>OY856409.1:869501363-872367613 GCA_963693085.1 Alisma plantago-aquatica
TATGTTCACCATTCAACATATAATTACAACATGAATTGTTACAACATTTTATATTACATATTGAACAACAAACTATACATATACACATACTACCACTAAACTACAAGATCTTAAGACAACAGGTCCACCTGTACATCAGCTCGCTACACAACTCTCAACTATCTTGGATCTTCAAGGGCATAACCACAACCTAAACAAAAGATTACATGTGGTACACATTAGCACAATATTCAAGAATATTGTACTGAGTACGCCTACATGTCTTTTATATACCTCTCATCATATCTTGGCAAAAAGGATAAAACTAATATACTTGGCAGTAATAGAAGAATATAAGAAAAGTGCATACTTACACAAGGATATTCATTAACAAAAGAGAACACATATTTTAAGCTTATTTTCCATTATATATATCAAGGCCTTTATGATCACTACCAAACAGTTGGATCATATGTACAATGTGACCACTACCAAAGAATTAGGTCCAAGCACACTACCAAAGAGTTGGTGCTTCCATATGTACAATGTGACCACTACCAAAGAGTTCGGTCACTTCCAAGCACACTGCCAAAGAGTTGGTGCTTTCATATAATGGAACAGATATATTATGTTTGATGTGTTCATAGCAGTAAGTATAGAAAATCAATCAACATATCATACCAGAACAATCATTTCAACCAATACCATATGCCAAGTATTTACTACTACATAACACATACATATTGTATAATAATCCAAGTAAGAGGTAATGGTGTACCTTCCAAAGAGACATCCTAATCACATATTCCTCATGTCAACTCTAACCTTGGTCAACCCTGATTAAGAC
Organism: Alisma plantago-aquatica; assembly: GCA_963693085.1. NCBI lineage: Eukaryota > Viridiplantae > Streptophyta > Magnoliopsida > Alismatales > Alismataceae > Alisma > Alisma plantago-aquatica. The sequence goes on from OY856409.1 coordinate 869,502,190, forward strand.
AAGATTACATATCACCATCAGGTTCTCATCATCTTACATCTCATCTTAACCTTAATTATATCCATTTTAGGGTTTACTTAACTTAGTAGGATATTCCCACTTTTACTTGTATTCTTGTCTTAGAATTATCTTACTGATGTCATATTCCGGATTATAGTTCATTAACTGGATATACTCCTATGTCACATTATTATGTGAACATATTTAACATTATGTCACTTTTATTAACCATCTTAGGATTACATCACTTGTATTAAGGGTGCTCTTCATATAACATAAATTTTGTGTACAAAACTAATTTCAGATCTACATATTATCTTACAGTTACTGATATGAACTTATTCTGTAAATTTCAACATTTATTGAGCATGTACGTATTTATTACATTTTATTTAGGGTTATTAGCCCTAATTAGCCATATTAATCAAATTATATGCTTTCATGCATCAACATGACCATATCTGACATCATATGCATTATAAACATGATTATGGATTTACTAACATTTTATCATGATTTTAGGCCATCATTTGATATTTATGAATCATCAAATGAGCATTTCACAACTTACATGATATCACTGAGATTAATGCTTCAAACACCTGATATTATAGTTCTACTATATTCTACTCATTTTTCTGAGAATTTTGGTACCTTATATGTATTTTTCTAATAATCGGACTATTTTCTACAAATTATATGAAATATGAGAATTATTGAATATTTACCTTTTTGTAGCCAATCACGTTGCGCCACATGGCCCCGTTGGGGCCCGGATTCACTTTCCTCACTGGGGTCAATCCAGTTCAGAAGTTTTGAACCCGGTTCAGCTTGGTTGTGCCAGTCCAGTTCAACGGCTGGACCAATCGGTCCTCCTCCTTTCTCTCATGCACGCGAGGCGTGACCCTGTTCTCCCGTGAATAGGTGTCGCCGCCGTCTGGTTCTACCCCGGAGAGCAATTTGTAGGGATCAAGTGCTCACCGTCTACCCCTTTGGCCACCAAATAGCTCCACCTAGGCTCGCTTCATGCCATCAGTCTCAAATCTCCTTGTCTTCGGCTTCTCCTCACGGTCTAGGCAAGTTCGCCGGCCATAGCTGCTGGTGTGGCAGAGAAGAAGAGGGAAAAAGCCTCTTGGCCTCCAAGCTTCCTCCGCAAGGCTCCACTATCAGCGCCAGGTCTTCCCAAACTCCATGGATGCTCAAAAAATCATAGGGGCAGCCCACTGTAGCTCTCCCTAAACACGGTCCTCTCCTGCGATGAACCTCTGTTCGTGAGCTACACTGTCGCCACCACAAGGTCTCAAAACACACTTCTACGACTCTCTTAACTTTCCTCATCATTTTCCCCTACTCAATTCCCTTTGAGATCCCTTCAACCTCCGGTTCCCTTCTCTATTTCCCTATTTTCTTCTTCTCCTGTGGTCTGTGATAGAGGATGGAGAGGAGATGAGGTAGGGGTGGTTTCGTACTCCCTCGTTCCTCAGTCTCTACTCTCAACTGAGGGGTCATCAGCCTCATCTTATCAAGACCAAACTGCCCACACGGTCAGATGCACGTCTTAATTCCACATCCATGACGTGTAAATATGGGGAGGCTGAGGTGTTTACGAGGCTCCATTGCCTTGCTGTTACCGAAAGGTAGAGGATAAGCAAAAGTTGTCTGATCTACATCTAAGGGTCATGATCAACACTCCTCAGGGCCGATCCATGGCTTTTTCTCCTTGTAACTGCCTGCAACCACAAGATTAGAGATCTAGGGCACGCAAGAGGCCACACAGCCCACCACTTAAAAAGGGGCGCGTGACACAGCCAAACTAGGGCATGGATATTAAACTTTGGTCCATCAAATACCAAAAAGGCACATTATTTCACACATTTCAAACCTAAATAACTCCTTCTAGGTATATCCAATTGCCACCAAATTTTAACCATAACTTCCTCACAACTCAAGCTACCTTTTACATGAATTTGGTGCCAAAACCCAATTGTTAGACCATTCAATTAAATTCCTCAATCAAGCATAAACTTATGGATCTTAATCATTATATAAATCTCAATCAACATTCCTACTTTACTAAAACCCTTGGGATTCTCAAAACAACTCAACATGCATGACTTCACTTGTGTCATTGGAAATTTAGGATTCCAAAACTCCACTTCATCACATCCTACACACCTTAAAAGAATATTTCGTCCTCAAAATTAAGCCAGAAAACCCACTTTGTCACATCATATACATCTTAAAAGAACTTTCGTCCTTGAAAGTAGACCATACTCATACTTCCAGAGAAAACCTTATCTTGCTCTATCCACTTGTAGGCACCATTCTATGTGTAACATATCCACAAAGGTTACCTAGAACCATGTATCCAAAGCACTATTAGGAGGTTTCAAAAGCATCAAGGGTGAAACCTCACTCCATAGAAGGCTCAAACAAGGGTTTAGAAGCTTAGGTTATGTCATTACACATCTCATATGTTAGATTTTCTTCCTTATCTTTAGCCATGCATTAGGGTTCTCACATCATATTCCTTGTTCTAAAGGATTTAACTAATATTAACTCATACATCAAGGTGTCATGAACATTATGTTGTGCTAACTATCAAACTATATTTTCCATCTTTGTTAAGCACTAAGATTAACACCTTGTGCAACATGTTTCATTCATATGATCTTATTTCATTATTCATACTAAATTACATCATTTACTAGTGACTTCATCACAAGATTAACAACAACATCACATTATCATCATTATTCATATACATGGTTAACCATTTATGCATTCATATTTATTAAAGCATCTCTAAGTTTCCATCATTTCATATCCATATCTCAAGATTAGATCACTATCTTACATATATCATATCATGGTTGTGCTAAACAAACTTATACAAGTGGCTCATGAAACATGTATCAAAACTTTATATAGTCCAATTGAGGTTCTCCTAACCCATACCATGAGGGTAGTGTCATGCTCAATCTCTCTGAGCTATCTCAACTCTATGAGTATCTTATAAGCACATACTTTATCTTTTCTCTCTTATCTTAGGGTTCTCGGATTACCTCATTGGCACTAGTGATAGCTTTACAAGCTCTCGCCACATAAGCACAAACCAAAACATGTTATGACATACTCTTCATAGGTCTTCTACCCATGCAACATCTTACCCAAAACTCTCTTATATAGACCACTAGATTCCTATGTGGGAAACCACCAACCCGAGCATGAGGTTTCATAGAAACTAACATAGCTACCTCCTCCAGGGTCTTGGGCTCTCTCCCTCACCCAGATGACAGACACTCACATTCATATTCACATATGCACACATAACCAGCCTCTCTTTGTCTCTAAGGTTTGGTCCTCCCAAGGACATCTAGGGTTCAACAAGACTATAGGAGTCATGCATTAAGCAACACAACTCATTCACTCGGGAGTAGTCTAGTTTAGGACATATCATATCACATATCTCGGAATTCTCATATCTTGGAGTTTAGGTTCTCTAACCTTCTCCCAGTGGGTCTCACTCTCTCTGGAGTTAACCCTAAAACTGGTCCTAACACTAGAGGTCCTCCTTTGTAAAAGAGCTTGAGGCTCATGCTGACTCACAACCTTGTCTTAACTTAACATATCTTATCTCATAAAAGCCTAGTTTCTTGCATCATCAAAACTTATCTCAAAACTTCAAAATTGAACTTAAGTCCTCGAAGACAAACATAGATCATCATTACCATCTTATGTCATCTCTGTAAGACTTACATCACATCATCAAAACTTATATCATCTATTCCATCTATCATATATCAAAAAGAGGCTCTAGACATCTAATCTAGAACTACTCTCTCTTCTAGACTGATGTCATTCACTTTCACTTAGGTTACATGACCACCTTCTACTCGTACATGTGTGGGGACACATTTTTGTAATACATATACATATTAAAATATTATATAGTTTTTCTCCGATAAAACAAGCGTCAGAGAAAACTATCACGGTTCAATCCAGTTGGAATCCAAAAACAAATCTAGAAAACGAGTGACCCACACATAGTAGAGAGTACAGTGTCATGAAAACTAGTGAAAAGGGTGAGAACACAGTGTAGACTAGTGTAGCTACTCTAGACAACGAGTGACATATGTCTAGGGTTTCCCTTCCTTTTATGTACGTCATTTCCAAATAGTGCATCGTTCCATACCGCTGCACTATAAGGAAAGAACGACATCTAAGGACTTGCTATTCAACAAGCACCAGATTAGACCTAGTTCTCAGACATCTAGGTGCTAACCTAGAGGCTAGGTCAGATCTAGTCTCTAAAAGATGACTAATTTAACCCTAAAGATTATTAAATTCATGGGTCTTTAGGTTTTGAGTTTCATAATGAGCAAATGTCAGGTTTTGCTATTGTTCATGCTCTAATACCACCTGTGACGTCTCTGGATTTTCTAAAACATAATCTGATGTGTGATGTCCAAATTGAAACCCTCACCTCAGCGAGAATCCCAATTTAAACATCCCACACTAGGCTAAGAAGAAGAAAATCAGAGGAAGTCAAAAGGAAACAATCAGTAGTACATGTACATGAACAATAATAAAACCATACACATATGTTCACCATTCAGCATATAATTACAACATGAATTGTTACAACATTTTATATTACATATTGAACAAAAAACTATACATATACATGTACTACCACTAAACTATAGGATTAAGACAACAGGTCCACCTGTACATCAGCTCGCCACACAACTCTCAACTATCTTGGATCTTCAAGAGCATAACCACAACCTAAACAAAAGATTACATGTGGTACACATCAGCACAATATTCAAGAATATTGTACTGAGTATGCCTACGTGTCTTTTATATACCTCTCATTATATCTTGGCAAAAAGGATAAAACTAATATACGTGGCAGTAATAGAAGAATATAAGAAAAGTGCATACTTACACAAGGATATTCATTAACAAAAGAGAACACATATTTTAAGCTTATTTTCCATTATATATATCAAGGCCTTTATGATCACTACCAAACAGTTGGATCATATGTACAATGTGACCACTACCAACGAGTTGGGTCCAAGCACACTACCAAAGAGTTGGTGCTTCCATATGTACAATGTGACCACTACCAAAGAGTTCGGCCACTTCCAAGCACACTGCCAAAGAGTTGGTGCTTTCATATAATGGAACATATATATTATGTTTGATGTGTTCATAGCAGTAAGTATAGAAAATCAACCAACATATCATACCAGAACAATCATTTCAACCAATACCATATGCCAAGTATTTACTACTACATAACACAAGCATATTGTATAATAAGCCAAGTAAGAGGTAATGGCATACCTTCCAAAGAGACATCCTAATCACATATTCCTCATGTCAACTCTAATCTTGGTCAACCCTGATTAAGATAAGATTACATATCACCATTAGGTTCTCATCATCTTACATCTCATCTTAACCTTAATTATATCCATTTTAGGGTTTACTTAACTTAGTAGGATATTCCCACTTTTACTTGTATTCTTGTCTTAGAATTATCTTACTGGTGTCATATTCCAGATTATAGTTCATTAACTGGATATACTCCTGTGTCACATTATTATGTGAACATATTTAACATTATGTCACTTTTATTAACCATCTTAGGGTTACACCACTTGTATTAAGGGTGCTCTTCATATAACATGAATTTCGTGTACAAAACTAATCTCAGATTTAATATTATCTTACAGTTACTGATATGAACTTATTCTGTAAATTTCAACATTTATTGAGCATTTACGTATTTATTACATTTTATTTAGGGTTATTAGCACTAATTAGCCATATTAATCAAATTATATACTTTCATGCATCAACATGACCATATCTGACATCATATGCATTATAAACATGATTATGGATTTACTAAAAAATTTATCATGATTTTAGGCCATCATTTGATATTTATGAATCATCAAATGAGCATTTCACAACTTACATGATATCACTGAGATTAATGCTTCAAACGCCTGATATTATAGTTCTACTATGTTCTACTCATTTTTCTGAGAATTTCGATACCTTATATGTATTTTTCTGATAATCAGACTATTTTCTACGAATTATACAAAATATGAGAATTATTGAATATTTACCTTTTTGTAGCAATCACGTTGCGCCACATGGCCCCGTGGGGGCGCGACTTCACTTTCCTCACTGGGGTCCATCTGGTTCAGGAGTTTTGAACCCGGTTCAGCTTGGTTGCACCAGTCCGGTTCAACGGCTGGACCAACCGGTCCTCCTCCTTTCTCTCACGCACGCGAGGCGTGACTCCGCCACCGTCTAGTTCTACCCCTGAGAGCAATCTGTAGGGATCATGCGCTCCCCGTCTACTCCTTTGGCCACCAAATAGCTCCACCTAGGCTCATTTCATGCCACCGGTCTCGAATCTCATTGTCTTCGGCTTCTCCTCACAGTCTGGGCAAGTTCGCCGGCCATAGCTGATGGTACGGCAGAGCAGAAGAGGGAAAAAGCCTCTTGGCCTCCAAGCTTCCTCCGCAAGGCTCCACTATCAGCACCAGGTCTTCCCAAACTCAATGGATGCTCCAAAACTCAGAGGGGCATCCCACTATAGCTCTCCCTAAACACAGTCCTATCCTGCGATGAACCTCTGTTTGTGAGCTACACTGCCGCCATCACAAGGTCTCAAAACACACTTCTATGACTCTCTTAACTTTCCTCATCATTTTCCCCAACTCAAATCCCTTTGAGATCCCTTCAACCTCCGATTCCCTTCTCTATTTCCCTGTTTTCTTCTTCTCCCGTGGTCTGTGATAGAGGATGGAGAGGAGACGAGGTGGGGGTGGTTTCGTACTCCCTCATTCCTCAGTCTCTACTCTCGACTGAGGGGTCATCAACCTCGTCTTATCAAGACCAAATTGCCCGCATGGTCAGATGCACGTCTTAAGTCCACGTCCACGACGTGCAAAGATGGGGAGGCTGAGGTGTTTACGGGGCTCCATTGCCTTGTTGTAACCGAAAGGTAGAGGATAACCAGAAGTTGTCTCATCTACATCTAAGGGTCAGGATCAACACTCCTCAGGGCCGATCTGTGGCTTTCGCTCCTTGTAACTGCCTGCAATGACAAGATCAGAGATCTAGGGCACGCAAGAGGCCACGCAGCCCGCCACTTAAAAAGGGGCGCGTGACACAACCAAACTAGGGCATGGATATTAAACTTTGGTCCATCAAATACAAAAAGGCACATTATTTCACACATTTCAAACCTAAATAACTCCTTCTAGGTATATCCAATTGTCACCAAATTTTAACCATAGCTTCTTCACAACTCAAGCTACCTTTTACACGGATTTGGTGCCAAACCCCAATTGTTAGATCATTCAATTGAATTCCTCAATTAGGCATAAACTTATGGATCTTAATCATTATATAAATCTCAATCAACATTCCAACTTTACTAAAACCCTTGGGATTCTCAAAACAACTCAACATGCATGACTTCACTTGTGTCATTGGACCTTTAGGATTTAAAAAGTCCACTTCATCATATCCTACACCTTAAAAGAATATTTCATCCTCGAAATTAAACCAGAAAAACCCACTTTGTCACAAAGGTCTAATGTGAAATAAAAAAATTACCTGTTGCATTTTATGGTATTTTATATATGAAAACTACATTATATTCCCCATTTTAAATCATAGTACAACATGTAACTGTTATCTTTTTTTTCTTTCAATTTCATACAAACATAGAACAACAACTAGTCCATTTGGTTTGACGTTGAAGTTAGTGGTTCATGGGTTTATTTTTCATATATTTGAGATACAAGTTCAGTTTAGAGCTCTTTAATTTATGTTTTTTATAGTTTAGAGAATCAACTACTAATTTATTTTTTATTGGAAATTTTTATGTGAACAACCGCGATTGATCTGCAATCTGCTGGGATGGGTTTTAATGTGTTTTTATTCCACTTGTTTAAAACTGAATCTTTTGACCTGCACCAGTAAGAGTCGCGCTTGCTCACAAACGAAATCCAACCCAAGCCACTCACCCATTTGCAGGTCTAGTCTCTGCCCACGTGACACATATCAAGGTAGAAAATAAACTTGGTGACTAAAGAATATCTACAAAAATGAAGTAATACCATGAGGATGAATATGTATAAAATATTCTCCAAGATGGGGGCTTGGTATTTTTCCTCTCTAGAGATCAGGTTTGAGGGATATATAATAAAGTTAATTATGAAGAAAGATGGTAATAGTGTGATTTAAAAGAGGATCCACTCCTTACCTAATTGAGAAATTAATCAATTCAATTCAGGAACACTTATATGTAATATAGAAAGATGAATGTTTTATTTTTCAAAAATGATATATCAAATAGAGTCTTTAAGTAGCACCGAAAAGTTCAACTGCTACAAAATCATTTTTATTATAATTTATATATTGTTCATCACCATCATAGTGTCACTACAAACAAATAGTGCTACATCTAATAGTTAATAGGGGCTATCTACAGATGCATCATGAACATCCCTGGGTATCGTTCAAAGTTCAACATCTAACTATGAATTACGACTAAATGTTGAGGGTGACCTGTACATCCCCATGTATTGTTCAATGTCTAAACTTGAAGGTCCTCTCGAATCATCATTATAAACAACTCCTAAACTTAGGTGGTTTAGGATCAATACTCATAAATAAGAAAAGCAAAAGTATGTATCAATAATCGTTGAGTATGTGAATAATGAAATATTTGGACAATACATTGTAGGAAATTATAAAAGAGGGGCTTCCCATATTAGAGGGGGGTTATCAATATCTAGGTAAGTTTGGTGAAAATAAATAAGAGAAAGAAGCATTTATACGTAAGAGACATAAAGGACCATAAAGTTTTGTGCCATTAAAACTTCATCATATCACAAAATAAATGGTTATATGCATATAAGAGAATGACAAATATATCTTATATAGGTCCATAACATTATTGGATCATGGCCTAAAAGGTTTGGGTGAAAACACACACCCTCAACAAAAATATGTGTCCTAATATATATATATATATATCTTATATAGGTTCATAACATTATTGGATCATGGCCTAAAAGGTTTGGGTGAAAACACACACCCTCAATGAAAATATGTGTCCTATATATATATATATATATATATATATATATATATATATATATACCTTTTTTTAATACCCACGTGGGTAGCCTGGATTTCGCTACCCGGTAGCAAAAAAAGTAAATGTTCTGACCAGAAAAGTAATTCTGCTATCAAAAAAAGTAACTATGTTGATAAAAAAGTAACTATACAACTAAAAAAGTAATCCCGTACAAAATACACAGCAGATATATATGTAACCGTGTTTTGAAATCTGTTGTTACAAACGTAACTATCTATGTATGAAACTCAACAGTTTGCAAGGTACAGTAACCCTCTACATGTCAAAAGTAACCAACTTGAAAAAAAGTAACCGAAATGGGGGGCATGTAGTTACCCGCGTGGGCATTAAAGATGGGCACACACACACACACACTCACACACACACACACACACACACACACACACACACACACACACACACATATATATATATATATATATATATATATATATATATATAGAGAGAGAGAGAGAGAGAGAGAGAGAGTCAGGCTAGAATACACTGGAGTGTACATATCGCACCGTACACCCCAATGGTGTTTGCCTATCTAGACCATATATTTGCAAAATCTAATCCTTTGATCTTCATTGTTATAATAATAATAAACCAAATACAAAATTTGAGACCATTTGGATGAGTGTAAGTCACCCATCCAAGGACAATAAAATTAACACCCATAACTAATTTTAAATGCAAAATTTTGGCATCTTTTAGATGCATGACCTGTAGGTGTCCAAATGAGCTCAAATTTATAATATATTGTGTTCTTAAGATACTTAAGAAGATCAATAGTTTATATTCCCAAAATAATTTCTTGATGATGGAAAACAATTGAGGTGTATAACGTCTTTGGTACACTCAAGTGTATTCCATCTTAACTATATATATATATATATATTAGTAAATTATGGGTAAATATATCTTATATATATGTGTGTGTGTATGTTTGTGCCTAAACACTACTACTCTAGATAAATAGTCTAATAGTTGAGCATGCATAATTAAATAGCAAGCTAGACAATCTTATAAGGAGTGGGACCCAAGGGAGATCCACTCCCTACTAAATTTGAGGAATGAATCTATCTATTCGAAACAAAATCAAAAGGTAGGCTCGAATAGGTGTAAAAAGTTCTTTCATTTTTCAAATGATGGTATACAAAAATAACCAGAGTATAGCAGTGAAAACATAAACTATGACCATATTTAATTTATGCAAAGTTAGATAATATTCTCTCACAAAGGGGCTTACATGAAAATACAACATCAAGATCTAAGTAGAGGGATATCTAGCTATCTTAAGTCTATCTCCCAAGATATCCACCTAGCATGTCCATGTCACCTAGTTCAGTCTTCCAAATCCTACACATGGGGTTGGAAGCATACCCCAACAAGAGAAGAAAAAGTAGAAAATATGAGCATAATGACTGATATGTGCATGCTAAATATGGATTGAGCAATATAAGAAATAATGGACGTCAAATAAATAAGGTTTCCCATTGAAGAGGTAAGTACCACCCAAGAGGGTATCAAAGAAAATGAATTGCCATGTGATAATAAATAAGAAGAATATTTTCCATTAAACAAACATAAAAATTGTACCACACAAGCATACATAAATTTTGAGCACAAAATCCATCACAACAAAATCAATCCGCATGCATATCAGATAAGCATAGAATTAGCATAATATAAAGTCAATGGCGGCTAAGTCTCACAACCTTAAAACCTGACAGAGAATGACACATAACCAAACTCCCTTGGCATACAAGTTGAGGTATGGGGCATACAATCCTTCATCCCAATATATAAAAGTGTAGGAGGACTAAAACCTCAATGCCTATATCACATACGGGAATAAAACCCCAGGGGGATAAAACCCAAATAACCAAAGTATTAAATTACGCTAAGGATACTGAATCACAAAACATTCATAATGTGGAGGCAAGTAAAAGTTCACTCATGTGAAAAAAATTAATTAAGATTTCCATCCCATAAATGGACAATATAAACATCCACCACAAAAGTGGGCGAAATTTGGATTTCATCAAAAACAGGCATAATGTAAAAGTCCAAAATAGATCAAGAGTTCAAAGTCATTAAGGTTAGACCCAAAGATATCATCAAGTCGATAAAGAGAATATTTATCACCAAAATACCTCCAAGCATCTCAAGAGAGAGAAAAGAAAATAATATATCAACATGACTCATGGGGGATGCAACATACATCACATGAAGTCTACATATGTCCAAGGTCAAAATCCTAATTCCATTTCAGTCCTCAAACAACCTAATAAAGGCATAGAGGAGATTAGGGTTAGGTTTACATTAATTGTATGAATCCTAAAAGTTGCCTTTTTTATTATTTCTAATTAGGTCATGAAATTATACGATATTTTAGATTACATTCTTTTAAGTTGACAACATATTTTACTTTATTATACTAACTTATAAATTATTAGTTATGAATTTTAGGAAATCTAATCAAATGGGAAAATCCTTGAAATATCACATAATTATTATCTTGGATTTAGGTGATGAAAAATATGCCATTGCATAGAGAATGACCTCACAATTTTGAAACACATTTTACTTTTAATTTTCTATACTTTTAAATAATTACTAGGAATTTCAAAAAAATTGGCCAATCTCATAAAGCCACATCTTAACAAACTATCCATTTAAAAGTCAAAGTGAGATGGCCCACTGGAGTTTTGCTACCTATCATGAGCCTTTAGCCATCAGAACACACAACTTAATGTGAAAAAGGGAACAAAATAGGACACAAAGATGATTTTACCCCTAATTGGAAAATGAAGAAACAAAGGAACAAGAGAGAGCAATCCAAGAAACCTCATGAAGGATCATCTTCCTATTGACATCACAAGATGAGAAACACAACAATGAGATCCTCAAGCCATTTATCACGATTCAGGGAAACCATGTTCATTTGATTATGGAATCTTATTCCAAAAGTGTCAATGGTCACAACGACCCTTGGTACAGGCAAAATAGCAAATCAAAGTCTAGATGAGACCTTCCACCATTATCAACTACATGACTAGACATTGAAGGACAAGACAAAAGAGATGGTTATGAAAACTAGTACAGTCGAGTGGAGGGATGTTTGGCAGAGCCATTGAAAAAGAAACCATGATGGTCCGCCAAGAATCTGAGTATTGCTTGCAAATCATAGAATTGAGGAAAAGAGGGAAAATAGACTTTTTGTGAATATGGTGAAACTAGGGGCATAGAAAGTTTACACATGATCAACTGAGGATTCTTGCATGCTTGGAGGGGATCCTGAAGGCTTCACCTTTGCCGCCGAAGTCGGTAAGGTCATCACTTGTGAGTCAAGTAGGGCAAATCAGTTCCAAAATAAAAGAGGTAGATCCAACACTAGAAAATGAATCTAGAATGTTCATCAAAGGTCAGGGACCAAAATCCTTATGGTATGATGATCTAGAGAGGGGAGGACCGGGAAAGAAAGTATGAACATAGAATGAATAGGGGAATGAGAATGCGGGTTACATACTAGCAACGGAGGCCAAGAACTCTAGTATGTATTAGGATCAAATGATGCAAAAAGGAACAACATGGTTAAGGAGAAGAAACCCAAGGGAAAGAAGTAAAGGAGAGGGAGAGAGAGAGCAAAAGAAAGAATCAGGGAAGGGGAAACTAGGTTGTCTCTTGCATGAACTAGAGCGAAAGGAAAGTGACGAACAAGAGTTAAGTGATCCTAAGACAGCAACTAGAAATAAATCTGCAATCTCACTAAGTATGGAAACCCACGTGATAGGTAAAAAATAACACCGACCTTAAGGAAAAGAAGCATTAAAACATCAAATTATAGTTAAATTAAATTATTAATTATTTTCTTTTCTCAATTCATTTGAAGGCCTAAACATTGCTCAAGTGATACCATATTTTGAACCTAGCTTAACTAGGACATGTAGATTTCATTTTTGACATTAGTTTTTACTTTTTTTTAGGACATCTAGTATTTTATTTAAATTTGTTAGATTATGTCATATATATTCTTTCCTAATGAATTTGAGGCATCTAGAGACACCAAAAAGATAGGAAACTTGGACTACAAGAAAACTTAAATATGAGGAGTTTGATTTTATCATTAATTTTTTCTTTTGGATTAGTTTATTAATTGATTTAATATTTTCAACTTTAAGTCATATTCTCTCTCTTATAGTACACTATAATAGATAATATTCTCAATTAATGTGAAAACTCACACATAGACTAACTTTGGTATGTAGAATTTGAGTTTGGAATTTACTTCCATTTCTGAAGACATTTAGTAATTTATTTAACACTTTTGCTTTTTTCTCATTTTTTCTCTCTAAATAAAATTAGGATAACTCTTATTGTTCAAATACCCAAGGAACACAATTTTACCATTATATTTGAGTTTTGAGATTTCCTTTTATGAATTATGGCACCATTAAGATTTTTTACACATTACCATTGTATTTATCAAAATATTATATATCTATTATCAACATTCTAATTTGAGTCCTATTGTCTTCGATTCATTTTCAAAAGAGTTATGTCATATTATGATACATAAAATTTCACATTGTACTCATTTAACAAATTTAGTCCACTTTAAATTAGATGATTGTACATGAAAATTTTAATCGTTGTTCTATATTGTGTTTTAAGTACATTATTCCTCTCATTTAACCATTATGTGGATATTGATTAACAAAGAAAATATATGTAACATATTTCATGAATGTTGGCACATTATTAAGTTATAATGTAAATATGTGATGTTGTTTAGAGAACCTATTACAACATAATATGTTATTTATACATTAAGGTAAATTTTATCCATGTTTGGTCAGGTCTAAAGAACCAAACATTCTAATCTCTTAATCATGGGAATATGATAAGATCCTAGGTAAAAGGATTTCGTCTTTGAAATCACAACATCCATATCTTATCCACCAACACTCTTCAATCGTTATAAGGTTTAACCTAATAAGTTAAGCTAAACAACATCAAGGTAGTAGGGTTACTTATATATCTTTTAGTAGTGTATATTTTAGGGTTTTATGCTACTCATAGGTCATCTAACTAATCAGGTTGTACCCACTTAGGGTTGCGTTTCAGGTCCTTATGTTTTCAACCTACCAACCCTAAGGTTCACATCATCATCCAAAAGGTCATAGGGTAGAAAGGGTAGGTCAACTAAATTGTTATTATCATAAGACATATCTTCCTAGTCATCACTTCATGCACAAAACTAGGGTTATTCTAGGGTTTTCCCTATTAATACTTCTATATCTCTTCTTTGTGACTTGGATCAGGAAAACATTGATAAAATCCACAAAATTTTTCTTTTTACATATATTAGTATAATGAAAATAATTTTTTTAGATAAGAAACTATGTGATGTAAAACAAACATGGTGGCCAAAATTCAATTTGAAAGCCAAGTAACAAATTCCATGTTAAGATCTCTTTATCCTACTACTATAACATTCTCATTCCAAATTCCATCCTAAAGTTAGATCTTAACTTCGAGAGAAACATGTCACCTTTAACCTATATGGTAGGGTAGGAGTACCCAAATCCTCATAATATAGGGTTTACTAATCACCTCCTAAAATTCTAAATTGATCTTTCATCATATCATGAATTATCATAGGTCAATTCTAGGGTAAACGTCTTGCCTAGAGGGTGACTATGTAAGATAAGGGTACTAATTTGGGAGTCAAAATTGAAATAGTTAAATTCCGACCACCGTGGCTCTGATACCATCTTGTAAGGAGTGGGACCCGAGAGGGGATCCACTACTTACTAAACTTTATGAATGAATCCATCTATTCTAAAGACACTCAAAATGTATGATGGAAGATGTGTAGTTTTTCCCTTTCATTTCTGAAATGATGGTATACAAAAATAACTATAGTATAGTAGCGAGATAAATCATGGCCATATTCAATTTATGCAAAGTTACACAATATTCTCCCATTAAGGGGCTTACATGAAAATACAACATTATCTAGCTATCTCAAGTCTATCTCCCAAGACCTCCACCTAGCAGGTGCATGTCACCGAGTCCAGTCTTCCAAATTCTACACTTGGGGTTTGAAGCATACCCCACTAAGAGAAGCAAAAGTAGAAGATATCAACATAAAGGTTGGTATGTGCATATGAAATACAGATGGAACAATATAGTGAATAAAGGACATCAAATAAATAAGGCTTCCCTTAGAAAGGGTAAGTACCAACCAAGCAAATATCAAAAGAAAACAAATTGCAATGTGATGATAAACAATAAAAATACTTGCCATTAAACATACTAAAAGTCATGCCACACAAACACACATAGTTTTTGGGCACAAAACCCATCACAATAATGTCAACCTGCATGCAAGGTAAGCATAATACTAGCATAATATAAAATTAGTCGAGGCTAAGGCTCACAAGCTTAAAATTTGATAAAGAATGGCACACAAATAGTCTCCCTTGTCATATAAGTCAGGGTATCAGGTATATGATCCTCCATACCAATATATAAAAGTGCAGGAGGAATAAAACCTAAGTGCATGGCAAGATGATTAAAATCTTAGTGCATGAGAATATCATGGAGGGGAATAATAGTCCATGGGAATAAAACCTAAATAACCAAAGTATTATATTACTCTAGGCTACTGAATCACAAAGCATGCATAATGTAGAGGCAAGTAAAAGTTTAATCATATGAAAAAAATAATTAAGATTGCCATCACATAAATGAACAATATAAAAATCCACCACAAAAGTGGGCAAAATTAGGTTTTCATAAAAATAAAAATATAATTAGAAATTACAACATAGATCAAGGACTTAAAGTCATTAAGATTAGACACATATGGTTCATCAAGTCAAGAAAGAGAATATTTATCACCAAAATACCTCAAATTGGCTTAGGAGAGAGGATAAAGAAAATAGTTTCTCAATATGACTCATCGACGATACAACATACCTCACATGAAGTCTGCATATGTCCAAGGTCAAAATCCTAATTTCATCTCAGTCCTCATGTAACCTATTAAAGGCATATAGGAGACTAGGGTTTATGTTTACATCAATTGTATGAACCCTTAAAAATACCCTTTTTATTAATATTGAATTAGGTTATGAAACCATACCATGTTCTAGATTACATTTTTTTGAGTTCATATCATATTTTACTTTATTTTTCTGAATTATTAATTATTAGTTATGAATTTAGGAAATCTAATCAATTTAGAAAATCTTTAAAAAATCACATAATTATTAGTTTGGATTTAGGTAATGAAAACTATGCCATTGTATAGAGAATGACCTCACAATTTCAAAACACATTTTACTTTAAAAAAATTGGGCTTTAAATAATTTACTAGGAGTTTTAGAAAAATTGGCCAATCCCATAAAGCCTCGTCTTAACACATTATCCATTTAAAAGATAGAGTGAGATGGCTTATTGGATTTTGGCCACTTGTCATGAGTGTTTATCCATCAGGGCGCGGATCTTAACACGAAAAAAGGAAACAAACAAAGACCCCTAACTGGAAAATGAAGATATATAGGAATGAGAGAGGGCAAACCAGGAAAGCTCATGAAGGATCATCTTCCACTCGACCTCACAAGACGAGAAACACAATAGTGAGATCCTAGAGCCATTGATCCTAATTCAGGGAAACCAAGTTCATTTGACTGTGGAATCTTATTCCTGAAGTGCCAACGGTTGCAATGATCCTTGGTACAAGCACAACAACAAATCAAAGTCTAATTGAGGCCTTCCGCCATGATCATCTACACAATCAGACATTGAAGGCCAAAACAAAAGAGATGGTTATGAAAATGAGTACATGTGAGTCCAAGGATCTTTGGTAGAGCCATTGAAAAAGAATCCATGATGACAAACTTTGAGAATTCGAGTATTGCTTGCAAATGTTAGAATTGAGGAAAAAGGGGGAATACAATATTACTGTGAATATGGTGAAACCAGGGGTGTAGAAAGTCTACATAGTACCAACTAAGAGTTCTTGCATTCTTGGGGGGGGGATCCTGAAGGCTTCATCTTTGCCGCCAAAGTTGGTGAGGTCACCACTTGTTAGGCGAGCAAGGTAGATTGGTTCCAGAACAAAAGAGGCAAATCCAACACTAGAAAATGAATCCAGGGAGTTCATCAAAGGTCAAGGACCAAAATCCTTGTGGTACAATGATCTAGATAGGAGAGGGTCAGGAAAAGGAAGAAAGAACAAAGAAGGAACATGGGAACAAGAAGGTGGGTTACGGAGTAGCAACAGAGACCACAAACCCTAGTATTTATCGAGATCAAATGATGTGGAGAAGAATAAGGATGGTTAAGGAGAAGAAACCTAAGGAAAATAAGTAAAGGAGAGGGAGGGAGGGAGGAAGAGAAAGAATAAGGGAAGGGGAAACTAGGTTGTCACCTATGTGAACTAGAGTGAAAGGAAAATGACGAATAGGAGTCGAGCGATCAAAATCCAGTGGCTAGAAACAAAATTGCAATCTTGATAAGTTTGGAAACCCATGTGATAGGGAAAAAAATAACATTAACCTTAGGGAAAAGAAGTATTAAAAGCATCAAATATATATCTATATTAAATTCTTGATTATTTTCTTTCTCAATTCATTTGAAGGCCCAAACATTGCTCAAATGATACCAAATTTGGAATCTAGCTTAATTAGAACATGTAGATAACATTTTTGACATTAATTTTTACTTTTAAGGACATATAATATTTTATTTAACATTTTAAATCATGTTATGTATGTTCTGTCTTTAATGAATTTGAGGCATCTAGAGACACCCAAAAGATAGGAAACTTGGCCTATAACAACTTGAATATGAGGAGTTTAATTTTATCATTAATTTTATCTTTTGGGATATCTTATTATTTCATTTAATATTTTGGACTTTAGGTCATATTCTCTCTCTTAAAATACACTAGAAGATGCTCTGGAAGCTGAAGTGAAAGCCATAATCATCACCATGGATGAGGCAGAGAAGGCAGGTTTGAATAAGGTGATAGTAGAGTCAGACTGCAAACTTGCAGTTCAACTGCTCCAAGGAGAACATGTCGATGCACCGTGGTTCATAGAAGCACTGTCTAAGTTTAAGAGGATGATGAGACCAAACTGGACGATTTTCCATGTGAGGAGAGACTGTAACCATCTTGCTGATAAGTTAGCAAGATACCATAAAAAACAAAACCAAGGACGAATTCACTATACTCGTCCACCAGAATGCTTGTATGAAACCATGGTTAGAGATTGTAATGGTAGTAGTACTGCTAAATTTAATGAATCCCATAACTTAGATTGTAGTAGTATTTTTGAACCGCTCGTAAGAGGAGGACGAGATGAATAAAAGGACCTCCTAATTTTCCAATTAAAAAAAATAATAGAATAGATAACATTGCTCAATTTATGTGAAAATTAACACATAAACTAATTTTGGTATGTAGAAATTGAATTTGGGATTATTTTCCAATTTTGAAGACATTTAGTAATTTACTTAACACTTTTATCTTTTTCTCATATTTTCTTCTCTAAATAAAATTAGGATAGCTTTTATTGTTCAAATAAGGTGAAACTTGGCACCCAAGAAACACATTTTTACCATTATATTTTGGTTTTGAGATTTTCTTTCATGAATTATGGCACTATTAAATTCTTTTGACACATTACCATTATATTTAGCAAAATATTTTATCTTCACTATCAATATTTACTTATTTGAGTCTTGCTGTCTTCAATTCATTTCCAAAAGAGTTATATCATATCACGAGGCACACAATTTCACATTTTACTCATTTAACATATTTAGTCCATTTTTAAATTAAATGGTTTTACATGAAGATTCCAATTTTTATTCTAGATCATGTTTTAAGTACATTATTCCTCTCATCTAACCATTATGTGGATATTGATTAGCAAAGAAGATATATGCAACATATGTCATGACTGTTGGCACATTGTTAAGTTATTATGTGAATGTTTGAAGTTGTTTACATAACCTATTGCAATGTAATATGCTATTTATTCATTAAGGTAAATTTTATCCTTGTTTGGTCAAGTCTAAAGAACCAAACATTCTAATCTCCTAATCATGGGAATAGGATAAGATCCTAGATTTTGGGATGTCACAACTCTCCACCCTTAAAACAATTTCATCCTTAAAATCACAACATCCATATCTTATCCACCAATACTCTCCACCCCTTAAAAGGTTTAACCTAATAAGACAAGCTAAAGAACATCAACGTAGTAGGGTTACTTATGTATCTTTTAGTTGTGTATAATTTAGGGGTTTATGTTGTTCATAGGTCATCCAACTAATCAAGTCATACCCACTTAGGGTTGAGTTTTAGGTCCTTGTTTTTTAAACCTACCAACCCTAAGTTTCACATCATAATCCAAAAGGTCATAGGGTAGAAGGGTAGGTCAATTACACTGTTATCAAAAGACATGTCTTCCTAGTCATCACTTCATACACAAAACTAGGTTTATTCAAGAGTTTCCCTATCTATAATTGGATCAAAAAAACATCGACCAAATCCATACAAAATTTCTTTTACATATAGTAGTATAATGAGAATATTTTTTTTTGATAAGAAACTATGAAATGTAAAACAAACATGGTGGCCAAAATTTAGTTCAAAAGCCAAGTCACAAATTCCATGTTAGGATCTCCTTATCCTACTACTATAACATTCTCATTCCAAATTCCATCCTAAAGTGAGATCTTAACTTCCAGAGAAACATGTCACCTTTAACGTATATGGTAGGGTAGGAGTACCCAAACCCTCATCATATAGAGTTTACTAATCATGATTCTTACGTGTACCTCCTCAAATTCTGAATTGATCTTTCATCATATCATGAATTATCATAGGTTAATTCTAGGGTACGAGTCTCACCTAGAGGGTGACTATGTAAGACAAGGGTTCTAATTTGGGAGACAAAATTGAAATAGTCATAGTCCGACCACTATGGTTATGATACCATCTTGTAAGGAGTGGGACCCGAAAGGGGATCCACTCCCTACTTAATTTGAGGAATGAATACTTCTATTCCAAGCACACTCAAAATGGATGTTGGAATAGGTGTAAATGTTTTTTCTTTCTTTTCTCAAATGATGGTATAAAAAAATAAACAGAGTATAGCAATGGAAATATAAATCATGACCATATTCAATTTATGTAAAGTTACTTAATATTCTCCCAAAAATGGGCTTACATGGAAATACAACATCATGATCTATGTAGAGGGTTATCTAGCTATCTCAAGTCTATCTCCCAATAGCTCCACATAGAAGTTCCATGTCATCGAGTCTAGTCTTCCAAATCCTACACTTGAGGTTGCAACCCAGTAAGAGAAGAAAAAGTAGAAGATATCAACATAAAGGCTGGTATGTGCTTATTAAAGATCAATTGAGCAATATAATGAATAAAGGGCGTCAAATAAACAAGGATTCCCATTAGAAGAGGTAGGTACCACCCAAGCGGGTATCAAAAGAAAATGAATTGCAACGTGATGATAAACTAGAAGAGTAATTGCCATTAAACAAACACAAAAATTGTGCCACACAAATACACATAAATTTTTGGCACTAGACCCATCACAATAATATCAACATGCATGCATGTGAGATAAGCATAGCATTAACATAATACAATTTCAGTGGTGGATAAGGCTCACAACCTTAAAACTCGACAGAGAATGGCACATAATCAAACTCCCTTAGTATACAAGCCATGGTATGGGGCATACGATCCTACATTCCAATATATAAAATTACATAAGGAATAAAACCTCAATGCATGGCAGGAGGAATAAAACCTCAGTGCCTAATAATATCGCATAGGGGAATGAAATCCCACATGAATAAAACCCAAATACCCAAAGTATTACATTACTACATGATATGAATCACAAAGCATGCATAATGTAGAGGCAAGTAAAAGTTCAGTCATATGAAACAAAATAATTAAGATTACCCTCACATAAATGGACAATATAAATAGCCACCACAAAAGTGAAAAATTAGGGTTTAATAAAAAAGAAAAGTACAATTTAGAAGTCCAGCATAGATCTAGAGTTCAAAGTCATTATGATTAGACCCAAATAGATCATCAAGTCAAGAAAGAGAATATTTATCACCAAAATACCTCAAAACATCTCAACATAGATATTAAATAAAACAATTGGTCAATATGACTCACGGGAGATGCAACATACCTCACATGAAGTCTACATATGTCTAGGGTCAAAACTCTAATTCCATGTCAGTCGTCAAGCAACCTATTAAAGGCATATAGGAGATTAGGGTTAGTTTTACATCAATTGTATGAACCATAAAAATCATCCTTTTTATTATTAGTGAATTAGGTCATGAAAACTTACCATATTTTTAATTACATTTTCCAAGTTCATAGAAAATCTTAAGTTGTTTTTCTAACTTATAAATTATTAGTTATGAATTTTAGGAATCTAACCAATTTGGAAAATCGTTAAAAACCACATAATTATTAGTTTGAAACTAGGTGATGAAAACTATGCCATTGGATAGAGAATAACCTCATAATTTCAAAACACTTTTAACTTTATTTTTTGTGCTTTAAATAATTTACTATGAATTTTAGAAAATTGGCCAATCTCATAAAGTCACGTCTTAACACATTCTTCATTTAAAATTCAGAGTGAAATGGCCGATGGAGTTTGGCCACTTGGCACTAGCCTTTAGCCATCAGGGTGCACAACTTAACATGAAGAAAAGGAAACAAAAGAGGATGAAAAGATGACTTTACCCCTAACTAGAAAATGAAGAAATAAAGGAATGAGAGAGGGTAAACCGGGAAACCTCATGAAGGATCATATTCCTCTCGACCTCTTAAGATGAGAAAACAACAATGAGATCCTCGAGCCATTGATCATGATTTAGGGAAACCAAGTTCATTTGATTGCAAAATCTTATTCTTGAAGTGCCAATAGTTGCAACAAACCTTGGAACAAGCACAACAACAAATCAGAGTTTAGCTAAGACCTTCCATTGCGACCAGCTACACGCTCAGACGTTGAAGGCTAAAATAAAAGAGAAGGTTATAAAAGCCAATACATGCGAGTTTAGGTATCTTTAGCATAGCCATTGAAAAAGAAACCATGATGACAGTCGTCGAGAATCTGAGTATTGCTTACAAATCTCATGAGGAAAAAGGGGGAAAGGGTCGTATTACAAATATGGTGAAACTGGGGCACGAAAAGTCTACACATGAGTAGTTGAGGGTTCTACATGCTTAGTTGGGATCCTAAAGGCTTCACCTTTGTTATCAAAGTTGGTGGGGTCACCACTTGTGAGGCAAGCAAGGCGTGTATCAGTTCTAGAACAAAAGAGGCAAATCCAACACTAGGAAATGAATCTAGGGAGTTCATTAAAGGTTAGGGACCAAAATCCTTATGATCAAATGATCTAGAGAGGGGAGGATCAGTAAAAGGAAGTAAGAATAGAGAAGGAACATGGGAACAAGAAGGCAAGTTACATACTAGCAATGGAGGCCACAAAACTGACTATTTATTGGGATCAAATGACGTAAAAAGGAACAAGGATGGTTAAGGAGAAGAAACATGAGGTACAGAAGTAAAGGAGAGGGGGAGAGAGGGGGAGAGAAAGAATTGGGGAAGGGGAAACCATGTCATTGCATATGTAAAACAGAGCGAAAGGAAAGTGATGAGAAGGAGTTTAGCGATCCAAATCTAGCAGCTAGATATAAATATAGAATCTCACTAAGTCTGGAAACCCACAAGACAGGGAAAAAAATAACATTGAATTTAGGGAAACAAAGCATTAAAAACACAGTTAACTTAAATTCTTGATTATTTTCTTTCTCAATTCATTTCAAGGCCCAAACATTGCTCAAATGATACAAAATTTGGAACCTAACTTAATTAGGACATGTAGATTAAATTTGTTACATTATTTTTTTACTTTAAAGACATCTAGTATTTTATTTAAAAATTTTAGATAATGTTATAGATGTTCTTTCCTGAATGAATTTGAGGCATATCAGGACTCCCAAAAGATAGGGAACTTGGCCTACAAGAAAACTTAAATATGAGGAGTTCAATTTTGCCATTAATTTTCTATTTTGGGATACCTTATTTTTTCATTTAATATTTTGGAATTTAAGTCACAATCTCTCTCTTAAACTACACTAGAATAGATGAGATTGTTCAAGTTTGTTAAAATTCACACATAGACTAATTTTTGTATGTAAAATTTGAATTTGGGATTTATTTCCAATTTTGAAGACATTTAGTAATTTATTTAACACTTTTGGCTTTCTTTCAATATTTCTTCTCTAAATAAAATATGGATAGCTTTTATTGTTCAAATAAGGTGAAACTTGGCACCCCAAGCTAATTGGGATCCAAGGAACAATATTTTACCATTGTGTTTTAGTTTTGAGATTTCCTTTATGAATTATGGCACCATTAAGATTTTCATCACATTACCATTATATTTATCAAAATATTATATCTTTATTAAAACATTTACTTATTTGAGTCCTATTATATTCAATTCATTTTCAAAAGAGTTATATTATATTATGAGGCACGAAATTTCACATTTTACTCATTTAACATGTCTAGTCATTTTTAAATTAGATGATTGTACATGAAAATTCCAATTGTTATTCTAGATCACGTTTTAAGTACATCATTCCTCTAATTTAATCATTATGTGGATATTCATTAGCAAGAAAATATATGCAACATATTTCATGCATATTGACACATTATTAAGTTATTATGTAAATGTATGATATTGTTTATAGAAACT
Organism: Alisma plantago-aquatica; assembly: GCA_963693085.1. Lineage (NCBI taxonomy): Eukaryota > Viridiplantae > Streptophyta > Magnoliopsida > Alismatales > Alismataceae > Alisma > Alisma plantago-aquatica. The sequence goes on from OY856409.1 coordinate 869,526,242, forward strand.
AGTGCAACATAGTATGCTATTTATTTATCCATGTTGATTTTATCCTTGTTTGGTCAAGTCAAAAGAACCAAACATTCTAACATCCTAATCGTGGGAGTAGAATAAAATCCTACATTTTGGGATGTTACCACACTCCACCCCTTAAAAGAATTTCATCCTCAAAATTGTAACATCCATATATTATCCACCAATACTCTCCTCCCCTTAAAAGCTTTAACCTAATAAGCCAAGCTAAACAACATAAAGGTTCTAGGTTTACTTATATAAATTTTAGTTGTGTATATTTTAGGGTTTTATGTTGCTCATAGGTAATCCAACTAATCAAGTCGTACCCACTTAGGGTTGAGTTTCAGGTCCTTGTGTTTTTAACCTACCAACCCTAAGGTTCACATCATCATCCAAAAGGTCATAGGGTAGAAAGGGTAGGTCAACTAGACAGTTATCACAAGACATATCTTCTACTTCTTGCACAAAACTAGGGTTTACCTAGGGTTTCCCAATCAATACTTCATACATCTCTTCTTTGTGACTTGGCTTAATAAAATAATAAAATCCATAAATTTTTCTTTTTACTTATAATAGTATAATGAAACTAAATTTTGTCGATAAGAAACTATGCGATGTAAAACAAACATGGTGGCCAAATTCAATTCGACAGCCAAGTTGCAATCCATGTTAAGATTTATGTATCCTACTACTATGGCATTCTCATTCCAAATTCCATTCTAAAGTTAGATCTTAACTTCTAGAGGAACATGTCACCTTTAACCTATATGGTAAGGTAGGAGTACCCAAATCCTTATCATATATGATTTAATAATCATGTTTCTTACATGCACCTCTTAAAATTCTAAATTGATCTTTCATCATCTCATGAATTATCATAGGTCAATTCTAGGGTAAACGTCTCGCCTAGAGGGTGACTATGTAAGACAAGGATTCTTATTTAGGAGACAAAATTGAAATAGTTAGATTTCAAGCACTATAGCTCTGATACCATCTTGTAAGGAGTGGGACCCAAGAGGGGATCCACTCCCCACTAAATTTGAGGAATGAATCTATCTATTACAAATACACTCAAAAGGCATGTTGGGTGTAAAAAAATTTCTTTCATTTCTCAGATGATGGTATACAAAAATAACCAAAGTATAGCAGCAGTAATATAAATCATGACCATATTTAATTTTTACAAAGCTACATGATATTATCCCATAAAGGGTCTTACATGAAAATACAACATCAGGATCTAAGTAGAGGGATATTCCACTATCTCAAGTCTATCTTCCAAGAGATCCACCTATCTTCCAAGAGATCCACCTAGTAGGTCGATGTCACTGAGTCTAGTCTTCCAAATCCCACACACGGGGTTGGAAGCATATCCCAGCAAGAGAATAAAAAGTAGAATATATCAGCATAGATGATGATATGTGCATATTAAATATGGATTCAACAATATAACAAATAAATGACGACAAATAAGTAAGGATTTCCATAGAAGAGGTGAGTACCACCCAAACGGGTATCAAAAGAAAATGAATTTCAATGCGATGATAAACAAGAAGAACACTTTCCATTAAACAAACATAAACATTGTGTCACACAAGAACACATAAATTTTGGGTACAAAACCCATCACAATGATATGAACATGCATGCATGTGAGATAAGCATAGGACTAGCATAATATAAAGTCAGTGGCGGCTAAGCTCACAATCTTAAAACCTGAAAGAGAAAGGCACACAACCAAACTCCCTTGGCATTTAAGCCGGGGTTATGGGGCATACGATCCTCCATCCTAATATATAAAAGTGAAGGAGGAATAAATCCTCAGTTCATGTTAAGAGGACTAAAACCTGATTGCATAATAATATCACATAGGGGAACAAAACCCAATGGGAATAAAACCCAAATAACCAAAGTATTACATTACTCTAGGGCTATTGAATCACAAAGCATGGATAATGTAGAGGCAAGTAAAAGTTCAGACATATGAAAAAAAATAGTTGAGATTGCCATCACATAAATGGACAATTTAAACATCCACCACAAATGAGGGCAAAATTAGGGTTTCATCAAAGAAAAAAGTATAATTTAATAGTCCAACATTGATCAAGAGTTTGAAGTAATTAAGATTAGACCCAAATAGATCATCAAGTCAAGAAAGAGAATATGTATCACCAAATTACCTCAAAATGGCTCAAACGAGAGAGACTAAAGAAAATAATTTCTTAATATGACTCATGGGAGATGCATCAGACCTCTCATGAAGTCTACATATGTCCAAGGTCAAAACCCTAATTCCATCTCAATACTCAAGCAACCTATTAAACGCACACAAGAGAATAGGGTTAGGTTTACATTAATTATATGAACCCTAAAAATTGCCCTTTTTGTGATTAGCAAATTAGGTCATGAAACCATACCATATTCTATATTTCATTTTTCTAAGTTTATAACATATTTTACTTAATTTTTATGACTTATAAATTATTAGTTATGAATTTTAGGAAATCTAACCAATTTGGAAAATCCTTGAAAAATCACTTAGTTATTAGTCTGAATTTTGGTGATGAAAACTATACCATTGGACAGAGAATGACCTCATGATTTCAAAAAACATGTTAATTTTTTTTTGGGCTTTAAACAATTTACTAAGAATCTCATAAAAATTGGCTAATCTCATAAAGTCACGTCTTAACACATTATCCATTTGAAAGTCAGAGTGAGATGGCCCCTAGAGTTTGGCCACCTAGAAGGAGCCTTTAGCCATTAGGGCACACAGCTTAACATAGAAAAAAGGAAACAAAAGTAGATGAAAAGATGATTTTACCCCTAACTAGGAAATGAAGAAACAAAGGAATGAGAGAGAGAAAACTAGGAAACCTCATGAAGGATGATTTTCCTCTTGACCTCACAAGATGAGAAACATAGCAGTGAGATCCTTGAGCCATTGATCGCGATTTAGGGAAACCAAGTTCATTTAATTGCATAATCTTATTCATGAAGTGCCAATGGTCATAAAGACCCTTGGTACAAGCACAACATCAAATCAGATTCTAGCAGATACCTTCCATCATGATCAAATACACGATCAAATGTTGAAGGAAAAAACTAAAGAGATGGTTATAAAACCAATAAATGGGAGTTCAGAGATCTTTGGAAGAGCCATTGAAAAAGAAACTATGATGACAATCGTCAAGAATCTGAGTATTTTTTGCAAATCTCAGAATTCATGAAAAAGGGGGAAAATGGTTTTACTATGAATATGGTGGAAGTAGGGGCACAAAAAGTCTACATGGGATCAACTAAGGTTTTTGCATGCTTGGCGGGGATCCTAAATGCTTCACCTTTTCCGTCGAAGTTGGTGAGGTCACCACCTGTGAGGCGAGCAAGGAGGAATCAGTTCCACAACAAAAGAGGCAAATCCAATAGTGGAAACGAATCTAGGGGGTTCATTGAAGGTCAGGGACCAAAATCCTTATGATCTGATGATCTAGTAAGGGGAGGATTTGGAAAAGGAAGTAAGAACAGAATAGGAACATATGAACAAGAAGGTGGGTTTTGGACTAGCAATGGAGGCCATGAACCCTAATATTTATTGAAATCAAATGATGTGGAAAGGAAAAAGGATGGCTAAGGAGAAGAAACCTGAGGGAAAGAATTAAAGGAGATGAGAGAGAGAGGAAAGAAGTAAAGGAGATGAGAGAGAGAGGAAGAAAAAGTATCAGGGAAGGGGAAACCACGTTGTCTCTTATGTAAACTAGAGTGAAAGGAAAGTGAAGAACATGAGTCAAGCAATCCAAATCCATTAGGTAGAAATAAATGTGCAATCTCACTAAGTTTGAAAACCTGCATGATGGGGGAAAAATAACACTGACCTTAGGGAAATGAAGCATAAAAATCAATAAATATATAGTTAAATTATTTCTCAATTCATTTGAAGGCCCAAACATTGCTCAAATGATACCAAATTTGGAACCTAGCTTAACTAGGACTTCTGTATGTTGACTTTGGCATTAGTTTTTACTTTTGAGGACATATAGTATTTTATTTAATTTTTTTAGATTATGTTATATATATATCCTTTCCTTCATGAATTTGAGGCATCCCAGGACACCCAAAAGATAGAAAACTTGGCCTAAAAGCAAACTTAAATATGAGGAGTTTGATTTTGCCATTAATTTTCTCTTTTGGGATAGCTTATTATCCCATTTAATATTTTGGACTTTAAGCCATGTTCTCTCTCTCTTAAACTACAGTAGAATAGATAAGATTCTTCAATTAATGTGAAAATTCACAAATAGACTAATTTTAGTATGTAGAGTTCGAATTTGGGATTTATTTCCACTTTTGAAGACATTTAGTAATTTACTTAACACTTTTTCCTATTTCTTATATTTTCTTCTCTAAATAAAATTAGGATAGATTGTATTGTTCAAATAAGGTGAAACTTGACACCCAAGCTAATTGGGACCCAAGGAACACAATTTTACCATTATATTTGAGTTTTGAGATTTCCATTTATGAATAATGGCACCATTGATATTTTTGGCACATTAGCATTGTATTTATAAAAATATTATATCTTTGTTATCAACATTTACTTATTTGAGTCCTATTATCTTAAATTCATTTTTAAAAGAGTTATATCATGTCATGATGCATGAAATTTCACATTTTACTTATTTAACATATTTAGTCCACTTTTAAGTGAGATAATTGTACACGAAAATTCCAACTGTTATTCTAGATCATGCTTTAATTACAATATTCCTCTCATTTAGCCATTATGTCGATATTTATTAGAAAAGAAAATATAAGTAACATATTTCATGAATGTTGGCACATTTTTAAGTTATATATAAATGTGCGATGTTGTCTACAAAACCTATTGCAACATAATATTTTATTTATCAATTAAGGTAAATTTTATCCTTGTTTGGTCAAGTCTAAAGAACCAAACATTCTAATCTCCTAATCATGGAAATAGGATAAGATCCTAGGTTTTTGATGTTACAAGTCTAGCCATATTTCATTTCTAAATAGAAAGACAAGTGGGGTCATAGACAAAACATCAAATTAAAATAATAATGTACGAATCATGAATTTAAAATGGAATAATAATATCAATCAAATAAAGGATAATTGTATACTTTTAGGATATGTGGGGTTATGATCATATAAATGCTTGAATGAATATAACAATTTCCATTACATGATATTCATGACTAATCCTATTCTAGGAGAACTCCCAATCTTTTTTCACCTAAAATCATTTCATGTAGACATTAGTCCATGATAATATTCTTTGAAAGTAAGATCTTCCTTTCTAGATTTCTATTTCAAGAAAGATACGTTTGGTTGGGTCCAAGTGACTTATTCTAAAATTTTAAATATAAATTCAATATCCATGTCTAGGGATTTGTTTTTCCAACAAGTATTTGAGTTATTTGCGTTCTAAGTCATACATATATGTGTTTATAAATGCACTTTCTTGTATATACCATTTTATCCAACTAAGCCCAACATACTAGTATCATCAACTATATGTGTGGATCTATAGTTTTCAATACATAATCAAGAATGAGGTCATCTTATTTAATTTATTACTAAAGATTATTAAAACTACTAAATCATTATTTTTTAGCATGTATGTATGTGTATGCATATAGGAATAATGTGACAAACATTTATATAAAAGACCCATGGTCATTATAACCACGTTTATATATACCATATGTCAATTTGTAAAATTTTTGCCAGATCTATATATAACACAAATATATTGAAATTTCATATGTCATGATTACTATTTATAGTAATAGTAATTTATGGATATAAGTATATACTAATAAGAAGTCAATACTTTGAATAGTTAATCTAATAGACTAGCATAACTAAGTTGTATATCTAAGTCTTAATTACTATCTAAATTAATAGTTTCAAGGTCATTAATAACCAACTTTTTAAGTTTCATAGTTACGGTAAACCAAGATTATTAACTTTTCTTTTCACAAACATCAAGACATGCTAACATAGTACTGGTACCATTAACTGTATATTAATACCATATGTTATTATGAAGTAGTTCCACATCTTGATGTATATTTTACCATCTAATTTGTCACTTAATATATCATATCTTTAATTCCTTTAAGTGAGTCCGTACAAGATTAACCATTTACATACATGGTTTGAACGTCCTACTCATTGGTCTCTTGCCTCTAAATTGATATTTTATGATTAGAACTTGGTTGATATCAGATGAAAGAGGTTGATGGATATTCATTATCTCAATCAATGTTGGATTTGTTTGAATGATGTGTAAGATGGTGGTGCAATCTACATGTTACACTACAATCTGACAAGGTCGTACATGTGCTCTTACTTCTCCTTCATACATATAATGGGATGACCCATATGACCTCTAGTTATGATATATAGTTTCTTATGTGATTGTTACAATGAGGGTATCATTTCTCTCTCCTAGTGTTGTTGTATCCCTAATTTGCTGTCATATGAATATCATGACTTGTAGATGTAATGTTGTACCAACTTATATGTCTGATGTATGGTGATGGTATGAGGAGCCTCTATGAGGCATGAAAAGATAATGATGTTCTTATAAGGAACAATTTGAATGGTATTATGACCTTAGATATAGCTTTGTGCCTATTTGAGGTGTTATCCTCTGTATGATGTGATGAGGATTTGAAAATTTTTGATGGTTGACGATGAATATGGTTATACGTATGTAAGGGAATCAACACCATTTGTTTATGTGATAAACTCTATACTTCATACATTTTATATCTTCTAAGGTTGTAATCTACCGATGTTTTTTGTAGAATTCTTTTAGGGATTGTATGTAACTTGATTGATGCAGTTAAAATATACCCACTTGGCATTAACTAATCAAGTGAAACCCTAATCATGTAGTTCCTTGTGATATAGATCCATTCCAGTGTCAAGACTTGCTAGATGGTGAAATGAGTACTCCTAAGGGAAAACTCAGAGTGCATAATGTTGAGTATGTGGGGTGCTTGAGATTGTGTGTCCTTGTCATCATATCCCAAGATTTTGAGGATGGATGTGGTCATACCTCGTTAGGAGAACGACTGCATTCATATATCAAGTTTATATACATGATGAGATTGAGGACAATTGTGGTTGTAACTCAGATGTTTGGGTTTTTGCATACCCTAGTTCACTTGTGCAATGACCTATATACCAAGGACGGATTAGGTTGTTTTGCAACTAGACTTATATGTCACTGTGGTGAACTTTAACTGACCAAGGGTGGTTGAGATCATAGGATTCCGACTCTCCTAAAATTTGTATGGCACTGATTTTGACTTAACAATGGTCAGTTGGAGTTTGAGTGGTATACCTCAACTACTTGGAGCTTAATAAAAGATGTAAACTAGCCATGTAGTATATATGTTTAGGGTTAAACATGCTTCATATTGATGTCAACCCTTTCCTTGTTCCTTATAAGGTTTAGTTGTTATATAATGCGGTAAGAGAAATCAACTGTATAAAAAGTGATAGACTTACCTATTTTCTCTATATAATGTGCTAGTCATGATTCACCTGTTTTAGTTACTTAGTCTGCTTAACCTATTTAGACTGCTTAATTTTATTAACCTGCTTAGTTAGTTGAATCTTCTTATCCTATTTAATCATGATACCTACTATAATCAATAACCATTGGTTGAGAGTTATATCTCTCGCTGGGACATGGGTCTCACCTCGTGGGTCACCCCATCTTTTTAGGTGGTCGTCAGCGGCATGGTCCGGATTGTGGTGATAAGGAGGAACAACTTGGAGAGCAATAAATGTAGAAGGTTGTATAGTAGTGGTTGTAGAATCCTAGAGTTGTCCCTATACTCTCATGTCTGGGCAGGGGATGTTTTGTAGATGATATGTATATTGACACGTGGTTTGGTAGTGTACCTATGTTTTGTATATAGCGTGTATATGTAGAACATCTCTTTTGTATATAGGTTTTAGCTGATGCCACTGGATATACATGTAAATACCTAATATGATATGTGCTAATACAGGTTGTTGGGTCTTTATGTAATGTTTTCCAAACATGATAGTAATGTTGAAATGGGTTTTAATTTACCCTATTTTCTGGTAATGTAGATGTTTAGTTGTTGATCGCATATTTTGTTTTGAGTAATCTCATTCAGCGTAATGAGGTTGTCACACATTATGGTATCAGATCTCTATGTTTGCTGAGTCTATAGGGACATAGGACCAGAGTTTGTGTATGTTCTTACATAATCTTATATATATGATTATAGATTATGCTTATGCAAATATGTCTAGAGAATGTGAAGAATATGCTAAGAGTAATTATGTTGTGCCAGGATGTGGCATGAGGAGGAAGACACATGAAGATAAAGTGCTTGAGATGGGCCCAGAGCAGCCCGTTGTTCCTTAGTTTGACCCTACAACCATGACAAATCATGCATTTTAATCCATGTTTGAATAGCTCATGGTGATGATTATGCATGTAGCGGATAGAGTGTTTGTACCTCAAGCTAGGGTTGTTGTCCCTAATGTAGGATCCTAGGATTTTGGGAAGATGTTTGAGAGGCTGAGATGTGTTGAAGCGGTCGAGTATGTGGGTATAACAGACCCAACTGATACTAATATGTTGTTGAAGGAGCTTGAGAAGGCTTTTAAGATTCTCAATATCCTAATATTGCAGACCCAACTGATGTTGATATGCGGGCTTGTAGTTTACTTGTTGAAGAGCAATGTTGGCCACTGGTGGGCCATTGAGGAGGAGAAGAGACACATAGTTGTGGTTGGTTGGGAAGAGTTTTGGCAAGAGTTTATGAGCCTATACTTCCATGAGACATATCTGGATGAGAAGATGGTGCAGCTTGAGAAGCTACGATAAGGTTCCATGAACATCAACGAGTATGAGGCAAAGTTTATTGAGCATTTGATGTTTTATCCTCACATGGAGGAAATAGATAAGGATAAGATCCATAGGTTTGAGAAGGGTTTGAGCATGGAGTTGTCAATGACAACGTCTACTTTGGAGAATAGGGAGAGGTTCTCTACCTTTGTGGAGTCTGTGAGGTGGATTGAGAGGTCTGCTATCAAAAAGTGTGAAGACAACATTAAGAAGAGGCCAACTAAGTTTCAGGCATAGTGGTATGGAGGCTTTATGAAGGTAAGGTTTTATTCGCCACAGTCACAACATATATTGGTTTTTTTTTAGTCGAGATTAGGTGTGTCGTCATAGTAGTCCCCAAGCAAGGGCAGAGGTTGTAGTTTTCCACCAGTAGTAGCACGCAGTGCAGTGTTTGTCATGGTGACAGGGCCGTCTAGACCAAAATATGATTCTAGGACTTGTCAAAACTGTTGACAAGTGGGGCATATCAGGTGGGCCTACCTATGAAGGATGAAGAAGTGACATATAAGCTAAGGTAGAGTCAATGAGGTTCTCATTAACAATAGTTTAGCAGTGGTGGAGGTAGAGGATGCGGTCAGGCATCACAGGTGGGACAACTCGCAGAGGATGAGGATGACAATCCATGGGTCGTAACATTTTATATGGAACTCTTCTTTTGTATCTATTTTGGATGACCCAGGCGTGACACACTCTTTTATAATTAGAGAGAAGATAAGTAATTTTTATCTACCTATTTGTAGTAGGTTAGATAGTCTATAGTTATAAACCCATTTAATTGGTTCTGTTGAGTTGTGGGAGGTGTGTCCATCTTGCGTTCTTTCTTTCTTGGTGCACAACATCTAAGTGGATCTTATGCCACTTGACATGCATGGATTTGATGTGATTACAGGGATGGACACCTTGGAGAAGTACAAGGTTGTTTGGGACTGTAGTTCCAAGATGTCCAAATTTTGTGATGGAGATGCTTCATAGATATTCCAAGGAGATAGGAAGATTCTTCCTACGTGCTACTTGTTGGCTATGACAACACAGAGGCTGCTGAGACAGGGATGTGATGCCTTCTTGGTTCATGTTGTGGATACCAAGGTGAGGAGTCCTAGTATCTAGGAGGTACCGATAGTGATAGAGTTTGAGGATCTCTTTCTTAAAGCGTTTCCTGGTGTTCCCCCTCCTAGAGAGATTGATTTTGAGATCAATCTTGTTTGTGGAACACAAACCATAACACAATCACCCAATAGGATGGCACTGAAAGAGATGTTGGAGTTGAAGAAATAATTATAGGAGTTGTTGGAGGAATGTTTTATCAAACCAAGCACATCCCCTTGGGGTGCCCCCTTGTTGTTTGTTAAAAAGAAAGATGGTTCCGTGAGGTTGTGTATAGATTACTGGTAGTTGAATAAGGTTAGGATAATGAAAAAGTACCCATTATTGAGGATTGACGATCTGTTTGACCAGTTGAGAGGTGCCACAATGTTCTCAAGGATAGAATTAAGGTCATGATATTATGAGTTGGGGATCAAGGCAGATGACATACCCAAGTCTACTTTTAGGACTATATATGGTCACTATGAGTTTGTGGTTATGCCGTTTGGGTTAACCAACATGCTAGCAATTTTTGTGGATCTAACAATAGGGTGTTTAGGCTGTACGTAGATCAATTTGTGGTCATGTTTATCCATGATATATTGATATACTCCAAGGACAGTCAGCAACATGAGAAGCATCTTTTCCAGGCGTTGATGTTGTTGAGGCATCACATATTATATGATAAGTTTAACACGTGTGAGTTCTGATTGACAGAAGTATCTTTTTTTGGTCACATCATATTTGCTAAAGGTGTTTGTGTGGACCCTAAGAAGGTACTATCAGTGATGGAGTGGGAACAACCCAAGACACCGACCAAGGTTTGAAGCTTCCTAGGCTTGGTAGGTTACTATATGAGATTCATAAAGAATTTCAGTGTTGTAGCATCACCCCTAACCAAGTTGACAAGTAAAGGTGTCCCTTTTATCTGGGATGACAAGTGTCAACGTTCCTTCTAGCTGCTGAAAGAGAAGCTGACCAGTGCACCGATGTTAGTTTTGCCAGAGCAAGGGAAAGGCTACATCATCTTCTATAATGCTTCAAAGAACACTTTGGGATGTGTGTTGATGCAGGACAAGAACAAGATTACTTTCACTTCACGATAGCTTAAGAAACACAAGGAGAACGACCCGACACATGATCTAGAGATTACAAATGTGGTCCATGCTTTGAAGATTTGGAGACACTACTTGTATGGAAAGAAGTGTCATATTTTCACCGACCACAAGAACCTTTAATATGTCTTCTCTAAGCAACAGCTAAACACGAGGCAATAGATATGGATGGATTTGATCAAATACTATGATTGCATGATAAACTACCATCCAAGGAAGTGAATGTGGTGGCTGATGCATTGAGCATGAAGTCATCTTCATCATCATCCAATGACATGGCATTGTTGCATGCCCTGGTATATCATAAGCATGATATGTTAGTGTCATTGAGGCAGAGGAACATACAGTTGGAAGTTTCTCTTTTGGTAGGCGTGTTAGCACAGTCAAAGGTGAAGCCCACATTAATGCAATAGATTTGAGATGCATAATGGAATGATATTGTGATAAATAATATTAGGGCAAAGTTTAGCAGTCAGAAGTATGATGGTTTTAATGAGATAGATGATGGTATAGTTTGCTTTTACAATCAGACAGTGGTTCCAGATGTTGATGGTTTGAGGAAGATGGTTCTTGAGGAAAATCATTCCCCAATGTATGCAATGCATCCTGGCATTACTAAGATATACCATAATCTGAAGGATTTGTACTGGTGGCCAGGTACGAAGCATGATGTGGTAGAGTTCATTGCTAAGTGTCCAGTCTATCAGCAGGTCAAGGTTGAGCATCAAAAGCCTGCAAGAACGTTACAACCTTTGTTGATACCGTAGTGGAAATGGGATTATATCACCATGGACTTTGTGGTTGGTCTTCATAGGACAACAAAAGGGCATGATTCCATTTGGGTGATAGTTGACAGGTTGACCAAGTCAACTCACTTCCTTCTAGTCACAACGATGTATTCAACAGAGAAGTTGGCACTGATATATGTTGATGAGATAGTTTGTCTGCATGGTATTTAAGTTACCATAGTTTTGATAAAGGTCTGCATATCGTGATTCATTTTTGGGAACATCTGCATACAACCATGGGGACACAGTTGAAATTTAGCACAACTTTCCACCCGCAGATAGATGGTCAGTCTGAAAGGACCATTCAGATGTTGTAATACCTATTGAGAGCATGTGTCTTGTAGTTTCTTGGTAGTTGTGACGCGCATATGAGTTTGATAGAGTTTGCCTACAATAAAATTTATCAGAGGAGCATGACATAGCACTGTATGAATCTTTGTATGGGAGATGTTGTCTGTCCCTGCTTTGTTGGTATGAGATAGGCGAGTATCAACTTTTGGGTCTTGAGTTACTAAAATAGACTATAGAAAAGATCAAGATGATATGACAACAATTGAAAGCAACTCAGGATAGAAAGAAGTTGTATGCTGATAACCACCATAGACCGCTTGAGTTTTAAGTTGGAGACTGAGTGTATCTTAAGGTCTCTCCATAGAAATATGTGTTGAGGTTTGGTAAGAAGGGTAAGTTGGATCTTAGGTTTATGTGACCTTACCCCATTAAGGCACGTGTTAGGAAGGTTGTTGTTATCCCAAAATAGGATCAAGTGGTTTTGCAAATAATAAAAAATAATTAATAAATTCTACCTCAACTAAGCTCAAAGCTGGACAAAAATTTACTTTTCACATACCTTTCAAAAATAGGAGTTTGGAACTTTACCCGATGTAGAGTTCTATCTAACTCAATCCTCCAATCTTTATTTAATTTTATTCTTCAAATGTCACTTTAATGGTTCATCCACTTTCATGAAATCCTAAAATGCCGACAAACAAAAAGTCGGTCAGTATAAAGATTATACTGGTATGTGGTGACAACCATTATCTCGCACATATTTCATAACAATCTATTCACATCAAATAATTGTTAGCAATCAAATATTACATTTTTATTACAACTTCCCAACCGATTTTACTCATTCTCTGGTTCACCCTCTCTTAGGGTTTAGTCCTTGCAATGGACTTTAGCTACCTTCTCCATCCTAAGCTTGGTACCTTGTGGGTCACCTCTCTAGGTGCCACGTAGTCTTCCCATCCAAGGCTTGACCACTTAAGACCTTCCCTCCAGGGATTGGTCATCATAAATCTTAAATCATAAATCCAGAGATGGTATGTAGGTTCGGGCAAGTCATAAATAGTTATATTGTGATAATCATAGCCACTTTACAAATTATAGGAAATAAAGTCATCCAAACATTTAATTTCAAGCAACCAAAAAATCCTCAGAAATCCACATGAAACTAAAGAGAGTAATCTTAAAACATACCTAATTTGGAGATCTCAAAGAATCAAGCAACTATCTAATCCAACCAGGCAGTTCAATCAACCAATCAAGCAAAACACACAAGCAGTCTGAATCTTAAAAAGCATGTATTACCTAATCATTACATACTCATCATAAAATATTTTATTGACTTGGGACTCCCTTCTAGGGATTCTAGGTTGAATTAGGGTTTCCTTAGGGTTTCTTAGATCTATTTCTCAAACTTTACCTTTTTAGGTCAACAAATCCTAAAATGACTTTCTACACCATAAAACCCTAATTTCATAAATCATCCATATTGAGGGTCTTTATTCACAAATTAGCTTAGGATCATCATATATCTATCTTATTCATGAATTTTCAAAATAAAAACTATTAAAAGTCATAATCACCTAAATTAGGGTTTCTAAGCCCATTAATGCATTTTTTACACATGAAACCCTAAATTAAGCCAAAGAAGCACAAAGATTATCTTTTTAGATCTAAATCTTCCTTTCATTAACAACAAGTTAATATTGGCTTTAAAGTATCCAAAGAACTTTACCAACTCTCATTAATATCAGAATTAGGGTTGTCAATTCATAAATGCATTAAAGGTGTCAACTTCATATACTTTTCGAATTATAGGAAGAATCAAGCTTCAACTATATTTTTACTGCATTCTACGTATTTTTTCTCAACTTGCATATATAACTTATTGCCATCCAAGTTACCAATAATTAATTATGAATTTTGCAAGATAAGTTACCTTTGGACCAGTGACGTTCAACCACGTCAGCGTTTCGGTTCGTTTTTCATTTTCCACGTGGACCAGGCTTCTGCGGACCAGCGCCGACCATGTGGTGGTCTTCCCCACACGAGCCTTGCCTCTTCTTCACATGGGATGAGAGGGAAAGACACTTTTAGCCCTGCGTTCATGAGTCCAACATGTGTTCCTATCAGGGACACGATGGTAAAACCATCAGCCCTCATCTTCAACCTTGCGAAGTGCCTCACACGTAGAATAGCGGTGAGCCATGGTCAACACCATGGTTGACTTTGTGGTCCAAACCCTCTCTACACTCGACTAGGCCACCGCAACCTCTGCTAGACTCCTCCGAAGCCAACCGTGGACTCAATTGCCCCGAGGGCGATCAAAGACGAGCGGACGACTCCCCGACACTCTTATGGGGTCCCTACAATGACAGGTGTAGAAAACACGACATTCATAGAAATTGATAACGCAACATCATTCGCAACACTCAACCAAAGTCAAAGAACATGATAACCACTTCAGAGGGGGTCTAAGGATCCATATATATCCGCCCATCCCTACTACTGAGAAGCCCTTGTATCCCGATTTGGGCAAAAGTCCTATAGGCCACAAAACCCAGAGAAACTTGGGGTAGATCAACTCAGATTGATCCCCCAATTATATTGGATACGTTTCCTAAATCAGATGTGTGTTGTTTTGCAAGAATTTTTGTTGGGAAAACTCCTGGTTATTGTTCTCTGTTTCCATTTCTAATTCGAGGTAGAAGATGATCTCAGGATCGTCAGATCGCCATCCAACGATCGCTATTTTGCACGACACACACATGGGCTGGGCCTAAGTTCTGGATTTCTATTTTAAATGTGACAAATCACACATTAAACCATCAATCTATACACTTTAGGGAAACTCAATAAATTCATATCTCCTTCCTCCTTCATCCAAATAGCCCCAAATTTTAAAGGAAAGTCCATAATGACTTAAACTACTTGTGTGCAAAGTTTGGGACTCAAATAGAAAGTATGAGAGACTTTTCTTTATATGCAAGTTATCTCATAATAAGGCATATTTTATTCATATTTTCTCTCTCCTATTCTTTTATTTTCTTTATTTGGAATCCTTTTATCATTAGAAACAATGTAGATTTGAAATCTCAACCATGATGATCAAACATACATATTTCCACATATTTCTCATATTTTCATCACTATCTCAATTACTTTTCCTATTTATGCATTATTTGATTTCCTTCAACTTTCTTTCTCTTTTTTATCATATTGGACTCACTAACTCAATAGGGTCCACGAAATCATATATTTAAAGGAAATATTATTAAAGAAATCCATTCATTACACATAAATCATACAATTTTCATAATCATACATTTTATTGGAGAAATTGCATTTCAAACCATATACGCCCAAAATTGGGGTTGTAGCATCCTTCCCCTCTTGTAGGAGTTTTTCCCTCAAAATTTCACCAAACATACAAACAATTCAGGATAAGACTTTTCCATGTCCATCATCAACTCCCATGTGGCTTCATCCTCTCCATGGTGCTTCCAAAGAACCTTTACCATCTCTATACTTTACTCATGAGCTCTCTCACCTTGGTATCTCGTACCCTCATAGGTGACTCAGGGTAAGTCAGTCTCCCTTGAAGTTCAATAGGTTCAATGCTCGACACATGGCTCGGGTACCTCACATAGTGCTCTAGATTGGGTACATGAAACACATCATGCATCATATTATCCTAAGGGGTAAGGCTATAAACAAAAAGCAACTTCACCAATCCATTCTAAAACCTCAAATGGACCCATGTATCGGGGACTCAACTTTCCTCTATTATTAGACATATCTTGGATTTTCAAAACACATGCTCACCCACAGTGAAGTACACGTCAGTCCGCTTCACATCTGCATGCGAATCCTATCGATCATGGGCTTTCCTCAGCCATTACTCGATCAAAGCGACTTTATCAGCATATAATTGTGGTTTCTTTGACCTCCATAAGGTCCTCTCACCAACATCAACCTAGTGAAGCGGTGAACGTACGACGTCCCAAAAATAGATTCATACATCCCAATACTAATTTGGGTAGCTGTTATAACAAATAAACTCATCTAGGGGTAGGTACTACTCCCATGATCCACCCCAAACGAGCGCATATGCTCTCATCAGACCCTCCAAAGTCTAGATCATCCTTTCTTGACTATCCATCAGTCATGGGGTGCTATGTTGTGTCAAACATCAATATAGTATCGAGTTCTTCATGTGCCTGCTTCCACAACATGGAAGTGAACTTAAGGCCATGTTCAAGAATATTTGAACTCGGATCACCATGTAGTCGAACTAACTCTCTCTCACATAGTTCAACTAGATCTATCCTACTGGTACTCTCTCTTTGGTAAGTTGATCTACCATAACTCATATTGCTCCATGACCTCTATTGGTCCAGGGAGACCTACCACAACACTCATGGTGTCCTACTTCCATTCCACTCGAGAATATCCAATCATCTACAACAATCTACTGGTCAGTGGTGTACAACCTTCACCCTTTGGCACTCATGACATCTGGACACATATATGCCTCTATATCCTTCTTCATTCTTGGCCTCTAAGGTACAGTTGCAAACCTTAACCATCTTGGTAGTACCAGGGTGTACGGTGTACCTAGAATCATGAGCTTCTTGAATGGCATGATTCTTCAAAGGTGAATCCTCATAAAACCTAAAACACTCTAGTAGTGGGTTTCACCACCTACTCCTCCTGAGAGGTGCATCTGAGGTTCCCCTAACAAACCTTTCATCTCATCAAGCTCTAGGCTAACCGAGCAACCACTAACTTGACCAACATGTCTACTTGTATCTAGATGTTAGCGACATAGGTCTAGTATTTCAATGATCACAGGGTCAACTTAACAACCTATTCTATCCTCTCCACTAGCTAAACAAGACAACTGTACACTTGCGCTGTGTTTTGACTAAGAGCACATGTTACCACATTAGCTTCCTTGTGTGCTAGATTATTGTGAAGACATACTATTCTATATACTCCACTCGTCATCCTTGTCCTGGGGTTTAGGGCTATCTAAGTCAGGTAAACTTCAAGCTCTTGCATCCATAATCTCGGTTATCAAACCCAATCTTTAACTCATAAAATCCAAACTACTTTTGATAAGTATATCCTAATATGATGATTACCTTAGTTCATCTATGCTTTCATACCATCTATCCAATATACTTCTAAAAGGGTGTGGTAATTATTCCATCCTCAATTATCATAGAAAGGTTTCAACTCATATCATCTTTATCCTTAGTATGGCATGTGTTTTGTCCTGTCTCTCACACCCATAACCAGATGAAATAAGCATTTGTCTATAGTTTAAATATAGAGTTCATCCCATTCCAAGAGTAGAGATGGTGCATCACACATCACCATTGCACTTTCCAGTCTAAGTTGAAACATACTTCTCATGACTCCACACCATGAATATCTCAATTCTAGGTTTATACCCATGGGAAGACCTTTCCCATCACTTTTGAGTCTTAACATTACTCATATATACAATCCTTAGTCATTAACTCAAGGTCTCTAGGGTGCCGGTACTTTTGGGTTGATCTTACCCTCATGCATCTAGGGAGTTCCTTTCACATTTACCCCTTAGGACCCATGAACTCATGAAGGTGGCCAACCTCCTAACCCACGTGCCTTGGAAAAAGGTAGTTGTTACCTCCCTGACCCTATGGTCTTGTGCATACATGGAACAGACAACTCCTACTTCCATCGATCTTATCCCTCCTTGACCTTAATATTGACTTAGGATTCCATCATAGCTCATAGCTCCTTTGTTGATACTCAAGCACATCTCATCCTTGAATCCTCACCCAAATCTCCATCATCTCTCTAGGAACTCATGGTTAACCTTGCATCCCTTCATAGAAATCATGGCGACCTACCTAACTCGGTTTGGCCCCATACAAGCCACCTCTATGGCAACATATCCTCATGCCCCTTAGAGATGGTCACACTTGGGTCTATTGATTCATACTCATTCTATGTGCTCTTACACTTATCCTATCAAGATCTTATAAGTGGCCTCTTAAGGTTACCTCGAACCTAAACAAGAGTTGGTTCTCACTCCTACAAGAGGGATCCCTTCCCAGGAAAAGAGAAAGTTATCATTTGATAGCAACAAAGGTCACACAACTTTTGTGCATCTAGGGTTCATACCATCATGTACATGCATAGCTCCTATCATGCTACCTATGCATGTGGCTAGCAAGTAGACAACCTATTAAACCATTTCTAGGTTCCTTGGTATGTCATACTTGTCTATCATTCCTCCAGGCTGTACCCATATCATACATGCATAAGTTACCAACTTGCATAAGTGGCTCATCAACCATGTATCTCAGTTCAAGTGGGGTTTCCTTTTATTCCAATATATGGGGGAGGGGTGCCACACTTAATTCCTATGAACTCACTCAACCTCATGAGCATTATGCGCGCCCGGTACTGCTATTTCTCCTCTTTGTTCTAGGAACCCCAGGTTCACCTCTTATGCATCAACTATCTAAACTGCATGCTCAACTACCCAAACATGAACCAAACCTATACAAGATATGTCATATACTTGCTATCACTCTTCCACATGAACAACCCTTAGAGTCCTACATAGGGACAACCAACTGGGTGCGAGGCTTCACAACTTGTTATCATACCATATATCTACATGGTCTTTGGAACTCCCTTTCCTACACCTAAAAGGTAGACACTCATATCATCTATACATTTGTTCAGGAAGCCTCTTCCTCCTTTCTAGGGTTTGGTTCCTCTAAAGGCATCCAAGGTACGACAAGCCTCTAAGGATCATGTATGAGGCAACCCCATACATCTACTCAGGGTCGTCTATTGTAGGCCACATCATACCAAACTTCTCATAATTCCTCATATCTCAGAGTCTAGGCCTCCAACCTTCATCTGGGTCTCACCCTCTCTCTAGAGCTAACCCTATAATTAGTTCTACCACCATAGGTTCTCTCTCAGAAGATGGGTCAAGCTCATAAGGATACACAACTATCCCTACCTGGGTGAAATGCACTATCAAAACTTATGCCTGGCCAAGATCATCCAAAGATTTGTGTGCCTATCTCATAAACTATCATGCATAACCCTTCTGGCTTGGGTCTAAAGCCTACTTCCAGCCTTGCTGCCACTCATTTTTATGTAGGTGCATGCCTCTTTTCCTACTCATATAGGCCTGTCAGGTTTCCTTGTACAATCACCACTAACCTTCTTAATGAGGGAGCTATCCCTCACCCTTAATAGGCATGAACCACTCAAGGTTGGGTCACCAAAAGGCACTATAGGGGTCATGCAACGACACATAGTCTATGTTTCTCATGCATACCCAAAGCATCTACGTAAAGCATGCATGTCTAACCCATGTACTTACATGCATGGAAAACTAAGATATCCAACTCGTCATTTTCTCTCTTTCTCTAACTACAACTTAAGGTTTTGGGTTGTGCATCATCCTCAAAGGATACATTAGGTCTCATCCTCTTCATGTAGTCTTCTTCCTCCAAGGCTATCCCTCTCCTCCTCATCCTACAAGATGGTCTAACCTCATCGATCTCCTAAGGGAACGACAACACAAGACATGCAACCTAAGCATGTAACGAAACTCATTCAAAGTTTCATCAATTAGACTTATGTCCATGACATATTTCTTACATGCTTTTTATTATTTGGTGGAGGATTACTTAATCCGTATTATTCCTGACCCCAAAACTCAGAAGGGGGTGGAAAGAGAGAAACCCTAAGACTTAAAGTTATTCCATGAAAAAGAGATAAAGAAGAAATGAAATCATATGAGAAGACCTAGAGGTATCTTATTTTGAGTCAAATCCTCTGATTTCGGCCAGGCTAACACACAGATTCTGGGAGTCCTCGTAGACTGACTAGCGGGGCAAAGGAAAATCTTGCCAGCCCTCAGACCGTGATCCTTTTCTAGACACCTCCATCTTTGGAAAATCCTCTAATAACTCCCTTCTAAGAAGCTGATGCCGTTATCCCAAAATAGGATCAACTGGTTTTGCAAATAATAAAAAATAATTAATAAATTCTACCACAACTAAGCTCAAAGCAGGATAAAAATTTACTTTTCACATACCTTTCAAAAATAGGAGTTTGGAACTTTACCTGATGTAGAGTTCTATCTAACTTAATCCTCCAATCTTTATTTAACTTTATTCTTCAAATGCCACTTTAATGGTTCATCCACTTTTATGAAATCCTAAAATGACAACAAACAAAACGTCGGTCAGTATGACGATTATATTGGTATGTGGTGACAACCAATACCTCACACATATTTCATAACAATCTATTCACATTAAATATTTGTTAACAATCAAAGATTACATTTTCATTACAACTTCCCAACTATTTTTACTCATCCTCTGGTTCACCCTCTCTCAGGGTTTAGTCCTTGCAATGGACTTTAGGCTACCTTCTCCATCCTGAGCTTGGTACCTTGTAAATCACCTCTCTAGGTGCCATGTAGTCTTCCCATCTAGGGATTGACCACTTAAGACCTTCTCTCCAGGCCTTGGTCATCATAAATCTTAAATCATAAATATAGAGATGGTATGTAGGTTCAGGCAAGTCATAAATAATTATATTGTGATAATCATAGTCACTTTATAGATTACTGGAAATAAATTCATCCAAACATTTAATTTCAAGCAACCTATAAATCCTCAAAAATCATCATGAAACTAAAGTAAGCAATCATAAAGATAACCACATACCTGATTTTGACATCTCAAAGAATCGAGCAACTATCCAATCCAATCAGGCAATTCAATTAACCAATCAAGCAAAACACATAAGTAGTCTGAATCCTAAAAAGCATGTATTACCTAATCATTACATACTCATCATAAACTCTTTTATTGACTTGGGACTCCCTTCTAGGGTTTCTAGGTTGAATTAGGGTTTTCTTAGGGTTTCTTAGATCTATTTCTCAAGCTTTACCTTTTTAGGTCAACAAACCCTAAAACGACTTTCTACATCATAAAACCCTAATTTCATAAATTATCTTTATTGAGGGTCTTTATTCAAAAATAGCTTAGGATCATCATATCTCTGTCTTATTTATGAATTTTTGAAATAAAACCATTAAAAGTCATAATCACCTAAATTAGGGTTTCTAAGCCCATTAATGCACTTTTTACACATGAAACCCTAAATTAAGCCAATTAAGCACAAAGATTATCTTTTTAGATCTAAATCTTCCTTTCATTATCAACATGTTAATATTGTCTTTAAAGTATCCAAAGAACTTTACCAACTCTCATTAATATCAAAATTAGGGTTTTACATTCATAAGTGCATTAAAGGTTCCAACTTTATATACTTTTTGAATTGTAGGTAGAATTAAGCTTCAATATATTTTTATTGCATTCTACGTACTTTTCTTCTCAACTTTTATATATAACTTATTGCTATTCAAGTTACAAATAATTAATTATGAATTTCACAAATTAAATTACCTTTGGAACAATGACGTACTGCCACGTCAGCTTTTCAGTTCCTTTTTCATTTTCTACGTGGATCGGGCTTTCACAAACTAGTGCTGGCCATGTGGCAATCTTCCCCACATGACCCTCACCTCTTCTCCACACGGGATGAGAAGGAAATATGCTTTTAGTCCTGTGTTCACGAGTCCAACATGTGATCCTGTCAGGGACACGATGGTAAAACCATCGACCCTCATCTTCAAGCATGTGAAGTTCCCCACATGTAGAACAACATTGAGCCATGGTCAACACCATGTTTGACTTCACGGTCCAAACCCTTTCTGCACTCGACTAGGCCATTTCGACCTCCTCCATACTCCTCCGAAGACAACCATGGCCTCAATTGCCCCGAGGGCGATCGGAGATGAGCGAATGACTCCCCGACACTCCGGAGGGGTCCCTACAATGACAGGTGCAACAAATACAACATCCATAGGAATTGATAGTGCAACATCATTTACGGCACTCTGCCGAAGTCAAAGAACATGATAGCCACTTCGGAGGGGGTCCAAGGCCCCATATATATTCGCCCATCCCTGCGGCTGAGAAGCCCTTGTATCCCAATTTGGACAAAAGTCCTAGAGGCCACAAAATCTAGAGAAACTTGGGGTAGATCAACCCGGATTGATCCCCCAATTCTATTGGATATGTTTCCTAAATCAGTTGTGTCTTGGTTCACAAGAATTTTGGTCAGAAAAACTCCTTGTTATTGTTCTCTATTTCCATTTCTGATTCGGGGTAGAAGGCAATCTTAAGATCGTCAAATCACCATCCAACCATCGTTGTTTTGTGTGACACACACATGGGTCGTGCCTTAGTTCTAGATTTATATTTTAAATGTGACAAATCACACATTAAACCATCAATCTATACACTTTAGGGAAACTCAATAGATTCATATATCTTTCCACCTTTATCCAAATCCAAATTTTAAAGGAAAGTCCATAATGACTTAAAATACTTGTGCCTAGTTTGGGGCTCAAATTCAAAAGTATGAGTGACTTTTCTTCATATGCAAGTTATCTCTTAATAAGGCATATTTTATTCATATTTTCTCTCTCCTATTATTTTATCTTCTTTATTTTGGATTCCTTTTATCATTAGAAACCATAGTGGATTTGAAATCTCATCCATGATGATCAATCATACATCTTTCCACATATTTCTCATATTTTCATCACTATCTCAATTTCATTTCCTATTTATGCATTATTTGATTTCCTTCAACTTTCTTTCTCTTTTTATCATATTGGACTCACTAACTCAATAGGGTCCACGAAATCATATATTTAAAGGAAATATTATCAAAGAAATTCATTCATTACACATAAATCATACAATTTTCATAATCATAGATTTTATTGGAGAAATTACATTTCAGGCCATATACGCCCAAAATTGGGGTTGTAACAAAGGTGGCTTAAAATTTGGAGTTACCACCAAAGTTGCACAAGTTGCATGATGTCTTCCATGTTTCCATATTAAGGAAGTGTCACCTGATACAAAGTAGATGCTACATGCAGTGGAGGTTGAGTTGGAGGAGGATGGGTTGTATGTTGAAGGTCTTATGTTGATCCTAGATAGGAGAGTGAAGAAGTTGAAAAAGAAGGATATAGTTTTAGTGAGACATCACCATGGTGTGCAGGAAGCCATGTGGGAGTTAGAAGATGAAATTTGTAGGAAGTACCCATCTTTTTTCATGTAGGAATTCAAGGGCGAAATTCTTGTTATGGGTTGATGGTTGTAAGACCCTTGACCTTACTTTTTAGTTTAACATGCTTGATTATCATAATTATATGATTAAAACCTTAATATAACCTTGTGATGTACTTTTATATCATGTGGATGTGCTTTTATATCATGTGGATGTGCTTTTATATCATGTGGCAAGCCTATGTTTCAAGTATCATCCAATTTGGACTCTGTTTAGGCTAGTTATGCATATATGTGCTAGTTTTGGACTTAATTGCAATTTACCCATGTCTAGGGTTCTTCTTGCTATTTGTCACATTTTTTTGTGCCTCACATGTTTTCACATCATGTTAGATATATTTAAGCTTTAGGACACCTTGTCACACCTTGGTTCAGTGGTGACATCTCATGATGAGATTAGGGTTTGCATGGCTGCCCTAAGTGGATGTTTGACCTTGGGTGTTGAGCCTTAGTTTTTGGTGATCGCCAAGTTTTCATTTGTCTATAGTTTTTATAGTTTGATGAAGTTTTGTGTGTTCCATATAGTCTTTGCAATCGATGAGGCTCATGACTCCTCTAGGTTGCCAAGAATCCTTAGGGTTAGCGATCGTTTGCTTTTCTGGTCAGTTGTTCGCTAGAGATTCTCAACAGTCATTTTCTTTTTTTGTACCAGTTGGTTGATGGTTTTTCTTAGTGGGGTCGCTCTAGTTGCATGTATTTGTATGGTGCTTGCATGCACAATATCTTTTGGATACATGGCATGTTTAGATTGACACCTTACCCCCTTTCTCTCTCGCCAACCCTATGTTATATAGACCCCTCTCTTTGCATGCAAATAACCTCTTTACACCCCTAGTTTCCTCTATCTTATTCCTTGGTTTCTCTTGGATATCATCCCCTATTTCTTGGTGGTGAAATATGAGCTCAAGGTTGAATAAGGTGGCTCAATGTCCCTTGCATGTTGAGCTAGGGTTTGGATCTACTATTCCTGTGATCGTTTGGTGCTTCCTCACTCTGCATCTTTGTTTTCCTTCCTATACCCTCTTCTTCTATCTCTTCTTGGCTGAACCCATGGTGTTCCATGGTAGTGCTTGACTTAGAGCTTGAATAACTTCTCTTTCTTGCCTTTTCTACCTAGGGTTTGCTTCTTTCTTGGAGGTGGAGCTAGTTTGGCTGAGAGGAGTGCTCAAGCTAGGGTTTGTACCTTCCTTCTTCAAGCCATCTTACTATTTGGAGTTTCTACATCAACTCTAAGGCAAGTTATATACCTTTCTCCTCAATTATTTCTTACTTCTAACTTGCATGCACTAATCTTTCCCTAAAACGTGGTTATAAGTAGAAAGATGATATCCTTTACCTAGGGTTGTGTTTACATGGTGATCTTGAGTAGATAACTCTTCCTGAATGAACCATAATCCGTTATGTATGAATCCTTCTTTAATGATGGAAGTCTTAGTTTTTGCATGCTTGGGGAAACATTTGTTTTGCTCTCTCAAATGATGGTTTCTAAATTAGGCTTTGAGTTGATCTTATTTCTAGTGATGCAAATTGTTGACATTTCAGATTCTTAATGATAACCAACATGTTTGATCTCATGTGGTCGACGAGATGTTGTTTTATTTATGTGGTCGACAAGGTTTTGGTACTTATGTGGTCGATGAGGTTTTTACATCCCCTAGTTGTTGCTAAGTTTTTCTGTCACCTATCGTCTTTAAGAATTTCCCTCATGTGGTCATTGAGGTTTTTACCCCATGTTTGGTCAATGAGTTCTAAGCTATGTGGTCGCTGAGTTTTGGATCTTTAGTGGTCGATGAATGATTTGATTTCAATCGGTTTCCAACACCTTATGATTCTCTTAGGTCGCCAATGATTGATGTCCTCATCAATTGCCAATATGACCTAACCCTAACGGCAGTTGATGTTTCTGATCTTTGATGGTCATTGAGGATTGGTAACCATAGTGTTCGTTGAAGTGGCTGACGTGTATTTTACTACGCGCTTAAATGCAAGTATACACTTCGAGTAATATAGGCCTCTGTGAGGCCCGAGTCGAACTCAGGGATACATGAATTATTGGAGACTCCTACTAACTAATCGCAATCAGCTAGGCCGAATGACAAAATAGGGTTTGTTGTCGAAATTAAAAAGAAAACAAAATGAAACAAAGAAAAAAATCGATTAAAGATTAATTTAATCAATTCAAAAGAGTATCTTTAGGATTGCGGTTTCACCGCGGGTCAACATTGTATTAAGTTTTATATAATTCCTCACTCTTCTCTCTCTATCCGGGTAGTGGCCTGAAAACAGAATTACCCACTGTCGTGGTGTAATTCACTACTTAGGTTTAGGTTGATTCCACCGTCGTAGTAATCATTCCCCTAAACTAAGTGCATTACGAACGCTCTCAGTTTCCACCATTAATTTTACACCTCCTTTGTCAAGGGATTTGTCGATTAATGTAGGTTTTGTCTCTTTTCAACCGTTAATCCTTCTGTCGAAGTGATTAAGGGCATTAAGTTATTATTATGGTGATCAAGCATAACAATATATGGAGAAAATGAAACTATACCACGGATTTACGAGAGAAAATATGAATTATTAATATAAAACTGTCATATAATGCATTCCGGGCTACTCCCGGTCCTAAAGATGGAGGGGATTAGCCCCGCATGGTCATCTCGCACAAATACATGGTAGAAATAGGGGAAATCATATGAAAAACGTGAATTGAATGGAAAAACCCCTGAACGGAGAAGAACTGGTAGATCCTTTGCGTAGAACACGAGCTTTCCCGCCTCTCGGTGGTGAAATTCGTCTTCGGCATCGTCCGAAACGACAGGGATGAGCTTCTGGCCTCCGTTCTCCTTTCTCCCCCTCCTCGGCACTTGTGCAATCGTCAATGAGATGACCCTCTCGTGTGGGTGGCCGTCATTAGGTATAAGTCCCTAATTAGGTCGTCATTTAACTCCAGCCGTCCGATTGAGACCAAAACGAATCCAACGCATATCTGCCGGCGTCGATACCATCGACGCGGGTCGATGATATCGACCCTCCCTTTTTGGCGTCGGTTCTGTCATTAAGCGACGCTGTAGCCTCCATGTGTCGATGGTATCGACTTGGTGTCGATACTATCGACTGCTCCTTCGCCATCGATCTGAAGACGTCTCGATACCATCGACTTGGGTGTCGATGGCATCGACACTGTGCTGCTCCTCTCGGCTGACAACCTATGGCTTGGTCGATGGTATCGACTTCCGTCGATGGTATCGACGGAAGCAGATACTTGTTTTTCCTGAAATTTAAAGACCAGATCAAATAAATCCACACAAATTATGATAATGTGATAAATAATGCTCGAAATGATAAAACTAAGGGGATTTGACATAAAATGATGGCAAAGACCGAAATGAGTGAATTATGCAATATTATCCATAAAAATGAGTAATTAGAGCACAAAACACATATGAAAAAGGTCTATAAATGCGACTCAAAATCATCGCATCAAACTCCCCTAAGCTTGAACATTGCTCGCCCTCGAGCAACTAGTCCTTATAATAGAATTGCAGATGTCAACTAAAAATCAACACACCAACCCAACATCCCATGCGACTCCCACTGAACGTTCTCAAACCGGCCTTCTCTAACCACAGAATAGTAATTACCCTAAAGGCGACAATAATCATCAATAAGAGAAATTATCCTTAAAACCGATGAACACTATCACATAAGGCAGTTAACATAATAAAATTCGTCGATTCAGCATTGGTGCATCTTGTGATCACCTATACTACGTTGCTCGCCCTAACTACCATCTACATGGAAGCAGTTCTCCTGATAATCATTAGTGAGGAGAATTTCACGGTGGCCTACCAATCCGAGCAACAGGTGGATGGAAATGGGTGGTTCATGGAAGAACTTGGAAGTATTGCACAGTTTCAATATGCATAAAACAAAATGTCCTACGTGATGCAAATGCACATTAAAAATGCCCTAACGCCTAAATTGGGTGAAATGATGCATGCACTAACCTTCCACCTCAAAATGAGATGGAAATCTAATTAAGCCACATCATGTACTCAATTTTCCTGTAATGCGAGTGATATCATGTTCCTTTCTCCCTCTTATTCCATTTCCTTCTAAATTCTCTTTTTTTTAATTTTTTTTCAGATTTCCAGACAATTTTTTTATATTTTTTTTCTTTCTTTCTTTTAGCCCACATATCCATAATTGCTTAGAGATACATGTATTGGGCTATTTTCTTCATGATTGGAAATCTTTGCAATATTTCAAAGGTATGGAACAATTTAGATCACTTTTTGAGGAAAAATTGAGATACATGGTGTACTTTATGCATGATAATCATGAAAGTCATGAGTGCAACTACATGGCATGCACCTAAAGGTAATGTGCATGAATCCCTATATTTTTCTC
Source organism: Alisma plantago-aquatica (assembly GCA_963693085.1). Classification (NCBI taxonomy): domain Eukaryota; kingdom Viridiplantae; phylum Streptophyta; class Magnoliopsida; order Alismatales; family Alismataceae; genus Alisma; species Alisma plantago-aquatica. The sequence continues at coordinate 869,554,110 of OY856409.1, forward strand.
TTTTTATGCAAAAGTATGGAAAATATCAATGCAATTCCTATCTAAATGCTATGCACACAAGAAGGAATTAAAACTGTACTTTACTTCCAATTCTTAGGTGGATTATGGAAAAATGAAGTGGAATGATCACAAGATTAGATGACTGAACCTTAGAAAAATATTATGTTTCCCTCCTTACTGACCTGTGTAGTGGTTTAGAAGGTTCTCTCTCTTACATCCAATTAAGGTCTCATTACCATTTGGTTAGGTTAGGCTCAAACAACCGTTACTATCCACTTTTCATGAGTCAATGGGAGTATAGGTGTGACATATTGTTTTAAAGTTGACATAATCAATCATTTTCATAGGATAAGTTCCCCAAGGACAACCAAGTCAAGCTATCCAAGGACACAAAATTTTTTAAATTTCCCTTAAATTTCCCTTAAATTTAACAGCAAGATGACAAACTTCTGCGACATCCACAGTTACACTAGATAGCACGTGGATCCTACCAAAACTAAAAATGCAAGAAACAAATAACACTGCTAAAAACTAAAAACCATAAAAGAAAAGATAGAGCTGTTCCAACTACCCCCCTAAGCTTGAATTTGACTATGGCCTCATAGTCAAAAACAATCTTAAGAGTGGAACAGAGATACCAGATCAGTCCGATGGTGGTGGAGGCAGGTACTGCCAGGGTCGTGGGGTCCAGATTTGCTCTGGATGATGTGACTTCATTTGACCAATAACCCCGTCTTGAATAACTGACACCGACACTGCTGTGTGCCCGTCGATACCATCGACGGAAGTCGATGGTATCGACTCGCTGATTAGGGCAACTGCCTCACGAGTCCGGCCGCCGCCTTTTTCACTTGAAAATGTCGATACCATCGACACACCCGTCGATGGTATCGACTCCACTGAGTCGATTTCTTCTGAAAATCTCCAGAGATCTCGATGATATCGACTGGCATGTCGATACCATCGACTTTGATATTGCGATCTGCCTGTAGGTAGGTCGATACCATCGACTAGGCCGTCGATGGTATCGACGCAGAGCAAAATCTGCAGTCGTCAACCTGTAACCCGGTCGATACCATCGACCAGTGTGTCGATGGTATCGACTCTGCCTCAGCCTGCACATCAAACAAACCGATCACGGCATCTTTTTTTTATACTAAAAATTGAACAAAACTAAAGCAACCTACGATTATAAATACTCTATCCTAATGTACCGATGGTTGGGTTGCCTCCCAACAAGCACCCTTATTTAACGTCTTAGGCTAGACGGTATGAAGCTCACCATCTTTTCACTTCGGGGACTGCGCTTAGAGGATCATGCGGTAATTTGAATTCAACTCGATCTCCTCCAATTCCCAAAGACAAGGTCCCTCTCCCTAAGGCAGTCACGACATCTGCCGTTGCTTGAAACGGTCTTCCTAGAAGAATTTCACAGCTTTGGAGCGGTGGCATATCCATGACGATAAAGTCCACCGGAAATATGAATCTATCCACTTTGACGAGAACATCTTCACATACTCCATAGGGTCTCACTGTAGACCCATCCACTAATTCAATTGTTGCGGCCAACTTCTTTATCTCGTTTAACCCAAGCTTTTGAAATGTCGCCAAAGGCATGAGATTTATGCTAGCGCCGAAATCACATTGCGCTTTAGGAAAATGTCGACCACCTATTGAGCACAGAATGTAAAAACCTCCTGGGTCTTTTCTCTTGTTTGGTGACCTCCCATGAATCATAGAGCTCACCGTCTCATTCATCCGACAAATATCATCGTCTTTTATCCGCCTCTTCTTATTGATGATTTCCTTGATGAACCTCCCATAGGCGGGTACTTTCTCGATCATCTCCACTAATAGAATATTGATGTGGAGTTTTCGGAATATCTCCAGGAATTTCTTAAAATGACGATGCTCTTTCTTTGACTTAGGATTAACCAAATTTGAAACATCTGCTGCCTCAGCGCGTCTGTGAGGTGGCACATATGAGCTTTTCGGGGGTACCTCCCCTAAGCTTGCTTCTATCACCCCCTCCGACGTGGGCTTTGGCAAGACATCCTTAATAGTAGCAACTTGTTGTGGTTCTTCTCTCGTCTTAGATGTCTCCGCATGTGTACAAACAACCTGCACTTGTTCTTCTTGCCTAGATGGAGATACAATATTCATAACTCTCTCTGATTTTCTAAAGAAATGGTTTCCGCCCGACAATCTATAGTAAGTGCGTGGATACGGTATCGCCGGTTTTGCATTCACATCGAAAGTCATTTTTCTTTCTTCTACAGCTTCTTGCACCTGAGATTCCTCAGTTCTTACCACAGACATGTACTTAACCTGATGATGTGCTTGGGCCACGTTCGCATTCTCTGCTGGTTTCTGTTGATTGGCGTGCTTGATGGCCGCCACTTCACTCGAAATCTGCGCCACAGTGGTTTCTAATGCCCGCATTTGTGCTCCATGGCTTTGCAGCGTCTGCCCAAACTTGGTTAGAATATCACCTTGAGACTGCAATTGTTTACCAAACATGGCCATCATCTCTTGGTTTTGCTGGACCATTTGACTTAGTAATTCGGTGTTCTTATCCTCGGCTCTCTGCTGTGGCTTGGCATCCGGATCCTGCAGAAAATTATTCGGATCCTTCCATGAGAATTTTTTATCCTTCCTCCATGCATAGTCATTGTTTCTATAGCCCTGTTGTTGCATGAATTTCACTTGGGCCTCCTCATCTTCAGATGCATCTTCCTTAGTTAGTAGCTTCTTAGCTAGAAGATCTAACTTATCGTTCAACTCCTTAACTATTCTGGATTCGCCAGTAGCCTTGACCTGTTCCACGGCACCTCTGTCACCCCATGACTGTTTCCTAGCCATGTTCTTTAATATTTCCCAACATCTGGTATCTGTATTATTCAGAAAGAATCCGGATCCAACTGAATCAAGGTTGCTTCTATCATGCTCGGAGAGAGCAAAATAGAAGATCTTCACTTGGGTCTCCTTATCCAGCCCATGATGTGGGCACCTCCTCAGCATAACCTGAAATCGCTCCTAGGTCTCCGAATATGTTTCACCTGCCTGTTGGGTGAAATTGTGAATCTTCCTAATCATGTCGTTGGTCTTCTCAGGAGGGAAAAACCTCTCGAAGAAAACCTCCACCATATGATCCCATGATTCAACGAACTCATCATCGAGGTTATGTAGCCACTCTCTTGCTGCTCCTGCCAAGGAACTTGGGAATAGCTTGAGGTACAGAGCATCTAGTGGGAACCTGTCTATCTTCACCATATCACAATTTTCAACGAACTGACTGATGTGTGCCACTGGGTCCTCATTCTTCAACCCGTGAAATGCATTTGATTTAACCAAGTTAATCAACGCTGGATCAATCTTGTAGGTTGGAATGTTGAGCCCCTGTTTCTTGATAGGCCCCTTTGAAGCTGATGAAGAAGACGCTTTGATCTTCTCCCATATCGTCTGTGGTTCGGCCATTTCTTCTGCTTGCTCTTGCTCAGATTAAGAATCTATGTCGCTTTGGTGATCTTGCTCGTAGTAATCCTCGTCCTCTGGTCCCGGAGGTGGAACCTCAGGTGTGCGATGAGCGTAGTCCGTACTACGTGTATGTACCATGCAAAGTACCTGAAATGAGAAAATTCGAGTTCAGTACTATGCTTGAACGAGTAAATACAATTATAAAGAAATTTAGGAATATTTAAAGTTGTTTCAAAATAAAATAAAAAAATAAAAAAAATGTGGCCTAGAGTGGCCGCTCTTAGCACTCGAAGTGCCAACAATTTGCCGTATCCCCAGCAACGGCGCCAAAAACTTGACGTGTATTTTACTACGCGCTTAAACGCAAGTATACGCGTCGAGTAATATAGGCCTTTGTGAGGCCCGAGTCGAACTCAGGGATACGTGAATTATTGGAGACTCCTACTAACTAATCGCAATCAGCTAGGCCAAATGACAAAATAGGGTTTGTTGTCGAAATTAAAAAGAAAACAAAATGAAACAAAGAAAACAATCGATTAAAGATTAATTTAATCAATTCAAAAGAGTATCTTTAGGATTGCGGTTTCACCGCGGGTCAACATTGTATTAAGTTTTATATAATTCCTCACTCTTCTCTCTCTATCCGGGTAGTGGCCTGAAAATAGAATTACCCACTGTCGTGGTGTAATTCACTAAGGTTTAGGTTGATTCCACCGTCGTAGTAATCATTCCCCTAAACTAAGCGCATTACGAACGATCTCTCAGTTTCCACCATTAATTTTACACCTCCTTTGTCAAGGGATTTGTCGATTAATGTAGGTTTCGTCTCTTTTCAACCGTTAATCCTTCTGTCGAAGTGATTAAGGGCATTAAGTTATTATTATGGTGATCAAGCATAACAATATATGGAGAAAACGAAACTATACCACGGATTTAAGAGAGAAAAATGAATTATTAATATAAAACTGTCATACAATGCATTCTCGGGCTACTCCCGGTCCTAAAGATGGAGGGGATTAGCCCCACATGGTCATCTCGTACAAATACATGGTAGAAATAGGGGAAATCATATGAAAAACGTGAATTGAATGGAAAAACCCCTGAACGGAGAAGAACCGGTAGATCATTTGCGTAGAACACGAGCTTTCCCGCCTCTCGGTGGTGAAATTCGTCTTCGGCAGCGTCCGGAACGACAGGGATGAGCTTCTGGCCTCCGTTCTCCTTTCTCCCCCTCCTCGGCACTTGTGCAATCGTCAATGAGATGATCCTCTCGTGTGGGTGGCCGTCATTAGGTATAAGTCCCTAATTAGGTCGTCATTTAACTCCAGCCGTCCGATTGAGACCAAAATGAATCCAACGCATATCTGCCGGCGTCGATACCATCGACGTGGGTCGATGGTATCGACCCTCCCTTTTTGGCATCGGTTCCGTCATTAAGCGACGCTGTAGCCTCCATATGTCGATGGTATCGACTGCTCCTTCGCCAACAATCTGAAGACGTCTCGATACCATCGACTTGGGTGTCGATGGTATCGACATTGTGCTGCTCCTCTCGGCTGGCAACCTGTGGCTTGGTCGATGGTATCGACTTCCGTCGATGGTATCGACGGAAGCAGATACTTGTTTTTCCTGAAATTTAAAGACCAGATCAAATAAATCCACACAAATTATGATAATGTGATAAATAATGCTCGAAATGATAAAACTAAGGGGATTTGACATAAAATGATGGCAAAGACCGAAATGAGTGAATTATGCAATATTATCCATAAAAATGAGTAATTAGAGCACAAAACACATATGAAAAAGGTCTATAAATGCGACTCAAAATCATCGCATCAGTGGCTAACCTTAGCGGTCACCAAGATGGTGAGATCTAGTTTTTAGTGGTCAATGACACCTATGACCTTATGCGACCGATGAAGATTTTTGGTCTATATGGTCATCATGTTTTGTTTACTCTATAATGGTAATGTTTGACCTATTTGTTTTCATGATTGATGGAGATGTGAATTAGGGTTTACCTTTATTTGCTATTTTGAAACCCTAATTTAACATACCTTTTTTTAACCTAACCCTAATAGAAGTTGGTGATGATTATACACAATTTCTTATGTGATTAGTACAATGAGGGTATACTTTCTCTTTCCTAGTGTTTTTGTAACCCTAATTTTCTGTCATATGAATATAATGACTCTTATATGTAATGTTTTACCAACTTATATGTCTTATGTATGGTGATGGTATGAGGAGCCTCTATGAGGCATGGAAAGATAATGATGTTCTTGAAGGGAACAATGTGAATGGTCTGATGACCTTGGACATATCTTTGTGCCTATTTGAGGTGCTATTCTATGTATGGTGTGACTAGGATTTGAAATTTTGTGATGGTATGAAGATGAATATGGTTACACATATGGAAGGGAATCAACACCATGTTATGATGTGATAAACATTATACTTCATAAATTTTATATCTTCTCATGTTTTAATCAACCCATATTTTTTTAGAATTCTTTTATAGATTATATGTAACTTTATTGATGTAGTTAAGATATACCCAATCGACATTAACTAATCAAGTGAAATCCTAATCATGTAGTGCCCAATTCCATAGATTCATTCCAATGTCAGGACTTACTGGATGGTGAAATGAGTACTCCTAAGGGAAAACTCAGAGTGCATACTATTGAGTATGCAGGGTGCTTAAGACTGTGTGTCCTTGTCATCTCGATACAAAGATCTTGAGGATGGTTGTAGTCATACCTTGGCAAGAGAATGGATGCGACCGTATCTCAATTGTGTACACATGATGAGATTGAGGATAACTATGATTGTACCTCAGATGTTTGGGTTTTTGTGTACCCTGGTCCACTAGTGTCGTGACCTATATACCAAGGATAGACTAGGATGTTTGTAGCTGGACTTATATGTACTGTGACAGACTCGTACTGATCAAGGGCGGTTGAGATCATATGAGTTTGGATCTCCTTGATCTTGTATGGCACTGATTTTGAATTAGCAGTGGTCAATTGGAGTTGAGTGGTATACTTCATCTCCTTAGGGCTTAATAACAGTCATAAACCAACCATGTAGTATATCTATTTAGGGTTAAACATGCTTCACATTCAATGTCAACCCTTTCCTTATTTCTTATAAAAGTCTGATTAACTTGTTTAATATGTTTAAACTGCTTAATCTACTTAACCTACTTAGTTGAATCTGCTTATCTTGTTCAATAATGATACATGCTATATTCAATAACCATTACTTGAGAGTTACATCTCTCGCTGGGACATGAGTCTCACCTTGTACGTCACCACATATTTTTAGGTGGTCGCCAGTGGTGTGGTCAGGACTGTGGTGCCGAGGAGGAACAACTTAGAGATCAGTAGAAGTAGAAGGTCGGATAGTAGTGGTTGTAGAGTACTAGATTTGTCTCTATACTCTCAGGTCTACACATGGGATGTTTTGTAGATGATATGTATATTGACATGTTTTGGTAGTGTACCTATGTTTTGTATATGGCATGTATATGTGGAACATCTATTTTGTATATGGGTTGTGTCTAATGCCACTGGACATGCATGTAAATACCTGATATGGTATGTGTTGATACAGGTTGTTGGATCTATATGTATTATTTTCTGGACGTGATAGTAATGTTGAAATGGGTTTTAATTTACCCTATTTTCTAGTAATGTATAGGTTTAGTTGTTGATTGCATGTTTTGTTTTGAGTAATCTTGTTTAGCATAATGGGGTTGTCATAATTATAATCCCTCTCAAACAACAAGTTTTAAATGTTCTTCTTTAATAAATGGTTTGAAGTTATTCTTAAGCATGCTTGCTCTTGTGTTTGACCTATTTCTATACTAGGATTGACATGTTTACTTGTGTGTGAGTTGATTGTTGCTTGTTAAGGTTAAACTCTAGGGTTTGTGAATTTGTGTGTGCAAACATCTTACATCAAATTTTGGCACCATTGTTGAGGACAACAAAATGGCTTAAAAACCCATGCCTTTGAATAATTAGTATCTTTTATTTTAATCAATAATCACATATGTCCTCTTAAACCAGTACTTCCTCAATTTTTAACATTGTTTGGTCTCTTTTCGGGTGCTAATGGTGTATGTGATGCTCACAAAGCATCGATTCTACACCACTTGTCATTGTCCATAGATTGACATAACTTTCCATCATCTGAGATAGGTCTATCAAAACAAAATGGATGAGGAAGAGATCAACTGACAGGTGAAATTGGCCCTTGCTACACAAAGAGAGGCCCTTGTCGAGGAGACAAGAGTAGCCATGGCTGATGAGCAAGAAGCCCAAGACACCACAATACAAGAAGAAGAGCAGTAGAAGTAGCTTATGGACTTCTTCCCCCTGCCAATGCAAAACATCCTTTCGTGCCTCATGCTATCAATGTCCCACAGTTTGAGATCCACACACAACAAATCACCATACTTTAGACCAGTTTTTTTTGTCGACAATAACTGCGATAAGTGTCAAGATCATCTCCTGTACTTCTTTGACCTTCGTTCCTTGCACAAGATACCAGGCATTTCTGAAGACACCATCAAACTACAAATGTTCAAATATTCATTGATGATTCAAGCAAAAAATTAGTATAATTCCACAGAAGGAGACCGCGTCACCACCTGAGAAGGTCTTCAGTCCAAGTTTCATGAGAAGTACTACCCTCCATCCCTCACCTATCAAATCAGGGGACAAATCACACAATTTACCTTGGTTCCATGCAAAACCTAGGCTGAAGCTAGGGAATGATTGAAGGATATCCTTTGCCATTACCTACATCACAACATTTCTCAAGTCCAACTGATTGATACAACTAACTAGGGCATTGATGAAAACACCAAGAATTTTATTGACACCTCATCTAGAGGTAATTTCATGTTATAAAACATTAACAATGCCTTGGAGGATGTCAATATAAGTTCTAAAACACAAGCCCAACCTAACTGAGGACAAGGTGGAATCCTCAAGGTGACCATAGTGAAGATAGTTTGAGCTTGAATCCATCATTGAATCCCTAAAGAATCTTGCATTGAAGCAATACCACATGGAGTCCTCCTTCAATGCTCATGAAATAAGGGGACAAACACATCAACCACAACATTTACATTATGCAAAATTAGCAGACCTCTTCTGTGAGGCTTGTCAAGGCCATGACCATTCCACTCTACAATGCCAACTCCTCTATTACATGATGGTTACCAATGTTCCTATACAAGATAAAGCTAGATATCATATGGAGGATCTCAAGTCCATCCACAACATACTCAGACAAGCCTACTACAACATGGTTTAAACTAGAAACCATCCATGTTTCCAGTATGTCAATCTGGTTGATGTAGATAACACAACAAAGCAATGGACTTCTTAGGTTAACAACCAAGGCTGTGGTACCCTAGGGTTCCAATATAATAACCAATATAACTTTTGAAACTAAGGAAGTTATTGAGGTAATTTCCATAATCATGGATACAAACAAGGGCAACAATTTCAGAGTCCAGTTCAAGTACCATAGATATTGCAATTCACTCCTTCCATGGATGACATATTTTTAGCCATAGAAAAGATTCTTTAGTTGTAATAGTCCATGGTATCTAGCAATAGACTTTGCTCTACAACCAACATGCTTACCAGAAATCTATTGACTCTCAGTTGGCCCAACTATCTACATCTATATAACCTCTTAGAGGTTCATTTACTAGACAATTTGAGAACAACCTAAAACATCTTGAGCAAATAAAGGTCATCTCCAAACGTTTATGGAATGTGTATGTTCCTCCTCTTCCAGTGAACTTGTCATACCCATATTTCAATCACTGATAGATCATGAAATTAGGGCATAACATGAGTTCAAGAAAACTTAATCTTTCACTTTGATTTCTAGAAAGCTCTACTTAAGCATGTCCTATTAGAATCTAGATCTTCCTTGAGGATGAATTGGGTCAATCCTACCTTTTCCCAAGTCTTGGTGAAGGACTCAGACCATCAACATCAAATGTACGCATGTTTGTGCATTTAATCGACAAAACATGGAAAAGAACTGCCATTAAATGTGTTTCAACAATATAAATAAATTTGAGGACTAACATGCATTCTACATCGATTGAAAAAATAGCCGAATGAAGTGAAGAAAATAGAGGCAAAATAGGACTCCACTACACCTATGTAATTGAATTGTTCTTTTGATAATCAAATTGATGTATAGTTGAGTAACAAATTTTGTGAAATACTAATCTGTGTGTGAATAACTAATTGTAAGGCCCCTGAACTTGCTTAATGAGTTGAATAAGCTTCATTACCATAATTTAATACTTATAACCCTAATATAACCTTGTGATATGCTTTGAAATCATAAGGTAAGATTAAGTTTCAAGTTTGTCCAATTTGGACACTATTTGAGCAAGTTATGCAATTTTATGCACATTTTGAACTTTTCTGCAATTTACCCAATTGAGAGGTTTTCTTTGTAATTTATCACTTGAATTATGTTCCTTGGATATTTTTTCATCATTCTTAAGCTTGTTGAGCCATGGGGAACCTATTTAAACCTTGGTTTGAAGGTGTTTTCTCTAAGGGTATTTTAGGGTTTAGCCCTTCACGGATGAGCTACCTTTAGTAGCTATCAACAAATGAATTATGTGATTGGCTGGGAAATTCGAAAAAGGAAAGCTAAGAAGGTATATAACGACGGTGGGGGAGCTTCTGGTGTGTGTTCTTGTATATTCTTAATAGTTTAAGGCCATAGAAACATGGGGAAGCTACTTTTACACCTCATGCTTGCTTCCATCCTTATCCATGGGCTATATTTACCTCTTCCTTGCCCAAGTTCGAAACTATGCTTGATTTCTCTTTCCTTTAACCTGGATCAATGACTCCCCTCTATTTTTCTACAGAGACAAATGCTCTAAGGTAGAAGACAACCTCTTTTTGGAGAAGAAGGTCTCCTAGAGCTCCATTTAGCCATATCTAGGGTTTCCAAGGTCATCTTCTAGGGATTTCGACCAAGGAAAGTTATTTTCTTCCTTCCTTCTCCATTTCTCTTGCTCTTCTCCTTCCTTATACCTTCATCCAGGTCGGAATCTTTCTGTTCCATAGTAGAAATTTCTCTAAAGCTCTAAAACCCTACCTTTCTTGCTCCTTATGCTTAGGGTTTTCTCATTTGATGAAGAAAGGTGCTAGATGGATGAGTTCATAGCTTATTCTTGGATTTTATACACTACCTGCTCGAGATTTATACTGTGTGGGGGTTTCATCTTCTCATTAGAGGCAACTTTTATAACTTGCTCCATGTTTATTGCTTACCATAAGCTTTCTAGATCATGTTCTTGCTTGAAAATGATGATCCATGCACTAAAAAGCTATGCTTGACTTGGATTTCAATTTTTATAATGTTCCCTTTTCTGATTTCAGTTTTATATGAACCTGTGATCATGTGTACGTTATTAATAAGGTATAATATGACTTGGATCAGGTTGGTTTGACAACCTATGGGGCTAAGCACCTATCAACCAAAGATCAATTTTAGGATTTTAAGCTGATTTCTTCTATAAAACCATGACCCGATGATGGTACCATTGCAACAACCCTTATGGTGTGGCCTTCATGAGAACTGATGGTCATGATCAAATGTGTTATATTATGGTGACAACCTATGGTCACCACCTTAGGTTAGGTTTTGGATCAATTAGAAGTATAATGATCAACCATTAAGTACCCTACTGATGTTATCAATCAATGATGGCATTAGCTTAATATTTGATGTTGATTAATGAATATAGTGTTGATCTAACAACCTATGGTGATTTAATGATCACTAATGATGGTGGATCATGTCTCTACAACCTATGGTGAGTTGAGCATTGTAGTTGTAGCATCAATTAAGCCTTAGAACAATGGTTTCTTGGGTCACTTGATGCAATGGCCGGACCTATACTGTAATTGATGGTTTTAACATATGAACTTGACCCAATGGTCAAGATATAATGTTTATTCCTCCAATAAAGTGGAATTATGGCTAATGTAATATGTTGGTCCTAATAATGTGATTTTGATGGTTTCCTTTATATGATCAACTTAAGGAGCTTACTTGTTGACAATGGATGACTTGTTTTAAATGAACAGTCAATTGTGGGTTTTACCTTACTCTTAATGGATCTTTTTGTGTTGTTAGTCAAGGGATGTCTAGGGATAGATGGTGACTCTTTCTAGAGAACAAATCAAGGACTTCATAGGTGGTTTACCCAAGGTGTTTACTTATGTAAACAACCAATGGTCTTACCTTTTAAACATCCAATGGGTCTGGGTGAGATAGTGGTATGGTGATATGGGTTGAATGATGATGGAACAAATGGAGGGTTACCCTTAATAAGGTAGTATTACCTATTCACTCATATGAATAGAGGGGATGATAATCATATTGTGTTGATATGTAACCCTAATGAGGTATAGCTTGTTATACCTAGCTTTAATATAACTAAATGATGGTAATTGGGTATGAATAGTCCTTGAATGACTAATACAATCATGGAGTATTCTGTTACTATTGTTGAAACCCTAGTATACTATAACCCAATGGTTACACCTTGATTTATGTGTGGGTTCATTCTTGAGAATGGTATGGAATGTGATGGTGATTCTTCACCTTATGCATCCATGATCCAATGTGGATGTCGTGACTTAGGGTTTGGGTATGAGTGCTGATTAGTAACATTAATATAATTTATCTTGTGAACCTAACTCTAATGCAAATAGATAAAATTGAGTATTCATGTTTAACATTCTTATATGATGGAATGATGGTGGAATAACCTCCTTACTATGATCATAACCTTGATATGCTAATTGGTGGTTATCATAGCCACATGGTTGATATTTTCTTATGCTAAACATGTGCATAATGAATATGATGAGAGTTAATCATATCTAGATTCCTTGCATGTTGATGTAATAAAGAAATGTTCTTAATGTTAATATAACCATGCTATGATTATTTATGAATAACTCCTAGCTCATTAATGCAATATTGTGTTGATCTGGTGTATTATATGTAAGTAATGTTGTTGAGCCTTTGTAACACCCCTCCCTAGGGTTTCTTACGTAACCAGCGGAAGCACAGCCTAATCCCCAACATTATCCATAATGTGGGGGTACTTGGCATATCAGGGAGGGATTGTCACATGCTGGATCTCATATCAAGAAATAAACAACACTTGGCATTCATATAAATATAGATTCATACATAGAGTTCTCCTTGGAAAGGTAACTACATCATAGTTCTAAAGGAATGCTAAACATGAACTAGATAATCATGAAAATATAGGATCTCCATAGATGGACGTCCCACCAGGCAACAACTCCCTAGGTCTTTGAGTCCTTAGTATTCTCAAGATGATTCCTTCTCCTTAGCTCCAACTCCTGCGGACATCTCATCCCAAGCCATGCAAAGGAAAAACAAACATGGTGAGTAAGCGGCATTGGCATGTTATAAAGCATAAAAATAACATATAAATTGATTTGACATAAACATGAACATGCATTAACATTAATCATTTATTGGAATCTTTTACATGAAGAATTTGACTAGAAGTATATGCTCCTCTCTTAATGCCCCATAAGGAGTCCATAATGCTCGGGAAGCCCATAATTGCTCGGAAAGCCCATAATGCTCAGAAAGACCATAACAAGGTGCACATAAATCTAAATCAAATTCCCTTAACCATGATCTTTCTTAGACTTTATTATCTTCTTAATAACTTAAACTTGATCTTAATTGGGATTTCTCCCTCTTGAACATAATGGGACTTCTCCCTCTTAAGCATGGATGGGAATCTCTTCCCTCTAAATCTTGGTTTCATGTATCTTAATCATAAGTCATAATCTTAATGTGATTTCTACTCTTAGACTTAGATTATAACAATCAACATCCAATAATCATATACATTGAGGAAAAACATGACATTTATCATGACTTGAGTATAAAGAGCATAAACATATCATAATCATTCAATAAATCAAATTTACTATGCCAAAGGCATGGCCCGCTTACCTTGAGCTAAAACACCTAAGTCAAACCTTGTTTGACTAGTTGGATTCCCTTAAACACCTGAAATCAACATATATGTCCTTCATCATATATCTTTAAACCCTAATTTGTCCATACAATTATTGAGATGTGAAAAAAATAGAATCAGTCGATAAAAACCACAAAATCAGATTCCTCATCGAAAATCCTTTCCAAAACATATTTATTTATATTTTTCTGAGGTCATATGCAAAAGTTATGAATTTTGCACTCTGGACCAATCAGAAATTAGAAAACCATAGCGTGACATCGATTAAATCTCGATTAAAGCTGATATAAATAAAATGTGAAATGCCAGTAACGACCAAGGCATGCGTGACACATGAATCAAACGAGTGGGGGTAAAACTGTCATTTAAGACGAATACTCTCGCGGTCGATGGAGAACCAATCAGATGTCGAAATACCTACTGTACCCTTGGGCGATCAGTTAACTGATTGCACTCGTGGGGGGCACCATGGTCATTTCAGGACCTGGATTGCTCCTACCCAAACCATGGCGCTCGACGAGCAGCCAGTCATTGACTCCAGGGATTCAGATCGTGGATCAGTGTGTTTTGTTGAAAACCGATAACATCAAACTCATCAGCTTCACCCAACGAACTCACCAAGCCCAAGTGTGGGCTCCGCGGTGACCAGGAGCTCGAGAACGCTCCTCCGCAAGGCTGGAAACAGGGGAGACGATGTCAGAAATCTGAACACGCAGCAACCATCAACAAGGTGAGAAGCCAGGCGGATAGAAACACTCTGTAACACCTCACGAAGCTAGGCGTGAAGACCCTTAGGCCGCGGAGGCTGCGGAGGCCAACGACGACAAGCGTCAGCAAGCACCTCAAGGCTGGTCTATAGGCCATAGCGATTGGGGCCGTCGCGAGTCAAAGGGGCGATACCAGAGGGAAGAACGGAGCTCGAGGATGCTCACCCTAAGAGCAATTTGGTCGGAGGAGTCGGAGAAGCCAGGGAGAAGCTTCGGTCGCCGGAGAAGGAAGGTCGAGCAGGTTTGGGTGAGTTGGAGTGATAGCAGTGAAATTAAAGGAGGAGGCGAGGCGATACTGGACTGGTGATGCTTTAGGGTTGCCTAAATGGAGGCGTGAGGGAACGGGGAGGGTGCCTGTGAAAAATGGCAGCGAGCCCTACTTTGGGCATTTCTTCTATAGGACACGAGAGCGCACAAGTTAGGGCTCAAACAGATCGGATTGATCTCGCCGTTTCATTGGTGAAAGAATCATGAGCAATGATGCATGGTGGAGTGAGAACTGGGTTGGAGAAAAACGGTCTGTAAAACGGCCTCAGCTCGCGAGAAAAGCGGAGGAAGAAGAAAAGGTGAGCACCGTTGGATCCTAATCCAACGGCTGCTGTTGCACACGCCAATCAGAAATAGAAAAGTAACGCGTGACACTGAATAAAACTGGAATCTTAGAAAAATTCAGTGCATTGAATGTATTTGAATTAAATTCTTAATCAAACCATATGGAAAACTTCCCCAATTCATATAAGGGGTCAAACATGGGTCAAATGCATTCAAATTTGAACCATAGGCGAGTTAGAAGGTCTAGAACATTCCCATGCCATTGGATTTCGTGCTTGTACACATTTGAGGCCTAATGTAACAAAAGTCATCATGTGCACTTAAATGAATATAAATAGTGCATATAAAGTCATTAATTTCTCAAATAAGGGTTGTAAAACATGAAAACGTGCATTCAACATTATTTGATTTCAATTAACAATATGGAGGCCATTAAGCAAATAATTAAACAAGTAAATCACTAATTATCATAAGAGGGAGAGAATTGGACATAAATCATTTATCCTCATTTTTTTAAAACAAACAGAGCATAGATTCATATGAAAAGATTTTCTTTACATAAAACATGGATAATAGATAAATTGGGCATGATAAAATAAATTGCAAAATTATCATGGGTAAAATGCATGAAGGTCCTAAAAAATTATCTTATTAGCAAAAGAGCATGTAGAGAGCAAAATAATTTGGAAAAATTGCATAACAAGAGAGGGATGTTACAATTCTACCCACCTTAAATAAATTTCATCCTTGAAATTTCCTAGGGTTTCTACCCACCTTAAGGTTTTCACATAAACTTGCAAATTTTCCATACAAAATTTTATTATGAAAGAAGCATACATAGACAAAGCATTATGATTCAACATAAATTACTTAACTACCCTTCCTAAGTCTCATACTTTAACATTACACCTATTACACTTAGGGAATCTATCTCTCACTTACCATAACTACATCTTCATAGTTGTCTAACCTTAGGTCCTATATCCTTCATCTCATTATATGTGGTGATCAAGCACATATTTAGAAATGTTGGATCTCTTTATGTTACATCTCACCAACTTATTTGCACATGTGTCCCATACCACACACGCAATTAAGAAGGTAAGACACATAAAAAGTCACATTGAATGACATTTTCCTCAAATCTCAATTGGGTGGCCCTTACCGTTGAGACAAGGAGAAACATGTCACCATCTAGGGTTTGGTTTCAACTACATGAGCATGCCAACATGTACTTTTCTAATGACATGAGGGCTCTAGTCATCTTTATGGTTCTCTAGACATACTAGAATACATAAACATGTTCTCTACTTCTATTTCTTCATCCTAGGGTGACTTGCATTAATCCTTATTGTTGCCTTAGTGGCCATCTATTTCTTGCTCTGATACCATTAATGTAACACCCCTCCCTAGGGTTTCTTACGTAACCAGCGGAAGCACAGCCTAATCCCCAACATTATCCATAATGTGGGGTACTTGGCATATCAGGGAGGGATTGTCACATGCATGATCTCATATCAAGAAATAAACAACACTTGGCATTCATATAAATATAGATTCATACATAGAGTTCTCCTTGGAAAGGTAACTACATCATAGTTCTAAAGGAATGCTAAACATGAACTAGATAATCATGAAAATATAGGATCTCCATAGATGGACGTCCCACCAGGCAACAACTCCCTAGGTCTTTGAGTCCTTAGTATTCTCAAGATGATTCCTTCTCCTTAGCTCCAACTCCTACGGACATCTCGTCCCCAGCCATGCAAAGGAAAAACAAACATGGTGAGTAAGCGGCATTGGCATGTTATAAAGCATAAAAATAACATATAAATTGATTTGACATAAACATGAACATGCATTAACATTAATCATTTATTGGCATCTTTTACATGAAGAATTTGACTAGAACTATATGCTCCTCTCTTAATGCCCCATAAGGAGCCCATAATGCTTGGAAAGCCCATAATTGCTCGGAAAGCCCATAATGCTCGGAAAGCCCATAACAAGGTCATTATAAATCTAAATCAAATTCCCTTAACCATGATCTTTCTTAGACTTTATTATCTTCTTAATAACTTAAAATTGATCTTAATCGGGATTTCTCCCTCTTGAACATAATGGGACTTCTCCCTCTTAAGCATGGATGGGAATCTCTTCCCTCTAAATCTTGGTTTCATGTATCTTAATCATAAGTCATAATCTTAATGTGATTTCTACTCTTAGACATAGATTATAACAATCAACATCCAATAATCATATACATTGAGGAAATTACATGACATTTATCATGACTTGAGTATAAAGAGCATAAACATATCATAATCATTCAATAAATCAAATTTACTATGCCAAAGGCATGGGCCGCTTACCTTGAGCTAAAACACCTAAGTCAAACCTTGTTTGACTAGTTGGATTCCCTTAAACACCTGAAATCAACATATATGTCCTTCATCATATATCATTAAACCCTAATTTGTTCATACAATTATTGAGATGTGAAAAAAACAGAATCAGTCGATAAAAACCACAAAATCAGATTCCTCATCGAAAATCCTTTCCAAAACATATTTATTTATATTTTTCTGAGGTCATATGCAAAAGTTATGAATTTTGCACTCTGGACCAATCAGAAATTAGAAAACCATAGCGTGACATCGATTAAATCTCGATTAAAACTGATATAAATAAAATGTGAAATGCCAGTAACGACCAAGGCATGCGTGACACATGAATCAAATGAGTGGGGGTAAAACTGTCATTTAAGACAAATACTCTCGCGGTCGATGGAGAACCAATCGGATGTCGAAATACCTACTGTACCCTTGGGCGATCAGTTAACTGATTGCACTCGTGGGGGGCACCATGGTCATTTCAGGACCTGGATTGCTCCTGCCCAAACCATGGCGCTCAACGAGCAGCCAGTCATTGACTCCAGGGATTCAGATCGTGGTTCAGTGTGTTTTATTGAAAACCGATAGCATCAAACTCATTAGCTTCACCCAACAAACTCACCAAGCCCAAGTGTGGGCTTCGCGGTGACCAGGAGCTCGAGAATGCTCCTCCGCAAGGCTGGAAACAGGGGAGACGATGTCGGAAATCTGAACATGCAGCAACCATCGACAAGGCGAGAAGCCAGGCGGATAGAAACACTCTGTAACACCTCACGAAGCTAGGCGTGAAGACCCTTAGGCCGCGGAGGCTGCGGAGGCCAACGACGACAAGCGTCGGCAAGCACCTCAAGGCTGGTCTATAGGCCATAGAGATTGGGGCCATCGCGAGTCAAAGGGGCGATACCAGAGGGAAGAACGGAGCTCGAGGATGCTCACCCTAAGAGCAATTTGGTCGGAGGAGTCAGAGAAGCCAGGGAGAAGCTTCGGTCGCCGGAGAAGGAAGGTCGAGCAGGTTTGGGTGAGTTGGAGTGATAGCAGTGAAATTAAAGGAGGAGGCGAGGCGATACTGGAATGGTGATGCTTTAGGGTTGCCTAAATGGAGGCGTGATGGAACGAGGAGGTTGCCTGTGAAAAATGGCAGCGAGCCCTACTTTGGGCGTTTCTTCTATAGGACACGAGAGCGCACAAGTTAGGGCTCAAACAGATCGGATTGATCTCGCCGTTTCATTGGTGAAAGAATCATGAGCAATGATGCATGGTGGAGTGAGAACCGGGTTGGAGAAAAATGGCCTGTAAAATGGCCTCAGCTCGCAAGAAAAGCAGAGGAAGAAGAAAAGGCGAGCGCCGTTGGATCCTAATCCAACGGCTGCTGTTGCGCACGCCAATCAGAAATAGAAAAGTAACGCGTGACACTGAATAAAACTGGAATCTTAGAAAAATTCCGTGCATTGAATGTATTTGAATTAAATTCTTAATCAAACCATATGGAAAACTTCCCCAATTCATATAAGGGGTCAAACATGGGTCAAATGCATTCAAATTTGAACCATAGGCGAGTTAGAAGGTCTAGAACATTCCCATGCCATTGGATTTCATGCTTGTACACATTTGAGGCCTAATGTAACAAAAGTCATCATGTGCACTTAAATGAATATAAATAGTGCATATAAAGTCATTAATTTCTCAAATAAGGGTTGTAAAACATGAAAACGTACACTCAACATTATTTGATTTCAATTAACAATATGGAGGCCATTAAGCAAATAATGAAACAAGTAAATCACTAATTATCATAAGAGGGAGAGAATTGGACATAAAGCATTTATCTTCATTTTTCTTAAACAAACAGAGCATAGATTCATATGAAAATATTTTCTTTACATAAAACATGGATAATAGATAAATTGGGCATGATAAAATAAATTGCAAAATTATCATGGGTAAAATGCATGAAGGTCCTAAAAAATTATCTTATTAGCAAAAGAGCATGTAGAGAGCAAAATAATTTGGAAAAATTGCATAGCAAGAGTGGGATGTTACAATTCTACCCACCTTAAATAAATTTTGTCCTCGAAATTTCCTAGGGTTTCTACCCACCTTAAGGTTTTCACATAAACTTGCAAATTTTCCATACAAAATTTTATTATGAAAGAAGCATACATAGACAAAGCATTATGATTCAACATAAATTACTTAACTACCCTTCCTAAGTCTCATACTTTAACATTACACCTATTACACTTAGGGAATCTATCTCTCACTTACCATAACTACATCTTCATAGTTGTATAACCTTAGGTCCTATATCCTTCATCTCATTATATGTGGTGATCAAGCACATATTTAGAAATGTTGGATCTCTTTATGTTACATCTCACCAACTTATTTTCACATGTGTCCCATACCACACACGCAATTAAGAAGGTAAGACACATAAAAAGTCACATTGAATGACATTTTCCTCAAATCTCAATTGGGTGGCCCTTACCATTGAGACAAGGAGAAACATGTCACCATCTAGGGTTTGATTTCAACTACATGAGCATGCCAACATGTACTTTTCTAATGACATGAGGGCTCTAGTCATCTTTATGGTTCTCTAGACATACTAGAATACATAAACATGTTCTCTACTTCTATTTCTTCATCCTAGGGTGACTTGCATTAATCCTTATTGTTGCCTTAGTGGCCATCTATTTCTTGCTCTAATACCATTAATGTAACACCCCTCCCTAGGGTTTCTTACGTAACCAGCGGAAGCACAGCCTAATCCCCAACATTATCCATAATGTGGGGTACTTGGCATATCAGGGAGGGATTGTCACATGCATGATCTCATATCAAGAAATAAGCAACACTTGGCATTCATATAAATATAGATTCATACGTAGAGTTCTCCTTGGAAAGGTAACTACATCATAGTTCTAAAGGAATGCTAAACATGAACTAGATAATCATGAAAATATAGGATCTACATAGATGGACATCCCACCGGGCAACAACTCCCTAGGTCTTTGAGTCCTTAGTATTCTCAAGATGATTCCTTCTCCTTAGCTCCAACTCCTGCGGACATCTCGTCCCCAGCCATGCAAAGGAAAAACAAACATGGTGAGTAAGCGGCATTGTCATGTTATAAAGCATAAAAATAACATATAAATTGATTTGACATAAACACGAACATGCATTAACATTAATCATTTATTGGCATCTTTTACATGAAGAATTTGACTAGAAGTATATGCTCCTCTCTTAATGCCCCATAAGGAGCCCATAATGCTCGGAAAGCCCATAATTGCTCGGAAATCCCATAATGCTCGGAAAGCCCATAACAAGGTGCATATAAATCTAAATCAAATTCCCTTAATCATGATCTTTCTTAGACTTTATTATCTTCTTAATAACTTAAACTTGATCTTAATTGGGATTTCTCCTCTTGAACATAATGGGACTTCTCCCTCTTAAGCATGGATGGGAATCTCTTCCCTCTAAATCTTGGTTTCATGTATCTTAATCATAAGTCATAATCTTAATGTGATTTCTACTCTTAGACATAGATTATAACAATCAACATCCAATAATCATATACATTGAGGAAAAACATGACATTTATCATGACTTGAGAGTATAAAGAGCATAAACATATCATAATCATTCAATAAATCAAATTTACTATGCCAAAGGCATGGCCCGCTTACCTTGAGCTAAAACACCTAAGTAAAACCTTATTTGACTGGTTGGATTCCCTTAAACACCTGAAATCAGCACATATGTCCTTCATCATATATCATTAAACCCTAATTTGTCCATACAATTATTGAGATGTGAAAAAAAAAACAGAATCAGCCGATAAAAACCACAAAATCAGATTCCTCATCGAAAATCCTTTCCAAAACATATTTATTTATATTTTTCTGAGGTCATATGCAAAAGTTATGAATTTTGCACTCTGGACCAATCAGAAATTAGAAAACCATAGCATGACATCGATTAAATCTCGATTAAAGCTGATATAAATAAAATGTGAAATGCCAGTAACGACCAAGGCATGCGTGACACATGAATCAAATGAGTGGGGGTAAAACTGTCATTTAAGACAAATACTCTCGCGGTCGATGGAGAACCAATCAGATGTCGAAATACCTACTGTACCCTTGGGCGATCAGTTAACTGATTGCACTCGTGGGGGGCACCATGGTCATTTCAAGACCTGGATTGCTCCTGCCCAAACCATGGCGCTCGACGAGAAACCAATCATTGACTCCAGGGATTCAGATCGTGGATCAGTGTGTTTTGTTGAAAACCGATAGCATCAAACTCATCAGCTTCACCCAACGAACTCACCAAGCCCAAGTGTGGGCTCCACGTTGACCAGGAGCTCGAGAACGCTCCTCCGCAAGGCTGGAAACAGGGGAGACGATGTCGGAAATCTGAACACGCAGCAACCATTGACAAGGCGAGAAGCCAGGCGGATAGAAACACTCTGTAACACCTCACGAAGCTAGGCGTGAAGACCCTTAGGCCGCAGAGGCTGTGGAGGCCAACGACGACAAGCGTTGGCAAGCACCTCAAGGCTGGTCTATAGGCCATAGCGATTGGGGCCATCGCGAGTCAAAGGGGCGATACCCGAGGGAAGAACAGAGCTCGAGGATGCTCACCCTAAGAGCAATTTGGTCAGAGGAGTCGGAGAAGCCACGGAGAAGCTTCGGTCGCCGGAGAAGGAAGGTCGAGCAGGTTTGGGTGAGTTGGAGTGATAGCGGTGAAATTAAAGGAGGAGGCGAGGCGATACTGGACTGGTGATGCTTTAGGGTTGCCTAAATGGAGGCGTGAGGGAACGGGGAGGGTGCCTGTGAAAAATGGCAGCGAGCCCTACTTTGGGCGTTTCTTCTATAGGATACGAGAGCGCACAAGTTAGGGCTCAAACAGATCGGATTGATCTCGCCATTTCATTGGTGAAAGAATCGTGAGCAATGATGCATGGTGGAGTGAGAACCGGGTTGGAGAAAAACGGCCTGTAAAACGGCCTCAGCTCGCGAGAAAAGCGGAGGAAGAAGAAAAGGTGAGCGCCGTTGGATCCTAATCCAACGGCTGCTGTTGCGCACGCCAATCAGAAATAGAAAAGTAACGTGTGACACTGAATAAAACTAGAATCTTAGAAAAATTCCGTGCATTGAATGTATTTGAATTAAATTCTTAATCAAACCATATGGAAAACTTCCCCAATTCATATAAGGGGTCAAACATGGGTCAAATGCATTCAAATTTGAACCATAGGCGAGTTAGAAGGTCTAGAACATTCCCATGCCATTGGATTTCGTGCTTGTACACATTTGAGGCCTAATGTAACAAAATTCATCATGTGCACTTAAATGAATATAAATAGTGCATATAAAGTCATTAATTTCTCAAATAAGGGTTGTAAAACATGAAAACGTGCATTCAACATTATTTGATTTCAATTAACAATATGGAGGCCATTAAGCAAATAATTAAACAAGTAAATCACTAATTATCATAAGAGGGAGAGAATTGGACATAAAGCATTTATCCTCATTTTTCTTAAACAAACATAGCATAGATTCATATGAAAAGATTTTCTTTACATAAAACATGGATAATAGATAAATTGAGCATGATAAAATAAATTGCAAAATTATCATGGGTAAAATGCATGAAGATCCTCAAAAATTATCTTATTAACAAAAGAGCATGTAGAGAGCAAAATAATTTGGAAAAATTGCATAGCAAGAGTGGGATGTTACAGCCTTATTATAAGGCATGCAAAGATAATGATGATCTTGCAGGGATAGTATGATGGTCTTAATGACCTTTGGGCATGGTTGATCCCTGAATGAGGTTTAATCCTCTTGTGTTGATAAGGGTTGATACCCTGTGATATTGTGAAAAGGATTTATATCTTGTGATAGTATGATGACTAGTGTAGCCTCATGAATGGCAAGTAAATAGTACCATTTGATGATGAGATAAGAAATTATGTTTCACACATTTTATATCATTTTAAAGTTGTGATATTTATATGCTTGTTAGAAGTGAATTAGGGTTTGTATGTCCACTTGTTTGATGCAGCCTTAATTCACCCAATTGGCATAACTAATCAAGTGAAACTCTAATCATGTAGTGCCCTGTTCCATAGATCCATCTGAGTGTCAGAACTTGCCAGATGGTGAAATGAGTATTCCTAAGGGAAACTCGGAGCGCATACTAATGAGTATGTGGGGTGCTTGTTATCCTAAATTTAAGTGTTTAAGGAGGATGACTACGGTCATACCTAGCCCTTAGTTTGAGAACAACTGCGGTCGTGTCTTGGTGGTTATATATGTGATGAGATTGGAGGACAACTGCAGCTGTACCTCAGATGGTAGGGTATGTGTGCCCACCTCCTTTCACTAGTGTCGTGACCTGTACCAAGGACAGACTAGGCTGTTAGCAACTTGACCTCATGTGTCGTTGTGGTGGACCCGTACTGACCGGGGGCAGAGAAGATCTTAGGAGTCCGACTACTCCTAGATCTTATATGGCACTGATTCCGACTTAGCAGTGGTCAGTTGGATTTTGAGTGGTATACTCAATTTCCTCAGGGCGTAATAAAAGATGTAATACAGCCGTGTAACATATTTGTTTAGGGTTATACACGATGTTTCACATTGGATGATAACCCTTGTTTGTTATCTTTACATAAAGATGATGCTTAATGCAATTAAGAGATAGTAGATATACTTATGTTGTGGATATGCTTAAGATTGTAGATGCGTAGATACAGTAGCCATGTTTATGTTGATAACTATACTGCTACTACTAATTATAATCATGATGCTAGATATCTCATGTTGTTAGTTATGTTTAGCATGCTAGCCATGCCTTTGTTACTAGAGATGCATATACCGCTAATCATGCTTATGCAGATAGTTGTAATTATTTTGTTATCTCTTCTTATGATGTTGATATGTTCAACCAATTAGACATGCTCATGTTGTTAGCTATGCTATGTTAGTAGACTTTCTCATGATGCTAGACATGCATATGCTACTGAATTGCTTATATTGTCAACAAGATAAAGGATGATAGTCTGGTTAATGATGATAGTTATTATCTGCTCCTTTATGTATTTTATTAATCATCAGTACTGCTGATCTTATTTGTTATATCTGATTAAACTACTTAACTATTTAATTACTTAAAAATGTTGTAATCAATAAACAATGTTGGAGGTTATATCTCTTTCTGGGACATGGGTCTCACCCTTGCAATTCACCACATTTTTTTAGAATCGACAGTGATGGCAATAGAATCGTGGAAGTAAACAGGAGCTATGGTAATGAATCTTAGAAAAAGTTGATTAGATGTCTAGTGTGTCCTAGAGTCATCCCTATACTCTCAGGTCCAGGCAAGAAAAGTTTGTATATGGTGTTTCAAATGAATTAGACTTTTGTTAGCATATTAATGCTTGTTTGTGTGGCATATATGAATATTGTTCTCTGGTGTATATATGTTGTGGTTAAGGCAATAGAAAAATTTATATCAAATTATTGGCATAGTATCAATATAAGAAAGATGTTGGGTTCTTATGCAACTATTTCTAAGCGAGTGTTGACGTTGAAATCGGTTTTAATTTACCCATATTTTTGGGTATGTGGTTAATTGGTGATTGATTGTGTTTTATGTTTTGAGTAATCTCGTTTAGTGTAACGAGTTCTCATAAGTTGGTATCAGAGCTTTAGGTTCACTGAGTCTATAGGGACACTAGGACTTAAGACTAGGATGTTGTCAAAATTAGCAATATGACATAAAAATACGGTGCATACTGCCTAATCTCAATATTTGGGTGCCCTGGCCAGGTATTCAATTATTGAAAAAAAGGTTAGTATGGAACTCTTAGATCGTTATCTTTCTAATTACTCTGATCAAGTAGTCATTTTGAGACAATCTAAAGAGCATAATGAATAGGAAATCATGGTGTGAATATCTCAATCCTACCTTAAAGAAGATGAGAATTGCATCATTATCTATCAAAACTTGAATGTTGGGTAAATATAAGAGAAAGATACAACACCATGAAATCTAAATCTGAATATGAATAAGGAAAAGGGGAGTTCTTGAAGATGTGATTCAAGAAGATAATAAAGTAAAAGACAGACAAGTCTATGTTTATAAAGTGAATCAAGGTATGAAATCCACATAAGATGGAGAGAACTCCAATGATAAGTATATAATGAGAAGATAAATGAGAACAATGACAAAGGAATAAGGTGGAACCTAAATTAATCTCAGACCAACCTGTGTGTGTAAGAAAGTGTTAATGAAAAATCAACATGGCATGTGAAAGAAATTAAGGGAGATGATCCCGATTTAATGAAGAAAATGTGGAATATGATGATTTACCTATTGATAAGTGGTTGAAAAATATAATAAAATAAGAGAACATACCCAAGTGTGATAAATAGTCATCAAGGAAGGAGTAATGAGATATGTTAATCATGATGATTCCTATGCTAATGGCAAGGAACCAAAATGAAAAAGGTAAAATGATACATAAGAAGTTGTAATATGCATAATGAAAATAGAATTGGTTACCTTTTTGCTAGTGACCCCTGAACAATGCTGCTATGATGTGGGAAGTATGTTTCCCTTTGTGTCTTTCCTTTATAGAGCACAACTTTCAAGTGGATCATTGCCACTTGGTATGTGTGGATTCGTTGTAAACATTAGGGTGAATAGCTTATTATAGAATAAGGTTGCTTGGACTATGGTTCCAAGATCATAAAGTTTGTGATGAGTTTTCTTTTGAGCCTTCCAATCATTAGGAAGACTCCTCTTATATTTCTTGATATTTGTTATGTTGGTAAAAGTGTATGAGATAATGATGTGAGTTCCTTATAGCACATGAGGTGGATACCAAGGTAATGAATCCTAGTATCCAAGATGTATCAACAATATGAGAAATATGTGAAGGTTGGAGATGTTTATTAAATGAACATTCCAAGTGTTTCTCTCCCTTTGAGAGAGAAAGAGAGTTGATGATGGCCCTTTAAATGTTGTTTGGAAAGAAAAAAAAGTGATTCAATAATGTTGTGTATGGTTCAGTGATAGCTGGGCAAGACCACTATCAAGGATAGATGGTTTGTTGGTCAATAGATATGTGATACCATGTTCCTTTAAGATAAACCTATGATCAAATATCAATGCATACGAGTTAGATTGGATGACATAATTCACATGACCATGATGAATTTAGAGTTATGTCCTTTAGACTAACCAATGTACACATATAATTTATGAATAGGAGGAATAGAGTGTTCCAGTGATTTCATACAAGTTATATCAAGCTTTGAATGATGACATGTCAAAGTATTTCAAATATGGTCAAAAATATGATCAATATTTCTTCAAAAACCTTAGGGTTGCCGAAGCAACAATAGCTATGAGATAAGTTGAACAAGAGTGAGATGGGGTTGATTAAATTTCTTTATGGGATCATGATATGTCTTCTAAGTAGGTTGTGTAAATCCTAAGTAAGGTGAAGATAGTGTTGTTGTTTCACCCCTAACAAGGTTGACTAGGAATGATATTTCCTTGTATGGAATGACAGGTGCCCGCATCAACATTTCTTTTGATGATGAAAAAAAAGAACTGACAAGTGTTCCAGTGTCAGCGTATCTAGAAAAAAAAGGATGGATACATCACATTTTTTTTATATATGCTTCAAGGAATGGTATGGGACACATGCCATGATTGGTAAAAAAGCTAGCAAGTATGACTTTTGAGTAATGTGTTGATACAATAAATATAATTTTAGGATGATAGCTAGAATTTAAAGTTGAACATTACTACTAGAGTTGTATAGATGACACAAAAAGTTTCTACATTCCATATTGAGAATGTCTTCTTAGGTGGGGTTTTTTGTGCTGACCCAAGAGGATATATGTATGAATGATGTGACATCACCATGATATGCAAGTAACCATGTGAAGTTAATAGGATGAGGTGCAAAGGAAGTACCCATCTTTGTTTACCTTAGATTTCAGGCGTGAAATCCCTGTTAGGGGTTTATAGTTGTAAGGCCCCTAAACTTTCTTAATGCATTGAATAAGCTTTATTACCATAATTTAATACTTATAAACCTAATATAACCTTGTGATATGCTTTTAAATCATAATTCAAGCTTAAGTTTCAAATTTGGTCCAATTTGGACATTGTTTGAGCAAGTTATGCAATTTTATGCACATTTTGGACTTTTCTGCAATTTACCCAATGGAGAGGTTTTCTTTGCAATTTATCACTTGCATTATGTTCCTTGGATATTATATCATCATTATTGATCTTGTTGAGCCATGGGGAACCTATTTAAACCTCGTTTTAAAGGTGTTTTCTCCAAGGGTATTTTAGGGTTTACCCCTTCACGGATGAGCTACCTTTAGTAGCTATCAACTAATGAATTATGTGATTGGATGGGAAATTCGACAAATGAAAGATAATAAGGTCTAAAAGGACGGTGGGGGAGCTGCTTTTGTGTGTGCTTGTATATTCTTAATAGTTTAAGGCCATAGAAACATGGGGAAGCTATTTTTACACCTCATGCTTGCTTCCATCCTTATCCATCGGCTATATTTACCTCTTCCTTGCCCAAGTTCGAAACTATGCTTGCTTTCTCTTTCCTTTACCTTGTATCAAAGAATGCCCTCTATTTTTCTGTGGATCCAAGTGCTCTAAGGTAGAAGACAACCTCTTTTTGGAGAAGAAGGTCTCCTAGAGCTCCAATTAGCCCTATCTAGGGTTTCCAAGGTCATCTTCCAGGGATTTTGACCAAGGCAAGTTATTTTATTCCTTCCTTATCCATTTAGCTTTCTATTCTCCTTCCTTAGACCTTCCTACAGGCCGGAACCTTGTTATTACATGGTATAAATTGCTCTAAAGCTCCAAAACCCTACCTTTCTTGCTCCTTATGCTTAGGGTTTGCTCATTTGATGAAGAAAGGTGCTAGATGGACGAGTTCATAGCTTATGGTTGGATTTTATACCCAAACTTCTCAATATTTATACTGTTTGGGGTTTCATCTTCTCATTAAAGGCAAGTTTTATAATTTTCTCCATATTTATTGCTTACCATAAGCTTTCTAGATCATGTTCTTGCTTGAAAATGATGATCCATGCACTAACAAGCTATGCTTGACTTGGATTTTGATTTTTATAATGTTCCCTATTATGATTTCAGTTTTATATGAATCTGTGATCATTTTTACATTATTCCTAATGTATAATATGACTTGGATCAGGTTGGTTTGACTACCTCTGGTGCTAAGCACCCATCAACCAATGGTCAATTTTAGGGTTTTAAGCAGATTTCTTCTATAAACCCATGACCCGATGATGGTACAATTGCAACAACCCTATGATGTTGTCTTCATGACAATTGATCATCATGATCAAAGGTGTCATATGATGGTGAAAACCTATGGTCACCCCCTTAGGTCAGGTTTTGGATCAATTAGAAGTATAATGATCAACCATTAAGTACCCTACTGATGTTATCAATCAATGATGACATTAGCTTAATATTTGATGTTGATTAATGAATATAGTGTTGATCTAACAACCTATGGTGATTTAATAATCACTAATTATGGTGGATAAGGTCTCTAAAACCTATGGTGAGTTAATCATTGTAGTTGTAGCATCAATTAAGCCTTAGAACAATAGTTTCTTGGGTCACTTGATGCAATGGCTGGACCTATACTGTAATTGATGGTTTTAACATATGAACTTGACCCAATGGTCAAGATCTAATGTTTATTCCTCCATTAAAGTGGAATGATGGATAATGTAATATGTTGGTCCTAATAATGTGATTTCGATGGTTTTCTTTACATGATCAACTTAAAGAGCTTACTTGTTGACAATGGATGGCTTGTTTTAAATGAACAGTCGATTGTGGGTTTTACCTTACTCTTAATGGAACTTTTTGTGTTGTTAATCAAGGTATGTCTAGGGATATATGGTGAATCTTTCTATAGAACAAATCAAGGACTTCATAGGTGATTTATCCAAGGTGTTTACTTATGTAAACAACCAATGGTCTTACCTTTTAAACATCCAATGGTTCTGGGTGACATTGTGGTATGGTGATATGGGTTGAATGATGATGGAACAAATGGAGGGTTACCCTTAACAAGGTAGTCTTACATATTCAATCATATGTATAGAGGGTATGATAATCATATTGTGTTGATATGTAACCCTAATGAGGTATAGCTTGTTATACCTATCTTTAATATAATTAAATGATGGTAATTGGGTATGAATAGTCCTTGAATGACTAATACAATCATGAAGTATTCTATTATTGTTGTTGAAACCCTAGTATGCTATAAACCGATGGTTACACCTTCAATTATGTGTGGGTTCGTACTTGATAATGGTATGGAATGTGATGGTGATGCTTCACCTTATGCATCCATGATCCAATGGGGATGCCGTGAGTTAGGGTTTGGGTATGAGTGCTGATTAGTAACATTAGTATAATTTATCTTGTGAACCTAACTCTAATGCAAATAGATAAAGATGAGTATTCATGTTTAACATTCTTATATGATGGAATGATGGTGGAATAACCTCCTTACTATGATCATAACCTTGATATGTTAATTGGTGTTTATCATAGCCACATGGTTGATACTTTCTTAGGCTAAACATGTGCTGACTGAATATGATGAGAGTTAATCATATATAGATTCCTTGCATGTTGATGTAATAAAGGAATGTTCTTAATGTTAATATAACCCTACTATGATTATTTATGAATATCTCCTAGCTCATTAATGCAATATTGTGTTGATCTGATGTATTATATGTAAGTAATGTTGTTTAGCCTTGTTATAAGGCATGCAAAGATAATGATGATCTTGCAGGGATAGTATGATGGTCTTAATGACCTTTGGGCATGGTTGAGCCCTGAATGAGGTGTAATACTCTTGTCTTGATAAGGGTTGATACCTTGTGATATTGTGAAAATTATTTATATCTTGTGATAGTATGATGACTAGTGTAGCCTCATGAATGGCAAGTAAATAGTACCATGTGATGATGAGATAAGAAATTATGTTTTACACATTTTATATCTTTTGAAGTTGTGATATTTATATGCTTGTTAGAAGTGAATTAGGGTTTGTATGCCCACTTATTTGATGCAGCCTTAATTCACCCAATTGACATAACTAATCAAGTGAAACTCTAATCATGTAGTTCCCTATGCCATAGATCCATCTGAGTGCCAGAACTTGCCAGATGGTAAAATGAGTATTCCTAAGGGAAACTCGGAGCACATACCGATGAGTATGTGGGGTGCTTGTCATCCTGAATTCAAGTGTTTAGGGAGGATGAGTGCAGTCATACAGAGCCCCTAGTTTGAGAACGACTGCGGTCATGTCTCGATGATTATATATGTGATGATATTGGAGGACAACTACGGTTGTACCTCGGATGGTAGGGTATGCGTACCCACCTCCTTTCACTAGTACCGTGATCTGTACCAAGGATGGACTACGCTATTAGTAGCTTGACCTTATGTGTCACTGTGGCAGACCTGTACTGACCGGGGGCGGGGAAGATCTTAGGAGTCCGACTCTTCCTAGATTTTATATGGCACTAATTTTGACTTAGCAGTGGTCAGTTGGATTTCGAGTGGTATCCTCAATTTCCTCAGGGCATGATAAAAGATGTAATACAGCCGTGTAACATATTTGTTTAGGTTTATACATGATGTTTCACATTGGATGATAACCCTTGTTTGTTATCTTTACATAAAGATGATGCTTAGTGCAATTAAGAGATAGTAGATATACTTATGTTGTGGATATGCTTAAGATTGTAGATGTGTGCATACAATATCCATGCTTATGTTGATAACTATACTGCTACTACTGATTATAATCATGATGCTACATATCTCATGTTGTTAGTTATGTTTAGCATGCTAGCCATGCCTTTGTTACTAGAGATGCATATACTGCTAATCATGCTTATGCATATAGTTGTGCTTATGTTGTTATCTCTTCTTATGATGTTAATATGTTCAACCAATTAGACATACTCATGTTGTTATCTATGCTATGTTAGTAGACTTGCTCATGATGCTATATATGCATATGCTACTGAATTGCTTATATTGTCAACAAGATAAAGGATGATAGTCTGGCTAATGATGATAGTTATTATATTCTCCTTTATGTATTTTGTTAATCATCAGTACTTCTGATCTAATTTGTTAGATCTTATTAAAATACTTAACTATTTAATTACTTAAAAATGTTGTAATCAATAAACAATGTTGGAGCTTATATCTCTTGCTGGGACATGGGTCTCACCCTTGTGGTTCGCTATATTTTTAAGGTAATCGACAGTGATGGAAATAAAATTTTGGAAGTAAAGAGGAGCTATAGTAATGAATCTTTGAGAAAGTTGATTAGATGTCTAGTGTGTCCTAGAGTCATCCTTGTACTCTCAGGTCCGGGCAAGAAAAGTTTGTATATGGTGTTTTAAATGAATCAAACTTTTGTCAGCATATTAATGCTTGTTTGTGTGGCATATATGAATATTGTTCTCTGGTGTTTATATGTTGTGGTTAAGGCAATAGAACAATTTATATCAAATTCTTGGCATACTATGGATATAAGAAAGATGTTGGGCTCTTATGCAACTGTTTCTGAGCGGGCGCTGACGTTGAAATCGGTTTTAATTTACCCATATTTTTGGGTATGTGGTTAATTGGTGATTGATTGTGTTTTACGTTTTGAGTAATCTCATTTAGTGTAACGGGTTCTCACACTAATTGTATTGTTGACTTGAATAACTTCTCATTCTCCATTCATTATATATATAAGTAGAACCTAGTATGATATGTTGGTGTGATCATCCTAGGTTTTTCGTAATTGCACCCCTCGACGTTATGTTGTTATTTTTTCCATTTTTGTTGTCACCCAACTTTTATACATATAGATATTTATCATGACCATGATTACACCAATTTTTGGGAACTTACCATGGATGCATTTAACTATTTATGCATACTATTATATGTTTATAGTTATACATTTCACATGATTATTGCTATTATGAGCTTATGACTTGTTGTAATTAAATGTTGTGTATTCATTTTAATGGCAAGATATTTATTAATGAGATTTGTAAGACCCCTGACCTAGCTTAGTTCTTGATCTTGCTTATCTAGTTTAATAAGATGCTTAAACCTTAATCTAATCAGGTGATGAGCTTTAATAACATGTGACATACTTATGCTTTCAGTTTGCTCCTATTTGGATGAGTGTTTGAGCTCGTTTAGCTACATGTATGCTTGTTTTGGACCAAATTGCAATTTACCTATGTTGAGGGTTTATCTTGAAATTTATCACATGTTCGATGTATGTCACATGTTTTAGCATCATGAGAGAGAGTATGATGTTGGTTGGCACCTTGTTTTACCTTGGTTTGATGAGGAGAGAAGTGGTGGCATCTTGTGTGTTGTTTCTAGGGTTTGCTTAGATGCCCTAGTATGGCATTGACAATATGTAGAGTATTTGGATTCTTGGTTTTGTAGGGAAATATGGCATCAGATAGGCAGTGGAAACAAAAATTTTGCTGACATATTTCCCATTAACAAACAGATTGCATCAATAAATTGCAATGGGGAGGATGGTTTCACGAAGATATACCTGGTCCTGGAGCAAGTCTAGAACAATCCTCGTCGATGTAGATGTGCACTCTATCTTGGATGGTGGCTGTGCAGCTCCTAGTTGCACTCATACTCATCTAACTACTCTCCACATACAGTTTACTCAGACAATTGCTACAGTGACTCCTCAGATCTCACCACAGACTATGAGTCGATGTTGCCCTCCTAGCAGCAGCCAACAGACTCCTACCTCTAGAGTAGTCCACACGGGCCATCTCGAACTCATGTCGTCCTACAGGAATGGATAGGAAGGAGTTGTCCCTCCCGTTGGTGTACTAGTCACCAACATGCTCTCCCACAATAATGATCCTCAGTTGTTTCTCTCCCGTGGCTATCCCTCCCTAGTCGGGTAGGACTTGCCTGGGCTCTCATGGTTACCACAACCAAAGAGGACAACAATTGTCATAACAACTAATTCTCAATTATCTGTGTAGTAGTTGTACTCTGGGAATCCCACACTACCCCTCTATATATAGAAAGGGTTAGGGTTAGGGTTTCCAGTCCCCAGCCAATACAGGACTAAAGTGGGAGTGGAAAGTACAAGTATATCTTGAATTTTCGTAACTTTTGTAGAAGTTTCACAACCTACGTGTGATAAAATGGTCATATCACATGTGAGATGGTTGTTTCACTAAGAGAAATGGTCATTTGGGATGTGATATGGTCATCTCATAAGTGAGACATTCATTTCACACTTTCCCAGTCAAATATGAATTGGCAAATCATTTCCTAATTAATGTCATACATTAATTCACTTGCACCCCAAGTATGTGAAATTGAAATGAGTTCGGGAAAACTCCAGAACCTTTGTTCTTCCCAACCAGACCGTATCACACAAGAAAGATGCATGTCTCACTCACCCAGACGGTCATAAGGTGAGTTTGAGTCAAGCCGATCAGTTCAACAACTTGAATCAGTTGGTTTATAGGGCAGAACTAAGCCAATTCGATCGTTGATCTGCATGACAACCCAAACAGCCGTCTCAACACTTGAGACACCGTCTGGTTGCCCAAATGGTTGTCTCACCCAATGAGATGGTCATTTGGCAGTTCAGTCAGCCAGTCCGTCGATCTATTATGTGAATTGAGTACCTAAAGACTTTAGTACTTAATTCAATTATCATTCAAGATCAAACTCCTCTTCTAGATGAGTTCCTATGTGTGTGACCCTATATGTCCCATACCACATTGGCATTGAATGTACATAACTAGCTTATGCCATCATAAGCAAAGAGTGGTGCCTAGTCACACGTCATTGCTACCCAAGTGAATGAAAAGTTGGGGAGCAACTTCAACCTATAATCTGTGTATGGTGTTATAGTGTTTGTATAGTTCCTTTGTCACTGATATCCAGATTGAACTAGAGGCATGATGCAGTCACCCTCATTATTATTTAATCTTGTTCCTTGAACTAGAGCAGACTAGATGAGATATATGTAAGCTCAATATCATATATTGACTCACATGCATATGGCCATACTTTTCTCAGTCTCGCTAATCAAGAGGTCTTGGATATCATACTCCAGTCGGAGTGACAAATCCCATATCTATCACTCACAGTCAATCGCCATGTGTCAAAGTCACCCAATCATCACCATTATAACAACCCATATTTTAGGATTGCATTTGATGATATCAAAGTGTACCCAATGACATGTGATGAGTGCAGTGATTTTAGGTCTAAGAACTACAACCACCACCATCACTGTGAGAGATGACTATGACTTCCATGATGATGGCTTCCATGTGTCAGTCTCATGGTGGGTCTGTCTAATTCAATGTTCTCTAACATATATTTGTGTGC
Organism: Alisma plantago-aquatica; assembly: GCA_963693085.1. Taxonomy (NCBI): domain Eukaryota; kingdom Viridiplantae; phylum Streptophyta; class Magnoliopsida; order Alismatales; family Alismataceae; genus Alisma; species Alisma plantago-aquatica. The sequence continues at coordinate 869,588,948 of OY856409.1, forward strand.
TTGGTTTGATATTTCCATATCATGACTAATGAGATTTAGTCATCAACCAACTTACACTATGATATTATGTGTTATTATTGTCTATCAACCTTCCACAATAACAACCGATCAGGGACATAATGAGAATATGTATGTATACTCTTAACATCCATATGATCTCATCCACAAGGATAGTAACTTGACAAGATACACCATTATGTAATATAATTCTCTAGACATTCACTGTGTATCCTCATTATGTCATAACTGAGTGAAACAGATGAAATGGAATCTTGTCTTTATTATTAATCAAATCATTTACAACCATCACAATCATCATATGATTGGCTCTCTGGGCATACATACCAACAGACTCCCACTTTCACTTAGAGCCAACCACCCATGGATCTCATCCTGAGTGACCTAACATGAACATCATGGTACTGGTGCGCAAGTGATTTTATAGCGGGTTTAGCAACAATTGCCTTAAGTCGATATTTTGCAATTTTCACATCTCTTTTCTGTATGACTACTCATATGAGATGGAAGTGTCGTAGTATGCTATATGAAATTCCCATCCTAACTAGTAGCTCCATTGTTGTCATCAGTATTTCTACTATGTCAAATGATTTGGAACCTCTCATAAGTTCACCCATATGAACTTATTGATCCATACAATATCCTCTATTTTTCTTATAACATAGAGATACTTGACTTCTTTTGTAGTTTTGAATCAAATTTCATTATCTCAAAACTGTTTCTATCTTACAGTTATTGTTTAATGTCAAACACTATCACGATCATTTTGTTAGTCTAGAATCTTGCATGGGTGTAACTCTTTACATCCAACTCTTCCTTATTACCATAACCAAGTAATCAATCCTTTAAGTGCTTCACAAGCACATAAGGATGTTTATTATGGTATCGATATCTGACATATACCCTCTCATCATGTCCAATCCATACGATATTGCTAGGTAGGTATATATTTGTCCTCTCATCATGTCAATACATATGAGATGACGGGATATCCTCTCATCATGTCCAATACATAGGAGATTATTAGCTATCTTCTCGTCATGTCCAATACACACGAGATAATGAGATAAGTACATAGCATTGCATTCAAGATAGATCCAATGGAATCTATCCATGTGTCCATGTTCTTCATAAGAACTAGGATACTAGGCTCTTGAAAGACTAACTCCATGGAACATGGACAAGTTTTCTCTCATTGAGTCTTGCATGCTGAACCCTTCAACGTCTTACCAATGTATTTTCATTTAATTAGGTCAAGAATCTTTCTAGATCTATCTCTATAGACCTCGATCCCTATCATATAGGATGCTTTGCCTAAACCCTTCATATAGAAGGTACTTTCCTTGCCATGTTTTGGACGTCATTCCCCATCATTATGTGGAATATAAATATGCTCCCACTAAATATTTTGTAATCATAGATTCCATCTTCATTCTAACTCAAGTTAAACCCTTTGACTATCTTGTCAAATAGAAGATTCCAACTCTGAGATGCTTGCTTCAATCCACATATTGACCTTTGCAACTAGTATAATTTATTTGAATTAATGGATTTATAAAACCATTAGGTTGTGTCATGCACACATCCTCTTAATTATTCCAATTAAGGAATGTGGTTTTAACATCCATATGCCAAATCTCACAGTCATACTAAGCTGCACCAGCAAGAATGATCTAGATGGATTTAACCATGGTAACTGATGAAAGACTTCATCTTGTTCAACACCTTGAACTTGGTTGAAACTCTTTGTTGCCAATATACCCTTCCATGTTGGTCTCCTTTCAAAGACCGAAATGCATCCAATGGGTTTTACCCCTCCAGGTAGATCCACCAAGGTCATACCTTATTGGTTTACATGGCGTCCATCATTGATCTTATGGCCTCAAGCCATTTCTCAAATTCTGATCCCTTAGTAACTTCTAGGTAGGTTGTTGACTCATCTCTATGATCAACTCACCTCTTTTTGAGTTATAAGAATCATAATCTTTCAAACTCAAGGCATTCTACTAAAATTATGAGTTATGTGTTTACATAAGGAATTGGAGATTCCACAACAACTTGTGATTCTCCTTGTTCCTATCGTACCTCTTTAGGTTCTATGCTTTCTTATTTGTCTCAAACATTTTGAGTTCTAATTTTACTCCCACTGATTCCTTTGGAGCTTATTTCCATTTAGGAATTCAGCCATCCTAACAACAAGCACTTTGTTGTTGGGCCGGAATATAAGTAGTATTCAACAAGATAACATTCATGTGATTTATGGATAAAGCCCTTTTAGAAACTATTTTCTTATACAAGCTTTCAATCCCAATCACTACAAAAGACTCACCGGGACACTTCCCATGCCATATCTCATATGGTGTCTTTTGTACCATTTTAGACAGTACATTATTTAGTGTTTAAGAATGTGTCCAAAAGAAATTTGTAAGATTAGCTAGATTTTATTGATAATCTCACCTTGACTTAACAGGGTGTGATACCTTCTTTCTGGAACATCAGTATGTTTCAGATGGAGTTCATTATGATACACTATCATGATCTCCTAGAAGGTCCTCAAACTCTTGGTTTATGTATTTCAACATCGATCATATCGAGGTATCTTAATACTTTTACCAATTTAGTTATGTACTTCATTTATGATCTCCTTAAACACTTCAAGAGATTCAAACTTGTATTTCATTAAATAAAAATTTCAATATCTACTAATCGTATTAGTAAATATAATGAGGTACTTGTAACTACCTTTAGCATTCATCCAAAAGGTCTATGTACATCAATATGTACTAGTCCTAATAAAATAGTCGATCTCCCACTACATCTAGTAAAGATTCTTTTGCCATATTGCACAACAAATAAGACATGCATGTCTCTGTTGGTTTAATAACCATAAGAGTCTAGATAATCATCATATGGATTTTAGAAACACATTTCTCATTTATGCGCTCTAGATGACAATGCTATAGGTATTCAATGTCTGAGTTATCAAGTCATTCAATATATGTGTCATACACATTTGTCTTTACAACTATCAAGTATAGTTTATGAGACATAGGGCATCACCATACAATATCATAATGTTCTTGTCATACAAAACATATTATGTTTGACAAGTACCGAATAATAATTCACTAATTCTATTATGTGCCCATGAATGACAACCTTTAACTATAGTGGAAGCAACCCTTGCTCCATATAGTTCTATCTTACTTCTTCTCAGGTCCTAAAGTAGAGATCTCTACCTCTATCTTCTTCTTGAGATCCTCTATGAAGAGGATAATTCCTTTCCAATGTCCAAACAAGTAACAATGTTGGCACTTTGTTTTCTTTATCCTTTTAAGTGAAAAGGACATATTCCTTTTGTACTTACCCTTCTCCATGTATTGAGTCCAGAAGACTTGGGCTTTAGCTTAGCCTTAGAACACTTCTTAGCCTTGCTTTTTCCCTAGGACTCACTTCCGCTGATCACCATCACAAATGTCTCCTTGCTCTTCCTTGCTTTGGCATCAACATGCCAAGCATGTGATAAACTGACTATATGATTCATGCAACACTTGCATAATCATATTCATGGTTAAATCTTGACCTAAGAGAAATTCCAATCATTTCACATGTCCAATCATATTGAATACATTGAGTTCTACTGGACCTCCCTTTGTCAGTTTACACTCAAAGTATACCTTGTTTGCTTTACATGATTCTTAAGATGTGTTACCATCTCGAGACTATCTATGTATTTATGTTGTTCAAGCAATTCATAGTTCATACAACATAGCATTAGGTATTCAAATGTCTATGGAATCATTGGTATGCTTCCAATAAGCATCCATTTAGTCTTAGGAACATTTGGAGCGGGTTTCTCTGGCATTGGTCTATCAAGGACACAAAACTTTCACTCATAGATGCAAACATTTCTCAAAGTCCTTAACCAATTGTGGAACTTTATCCCGTTTTGTCCTTCTTGAGGATTGATCACAATTTGAACGTGTTTGTGTTTGACATTTATTCTACAAAGAAATATTGCAACCTTTTTCAAAACATTTTTGATTTGGTTTGATTTGATAAATTTGATGATATTAATAGGTCTTTAATTAACTATCGCTCCCACTAATTTATTTAAATTGATAGTCCTCAATATCAATTTGGAATATTGCAACATACAATATTCTAGTGGGCCAAATCCAAGATAATTCAACTGTGGCCCGATCAACACTGCAAACACAGTCAACCATCAAGGTAGGCAACTCTTGCTAATTGCATCATATGCAATTCTGAATTTAGATGATATGCGCAATCCCTTGCCATAATCATATGCATTCTTCTGAGCCCAAACACTTTGAGAATCACCAGTCAAGCCTGACCTAAAAGATGACATGATAATAAAGCACCTCGCGGAGGCAGAAACTACACTATTACCAACACACTTCCACGAGATAGACGGCACACCCCGCGAAGGCAAAACCTACGCTTAGTCGATCAAGCTTTTCATGTGTGTGCTTTTGGAAAGAATCTAAGACTTAATATTTTAATTGAGGGAGTTAATATAAATATATATAATTTATATAATAACCACATGTATAGTACATATCATATGCATGCTATAACCATAAATGAGAACATGCAATAAATGAAACACACAAGCGATGGTTATGGCTATACTAATGTAATTCCTTGGAGCGACAAGGAATTACTACCACCTATGGTCCACAACATATGCAACCTGTTGTTGGTTAAGATCTATGCTCAAACCAATCTGGGTTGATCAATTCAACTCTTTAACCGGCCAGCTCGCCTCCTGGTTGCTTAGTTGGGCTCTTCTGAAAGGTCGTCTAGTTCTCAGGTCCTAGCGGTGTCTGGACATCTCCAACCGATCGGTTGGGCCACTAGTCGATCAGTTCATCCTCCTATCATCTCGCCTCCTCAATCCTCCACTCGATAGGGTCATCTCATGAGCCGATTGTTTCACTTTTGTGTAGATCATCATCTCACATCAAAACATAAATTAAAACTATCCTATTTCTTATTACATTGTATATGGAGAAAATCTCAAGTTACATTCGAGGGGAAATAGGAAGAAGAGCATTAATTTACATTTGAAAAGAGACAGGCTTAGTACATAGACTAATTAACAACAGGAATAAAAACAACAATCATGCACACACAGATAAGGGGTTTTGGCTGTAATCATGCTTTACATCCACCATCAAATCCAATTTTATGGCGACACGTGCAAATTGCATATATATATATATATATATATATTCGTTTGGGTTCTAATGTGGTGATTTAGATAGATGTGCACATCAACCAATTTAAATATTCACATCACATGCAATAAATAAACACAGTAAAACCAAAATTCAATCATATCAATTATCTCAAAACATAATTAATTGACGTGACTCTGATACCACTGTAGGGAAATATGGCATCAGATAGGCAGTGTAATTTTTTTTACTAACATATTTCCCATTAACCAACAGACTGCATCAATAATTATGCAATGGGAAGGATGGTTTCACAAATATATACCTGGTCCTAGAGAAAATCCAACGACAATCCTCGTCGATGTAGATGCACACTCTATCTTGGACGGTGTTTGTGCAGCTCCTAGTTGCACTCAGACTTGTCTGACTGCTCCTCCACAGACAGTAGACTCAAGCAACTATTACAACATCTCCTCAGATCTCACCACAGACTCTGAGTTAACATTGCCCTCCTAGGAGTAGCCAATAGACTCCTACCTCTAGAGTAGTCCACACGGACCAACTAGAACTCCTTTCGTCCTGCAGGAATGGACATGAAAGAGTTGTCCCTCCCGTTGGTGCACTAGACACCAACATACTCTCCCACAACAATGATCCTCAGTTGTTTCTCTCACATGGCTATCCCTCCCTAGCCGTGTAGGACTTGCTTGGGCTCTCATGGTTACCACAACTAGAGAGGACAATAATTATCAGAGAAACAGATTCTCAATTATTTGTGTAGTAGTTGTACTGTGGGAAGCCCACATTACCCCTCTATATATAGGATGGGTTAGGGTCAGGGTTTCCTATCCCCATCCCTATGCGGGACTAAAGCAGGAGTGGAAAGGACAAGTAGATCTTGGATTTTTGTAACTTCTTTAGAAGTTTCACAACATGCCTGCGATGAAATGGTCGTCTTGCACACGAGACGGTTGTTTCACTAAGAGAAGCAATCATATGGGACACGATACAGTTGTCTTGTAAGAAAGACGATCGTTTCACAATTTCCAAGTCAGATATGAAGTGACAAATCATTTCCTAATTAATGTCATACATTAATTCACTTGCACCCCAAGTATGTGCAATTAAAACGAGTTTCAAAAAATTCTAGAACCTTTGTTTGTCCCAACCGGGCCATTTATCACAAGCGAGATGCCCATCTCACTCACCCAGATGGTCTTTTGGTGAGTTTGAGTCGAGCCGATCGGTTCAATAGCTTAAATCAGTCAGTTCTTAGGGCAAAACTAAGCCAATTCAATCTTTCATCTGCCTGACAACCCAAACGGACATCTCAACACTTGAGACACCCATCTGGTTGCCCAAACAGCCGTCTCACCCAGTGAGATGGTCGTTTGATAGTTCAATCAGCCAATCCGTCGATCTGTTGTGTTAATTGAGTACCTAAACACTTTAGTACTTAATTCAATTATCATTCAAGATCAAACTCCTCTTCTAGATGAGTTCCTATGTGTGTGGCCCTATAGGTCCCATACCACGTTGGCAATCAATGTCCATAACCAAGTTATGACATCACAAGCAAAGAGTGATGCCTAGTCACACGTCATTGCTACCCAAGTTAATGGAAAGTTGGGGATCAACTTCAACCTACAATCTATGTATGGTGTTACAATGTTTGTATAGTTCCTCTATCACTGATATCCAGATTGAACTAGAGGCATGGAGTAGTCACCCTCATTATTATTCTATCTTGTTCCTTAAACCAGAGCATACTGGATGAGATATATGTAAGCTCAATATCATATATTGACTCACATGCATATGGCCATACTTTTCTTAGTCTCGCTAGTCAAGAGGCCTTGGATATCATACTCTTGTCGGAGGGACAAATCCCATATCTATCACTCACAGTCAATCCCCATGTATCAAAGTCACTCAATCATCACTGTTATAACAACCCATGTTTTAGGACTATGTTTGATGATGTCAAAGTGTACCCAACGACATGTGATGAGTGTAGTGATTTTAGGTCTAAGAACCACAACCACCACCATCAGTGTGAGAGCTGACTATGACTTCCATGATGATGGCTTTTATGTGTTAGTCTCATAGTGGGTCTTTCTGATGCACTATTCTCTAACATGTATGTGTGTGCTTGGTTTGATATTGCCATATCATGACTAATGAGATTTAGTCATCAAACAACTCACACTTTGATCTAATGTGCTATCTTTGTCTATCAACCTTCCAAAATAACAACCGATCAGGGACATAATGAGAATATGTATATATACTCTTAACATCTGTGTGATCTCATCCACAAGGATAGTAACTTGACAACATACGTCATTGAGTAATATAATTCTCTAGACATTCACTCTGTATCCTCATTATCTCATAACTGAGTGAAACATATAAATTGGAAGCTTGCCTTTATTATTAATCAAATCATTTACATGTTATGCCATCACAATTATCATATGATTGGCTCTCTGGGCATACATACCAACAAGTTTTTCAGAGACAACTTTTGTGTCTACTTGGATTTAATCTCTACGACCGATGGTGTTTTGGTTGAGCCTTTAATTTCCTTCGACCGAAGAGGCTTGGAGGTCCCTTTTAGGTCGAAGATGACCTAGGATTTAATATGTGTTTGGTTTCTAGTTTCTCTTTGATTATGAGCCTTTGTGGCCATCTTTCTCTTTGAATGATGCTCCTTAAGGACCAAGTGAGGTCGTCGATCCTTTTTGTTTTTCACGACCTTAGTGGCTTGCATGGGTGTAGTGGATGCATGGTTTATGTTAGATGGAGAAGTGACACCTATGGGCATGACACCTAATCCCTTTCACCTCTCTATATCCTTGAGTATTTGTATCTCTCTCCTCCATGCATATGATCCTTTTGCACTCTCTTTCCATATCTCATCTTTGGAGTTTGGCCCTTAGAGCTTGGTGGTGAAGAGGAGCTCATCATTAGAGCTTTGTTGGCCGATCATCTTGCATGTGGGGATCTTGAGTTGAAGCATCTTCTCTTATTGGTTTGTTGGTGATCTTTGATCCTTGGTAAGTGATTCATCCTCTTAATTTTGTTTCCTTGCAAAATCCTACCTCTTTCTCTTCTCTTGGCTGAACCCATGGTTCTCCATGGTGGTCTTTTAAGAAACTTCTCTCCATAGAGGTAAAATCCATGGTTTTTCTATGGTAGTACCTAAATGGGATGAAGATATTCTCCTTCTTCCCTTCTTTCTCGGCCGAGGGTTTTAGATCTGTATTCCTTGACCTTTAACCTGGGGGTTTCTTCTCTTTTAAGGTGGTGACTAGCTTAGTCATGGAGGTGATCAAAGCTAGGTCTTCTCTCCTCTTTGGAGCTATTTTCTTAGAGGCTGTTTCATCATAAGCAGGTGGGTTATATAACTCTATCCTCTACTATTATTACACTTCAATTCTGCATTGAAAACTTATTCCTAAAATGTGATCACATGATGTTGATGAAGATATCTTATTTGAGTTCATGTAATGTTCTTCCATGAATTTGCTTCTTTACCTAATCCCTAATTCTTACCCAAAATTCCATGGATGGTGGAGTGCTAGTTTCACATGCACATGTTTTATGTTGGTTTCCCATCTTACTTATGTTCTATTTTCCCTTGTTACATTGGATATTTCCAGTTGCATGTGATGGTTTGGATCATGGACTCTTCTCTCATGTTAATGGTTTGATTATCCCTATGTTTGGATGACTTGATTCTAGGATTTTGGACATGTTTTTCCTTCATGAACTTCTTTTCTTGAAGTTTCAAGTTTCAAGATAATAATCACATGTGTTGATCATGCTTTTTGAGTATTTTTCTATCTAATATGTTCTTCATGTTGTGTTCCAAGTAGTTGAAGGCTTGGAGGTGAGGTTTGGTCAATGGGATGGTTCCCTTTGGTTTTGGTCATATAGATGACCCTTTATCTTCAACCATTTTGTTTTGGTTGTTGCCTTGGTTGCTGAATTTTCCTTTGACCTGAGACATCTTCGACCTAGATTGCCTTCGACCTAGGGTTTTTCCCCTTAAACTGATCATATGAAGATATTCCCTCGGTCACATAGATTGATGGTATTTGACCATGATGGTTCTCTTTGACCGTTGGTGTGTTATGGTCTCTTCAATCACATAGTTTTGTGAAATAATACTCTCTTCGACCGATTATAATCCATGGACATATGGTTCCTATTTGTTGTTGTGTAGTGATGATAATGCTGGGCTGAAAGTGTTGAAATAATTTATCTAGGGTTTGTTATGAAATGATGTTTGGAAACCCTAATTGCTTGCAATGTCAAAACCCTAACCCAAATCATGGATTATGATATAGTTGTGTACCTTATGAAAAGTGGTAGTATGCAATGATGATGCATTGTCTCTCTCCTACTTGTATAACTTAAATGTTTCCAGTTGAATAAATATCATGGCTTACAATTGCTATGGTACACTTGATATGATACACGGGGTAATGAATATGAGCCTCTGTAAGGCATGCTGAGATATTATAATGATGTTGTGTAGGAACTATATAATGTGGGTCTTATGATCTGACAGAGGCTTTGTTCCTAGTTTGAGGTGATATCCTCCAGTGATGTGTTCACAGATTACTATCCGTTAGTGATGTGATAATGTTGATGGCCTTGTATGGTAGTGGTATCAAGTAATGATGTGACAAATTTATACCTCATACGTTTTATATCTTTTGGACTTGTATCATACCATTATCTTTGTAGAATATGTTTAGGGTTTGAACGTTGTAAGTTTATTGATGCTAAAAGATACCCAATTAGCTTAATTAATCAAATGAAACCCAAATCATGTAGTTTCCTTGTGCCATAGATCCATGTTCAATGTCAATACTTGCTGGATGGTGAAATAGGTTCTCCCTTAGTGGAAGATCGGAGTTGTATACTACTGAGTATATGCATTTCATAGGATTGCCTGTGGTCATACCCTGGAAGGAGAACGGTCGAGGCCATATCTCAAGTGATGTGGTTCAATATATATGTGATATATTTTGAAGATGGTTGTGGTCATACATCAGCAGGAGTGCAGCTACGTCACTAGTGATGTGCCTATATACCATGCCAGACTAGGTTGTTTTGCAGTTGGACTTTATATATCACTGTGACAGACTCTGATTGACTGAGGGTATGGGAGATCATAGGAGTCAAGATCCTCCTAGATCTTATATGACACTGATTTTGACTTTGCAATGGCCAGTTGGAGCATGAGTAGTATACCTCATCTCCTTAGGGAATAATAAAAAAAAGATGTAACACACCCATGTAGTATATTGCTTAAGGTTAAACACGACTCACATGGATGACCCATTGCCTTATGTCTTGTACTGATTAGTTGATTTATAATTTGGTAAGAGAAATCAACTATTATACATGCTCTTCATATTTATTCTAAAAGTACAATTTGTTCTACTACTCAGTTGTCGATGCCTGAGTTTCTTAAATAATGTTAATTTCCTTTCTCATATCTTTTAGCTGAATCCACTCAACCTAATAATAATGTTACTTTCCTGCTTTAGCTTATCTGTGTTAATAATAGTGGTTAGCGGATATTTATATCTCTTGCTGGGATGTTGGTCTCACTCTGTGGGTTTCCACATCTTTTAGGTGGTCATGCACGATGAGGTAGGGATCATGCAGTTGAGGTTGTGTAGCAAGATGAGCAATAGCAGTTGAAGGTTGGATATGCTGCTAGTGTTTTATAGTAGAGTCCTATGTTTCGTCCCTGTACTCTTAGGTCCTTGGGGTTGTTTCGTAGATGTTGTATATCGACACGAGTTTTGGTAGTAGGCAATGGTGATACATATATGGTTTGTATATGTGTGAACATGTTATCATATGTAACAAGCTGTGGCAAGTTGGCCACTTGAATAGTGATATGTACCATTTTGTGGCATGATATGTAATACATGTGGCTTCATATGGACCCAGATATAATATGTTTCCGATTTTGTGGTAATATGGAATCCGTTTTAATTTACCTTTTTATGGCAATCCTGGATGTTTAATATTAGTTCTGTGCTTTGTTTTGAGTTATCTCACTTTGGTTTGATAATGGGTGCCACAGTTAGTGTGACACGTGTGCTTATATTCTTATCATGTATTACACTTATATTAAAGTCTCAAGATTATGTAACCTTAGAAATATAAATCAAAGGCATACCAATGATGTTATAACTATTTATTTTAATGTTTGAATCAACATGGTTAAAAGATAAAGGTTTGAAATTTGAAAAGTTAGAGATTTCTTGATCTCATGGGCCCTATTTTGGTATTGACATTTTAATCATGTATTTCATACTCTCTTAAAATGGGACAATCCTATAACTTTAACTTAACCCTAATTATAATTGATGAAACTTGACTCGTAATTCTGAATTGTTTGATAATACCTCTTATTGATTGATTTGTCCTTCGATAGGATCACCCACTAGTTATTGATAATTATGTGGATGCAATGACGAGTATCTCTTGTCATGATTTATTAATCCATGCATGAGAAATTGATTATATTATTAGCTTGTCCCAATTGTCATTATGTATTCAACATTATTGCAAAGTGAGGCATAGTATATCCCAACTTATATTGGGCTCTGATCATCATGAGTTTGTTATGGTTGCATTCCAGAATGTTATGTGATAGTTTTTTCCATTTTGCCTCTACCCTACTTTTTTCACGCATAGTTTTTCTTCATTTTTGGTTACCTTGCCATACTCTATTCCACATCTAGATAGAACCTAGTATAGTGCAGTGGTGTGACATCCTAAGTTTTCTATGGCTGCATCCCTCAATGTTAAGTGGTATTTTTTCAATTACCAAAATTTTATACATAGATTTAATTGTCAAGATCACCTTTACCCTTATTTTTAGGCACCTATCATTGCTGCATTTACCTATTTATACATGTTTCTAGTTATACATTTCACATGATTGCTGCTATCAAGTGCTTATAACTTGTTGTATTGCAATACTATTTTCTTTTTGTGGCAAGGTATTTATTTAAGATAAGTGTGAAACCTATTATTTAATCCTTATTGCCTTAATTGAGCTGATTTTCTTATCATGTATTGCACTTATGGTAAAAGTCTCAAGGTTTAATGATGATTATATAACCTTAGAGATAAGGAAAGACATACTGATAATGGTATATTAGTAAATTTGTATTTGAATACTACATGGTTGAAAGATAAAGGCTGGAATTTGAATAATTAGGGACTTCTTGATCTCAAGGAGGGTATTGTGATCTGGACTTTCAGTATGGTATTTATCAAATTTATTTCATACTCTCTTGTAATTGAGATAATCCTAATATGTTGACCTATTTTGTCATAATAATTTGCAAAACTTGAGCAGTGATTCTAGCAATTTTTGATAATTCCTCTCTATTTACTGAGATATCCTTTAGATGGGGATAGCTTACAATTCTTAACAAATGAGTAGATGCACATGATGAATATATCTTTTCATGAAACATTAATCTATATCTTGATAAATTGCTTGTATTATTGACTTGAAATATTAGTCATTCTCTATTCAACATCATTTTAGACCGACACAATATATATTAAATTATATGAGGGTATCATTATCCTAGGTTTGTCATGGTTGCATATCTGAATGGTGCGTGGTAGTTTTTTCCATGCTTTCTTCTACCTTGCTCGTAAAGAGTGGGACCCGATAGGGGATCCACTCAAATGGTACAATACAATGAGCCATGTAAATATAAAGCATCGGAACATACAATTACAAAGTCACATCATGATTCATTTACAATTGTTCCTCACAATAAAAGGTGGCATAACATAATAAAAAGGTGTACCACTAAGGCCAGTTGTAGAGGGAAAACCAACGATTCCAAGCTATCATTAAGTCCACATCAAGTACATGATTTCCTAAGTCCTTGTCCTCTAATGTACCTACATTTGGGTGGAAGGGAACATCACCCTAAACATAGGAAACAAACTATAGGTCAACATAGGCTTAGTATGTACATATAATAAACACTTCGGGCATTATATTAGGTTTAAAGTATATAAGAGATGTTCCCACAAGAAGGGGGATATAAGCAATTAGGTAAGTTCAAAAGAAATATAACAAGAGAAATGGGGCATATTAAAACTCAGATTACAAGCATGAGAATAAAAGTGTCTTGCCATAACCGTCAACCACAAATCCACTTTAAAGCAATAAACATTTGCACACATAATAATGTCAACTAAAAATACCTAAAATAGGGCCACAACACCATAGGATCATGTCCTAAAAAGAAAGAAGGGTGGTAACACACACAATGGGCAGAATATGTGCGCCCGATATATGTATGGTTGTACGTAAGTACCACTATGTTAGATAATCTAGTAAAAAACGTAGCATGCATAAAATAGAGAGGCAAGACTATTTTTTTCATTCAATTTCAAATAAAAAGGCAATCATTGCAGGATGGGTCCAAAGACTGATTATAACTGAGTAATTAAACAACCATAAAAATTTAAATGAATCCAAACCAGGAAATAGGAATGTCCAACAATTGAGTTTCAAGTAGAATTGATACTCAAGAGATGCCTCATGAAAATAATCATGTTTAAGTCAAATAATGCTCAAAATAAAGTAGAGGATGTACATACCTTATCTTTACGGCTAGTGGTTAGGTCAAAGATATACTTGGCCCACAAAGTTCAGTATTCATCCTAGGAACATATTAGCATGTTAGGGAAACCAAAGCAAACATATGTTTACATTTGCTAGAATAGTTATAGTATAGCTCTTACCCTAATTCTAAACAACTAATGGCATATTATGCTCTTACTACTATTAGTGGACACAAGATCCATTGTATATCTATTTTAGTTCTAGTATCCATCTCTAGGCACATAATTCTAACTATGTCTATGCTACATATATGCACTCTTCCGATTTATGTATTGTAATGTCATTCTTTTTCTAATACCATGTGTTTTTATAATATTCTTAATATAATATTTATCATTAATATTAGTGTGTACACGCATTGCATTAGATAATTCTTGAATATGTCATGAATACTAAAATTAGAAGTTGATTTTGATGTAGTATTTAATCAACATGTCACTCAAACTTATGTCTATAAAGATACATTCTTGTACATATTACATGTTCCCCTTTTATACATAATCAATCAACCTAGATACATGTGTTGCCTAGACCCATATGCATATCTAATTATCATTTCATTCTTAGTGATTTATCTAGGGTTTTACCAAGAGTTACATGGGTATCTAGGGTTTGATTAGTAACATACTAGTTATCACCGCTTGCTATTTACTGACATCAATATATTTCTATGTGAATAATCAGTACAAAGTTGATCAGATTATCATTCTTAACCATACATTATAATCATGACAATCATGATAATTATCTAGTATATGGTTCACTTATAAAAATCAAGATCATATTCCTACAACATTTATAGACTTTATAGTATGTATATGTATGATCTCTTTATTTACATACCATAAAATAACTTAATATATAGTTCACATACTTAATGTGTTTCTCTATATAACTAACATTACTTATCTCATTAATGGAAATATTAAGCAATTGAACTACAAGAAACAATTAATGACATACATGTTGCTGGTTTAGGACATATTTACAAACATTTGTCTTCAAATCAGGATGTTGGCATCATGAGGATTTTTTTTTCAATCAAGAAGCTTCCCATCCAATTAAAATGAGATAAAGAAGAAGGTACATTGAGATAAGTATCCAGATTTAGGTATGTTACAACAGTCCACTCCTTAAAATGGATTTCGTCCTCAAATTCCATCCATTCATAATTTAACCCAGTACTATGCTAGATATCAAACGAATTGTACTTTTGTCAATTTATCCACACTATTATCCTTATAAAGTTTTAGGGAAAAGGCCTTAAACATATTTTTTATATAAATTGTTTTTCTACCTAAATACTCTCTATACCCTCATCCATTAGGAATCACTAATCCTAGAAGCTTACCTTACGCTAAGAAGCACAAGTTTTCAATAGATTTATTTTATGTTGTCTAGATAATGTTCATGTTAATCATATTAACAAGGTTCTACTATCCTAATTATGGAGTAGTACTATTTGTGTGACATTTTATTGAGGAAATTGCCCATGGGTAACCTAGTATATTTATTAATAACTTTAAACCATCTAAAAATCGGATTACTCTTCAAAACTATTAAGGTACATAACTCCTCCCCTTAAGGGTTTACTTATAGTCAAACCTAACCATCTAAAGAGATAGCTCGAGTAGATCTAAGATGTCATATATATATCTATCTATCTATATATATATATATAAACTTCTTGCACATTTCTTCACACTCATGTCTATGATTTTAGGGTGTACTAAAAGGCTTCTTTACTACTCAAATATTCTTGTTGTGATGACTTGGTTCTAAAAATTGTCGATAAAATCTAAAGTTTTTACCTTTATACATATAATTTAATAAATAAAATTAATTTGGCAATGAAAACTTTTGTGATGGAATGCCAAAATTGGAGCCTAAATTGTTGTGAGTACCAATTCATCCATAACTCCACCACACTAAAGAATTCATCCATAACTCCACCACGCTAGCCATATACTATTATCCTACCATCATACCATTCTAGAAAAAGAGTCAAATCCTTAAGCATTTTTACCTTATAGATCAAAAGGGGAAGAAGATTTCATATTGCACTAAGTAAACTTCTAAATTGTAGTACTAAGGCACGACAACCCTCAATCCTCACTTCTCCCCAATCATAGTTTACACTACATCATCTTCAGACCTAAGGGAATCATAGGATTATCCAAGTTATAGGAAAAGATTGGGTCTATCCATTACTTGATGGTTCTCAACCATAGTGTCTACAAAACATAGGGTGATCTATATTGCCAACACACTCATCAGATGTTTCACTAGGAAAACAAATTACATCCCAAAGATGAGAGAGGTAGATTCCTAAGGATGTTTTGCTAAACTAATAGCTCCCATCCACCAACCCTTTTGCATGAGACACATCAAACTCAATGATGATGGTATTCAACCTAAATTTAGGTTAATTTGGACATATCTATGTTGATATACTCCATGTTGAAGGCATGGCATGTATAATCATAATAGAGCTAGTTCAGATTATCACTTAGTATCAAGGGAAGACGTCTTAATTCTAAAACTAGAGTTAGCGTTTAGTATTTTTGTTTTGCATGTCCAGTACCCAAAGTGGTCATAGGTGAGGCATGCTAGAATAACAACAAAGGAATTGGGTTAAGGTGAGAACTAGGGTAAAACCTAGTTATGAGTGTTCAAGTCCACCTATACTTTGTAGTGTTCAAGCTAACTCCCTAGAAAATGGTGATAAGATTCAAACTCCTTGAGAGTAGGCTCGTATGTGGTGAAATGGCTACCTCCATAAAGAGGATAGAGAAGATACAAATCCATAAAGACTGACTGTCACCCTCATAGGTGGTTTGAGGAGTGTAAGCGCCCAAATTAATCAAGGTTGAAAACCCTAATTGGTATTCTACTACTAGGAAATAGGTGTATCAACAAACCATTAAGGCTCACATACCTAATTAAGGGTCGACCTAGGATAACTTGAAACAATCAAGTTATCGACTGCTTAGGCTCCGATATCTCTTTGTAAAGAGTGGGACCCGATAGAGGATCTACTCAAATGGTACAATACAATGAGCCATGTAAATATAGAGCAGAAAAAAATACTATTAGAAAGTTCATGATTCATTTAAAATAGTTCCTCACCATAAAAGATGGCATGACATAATAAAAAGGTATATATATATATATATATATATATATATATATATATATATATATATATATATATATATATATATATATATATATGGCTTATCTTTGATACCCGTGTGGGTAGCCTGATTTTTCACTACCCTTACATATAAAAGAGTAACTATATGGTATACAAAAGTAACTCTAAAGATCAACATAGTAACTATATGGTACACAAGAGTAATTCTGAGATAAAAAAAGTAATTGCGTAGAAAATATACAATCAATAAATATATGGACGGGTTTTTTGATTTGGGGGGGGAATGATATTATTTTTGGATGAAATTTTTTGGGGAGCTAGATAAAATTCTCCTCTAAAATTGTGAAAAAATAAAAAAAATTGACGGGAAGGGTGCGCGGGTAGCTACCCACGCGGGTATTAAATAAATCCCCATATATATATGTATATATATAAAGGCCAGTTGTAGAGGGGAACTATAAGGAGGTGGGATCACCCCCTTATTCAAGAAGAGAAGATAGATGGCATCAGCAAAGGCCGGTATGTGCATACTAAATAGGAAATTGAGCAATATATGGAATAAAGGACATCCAATATAAAAGGCTTCCCATAGAAAGGATAAGGACCACCCAAATGGGTATCAAGAGAAAAGGAATTGAAATCATATGATAACAAAAGAATACTTTCCATGAATAAAACATAAAGATTGTGCCACACAAGCACATGTAAAGAATTAGGGTACACATCCCATATCATAAACCTACATGCATGTGAGATAAACATAGCCCTAGAACAATATAAACAAAGAATACTTTCCATGAATAAAACATAAAGATTGTGCCACACAAGCACATGTAAAGAATTAGGGTACACACCCCATGTCATAAACCTACATGCATGTGAGATAAACATAGCCCTAGAACAATATAAACACAAAGGCGGCCAAGTATCATAAACTTGAAACCTGGAAGAGAAAGGAATACTGCAAATCTCCCAAATATATAAAACATGGGCCAAGAATCACACATCTTGCCCTGGGTATGAGGTTCCTTTCCATCCCAAAAGAGTTGGAAATATCACATCTGCTCGACATGAAATAACACATATGCCATTAAAACCAATGCAACTACACTACTCTAGTGCTACTGAATCTAATAGCATGTTAAATGTAGAGGCAAGTAGAAAGTATAGTCAGAATATATAAACTAGTCACCTCATAAGTTGGCAAAAGACATCACATGCCATATTTTAGAGTTCCATCATGAACAAAGCATAAGATAAGAGTTCAAAAGAATATCCATGATCACATGATCAATATAAAATAAGGTAGTTCACATGAACCATGATTTTCAAAAGAAAAGACATTGTGTATAGGCTAATGTCCATAGGACAAAAAGAATGAATAAGCATAGGTGAATTGCTCAACATAGAAGAATAGGGGATACATCATACCTCAACTTCAGAGTCTAAATAGTCCAAGTCAAGCCTAGGTCTCCAAAGAACCTCTAGGTAAGGTGGATAGGTCCAATAAGTAAGGTTCCCAAGCTGAGAGAGGCTGGTTTCTCCAACAAATCTCCTATCTCGAGCAAGAAGCACCATCTCCACTTTAGAGGTGAAAAACCCTAACAAAAGAACATGGAGATGGGGTGTTTATGGGTTCTAGGCGGGGTTTCACCATGGAAGGCCACAGTTTTGACCTGGAGGAAGGTGTAAGGAATACTAAAAACATAAAAATAGGGAAGGAAAGGAGAAAACTTACTAGTTTTGGTCAAAATAACCAAGGAGGAGCTTAAGAAATCCTAAATAGAGAAATTTGGAACCCTAGGAGCCTTCTTCAACCAAGGTAGGCACCTCCTTTTACCTTGGGATAGCA
Organism: Alisma plantago-aquatica; assembly: GCA_963693085.1. NCBI lineage: Eukaryota > Viridiplantae > Streptophyta > Magnoliopsida > Alismatales > Alismataceae > Alisma > Alisma plantago-aquatica. The sequence goes on from OY856409.1 coordinate 869,607,877, forward strand.
CCTTTGTGACAAAACAGAGTAGGAATGATGCTCTAATCTAGAGGAAATAAAGGAGAGCAAGATTTTTCAAATTGGGAGTTGGGAAGGGGTAGATATGGCTATATAAAGAAAGAGGTCAAGTACGAGGTGTCTATGAGACTTTCCATGTGTCATGTATAAGGGTGTCAATGGACATACATGCCTTTATGGATAAGGAAGAAGTAAAGAATGAGGTGTCAAGTTACTTTCCATGTGTCCAATGCTAAGGGTACCTATGGATATACAAACCTTTATGGATAAGGAAGAAGTCAAGCATGAGGTGTCCATGGAGCTTTCCATGTGTCCTTAGCTTAGGGATTTCATGGCCATGCAAGAGGACAGCTCATAGAGGCTTCTTGAATATCAAATTTCGGTTTATGGAAACTTGTAGGCCATCCCAACAGACCTCCAATCAAAGAAATAATCCCATTGGTTGATAGCTTCTAAAGATAAGCTCATTTATAAAGAGAGTAATCCCTAAAATGCCCTTGGAAAGTAACGCCTTCAAACCAAGGTGCAACTAGGTGCCCCATGGTTCAAAAACTCAAGAATGGTAATGGGATATCTAAATATTATAATCCATATTAAAATTTACAAAGAAAACCTCTGAATCGGGTAAATTGCAGAAAAGTCCAAAATGTACCTAAAATTGCATAACTTGCACAAACAACATCCTAATTGGACCAAATCATCCACAAGTTATATTTGATGTATTGAATACGAATTTGCCATTATTTCCATATTTTTAAGTTATACAATCACATTATTCATTACTTATTTCTTTTACTCATTTTCTCTCTCCTAAACTTATCCTAATATTTCAAGGTTGTCCAAATTAGATGAAATTTGACATGTAGGCTAATTTTGATATGTAGATTTTGAATTTGAAGTTTGTTTCCAATTTTGAGACTTCTTTTTATGATATATGTGATATGGCCCATTAATGGCCCATTATCTAAATTATTCATCCAATTAAGTTTCTTATCTTCATATTACCACCAAAATGAGTTATGTGGCATATTTATGTATCCATTATAAACCTAAGATTAATGTTAGAACATTAGGTTACATTAAGGTGATCTATACATGCATTATCTCATTGGGGTTATACTAAACATCTATTTAGATCTAACCTTCAACCTTGTTTGGCTAAGTCTAAAATGTCAACTTCCAGGGTAGGGTCCGAGATCTAGTATGTTACAACACACTACCCCTTAAAGGGATTTTGTCCTTAAAATCGAAACATCCACATATAAGAAAACAACTTATTCACCACCCCTTAAAGGATTCATCTTATTATGTCAAACTATTCTTTAGGTAAAAAAGGTTCAACTACATTTCCTTACATCCAACTACATAAGTATCATGCAAAAAAAACATAACTTGTAAAGACTAACTATGAACTATGGGTTAACTTTCTCTTGTACATACTCAAACAAGTCTTTACACCTGGGAGACTAGTTCAACATATTTGGTTCCCTAAAGATAAATAATATAGATGCCTAAGGCTACTGTTGCCTAAAAGCATGCATATCAGCTCAGGCTAGGCCGTTATCATATGGATTCGGGAGTCCTAGTAAACCAAGCTAGTGGTTTAGTGGAAAATATTTCCATCCCCCAAACCCTGATCCTTTCTAGACACCTTTGCTTTCAACTTCATGTCTTAGTAGCTGCCTAAAGGCCAAACTAAGCAACCTGAAGTTACTATGGTTACTTATGCATCTTTTACTTGTAAGTATTTTAAGGATCTATTCATCATTATTCTAATGTGAAACTATATGATCCTAAATCAAACCTTCATCATGTATTGATAAACTCTAGGGAAAACATGTCACTTAAAGGTAAGGTAAGGATTCTAACTAGGGAGACAAAATTGAAATAGTCAGATTCTGACTACCATGGGCTCTGATACCATGCTATAAGGAGGCAGGATCACCCCCTTACTAAAATTAATTTGAAGAATTAACATCCATGCCAAACACACTCAAAGGTATGTTGGAATAGGTATAAATTTTCCAAATTTATTATAATGGTATGCAAAAGACCAAAGTATAGCAGCAGACTAAAAATAATGACTATATTCAATTTTCACAAAAGATTACAAAAGTACATCATAATATCCCATAAGGGTTTACATGTAAGATACAACATAATGATCTAATTAGAGGGAAATCTAAACCATAAAAACTTTGTATCCAAGATTTAACTCCTTAATCTAGTCCAAAACTTCATGCCTTATCATCCAAGTCCTTCACCTAGGGTTGGAAGCATACCCAGCAAGAAGAGAAAATAGATGACATCAGCAAAGGCTGGTATGTGCATACTAAATAGGAAATTGAGCAATATATGGAATAAAGGACATCAAATATAAAAGGCTTCCCATAGAAAGGATAAGGACCACCCAAATTGGTATCAAGAGAAAAGGAATTGAAATCATATGATAACTAAAGAATACTTGCCATTAATAAAACATAAAGATTGTGCCATACAAGCACATGTAAAGAATTAGGGCACACACCCCATGTCATCAACCTGCATGCATGTGAAATAAACATAGCCCTAGAACAATATAAACACAAAGGTGGCCAAGTATCATAAACTTGAAACCTAGTAGAGAAAGGAATACTGCCAATCTCCCAAATATATAAAACATGGGACAAGAATCACACATCTTCCCCTGAGTATGAGGTTCCTTTCCATCCCAAAAGAACAGGAAATATCACATATGCTCAGCAAGAAATACACATATGCCATAAAAACCAATGCAATTAAACTACTATAGTGCTACTGAATCACATAGCATGTTAAATGTAGAGGCAAGTAGAAAGTATAGTCAGAATATATCATAAGTTGGCAAAAGACATCACATGTCATCTTTTAGAGTTCCATCATGAAAAAAGCATAAGATAAGAGTTCAAAAGAATATACATGATCACATAATCAATATCAAATAAGGTAGTTCACATGAACCATGATTTTCAAAAGAAAAGACATTGTGTATAGGTTAATGTCCACATGACAAAGAGAATGAATAAGCATAGGTGAATTGCTTAACATAGAAGAATAGGGGATACATCATACCTCAACTTTAGAGTATAAACAGTCCAAGTCAAGCCTAGGCCTCCAAAGAACCTCTAGGGAAGGTGGAAAGGTCCAATAAGTAAGGTTCCTAAGCTTAGAGAGCCTAGTTTCTCCAACAAAGCTCCTATCTCAAGCAAGAAGCACCTTCTCCACTTTAGAGGTGAAAAACCCTAACAAAAGAACATGGTGATGAGGTGTTTATGTGTTCTAGGTGGGGTTTCACCATGGAAGGCCATGGTTCTGACTTGGGGGAAGGTGGAAGGAAGACTAAAAACATGAATATAGGGAAGGAAAGGAGAAAACTTACTAGTTTTGGTCAAAATAACTAAGGAGAAGCTTAAGAAATCCTAAATAGAGAAATTTGGAACCCTAGGAGCCTTCTTCACCAAGGTAGGCACCTCCTTTTACCTTGGGATAGAACCTTTGTGGAAAAAAAGAGTAGGCATGATGTTCTAAGATGGAGTAAATAAAGGAGAGAAAGAGTTTTCAAATTGGGAGTTGGGAAGGGGTATATATGGCTATATAAAGAAAGATGTCAAGTATGAGGTGTCTATGAGACTTTCCATGTGTCATGTATAAGGGTGTCCATGGACATGCAAGCCTTTATGGATAAGGAAGAAGTCAAGCACAAGGTGTCAAGTTACTTTCATGCATCCAATGCTAAGGGTGCCCATGGACATGCAAACCTTTATGGATAAGGAAGAAGTCAAGCATGAGGTGTCCATGGAGCTTTCCATGTGTCCTTAGCCTAGGGATTTCATGGCAATGCAAGAGGCCAGCTCATAGAGGCTTATTAAATATCAAATGTCAGTTTATGGACACTTATAGGCCATACCAAACGACCTCCAATCAAAGAAATAATCCCATTGGTTGATAGCTCCTAAAGATAAGCTCATTTATAAAGAGAGTAATCCCTAAAATGCCCTTGGAAAGTAACACCTTCAAACCAATGTACAATTAGGCGCCCCATGGTTCAAAAACTCGAGAATGGTAATGGAATATCTAAAGATTATAATACATGTTACAATTTACAAAGAAAACATCAGAATTGGGTAAATTATAGAAAAGTCCAAAATGTACCTAAATTGCATAACTTGCACAAACAACATCCAAATTGGACCAAACTTCATCCACAAGTTATCTTTGTTGTGTTGAATATGAATTTGCCATTATTTACATATTTTGAAGTTATATAATCACATTATTCATTACTTATGCCTTTTACCCATTTTCTCTCTCCTAAACTTATCCTAATATTTCAAGGTTGTCCAAATTAGATGAAATTTGACATGTAGGCTGATTTTGATATGTAGATTTCAAATTTGAAGTTTGTTTCCAGTTTTGAGACTTCTTTTTATAAAATATTTCATATGGCCCATTAACGACCCATTATCTAAATTATTCATCCAATTAAGTTTCTTATCTTCATATTACCACGAAAATGAGTTATGTGGCATATTTTATGTATCCATTATAAACCTAAGATTAATGTTAGAAAATTAGGTTAGATTAAGATGATCTATACATGCATTATCTCATTGGGGTTATACTAAACATCTATTTAGTTCTAACCTTCAACCTTGTTTGGCTAAGTCCAAAATGTCAATTTCCAGGGTAGGGTCTGAGATCTAGTATGTTATAGAAACCTAACTATTCCAACCTATCCTTAAGTCCATGCCATGTACATGATGTTACTAAGTCCTTGTCCTCTAATGTACTAATACTTGGGTGGAAGGGAACCTCACCCTGAACATAGGAAACAATCTATAGATCAATAAAGGCTGACTATGTACATATAATAAACACTTTGGGCATTATATTGGGTTAAAAGTACAAAAGAGATGTCCCCACAAGATGGGGGATATTAGCAATTAGGTAAGTTCAAAAGAAATATAACAAGAAGAATGAGGCATATTAAAACTTAGATTACAAGAATGAGAATAAAATTTTCTTGCATAACAGTCAACCACAAATCTAATGTAACACAATAAAAATGTACATGCATAACAATGTAGACTAAATATACCTAAAATAGGGCCATAACACCATAAGATCATGACCTAAAAAGAAAGAAGGGTGGAAAATCACACCCAAGGTGGAATATGCACACCATATATATGTATGGTTGTACATAAGTACCACTATTCTAGATACTCTAGTCAAACATGCAACATGCATAAAATTGAGAGGCAAGACTATTATTTCAATCAATTTCATATAAAAAGTCAATCATAGCAGGAGGGGTTCAAAGACCCATCACAACTGAGTAATTCAACAACCGTAGGAATTTAAATGAATCCAAATTAGGAAATAGGAATGTCCAACAATGAGTTTCAAGTAGATGCCTCACTAAATGAATCTGACTAAAGATAAATAATTCCCAAAATAAAGTAGAGGATGTACATACCTTATCTTCATGACTAGTGGTTAACTTAAAGATATAATTGCCCCCCAAAGTTGATTATTCATCCTAGGAACATATTAGGTATGTTAGGGAAACCAAAACAAACATATGTTTACATTCTTAGTATAGTTATAGTATAGCTCTTACCCTAGTTCTAAACACCTAATGGCATATAAGGCTCTTAATACTATTAGTGGATACATGATCCATTATATATCTATTTTAGTTATAGTATCCATCTCTTGGCACATAAGTCTAACTATGTCTATGCTACATATATGCACTCTTCCAGTTTAAGTTTTGTAATGCCATTCTTTTTCTAATACCATGTGTTTTTAAATTATTCCTAATATCATATTTAGCATGAATATTAGTGTGTATACACATTGTATTTGATAATTCTTGAGTATGTCATGAATACTAAAGCTTATGTCTATAAAGATACATTCTTGTATGTATTACGTGTTCCCCTTTTTATACAAAATCAATCAACCTAGATACGTGTGTTCCCTAGACCCATATACATTTCTAATTATCATTGAATGCTTAGTGATGTATCTAGGGTTTCAATGCTACCAAGAGTTACATGGGTATATAAGATGTTTAATTAGAATCATACTAGTTATCACTACTTGCTATTTACTGACATCAATATGTTCCTATGTGAACAATTAGTACAAAGTTGATCAGATCATCATTCTTAACCATACTTTATAGTTATGAAATCATGATAATTATATAGTATACGGTTCAATTAAGAACATTAGGATCATAGTCCTACGTCATTTATAGACTCTATAGTATGTATATGTATGGTATTTTTATTTATATACCATAAGTAACTTAATATATAGTTCACGTGCCTAATGTGTTTCTCTGGATGACTAACATTACTTATCTCATTAACTGAAATCTTAAGCAATTGAACTACAAGAAATAATAGATGACATACATATTACTGGTTTAGGACATATATGCAGACATTTGTCTTTGAATCAGGATGTTGGCATCATAAAGATTTATTATTAAATCAAGAAGATTCTTGTTCAGAGTCCCCACAGATCCAAGCTAGGACACACCACCTAGTCTCTTTGTATGCAAACTCAATCCAGGGATGAACCATGGTCAAGGTGCATGGAGATGGGCTTACAACTAATTGTAGTGAGATTTGGTGCGTTATGAAGATCGATGATAGCCATGGTAGATCTTGGTTGCTGGTCTGGTTCAAATATGTATTCATGCATTCAATACTACTTGCTAAGAGGATGACGATGTGAGGGATTTTTGGATAGGCTCAGGGCAATGAATTTTGGATGAGGAGGGATCCTCGACTGCTAAAGGCACTTGCGACTTCAATGCTGAAGAATGTTAGTGTGCAAGTAATGATCTATGGCAAGAATGTGGGAGTCTGAGAAATGTTGGCAACACTGTAATGGTGAGGAAGGATAGGATGGAGATCAAACCATGAATAGGTTGTAGGAGGTGAGATCCTTGATGATTAGGAAATGATCATCTCCAGTGACAACCCTCACAATAGGCAGCGACATCATCACGTGACCACAACAGCCAGTGCTCCTAGCGACAACACATAGCGTTTGAATGGAGGAAGAAGGAGATGAGATGATAGGAGAGGGTCCATATTTTGGAGATGATGGTGGATAAAGGGATGTATGATTTTGAGTTGAAGATCCTCAATCTCAGTTGCATACCTGTTGTTGTGTGGTTTCCACATCAACTTTTCACATGTTTTCACACATTCATTTTGTTCTCATTTAGCCTCTATTCATACCATTCTTGCCACCTTTTTGTTATTTTACTTATCACATGATGTGTATTTTAGATTTGCATTAAAGGAATCAAATTGGAGGTTTTCCAACTCAGATTCATCTTATTCGAGATTTCTCCAAGCCTTGCAACATCCAAAACTTTAAAATTGCTGAAACAACAACACACACGATGTGTCTTATTTAAGACACAACGTGCACAATTCCATACGGCTTATTGCTTTTGTCACTGAAGAAAAGTACACAATGTGTATTAAATCAGACACAGTGTGTACCTGGAAATTCATAACTTAGTCTAGCCTTTCTGGAAAAGTACACGACGTGTGTTTGGGAATTCAAAATCGAGCCTAACCTTTCTGGTAAAGCACACGACGTGTATTAAATAAAACACAATGTGTGTTTCACACAGAAACAACTATCAGTGACAGGACACGCCGTGTCTGGAGAAAGACACGATGTGTGCCTGTCAGTTTCAGCAATTTTTAAAATACGACTCCTTTCATTTTAAAAGACAAAACCACTCTATGGAGTAGTTATCATTTTTCATAAGTTGAAACTCCCTCATCCCAGAGCAAGGCTAGAGCAAGGAGGGCGATTTTGGAGGTGAAAGAGGGTGGTTTCTTGTAAAAGAACCCCATTCTTCTTCTTTTCTCCTCCAATCTTCTTCTACAAGGTGCAACAGAGCTTCTTCACTCCACAAAGCTTCTTGGGAGAGAGGTTTTTCCGGTTTGGAGCAATTGTAGAAGTGGGATTTCATCCTCAAGTCAGAATTCTACCTTTCTTGGGTTACATTTTGGGATTACTTAGCTTTTCCTTCTCTAAATCATGTTGAATTCTGAAAATTCTGCACATTTCCTGCTGTACACATTCATGGACGAGTAGTTTCCTTTTCTTGGACATGGGATAGTAGATCCCATGTCATAGCATGTTTGGAACATAGTAATTTTGTACTAAATACTATGTTGCTTATTTTTTCACCTTGCGAGTGTCAGTTTCTTTCTTTTTACATGTATGGCTGGCCACCTTATGTGTATGTTTTATGCTCTTTTGCTTGAAACTCATTAGTGTAACAAACCAACACCTATCGAGAGGAAGAAGAAGGTAGCGTACATTAAGATGAAGAAAATGTGATGTATGTGTGGATGGTGGATCTACTGTGTAAGTATGCGATTGAAGAATAAGTGGAGGTGGATCTAACAGGTAGACCTGATGGAGAAGCAGTGGATGTGTCATTGTTGAGGGTGCCACCATGCCCTCCATCGGCCACTACAAATGACATCAACAACATCCTATTGTTAGACCGATTGGTGCATTAAGAAGAGAAGCTGTCTATTAGGATAGGTCTAGGGAGATAACTTGGCTCTGGCTGGTAAATATTATGGTCAACTATGTATGCCATGGGTGCACATCGATGCTCTGTATCAGATGCTGTAGGCGACAAAGCTATGTGTGTAACCGCCCAAGAAACTAGCAAACAATGAAGAACGATGGTGAGAAACTTCATTGGGAATGCGATGATTAGTCTCCATCAACCTTCTACACTAGCAAGTTTGATGTCCTGGAGGGCCGTGCTTTGTTTTCATGGAAGTTTGAGACATCCACAAAATCTTGCTAGAGATGGAACTTCTGTGCTAGGGCAGACAAAGGCAAGGTTGGAAGAATAAGAAGAGGGCTATGTGGGGGTATGGAGGCTTGGATCAGGAGCGGTGTTGGCAGACTCGAGAGTGCGTTAGGGAGACTTGGATTCATGGTTGGATTCAATGGTAGTGAGAGGGGCGACCGATTGTGTGTTGCTAGTATGTCGTCGAAAGTTGGGGGCAAAAGAGAAAGAGAGAGACAAAATAGAGCTTTGATTACGGGAGAAATGAAGTGGATGATGTGGGAAGGGATAGAGATAAGAGAAGAGGGAGAGGAGAAGAGAGAAAGACCAAGCAAGGGATGGAGAAACATACAACAATGTCGGGGGAATCACAACTGCCTAGTTCAACACAGTGCAAGGAGAGTGTTGAATAGGTAACACACGCGGGGGAAGATTAAATCAGGCAATTGATGTAAATATCAAATAAATTGATTTACATTAAATATAGGATTTTACCACTTAAATAGATGGGTTAATAACCTCATATTGAACCAAAAATTCAAGGGTAAGCCAACTAAAGTAAAAAATCCAATCTTGATGTTAATTGTGCCTTTCAAAAACATTTAGTATTTTATTTCATTCATTTTCAAAATTAATTTGATACATTATTGTTCATTTATTGGATATCTTGCATCAATAAGACTTAAGGTGATTCTAGATTTCTGAATTAGGTTGACGTTAATGAAGTAGTATATTTATATAACTAACCTCCAATCGAAGACTTAATTAAACAATTTACCTTTAACATTCTATAAAAAGGTGATGTGTTGAAGCATTATATTTTTCTTGGCTCCAATAATTCTTAATTGTTCACATATTAGAGAAAATAGATTTGTTGCTAATCAAATTTAAATGAAACTAAGAAGAAGGTACATTGACCTAAGTATCCAAATTTGGGTATGTTACACTGCTTTTACACAGAGAGGTGTTGTTGAATGGTTACTTTTACATACTTTTATGTACTTAGCATGCTCACATTTACCTATCTTTGAATAATGTTAGATGTTGGTAGTTTCACAAATCACATTATTTCTGCTTTAATGGGATATCCCTTATTGTAATGCGCCGTTGGATATTTTTTTCATGGTTAGATATCAATTGGGTAGATTAATGTGAGATGCAAACTTAAACATGTATTGCCTCTATTGAGCTAATTTACTTATCGTTGGAGAAATTTTCATGTTTTCTCCTAATGCCCCTTACTATGTAGTTGAACTCTTTCCTCATATTCCAAAATGTCCACAAGTTAACAAAATATGACCATATTTTTCTTTCTTTCTAATATATATCTAAATCAAGAATTCCTTCAAAAGTTCTGTGAACATTTTAAAATAAAAGAGAAAACATTTAGATGAAATTGATTATTGCATATTATAGTATTAAATAATTTTTGAAGTCGGGGGCCTCACAACCCTGACCTTACATCATACCAGCAAGCCAACACAACAAGCCTTGAAATTTACATGCCCCTACAAGGCATCGATGGGTTAGGGTCTTTACTCATATTCATATAGGTCCCTCATACTTTTAATAAAGTGAAAAGTATGGAAATAATACTAATCAAATAGATTTTGAAACCACATCTTCAGGTCACGTCGTATCCGTCTTAGGATATGATGGTATCACGATGTAAATATACTTATGACATGGTATTATTATGTGGAGTGAGTAGTTGTTGTCAGCTGGAACTCAAACGTGGGAGAGAGGTTTGTCTGGTTTAGAGCAGCTGTAGAAGTGGGATTTCTTCTACAAGGTGCAACAAAGCTTCTTCACTCCACAAAGCTTCTTGGGAGAGAGGTTTGTCTGGTTTAGAGCAGCTGTAGAAGTGGGATTTCATCCTCAAGTTGGAATTCTACCTTTCTTGGGTTACACCTTGGGATTACGTAGCTTTTCCTTCTCTAAATCATGTTGAATTCTAAAAATTCTACACATTTCCTGCTGTACACATTCATGGACGAGTAGTTTCCTATTCTTGGACATGGGAGAGTAGCTCCCATGTCATATCATGTTTGGAACATGGTAATTTCGTAGTAAATACTATGTTGCTTGTTTTTCCACCTTGTGAGTGTCAATTTCTTCCTTTCTGCATGTATGGCTGGCTACCTTATGTGTATGTTTTATGCTCTTTTGCTTGATCTGAGAAGATAGGTGAGAGAGTAAGGAGGTACTCTCTTGGAAACTCCTTCTTTACCACGAGAGTGGAAATTATGGAGTTGAGGAGTAGGTTTGTGATCCAAAATGAAATTCATACATGGGAATGTTAAACTGAGTTAGGATCGTTGTACTTGCACTGAGAGGTGAAGTGCAACATACAACTCTCTTTTAAAACAAGTGCTTAGAATATTTAAATTTCATACTCCTGTTGTATGCTATGATATGTGGATGAAATCTTAAGTTCAAGATACTTCTAATTTTGAATTTTAATCTCTTTTAGTAATCCATTTACTATTTGTTTAATTATGAAATTCTAGTTTAATTAACCAAATCACCTTTAAAATGGTCTAGATTGTTGAACCTTAGTACTATTGTGTTTAATTAGTTTGCTAAAGCTCCTTGTGTTCGATCTCGACTACAACTACTCTCGTATACTTGTGGGAAATAACTAGTTGATTAAAAGATCATTCTTATGATTGAAACTCATTAGTGTAACAAACCAACACCCGTCAAGAGGAAGAAAAAGGTAGCGTACATCAAGACAAAAAAAATGTGATGTATGTGTGAATGGTGGATCTACTGTGTAAGGATGCGATTGAAGAATAAGTGGAGGTGGATCTAACAGGTAGACCTGATGGAAAAGTAGTGGATGTGTCATTGTTGAGGGTGCCACCATGCCCTCCATCGGCCACTACAAATAACATCAACAACATCCTATTGTCAGATCGATTGGTGCATTAAGAAGAGAAGCTGGTTGCTAGGATAGGTCTAGGGAGATGACTCAGCTCTGGATGGTAAATATTATGGTCAACTATGTATGCCATGGGTGCACATCGATGCTCTATATTAGATGTTGTAGGCGGCAGAGCTATGTGTGTAACCGCCCAAGAAACTGATAAACAATGAAGAATGAAGGACGATGGTGAGAAACTTCATTGGGAATGCGATGATTAGTCTCCCTTGACCTTCTACACTAGCAAGTTTGATGTCCTGGAGAGCCGTGCTTTGTTGTCATGGAAGTTCAAGACGTCCACAAAATCTTGCTAGTGATGGAACTTCTGTGCTCGGGGAGACAAAGGCACGGTTGGAAGAATAAGAAGAGGGCTATGTGGGGGTATGGAGGCTTGGATCAGGAGCGGTGTTGGCAGACTCGAGAGTGCGTTAGGGAGACTTGGATTCATGGTTGGATTCAATGGTAGTGAGAGGGGCGACCGATTGTGTGTTGCTAGTATGTCGTCGAAAGTTGGGGGCAAAAGAGAAAGAGAGAGACAAAATAGAGCTTTGATTACGGGAGAAATGAAGTGGATGATGTGGGAAGGGATAGAGATAAGAGAAGAGGGAGAGGAGAAGAGAGAAAGACCGAGTAAGGGATGGAGAAACAGACAACAGTGTCGGGGGAATCACAACTGCCTAGTTCAACACAGTGCAAGGAGAGCGTTGAATAGGTAACACACGCGGAGGAAGATTAAATCAGACAATTGATGTAAATATCAAATAAATTGATTTACATTAAATATAGGATTTTTACCACTTAAATAGATGGGTTAATAACCTCATATTGAACCAAAAATTCAAGGGTATGCCAACTAAAGTAAAAAAATCCAATCTTGATGTTAATTGTGCCTTTCAAAAACATTTAGTATTTTATTTCATTCATTTTCAAAATCAATTTGATACATTATTGTTCATTTATTGGATATCTTGCATCAATAAGACTTAAGGTGATTCTAGATCTCTGAATTAGGTCGACGTTAATGAAGTAGTATATTTATAGAATTAACCTCCAATCGAAGACTTAATTAAACAATTTAGCTTTAACATTCTACAAAAAGGTGATGTGTTGAAGCATGTTTTCTCCTAATGCCCCTTACTATGTAGTTGAACTCTTTCCTCGTATTCAAAATGTCCACAAGTTAACAAAATATGACCAGATTTGTCTTTCTTTCTAATATATATCTAAATCAAGAGTTCCTTCGAAAGTTCTATGAACATTTTAAAATAAAAGGACAAACATTTAGATGAAATTGATTATTGCATATTATAGTATTAAATATTTTTTGAAGTCGGGGGCCTCACAACCCCGACCTTACATCATACCAGCAAGCCAACACAATAAGCCTTGAAATTTACATGTCCGTGCAAGGCATCGATGGGTTAGGGTCTTTACTCATATTCATATAGGTCCCTCGTACTTTTAATAAAGTGAAAAGTATGGAAATAATACTAATCAAATAGATTTTGAAACCACATCTTCAGGTCACGTCGTATCCGTCTTAGGATATGACGGTATCACGATGTAAATCTACTTATGATATGGTATTATTATGTGGAGTGAGTAGTTGTTGTCAGCTGGAACTCAAACGTGAGTTTTGTTTATAATAGACAACCCTATTCCAAACGAAAGCTTCATTAATTTGCTTTCGAAATCAGGCTTAGCTCAATTAGGTGCCGACACGATTCATAAGATACGAAAAGACATCTTCACTCTTACTTATATACGTCCCTCACACTTTAAAGTGAAAAGCATGGAACTAAAGCTAATAAAATATATTTTGAAATACCAAATTCGTTTGCAAAAACTATAGGTTGAACCTATCTATTTTTTCATGCTATTGGTTTGCAATCATCTTGATTTCTTAGTGCTCTAGTAAAGTACGTATGTTCAGGTAGTCCCTCCATCTTCGATAAGATGTCATTGTCAGCCTCTCGTTTGGCATATTAGTGGATTGTGAAGTGAGGGTAGGGCCTTTTGAGAAGACTATAGAAGTTATAGTCCCCTCACTACCCCCAACCCCCGGAGTAACATTGAGATTGTACCCTAGGAGACATATGCTCAAACCTAGGCATTTTCTCTCTCTTCAATATCCCATCTTGGGGTTGACTGCAACCTTCATCTTTTGGAGAATGATTATTTGAGCCATTGGTACTATTATTGCTGTTTATCCGTAGGTGGTTCGGTGACCGTGAATGGAATTTAAGGCTTGACAAGTAGCCTATTTGCTTGATCAATTATTTTAGAATTGCCTATCCCTAAGAAAACGATATTTTATGTCGTTGCATGCATGTTTTAAATATGTTCTCGGGCAGCTGTATTCTGTAAGTGCGTAGTTGATAGCGACGGGTTCGAAGACTCAGATTGAGCATGTGATAGCGACGGGTTCGGAGACTCAAGAGATTGAGCATGATGATTATGCTGGACTGACATGAGTGTCGCACATTGGAAACCATCTCGCTTGACACGCAATTCTTTTAGATTCAACTATGTTGCTTATCAAACTATTAGATTGTAAACAGACGTATGCATGGTTGTTTTCTGATTTCTTTTCTCCCCGTCGGGTGCGTTGATGATAGGGACACAGTGGAGGTGGAATAGGCTGTGAATCAGGGGTAGAATGTTTGTATTAAATGCACTATGGTCCCCTCACGGTTGCGTGTTCGCCTCCCGAGTCCCCGACTGTTTCAAGATAGGTCTCGCCTACGGAAGTCTATCTATCAACACTAGGGTTTGGTGCCCGTGCAATGAAAGCTCTACTCTGAATGATTATGTGGGACGTGGCTGCCCCGCCCGAGCGTACGTGTGGTTTGACTAAATGTTGCGCTCTACCCAACCTACCGACTATTAATTCTTGCGGTTTAGCAGAAGAAACCACATCTTCACGTCACGTCGTACCCGTGTTAGGATATGACGGTATCACGGTGTAATCTACTCATGATATGGTATGGGTTAAAATTCTAGCAAGCTCACACGCCATCACGCGCGCGTCATGCGCAATGAATACCACCCAAAAAACTCCCGAAACCACCTGCTACATGCTCGGCCCACAAGCCCCTTCGGATCCACTCAGCAGGCGCCGCGTGGAGGGGCCCGCGGGACGTCCCGAGTTGACCCCTGCGACACCCCACGCCCTCCCGAGAACACAGCGTGTCACCCGTCCCTTCCACTTCCCGATTCGTTCCTTCTCCAAGACTCCTTCTTCCCCAAACGACTGTTCGTTCTCTCCGATGCCTCTTCCGCCTGGTGAAACCGGCTTCGTTTTCTCCGACGCCTCTTCCGCGTCTTCCGCCCATTCCGCCTATCAGCGCACGACGCCGGCTTCCGTGCCTCCACCGCTGGGTCGAACGGCAAAGGGCGAACGACCCTCCTTCCTTGGCGCCTGCCCCCGCGCCTCTTCCGGTTCGAACGACGTCATCGGCGCCTTGGATGCCGGAAGAGTGATCCGACGCCTCTCTCTGCATAGACGCCTATTTTGGGTGGCCTCGTTTCTCTGTTTTCGTCTTCCCTCACTGCTTTCTGCTTCATCAAATGGCGGCCACCATGAACTCAGATGATGACTTCGACCATACTCCGGTCATCAAATGGGCGACGAAGCAGAAGAAACTCTTAAAAAAGGTGATCGACAAAGGTAAAAGGAGGCAAAAGGCGCCGGACATTGAACCCGCCAGGGCTGAAGCCGAAACAGGTACTCTGCGTCTGAGAGATCAAAAATCCGTGGAGGTTGTGACGACCATCGAAGCTGTGACAAGCATGGTGGAAGGAGAAGATGCTGGACGGAAGCAAAAATACGTCAAATCAAGATGTTCATGGAAGTTATTCATTGACGCCTACAACATCATTACAGAGGAGGAGAGGACACAGTTTACAACCACACCATTCCACAACCTTCTGCAGATTAAGAGGACGCCTGATAATGATTCCAAGCTCCTTCAACAACTTGCATTCTGTTACAATGACACAGATGGAAGCTTTAAGTTTGGAAATAATGATATTGATTTCACTGCGAATGAAGTCAGGCAACTGCTTCCTCTCCCAATAAGAGGTAACATTGCAAACGTTGGTAAATGAATTTCTCCTACAATCTTTTATTGTTAATCTTTTCTTGCAAACGTTGCTAAATGTTCTTGCAATCTTCTCAAACACTTTATGTATTCCACACCATTCCAATATTTTTGATGGCACCCATGTATGTTTGGTTACCAAAGCATTTAACACACAATAATATGGTACAGATAATGACACCCAAGTGTGGTTATTTAACACCTCTACTCCTTTTATGGCACCTAAATCGAATGGAATTTGACACCTAATATTGATGTCTTTAACGCCTACAAACCATTTATGGCGCACAAGAAAGGGATATTTGACACCTAAAAACAATTTATGGCACCTAAAATGGGTATTTGACTCCTATAAACAGGCTGAATGGGTAGTTCATACCCTAAACTATATACGGCACCCAACATGAGTATTTGACACCCAGAAAACATTTAGGGCGCCCCGAAGGGATATTTGACACCTACAAATAGGTAAATGGCGCCCAAACATTAAGTGGTACATGAATAGGTGTTTGACACCTGCAAATCAATTATGGCGCCCGCAATGGACATTTGACACCTACTAATAGTTAATGAAGCCCAAAGCACTGAGTGGGCCTGAATGGGTAGTTGACACCTCAAAACCATTTCTGGCGCCCGGAAGGGACAACTGAGTGGGCCTGAATGGTAGTTGACACCTAGAAACAGGCTGAATGGATAGTTCATACCCTAAACTATATATGACACCGAACATGAGTATTTGACACCCATAAACCATTTATGGTGCCCAGAAGGGATATTTGACACCTAAAAATATGTAATGGCGCCCAAAAATGACACCCAGAAAAATTAAGTAATAGGTGTTTGACACCTGCAAAGCAAATATGGCACCCAGAATGGACATTTGACACCTACTAAATGGACATTTGACACCTACTAATAGTTAATGGAGCCCAAAGCACTAAGAGGTCCAGAATGGGGTGTTGTTGACACATCAAAACTAGTCATGGCGCCTAGAATGGATATTTGACACCTACAAACAGGTAATAACGCCCAAAAATGACAGACTGCCCAACACATCGTGGCACCTGAGTGGGTGTTTGACACCTACAAACTATTTATGGCACCTAAAATGGTTATTTGACACCTAGAAACAGCCTGAATGGGTAGCTCATACCCTAAACTATATACGACACCCAACATGAGTATTTGACACCCACAAACATTTAATGAATGGGTGTTTGACACCTGCAAACCAATTATGGTACCCATAATGGACATTTGACACCTACTAATAGTTAATGGAGCCCATACACCTTCAAATTGAATGTAATTATTGAATGTAGTTATTATTCACTCCTTCAAAATGGTAAGCATTTGGTGGCACCCATACTCGTGTGTTGAATATAATTATTGTGTATTCCTTGCAGATGGAAGGATAGCCTGTGGTACTTCACATGAATACAGATGACTCGCGAAGGGATAGATTGCGCTTGTTGCTTCTAATATTGTTCAGACATTTCTTGTTTCCAACAACTTCAGGCCGTGTGATGTAGTTCTTGTATCCTATTGTTGACAATTTCACAACCATCGACTGGGCTGTTGCAGTTCATGAACAAATTGCTATGGGTTTAGAAATCTTGAAATTGCGCAAAGATGGAGGTGGATACATCAACTGATGCACATTGATCATAACAGTATGCATTTTTATATTTGAATGTGGATTTTTTATATTTGAACGTGGATAATAGTTAATAGTTTGTTCCATTTAAAATTGTCTTCAATAATTAATTAAGTATAAAATTACACAGACATGGTTATTAAAGAGGTTGCATTTGTTGAGGCCAGAATATCCTAGTGAAACCTTATTCATGAACAAATGGTCTTACAAGATAAGACTATCCTCCTACCTCCGACAGCGTAAGTTGTGCTTGAGCACATTGGCTGATGGAATGTGGATTCTACGTCCTACACTGGGTTAAGCTACTGATGCAAGGACAACACATTATAGGTGATCAAGCTACTGGTGAGGATATCCATAGACTCAGAGGAACATATGCCATGCAGTTACTGCAACACAAAAATAGCCTTGTTCATCTGAATGAATCTTAATATCTGGGAATGTCACCGTATTTTTGTTGAAGAATGTATCTGAACATGTTGCAGAAACATTACCATGTCTGGCAAAACTCTGGGAAATATTGGTGTAGAAAATTTTGGGTGCCAAAACTCTGGCAAATTTTTGTTGCAGAATGTATTTTAAATGTACAAATGTCACAAAAATTTTGGTGGCAAAACATTGGTGTTTGATGCCTGCAAATAGGTAATGGTGCTGAAACATGGAAATGGGTATTTCACACCTCCACACCCTTTATGTCGCTCAAAAGTGGCCGTTGACGCCTGATAGTAGTTAATGGCGCCCAAACATGGGTATTTGACGCCCCACAACACACCATTAGGTCACGCCGGAATGGGTAGTTGACACCTCAAAACCATTTATGGCACCCAAACAATGTTAGTGGACACCTACGAATAGGTAATGGCACCCAAAAGAGATTGACAAACACCCCAAAACACTAGGTGACACCTGTAAGTGTATTTGACACCTCAAAACGCTTTATGACAGCCAAATATAAGTAGATGACGCCTGCAAATGGGTAATGACACCCAAAACGTGATTGACTGACACCCAAACAATGGTAGTGGACACCTGCAAATAGGTAATGGCACCCAAAATAGATTGACTAACACCCAAATTTAAGTAGATGACGCCTACAAATGGGTAATGGCGCCCAAACATGATCGCACCTGTATGTGTATTTGACACCCTCAAACATAGGCAGTTGATGCCTGAAAATAGGTAATGACGCCCAAACATTGTATTTGACACCTCAAAACCCTTATGACGCCCAATAAGTGGCAGTTAACACCTGGCACCCAAACAAACACTTAATGACACCCCAAAGTGGCAGTTGACACCTGAAAATAGGAATGGCACCCAAAACCATTTATGGCACCAAAACAATGGTAGTGGACACCTGAAAATAGGTAATGGTGCCTAAAAATAGTTAATGGCGCCCAAACATTGTATTTGACACCTGCATATGTAGTGGACACCTACAACAGTTCTAACACCTGCAAATATGTAATGGTGCCCAAAAAGTGATTGACTGACACCCAAACAATTGTAGTGGACACCTGCAAATATGTATGTGTATTTGACACCTCAAAACCATTTATGGCGCCCAAACATTGGTGTTTGATTCCTGCAAATAGGTAATGGCGCCGAATAATGTTAGTGGATTGACTAACACCTCAAAACCATTTATGGCACCCAAACAATGTTAGTGGACACCTGCAACCCAAAAAGTGATTGACTGACACCCAAACAATGGTAGTGGACACCTGCGAATAGGTAATGACACCCAAAAGAGATTGATAAACACCCCAAAACACTAGGTGACACCTATAAGTGTATTTGACACCTCAAAACACTTTATGACGCCCAAATATAAGTAGATGACGCTGCAAATGGGTAATGACGCCCAAACATGATCGCACCTGTATGTGTATTTGACACCCTCAAACAATTTATGGCACACAAACATAGGCAGTTGACGCCTAAAAATAGGTAATGGTGCCCAAACATTGTATTTGACACCTCGAAACCCTTATGACACCCAATAGGTGGCAGTTAACACTTAACACCCAAACAAACACTTTATGACGCCCCAAAGTGGCAGTTGACACCTGAAAATATGTCATGGCGCCCAAAAAGTGATTGACTGACACCCAAACAATGGTAGTGGACACCTGCGAATAGGTAATGTCACCCAAAAGAGATTGACTAACACCCAAAAATAATAGCACCCAAATATGTGTTAATGATACCCATAAACAAATTAATGGCACCCCCATGCAGTTGACCAAAAACAAGTTTGACAAAAAATATGACAACTTAAAGGCGCACATGACTTCCATAACATGTTGTTAAGTATTCTTCTTTCTTTGTTTCTTCTGCTTGGGAATTCTTTCATCAAACGACTTTAATCTTCTTTTTTGAGGACGACCCACTTGTCCACCCATATTTGGGTTTTGAATGGATTTTTGGATCAATGGTTGATCAACCTACATGTAAGGCGCAAATATATCAAATTTAGATTTACACAGAACATCAGATACTTCAAATGTAAACAAAAAAAAATTGAAATGGTTTTACTTTCATCATTTATAAGACCAACTTCTCTCTTGAGGTTGTCTAAGGCTTGCTTAATTATTTCAAACTTTACATGAGACATGGAAGATGACTCCACCAACAACTCAACGTCTTGTATAATGACATTATACATGTTTACCGAGTCTGAATAGTCCACTGAACCTAATGAGTCTGGTTTGTTTACAATGCGTTTGACATCCTTCCTCCATCTATGAACTAAGTGGAAATCTTCATTCAGCTTGTCGATTCCAAGTAAAATGTAAACGCTAAAAACATATCGACATATTATACCACACGATTCAAACAACATGCATTGACAACTAGCGCCACCAACAAGACTGTTGTAAACAACAGAAAAATCCTTAACCTGAGGGGTGAATATATTTGGACCAACACAAATCCTCTTCTTTTCATAAACTGCAAAATTAATGATGTTTCCTGTTGAACCAGGTAGAATGTATGAGTTGCAATACATAAGACCTTCCAGCTCTCTTTGATATTTTTTGAAAATATTCAATGTATACCAAGCAACGACCTGTCTTTCCATTTCGAAAGTTGTCTTCAATACAGGTCTTTTGTGAATGCACTCGTACTCTGCTTCAGCTTCCTTCATGTATTTCACGTTTATTGCAAATTCATATTGTTTTACAAACTTCTGTAATGTTGTTCTTTCTTTCAAATACCCTTTGAAAAATGCATTTATCGATTCGCTCCTTTGAGTCATAGACATTCCAACCCAGAATGTTGCTTTCACAAAACATGGAACCCACATCTTACGGATAGGATACATACGGAGAACCCATCTATTTTCTTGAAGATTGTACATGTTGATCAACTGATACCACCTGAATTCAAAATCGGCAATGGTAACTGAGTTGTAAACATCTGATTTGATCGCTTTTTGAGCTCCTTCACTCTCGAATTTGTGTGGCAGTTTCTTCATTATATGCCAAAGGCACAACCTGTGTCTGCTGTTTGGAAAAACTTCAGCAATGACATTGATAATAGCTTGTGCTTGGTCAGTAATAATGCCTTTTGGATGTAAACCTCGCATGCAAAACAACCATGTCTTAAACAACCACACAAAATTTTCTGTTGTCTCCTCACATAAAAGACCACAACCAAGAAGAATTGTATGCCCATGCTGATTGATACCAACAAAAGGAGCGAATGGCATACAGTATTTATTGGTGAGATAGGTGTTGTCAAAAGATACAACGTCGAAAAAATAATTGTACGCAGAACGTGCTCTTGAGTCGACCCAGAAGACATTTCTCAAAACACCGTCCTCGTCAAGGTCAACAACATAGAAGAAATTTGGGTGCAAATTTTGCATCTTAGTGAAGTACTCTTGCATGGCCGCGACATCACCCTTCCTAAGATTTAGTCTTCTTAATCGGCAAAGAAGATTGCGTGCATCCCTCTCAGTGAATTTTAGATTAGAAACACCACCAGCTTCAACAGCAAGGGCAACTATTGACTGTGATGTAGAAATACCAGCCCTATCGTTAATAACCAACCTTTTCTGCTGTACAGACGACATACTCTTCATGGACGGTAAGAACATTAAATGG
The DNA here is from genome assembly GCA_963693085.1 of Alisma plantago-aquatica. Lineage (NCBI taxonomy): Eukaryota > Viridiplantae > Streptophyta > Magnoliopsida > Alismatales > Alismataceae > Alisma > Alisma plantago-aquatica. The sequence continues at coordinate 869,629,559 of OY856409.1, forward strand.
TCTGCTTCAAACATTTCATGATTGTGATCATTGGAAAAATTGTCAACAACAAAGCAATCATCTTTTAGATGAACAACTAGATGAGCCAGACAGTTTTCCCTCGCACTAGTTCTTTGAGAAGAATTACTCCGAGGTAAACCTTCTTTTTGACATACCAGCTTCATCCTAGATAGTTCTCCTTTCCTATTTTTTCCTGAATATATAACTCTAACACCGAATCCATTCGACATTCCAAACTTCTTGTAAAACTCTTTCACTTCTTCAACATTATTAAATCTCATTCCAACACAAGGTAAGCTTGAGTCTATAACATAAGCAAGAGATATATTAGTGGCTCAACACCTAGGTTGTATCAAGACAAGGCAAGGTTGAGTATATTCAACTGTTATTGTACGCCTAAAAACCATAACTGACGCCCCCCACAACACTTACTGACGCCCATATATGCGTAATTGAAATACAAAAACACATTTCATATGTAAGAACACCTTAACATTGGTGTTTGACACACAAAATTGTAAAAGGCGCCCATCATGAGATGGATCACATACAAGTTTGACCATTATTGGCTCAAATGTTATTATACACCCAAATATTGGTGTTTTGCACCCACACAGGTGTATTGTATACATGGGTACTTGACACCCAAAAATAGTTAATGACACCCATACATGTGTGACTGCACCCAGAAATAGTTAATGACACCCATACATGGGTGACTGACACCCGAAAACACTATGCTGTACCCCACATTAAATTTACATTGTCCACAAGCATTTTAAGCATCTAGCTTTATTAAGATTATTAAATAACAAAATATGAACGACTACATTATTTTGAATAATATTTTTATTTTGGCAGGAACTCTATTTAGACACTAACCTTTCAAACTTTGGATTTCTTCTTGGGTATTTTCTTGTGTGTCTTGTTCTTCTCCTGAATCATCATATCCTTTGTCATGTTCATCGTGTTCTTCTTCGGAAGCTGAGCTATCAAGTTCATTTGTTGAGCTATCAACTTCTTGTTCAAAATCATCAAATTCTAAGGCAAAATCTTCGGAAAAATCACTACCATATACCACATCTACATCTACAGAAACAACATAATGATAAATGGAAAGTGAAGTTTTGGAGAATTTAAATAAACGTCATAACGTTAATAATATGAAATAGGTTATATAGAAAGAACAATACCATTACACGGCTCCATCTAAATGGCATTCTCTCTATCCAAATTGAATGCTTGTTGGTAGAAATGAATGCTATGAATGGCTGGGAAGTAAATGCAAACAATGCCTGGGCGTTCATACGTTTTCCTTCTAAAATTGTCATATTTTCCCTCCTAAAAACATCAATTCCAGCCATAATGTACACCATTATCAGCATTTAATGGACAACCCATCAAGGGTTTTCACCGGTGCAAGGACGGGCAATAGCCGACCCAGTAAATGATCCCTGCCAACTCCCCCTGCCAACCCCACCAACCCGGATCGTATCCCACCGGAAACCACGGACGAAACCACCAAGGGCGCGCGTAGCACCCGCACGTGAGGGGGGCTGCGCGTGACCCAATCATTTTCGGGCGCAGTAAATGGTCCCTGCCAACTCCCCCTGCCAACCCCACCAACCCGGATCGTATCCCATCGGAAACCACGGACGAAATCACCAAGGGCGCGCGTAGCACCCGCGCGTGAGGGGGCTGCGCGAGACCCAATCATTTTCGATATGGTATTATGCGGAGTGAGTAGTAGTTGTCAGCCAGAACGCAAACACGTGAGCATTTCAAATGCAAGCTTCATTATTTTGTTTTAGAAATCATATTTATCTCAACTAGTTGTCGACACTATTCAAACGATGCCAAAAGACATATCTTCGGATTTGTATAGAGATTGGCTTTTACACGATCGAGTAGAGCTGTCAACACAGAGAGTATGCAAAAAAGTAAACATCTATCTTTAGTCTTAGCCACTAAAGGGTAGCAGATATAGATAAGGATACTTATCTGCCTAGACAATTCACTTATCCTCTCCTTGCTTTACACTCTTCCCAATAGGGTAGATGCAGGGGGGGTGAAAGATAAACGGATAATTTAGATACACATGTATTTTAAACACACAATGTGTTCTTGTTAGTAAATTCATGCCGCCACGGCCACTTGACACTTGCAAATAAACTATTGTATAAACTTTGAAAGAGAAAACATGGTTAGAGAAGCGCATATGAAAATTAAAAAAAAAACATGAAATCCTAATTGTTGAATACCAGTCAAATATATCCTGGTACGAGAAACAAAACTATTGTTCACAAAACATTTAATGAAATAGTAGCCCGATACCAATAATTTTGTGAACTTAGTAAGCCTACTCGGATTGGTTTCCCTATGCCCCACCGGCTCTAAAAATCCATTTTCCATTTTGATTATGGATAAAAGTTGCCTTAACACAAGTCTTCCTGCTGAACTGAGTCATTTCACTGACAACAAAGCTGCATCAAATCACTATTAAACGAGTGGAGGAGACGTGAGGGAATCAACTACATATATAAAGAGGAAGCACCGATACAACAAGCGATTAGAACATGGAGATATAGTTGTATATGGTGTGCCTTGTTGAGATGAAGCACATGGTCAATTGACGATGTGGGATCTTAGAGAAGGAGTTGGATAACCCATCGATGCGTTTGGTCGGCTGTTAAAATGGGGTAGCATGGCTTCGTGTTCAACGCTCAGTTCAATACCTATGAAAGAAGGAAAGACACTGAAATGAGGTGAACTGTGTGACAGAAGTTAGGGTGGATAATCTTTTTTTTTGAGTTAGAAGGAGGCTTAGTCTCCCCCCTCCCTCAAACAGAGGTGTCAGAGCCCGGATGATCCAAGAGTTGTAAATACATTGCGCAATAGGAGGTTTCGAACTCGGGTCTCCCGGGGAGGACAGACTGGACCGAACCATCTGCGCTACACTGGCCGAATAGGGTAGATAATCTTACTTAAGGACATATATATTACATATTTATTACAAATTTTCTAATTACTAGCAAATAAAAGGGTATGGATCCCCTACCCTCCTCATCTACTAATAGAACGAGAAAATAGGTGACGGGAAAATGGATAATGAGTAACGAAGATCTTTAACGAGAAAATAGGTGACGGGAAAATGGATAATGAGTAATGAAGATCTTTACTCTTACCCTTGTCCTACATGGTATGAATAAAGGATAAAAGAATATATCATTGCCCATTGACAACCCTATGACCAGGCAATCAACGTCCCTCTAGCGAAGCTGCGTGAAGAATAGAGCAATGCAAAAGGAAAAAAAAATCAATATCTCAATATATATCCCAATGCATACTCTCAAGCACATAAATTTTCACCTCACCCTTGACGAGATCATCTGATAAAATGGAATTCGGGCTCTATTTTTACGATTATATACGTTTTTTTTGAACAAGATAACATGTAAATTCAGTGCTATTGCATTAATAACAGTTACAGTCAAGTGTATTCAAATAAGATTGATCTAAAAGCAGCATATAAAATAGTATAAAAATTAACTTGTTTTAAATGAGATCATAAACTTATTTAGACTAGTTGTTTGCAAGAACTTGCCTTAGATAGAATATCGTCCTATTACAGGTGCAAGTTGGTGCCCGGACGTTCTCTCCCAAAATGGAACAATCACATATCTAGAGACATGTATTTTATCTTGAATGAACTTTGACCATGACTCAATCATATGGAGCATATAGATGAGTAGGGACAACAAAAGTCAAACATAGTCATAAGAGGAATAAAAAAATGATTTTTCTCTGCCATTGTTTGAACATTTCTAAATCAGAAACAATTAACAGAATTTATTATGTATTTACTAGGTTTGTTTTAGATATATGCATCCTAGATACAAATAAGTATGAGTTGTATCCAACTCCATATTCGACCAAGTTCACAAAGTATGACCAGATATTCAACATACTCAACCGGAGAAGCTAGACACTCATCTACTCGATACAAATAATATTCTATCAGATATGAAATATACTCACTTCAATGTAGTTTCGTTTGAGACAACTTTTCATTCAATTAGTGATTTTGTAGTGTAAAAAACCCCAAAGATTAGAGACCATTACCCATGTATTGAGTCTCGAGGCCCAAATTCAGCATGACTACGTGTGGGAAACATGTTTGTGTGGTCCCCATGTCCTCCTCTAGTATGTGAGAAAAACATTCTTACTACATGTCTCGTATATAAGTAATGTCCTCAACTACGAGGTATGAAATGTGGGAGTAAAGAATTTTTGTGACACACTACACATGTAATACCCCTCCAAATATACATATGTCAATAGAAACATTTCTGATATTGTTCATTAAATGAGTCATTTATCTTGGAGTAATGCCACAAAAATGATTATTGTCGCAGATGATGTAGATAAACAATATGCATTAATATGAAACTTGATTCATAGATTTTTTCATCTAAGTTCTCAAAGTGAATCTAATAAAATGTAATACATTGCTCATCACAATTTTAACAGCGAGTAAAATTTATTGTAGACAAAAGGGTCCTCTAATAGTAAAAGGCACCCCACTAAGAAAGTCTTTTGTGTGCAATTATTCCTTGAAGAAACTTGCTTCAATCCTCTCTTGCTATGTTATCTAGGGACTTCTCTTCTCGTGGCATGTGAAATTAAACAAAACTGTAAGTAAATGAAACTATTCTGATTATAAGAAAAATGATTATTTTAACTTAATATAAAATTTTGAATTACATGACACAAAAATTCATGTACACATTAAACTTATAAAATGAGTGATTGTCTAACACGACCATATGCATCCTCTATATAATTTCCCACTTAAGGGAACACAATAACAAGAGATCGAATAATTTCTACGAAAGCCCATAGTGACCCATGAGGTTCCCTCATTGCGAGAAGCATATAGAAGTTATATCAATATATTTTCTCTTTAGGATAACATTAGTATTAGCATTATCATTACCATGATCTTGGATATAAATATAACGATATTTCTCCCTTCTAAAATATGAACATTGTAAGGAGTGGGTTATGAGAGGGGATCCACTCCTTACTTTTAGTTTGAAAAATAATAAGCAACCCCATACAAAATTTTCCACACTAACTAAAAGGGAAGGGGTTGCATAATATTTCTGAAAATAGTATGGACATCAAGCAAAAGGGTTCTTCAATAGTGGAAAATAAATCTGTGTAATTACATGTTTTTAGCAATGTCCACAACAAGCCATAATAAGTCACCGAGGATAAATAAAAGGAAAACTAACAATGTATCTAGATAGAACATATGTAGTAGGAAACCTAGGCATCTCAGATGATATCCTCCATAACTACTCTTGGGCACCATCCCCTCAAAACCCTTGTTTATGAACTCCTAGTCAACTATCTACCGGTCCTCTAGGAGGTTTGGGAACAAAAGCTAGAAAATAGATAAAAATGATATGCCTCAGTGTAAACTAATATATGTGCACAATATGAAACATTCAAGCATTTTCAGAATTTCAAGTGCAAGAGAGGGTGTCCCCAAAGAGGGACTAATTTCATTTAGGTAAGTTCACGAGAAATGTTAGCCAAAAAATGAGACATTTTTATATATTAGAGGGTATACTGGAATAAACAAATCTTGCCATTTTAACATTTCACAAATCATAAATTATATTGTTGCATGCATAAATAGCATAAACTAGATCTACCTATGTAGGGGCAAGAGACCACTAATCTTTGGCCTAAAGTGGGTGAAGAATATGCACCCTGGGTGGAGAAGACACGTCCAAGGAACACCCCCAGACAGAGAAGATACATCCTAATGGTTATAAGCATAAACATCTACAATAGACAAGCCACTCTAAAAACTATGCACACATAATAGAGTGGCAAGATGATAACGTTTAGTCAACATCACATTTCAAGAGCTTTTTAGAACAATAAATGATAGCATGGTTGGGGTTTATAATCTCAAATCAATAAGAATGATATGAGATGACACATGAATTGGAAGTTCAATAATTGAAATTCAAGTGACTGTCATTTTGGCCTTAAAATGAATTTATTAAAGAGAATTCCTCATTTATGAAATTTAGTTTCATAGTCATTTAAATGGCCAAATATAATAGTGGATTGCACACATCTTAAGTTAAGAATAGGAATTCCACTATTCACCTATGGTCAGGGTTCATGGACTATCAAGACCTAAACATTACATATATGAATTAGGATCATATTTACTACATTGAATTCATCTAATCCTAAAACAACTCATTGAACTCTCAAATTTATACTCTAAATCCATCCTATTGAATTAGTAGTAATTTTCTAATTTCAGAAACATATCTATTTGGATATTTCTAATACTCGACCGATTTATTGTGAATTGAACAAGTTGAGCTGATTTCTGAATAATCAAGTAAAAGGAAAATAGCGAGTGATGAATATACCACTGGCCTCTTCAAATAAAGACAAGTCCAGGTTTGGTTGGTGGGGTCAAATCGCAAAGACGATTATCCCTCTCTCATGCTCCAATGTAGGAGCAACTCTGCTGAAGTTGGAGCTTGCTCCCTAGGGGTGAATCCCATTTTACTATTCATGTCCTCACATGTGGGTAGATTTCCCAACACGTTCCTTGGATCCTAACAGAGTCGTGAGGCAATGCCCAAATCAAACATGTACACAAACACCATCAACACTCATCACAAATGGAGCAGGATCAAGGATGCAATCAAGGAGACTAGACAATGGGAGCAAACCACCAAGGCGATCATCGTGTCTGATCATCAAGGCTTGGTTAAACTATGATAAGTAGACCAAGACCAAATCAAATCACATAAAATATTCTATGTTAAAACCATGTATGACCTGAGGCTAGATCAAAGTAGGTTTGTAAAATACCCACATTGGGTGACTAAGCCATCTTAGGTCCTCCCCATGATCTTGTGAGAGATTGGGGATGGCTTTTAGGGTCAAAGGACCTCTAGGATGCTTGTTGGAATCAAGCCAAGATAGAAGGTGAGGTGGGGTTCATTGGTTGGGAGGATCAGTGAAGGGAGAAGTAGGTTAAACACATTGAATGATAGGTAGGATGCCAGGGAAGGTTACCTAGTAAGGAATTGCACAGATTTGGCATGTGGTGGTGTTGCAGAGCTCCAGAGTCTAGGGCTATTTTCAAGCATGACATGGGGACCTTTAGGTGAATTGTCATCTCTAGGAGGTTCGAGAGAGATGTGTGTTCTTCTTGTATGACTAGGAGGTGGTGTGACAATGTGTGGATGGGAAATCAACACTCAGTTGTCGTTGGGCGGATGCAGACCAAAGACGTGTTTTTGGGATCTTCTCGCACAAGAAAGCAAAGAAGATAAGAAAGGGATAGAAAGGTGTACAATAAAGAGACAAAATGGAATAAGAGGAAACCAGTGGAGGAGACCCAGTTTGAAGGGAGAATGATGTAATGGTCATCCTCACAATCATGATAGGGGAAGTGCAAGGTGGGAGAGGACTTTCCTGCTGTCAGATTTCATGGGAGTGGTCCAGATTGTGTAGGTTGCCCCCCTCAAAATGTATGACCGTGAATAGTAGAGTACTTAGGGAAATAAAAAAGCATTTCATTAGTATATTTACTCAAGGACCTAGGTTCTTTGGTTATTTGTTTTATTTAAATCAATTTGGGGGTGCAAACTATGTCTTTTAAACATGGAATTTCACATGTAAGATAATTAGGTTGTGTGGAACATGGTTTTACAATTAATTATATATTTTGGGGTGTATCTATTAGTTGCTTGCAGGTTAGGTGTGTTATAAGTGTATTTGATTACTTTCTTTGCTCAATTAAATTTCTATAATTTTTATTTTCCCTAATATTCTCAATCAAGCCAACTAGTCACCTTCTAGAAAGTAAAATAGTGTTAGACTCTCGAATAGGTTCATTTATATGACTAAAACCTATTATTTCAGTTAATTACTTAATTACCTATTTATTTCCATGCAAAGGGTTTAATATTAAGGGTTAGATTCAATAAGCTATCCAAACGTTACTAACATGGTCTACTCCTAGGAAAACAAGAATATGGCATAAAACATAAGGTGAAAGAGAGTGCTAAGAGTATACTCGAGGTTGAGTATGTTACAATACACAACCCCTTAAAATGATTTCATTCCCAAAATACCAAGTAAATGTTGGCTAAATTGGGCATTATTATACCCTTTGTTTTGATGATGACAAACATTTCATTCTTTTGGATTTAACTTGTTATTTGAGTGTTTCAGGGATAAAACAAATAAGGAAGTAGATAGTTGAAGATCAATACAAATTGCAAGATCAACATGCCTAAATTACTTTTATTTTCATGATTGTACTCAATGTAAAAGCTTGTACAAGTATATAATATACAAGTATGTAGACATCATGTAAATCAAGTGTAAGATCTTCCCTATCCACTCACAACACTTAGATAGATCCTCCCCTAAGATATAAGCACAATTACACATTGACACACACACACTTAATAAATGGCTCAACACATTGAAACAAGGATTTTCTCGGTCGACAACATCCTCGATCGAGACACCCTCGGTCGACAATATTCTCGACCGAGAATAGACCTTCCAGCAAGCTCTATAGCCGTTAGACTAAGGTGAAAAAGTAGTTGGGAGTTGAAAATGAACGCTGTAACACTTTTATCTCAAACTCCCACTCGGTCGAAGAAAATCTCGACCGAGACAATCTCGGTCGACAAACTTCTCGACCGAGAGAAGTTCTGGACTGCACTTTTCAGCACTAAACAACTAGCCATTACAATATAATTTAAGGACACATTATGACTAGTTGAGCACTAAGAATACCCTAGAAAGTGTCTAGAACGTCCCTAAGCTCCTGTAACCCATTCTTATAAATAGTAGAGGCCTTAGGACACCCAAAGCATCACTTGTGCATACAATTACACTTGAGATTCATTCTTAGTGAGAAACAAGCTGAGCTACACTTACAATCTATTTCTTTGAGCTCTACATTAGTGTCCTATAGCCTAGTATCTCCTAGACACCATACTAACACGTTCATCTATAGTGGATAGGAGATCAATACGCTTGATATAGGATCAAAGCAGTGTACTCATTGGTAACATTGTTTCTTTCTTCCAATCTTATTCCTTTTATTGTATTTTGTTCTCCTGGACTACTCCTAGGTTGGAGGTTGTTGAAAGGAGGCTCGTGGAGCTACTTCAGGTGGTGAAGGTTGCTCCCGGTGACTTGGAGTTAATTCAGAAGGCTGCCTTAAGGATTGAAGCTACTCCAGGTGAAGGCTACTTCAAGGGTGAGCTTGGAGTTACTTCAGAAGGCTGCTTCTAGGGGGGTTGGGAATATTTTCGGTGAAGGTTACTTCAAGGGTGTAAGGAAGGTGATTGTATTTTATGTAACATCCTTGCGAGGTAATAAAATTGATGACTTTCAAAATCCCAGTTGGAAACAATCGGGTAGTGGACTGACTACCTTAGATTTCTAAGGTAGGAACCACTCTACATCCTTGTGTCTTCCTTGTTTCCTCCTACTTCTTGTCCAAGTGTTTTTATTGTTTTCAATTATCTTTAAAAACTCCAAAAATCTCTATTCACCCCCTCTATATCTTTCAATTAGTATCAGAGCAGGTCTTCAAGGAGATTTAACAGGTCTTGAAGCATGGGGGGTGGTGTGCTCAACAACTTGAACTTGGAGGGAACCTACGTAGCTCAACCACCACCATTCGATGGAAGCAATTACAACTATTGGAAGAGAAGGATGCAATTTTATTTTCAAGGCATCAATTGGGAGCTTTGGAGGATGGTGTCTACTCCATACATGCTTCTGGAAACCGAGTATGTTACATGGGATGCCAATACGGTAAAACAAGCTCAACTTAATGCCAAGGCTATAAGTATTTTATATTGTTCTATATCGGTAAGTGAATTCAATATAATTTATTCATGTGAAACTACATATGACATATGGCATAGACTTTCTATTAGACATGAAGGAACCATACAAGTTAAAAATTCTAAGATTAGTATGCTTAAACAAAACTTTGAACAATTTCATATGGAACCAAATGAGTCCATTAGTGAAATGTATGCAAGATTTTCTACTATCATTAATGGTTTGAGTGCATTAGGAAAATTCATAAGTGAATAAGATCAAGTATCTGATATTCTTAGGTGTTTGCCTCTAAAGTACAAACCAAAGGTGACGACCATTGAAGAAGCCAATGATCTCACATGATTAAGGATGGAACTACTCATTGGCAACTTAGAGACTCATGAGGTCACCCTTGAAGAAGAAGAAAGATTGGTGGCTGAACATAAAAAGGAGAAAAGAAAGGACATTGCATTCAAGGCAACAACTAAAAGCTGTCATGATACAAGTGAAGAAGATAGTGAAGAAGAAACTCTCATTATAAATGGTAAGCTGTATAGAAGATTTAAAACTAACAAAATTTCTAGTGTTTCTTCTTCCTCCAGGTGCTTTGAATGTGGAAAAGGGACACTTAAAAGGTGATTATCCCAAACTCAAGAAGGGAAAGAAATCATCTCACAAGAAGAAGGAAAAAGCCTACAAAGCTACATGGGATGACTCAAGTGATGATAGTGAAGATGAAAAAGAAGAAGTGGAGTGTCTTATTGCTACAACAAATGAAGAAGAAGATGAGGTAAGTCTTTTTGATTTATCTAAAGAAGAGTTAGTTGATAGCATTGATGAATTGCATGATAAATATATTGATTGTAAAAAGAAGCTAAAAAGATTTACTAAAACTAATGAGGAGTTGTATGCTCAATTAAATGATCTTGCTTCTGAAAAAGAAAGTATTATTTCTGAAAATTCTACCTTAAAATCATCTTTCAATGATTGCAATATGAAGTTGCTTACTCTAGAAACAAACTATGATTTTCTTTCTCAAGAAAAGGTTGAACTACTTGCAAAATTGAATGATCTTCAAACTCAACCTATCATGTGTACTCATTTAGATTATGATGCTATTTTGAAAGAAAGAAATAGTTTGTTATCTGATTTAGATCAAGCAAAGTTAGATATTAAACAGAAAATGGATGAAATTGCCAAGTTACAAAAGGAAATTAATAGCTTGAAAAAAATGGTATTCTTGATAAGATCCTAAAAGATTCTTCTGGTCATATTGGAAGGAAAGAACTAGGTTATAAGCCCAAAGGAAAATCCTATCCTAAAGTTAGAAGGACACAAGTACCCAAGACTAAAGTTATGTATGTGCCTAAAGACAAGCTAGCTAAGAAGAGAAATGAAATTGATTCTATATGTTGTCATTACTGTTTACATTTTGGACATTATTCATTCTCATGCCCGTACAAGAAAAAATAAGTTGATTTAGTATGGGTTCCAAGACTTTTAACCTAGGAAATTTGAATATGATTAGTTGAGATTTGACCTAAAATGTTATCTTGATATTTAAAATATCTTATCTCAACTAAACTGAGCTTTATTTTGCATATTTCTATAAGATTGTATTGGAAGTAACCTATGTTTTTCTTGAAAATAACTACTGAAAAGAAAACAGAAACAATCTCGGTTGACAACAATTTTGACCGAGACACTCTTCGGTCGATAAAGTTGTCGACCAAAGAAGTTTTTGTCTCAAATCAGTATTTTCTGGAGAAATAGTAACATTATCGGTCAAGAAAGTTGTCGACCAAGAACATTCCGGTTGAGGAAATAGTCGACCAAGAAGGTTACTGTCTTAAGCCTGCAAAAAACCTGAGAAACATCCGGCTGACAAATACTTCGAACGAATCTCACTCGGTCGAGAACTTTGTCGACCGAGGGAAACTCTGTCAGAATTGTTTAATAAGAATAAGATATTTCAAATTGCAATTAACTTTAGTGACTCAAATATGTAATGAACTTTACATATTACATTGCTTTAAATATTTGAATGACCCTAATCAAAAGGAAGAATATATGGGCATAAAAAATTTATACTTTGCATGGATTAAATTGTCCCATACAAGCATACAAGAGGAAACGATTAGTTTTATTCAAGAAAAGTACAAATGGCAAATCTATTAGTATAGGATCATTTTTTTGTTCAAAATTAACATAATCAAAATTGAAAACAAAATGAGTGATCATACAAGGAACTTGGTTAAAATATAATCATCACCATTTTGTGAGAAAATTTAAAGTTTGAACATTCTAAGAAATCATGACAAGATAATCTTGCTCACATAAATTAATCTCTAAAAGGAAAACTTAATCTTAAGGTTTTTCAACACTCACAAGTTCCTATATGAGCAAAGTGAAGAACTAACAATGATCATACACAACAAAATCAAATCATATTCTAGAAGAAGTGATTCATTGGATAACTTCTGAAAATGCATATATTGGATAGCTACAGAATTGCCTCTCGGTCGAAAAAGAGTTCAACCAAGGGGCGCCATGGTCGAAGTCAAGGTTGACCTAAAATAAGCCTGATAAAATGCTTATTTTTAAATCCTTCACTTGCACTTAACCTTAGGATATTTGTTCAGCATGTTAAAAACGAATTGATTCATCACTTATTCAATTGAACTTCTAAGCTAGTTTTGCCCTTGGTATCCTTTAAGAAATATTGGTTATGAAAATAAGGGAGCTTACAACATTCTTGAATATGATGTATATCTTGCTCTTAATTGTATTCTCTAAAAAAATTAGGGCTTTACATCCCTTGTATTTGGTTAGAGATACATTCATTGATTCCACTATGAGCTTAAAAGAATCTCATATCATTTCAGGGCTTAACATCCCTTGTAAATGGTTGATAAAATAATAAAATATACTCATGAACCTAAAGGATTCTCATATCATTTCAGGGCTTAACATCCCTTGCAAATGATTGAGAAATAAATCATGATTTTTGAACTATGGCTAAATTTGACATTATTGTTATAGTATACAATTAAGGGAGAGTATCTCATTCAGGGGGAGAAAGATGGTTATATGGCTATCTTTTTGAAATGACAAAGGGGGAGAAATAATATAAATCTAAATATATGAGTTTCAAAATCTCTTGGCTTCACATCAATTGCTGCTATATTCCTTAGAGTTGGATGCTAAGTCCCATACCTCTTTAGGAATAACTAGCACACACTTCATGAATAAACATGAGAATGTATACACAAGGTAAATTTTAGGTATGAAACTCATGCTTTTTAAAATCCCTTGATTTATATTTTAGGAATGTTTGTCATCTTCAAAAAGGGGGAGATTGTTGGCTAAATTGGACATTATTATACCTTTTTTTATGATGACAAACATTTCATTATTGTGGATCTAACTTGTTATTTGAGTGTTTCAGGGATAAAACAAATAAGGCAGTGGATAGTTGAAGATCAATACAAATTGAAAGATCAACATGCCTAAATTACTTTTATTTTCATGATTGTACTCAATGTAAAAATGTGTACAAGTATATAATGTACAAGTACTTAGACATCATGTAAATCAAGTGTTAGATCTTCCCTATCCACTCACAACACTTAGATAGATCCTCCCCTAAGATAGAAGCACAATTACACATTGATACACACACTTAGTAAATGGCTCAACACATTGAAATAGGGATTTTCTCAGTCGACAACGTCCTCGACCGAGACAACCTCGGTCGACAATATTCTCGATCGAGAATAGACCTTCCAGCAAGCTCTATAGCTATTAGAATAAGGTGAAAATGTAGTTGGGAGTTGAAAACGAACGTTGCAACACTTTTACCTCAAACTCCCACTTGGTAGAAGAAAATCTCAACCGAGACAATCTCGGTCGACAAACTTATCGACCGAGAGAAGTTCTGGACTGCACTTTTCAGCACTAAACAACTAGCCATTGTAATATAATTTAAGGACACCTAACGGCTAGTTGAACACTAAGAACATCCTAGAAAGTGTCTAGAGAGTCCCTAGGCTCCTGTAACCCATTCCTATAAATAAGAGAGGCCTTAAGACACCCAAATCATCACTTGTACATACAATTACACTTGAGATTCATTCTTAGTGAGTAACAAGTTGAGCTACACTTGCAATCTATTTCTTTGAGCTATACATTAGTGTCCTATAGCCTAGTATCTCCTAGACACCACACTACCACGTTCATCTATAGTGGATAGGAGATCAATACGCTTGATATAGGATCAAAGCACTATACTCATTGATAACATTGTTTCTTTCTTCCAATCTTGTTCCTTTTATTGTATTTTGTTCTCCTTGACTACTCCTAGGTTGGAGGCTGTTGAAAGGAGGTTCATGAAGCTACTTCAGGCGGTGAAGGCTACTCTCAGTGACTTAGAGTTACTTTAGAAGGCTGCCTCAAGGATTGAAGCTACTTCAGGTGAAGGCTACTTCAAGGGTGAGCTTGGAGTTACTTCAGAAGGCTGCTTCTAGGGGGATTGAGGCTACTTCAGGTGAAGGTTACTTCAAGGGTGTAAGGAAGGTGATTGTATTTTATGTAACATCCTTGCGAGGTAATAAAATTGATCACTTTCGAATTCCCAGTTGGAAACAATCGGTTAGTGGACAGACTACCTTAGATTTCTAAGGTAGGAACCACTCTACATCCTTGTGTCTTCCTTGTTTCCTCCTACTTCTTGTCCAAGTGTTTTGATGGTTTTTAATTATCTTTAAAAACTCCAAAAGCTCTATTCACCCCCTCTAGATGTTTTAGTAAATAGGGAGGGGTGAGCTTGTAGCATTAAATCCTTTAGATCTCATGTGATTTCTTTCAGCCCATGATACTTCCAGAGAACCTTCACAACATCAATGTCCTTGTTTTCAACTTATTTACTCTAGAGTCCAACATTTCATTAGAACCTCCTCATAAGACAATTCATCCTCTCATATCTAAAGGCCCTAAAGTCAGTACATGAGCAGGGTCCTTCACATACTTCTTTTGAACAAACACATGGAACACATTCTTAATCTTTTCATATGTAAGAGGAAGATCTATATTATTAGAACACTCTCCTAACTTATCTAAAATCTCAAATGGTCCCACATAGGGCTCAACTTGCCTTAAGGTTGCACATGACAATAGATCATATATGTTTTATATTTAGAAACACATTAATTATAGGACGTACACTATAGAAAACATTGAGGAATGCATACATCAAGGCATACTTTAGTAATGTCATGTAGTCCCATGCACTGAAATTATGAAAGCAAGATAAACATTCATAAACCGTATATATCAAATAGGAGTCATAATATTTATGCACAACAACATGACATGTTTACCTTGGAAGAAATACCTAAGTAAAACCCCTTGTCCCAAATTATTCCCTAAATACTTGTAATAAGGATCAATTATACATTTTCCATGTTATTAAATTGCACTTAACCCTAATCTTACTCATTTATAGATTGAAAGTTTGATGTGTGAGAATCAGGGTATGGAAACATAATCAAATGATTGGTTGTCATATTTTCCAACATATATTTTCTTCTATTATGAATTCACTATGGATTTGAAATCAAACCAATCATTATTTTGAGAAATACAGATAGAATAAATTTAAATTAGGTGTAATTGATTAAAATAATGGGGAAAATGACATAGAAAGCAAGACACACTTGACATATTTATAAAAATATGAGGGGAGTCAGGAATATCATGTGAATAAGATCAAGCGATTAGTGAACCTAAAGGTGTGTATAAACCATGAAATACCCTTACGAGTTTGATAACCAGATTAAAGAAGCAAGTGCATATCTAACATAACATACATTGCTTCTTCTCCTTCATCTTCACATGAGGAGATTTACTTACTTCTCCAAAACTTTGATCAAGTATGAGAAAAAGGGTCTATCATATGCAAATGAAGCTCCTAACATGCTATATACACAATAACAAAGATAGCAAACATAAAGTAGGGATATAGAGCTCACAAGAGTTTCAAACTTGCCTTGGCACCATGCCAACCAGAATGATCATATCAAACCTCCATAAAACACCATTCAATGCAAAACAAATGAACGAATCAGTTTGTAGGATCCCATGTAAGATAAGGCAACAATTGTGAGGGTGAAAGAACCATCCTTGCGATGTAACACATTGAGGAAAAAAAATGGAAAAGGCCCAAAACTTAAAATCCTTAAGCTAGGTCTTGAAGGAGTAAAAAGAGTTTAGAAAATTCTTTTTCAAGGTCGTATGTGGATCAATGTTGCATCTCCATTATTAGAGATGGCATGGAACTTGTTAGTAGACTATGTTATAAGTAACAAGGTAATAATGGTTGGGGACTTGGATTAGACTAAAACATATGATATAAAACCAAGCAAAATAGTTATAGAGATATGAAGATATTCACAAACACTCCAACTGGGTTAGAGGTGTAATTTATTGTTAGGAGGAAATCATGACAAAGAAGAAATTGGGTTCGTCATGGTGACTAATATCTATTCATCATGTTTTTAGTTGCATTTTACAATTATTTTCCATGTTTCTATTGCATTTCATTCGATTTAGGTTTTTAGTACTTTATACATTTTAATGCATTTTTGTGTTTAATTTTTAGTATTGGTGCAAGACAAAGAGCGTAGCAATTAGCCTTCCCTAAAAATCCCAAGAAAATGACCAAACATTTTATATCCTCACTCTTACACTTTGACAATTGGAGTGAGGATCATTAATGTATAGATGGTCAATAAAATAGCTCTAACTTTGGCATCTTCACTCATAATTGAGTTATTCAAAAGGCATTGGATGAAAAATTCAGTCACCTACAAGTAAAGTATATCTACTAATACATGCCAGTCGATCGAATCACCTTTAACTCATCTTATGAGTTTCTCCACCAGTTCTAGAAAAAATATCATAGGGAAATTCATGAAATTTTGACACCTTACACTAAAATGTCTCCAAATTCCATATCTAATGTCAGAATTGGATGCTTCAAGTTGATTCAGAAGATTATTTCAATTTTATATGAAATGAGTATATTTATTGATGACTTCCAGTTGGATGAATGGCTCTCCAGTCGCTCGAGTTTCCTATGATGGAAATCTTAAGAAAACTACCCACGACTATTGGATTGTTTTAGATTGACTTGTAACCCTAGGACATCCTATAAATACACTTGAGGGACATAAAACACAACCCTTCATGATCTTTCTAGCCCCCATTCCAAACTATGACGGTCATAGGGAGAGTTAGAGACAAACATCAATGACTTGACATGGACACTCTCCGCCTGAGATGGTGACCAGAGACTACAACTATTGTTCAAGAGTGGTGACGGGACCACTGAGCTTCTTGTCTATGCCTCTAGTTTTTCTTTGAGATTCTTCTTCTCTCTTTTCTCTTGTATCATGAATATGAGTATATAGTATATCTTTTATTGGGACATAGGGATTAGCCTTGCTTCCTGTACTATGTTTTTTCATTGTTAATTATTATTTGTATGAACTTTTGTATTGATAATCGAGTTTTTAAATATTTTCTTTATAGTTTGATCATCTATCTTGAATGATTATTATAATCCTAGACACATAGACCTTGATTCTAGAATTATAACACAAAATGATATCTTTGAATCTCGAACAAGACCATGAAAGGGTGTTATATAGGGCAATATATTAAATATATATGGGTAAGGAGACATTGAGCCTATAAGGAGATCAATACCTGTGAATTTTATGTTCAGGGTATAAAATTTCTTGTCCCCAATCCTATAGCCATATGAAGAAATGATGCAATTTTTAGAACATTTACTTAGGTAGTGTTGGTGAAACGTGTCATCCTGGTAACATTATAATAGTGTAAAAACCATTTCTTGCTTAGTTCATTTATTTTTTATTCTTAGGTAATTTAGTTAACCAAACAACAATCATCCATATATCCTTATATATTGTGTATTCTTAACTAGACTAAAGAATATTTTATTCTTAAAAAAATATCTTTTGGGTTTTATCCTTAACGATACTATGATAAGACTCATCTTCTTAAAGGTGGTGATTAGTACATAATTTAGGTAAAATTTAGGGACTTCTCCTTAGGAGAATTAATTAATTACAATAAAACTTAGCATCATGTTGGGGAAATGGGACTTTTAGATGTTTAGTCTATTAAGATAAATCTAGTATTTTTCTTTCTTAGTTTGTTTTTTTTTTAATTTTCTTGGTTTTTTAATTTTTAGTGTTGTTTTATAATTTCTTAGTTTGTTTTTGTACATTTTAGTTATGTTTAGTTTCTTGTTTTGTTGGTGTAATTCTAAATTTTTATTGTAAATTTTCATTTGGTCTATAATTTCTTTCAACTATAAAAGATTTTCTGTTGTTATCCTCTTTTATGATATTTTTTTTGTTTCCCATCTGTTCAAAAAGAAAAAAATTGTAACTTTATTCATGGTATTATTCTTCTCTAAATAATGATATCATAACTAATTTCAAATGGAGTGGTTAGTATCGCAGATACAATGTAGACATGTGGCTCCTTCATTCATGATATATGGGGTTTCCCTGAAGTGACTCCACAAGGCAAAGAAACCATGTAACATCTCAACATCGATATAATGTCAACCTCCTTAAAAGAATATGTGAAGCATGCTTTAAATAACAATCTTGAAGGGTTTACTACAAGGAGCCATTCTATGAAGATCAATATCTTTACGAGGAAGTCTACAATCAAAAATATTATTGGAGTTATGTTGAAGAGCCTTACTTTGCAGATCAATATCCACCTAACATGGATGAGAGGATGGATGCCCTCTGGAAGATGCTAGATAATCAATAAGTGATGATATCTGACTGAGAATAGTGGGACAAAAGAATGGAGTTACAACTAGCCTAGATGAAAGCACAACTCTCTGAACTAATCATGTCATGTGGGGGGTCACTTGAAGAGCTCCCTAGGGAAGATGAAGAAGCCCACATTCATGATTGATGAAAAGAATGATCTTGTGTCATTATAGAGAAAAAAAAGGGTGATTATGGGATAGTGACACAACCGAAGAACTGGAGACACTTGGGTTTCATCCTTATCAACATTAGGGGCCTTGAAATGTCAATGTGAAAAGTGTAAGTAGGGCGACCATGACATAACAAAATATTTTGATGGTTAGCTAGCCTTCCCTTTTGTAGGCTCAAATCTAGATAGTTACAATGATCAGTCAACCTTACTTGAATCTATTCTAGAAGATGAACATATGACATCCATTGCATATCTGGTTGTTTATGATGTTGAGGTACAATCCCTATAGGGGGCTTACATGCCACCACCACCACCACTATATTTTCCTATTTCCTTTATAGTTCTATTCAAAATCCATGGAAGAGTTGGGTGTGATCCACATGGAGGATCCAAAGCTAAAAATGGATATTGTGAAGAACCCTGCTTTTTTTTCTAATGCCAACACTGAATGGATGATTTTTCAATAGGATGCACAAACACATATAAATATTTACCATGCTGATTTTATAGATGAGACGGTTCCTCCTATGACATCTCCACATGTTCTATATGTAGATATAGGTGATGAGAAGAAGCTAGAGCTAGATCCAACACTAGGGTTTGGTGCTTGTGTAATGAAAGTTCTACTCTGAATAATTTATGTGGGATGTGGCTGCCCCAACTGAGCGTAGGTGTGGTTTGACTAATAGTTGCACTCTACCCAACCTACCAACTATTAATTCTTGTAGTTTAGCAGAAGAAACCACATCTTCACATCATGTCGTATCTGTGTTAGGATATGACAGTATCACTTTGTAATCTACTTGTGATAATGATATGCTTTCATGCAGAGCGAGTACTAGTTGTTAGTCAGAACGAAAACGTGAGTTTTGTTTATCATATACAAACCCATTCAAATGCAAGCTTCATTATTTTGTTTTAGAAACCATCCTTAGTTCAACTAGTTGTCGACATGTGATACAAAAAGACATATCTTTGGATTTCTAAAAAGATTGTCTTTTAGATGATCAAGTACAACTGTCAACAGAGAGGGTATGAAAAAAAATTAAACATCTATTTTGAGTCTTACCCACTAAAGGGTAGAAAAATGTAGATAAGGATAATTATCTACCTCAACAATTCACTTATCCTCTCCTTGCTTTACACTCTTCCCAATAGGGTAGATGTATTTTCCTGCAGGGACATCCACAATAGCAGAGCGTGAAAGATAAACAGAAATGTGTTGTTGTTAATAAATCCATGCCACCACGACAAGTTGACACTTGCAAATGAACCAATTCTATAAACTTTAAGAGAGAAAACATGCTTAGAGAAGCGTAGATGAATATCCCCAAAAAGATATGAAATCTTAATTGCTGAATACCACCCAAATATGTCCTGGAATGAGAAATAAAACTATTAATCTCAAAACATTTAATGAAAAAATAGCCCGAGTCTTCATTCATCTACAACAATTTTGTAAACCTAGTAAGCTTACTCAAATTGGTTATCCCATGCCCCATAGGCTCTAAAATTCCATTTTCCATTTTGATTATGGAGACAAGTTGCCTTAGCACAAGTTTTCTTGTTGAACTGAGTCATTTCACTGACAACAAAGCTGCATCAAATCACTATTAAAATAGTAGAGGAGATATGAGGGAAGAAACTACATATATAAAGAGGAAGCATTGATATAATGAGAGATTAGAACATGGAGATGTAGTTGTAGATGGTGTGCCTTGATGAGATGGATCACATGGTCAATTGACGATGTGGGGTCTTAGGGAAGAAGGAGTTGGGTAACCCATTGTTGAGATGTGTTTTGTTGGCTATTGACATGGGGTAGCATGGCTACATTATCAACACTCAATTCAATACATAGGAAAGAAGGAAGCACATGGGAAGGTACCAAGGCTGGGGAGGATGTTGGAGCTAGCCACTACTTCCACAGAACATGCTACACCACTAAGAAATGGAGTTGGATGATCGCCTAAGATGGGAGCCTTGAAGGTCGGAGGGAGGAATCTTTCATTTAAACCTTTGTGAGTCATGATTCATGAGGCTGATGGGTGCTGGAGTCATAGCTAAGACACTGCAATGAGGTGAATGGTGTGATAGAAATAAGGGTGGATAATCTTACTTAAGGACATATATATTACAAATTTTCTAATTACTACCAAGTAAAAGGGCATGGATCCCCTACCCTTATCTATTAATAGAACGAGAAAATAGATAATGGGAAAATAGATAATGAGTAATGAAAATATTTACTCTTACTCCTATCCTACATAGTATGGATAAAGGATAAAAGGGTATATCCTTACCCATTGAGAACCATGTGCCTAGGCAATCAACATACCTCTAGCAACATTGCGTGAAGAAAAGAGTAATACAAAAGAGAGAAAAAGGGAATATTTCAATGGATATTCCAACAAATACTCTCAAGCACATAAATTTTCACCTCGCCTTTGACAAGATCTTTTGATAAAATGGAATTTGGGCTCTATTTTTATGACTATATAATTTTTTTGAACAATATAATATGTAAATTTAGTGCTATTATATTAATAACGGTTACTGTACAAGTGTTTTCAAAACAATAGTTATCTAAAGCATCATATAAAACAAGATAAAAGTTAAAATACTTTTTTTTAAATGAGATCATAAAGTTATTTAGACTAGTTGTTTGCAAGAACTTGCCTTAGATAAAACAACATCCTATTACAAGTAAAAGTTGGTGCCTACATGTTCCCCCCCAAGATAGAATAGTCTGAAAATGTATTTTGTATTGAATGAACTTTGACCATGACTCAATCATCCAGAGCATATGGATCAGTAGGAACAAAAAAAGTCAAACATAGCCAGAAGAGGAATAATAAAATAATTTTTCTCTGCCATATTCATGCATTTCTAAATCAGATTTAATCAATAGAATTTATTATGTATTTACTAGGTTTGTATTTATAGATATGCATCATAAACACAAATAAGTATGAGTTGTGAACAACTCCATATTCGACTATGTTCACAAAGTATGATGAAATATTTCAACATACTCAACAGGAGAAGCTAGACACTCATCCATTCGATACAAAAATATTCTATCAGATATGAAATGTATTCACTAAAATATAGTTCTGTTTGAGACAACTTTTTATTTAATTAGTGTTTTTGTAGTGTAACCCCCCTGTGATGACCCTGATTTTTTTGGAGTTTCATATATAATACAATATTCGAGGACGTACCTGTAACAAAATGTTGAATGATTATTTTGAGGTGTTATGTGGTCAAATTATGGAAGTAAAACCCATTAATATGGATTCGAGGATTAATGGAATTGAACACATGGTTTGTACAATTGGTTATGAGGTTATTTAAAGAATTAAGTTAGATGACCAAATCTCATAATTATGGTTCAAACATGGAAATGTGAGGGTTCATGTGATGAGGAACACATAGTTCAAATTCCAACCAAACGGGAGCTTCCTACTAGGTGATATAACTATTTGAGTTATGTAATATTTTGATTCAATGAATATCATGGGATTATAGTCTAATAACACTTGAACAAAGTCAAAGATGGCATGCTACATATGTGTTACACAACACATTCAGTTGTAAGGCGCCTATCACACCCCAATCCTAGCCATCTGCACGTATGCAGTGGTTGATACTTCATCCCCTAGATCCGAATCTTATGGGGAGAAGATAGATTCCTATCCACACACACATCCTCCTTACTGGAATTAAGATGAATAACCCTTCATTTCTGAACCTACCACCCCGAAACTAAAGGATCTTCCCAACAACTCTTATCTCGTGGCCAACACAGAGGGAGAGAGAGATCGACCCTTGCATCTATACAATACTGCGGGTAGAGGACGAGGATATGAAAGTGCAGAAGTTGACCGACCCCCATCAACCCCTCAACCTTCCTTGCCGATACAATAGTCGATTATGTTTTGTAGATCGGAATGATGATGAACCTCAGGGTGTCTGTATGCTAGGAGTCCTAGTTCATCAAGTCTATGAGAGCAAGTCCAATGGGAATCTGTATAAGACCCACGTCGTGTGGGATGATGTTGTTTATCGCCGGAACTAGCAGCATTGCTGAAACTAGAGGATGGAGGCATGCACGACGGCTGCACCATTCTGCAGAAGGATTGTGTAGAACAAGGAAATCGCACGAGAAAGGGGAAGCCTCATCTCAAAATAGACACCTATCCACAGCAACCATCCAGACCAGCTGGCTCCTAGCAAACCAGATCAGAGAGGGCGGCTCAAAGCTGTTTTGGTGCGGCGGCCTGAATCACGGAGGCATCGCAGGACTTCCAAGCATCCAGATCGAGAGGATGGAGGAGCAGCTGAGAAAGAGTGGTTCGTCTGGAGCTCTTAGTAGCAGAATAGGCGTGGAGATGAGAACATCGACAACCGCAAATCCTCGCTGGAGTCATCCCAGCGGCGGCGACCTACAGAAGGCAGACATGTCGAAAGGTCGAGTGGAACCAGGAGACGTTCACCGCTGATTGCTCGCTGGAGTGGAGGCCACGAAGGCAGCCAATGACTGACGGGCTTGGAGCTTGAGAGAAGAAAAGGAGGTGAGGATCTGAAGTGATCCCTCACTGCAATTTATCTAGGCTTGGGCGGCACCATGAGGAGGAGTCCAGACCACTGAGGATGACCAAACAACCTCCACAAAGCCATTAGGGGGACGAGAGCGGACCGAGGAGGAGGATAGAGGAGACGATCCCTCGCTGGAGCTTTGCTCCACGACGGCGGCGTTGGGCGGAAGCTCACGCCCAGGCGTCGAGCGGAGACGCGAAGAAAAGAGAGAAAGAGGGTGACTCCAAACCGGGTCCAACCCAAGTCAAAAATCGGCTGGTTCAACCGTGAACCCAGATGACCAAGGAAAAGGAGTTGTGCCTCTCACATGCCATGTGGCGACGGCCGATTGGCCGGATGAGGTAAAAATCTCAAAAATTTCCCTGATCTTGTATAATTCATAATAAATAGCATGCCTATCAGAATAATACAAATAAGGCACCAAAATTCTCAAAAAAATGCGTAGAACAATATGGAAGCAGAATATTAGGCTTTTGATGATTTGATAGTAGTGATATCATGTAAAATATGTAATGCTTAGTTCATAAGTAATAAATATTAAATGATGATATAAAATTATGGGAAAATGTCACTAATTCTATAATAATGTTTATAATGCATATGATGTCAGATATGGTCATGATGATGCACGAAAGTATATAATTTGATTAATATGGATAATTAGGGCTAATAACACTAAAGGTAATGCAATTAATGCATACATGCTCAATAAATGATGAGATTTACAGAAAACCCTCATATCTATAACTGGAATATAATATATAAATGTTAGATGAGTTATATGCATAGAATTCATGTTATATGAAGATAACCCTTAATACATGGGTTGTAACCCTAAATTGAATAATGTATATAAACTAGGGTTAATATGTGCAAAAAAAGGATATGGAACCTAATGTTCAGATAATGAGCCATAATCTAGAAAATGACATCATTAAGATAATTCGAAGACAAGAATGCAAGTAATGATGAGAATATCCTAATGAGTTAAGAAAACCCTAAAATGGATACGATTAGGGTTAAGATGAGATGTAAGATGATAAGAACCTGATGATAGTATATGGTCTTGTCTTGATCAGGTGCTGACCAGATTATTTAGATGATCATGGATATGTGAGGAATCTCTGAACTCAGGTATGTGGATATAATTGTATGACTAGATTTTCTGGATGTTAAATATATGTACTTGCTTGCTTGTATTTGAATATCTTGTTGGATGTACATCTATATGTATTGTCATTTCCGCCTTGAACAATAAGAACACTAAGGAAAGAAAATGGAATGTAGTTACTGATGGTTCACTAATCTCCCTATTAGAGAGGGAAAGTATTAATGTTGACTAGCACCTCCCTAATGGTACAAGCTACGTGGGGAGATCCCTAATGGTACAAGGTACGTGGGGATAGGGCTCAATAATATATGTTTGTGCTAAGTCCACCATAGTAATACATGTCCATTGAAATATGATTAATAACTTGGGTTTACCTAATTTTCTGCCATTAAATAATGTTTCTTTCTCTCTTTCTTCTTTTTATAGTATTTTCAATATGCCAGCATAGTATAGCTCTTTAATTCCACGTACCAACTTTTGTTGATGTTTTGTTTCTCATATTTTTCTAGGTTCAGAGCTAGAATGGGATAAAGGAATAGGATGTGAGCAAGTTGTACATGTTGTACCTATTGTCTAAGATCCTGTTAGAATACATGTTTAGACTTGTGTAAAATTTACTATTTAATGTGTAAATATAAGTTG
This sequence comes from Alisma plantago-aquatica, assembly GCA_963693085.1. Taxonomy (NCBI): domain Eukaryota; kingdom Viridiplantae; phylum Streptophyta; class Magnoliopsida; order Alismatales; family Alismataceae; genus Alisma; species Alisma plantago-aquatica. The sequence goes on from OY856409.1 coordinate 869,654,871, forward strand.
TAATAATTCATTTGTTTTATATACATGTTGAATGTCGAGAAATGGTATGGTTTTATGTTCATGTATGTGCATTTCGCTTCCGCATCGCTCTCTGATATGATTTGATGATGTTTTCAGATTCTGACCTCTCATTCCCAATAGGGTATGGAGAAGCCAAAATCCGGGGACGTCACAGTTCGGCTCAGAGCATGAACAATAGCTGCACCTGACCATTGCTCACCAGGAAACATAAAACTAAATTTCACCTTTCACTTTAAACCCTAGAAACATAGCAAGTTGTTCTACAGGAACTAGGTTTGACTTAGCCGCTAGGTTAGAACCTAGATGTTCGAGAACTAGGTTTAGACAAGTGTCTGAAACCCTTTGCATATAGAGATCATATGTATTGGGTAGATACACTAGTCTATACCATGTTCTCACCATTTTACTAGGCTACATGGCACCGGTCTATCTATTGTGTGTTGGTCACTCGAGTTTGCTGGTTTGGTTTTGTTCCCCAATCGGCTCGCACCTCCATAGTTTTCTCTGACGCCTTCTTTCTCGGAGAAAAGTATATAATATTTTATTAGATATATGTACATATAAAAATGTGTCCCTCACACAGGAGAGTAGTGGGTGTTCATGCAATCTAAGTGAAAGGGAGTGACATTAGTCTAGACGAGAGAATAGATCTAGATTTGATGTCTAGAGCCTCATAAGGTTATGTGATAGATAGATAGACAAAAGAAGGATGGAGGAAATAAGCATGTATAATCTTATCTAACTTTGATCTATGATGGTATAAGTTCCTTATTAAGATTTGAGTTGTATATGAGCCGAATCCACTCTTAGAGGATCTATGCTAAGTCGTGATGATGAAAGTGCATTCCCTTTTTCCTACTTAAGATAAGCTAAGTTAAGATAGAGATGAGTGTGCATGAGCCTCAAGCTCTTATACAAGGAGGATATCTAGTGGTAGGATGATGTATGTGGTGAACTCTAGAGAGAGTAAGACCCACATGGAGAAGGTCATAGGACCTAGCCTCCAATATATGAGATATATGTTAAAAAAATGTCCTACACTAGATTACTCTTGAGTGTTGAGTTGAGTCCATATGCATGATTCAAATCTATATGTGAGAATTGGGTAAAATAAAAGGATGGGTAGATGACCCATATGATAAAGTCAATCCTTTGGCTGAGTTAGGTCCTAGCTAGAGTGACATATTTTGAGAATCTCATCATTAGTTGCAAGTGAGGTAATATATGAACTCCAGTTATGAGAGTATGATGCTTTGTGCAAAAGATACTCAAAATACATGTTCTCCCTTCTTCCTCTCTTTCTTAATATATGATGATAGAAACCTCACTTGAGCTATATAGATGATTTATATATGAGGAGTCACTCGTATAAGCTTGACCTTTTCTATATTTCCCCCCTATATCATACATGTAGTACCCAAGATTGAAATCATGATAAGTTTGACTTTAAAATATTCTCTTCCCCTTCATATGAAACATGAAAGATATGATGCTGAGATCATGGGATAAACTTAGTATATTCTCTTTTTCCCTTCACATAATACATGCAAGACATAAAAAGTTGAACTCATGAACTTGATATAAAGATATTTTTGGATCATAGGATATATGATCAGAAATATAGTTCGTAACTTTGATCCTTCTCAATGTATGCTTCTAAGTTGAGTATGAATATCACACCATAGGGTGAAACCCTAATAGTGAAGCATGTTTCGTAAGCCCTTATTATGTAGAAAAATCCTAATATCAAGGATGAAGATAAATCTCCTCTATGCTAAAATCATAGTAGGATGTTGATCATAATCCACACTAATGATCTTATGTGTGATAAGTCCAGTAATTCATGATATGAAATCTTGATATCACCTTACATAGATGAGTAGCATGAAAGATGAAACTTGATTAATACCTTCTAGCATTTATATGTAAGAAGAAACTCTAAATTTTAGGGGTAATAAGAGATGTAAATCCTAAAATACTAGAATGTCTTGATATGACTAAAACCTTAAATGGAGATGATTCTTATTTAAGGTGGGCTGAGTACGCCCTACATATAATGAACTAAAGATGAAAACTTAGGCTACATCCAGAATGATGATGGTTTTAATACCTAGGAGTGGTGACTATATGAATATGGAATTCTTGATATCACTTTGAGTATATGTTCAATTGAATTTCGAGGACGAAATTCCATATAAGGCGGGATGAATGTGATGACCCTGATTTTTTTGGAGTTTCATATATAATACAATATTCGAGGACGTACCTGTAACAAAATGTTGAATGATTATTTTGAGGTGTTATGTGGTCAAATTATGGAAGTAAAACCCATTAATATGGATTCGAGGATTAATGGAATTGAACACATGGTTTGTACAATTGGTTATGAGGTTATTTAAAGAATTAAGTTAGATGACCAAATCTCATAATTATGGTTCAAACATGGATATGTGAGGGTTCATGTGATGAGGAACACATAGTTCAAATTCCAACCAAACGGGAGCTTCCTACTAGGTGATATAACTGTTTGAGTTATGTAATATTTTGATTCAATGAATATCATGAGATTATAGTCTAATAACACTTGAACAAAGTCAAAGATGGCATGCTACATATGTGTTACACAACACATTCAGTTGTAAGGCGCCTATCACACCCCAATCCTAGCCATCTGCACGTATGCAGTGGTTGATACTTCATCCCCTAGATCTGAATCTTATGGGGAGAAGACAGATTCCTATCCACACACACATCCTCCTTACTGGACTTAAGATGAAGAACCCTTCATTTCTGAACCTACCTCCCCAAAACTAAAGGATCTTCCCAACAACCCTTATCTCGTGGCCAACACAGAGGGAGAGAGAGATAAACCCTTGCATCTATACAATACTACGGGTAGAGGACGAGGATATGAAAGTGCAGAAGTTGACCGACCCCCATCAACCCCTCACCCTTCCTTTCCGATACAGTAGTCGATTAGGTTTTGTAGATCGGAATGATGATGAACCTCAGGGTGTCTATATGCTAGGAGTCCTAGTTCATCAAGTCTATGAGAGCAAGTCCAATGGGGATCTGTATAAGACCCATGTCATGTGGGATGATGTTGTTGATCGCCGGAACTAGCAGCAGTGCTGAAACCAGAGGATGGAGGCGTGCACGACGGCTGCGCCATTCTGCAGACGAATTGTGTAGAACAAGGAAATCACACGAGAAAGGGGTAGCCTCATCTCAAAATAGACACCTATCCACAACAACCATCCAGACCAGCCGACTCCTAGCAAACCCGATCAGAGAGGGCGGCTCAAAGCTGTTTTGGTGTGGCGGCCTGAATCACGGAGGCGTCGCAGGACTTCCAAGCAGCCAGATCGAGAGGATGGAGGAGAAGCTGAGAAAGAGTGGTTCGTCTGGAGCTCTTAGTAGCAGAATAGGCGTGGAGATGAGAACATTGACAGCCGCAAATCCTCGCCAGAGTTGTCCCAGCGGCGGTGCCCTGCAGAAGGCAGACATGTCGGCAGGTCGAGTGGAACCAGGAGACGTTCACTGCTGATTGCTCGCTGGAGTGGAGGCCATGAAGGCAACCAACGACTGACGGGCTTGGAGCTTGAGAGCATAAAAGGAGGTGAGGATCTGCAGTGATCCCTCACCGCAATTTATCTAGGCTTGGGCGGCACCATGAGGAGGAGTCCAGGCCACTGAGGATGACCAAACAACCTTCACAAAGCCATTAGGGGCATGAGAGCGGACCGAGGAGGAGGATAGAGGATACGATCCCTCGCTGGAGCTTTGCTCCACGACAGCGGCGTTGGGCGGAGCGGAGACGCGAAGAAAAGAGAGAAAGAGGGTGACTCCAAACCGGGTCCAACCCAAGTCAAAAATCGGCTGGTTCAACTGTGAACCCAGATGACCAAGGAAAAGGAGCTGCGCCTCTCACATGCCATGTGGCGACAGCCGATTGGCCGGATGAGGTAAAAATCTCAGAAATTCCCCTGATTTTGCATAATTCATAATAAATAGCATGCCTATCAGAAAAATACAAATAAGGTACCGAAATTCTCAGAAAAATGCGTAGAACAATATGGAAGCAGAATATTAGCTTTTGATGATTTGATAGTAGTGATATCATGTAAAATATGTAATGCTTAGTTCATAAGTAATAAATATTAAATGATGATATAAAATTATGGAAAAATGTCACTAATTCTATAATAATGTTTATAATGCATATGATGTCAGATATGGTCATGATGATGCACGAAAGTATATAATTTGATTAATATGGATAATTAGGGCTAATAACACTAAAGGTAATGCAATTAATGCATACATGCTCAATAAATGATGAGATTTACAGAAAACCCTCATATCTATAACTGGAATATAATATATAAATGTTAGATCAGTTATATGCATAGAATTCATGTTATATGAAGATAACCCTTAATACATGGGTTGTAACCCTAAATTGAATAATGTATATAAACTAGGGTTAATATGTGCACAAAAAGGATATGGAACCTAATGTTCAGATAATGAGCTATAATCTAGAAAATGACATCATTAAGATAATTCTAAGACAAGAATGCAAGTAATGATGAGAATATCCTAATGAGTTAAGAAAACCCTAAAATGGATACGATTAGGGTTAAGATGAGATGTAAGATGATAAGAACCTGATGATAGTATATGGTTTTGTCTTGATCAGGTGCTGACTAGATTATTTAGATGATCATGGATATGTGAAGAATCTCTGAACTCAGGTACGTGGATATATTTATATGACTAGATTTGCTGGATGTTAAATATGTGTACTTGCGTGCTTGTATTTGAATATCTGGTTGGATGTACATCTATATGTATTGTCATTTCCGCCTTGAACAATAAGAACACTAAGGAAAGAAAATGGAATGTAGTTACTGATGGTTCATTAATCTCCCTATTAGAGAGGGAAAGTATTAATGTTGACTAGCACCTCCCTAATGGTACAAGGTACGCGGGGAGATCCCTAATGGTACAAGGTACGCGGGGATAGGGCCCAATAATATATGTTTGTGCTAAGTCCACCATAGTAATACATGTCCATTGAAATATGATTAATAACTTGGGTTTACCTGATTTTCTGCCATTAAATAATGTTTCTTTCTCTCTTTCTTCTTTTTCTAGTATTTTCAATATGCCAGCATAGTATAGCTCTTTAATTCCACGTACAAACTTTTGTTGATGTTTTGTTTCTCATATTTTTCTAGGTTCAGAGCTAGAATGGGATAAAGGAATAGGATGTGAGCAAGTTGTACATGTTGTACCTATTGTCTAAGATCCTATTAGCATACATGTTTAGACTTGTGTAAAATTTTCTATTTAATGTGTAAATATAAGTTGTAATAATTCATTTGTTTAATATACATGTTGAATGTTGAGAAATGGTATGGTTTTATGTTCATGTATGCACATTTCGCTTCTGCATCGCTCTCTGATATGATTTGATGATGTTTTTAGATTCTGACCTCTCATTCCCAATAGGGTATGGAGAAGCCAAAATCTGGGGACGTCACACCCCCCCCCCCCAAAAAAAAAAGATCAAAGACCATTACCCAAGTTTCGGCTCTCGAGGCTCAAATCTAGCCTGACTAGGCATGGGAAACATGCAGGTGTGGTCCCCATGTCCTCCTCTAGTCTATGAGAATAAATTCTTACTACTGTCTCATATTACAAGTAATGGACTCAACTATGAGGTATGACATGTGGGAGTAAGGAATTTTCTTGACACACTACACATGTAATACCCCTCCAAGTATACATATGTCAACAGAAATAATTGCCATATTGTTCATTAAATGAGTCACTTGTCTTGGAGGAATGCCACAAACAATGATTACTGTAACAGATGATATAGATAAACAATATGCATTAATATGAAACTTGATTCTTACATTTTTCATTTAAAGTTCTCAAAGTGAATCTAAGAAAATTTAATACATTTCTCATCACAATTTTAAGGATGAGGAAAAATTATTTGAGATAAGAGGATCCTCTAATAGTATAGGGCACCCCACTAAGAATGTCTTTTGTGTACAACTACTCCTTAAAGAAACTTACTTCCATCCTCTCTTGCTCCATTATCTAGGGACATCTCGTATCACAACCATGTGAAATAAAACAACACTTTAAGTAAATGAAACTACGACAATCATAACAAAAATGAATATTTTGACTTAATATAAATTTTGCATTACATGACTCAAGAATTCATGAACACACTAAACTTATAAAATGAGTGTCCGTCTGACATGACCATATGCATTCTCTATATAATTTCCCACTTAAAGGAACATAATAATAGGAGATCTTATAATTTCTAGGAGAGCCCATAGTGACCCATGGGGTTCCCTCATTGCGAGAAGCATATAGAAGCCATATCAATATATTTTCTCTTTACATTAACATTAGCATTAACATTATAATTACCATGATCTTAGATATAAATATAACAAGATCTCTCCCTCCTAAAATATGAACATTTTAAGGAGTGGGTTCTGAAAGGGGATCCACTCCTTACTTTTAGTTTGAAAAATAACAAGCAACCCCAAACAAAATGTTCCACATTAATTAAAAGGGAAGAGGTTGCATACTATTTCTAAAAAAAGTATGGACATCAAGAAAAAGGGTTCTTCAATAGTGGAAAATAAAACTAAGTTATTATAAATTTTTAACAAAGTCCATGACAAGCCAGAATAGTTCAACGAGGGTAGGAAAACTGATAAAATCTAGATTGAACATCTATAGTAGGAAACCTAGGCATCTCAGATGATATTCTCCATAAGTACTCTTGGGAAGTAGGATGCTTAAAACCCTAGTTTATGAACTCTTAATCAACTATCTAGTGATCCTCTGGGAAAAAACCCATAAAATTGATACAAATAAGATGTATCAGTGTAAATTGGTATATATGCACAATGTGTAACGTTCAGGCATTTTAAGAATTTTAAGTGCAAGAGAGGGTGTTCCCAAAGAGGGGTTAACTGCGTTTAGGTAAGTTCATGAGAAATATTATCCAAAAAGATGAGGCATTTTTATGTATGAGAGTGTACACTAGAATAAAAGAATCTTGCCATTTGAAAATTTCACAAATCATAAAATTATATTGTTGCACACATAAATAGTATAGACTAGATCTACTTATGTAGGAGCAAGAAAACACTAGTCTTTTGTCTAAAGTGGATGAAGAAGATGCACCTTGGGTGGAGAAGACACGTCCAATATATATAATAAGGGAGGAAAAGGCACACCCTAGATGGAGAACACACATCCTAATGGTTAACCATAAGAATCTACAATACATAAGCTAGTCTAAAAACTATGCACACATAATAGAGTGGCAAGTTGATAATGTTTAGTCAACGTCACATTTCAAGAGATTTTTAGAACAATAAATGATGGCATGATTGGGGGTTATAAACTCAAATAAACAAGAATGATATGAGATCACAAATTAATTAGAACTTCAATAGTTAAAATTCAGGTGATTGTCATTTTAGCTCAAAATGAATGTGTACACGAGAATTCCTCATTAATCAAATTTAGGTTCATAGTCACTTAAATGACCAAATATAATAGGGGATTGCACATACCTTAAGTTAAGAATAGGAAGTCCACTATTCACCTATGGTTAGGTTCATGGATTATCTGGACATAAACATTACATATACACATTAGGGTCGCATTTACTATATTGAATTTGTTTAGTCTCTAAAATCACTCATTAAAACCTTAGATTCTGACTCTTATTTCCATTCCATTAATCAATTATAATTTTCTAACTTCGAAACATTTCTATTTGGATTTTTCTGATACTTGACTAATTTATTATGAATTGAACAAGTGGAGATAATTTCTAAATAATCAAATAAAAGGAAATTAGAAAGATGATGTATATACCACTAGCCTCTCTAAACAAAACTGAGACCATGTAGGGTTGGTGAGGTCAAATCACAAAGATGAGTGTCCCTCTCTCATGCTCCAATGTAGGAGCAACTCTGTAGAAGATGGAGCTTGCTCCCAGTTGGTGAATCCCATGGTACCATTCATGTTGTCGCATGTGGGAAGATTGCCCAACACGTTCCTTGGATCTTAGCGGAGTCATGATTCAATGCCCTAGTCAAACATGTATCGAGACACCATCAACACTCATCACAAATGGAGAAGTTTTAGGGAAGAAATAGGATAGAATAGATAATGGGAGCAAACCACCTAGGTGATCATCATGCCTGGTCATCAAGGCCAGGCTAAACTATGACAAGAAGACCAAAACCAAATCAAATCACATGAAATATTCTATGTCAAAACCATGGATGCACTGAGTCTGGAGAAAAGTAGGTTATTAAAGAACCCACATTGGGTGACTAAGCCATCCTAGGTCCTCCCCAAGATCTTGAGAGATTGGGGGTGACTTTTGGGGTCAAATGACCTCTGTGATGCTTGCTGGAGTCAGGCTAAGGCAGAAGATGAGGTGGGTTTCATCGAATGGGAGGATCAGTGAAGGGAGAAGCACATATGTGGAATGATGGTAGGATGCTAGGGAATATTACTTAGTAAGGAATTGCACAGATGTGACATGTGGTGGTGTCATGGAGCTATGGAGTCTAGGGGCATTCTCAAGCATGACACATGGACCTTTTGGTGAATTGACAGTTGTAGGAGGTTCAAGAGAGATGTGTGTTCTCCTTGTATGAATAGGAGGTGGTGTGAGAATGTTTGGATGGGAAACTAGCACTCAGGTGTTGTTGGGTGATTATAGACTAAAGACGTCTATTTGGGATCTTCTTGAACAAACAAGCAGAGAAGATACGAGAGGGATAGAAAGGTGTAGACTAAAGAGTGAAATGGAAGAAGAAGAAACCAGTAGAGGAGACCCAATGTGAAGAGAGAGTGATGTAATGGTCATCCTCACAGTCATGGTAGGGGAAATGCAAGGTGGGAGATGACTTTCCCACTGTCAGATTCCACTGGAGTGGTTCATATTGTGCAAGTCACCCCCCCTCAAAATGCATGACTCTAAAAACTGGAGTACTTAGGGAAATAATGAAGCATTTCATTAGTATATTTAATCAAGGACCTAGGTTCTTTGTTTTATTTAAATCAATTTGAGGGTGCAAACCATATCTTTCAAGCCAGAAATTATGCATGTAAGATAATTATGGTTTGTAACATGGTTTTACAATCAATTTTATCTTTTGGGGTGTATCTTTTAGTTTCTTGCATGTTAGGGCGTGTTATAAGTGAATTTGATCACTTTCTTTACTCAGTTAAATTGCTATACTTTGAATCTTTCCTAATATTCTCAACCAAGCCAACTAGGAACCTTTTAGAGAGTAAACTACAGTTAAACTCTCGACTAAACTCTATTATTTTAGCTAATTATTCAATTCCCCAATTATTTCCATGCTAAGAGTTTAATTTAAGGTCAAATTAATAAAGTTATCCAAATATTATTAGCATGGTCTTCTCACAAGAAAAAAAGAACCTAACATAACACATAAGGGGAAAGAGAGTGTTAAGGATACACCTAAGGTCGAGTATGTTACAAACATGGTTGTATAGTGATTCTTAATACATTAACATGTTACTTAAATATGAATGATCATAATCTAAATCTGAATACATGAGGATGATAACCATATGACCTAAAATATAGGAAACATTGAGGAATGTATACATCAAGGCATCATTTTGGATAGTAATGTCATGTAATCTCATGCCTTGGAATTATGTAAGCAAGATAAACATTCATAAACCATATATAACAAATAGCGAGTCATAATATTTGTGCACAACAACATGACATGTTTACCTTGGAATAAATACCAAAGTAAAACCCCTTGCACCAAATTATTCCCTAAATCCTTGTAATAAGGATCATGTATACAATTTCCATGTTTCTAAATTGTGCTTAAACCGAATATTAATCATAATGTCATGTAATCTCATGCTCTAAGATTATGTTTGTAAAATAAACATTCATAAACTATATATAACAAATAATGAGTCATAATATTTGTGCACAACAACATGACATGTTTACCTTGGAAGAAATACCAAAGTAAAAACCCTTGTACCATATTATTCCCTAAATCTTTGTAATAAGGATCAATTATACAATTTCCATGTTATTAAATTGTGCTTAACTGTAATCTTAATCATGTATAAATTGAAAGTTTGATGTGTGAAAACCAAGGTATGAAAACATAATAAAATGATTAGTTGTCATAATTTCCAACACATATTTTCTCCTTGCATAAATTCACTATGGATTTGAAATCAAACCAATCATTATTTAGAGAAATACACATAGAGTAAATTAAAAACCAAGTACAACTGATTAAAATAATGTAAAAAAGGACATAGAAACCAAGACACACTTGAAATAATTATAAATAAAATGAGGGTAGTCAGGAATATCATGTGACTAAAATCATGTGGCCTATGAACCTAAAGGTGTGCATAAACCCTGAAATACCCTTACGAGTTTGATAACCAGATTAAAGAAGCAAGTGTATATCAAATAGAACATACCTTGCTTCTTCTCCTTCACCTTCACACAAATAGATTGACTTGCTTCTCCAAAACTCTGATCAAGTCTAAGAAAAAGGGTCATTCATGTGCAATTGAAGCTCCTAACATACTATTTACACAATAATAAAGACAACAAGCGTAAGGTAGGGATATTGTTACAACCCCAATTTTGGGTTCATTTGGTGAGAAATATGAAATCTCATAATATAGATAAATGAACAAATAATGATGTCTTTTGATTGAATAAATGAATTTCATGTATTATAGCCTTGTATGTTTTCTTAATGGGCCTTATTGGCCATTGAGCCTAATTGAAGGAAAAAGAAAAAGAAATGAAAAAGAAATTCAATTAGATAAGGAGTACATAAGGAAAATAAATAAAGTAAGAGCAAAAGGCTAAGGGATAATTTCAAAATTAGAATTTCGAGTTTTTAGGGTTCCTTGGGGTTCAAGGAACTCAGGATAATAAATTAATGGTAAAAGAAATAGAAAAGATATGGAAAATATGAATAATGAGATGGTAACTTGCAATCAAAGAAAAGGGATCATTTCCTTGAGAATATAATCCCAATTTTTGTAGGATGGAAGATAAAAGTATGAATAATGTTTCTTGAAAATTTGATTTAAAAAGGAAATCAGATTTGAGAGTTATTGCTTTTTTCAAGATCTTCTCAAAATATGGCTTTAATTGGGAATTTAGGAAATTGTTTCCTTTAGTTGGTTGAACGCGAAGAAGGTGGGCCGTTGGATCTTAATCCAACAGGCGCCACTCATCATCTAGGTCCCAAGCGGACTAGGACTCTGGCTATGTAAGAGGGATTTTCCCTCTTAGATTCCTCACGATCCAATGAGTGGGCAGCCTTGTTGAGTTGTCCTTTGAACTCAGGAGATGAAAATGAACGGAAAACCCCCTGGTTCGACTAGAGCATTGGAGGAGGTTCTGGGAAACGCCCAAACTTCGCAAGCGTGGCACGATCCTATATATATGGGAGGTCTGTGGAGAGAACCAACATTGTTTCTTGTTAGCCCAACCTCTGCGGAAGGGTGCGAGGAGCGTTTTTTTGCACTCAATTGATCTTTCTACCCTGACCTTCATCATCAGCGCCTCGGTGACCCTCGTCGGAGTCCGGCGAGTAGGGGGGCGACAGTGGAGAAGCACGAGCAAGAAATTAAGCCATCCACCTAATTCGTCTAGGGGAGACAAAGCTCCCTGGTCGATCGGTGTGAGAAAAGGGTGATGAGAGCTCAGATCAACCTCTAGGTTGACCATCGTGGAGATACTGAGTTGGAGGAAGACGACGACCAGTCACCGTTGGATCGGGGTCCACGGTAGTCTCAGGATGAATCTAACGCTCTAGGGCAGGGGTGGCTTTTCTTAGGTGTGTGTGACCAGGATCGTTAGATCCAAGAGGAGGATCACCAGACCACTGATCAAGCGGCCCGTTCTTTTTGGTAATAATTCCTCTCTAATCGAATAATCAAGAAAAAGGGGTTTATTTGCAAAATTCATAGAAATTGATAGGATTGTCTAATGGAAAAACCTTATACATGAAAGTTGTGTAGAAAAATACAAGGAATCTAATAAAAATACATTGGGAACTTAGTTCTTCTCCGTTTTACAAAAGTACTTTAATTTTCTAGTAAAATGTAATAAAAGTTGATGAGAAACCCTAATTGAAGATAAAGGGTGTATTTTGGTGAATTAATAGGTCAAATTGATAAGATTAACCTTGTTAATGATAAAGGTGGTTTGTTTATCCGTTTTGAATGCAAGTTTGCCTAATTTAGAGTTGTAATCCATAAATAAAGGATAATATATATGGAAACCCTAATTTGGGGATAAAGGAAGAGAAAAACCTTGATAATTCGGATTAAGAAGGTAAATTGCCAAATAATGATCCTAAATACTGTTGGGTATATTAAAATGAAAGGAATTGAGGGTTTTATGTAGTTTTGATAAATTAGAGATCATAATATTAATAATGGAGGCAAAAACCCTAATTTCCAAAGAAACCCTAAAATTGGAATTGAAATCCTATGTAATGTGATGAAATTGGATGAATATTAATAAAAGGAAATTGGTACTTTTATTTCAGGATTTATATTCCTCATTGCTTGCTTGATTGGGTTTCTCTGCATACTTAAATCTTTCTTGAAATCTGCAATTGAAGGTATGTGGTTACGCTTATGAATATCTCGAAATAGTTTTCCGAAGTTTTCATCAATGACTTGAAATAAACTGTTGGATGAATTTAGTTCATGCAAACTATAATGTGGATATGACTATCACATAATATATGTGCCTACTATCTCAGATTCTGGTCCCCTCTGTGGCTTAATAGTTGACCTAGTATATGGCTACCTAGAGGGTAGGTCCATCAGGTCATTGAATGACTTAGTATATGGCTACCTAGAGGGTAGGACCATCAAGTCATATTGAGTTAGATATTTGGCTACCTTTGGGTAGTGCCATGCGACTCTATTACCCTATGTATTGGCTACCTGTAAGGTAGGACCATGGGGGTAAAGATCTACCTTTATAGAGGTATCATATAAGTCCACTGCAGGGACAACACAGAGTTGTGGATAGGTATGGATTGAGTAGTATGGCTTAAAACATAATCTTAGCTGTTAATTGATAATTGACTGATTACTTTGTTATCATAGTTTCATGATTATTGTTTCCCCCACATACCAACTTCTTGCTGACTGACGTTTTGTTTCTCGACGTTTTAGGTACAAATGAAAAGAATAAACAGTAAAGTGGAATATGCGGAATTAAATGAGAATTAACGTGCACAGGAGGATTAGTTAGATTAGTATCTTCATGGATAGAAGTTTAGAAATCCCAATTTTAAAAAGGTAAGCAAAGTTTTATTTTATACCAGTTTTCACTTTAGTTGGTAAAGCTTATTAATTATTATTGATTATTTGTCGAACCTTTGATCCAGGTTATTGGTTAACGGCTCTGACCTTTCGGTCTCCCTTAATTGGGGGTTACCACGAGACAGGGTCGTAACAATTGGTATCAGAGCATAGGTTCCTCATTTAATCATTAATAATTATTAAATTTTACAAACTCCATAGAACCCGAGGGAGTTATTAGAGGATTATCCAAAAGACAAAGGTGTCTAGAAAAGGATCATGACCGGGGGCTGGCAATATTTTCCTCCGCACCGCTAGTCAGAATACGAGGACTCCTAGATCCGTGTGACTGCCTGGTCAAAGTCTTAGGGTATGAATCGAAGTAAGATACCTTTAGGACTTTCTCATCTTATGCATCCCTTCTCATCACAATTCTGTTAAGGACCTTAAGGATTAGGGTTTTCTCTATTCTCCTCACCCTCTTGAGGTATGGGTAAGGTTAATAAGGTCTAAGGAATCCTCCGTCAAATTAAAGGAAAGCATGTAAATAAGATGTCATGGATATAAGATTAATAGATTACGCGCAAACTAAAGGATAGATACATGCTTAGGTCGTATTACATAAGTTTTCATGACCTCAGGAGAGACCTCAGGCTAGGCCTTCTTGTCAGGAGGATAAATAAGGAGAGTTGGTCTTGGAGATAGAAATATCCATTGCAAGTAGAGACCTGGCACATCCTCTGTGGATGATGTTAACCCTAACCCTAAGTGAAGGTTAGAGAGAGAGAGACAACATGATGAGTTAAATGTCATGGTAAACTAGGTGTTTGGATGGACATACCTTGGATGATGTATGAGCCATGAGAGGTTCGATGACCTAGCATCTCGGGCGACCCAACCTTGGGAAGGGTTGTGCATGTTTGAGTGAAGGATAGCTCATTCATTGATGAGGTTAGAGAAGAACCTATGGAAACCCCACGAGTTTATATGGGCATAATAGGCACCCAGAGTGTATCAGTAGTGCGAGCAATAGGTTGAAACCCTAGTCGGGAGAGTTTGATGGATAACTTATGTGACTAGCATAAGGGGCTATGGATAACCTTGAGCGAACATAAGTTGATCATAGGATTCATCATGTAGGGGTATGCTTGTGAGCTTGATCCCTCTTGGAGAGAGATCCTCTTGTAGTAAGGTTGGTTGTAGGATTAGCTCTAGAGAGAGAGAGCAGACCTCAGGCAAGAAGGTTGGAAGTCTAAAACCCCAAAACTTGAGGAACAGTGGGAGTTGAGGAGGATGCGACCTAAGTGGATGATAGTGGTTGATGTATGCTTGACCCTTGGAGGCTAATGATGTCTTGGTTTCCATGAGTGGAACCAAACCCTAGAGAGAGGATGAGTCTACTAGAATCTCTATGGATATGGTATAGGTGTTTACCTCCTGAGATAGGGAGAAGTGTTTCTTAGACTTGGAGAGGTTTAATAGCAGGATGAGAGACCTTATACCTAGTTGGTTGTCTTGGAAGAGGACTCAACTCTGAAGTGTTGCTCGAATGAAAGGATGACATACCTTGGACATGCTTGATTCGTGGTTAAGAGGTCGAGCATGCAGTTGGACACCCAAAGGTGGACCTAGGGTTTCTAGGCCTAAGAGGGGAAGTTGTGTACCCGATGCTCATGATAATATTTGAGTCTCTATAACTTCAAGCATGTGTAGAGGAGAAAGAAACCCCTTAAGTTAAAGGTATGTGTGATGAAACCCTCACAACTAAGTTGGTCTAATGATGAGGATGAGAACAATTTTGACCTAGCATGGTTTTGTAGGTACGCTTGTTGCTGGATTAAGCATGCTCATGTGAATGTAAACCCTAAGGATGCTTGTGACCTTTGTTATCAAGGTGTAGTTTCCTCACATCCTGGGAGAGGGACCCTTTGGTAGGAGTTTACCGGTTTGTTTGGTTTTGAGGTAACCTAAGGAGGTTTCATAGGATCTTGAGAAGCTAAGTGAAGAGCGCATGGCATAAGAATGAACCTATAGACTACCAGATAACCATCTCTATGTGCTTGTGGATGTGTTACCATGGAGGTAAATGGTATGGGGCTTGACCAAGGTAGGCAGGTTGCCATGATCCCTATGGAAGGATGAAAGTTAGCCCATGAATGCAGGAAGAGAGATGATGAATGCTTGGGTAAGGTTCTAAGTTGAACATGTACTATAAGAGAATCCTAAGTCTATCCTAGGGTCAGGTAGGGATAAGACCGATGGAAGTAGGAGTTGCCTAATTCCCTAGTTTCACATGACCATAGGGTTGGGATGTAACATCTATCATTGTCTGAGGGCCATGGGTTAGGAGATTGATCACCTTCATGAACTCATGGGACCCAAAGGGCAGATGAGTAGGGCACTCTCTGGATGCATAAGGGGAAAAGGGATGACCCTAAAAGTGCCAGCACCATATAGACCTAGAGGAGATGACCAAGGGATGTGTGTGGAACCAAGTAGGTTCAAGACTAGTTTTCCATGGAGGTAACTTTGATATCGAGATGATTGTGATGTAGAGACATATGTTGCACATTTCAACTTAGATTTGAAGGTGTACTGGAAATGTGGGATGTACCATCTCTACTCGTGGAACAGGTAGAACTTTGTATTTGGACGGCCGCCAAATGCTTATTTCCTCTTGTTATGGGGGTGAGAGATAGGACAGTATGCAAGCCATACACTAAGGATAAAGATGACGTAGGTTGGAACATTGCCACGAGATATGGGGACAGAAAAGATAACATACCCTAGTAAAGTGAATGATACACTGATGGTTTGCAACCACTAAGAGGAACGAGGTGATCACCTTATGAGGATGTTTCATCATGAGATATGAGTCATACAAGGTTGAGTTTGATAACCAAGAGGATGATCTCAGAGTTTTCTTGATAAAGATAAACTTAGAGTTTGAGATGAGACTTAAGCGGAATACATGGAGGTAGTATGTCTTCAACATTACCTGATATCGAAGGATGTGAAGTGGTAATGGATGCTCTGGTGGAGATATAGATGCCTAGTTTGTCTAGAAGAGGTTGTTAGGCTAACCCTAAGTTTAGAAAGGGGGAAAGTTTGGCTAACACACAGATGTAACGATAATGATTGATCAATTTAATGGTTGATTGGATAGCCAGCCTAGTCTTTGATGTAATGGAAGGATGGTGGTAGAACCTCAGATGCATTCTTTGGAAAGGAAGGTGATGAAACCCTAATTAGAATGGTTTAGGGTTTCTAAGGTATCAAGCTTGAGGAATCATAACAATGCAGGAGATCGTGATATACCTTAGTACTACAAAGATAGTAAGTGACAATAGTATTTTGGATGTCTAAGGTGAAGTGCATGAGGTATGTTGCCATGCATGACAGGAGGTGAAGGACGAACACCAGTAACCTAGTATATCGATATAGAGGATAAAGAGTTCTCGAGCGAGAATGGGAGTTCATCACTATGGATGTGGTGATAAGTCTCCCCTAGACCAAGGAAGGTCAAGATGCTATGTGGGTTATGGTAGATCGCTTTACCTAGATGGTATAAGAAGAAAGAGTTTTGTCAAGGGACATATTTGGTTGAACTACCCATGAGAGAGATGGTTCAGTTACACCATGATGCGAGTTCAAAGGTTCTTGAGTTTGACCTAAAGGTCCCTTCCAAAAGGTGGAAGTAGGTACATGAAGAACTTGATGTTAGTATAGTTTATCACTCCTAACTAATGGTTAGTATGATCCAGACTAAAAGGTCTGATGAGAGCATATGTGCTCGTTCAGGGTGATGTCTAGGGACAGTTCTTGTCCTAGGAAAGATGTGATGATGACCACCATAGCTAGTATCGGGATTTAAAGAAGCTCTGTAAGGGAGGTTGTGTCGGTCACCACTTCAGTAAGGTGATGTTGGTGGAAGGACCACGTGATGGTTATAAAAGGACCACAATGCATGTAGATGAAGTCACTTTGATCGTGCAATGGCTGAAAGGATCCTAGAGACAACAAGAGTCATGAGCAGATGCAAAGTAGACTGACATGCAGTTCACTGTGGGAGAATATGTGACATGAAAAATCTGACCCCTCTAAGTTATAGTTAAGAGAGATGAGTCCCCGATGCATGAGTTTTTTTTGACATGGTTTGGTGGAGAAGGTTAAGTTTAATCTTACCCCTCAAGATAAAGAAATGTGTGATGAGTTACAGATGTCCAATTGAGTGCACTATGTGAGGTACCCCAACCATGAGCTAAACAATGAACCTAGTGAGCCCCAAGGGAGGCTGAAATGACCTGAGTCACATGTGCAGTTTATAGACGCCAGGATGAAAGAACTCATAGAAAAGAATATGTGATGATAAAGGTTCGTTGGAAGTGCCATGAGTACGGTAAAGCCACATAGGGGCCAATAATGGACATGGAAAAGTCTTATCCTGAATTGTTTATTTGCTTGATAAGAATTTTGAGGACAAAATTTCTATAAGAGGGGAAGCATGTTACAACCCCAGTTTTGGGATCATTTGGTGAGAAATACGATTTCTCACAATAAAGATAAATGAACAAATAATGATGTCTTTTGATTGAATAAATGAATTTCATGTATGATAGCCTTGTATGTTTTCTTAATGGGCCTTATTGGCCATTGAGCCTAATTGAAGGAAAAAGAAAAAGAAATGAAAAAGAAATTCAATTAGATAAGGAGTACATAAGGAAAATAAATAAAGTAAGAGCAAAAGGCTAAGGGATAATTCCAAAAATAGAATTTTGAGTTTTTAGGGTTCCTTGGGGTTCAAGGAACTCAGGATAATGAATTAATGGTAAAAGAAATAGAAAAGATATGGAAAATATGAATAATGAGATGGTAACTTGTAATCAAAGAAAAGGTATTGTTTCCTTGAGATTATAATCCCAATTTTTGTAGGATGGAAGATAAAAGTACGAATAATGTTTCCTCAAAATTTTATTTAAAAAGGAAATCAGATTTGAGAGTTATTGCTTTTTCAAGATCTTCTCAAAATATGGTTTTAATTGGGAATTTAGGAAATTGTTTCCTTTAGTTGGTTGAACGCGAAGAATGTGGGCCGTTGGATCTTAATCCAATAGGCGCCACTCATCGTCTAGGTCCCAAGTGGACTAGGACTATGTCTATGTCAGAGGGATTTTCCCTCTTAGATTCCTCACGATCCAATGAGTGCGCAGGCTTGCTGAGTTGTCCTTTGAACTCAGGAGATGAAAATGAACGAAAAACCCCCTGGTTTGACTAGGATTGGAGGAGGTTCTGGGAAACACCCAAACCTCGCAGGCGTGGCCCGATCCTATATATATGGGAGGTCTGTGGAGAGAACCAACATTGTTTCTTATTAGCCCAACCTATGTGGAAGGGTGCGAGGAGCTTTTCTTTGCACTCAATTGATCTTTCTACCCTGACCTTCATCATCAGCGCCTCGGTGACCCTCGTCGGAGTCCGGTGAGTAGGGGGCGATAGTGGAGGAGAACAAGCTAGAAATTAAGCCATCCACCAAATTCGTCGAGGGGAGACAAAGCTCCCTGGTCGATTGGTGTGAGCAAAGGGCGATGAGAGCTCCAAGTCAACCTCCAAGTTGACCATCGCGGAGCTACTGAGTTGGAAGAAGATGACGACCAGTCACCATTGGATCGGGGTCCACGGTGGTCTCAGGACGAATCTAACGCTCCAGAGCAGGGGCAACTTTACTTAGGCATGCACGACCAGGATCGTTAGATCTAAGAGGCGGATCACCGGACCACTGATCGAGCAGTCCGTTCTTTTTTGGTAATAATTCCTCTCGAATCGAATAATCAAGAAAAAGGGTTTTATTCGCAAAATTTGTAGAAATTGATAGGATTGTCTAGTGGAAAAACCTTATACATGAAAGTGGTGTAGAAAAATACAAGGAATCTAATAAAAATACTTTGGGAACTTAGTTCTGCTCCGTTTTACAAAAGTACTTTAATTTTCTAGTAAAATGTATTAAAAGTTGATGAGAAACCCTAATTGAAGATAAAGGGTGTATTTTGGTGAATTTATAGGTCAAATTGATAAGATTAAACCTATTAATGATAAATGTGGTTTGTTTATCCGTTTTGAATGCAAGGTTGCCTAATTTAGAGTTGTAATCCATAAATAAAGGATAATATATATGGAAACCCTAATTTGGGGATAAAGGAAGAGAAAAACCTTGATAATTCAGATTAAGAAGGTAAATTTCCAAATAATGATCCTAAATACTGTTGGGTATATTAAAATGAAAGGAATTGATGGTTTTATGTAGTTTTGATAAATTAGAGATCATAATATTAATAATGGAGGCAAAAACCCTAATTTCCAAAGAAACCCTAAAATTAGAATTGAAATCCTAAGTAATGTGATGAAATTGGATAAATATTAATAAAAGGAAATTGGTACTTTTATTTCAGGATTTCTATTCCTCATTGCTTGCTTGATTGGGTTTCTCTGCATACTTGAATCTTTCTTGAAATCTACAATTGAATGTATGTGGTTACACTTATGAATATCTCGAAATAGTTTTTTGAGGTTTTATGAAGTTTTCATCAATGACTTGAAATAAACTGTTGGATGAATTTAGTTCATGCAAACTATAATGTGGATATGACTATCACATAATATATGTGCCTACTATCTCAGATCCTGGTCCCCTCTGTGGCTTAATAGTTGATCTAGTATATGGCTACCTAGAGGGTAGGTCCATCAGGTCATTGAATGTCTTAGTATATGGCTACCTAGAGGGTAGGACCATCAAGTCATATTGAGTTAGATATTGGGCTACCTTTGGGTAGTGCCATGTGACTCTATTACCCTATGTATTGGCTACCTGTAAGGTAGGACCATGGGGGTAAAGATATACCTTTATAGAGGTATCATATAAGTCCACTGCAGGGACAACACAACGTTGTGGATAGGTATGGATTGAGTAGTATGGCTTAAAATGTAATCTTGTCTATTAATTGATAATTGACTGATACCTTTATTATCATAGTTGCACGATTATTGTTTCCTCCACATACCAGCTTCTTGCTGACCAACGTTTTGTTTGTCGGCATTTTAGGTACAAATGAAAAGAACAAACAGGAAAGTGGCATATGCGGAATTAAATGAGAATTAACATGCACAGGAGGATTAGTTAGATTAGTACCTTCATGGATAGAAGTTTAGAAATCCCAATTTTAAAAAGGTAAGCAAAATTTTATTTTATACCAATTTTTCAGTTTAGTTGGTAAAGTTTATTAATTGTTATTGATTATTTGTCGAACCTTTGATCCGGGTTATTGGTTAACGGCTCTGACCTTTCGGTCTCCCTTAATTGGGGGTTACCGGGAGATAGGGTCGTAACAGATATAGAGATCATAAGAGTTTCAAACTCACCTTGACACCATGTCCAACTAGCAAATTCATATCAAACCTTCATAAAACACCATTAAATTTAAAAATTAAAGAACAAATGAGTTTGTAGGATCCCATATAAGCTAAGGAAACACTTGTGAGGGTGTAAGAACCATACATGTGATATAACACCTCAAGGAAACAAAAAAATGGAAAAGGCCCAAAACTCAAAATCCTTAAGTTGGGCCTTGAAGTAGTAAAAAGAGTTCAAAAAACACTTTTTCAAGGTCATATGTTGATAAGTGTTGCATCTCCATTACTAGAGATGATATGGAACTTGTTAGTAGATTGTGTTATCATTGACAAGGTAACAATGAATAGGACATGGCTTAGACTAAAACATGACATAAAACCAAGCTAAACAGGTATAGGAAGATCTCAAGACACTCACAAACACTCCAACTGCCTTAGAGGTGTTTTTGATTTAAAGGAGTAAAGGATGATAGAGAATAAATTGGGCTCATCACAGTAACTAATATCTATTCATCATGTTTTAGTTGCATTTTATAATTAACTTTCTCATGTTTCTATTGCATTTCACTTGATTTCAATTTTCAATAGTTTATAATATTTAATCCGTGTTTTACACAATTTTTTATTTAATTTTTAGTATTGGTGCAAGACAAAGAGCGTAGAAATTAGCCATCCATGAAAAGCCCAAGAAAATGACCAAACATTTTATCTCCTCACCCTTAAACTTTGACAATTGGAGTGAGGATCATAAATGTATACACGTTCAATAAAATAGCTCTGAATTTGACATCTTAACTCATAATTGAGCTACTCAAAATCTATTGGATGAAAAATTTGATCACCTATAAAGAAATTATATCTACTAGTATAGGCCAGTCAACCAACTCACCTTTGTTTCATCTTATGAGTCGCTTGTCCAATTCAAGAAAAAATATCATGGGGAAATCCATGAACTTTTGACACCTTACACTAAAACATTTCTAGATTCCATATCTGAAGTCAGAATTAGATGGCTTAAGTTGATTCAGAAGATTAATTCAATTATATCTGGAACACTTATATTTATTAATTGCTTCCAAGTGGATGACTGGCCCTCTAGTCACTAGGACTGCTTGTGATGGAAATCTTAAGCAAACTGCCCACATCTATTGGATGATTTTAGATTGACTTGAAACCCTAGGACATGCTATAAATACACTTGAGGAACAAACATGAAAACCCTCCACAACCTAAGTATACCGCATACCAAACCATGACAGTCACAAAGGAGAGTTCAAGACAAACATCAATGACTTGACATGGGGCACTCCCATCAGAGATCGTGACCAGAGACTACTATTGTTCAGGACTGGTGATGAGACCAATGCATTTATTGTCTATACCTCTAATTTTTCCTTAAGATTCTTGTTCTCTCTTTTCTCTTGTATCATGAATATGACTAGAGAGTATATCTTTTATTGGGGCATATGGATTAGCCTTTTTGCCCGTACTATGATTTTGCATTGTTAATTGTTATTTATATGAAGTTTTAGATTGATAATTGATTACTTAAATGCTTACATTATAGTTTGATCATCTATATTTCATGATTATTATAATCCTAGACACACATACCTTGAAATCTAAAATTAGAACACCAAAGGATATCTTTGAATCCCATATTAGATCATGAAAGGGTGTTATCTAAGGAAATATATTAAATATTTATAAGTAAGGAGACATTAAGCCTATAGGGAGATCAATATTTGTGAATTTTATGTTCTAAAAGGATATAAATTTGCTTGGCCCCAATCCGATAGACATATGAAGAAATGATGCAATTTTAGAACATTTACTTAGGTAGTGTCGATGAAACATTTCGTGTTCGTAACATTATCATAGTGCAAAAACCATTACTTGCTTACTTAATTTATTTTTTAATTCTTAGGTATTTTATTTAAACAAACCACAATCATCATATATCCTTGTATATTTCATTCTCTTAACTAGACTAAAGAATCAATTGTTCTTATAATTTTTTTTGGGGTTTTATCCTTAAATGTACTATGATAAGACTCGTTTGCTTGTAGGTGGTGATCAGTACGTAGTTTAGGTAAAATTTAGGGACTTCTCCTTAGGCAAACTTTTTAATTTTGACATCAAATTTGGCATCGTGTTGGGGAAAATGGGACTTTTAGATGTTTGGTCTATTAAGATAAATTTAGGATATTTCTTTCTTGGTTTGTTTTTGTCATTTTTAGTTTGGTTTTGTAATTTTAAGTTTTGTTTTATATTTTCTTAGTTTGTTTTTGCATATTTTAATTATATTTAGTTTCTTTTTTTTGTAATTCGAAGTTCTTTTTGTAACTTTTCATTTGTTCTATAATTTCTTTTAGCTATCTTAGATTTTTTGTTGTTATTTTCTTTTGGATTTTGATAGTTTTTTTTGTTTCCCATCTTTTCACAGAAAATTGTATTTTCATTCATTGTATTATTTTTCTCTAAATATGATATTTAAATTTTTTTATTTTTCGACATTCATTTCAAATGGAGTGGTGAATATCACAAATACAATGAAGACATGTGGCTCCTTCCATTATGATATATGGGGTTGCCTTGGAGTGACTCCACAAGGCAAAGAAACCATGTAAAATCTCAAATTGTTATAATGTTAGCCTCCTTAAAAGAAGATATGAAGCATGCTTTAATTAACAATGTTGAAGGGTTTACTATGAGGAGCCATGCTATGTATATCATTTTGACAAGGATGTGTATAATAAAAAATATTGTTGGGTGTTATGGTGAAGAGCCTTACTTTACAGATCAATATCCACCTAACATGGATGAGAGTATGGATGTCCTCTATAAGATGCTAGCTAATCAATAAGCAATGATAATCGATGGAGAATAGTCAAACAAAAGAATGGAGGTACAACTGGCCCAACTGAAAGCACAACTCTCTCAACTAATCATGTCATGTGAGGGTCAACTGAAGAGCTCCCTAAGGAAGATGAAGAAGCCCACATTCATGATTGATGATGAGAATGATACTTGTATCATCCTAGAGATAATGGGTGATTCTGGGATAGTCACATTGTCGAAGAATTGGAGACACATGTACTCCATCCTTATCAGTATTAGGGGCCTTGAAATGTCAATATGAAAAGCATAAGTAGGACAACAAGCATGACATAGCAACAAATTTTCATGGTCACTAGCCTTCCCTTTTGCAGGCTCAATTCTAGATAGTTACAATGATCAACCAAGCTTACTTGAATCTATTTTGGAAGATGAACAATCAACTTCCATTGCATATCTAGTTGTTTCTGATGTTGATGTACAATCCACGTAGGAGGTATACATGCCACCTCCACTATATTTACCTATTTCCTCTTTAGTTCTATGAAAAATCCATGGAAAAGTCGGGAGTGATCCACATGGAGGATCCAAAGCTAAATATGAAGATTGTGAAGTAACCCACTATTTTTTTTCAATCCCACACTAAGTAGTTGATTTTTTAAGAGGATGTACAACCAGATTAAAATATTGACTTCATATATGGGACAATTCCTCATATACCATCTCTACATCTTCTACATGAAGATCTAGGTGATGAGAAGAAGCCAGGGCTAGATACTCCACCTAATTTATCTCAACTAGAAGCACTAGTTGTAGATTTATTTCATACTACCTTGGACATATAAGAAGGTATTCCACCTATAATATTCACATATAAGCATATCTTGAGGCCACTAGAGAGGCAACACTCCTACTTTGTGATACTTCTTATAGATACACACGTAGCTACTACACTACATCTACTACGGATAAATATTTATGAATCTTGTTAGATGGATTATGGGATGAAAAGAAATATCAATTCAAGTATCCTCAAAGTCCATTTGAGCTACCACGACCACCTGGTCACATTTTGCACCATGGAGCTCACATGTTCAAGGTGCCTTCACTCGTTCATATTCCTTTCAGCTGGACCTTCTTCGCATTCCCAGGGCACCTAGATGAATGTTGAGAATTTCTTCCCCTCCATCTTGGATTTAGTGTTTACTCAGGGACAAACAATTTTCTAAGATCATGGTAGAGGTTGGGTGGTATGTACCCTTTCCACACACACCCATATATTTCTATTCATGCTTTTCTTTCAGCATGTTTGCTTTGTATGCATCCATTTTATTTAGACTACTTGTATTTCATAAAACTAAAAACTATTTTCATTCTAGTTAGTTCTCTTACAATGTTAGTTGAAGTCATATCTAATTGATTGAGATTCGATTCATCTTTGCAATGTATATAGAATTTATCATAAAATCCCTCTTGTTTAAGGTAAAGCATTGATGTTAACTATCTTTCTAAAAACATGGAAATGTCTAGAAATCACCCTTTGTAGCCAACAACATGGGCATCATGTTCTGCATAAAGGATGGTAGACGTTCACGGAAGCAATAGGGATCAAATATGAAGTTCTTTCTACTGATTAGTAAATCATATATATGGAATTGCCATACATTCCCTTATCATGTCATTATTTGGATATTCTGAATTTCAAGAATAATAAGATGCACTTAATCATAAAATCAATGTTGCGTGAACCAAACCCTTTTATACATTTCTTCTTCAGTCTTCTTACATTCCATGCATCAAAAAGAAAAGCAAGAATAAAAAACATGAAATGTGCAAAATGCAAAGCTCGGGGTAGCACACATCCCCTTACCTCTATAACCACTCTTTTATATCCTTCTCTATATAATAAGGTCATATCACCAAAAATAAAGAAAATATGGCATTGTGATCACAAAAAGAAGTTACAATATATGTATTTGCAAAAATAAGTGCAATATCAAGTCAAATAGAGAAGATGTGTGCATTCTCCTTTCTATTCCTCCATTCACTCCATCTTCAACCTAGGGGCTTGTTACATGCTCCATTGATATCCATTGACAAACCTCAAATGTTGCATTACATGCATACTTGTGATTTTACAGGATTCCTTAATTTTTCATAAAATATCTAGACATGTGTGGAATTAGGGAAGGTGTTGAGGAAGTGGTATTGTGAAGGAAAGTCAAGAACGAGGATATGGCAAGTTGTTTTATGTGGTCTCTAGAGGTTGGGCAGCTTGGCCATGTTGATGGTAGGGACTCATGCATACTATGAGTATGAGGCATGTACTTTGCTCGAAAGAGTTTATTTGAAGAGTATATTGGATTTTGTGTTACTATGAGCAAAGTTCAAGAACAAGGTTGTCTGATAAATACTTGTTCATCATGTTTTTAGTTGCATTCAATAATTAGTGTTTGCATAATTTATTGCATTTAACTTAATATATCACATGACTTAGTCTTTCATGGTTTATGCAACTTATTTGATGCTTAATATATATTTCTATTTAATTTTTAGGATTGATGCAAGTCAAGAGGAAAAGTGGTTATTCCTATACTAATGCCCAAGACAATGACCTAAAGATTGCCTATCCTCACTCCCCAACTCTAGCAATTGGAGTAGGATCATTAAAGTATATATGGTCAATAAAATGGATCAAACTTTCAAATCCAAACTCGTAATTGAGGGATTCAAGATCTATTTGATTCAAAATTAAATTACTTGCAAAGAAAGTATATATAATAATACAAGACATTCGACCAACTCGCCCTTGACTTATGTTGACATGCCATTTTTCTCGCACAGAATAAATTCATGAATAATGTTAATTCTCTGGCTAATGATGGAATCCATTCCACATTCAACAAAATTTATAATTTTCCTATATTTATCAAAATTTTCCACATTTCCATCAATTCAATACATTATTTTATCCACTTGTACCCAATTTGGGACTTTATGTAAAGAAACATTTTTTTCAGACTAAAAGTGCATTTTGCTCATCAGTTCCATTTTTATAAGCTTTTTCATAAATTTTCCAATTGAATTTTCCTAAATAAATAATTCTATTACCCCACAAATATTCATCTACTTTTTCCCTTATAAATTTATGGGATAATCCTCAATTATCTCTATCTTCCATTCATTTATTTGGAATCATGGGTTTTCATGATTTTCTCCATAACATTCATGGAATAATTAGAAAATAAAAAATAGGTTTTATCTGGCCCAAGCCACCTAACAGTTCAGATCCATCTTCCACGTGCCACGTGGAGGAATGTCTTGATCCACAGGACACACGTCGCGGCTCATTATGGCAATTTGTTGCCTCTTTAAAAAGGTTTTGCCCAAAATTCTATCTTATAAATACCACCCTAAAAAATTGTTATATTGTGGGCCCCTTTCAAAACACCCGAATTTAGTACATTGAACTACCTCCCTCTTTTATATTCTACATTATATGTGATCAAAGGATCCTTCTTCTGACACCACATGCTTCTAAACGTTGTTAGAATATGAAAATAATAATATGACCATGTTCCTGATTGCTTCTTCAACTACTTTTACCGCATACAAATATTCATATCTACTTAAACTTCTTATGTTCTCTATCTGCATATATCTACTTATCTGATCTTATAAAATATTAGATCTTTCTTACATTCATATTTTCTTATAGTCTTCCAAAAGCTTCCTGCACATCGTGCTTGATCGCCTATGAGGGATCTCTGGAGGAGTCCTAATGTGATTAGGACCCCAATATAGCTACAAAGTTAGGACCTTAGGGAATTATGGGAAGGACACTGACATATCTAGTCTGAATGGTCCAACCACAAATAAAAAATAGTTTTATCGTTTATTATCCTAAAAATGCTGCTATTTTATCAAAATGGACCAATATTGATTTACCGTGCGGGATGGGGGTGCTACCCCTTCCCCACTCATAATAAGAGTCTTGGATTTTTTTATTTGTTTTCTTTTTTATCTATCCAATTCAGATGCCATATCAACTTTCCACCATGGACTCATAATATTTGATCCTATTTTTCCTTATTTTCCATTTAAAATGTGGTGGCCACTTTGAACACCTTTTTCCTTATTAATCATGTTACCACCAAACTAAGTTTCACTATCAATAATATATGTCAAACACATATTATTTTTTGGATAGGGTATGACACAATGGCTACTCTGTTGGGGATCACCAAGACAATATGGGTTGAATTCCATGTCTTTCTGATGATTAAGCATTTTTTAGTCTATTTTTTTGCTATATGTTTGTTTCCTAGTTTCTTTTCTATTCTTTTTCTTTTGACTCAGATGAAGGGCCCCCACATCACTACAATCTATGAGCCCCTGGATTATGGATCAAGGTGATCTAGGTTCCCTTAACCATGCATCCCTTGGTCAGTTTTTAGCACAATTTCCTCTTTCCACTTTTCCCCTTTTTGAAGTTTTTTGGTTTTAGGATTATGTGTATGCTTCCCTAGTTTGGGTTTTTGGATCTCGTTCCCTTCTTCCATTTGTTTTCCTTTTCTTAAAAAAAGAAAAATGTCAAAAGGATCAAGAGAAGACATGGATTGAGAAAAAACCTTTTCTTTCTTGGATAATGGTGTGACTGGTTGCTTATGTTCCAATGGTTTCTTCTTTTGTACTTTACTATTATGGACTTTCTTTAAAAAACATTAAAAGTTTGCACTCACAATTTGCACTCCTACAAATCTGTGTGTCACAGAATGGGTGTTAAACTCATGTTGGATCCCTGAACGTGATGCAAGGTGTTAGTAAAGATACATTTACAATGTTAAACTGGACTTCCAAAGGCCTTAAGAACACTACCTCCCTAGCACTCACATATGGTTATGGTCACATAGTCAGGAGGTGTATTGAAAGCAATACCCGTATCCATTAAACCCAAATTAGCCCCTCGATAGACACCATCTTTATATAGAGAAGTTAAGGACCAACACTTCCTACACAAGTCATGCTCAAGGGAGGACGTAAATTCAACCAAACCTTATTGTCTTAAAAGACATAATCATTTGCTCTTTGTAAGTGTGTTTTTTGGATGTTCATGAAATATTTAAGATTTCAACTAACACCTTCATGTGCAGGTTAAAAGTAAACAATATTGTCTAGATTAACAATATGTTAAAAATCCAAAAATATTTTTAAGATTAACAATCTTTTCAAATCCAACAGTCATTCAAAGATGAACAATCTTTTCAAATCCTACAATCTTGGTAAGATTGACAATGTTTTCAAATCTAATAATCTTTTTTAGATTAATAATCTGTTAAAATAAAACAATAATTTAAGAGTAAAAATCTTCTCAAATTGAACAACCTTTCAAAGATTGACAAGCTTTTCAATTCAAACAATCTTTTTAAGATTAATAATTTTTTAGATCAAGCAACCTTTTTAAGATTGACAATCTTTTCAAATCCAACAATCTTACAAATATTAACAACCTTTATAAATAAAACAATATTTTTTAAAATTAACAATCTTTTTGAATCAAACAATCTTTTTAAGATTTCTAATCTTTTCAAATCAAACAATATTTTAAATATTTACAATCTTTTTAGATCAAATAATGTTTAAAAAATTAACAAGCTTTTCAGGGCAAACAATCTTTCAAAGACTAACAAGATTTTCAAATAAAATAATATCTTTAAGAATAAAAAATATTTTCAAAACCAAACAATCATTTCAAAAATCAAGCGACCTCTAAAATTGATCATTTTCAAGCAACCCTCTATAAAACTCCTCAAGACGAGTAATTCTTCAAACTTAATTGAGATATCACTTGTCAATGTTGGGTATGCCCATTACCATGGTCCTGTGGTACGATGTAATACTATGTTGTTTGGTTCCTTCTATATCTATATCCATGGTCCTAGACTATGATTTTAAACTAGATCACCTATCCCTTTCACACTCATGTCTACATGGTTTTGGACTATGGCATTATTATAGACCACAACCCACTCCTAGTTTTGTCATCAATCTAAAGATGCCAAGACAAAACTCTCTCCCTTTTGATCTCTTACCACTTCCCAAAGGTAAGAAACCCAATGAGGAACTCACCAAATTAGGATAAGGATATAATGTCATGGATTCTTCCAAGAGTTTTAGTTTGGGAACCCCACTAGACAAGGTCACCCTAAATAGGAAAGGGATTCATTGAACATAGTTGCTAGCCTAGCCGAGTGATACCATAATTTTGATCAACTGCCCTACCCCAACCCTTCCCCTCTTTGGAATAAACCCTTTTTGGATGCTCACCTGATGAGTGTCACACCTCTCTAGACTCACAAGACAATCCATCATCCTACCTTCTACCCTAGTTAATCTACCCAACCATGGAAATTGCAAATGAATCTCATGTTAAGGCTAAAGAATCCAACCTGTCTTGTCCAAGATAATGACATATCCCATCATTTAAAATCTTAAAGATAGAAATTTCATAGGAATCCTTTGCTCAAGAAGAATAGTTGAAGACATGATGTCCTTTTTGCATCTCCTAACCAACAGGGGGAAATACTCATGTATTTTTGTATGTGTGTAGAGGTATGCATTCCAAAGTACACTATATTCTCTGGTTTTAGTATTATACCCTGCTCTTGAATCTCACTGATATGAGTTTTATGACATCACAAGAAAATAAAGGATCCCATCTTCATCGAGTTCCACAAACAATTGGTCTAAATGACTCGAAGTAGCAACACAGATTGACAATCCGATAGAGACATCAAAAGTGATGCCAACAACATGTAGGACAAGCCAGTTAGAGAAGAGAATCCCAAGGAATCCCCAATCATGCCTGAATCCTCCGAAGTCCCTCAATCATGCATGTTGGATCAGTTAGAAACACCACAATTTTGCCCCTGTCGGGCATAAGCTACATCAGAGGGTGGCATCATCCATGGTTCATCAGATAGGTAGATTCATATGCCAACTTGTCTACTCCATTTTTCTTGTATGGAATGTGGAACCCCCCCCCCAACCACAACTAGAACCCTTTTCATCCAGGGTCATACCAATGTCCATTGTTCGTGAATGCAAGGGTGATCTGGGTAGCTCCATAACTGATGACACCCATCTTGATCCCGAGGACAAAGTCGAGGAGAAAAAGAATAAAGATAAAGTTGTAGCAGTAAAAGAAGATCCTAAGGATGCAGAGAACATGAACACTAAAGTGAAGGTGCAAGTGGAATACATGAACTGAAGAGGACCCGTCCCAAACCTGCATTCATTTCATTGATCACCACGATCATGGTTTAACCCATACACTAAAGGAATCTATGTATTCCCTCTACCAGTGTACATGATGCCTCCAACAACCCTCAAATTGTTAGTGATACAATAGTTGATTCCCATTAGGAAGTTGCAGTTATCGAACCTACTATCGTGAACCCCCTCTACTCAAGATTATGTAGAAAATCAAGCAACTAGAAGGGAATAAGGATGGCAAGAAAACTTTCAAAAACTTATGTAATTTCTCAAATGTAAAACTATGACATAACTTCTACATGCTTAAGTTCTACGAGTACTCTGGGAGGTAAGTTCTAATGGCCCATGTCCAAGTGCACTGCTTGGACATGGTGGAGGTTCAAGATGATGAAAAGGTATTGATCCACTACTTTAGAAGAACTTGGATAGGTCCAATCTTATCTTGTTACAACAAGCATGCCATGAAAACTATCACCACCTATGCTAAGATGGCCAAAAGGTTCACTGATTAGTGTTCTTGGAATGTAAACCAAGTCCCCACCAAGAAAGACATGGAGTCACTACAACAAAAAACAAAAGAATGCTTCTTAGAGTTTGTCAGAATACAAAGAGAGTTGGCTGACCGGCTAGAATTTAATCCTACAGATAAAGAGGCCCTACACATGATGATCAGAGAAACAACACTTTTTCTCACAACCCTATCGTCCTTATAGAGGTACAACACATTTTTAAAACTATTCTAAGTAGGTGTTTCAGATCAAGAATTCTATCAAAAGAGGGGTCTATAAAAACATAGACCTCTCCTTTCAGCCTTATCCCACCTTAAAACACATCTGAATAGAAATCCAAATGGATGAAGGCCAAAGTAGCAGACCAACAGTGGAATTAGTACTTATTCCAACCGAGAACAATAAGAGCCAAATACCACTTGTGTAAATATCTCTAGTTCAAGTTCAACCATCACAAGATAATACTATTTCGGCTCCAGAACAAAAATTTCAGACAACACCATTTAACTATCAGCCTCAGTATATGTTGCCGCAACATTTGTGGCCTCCAAGCAACTTCAATGGGTACCTACATCCACCATTTCAACTTCCTGTATAGTAAGAGATTGATGAGAAGTCCTCCTACAATAAGTAACCCACCACCTCAAGAAGAAGCCTCTGATCCTACATCAAAAGAGCCCTCAAAGTGAGAAAGTAAGTTCACTCCACTGGGAGATTCCTTAGCTCCATCCTTACAGATATCAAGCATATGCTGAAGTTTCCCACCTTAAGGGAACCACCAAAGGGCACAAGACAAATTCATGTCTCGCGCTCAAGCATGCCCTATAATATTTGACTGGAGCAAGAAAGTCACCATAGTCACACTGGAGGAGATTCCATCATCTTCTAATGATATGGATGTCACATGAGGACCACAATATCTGAGACAAGAGATTATCCTTCCTTTGGACCAAGCCATCAATAATTGGTCCCAAAGTATACGTGGATCATGACCTATATCCAAGATAAGAAGTTGGCAATTCTAGTAAGAACCAAGAATTGAATCAGCATACTAGAAGCTCACTAGGGGCAAAATGGGCAGATGATGTGGGTTCCTAAAATGTCTATCTTAACCAAAGCTCAGTAGACTTCAGTTCCTTGCCCCACAGTGGTACAATCTAAAGTGACTTAGCCAGCAACGGTGCTAGGGATGACCCATGATACTGTCCCTACAAAGATCCTTTCACCTCCAAATAAGGGCAAAGACAAGGTGACCACATATGAAAAGTCCCTACCAACACACGAAAGATGAGACAAACAAAGTCTTCATTACTACAGTCAATACCCACCAAGTACCACCAACCCTCAAACTTTGAAAGGAGACCAATCTGAAAGGCTTGACCATAATTCTTTTTTTAAAAGAGCCTAAAAGAGAGGCATCCCTAGATGAAGTGATGCAAAGTTCCCCGCACACTAAGAAGCAATTATGAAGACACTTTAAGGGCCTTACGTCTCCAAGGACATAAGTCCAAAAGCACTTCATGCCACAATTAGGTTAATCACCACACCACACTTGATCACATTTTATGAAGATGAGATACCTACAGGAGGGGGTCGTAAATGTCCGTACTAATCACTACCATCTATAAGGGGTTCAAGATTCATTATTTATTTGTTGACAATAGATCATGCCTCAATGTGTACATCCTCAAGATGCTTGTCAGTCTAGGAAGGAATCCTTCTGACTTGCAACCAACAATGAGGAAAGCAACCTCCTTCGATAAAGTAATTTAAGACTCCATAAGGGAAATCACCCTTGAGTTGCAAATCAAACCATAGACTTTCATATTCTTATTTTTTGTCATGGAGTTGAGTCCCCTCTTTAAGTTGTTGATTCATCAAAACATGGTGGTTCCCTTATTTTTACATCAAAAGATGAAATATTGTCTGGAACATGCAATCGTCACAATGCAGGATGATAGCCCCGACATCATATCCTGCGTTCAGGAAGATGATCTCTAGTTTTTATTTAATATGTCACATATTTGTGACATAAGCTACATGACTCTGCGAAGAAGATGGTCATGTCATCTCCTATATGACCCTATGATATTTTGTCAACAGTAGCGGGAGATATTAATCTGTCAAGATCAAGGTCTGGGAGCCAAATACCTATGACACATAGAGATCAACTACAATCTTCCAAGAAATTAGGGGTATATTCTAGGATTCTATGGCATAAAATATGCACAACCTCAAATCACTAGATGGACGTCGCATTAGAAACATGCAACATTGTGACTAACTACAATGGACTTGACTTGGAGAGGCTATCTCAATTTTCTGTTGCTAACTCAAGATTTGAGTTGAGAAGCTAGACGCATTCAACTAGATGAAGAGCATAAACTTAGGGTAATATACTAATGGGATCTTGACCTGAAATATAAAGGTCCCATCTGTACTTTCCATGCTCCATAGATGTAATCGAATCATATGGCAATTTTGCCAAAGCTATCATCTCCACGACAATGGCCTACCTAGTGAAGGAGGTTGATGATGATGAACAAAACAATAACCCAAGATTTCCATCAGCATAGGGAATATCATCCTCATCACTTAAGACAAATAGGGTATCTATACCACCCTGAACAATAAACACTCTAAGGATAAGATAATCCCTCCAAATGAGGAAGCAATCAAGATCATGTCGATCACCACAGTCGACCAACCATGCCCAGAGCACCCAATGCATGAAAGTAGTGAAAATTACCATGATGATCACGTTGGATAGGTGAAAATAACTAAATAAACACCTAAAGAAACAAAACCAAAATATGATATAACCGACCATGATCCTCTCTAGATCTTCCCTGGCCGGCCAAGCAAGATGACTCCAAGACTAAAGATCCTGAAGACATAGAGGAAGACTATGGAATCTTGTGTGAAGATTATGATGGCACCTATGACATGATTGAAGGATGGGGAATCAGCACATCTTTGACACAAAAACTACAAACAAACCAAAATCCCTCATCCACCCTGTGCAAAACACCGATAAGGTCCATAACTGGACCACAAAGTTTTGTGAACAAGATCACCTCCCATACCCATAAAATCATGTTAGAATAATGGCACCTTGATGTGGTAAAGGTCATAGAGTGTTTATCTATTTATGTTCTACCTCATCCCTCTTCTCCCTCACAGAAACCTAAAAATGTGAAAAATACCCAAAATCCCAAAATAATTACAAATTGAGAAAACACAAAAATAGTTGAAGATGAACTGGATCTCTAAGAGTTTGCTAGTTCTTTCACTAAAGTAGTGCATATCTACAAAGATTAATATGTGCATTTTCAATATGTACCCATCCTAGAGTATATGACCAAGGATCATCAACCTTTTCATATCAGAGACAAGACAAAGAAAGTGAATATTAGCTCAGTCCCCAAGCAACACCAAGTCAAAATTGGGGCACGTCCACCTTAGAGTAGAAACAACTATTTGATAGAGTCTTACATCACTACATCGATATGTTTACATGAAGCTACTTGGATATGTCAAGATTGGATTAAGATCATAGTACATCATCTACTTATCATCCCATATGTTCACCCTATCAAGCAGAAAGCTAGACACTTATGGTCAGAGTGGAAGTCTAGAAGCAATAGAATGTTGGTTTTTTAGAGTCCACCAACTAACCCACATGGCTTGCCAACATTGTACCTGTACCAAATAAGGATGGAAAAGTACAAGCGTGCATGGACTAGTCCCAAAGATGACTTTTTGCTTCCACATCTAGACGTGCTTGTGGACAATATGACCAACTACACACTCCTCAGCTTCATTGGTGGATTCACCATCTACAACAAGATTAAGATGACCAAGGAAGATAAAGAGAAGGCGATGTTCATCACAGAGTGGGGAGTGTTCTGCTATCTGTTCATGCCATTTGGTATCAAGAATGTTAGAGATACATATAAAAGGGAAATGGTTTCTCTATCCCATGGCATGATGTTCAAGGAGGTGGAGGTCTATGTGGAAGACAAAATAGAAAAATCTAGAAGTTTGGAGGTCCACATCAACAATTTAGAGAAGATTTTCCAACAGCTAAGGCTAGTATCTCTTCACCTAAATCCAGCCAAGTGCATGTAACTATTGCATTTGATAACCTACTTGAGCACATTGTTAGCCAGAGAGGAATTGATATTGAATCTAGCAAGGAATTAGGTAGATGAACTTCCCTAGAATAGAAAAGGAGATATGAGGTCTACTCAGTTTCCTACGATACAACATCTGCTTCATACCAAAGCTCACACCTATAATTTAACCCATATTCAAGCTTCTCAAGAATAATCCTGACTCTGATGGAACAAATAATGTAGGGAGGCTTGACAAAAGCTTAAAGACTACCTCACCAAGCCACCAGTAGTGAAGCCAGTAGTTCTAGGCTGCCCTCTCATGCTTCAATTATCAGTCAATGAAATATTGATGGGAAGAGTGTTGAGTGAATCCACAACCAATAGCGAGAATGTTATATACTATCTCCCTAAAAAGTTCAATGATATCAAGGCTCGCTTTACTACGGTCTGGATTTGATACATGCAAGAAGGAAATTGTGTCACAATTTAGCAACATGTCCTCTACATCTATGCAAAGCATGTCCCACTCTGCTATTTGTGCCATCATCCTAACTTCACATGACAATGCGCCAAGTGGTGGCAATGTTCTCACAATTTGATATTGCATATATACTTACGAAGGTGGTTCAATCACAAGTTCTATCCAATTAGTTAGTAAATTTCCCTCTCCCAGAAGAAGTGACACATGACATGAGTTCCCATATGAAGATGTAGGGATGATCGACCCATCTGATGTGGTTATTCTTACCAATATTGACCTATGTATAATCTTCATCGATGGGGAAGTCAATCTCAAAGGATTCCATATAGGTGTGGTCCTTGACAACCCTAAGGAGAATAACTACCAATAACAAGACGGTTAGAGTTCAATGCCACCAACAAGGTGGTTGACTATGAGGTGTGCATCCTAGGAATTCAACTTGCCAAAAAAACAAAAAAAAACATGCCACCTATAGGTTTATGGAGACTCCCTCTTGTAATATGTCAAGTCCAAAACAACTTGAAGACTCTTCATCAAAACCTAGTTCCGTACCAAGAATGCATTTTCTCTATGGATTGAGATTTTGAATGCATCTCCTTCCAGTTTTTCAGAAGAGAGAACAACACAAATTTTCATGCTCTAGTCACGCTCTCTTCCTAGATCAACATCCAAAAAGACTAGACCTTCTTTTTTGAAGCACAAACATTTCCTCAACCTGCCTATCACATGTCATCAATAATGCAGCTAACAGAGAAGAGAAGGCTTGGTTCTACAACATCAAAGTGTACCTAGAAAGGCAATCCATCCATAAAGGCCTCTCTTGGAGAGAACAACATGCTATCAAATGACAAGCCCCATAGTATGTCCTAGGGGTAGGTGCCTATATCATAGATCTTACAATCAGAATATCCTTAGATGCATCAAGAAGATAGAGATAGAAACCCTCATGAAGAAAGTTCATGAAATATTGTGTAGTACACATATGAGTGGAGTCATGTTAGGAAAAAAGATAAAACTTTTTGGGTATCATTGGAACACCATGGAAACATACTACTACCAATATGTCTGTAGATGTCGATTCTTCTAGATCCATGATGAATACATTCACGCGCCTACTAATTAGATGTACAACACAACGATGCCTTGACATCCTCAACCCGAAGTATTGATATGATAGGGAAGATCAATTCTAAATCTTAAAATGGGAACTGCTTCATCCTTGTCGTGATAGAATAGATAATAAAGTGGGTGGAGGTTGTGTCTATCATCAATGGTTTGGCTTAGTAGGTAATCAAGTTCCTCAAGAACAACACTATCAGCCAATATAGGATACGACATGAGATTGTCTCCATCAACAATATAAAATTTATAGATAAACACTAAAAAGTATTAGAGATCTTTGGAGATCAAACACCACTAAGCATCACCCTACCAGATTCATATATACAAAGTTGTTGAAGCAGCCTACAAGAATCTAATAAACGTTATGAAGAAGACGACCAACTCACATGTTGATTAGAATGAACAACTTCCAATGTCCCTCTAGGTTTATCACACTTCTATCAAAACTTCTACATGAGCCACACCATATTCATCAATATATAAGATGGAGACAGTCTTTCTCGTCGAGGTCCATGTTCCATTGCTCCACATACTACAAAAAAAAATATTCATGAGGCAAAGTGTCTGCAAGATCAAATTTACTACCTCAACACACTTAAAGAACAGAGAATGAAAGATCTACATCATGCAGAATGTTACCATGCAAGGTCAGCTCAAGCATTAAATAAGAAACTCCAACTTTGGAAATTCTAGAGGGGCGTCTTGGTACTAAGTATAATCTAGAATGTTGATTCTAGGGGCAAGTTCAACCCTAAACAGGAAGTTTCTACATAGTCCACAACATCTACAATTGGGCCTTTCTGCACCTGAAGGACATGGATGGAGATATTCATCTTCATTACACAAGCACCAACCTCATCAAGTGCTATTACCATTGATAAGAAAGCTTCAATTATTGGAAGCCTCTATCAAAGATCCATGTAAGGGAACCAGAAAACCCCACCCCTCTAAATGATCTTATAATATACTTAAGTGCTTGGAAGCATTCCCATGTGTACCTAAAGAAAAAGGGTCAAAGTAGAACCCACGACCTAGGACAAAAGGAGCATGACCACAATCATAAGGCCCCAATGTTTCACTAACCTAAATTAAGTGCTTAAAATAGGAAAAACTTAATAAAATAACCCAACATGTTCATGTTTGTGGTAGGAGAAAGGCAAATCCCAATGATCAATGTCATAAGAGTGTTGCTAAAACTATGAATCCCTGGTGGTGGGTTGGATTCAATCCTCACAATCTACAATTTCTGATGCCTACACGCTAACATTTATTGGGGTAGACCTAAAAGGTGTAACAACCAAAGGGTTGAGCAAAATCTGAAACTCCTTTTGGCTATCCATGCCTAATCTCTCAAGAAAAGGTAAGACCAATATTTGTATGGACTACCCTTGGAGAAACAAGTTAGGAAACCTTCCCTAGGCAAACACCATTCATTCTTTATAGAACCATAAGCTCTCACACTAAGGCATGAACATCAATATCCATTTGAAATATTCAAATTGAAAAGATCCACAAAAACTGGACATATTACAAGAAAACCACAAAGTAGTCCGTTATCTTGGCAGGTACATATTTGTGGTGTATTACTACACTAAAATCATGTCAAGAGTGAATCCCACTAAGTTATCTTTGACACTTGACACCTTCGCCCAATTGGTGGGGAATTGTTGCTATTACACGTCATATGGCATGATTTTAGCACTTAGCATGACATCCTTGTCAAGTGGAGCCCTGATCCATCTCCTCCACTAGAATGAAGGTCCTTCTCATTGAAAATTAGGCTGCAAACATTCAGAAGGAGGAACTATCTATCATTGGGAGATTAAGGTGGGTGATGTCTTAAAAGGCTTGGGGTATCAATTTTTATGGTTTCACTAAGGGAAGTGGATGAAAAGGAGGTAATCTTGATAGATGTTTCTGAAAACCATGCTTGGCATGCAAAACACAGATGCAGGAAGTCTAGATTGACCTTAGTTGCATAATTCATCCAAAGGAGGCTCACTGTGATGTGCACCTCGAAATCAATAAGGACCTAGGTCTAGGTTCATAATCAATGTATCATGGAGGGGTTACCCATAGTGGATAACACATACCATGAACAAAGAAAAAGTCCCTTCATTTCAAAAATAATCATCTTACATAAATGTCACTTCATGCCGACACAAAATAAATAAATAATTATAATAAGGTTAAAACTTTCAAATGAGACATACGACCTATCCTCCTAAAGGATTACATGTTCCTACCATTGAGGATTACAATGCAAGCCACTCTAGATACTCAGGAGAATAGTCCTTATCAATAGGGAATAGATCGTGAGTCATCTATTGACAGCTCAACCACATAATAGCTTCCACCTCTTGAACACTTCTAGTTTCAACCATCTACTTCTCGAAGAAAGGTGGGAGCATTTTGAGTTGGTATGCGCATTAGTAATTGTTAAACTACCTCATCACCAAAACTGGGTAGTTTGTAAAATCGAGCAAAATGATCAACCACTAAAAGTTAGGTATGACAACTCCACAGTTTGAGTTATTAAGACATAACTCTATCCATACCTAATGTATGTCCAATTAGGTCAGACTTACAAGCGCAAATCCAGATCGCCAGACATTTGTAAAGGCACTCCAAATTGGATGTTCTTTGACAAGTACTCCTCTACTGTGATATAGTGAGTATTGGAAGATTCCATGAACCTAGAAGGACCACTGTGCATTCCCAGATGAATATACATGACCTTAAAGAGTCCCCTCATCTTCCCACTCGATTGCATTGCATCTAAGTACCCATACAACTTGATCAATATCAAGGAGAAAAGCTTTTCTTTCCTCCAGATCATAGCCATGACTCCAGAAACAACAACTGTCACTTGGCCAACATTCTCTCCAAAGAATAACTCAACTAAGATAATCAATGTATATGCTCAGAAATGGGCCATATCAAGAGAATCAACACCAAGGAGGCACTTTGTTCTTAGACGAGTCCTACAATGGCCATATGAATAAAGTGAGTATCTTTGGTAAAAAATCAAGAAGATTGGGACGTCCTCACGCTTAGAGAACTCACTGGATAAGTATCCAAACTCAACTTCTTTGACATAATATGTCAATAGTCATGAAAGTGAAGCCTGTCGATATTTGCAACATATTCTGAAGTAGGAGAAGAATGATATCCCCAAACTAGGAATGACTGAGAGGATCCTTGAATGGGATCATCATTAACATCAATTCTCTGGATGTAATCCAAATGACGATTCACATTGATGCTCACCAATTCAGCTTCTTCCATCTCAAAGGAATCTATAATATAATGATGCACAAGAGAAAGGTTTAGAGGACAACACCTTAGGAGTGGAATTTCACTCGCCATCCAATGTCCCACGGCTTTGAATCTTCAACACCACAATATGTAGAAAAGACAAAACCAAACTGCCTTATTTATAGGCTTCAACATGACAAACTTGTTTCCTAGAAACTAGGGGAATCTTTGTTCTTTTCCCTAAAGGAATGATGCAATCCGTCACAATTACCAACACCAATAGTCAACACAGACACACTTCCCAAGGACATGTGACTTCTTTTCCCACTACATCATGGATTGGGGAAATCTTCCATGTCATCTAGCATGTGGATCGAGGCAATACGTCAGACTAACCAAGATTTTTTGAAGCTAAATTTTTGAAATCTAATTATGAACCAAAGATCTTAAAACATCACAATACAATTCTCATATGTTTTAGTTTAAAATTTTAAATGTCCTACCAATAAAAACATTACTATGCATCATTTTTCTTGCAAAAAATGTGATACATGAAGGAAAATGAACAAGAAATTCTAAATACATCATCTACTTCTTCAACTTCTTCTTCAACCACCCAGAAAAATGTTTGGCCGAAGGCCGATGATCAATAGAAGAAGACCTAGAGGACCTACACTTCCCACTCACATATGAACAAATAGCACTAGTGAACCACCTGTGAAATGAAGAATGAATATTGGAGGGTACCTCCAGGACTAGAGCAACATTCTTGGGACGAGAAGGACATGCTCCAAATTTTTCCGATGACGTAATTGCAGCCTAAATTGCTACCTCTGTGTGGAAGTT
Source organism: Alisma plantago-aquatica (assembly GCA_963693085.1). NCBI lineage: Eukaryota > Viridiplantae > Streptophyta > Magnoliopsida > Alismatales > Alismataceae > Alisma > Alisma plantago-aquatica. The sequence continues at coordinate 869,696,174 of OY856409.1, forward strand.
TCCCATGCCTGTTATCTCCTCAAAATGTTGAGTATATCCAGGTAGGATATTCAAATTAAAGACTCTGCCCACCACATTTGTACGTGCATCATGTTCTTGGAAGGATGAAGTCCCACCAATGTCTCATGGGAAGTGACACGAACCTCCAACACCAAAGTCCTGATGTGAGCTCAGACTGGGAAAATGGCCAGAGCCTTGAGGAGAAACTGACAAAGAAGGTGGAACCTCTTGAGGAGAAGTTTCCTTGGGTGGATGTTGACAACAAAACTCATATGCATAATTAGCATGCTCCTCAGTAGAGTCATCATCAACCACCTACAAGAAACTCATGTCAAGCAATTACAATTAGATGTAGATAGATGAGAATGTGAATGCTTACGATTGGAGGACATCACAAATGATCATACACCTCTCTCGAAAGAAATATCATCTGACCATGTGTGTAGTACCTCTAATGTACTTTGTGTACATCACCACATTAACTTTTGAGCATCCTAAAGAATCCCAAGACCAAGAGTAACCAATCTAGGTATAGGTTTAAAGGGGATGTGCTAACGACCAACCCACTTATGAGAAACATGCTTGCCCATTTTAAAGACACTCCTGGATGGTTACTCAAACTGGATCTGGTAAGCATCGAGTGATAATGCCTCAAAGTGGACCACACGCTGTGTAGCAACTTTGCACGCTAAAAATCAAAGAAGATCTAGAATCAAACCTCGGAAAATGTATTCAGCTAAAGTACTTGTAAACAATATCATATGTCATATAAGTACTCAACATACCTCAGATAAAGTGATCATCTCCAGTTATCCTCTCTTTATCCTATAATGCACTCTGCAGCTACACCCTGCCCAGTGATGACATATATGTAGAGAAGCGTACAAATAACACTCTGGACAACTCAGAGTAACATGCATATGGAGATGGACGTGGTCATAACCCCATAAATACAAAGGCAAGATCAATAAGATCATCCACTACATATATATCAAGCTAAAATAGAGCAAAATAGGTAAAGACATACCACAATCAAGCCTATAAAGTTGAACAACTTTGCATAGCATGAACCATCTTCTTCATAGAAAAGTCACCCACAAGACGACTCCTCAATCTTGTAAGCAGGTGGGAATACACACCCCACCCCACTCAAAGTAAGGAATGACATCAAGTGAATAAGGAAGGAGAACCAACTATTTTCTCCCCTACTTACTGCATTATTACCAAAAAGGCAATCAATGATCAACACAAAGAGAAACACATTGACCATTGGGGCAGCATACAAAATTCACTATCACCAACCTCTCACCCCTGTGAAAGAAGGTGGCTCACAGTCACAGCTAAACGACCTTGAATTTGTATCTGGAAGCCATACCAATATCATCAGGGTTCAACCCCAATATCCAAGCAAGGCGATTACACCCCCACTTTTGTCTATCTGGCAAAGAACAGTTAGAAATACAACAAAAACTTAACCCAATGATTCCAACAAACAAACTAGGAGTTACACACAGCTAACCAAGCAAAATGAAAAGGTACTAGTCTCCAAACATAAGTGATTAGTAAAAGGAATAAGATAGTGTCTATCAAATATCTTGCACTGACAAATGCTACCAAAGTTGGTCCCCTCAAAAAGTTCCAATTCCTCAGAAACTAAGTCAGCATACAACATTCCCATCTCATTCCAACGGGACCAAAAATATACATTTGATAATCCAAGACCCTAAAGATAAAAAGATAAAGACAAAGTCAATGACTGTCACCACAACTGAAAACCCAACTCAAACATAGAATGGGAAAAGAAAAGAACAAGGAGCAAAGTTTTCGAGTTATACCTCATCACACACTCTACAACCAATGCATGCTCATTCATAGCATGCTAGGATGAGCCAAAAACCTCTCATTTGGGAGCATATCTCCCATGATCCTTATCTCTCCACCATGATGCATGTCCAAAGCAAGCACGTATAAGAAAATTCATACTCATATATAAAGTCATCATACTAGGCAGCAATACCCATTGATACACCTCTGTCCTCTACATCATACTCATCTATAGTAGGTTCATCCTCATGCTAGTTAGAATATTCCAGTTAAAAAGTCATAGATGCAACAACATAGGCTTTGTGCAACAATTCAAATCAGCTCACTCTAACACCAAATGACCAAGAAAATGCAAACGTCGGGAAGGCAAAAATCCAGATTTTGACAAATTGTGTTTAGGTCATCTTCAACCTCCAAACCACAAAGAACGTTAGGAAGGTCAAAATCTGGATTTTTTCCTAGAGGGACAAATTTGGTTAGACTAAAGCTGAGAGATGAAGGGTATACCTCTTTAGAGATGAAGGAATCCAAAAACTCCAGAAGATACGACCTAAGTAGGCAATTTGGAGCTCCTTTGCTTTAGAAAAACACTGACTAGAGAACCACCTAAACACCGCATAGAGGACCATCACAGAATGACTAAATCCACAAGCCACATCAACCACAAGATATGAAGATCTACCATTGCTTTCTCTCTCTTCGTTGCCATTATTGTTGCTAATGTGCTTGAGTTGATCTTCATCGCCACAGTCATTGTGCAAGAGTGGGTGAAATGGGAGGAATAATCAACCCTCCCCCATTTCTCCTCTTTTGAAAACATAAATATTACAAAAATTACAAATAGGAGACTATATTTTTAGACAAATTTCTAAAAACCTTTTAGAAATCATTAAAAATCACAAAAATAGAAAAATATAAGGAAAATACCAAAATTTTATAAAAAGTTGAAACTTTAAAATCTTATCTCAAGAATATAATTTTTTTCTATTTTTAAGAGGGGTATTTTTTCCTAAGATATATTGATGGTCCTAGATCATAACCTAAAACTAAACCAAGCCTTCACACAATTCCTATAAAACTCCTTTGGGTCTTGGCTCATGACCCAAAACTGAACCAAATCATACCTCATTCATAAAATCTTTGATGATCCTAGATCATGTCCTAAAATTGAGATAATCATGCCTCAATTTATAAATCTCTCGACGACCTGGAGCTTAAAAATGTACCAATCCTATTCTTGATTTATAAATTCTTTTACACAAAACCAAGTAAGAGCCAAGAGGCCAGGGATAATCACTCATCAACAACATGGGAAAATGGATGATAAGCCACTATAGGAACACGTATTTAAGGCCACCATATCACTGGATGATCACCTTATAATCAATCTCTACTTGTTTTTGTGATTTTCCTTTGAACTATAAAACATTACAATGGAGAATAGTCACTGGCCAAGAAGGTCACCTTAAATTTGGATTTTTTCTATCATCCAATTTTGAATGACCAAAACCCTATCTTGGATAGGCAAACTCACCATATTTTACCTTTTTGGTTTACGGTCCTAGCCTTGAATTAGTCCACTAAAAATAAAAGAAAAATTAAAATGTGTAAGAAGAATAAGAGAGATGATGATCACTTTTTCCAAAGATATTTTTACAATTGAGTAATACCATAACTTTTAATTATCATAAAACTCTTGATCTTTAATATTTATGAAAGTCTTAATCCTATCCATTTTTTCACATCCACCTTTTTCTCACTATGAAATGAGTTAGTGAGAGAATCAGTTGGAACAAGAGAAATGATGAGAGTCACTTTTGTTGCTGGAAAACCTTAAATATCTCACTAGAACTCCAGGGAAACGAATGAATGGTCAGAGATAGGTCAATGCCTTAGATCTTATCTTTGTTATGAATGGCTTTTTTATTATTTCATCCTTAGAAGAGAAATGGTATTACTTACACTTTTCACCTTCCATAAGGTTATTCTGAATATCCTTGATGAGTCCAACATTTTTGTCTTTTTGTGACCAAAAGGGGGTAAGACTTGGCTCAGGATTGCAGTTGTCACCCTTGCCTTGAGCTGGGAAAACAGTTGACATCCCATTTTTGCTCACTCAAAAGAAATTTACAATTAATGCTAATCCTCTAAATAATGATGCTTCCATTCAGCATTCCACACATCTTATCATTTTCTTATAGTTTTGCACATTCTCTACATTTTACACATATATAATCAATTTATTTCACCAACTTCTACCCAATTTAGGACATTCTGTGATAAAACCTTCTTTCTAGACTAAAAGTGCAGTTTGCTCAACAAGTCTTCTTTTTATAAGAGTTTTCCATAAATTTCCCTATTGATTTATCCTAAATATAATATTCATTTTCCCCCACAAATATGCAATTGGCTTTTTCCTGATAAATCTGAGGGTTAATTTTGAATTATCTATATCTTTCATTATTTTAATGGAAATTTGCTAGTTCTAATATATTCTTCCAAACATTCCTTAAATAATTGGAGGATAGAAGAATAAGTTTTATGCATCTTGGGCCACCCTATGGATCAAAGCCATCTTCCATGTTCCATGTGGTGGATTCCTTAATTAGCGGACCACGTCTCCCGATGCATTGTGGTGATCTTCCGCCTCTTCTAGAAGGTTCCATCTAGATGCCTAAACCCTAATTCTATGCTATAAATACTCCACAAACCCATTGTATTTTGGGCCCCTTTAGAATCTCCTAATTCTAGAGGATCGAAATATCTCCCACTTTTATTTTCTACATTATTTCTGACCAGAGGATCCTTCCTATGATACCACCTACTTCTAGATACAGTTAAGCAGTAAAAATAGTAATCTGACTGTCTTCTTAATTGTTGCTTTAATTGATGCTTCCCACTAATTAGACTGTTTATGTTCATATCTATATATAATTGTTCATATCTACTTAGACTGTTTATGTGATCTATCTGTATATCACTATTTATTTGATTTTGTAAGAGATTAGACCTTGGTTCGACCTCGAAGATCTTCATATGCATCCATCATGATCACCCGTGAGGAATCTATACTATGGAGAACTTGAGGCTATTAGGACCCACAATACACCAAAACAATTAGGACATTTAGTTAAATGATGGGAAGGACATGGACATCTCCAACCCCAAAGGCCTTCCCATAAAAAAAACGTGGTTTTATCATTTTTTATCTTATTAACATTAAAACACTACATTTTCTTTTAAAGGAGTCAATACCAATTTAGCGTGTAGGGTGTGGGTGCTAATCCTTCTCCACTTGTAACAAGATCACCATATCTTAATTTCTAACTTTTTTGTTTCTTTCATTTTTATATATTTGATTCAAATGCCATATTATCTTTCCACCTTAAACTTACAACATTTTATCCTTTTTCTACTCATTTTCCATATAAAACATGGTGGTGACTCCGAACACCTTTTTCCTTATTTTCCATGTGATTGTAAAACTAAGTTTCACTACAAATGATATATTTCAAACATATCCATCTTGCATGATTGTTATAATCCTAGACATAGAGATCTTGAAATGTAGGACTAGGACAGCAAGCAATATTGTTAAACCCCAGATGAAACCACAAAAGGGTGTTCTATGGGATGATAGTTTAAAGATTTGTTGGTAACAAGACCTCAAGCCTACAGAGAGATCAATCTATATAAATTTTATATTGTGAAAGGATATGTAATTCCTAGAAACTAATCTAGTAGATGTATGAATGAATATTGCAATACTTAGAATAATTAGGTAGGCATTGGCAGTGAAACCTATCGTCTTGGTAATTTTATTATAGTATAAAAATAATTTTTGCTTGGTTAATTTATTTTCTTTCTTAATTTAGTTAAAAAAATTATCCATCTATCCTTGTTAATTGTTTTTTAATTATACTAAATAATCAATTGTTTCTAAAAATTTATCCTTTTGGGTTTGGTCCTTAATTATACTACGATAAGACCTATTCATTTATGGATGGTGATTATTTTTCTTAGTTTCGGTAAAAGTCTATGTACTTTTCTTCACATGAATTTATTTGTGTAATAACTTCCACAACATAGTATCTCAGGGCATGAGGATAGAAATTGGCGGTGGAGAATGTTTGATCGAGAGATGAGGGTGCTCCCAGTACCATTATGTAGGGAGAATTTGATGTGGAGGCTTTTCCATTCTGGGTAGAGGAAATGATAACCCTTTTAGGCATTTTTTAATATGGTCATGGGAGCAAGTAGCTAAGGTCTCACTGTGTTTAGGTGGAATCTATAAAAATAGACTGAATACAATCATTTGATGAGAATAAATGGGAAGATAGGTAGAGGGTGAAGAAGATCTCACCAATTGCTCTTCTCTAGACAAAAAAGGTTGCGACCTACATAAGATATTAGGCCCATCTTGGGTACTCAAGCATCTATCATTTCACATAGAAAAGTTTACCTTATAATCATCATATGACTTAATTCTCAATCACATTGGAAAAATTACCACAGATCAACAAGAGTTGCGGTCTTAATCACACTCTTATAAGTAGCTGATTTCAAGGCATTCAGAGGCCATACTTTGTATGGATTCTCAATAACTAGTGTATGTTGAATAATATACAAATCTGAGTGCCTTCACATAATCTCTAGATTACTACAGGGATACCCTATTAGATTCCCTAACTTCTAACACTAAGGAAGTTGTACAATCACAATCCACTACAAGATTTAGAGTTTCATTGATCAATTACTCCATTTACTTAAATTTTATAGAGACAGAAGGTAAATTGCAGAATGGTATGCTAAGGGGTGAAAAAATCAAAGCAGTAAACACAATGAATCCCTAATTTATGCCCAACATGCATATACATAGTCAGTTCTCCATATTTTTTCCATACATAGGCTATACCACAAGAATAGTCACAATAGCCAAGAAAACAATAGAAATACATATCTCATCTTCAAGAAACATTTTTGGAAGCTTTCATTATATTCCATTGTTTGAGCATAATATGGAAAAAGTAGTATAAGTGTCAAAATTGGAGATTTAAGGAATCATACACAGAAAGTTCATAGAATGCAACATTTTGGCTGAAAATGATTAACCATTTTTTCTTAGAACAACAAGGGAAAATATAGAATATAATACACCCAAGTTCCTATAGTTTTAGAAAAAACTATTAGAAATATCCCATTTTAACCTATATAACATGCAATCAGTGACATTGGTGAATTTATGTAGAATTTTCATCACAAAGAATACTAAAAAGAAAATAAAAAAACTCACCTCCATCACGTCTCCAATAGGTGCATGCTCAAACCAAAGTTACAAATAGACATGTAAAACTAGGTCAAAATCCTCAGGAACCCATGGGTCAATTTGTTTTAGTTGGATTTGGGTGATAAAATTTGCCACCCGCTGAAAATCCCAAACTCATACACACTTGTTTAGTTAGCTAGTTTCGCAGGTGGTCTGCAAGGAACCCATAGGTGACCCTCTTAACTAAATTAGTAACATTATAATAAATAATGATCAACTACTGCTCAAAATAAATATGGTTATCTACTACTGCCCATTCACTATTAAGGAGTTCAGTCCAAACTTAAACTTGCCTAATAAGAAATATCTCACAGATAGATGTTGGGCGGAATAATGTACACATCTACTACATTATCTAATTGATGTATCAAACTTAATACAGAGTTGTAATGTAAGTTGCTTACTCTAGTTTGTCAAGCATAATCATACATTAGAGAATTTTAATTATACTTAGTGAATTATACCCCAAAATTGTATGTGGTTGTCATTTGTTTTATAGAGTACATAATACTTGATTCCTTTGTGCTATATTTCACGTAAAAACACTAGAAAATGATCTCTGAATACCGTTAAAGAATAAACTCACAAAACATTTTTTAATAGAAAACATATAATATGGGCACTCACGGGTAAGCCACAACCCATTGGGTTGGGTTTGGATTTGTCTTTATTTGACCCGTTTAAAATTGCGTCTTTTTGACCCACACCTACAAGACCCAAATGTGCAATGACCCAACTCAAACCCAACCCACCCACCCACCCACTTGACATGTCTAGTTACAAAGCCCCTCCAAACAATGCAAGAATGCCCACTTATGTAAGCTTAGCGCCAACTAGGCCAAACAAGGTGAAAATAAGGAATCTTATATAGAGAACACATATTTGTTCTATGGACCTAGAAGAACCTCATCCAAGAGGGATATGAAGAGTGAATAAAATGAAAATATGAATACAAAGGAAGAAACTACATGGACTTGTCTACCACTAGGTTAGGAAAGTGAGTTCTAGCTTTGATCCTCTAAAATCTTACTAGAGTAACCAACACACAACAAGTTTTTACCACAAATCACCATCTTCCAACTCCATTAGTATTCTTCAAGCTCCAAAATACTCAAACATAAGTCTAGACTCAATGAGAACCCATATTTATAAGAAAATATGTGATATGATTTCATTTCATCCCATTTATAGGTTACATGGACCTCCATGTTGACCCAAAAGGCCTACTTTGACCTCAAAAACCTAGTCAAAGTACTCACAACCACCCCCTTTGATCTCTAAAATGTGTCACGACTCACTTTAATAAGCATCAATCAGGGAACTTGGTCTAAGAGGGTCAAAACACCTTCTTCAACCACCATTTAATATGCATTGACCAATACCCAACTCGCAATGACTGAAAGAGGCCACAACAATTTAGGTAGATCTACATCAACCTGACCTAGAAATGTATTGACCGCAAGGTGCAGTTAAAGCAGTTGACCATGTTTGTTTTGATTTTCCTAAACGGGTTATAGAAGACCGCTAAAAGCTAAAACCAGGCTCTACGACCCACTCACAATGCATCATTTGATCCAATCAATCGATGCTAACACTTAAAGTATATTTTTTTAGACTCACAAGTTTTAAATTTCATTGAACCAACATAGGTTCTACACATCCTATAAAATATACAAATAAGTATTAAAGCATGATTTTTAATATTCAAACAACTTAATAGAATACATAATAAATCACACAATTCATGCAAATTCTGAAAAAAAACATGATTAAACCAATGCTTGGGAAAAATAGATTGATATTGTCATAAATGTCCATGGTTCTACATGTTTGAGGTAGGTTGTCATATTTAGTTTTCCAAATAGATAACTAAATCTTTTAAGAATTGAAAGAAATGATTTTATAATGCAACCCAAGGGAAGTAGTTCCCTTTACATATCTAAGTAACCTATCCAGATCTTCCCAATGGGTTCAATTTGGATAAATTATGGCTCTACTTAACTAGAACACAAAAAAATGCAATGTCAGGTCGTGTGCAGTTCATAGCACACATTAAATTCCAGAAAAAAGTGAGAATATATTAGTTAAGAAATAGAACTACCACTCTAATTATTAAATAAAGCTTTAAAATGATCATATGGAGTTTTGAAAGGTTTCAATGATGTAATGATATATATCTCAAGTACTTTCTCAACATAGTAAGATTGAGAGAAAGTTATACAATAAACAAATTTAATAAACTTTAAATTGTAAAATCACATACTTGACTCAAACATGCATAATATCAAGCTTTCTACATAAGAATGACTTATCAGTAGTAGTAACTATTATATTGGAACATTTTTATATAAGAATATCTTATTGGAACCAATAAAGAAAAATATCATTAATACATTTGCAAAATGTAACCCTTCATCAACCAATATTAAATGCATACTATTATAAGATTCATTTAAAATAAATCCTAATGATGATATTACATTATCAAACTTTCCATGTCATTATTTAAGGCATTATTTCAACCATATAAATGGTTTACTTCTAACTGATTCATGTATGTTTACTCTAACCAACATGTAAAATGCATCCTTCCCTCACTACAAAAAGACTAGTTTTTCTTCACGGACCAATTATGTGACAAACATCTCTCTGTAGGCCCTCAAAAATAGGAATGGTTATCAACCTAACCCTCACAAATGGTCTATGAAGAGAAATCATGTGAAAAATACCTATGGCCCTCAAAAATACAATTATAATGGACTAAGTGGCCCTCACAAATGTTATATTGAAGGACTATTTAGCATTCATGAATACATTTTTGAGGGCTTCTTTGATTCTCACATATACACTTTTGAGGGTCTATCTGGTCCTCGCAAATATTTTTTTGATGGGCTAATGACTTCATTAATATTATTTTTGAGGGGTTATGTGGTCTTCATCAATAAAATTTTGATGATTTTGTGGGACTAAAAACCTTCATCAATATATTTATGAGGGACTAAAAGACATTATTTATTAATTAATTTATTTTTATACATTTCTTTTTATGTAGTTCTTACTCTAAATACTTGTAGTCTATAGATGAAAATTTCAAAATTTAAATTTTAAATCCCAAAAAATATTTGTATAATATTCATATAACATCATAACAACATTCACACACCAAAAATTCACACAAGAATGTTGGATCACCGAAAACCAAGATTTGTAATTGAACCAAAGTATCATATATACATTGCTCAGTCAATGTTAAATAAAACCAAAAGCCATATAAATGGATATTTATAACAATCAAAACATCATGCTTAAAACTCCTAAGATCTATAATGTCTTCATATTCCTTCAAATGGGGTCGTGCTTTTCATCAATGTCAGTCCTCATACAATTAGCTATGTTCTACTTCTAAAAATGACACCAATCAGTATATCAATGGAATATAAAAGGCTTACAAATACATAAATCATAATACAAAGTGAAACTATCCTTATAATTCTACATTGGTGTAATCCAAGGTGCATTGACGGTCTAAATACATCTTTAAAAAAAACTCTACCTTGCAAGAATAAATAGGGAAAAAAGCTAACCATTCATCTATATCTCAAGGATGATGAAGATAGCCAAGTAGAAATGTTGGATATATTTATAGATTTTATTGTCAGATTATCCAACCATTTTCTCCAACGATCATTCAAGTCTTGTTCATGTAAATTTATAATGGAATAGAGGTCTACATATACATGGTAGACAAAATACAATCTACTAAAAGGCACTATAGGAAAGAGCATTGCTTAGAGAATATTGAATGCCTCATTTGAATGGTGAAATACTAGTGTAAAGAACACTAAGGATGATGTTATTTGTGTGTTCTACATTTGACGACGACTTTGTGGATTTTTTATCAAATGGAGGGCATTGCCTTTCAATAATAGCCCTAAATAAAATAAAACTATATGTTAACATTTTTATGTGATTATCAACATCCAAATGAGTCTATAGTTGTTATGAGGTACACATGGATGAAAGCTTTGTGAGTGTCCACTTGTATCACTTTGCATGTGAAACATGCCTTCAAAAGACCCAATTTCAACACCTTGCATTTGAAACATATTTGTGGTAGGTCTAGTTTCATTACCTTTCATGTGCAACATGCCTAATCCAACCCCAGTGAATTGCTTTGTCTAGGAAGTATAACTAAGACAACCCATCTTGAATTTTGTTGCTTGGAAAACATGGCTAAATCTTCACCAATTTTATTATCTTGTATGTGAAATGAACCTACACTGGACCAATTTATTCAACATTGAATATGCAAGACAACTAAAACAATCCCACTTGTAGCATATATTTTGAAATCCATCTTTATTGACCAAATTTGTGGGGTGTTCTATTGCACACTGAGTATCAACACCACCACCTTAGAACAAACTAATCATTCATGTCACAAAAATATAATATTACAATGAGATAGAGAATCCAACTATAAGTTACATGTGCTAGTTGATACCAATTTATTATTTGAGATACATCATTATTTAAAACAAAAATTGTTTGAGTAAATTCTTTAATTATACCCTGAAATGGGAAATAATCACAGAGATATATTTAAAATAATAGTTGTAACTGACATTTCACATGTTAAGTAATGCAATGTACAAATTTTGCATTTGGATGACTACCTAAATTGAATTATTTCTAAAATAACAAATATTATTACTTTGACAATAATGATTGCACAAAATACAAGTACCCAATGAAGAAGATTACCTCAATGAATGATTTTTTATGTAAAAAATCTTGTTGTGGTTATTCACCTCACTTCAAGTCTAGATGCCATATATGTGTTTTTATTACTATATCATGTGACCGTTCCACAATGGAGGGAGGGGGCAAATAATGTAGGCTTGGTGGGATGGTTCTATTGTCTCTAGTGATTCTTCTTCAGGCCACCCTACAAATAACAATTAATATAATCTATGACAATAAACTTTTTTTATTATCAATATAAACAAATTCAATATGTGTTTTTAACATGTAGGACTTCCATTATTCTATTGCATGTTTGTGAAAAAAAATAAGAGAAACTAGAAAATAAATTACCCCACAAACTTCAAAATTATACATGCATTAAACCATGAAATAGATGATGTACTATATTTTTTTTTATAAATACATGCAATTAAACCATGAAACAAATGATGTACCTCTAACATACAAATTGAAACATATTCTAACAAATAAGTAGTTCTAAAATTCCCATCATGTTTTTTTATTGGACTTATCAATAAACGATCCCAAAATGTCACTCTTCATCCAAGACACATCATCAGTTATGCCATTGTCAATAGACTGAATTTGTAGATCAGTCAAACAATTCTCAATAAGAGGCACTTCATAAAAATCTTTAGGATGATGCTTGACCACTATGCACCAATCGTTATCATTCAGATCCTTCACATAAAAGCATTGCAATGCCTGAGAAGCTAGGAGAAAGGGTTCCTTTTTTCATTTTATCCTAAAAGTGTTAATATGTGCTAACCCATGTTCATCAATTCATAATCTGTTAGAAGTTCTTTCATCATACCAAGAACATATAAATAATGGAACTTTTATTCCTAAATCGTAAGTTATCTTAACACCCACCTCTGAGTATCCAAAATATGTGACTTGAGCATTAACATGATCTCTATCTTTACCACTTAAATGCCTTGATGTGTCTGTAGATGAGTACACTCTACTATTTTGTGTACTACATGTAGATTCAATATGATTTGAACAAAAATGATATCCAATGACTAAAAAGCCCACATAAGATATTCCCTCAGCAGAAGGGTCCTAGGATATCCATCTTAAATCCTCACTGATATTATTTCACCTAATGTCTCACATATGAATTATTGATTTTACAACAAGTAAAACATTAAGATAAGATCCACTACATAGAACAAGATGACTTACTCTTTTATTAAAATACTAACATGCTCTGTAAACCACATAGAAAACTCTATTGATATTTCATTTCTAAATTTTATGGTGCAATGTTGGGTTCCATCTCTTGAAGATAAAACATGTGCTCACTATTTTATTTTTAAGTACCAACTTATTGTACAACGAAACTTATATAACTTAACAAGAATTAAATGATATAAGATTTACCTTCTATAGATATCAAATTCATATTTATTGAAAAGGACATAGTGATGAGCTTTCTCCAAAGTGTGAATGTCAAAATTCCTTGACACCCCCAGTCTAATTGGAGATTTATCAACATTACGGGGAGTGTGAATGAGTTTTGTCTTAAAATTGGATAAGTACCTAGAATAAAATGTCAAGCTTTATTCAGCCAAATAACCTCTACAAGCTTAGCTTTCTTTCTAACATGCTTCTTCACTGTATTCAAGTATATCTCTATTGGGTACATCCACCTATACCAAATAGATTAGCAATCCAGACTTCATAAGCTAAATAAATGGGAAAATGCATCATAATGTTAAAGAAAGGAGGAAATATTATCTTCAATTGTAAAAGTGTTCCAAAAATGTATTTATCAAAGTCCTTGAATTCTTCAACATCAATAACAATTGAGAAAATCTTATTGGAAAATGAACAAAGTTTAACAGAAGGTTTGTACACTTCTAACCTTATGCAATATCGCAAGGCAACTAGTAAAAGTTTCTGCATAAGAACATCACTTTTTGGGACAAAAAAAGGCGTGAAGATTCCAAGTTTACATCAATGTTAGTATGGAAACAAGATCAAATGGAAAAAAGTAATATGACCTTACCTAACAAACTTATTTGGCTTCTTCACTACAAGCTTCAAGTTGTCCATTTCTTTAGGTTTTACTCATTGATTCTGAGAAAGAGATCAAATTGCATGACTACTAAAGCTAAACAAAAAAAGTAAGGCAAGATCGATTCTAGTTCTCCACTACTACTTCTTGTTCACTGGCAGGTTACAACACAAACATTAGTTGGTGTAGCCACTGCTTATTCACAACATAAGAGAACAATTGCAGGTTTGGCAAAATGGCTAGAAGAAATAGTAGAGGAGTTAGTCATGTCAACATTCAAGAAGGAGTGACTGATAGAACCTTGCAGGTTTGATTCTAGGATTATCATGAGAGAGGGAAAATTATGGCACAGAGAGTTAAAGGCATCATCAATTTAGAATACCTCTCAGAGTCAAGCAAGAAGAAATCTCTCCAGGGACTCAATGATGTGGATTAGTCATGACTCACTGGAGGAGATTTAACGCCAGTGTGGATTAGCATAACTGACATCACATGGATTAGCAACAAGTCACTCACAGAGATCTTGACGCCAACAACGTGGATTAGCAGAAACCAGACTCGCGTGGGAGACATAGTTTGCAGTGCATAGGGGTTTGGCTGGAGAGGATTCATTAGCTGGAACTACTTTTTGTACTTTGGAAAATCAATTAACTGGTATATTAAGATCGGGGTTGGAGGGAAATAACAGAGGGAAGCCTACAAATTTGTTGTGAGAGACTATATTAATTTATAATTTATTTATAAAGGAAAGTGGGTCACAAGTAACCTAACATTTTATTAAAGACACGGTTCAGATACAAAGCCTTATTGGTTAGGAAGGATCCCTCAATAGTAAATGTTTGTTTCGAAAGTCTCTCATATCTCACAATTGTCCTTCACAAAAGTCCTTATTTTTTGTAGTGACTTCCATTTGATGGAAAACAATGTTATCTATGAATCCACAACAATAAGAACTCAAATTGTAGTCATTTTCCAAATATGATAAGAAATATTAAATAGGATATTAACTACTTTTCTGTGTATCCCCTGACAACATATATGGATTTTTACTTATTATTATATCTATATTAATTCAATGGTTTTTTAATATTCATTTACATCAAAATGCAGTGGAACTATGAGACAATTCTCTAAAATCCTAAGTATTTTTAAAAGATTAGATTCCATCATTCATGATATCGTTTGAAAATATAGATGCATAAGAAATCTTCTAGACCTACATAAGAACACATACAATTGGCAAGATGCTGAAAGGTTTCAAAATGGAGGATTCAATCAGAGAAAATTTATCCATATTTCATGGAATCAGTCTCTCAAGATCCCAATGTTCCAATTCTTATGAAGAATAGAAAAACATCAGTAAGATACCATATGCACTTGCAAATGGATCTATCATGTATGCAATATGATGTAATCATCCCATTATCTTGTATATATTGGACAAAACAAGATGATATGAGTCAAATTCCAATGAAGGTCATTGGAATGCCATAAAGGACATCCTTAAGTGTTTAAGGAGCACTAAGAGGATTGGTTCCTTAGTTATGGAAATAAAGAATATTTGGGTGTTCCAAAATACAAAGAAAATTAATGACCGCAATCTAAAATTAGTATTTAATAGGAATTGTAAGCTAGAAAAGTTCCAAACTACAAATTGTTAATTTGATTATACAAATAGAAGTCGAGTATACTGGTGTTATGAACACATCATAGGATATTGTATGGATCTAAGAGGTTCATATTTATGAACTTATAAGTTGTTCCAACCATTGAGGATATAGAAGAAATATGATGATAACAATGGAGCTACTGGTTAGGCAAGGAATATTAGATAACATACTACATCAATTCCATCTCATACAAGATATTGTATAGTGAAAAGATGTGAAACATGCAATATATCAACTAAAGGAAAATGTTGCTAACCCACTAAATTAACACTTGCGCAATAGAAACATGATGGACATGTTTAAGATCACTTGGCATAATATTCATGGGAGATTGGATCTAAGTGCAAGTGGGAGTCTGTTGGTATATATTCCCAGAGAGCCAATCATATAATCACGGTGATGGCATATTTTGTAAAGGATTTGATTAACAAATAAAGGCAATCATACAATTTATTCTGCTTCATTCAGTTATGAGATAATGATGAAACATAATGAATGTCGAAGTAATGACATTACTCAATGATGTATGTCTTTAGGTTGATGACCTGAACAAGGAGATCACACAAATGTCAAGAGTATGTATATTCTTGATATGTCCATAATCAGATGTTATTGTGGAAGGTTGATAGATAGCGATAACACATAAGATTAGAGTGTGTCTTGGTTGATGACAAAATATCATTAGTCATGATATGTGATATCAAACCAAACACATACATACTTGTTAGAGAATAATGTATCAAGCAGACCCACCTTGAGAGTGAAACATGGAAACTATGATTTGTAGTCAGAATCATCTCTCACAGTGATGGTGGTGATTGTGGTTCTTAGACCTGAAGTTACTACATTCATCACATATTATTCGATGTACTTTGACATGATCCACCGTGACCTTGAATAAGTGTTACCATAAAGGTGATATTTGGGTGCACTGTGACACATGAGGATGATTGTGAGTGATGTAGATGGGATTTATCCCTCCTACATGAGTTTGATATCGAGGCCACTTGATAAGTGAGATTGAGAAAATCATGTGAATGCACATGTGAATCAATAGATATTGAGTTCATATATATATATCTCAGACAATTTGATCTAATTCATGGAACAAGGATTGAATGTTGAGAGGATGATGACTCCATGCCTTGAGTTCAATATGGATATAAATGACAAAGGAATTATACAAGCACTATAACACCAATCACACATTGTAGGTTGACATTGTTCTCCAACTTACATAATTACTTGGATAGTAATGATGTGTTGCTATATACCTCTCATTGATTATGATGTTATAAATCAGTTATGGACACTCACTGCCAAAGTAACTTGGAACCTATAGGGTCACATAGATAGGATGCACTTGGAATTGAAGTTTATTCATGAATGTAGTTTAAATTTGATTACTAAATAGTAAGGTATTCAATTTAAACAACAACTGTTGAGTAATTGACTAACTAAACTCTGAATCGACCAGTTCAAGTGTTAAACCAAGTAGTTGGAGTGGCAGGATGAGTGAAACTGCATTGTCTGAATATTAGTTGAGTTGGGCCATGAAACGTCTGGTTCACATAGTGAACCGATCTGCTCACTCAAACAACCCGTTCATGTGATGAACCACTCGATTCATTAATTAATTTGATTGGATCAAGGATTAGTGTTGATGTTATATTTTGCATTAATTGGACATTAATTGCCAATACAATTGCGATTGGGAAACATGATGAAATCATTGTTTCAACGGTTGAACAAATCAGCTTGCATGCCAACCGATCGGTACACATGTGAACCAACCATTTTTCCGCTCATACGATGAGAAAATTCATGACATTCTGTCCCCTTTGACTCCCGCTCAGAGTGGGAACCCTGAACATGATCCTCCTATAAATAGAGGAAGTACTAGGGGATTCTCAGATACATCAATCATCACTGACAATTGTTGTCTTCTCTGGTTGTGGTAACCAAGAGAACCCCGAGCAAGTCCTACTTGGTAAAGGAAGGAATAGAAAGTGGGAATAATTATGGGAGAGCAAGTTGGTGCTAGTACACTGACTAGAAGGGAGAACTCCTTCTTGTCTGTTCTTCTAGAATGACAAGAGTTCCCAGTGGTCTGTGTGGACTACTATAGAGGTGTAGAGGTTGTTTTCTACTACTAGGAGGACAAAGTCAACTGTTGTCTATGGTGATCAACTAGAAGTTGTTACTGACATTGTCTGGGTGTGACTTGAAGAAAGGTGCAAACTGTTGCGAGAGAACTTTCGTTGGACTTTTCCTACGACCAGGTATGACCTAGCACACCATCCTTACCATTATATAGTTATTGACACGATCTATTGTTCAAAGGGGGAAATAATAGATTTTTTTCTACTGCCTATTATGTAGCCATATTTCCCTACATGTATCTATTAGATTTGTATTCTCCCCTTCTGGTAATCTCCGGTGCATATTATATCATTGCATGAGTGGTAATAAAGAAAAATAGTTGAGTTATACTCTCCTTCCCTATCAAACTCAGTCTTTTATGTACTTTTCTAGTTTGTTCTATGTCTCACTCTTTAAGTTTTAAAAAAATTCAATGCTTCATTAATACTTATAAGTAGACATAGAGATATATATTTGAGTAATTAATAAAGGTTATTAAGTATATTTTGTATCCCTAATAGTTACATCTTTATACTAAAAAATTTCATTGTGTACCACATGTAGTAAGTCATGCTTTTATCAACTAAATGGAATGGTTTCCTAGGTTTTCAAGCTGACACAAAAACAACATACCAATGTTATCTATTAATGATAATATTAGGAATAAGATTTATATTCATCATTTTATTCATGGAATCATAATTAGCATGTCCTGGCCTTTATACCAAATATTCAATGGTTCAAGATTCAAATGAATTCTATTTATATTATAAGAAGAAACATTAATAGGTTCAACATTAAAAAGATCCTCTACATCACAAAACCTTTTTGCATAAACCAACCATCACAAACACGAGTCAGTACATATTCATTACATTAGAATATTTCTCTCAAACCATTCATAAACAATATGGAACCATTGCAGACATGTCTCACTTTGTGAAAGTTAGAACCTTTCACAAAGGAGATTTAGATCCAAACAACCTTTGCATTTGAGTATAGTGCTGAAGTTATCTCTTAAGGTCACTGACTCATTATTAATGGCCTAGAAAGATATAGGTAGGGACTTATCAACACAATGTGCACTTTCTCCCCGTTATAAAAAACCAAATATTTTGATTTGTATATATATTTTTTTGAATTTAAAAGCTACATACTCATCATTGTCGAGGAAGTGTTGGTCAAGATGTTGACCATAGATCCAACATGATTCCATGTTTATTAAACTTCCTAGAGGAAAGTCCTTATCCCAATGACAAACATAGTCATAATTCCAATATGGCTAATTAGTTTGGAACTTGCATTTTTGTTTTTGGTTAATCTTTTTCCATATAATCTTACACTTCCTTTTATGTTAAATTAATGACCTAGTTCCAACTTAATAATCCAATTAGGATTTTCTTGGATGATTACATACTTGACATGATTGATCCTAATTTTATCTTGATTAATGATGATAGTTTGTAATGATGTTTTGAACTTCATTGTATACTTTAAAGCATGTTTTGATTTGAATATTTAGGATTTTCAAGTGAAACCCTAATAGGTTAATATTAAGATTTTGAAAGTACATAAATACACAATTTCATAAATATAGTGGTGTAATTTTTATTTCTAGTATTTTAAAAGTAAGTTAAGTTTATTTTAAATTTGGATATTTCTTAGATGACTCAAATATATGTGTAACTATAAATTTTTAGAATATATGAATGTTGTTTAGTCTATTTTTGGTCAAATTCTAAAAAAACTGACCATGTTTTAGACTGCAATATAGCATTGTAGTGTTTGATTTTCATTTATTTACTATGAACTCCAAGTGAGATGAATTGTAAGTGGAACTCTGAAACTATATCTCAGACAATATAATTGTTTTTCAAAAAAATTGAAGAAGTTTTTATTGACTAAAGTTATATGATATATTTATCAAATAACTTTTATGATAGAAAATGTTGTTGAAATAAAAGAAAATGTAAATATGGGACTTATTTACAAATGTCCCAATTACATTAATTTATCTATATGGGTAACTTAGCACCCTAATAGCTCCCAAAATTCATTCTAGAGAAATGAAATCCTAGAGAGAGGTGGAAAACTAGAGTTTGAGTGATGAAGGAGGTGGGGATGATGATCTAGGAGTGATAAAAGCAAGTGTACATTCTTTAGATAGGTTTTCATGATGAATCTTTTATTTCATGTCTAAGTTATATACCTCCTATGATCTACATCAAAATAATATCAAATCACCCTCTTTCTCTTTCTTTCACTCCATACCCCTATTCTAGAGTTCCCAAGTTGAATATAGTAAGAAATGATTTGAATCCATAAGAATTGATTGAATTTCTAGAAATCTAGAATTTTTGCAAAGTTTTTGGGGTTCTTGGAACTTGAAGTGAGTTCGTATCTCTCTCTTAATCTCTATAACCATGTTGAAAGAATAATTATATCCATCTAAAATAATAAACATCCTTGTTGCTTTTATATGTGATTGGCTGATCATTTGGGAGGATTCTCGAGAAACAATTTCCACTGATTTAGGCTCTTTTCTATAAATACTACATTTTCTAGTTCTTGGTATATTGAATCAAGATATGTGAAAAAATTTCATGGCTAGAGAACCACATGGTTTTACATATATATTGCTTAAAATCCGCCTAATGAATGTTATGGTTGAAAATTGATTTGACGAGTATAGAATCATGTATAAACTAAGAATGACTTTTCAATTGTATTTTTATTTGAATGCTAGAAATATTATATGACACGAACATAAGCATCAAAATGTTCATTTTAAATGGAGATATTCCATGTGTAGGGTTAGTTTTGCTAAATTAACTCAAATGAGCAAATGAATCCATGCATTTTTAAAATTGATGAATAAGTTGTGTGGAATGGAAACTAGGGTCTCCATTTGTGTGAATAGCATGAATAAAATCATGTACACCCTTATGAGGTTCGTGAATAATAATGTTCTTGTGATGTATTGAGTTGAGCGAACTTCTTGAAAATCATAGAAATCTAATATTAAGACGCTTACGAGTGATAGAGCTAGAACTTGCATATAATCTTGTAAATGTGATTAAAATTTCCCAATTGTAGGTATTATTACTTCACTTGAAGTTGATAAGTCTTATTATGATGATCTAATACTAATACATCTATTGTAGTATAGTTTATGGAATAATGAGTAAATCTTACATGAATGCACAAATTTAATACAAGTCATAAATAATGATTGGGAAGATGGCTAAAGGTTAATGAGTGAGAAGAGGCAAGCCTAATATGTGATAGTCCTTAAATTGAGAGTTCTATAAGGAATAGAAGAATTGTATATATTTGCCAAAATATCACTAAAAGCCAAAGTATGTGGTACATGTATCTAAATACAAGAAAAGAAATGGACAAGGGTGAAATAAATGTTGATGATAAGTAAGGATTGGAATAATAATGAAATTGGCATGAGGAAGTCTTTCAACTATTTATTTAAATATATGTGGGTTGGGTTAAATTGAATGAAATACACTAAAACCATACTATAAAGTGTTTTAGTGAGAAAGAAATTTTATGCACTAAGTAAATTTAAAATGATTAATTCCAAGAATAGTAGTGAACATGATATCAAAGAATTATGACTAATGATTATCAAACAAAAGAAAAATGAATAAAATTGATAGTTTGATTTGTGAACTTAATTGTAACACTAATATGATGAGATATGTGATAATCATGAATGATTCTGGTGAAATAATGGATTAAGAAATGTGCTTAAGTATAGTCTATTTCAGTTACAAGACAAAGTTCAAGAATGCAATTTGATTCATAAGAGCACATGTTTGGATTGTACTTGTCCGTAGAACACTTGTATTCTGAGAATGGTCTAATATGATGGATTTCAAATGAGACTACATGTGTGTTGGATAGTAACCCTGCCTGAAAAATGATAAATAAGAGGATTATTAAGTGTGTTATGCACGTTTATGCTTTGATATTTATTCACATCTATAGAAATCAGATGTAATAAGTACATATTGTATGATAAATCTATTATGAGCATGATGAATGACACAAAATTTCTATATGTTTATATTGTTACTAGTTCTAATGTCTATGTGAATATTTTTCGAGAACAATGATATGGAATGAACTGATAAGAAATATGTTGAGATTAGATTGACATACATTGATTATCTTTGATAAGTCATGTTTAGCGTAAATTTTGGATATTGAGGTTATGTCTTGGGCTAATAGCCCACTGATTATGACTGAGATGAGTTGATGTGAAATTAAAAGAAACATACATGTCACAAATTATAGATTTATTGTATTTCTTGTTTCAATCTTTGTCTTTATTATTAACCCTATTATGCTTTATATCATTCTAGTTGTGCGAGAATGCATACACTTTATAATTGATATTTTAATTATTTTTATGATGAGTAAATAGATTAAATATTAAGAGAAATGATGACACATCTATTTAGGTGTCCTAAACATTGTGAGTTTTCCCCAAGGTCCATACCAAGGAAATGAAACAGATCTCCTTATCATAATTATAAAATTATTAGAAGGATTCCCAAAGTGTAGATTGAGATCTAGAAGGTTAGACCACTAGGATTTTAGAGAGAGTAACAGGACATGCTTCTAGCCCTAAATCCTCTACTGTGAAAGTCTATGTCCATGAGGAATAGAGTGATAAAATGAAAACTGTGAAACATGTGAAATGTGATGTTCAATGATGATATGTGATATTCTGTTATGTTGGTTCCTATCTCATGTACCTTAGATGAGGATACGAACCTCTTCAGGAAACCTTGTGATGGGCCAGGGTCTATGGTTGATGTTTTAGGGTGGCCAGATAAATCCTAAGATAGTGATGGTGAGTCGTTAATATAAGAATCAGGCGTGGTGACTTCTACTTGGAGAGGTACAAGCTAGGTAGTTTTAGGATAAATGAATAAATGATGACAATCTGTGTAAAACATGAGTTGAATGTTTGTTACATTCTTTTTACTACTACTTGATAAATCTATTATTGTTGAAAATGATTCCTTTTAAGGAAATTAGTCATTCATTTATAAAAAAAATATGATTCATTATTCTTATCTATCTAGTTTGGTGTTTGATCTTAAATGTTGAAAACTAGTAGATGTTGGAATTTAACATCCACTATCATTATGATTTGAATTAACTTGTTATTTGAATAGTTGTGTTTGGTATACATGTCCTACGTGAAATTCAGCTACACTACTTGGCATATTAATCATGTCACTATTATGTAAAAAAGCAGAATCTATCATGTTAAAAGAGGTTACAACGTATATTCTTTATTGTAAGTTTTATGAAAATACATACTATATCACGTGCAAATTTAGAACTATTACAACAACGATATTTAATATTAGGTGTACTCAATGTAGGGTTCAATAGAAAATAGAATATTAAATAGTCGAAGGATAAAATAAGAACAAAAATAAGATCAAAATTTATATAAAAATGAAGGGTCCACAAGGACCTATATTAGAAAAAATATCGCTTCAGTATAGGTGCATGAATGTGCAAATGATTTCTCTCTTTGGATAGAACATTCACGCATTCTATACATGCAATTTTCTTGAAAAATCTTTAACATACCTCAGTTGTTTAGAGAGGATTGATGAGCATGAACAACAATGGTTGAACTCATTGGGAAGAAGAGAATGATTTCTCTCAGAAGTCATCAATCACCATACAATGAACAAGGTAAATGAAATATGAGAATTTTCCCTAGTCACAAGAGATGCTTATTCAAACAAATGATGTGTCCTTATTTATCTTTTTCTATTCATGTTCACACATTTTCAAATTCCAAACATTGACAAAACTAAGTGCATGTTTATTGGGTTCATATTCGATCAATTATCTTAGGGGTCTGGAAAACCATTAACTATGTTCAATTAGCATGGACCACTTACCTTTTTCACTTAGAGAGTGTATTCTCTCTCTCCCTAGGTTGAGTAAAACCTAACCACAATCTTAGGGGTCTGGAAAACCCTAATTATCATGTTTGCAACATATCTCACATTATTATTCATTTTATTCACCAAATAAAACCCTAATTTCCATTTCCTATAAAACCAACATCTGGAGACTTATAAACAGACTCTAAAAACTACATTTTTAGATTCCTCTCAAAAAACATTTCCAAAACATATTTTTTTCTCATTTTTTTGAGCATCGAGCGATTTACTATGAATTAATGAAAATGGACCAATCAGAATTTAGAAAAATGCCACATGGGCCAATGAGAGCCTGCCATATAGGTGTGGGTCTCGCTCAAGTGGATTAGTGGTCAACTGTAAAAAGAAACGTAAAAACCTGAAAATGCCCATGACAAGGTGTGACAAAATCCACTGCGGTCGGGGCTAAAATGGGGAAACGTCACATGTGATCGTTCCCCCTCGATTCAGCGAAGGTTACAATGATGAAACCATCGATTTGCAAACTCCAGATCCTATAGGAGGGATCCTCGGTGAGAACAGAGGCTCTAGGTGGATTCCTCGCCTCAAGGCAAATCTGTTGAGCCCGCTCCCGAGCCCAAGCAAGCAATGGAGATCCACCTTACTGCAGTCGCGAGCACCGGAAGGGAGGCAAGATGGTCGAGATCCCAAAACACCCTGATACAATGAGGGAAAACAGAAAAGATGCATCTGCGAGGAGCCAGTGAGTATAAAGATGCCAGAGCGTGAATGATAGAATACTAGGAGGTGTTGCTCCGCATTATATTGGGAAAAACAGGGGAAGGTGGTGAAGATCTAAACGTAGATGTACAGGGCCGGAAAAACACCAACCAAGGCCGCAAAAGATCGGGTGGAGTTGTCTGAGGTCCTGGGCGGTGTTACCTTGGCCAGTGAGACCCAAAGGTGCCATGGCGTCAAAGTGTCGGTGAGCACTCTGACTGGCTCAATAGGACACGATAATTAGGGGAGTCGTGCAGCAAAACAATGATAGTAGGGCAAAGCCAGGAGGTTGAGGATGCTCACCGCTCTTCCTATTGAGCCGAGGTGGACCGAGGAGGCCGGGTGAACTCATGGTCTCCAGAGATGGAGGCAGAGGTGGTTCGGGCATTCGGGCTAGAGTAGGTTCAACTGGGCATAGAGGAGGGTCTAGGGAGGGTTGTTGCTTCTTTTGGTACCTTGAAAAGGCAACGAGGAGGATGGAGAAGGCGACTGCGGAAAAATGACGGAAAGGACATCACAAGCCCTAATGGACATTTCACGTATATAGCACAAGAGGGGTAGTTCTAGGGATCGATGGATGCGTAGGGGTGAGGCAGATTCAGGGGAGAATAAATCATGAGGAGAGGGTGAGTAATGAGGGAGAAACCTATCGGGGAGTTACTCGTTGGGTCGGCGCCCCACTTGCCCAAATAGGCAGAACGTAGGGGATGACCCGGGTACCCTCCGATCAAAATCCAACGGCCACGAGAGGTGCGCTTGAAACAAAAATAAAAAGGGAAAGCGTGACAGGGCAAAATACATCCGACTTTAGGGAAAAACAAAGACATTAAATGTAATTCCTAATCAAACTATACTCAAATCTTTCCTAACTTAATTGAGTGGTTAAACAAAGTCCAAATGAGTCCAAATTTGGACCATTGACTAATTAAAGGGTCTAGAATATTCCTAGCCAATCAGATTTATGTTTCTTCAATGTTAAGTATATGATTTCTATTTTTGTCACTCTTTCTTAATTTAAATGTATAAACTAATTAAATAATTGATATAAAGGTTTCCATTGTGAGTTCTTGCTCCAAATTACGAGATAAGCATCATTAAATCTTTAAAAGACATTCCATACCTCTTTCTTGCCCTATGGAATTGAAGGAGAGAGAAAACGAGAGCAAAATCACTTCCTGTTGGTATGTATGCCCTGAGAGCCAATCATGGGATGATTGGTGGGATACATTAAGATTGATTTGATAAACATCAAAGGCAAGCTTCCAATTCTTTCTAGTTCAGTCATATGAGATAGTGATAGAACAGATTCAATGTCTAGAGAATGACAGTACTCAATGACGTATGCTTTCAGGTTAAGGACCTGAACGATGAGATCATACGGATGCTAAGAGTTTGTACATTCTTGTTATGTCCCTAGTCGGATGTCATTGTGGAAGGTAGATAGACAACAATGACACACAAGACTAGATTGTGGTGTTGGTTGATGACAGAATCTCATTAGTCATGATATAGAGATATCAAACCAAAACACATAGGTTCTTGTTAGAGAACAAGTGTACCGGACAGACCCACCGTGAGTTTGACACATGGAACCATGACATGGTAGTCACAGTGAGTACTCACAGTGATGGTGGTGAGTGTGATTCTTTGACCTGAAATCACTACACTCAACACATGTCGTTGGGCACACTTTGACATCATCAAACGCAGTCCTGAAACATGGGTTGTTATAAAGGTGATGATTGGGTGGCTTTGACACATGGGGCTTTTGAGGGGTGAGTGATAGATATGGGATCTGTCCCTCCTGAGGGAGTTTGATATCTAAGGCCACTTGATGAGTAGGATTGAGATAGGTGTGCGCACGCATGTGTGAATCCGTATGTGATATGGATGTCATACATATCTCGTTCAATCTGATCTGAGATCAAGAAAGTGAATGAACGTTGACAGGATGACTGTTCCATGCCTCGAGTTCATTCGGGATATCAGTGACAAAGGAATTATACATTCACTATAACACCATTCACGGATTGTAGGATTGAACGTTGTTCTCCAACTTTCTACTTTCACTTGGGTAGCACTGATGTGTGACTAGGCACCACTCTTTGCTTGTGAAGTCATAAGTGTTATGGACTTTCACTGCCAATGTGAAATGGACCTGTAGGGTTACACACATAGGATTTAACCTGGAAGAGGAGTTTTGTCCACAAGCAATGTTTAGATTGATTACTAAAAGAGTTTAGTAGTTCAATTAAACACTCTGTCAATTGATAGCTCAATATCATAATGTTCAAGGTGTTGGACACATTGATTGGAGTATCAGATTGATTGAAACCGCAATTGACTGATTCTGTACAATCTGCACTCCCAACTGATCGACTCATGAGATGAACTGATCGGCTCAGGTTGGTGAATCGGTTGGCTCAAGTTGTGAGTCGATCGGCTCATGGATAGGGTGAAACGATTGCTTCAAGTGTTGAAACGATCGGTTCAACTGATGCGACCGAGCAAGTTGGGAAAGTAGGATTGTTGAGAATTTTCCTTGCATTTCACTTGCCCAATTTGATTGGAACAAGGATTGGTATTTGATACCAATTAGAAACAAAAGAAGGAAAGTCAATCAGGAACTGATCAGGATCACAAACCGACCGGTTCAAAAAGTGAACCGACCGGATCATGGGTCCCAACCGATCGGTTGAGTGTCAACCGATCGGTTGAGTGTCAACTGACTGGCTCAGGTCCCCAACCGACCGTTTTATAAATGAAACGATCGGTTCATATTGTGAGTTGGTTGTTTTTATAGAAAATCTCGAACCCTTCTACTCCTGCTTTTAGTCCCACATTGCCCGGGATGGAGAACCATGTCCCATGACCCTCCTATATATATAGGGGTATTGGGGGCTTCTCAAAGTAAAACTCAGTGAAACCAGTTGCTCTGGAAAGTTGTCGTTCTCTCTGGTTTTGGTAACCGAGAGAGAGCCCGAGCAAGTGCTACCCGCAAAGGGAGGCGCGGCAAGGGAAAGACAACTGCAGTTGCAACTGGCAGTAGGAGAGTGTGTTGGCGACTAGTACGTCAACAGGAGGGTGCAAATCCTTCCAACTTCTTGTGGGACAAGGAGTGTGGATTTCTAGGTGGTCCGTGTGGACTAATTCAAAGGAAGGAGGTTTCTGCCGCTCAGGAGGACAACTGTCAACCCCGACAGTCCCGGTGAGAGGAGGAGTCGTCAGTCCCGGTGTGACCAGGAGCTGCACAGACACCGTCCAAGACCGGAGTTGAAGACCGCACAAGGCGCGAGGTATTGTCACCGAGCAAGCCTCGGGACAAGGTATGATTCCACAAACCATCCCTTTCCTATTGTATAGACGTTGACGCGTTTCCTTATTCTGGGTTTGGGGGAGAAAATTTTTGTTTCCGCTGCCTTCTCTGCCTCCCCTAAAACCCAACAGTGGTATCAGAGCCACGTCAACTGCTCTATATTTTAGGAATATCGATATGATCGATTTTGGTTTGTCGCCCTTATTTATTGCATATGATGCGAATAAAATTGACTTTATGCATGTCCAATCCTAAATCCACAAATCCCAATTTACATATATGATATGTATTATTAATGCACTCGATATGCGTCGCCCTTAAATGAGTTTTGTGGTGGATGTATAGCGTGGTTATGGCCAATAAACCCTATCTGTGTATGGTTGTATGTGGTTTCTTGCATCTCGGTCTGCGCACCGATCTTCCCTCTCCTATTCCTGATGTAACTCGAAATAATTCGAGATTCTTTCCTACCTTTGCTCCCCCCAAATGTAACTCGGGGTTTCCCTTTTAAGCAATGTAAAAATAGGATAGAATTTTATTTCCTGTTATGTCAAAAATGGCGGACATCCAGACGACAGCTGAGACGATCAGTTCAAGGCGTGAACCGATCGGTTGATGTTCCAGACGATCAATTCAAGGAGTGAACCGATCGGTTGATGACCGGTTCGAGGAGCGAGATGAGTGGGTGGCGGCCATGATGAGATGCACGATGACCGGGCAAACCGATCGGTTGGAGGAGCCAACCAATCGGCTGGTGGTACCCAGACGATCGGGCCAGAATGAGCAAGTCAATCATGTGATGAGTTGATCTACTCTGAAGGCAAAGCACAGAGTTCATCTTGTACAGGTTGCATGTGATGTAGACCTAGATGACCGTGATTCCTCTTGGCTCGAGGAATCACATTAGGATGGCCATAATCATTGCTTTTATCATTTTGCATGTTTTCTGTAGGATATAGCATGTATATGATACGTACTATGTATTGTGGTGATTGGATATGTATATGTATATAAAAACCAAATCCCTCATTAAAATATTAAGTCTTATATGCCTTCCATTAGCGGCACACATGAAAAACTCGATCGACCAAGCGTAGGTTATGCCAAAGCGTGGTGCGCCGTCTATCTTGTGGAAGTGTGAAGGGTAGACATGTAGGTTCTTCCAAAGCAGGGTGCATGTTTACCGTGTCAGCTTTTGGGTTAGACTTAACTGGTGATTCTTAGAGCGTCTAAGCCCAGAGGCAAGGAATGTTCATGGCAAGGTGTTGCGCATGTTCATTCATCAAGAGTTGCATATGATGCAATTGGCATGATGGACTACCTAAATAGTCAAGATTGTAGGCGATCAGCCAAAGTTGACTCATGACTTGATGAAATATAGATCTTGCCCACTAGAAGGTTGTACGCTGCAATCTTCTGAATTGATGGTGAGGGCTATCAATTTGAAGTAAAACAGTGGGAGCGATAATTAATTAAAGGCCTAATTTTATCGTCAACTTTTCAAATCAATCAAATAAGTCAAAAGCGTTTTTGGACTAAAATTGCATATATTTCCTTTTGTTAAAATAAATGGTTAATCAACAATAATCACTTTATTTGTGATCGGTCTTTGAGACCAACAAATTAAATGGGAATAATTCCACAACTGGTTAGGATGATGAGAAGTGTTCTCAATCAAAGAGTGAAAGCTCTAAGTCCTAGTTATACCAGAACCAGATGAACTCAATCCCACCACATCAATGGTTGAAAGTATGCTTATGGAAGCATACCGAGGATGACATTGATGAGGAGTGCTTGATGTTGTGTTCTCTGAACTATGAGTTGCACAGACAACATGAGACATATGATGTCTCCAGGAAACTATCCTAGTATGTCATGACAGAAGGAGATCCAGTAAGGTATTCACACACTCAATGTGATTGGGTATGTGGAAAACCTGACTAAGAAGGATTCCGTCTGAGCCAAGGGTTGGCTATTGATATGATACTGCAAATGTTGCGAGAATCATACAATTCATGATAAGCTACATCTTTGACAAGTGTTGACAGAGTTGTTGGACATGTTGAGGATAGTAGAGGCAAAGATGAAGAAAGACAAACCATAATCTTTGATGTGATCAAAGAAAAGGTAAATCTTAAGGGCAAGGACAATGGCAAAGCAAAGAAGTGTTCTGATGTTAGCCAGCAATCCAAGCCGTCTTCAGCCTCAAGGCACATGGGGAAAGGGTGTATGAGGGAATTGCCCTCAATATCTGGAAGAACAAAAGAAGATGAAAGGAGGGGATGGAGATCTCCACCTAAGGTATCATGAAATGAACCGCTTCTTTATCTGAGGTATATGATACCAAGATATGGATCTATCATATATGATATGTAAGATCTGCAAAGAAGTGATGGCCTTTGTGAAAGGACCAAGAAAGAAGTACCCATCATTGGAGCAAGTGTTGCTGCCATAGATAGGAGTATCTTTCAGTTTATTTCAGCCTAAAGGGCAAGAAATAGAGTTGAGAACTGCTATTTCATATATTGCCAATAGATAGAAACACTTTATTTTTGCATATTGTATGACAATGATGGCAATTAATAAAGTTGATGTTTCAATCTTAAAGATATGATCTTTATGGCAATGCCTTGTTTATCTTGTGATACATGGTATGCATAAGATAAAATGATACCTAAAGTTATTGACAACTCAAACAATCAAATTAGCATCAATCATGAGAAATTCATTTCTAGTTTCCATGTGATGGATAAATCTAGACTCTTTTGGTTAGAGAACCAGTAAGAGACATGAATCTCTTGTACATGATTAATCAATCTTCACTAATGGTAGTGGGAGAATGATTATCCAATTAGGTATAATACATGTGATGTATTTGCATACCTATTGGAGTAAATGCTAATACTTCAAAAGGTGTTTAAAGAAATACTAATATGAACATCTTGAAGTGTTCAAGATTATCATAGATGAAGTGCAAATTTGGTAAAGTGTTAATTCTTGATGAGATCAATGAATGAAACACTTGGACCAAATGTTTGAGATCCTTATGAGTGATTATGATAGTGTATCATAATGAACTCATGATTAAGGCATGGTGATGTCTAAATCAAGAAGGAATCATACTCTAAGGAGTTAGAGAATGATTATCAAATAACTGAAATCACTACTAAAGGACATTAAGAATCACAAGGAGTTGTGAGTTTATATATCCTTGACAGATACACCTCAAATATCTATGTGATGAGTTGTTCATGTGATGAGTCAACTATCTAGATGAATATGAGGAACCAAATTTTGAGTTATGGTTTATGACCATTACATCCTAAATGACATCCATGTGAACCATAAGGTATGACCTTGATGGTAGCACTCATTGGATCAAATCCATAAGTGCAAATGAGTCTTAAGTGTTAAGACACATGGATAACATTTTGAGAAGGATGATGCTTGTTGATTGCAACTTAATGACTAAGACATTTATCATATGGATACTAAAATCGCATTCCTATGAGGAATAAAACAAGGATGTGTATGTGACACAACCTATAAGGTTTATGAATCCACTAATGCAAATGAAGTCTATCAGTTACAATGGACTAATCAATGTGATTGATTGAGTACAAGCAACTCAGAATTGGATCTTTACTTTGATGATATAGTCAAAGGGTTTGACTGATATGTCAAAGATAAAGAAGGGATCTGTGATTTAGTGGGAGCGTGTTCACATTCCACATGATGATGTGAAATGGAAATGTTCTAGAATGGAAATCCAAAGTGGAAATTATCTTTAAGGAATATAGAGATGTTTCCTATGTGATAGGAATAGAGATCTATAGAGATAGTTCTCGAAAACCTCTTGACCTGAAAAGAGAGAGCATACATTGGCAATCTGTACTAAAATGTTCAGTATGCACAGATTAAGTGGGAGAAAACTTGTCCATATTATATGGAGTTAGTATCCCAAGGCCAAGTGTCCAATTCTTATCAAGAATGGGAACACTAAGAATAGATATGGATCTATCATGTATGTAATCATCCCATAATCTTGCATGTATTGACATGGCAAGAAAAAAATGCATTCATCATCTTGTGTGTGAGACATGACAATATGATGTGCTCATCCTGATAACTCGTATGTGAGACATGATGAGTGGATGTCTATCTGCTTCCGGTAAGAGTTACTGGAATACCATGAGAACTTGATAAGTTCTTGGGAAGTACTAGTTCTATGGAGATAAGGAAGAGTTCAATGTAAAGAGTTACATTGATGCGAACTTCTGAAAGGACAGAAAATTAATCACAAAATATATATAGGATATATAAAAGTGAAAGTTTGTGATAATTGGAAGTGTTCTAATGAAACCATTTAAAAGGAAATGACGAGTATCTGTGTTTTAGTGAACAGCAGTGGATACTATACGGATCTGGAAGTTCATGAGATGAACTTATAGATATTCCGGTCATTGATGACAAGTATGGAATCCTTGATCATGCAATGTGGCTAAAGGTTAGCAAAGGAATACTAGATCGCATATTATGGCAACTCCATCTCATACGTGTGACGTACAACGAAGAGATCTGAGACATGCAATTTATACTAACTTTGGCAAGGTGTTGCCATGACTCACTATGTTGGCACAAGAGCACAGTAACATGTGGGACATGTTTGAAGATCACTATGAATATGATTCAAGGGTGATTGGCTCACAGTGCAAGTGGGAGTCTGTTGGTATGTATGCCCTGAGAGCCAATCATGGGATGATTGGTGGGATACATTAAGATTGATTTGATAAACATCAAAGGCAAGCTTCCAATTCTTTCTGGTTCAGTCATATGAGATAGTGATAGAACATATTGAATGTCTAGAGAATGACAGTACTCAATGATGTATGCTTTCAGGTTAAGGACCTGAACGATGAGATCATATAGATGCTAAGAGTTTGTACATTCTTATTATGTCCCTAGTCGGATTTCATTGTGGAAGGTAGATAGACAACAATGACACACAAGACTAGATTGTGGTGTTGGTTGATGATAGAATCTCATTAGTCATGATATAGAGAAATCAAACCAAACACATAGGTACTTGTTAGAGAACAAGTGTACTGGACAGACCCACCGTGAGTTTGACACATGGAACCATGACATGGTAGTCATAGTCAGTACTCATAGTGATGGTGGTGAGTGTGATTCTTTGACTTGAAATCACTACACTCAACACATGTCGTTGGGCACACTTTGACATCATCGAACGCAGTCCTGAAACATGGGTTGTTATAAAGGTGATGATTGGGTGGCTTTGACACATGGGGCTTTTGAGGGGTGAGTGATAGATATGGGATTTGTCCCTCCTGAGGGAGTTTGATATCCAAGGCCACTTGATGAGTAGGATTGAGACAGGCGTGCGCACGCATGTGTGAATCAGTATGTGATATTGATGGCATACATATCTTGTTCAATCTACTCTGAGATCAAGAAAGTGAATGAACATTGACAGGATGACTGTTCCATGCCTCGAGTTCATTCGAGATATCAGTGACAAAGGAATTATACATTCATTGTAACACCATTCACGGATTGTAGGATTGAAAGTTGTTCTCCAACTTTCTACTTTCACTTGGGTAGCACTGATGTGTGACTAGGCACCACTCTTTTCTTGTGAAGTCATAAGTATTATGGACTTTCACTGCCAACGTGAAATAGACCTGCAGGGTTACACACATAGGATTTAACCTGGAAGAGGAGTTTTGTCCACAAGCAATGTTTAGATTGATTACTAAAAGAGTTTAGTAGTTCAATTAAACACTCAGTCAATTGATAGCTCAATATCATAATGTTCAAGGTGTTGGACACATTGATTGGAGTATCGGATTGATTGAAACCGCAATTGACTGATTCTGCACAATCTGCACTCCCAACCGATCGGCTCATGAGATGAACCGATCGACTTAGCTTGGTGAACCGGTCGGCTCAAGTTGTGAGTCGGTCGGCTCATGGACAGGGTGAAATGATTTCTTCAAGTGTTGAAACGATCGGTTCAACTGATGCAACTGAGCAAGTTGAGAAAGTAGGATTGGTGAGAATTTTCCATGCGTTTCACTTGCCCAATTTGATTGGAACAAGGATTGATATTTGATACCAATTAGAAACAAAAGAAGGAAAGTCAATCGGGAACTGATCAGGACCATGAACCGACCGGTTCAGAAAGTGAACCGACCGGCTCATGGGTCCCAACCGATCGGTTGAGTGTCAACCGACTGGCTCAGGTCCCCAACCAACCGTTTCAGAAATGAAATGATCGGTTCAGGTTGCGAGTTGGTTGTTTTTGTGGAAAATCTCGAACCCTTCTACTCCTGCTTTTAGTCCCGCGTTTCCCGGGATGGAGAACCCTGTCCCATGACCCTCCTATATATAGGGGTATTGGGGGCTTCTCAAAGTACAACTCAGTGCAACCAGTTGCTCTGGAAAGTTGTCATTCTCTCTGGTTTTGGTAACCTAGAGAGAGCTCGAGCAAGTGCTACCCGCAAAGGAAGGCGCAGCAAGGGAAAGACAACTGCAGTTGCAACTGGTAGCTGGAGAGTGTGTTGGCGACTAGTACGACAACAGGAGGGTGCGACTCCTTCTAACTTCTTGTGGGACAAGGAGTGTGGAGTTCCAGGTGGTCCGTGTGGACTACTTCAGAGGCGGGAGGTTTCTTCCGTTCAGGAGGAGAACTGTCAACCCCGACAGTCCCGGTGAGAGGAGGATTCGTCAGTCCCGGTGTGACCAGGAGCTGCACAGACACCGTCCAAGACCGGAGTTGAAGACCGCTCAAGGCGCGAGGTATTGTCTCCGAGCAAGCCTCGGGACAAGGTATGATTCCACAAACCATCCCTTTCCTATTGTATAGACGTTGACGCGTTTCCTTGTTCCGGGTTTGGGGGAGAAAATTTTTGTTTCTGCTGCCTTCTCTGCCTCCCCTAAAATAGAACACTTCCTTCATATGCTATTATAAAAATAAAAGGGAAAGTGTCTTAAGGATGCCAAGAGAGTATATTTTCTCACATTTTCGAAATAAAAGAATAAAGGGAACATTATCATTTCTTTTTGGGAAATTCCAAGAAGAGGAGAGAGAAAATGAACAGTAGGGGTTTTATTTTGGAATATATAAACAGGAAAAGCATACTTATTGCCCAAGTCTCTAATATTTCTAATTTCTTGCTTCTTTATCTTTCTCTTTCTCTTTCAAACCTTTTAAACTTATTTCATAAAAGAAAAGGGAAAATGCATTGCCATTATTACACAAATATTTACAACACATTAAAATAAAGGGAAAACTTATTTTGAGTCCTTTTATTATTTCTCTTTGCATTAAAATCCTATAAGTAAAACTTTTTTTTTAATTTTTCCTTAAGATCCTTAACAAAATATCATTTAAAGAAAACTTCATAAAAGATTTTATTTTACTCCTAAAAATAGGGATGTTACATTACTACCCACCTTAATTAAATTTTGTCCTCAAAATTTCGTTAGGCTACTACCCACCTTAGGGTTCTTCTTACCTCTTCATTGATTGATAATTAACATTTCAATGTTCAATAATGTTCACAATTTTGCATAAAATAAAAGTATGTTCCATGAGGCATTTTGATTGTATAAAACATTAACTAATCATTCCTTTGGTCTCCTTCTTAACTTTACTTAGGATTTATGAAACTAAACTTAGCAATATGTTTAAGACTTCTACCTCAACTTTGTCATGGCTTTCTAACATTAGGTGTAGATGACAATCTATTTTAGGACTTTTGTATTGCCCATCTTTTTGACATCCCCAGGTAGGTGTTGATCAGGCACATACCCAACAATGAGAGATCCTATTGTGCTACCCTTCACCAACCTAATAGTACACATGTCCCATACCACACATACTATTATGAAGGGTAAAGATACACAATAAGTCTAATGCTTATGATAGCCCTCTACATTCCTCACATGGTGTGCACCAACCAATGAGATAAGAGAGGATATGTCACTAGCTAATATTAGGCCAATACCTAAGATCTAAATTAGATATACACATATCCCTAATACATATTTCTACTTTAGGGTGAAAACTTTTCCGATCTTAGGGTTTGATACTCTTCCCCGGATTCCTTTCCTATACCTTATTCTCATATCTTCATTCTAGGGAAACTATGTGAATCTTATTTGCCTAGTGGCTATTTACCAAATTGCTCTGATACCATATTGTAACACCCCACTTTTCATCACATGTATAAATCACTGAGCAGAAGCACTTTACTCAAGGGGGTGTCACAAACATGATATTCATTTGCAATTTGAATAAATGAAACACGTTGCATTATGTAAATCTGATTCATACATAGCTTTTTGGCAAAAGGAAACTACATCAAATACACTTAATATACTTTGTTAGCTAGACCATATATGATGTAATTCTATCTAAACTTTGGATCATCTTGGTAAATGGCACCCCACTAGGTCTTTTCTTCTTGAAGATTCCTTGAGCTATCCCTTGCACTTTTTGCTCCTAAGCTTTCTCCTTACCTTGGGGCATCACGCCCCCAGCCATGCATAAAACCAAAGGTAAGTGGAATTGAAAATATTATAATATAAAGAAAACTTGTAAATTGAAAATAGACTTTGAACATTAAACATTAAACATTTAATAGACATACAATTACTTTTTAAATTCTCTTTTATCTTGACCTATATAGGGATCCTCAGGTTGCACATAAGTGCCTCTTCTCTTATGCACCGAAGTGCCTCTTGGGTTGCACCGAAGTGCCTCTTCTCTTATGAACTGAAGTGCCTCTTGGGTTGCACCGAAGTGCCTCTTCTCTTACGCACTGAAGTGCCTCTTAAATTTTGCTCTGAGGAGCCTCTTAATGAGGACCTTACATAAGATATCTTTTACATTATCTTTCTCTTGAAAACTCTTGTTTTGCTCTTGAAACTTAATTTTAACTTTACTCTTAATATTCATGAAGATGATACTATAATATAAACAGTAAAACATTACATTCCATTCATCACAAATTCATTGAATTTAAGCAATTAAAATAGATAGCACATTCAATACATTCATTGCATACATACATAAAATCAACCATTAACTATGTTCAATTAGCATGGACAACTTACCTTTTTCACTTGGAGAGTGTATTCTCTCTCTCCCTAGGTTGAGTAAAACCTAACCACAATCTTGGGGGTCTGGAAAACCCTAATTATCATGTTTGCAACATATCTCACATTATTATTCATTTTATTTACCAAATAAAACCCTAATTTCCATTTCCTATAAAACCAACGTTTGGCGATTTATAAACAGACTATAAAAACTACATATTTGGATTCCTCTCGAAAAACCATTTCCAACACATATTTTTTCTCATTTTTCTGAGCATCGAGTGATTTACTATGAATTATTGAAAATGGACCAATCAGAATTTTGAAAAATGCCACATGGGCCAATAAGAGCCCTCCATATAGGTGTGGGTCTCGCCCAGGTGGATTAGTGGTCAACTATATAAAGAAACGTAAAAACTTGAAAATGCCCATGACAAGGCGTGACAAAATGCACTGCGGCCGGGGCTAAAATGGGGAAACGTCGCTTGTGATTGTTCCCCCTCAATTCAACGAAGGTTACAATGATGAAACCATCGATTTGCAAACTCTAGATCCTACAGGAGGGCTCCTCAGTGAGAACTGAGGCTCCAGGTGAATTCCTAGCCTCAAGGTGAATCCGTTGAGCCTGCTCCCAAGCCCAAGCGAGCAATGAAGATCCACCTTGCTACTGTCGCGAGCACCGGAAGGGAGGCAAGATGGCTGAGATCCCAAAACACCCTGATACAGTGAGGGAAAATGGAAAAGATGCATCTGCGAGGATCCAGTGAGTTTAAAGACACCAGAGCATGAATGATAGAATACTAGGAGGTGTTGCTCCACATCATATCAGCAAAAATAGGGGAAGGTGGTGAAGAGCTAAACACAGATGTACAGGGCCGTAAAAACACCAACCAAGGCCGCAAAAGATCGGGCAGAGTCGTATGAGGTCCTGGGCAGTGTTACCTTGGCCAGCGAGGCACTGAGGTGTCATGGCGTCAAAGCGCCGGTGAGCACTCTGAATAGCTCTATAGGACACGGCAATCAGGGGAGTCATGCGGCAAAACAATGATAGCAGGGCAAATCCAAGAGGTTGAGGATGCTCACCGCTCTTCTTATTGAGCTGAGGTGGACCGAGGAGGTCGGGTGAACTCACGGTCGCTGGAGATGGAGGAAGAGGTGGTCCGGGCATTTGGGCTAGAGTAGGTTCAATTGGACATAGATGAGGGTCTAGGGAGGGTTGTTGCTTCTTTTGGTGCCTTGAAAAGGCAACGAGGAGGACAGAGAAGGCGGCTGAGGAAAAATGACGGAGAGGACAGCGCAAGCCCTAATGGGCGTTTCATGTATATAGCATGAGAGGGGTAGTTCTAGGGATCGATGGATGCATAGGGGTGAGGTGGATTGGGGGATAAGAAATCATGAGGAGAGGGCGAGTAACGAGGGAGAAACCTTTCGAGGAGTTACTCGTTGGGTCGGCGCCCCACTTGCCCAAATAGGCAGAAGGTAGGGGATGACCTGGGTACCCTCTGATCAAAATCAAACGGCCACGAGAGGTGCGCTTGAAATAGAAATAAAAAGGGAAAGTGTGACAGGGAAAAATACATCTGACTTTAGGGAAAAACAAAGGCATTAAATGTAATTCCGAATCAAACTATACTCAAATCTTTCCTACTTTAATTGAGTGGTCAAACAAAGTCCAAATGAGTCCAAATTTGGATCATTGACTAATTAAAGGGTTTAGATTATTCCTAGCCAATCAGATTTATGTTTCTTCAATGTTAAGTCTATGATTTCTATTTTTGTCACTCTTTCTTAATTTAAATGCATAAACTAATTAAATAATTGATATAAAGGTTTCCATTGTGAGTTCTTGCTCCAAATTATGAGATAAGAATCATTGACTCTTTAAAATACATTCCATTCCTCTTTCTTGCCCTCTAGAATATTTTATTTAAAGGCAAGAGAAAACAAGAGCAAAATCACTTCCTTCATATGCTTTTATAAAAATAAAAGGGAAAGTGGCTTAAGGATGCCAAGAGAGTATATTTTCTCACATTTTTGAAATAAAAGAATATGGGGAACATTATCATTTATTTTTGTCAAATTCCAAGAAGAGGAGAGAGAAAATGAACATTAGGGGTTTTATTTTGGAATATATAAAAAGAAAAAGCATACTTATTTCCCAAGTCTCTAATATTTCGAATTTCTTGCTTCTTTATCTTTCTCTTTCTCTTTCAAACCTTTTAAACTTATTTCATAAAAGAAAAGGGAAAATACATTGCCATTATTACACAAATATTTACAACACATTAAAATAAAGGAAAAACTAATTTTGAGTCCTTATATTATTTCTCTTTGCATGAAAATCCTAGAAGTAAAACTTTTTTTTTAAATTTTCCTTAAGGTCCTTAACAAAATAGCATTTAAAGAAAACTTCATAAAAGGTTTTATTTTACTCCTGAAAATAGGGATGTTACACTAGCACCGATGTTTCCCTATAAGTTTTGCTTACCGCACGGTGTGCCTATATCTCTGACTCACTGAGGGTTCACCCACAACCCACCATGGTACACAGAGGGTCACACAGAGTGATCAATCGGGACATGTTTCACCTCTTGAATTTGTCTTTCTATTTGGAGCAGTCATCTTGTGATGTGCTCATCTCTTCCTGGGACAAAATTGCTCGGTTTGGGCCAGGATTGAGTACCTCGCATACCATCTTGTGTCATCTTATTTGTTTAGGGAAAGAAGTTGGTGCCTTGGTGCACTGTGGGCCCCAATCTTCTCCTTCCCACTCCTCTTCTCGTGCATTGTAGCCACCTCTGGTCCTACTGCTTGTCGGGGTAGCGATCTCCCTGCTCATCTTTCTCTGGTCACTACCAGCAGCTCACCCGAACTGCCACAGTCCGGCAAAGATTGAGGAGTCAGAGTCGCATGCATTGGAGAGGGGCCAATGACCCTACCTAGAGCTAAGCTCCATGACTTGAGCTCTGTGCTCAAACCATGGTGTGAGTGTGGGAATGAATCCCTTCGATGAAAACCCATGTATACCCATGGTCTTTTGGCTTGTCAATAACCCCCTTGCAAGGGGCATATCAGGGATTTATCCATCTTTGACCCATGTTTGACCGATGTATCTCTAGTAACATACAACTATGGTTCAGTATCACAATGGTATCTTATAATCGCAATCATTCAGGGGTAATTTAGTTTTTTCTGGTTATTTTTTCCATTTTGTTCAGAAATGAATTTACCTTGTAAAATTCATAAGTAATTATCGATTTATCCGAATAATACATATAAATACATTTTTTAAACCACAAAAATACGACTGGTTTAATGGGATAGGTTTCACAACCTGATTTACAAGTTATAGTTAGGTCATTCTCTAAGTAAAGGATTTAGTGTAAATTATATTAATTGAATGCACATATATTGTGACTAGGTTGAGGCAACCCTGGCCCTCAGCTTAGGAGGTGTTACTAAATATTTAGGTCTGATCATAAGGTATGTACATCCTCTATTTTATTTTGGGCATTATTTAACTAAAACCTACACTCTTTTAATGAGGCATCTCTTGAACTGTTATCCTACTTGAGAATTCAATTGTTGGACATTCATAATTACTGAATTGGATTCATTTAAATTCGTCTTATTGTTGAATTAGTCTATCATAATGGGTCTTTGGACCCCTCTTGTTATAACTACCATTTTATATAAAATTAACTGAAGTGATAGTCTTTCCTCCCTATTTTATGCATACTACATGTTTGACTGGAATATCTAGGATAGTGGTACTTATGTACAATCATACATATATAGGGCGTGTGTATTCCACCCAGGGTGTGCGTTTCCACCCTTATTTCTTTTAGGCCATGATCCTATGGTGTTATGGCCCTGTTTTAGGCATATTTAGTCTACATTGTTGTGCATACATATGTTATTTTGATTGAAATTGATTTGTGGTTGATTGTATGGTAAGACACTTTTATTCACATACTTGTTATCTGAATTTTAATATGCCTCACTTATTTTGTTACATTTCTCTTGAACTTACCTAATTGCAAATAGCCCCCTTTCTTGTGGGAACATCTCTTTCTTACTTATAACCCATTTTAATGCCCAAAGTGTTTTATATATGTACATACTCAGCCTTTGTTGACCTACATATTTTTGTTTCCTATGTTTTGGGTGATGTTCCCTTCCACCCAGGTGCAAAGGAGCATGTGTTGACCTTAGAAGAGGAGTGTGTACTTGAGGACCCACGGTTCAAGGAACCTGATCAGCAGTTGTTTGTGGAAGTTTTTGAGATGCCTAGGTTGCCCTCTGCAACTGATCCATTTAGTCTTAGTTTCCTTTATGTTTCTTTTATGTCCATGTGGACCAGTTCTTAGAAATAATTGGATCATGTAATAATTATACCTTATTTTCCATTGCTATGACATTGTGCTCTATTTTTCCATATTATTTTGAGAGTGATTTATCCCCCCTTCTATTTATATGTTAAGAATGAATGTTTTGGGGAATTTCTATAGTGTTCTCAAAATTTTAGAGTAGGGATTGGTCCCCTTAGTGGGTCCCACTCCTTACAAAATGATATCAGAGCCAGGTTTTCGGTAGTCTAGTATCTCAAAACTTATATTAGGATTCTTATCTCTATCTATGTTTTTAGGAGAATTGATCTGTTTGAGGACAAGAGTGGCGAGTCCTCCCAGTCCCATGAAAGGCTAGTAGATGGATATTCTACACCGCTGACCCAATAGTTTGGAATGCCACACGTGGAGCCACTGTTGACGACACCAGATGCACATGCCACCTCTGGGAGCCACCATGTCATCACCGTGC
The DNA here is from genome assembly GCA_963693085.1 of Alisma plantago-aquatica. Lineage (NCBI taxonomy): Eukaryota > Viridiplantae > Streptophyta > Magnoliopsida > Alismatales > Alismataceae > Alisma > Alisma plantago-aquatica. The sequence continues at coordinate 869,737,905 of OY856409.1, forward strand.
CTCCCTTTTCAGAGCTCCCTCCTCCACCTCCATTTACCCTTGAGCAAGAGTTGGATGTCTTGCACCAATTTCTGGCCACTTCTATGATGTGGCATTTCAACGCCATTCCTCCTCCTGAGAAGCCCAAAGAGTACTCCCTCACGGAGTTCATCAAAATGCAGTTGGCCTACTTTAAGGGTGAAGGAGAGATCGAGATGGTGGACAAGGTCGGCGACTGCGTGTTGGCCATTGAGCATACCTTCAAGGACATGGTGTGTCCTCCTCATGACAAGGTTTGTTTTTTCACTTACGTGTTAGACGGGCCATCATGCATTTGGTGGAATGGTGTCGCTCACACTCACGATACTTCCAGCATGTCTTGGGAGCAATTCCTTGATCTTTTCCGTCAGAAGTAGGCATGCACCGCCACCTTGAGGAAGAAGGAGGTGGAGTTCTACAACTTGAATTAGGGATCTCGAAGCATTTCTACTTATGTTCAGAGGTTCCCATTGTTGGAGTGTTATGCTATAGGCCTTGGAGAGGACCGTCGAGTTGCGCTCTTCCTACAGGGGCTGAACTACCAAGTTGGGTGAGCTTTTGTTCTGTAACTCCCTCTCACTTTCCAACAGATTATGGATAAGTATCTCATCGTGGAGGCCTATCTAGGTTTTCAGCCCTCAACTCAGAGTCCCAACAAGCAGAAGAACTCTAGCGATGATGGTCATGACAAGTGCAACCATTTCCAGCATCACCACTGTTATAACCCCAATTTTTGGGATCAATTGATGAGAAATGTAATTTCTCATATTAAAGATGTTTGAACAAATAACCATATATTTGGTTGAGAATAATTGGATTTCGTTTGAAATAGCCTTATTGTTTGATTGTGGGCTTTATTGGCTATTGGGCCCAATAACATAGCAATAGTAAAGAAAATTCAATTAGTGAAGGAATAATTGAATGATTGATAAAAGAAATATGTGGAAACCTCTAGAAGGCAAATCCAAAGAGGATTTCGTGCCTCTTGGGTTCCTTGGACTCCAAGGAGTACAAAGTTGCATAAATAAAGCAATAAGAAAAGAAAAGATTAATTAGGTATTTCTTTATGAAGAAAGAAATTGAAAACATTGATGAAATGTGGAAATTAAGTGAAAAGATGGATAATTGGGTTTCCCTTTATGGAATTTCGTATCCATGAGATTTATAATGATAAAAGTAATGCCAATGAGGAAAATAGAAGAGAAATAAAAAGAAATCCTCAAAAAAGAAATAGTATAATAAGAAATAAACAAGATAATGTGCAATAATGCATTAAGATGCATCTAGAAGGATAATAAATATCCTTGGAAGAGAATTTCGAAATAATGGAATATCCTGGGATCCAAGGAGTCCCAATAAAGGAAAAGGAAGAGAAAATACCATAATTATAAAATAAAGAGATAATGGATATACATAATCCATTAATTGTGTAAATTTGATAAAAAGGAAGCATTTTCCTATTAAAGGAAAAGAGATTTCGTGACCTTTGATTAAAAAGGCAAGTAAATAGAGAGAAAGGAATAATTCTTGCTTTTCTAAGTGACCATGAGATTAGAGAATATCAAAAGGTTTATGGAGAGAGAGAATGATTTCCTCTCCTTGAAGGAATAGGCATCCTTATGGGAGTAGGACTCCCTTCTTAGAAGGCTATGCTAGGGCGTGTTCTACCTCGCCTATAAAAGGGGTAGAACCCCTGGTTCAACGGAAAAGAGATCCCACGCACCCCCTCTCTCCTTCTTCTTGCTTCTAGGCAACTAAACCCTAACTAAAAGAAACGACATGAATCGGAAGCAGAAGGCGGAAAGAAAGAGTTGCTGAGTGGAGCCTGATGATCCCCGGAGCCAGGACATAGTTCCACCACCAAGGGCGAACCCGAACTTGCGTGAAGCCGCACCTACATGGTAGCAGCGGTGACCACACATGACAGGTCAAGAAACCTCGCTTCGACCGGTTATATCATGACCTGGGCGGTGCCCTAGGTGCGTCGAAGGTCAGGGGAGTCGGGTGGCCATTGGCGGCGGTCCGCGCGCCCTAGGAAGGAGGAGGAGACACCCGCAACCGATCTGCAGGTTGTCCGCGGGTTGTAGAGATGAGGAGCTTGTACCGGCCGTCTTGGCCACGAACCAGCGGTGTCCTCACCTGCGCAGAGGTGCTCCGGAGTTGGGGGAACCACCGTGGAGGTCGTCGGGGTCGAGGAAGATCAGGCTGGGCCGCGCCAACCCCAGCTGCGGTGGAAGCGTAGGGTTTTCGCGAGGAAGGAGAAGGGCAGGTGGCGTTGGACAATTTTGTCCCTCCGAGATGTGCGAGACCAAGGATACGCGCAAGGGCAAAATCGGGTTTTCGTTATGTTTTTAAAACCGCCGAGATGCGTTGCATGGACGGAGACACGTGTCACTTTTCCATTGGCTAAGAGGTATGCGATTTACAAAATTCGTAGTTAATTATTGGTAGCTCCAATGGAAACATATAATATATGAAAATCGATCAGGGGAATGAGAGGAATCCATTAAAAATATTATCCAATATTGATTCCGTTTATAATTGTAAAAGTACTGTAAGATGATGAAAAGTGCATTAAAGTTGAATTAAAAACCCTATTTGTAATTAAAGGTTGAATCTTAGATGCTTAATGGGTTAATTGAATTGTTAATAACCTGTTGAATGATAATGTTAGATTCTAACCTGATTTAAATGTAGAATTGCATGATTTAGGGTTATACCTCATATGAGAATGATTAAATAATTTAGAAACCCTAATTTAGGGTAAAAGAAGATAAGATCATATTTAAATTGGAAAATGTGAATATATGATTGTTAAATGGTAATTCTAAGTTTTGGTATATGAGAGTCCTTAATTCTGGATAAATACCCTAAAAGTAGTAATTAGGGTCTTTTCATGAATAAAATATGGAATTGATGGAAAAATGAGTTCATATGTTAATTAGACCCTAATGAGCTTTGAATTAATGATAGATGCACATAATGATCTTGTCATGAATTAAAAGGGATAAAAATAGTATCCTTGATGTAAAAGAAGTTTAATGAAATTAAGTGATGATTAATGTGCTTTTAAATATGGAAATAGGGTTGAGATAACCTTAGTAATGAAGAATAGATAAGATAACTAGGGTTTTTGAATAATCACATAAAATTAGGGTTTAATGCGGTGAAAGATAAAGGGAAACCCTAATTGTATAATGAAACCCTAAGATAGACACAAAATCCTAGAAGGTGAATCCAAGTAAATAGAGTAGATTTTGATGAAGAGTGTAACAATAGAGTACATATTCTTTTCAGGAAATATGTGATGATTGAATTACTTGCTTGGATATGTTGATTGGCTTGATTATATATACATGAAGTAAATGTTCAATAATCTGCATGACTCTTCAAATCAGGTATGTGGTTACTTATGGTTAACCGTTTAGGTTTCCCGGCGTTTTCCGAACGTGTTATCGCTTTGAATGCAACTAAACTGCTTGGATGTTCATATTGCAAACATAATGTGGCTATGACTATCACTTAATGTGTACACCTATAAACTCAGATCCTGGTTCTCTCTGTGGCAAAATAGCTAACCTAGTACATGGCTACTTATGGGTAGGTCATCAGGTTAGAGAAAGACCTAGTACATGGCTACCTATTGGGTAGGTCCATCAGGTCTATGGATGACCTAGTACATGGCTACCCATTGGGTAGGTCCATCAGGTCAATGGTTGACTTAGTACATGGCTACCATGGAGGTAGGACCATCAAGTCATAAAGAGTTAGAGATTGGGCTATCCTCGGATAGTGCCATGCGACTCTATACCTAAAAGAGAGGTGATATCCATGTCCACTGCAGGGACAGCCCAGAGTTGTGAATATGTATGGATTGAGTTATATGGTTTAAAACGTAATCTTGTTTGTTAAATCATTAATTGAATGATTATGTTGTTAACTTAGTTGAACAATTATCTGCTTCTCCCCCACATACCAGCTTCGGCTGACCGACGTTTTGTTTGTCGGCGTTTTAGGTACAATGAAAAGAACAAACAGTAAAGTGGCACATGTGATACTAAAAGAGAGTTAAAGTATAAAGGAGGATTAGATAGATTAGTATCGGTGTGGATAGAAGGTTAATCAACCAAGTTTTCAAAAGGTATGTAAAGAAAAATTTTATTGCCATTTCCAGTATAGTCTGTTAGAATTTGATAATTGTTTATGGTTATATGCCGAACCTTTGATCCGGGATTAATGGGTGCGGCTCAACCTCTCGGTCTCCCTTAATTGGGGGTTATCGGAAGGTGGGGTCGTAACATTTGGTATCAGAGCATAGGTTCCTCATTTAACCATTAATGATTATTAAATTTTACAAACTCCATAGAACCCAAGGGAGTTATTAGAGGAGTATCCGAATGACGGAGGTGTCTAGAAAGGGATCACGACCGGGGGCTGGCAAGATTTTCCTCCGCACCGCTAGTCGGAATACGAGGACTCCCGGACCCGTGTGACCGCCTGGCCAAAGTCTTAGGGTATGAATCGAAATAAGATACCTTTAGGACTTCTCATTTTATTCATCTCTTCTCATCACAAAATTCTGATAAAGACATAAAGGATTAGGGTTTCCTTTCTTCTCCTCACCCTCTTGAGGTATGGGTAAGGTTAATAAGGTTTAAGGAATCCTCCACTAAATTAATGAAAGGCATGTAAATAAGATGTCATGGACATAAGCTTAATAGATTAAGCGCAAAATAAATAATAGATACATGCTTAGGTCGTATGACATAAGATGTCATGTCCTCAGGAGAGACCTGAGGCTAGACCTTCTTGTCAGGAGGATAAGTTAGTCTTGGAGATAGAGATCTCCATTGCAAGTAGAGACCTGGCACATCCTCTGAGGATGATGCTAACCCTAACCCTAAGTGAAGGTTAGAGAGAGATGAGTTGGACCGGGTGTTTGAAAGGACATGCCTTTGGGATGCCTTACGATCCATGGGTGACCTAGCACCTTTTGGCAACCCAACCCTGAGAAGGGTCGTGCATGTTAGGGTAAAGGATAGCCCTTAGATGATGAGGTTAGTGAATGACCCTAGAAACCCTATGGGCTTGTGAAAGTAGGATAGCTGGCACCTAGGGCATGTCATAGTGCTGACAGTAGGGTGAAACCCTTGATAAAGAATTATGATGGAGCATAGAGGGTTATAGATGATCTTGAGCAAACATAAGTTCGAACCTAGGCTTCACCCATATAGGGCATGCTTTTTAGGTTGATCCTTCCTGAAGAGAGGACCTCTAATGGTGAGGCTGGATGTAGGGTTAGCTCTAGAGAGAGCAGAAAACCCCGCAAAAAGGTTGGAAGCCTAAGACCCTGAACAATGGATGATGATGGTTGCCTCTTGATCAGTCCCTGAAAGTTGATGATACCTTGGTTGTCTTGACCAACCCCTGAGAGAAGATGAAGCTTATGGCACCTACGTACCCATGGTAGGGATGTTTATCTTCTGAGGTAGGAAGAAGAGTTCCTTAGACCTAGAAAGGCTTAGTAGCAGGTTATGGGGCCTTGTACCTTGATGGTTGTCCTTAAGGAGGACCCAATCCTAAGTGTTGCTCAAGTTGAAGGATGACGAGAAGTACATGTCATGCCTTTTGCATGCTTGGTTCGTAGTTAAGAGACAGAGCATGCAGTGAACCTAGGGATCCTAGGCCTAAGAGGGGAAGTGGTATACCTAATGTTCATGATGAGAATTAAGTTTCTATAGCTTCGAGCATGGTACGCCTCATGAATAAAGGAAAAGGGAAGTCCCTTAAGTTTAAGGTATGTTGGGTGAACCCCCCCTCTTACAGCTAGGTTGATGATAAAGGGGAAAGTCTTATCTTGATCCAACATCGAGGAAAGAAGGATAAGTTTGACCTAGCATGGTTCAGTGAGTGGGCTGCTTATGCCATAATGGTTTGCTAGGGTTAAGTAGGCTCGTGTGGATGTAAACCCTAGACCTAAGAGCTTTTGTGACCTCAGAGATAGTTTTCCACCCATCCTGGGAGAGGGACCCCTTTGGAAGGGTGTATACCAGTTTTGGTTAGTTTAAGACAACCTAAAGAGGTCTCCTAGGATCTTGAGAAGTTAAGAGAAAAGTACATGATATGAGTATGAACCCGTAGGCCCATAGATATCAATCTCTAAGTGCATGCAGATGTGTTACCATGGAGGTATCCGGTATAGGGCTTGACCAAGGTGGGCATGTTGCCATGATCTCAATGAAAGGATGAAGGTCAGCCCATGAATGCAGAAAGAGAGATGATAAAGACTTGGGTAAGATTGTAGGTGAACATGTACTACGATGAATAATCCTAAGTCTATCCTAGGGTCAGGTAGGTATAAGACCGATGAAAGTAGGAGTTGCCTAATTCCCCAGTTGCACATGACCATAGGGTCGGGAGGTAACAGCTATCATTGTCTGAGGGCCATGGGTTAGGAGATTGATCACCTTCATGAACTCATGGGACCCAAAGGGCAGATGAGTAGGGCACTCTCTTGATGCATGAGGGAAGAGGGATGACCCCAAAAGAGTCGGTACCCTATAGACCTAGAGGAGATGACCAAGGATATAAACCTCAGTAGGTTCAAGACTAGTTTGATATCATGATGTTTGTGTTAAAGAGACATATGTGGCACGTTGCAACTTAGAGGTGTACTGGCAAGGTGGGATGTACCATCTCTGCTCTTGGAACAGGGAGAACTCTGTATTTGGACTGCAGCCAAATGCTGATTTCCTCTTGTTATGGGGGTGAGAGATAGGACATTATGCATGTCATACACCAAGGATAAGAGATGATGTAGTTGGAGCGTTGCCATGAGAAATGTGGATAGAGAAGATATCTTACCATGGTAAAGTGAATGATACATGGAAGGTTATAAACCCTAAGAGGAATGAGGTAGTTCCCTTATGAGGATGTTTTTATCATGAGCTATGTGAAACGTACAAGTTATACCAGAATGAGTTTGAACACCATGATGATGGAATCAAAGAGTGTTCTTACGAAGTTAAACATATAGTTTGAGGTGACATGATAAGTGAAATACATGGAAGTGTAATGTTACCTAATGCCTAAAGATGAGAGGTGGTAATGTATGCTCTGGTTAAGACTTGTTTGACTAGAAGCTAGACGAGGTTGTTTAGCTAACCCGAAGTTTGAAAAGGAGAGGGGTTCGGATAACACTCGGATGTAACAAGATATGTTGAAAGGTTAAGGGTTGTTGGTTAGCCATTCTAACCCTCGATATGATGGAAGGATGATGGTAGAACCTCAAATGCACTTCTTTGGAAGGGAAGGTGATGAAACCCCAACTAGAGTGGTTTAGGGTTTCGAGGAGCTGATCTTGAAAGAATCATGACATATAGGGAGTCATGGTTGGAGATCATCTTACACCGTGGGATATGACAATAGAACTTTGGATGCTTAAGATGAAGTTGCATGTGGTGTATGGACATGCAAGCCAAGAGGTAAAGGACGAACCTCAGTAACCCAGTGTATCGATATAGAGGATAAAAGAATCCTTGAGAGGGAATGAGAGCTCAACACTATGGATGTTGTGATAGGTCTTCCCTGGATCGAGGAAGGTCGAGATACAATGTGGGTTATGGTAGGTCGCCTTACCTAGATAAGGAAGAGTTCTGTTAAGGGACAGATCTAGTTGAACTACCCATGAGAGAGACGGTTCAACTACACCATGAAGCGAGTTCAAAGAATCTGAGTTTGAATAAAGGTTCACTTCCATAAAGTGGAAGTAGGTACATGAAGAACTCTATGTTAGTATAGTTTATCACCCCTAACTATGGTTAGTATGATCCAGACTAAAGGGTCTGATGAGGGCATATGTGCTCATTCAGGGTGATATCTAGAGACAGTTCTTGTCCTATGAAAGATGTGACTATGACCACCATAGCCAATATCGGGTTTTATATTAAGCTCTATAAGGGAGGTTGTGTCGGTCGCCACTTCAGTAAGGTGATGTTGGTGCAAGGACCACATAATGGTTAGAAAAGTACCACATGATGGTTAGAAAAGGACCCCAGTGCGTGTAGATGAAGTCACTTTGATTGTGCAAGGGCTGAAAGGAGCCTAGAGACGATGAGAGTCGTGAGCAGATGCAAAGTAGACTGACATACAGTTCACTGTGAGAGAAAATGTAACATGAAAATCCGACCCCTCTAAGTTATAACTAAGAGAGCTGAGTCCCCGATACATGGGTCCATCAGAGATGGATGGGTGGAAAAGGTTAGGTTGACCCTACCCCTCGGGATAGAGTAATGAGAGATGTTTCCCATGTGTCCAATTTAGAGCACTATGTGAGGTACCCGACCATGTGCTGAGCAATGAACCTAGTGAGCCCCAAGGGAGGCTGAAATGACCTGAGTCACCTGTGCAGTTTATAGACGCCAGAGTGAAAGGACTCAGAGAAAAGAATATGTGATAATAAAGGTTCTTTGAAAATGCCATGGGTACGGCAAAGCCACATAGGGGCCAATGATGGACCTGGACAAGTCTTATCCTGAATTGTTTGCTTGCTTGTTTGAATTTTGAGGACAAAATTTCTATAAGAGGGGAAGGATGTTATAACCCCAATTTTTGGGATCAATTGATGAGAAATGTAATTTCTCATATTAAAGATGTTTGAACAAATAACCATATATTTGGTTGAGAATAATTGGATTTCGTTTGAAATAGCCTTATTGTTTGATTGTGGGCTTTATTGGCTATTGGGCCCAATAACATAGCAATAGTAAAGAAAATTCAATTAGTGAAGGAATAATTGAATGATTGATAAAAGAAATATGTGGAAACCTCTAGAAGGCAAATCCAAAGAGGATTTCGTGCCTCTTGGGTTCCTTGGACTCCAAGGAGTACAAAGTTGCATAAATAAAGCAATAAGAAAAGAAAAGATTAATTAGGTATTTCTTTATGAAGAAAGAAATTGAAAACATTGATGAAATGTGGAAATTAAGTGAAAAGATGGATAATTGGGTTTCCCTTTATGGAATTTCGTATCCATGAGATTTATAATGATAAAAGTAATGCCAATGAGGAAAATAGAAGAGAAATAAAAAGAAATCCTCAAAAAAGAAATAGTATAATAAGAAATAAACAAGATAATGTGCAATAATGCATTAAGATGCATCTAGAAGGATAATAAATATCCTTGGAAGAGAATTTCGAAATAATGGAATATCCTGGGATCCAAGGAGTCCCAATAAAGGAAAAGGAAGAGAAAATACCATAATTATAAAATAAAGAGATAATGGATATACATAATCCATTAATTGTGTAAATTTGATAAAAAGGAAGCATTTTCCTATTAAAGGAAAAGAGATTTCGTGACCTTTGATTAAAAAGGCAAGTAAATAGAGAGAAAGGAATAATTCTTGCTTTTCTAAGTGACCATGAGATTAGAGAATATCAAAAGGTTTATGGAGAGAGAGAATGATTTCCTCTCCTTGAAGGAATAGGCATCCTTATGGGAGTAGGACTCCCTTCTTAGAAGGCTATGCTAGGGCGTGTTCTACCTCGCCTATAAAAGGGGTAGAACCCCTGGTTCAACGGAAAAGAGATCCCACGCACCCCCTCTCTCCTTCTTCTTGCTTCTAGGCAACTAAACCCTAACTAAAAGAAACGACATGAATCGGAAGCAGAAGGCGGAAAGAAAGAGTTGCTGAGTGGAGCCTGATGATCCCCGGAGCCAGGACATAGTTCCACCACCAAGGGCGAACCCGAACTTGCGTGAAGCCGCACCTACATGGTAGCAGCGGTGACCACACATGACAGGTCAAGAAACCTCGCTTCGACCGGTTATATCATGACCTGGGCGGTGCCCTAGGTGCGTCGAAGGTCAGGGGAGTCGGGTGGCCATTGGCGGCGGTCCGCGCGCCCTAGGAAGGAGGAGGAGACACCCGCAACCGATCTGCAGGTTGTCCGCGGGTTGTAGAGATGAGGAGCTTGTACCGGCCGTCTTGGCCATGAACCAGCGGTGTCCTCACCTGCGCAGAGGTGCTCCGGAGTTGGGGGAACCACCGTGGAGGTCGTCGGGGTCGAGGAAGATCAGGCTGGGCCGCGCCAACCCCAGCTGCGGTGGAAGCGTAGGGTTTTCGCGAGGAAGGAGAAGGGCAGGTGGCGTTGGACAATTTTGTCCCTCCGAGATGTGCGAGACCAAGGATACGCGCAAGGGCAAAATCGGGTTTTCGTTATGTTTTTAAAACCGCCGAGATGCGTTGCATGGACGGAGACACGTGTCACTTTTCCATTGGCTAAGAGGTATGCGATTTACAAAATTCGTAGTTAATTATTGGTAGCTCCAATGGAAACATATAATATATGAAAATCGATCAGGGGAATGAGAGGAATCCATTAAAAATATTATCCAATATTGATTCCGTTTATAATTGTAAAAGTACTGTAAGATGATGAAAAGTGCATTAAAGTTGAATTAAAAACCCTATTTGTAATTAAAGGTTGAATCTTAGATGCTTAATGGGTTAATTGAATTGTTAATAACCTGTTGAATGATAATGTTAGATTCTAACCTGATTTAAATGTAGAATTGCATGATTTAGGGTTATACCTCATATGAGAATGATTAAATAATTTAGAAACCCTAATTTAGGGTAAAAGAAGATAAGATCATATTTAAATTGGAAAATGTGAATATATGATTGTTAAATGGTAATTCTAAGTTTTGGTATATGAGAGTCCTTAATTCTGGATAAATACCCTAAAAGTAGTAATTAGGGTCTTTTCATGAATAAAATATGGAATTGATGGAAAAATGAGTTCATATGTTAATTAGACCCTAATGAGCTTTGAATTAATGATAGATGCACATAATGATCTTGTCATGAATTAAAAGGGATAAAAATAGTATCTTTGATGTAAAAGAAGTTTAATGAAATTAAGTGATGATTAATGTGCTTTTAAATATGGAAATAGGGTTGAGATAACCTTAGTAATGAAGAATAGATAAGATAACTAGGGTTTTTGAATAATCACATAAAATTAGGGTTTAATGCGGTGAAAGATAAAGGGAAACCCTAATTGTATAATGAAACCCTAAGATAGACACAAAATCCTAGAAGGTGAATCCAAGTAAATAGAGTAGATTTTGATGAAGAGTGTAACAATAGAGTACATATTCTTTTCAGGAAATATGTGATGATTGAATTACTTGCTTGGATATGTTGATTGGCTTGATTATATATACATGAAGTAAATGTTCAATAATCTGCATGACTCTTCAAATCAGGTATGTGGTTACTTATGGTTAACCGTTTAGGTTTCCCGGCGTTTTCCGAACGTGTTATCGCTTTGAATGCAACTAAACTGCTTGGATGTTCATATTGCAAACATAATGTGGCTATGACTATCACTTAATGTGTACACCTATAAACTCAGATCCTGGTTCTCTCTGTGGCAAAATAGCTAACCTAGTACATGGCTACTTATGGGTAGGTCATCAGGTTAGAGAAAGACCTAGTACATGGCTACCTATTGGGTAGGTCCATCAGGTCTATGGATGACCTAGTACATGGCTACCCATTGGGTAGGTCCATCAGGTCAATGGTTGACTTAGTACATGGCTACCATGGAGGTAGGACCATCAAGTCATAAAGAGTTAGAGATTGGGCTATCCTCGGATAGTGCCATGCGACTCTATACCTAAAAGAGAGGTGATATCCATGTCCACTGCAGGGACAGCCCAGAGTTGTGAATATGTATGGATTGAGTTATATGGTTTAAAACGTAATCTTGTTTGTTAAATCATTAATTGAATGATTATGTTGTTAACTTAGTTGAACAATTATCTGCTTCTCCCCCACATACCAGCTTCGGCTGACCGACGTTTTGTTTGTCGGCGTTTTAGGTACAATGAAAAGAACAAACAGTAAAGTGGCACATGTGATACTAAAAGAGAGTTAAAGTATAAAGGAGGATTAGATAGATTAGTATCGGTGTGGATAGAAGGTTAATCAACCAAGTTTTCAAAAGGTATGTAAAGAAAAATTTTATTGCCATTTCCAGTATAGTCTGTTAGAATTTGATAATTGTTTATGGTTATATGCCGAACCTTTGATCCGGGATTAATGGGTGCGGCTCAACCTCTCGGTCTCCCTTAATTGGGGGTTATCGGAAGGTGGGGTCGTAACAACCACCCTCCCAGCATGTACCCTATTGTGCACCCTATAGCTCGACCATATGTGAGGCACTTAACGTGCTGTGAGTGTGGCCAGGTTGGACACATGAGGCCATACTATCCCAAGCTCTAATGGGTTGCTGCACCAGCTCAGCCAGGGGCACCCCAGCTACTACAGCCATAGTCTCGTCCACAACAACCCCTGAAGATCAACAATCAACAAGGATGTCGCCCACCTATTGAGAAACATGCAGGATGTGTATTTTCCATAGAAACCATGGAAGCCACTGATGATAATGGAGTTATTGAAGGAATTGTGCATTTATTTCAACAACCGATAAAAGCATTATTTGATTCTAGAGCCTTAAACACCTTCATATCATTTAACTTGTAACCATGTTAGGATAAGAATCTATGTATATGGACTATATCCTAGAGGTTGAAACTCCTATGGGTAAGATGTCTTCTACCTTCTTGAAAATCCCAACCATATACCTATGTATTTCTGGCAAGATATTCGAGTCAGACTTCATCATCCTCAATATGACGGTCACGATCAGAAACTATTCCCTTGGGAACTCCATGTAGGCGAATAACTAAATCCACATACAATTGTGCCATATCGGGAACCTTGTATGTATTCTTAAATGGAAGAAAGTGAGCCTACTTGGTATGGCGATCAATAACAACCCAAACCACATCTTACCCACACTTTGACTTTGGAAACCCAGTCAAAAAATCCATAGTGATTTTATCCCATTTCCACTTTGATATCTCAAGTGGATGGAGACGACCACCGGGATGTTGATGTTCAATCTTCACATGCTGGCACGTCAAGCACTTTGCAACATATGTAGCAATATCCTTCTTCATGTTCTTCCACCAGAAACCCCATTGTAAGTCCTTGTACATCTTCATGGTACCTGGATGAATCATGTACTTGGACCCATGGGCTTCACCAAGGACTCTCTGTCTAAGATTAGCAACATCAGGTATACACAGTCTATAGAGAAAGCGGATAGCACAATCCACTCCAATCAAAAACTCAGACTGTGGTTTCTTTGTTAACATCTTCATCTCATCAAACTCAAGATTGTCCAACTGTGCAGCAACAACTTCAGAAATTCAGGTGGGAGTGACAGTGAAACTAGTCATCTGCACTCTTATCATCTCCATGGAAGAGTCATCACCAACATCTGGTAGCTCAGGCCTCCATCTCGAAATCTGTTCTAAGCTCCTCCATAAGGAACAACTGATAGAAGCACCAGTTGCATCCTTCTTCCTACTCAAGGCATCAACAACAACATTGGCTTTACCTGGGTGATAAGTGATGGTAAAGTCATAGTCTTTGAGGTACTCCATCCATCGTCTTTGGTATAGATTTAAGTCCTTCTGAGTCATCAGGTAGCGTAGACTCTTGTGGCCACAAAAAACCTCAAATTGTACCCCATACAAGTAGTGTCACAAAATCTTCATAGCATAAACTATAACAGCTAGATCCAAGTCATGTGTAGGCCAATTTCGTTTTTTAGGCTTAAATTGGCGCGAGGAATAAGCAATCACTTGCCCTTCTTGCATAAGGACACAACCCAACCCTAGTTTAGAAGCATCATTGAAGATAGCATAGGGTTTACCCTCAACAGGAAGAGAAAGCATAGGAGCAGAAGTCAAACACTTCTTTAACTCTAGGAAGCTCTTTTCACACTCAAGAGTCCATACAAACTTCGCATCTTTGCGTGTCAGCTTCATCACCGGAAGATCCAGCTCAGAGAAATTTTGCACAAACCTCCGATAGTAGTCTGCAATGCCCATAAAATTGTGTATCTCTGAGGGGTTCTTTGGTGATTGCCACTTTGTCACAACCTCAATATTAACATGGTCAACAACAATATGTCCTATCGAGATAACATTGCCAAGGACCATCACCTCGTTGAGCCAAAACTCACACTTTGAGAACTTTGCATAGAGATGATGTTCTCGCAAGGTCTGAAGAATAATATGTACGTGCTTACAATGTTGGTCCATAGTCTGAGAGTAGATAAGCACATCGTCAATGAATACCACCACAAAGCTATCCAGGTAAGGACAGAATACCTGATTCATTAGGTCCATGAAGGCAGCAGGGGCATTGTCCAGGCCGAACGGCATGACTAGGAATTCATAATGCCCGTAACTAGTGTGGAAGGCCATCTTCGGTACATCATCACCCTTCATGTGCATCTGGTAATAGCCCCTATGCAAGTCTATCTTCGAGAACATAGTATCAGACCTCAGCTGGTTGAACAAGTCATTTATGCACAACAGGGGGTAACGATTCTTGATCGTCACTTCATTCAGCATACAATAATCCATGCACATCCACAAGGACCCATCTTTCTTCTTCACAAACATGATAGGTGCTTCCCAGTGAGAGGTACTAGGGTGTACAAACCCCATGTCTAGGAGCTCTTACAGGTGCTTCTTGAGCTCAGCTAGCTCAACATGTGTCATGACATAGGGTGGCTTGAAGATAGGAGATGTGATTGGTACGAGGTCAATAGAAAACTCGACTTCTCATGTTGGAGGAAGTCCAGGCAGCTCATCAGGGAAGACATCGGGAAAATCACAAACCACATCAATGTCATCTAATACCGGTGGTGTAGGGTTAAAAACAACTGACACCAAGTAGGCTCTATAGTCGTGTGTGATAAGATTCTCTTCCTTGAGTGAGGAAATGACTAACTATCAATGTCCTTGCTTCCTTCCCTTGATACATAAATGCTCGCCATCAGGTTGCAACAAACTAACCCTTTTATCTTCACTAAAGAGGGAAACCTTAAACTTATTCAGCCAGTCCATCCCCAAGATAACATCATAGGTCATCATATTGAGGATGATGAAGTCTGACTCGATCATCTTGCCAAAAATACATAGGTCTACGGTAGGGATTTTCAGGGAAGTAGAAGACATCATACCCGTAGGAGTTTCAACCTCTAGGATATATTCCATATACATAGATTCTAATCCTAAATGGTTACAAATTTAGATGATATGAAGGTGTTTTATTCTCTAGAATCAAATAATGCTTTTATCGGTTGTTGAAATAACTGCATAGTAGCTTCAATGACTCCATTATCATCAGTGGCTTCCACGTCGTCCTTGGAAAAGATGCATCTGGCATGTTTCTCAATAGGTGGGTGATTGACCGGCCTAAATCGCACGTCCTAAAATTGGAGGAGGATTTGAGGAAGTTGAGCTTTTACATTTATAACCCGAAACCTTCTAGGCCCCCGCAACTTTGTTTACAGGGTCGAAGTAGATAGATGGGGTCGAACACAGGGACAAGGGCGGTAGTGTTGAGAACGCTGAATCGACACGCTACACTCCGGCAAGGATAAGAGATGATAAAATTCCCAAAAGGTAACAGCATAACAAGATCGATAAAACAAAAGAAAACTCAATCTCCAACTGGAGTTACAAGGAAAACTTAGGTTTTAGGCATTTATCAGTTTTTAGGGATTTTCATGTAACAGAAATAGAGAGATAATACTAAAGCTAAAAAAGGTACCAAGGAGAAAACTTCAGTAAAACAAGCAGCAGTAGAAACATCCTGTACCCCTCCTCTCAGAGCGGGTACCTCTAACCAAGCATCAACACCCCTCTTGAGGCTGCTGGACTTAAATTAGAGTGGAAAGGTTAATACTGCAACTCTGATTCCGGGCACTCTCGAACTCCAAAATTGGACCAAACACTAGAGTCACAACACCTCTCTCAAGGCTGTTGTGACGGGAAAACACAATTCGGTAGCTAATCGAAATGTGATCCAACGTGCCAGCTAGAGTTCAGATATTAAACATTGCAATCATCCAACAAGGATACCAAGCATAAAGCAGCAGATAATTAAACTCTTCTATTTCTATTAACAAATAAAAGGGTTGATTACAATGCAGTAGTAAAAGAATTAAATGACGTAAATAAAGATAGATATCGCCTTCTTGATATATAAGTATGACAGACTACAGTGGACCACCCAGCCTGATACTGGTCAGGAGCCTAGCCTGATACAACCGTGTCGGGCAGCACACCCTCTCGGGCGACACGCCGTGACGGGCAGCACACCCTCTCAGGCGACACGCCGTGATGGGCGGATTGCATCGTGCAAGAGCCATGGCCTGATACGCTCATGTCGGGCAGCACCCTTTCGGGTGGCACGCTGTGACGGGTGAAGCGCATCGGGTTCGGTATCGCGTCGGGCTAGCTACTGTATCTAGTGTCGGTCACATAAGTCGGAGATCTGTGTCGGCCGATATCGGCCTGCAGTGTCGCCCGGGACAATACTAAGTGAGCCATTCACCTCCCTCTCGGGATGGGGAAGAGCTCACCTAGGATCGCTCGGCATAGCACTGAGGCACGATACACTCGCTCTCACAGCTTTCCTCAGAAGATCGCACAAGGTTCCAAGCTATTCTGACCTGTCTTTTTGGCTTCCTGTAGCTTCTATTTATAGGCAGTGGTTGGGAGAAGTTATGGTGCTTAGGGCGCCATGTATCCTCCCTATTTGTGGGTTGGTGGATGGCTGATACTGGTATTGCCCGGAACAAGGTGTCGGCTGTCGGTCACGTGACGGGCGGCGCCCACCGGTGGGTGTCCTGTGTCACGCGACAAGCTTGAGTTGTCGTGGCGAGCTCGGCTCCCTGTCGGGTAAAAGATGTGTCGCCCGTCAGTTTCTTCTTGCGCGACATCCCCATGTCGCGTGTCGTTGTGTTGTGCTACCCTGTCGGGCAGTGATCGTATCGGGCATCTGGAAGGCCGATGTAGGTGGAGCTTATTTGAGGGCCGGGACGGCCTCATTGATGACAAAATGTATTAAAATGAGGAAAAACTCTGCAAAAGATGGAAATATTGGATTAAGAGCGTCGTTTGGCCAATTATTGCAAAAGTACATATAAAAGAGAGGAAAACAATTCAAAAGGGCAGTTTTGATAGCAGAAAAATAATCTAAAACATCACAAAATTTGGCGTTATCAACTCCCCCAAACTTAGCGTTTTGATTGTCCTCAATCAATATTTAAACTTTATTTAGTGATTCTTTTTCTTGCTCGGTGTAGCTTTCAGGCCAAGAGGTAAAAACAAGTATCGTAATGCCTTTAGAGATAATGATGCCCCACTACAAACAAAAGACCTTGTGTTTCCTGCCTTATTATTTCAGGAAAAAATTTCTCTACAGCTTCGGCGAGACTTTTATGCATGATTCCGAAGTTAGCTTTCACACCAAACAGCTTGCTTTTAGGGGCAGAAAGTTGTGTGTTGGGTAGGCTAAGGCTTTTTGGGTTTTTCTTCTTGTTTCCCATTGGTCCATCCAGGTAAGGGTCCGTTAACGGGCAAGTGGTCCCTGCAGTCCAAGCCAGTTGGCTTTAGAGCAGTGATTTCACATCCTACGTACCACTGCCCCGGATCTACCATGCCTAAAGATGGGTACTTTTGGAAAACAAGCGTGTATATATATATTTTTTTTCTTTTTCTTTTATTGGGAACAACTCTCATGCTTTTATTCACCCTCATAAGGTTGCTTTCTCTTTTTGGGATTTTTGTTGGGTGAGGGGAAACAAGAGATTTTTTGGCTATTAGGGCAGCTTTTTCCTTCTCCATACACGTCTCTTAGCTGTTGCGAGATTATTCATTTTTCGAAATTTTGGCGTGGATAAACGTAGTCTTTTGTCATTTGAGGTAGCATTATTAGAAATATATAATAAAACTTGCATCTCATTGGGCACATAGAGAACAAACTTGGCAAGAAGTCACGTCAGGTTTTTACTAATATAGTGACTTTGTACATATGTATGGGAAAAAGATAAGCAAAATTTTTCAAAATTTTTGGTTTTTCAAAATTTTTGGTAAGATTTTTTTGTATGAGAAAACACATGTACATGTCCACATGATATAGGAAGGAATCAAAAGAATAAAGAATTTTAGTCAGAAAAATCAGAAGATTTTCAAAAAATTTATGCCTCCCTCACTGGTACATGGTACCCCCCCAAACTTACTCCACACTCTGTCCCAGAGTTGTGAAGTAGATAAGGTAGGGGAATGTTGATCCAGTGAGGGTTATCTGATTAGAGCGCCTGTGTCAGATAGAAGCTCCCACACGTATTCTCCTCTTTTGCTGTGACAATCGATGTGGTGGAGCGCTTAGAACTGAAGCTCGTGCCATTTGCTTGCTTGTGTGTCCAGGAATGGTTGTATCAGCGATGTCACCTCGTCGTAGTATTTTCGTGCTAAGCGCTCGAGGGAAGTCAACGCTGTCAATGTACACTGTATTGGATAATTTTTGTTGTTGTCTGAACTATTATAGAAAATACATGCTCGTTGGCGAGTGTACAACGTCAGGAGCGTCCAATGGTTGTAATGCAGGATGGGTAGGAGGATTTTGCGTGGAATCATGTGCTTCAATTCTGCCAGAAAGTATTTCTTTGCTCTTGTTTCATCGGCGAGGCATATGTCATTGAACAGCATAGGATGAGCTATGTATGCGTGTTCGAGCCTTGGCTATGTCGTTTGCATGTAAGCAGCTGCTACAGATACCTCCAAGCATCCTCCTTCTTTTACCATGTCCCTTAGATCATCTACCGGGACTACGACATTGCCTGCCTTGTAAATGACATCTGTCGGGGTGGAATCTGTTAACTTCAGAAGGATTTCATTTACCTGCTCTTGTGTCAGTGTAGCGCACGAGAAGCGGTCGAAATTTTTGATCAGCCCTTCTGTAGTTTCAGGCGAAGCAGTGTCTTCCATCCCATGCACTTTCTGCAGGGTCTCCAACTACTTGCCTGCACCGTAAGTGTCAGTTTCTATCTCCGCTTCTCTCTCTGGGGAGTTGCTGGATCGTGAAGATTCGTCTTCTTGTTCGCTGTCCAGCAGCCTAACAGGTACCCCTGTGTCTCAGAAATAGTGCTCGTCTTTAATCAGCAGCATGGCGTATGTGCCCTTGCGGCAATAGAAACATGTGCCCCTAAGGGCTCCCAAGTTTCCAATTGTGTTGAGCACCTCTATGGCACTTAAGACGACGAGGGCACTGTTTCCGCTTCCCTCTTCAGCCTGGACGGGGAAGTCGCGGATAGAATAGAAGTTCCAAACGCCGCTGTGACGTTTGGCTCCTTGCTTGATAGCTCGTAGAAGACGCACCGGTAGAAGCCTCAAATTTTTGTCCTCCGGGCGGCTGAAAACATTCCCGGAGCGTGGCACCTCGTTATTGCTGCAGTTCAGCAACCTGACGTCATGGTTCCTTAGGTCTGCCACGCAAATAAACCATATGTTGCGGTGCTTGTACGGTGCCAACACGAGGTTTGGGTTATGCTCGTTAATGTGCTGCAGCATGTTGGCCACCGCAGTGGAGTCTGTTTCTCCCCACATCAGCCTTCTTGCCAAGGTCGGGGTGGCGTTGTATATGTTGGACGCGTTGTATATTGTATTTCGACCTGTCCTGCTGTCGATATTTTCTATTATCGCATTTTCAAGGACCCTAAATAGTCTTTTTCCGACGACGGCAGGCGAGCGGAACATCCCGCGGAACGCTCCCCGTCGTACGGAGAAGTAGCCGTCGCTCCAGACGACGTCTTCTTCATTTGTCTGCGATCTTAAGACCTTGTTTAGCAGTTTCTGGTCTCTGATCGTCAGCAGCCGATGCCCTTCTGTCAAAGTCGGCCATTTCAAAGGAGGGTATTTCGGATGGCTCACGGAACCTATCCGCCATCGAGCATCTTCCTCGAGGGAGGTGTCTTTCATTAGCTGCATAAACGTCCCCCTTTTCTCCCTCTGATTCATCAGAAGAGTTTGCCCCGATGCTGATATCTCTGTTATCATCTTCAATTTCATCCAGGGGGACTGAGGAATTTTCTTCCTCCAGACCTAGGGAGCTCTCTTGTCCCGCTGGAGCTCTGTCGGTCGACCTTGGTTGCGTCCCCTCCTCGGGTGTTGTGGATCGCTCACTGGAGGCGGAGGGGGACGCCGATGTTGAGGCAGACGTTGACGAAGAAGATGGAGAGCCACGGCTAGGGGGCGATGACGACCTTCTTGGCTGCCTTCGGCGTGGATGGTCATCCCCCATGTCCAGCCTTTCCTCGATCTTGTCGAGGCATTGGAGAACTTGCTGAAGTGTCGCAATTAAAGTCTCTAGTCCGCCGGGAAGGCTAGCTAGAGTCAGCAGGTCTCGTTCTTGGCTATTCAGCCTGTCTTGGAAAGATGCAAACTTGCGGGTTAAGGAAATACAGGTAGCTGAGTTGTTATCTGTTACCTCCCGCAAGTAGTCGAGCTCGTGCCCTAGCATCTTTTCGAGCGACGGAGAGGTTCATGTGGGTCTCCCTTCCGTCCTTACGACGCCTTCCTCGTGTGATGGTCTACCAGATGAGGTAGAGTGTATCTCAATTGTTCACGAGGCAGATGTCTCTGGGCGAGGTGTCGGCCCTCTTGTGGCTGTCTCTGCCTCACCCTCACATCGCGGTGAAGATGGTCGTGGCATGGGCAAATGCTGCTCCACCTCTACGCTCTCGACGATCCTTTCAGGAGCTATTACAGGGGACACCAGCGGCGGTGTCGGCGTTAGTTGCGTACCTTCGAGCTCCATCTGAAGGATCGCGGCGAACACCTCATTATTGGCGTCTGGTTGCGGTTCTTCCTCTGCCTCTACAGGCCTTACGGGGATGTCGGGAGCTGTGGCTGTCTCTCCCGCGTCAGCTCTCGTAGTTGTTGTCTCAGTGACCTCAACGATCACTGGTTCTTTTTCAGCCACCACAGTCGTTGTTGTGGTCGTGGCCGGTACAGTAGGAGTGACGACAGCTCTATTAGCAGCTGTCGTTAGGAGCTCTAGGATTGTCCTTTCCTGGACTCTTGTGGCGGCGGCGTGGGCTGTGTTTGCCGCCACAGATTCAATTTATGTGGCAGTGAAAACTAGCTTCTCTGCGTCGTAGGTGGCGCAGTGAGGGAGCGGGAGGAGTATGTTCGTCCTTGTAAACTTGTAGAAGTAGTTCCTCCCCTCCTTCTTTATGATGTTGGTCCTCATCAGGTATTTGGTGTCGATCAGCTCATCACCTTACGTCCTCGAATGGCTGCGCAGCTCCTTCGGGTACCCGAGCCCTGCCGTGACAAAATTGACGATGTCACCCATACAATATTCATTGGTGGCGTCTTTCATCGGGTGCAGTCTGTTCAGCAAGAACCGCCCGAGGTTGATCACTCGACCCTCCATCATATGCCACATGACATGGAGTTCTTCTGTGTAGATGTTGCTGGACTCATTCTTGCTGAACAGCAAGCACGCCACCAATTTGTGCACTATTCTCCAAAAATAGGAGTGCACTGCTACCACCTTTCTTCCTGGCTTGAATGATAATTCGCCGGTTAGCTTGTTCCAGAGCTCCATGGGATTGAACCCGTCTCCCTCGGTGATTCTCTCACCGTTATCCATTAGATTCTTCTCCTCCTCGCTGGAAGAGAAGATCTTGTTCAGCAGCTTCTCGGAGATGGCGTGCTCCGAGTTGTAAAGGCGGGCATGGAGTCTATCTGCTCTGCCGTATTTTTTCCTTTCTACAACAGAATTCTTCACCCGGCGGAGAGAAGACATGAACTCCTTCGTGAGCCCAGTATAGGAGGAAGATCGGCTAAAGTAGATCTTTCTCAGCCCTGTCGCAGTGAGGACGCCTTTCAGCCTCTCAAGGATTCCCAGCTCAGCAAATGAAGCTTTGTGGCAGAACTTGCTCAGCCTGTACACCTTGGTTGCTATCTCAGCATAACGGCGAGTGTGCTCTTCGTCTCTTGGCACGAACCTCCCAGGCGAGTATTCTAGAGGTTCTGCCGCTGCTGTCGGTGTTGGAGTTGGAGTTGGAGCCACCACTTCTCCAACCCTAGTCCTCTTCTCTGCTGTCGAAGCCCCAGCTGGTTCTATATTTGGGCATTTCTGCCCGGTAGTGGGTGCTTCAGCTGCTGTCTCGGGGTAGATCCTCCTGCCTTGCTCATCGACACGGACAACGGTTTGCTTGATGCGGGCCATTCTTGTTGTGTTCTCAACTCCCATGCGATACGGGAGCAGGGAGGTCTTGCACGACACGGGAGCAAATGCACAAGGTCTTAGCACGACACGGGAGAGTAAAAATAGTAAGGAAGCTTTTATTTTGGATCATTGAGATCACAGATAGCTTGAGCTCAAAATTTGCAGCGTTGAAACGCGGGATAATGATGGGACACCGGGAATTGTCAGCCTTTGTGGACGCTAATTCCCTCAGAGTTTTCTCCTCTTCATCTGAATCTTCACTGTCGCTTTCTTCACGGCATTGTTCTTGGTTATTGCAATTTCTTCTTTGCCTCTGACGGTGACGGTGTTTGTGTCGGTGATGGTCCTCCTCGTACTCTCCCGATTCTTGATCTTCATGTTGATCATTACCGTCGTATTGGTCGTTGCCTTCAGGTGGAGGCGAATCAGGCCTCCCCCCTTGGCTTTCGCCTCCAGAATGGGGCGGCTCCACGCGAGGCGGCATGACAGTTGGAGTTGGTGCTCAGTGGAATAGATCACCGTTCTTCAGAGTACCTGAAATAGCACGAAAAATCAAGTCAGAAAATAGAATTATTTAGCTTAGGCAAATAATAAGGAAAAAGGAAAAGAAAAAGAGTGTTGTCATGCTCATTCCTAAGCTTGAGGCACGGGAGTGTACTTAGTGGATTCGGATTCATCAACAGTATCGTCTGCCTTGTCCCCGGCAACGGCGCCAAAAAAGTTGACCGGCCTAAATCGCGCATCCTAAAATTGGAGGTGTATTTGAGGTAGTCAAGCCTTTTACATTTATAACCCGAAACCTTCTAGGCCCCCGCAACTTTGTTTACGGGGTTGAAGTAGATAGATGGGGTCGAACACAGGGACAAGGGTGGTAGTGTTGAGAATGCTGAATCGACACGCTACACTCTGGCAAGGATAAGAGATGATAAAATTCGCAAAAGGGAACAGCAGAACAAGATCGATAAAACAAAAGAAAACTCTATCTCCAACTGGAGTTACAAGGAAAACTTAGGTTTTAGGCATTTATTAGTTTTTAGGGATTTTCATGTAACAGAAACAGAGAGATAATACTAAAGCTAAACAAGGTACCAAGGAGAAAACTTCGGTAAAACAAGCGGCAGCAGAAACATCATGTACCCCTCCTCTCAGAGCGGGTACCTCTAACCAAGCATCAACACCCCTCTCAAGGCTGCTGGACTTAAATTAGAGTGGAAAGGTTACTACTGCAACTCCGATTTTGGGCACTCTCATACTCCAAAATTGGACCAAACACTAGAGTCACAACACCTCTCTCAAGGCTGTTGTGACGGGAAAACACGATTCGGTAGCTAATCGAAACGCGATCCAACGTGCCAGCTAGAGTTCAGATATTAAACATTGCAATCATCCAATAAGGGTACCAAGCATAAAGCAACAGATAATTAAACTCTTTTATTTCTATTAACATATAAAAGGGTTGATTACAATGTAGTAGTAAAAGAATTAAATGATGGAAATAAAGATAGATATCGCCTTCTTGATATAGAAGTACGATAGACTATAGTGGACCACCCAGCCTGATACCGGTCAGGAGCATAGCTCGATACAACCGTGTCGGGTGGCAAACCCTCTCGGGCGACACGTCGTGACGGGCGGCACACCCTCTCGGGCGACACGCCGTGACGGGCAGATTGCATCGTGCAAGAGCCATGGCCCGATACGTTCATGTCGGGCGGCACCCTCTCAGGTGGCACGTCGTGACGGGTGAAGCGCATCGGGTTCGGTATCGTGCCGGGCTAGCTACTGTATCTAGTATCGGTCACATAAGTCGGAGATCTGTGTCAGCCGATATCGGCCTACAGTGTCGCCCGGGACGATACTAAGTGACCCATTCACCTCCCTCTCGGGATGAGGAAGAGCTCACCTAGGATTGCCCGGCACAACACTGAGGCACGATACACTCGCTCTCACAGCTTTTCTCAGAAGATCGCATAAGGTTATGAGCTATTCCGACCTATCTTTTTGGCTTCCTGTAGCTTCTATTTATAGGCATCGGTTGGGGGAAGTTATGGTTCTTAGAGCGCCATGTATCCTCCCTATTCGCGGGTAGGTGGATGGCTGATACTGGTATCGCCCGGCATGGGGTGTCGGCTGTCGGTCACATGACGGGCGGTGTCTGTCGGTGGGTGGCATGTGTCGCGCGACAAGCTTGAGTTGTCGTGGCAAGCTCGTCTCCCTGTCGGGTAAAAGATGTGTCGCCCGTCAGTTTCTTCTTGCGCGGCATCCTCATGTCGCGCGTCGTTGTGTCGCGCTACCCTGTCGGGCAGCGATCGTATCGGGCATCTGGAAGGCCGATGCAGGTGGAGCTTATTTGTGGGTCGGGACGGCTTCATTGATGACAAAATGTACCAAAATGAGGAAAAACTCTGCAAAAGATGGAAATATTGGATTAAGAGCGTCGTTTGGCCAATTATTGCGAAAGTACATATAAAAGAGAGGAAAACAGTTTAAAAGGGTAGTTTTGATAGCAGAAAAGTAGTCTAAAACATCACAAAATTTGGCGTTA
This sequence comes from Alisma plantago-aquatica, assembly GCA_963693085.1. Classification (NCBI taxonomy): domain Eukaryota; kingdom Viridiplantae; phylum Streptophyta; class Magnoliopsida; order Alismatales; family Alismataceae; genus Alisma; species Alisma plantago-aquatica. Next base: position 869,762,652 of record OY856409.1, read on the forward strand.
TCAGTGATTTCCTTACTGATTGTTGTTCTTCAGGGGTTGTTGTGGATGAGGTTGTGGCTATGGCAGATGGGGTGCCCGTGGATGAGCTGGTGCGGCAACCCTTTGGAACTTGGGAAATTGTGGCCTGATGTGTCCATCCTAGCCACACCTGTGCCACGTGAAGTACCTCACATCTGGTTGAGCTACAGGATGCATGGTAGGGCACTTGCTAGGAGGGTGGTGACACTAGCAATGGTTGCACTTGTCACAACGATCATCACTGGAGTTCTTCCACTTGTTGGGACTCTCAGTCAAGGGCTAAAAACTGGGATAGTCCTCCACAGCGAGGGCCTTATCCACCATCTACTGGAAGGTGAGAGGGAGTTGCATAATAAGAGCTCGCCCAACTTGGTAGTTCAGTACATGTAGGAAGAGTGTAGCTCTGCGGTCCTCTCCAAGGCATGTAGCATAGCGCTCCAATAGCAGGAACCTCTAAACATAAGTAGAAATGCCCAGGGATCCCTGCTTCAAGCTGTAGAACTTCGCCTCCTTCTTCCTCAAGGCGGTGGCACAGATGTACTTCTGATGGAAAAGAACAAGGAATTTCTCCCAAGACATGCTGGAAGTGTCACGAGTGTGGGCGGCACCATTCCACCAGATGTGTGCTGGCCCATCTAACACGTAGATGGCAAAGCGGACTTTTTGGTGAGGAGGGCATGCCATTCCCTCAAAGGTACGCTCAATGGCCAACACCTAGTCGTCGGCATTGTCCACCATCTCAATCTCTCCTTTGCCCTTGAAGTAGGGCGGATGCATTTTGATGAACTCTGTGAGGGAATACTCTTTGGGCTTATCAGTAGGAGGAATGGTGTTGACATGCCTCATCACAGAAGTGGCCAAAAACTGGCACGGGATAGCCAACTTTTTCTCATTATTAAATGTAATGACCCTAAACTGGGTTATGAGTTAACCCTATTTGTTTTGTATAAATAAGTTTCTTAGAACTTTAATATAATCCTCTAAAGTGTTTTGTTATCAGGTAACAAACTTATGTTTCAAATTTGGTCATGTATGAATAATTTTTTTTGCAATGTTCTATGTTTTGGACCAAAATGCAAATTACCCAAGATGAGGGGTCATATTGCAATATGTCACATGTTAAACATACCTCATGAGTTTTAGCATCATAAGAGAGAGAATGATGCAAGTTGGTGGCTTGTGTAAAGCCTAAAATCCAAGTTTGAACTTGTTTGAATAATGTTAATGCCTTGTGTAGAAATTTTGATACAAGTTGTAATTTACCCAAAATGTATGATTGATATGCAAATTACCACCTCTAGAGTGTCCCTACTCCCTACTAGTATCATTTAGAGGATAGATAAATAATAAGGCACCATGTTTGAATCATATTTGAGTATGATACTCTTGGTAATGAAAAAATCAAGAAAGTGTTGTATGTGAAACCCTAATTTGAGCTTGTATAGGGTTGTAGAGTCCATATGGGAGTGCCTATCGGCCAATGAGCCATAGAGGGGATCCCATATCAGTTTTTTAACTATTTGCCTTGTCCATGAAGATCTAAGCACCTCAAGGAGGTGATCCATGACGAGTTAGGTGCTCCTTGCAAAAGTTGTATCAGTTTGCATAAATTATGAAAATAAAGATAAGATATCTTATCAAACAAGATAACTAATGGCCGAAATATCATCTCTAGATTATACTCAAGTGTTTTTGATTTCAAGATAAATATGATTGCATGCAAGGACACGTGTCAACCATGCATGTACATGTGGAACCTAGTAGCTAAAAAAGATGACACCTCATATACACACTTTTTCTTGAACCTCAAGTATATATACCCTTCCTTTCACCCATAAGTGGAATTTTTCGAAATCTATCACTCCCTTGCTCTTATATATCATGCATAGAGTCTTAATATCGTGCAAGTGTGAAGGAGTATCGTGCATAGAGCCTTGGCATCACCCATAGCAAAGTGATATCACCCATTGCAAAGTGATATCGGTCAAGTGAGGGATATTGTCCATAAGTGAGGGATATCGACTACAAGTGGTGAGGTATCATGCCTAGGGCTGAGGAGATCAAGTCTTGGACCTTTGAGAAGATCACCTTCAACCTTGAGAAAGTGAATCTTTGGAGCTTGGAGCTTGGAGCTTTGAAGTTTCTCTTGAGGAGGGTTATATAACTTGAAACTCAATTATGTTATTATTTATCATCAATCTTGCCTTAGTTAAATGATTTACTTTCAAATAGAATTTTCTCGCGTAATTGATAAATCCATGAGCTCTATTAGTAATCTAGTACTGTTTTTCATGAACTAGAACAAGTATAACGAAGGTCTAGAGCTTGAAGATGATGGTATCACCTTATAAAGTGATATCGGGTTCAAGCACATAAGCAAGCACCTCTAACCTGATATGGTGATGCACCTACACCACTAAAACAATATGGATATGAGTTTATACTTACTTGCATGATATGGTTATGTAGTATACACCTCTTGGACAATATGAGGTCAAGCATTCACCTCTTTGCCCGATATGGTGTGAAGCACACACACACCTCTTACTCGATATGGTAAGCAAGCATACACCTCTTACCCGATATGGTAAGCACACATACACCTCTAAGGTGATATGGTAAGCAAGCATACACCTCTAAACCGATATTGGGTTAAGAATACACCTCTTGGATGATATGGTGTTGAGCACACATCTCTAAAATGATATGGTGGGTAACCCAATACATTAGATGACAAAAGCGGTAAGGTGGTTAATACCCTAGAACATGTGACGGCCAATACATTAAAGTAGGATGTGGCAAATATCTTCAAGTGAGGTGAGGATGTTACACCCCAAATATGGTAAAGGTGATACACCATATGATTGGTAAGGTAGATACCTTGATGAGTAAGGGTATGAGGGATATGATGATGCCTAGCTCGATATACACCTAACCCAATACATGTGTTCAACTTGACATACATGATTCAACCTGATACACCTTGTAAAGGTGAAGGCAAAACACTCTTAGAAGTAATGAGTGTAACACCTGGTAATGGTGTGACTAATACCTTGATAGGTGAAACACCTTAAGTGGTTGATAATGGTCAACCCTATATCAACAATGCCTTAACCCGAAGACGAGTTCATATCACTTGAAGATAGTTGGGTTATTCAAGTGTGTGACTTATGGTCAATACACTACAAGATAAATGTGATGTGTTAGTGCATGAATTATTAGGATGGGAAATACCCTAATATAAGATAAGTTGATGAACTTAAGTATGATAAAAGTGATGAGGGAAGTGATACATCAAGGCATGATAAATATTATATCCAACACCTCAAGGGTGATACACCCTGATGCACTTCAAATCCAATATACTCGAATGAGTAACACAGGAAGTGTGTCATGTCAATTGTTACATTAAGAGGTAATTAGTTTAATGCACTTTGATAAGTGTAGGCTAAGATACCTTGAGAGAGGGTTAAGCCAAGATAATAAAGTAGGATGTAATCAATATCCTAGTGAGGATGAGAAAGAAATTCATACTTTGCATTGCTAATCATTTAATGATAAATGATGAGAATAAATAAGTATGATTGAATACTTATGATATTAATGTATGCTCCTAGATGTGTGGAGCAATGAATTAGGGTTTGGATTGATAATATGAATTTGAAACCCTATTCGGCTATAAAGATAAACCCTAACCCTAATAATTGTTGCCTAGTGAGAGGTGATAAGATGTTTAATGGCCTTGTAAGCCATGTGAATAGTTGTTGCCTAGTGAGAGGTGACAAGATGTTTAATGGCCTTGTGAGACATGTGAATAGTTGTTTCCTAGTGAGAGGTGACAAGATGTTTAATGGCCTTGTGATCCATGTGATTAGTTATTTCCTAGTGAGAGGTGACAAGATGTTGATCTAGAGATTGATGTAAGAGATGGTAATGTTTAAAATAAACTAGGAAAATAGGATCCCCATAACATAATAATAATAAATGATTACAAAGATAATAATGAAATCTTGGTCATACATACATTATGGTCATAGCCAAATAAGGGTTATACTGCTTTGAATATGTTAAAATGAGACATGAGGAATACTTGTATCACATAAAAGATGTGAATGTATCTGATGGTTCGACTGAGGTATAATGCCTAGTAAAAGTGATGTGGTATTCAATAATGAATTTAAGAGATTGATATCCCATAATGAATGTGAAAGGGAAACATAAAGGTATCCCAACTACTATGGGATTCTTAGCAATATGTTTGTGATATCAGGATTGGTGTAATCCAATACCTGGCTGTAATCTCAGGATTGGTATAGTCCAATACCTGGCTGTGATCTCAGGATTGGTGCAATCCAATACCCAGCTGAACTCTATCAGGATTGGCAGAGTCCAATACCTAGTTGTGATCTCAGGATTGGTACAATCCAATACCTGGCTGAACTCTATGATCTCTAGATTGGTACAATCCAATACCTGGCTAAACTCTATGATCTCAGGATTGGTGCAATCCAATACCTGGCTGAACTCCATCTGGATTGGCAGAGTCCAATACTTGATTGTGATCTCAGGATTGGTACAATCTAATACCTGGTTGAACTCTATGATCTCAGGATTGGTGTAATCCAATACCTGGCTAAACTCTATCAGGATTGGCAGAGTCCAATACCTGGTTGTGATCTCAGGATTGGTACAATCCAATACCTGGTTGAACTCTATGATCTCAGGATTGGTACTATCCAATACCTAGCTGAATTCTATAATCTCAGGATTGGTATAATCCAATGCATGGCTGAACTCTATCAGGATTGGTAGAGTCCAATACCTGGATGTGATCTCAGGATTGGCATAATCCAATACCTGGATGAACTCTATCAGGATTGGCAGAGTCCAATACCTAGATGAACTCTTACAAGATCGTTATAATCCAATATCTGATTAGCAAATTGGTTGAGGCCAATAGTTAGAAATGAGAATGATTCATGGATATCATAACATGATAATATTATCACAAGATAAGCTTGATATGTTGGCATAATATGATGGGTAAATTATACACATGTTCTTCATATTCCTTATAAAGTGAATAGATGATTTACTGCTCTATCATAGACAATTGCAATGATTTAAGAGATGAGAATGTTCTAATCTACTTATCCATAGTGATTAACCTTGCTTAGTAATATAAAAGAACCTCTGCTCAGTTTAATTATATTTACCTGTTATAATAACATTGTTGGCAGAGAGTTATATATCTCTCACTGGGACAATTGTCTCACCCTGTTGGATCCGCAATGTTTAGGTGGACGTGCATGAGGAGGTAGAGACCGTTCTGTAGAGGAAGGACAACAACAACAGGGACAGCAGTAACAGCTCAGGTTGAGTGTCATGTATGTGGTGTCTTGTAGATAGAAGTCCTATGTGTCATCTCTATACTCTCAGGTCCTTGGATTTAGTGTGTGATGGTTTTATGAACAATCTGAGATTTTTGGATTGTATGCCTTGAGGTTTTATGTTGCTTCTGTATATGTTCTGACAAAGCAACTGTTATATGTTATCCTCAAGATGAGATGGTACAGTATATGTACAATGTGAACCCTGATGTATATAAAGTTTTGGTTCTTTCATTAAGAGTTTTCCATGAAATGGATCTCTTTGCAAAATGGTTTTAATTTTTTTATAGTGATTTTTGTTAATCCACTGCTTATGGTTATTCCGCATAATTAGTAATGATTTGGTTGTCGATTTGGTGGCGGTCATTTCAAGTTTGGTATCATAGCTTAAGGTCTGCTGAGTCTACAGAGACATAGGACTAAGGTGTTGAGTTTGTTCTAGTGTTCTTCAGTATATCCTATAATGACTTCTGCTTATGCAGAAGAAAGGGTGAAGTTTAAAAATGACTGGAGAACATGAGGAACACATTGCTAAGAGCAATGTTGTTGTACCAGGAGAAGGTACAAGGGATCAAGCAAGAGAAGAATGAGTGCATGAGAATTCCCATCTTGACCCAATCAGGATAGAGAATCCTTCTTTTTATGCTCTTGTTGGGCAGGTTAGGACAACAGTGATGAATATAGTGGACTGGATACTAGCAATACAACCTAGATTACCAGCCCTCAATGCAGAAACTTTGGGTTATGAAAGGGTTCCTGAATGACATAGTCATGTTGGAACAGTGGAGAATGTGGCAAGGATTAACATATGGCAAGAAAATAGACCCTTCCATAAGTATAGACAGATAGTACTTTGTGAGGGCAATGCCCAAGGAGGGGAAATAAGCTGAGAATTTAGGAAAGGTCTCTATAATTTTAGAGACATTTGCCTAGTTTTTCTAAAAAGCCAACGTTTTTGGTACCACCAGTGCAATAAATGCCTAGTGCACTAGGGAAGTAGTCACTAAGTAAAGGCAAAAGTCCTAACTTTCCACCTGTAAGAACTCCTGACTTAGCTTCTACATCGGTAATAAGACCGATAAGACTAGGGCACGAGGACAAGACATGTCATAGATATGGACATGTTGAGCATAATGAACTCTTTTGTTTAAAAATAAGGGAGGAAATGACCCAACAACTGAGGCAAACTCAGCAGGGCTTACGAAAGCTACATCCCAATAGTGTAAAAAGACAAAAGCAGCAACATGAATCAGCTTGACTCTATGTTTGAGTCAACCTGAAGTGGTAGATGATCATGAGGGGTGACAGTCAGATAGAGCTTTTTCATTCGGATATGTCTTCTCTTGATTTTATCTTATAATCATAAGAAGGCAGTTGTTGTTGAGCTTCCTTTAATTATTCCTATGAGGACATGATGAAGAGATAAGAAGGATGAGAACCTATATTCAGTCCAATATTATCTTATATGTTTTGAAATTTCTCTCTTCATGATAAAAGGAAAAGATGTAAAAGAAACACCCATAGAAAATTTGAGATATTAAGTAGTAAAACTTAAAGATATGAAACATAATATAAAACAAATGCATACTACCTAATTTTTGTTCTTGAATACCCTAGCCAGGTATTCGTCTATTGAAGGAAAGGTAAGTATGGAACTCTTAGATTACTATGTTTCTGATTACTTTGATCAAGTAGTCATTTTGAGACAATCTAAAGAGCATAATGAAGTAGGAGATGTGGCACGAATATTTCTACCACATCCTAATTGATATATGAAGGGATATGAGTTAATCATATATCAACTTATAAACAAAAGGAAATGTTTAGTATAATGAATACCTTGGTCTGAAAACCTTGAGGTAACAGTCACCTGATGAGAGGTGACAATGTTCAGTGATGAACTAAGGGTTTGAATACCCAGATCTAGTAATCATGATGATGATAATGCTAAAGAATGATGACATCTAATCATCTTTATAATTCCTATGCTAATGGCAAGGAACCTAAGAGGAAACAAGATTGAATGACACACGAACAATTGAAAGTTCATGTAATACTCAAAGAAGGTGATAATCTCTTTTCTTTAATAAACAACCATGAATAATGATGGGTGATAAGAAGGATTATGTTTCCTTGTGTTCTTTCCCTTCAGGGACATGACAATCAAGTAAGTATTATGACACTTGATGTGCACGGATTAGAAGTAATATTTTACATGGATACTTTGAAAAGTATCAGCTAGTATTGGATTTTAGTTCCAAGACAAAGTATGTGTGTTAAGTAATGTCCCTAGATGAAAGAAAGGTCCTATTATATGTTTGGTTTTGGTAATAACAACAGAGGATGGAAATGATAAAATGTAATATGTTTTTGACACATGTAACTAATACCAAGGTAAGGAATTCTAGATATGTTCATCTGAAAACATAGATAGAGATAAGAATCCTAATATATGTTTTGAGATACTAAAGTGTCGACAACCTGGATTTGATACCATTTTGTAAGGAATGGGACCCACTAAGGGGACCAATCCCTACTCTAAAATTTTGAAACACTATAGCAATTCCCAAAAATTCATTATTAACATATAGATAGAAGGGGGGCTAAATCACTCTCAAAATAATATGGAAAAATAGAGCCCAATGTCATAGCAGTGGAAGATAAGTTTTAATTATTACATGATCCAATTATTTCTAAGAACTTGTCTACATGGACATAAAAGAAACATAAAGGAAACTAAGACTAAATGGATCGGTTGCATAGGGCTACCTAGTCATCTCAGAAACTTCCACGAACTACTACTGATCAGGTTCCTCGAACCCTAGGTCCTCAAGTACATGCTCCTCCTCTAAGGTCACCACAGGATCCTCTACACCTGGGTGGAAGGGAATATCACCCAAAACATAGGAAACAAAAATATGTAGGTCAACAACGACTGAGTGTGTACATATATAAAACATTTTGGGCATTAAAATGGGTTATAAGTATAAAACAGATGTTCCCACAAGAAAGAGGGTTATTTGTAATTAGGTAAGTTCAAGAGAAATGTAACAAAAGAAATGAGGCATATTAAAATTCAGATAAAAAGTATGTGAACAAAAGTGTCCTGCCATACAATCAACCACAAATCAATTTAAAACAAAATAACATGTGCATGCATAACAATGTAGACTAAATATACCTAAACAAGGCCATAACACCATAGGATCATGGCCTAAAAGAAATAAGGGTGGAATCGCACACCCCGGGCAGAATACACACGCCCTATATATGTATGGTTGTACATAAGTACCACTATTCTAGATATTGTAGTCAAACATGTAGCATGCATAAAATAGGGAGGCAAGACTATCATTTAAATCAATTCATATAAAAGGTAGTTATAATAAGAGGGGTCCAAAGACCCATTATGATAGAGTAATCCAACAATAAGAGGAATTTAAATGAATCCAATTCAATAATTATGAATGTCCAACAATTGAATTATCAAGTAGGATAATAGTTGAAGAGATGCCCCATTAAAAGAGTGTAAGTTTTAGTAAATAATTCCCAAAATAAAATAGAGGATGTACATACCTTATGATCATACCTAAATATTTAGTAACACCTCCTAAGCTCAGGGTTAGGGTTGTCTCAAACTAGTCATAATATATGTGCATTCAATTAATATAATTTACACTGAATCCTTTACTTAGAGAATGACCCTACTATAACTTGGAAATCAGGTCATGAAACCTATCCCATTAACTCAGTTGTATTTTTGTGGTTTCAAAAATGTATTTATATGTATTATTTGGATAAACTAATAATTACTTATGAATTTTACAAGTTAAATTCATTTCTGAACAAAATGGAAAAATAACTCAAAAAAGACTAAATTACCCCTAAATGATTGCAATTATAAAGATACCATCATGACACTGAACCATAGTTGTATGATAATGGAGATACATCGGTCAAATGTGGGTCAAAGATGGACAAATCCCTGATATACCCCTTGCAAGGGGGTTATTGACAAGCCAAAAGACCATGGTTAATAGGGGTTTTCATCGAAGGGAGTCAATCCAACCCTCACGCCATGGTTTGAGCACAGATATCAAGTCATGGAGCTTGGCTTCGGGTAGGGTCATTTGCCCCTCTCCAACGCATGCGGCTCTGACTCCTCTGTCTTCGCCAGACTGTGGCCGTTCGGGTGAGCTGCTGGTAGTGACCAAAGAATGACGAGCAGGGAGATCGCTACCCCGGCAAGCAGTAGGACTAGAGGTGGCTACAACGCATGAGAAGAGGAGGGGGAAGGGGAAGATTGGGACCCACAATGTGCCAAGGCACCAACTTCTTTCTCTAAACCATCAAGATAATACAAGGTGGTATACTAGGTACTTAGTTTTGACATAAATAGAGCAATTTTATCTCAGACAGAGATGAGAACATCACAAGATGTCTGCTCTAAATAGGAAGACAAATTCGAGAGGTGAAACACGTCCCAGTTGAGCACTCTGTGTGACCCTCCGGGTACCATGGTGGGTTGTGGGTGAACCCTTGGTGAGTCCGAGTTATAGGCACACTGTCGGCGGTAAGCAAAACTTATAGGGAAATGACGGCACTAGGATTTTGAGTAGATCACACAAAAACATAATGAGATGTGTATAACAAATGAGAGATCAAAAGTTAGGGATGGTTACCTCATGGCTAATTGAACCAAGATGAAGAAAATAGAAGTTGCATCGATGTCCTCACTGGAGACGAAGATCGACAACGGTAGAAGCCTCTTATGAGCCACGAGAGAAATTGATGGGGGGAAAGGTTTGGGTGTGTGTGTACAAGGTTCATGAGTCACCAAGAATTAGGGTGAGTACAAGTGTGCACTGATTTGGGGAGCCGAGGAGATGGCAGATGCTGCCACACGAGGGTGAATTGGGCATTTCTTATCTAGACTACCAATCACCCGGAGTAAGTGTTCGTTGGAATTGATAAGAAGGGAGGAAACTGTTGGGAAGAAAACATGAGGTTTGGACGAGTATAGAAATTGCAACGCCATCAGAAAAACGGCGCTTACTGTTTCCACTCAGCTTGCGAGGAAATCAGAGGTAGGGGACGACTAAGTCCAGCTACCCGACTACCCGGGTACTTGACCCGAGAAGCCCACGTGACACATAACTGACCCTTGTACCAAAGTCCAGGCCATGTCAAATAAAATCAATTAAATCGAACCCAAACCTTAGCTTAAACCATACATAGTCTCCTAGGGTCTAATTAAGGGTGAATTTGATGTCCAAATGACTCCAATTTTAAGGGTTAGTGAATAAGGATATGAGGAACCCGATTATAGGCTTAGATTTAGGTTTTGAGGTTAACTAAGCTGTAAATTTACCATTGTGCATTAATCACCCATTTAATGTAATGAACTTAGTCTAATAGTCAATTATGGTGAAACCTTCCACCCTAACTCGATCCCTATTCTTCTGAGATCCAATACTATCCTAGTTAACAAATCTAGGATCAAGAAATCTAGGTTATCATTATTACTAATAAGTTTTCCAATTTAGTACTAAGGTAACAATGTCATATGATTTCATCTCTATGGAAACCTATTGAGTATATTAGGATGAAAGGATCCAAAAGTACACATTCATTCTAAAATAGGGCAAAGTATTCTCTAAGAGACTTTTAATGAATTAAGGACATGGAAAGAGAAAAGAAAGGTTTGTCCGTGGAATTGGGGTTGTGACAGCACACCACCCCTTAAAAAGGATATCATCCTCGAAATCTCAAGCAAAGAGGGAGCGGTAGGTCCACAACATATATTCTTTCAACTCCCAGGTAGTTTCCTCAAGGCCATGGTACTTCCAGAGAATCTTCACAAGCTCGATCTCCTTGTTCTTCAATTGCTTCATTCTGGAGTCTAAGACCTTTAGGGCATGTTTGGTTTGCAGGAAAGGATTATGGTGGGACACATCAGAGGTTTAAGGTAGGATAGCACACGGTAGGATAGAATGTTTATTTTCCTATCATGCATTTGGAGGCTCCCAGGAAAGTATTATTTAACCTTGTCCCCTCCGTCCATTCACCAATGACTTGTAGAGGCTACCTAACTAGATTTTATATAGAAGCAAATCATGCCCAATAGGCATGTGAAGAATCATGTCTAGTATTGTCGTTGTGAACAAAAGTGATATCACAAACTATATCATTTTCATACATGATAAAATGGACAACCACTAGACGGAAGTTAGGTTTCTGGAATGCTCATTACTGGTCCTCCGTTATCGACATACCCTGGTGTTAGTTTGCACGTCGGGTGAGAAAGAGTAGGTGATGGATTGGGCTGTTAGGGGGAGCCGATGGCGTTGGGGTTATCAGAGAGTTGGGGTCCTATTTATTCAGTGCAATACTTGGGGGCATGCAGAATTAAGATATCCCCCTCAACTAGGACTTTGTAGACACCGGTTTAAATATCCTGAACCAAGAAAACGCAACCAAACATGGGTTAATAAAAATGGGTGGGATTTTAATCCAATCCTAAAGCTAATACTGGGTACCAAACGTGTCGTTACTGGAAACTCTTCATAGGATAAATCTTATCGTAACTCAATAGGCTCAATAGTCATCACATGAGAAGGATCATTCACATATTTCTTCATAACAGACACGTGGAACACATTGTGAATCTTGTCATAAGTGGGAGGAAGGTCTAGATGGTAGGCACACTCTCCAACTGTATCCAATATCTCAAATGATCCCACATAATGAAGGCTCAACTTGCCTTTGACTTTAGACCTTGCTATTGATCAGATTGGCTTTATCTTCATAAACACATAATCACCAACTAAGAAACTCACATCATATCTCTTCTTGTCAGCATACACCTTCTGTCGATCTTGGGCAGCCTTAATCCTCTACTTGATGAAACAAATCTTATCAGTCATCATCTGCATGTCATCACTCTTCATTAGAGCTCGTTCACCCACATCATCCCAGTGTAGTGGTGAATGACAAGTTCGGTCATAGAGTGCTTCGAAGGGTGGCATACCAATGCTGGCTTGGTAGCTGTTGTTGTAAGCAAACTCAGCCAACAGAAGGTATTTTTCCCAAACACCTCCCCAATCCATCACACAAGCATGCAACAAGTCTTCCAGAATCTGCATTGTCCGCTCTGACTGACCATCCATCTAAAGGTGGTAAGTTGTGCTGAAACATAGGTCATAACCCATCTCCTCCTGTAGAGGTGAACTTCAGGTCACGATCAGAAACTATCACCTTGGGAACTCCATGTAGGCAAACAACCTAATCCACGTACAATTGTGCCATATCAGGAACATTGTATGTACTCTTAAATGGAAGAAAGTGAGACGACTTGGTCAGGTGATCAATAACAACCCAAACCGCATCATACCCACACTTTGACTTTGGAAACCCAGTCAAAAAATCCATAGTGATTTTCTCCCATTTCCACTCTGGTATATCAAGTTGATGGTGAAGACCACCAGGACATTGATGTTCAATCTTCACCTGTTGGCACATCAAGCACTTTGCAACATATGTAGCAATATCAATCTTCATATTCTTCCACCAGAAACCCCACTGTAAGTCCTTGTACATCTTTGTGGTACCAGGATGAATCATGTACTTGGGCCATGGGCTTACCCATAACTCTCTGTCTCATATCAGCAACAATAGGTAACTACAGTCTATGATAAAAGTGGATAGCGCCATCCACTCCAACCAAAAACTCAGACTATGGTTTCTTTGTTAACATCTTCATCTCATCAAGCTCAAGATTGTACAACTGTGCACTAACAACTTCAAAAATCCAGGTGGGAGTGACAGTTAAACTATCCATATGCATTCTTATCCTCTCAACAAAAGAGTCATCACCAACATCTGGTAGCTCAGGACTCCTTCTCGAAACATGTTCTAAGCTCCTCCATAAGGAACAACTGATAAAAGCACAAGTTGCATCCTTCTTCCTACTCAAGTCATCGGAAACAACATTGGCTTTACCTAGGTGATAAGTGATGGTAAAGTCATAGTCTTTGAGGTACTCCATCCATCGTCTTTGGTGCATATTTAAGTCCTTCTGAGTCATCAGGTAGTGTAGACTCTTATGGTCACGGAAGACCTCAAATTGTACCCCATACAAGTAGTGTCGTCAAATCTTCAGATCATGAACTATAGTAGCTAGCTCCAAGTCATGTGTAGGCCAATTTCCTTCCTTAGGCTTCAATTGGGAGAGGCGTAAGAAATCATTCATCCTTCTTGCATAAGGACACAACCCAACCCTATTTTATAAGCATCATTGAATATAACATAGGGTTTACCTTCAATAGGAAGAGAAAGCACAGGAGCAAAAGTGAAACACTTCTTTAACTCTAGGAAGCTCTTTTCACACTCAAGAGTCTGGACAAACTTTGCATATTTACGTGTCAGCTTCATCATTGGAAGATCCATCTTGGAGAAATTTTGCACAAACCTCTGTTAGTAGCCTACAAGGTGTAGAAAATTGTGTATCTCTAAGGGGTTCTTTGGTGATTGCCACTTTGTCACAGCCTCAATCTTAGCAGGTTCAACAACAATATGTCTTGCTGAGATAACATGGCCAAGGAACATCGCCTTGTTGAGCCAAAACTCACACTTTGAGAACTTTTCATAGAGTTGATGTTCTAACAAGGCTTGAAGAACAATCTATAGGTGCTCATGGTGCTGGTCCATAGTCTCAGAGTAGATAAGCACATCGTCAATGAACACCACCACAAAGCTATCCAAGTAAGGACGGAATACCTGATTCATTAGGTTCATGAAGACGGCAGGGGCATTGGTCAGGCCAAACGGCATGACTAGGAATTCATAATGCCTGTAGTGAGTGTGGAAGGCTGTCTTCGGTACATCATAATCCTTCACGCATATCTGGTAGTAGCCACTATGCAAGTCCATCTTTAAAAACATAGTAGCAAACTTCATCTGGTTGAATGAGTCGTTGATGTGTGGCAGGGGGTAACAATTCTTGATCGTCACTTGATTCAGCATACAATAATCCATGCACATCTACAAGGACCCATCTTTCTTCTTCACGAACAGGACAGGTGCTCCCTAGGGAGCGACACTAGGGTGTACAAACCCCATGTCTAGGAGCTCTTGTGGCTACTTCTTGAGCTCAGCCAGCTCATTAGGTGCCATGCGATAGGGTGGCTTGGAGAGAGGAGTTGTGCCTGGTATGAGGTTGATAGAAAACTCAACTTCTCGTGTGGGAGGAAGTCCATGTAGCTCATTGGGGAAGACATCAGGAAAATCATGAACCACATCAATGTCATCTAACATCGATGGTGTAGGATTAAGAACAACAAACACCAAGTAGGATCTACATCCATGTGCGATGAGATTCTCCACCTTGAGTGCAGAAATGATGAAATTTCAATGTCCTTGCTTCCTTCCCTTGATACAAAAATGCTCGCCATCAGGATGCAACAAACTAACCCTTTCATTTTCATAGAAGAGGGCAACCTTGAACTTCTTCAGCCAATCCATCCCCAAGATAACGTCATAGGCTTGTGGAAGAAAATATAGGAGGATATAGGTTATGACCTACATTTCAGCACAGCTTACCATCCTCAGATGGATGGTCAGTCAGAGCAGAAAATGTAGATTCTGGAGGACTTGTTGTGTGCTTGTGTGATGGATTAGGGAGGTGTTTGGGACATATACCTTTTGTTTTTTGAGTTTGCTTATAACAACAGCTACCAAGCCAGCATTGGTATGCCACCCTCCGAAGCACTCTATGAACGACATTGTCATTCACCACTACACTGGGATGATGTAGGCAAACAAGCTCTAATGAAGAGTGATGGCATGCAGATGATGACTGACAAGATCTGTTTGATCAAGTAGAGGATTAAGGATGCCCAAGATTGAAAAAAGGTGCATGCTGATAAGAAGATATCTGATGTGAGTTTCTTAGTTGGTGATTATGTATTTCTAAAGATAAAGCCAATCCAATCAATAGCAAGGTCTAAAGTCAAAGGCAAGTTGAGCCTTCGTTATGTGGGACTATTTGAGATCTATATGTTAAGAATGAATGTTTTGGGGAATTTCTATAGTGTTCTCAAAATTTTAGAGTAGGGATTGGTCCCCTTAGTGGGTCCCACTCCTTACAAAATGGTATCAGAGCCAAGTTGTCGGTAGTCTAGTATCTCAAAACTTATACTAGGATTCTTATCTCTATCTATGTTTTCATATGAAAAGATCTATTCGGAGACAAGAGTAGTGAGTTCTCCATGTCACGTGAGAGGCTAGTAGATGGATATTCTACACCACTGAGCCCACAGTTTGGGATGTCACATGTGGAGTCACCACTGATGACACCGGATGCACATGCCACCTCTTGAGGTCACCATGTCGTCACCGCACCTCCTCCTTTTTCAGAGCTCCCTCCTCCACCTCCACTTACTCCTAAGAAAGAGTTGGCTATCATGTGCCAGTTTCTGGACACTTCTGTGATGGAGCGTGTCAACACCATTCATCCTCTTGAGAAGCCCAAAGAGTACTCCCTCACGGAGTTCATCAAAATGCAGCCACCCTACTTCAAGGGTGAAGGAGAGATTGAGATGGTGGATAAGGTCGATGACTGGGTGTTCTCCGTTGAGCATACCTTTGAGGGAATGGCATGCCCTCCTCACCAGAAGGTCTGCTTTGCCACCTACATGTTGGACGGGCCAGTACACATTTGGTGGAATGGTGTCGCCTGCACTCGTGACACTTCCCGCATGTCTTGGGAGCAATTCCTTGTTCTTTTCCATCAGAAGTATGTCTTCACCACCGCCTTGAGGAAGGAGGAAAAGTTCTACAGCTTGAAGTAGGGATCCCTGAGCATTTCTACTTATATTTAGAGGTTCTTGCTATTGGACCGCTATGCTACAGGTCTTGGAGAGGACTACCGAGCTACACACTTCCTACTGGGACTGAACTACCAAGTTGGGTGAGCTCTTGTTCCGTAGCTCCCTCTCACCTTCTAGTAGATGGTGGATAAGGCACTCACTGTGGAGGCCTATCCAGTTTTTAGCCCTCGAATCAGAGTCCTAAGAAGTGGAAGAACTCCAGCGATGATCATTGTGACAAGTGCAACCATTGCCAGCATCACCACCCTCCTAGCAGGTGCCCTACCGTGCAGCCTACAACTCAACTAGATGTGAGGCACTTGACGTGCCACAGGTGTGGCTAGGATGGACACATCAGGCCACAGTGTCCCAAGCTCCAAAGGGTTTTCGTACCAGCTCAGCCACGAGCACCCCATTTGCCACATCCACAACCTCATCCACAACAACCCCTGAAGAACAACAATCAGTAAGGACATCACCCACCTATTGAGAAACGTGCCAGATATGTCTTTTGCAAGGATGGCGTGGAATCCACTAATGATAATGGAGTCATTGAAGGTATTATGCACTTATTTCAACAACAGATAAAAGCATTATTTGATTTTGAAGCCTCAAACACCTTCATATCATCTAAATGTGTAACCATGTTAGGATTAGAATCTATGTATATGGACTATATCCTAGAGGTTGAAACTCCTACAGGTAAGATGTCTTCTACTTTCCTAAAAATCCCTATCATAGACATGTGTATTTCTGGCAAGATGTTCAAGTCAGACTTCATCATCCTCAATATGATGGCCTATGACGTTATCTTAGGGATGGACTGGTTGAAGAAGTTTAAGGATGCCCTCTTCTATGAAGATAAAAGGGTTACTTTGTTGCACCCTGATGGCAAGCATTTCTGTATCAAGGGAAGGAAGCAAGGACATTGATAGTTCATCTTTTTCTCACTCAAGGCGGAGAATCTTATCGTACATGGTTGCAGAGCCTACTTGGTGTCGGTTGTTCTTAACCCTACACCACCGGTGTTAGATGACATTGATGTGGTTTGCAATTTTCCTGATGTCTTCCCTAACAAGCTGCATGGACTTCCTCCTACATGAGAAGTCGAGTTTTCTATCGACCTCATAATAGTCATGGCTCCTATCTCCAACCCACCCTATGGCATGGCACTTGTTGAGCTGGATGAGCTCAAGAAGCATCTGAAAGAGCTCCTAGACATGGGGTTTGTACACCCTAGTGTCTATCACTGGGGAGCACCTATCCTGTTTGTAAAGAAGAAAGATGGGTCCTTGCGTATGTGCATGGATTACCATATGTTAAATCAAGTGACGATCAAGAATCATTACCCCCTATCGTGCATTGACGACTTGTTCGTCCAGCTGCTATAGTTCATGCTCTAAAGATTTAGCGACACTACTTGTATGGGGTACAATTTGAGGTCTTCTGTGGCCACAAGAGTCTATGCTACCTGATGACTCATAAGGACTTAAATTTGTACCAAAGATGATGGATGGAGTACCTCAAAAACTATGACTTTACCATCACTTATCACCCAGGTAAAGCCAATGTTGTTGTTGATTCCTTGAGTAGAAATAAGGGTGTAGCTTGTGCTTCTATCAGTTGTTCCTTATGGAGGAGCTTAGAACATGTTTGAGATGGAGGCCTGAGCTACCAGATGTTGGTGATGACTCTTATGTGGAGATGATAAGAGTGCAGATGGCTAGTTTGACTGTCACTCCCACCTAGATTTCTGAAGTTGTTGTTACACAGTTGGAGAGTCCTGAGCTTGATAAGACGAAGATGTTAACAAGGAAACCACAGTTTGAGATTTTGGTTGGAGTGGATGGTACTATCAGCTTTCACTATAGACTATGGATACCTAATATTGCTGATCTGAGACAGAGAGTTCTGGGTGAAGCCCATGGGTCCAATTACACGATACATCTTGGTACCACGAAGATGTACAAGGACTTACAGTGGGGTTTCTATTGGAAGAACATGAGGAAGGATATTGCTACATATGTTGCAAAGTGTTTGATGTGCCAGCAGGTAAAGATTGAACATCAACATCCAAGTGGTATTCTCCATCCACTTGAGATACCAGAGTGGAAATGGGAGAAAATTACTATGGATTTTTTGACTGGGTTTCCAAAGTCAAAGCATGGGTACGATGCGGTTTGGGTTGTTATTGATTGCCTTACCATGTCAGCTCACTTTCTTCTGTTCAAGAGTACATACAAGGTTCTTGATATCACACAATTGTACATGGATTGGTTTGTTTTCCTACATGGAGTTCCTAGGGCGATAGTTTTTTATCGTGACCTGAAGTTCACCTCTCGCTTCTGGAAGCAGATACAGGAGGAGATGGGTTCTGACCTCCGTTTTAGCTCAGCTTACCACCCTCAGATGGATGGTCAATCAGAGTGAAAAGTGTAGATTCTGGAGGACTTGTTTCATACGTGTGTGATAGTTTGGGGAGGCGTTTGGGAAAAATACCTTCTATTGGCTAAGTTTTCTTACAACAACAGCTACCAATCCAGTATTGGTATGCCACCCTTTGAAGCACTCTATGGACAACCTTTTCGTTCACCACTACACTGGGATGATGTGGGCGAACGAGCTCTGATGAAGAGGGATGACATGCATATGATGACTGCAAGATTTGTTTTATCAAGAAGAGGATGAAGGTTGCCCAAGATCGATAGAAGGTGTATGCTGACAAGAAGAAATCTGATGTGAGATTCTTAGTTGTTGATTATGTGTTTCTGAAGATAAAGCCAATCCGGTCAATAGCAAGGTCTAAAGTCAAAGGTAAGTTGAACCCTCCTTTTGGAAGAGGGTATGTAATTAGATGTTAATAATACTTTCACTGAGTTCATCTCATTGTTGAAATCCAAAAGGATTATAGATTCGTCTATTTATGTTAACATACGTAAGAGTTATGATTAAAATGAGTTTTAAAGTAAGAGAGAGTGTTAGATAGAGAGAAACAGAGAGAGAGAGAGAGTGAGAAACCTATAGAGAAGAAGCAACCACTACAATGTTGCAATGGTTGTGTGTCACAACCTCAAGATGAGCGAAATAGCAAGAGGGGGCGAGAGAACAGTCTGAGGATACAATTGTCTTTATGGGGGCGACGAAGCCAAAAAGGGTCTATTTATAGCAAGGGAAGATATAGATATATGGTTTTTAAAGCTCCTAAAACATAAATGGTAGTGCCATGTTTGGAGCTTCTAAGATTCACAAAGAGTCGAGAATAGGTGAGATATTTTACATGAATCTAGTGTGGATTCTTGAGATGAACCCAACACACCCTTAAACATGTGAATGGATAAAATATTACAAAAATTCAGGTGTACAAAGGTCTAAGTTTTTTCAAACCCACAATTACTATAGAAACTATCAAAGGTAGGGGAAAACCCCACCCAGGTTGGCTTGGGGTGCAGCTCAATAAGCCTAAACCTGACCCATTTAGCAAAAAAAGGAAATTTTAGTGAAAACTTTGAAAATTCATAGAGGAATATAGGAAACTATGGTTGGAGTGAAATTTGGATCCAAGGTTCAAAACATGGCCTATAATATTTAAGAGAAGTTTAGGATTCATAGGATAAAGTTGTATATGGAAATAATTGAAAGGACAATGAAGTAAAAAAACAAAGTGTACTTCTATATACACAAGATATAATAATGCATCGAATACTCAACTAAGTGTCACAAACTTGTAAATTGATCCAAGGATGATAAAGTGAAGTTTATGGTCAAGAATTAAGGGATTATAAGGTAAAACATTAGATATGAATACTCACTTTATCACATTCTCCCCTCCTTAAGGGGAATGTTGACCCTAAAATTCATGCTTCTTTGAAAAGATTTTGAAATCTCTCTTCTATATCTGAACTTAATTCCCAGGTGTCACTCTCACTGCCATGATGTTTCCATAAATCATATTTTGTATATCTTTAATTAAATTGTCGAGTATTTTCACTGGTTATTCTTGGCACACAAGAGATTCCTTTAATTTGATAGCTTCATGGTTGAGAACATGACTAGGATCCTTGACGTACCACTTCAAATTTGATATGTGGAAGACACTATGCATCATGATATACTAAGGAGGTATAGAGATTTGATATGTACATTCTTTGATGTGGTCCAAAACATCAAAATAACTCATGTATCTAGGACTCAACTTTCCTTTATTTTTTACATTTGTTGGAGTCAATCTAATCTTTAAGAAGACATGGTCCCACCAAAAACTGAACATTCATCCAGTGTGCATCAACATAAGATTTCTAGAAATCTTGAGGTCTCATTACTATTTGTCTAATCAAGTTGACATATCAAAAAAGTTGCAACTCTTCAAACTTCAAGATCTTTCTTTTACCTACTTTATCCCAATAAAGGGGTGATCTACATTGTCGTCCATATAGGGCTTCATACAAAGGCATACCTATACTCGACTGGTAGCTATTTTTGTAGGTGAATTCAATTAAAGGTATGGAGTGATCACATGAACCACCCCAACCAAGGACACATCTTGAAACTTTAATATGTTGTATTATCGAGATAAAATGGGCTGATTTAGTTATTTGGTCCACTACAACCCAAATCACATTGCTCCCTTTCCTGGTCCTGGGCCAACCCAAAACAAAGTCCATGCCTATATTTTCCCACATCCATTTGGGGATTGTCAAGAGTTATAAAATACCTCCTGGCCTCTAATGTTCAGCTTTGAATTGCTGACAAGTTAGGCATTTTGAGATGAAAATAGCTATATCACTCTTTATATTCTTCCACAAAAGTGCCTCTAAACATCCTTATACATCTTAATTGATCCAAGGTACATTGTATATTTGGATCCATGGGCTTCTTGAAATACTTTTTATACCAAAGTTGAATCCTCTGGAACCCAGATGCATTGTTTATATCAAATTCCACCATCCATACCAACTGAGCAGTGTTTGAGGCTTTTCTAGTAACTTCATCATTTCCTCAAGGCCTTTACTACTCTTTTGTGTGATCAAAATCTTAGAATGATTTGATTTTAGATTTATGCTAGTCTGATTAATCTTATCACCCATATGTCTCAGGGGCCATGGAGATAAAACCTCTAAGTTTTTCCACTCAATGGCAAATGCAACCACACATTTAACTTGCTTCCTAATAAGGGAATCAACTACGACATTTGCCTTACTGGGGTGGTAGGAAATCCTAAATTCCTAGTCCTTTAGGTATTCTACCAATATCCTATGTTTAAGGTTCAAGTATTTTGGTGACAGTATGTACTTCAAGCTCTTGAGGACAGTCATAATGTCAAAAGTATCACCATAGAGGTAGTGTCGCCATATTTTCAAGGCATAAATCATGGAGGCCAACTCAAAATCATTGATCATGTGATTGACCTCCTTGGGTTTCAACTACCAAGAGGTGCATGCTACTGACTTCTATTCTCGCATCAGAGCACAACCTAGACCAAGCCTGGATGCATTAGCAAAGATGACAAACCCATTATTTCCTTAAGGAAGTGTCAAGACATGTGTGAATGTCAACTTCATTTTTAACTCCTCAAAGCTAGATTCACACTTCCTCGACAACACAAATTGTCCTCCTTTTCTTGTGAGCTCGGTGAGAGGCAAGGTATTTTTACTAAATTTAAATATGAGACATCGATAATATCCAGCCATACTAAGAAAAATCCAAATTTCATAAACATTCTTAATAACTTTTCACTCTAAAATGGTCAATACCTTGGAAGTATCTATAGAAATCTTTTCTCCCAAGATGATGTGGAAAAGAAACATGACTTTAGAGATCCAAACTCGCACTTTGACATTTTAGCATAAAATGTTAAAGCTTGGAGGATATCAAGGACCTTATAAAGTTGCATTCAATGTCATTAGAGTAAATAAGGATGTTGTCAACGAAGACTACAACAAATTCATATAGGAAGGTTTGAAAGACTCTATTCATCAAGGATCATAAAGGGCAGTGGTCAACCAAAAGGGTATGATCAAAAACTCATAGTGCCCATATCAAGTTTGAACTACGGTTTTTGGTTGTCTTCATCCTTCACCTTGAGTTGGTGGTATCTAGAATGAAGGTCAATTTTTTAGAACTCATGAGGAGAGCAAAGTTGGTCAAAGAGATCATCAATTTGTGGCAACATATATTTACTTTCCATGGTATCTTGACTTATCATACAATAATCAATGCACGTGCTTAGGGACCCATCCTTTTTCTTAACAAATAGAATATGTGCTTGTCAAGGGGAAGAACTAGGGATAATGAAGCCATTATCAATCAATTCCTACAACTATTTCTTGAGTTTCGTCAATTCAAAAAGATCTATTGGTGAGGTGATCGAGAAATATATGTGGTACTTGAGGCAATATCGACTGAGAATTTAGTATCATGATCAGGTGGTAATCTGTCAAGCTCCGCAAGAAAAACATATGGGTACTTATGCACTATGTCAATGCTCTCCAGAGAACTATTATTGGAATTAAAAATGGATACAATTTCTAGGTTTTCTTTGCCCCCTTTTTTCAATAAGGATTGGGCTTAAACCAAAGCGATAATATTATTTCAGTTACAATGTTTTCTTTCAGGAATTACAAGAATCAAGAGGGTGGGCATGGAGACAATTATTTTCTTAGCACGATAATCAAGAACATTGTGGTATTTATATATAACCAATCCATCCTAAGAATAGAATCAAAGTCTTTCATATCTAGGAGGATAAAGTCAAATTCCTTACGACCAACATATGAAATAAGGACTTCTTCAACAATGTAGTAAGAGGTTTTCAATATACCACTAGGGGTAGTTACATCAAGTACAAATCCCAAGTCCCATATTTTTAGATTTAGCATGAAAGCAAGACTCCTAGACATGCAATAATTTGTTAACCTAGAGTGTAAAAATAGAACGATCATGAAAAAAATCTTCCTTATATACACATATAATTGGTATAAGCATTTTGTAGGACAATCTAGTGTAAATATTGGCATTATGACTTTAAAAAAATTAACCTTTTATCAACTTGTTTCCATTGACATTCAACTCATCAACATTCGTGGAAAATACACATGCATTTTGATGCTCGACTTATTTAGCCCATTCAATAGGAGGGAAGGGACAATTGGCCTTGACACGGCCTTACATTTTGCAAAAATGGCAAACTAGGACTATGAAAGGGCATGGGTGGCCAACATGCCTAATATCACAGTTG
The DNA here is from genome assembly GCA_963693085.1 of Alisma plantago-aquatica. Taxonomy (NCBI): domain Eukaryota; kingdom Viridiplantae; phylum Streptophyta; class Magnoliopsida; order Alismatales; family Alismataceae; genus Alisma; species Alisma plantago-aquatica. Next base: position 869,786,162 of record OY856409.1, read on the forward strand.
TGGCACCTAAAAGTGTTAGGATTCTGACCTTGTCCTCTGATAGGATTATGTTTGCCATTGTTTTAGTTTTGATTGTGGTCTTGGTTGTTATATTGGTTCTATCCACAATTGCCTTAGTTTTCATACTAATTAGGGTCACAACTATAGTTTTGTACAGGGGGGTTCCATTCCCATTGTTCTTGTTCTTGTTTCTATTGTCATGATCCCCTTTCTGCCCAGATTTTTTATGAGCTACATCCGCCAATCCCAAGAAGGCTATGCTAGTTGGTCTTCCTTGAATCATACCTAGATTCCTTTCCATTTTCATAGAATGGTCAAAAACGTCCTGAAAACTAGCATCCCTAGAGGAGGCAACCAGAGTTTGCAATGCCACATTGAGCCCTTTGATGTAACAGTTTAATTTCTCTTTAGTGGTCATATTGGTGGCATGACATCCTAGAAGATAGAATTACCTGCTACATTACAAAATAGAGGAGTTTCCTTGGGTGATACTAAGGAATTCCTTGTTCACTTTCAACTCATAATAGGGAATGAAAAAAGTAGTGAAGATGGGCTTGGATGTTGTCCAATTCTAGGCAATAGCTTGTTGGGAGTGAGTAAAATTTTCCCACCATATCTTGGCTACCCCTTTGAGAAGAAAAGTGGCAAAAGTGACTTCATTGTACTCAGAGCAACATAAGACCTTTAAAGTGTTCTCTACATAAACTATCCATGCATCACTTTTGTCTAGTACGTCTCTAGCATCTTCCCCATAAAATGCCTTAGGGCTCAATTTCAGAAAGTCTTCGATAGTGATGTGCTTTGGATTTCAACTAGATGCCCCATGGGTTAAGGTTGTTGCATGGACTGTCTGATCATGCATGGCATCCATAAAGATTTTGTGTTGTTTTTCCCACTCTTTAGCATCTATAACCCTCTTTAGAGGGGTCCTTCAACATTTTCACCATCCTTATTTCTTGTGTTCTTTTTGCCCTTATTACCGTTGTCACTTTTCTCACCTTTTACCCCTTCAGGTTCTCCCTTCCTCTGGTGTCTGGTCTTGGGAGGCATCCACAACGTACTAATTATAGAAGGTTTCTCATAATGCATGTTTCAAGTTAAGGAATTCATATCATGGGAATAACAATATCTTTATTTCAATTTTATGAATTGTCTCATATTTTAGTTTTTATTGTCCTCAGGTAACCCAAAAATAGGAAGTGTGTGTATCAATTTAAGACACCCTATCAGAGACAAAAAGATGACAAGTCATCCTAATACTTTGTATTAGATGTCTAGGAGTAGCTCTTAAAGAAGTGATGAGAAGCAAGATGACTCTCTAGGGTTAAAGGAAATCCCTTCAGTCCTTTTCTTGATCAACTAAAGCCAGGTGGAGTGAGGAACCTCAACCATCATTATGAGATGGACATGATATGATTACTAGCCAGAACCCTGATCCTAGACACATCAGTTTTCACCATCTCATATTTCTAGTATTTCCTAGGTTTAAGAGTTTGGAGGACTTATTTCATAAATTCATAAGGTAGTGTGTTGGCTCTAATACCAACTATCACAAAACTGTTATTACCCCAATCCAAATCCCATTGCCTAGATAGTGGTAAAGATATTGGAGTGTCCTTTCGAGAGTGATGGTAAGGAAAACACACTATCATATCCATGAAAGAAATAACACACCATTAATTTAAAACATAAGGTTTTTACATGGGGCCCATTGGGAAACAATAAAGAAACTTAACAGGAAAGAAAACTACGAAGACAATTAGATAGTTGCTACAACCTGAATTTTAGAATTATACTCTTATGTTAGCAGGTTCAATTGTTGTATCTTTTGTTGGTATGTATGCCCAGAGAGCCAATCATATGATGATTGTAATGACATATTTTGTAAAGTATTTGATTACTAATAAAGGCAATCTTCCAATTTATTCTATTTTATTCAGTTATGAGATAACGATGTAACATAATAAATTTCTAAAGAATGAAATTACTCAATGATGTATGTCTTCGGGTTGATGACCTGAACAATGAGATCATAGGGATGCCAAGAGTATATAAATTCTTGTTATGTCCCTAGTCGGATGTTATTGTGGAAGACTGATACATAGCAATTACAATAAGACTAGAATGTGCATTGTTTAATGACTGAATCTCATCAATCATGATATGTGATATCAAACCAAACACATAGATACTTATTAGGAATAGTGTATTAGACAGACTTACCATAAGAGCGTTACATGGAAACCATGATTGGTAGTCAAGATCATCTCTTATAGTGTTGGTGGTGATTGTGGTTCTTAGACCTGAAGTCACTACAGTCATCACATGTCGTTTGGTGTACCTTGACATCATCCACTGTGACCTTGAATAAGGGTTGTCATAAAGGTGATGATTGGGTGAATTGTGACACAAGGGGATGACTTTGAGTGATGTAGGTGGGATATGTCCCTCCTATAGGAGTATGATATGAGTCTGAGAAATGCATGGCTATGGTCATGTGAGTCAATATGTGATATTGAGCTTACATCCCATACAGTCTAATCTAGTTCAAGGAACAGAGATTGAACATTGAAGATGATGATGATTCCATGCCTCGATTTCAATCTGGATATCAGTGACAAAGGAACTATACAAACATTGTGTTGGTCTCCAACTTTCCAATTACTTGGATAGCAATGATGTGTTGTTAGATACTACTCATTGCTTGTGATGTCATGAACTAGTTATGGACATTCACTGCCAACGCAACTTGGAACCTATAGGGTCACACAAATAGGAAACACCTGGTATAGGAGTTTGTTCATGAATGATTTTAACTTGATTACTAAAGTGTTTATGCATTCAATTTAAATAATAATTGACTGGTTGGACTATTAACCGATCGGTTCAAGTGTTGAACCAATCAATTGGAGTGTTAGGTTGATTGGAAATTGCATTGGCTGAATATTAGATGAACCAAGGCATGAACTGACCAATTTACTAAGTGAACTAATTGGCTCAAGGTCGATCAACCGACTGGTTCATGTGACGAACCGTCAGGTTCACAGATTAATTCGATTGGATCAAGGATTAGTGATAATATCATGATATACATTAATTGGATATTAATTGCCAAAACAATTGTGATTGGAAACATGATGAAATGACTGATTCAAGGGAGGAACCGATCGGTTCACATGCCAACCAATCAGTTCACCTGTGAACTGACCATTTCGGCACTCACATGATGAAAAAATTCATGAAATCACATCCCCTTTGACTCCTGTATAGACTAGGAGTCTTCTTTGGTTGTGGTAACCAAGAGAACCTGAGTAAGTCCTACCTGATAAAGGGAGGGATACCAAGGGAGAATAATTATGGGGAGCAAGTTGGTGCTAATACACCAACTAGAAGGGTACAACTCCTTCATGTCTATTCATCTAGAATGACAGGAGTTCCACATGGTCCGTGTGGACTACTATAGAGATGAGGAGGTTGTTTCCTGCCGCTCTGAGGATAAATTCAACTATTGTTTGTGGTGAATGACCAGGAGGCCAACACAGATATTGTCCAGGTGCAACTTGAAGAAAGGTGCACATTGCAGTAAGGAAATTGTCGTTGGACTTGCTCTAGGACCAGTTATAACCTCACAACCATCCTTCCCATTACATACTTATGTGATCTATTGTTATAAAGGGAATATGGAAGTTAAATTTTTATTTCTGTTGCCTACTCTACCGCCATATTTCCCTATAACTTTTAATCTTCTAACTGACTCCAGCAAATAAATAGCATGAATAGGGTAACCATTGTTTTCCTAAATGAAAATCATGAGTCAAAGTCAAGTTAAGAACATTGAGTACAATTAAGTAAAATATGAAACAATTTAGCATATATCATATTTCAAAATAAACAACCACTGGGAATGTTTATGAGAAAAAAAATTAATAATGAAGGAAACTTCAAGTACTCAATAAGAAACAGTTTCAAAATCAGATTGTAATGTACTTTAAACAAAGGTCAAATGACCTCACATACATGAAAGTGGGTCGTAAGACCAACAACATGCCACTTAACCATAAGGGAAAGGAAACAATTTTCATTTGACCCCTATCAACGACAAGGGCAAAAGCATAATCGATCAATAGTAAGAAATGAAGGGAGTACAATACAAATCTAGTTATCAAAAGAATGAAATATAAATAAGCTATATATAGAAAATCAAAACATTATTTTGTAGGTAACATGGTATCTCAACAAGTAGCCAAGTGTTTTAGTCATAAGTATGTAATCATGTAATACATCACATCAACCAATGTCAAAATTTTATAGCATGTACCTTTTAAATATATTTTGAGATAGGACTTCCAAGTCATAGTAGATTAGGGGCTAGGGTTAAGACCTGCTCAAATGTTGAGTAGATCATGGTAAGGATTTGGCATTCAAAAACTTTGGTATCCAAATAACAAGATCTAGGTTACTTGTTCCACATAACCACAATGATGATCATTCATCCTCAAAATAATGAGGAACTCAATTTCACAATTTATCAACAATAGTGAACATCAAGTTTGCACATATGGATGAATGATTTCATTATGTTATATATGTTATAACATCAATAGACCCTTAACCGTATCAAGGTTCAAGTTCAGTATAAATGTTTGAGATAATGATTTCAAATGTAGATTCATTACTAATTCAAATAGATCTCATGATAACAAGGTTTTGTTTAGTCAAAGATCCAACTTTTGTTTTCATAATCACCAACAAAAATCATTATGTAAGAATAGTTGAAAGAGGGTTTGGAATTATATGTAAATAATACTTCCTTGTATTTGTCATGTTCCTTTGATCAAAATGGACTATAGATTTGCCTATTTCCAATAAAGGGCGTAATAAAAATGAGTTTTAGGTAGAGGGAGAGCTAGAGAGAGAGAGAGAGAGAGAGAGAATGAGTTTACAGAAGAAATAGTCGCTATAGTGTTGCAATGGTTGTGTTTGCAACCTCAAGATGGGTGAAAAAGCAAGAGGGGGCAAGAGCACGATCCAAGGGTACGGTTGTCTTCATGGGAGTGAGACGAATCCAAAGAGGGTCTATTTATAGTTAAGGGTGTCTAGGGTTAGGGTGATTTGAGATAAGAGCTTCATGGTGGCTCTGAGTTTGATGCCTCTCACAGCTTCATGAAAACACCAGAATCGAATGAGAAAAATATGGACAAAATGGGAAGATTTGAGGAAGGGAGGGAATGGAGAAAACATCGGTAAGAAAGGGGGGGATATGGCAGCTCTGGGCTAGGGTTCCTAGTTGCTTGGGTAGTTGTTGCTTACCCTACCTGAGGTAGGGGTTGACTTCCTACCTTGGTGTGCTGGTGTAGTGTACAGTCTAGGCCAGGAAGGGGTGATTTTGGCCCAAAAATGAGTATAGAAAGCACAAACATTGATATTTCTGCATACAATTTTAGAAAATTATGTATGGAGCTAGGAAACTTCAACTGGAGTGAAATTTGGACCCAATTTCATAACATGGCCTAGAATATTTAAAAAAGAAGTTTGAGATTCATTGGATAAAGTTAGATATCAAAATGAACCTAAGGAGTATCAAGCGAAGCAAGAAGGAATCGCAGGAGATGTTTATCGTCACTGATTTATAATTCAATTCATCGCCGACAAAGAGTGGCTCAAGTGGCCAAGCACGGTGTCCCCGAACAAAGGGACTCGGGTTCGAATCCCTGTTGCCGCTTTGATTTACCACCCTCCCGGGCACTCGGCCTCTACTACGGGCATGGGAGAGGGCGAGAGAAATCTTTCTCTCTTAATCCCACCTCAGGTTGGTCAGGTTTAGAACAACTAACAAATTGATACGATCCATTACGGATTTCCCTTTGGATGGATTCTTTTATCATCTTATCATTCTATCTACACATGGCATAATTATGCATCAAATACTGAATTAAGAGTCACAGACTTGTCAATTGATCCAAGGATGATAATGTGAAGTCAAAAGTCAAAAATGAAGGAATTAGAAGTTTAAAGATCATATATTAAAAACTCACTTTATCACATATAGGGTATAACTGGGTCAAAATAAGTCTACATTAGTAGATGTTAGGTGAAAAAGGGTATGATTTAGGATTGATTGGGTACCTTAGGTCTTATTTTGCTCTAGTATACCTAGATCTACAATGTAGAACATATTTTGCACAATTTAGATCATATTTGAGGTAGTAGGGAAAATTGGTTTCAATTAGGTATGATTAAGTATAATATGGGTCTTTTATCAAAAAAAAGTATAATATGGGTCTAGTTACGTATTAGTTTGGTATAATATGTATTAGTTTGGGTCTCTTATATAGATCATGTTATGGAATGATATAGTAAAACTTTCATACAGGCACAATTGTGATAAGTTGGGCGGTGAAAAAATTGGACTAGACCACTTGGATATACAAAAGTCCAAATAGAAGGAAACAAAAAAAAATCCTAAAAATGTAAAGAGAAGTTGTACATACTCTAATAAGTATCAAATCATTTGCATGCACATTCATAATTACACAGATGTGGTGTATGTCTTGCATCACATTGAGATCACCAATTACATGGATATGGAGTCCTAGTTGCATGTGAATAGTTGGACCTAAGTGTTTTCCATAAATGTGGCGTTCAAATTACTATTTCTTGGTATTTGAGACATGGAGTGACAATATCTTAGATGAGAAGAATGTTATTTGGTATGAAAGTGGTTCAATAATGCTCAAAATAAATGAATAAGGTGACGTGTGAAGAATGCAACCTAGTGAATATATTATCGGAATAGTTGACAATACAAGTACATTTATTCACTATGAATGCATATTTTGGTAAAGTTTGTAATTTATTATGCATCGATGCAGCACATACCAACAAAATGTCACCCCAATGTTCAAGTTCAAAACTAAAGTTTTTAAAACATTTTTTGCTACGAAATATATTTAACATTATAAAGTATGTAATTTAAGAATGTGCAGTGACGTGTATTCTATGTATGTCCATGTAGGATATATTATCTAAGAGTAACTACAATAATTAGTGCTTATAAAAAGAACATTCTATTGGTGTTGTTATGTCATTTAACATTTTTAACAAACAAATAAAAAATGTAAGGCGATAAGCATGCAGAGCGTGGTATATAATATATATCCTTCACATTCACTCATGCTTGATAGAATTGTATCTCATTTGGTTCTAGTTGAAGAAAAGCATAATGGTAGTCATAAAACAAACTATGATCTTATTAAAAATTTGCATATTTTTTTGACCGTCGATATATAACATTAAATTAATGAAAAATACAATACATGAATTTTGGTTTTAATTTATTTCTTTAGTATTATTGTTTGACATTCTTTGTCCTCTTATAGGGTTAATTATCTAATAGGTACTTTCTACTTTAAAGGACGTTGAACCTTTTCAAGTTATCACACATGTTTTAGTGAATCTGCTACCTTTTGATACTAAAAGGGGTTCATTTCAACTAGGGCTATTGAGTGAGTTCCTATTAAATATAATATGGCACTTCATTTTGTAACTTGTAGTTGTCACATTGACAATTTTTCCTTTGGTATACAAAACCAAAATAAAATGACACTTTTCGAATGCACTATATTTTTCATGGACTTGTGAGTAGCCACACAATAAAACTATGGTTTGTGTTTATGGTAACTCATATTTTCTTATTTTGCTAGCAACAAAGGTTCTTAATGAATTTTTCAAAGTGGAAGTCACTAAGTTTGCATTTTAGGTGTTACATGTGTGGGACAACATAGAGAATACGGTACGTATCTGATTGACTATGAACTTGCGCTCTTATTGGATATGAGCACCTACCTCTGGCTATAGCATACTAAGTTTTGAATTTATAATCCGGTCACACGGTGATACTTGTAAACGTATGAGGTCAGTTGTAGTGGAGTTGGGTCACTCTCTAGATCTTGCAAAGAACTGTAAAATCTTGTCAGTCTTGTATTGACTACTTCAAGATGAAGATAAAATCAGTATATATTAAAACTAAGACTAGATCTACACTAAGAAAAGAAGTAAAAACTAGATATATTGATTCAAAAATCATGATAGAGGATGATGATATGGAGATAAACATGCAGATCAAAGCCCTTTGCTTCCATATTGATCCTTTTCTTGACCAGTGACAAATGAAAAATAGAGAAACTGGAATCTATTGAATCATTTGTCACAGTCACCCTTACTCAAATCTCATGTGAGTCTGAGTGAATGACATGTAGTCAGTGGACACATCCTATCTCATGGCTAAATGTCAATACCTACGCATTATGGCACGACAACCAAAAGATTCAATGTGTCCCTCCTCTTCTGGGGTTAGGACGTTAGGGTTCACAAATAAAATATAGCCATTGCTACTTGTCTAACAAGATGTTCAATAAAGAAATATAATTTTAAGGGAAAAGTAGTCCAAATATGTATTAAAATAGTAATTTATAGGCAAACAAAAAGAAAGACTGGGAAATAGAAATCATGATCTATAGATGAACTAACCTATCAATTCTAAAATTTATTTATGGTGCTCTTATGTGGCTGAGCTTCGGCTACTAAGTATAGGGTTGTCGGGGAGATCGTGATTCTAGGTTGCTAAGGGAGGAGTGATAGTAACTAATACAATCCTAAGATACTATAGCGTGAACACAAGTTTGACCAGTAACTATCTTCGATGAGGTGGATGGTGGTGGTGGAATAGAGTGGTAGGATATTTTGTCATTGTGTATAGGCAAAGTGTGTGTGGAAGTGTCACATTGCCCGTGGAGGAGGATCGACTATAAGCATGAGGAAAATTAGAATTGGATGCAAAATTTCAAATTGTGATAATGTTGGTTGAGGGGTTCTACTTATAGGCATGGAGTTTATACAAAAAGTAGAAGAGTCATTTAGTCGGTTATTGAGTGGAATTCAAATGGGAGGATGTCATGTTCTATAGTGAAGTTCTTCGATATTTGAGTTCTTGGTTGCATCTAGGGTCAAGTCTGGGACTTGGAGCTTTTTGTATCTAAGTGCTTGGAAGAGATTTGCATTGAGTCTGAGACTAGGAGCTTTTCATAACTGAGTGCTTCGATTGAGTATGATACTTATGATTTCTAAACTCGAGTATATGAAAGGCTCCTTGGTTAGATAATTAATTCCTTTTGAAGTGCTTCTTGTATCCAACCAAATAGACTTGGAGTAATTGAGTTGGCTTCTGAGACCTTGGAGCATGTGACTTTGTCTGAGTTACTTGTTCTCCTCTTCACCTCAAGGACAAACTTCAGTTCTCTGACCATGGAAGGACCAACTTAATCAAATAGTGCACATGAGTGGTTGTGTTCACTTCGGTAGTGTTGGGGCCTTATACATTGGTTTCATGAGAATTTCACATTCTAAAATGATCTCGATAAGCATCTTTGGATGAGTAGTCAAGATAGTCCTTGTTTGAGGTCAAATTTAGGGGAAAAAGTGATTTCCATGGTAATTCTACAAGAAAATGGTAAGTATCAAGATTTGGGAATAACTCAAGGCTATTTCTCTTCATTTAGAGTCAGAATGGAACCAGTATAGCTATAAGAACAGCCAAAATGGATATGAACATTATGGTAGCTATTTTTGCTTCGGTAGAGTCACAATTTGTTCTGAACTAATAAAAGCATTATCACCATCTTGATGTAATTGGTTGAAGACTCATTGAAGATTATTGGCCCTTGAGGTATGGTATGCACATAAGTATGGACTCAACCAAAGTGTCTTCTTCACTTCAATCAAGCCACACTGTAAATATGTGATTTAAATATTAATTGAGCAACAAAGTTTAATAAGAGTTTGAATCTAGATTATTGGAGTCTTGGTGGTTGCAATTGCATAAGTTGTACCATGCCTAATGTGAACTTGAAACAAACATCTAGATAGATTGTAGGGTGAGCGTGCTCATTGTATGCCTTGAAGGCTATCACATGATGATTGTAATGAGATAGTGTAACAACAAGGATGATTAACATGATATGTAAAGGAACACATAAAAACTATCATTTCTAAAGTGATTTCCATTACCGCATTATATAACAATTAATCATTATAAGAATAATGCAAGGGTTATCAACCAATGTGAATCATATTTAACCCTAAGCAGATATGCTACATGGTTGGATTACGTCTTCTATCAAGCCCTAGGGAGTTTTAAGGTATACTATTCAAACTTCCAACTAACAATTGCTAAGTCAAAATTAGTTATGTATAAGATCTGGGAGAGCCAGAATCCTAAGATCTCATCCGCCCACGGTCAGTATGAAGGTCAAGCTGCAAACAGCCCAATTTACCCATGGTATATAGGTCACGACACTAGAAATCAAGGTATACAAACCCTATCATACGAGTTACAATTGTAGTTGTCCTTAATCACATGTCATATACATATATCTGAGATACGAATGCATTCGGTCTCCAGCTAAGGTATGACTGCATCCATCCTCAAAATCTTAGGATTGGGATGTCATGGACACACAGTCTCTTGCACCCACATATACTCAATAGTATATGACTCTAGGCTTCCCTTCACGAATACATGTTTCCCCATCCAGCAAATCCTGACACTGGAATGGTTCTATGACATAGGGCACTACATGATTAGGGTTTCACTTGATTAGTTAATGCCAATTGAGTATATTTTAAGTGCATCAATCAAGTTACATACAAACCCTAAAGGAGTTCTACAAGACATAGGTATGTCACAACTCCAGAAGATATAAAATGTATGAGATATAATTCTTATCACACCATCACAGGATACTAGTATTTGTCACGTCATGAATGGGATTACACCCCCATCAGGCTCAAGACATGCCCAAAGGTCAATGAGACCATCACATTATCTCCTGCAAGAACATCATTATCTTTCACACCTTTTAAAAGCTTCTACAAACCATCACCATTCTTGTGGTATACAGGTTCAGCAAAATGATGGGGCTACAAATGTCGCACTAAGAAAAAACCTAAAAGAATAATCCTAGGTTTATCCAAAAGTAGTCCACTATTTCCTCACTCGACACGAGCGGAAGCCTTGTTGTAGTATACTTTAGGATCAAACCCAAAGGACAACCTTTTTAAGCATTTATATAGATTCAAAAATATTAAGAGTAATATTCATCACTAAGTAGTTGAAGGATTGATTAAACCAAATTGTTTTTGAAACAAATATATGTTAAAGAGGTAAATAACAAATAATTGAAAGAACCAAGGCATGGGGTTTCGCTACCATTGTCGGCATAATTATCCTAACGTGATTTAACTCATCAATAGAGGTTTATATGTTGCACCCTCACAAATATAGGTCGTCACTAGGCCTAAACTCCCTTGAAACTGACCATCCTTGGCACCCAAGTTCCTAGCTCATTCCAATTGGACCCCCTCACTTATGATCGACCATCCTCGGCACGTAGCAGATTGTAGCACAATCACCTCACTATCACTTGTTGACACCTCAAGGGGATAATAGGGTCGTTCTAGTGTTCTAATCACACTCACAGCAACCTGTATATACATGATTATAACGTATACGCAAAGCAATTCGTCAATTTACAAGCCAAGGAAATAAGCAGAATGATACTTTATTTAGCAACTATATTATAGAGTTTAAATACAAGCTAGAATAAAATATGTGCAGATGGGGCTAGTCCCCATGCCCCAGCACGATCATGTACTCACTCATGGTGAGGTACAACACCATAAAGATAGAAGGAACGATGAAAGAGGGTCATGACGCCTAGTGCAATAAGACCAATCTCTCTGTTGTGGTCGCTGTCTCCTCGCTCCTCGCTAGTGTTTATGCTACACAATGCAGCTTCTAATCACCGATCAGAGACCCCTTTGAATGAACGACAAGGGTTTCCTTTTATAGTCTCTTTTCCTCACTGCAGCAACCCTATATTTGAGTGGAGATAACTTTAGGAGAGAACAGCTTGACGGAAAACTCCAGACACTAGATTTTCTGAATATTTTTACGTCAGTCCATCATCCCATTGCTATCAATAATATATTTTCCTTGTAAATAATAAATTTCTCTTTCTAACTCATATTTAAACATTAAATTCAGATTTCATATGCAATACATATGGATGTTTTAGCATGACATATAATTTTGATTGCGGAAAACTCTGCCAACCAATTGACTGGTATAGAAAGTCAATCGGTTGGTCGATTCTTCAGCCTTTGAGGAAGTATATTTACTTCTCTTCTCAAATTTTCATTAATCTTGCAAACAAAATATCAAAATACATTAATTATACTTTAATGACTGAAATCCTAAAACAAGTGATATATGCAATAAAATGTGCAAAATTAAACATATAAATGCATCTAAAATGCCCCTAAAAAGGGTATAAAAACCACTCATCACATAACATTGCATTAAAGAGATATGATGTTCACAACATAGCATAGAAGAATAACCATAATCATTGAGAAAGAGAATTCCTTCATTATGTCAACATACAAGGAAGCTAAGTATGATTAACCATCATCATTTAATTGTATTAAGGTTAGGTTCAACCAAACAAGTTGAGCTAACATTACAAATCAACACTTTGAAATAGCCATAGGTTTGTATTAATTCAAGGGCAAAGGTAAGACTACAAACTCATGGTCTTAAAACCATCAATTCTAAATCATCAAATCCCAACCATCAGATCAAGTGCAACAAGCATGAGCCATCTAACCATAGACCACACATAGAATTATCGGGTTCAAGGAAAACACGACCATTGAATCATGTGCATTAGTCACCACCATTGGATCATGAGAAGCCATAGGGTTATACATCTAAAAGGACCACCATTTGCTGAATTTAGAAGTACCACCGATTGTGGACACTAGGCTCACTATAGGTTGTGGACTTCCACCAAACCATCAACTAAGACTTGATGAAACCATCGACCAGGGAACCAGTAGAACCATCGATCCATGAAACCAAAAAAACCATCAAGTCTTAACAAGCAGAGAGACCATCAAATGTTGACTCATGGGATCCATTGGTTGTGGGACTGACCATGGAACCAGTGGGACCATCGTTTTTCAATAGCATGTGGAAAAACATATCCAAAACACCAAGAAAACCATCATTTGAGAGAGTAAACAAAACCATCGACTAGAACCACTTGAAATAGCATTAGGACCATCATTTATCAAGGATAATAAGGTCCAAAATAGAAACTAAGTAAGGGACATCGGTTTCCACAAGGAACCCAACCATCGAATCATGAACAAGGTAGGAATCAGTTCAAAGCACTAAGGAGAAAGACTTCACGTGTCACCCCAAGGAAACCCTAGAATCAAGGAACAAAAACCATCAACTTCCACATGCATGCAAGGTCTAGGGATCCCACTTCCATGAGGAAATGTGCACAATGTTAAGAGATTCATACAAGAAGATTAATTACTCAAGAACTACCACATAAGCTCGAATACTAAGCAAATATAGCATCTTTCTACTTGAAACTATGTTTTAGAGCAAGATCTAGTACATGCAAGCTAAAGAAGGTAAGTAATAAATGTGGGTAAAGTTATATAACTCGCCTCAAAGATGATGAAGAAGGTCCAAATAGCAAAGTAGCTCAGAGAGAGAGAGAGAGAGAAGAAACCCTAGCTTGAGCACTCCTCTCGTCCAAGCTAACTCCTTCTCCAAGAACAAGCAAACCCTAGGTCAAGGAAGCAAGAAGGAAGGTTTTCTTCAAGCTCTAGCACATGCTCCATCAAGAAACACCATGGATCCAACCAAGAAGGAAGAGAGAGAAGGCAGAGCGGCAAAGAAAATGAAGGAAAAAAGGAAGGTTTTACTTGATTAGGTTAAGAACAAGATAAGGAAGCTCCATAAGATTGAAGAGAGGGTAGATATGAACCCTAGGTGCACATGCAAGCAAGATATCGGCCAAACTTCTTCTTCCTAGAGCTCCTTCTTCTCCACCAAGCAAGAGGGACAAACTCCAAGAAGCAAGGAATATGAAGAGGGTGATGTAGGTTTCACTAGTACGGAAACATCGTTCAATGTCACTTTTCTGGGCGTCGGTTATTTAGGAAATCCGATGCCTATAACATTCAACGTCGGTGATGTAGGTCATCCGACGTCTATAGTCAAGACACGGGTACCGCTTTGTATTCAGCGTCGGCTGGATAACAAACAACTGACGCCTAAAATCGCCCGCGAAATCCAATTTTCGAGCGAAAAAATTTTGGCACATACAGTGTCGGTTTTTTACCAACAAACCGACGCCTATATAAGATGAAAATTTGCGCAAAAAGTTCCAGCTTAGGTGTCGGTTATCCTTTGATAACCGACGCCGATAATGGTTCCCGCAAAATTATTTAGGGCAAAATTTGTCTAATTGGACGTCGGTTGTTAAAGTAGAACCGACGCCGAAGAATTTAGGTGTCGGTTGTATTTTATAACCGACGCCTTTTACCAACTTAATAGACCCTCGAACGGCCACTATCCCCTTTCTTCTGTTTCATCGTCTTCTGTTTCATCACCTGCTAGCTGCTGCTCGCCGCCTGGTGTCTGCTGCTTCTCGATCGCCGTTGACGCTCCCTGCTGCTACTCTGCATCGTCGTCGCCACCGCCGCCCGCCGCCTTCCTCCTTGTGTCACCGCCATGCCGCCTTCCTCCTTGGTCACGCCCTACTGCGGCGCGCTCCTTCCTCCCTGCTCACGCCCTACTGCGGCGCCTTCCTCCTTGCCCCACCACCGCCGCCGCCCGCTGCTTATTCCTTGCCCACTGCCCGCCGTCTTCTTCCTTGCCGCCACCCGCTGCTTGCTGCTCTGCTCTCCAGGTATTAGCTGTAGCCTCTGTTCTTCTTTCTCCCTAGCTCTTTACCTACAGCAAACACGGTCATGGCTGTGTTGGCCTACTACGGCCGTGCTGCCCAGCACGGCCGTGGTAGGCCAACACAGCCACGGCCGTGTTTGTTGTTGGTAAGGATATGAACAAATCTATATGTAATGCTTTATGTAAATTCTAGGATACGAACAAATCTTTTGCTTGCATATATTTGTGCTTATAATCCTAATGCTTGACCTAATTTAGTAAATTTTGATGCATGTTGAAATAAGATTTAAACTTGTCCATTCTAGCATCCTAATTTGATTTGATTAAACCCTAAAATTGATGAAACCCTAACATCAATTGTGATGAAACCCTAACATGTACATATCTATTATTATGTTTGTTGGCCTAGAAACCCGTCCAAGATTTACTCATTAGGAGTAAATCTTGGATAGTCCCCGGTTTGGGACTGTTCTTGAACACCTAATCTCACTTAGGATGTAAGTGTATAATGTGTATTGGGTTTTCGAGAAAATTTCGGTAGCATTTCCTCGTTTGTTCTCTAAGTACATATGTACTTAGAGAATAGCGGGGAAATGCTGCCAAAATTTATTGAAAACCCAATACACATTATACACTTGCTAGTGAGATTAGGTGTTCAAGGATGGGATAGGTGGTACACATTTATTATATATAAGAATGACATCACATGTGTTTGTTGGCCTAAAAAGTGAACAATCTTGGATAGGATGAAAGTAATCAGCCGTGAGCAGTTGGAACAAGCTCACTTGTATATTTTACACAACATGGACGAAGTGAGTGTTTATATCGAGGAACATACCAATTTCATCAAGAGACAACATCCTCGAGCAAGTTCAATGTGGCTTGCTAGAGAGCATAATAAGACTTTTATTAAGTGGTTTGAAGATAAAGTCCTACATCAACTATCTCAAACACCAAATGATATTACAGAAACTATCAAATGCCTCACCTTTAAACCAAAACCGAATGTTATGTCTTATGAAGGGTTTGACATTAATGGGTTCACATATTACACAAAGCGCCAAGATGATAAGAGTGTCATCCAAAATAGTGGGGTCACTCTTCAAGTGTCGACTATGTATTTTGCAAGTGTAAAGGATAAGAGTCCACATGAAGCTCAAATGTCATATTACGGTGTCATTGAAGACATATGGGAGTTTGACTACATAGATTTCAAAATTCCACTCTTTAAATGTAATTGGGTTGATAACACCAAAGGAGTTATAGTGGATGAATTGGGTTTCACTTTGGTGAACTTTGAAAAGATTGGCGAGAAGGGTGAACCATTCATATTGGCATCACAGGTGAAACAAATATTCTATATCGATGATCCTGCAAATGATAAATGGTCGGTTGTTCTTCATGATAAAAGACAGTTCATTGAAGATCCTATAGATGAAGAAGAGTACTATGATAAGTATGATGACTCCAGTCCATTCTCAGTTGGGTTGCCAACTCCACAAAATATTGAAGCTAATGATGACTTATATGTGCGCGGAGATCACAATGAAGGATTGTTAATTGATAAAAGATCACAATTTTAGAGGCATGTATGTTTATATTTTTTTATTGAAGCTAAATGTTTACTTTTTTAATATCAATATCATTTTCAGATTTGATTTTTCATTATCTTCTAGTATATACAAATGCTAAATGTTTGCCTTTTTCTAGTTAATACAAATGCTAAATGTTCGCCTTTTCTAGTTAATACAAATGTTAAATGTTTGTCTTTTTAATGACATTTTCAGATGGCTGACCATGATGAGCATGATGTCCATGATGAGCATGAAGTCCATGATGAGCATGTTGTCTATGACGAGCATGGCGAGGATACCAATGTAAGTTCTAAAAACATATCATGTATTTCTATAAAATTCATTATCTTCTAATTATGTCATATATCCCATATTTCTATATTGTGCTAATTCAGTGTGTTTATTTTTGTCAAATTTTAGGTTGATGATGCACATGTACCCACTAAAGCACTGGAGCAACTTGATGCGCAGCACCAAACACTTAACAAGAAAAGGGGCATCACTCTGTTGAAGAAGTTAATAGCGCTAAGTGGCAGTGGATCCAAATTGGTTGTGGAGTTTGATAATGGAGGAAATGCAAGTGGAGTGAACCGCAATAATTTTGTAAACTATCTTGGGTGTGTCACTCGAAGCCATTGTGGTGTTAAGTATGACAATTGGCATAAAGTTCCTCAGGCGAAGAAAGACTTGATATGAAAGGATTTATGCGTGAGTTATTATTATTTGCAATTCTATTTTGTAGATTACAAATTATATTATTTGCAATTCTATTTTTGGATACTAGTTAATAAGAATTCTATTTTACAGAATATATTTGCATTGGATGAGAAGCTGCATCGTAAAAGTGTGATGCAACGCGCTGGAAAGATGATTAGGAACTATAGGACAAATCTCAACAGA
The DNA here is from genome assembly GCA_963693085.1 of Alisma plantago-aquatica. Classification (NCBI taxonomy): domain Eukaryota; kingdom Viridiplantae; phylum Streptophyta; class Magnoliopsida; order Alismatales; family Alismataceae; genus Alisma; species Alisma plantago-aquatica. The sequence continues at coordinate 869,803,463 of OY856409.1, forward strand.
GAATACATAAAAGATGGTGATAAGAAGAAGAAGTCAGCCCTTGAACAGTGGAACTTCTTGGACAAAGAAGATTGGGACAATTTTGTTGCTTCAAGAAAATATGAAGAATTCAAGGTATTAGGCGTCACTCCCAATTTAATTAATATATGTTGTTGTTATAACCTCAATTTTTCCAAACTATGTAATGAAATTGTGAATGTTCTTTTAAAGATAAATGAAATCCATGGTTGATGTGATGAATTAGTTTGAATGGATTTTGTGTATGTTTTCTTATTGGGCCTTTGTGGCCATTAAGCCCAATTGAAGGATTAAAAGAAAAACAAAAAGAAATGGAAAAGGGATTCCATTTAATAAAGGAATATATGAGGAAAATAAATAGAAATGATTTTAAGGCTAAAAGATATTTTCCCAAAATAAGATTTCGAGTTATAAGGGTTCTTGGGGTTCAAAGAACTCGGGATAATTAGATAATGGCAAAGGAAATAAAGAATATGTGGAAAATACAATTAAATAAGGGATAACTTGAAACTGAAGTAAAGGGCTCGTTTCCTTTGGATAATGACTCCAATTTTTGCACAAGGAAAGATAAAGGTACAAACGAGTTTTCCTCAAAATTTGAGATAAAACGGAGTTAAGGATTGAGAGTTATTAAATTTTCAAGTTATCATCAAAATAGAATTTTCCTTGTTTAATTGGGAATTTATTTCCTTTTTGGTTTGAACGCGAATAACGGTGACCGTTGGATTCTAATCCAACGGATCAGGTTCATCGTCCAGAGTCCCAAAGGGACTCGGACAGTAGCGCGTTATAGGGGATTTCCCCCTCGTTTTTCTGATCGTTACAGTGCATGTGCACTCAAGATCGGTGTCACAGTGAGTTCGGGAGACCCTGGCGAAGAATCTAGACCTAAGTTTTGCCAGTTTCCGTGGTGTGTAGTCGAAACGCCCAATTGGGCTAGAAGTCAGTTAGCGGTGGGGTTGAGAAAACCGTAGAGGAGTCCCCCATGCCCTATATAAAGGCCACCATATGGTTCTTCGTACCCTAGCGATCTCAAACGGCTGATTCTCGAGCGCCCGCACCCTCTCTTCTATCCTATTGACCTAGCTCCGGCGAGCCTCAGCCGCGGCGCCGCCGCACGTCCTTGTTAGAAAGAAGAGGAAGGGGACGACGAGCAGGAGCCGTCGGATCGGGGAGCACGGTGGGCCTGAGCGTGATCCAACGATCTCAGGAAGCGCGCCTCGCTGGGTGGAACGTTTCAACGTCAGCAGTTCGATTAGGGTCTACCGTGGACCCGAGCGACATCGACGATCCAGGCTTCGAAGCGCGCGAGTAGGTGGCTGAGTGGAGGCGTGTTGCGTGGACCGCTGGATCAGGAGACCACCGTGGACTACGGCGCATCGAACGGCTACGAACCTCTCTGCTAGAAATTCAGGAAAAAGGGTTTTTCTTGCGAAATTGATAGAAATTACTAAGATTGACTAATGAGAAAACTTTATATATGAAAGTTGTATAGAAAAATATGAGGAATCCGATAAAAATGATTTGAGAACCTAGTTCTGATCTGTTTTGCAAAAGTACCCTAATTTGCTAATAAAGTGTATTAAAAATTGATGAGAAACCCTAATTGAATGTTAAAAGTGTAATTTGGTAAATCAATAGGTCAAATTGATAAGTTTAACTCTGTTAATGATAAAGGTGGTATGATTATCTGTTTGAATGCAAAAGTGCTTATTTTAGAGTTATAATACCTAAAAGAAGGTTAATTTACATGGAAACCCTAATTTGGGATAAAAGAAGATAAAAAGCATATCTTTGTGGAATAAGATAATCAGATGCTTAATAAAGGAAATTTAATGAGAAATTAGGGGTTTTATGTAGTTTTGATAAATTAAGGATGATAATAAGGAAAGAAGAAGTAAAAACCCTAATTTCCAAAGGAACCCTAAAATAGGAATTGAAATCCTAAGTAATGTGATGAAAATTGGATAAATATTAATAAAAGGAAAATTATACTTTTATTTCACGATTTCTCTTCCTCATTGCTTGTTGATTGGGTTCCTCTACATTTTAGATTCTATCTTAAAATCTGCAACCAAATGTATGTGGTTACTTATGAATAACCGCTTAGGTTTTCCGATGGATTCCCGAATGTTTAATCGCATTGAATGCAACTAAACTGTTTGGATGTTCATATTGCAATTATAAAGTGACTATGGCTATCACATAATGTATATGCCTTCTAGCTCAATCATTGATCCCCTCTGTGTCGTAATGGCTGACCTGGTATAAGGCTACCTAGAGGGTAGGTCCATCAGGTCATGAATGACTTTGGCTGCCTAGAGGGTAGGTCCATCAAGTCACCTTTATAGAGGTACCATATAAGTCCTTACAGGAACAACACAGAGTTGTGGAGAGATATGGATTGAGTAGTTTGGCTTAAAATGTAATCATGATTGTTAAATGATTAATTGAGTGATTATATGGTTAACATAGCTGAACATTATATGTTTCCTCCACATACCAGCTTCGGCTGACCGTCATTTTGTTTGTCGGCGATTTAGGTACAAATCTCAAAAGAACAAACGGTAAAGCGACACATTGTGAATTCAAGAATTAAAGAACAAGGAGGAATTAGTTAGAATAGTTCAGCTGAGGTTAGAAGTTTAGTTTATTCCAATCTTTTTAAAGGTATGCAAAGAAAAATTTTATTACCATTTTTAGTATAGTCTGTTAGAATTTAATAATTGTTTATGGTTATATGTCGAACCTTTGATCCGGAATTTATGGGTGCGGCTTCAACCTCTTGGTCTCCCTTAATTGGGGGTTACTGAAAGGTGAGTTCGTAACAGTTGTATTCACCTATTCAAGATTAACATTTAGTGCTACTAACCAAATCATTAATGTGCATACTAACTAGGCCCTCAGTGACGCACAAAAAGCAAGGTGTGCACTGAATGTGCATGACCACACTATGGGTCCAAAGGGCTATGCAAGCGTTCGCCAAAGACTACAGGCGGAGTCTGCGGCTACTCAGGAGTCTGCTGCTACTCAGAAGTCTGCCACATCCATGCCTCGCCATGATATCTGGATAGCTGGGAGGCAAAAAAAGAAGGGTGAAATAAAGAAGCCCGTAACTGCTGAGGCGGCTGCGAAAATGGTAAAATACAACTCTTAGAGCAATCGTTTGAATATTGATTATTTGTGGTGTTAACTTACCCATTTCTATTGTGGTGATTAGCGGGACCTGCACGAGCAGAGGAAATAAGGCACGTTCATCCCTCAGGGCACAAGGGATGAATTGACAGTTGCTCTGGGTAACCCAGAGCATCATGGACGTGTTAGGGGTGCAGGCGTTGGTGTGGGCATCAAAGCATTCTTTGGGCCATCCCAGCGCAAACCCAGAGCGGGACTTTCACAAGAAGAGGTAACCTATTCTTTTTTAAGAATGTTACTGCAAAAGGGAATTCAATAATAAGAAGCTAATGTTTCTTTTATCCATGTATAGGAGAATAAGAGAGTCGAGGATATAGTTGCCAAGAAGGTCAATGATATAGTTGCTGAGAAGGTCAAAGAAGAATTGCTGCGGTGGCAGGCATCTCAAGCTTCCAATCAGCCTATGGCGACCCACTCTTCTCCTGATGTATAGACTACAAGTAATCATGTAGACCCACCGCCTAACACGTCTGTTGTAAGTATTGTTTATGACATTGTAGCTAGTCTTTTCAAGATGATATGTTTTCAAGATGATATGTATATATGTATAATATTCTTTACATAAATTTGTAGGCATTGAAGCCATGCCGCTTAAGAATGTAAGACTATGTTGTTGCAGAGGCGCAGGCTTACCCGTCCCTTCCTAGAGAAATGTTTCACGGGACTCCAATGCCATAGGGCTACGTTCGTGTGAGCCTGATACGTGTGTTACCCGATTGGAGGGAAGCTACATTGTCATATCCCCACCCAGATATTGATACACTTGCTGAGGCAGAAGGCGGGGTGATATTGTGGCCCAAAGCAGATGTCGTCTACACTACTGAAATTGTAAGATAAATTTACATTACTTTAGATTGTTAATGTGTATATATGAGGTCAACTGATCTAAAATTATATATACAGGTTAAAAAGAAGACACCCGGAGCACCTAGGCCTCCACCTCCACTTCCTGCATTACCAAGTTGGGTTCCAACTGACCTAAAATACCCGTTAGATCCTGCTTGTAGGGGAATGGCATGTTGGCTATGGGCACATAATATACATTGCCCTATAATTGTTTCTTTAGAAGCAGATTATGCAGGTCAATCATACGATAGCTCTTTATTTATACAAGATATTATTGAGTTGTTTGTGTATGATTGGTTGAATACATCAATGATAGAGACATGGATAAGGTGAGATCTTGTTTATACATCCATATACCTTGTGTAAGATTCGGTGATCTGGTTTCTTATATATTAATTCATATGTAATACATGTTTTGCAGCTACTTAGTCGAAGATCAATGCAAACAATTTGCATTTGATCATGTGGGATTTTTGATTCCATCATTGATTAGTATGGTAGCTAAAGACCCTGATAGTGTTCAACAATACTGTATAGATGCTTTTACAATTTTCAGTCAGCAAAAGAAGACGATAATAATAGCTCCATTCAATGTCAAGTAAGTTTACTTTATTTATAATTTGGACTTAAGAAAATTCCATTTTTATTGTGCATTTTGATTTATTAATTTTTAACTTTTTTACCTCTAGCGGTAGACATTGGGAGTTACTAGTTATTGTCCTCGGGACGTTCACTGTTTATTATCTAGATCCTGCGGGAAGTACATTGAACACTAAAATTGGACACGTAATGAGAATGCCATTATTCTGGTGAGAAATATTTCATTTTTATATCTGTTAACATCTGTTATTACATTACTATTTAATTATGCAATTTACTGTGTTACATTAACATGTAGGGGTTTAGATGCATTCAAAAATGCTGGAGGAAATGTCCCAAGGAGAAAGAACCAGCCAATAATTTGGGAGAACGTAAAAGTAAGTTCCCGACTCCAATGTATATATTATTTATGTGAACTGTGCTTAGTTGTATTTTTTAATATTTTGTATGTTTCAATTTATAGTGCGCTACACAAGACAACGGTTGGGCATGCGCATACTATGTGATAAGATTTATGCAGATGATTATCCGACATGCCGCATTGGATATTAATACCATACATGAGGTATTATATATAGTCTCATTAGTTAGTATGAAATATATCAATCTTATTTTTATACTATTACTTATATATACATCATTCTCTTTACAGGTGTTTAAAACTGACCACACTATAGGTAAACGCTTAAAAAATGTACATGCTCCATATACGATGGAAGCATTAAATGAAGTAAGAGAAGAATGGGCAAAAGCCATACAAGCAGTGGCGATTGTAAGATATAATTGGGATGCCGATAGTGATGCTGAATGATATTTTGTAAATGAATATTTCTGAATGTTTCTACATGTATTTGAATGTTTCTACATGTGTGAATGTGAGAATTGAATTGATGTCTGAATGTATCTACTTGTGTGAAAAAATATTTGTTGATTTTGTAGGTTTGTGGCCTGTTTGTAGGTTGATATCAATGGATGTCGTAAACCTACAGTTCAGAAAACTGAATTGCAGGTTCTCATCCTGCTGACCAACCACAGCAGGCATGCAAACTGATAAGAAAAAAAAATATAGGTGTCGGTTATTTATAGAACACCGTCATCAAAGGCCTACAGCGTCGATTATTGGATAAAAACCGACGCCTAATATGACAAACAACCCGACCGTGCAGGAAAGCACGGCCGTGGTGGAAAAGGCGTCGCTTATTCGTATAAAACCGACGCATATAGTACTAAACACGGTCGTGCAGTGAAGCACGGCCGTGTCGTCTGGGAGTATGGCATCAGTTGTTCAGTTGTTAACCGACGCAGAAAGTGTCCTAGGTGGTGCCCTTCTTTGTGGCGCGAACCATATAGGCGTCGGCCAACTATATATAACTGACGCCTATAGATCATATAGGCGTCGGTTAGAAAACCGACGCCGAAGAGTTCGACCTTTAGCGGCGCCCACATAGGCGTCGCTTGAAAACCGTCGCCAAAGGAGGTTAAACAACCGACGCCAAAGGCGTGTTCTGTAGTAGTGTTTGTAAAGAACTTGTTTTCATGTAAGGAGGGAGGTATATAAAGCTTAGAGTGAGAGAGAAAGGAAGGTAGAGGTGTCAAGCCATGCATGCAATGTGTCCAAGGCCAAAACATCCTGTCCATGTAAAACTAGGTCATCTATCACTTGTGGTAGCCAGGGGGACCATCAGATGTCAACCCAAGAGAAGCCATCAACTTCCAACAATAGGCGGCCCATCGATTGCCACCTTCCCTTGGTCACCAAGCAAAACTCTAGTGTCACCATTGGTTGGTGCACTACACAAGAAAAACTAGCGACCTAGGTGCCTCAAGAGGGAAAACCATCGACCTTCAAGCATCAAGATACCACCATCAGATACCACCACCTAGACGTGGACCATCGGATCCCATCAACCAAAGGAAAGACCATTGAGTTAGGGCATCTATGTGAGGAAACCATAATCTCAACACAAGGCTAGATGTCACCACTAAACCAAGGTACAACAAGGTGACCCAAGGTACAACTATATTAAACATGATATGAAAATATGTGAGGTACTACAAGCATATGACAAGTTACAAGAAAAACCCTAGATATGGTAAACTGCATAAAAGCCCGAAATAAGAACATATATAGCAAAACCTGCTCAAACAGTGTCCAAATTGGACCAAACTTGAAACTTAACTTTGTCACATGATATCAAAGCACATTTTATGGTTTGATTAAGGTTTTAAGTATCCAGTTAAGTTAATATACATGTTTATCCATAAAACCAGGTCAGGGGTCTTACATGTAGTTCTAGTAGAACACGCCATGAGCTTAAATGATTATGATATCTTATAACTCAAAAAGACAGTGAGTTGGTTATAAGGTGATGAGCCAACAACCTATCTAGAGGCCAATGAGGGAATAGAGACTGAGAAATGGTTTGAGGCCATTATATCCAAAATGGAGTCTATGTACACCAACAAGGTATGACCTTGGTGGTACCACCTAAAGGGGTAAAACCCATAAGGTGCAGTGGGTTTTCAAGAAGAAAACCAACATGGATAACCTAAAAGAGCATATTGGTTGCAAAGGTTTTCAAACAAGTTCAAAGTGATTGGACATGATGAAATCCATTTACCAATTGCCATGGTTATATCCATTAGGATCGTGCTTGCTATTGTAGGTTATCAAGACTAGGCATGGCAACGGGTTGGATTTTTAGTGATCCGAACCTGATCCGATCTGAGCCACAAATTTATAATCCGCATCTGATCCACATCCAAAAGACCCGCAACAAAAAAATCCACCTCAACCCGATCCACAAATACCCAACTCGGTCCGCAAATCAAAACATTAGCTTGAAAAAAATCTGACCTTCCTCGCTCTGCCAAGTTCGACCTCCTTGCCACAACTATGGCTCGTCATCATCCTGACAACCACCTGGTGCTCTTCGGTGGGTTGATCAACACCTACTATACCCTCCCATCCAGACCGAAGGTTTCAATGACGGTGATAGGAGTGGTACTGACATGTGATGCAAACTACAGGATTGAGAACACATGATGCATCATGGCGACCTTCGGTAGTCGCTCAGTCACCCTCCAAGCTGAAGTCGATGTCAATGCCACCACGGTTATTACCACTTCCGCCATCCTGTACGGCTTTCACTTCTGATATGTTGCTGCTGCATCTCCTCCAGCTCATCATTGCCCTCTGCTCCAGAGTATTAGTGCCCTCCTCGGCTGAACTCGAGCCCGATCTGTGTACTGCTAAAGCAACACTGAGGGTGTCATAATCAAGACTGACCTCTGCGACAGTGGAGTACTCGCCAGACTTAGATAAGCATCGGGGCTTTGTGATTGTCTGTACAATTCCTGGTTCTTCGGTCGTTCAGATTCAGGGCATTGTGGAGGTCGCGGCGGTGACGACCTTGGTGAATGTCGGAGTAGGGAATGGTGGAGCCACCGGTGGTGATGATGATGTTGTTGTTGTGATTGTGGCTCTGAGATTACTACTGCTTGTAGCTGGGGGATCGGGAAGGATTGATCTCTGGCAGAGAGGTGTTAGTGGAAGTACGTAGCTGCACCTTGCCGTCAATCCCCATAACATGACGATGCATTGTTACTATTACTTGGGCTTTTGCCCCAGGCAATGATAGGAAGTCTTAGATCCTCTCCTCTCATCGATGCATGGCCCTGCTCTCTTAGCATTCTATGCGGTGAGCACGTAGTTGCAGCGGATCAAATAGATCCACAGATCGACCCACTCTCAGCCCGTACAATTGTTCGATCTGCAAGTGCAGACCTCCATGGACAACTAAATCCACAATTTGCAGTTCGGATCGGACCGTATCAGGATCAGATCGGACCCGATCGGATTGCCATGCCTAATCAAGACTATGAGATTTGACATATGGATATTAAAAAATACATTCCTTAATAGGAATATTTGAGAGGGTACGTGACACATCCATCCTGAAGGTTTTATTACTCCAGCAATGTAAATAAAGTATGTAAGCTACAACATGACAATCAATGTGATTGAAGCAAGCATATCATAGCTGAAATCTTTGGTTTGACAAGATAGTCAAAATGTTTGACTTGAGTCAAAATAAAGAAAAAATATGTGATTACAAAAGATTTAGTGGGAGCATATTTATATCCCACATATTGATGGGAATAACATCCAATACTATAAGCATTGAAATCTGGCATGGAAATCACCTTCTTTAAAAAGGACTTAGGTGAAGCATCCTATGTGATAGGAATTAAAATTTATAGAGATAATTTTGTAAAGCTTCTAGACCTAAGAAAGAGCACATACATTGGCAAGATGTTGAAAGGGTTCAACATGAAGGATTCAATGAGAGAAAAAATTGTCCATGATACATGGGATTAGACTCAAGAACCATGTACTCTAATTCTTATGAAGAATGGGAAAAACATGAGTAAGATGTCATAAACACTAGCAATTGGATCTGTCATGTATACAACATAATGTACTCCTCCCATTATCTTGTATGCATTCGGCATGACAAGATGATATTAATCATATTCCAATGAAGGTCATTGGAATGCCATAAAGAACATTCATAAGTACTTGAGAAACACTTAGGATCAGTGCTTAAATTATAGCAACAAGAAAGAGTTCGATATAAAGAGTTACATCAATGCAAGCTTCCAAATTAACAATTAATAATCACAATATAAAATTTGTGTTTAACCTTAAAACAAGAACTGTAAGCTGGAAAAATCCTGAGAATTAGACAGTTGTTTAATTATACAATAGAAGTTAAGTATATTCGTGTTATGAACACATCAAAGGATGTTGTATGAATCTAGAAGTTTATATAGATGAACTTATAAGATGTCCCAACCATTGATGACATAGTAAAAATATGGTGACAACAATGGAGCTACTGATTAGGCAAGGAATATCAGATAGACAACAATGACACGTAAGACTAGAGTGTGTGTTGGTCGATGACAGAATCTCATCAGTCATGATATGTGATATCAAACCAAACACATAGATACTTGTTAGAGAACAGTGTATCAGACAGACCCAGCTCGAGAGTGACATATGGAAACCACAATTAGCAGTCAGAATAATCTTTTATAGTGATGGTTTTGATTGTGGTTCTTAGACTTGAAGTCACTACACTCATCACATGTCGTTCTATTTACTTTGACATCATCCACAGTGACCTTGAATAAGGGTTACCATAAAGGTGGTGCTTGGGCGTATTGTGAGCATGGGGATGACTGTAAGTGATGTAGATGAGATTTGTCCCTCCTACTATAGTTTGATATCTAGGCTACTTGATAAGAGAGACTAAGAAAAGCATGTGCATACAGATGTGAATCAATATATGATATTGAGATCATATATATCTCAGATAGTCTACTCTAGTTCCAGGAACAAGGATTGAACATTGAGAGGATGACGATTCCATGCCTCGAGTTTAATCCGGATATCAGTGACAAAGGAATCATACAATCACTATAACACCAACTATAGATTGTAGGTTGAAGTTTTTCTCCAACTTCCCTAATTACTTGGGTAGCAATGATGTGTTGCTAGATACCGCTCATTGCTTGTGATGTCATAAATCAGTTATGGACATTCACTGCCAATGTAATGTGGAACCTATAGGGTCACACACCTAGGATACACTTGGAATAGGAGTTCATTCATGAATGAAGTTTAAACTTGATTACTAGAGATTTAGGTATTGAATTTAAACAAACATTGGTTGAATGTTGACTGAGTGGATTGTGACCTGATCGGTTCAAGTGTTGTACCGATTGTTTCAAAGTGTCAAGTTAATTGAACCAATAGTGGCAATCTGGACCATGAATTGATCGGTTTAGGAAGTGAACTGATCGGCTCAAGCCCATGAACCGACCGGTTCAGGTTATAAATCGAGCAGTTGGTGGATCAATTCGATTGATTCAAGGATTAGTGTTGATGTCATATTGTGCATTAAATCGAATATTAATTGTCAATAAATGACTTATTCAAGGATTGAATTGATCGATTCACATGCCAACTGATTGGTTCACCTATGAACCGGCCGTTTCAGCGCTCGCAGGATGCAAAAATTCATAAAATCGCATCCCCTTCGACTCCTGCATAGGCTGGAACCCTGACCCTCCTATAAATAGAGGGATACTGGGAGATTCTCAGACACATCAATTAGCTATGATAATTGTTATCTTCTTTGGTTTGTGGTAACCGAGAGAACCTGAGTAAATCATGTCTGATAAAGGGAGGGACAGCAAGGGAGAACAACTGTGGGAGAGCAAGTTGGTCCTAGTACACCAACTAGAAGGGACAAGTCCTTCTTGTTTGTTCTTCTAGAATGATAGGAGTTCCTGGTGGTCCGTGTAGACTATTATAGAGGCGAGGAGGTTGTTTCCTATCGCTAGCAGGACAAGGTCAAGTTGTTGTCTGTGGTGAATCAACAAAGAGTTGATGCAGACATTGTCTAAGTGCGACTTGAAGAAAGTCGCATACTACTTCGAGGGAATTGCCGATGGACTTGCTTTAGAACTAGGTATTACCTCGAAACCATCCTTCCATGATCGTCTGTTAAAGAAGAATATGACAAGATATATTTTTATTTCTGTTTCCTATCATGTTGCCACATTTCCCTATGAAATAGGCGTGACAGAGGATTAAGGAGTGATAGCTAAAGAGAGAGAGAGAATGAGAGGATGTGAGAAAAGGGGAGAGAGAGAGTGAGCAACCCCTCACTTTTTGAAAAAGAGAGAAAATAAAAGAGAATGGAAGAAAAGAATGATGTTGAGGAAAGTAGAATAAAATAAAAATGGAGGAAAGTAAAGAAAGGAAAAAGAGATAAATAAAAAGAACAATGAAATAATGACAGAGAGAAGTAGGTGAAAGAGAAGATAAGTGATGAGAGTGGAGGAGGAAAGTAGATCAAAATCAAAGGGAATCAAAATGATAAGAGGGAAGTAAATTTGAGAAAATGAGGGAAATAAATGAAATCAAAGAGGAGAAAGTACATGAGGAAGAGGAGGAAAGTAAAATCAAAGAGGAAGAAAGTGATGAGAGTATAGAGGGAAGTATACAAAAAGAGGAGGGAAGTGATTTGGAATATAGAAGGGAAGTGAGGATTGGGAGGGAAGTAAAATGGGAAGATGAGGGGAGTAAAATTGAGAAGATGAAGTAAAATGAATGAATATATGATAGTTACTAGATGTATCTTCACCATTACTAGGTGTCAATTTTACATTATTGTCCATAAGTACACATAAGACAACAACTTGACCTTGTCCTGCTAGCGATAGGAAACAACCTCCTCGCCTCTATAATAGTCTACACGGACCACCAGGAACTCCTATCATTCTAGAAGAACAAACAAGAAGGACGTGTCCCTTCTAGTTGGTGTACTAGGACCAACTTGCTCTCCCACAGTTGTTCTCCCTTGCTATCCCTCCCTTTATCAGATGGTGAGAGGCGGAAGAGGCGGAAGAGGGCGTGGGAGGGGGAGGAGCCCTAGAGGTGATGATGACGCGATGGTGGCGAGGATTTCTCCAACAGAATCGTCCATGATTCCTCCGAGTAGCTCAGGTGAGGATGTAGGTGAGACAAGGAGCCAATCGTCCAAGGAAGCCCACATCCCTCAAGTGGTTCCAACCCCGGCAATTCCTTCACCCCCGACCTCCTCGACTCCGCATCCGCCGCTGGGAGATCAGGGTTCACCTTCGCCAACTACAGCGGTCGATTGGCTCTCCGTCAGTCGCATTGGAAGGGAATGCGAAGGGGTCTCTGTGATAGAATATATTGAGCCCGAGGTCAAGAACGGCGTCAAATGTTTCTCGATCGCGAGCGATGATGAAGTTCTCCCGTCTTGGGCAGAGTTCATTTCGGTCAGATTCACGGCGAGGAAGCCCTATCGGAGCCAGCTTCATGGCTGGATCCGCCGCCATTGGCGCCCGAGTGGACCGTTCAAGGTCATCGCAGAGGAAGCTGAAGGGTTCGTGGTTAAGCTTCCGACGGCTACGGAGAGAGAGAGGATCTTAGCGGAAGCGCCGTGGATGATGGACGGATCGCTCATCATAGCACAGGCGTGGGAGCCAGGTTCCCCGCTTCCCCCATTATCCTTTCCTAAGCTTCCAGTCTGGGTCACACTTGAGAATCCAGGCGTGCACTGGACGTTGCGAAGGCTAGGTGGGGTGGAGAGCCTGGTTGGAAAGCCGCTGGACATTGAAGACGCTTGTCTATCAGTGGATTGCTTCAAAGAAGCTTTGGTCTGCGTTGAGATGGAAGCGTGCTCTGTTTTCCCAAAGGAGGTAACGATCTATGTTGATGCATCTCCCAAGCTGTTGAAGGTTGGGTACGCTGCAAAGCCCAAGATGTGCTCCCATTGCAAACAATTCGGGCATAGACTGTCATCGTGTCCTTTGACAGCAAGAAGCAAGCCGCTGCCAAGTCAACTGCAACTCAGAATAGGGAAAAATGGTGGAAGGCAAGGTGTTCGTAGGAATGCTGGAGCGACCTCTGGGCAGGTGACGGGTGAACCAGCTTCTGGCGGTTCCAATGAAGTCGGACCCTTTGTGGGGGGAAGAGGTCTTGTTGCGACCCAGGAGCCGGACATGCATTGTTGCTCACCGGAGAGGGGCTGCGAGCCACTTAATCTTGATTGGGAACTCCTCCTGTCAAGATTAAATGCTACTCCTCAACACGCAAAGCAACTTGCTTTTGACACCGGGCTAGCTCTGGAATACCAGCAGAAAATTGCTTGGAACTCGGATGATGCCTCATCGGTTAGTTCCTGCGATATTGACCCGGAGATGCTTGATGACTTCAGTGTTAACAAAGTCGTCAAGGCGAAGAAAAAGAAGAAGAAGCATAAAGAAGCTGAAAGTGAGGCTCCTCCTCCTTAATGATCAGTGTTCTCTTAAGCTTGGATGGTCCAGAACAGATTTTATCGCGATACCTTGGTTCTCTTGCAGGAGTTTGATTCTGGATCTATGTGGCTGTTTGGGTCTAGCTGTAAGACCTTTTTTGTGGGTGTTTTGATTGTAACAGGTCTAAGGTTTGATTCATTAGCCGCGGTTATCCTTTAGATGGCCTCTTTTAGTGATCCCTGGTATGGTGATGGGAATCGGGAGTTTTGGTCTGTTGGATGAAGTCTAGGACCAGTGGCAGTGCTTCTTATCTTCAAGGAAGAAGGTCGGGGTGGCAGGCCTTCCTTCTTCAGGTGGTTTTTTCTTTCAGTGTTCCAGCTGTTCTTTGACCGGGAGTTATGATCAGGGAGGTCTATGATTACTTGTTTGGTTGATGAGTTGGTGTTTCTTAAGACCTCTTTGTGGGTATGTGTTATTGTGTCTGTATGTCTCTCCTCCTCATCTTCTAAATGTGTGGTTTAGCCGATCTGTAATATCTCTGGTCTCATCTTAGCTGGTGGTTCTTCTTTTTGTTTGTTTGATCCCTGCCTTTGAGCCCCTGCGTGGGACGGTCAGTGATCTTGTTTCCCCTCGGGGCACTGTTTGTACCCAAAGTTTTGGTTTTCTAGTAACAGGTTTTTTGCGCGACCAAAAAAAAAAGCAGGCCCATATTCAATATTAGTATATGTGTATTCGCCATTAGTAGGTGCGTACTCGCTATTAGTAGGCGTGTACTCGCCATTAGTAGGCATAAATTCAAATTTAAGGGTGCCAATACACATAAAATAGGTGTGTATTCACCATTGAAAGGGGCATATTCACCACTATGATGTGCATATTCACCATCAATGAGTGTGAATTTAGCATTTTTGTGAGCATATACATAGAGTATGTGTTTATTCAGCATTAGTATGTATGTATCTACCATTAGTAGGCGTGAATACCATTAGTAGGTCTAGATCCAACGTTAATGGATCCTTATACACATAAAATAGGCGCATATTCACCATTAATAAGTGTGAATTTAATACTATTGGGTGCAATTACACATAAAAAGACACATAAGGAGCTAAAACATGTGAACAAATGACCGGTCAGTTGATAATTATGAGGCATGTATCCACCATAAATATGTTAACATTAATGGACGTAAATACACATAACTTAAGAGTAAATTCACCTTTAGTAAGCGTGTATTTACAATTAATAGGTGATACTCATCATTAATAGGTGTGAATATATCATAAATAGATGCAAATACATAAAGTAGATGTGTATTCACCATTACTAGGCACGCACTCGCCATTAGTAGGTGCATGTTCAGCAAAAGTGGGCGTAGAATGACCAAAGTGGGTGCACATTACTTCCCTCCTCTTTTCCTCATTACTTGTCTTGTATTTCCTCATTACTTCCCTCTTCCCTCCTAACTTCACTCCTCTCCATATCCTACTTATTGAACACCACATGTGTGTCTATTCTTGATGAATACGCATCTATATTATGGATACAAGCCCATGAATGGATAAAATGCGTACAAAAATGGTGAATATGTGCCAAAAGTTGTTGAAATACACATGCTTATTAAGCATCATTATTAGGTATGTATTCACCATTTGTATGTGCATTCACCATTTATAGGTACCTATTCATTATTAATAGGCGTGCATTCCACATTAATAGGCATGTATTTCATCAATTAGTAGGTGTTTTCATTACTTTCGTCTTCCACCATTACTTCCCTCCTATTTTCTCATACTTCCCTTCTTTATTTATTACTTCCCTCCTCTCTCCTCTTCTCATTACTTCCCTCTTCTCCCCTACTTCCATTACTTCCTTCATCTCCCCCTCCTCTCATTACTTCTTTCCTCTACCCTCATTACTTCCCTCATATCCCTTTCTTTTCCCATTATTTTTCTCATTTCTCCCTCACTTCCCTCCTCTCCCTCCTCACTTCTCCCCCTTTTATTTTTATCCCATCCCAAAAAGGAGGCAAAAAAATACAATAAGAGAACGGGCGGGGGATAGGGTAGCAAGAGGTAGAATCGGTGACAAGTGGACAAGTGGGCAGCAACAGTCGGAAAGGTTGGTGGTATAAATCTAAGTGGTTTCAGTTGACAGTTTTATTGTGCATAGCACGCATGCCAGAAGGTATTACCAAGCAAAAAATTTAAGGAAAAAAAACCCAAATAGCACACTACTGCATAAATATTTACCAGAATAGTACTTTTCCTAACTTATTTCCCGAAATAGCACACTTTCAGCCTAAAGCGCCACTTTAGTTGGCGTTTTACTGTTGTCGGGTTATAAAGCGCCACACAATGTTGTGTTTTCAAGCTTGAGGGCCTAAAAGCGCCAAACAATGTAGCGTTTTTCAAAAAAGCGCCAACTAATTTGACGTTTACTTGCTCGAGGACCCAGAAACGCCAAAGAAAGTGGTGTTTAATGCTAACATAGCATATCTGCTCATAATGAAGGATTATGGGTAAAACTGACGAGTGGGTGGGAGATGCATGTTTATGAAATGATCAACGATTCCGGGGGTTGTACCCTTTCTTACTTCTTACCTAGCTCGAGGGTGTGCACGGGCGGGCCAGACCTCGCGCTGTACGATGACCGGTGCGCAGCGTGCCAGAGCGCGGTGATCAAGTCCGTTATCGGGCTGCTCAATACCACGGCGTGTAAGGCGTTCTGCCGTTCGGCATGGCTGCAACGATAGGAATTTGATTCCGCTGCTACGCTCCCCTTATTTCCCCGACCCCGTTCGGTTCCGCTCCTACGCTCTCTGTATGCTTCAGGTCCTCGAGAATGTCGGCAATCTCAGCACGACGGATATAGTCCCCACACCTCCACTGCCGCCTACCTCCGCGGTATCCTTCAACTGTACGGTTCTCGTCAACAATCCTCCGTCCCCGTCCAATGATGCCCAGCGGCGTCGGATCATTACTGCCGTGTTCGCATCCGCCGGCGGGGTTCTTCTCGTCATCGTGGCCAGGAAGGAACAGCAGCGCCGCCGTAGGAACCGCAAAGGATTCAAACTACCTGCTACTGGCTGTGGTGATACCTATGCGGGATCCTCTACCCCTCTTTCAAGGGACGGTCTCTACATCTTCAGCAAGAGCAAGCTCCGGCACGCCACCAATGGGTACAACGCTGGAATCGTTGATCATTTAATAAACATGCATCTCCCACCCACTCGTCAGTTTTACCCATAATCCTTCATTATGAGCAGTTATGCTATGTTAGTATAAAACGCCACTTTGTTTGGCGTTTCTAGGTCCTCGAGCAAGTAAACGCCAGATTAGTTGGCGCTTTTCTGGAAAATGTCACATTATTTGGTACTTTTAGATCCTCAAGCTTGAAAACGCCACATTGTGTGGCGCTTTATAACCCAGCAACAGTAAAACGCCAACTAAAGTGGCGCTTTAGGTTGAAAATGTGTTATTTCGGGAAATAAGTTAGAAAAAATGCTATAATGATAAATATTTATACTAGCGTGGTATTTGAGTTTTTTTTTCCAAAATTTCACCTAGTGCACAATTCCGCAAAACTGCACATATCCCAATACATAAAAGTGTTGACAGCCTGAAAAAAGAGACCCTCGATACTGCTTTCGTATCCAAACCTGTCTTTTAACGATATCCAATGTTTGATCAGGTGATATACATGTTCTTCATCTAAAAAGATGATTTGTCACGGCAAAAGTTCACGTTCTAACGAGTATTTTTCTCATAAAGTCCTAAGCAACAGTTATGTTCTTCAAAAATAAAAACTGTTGAAAAATCCTTGTCTAAACATTTGTGTGTACAATATAATGTACAATTTTCATATATTTCAACACGCAAAAGTGTTGACTCAAGACCCAAAATATTTTCATGCCTAAAGGGCCCTCATGACAGTGGATTGCCATCGGATGATGGACAAACTCGTGAGGCAATACACAGCCTCATGTTGTCTGCCGTAGCGTTCAGTCTATCACTGTTTTGTTTTGTTTACCAGTCATCACTATTTATCGAATAACAGAAAAATACAAACTTTCGACAGTCGTTGCTGCGAAACAAAGACACTCACAAGTCGTCGACGTGCCTTTCCCCTTTTTTGAAAGGATTTAATTCGGAAGACGATAGGGGTTCTCCTCTTTCTTTCTCTTGCTGCACCTCTGCTCCCCTAGCATCTGCCACCTCTCTCTCTCTCTCTCTCTCTCTCTCTCTCTCTCTTATGTTGCACCCTTGTCCTCTCACACCCCCTCTCTCACTCTCTCTGTCACATCTACCTTCCACCTGCCACCTCTCACTTTCTCTCTCATATGCACAAGCACACACACTAATTAATGAGAAATATGCACACTCAACGAGAACTAGACGCATTTGTTAAAAACTGGGCGCATTTTGTGAGAACTGGTCGCATTTTCTGGGAATGAGAGTATTGAACTGAAAACTGAGCGCGTTTAAGTAAAATTGGGCGCAATGAAGTGAGAAATGGGCACATTTGATTAAAAACTAATGAAATGCACCTTTTATTATGAAATGTGCCTACTTATTTTTATGATACACCTTATTTCTAACGAAATACACCTTTTTTATGAAATTTGCCTACTTATTTGTATGATGCGCCTAATTTTTAATGACATGCACCTCTTTTTTATCAAATATGCATACTAATTTGCATGAATGTGACTCATTTTTTATGGAATGCGCCCACTTATTTGATAAAACGTGCTTCTTTTTTATAAATGTGTCTACTTATTGTATGAATGTGCCTACTTATTTGCATGAATGTGTCTGATTTCTAATGAAATGCACCTTTTTTTTATGAAATATTCCCACTTATTGTATGATGTGCCTAATTTCTAATGAAATGTGCCTCTTTTTATCAAATGTGTCTACTTATTTGCATGAATGTGACTCATTTTTTATGGAATGTGTCTATTGATTTGATAAAATGTGCTTTTTTATGAATGTGCCTACTTATTGCATGAATGTGCCTACTTATTTGCATGAATGTGCCTGATTTTTAATGAAATGCACATCTTTTTTATGAAATGTGCCTACTTATTTGTATGATGCGCCTGATGAAATGTGCCTCTTTTTTATCAAATGTGCCTACTTATTTGTATGAATGTGACTCATTTTTTATGGAATGTGCCTACTTATTTGATGAAACATGCTTCCTTTTTCATGAATGCACCTACTTTTTTGCATGAATGTGTCTAATTTCTAATGAAATGCACCTTTTTTTATGAAATGCACCTACTTATTTGTACGATGCGCCTAATTTCTGATGAAATGTGTCTATTTTTTGTCAAATGTGCCTACTTATTTGTATGAATGTGACTCATTTTTTATAGAATGTGTCTACTTATTTGATGAAACGTGCTTCCTTTTTCTTAAATGTGCCTACTTATTTACATGAATACACCTACTTATTTGCATAAATTCGCCTGATTTCTAATGAAATGCACCTCTTTTTTATCTAATGCGCCTATTTATTTTAAATGATGTGCCTAATTTTTTATGAAATGTGCTTCTTTTTTATCAAAGGGGCCTACTTATTTATATGAATGTGACTCATTTTTATGGAATGCACCTACTCATTTGATGAAACTTGCTTCTTTTTTCATGAATGTGCCTTTATTTGCATGAATGCGTCTCATTTCTAATGAAATGTGCCTACTTATTTGTATGATGCGCCTAATTTCTGATTAAATGTGCCTCTTTTTTATCAAATGTGCCTACTTATTTGTATGATTGTGACTCATTTTTTATAGAATGCACCTACTTATTTGATGAAACGTGCTTCCTTTTTTATGAATTTGCCTACCTATTTGCATGAATGTGCCAACTTATTTGCATAAATGCGCCTGATTTCTGATGAAATGCACCTCTTTTTATAAAATGCGCCTACTTATTTGTATGATGCGCTTAATTTCTGATGAAATGCTCCTCTTTTTTAATCAAATGCGCCTTATTTGTATGAATGTGATTCATTTTTTATTGAATGCGTCTACTTATTTGATGAAACGTGCTTCCTTTTTCATGAATGTGCCTCTGACTAGTTATTTGCAAGAATGTGCCTGATTTTATTTTTTATTTTTATTTTTTTGGGGGGGGGGGGGGGGGTTACACTGTAGCAGTGCATTAGCTTCAGCGAAATTTTTGATAACTTGAATAATATTTCCCTACACGCACTACGGTATTTTGGAAAATTTCTTGAAACACCAGATGTCAGATCTACACATGCAAGCATCAAAAGATCTAAACCGTTACTCCACAAGAGCCCTCACAACACATTGATAATCCAGTTATCTCTACGACGGACAGTTCTCTTCCGTTAAAAAAAAAATTGGATAATTTGCACATTAACTGTATGTAACTCACTGGCCCATTCAGAACTCCCTAGCATGTGCTCCAGCAGCTGCCGGTAAATACAGGCTGCAGAAAACTACCTTGTATCAGCCAGTCGCTTCAACAGCTTAGCTGCAAATTCTAACCTAGCATTGTTGAATACAAGTAGGCCCCAGATTTTGGACCATGCCGCTGATCTCATTATGTACTTATTTTATGTTGGCCTATATGAAAGCTGAAAACATATGCAGCTGCCGCAAAATCCAAAATCTGCATCAGTAAAGCAGAACTGCTATAAGATATATTCTGCGTAGTAGCAAAACCCATTCTGCATCAGCATAGGCTACCCAAAATATTTAGTTGTCACTAGAATTAAGCTGGTTTGATCCAAATGCCTATACGCTACTCAAATACATATTTCGTCAAAAATACAAGTCTTTCAATCATATAGTACGCTAATTGGTTTACCAGAGCAAACTGGTTTTGACTTATGAGAACCTATACTGAGATAACGTGTCACTATCACCTCAACTTTCTAAGATGAATGTAAGCCAAACCACCTATTACTGATTGCTATCAGCCTAGCACTGGTGAAGTCCACTTTATGAAAATGGAGGCTAAACCACCTAAGCTGGAAGACTTGCTGTTTGTAATAGTTTCAATTTGAGTAGTTGACTGGTAGTGTTTGCTAACCAGGCTATTTAATGCATCCTTGACTTCATTGCCTATGATATTTGAACAAAAACAGCAGAGAATTGAGCCGTCAGACTGACCTTTCCTTGTGGCTCACAGTGCCGGCAGTGCTGTTCATTGGCTTGCTAAGAATATCCAAGCTACATCCCAGCCTCTTCGAACATTCTCCAAGTCTAGTTATTGGTCTCTCTGCCGATAGACTCGATCATGAATCCAACTGTTAAAGAGGTAATATACTGTCTATTTTTATTATTATAGGCTTAAGTTGATAGGCAGCCCACTGGACCCGCTCCATACAAGTATGGAGAACAAACGATGCTTCTCATTGGAAAGAGCAAGGGTCAAGTGGCCTGAAAGTACAGAACAGAGTGTTGCAGGCCACTGCCTTAAAGTAACAGAACAGAGTGTTGCTGGCCACTGCCTCAACACCAAGAGCAGCAGATGGAGGATCTCCGAACCAACTAGGTTGTTGGGGTGCGGGTCTTTGTCTAATTATCTCCACATCAGGTGCATCCATCTGCACAGGGCTCAGTTAGACGAAGCCTCTGTTTGGGTTGCTCTAGGATAGCATCGGGCACATGTAAATTCTTCCCCATGAAGATGTCAATGTTGTCATGATAAGGGTCATCCGAAGTCTAGTTATGACACCCTCCTTTATCTCATGAAAAAGCAATACCTCCTACGTGGATCAATTTACCATTCTGAGATGCAATAGTCTGCACTCTGCAATGTATTGCATGAGAAGAGTGGGGGCATCAGGAGCCTACTACTAGGGGTGATTTCAGATTTCAGATTTCAAGGCCGATGTCAAATCTCAGAGTTTAGCTTCCAAGTTACCATCCACTGGTCTTCTCTGCCCATTGTCAAGGCGAGAAGATGGTTCTCATGTTTGTCGTCTCCGGCTTCTTTGGCTTGTTACGTCAGGCGTAGTTGTCATCCTTGGCTACATCCTAGTTATCTTAATCAAGCAATGCATCAGTCATCTAGTGTCGGTGGCATCTTGGGAGTATTAAGACAGTTGGTTGTGGGTTGATCATGCTAACTTTTCTTTTGTAGATGATCATTCACCTGGCTTTATCGTCAAAGTTTCAAGATTGTATGTCTATGTCCTGTCAAGACAGTTGACCATCTACAGCAACATCATCTTGTTACACACATATTTCATCTCAACTACCGCGTGTCATTCCGTTAGTAGTCTTAATCTGGAAACTGCTTCAGCCATGATATAACCTAGTTGGTGATTTAGTCTCAGATCAATCTCCATGGTTCTTCCATGTCTTTAACTCCATATACAAGCTCCAATATGGTCAAAGACCCAACTTTCTCAAGTCCAACTATAGATCCAGTGATTATCAAGCATAGCATGGAAAATGTCACCATCTATTAAAGAAGTCAAGAATGTCAAACCCGTCAAAGATGTCAAAGTCTGAGGAGATCAAATTCCAAGGGAGTGTGCATGTCGTGCAATGTCTATCTCATTTTTTTGTTTATGTCCGCTTAAATTTCTCATTGATATTTTAATTTCCATGACCTTAACCCTTTGCAGTTTTAGTGCAAGATTAAATTAGCCCACCTCATTTTTTTTCCAAGTACAACTTCAGCCTACTAGCCAACCTAGAAATTAATTTTTGGCACCTTGGTGTTCCTATACTTACAAATGCATCGTGTGATAGCCGCCAGGATTGTAGCCATCACCTTTAAGGAATACAAAGGCTGGGGTCTTTCTCAACATTTCATATCACACTGTGGTCCATTCACACGAGCTTACCGAACTATTCCCCCTCCCGCCCTCCCCCAACACACAGGCTGTTACAACCCCATTTTCTTGAAAATATAATGTAAAGTGTATTTCCCTTTTTAATGAATAAATGATATCCTTTTCTTTGATTTGCAATAGATTTCGTGAGAAATGGCTTTGATTGATTGATTATGGGCCTTGTTGGCCATTGAGCCCAATTGAAAAGAAAAGGGAATTAATAAGGAAAAGAAATTGACTAATAAAAGGGAAATATGAGAAATTGATAATTAAAAGAAGATAAAGGTAAACTAATATTCCCCAATATGGGAATCCGTGCCTTTGGGTTTCCTTGAGGTCCAAGGGACCCAAAATAATGAGATAAAGGCAAAAGGAATAAGGATATATTTTAATTGGGAGTAATTAATAGGAAAACTTGGGAGAGAAGTAATCCTTCTCATACATTGCTTTTTGCTTCCCAATTTTCGTACAAAGTTAGGAAATATTAAAAGGAACATTCCTTTAAAATTTGAGATAAATCAGAGATATGGTTTGGGAGATATTAATTTTACAAGATTATCTTGGATTTGGGAGTTTTCCTGAATTATTTGATAAATGTATTTTCTTTCCTTTGAACGCGAACAATCCAGTCTGTTGGATTTTGATCCAACGACGATGGGTCGTCGTCTAAGTCCCCCTGGGACTAGGACTCTGCGTGGTTGCAGGGGAATTTCCCCTTTGATTTTCTCGGAATCCAGGGAAACTCATCACCTAATAATGGTCCCATTAGATTCGGGAGAAAGAACCGCGAAGGATCAACCCTATTTTTACTGAGTTTCGTCACCGTTTGTGGAAACACCCTTCTGGGCAGGAACCTTGCCGACCCTATATATAGGGGACAATGATCAGGGGTATTAGCATCCCTTTTTGCTGGTACAAACCCTGCGGCAGAGCGCGAGGGTCTCGTTGGTGCCCTCAATCACCAAATCTACCCCGACCTTCGCCCTCGCCATCTCCGTGAAGCTCGCCGGAGTCCGGCCAACAGGAGGGAGCCCCGACGTGGTTGCCTCCTGCAATTGGGCCCCTGGACGAATTTGTCGACGGGAGACGGAGCTCCCTGTACCCTCAGCTCGCTCGCAGGAGGACTGCAGCCCGAAGTCAACTCAAAAGTTGACCGTCGAAGCTACTGCTCTCGCGCGAGGTAGAAGACGAAGGCCGATCTGGCCTTTTACCAATCTGCCCCTTCGCGTTCTGTGATCAGGTAAGGACATCTTCGTCCTTTGACCCTTCTAAACGCTTGTCCTGGGCGCGCGCGACCGTGGCCGTTAGATCCTCAGTGGATCCACGGACCATGGATCGGGCGGCCCTGCCTTTTCCTGAAAATAGCAATTAAATGGATAAAAAGGGTTTTTCGTGTAAAAATCATATCTGGAGCTAGGAAGCTCGGATGGAAAAACTTAATACATGAAAAATGACCAGAAAAATATGAGGAATTTAATAAAAATGGTTTGAGACCCTGAATTTAACTCTTTTTGTAAAAGTATATTTCTAGAATAGAAAAAGGATTAATTTGTGGATAAAAACCCTAATTGTTGATAAAAGATATAATTAGTCTTGCAATTAAGTTAATTCGAGTATGGTTAACTTATTTTCTGTTTTAAATGGTTATTAACCTGTTTTGATGATAGAATTACAAGTTTAGGGTTTGTAACTCCGTATGTGGATTAAAATGTTTGGAAACCCTAATTTAGAAAAAGAAATGATAGAGTAATTCGAAAATTAGGGTTTAATGAACTAAGTCTGATCTTAGGAATCTTAATGGATGATTAAGCAAGAAAATTAGGGTTTGAGGTATAATTTGATATCAGTAAGGTAAAAGCAATAAAAAGGAAATAAAACCCTAATTATGGTCAAAACCCTAAAAAGGGCAAATAACCTAGGAAACCCTTAGAATTATTGAATCATAATGACATGATTAATAGAGGAATTGAATGCCTTTACAGGAGCTTGTGTGTGTACTTGCTTGATTTCCTGATTGATTAAGTTACTTCTGCATTCAAGTCTTCTTAAGCAGGTATGTGGTTAATTATGAGTAACCGCTTTAGTTTCCCAAAAGATTCCCGGACGTTTAATCGCATTGAATGCAACTAAACAGTTTGAATGTTCATATTGCAATTATAAAGTGACTATGATTATCACAATTAAATATGAATGTGTGTTCTCGCACCTACATGCCACCCTGATGGATGATGCCAATAGAGTCAGGCCCAGGAGGGTAGACCAATGGGCACCATGAGAGGTGACCCACAGACACCAAGCTCGGGATTGAGATGGTGGTCTATGATGCATGACTAATGGGCACCCTATGTGGTGACTCACAGGCACCAAGCTCGGGATTGAGAAGGTGGCCTTAAGTCAATGGCAAAAGAGAAACCCTAAAGGGGGTAATTCCAGGGTTAGGGAAAAAGCGGTGGGGAATGTCACATGGAAAATGTAAATTGCCCTGTTTAAATATCTTGGTTGCAATGTTTAAATTGTTAAACTTATTTGTGAAACTTTGATTGCCTCCACATACCAGCAATTGCTGATCGATGTTTTGTTTGTCGCGTTTTATGTATGACCCTGAAAGCACAAACAGTAAAGTGACACATCTGGAAAGTAAGAAATAAAGTATAAGGAGGATTAGATAGAGAAATTCCAGTAAGGGATAGCTAGTTTCCCAAAGTTTCAAAAAGGTAAATAAAATTTTAAATTTTCCTGCCAATATTCAGTTTAGTAGTAGAATTTCATAATTATCATTGATTATTTGCTGAACCTTTGATCATGTAAATTGATTAACGATTCCGACCTTCGGGTCTCCCTTAATTGGGGGTTACCGGGAGGCGGGGTCGTTACACAGGCGCACACACATCGCCAGAGTTAATGAACTCATGGTTTTTTTGCAGTATTTTTTTGATATTGCATACTTATTGTCTGTGTCATATTTTCTTTTTGCACTTTGCTTTTATAACTAATACCCATTCTACTCTTTTGTGTGCTGTTTTTTGCACTAGCCGTTTCATTTTGATGTTCACGAGGATGTACGAACAATTGCCGATGCTACCATCGAGAAGGATGAGGTATTCCTCTTGTCTGCTCTCTGTCGTAGTTAACATTCCCAAATGCATTTAGTTTGTTTTTGTATGAACATATTCTTCACTGAAGACAATGTCTCTCTTGCACATCATAGTTTTATTTGACTTTTTTTTTGGGTATTCCAATCTCTGAGTATTGTCTTCTGGTGTAAGATCTTAAGGAAACCCTCTCAACAAGACTTAGAAGAAGTCACTTATATGTTTGAACTACAGATAATCATATATGAACAACCAACTTTGACCTATTGGGATTCATGTCCAATAAAGTCACCTTCAGACAAGTTATGTCATGATTATACATGTTGGTATATGTATGTGCAAACACATACAAATATACATATATACACACCTTCAGACAAGTTACTTAAATCATGATTATATATGTTGGTATATGTATGCACAGACACATACAGATATACAGATATACATGTATAATTGTGTCAAGTAGGATTTCTTCAGATGAATGTTTTGCGACATGTAGATGTTTATTCAGCAAACGCTCTAGCACATCTAGGCACACTTGAAGTACAAAAAAAATGACCTTTTAGTTTTGGGCATATGCTTGTGGATGTAAGCGATTTTGTGAATGTTTCAATCTTTTTAAACATAGTTTGACTCCTAGCATTTACCTTTCTAATAAAAATCCGCTAATTGCTGACTTTGTGGCAGAGTGATACTAAAGAAACTTTGTTCTAACAATTTGAGTACCAAAGAAGTATCATTTCACTAAACCTTTATGAAGTATGTAGAGCGACAATTTCTTGATGTCTTATACCCCAATATGAGAACGGTTACATATGATGATGTTATCCACATAGACAATCAAAAGAACAATTTTAGTTGTGGTTTTCATGACAAATAATTAAGCACAAATTAATACCTGTGGAAATCAAGCAAGGTGAAGATAAATCTCAACCTATCAAACTTGGGCCTTAGGACTATGCTTGAGACCATATGTAGCCTAATGCAGTTTGAAATCCTCAAAGCACCCTCAAGCAATAAAACGAGGTTGTTTCTGAAATCACCAAAAAGAATTGGATTCTTAGAACTTGGTACAAGCGCCCTTAGGAGTATAAATATCAACGAAATAAGGATCCACACCGAGAGCACATAAATAGGGGAATTTTCTCATAACATTCAGTCATGGACTCTATGTATACCCTTTAGCAGATCAACACCTTCAATTGCTAAATTGTCTTGTCGATGTGATGTTTAACAGTAAAACTACCCTATACAACACAAGTATGGAATCAAAGAGGATCAACCAATTCACAAGTTTGTCTTTTTGACAGTTCTTACATTGAAACTGTGAGAATAAAAAAGAGCTTCATGTTTGAGGAATGACAACACTAGATAATGCATTAGGTAGAAACAATCTGAATGAGTCTATCAAAGGAGAAATTTAAGCCATGGGATGTGATGTGCAAGACCCAGACACTTTTCCAAATGCACTAAGCATACCAAGATCAATGATATTGATACTAGTGATGACCAACATGACCTTTCAATAAGAGTAGAGAAGTGAGAGGTATCTGACAACAAGGAACGAGATATCGTTGATATTGGCAGTATAGCGCTACAAATATCGATATCAAAGCCATTCGTCATAGATACATGTGTGTGTACTAGTAGGATCACATTTATCGGTAAACCAGTGGGTTTACCGCCAATACCGCCAAATATTTGGGGTACCAGTGCAAAATGCACCATTCACCATCGATACTTGTCAGTCTGTAATATACTACCAAGGCCACTGTCATTTGCCAGTGTCACTTGTTGTTTGAGTGGAGAATCCTGGTCAACTTGGACGTCTTTCGGTATTGAAGCTCAAATCAGCACAAATCAAGGTATGTTTACTTATTTTCTTTCATTTCTCACCATTTCCAACCTCCCCCTCTCTATCTTTTTCTATTTTCTTCAATTTTCATATAAAAATGCACCAAATAACCCCAAATCTAAATCTACTTCAAAATACATATGTTTAATGCTAGTTATCACTAGATCTACGACTATATTGTATAGATCTACTAATTTATCATTAGATCTATCTAATTAGCACACCAATATTTACTATTTTCATGTAATTTAACAATTACTAGTAATAATACAATAAGTACTATTAGTAATAGGTATTCAATTTAGGTTTAGAAGAAGTTCTACCACTATCAAGAACATATATAAACAAAAATAGCCAAAAATATTTATACCACTTCTTTTTTATAAAATTGTTGTAAATAAATAAGTTTTTTTTGTGTCTTTTGATGTTATATATCACTTGTCTTTATAATAAGTAAACACTAGTATTTTGCAATTTTAATAATAATTTCAGACTTTTAATTTCTAGAATCCTTTTTTCTTCAAATAAATGTTAAGAACATTGTGTTTGATTCTATAATACATTATTTGCTTAATGCCGCTTATGTATTTTATATCTATGTTGTACCTTTGTAGTATTTTTGAATTGCTAAATAGTAAATACTAATACATCGTTTGCTTTGCTTGTTTTTCTTTGGCGCATTCAATGTTGAGGAATTTAGAAGATGTCTTCGACCCCTTTCTCTCTTCTCTCTGCTATGGAGGTTCAAGTCAAACTTTACGCTTGCTACAAGCAAGAGTCAAGGGCCATTGATGGAAAAGGCAGCTGCTAGGGCCCTCGACGGGGAGGGTAATGGGGAGGGTAAATTCAAGTCAAACTTTACGCTTGCTTCAAGCAAGAGTCAAGGGCCATTGATGAAAAGGACAGCTGCTAGGGCCCTCAACGGGGAGGGTAAAGGTTTACCCTCACCTTCAAGCAAGAGTCAAGGGCCATTGATGAAAAGGGCAGCTGCTAGGGCCCTCAACGGGGAGGGTAAAGGTTTACCCTCACCCTTACCCTCCAAAGTGTAATGGGTAAGGGTAATCACCCGCTCTAAGTATCTCTTTACCCTACTCTTATCCTTACCCTCTTCCCCATCGAGTAAACGAAGACGGCAAGGGTAAACATGCATTTTGGATGCATACACCTTTGAACACCTTATGTAAAGAAAATGCCTAAAATTATACCTAACTCAGGTTAATGCGAAATCAATGAGTCAGAGATACAAAGTTATATATCTATAAACCATTCAACTTGCACTCACAAAACACCGATGTTACAAACCAACCAACCAACCAATTTTTATACATTAAAGAATAAATGAATCTTACAGGGATACATTGTAATATAAGCTAGAAAACATAATATTAAACTCATACGAATGGCAATTTACAAGTCATAAGTATACAATAATTGAAACACTTTCCTCAGTAGGTTCACAATCACATAAAAGATTTGTTCTTTTTCCAACTTGACGCAAACAAACAAATACAAGCAATAACAATGATTACATAAGATGGAAGAAGATTGAGTAAACGTAATCATCCCTTCCTTTTCTACGAAGGGCTTTATCTCACGCTCATCTTCTCTACAAATCACAAGCTAACATGGAAGATAATATCAAAGTGTGTGGCTATCAACTGTAGAAAAACTAATATTGTCAATTCGGATTTTGCCTAGTTCTAGTCGCCAACGCCATCGTAGCTTTTAGCTGAGCAGGCCATGATAACCTGGTCAGAAATGAACGAGATACATGTTCATGTGGAAGAGAGAGGTGCTTCGGCCATATCTGAGTGCAGCGAGGCTTCTACTATGTGCGATCGCGGTAAATCGTCAGGTACTAAAGCTGTTTGTCGAGTGCGGCGGCTGCCTTTGGCATTGTCAGCGGTAGTATACCAACTTGGAGGCAGAACAGACCACTGCTAAGAGATGTGAGACTGGCGGAGTAGAGGCGGTGACAAATGGCTAATGCTCACCCTGTAAAGGTAGGAAGATCGACACCATAACGAGACAGGAGGAGCTTTTCCAACAGGAACCCAGAGGAGTGGATGTAGGCTAGAGCTGGCTTACACTAATCACTAATCATTGTGGTGAGTGATGACTGTTGCACACGGTAACACAAGCCAAGTTAGAATGCTGGAGTCGAGAGGTAATGGATCAACAAATGGATTGAAGGCTGGAGGCTATACCGAGAGTGGAGGTTATTGGTGGCGGTTGTGGGAAGTGATGGTTTTTTTTTAGGGAAAGGATGTAGAGGTCGGTGTTATTAGGGTTGTTTTCTTTACTCAAGTAACCCTGCAATACAAAGTATGCACGTCGTATGTATAGGCGGCTCTCAAAAAATCTTACAGAATTGATTGTGATAGGGAGGATGCAACTTGAATCGTGAGGAGATATGGGCTATCTGGTACTAGTAGAGGTAGTGGGACAATACATGTTCATGTTGTTGACCTAGATGATGATGAAGATCAACCTTCTCAACTTAAAAGAAAGAAAGGTACCATGAGACACTATTATGTTCTACTAGTGCGAGATTGAAGCATTTTGATGAGCCTTAGGTTAAGAACCTTGATGCTAGGAAAAATACCCTAAAAGTAATGTTTCTAGGGGTGAAAGAGAAGACTGGCAAGACAGTGGGTAAATTCTTCTTTCTCATGGAATACCAACACATGTCGCAGCTCAACCTATCTCTAACATATGGTAGATGTGATAGGGGAATCTACTAGGGGCATCAAGGTCCCCATTGCATATGAATTAGTGAGCAAGCATCTTCTGCAAGAGAAGAAAGATCTACAAGCATGGATTTCAGACCAGAAACAATTGTGGTCGGAATATGGTGTTACCATGTGTGATGGGTGGACTAGTCGGAGCACAGAGCAAATTATAAACTTTCTTGCACATTTTTGTGGATCAACTTATTTTTCTAGGCTATTTTGATGCTTCTAGTGAAATTAGGAATTACAGATATATAAATATGCTAATAAAAACATACATCAAGCAAACTGGGCCTGAAAATGTGGTTCAGATAGTGACTGATAATGGATCTAATTTCAAGAAGGCTGGTGATAGTGTAATAAAGAGCTATCTGGTCTATTGGACGCCATGTACTGCCCACTGTATGGATCTGATCCGTATGGACATGGGTACGATTAATTATATCAAATCCGTGACAACTGATGGTAGGTTAATCACATGTTTCATTTGCAACTATTCCTTTTCGCTAAATGCAATGAAACGGCTTGGGTATTATGGAGTCAATCTAGTTAGACCATGGGTAACTTGGTTCGCTACAAGTTACTTGGCCTTGCATTCATTGAAATCCAAAAGGAGCACTTCAATGGCGTGAATGGGCCTCCATGATGGAAGACAATACCCAGATTGGCAGAAGGACTGAGGAATTGTTGGCAATCAGACAATTTGGGGTAAGGGTACAAAGGCCTTACAAATAATGGAACATGTTGTCAAACTATTGAAGCTGGTAGATGGCGACGAAGCTGCAACAATGCCTTGTTTGTATGATGCAATGCAACAAATGGTGGATAATATAAGAAACAACTCCTAGGTACAATACTTGTCGGTTGTAGAAAAGCGTTGGAGAAATATTCTTTTGCATCCGTTGCATAAAGTAGGTATAATAACTCTATGTTTTCCTTATAAGTTGTTGGCTTTCTATCTCATAGTCTAAAATCTAAATCTTGTTTCCTTATTTGGTGACAACTTACTATTCGAATTATGGCTCCAATACTCGAGAAAAATTAAGTTTGATGCACCTCCAATGAATGTTAGAGAGATGTAACAAATTCAATACCTCCACAGAATAGCGCATGATAGTACATGATGAGGTATATATTTGATCAACAAATTGATTACAAAATTTACATCTGCATTTTTGTTTCATCATATAAATATCCTAATATATATGTATATATTTTTGAAGTTCTTACAGTCCTGTGAAGGCACTGGACGCTTTGGTCATCCAAATGCAGTTAATGTCAGTGAGGGTGATCCTCGTGAACATTGAGTTTGGAATAAAACACATGCCCCCATCTAAAAGAAGTGGTTGTTCGCATTCTTTTTCCAAACAACATCTGCATGGGGCTACCAATGAAATCAAAACATATTCAATTTGATACACTCAATAAGGAGCTGGCTAGGGGTAAACAGGCCGAGAGATCTAGTCCACATCCGGTACAACATGCAGTTGAGGCTTACTTACCAAGGCGCCCGCCTAGGCGCACCCTATGCACCCTAGGTACTAGGCAAGGCACCTCAAACTAGGCGCCCAACCTATTAAGTGCATAAAGTGGGCGTCTAAGGCCTTTTAGTCCCATATTAAGCCATTTAAAGGCTAAATTAGCATGAATAAAGTCTAGATTTGGTCAACTTAGATCACCTTGAGCAAGGGTGTCAGAACCGAACCTGTCAGCGAACCGGTGAGGCCTCTGGTTCTCGGTTCACTGGTTCAACCAGTGGTCTGACCGGTTCAACCAGTGACGTCACCATGACGTCACAAATAGTTTAAAATACATAAATGTCTTTGATACTCATGAAAAATACCCGTGCAAAAGTTATGAAACATGAATAATAGCACAACTGCTTACAATAACTTGATAAAACAGACCAAATAACAAATATTATTCTATTCATGGACATACATATACCAACATTTATATAGTATTCAAAGTTAGTTAACGAAAAAATAGCAGCAACAACACATTTATGTGCTAAGTGAGAGAACCGGCCGGTTGGGCTAAAATCGGACCGGTTCGCCGATTCAACCGGTGGGTTCACCGATTTGATGTTGGTCAGACTTCATTTCCGGCTTTGGGAGGGAATCGAACCGGTAGAGTGACTGGTTCCTGGTTCGACCGGTTCAACCGGTCGGTTCGCTTCGATTCTGATAACCGTGCCTTGAGTCATTTTGTGGTTGAAATAGGTCAGATTTAGGCCAAATCAGGTCAAATTTTGGCAAATTAGGTCTAATATGGGGAAAGCAGGGTCTGATTTGGGCCAAATTGGTAAACCCTCATAGTGTTTGTTGAATTTTTTTTACTTCCTCATATGTCTATTGTTCTTGCTTCTTTTTCTTTTCTATTTTTATCCTTTCTCCTGCATTTTGTTCCTAATCCTACTCGTGAGTTATTCCTCCTATATCCCCTCCTACTACTATGTGAGTATGTGCATATTTCTTATTTCAGATTTGTCCTATATCTCCTACTCCCAAATCTACTACTACTGTCTGCATATATTTGTTCTTCTTTTTTAGATTTCTTCCTCCTAAATCTCCTCTCAGCTACTTTTGTTTGCATGTTTTCATTTACTTTTAATGACCTATTTTCCTTCCTCTATATTTTCTATTTCAGCACCTTCTACTGCTGTTTTTTATTTTGTTTTGTTGAATTCGTCCTCTTCTTTCAATCTCCTTTTACTGCCCTTGTGTTTGTCTTATTCTGACTTCATCCTGTACAACAACTACCATTTGCATGTTTCTTTTTATCTCGTCCTCTCTCTCCAATTCATGCTTATCTTTCT
Source organism: Alisma plantago-aquatica (assembly GCA_963693085.1). Classification (NCBI taxonomy): domain Eukaryota; kingdom Viridiplantae; phylum Streptophyta; class Magnoliopsida; order Alismatales; family Alismataceae; genus Alisma; species Alisma plantago-aquatica. Next base: position 869,836,313 of record OY856409.1, read on the forward strand.
CTTATTGTTGCTTCTTTTTCTTCCTCTTAATTCTCTTGCCCTTGATTCTCTTCTAGTTATCAATTCAAATTAGACTTATAATAACATCCAATGAATAAACAATTACATTATCATGTACAGTCCATGTGTACAAATATTTAAATATGTATTTGAGAAAAAGGTAAAAAAAATGCCCAAAAAAGTCTAGGCGCCCGCCTATGCCGGCTAGGGGTGAGCAAATAATGGTCCAGACCGCAAAACCGGACCGGACTGCTCAATTCGGTCCGGTCCGGTCCGGTCCATTTTGAGTTCGGTCCGGTCCGCGGTCCGGGAATTTCGATAAGTTCGGTCTTCGGTCCGGTCTGGTCCGGACCGCAGATTGACTTTTGTATAAAATTCATATATATTTGAAGATGTATTCTAAAATAACTACAAATAAAGTACATATATAAGCACTACTAGTATAAATGTTTGATAGTAAAGTTATATATCAACTTTGTACAATTAAATAAGTTGTTAAACATGTAAAAAATGCTGATTACGGTCCAAACGGTCTGGTCGGGTCCGGTCCTAGCACAAAACGGTCCGGTCCCGGTCCGGTCCTACCTTGAAACGGTCCGGTCTGCGGTCCATATATTATTGAAATTCGGACTGCGGTCCGGTCCGGTTCGGTTTTGGACCGATGCTCAGCCCTAATGCCGGCTAGGCACCCCTTGGCTTAAACCCACTGCCTAGATGCCTTGACAAGTATGAGTTGAGGGCTAGAGCCATATGAGATGCCAACTACAAGGAAGTGGGTTTTGCTATTGTCTATAATCCTAGGAAGGACAAACATGGACACTGACACAGAGACGAGACATCCATTTCCAAAAATAAACAACGCAAACACGACACTGGATGATATATAAATACATAATATTATATTATTGACATGTAATATGCTATATGTATAAACACACAAAATGATCTAAATAGATCATCCACAAGGGCAATCACCATGAAATCCAACAAGTAGTCAACATTTTTTTTAAAATTGGCCATTCTTTCATCCTGTGGTCGGGGGGTTTCGAACTTGCAACCTCTCAGTCTTACATCAGTATTTTTACCATCTAGGTGTCACCTCGTTGACGAAAGTAGTCAACATATAACACTTGGAATCCACAAAATGTAATATGCCTTACATGAGGTTATACTAGGGCAAAGATATTTGACGCCTTTCTTTTTTCTCTATGTTTGGATGGATAGCCTCCAGGTGTCTCAAGTTGGGGAATCCAATGTAACTCTCTTTTTGTTTGTTGGTGCATGTATGGGGAGGACACGGTGAATCTATTCACCACCCAACTTTAACTAGAAAAAAATCAACATATAACATAGTATCCACGAGTCACAATCAGTATTAAATCACAATATTTATTTAAGATGCTTGATTATGAAATTGTTGTTGTAAAAATATGTACAATTGTAAAATTAAAGGGCAGTAAAATTTGAAGGACATTCATTTTTTCATTGTTTGCGGAAGTAATAACGAATATTTACTATCAAGAGGAAGGAGGGGGTGAGGAAATATGTTGTTGTTGATGATGGGGATAGAGAATGAAGGTGTTTTGGAGCTTACGAGGGAAGAAAAGGAAGATGAACACATCAGAGAGCTACTTAAGTGGAGGGGCAAGCAAAGAGGAGGCGAGACAAAGACAGAGAAGCAAGAAAAAGAGTAGGCATAGGGAGAATAGTACTCTGCTGCTTTTGCCCAGAGGAGCAAGAAGAAAAGTAGGGGGAGGAGTGGCATGAGAAGGTAGAAGCAGACGTGATGGACCGACATGAAATAAGAAGAGGGGGATGGGGAGTAGTGTTGCGGGTCTTGTGGCTGCTTGCACATTCATCTATTAAAAAGAGGGGCACGAATGAGATGAGGAAAAAGAGGGGGAGAAGGAAAAGTAGATGAGGGAGAAGCAGACATACATGAGCAAGAAAAAGAGGAGGCGGAGGATCTTTAGTCTTTACACTAGGAAAAGAGGAGGGGGTAAGAACAAGCAGGAAGAGGAGGAAAAGTTACATGGAATTAGAAGAGAAGGCGGTGAATCCAACTTCTTTCCATCTCATGATTGATGTGGTAGTCCCTGAATGCTGCAACAGTTGTGAGATGATACTGCTGATGATAGGTGCTACAGTTGCCAGAGTAGGGCATCAATTGTTTGATTATAGCTGCTAGAGCTTAACCACCTGATGCAACAAGGCAAGGAGTAGTGGAGACAAGGGTGGGGATGTGGAAAATACTTGGTTTTTTTTCATACACTTAGGCTTAAGTGGGTTTGGTTGGCGTGTCTTGGATGTGTCCAAGCCGTGTTTGGCACTGCAATTAAAAAATTCAAAGCAGACACGCTAAAGGTTTGTTCGCCGCATGTCCATGTCGGACATGGACACGACAATCTTCAGGAAGTGTTTGTGGTTCGTAGCTACGATCCCATTGACACCACATACACATTCTATCCATCCAAACATAGAGGCAGAGAAGAATCTGATGATTCCGAAGATCCTTTCAAGGAATGGATGAATGAGATCGGTCGTCGCATTCTTGATAATCTAGATGGTCATCTAGATCCATACATAGAAGAACTACTAGTATATATGTTTTATGCTTTATATTTATTTTGTGCTTTAGACTTGTCTGTCTTTAGCTTTTCTTTTATCCCATATTCCGTTTCTTTCTTACTCTATAATCCTATAAAAGAGAGTGCCTTGTATTTGTTTTAGACACGTCAAAGAAAGGTTTTCTTATTCTATTAGGTATCAGATGGCTACTACCCCCCTTAATCCCTCCCATGCTAATGCTTGCCAAGCCCCCTCCTCAAGCCGCCGGCCCCCCACTCTAACCTCCTCTAACCTATATGGTATCTATATGTTTTCTTATTCTATAAGAACAATTTGATGAAGCTTCCGATATTAACATATTGATCAAAGCCCACCTGAAAGACTTGAGCCCGAGCTTGAAAATACTGATATGGAAGTCAATAGAGTAGTGCAAGAAGAGTTGGATAGTACATATTCTTTTTCCTAAAAAAATCTAGGTTCAAATCAAAGTTTGATGATGGTGGCAATGATGATAAAGGAGGTGGTGAGCGATCTCAAAGATATCCTCTAGTTGTTGAACCTGAGCACGGTGACTGGCCTTATGTTTCTAGGGCTGCACCTTCAATAGAAAAAAATATCCTATGGCAAAGAAATTTTTTAGAGGGAAACCCGAGGTAGGAAATATTACAACAGTGCACCACCACCCGAGGCTATAACTACCAGGCACTAGCTTCTCATTAGACATCCCACCCCCACTCTAGTAAGAACCAAAAATATGTCTACACCTTCGCACAACTTTGTTCTCACCCGTAGAGATTCCTAAATGAACATGTAAGCTTGATCATTTTCATAATCATATCCCTAATTCCAGGAGAAATCTATACTAAACTCGGTGATGGATCTTAGTCAAGGATGTCATAACCGAACCGGTGAGTGAACCAGTGAGGCTTCTGGTTCTCGGTTTACTGGTTCAACTAGTGGTTGAACCGGTTCAACCGGTGACGTCAGCATGACAACATAAATTATTTTTATAACTTCATAATATATGAAAAATCAAGGAAAAAGTAAGCGAATCTAGGAGTATATCAAAAAACAGCATGAAAATGACAATATTTCAATTTGAAAGTGCATTTCCTATGTCAAATTATCAAGTAATCAAATAAACTTTCATTAAAATGAGGAGAGCATAAGGATATTGGAAACCTTATAGGAATATAAATATAGACAGTAGCACCAGGCTTTTGTATAGTCATTGACCTGGCAGGACGGTAGGAATATGTTAAAGAATGAGAAAAGGTAGGTAGAATATTTTAACTATATGGAAATTACTAGGGGACTAGATGAAGAAGAAGAGAGGTACTGGAGCAATTGCAAGAGGATCAATACAACAAAAGAAGGCAGCAGCAAGTAGCAACAAAAACAGAAGCAAATGCTACAGCAAACTGTTGAAATAACATGAAAAGGAGGATAAGGAGGAAGATAAAGAAGAGGAATAGGGAAAAGGGAGGAGGGTATAGCATGCCTGCAGCAACAACAAAATTCAGCAAAAAATACAGCAAATCATTGGTCAGTCAGACTCGGCCGGTTCAGTAAAAACTGGACCGGTTCGACCGGTCGGTTCACTGGTTCTTGACCGGTTCAAAGGGATTTCCGGGTTTGGGGCCAAACCGAACCAGTATAAGCACCGGTTCCCGGTTGAACCGACCGGTTCAGTTCGGTTCTGATAACTATGATCTTAGTTTGCACAGATCAAAAATCTAGAGCAAAATACATCAAAATAATTAAAGAACAAAATTGAGAGTGATTATCATACATAAGATCTTCATTGAGTCGGTATACCCTTCACCTGCCTAATGGAGGCCACAAACTCTTGAAGGTGGAGCTTACTTGTGTATGAAGCTTGCCTATGTATCCAATCATTTTTTATATTTTTTTCAATCAATGACAATATATTTGTGGAACACGATATGAGTGGGACAAATCCCCAAACGTGTAGAGGTTTTTCTTATTGCTTGATAGATAGGAGGCAGCCACCCTTTCCTATAAATAGGATAAGGGGGAAGCATACAGACAATTAGACAAACTCTAATGGGCAAGGACACACTTCGGCCCATATTACAAATAGACTAAATGACTTGAGTAATTAGACAAAACAACTTAAGTAAATAGACACTCTAACACTCCCCCTCAAGCTGGAGCTTGGGAGAATCCCAATGTATCAGAAAGAGGGAAGCGGGAGGCGAGCGGACAGCACCCTGTAACCGATTAAGCGGTAGGCGGGCGATTAAGCGGGCGATTTTTGAAAAAGCGGGTGTCTAAATTTTATATATTTTTATACAAAATTACATGTATGTGTATATAAAAAATATATTTATAAGGAACTTCTATACATATCTAATCAGCAAATCAGTAATTAACTAAGTATTCATCGATACTTACTATTAATCAGTATCTCTAATCACTAAAATCAGCAAGCAGATCAGTAATTGTAAATAACAAACTATGAATTGTTGAATTAAAGTAATCACTAAAGTAATACTAACCAGTAGTACCAATCATTAATCACTGAAAGCAGCAAGGAAATCAGTAAAACTAATCATGCATTACTAGTATAATAGAGCAATAGGATATTTACTTAGATGCATTACAGAAGTACCCAGTTATTACAGCTTACACACAAAGTATGCATTCTAAATTAGGACTAGCTATATCATAGAGCATTTAATGTATACAAGTTTCATATATTATAGTCAACACTACTTGGACAATGTAATATTAATGTTAGATGCTTACATTAGGATTTTTAAACAAAAGCGGGGAAAAAGCGGGCAAAAAGCGGGCGATTATGTTCAAAACAATTAAGCGGGTGCTTAGGGGCTAAATTAGGCAGATGAGGGTTATAGGCGCTTAAGCGGCCGCTTAAGCGGCCCGCCTGGCCGTTTTTTAATTCACTGGAGAATCCCAAGTCATCTTGAAAACAAACACACACTAAACAAACTAAAAAGATTACCAAACCCATACAAGAATTTCTTCCCCTCAATGTTACAATAAGTCACTCAAGCACTTCAAATATGCAAAGACTCCCCCTCAAGTAGATACACCAAAGCATCAGATATCTGGGCAGGCATAGAGGCTTCTTGATCATCATAATGGTATCTGGAGCATAAGAAATAACAGCGGATAGGCACCAAGATCTTCATCACAGTCGTCATAGTAGCCAGAGAGTTGGATCACAAATCCTAGAGAGTGCTTGGTCACAAGAAGCAGCAATAGTCAATGCGCAAACAAAGCACGGACGAGCCAGAGAGTGTTGGATCACAGTAGCAAAGAGTCAACATGCACAAGCACGAACAAGCCAGAGAGTGTTGGCACACAGAAGTAAAAGTCGACGATGTAGGCGGATAGCAGACCAGTGTGCAAAGTAGCAACCAAATAAATAACTCCAATATGTAATGTCGACGAAGCCCCATGTAAAGTGAGAAATAAAAGTCTTCATCATCTTCCCTCTTCATAAAATATCCATCACAGTAGTAGACGTCAAAGTCCAGAGAGTGTTGGTCTACAGAGTCCAGAGAGTGTTGGTCCACAGCAGAAGGTCAACGTGCAAACAGAGCACGGAAAGCAGATAGTGCAAAAGCACAAAGCAGCAAGTAAAATGTGCTAATCATAGCACAAGTAGCAACAATGACGTCCAAATATGTAACTTCATAGCAGCAGTCGAGGTAGATGATGAATAAGCAATAATAGCAGCAGAAAGCTTCACATAGCAGCAACACTATCATAAACAATCCTCACAACCATAGAAGGATCATCATAGAAGCAAAAAGAACACCACAGTAGCAAAAGGATCCATATAGTAAATGTAGCATGAAGACCAATAGAACCGCAGAATGAAATTCTTCTTCTCTCCCACATATCTTCTCCAACTCATCTCTTCCCTCTACTCTTCATCCTCTATTCTCCCCCTCACGCCAATCACGAAAAGAATGAAGAGTGGTTGGAGTGGAGAGTCAAAAACAATGGTAGAGGTAGGGTTGTGTAGGCAATATGTAGAGGAGGTAACCGATAATGCGAGTCAAGGTGCGATATGACCCGATTACATAGATCCAAATAGAAAAATAAATGGATCTTTTTATGACCCGAAAAGATATTTATCCGGCCCTTAGGCCGACAAATCTAGGGGTGCGGGGGCGGAGGCCCCGCAAAATTTTTTAGATTAGGTCAAAAAAATAATATGGGGGTAGGACAAGTAGAACAAAAGGAAGACTACCGGAATGAAAAGTCGGTATTAAGAGAAGATACACTACCGAAATGTTACTCGGTAGGATGAATAGGTTCAAAATGTATATGAGGGTGGAACAAGTATTGAGGAGGTAGGCAAAAAGTTATGTAGGGTTGGAAGACCAGGGGTGTAAACAAAATTATAAAAATATTGAAAATGGGAAGATAATTGTTGTTGATAAGAGAAAGAAGGGACACGCCATGTATAGATACCTCTGTCATATGATAGAATCATTGTAGCACGCCAAGATGTAGCAACAGGTAGCAGCGGACACACCATGTCGTTGAGCGACATGTCGAGTGGACACAGGAAGCAGCAGTAGCACGCGACACGCCGTGTCGATGAAGAGACACATCGTGTTTAGTAGCACGGTAGAAGCATCAGCGTCAGCAGAAGCCGACAACACACCGTGTCGTTGAAAGGGTCGTGTCGATGAAGAGACACATCGTGTTTAGTAGCACGGTAGAAGCATCAGCGTCAGCAGAAGCCGGCAACACACCGTGTCAGTTGACAAAAGCTCGACGCAGAAGCAAGCGACACGTCGTGTCAAAGGATGACACGTTGTGTCAAGGTACATGCAACATACCATGTCTAAAAGTGGCATACGGTGTCTAAAACCGACGAATCAAGTCGCGAAGAAGCAGAACACTACCTACACGACGTGTTAGCGGCGATCTACAGCAGAAAAACCCTAGAGATAACAGTCAAAGAGGGGGAAATCCTTTTAAATCTCCACCAAAGCAGTAGAGGATGATGGATCCTCAATAATAGTGGAAACAGGAGATCTTTTCCTTGATTTAGGAGTAGATATCAATAGGGGTAGATGCATTGAGTAGATCGGTGGCGAAGTTGATAATGGTGGTGTAGATCTGTGATGATGGCGGCAAATAGGATAGTGGCGGCTTCATTAGCAAGCATGATTGACGGAGGCATGGCGGCCCTTGTAGATCTGGATACCAGCAACTTCATAGGATGGTTTTGTTGATGGAAGACGAAGACGGCTCATGGAGATGCTCCTAGGAGAAGCAAGGATGGAAAATCCCTGCGGGCAGCCATCAACAGCGCCTAGCGGCGGTGGCGGCCATCAACTCTTCCTTGTGCTCTCTCTCTCTCTCTCTCTCTCTCTCTCTCAAGGTTAGGGGCAGCACAGGATCGGCTGCTCTGATACCATGTGGAAAACGATATGAGTGGGGAAAATCCCCAAATGTGTAGAGATTTTTCTTATTGCTTGATAGATAGGAGGCAGCCACCCTTTCCTATAAGTAGGATAGGAGGAAGCATACAGACAATTAGACAAACCCTAATGGGGCAAGGACACACTTTGGCCCATACTACAGATAGACTAAATGACTTAAGTAAATAGACAAAACAACTTAAGTAAATAGACACTCTAACTAATCAACTAATTATGACAACAAATATATTGCAAAGGAATACAAAATCGAGATCCAAATAGCCTCACACAAATCAATAAATAACAATGATGGGGATATAACGAAACATACTGCCTTTCTTGTATATCTTCATTAACTTCACAATGTATTGCAATATAAGATGAATCATCATCTTTTTCATATCTAACCAACCAAATATCCCCCGATAGAAAGACATAGAAAGAGTTATTTGGAAACTTTACCACACATTCGAAAGTGACAAATTGAAAACATCTCAAAGCACTACGAGTGCACTCCCTCTTCCAAAAACTAGCCCTATCTTCTCCCCGACTATGGCACTACCCTTTCCTTCTATCATACAAATTGCATGTGGCCCCTTACTTCGATAGAAATTGGTATCCATATCAATTCCATCCTAACCATCACCCTTGATAACATGAACCCTTTTTCCACTCTCCGCTGCTCATGCTCACAGCCAAAGAGCCATCCAGCTTCCCTCCATGCTCTCATGTCTATTGCCCCCGCTCTCATGTCTATTATCCCATTAACGATGTTTCTTCATCCACCTTTACACCATTTACACTCATCACCTTTGAATTCGTCAGATTCCCTATGAATCATCCCCTTATATATCTCCTCCCTCTACCGCATCTGCTAATCTCAATCCCAACTTCTACTCTCTTCTAGGTCTACATCAGGTTTCCAAATATACTTTCTTCTTGACCCCCAGTGCTCTTCTGATTGGACCATATAGTATTATAAAATCCAAAAGTGTTCAAATGAGCATGTGACACCAATTAGCGTTCTCATATGCGCCGCATGAGGTCGCATATGCGTTTTGGCCACCTCTCTGAACCACATGTCTATACAGCCCATTCTGTGATCATGAACACGTATGCATCGTGTATGGGGCACCCTTTGTATAGAGACGATATGTGTGTATTTTGTTATCAATTATCTTGTTTAATTATTCATTGAACTATTTATACACACAAACAGACACCCACATATACATATATGTATACAAATATAGCATGCTGTACATGTATATTTATATGTAAACATATTAATTTACATGTATCATAATTTAAAATCTAAATATATAATTGCATGTTCATATATAAAATTATTAAACAAATCCAAAATCACATTTGCCCCGCATATGTGCCCACATTGTGCATATACTCTATGCAGTACCTGGAACGAATATCGCTTACCAATTTTCAGAACATTTGACACCCGTTAAAGAGATGATCTGCTAGTGATCTCCCTCTACTATCATTGTTTTTTCTCACCAAATAGAGATTGAGTTAAGAGGCATATGTGGCACAAGCTAACACTTTCTGGAGGTTGTCGTGGTCATCTAGGACTCCTATCCAACCTGGACACACATGGACATGCCTGGACACACAGAAAACATGTCCATGGCGTGTCCGCGTCAGACACATGTTTATAACGGCCACAACAGCCTCCCGAAAGTGTCCTTGTTCTACCTCCTTTTCCTCCTCCCCACTGTCCCATATTCTTCTTCCTTCTCCTTGCAAGTCTCCCCCTCTACTTCCTCATGCTCTAACGATGGTCTCTACCCCTTTCTCACCACCAGAAAATATGTCCAACTATAGCGCACACCCTCTATTGTGTCTACTTTTACCTTCCACTCCTCTTTCATCGACTATTTCAATGCACATCATCCTCCTACACCACCACGAGCATAATGAAACTACAATCCCACACGTTCTTTTCTCCTATGTCATTCTTATCTCCTTTCCTTTCTCTTCATCTTACTATTTTATACACATCATCTTCCTCCTCTTTCTCACCATTAATAGTAAATTTCTATTGTTTTCAAGTACACAGTTTTTTTTATTTGAGTGTTCTTAATATTGTAAGTGTTATAAGTTATCAATTGTGAGTTGTGCTCATATTTTGATTTTATGCATATATTGTTGGTTTCATTTCATAGTGGTTTTCAAGATGGGTTGATTTTTATGTGAATAAGCGGTGGTATTGATTATATTCTTTGTATGTGTTTTTTTGCTTGAAATGGTAAATGAGACAGACATCTTTGGAATCTGAAGTGACAGATGACTACAGGCACATATATATTTATGAATTAGAAAATGCTATCGACTCTCTATGAATTTTGTACATCTTTTTCTGTTACTATATTTACTAATTATTATACATACATACACACTCATATATATCTACATAGAATTTGTTTTGCTGTATCCGACGGCCGTGTCTGTGTCTCATATTTTCCAAATTTTGTGTATCATGTGTCTGTATATGTGTCATATTTGTGTTTGTGCCCGTGTTTATGCTTGCTAGGGCACAAGGTCGTATGTCCACCACAATGAGGAAAAGAATAGAAATGATAAGCCCATATATGCATGCTCAATATGGAAACTGAGGTAGCAAAATTAAACGAGACACAATCTCACGTTTGCTAGTTGCAATCATGCTGCCTTCGGTGATGTCCAAAAAATTGTTCCTCCCTGCCATTTTCTTACTACTATGAAAACAAGTAACCTATGCACTATCTTTGGTTAGGTATATGGCTGGTTTTCTACGGTTAAGATTGTCTATACCAAATAATAAAAAGTGGTCGTTAGAAAAAGTTTTACAAATACTAGATAGGTTTTGATTAGTATATATCTTTACACGGTTATTTGTCATAAACCACCAGCAATCCATTTTTAGCCTCTGTGAATAGCTTCCTGTGGTTGAAGACAATACTGTGGTTACTGCAGATTGCATAGCAAGAACAAGAGAGGGAGAATTAAACAGGTGCTACAATGAGAAGACTTGTTGGGGAATCATATGTGAGATAGTTTGAGTGGACCTGAGCTTCGTTGAAGAAAAGGGTAATCCAGAGTCATGTAAGAGAACAATAAGAGCAAATCCAAACTCAGAACCTTGAATGGTCCCAAAATTTCATGAGAAGGCCTGTGATGGGGGTAGGATGTGCTATTGAAGCGAATCATTCATCCTAAATTCCTAACCAATATCAAATTGTGCATATGGATTTGAGGCTCTATTCCATAATTTTCTTCCTCTATCAGGAATTTTTTTTCTTATTCAGATTTGTTGTCTTTTAGAGTTGTTGTTCATTGCTGCCCTTTTGTTTACCAGATCATACTAAAAGAATGTTTTCCTAAGTGGCCTGTTATCTCTTGCATGCTAAACCTGAGCTCTGGTTGCTGGTTCTACTTGGTTTATCATAACACAGGCAGTCAGTGATCACTTGTTGCACTATGATAGAATAGATAAGAAACATAAATGTGTGAGTCATTTTTTTCCCTTCTTCAACATACTGTCAAGGGAACATCCATCTCTTTGAATTATCAATGAACCTTGGTTTTATCCTACAATTTATAAATAATTCTAAGACTGTTTTCTGTATTTATCATGTTGAACTTACAGATTTTGTTTGGTTCCTGTAAATTTATTCATCATGATTCCATGATTAAACTACAAATTTGACTTACCGGCACCTCCAGGGTTTAGCAATTTGTCCTTCTCCTCTGGTTGTCTACTGCTTCTGGTACATTATTAACTTAGACACCTTACTAGTTCCTACAAAATCTGAATTTGAGGGAAGTATATAAAGAAACTATTCTTTATTACAAGGAACAAAAGAGACATGAGATTTCAGGAATCGAAGTTTAGTAAAAGCCATTTAAGTGGTGCACGAATCTCTCCTTCCCTCGACACATTATATATCTATCATGAAGATAAAAAACGAGTGTAAGCACAACTCTCTTTAGTAATTTAATTCATTATTCTTCTAGTAGTCCTCAAGAGATATTTATAGAACTTTAATCTCCTACAAGAAAAAGTATTTTAGTAATATCCTATTTTCTTCATGCATAAAAGGGTATGACCTCAAACATAAAGGACACAATATGGCAGAACCAAGGAATGATTATCAAGGTCTTTTTGAGCAATTGGCACTGTTAGCAATTCCTTTGAACTAACTTCCCCTTAGCTCATTGCCCGATAGTCGGGAAACTCTAATGCTCTCGCTAAGCAACTCATCGCCAACTGGTAGTCTCACCTTGAATATGGTGAAATATAGTTTGTTTTTTGAAGATGCAACAACAAATAAATTTTCTTCTACTAGCCACACGGAAGCAAAGCTAGAAGAAAAAAAATATGGTAGACCAAGGTACAGAGCTTCTCAAAGCTCTGAGAAGTTGAGGCGGATCCAGATCTCAAAAGCGGATAACTTGCTTCTCTTATCAGAAAATTGGCCATAAGCAAAGTGAACGTCAATTGGGGGAACCGGGGAAGCATGACATGAGAGCGGGGACCCGAGAAAGGTGGTGACAATGATGATTGTTACAATCTCACAAGTGAAGATTGCAATTGGATAATTGATACCAGTGCACTATATCACAAGCCTACACACAAGGATTACTTCTCATCCAACACCGGTGGTGAATTAGCTTACGTAAGGACGGTAATGACATTTCCCCCCAAAATTATTGGACATCTTTTATTGGAAACCAATATTGGGTATTAATTGGCACTCCACAATGTGAAACATGTTCCCAGTATTCGGCTTTATTGATGTTTGTCGAAGTATTAGATAAAGAATGCTACAGTAGCCATTTGATGTGAAATAGCATCTCTTAAAAGGGCTCCTTGATTGTAGCTCAAGGAAAGAAAGACAAAGAAAAACAGTTATACGTGATTCTGGAAAAAGGGACTCGAGAAGAGGCAGATGCTACAAAAGAAATTTCACCAATAGATCTATGGCATAAGAATCTTGGTCACATGAGTGAAAACAGATTTCAGATTCTCATGCTAAGCAGATTTTTCCTGAGGTGAAAGGTGCGTTATATTTGAAACCCATGTCTTGATTGATCAGGTTGGACTTGGTCCTCAAAGGTGCTGCTAACAGAAGCCAATTGATTAACAAGAGCTTCAGTGCTTGACACTCGCTCATAGGTTCAGCCATATGCTTTCCTTCTTTATATTTGAACCCGACCAACATTCTCATCCATGTGGCATTATTCAAATGTCATTTTCCTTCGATCCCACGATTCTACCTTTTCCATTATGCATAGGGTATTGGTGTTTTTTGCCACATGCTAAATACACGTTGATCAATGTACTGTCAGATCAATCCAACAGTCTAGCAATTTTTTAGTTCCCACTGAAACTATGATGTTTCTCTTCAGAATAGATTCTCACACCAAGATGCCTTATCAAAGGAGATTAAACTTTCCTACACATCTCTGGAAGATCATATACAGAAGTACGGAGTGAAATTGCTAAATATATTGTGATTACCTTCGTATGTCATCCTAAGCAAAATATATAACTTCATACTTAGTAAAAATATATGTGGATGAAAGGATAAGAATCCTAAACCATTGAATTATGGGGTAAACAATTTTTCCGAACATAGATAGTTTCCTTATATACTTTATACAGCGGGATAGCATTCAACAAGGATTTAACCCTCATCGGAATCTTGATTTAAGCATGGTAGACTACTATATAGACACAAATTTTCGTCTTATTCTTGACCTATAAAAGATAACTTTCTTCTCCATAGAAGCCATCATATTTCCTTATCCCGGAGATGTAAATAGAAATGCTAATGTCAAACAATCTTTTGCATTATGCAAGTGACACCTAGCATTGTCTAGAATCCACTTCAAAAAATAGTTCAACTACAAGTACAACACACAGGCAAAATTTATGAAAATTGGTGTACAGCTCCATAAATATATAAATCCATTAGGTTGGGAGTTCATGCTCTGCTATGTAAACAACTAAGGTACATGTATAATCCTTAACCAACCAAAACAGAAGCAGAATGCAAGATAACAATTGCAGCTGCAGGTAAATAAGACGTAAAGGAAAGAATCACCAAGTCATCCTCATCAGGTAACCTAGTTATTGTTGCTTGATAACATTCTCCAGGTACCACTTGTAGGTATCAGCAAGGCCATCTCGGAGGGGGATTTTGGCCTCCCATCCTAACTGTGCGAGCTTTGCGTTGTCCATCAGCTTTCTCGGCGTTCCGTCGGGTTTCGTCCTGTCCCAAACAAGCTCCCCCTCAAATCCAACTACATCCTTCACCAACTCAGCAAGTTCCTTGATGGTAACTTCCTTCCCACTGCCGACATTGACGTGCTCCAGGCCACTGTAGTTGTCCATAAGGAAAACCACAGCATCTGCCAGGTCATCGACATGGAGGAACTCCCTCAGCGGCGACCCAGAACCCCAGACAACAACCTCCTTGGCTCTTGTAGCCTTTGCCTCATGGAACCGCCGCATCAAGGCAGGAAGGACATGGGAGTTCTCGGGGTGGAAGTTGTCATGCGGGCCATACAAGTTGGTTGGCATGGCGGAGATGGCATCCCAGCCATACTGGATCCTGTACGCCTGGCACATTTTGATCCCGGATATCTTGGCGATAGCGTACCACTCGTTGGTCGGCTCGAGGGGGCCAGTCAGGAGGGACGATTCGGGGATCGGCTGGGGCGCGAATTTCGGGTAGATGCAAGAGGAGCCCAGGAAGAGGAGCTTTTGGACGGAGCCGCACCGGTGGGCGGCGTCGACGACGTTGGTCTGGATCTGGAGGTTGACGGCGATGAAGTCGGCTGGGTAGGTTGAATTGGCATGGATCCCGCCGACTTTGGCGGCGCAGAGGATGACATAGCGCGGGAGCTCCGCGGTGAAGAAGGCCTCGACGTCGGCCTGGCGGGTGAGGTCGAGCTCGACGTGGTTGCGGAGGACGAGGTTGTGGAAGCCTAGGGAGATCAGCTTGCGGTGGACGGCGGAGCCGACCAGGCCACGGTGACCCGCCACGAAGACCTTCGCGGATTTGTCCGACAGGAAGGATGGGGCTTCTGAGTTGCTGCTTTCCATCGTGAGAGCTCGCACGGTGCGGGCGCGCGCAAGGGTAGAAAGGGGGTGTTGGCCTGTTGGGAGGATCGAAAATGGGTGTCACGAGAAACGAAGAAATACGTCCGTCTCTGCGTCGGTGCCGACGGTAACATGTAACATGTGAAAATGTATTTTAATTCCCCCCGTCGAGACGTGCTCCCAACTTTTCAGCATGACCCTTGACTTCGGATGATACTAGCACGTAGCACGTGCCAAGCACGTGAATTCCATTTAGTCGAACAAAAAATTCTCAATAGTTAATTTGATTTAAAACCAGTTATGTATCAAATGAATTAAAATTATAATATCTAATATCTGTATATAAAAAATTCAACAATTTTAACTGCTAAAATATTAGTTGTTATCTCACTTTTATAGGAAAAAATCAAAATTAACATTGGTTCTACTGTAGATGCATTGTCTAGCATATCATGATTTTACACTACACGTCTGGTTGTCAGATTATTCTACTGAGGTGAATCTAATATGACGTTTTCTAGTAGAGCTCACCAAATTAAAAATTAATAATTACATGTTGACAATTTAAAGATTTTTCTATATTATAATTAAGTTTGTAACCATTCCAATAAAGAAGTTATATATGTAAGTGAGTCAAGATGTTTAAATAGTGTCACAATGTTGCTTTTGGTATAAAGAATTGTTATCTAAAGAAAAATGTAATAGTTTCACTACTTATCTGAAAAAATCAGCGACTTGGAATTGTTAAGATAGTCCATGAGAAAAAGTTACGTGCTGGATGAAATGAATTGTTCAACTAATGCATAAGTGGAAGCAAACCGCTTCACCGATAGTTGTCACTACTTTTGAGAAGAAAATCAATTGGTTGAACTTGTATGTCAGCATTCGAAAAAGTTATACACCAGTTGAATTAAAGTGTTTAACTAACATCAAACATCAACCTTGTCATTACTTTTTGAGAAAAAAAAGAATTCAAAAAATTAGCCTCTCAAATAGCCGTTATTATCCTTTTGAAAATAAAAATTAAAGCAAGTTACTTAGATATTAGTTCCACTTTCTGAGATATGATGATGTGGAGGACATGTCTAATCTCTAAATTACTCTAGTGAAGTGGGACCAATATAACTTTATCTAATAGTGGTTATCTTCAAAATAAAAAAGATGACAGTGTATGTTGACTATTCACATAATTTTTCTATAACTATAGTTAAGTCTGTAACCATACCATTAAAAGAACTATCATCATTTTTCTTAATCAACAAACTAAAGATATTTGAATTTCCTTCAAAAACATTAAGCACATGTTGAAGTAAGTCTTTAGAAAAATCAGCGGAAGCAAATTGTTCGATTAACAATTATCATTATTATTATAAAAAATCCTCGGACTTAAAAACCTTGAATAGTGTTGACAATTTAAATAAGAATAGAAAGAACCACACCAATAGGTAGCTAGAAAATAGAATTAAAAAAATATTGAGAAAAATACACAAATAACAACTATCACTATTTTTGTACAAAAATCAATGGACGAAAATTGTTTGAGTAGGGACTGAAAATAGTTATGTACTACCTGAAGTAAGCCATTAAAATATTGTCCAACACCAACTTCTATCATTGATTCTATGAAAAAGAATCTATAAAAATCAGTGTAAGCAAACTGCTCAAATAACATCTATAATCGCTTTTATTTAAAATAAGCAAATTGAAGCTAGAAATAAGCAAACTAAGCTGCTCAAATACTGCCAATTTCTTTTATCAAAGTAGTGAAATAGACAAACAAATAAGTATTTAGAATAAACAAAAGACACAAACATATGGACAGACATAATCACGTAAATAAATAGTTAGAATCAAGAATAACACGCACATATATGTAGAGAAGCATGTCAATGGTCAATTGAACTCCACTAAGTCTATTTTTTCATCATATTCAAGATTAGTACTACAATACCATACTTAGTGTTTATATATAAAATAACCTACTAAAAAAGGGAGCAACTTGATTACATCCAGCTAACTCCCTCCAATCTATAAGTTGAATGACATATCAGAGTAGTTAGTGCACAACCAAACTGCTAGAAGGCACATACTAAATAAACCAATGAGCACACTGTCAAACTATTGAAACACGTACACATATGTATGATTAACTACCAAATGGCCTCCTTCGATTTGTAGCATGTCACTACCAAAATGTAAAATTTGAAGAAAAAAATATGTTAACTTATGATTAGGGCTATATTGACATGTAATATTTTATGTACAACTTTACTATAAAAGAACATTTGAATTAAAAGTGAATTGGGTTAAAATAGTCTAGTACACATTTGACTTTGTTCGAGATGGGCAACCAACATAGACGGCAAGTTGTGTAACAAACGATGGCCAGAAAATTACACAAAACAACTATACAAAACACCTAGATAACGATTGGTGAAGAATAAATAAATAAAAGGGAGCAGCTCAATAACACACAGTTGGCTCCCTTTTATTATTGGTAATATAGATAAGTCAAGAAATGCGGCATGGTTATGTGTCGAGGGAGGGGCTACACTTTTCTTCAGGCAGAACGAAGGCCCTCTAACTATGAGGCATTGAGGCTAGTTTGCTACGTGTCTTAACCTGCGTTATTTATTGATCCAGAAAACATATCGATTCATATCAAACATATTCCAGCATTTTGCACGCTAGTCTACTTATTCGATATGATACAATAGAAGTTCAGTGGTTCTGCACCTGTTTGGTTATGTAAATTTAATGGTAGCAGCAGGCAGGGATGAGTAGGGGTCGGTTCATTTTGGCAAGTCCATGTCTCTCGTATTTTAACTGGGTTTTGGGCAGCGTTTACTGATTTAGACCCAGGTAATGTTTGAAAACTTTAGCTCATACCTGGGTCACATAATAGAGTTGGGATTCCAATCGGATTAGGATTGGGCATGATAAAATGATAAAAGAATATATTTCTAACATATAAATAAGAAAAATATTAACATAATTATGAAGATATGTACCATTAGGTGAGGAACTAATACACTTACAAATTATTATATAAATTCAATAGAAAAAACACATAGAATCTACATCACACACGTCATACCCATTTATTTATGTTATATATTAAAATCATCCACCCAATCATGAGATTGTTACAGTTGACATTTCATAGAAGATGCACATTTGTATTTAAAAAATGGTCTAGTATTGTCCTCACGTGTAAGTAGTATAAAGTAAATCTCTTAGATCATTTTTATTGCCACACGTTAAATACAACATGAATTTAGATTTATTCTAGTGCACTGGTCTTCTAGTTTTACTAATATGACTAATATATATTTTACTAGTCAAATGTAATTTGGTGTGTCCTGCTAGAGGTGCACACACTAATTAATTTGGGATTTGACTAGATGTCCCCATGAGATCGTGAGACACCTAGGATATCTTTTAAAATTTATAATTGACCTGCATGAACACACTCGCACACACTAAAACACTACACCAGCAAGTGCATGAGGTATTGTCGTAGTATAGACAGGAGACAAGTATAGGGTCGATCCACAGGGAGAAAAGGCGGCAATAGAGCTAGATTAGTTTTTGGACTAGGTTCCTACTGCGGAGTCTAGGGTTGAAGGGTTTGATGGTTGTTTTGATGATTTCACTAATGATGAACAAGAAATAAATTAAAGGAGAGCAAATAAGATCAAAATCTAAGTTAACCCTAGGCAGTTAATTCTACTGAGTAAGAAAAGACAAGACAAGCAAGGAAAAGAGCAAGATATGCTAAGGCAAGTAAGAAGAGATCTAAACTACACTAAGCTAGCAAACAAAGCACAAGAGAAATTAAAGACCTAAATTGGAAAGAACAAAGCAAGAAGCTAACTAAACAAGAAAAGAGCTAACTAAGCTAACACTAACTAAGCAAGATGGCAATTAGGGTTTTAATGTAATAAAGGGATGTGTTGGCTATTTGGGGGATGCACTTATCAATTAGGTTGGGGGTGATCTGTGAACATTATACTTTTATTTAGATTATCAAACCAAGCAACAAGCTAGAGTCTAATGAATTATCCTAAACTACTAATTGGGCATGGATATGATAGGTTGTGTATAAGGGAACTAGTCCCTAACACCTGCTACCCTAACAAGGCTGAATTAGGTTAGGGTTTAGGTGTAATTGAATTAGAGTCTAAACAAGCCTAGGTTTCTAGGTTAGAGGATCTTAGGGTTGTTAGGGGCTGAGAGTAGTAATGGGAGTGGAAGTGAGGTTTTAGGCCTCACATCACCCACATTCTAACCTTGAGAAAGCTCCGTGTTTAGCACACTAAATTCATATAAACTAGCTACTTAGATCTCTCAACTAGGGTTAGGGGAATTGATTAATATGTAGGATAATGGGTGGCTAGCTAGGGATACATAAATTGGACCTAGGAGCAAATCCCAAAATTCACACATATAAGTAATTTTCCCTAAATTCCTAGGTGATTTCAAGCACCAACCAACAAGCAATTCATGAAGAGTGATATTGTAATGACCACATTTGTGCTTAATTGGTAAACTAGGGTTTACCTGAATGATTACATGCTTGATTAGATTGAGCATCGTTTAGACTTGATTAATGATAGTAGATCAATTGTGACGTTTCAAACCTAAGAAGAAACTCTAACTATGATTTTAGTTTGAAGAATTAGGGTTTGAGAAATGTAAACCCTAATCGGTAAAAATTAGGGTTTTTATAGTATATGAATATGGAATTTGATCAGGATAGTAGTGTGGTAAATGATTTTTCATATTTTCTACAAATTTTGTATTTAATTGAATTTTATATATGATATGAATAACTCAATCATGCATATTGGAGAAAAATTTCAGATTTTTTAGTGTTCTTTGAATGTGGTTCTCAGTCGAACTATACTTTGACCAAAATGCTGACAGAGTACTTTTCAGTAGTATAGTGTTTTATTTTTTATTATTTATTGGTAACTCCAAATGATATAAAATTTAATTGGAGATTTGAAACTCAATCATAAACAACATGTAAAATTTTCATAATTTTTGGATGCGTTTAGACCTTATCAATAGACGAATTACGATAACTAACATTTATGTAGAATTCTAGATAGAAGTTCACTATTCGATTTTAAATTATTTAATAGAAGCTTAGAATGATCTCAAATTTTAAATGAAGATTTGTAACTCAATTATACATAACATACTAAATTATCATAATTTTAGATAAGGTTTGATCTCTTAAATACATGAATTCACAGAAACTTTTTATGATAGAAAAATATGTTGAAATAAGAAAAAGTTTAGTGAGGGGTCAAAGTGCAATTGACCCAAGCAGTTCAATTGCTCTATATGATCAACCTAACACACTAGAAGCTCTCATAACTTTTTATTCAAACCAAAGAAACTAAATCCTAGAGAAAGAGGGAGAGTTAGGGTTTGAGAGGAGAAATTGATGGAGATGCTGACCTAGGGTTTTACAGTCCAAGGAATGATGAAATCATGTAATTTTAGCTTCTTTGGATATAGTTTCATGGTAAATATTCTCTCACATGTCAAAATTCCATCCCTACTCTGATTTGATCCAAAATGGTATCAAAACTTCCCCTTTTCTCACTCTTTCTTCATAATCCCTCATTTTTAGGGTTTCCGAGTTGAAAGGAAGAAGAATCGGGTGAATTGCTAGGGATTTGATATGGATTCGAGATTTTCATATATGGGATATGTTTTTAAGGTGTTTTCACACCTTAGGGTGAGTGGGAACTTCCTTTAAATAGTATATTACATGAAAATCAGTTAATTCATCTATAATCTTTAATTGCTAGTATGCGACTACAAACCCTGAATTGTCTATTTGTTCTAAGTTGTTGCAAAATGGTATGAAATGGATTCTTCCTCTATTTGGATGAAGTTCAGATGATAAAATAATATTAGAAATGTATACAATACATCCTAATGAGAATTCCCTAAGTATTTGCAGAGGTTATAAGAGTAAGCTGAAACATAGGGAATTTGCCTATGACTGAAATTTGTTGTATAAGTAAATAGAGAAAATTGCTTATCTAGATCCCCTTGGTTATGAATGATTGTTTATCTAAATTCATAGTACATATATGTCAGATACTATCTTGGATTTCGTTCAAAGTGAATAGTGTTTGTTTGATATCTTGGTAAAGAGGGTGAAACCCTAGATGCGAGGAAAGTTGGATATTTGCGAATAGACGTCGTGAAATCCATTTGAAGGGATTTTCTTGACATAATAGACTTTATTTATTCAATGTTATTATTGATGCATGATATCCTAGTGAATGGCATGGAAATACAAATTCAACTCAGTTTCAAGGTTTCATACATATATTGATTTTATATGATTTATTGATAGTAGTCTTTATTCAATGAATATTTATGTCACATGAAATCTTTATGGGAGCCATGTGAATAAGTTGTTGCCTAGTGAGAGGTGACAAGATGTGTGATGGCCTTGTGAGCCATGAGAATACTTGTACAACCAGTGAAATGAATACCTTGGTCTAAGGACCTAGAGGTAATGGTTACCTATTACAGAGGTAACAATGTTATGTGATGATCTAAGGGTTTGAATACCCAGATCCAGTAATCATGATAATTATGTGAAGGGATGAGAATTCCCAGTAATGTGATAAGGGATTGAGATCCCAGGTATCATGTGTTTCAAAGATTTGAAAAGTATGTGATAGATGTATTACATCTTTCTTTGTAGCATTTGTGGTGATTAAATGAAACCCTAAGGGTAGGGTGTTTAATGAATCAAGTAGTGTGATATCAATGTTCTCAATTATTATTTATAATTCTTGTCATGATAAGTAATTAACTCTTAATTGAGTTATGAGATGCACAACTAAAGATTTGGGTTGATATGCATGATTCTAGTGTGTATGTGCCAAGTGGACATGAAATCTATTTATTTAAGAATTTTAGTCTGCCTGCATGTATAGTATGTTGATTACTCAGTATATTATAGTGTTTTGAATATACTGCTCTGCCAAGTTTAGAATGATATACATGTTGTATTATAACTTCAAATAAGTAGAGTGGCATCATAGAGATACCATAGTCAAGTATGAGTAAGAGAAAGGTACAATGTAGAAAGAGTTTTCTAGGAATAATAAAATAATAGACTTAAGAGCCCTAACATCATAGAATCCCTATGAGAGGTATGTGCCTTAGGGATAAAACGACCTACCCTGGTAGTGCATCCAGTATACGGGGGTCAGAACGTACCAAGAGATGGTACAGGAGACCTAACCCTGGCACTACGACCAGTATACAGGGGTCTCCTTAAATTTCAGAATGTAGTGTCCAACGTCAACCAGAGATCCTGGTGGCACTAGAGTACCGAAAAAGCCAAGAGGTGGCTTGACTCTCCGCCTGTGTGCTTAGGTTAGAGGAGGGGTCCAGTTTAGGCCAGAGAGCCATTTCCCTGTTACAGACCAGGAGAGTAGTCAGACTTAGCATTTCCCGGGTGTGTCTGCTAAGTCTTGTACGGTGTGATCGTAGTGCACTATGAGTCTTCATATGTAGAGTACACTGCATATGACCAGGGCATAATAAAAAGAATGAGAGGTCAAACAAGTGTGTACAGTTTTTCAATTATTCTTTGTATGTTTTTGAATTATTAGTTCTCTTTATGATCAATCAAGCATTTCATATATTGATTCACTCTTATAGATATCTAGAGTATCCTGCCATATTTATGATTGTCAATTATTAGACTCTTTAAAGCTTACTGTTGTTATAATTGATATCAATTGCTCAAAAGTATATATGTAATTATATCAGTGCTTTAGATTGTTTCTTTGAAGTACTCATTCACTAAGCGAGTAGGCTCACCTCTCTACTCACAAATTTGTAGGGAAATCACATGGACTTGAAGAAGATATCATTTCATCAGAGTAGATCTAACACAAGAGTTAAGTCTGAGTATAGTTAAGTTCAGTCGGTCCTTGTCACTCTAGGTCCTAGTATAGATGTGAGAGTGTTGTAAGTGATGTTTTGTATCTTTGTTTTCTTAATAAGAGAGAATGTATCTGATTATCTTGTCGTATGAACCTGAGAATGAATGTATGGATGTGTATCATTTATGTTGAGATCATATTAAAGTAATCAAAGTTTGATTATATTGTAAAGTTAGTTTATGTGATTCAATGCAAGAAAACAAAGAGTTTGAAAAAGAAGATAAAAAGTTAAGGGTGATCTTTGTATTACGTTTAATCCTCAATTTATGCCCTAATCTCATGATTAGTAGAAATTGTGAGATCGAGGTGTGACTAATATATAAATAGAACATAATCATTAGCAAACAAAATTACAATGTTTACATATCATTTTCCCCCAACATGGTATCAAAGTAATATTTTTGGTCTGAAATAGCCCAGCTAAGGGGCCTAGCTACTCACAGAAATGCAAAATACTAAAAGAAAGGAGAAAGAGGTAGAAGTAGCCATGGAGCTCAATGTAGATGGAGTGATTATCCTCTTCCGCTGTTGTAGGGGTGCCCCCTCTCATCCTCCAAGGTACAAGGACATGGGATGAAGGTGGAAAGTGGTCAAAACACCAAGGTGGTGGAAATGGTGAAATGGAGTAGAATGGAGGTGGAAATGAAGTGGAATGGCTAAGGGGCAAAATGGGGGAGCTAAGAGGGGGTAGAAGGTATATAACCTCGTATCCCAGCTTCCACTTAGGTATATATAGGTAGTGGGGAAGAACTAGGTCAAGTGGAGGGTAAAGTACAAAATGTAGTGGAAAATATGTATGTAGCACGACCATGGTGGTCGCCACAGTCGTGGTGGGTAGGAGTGAACACAGTCGTGGTGGTATGGAACGACCGAGGTGAAAATGGTGAAAAATAATAGTAAGTTTGGTGTTTTTAAACTAAAGGTGGAATGGTCATGGTGGTCACCACAATTGTGGTGAGGCAAGGGTGACACAAACATGGTGGTCGCCACGGCCGTGGTGGCTTGGATTTGGCTACCCGTTCTAAGTGGAATGGCAATGTTGGTATGTATGCCACATGGTCGTGCAACATAGCATGACCATGTTGGGTCATGGTGGCATGGCCTTGCTATGTAGCACGACCATGTTGGGTCATGTTAGCACAGTCTTGCTACGCAGAACAATGATGTTGTATTGCACAACCATGCTTCTCTCTACATCAGCACTTTAAGCTTGTACTTGGTTCATTCTTGGACATCTTTGCTTCAATTGATCTTTGTCCACTAGGGGTAGGTTGAGGGAGTTTTGGACTTCACTTTAGGCCTCTGTCCTTCTCTCTCTTTCATCCAAGTGTGGTCTAAATACCTAAAAAATATGCAAATAATGTCCATAACTGTATTTCACACAAATATGCATATTAGGGGAAATAACATGTAATATAAGAGGTATAGATGTGATTGAAATGCAATATGACACAAGATGGAGCCCTAAAATAGGGTTGCATCACCACCCCAAACTCAAAACATACTTGTCCTCGAGTATGCTCCAACTCAATCTCTCTACAATTTTTCTACAATCAAGAAATGACAAAAGCAATGTGAAAGATGAATATTGACTATATGGGATCAAAGATGACTAGGTACATGCATTCCACCTCTCTCTTCTCCTCTTTCACAAACCAATCATGATTAAAGCATTGATCATGCAAACTTCAAATATAGAGCATAGAAAACACAATCAATCCATATAGTTGTCCTATCACTCTAAGTAAATCATTACATGGTGGCGAAGGTCAAAAATGACTAATTTTGCTATTTTACACTCATGCATTCAATCGCATATGTCTATCCACACTAAGTAACCCACATGGCTGAAAAAAAGGGCAAAATGAGCTAGGTTTGATATTTCCTAGCTCTATGGGCATACAAAAGGAAGAAAGGGTTGCAATAAGAGTTTGGAGTGCTTTTACAAACTCATCTTTTCTTTATTTAGATGCTCTTAAACATGAGCATCTTTATATCTTTTTGCATTTTTTTCTTCTTTCTCTTTTTATTTTTCTTTTTCTTTGACCTTGATGTGGATAGGGAACATGATGATGAGAGTGAAGTGGGGGTATGGATATGGACACCCCAAACTTTTAGAGGTGACCAAGTCTGAATGTGTGCACTTTGACATCCTTTCGTGAGGCAGAGTGGTAAATGTTGGTATGTATGCCCATAGAGTCATCCCGAGTGATTACATGGAGTCAGATATTAATTAATCAATTAATTTGATTAATTAGTTAATTAATTAATTCCAAAATATTCCAATTAATCCATGAGTATTTTAATTAACACAGTTTTTCTATTTACCAAAGGGTTTAGGAAACCCTACTTCCTTTCGTCTCCTATTTAAAGGGGCTTGACGGCCAATGTCTTTACAAGATATTGAGAGAGGTTTTTCAGTTTACGCTTACACACGTAAACCTTAGTCATCACCGTCCTCAAGAGAGAAAGGAGAGAACCGTAATGCTAGCACGTCATCACACAGAGGCTACTCCTTCCTGTCGGCTTAGGAAGCGTGATGTGGAGTTCCAGTCCATCTGCGTGGATGAAGTAGAGATGCAGACGCTGAGATGCCTACGTTCAGAGGATGTCAATGACCGTCCATACGTGTTGTGAGTAGTGTGCATCACCGCATGAAAGGAGCACTACTAGATATTCCCATGATGCATTCGGAGGATGAGAGAGAAGTACCATCCGTGTAAACTAGGAGCGTTGCACACCATCATGCAGCATGACGTCGCCAGACTTGCTCTGCGACAAGGTATATCCCGCAAACACTCTTTCTAAATACGTTGTTGTTGACGAGATCCTGTTGCAGGTTTTGTGGAAATATATTTTATTTTATTGCTTCCGCCGTGCATGTTTCCTCCACAAAACCCAACAGTGGTAGCAGAGAAGCGTTGATCTATGGCGTATTTGGATTCATTTCGATATGATCAAATCGCTGTATACTATTTTCTGTAGTTGTATATGATGTGAGCTTCAAATTATTAATGTGTATATCTAAACCTAATTCCACATACGTTGCAGGCTTCTATTTTTAATGTTTCAGATAGGGTCGACTATGAAAAACACTGATTTTTCTAAGTGCATAGAAGTAAAATTTCGTAGACCTTTCAGGGGATCTACCCCTGAGACCCCGCGAGGGGTGGCCTCCCCACAACTCCCACCTGGTGACCCACACAGGGGCGCTGCCCCTGAGTACACTACATAGCATGCGTGTGAATCAAAAATTTATTTAATGGGGAATGTTCCGCATTAAAAGGACTGTGATTTTAATTTGTATATACGTATATGTAGATATACCTATGATATGATACATGTCACCTTTAAAATCGGTTTTATGTAGTGAATGCATGCACGGTTATGGCCTAGAATCTCCTTTTGTGAATGTTGTGAATGAATGTGGTTGTGAATGTTGTGGATATGTTTGTTTGTGAATGCTATGGATGTATAATGGTTGTATGTGGATCCTTTATATAAAGTATTTGTCTTGCATGCCAAGCCTTATATCATATTTCAAAGTGTAATTAATTCTTTCTCTTTATATTTGTACTCATATGATGTAATAGAGATAGGATTAGTTTTAGTCTTTGTAAAACTTGATGTAAGGAGGTCACTTGAAGATCCAACTCCAAGGAGCATCCATGGAGAAGCAACATGAAGATCCAATTCTAAGAAGCAACCTAAAGATCGAAATCCAAGGAGCATCCATGGAGAAGCAATCTGAAGATCCAATTCCAAGAAGCAACCTGAAGATCCAACTCCAAGGAGCATCCATGGAGAAGCAACTTGAAATTCCAACCTCATGGAGCATCCATGAAGTTGTTCATTGTAATGATGATCCTTACAGGTTGATTCACAGGTGTTGTTGCATGAGATGCATAAGACCTTAGGTGGACCGTAATCCTTTATGGCTTCAAAGGATTACTATAGTATGGCCATAACCGATGTTTTTGTGTTTGTAATTGCATGTCTGTCATTTGTGGTTGTGGATATAGTAGTATATGATACATACTATAAGTATGTGGTGTTTAGATATGTATATGTATTAATAAAACCCCTCAATTAATAATATTAAGTTTTAGCTGCCTTCCATAAAGCAACACACATAAAAATCTTGATCAACTATGTGTGGGCATGCCTCCGCGTGGTACACTGTCTATCTTGTGGAAGTGTGATGGTGGGTGTGTGGGTCTGCCTCCGTAGGTGCACCCTCATCGTGTTGGCTTATGGGTTGGACTTAACTAGGGAACCTTAATAGGATCAAGTACCTAGAGACACACAGACGTATCATGGAAAGGAGTTGTGCATGATCATCTATCTAAGAGTTGCATATGATTCAATTGAAAAAAGTTGCCTACCTTAGTA
This sequence comes from Alisma plantago-aquatica, assembly GCA_963693085.1. Taxonomy (NCBI): domain Eukaryota; kingdom Viridiplantae; phylum Streptophyta; class Magnoliopsida; order Alismatales; family Alismataceae; genus Alisma; species Alisma plantago-aquatica. The sequence continues at coordinate 869,863,813 of OY856409.1, forward strand.
GTTGGTTTTTGAAGTCGGCATTGACTGGGCATTGATCCAATTATTTTGGATCTTGGCTCACTGGAAGGTTATACACTACAATCTTCTGAGTTGATAGTCAGGGCTATCAATTTGAATAAAATAGTGGGAGCGTAATTAATTAAAGGCCTAATTAATCTCATTTATCAAATCTTTACAAGTCAAAATGTTTTGGACTAAATGCAAAATTTTTCTTTTGTAGCAATCAAATGGCAAACAACACTCACACATTCTCGTTGTGATCGGTCCTTGAGGAGGACAAACTTACCGGAATCAACTTTCAAAACTAGTTTAGGATGCTGACAATTGTTCTCACGTAGGAGCATAAGCTTTATGTCCTTAAAACACCAGAGCCAGTGGAACCCACCTCAAATGTGCCCACGGCTGAAAAGGATGCTTACAAGAAGCACTTTGATGACGTCGTGGATGTCAAGTGCTTGATGTTGCGCTCAATGAACTATGAGTTGCAAGAGAAGCATGAGAACATGAATGTCATGGAGATGGTAACACATCTCAAGAACATGTATCAACATCAAGCAAGATAGGAGAGATATGATGTCTCTAAGACTTTGTTCAGAAGCAAGATGAAAGAGGGTGAGTCAGTTGGCACCCATATTCTCACTTTGATTGGGCACATGAAAATCCTATCCAAGCTGTGATTTCCCCAAGGTCAAGAGTTGGCCACTGACGTGATTCTGCAATCGACGTTGTCTGAATCATATAGTCATTTTGTCATGAACTACAACATGAACAATCTTAACAAGCCATTGTCAGACCTATTGGGCATGTTGAGGACAACTGAAGCACAGTTGAAGAAAGACAAGCCCAAGTCTGTGATGATGATCAGCAGGACAAAGAGAAAGTCAAAAGGAAAAGGCAAGGCTAAGAAAGGCTCTAAAGTCAGGCATAAGCCAAGGTCATCCACGCTCAAAGCTAAAGGTGGGATCTCCAAAGAAAGCAGTTGTCACCATTGTCACCAGGTTGGACATTGGAAAAGAAATCGTCCTCTCTACCTGGAGGAACTGAGGAAGAAGAAGCAAGGGATAGAGATCTCCACTTCAGGTATATATGTTATTGAGATAAACTTAAATACTTCTTCATCACGGGTATGGGATACCGGAAGTGGATCTCACATATGTTCAAATATGCAGGATCTGATAAGAAGTAATCCTTTATGAAAGGGCCAAGTTGAGTTGTGGGTCGCTAATGGAGCAAGAGTTGTTGCCACTGAAGTTGGACTTATTAGTTTATATTTGCCTACGGGCCTTGTAATAAAATTAGAGAATTACTATTATGTACCTGCCATTAATAGAAATATTATTTCTATATCTTGTATGGACAAGAGTGGATTTGAATTTCACATTAGGAATGGAATGCTTTCTATTTCTAAAGATGAGATCTTTTATGGCAATGCCCCTATGTCTTATGGTATCTACTTGTTAGAACTTGAGACTAGCATATACAATGTAAATACTAAAAGGCTAAAACTTGACAACTCAAACAAAACATACTTATGGCATTGTCGTCTTGGGCACATAAACGAGAAGCGCATATCTAAACTCCATAAGGATGGTTATATAGACTCTTTTGGTTTTGAATCATTAGAGACATGTGAGGATTTTTTATTAGGAAAAATGACCAAGAATCCTTTCACTAGACACAGTGAGAGAGCCAGTGATCTGCTAGGGCTCATACATACTGATGTATGTGGACCTTTTAGATCAAATGCTAAAGGAGGCTATCAATACTTTATTACCTTCACTGATGACCTCAGTAGGTATGGCTATGTATATCTTATGAAACACAAGTCAGAAACTTTTGAAATGTTCAAGACTTTCATGAATGAAGTAGAGAAGCAACTTGGTAAGAGTATTAAAGCACTATGTTTAGATCGAGGTGGCGAATACTTAAGCCAAGAGTTTGAGGACCTTCTGAGAGACTGTGGTATTGTATCACAATGTACTCCACTGGGTACACCACAACATAATGGTGTGTCAGAAATAAGGAATCGTACATTATTAGACATGGTACAATCAATAATGAGTTCACTCAAACTTCCAATATCGTTCTGGGGATATGCTCTTGAAATTGCAGTGTTTACACTTAACCATGTACCTTCCAAATTGGTTCAAAAGACACCATATGAGATATGGAATGTTAATCGTCCCAATTTGTCTATGTTAAAGATTTTGGGATGTGAAGCTTATGTTAGGAAATAATTTCCTAAAAACCTTGGACCCAAATATGACAAATGCTATTTTGTTGCCCAAGGAAACTTGGGGATATTACTTCTACACACCAACTAACAACAAAGTGTTTGTTGCTAGGACTGCTATATTTCTTGAAAAGAAATTTATTTCCAAAGGAATCAATGGGAGAAATTTAGAGCTTGAAGAAGTTTGAGATCAACAAGAAAGAAGATAACTCGAGGAGGTACATAAGGAACATGAAGACTCACAAACTATTATGGAATTTCAAGTTCCAAATGTAACACAGGAACCTTGTAGGTCTAGTAGGACATGACTTGAGCCTGAGAGATTTGGATTTCTCGTGACTCAAGACAGTGATGAATTGGGCATAGCAGATGAGCCAACTTCCTATCTAGAAGCTACTAAGGGACCAGAATTTGAGAAATGGCTCGAAGCCATGAGACCTGAGATGGAATCTATGTACACCAACAACGTATGTACCTTGGTGGATCCACCCAAAGGGGTAAAACCCATAGGGTGCAAGTAGGTCTTCAAGAAGAAGTTTGGCATGGATGGAAATGTTCAAACCTATAAAGGTAGATTGGTTACGAAAGGATTCTATCAAATTCAAGGTGTTGATTATGATGGGACCTTCTCACCAGATGCCATGGTTAAATCCATCAGGATCATGCTTGCCATTGCAGCTTATCATGACTATGAGATTTGGCAAATGGATGTTAAAACAACATTCATTAACAAGATTTTACTTGAGGATGTGTACATGACACAACCTGAGGGTTTTATCAATCCTAAGGAAGCCAATAAAGTCAATCTATGGATTGAAGCAAGCATCTCAGAGCTGGAATCTATGTTTTGATGACAAAAAGTTTGGCTTTAGTCAAAATGAAGATGAACCTTGTGTTTACAAAAAGGTTAGTGGGAGTATAGTCATATTTCTTATATTATATGTGGATGACATACTATTTATGGGAAATGACATCCCTACTCTTCAGACAGTAAAAGGTTTGCTAGGGAAGACCTTCTCTATGAAGGATTTAGGCGAAGCATCCTATATACTAGGAATCAAGATCTATATAGATAGATCTAGAAGGCTTCTAGGCCTAAGCCAGAGCATATACATTGACAAGGTGATAAAGAGGTTTAGCATGGAGGGTTCTAAGAGAGGTAACTTGCCCATGTCCCATGGGGTTACGATCTCTAAAGCTCAATGGCCTAGTTAATGTAATGAATGGGCATGCATGAGTAAGATTTCATATGCATCAACAATTGGATCTATCACGTGCGTGATGTTATGTACTCATCCTGATGTGTCATATGCTTTGAGCATGACGAGTCGGTATTAGTCAAATCTAGGTGAATGTCACTGGACAGCCATAAAGAACATCCTAAAGTACTTGAGAAGGACTAAGGATTAATTTTTGGTATACGGTGGTAAGGAAGAGCTCGTGGTAAAGGGTTACATCGATGCTAGCTTCCAAACTGACAAAGACGACTATAGATCACAATTTGGATTTGTGTTTTACCTGAACAACGAAGTTGTGAGCTGGAAGAGTTCCAAGCAAGAGATGATTGTGGATTTACAACAGAGGCCGAATATATTGCTGCATCTAATGCTGCAAAGTAAGATGTGTGGATCAAGAAGTTCATTTATAAACTTGGAGGGGTTCCAAGTGCTAGTGATGTAATTGAGTTGTTTTGCGACAACAATAGAGAAATTGCACAGGCCAAAGAACCAAGATTGCACCAACATTACAATATACTCTATGGTGGTTCCATCTCATACAAGAGATAGTACAGTGAGGAGATGTGAAGATTTGCATAGTACCTACAGAAAGCAATGTGGTTGACCTACTCACAAAAGCACTTTCACAGCATAAACATGATAGACATGTTCGATCACTTGGATTGAGACTCATGAGTGATTGGGTATAAGTGCAAGTAGGATTATGTTGGTATGTATGCCCATAGAGACTATCATTTGATGATTGTAATGGGATACTATGTAAACAATTTGTAATACTATATTGATCATATCAATAAAGGCAAGCTTCCAATCTATATGTTTGTGTTTTATATTGTGAGAGATGACCACAAAACTTATAGATGTCTACAGAATAATATACTCAATGACATATGTCTTTGGGTTGATGACCTGAACAATGAGATTATATGTATGCTAAGAGTATGTATTCTTGTTTTGTCCCTAATCAATTGTTATGGTGGAAATATCCATAGACATCAATAACACATAATATTAGAATGTATGTTGGTTGATGGAAGAATATCATTAGCCATGATATGGAGATATCAAACCAAATGCATAAATACTTGTTAGAGAACAGTGTATCGGACAGACCCACCTTGAGAGTGACACATGGATACCATGATTGGTAGTTAGAGTCATATCTCATAGTGATGGTGGTGATTGTAGTTCTTAGACCTAAAGTCACTACAATTATCACATGTCGTTCGGTGTACTTTGACATCATCCACTGTGGTCCTGAATCAGGATTGCCATAAAGATGGCGCTTGGGTGCATTGTGACACATGGGGATGACTGTGAGTGATGTAGATGGAATTTGTCCTTCCTATGGGAGTTTGATATTCTAGCCACTTTATAAGAAAGACTGAGAAATGCATGGCCATGCTGATGTGAGTCAATATGTGATATTGAGCTTACATATATCTCATAAAGTATGCTCTAGTTCAAGGAACATGGATTGAATGTTGAAGAGGAGGACAATCCCATGACTCGAGTTCAATGCGTATATCAACGAAAAAGGAAATATACAATCATTGTAACACCAGTCATGAATGATAGGTTTAGTTGTTCTCCAACTTCTCCAATTACTTGGGTGGCAATGAAGTCTTGCTAGATACCAATCATTGCTTGTGAAATCATAATATGATTATGGATATCACTACCTACGTAATTTGGAGCCTACTGGGTCACACACATAGGATCTGTTGTAATAGGAGTATAATTGTGGATTTGATTGGAATTGTTTTGAATCACCTTGATTACTAAAATGTTTATGTAATCCATTATAATAATATTGGGATATGTTAAAATATTTGAGCCAATTAATTAGAGTGACTGGCTCTAAGTGCAAGTGAGATTCTGTTGGTATTTATGCCCACAGAGCCATCTCGAGCGATTGCATGGAGTCATATATTAATTAATCAATTGATGTGATTAATTGGTTAATTAATTATTTCTAGAATATTCAAATTAATCCACGTGCATTTTAATTAATGCAATCTTTCTGTTTACTGAAGGGTTTAGGAACCCTTCTTCCTTTCATCTCTTATTTAAAGGGGCTTGATGGCCGATGTCTTTACAAGATATTGAGAAAGGATTTTTAGTTTATGCTTACGTACGTAAACTCTAGCCATCACCGTCCTCAGGAGAGAAAGGAGAGCACAACGACGCTAGCACGTCATCACACAAAGGCTACTCCTTCCTATCAACTTAAGAAGCATGATGTGGAGTTCTAGTCCATCCACGTGGATGAAGTAGAGACACAGACGCTGAGACGCATGTGTTCAGAAGACGTCAACGACCGTCCATACGCACTGTGAGCGGCGTACATCACTGCATAAAAGGAGCACCTCCGGATCTTCCCGCGACACGTTCAGAGGATGGGAGAGAAGTATCATCTGTGTAAACCAAGAGCATTGCACACCATCATGCAACATGACATCGCCAGACTTGCTTTGCGACAAGGTATATCCCGCGAACACTCTTTTTGAATACGATGTTGTCGACAAGATCTTGTTGCGGGTTGCATGGAAATATATTTTATTTTGTTGCTTCCGCTGTGCATGTTTCCTCCACAAAACCCAACAGGTAAGAAGATGGTAGAATAAAAGTGAGTCAAAGAGGGGTTACTAGTGTGGACATCAAAATGAGATCTCATGTATGAAAGTTACTCCAACAATTTCATCAAGCAATGACAGACCACATGGATGAACAATATTAAAACCACATTTCTATCATGAGATTCTACAAAACTCTAAGCATATGGGGCTTGCTTCAATCACAATTCAACAAACAGTTCACAAGCATGAGAGAGGTGATGTACATGTAAAAAATCAAGATTGAGGCCATTTAGCAATAAACCATGAAAATTCACATGCATTTGTCAAAAGTCATCATTTTCAATCCAAAAAGTAGAGATTGGGCTGAAACACACTTTTTTAGGCAAAAAGTTCTAAACTTGAGAAAAATTGGCCAAAACGGTGTCAAATCGCCTTCAATCACATCTAAGCCTTCATTATGGAACATAAAGCAGCAAATAAGAAAATCCTAGCTAAAACATGCAAAAATTACAAAAATACATGATATGCAATTCATGACAAAAAGAGCAAAATTTTGCAAATTACGCAAAAAATGCATGAAATTGACCTATATGATATGCATGTATGTAAAGCAAGCACACAAAGCATGGATACAGAAGTATTAGAGAGGGTTATACTATTTGATCATCTTGAGCAAAAATTTAGAACAAGGAACATAGAGAAAATTTGGGTAAAGCAAGGGCTTACTACCCGAAACTCTTAAACCATGTTGTCCTCAACATGAAATAGAAGTTTAGGATGATAGGGTAGAGGATATGGAGTCGAGGTAGACAAACACCAAGTGGGGGAGGGAGATATAAAGGTTCCCATGCATGACCAATCCACCACGACCATTGTGCACAAAATGGTCATTCTAGCTTGCCAGCAACACGACCGTGTTGGGCAGAACGGCTATGCGAGTCTCCTTCCTATAACTTTTATACTATTTTGCAATCTTCTCTTCAATTATGATCTTCTCCTTGGTTGGCTCTTTCATGCATCATCTTTCCTCCATTGTATTCTAAATTGATTCACAAACAACAAAACCATCAAGTGTAGTGTGTGTGTGTGTTTTCTTAGAAAGTGTGAATATAAACCAAAAGTATCATAAGTTGAAGGTTGGGTGCAAAATTCCCAAGCCTATGTGGGTTGCCTCCCACAAGCGCAATGGAGGAGAAGAGGGGAGTCGAGGTCTGAGCAGACGTGTAGGTTGCCCACTTTTTTAGTTGGTGTGGTGCCTCGAAGGCGAAGGAATACTCCTTGCTAGTCACCATCAAGAAGCAGTAGGGGCGTCAGAGTGGTTGATGATGGTAGGATATTGATGCTTTGGTGGCGGCGGTTTTATGGGTAGTGATGAGTGGTTCTCAGAGGCCTTTGGGTTGTATGTGGTTGATTATTGTAGTTATGTTTCGATAACCCTATTGTGGGGGTTTTGAGGGGCCGAGAGATGCCAGGTAGGCAGAAACATCTTCAAATCTAATCAGGAAGGTCCAAACACGATCAAGCTTGTAGGTTTGCAATATGAACTGCATCTTGTTGTTGCATGTATGGGTGTGTGGAGCCTGGTGGCCATAGGTGTCTAGGATTTATAACTCTATTTTCAAGAACTATGGTGAGTACAAGGTTATGGTTAAGGGAACTAGGGCAGGGGTCAAAGTATGTACTAGATGCAAAGTCTGGAATTCAGTAACAATAGTCATTGATGTTTTGCCGATTGGAAGAAAAGCATGTATAGAAACACCCGTTTAGGGTTTAGGAGCACATGACTGTTGAGGAAGAATGGATCATGGTAGGATCTTGGTTGCTTGCATTCCTTCTGTTGGTTTGAGGAAGTGAAAATTGAAGGGGGAGGAATATATTTTGTGATTTATCATTGAAGAAGGATGGATGAAGGTTTGTTTCCATTTCTTTGTATTCGATGGAAATACAGACGATGGAGGGGAAAATACCATCATAAATGTTATAATTAACATTTATCAATAACCCCCTTAGTTACTTAATTTCTTATAACTTATAAATGACACCACCAAATACTCTAGCATTTCAACCTGTTGACACCCTATTTTTGATCACTCAGTAGAAATTCACGATTAATGTCAATTCTCTAACTAATAATGGAATATGTTCCACATCCTACCCAATTTTCACATATTTGTTTTTTAATGTATTTTTTCACATTTCTTCAACCATGAATACATGCCTGAGATGAAAGTGAAAGAGCCTTATACTATCTTTCTAATTGTTGAATGCTATTTTCCTCAAAATTTTAGTAGTAGGTGATTGTGAGTTCATCATCACACGTTGTGTCCTAAGTGAAAAAAGATAGTTCATGATTTGTTTTGTTGAAACCTAAATGTGAAGTCAGAAACACTTCTAAATTTAGCAAATTAGACTCCCACACTATCATTATTTTGCCATATGGGTGACTCTCATGATTTGTAAGCCAATTAGCCATTGGCCAAATTCATTGAATCACCTTCTTGACCAATATGTAGTTTAAAAACAAGGTTTGATGGAATGAAGACTGACAACTTATGTATGGCGCATTGGCTCTATTAGCTAGAGTCCTAGCCTTGTTATATTTTTTCTCTCTGATATCCAAGAAGAAGAAGAATAGCTCTTGCGAGTTTTCCTTTGATTGCTGCTTCGCACATCGTTTGACTGTGGTGGCCTCTATCATGTGTACGTTCGGGGCAATGGATCTCGACCAGTGAGCATGAACCAGTTTTTTCAATAGAGGTATAAGAAAGGTTTGGGGACAATGAAGTAGGTGAAGTGGTTAGATTTTGCCCACTTTGACCCAGTTCAGACTCTTCTAAAAAGAAAAGCTTTCTTAGAGTGAAAGTGCAATTTGTTCCTCAATTCTGCCTTAGATAGTCTATATTGTCATAAATATTCCCTTTTCAATTGCCTTTTTTAGACAAATATGAGGGATAACTCTGACTTACCTTTCTGAGCAAGTTTTCTTCATTTTTCCCCAGAACATTCCTGAAATTATAGAGAAAATGAGAAAATCTTTTTTTCACCTGAAGGAGACCCAGGTGCATCGTATCCATCCTCCAATGCCATGTGGGTGGATCACCTCGTTCTATGTGCCATGTGTGGCGCATTAGGGCAATCTGCCGCCTCTTCTCAAAGGTTCTGCCTAGAATCTTGAAGCCTAATCCCGGACTATTAATAGAACCCCACATTTAATGAATTATAGGCCCCTCTTATCTCTCCTGGAGCCAGAGAAATGACTATCTCTCTCTCTTTTTACATATTTCTTGTGATCAAAGGATCCTTCCTCTGGCACTACCTTCCCTGCTAGATTCTCTAGAATGGTAAACTGCTATATTGGTTGCTTCTAACTATTGAATCTGCTATCTATCATATATCTTATCTATAACCATTGCATGACATGATTTATTACTACATCTGATCTATTATACATTGTTTCTATTACTGTCACTTTTACTAGTTCTTAAAAATTAGATTTAGTATCTGCAAGCACCTATATGCTAGTCATCCTCTAAAATCCTACACGTTGGTCCTAATCACGAATGATGGATCCCCACTGTGTGAGGTCGTGAGGTGATGGGGACAACAACACACCTAAGAAACTAGACCTTTAGAGCTATGATGAGAAATATACAGACATCTCTATCCCTAAAAGCTCGCCCACAACAACATTTTTTTTCATTTTGTTTTCTTTAATAAAAATCTTGAACTGCTCACTCTTGTGTCTCATAAATGTGGTTGATACTGGTTTATTGGGGGATGAGGGTTTTAATCCTTCCTCACTCGTAACTAGATCGTCAGATCCAATCTCTGGTTATACTTATATTTTTTGTTTTTTTGTCATATCTGACAAGAATAATAGCTCAAAATCCTCTGTGGTTTCATCGACACATTTCCCCCTCATTTTTGTATAAAACGCAGTGGCGACTCTAAACATACCCTTTATTTTATTTTTTGTGACGTTTCACTACCAAAGAAGGACTGGGCTTTATTCCCAGAATATTTCTCATATTTATTCTCCTTTTCTGGGGTTAGGTCTGACAGATTGGAGACTCTGATGGAGAAAGCCAAGATGATCTGGATCAAACTCTCGTTGTTGTGTTTCGAAGATTAAGCATCTTCATGTTTTATTCTTGTTGTTTTGCTTCTATTGGGGAACAAGGTGGCGAATCACATTGATCTTCCAGTCTGTGACGTGCAAATTGAGGTGATTTGCCACCAATGCCCTTATCTTCTCTGTCATTTTGTCTCTATCAGGCAACGAGGATGGTAGATTGTTGTGATCCTCCAATCCTAGGTGTGCGTATCGAGGCCCCCTGTCTGACTTTCTTTTGTTGTCTGTTAGGGTTTTCAGTCATGCTTCCCATCTAGGGTTTATTGTCCCCTTCCCTTGCTCTTTTTTTAAACAAACAAATAAAAAAAATGTATAAGGGATGAACACTAGGTGCAAGTTTGAAACTAAATATGATCTTTCCTATGATGTTGTAATTTCTTATCTGCATATCTATTATTGTAATGCATATGGGCTTGTTTGTGAAATTGATAAAAACCCATCACTTGCACTTCATACACCTACCTATAAACCCAAGTGTCATGGAACCGGTGTCAACCCCATGTTAGATCCCTAGAAATGATAAGTGATTCTAGTAAAGGTACATAGAAATGTCCAAAGGCCTTGAAAACATCCCACTCTCCTAGCACTCATGACTGGTTACGTCTGTCATAGTTGTGAGCTGTATTGGGAGTAGTACCTTTATCTACTAAACTTGGGATATCCCTGGACTAGTGACATCTCTCCACAAAGAAGATAAGGACAACCCCTCCTATATAGGTCGTACTTGAGTGAGGACGTAACATGGACCTAAACCCATGAGATAAAGTGGGGAATATTTGCTACATGTGCATATATCTTATCTTTGTTGTTGAAATAAAATTATGATTGTCACTAACTTTGTTCATGTGAAGATTCAAGCATTCTTTCTCAAAGATTAACAATCTCAAATAATATTCTTCGTAGATTAATAATTTCAAACAATCTTTCTCAAAGATTAACAATCATAAAGATTAAGAATCTCAAACAATCTTTCATAAGATTAACAATCTCAAACAATCTCTTTAAAAGATTAGCAATAGAGATCTGTCCTTGAAACTTGAATTAAAGGAAGGACATCTCTACATCATGCATGGCATCATTCACCAATTCTAGGTCCACCCCATAAGGGTCCTATATTATGAACTTAAACTAATCACACTTGAAATTTCAAAATCCTTTTGGGTCTTGGACCACAACCTAAAACTGGCCCAGTCATACACTTCATATTGCTAAATACGGTCCTAGAATACAACCTAAAACTAGACCACAACCTCTCACTAAATGCCACGAAAAAGGAGAACCCAAGTCTAGGCTTTCTGCTTGCCCATCGTTCGTTACAGAAAAAAGACTATCCAAAGAAACACCTCAAACTAGGAGGAAACATGGATGTTTCCAAGGGTTTCATTTTGGTAACCCAACTGGATGAGGACGCCCTACTAGATAAAAACAACATATTAAGCATAGTCATTGGCTCAGAAAGGGTCACCTTACTCTTAATCAACCACTCAACCTCCTACCATCCATCCTACTTTGAATGATTCTTTAGGGATACTTACCGATGGAACTATGCTCCCACCATCTTTTCCTTTTCTAACCATGGCATTGGCAAACATGTCATACACAAAGGTGGATAGGTTCCCTAATCTAGCCCAGGCTATGGTTAGGAAGTGTAGGGAAATCGGGCACAGATACATGTAGTGGAAATAAAAAAACTAAATGCCCCTTTCTCATAACAACAAGATCGTGTTAATAACAATGTATATAGGAAGGAAGGTTTGCAAGGTTATACCTAGTCCTAGAGAAAGTCCAACAACATTAACCTTGCATTAGCATCATGCTTCTTCTTATTCAGGCAATAACATGCTCCTTCAACAATAGTAGCACTCGAACAATCATCTCCACTAGCCTCCTGGTCCGGCCACCACAGATGGCAGTTGACGGAGTTCTCCTAGTAGCAGAAGCCTCCTACCTCTGGAGAAGTCTATGCGGACCACTGGGAACTCCACATTGTGCTACCAGACCCAATGGAAAGGAGTTGTCTCCTTTTGTTAGTGTACTAGTCACCAACATGCTCTCCCACAATTGTTCTCGATTGTTATATCTCTTGTTGTCCCTCCCTTTAACAAGTAGGACTTGCTCGTCTCTCTATTGGTTACCACAACTAGAAAGGACAACAATTGTCAGAGCAACTAATTCTCAATTGTGTGTGTTGGGAAGCCCCCGGTACCCCTCTATTTATAGGAGGGCTAGGGTCAGGGTTCCCAATTTGTGTGGGAGTAGAAGGGTCCGGAATTTTCTTAAATTTTACAGCCTGTGACATGTGAACTAATCAGTTCACTGGTGAACCAATCGACTCACCAAGTGAACTGATTAGTTCATAGTGTTTCCCAATCATAATTGAATTCAAAATTAATTTCCAATTAATATCCAACATTAATCCTTTACCAGTCGAATTGAACAAAGTGAAACAATCCACTTTTCTCATGATTCAAGAAAATCACTAGAAGCTTCGGTTGTCTTGACCGATCTGATCAATTCACTAGGTGAAACGTTCATCTCACCAACCTAAGCCGATCAGTTCACCTAGTGAGCTGATTGGTTGCTCTCCTAACTCATGTATCATTCAACCAATTCAATTCCTAATCAACCTGACACTCCAACCAGTTAGTTTAACACTTGGAACTTGATGATTCTAATTCCAGTTAGTCAATTGGTTGTTTAATTGATTACTTAAAAACCTTTAATATTAAATCTAAACATCATTCATGAATATACTCCTTTAATTCGAGTGTATCCTATGTGTGTGACCCTATAGGTCTAAAATTACGTTGGCAGTGAATGTCCATAACTAATTATGACATTACAAGCAAAGAGCGGTGCCTAGTCACACATCATTACTATCCAAGCAAGTTGGAAAATTGGAGAATAACTTCAACCCACAATCCATGATCAATGTTACCATGATCATATACTTCCTTTGTCTCTGATATCCAAATTGAACTCGAGGCATGGAATTGTCATCCTCTCAACATTCAATCCATGTTCCTTGAACTAGAGCAGACTATCTGAGATGCATGATAGTTCACGTATCACATATTGAATCACATGAGTACGGCTATACAATTCTGTCTCGCTTATCAAGAGGCCTGGATATCAATCTCCTGTAGGAGGGACAAATCCCATTACACCACTCACAGTCAGTCCCCATGTGTCATAGTGCACCCCAACACCACCTTTATAGCAATCCTTATTGAGGTTCACAGTGAATGATGTCAAAGTACATGAACAACATGTGATGAATGTAGTAACTTCAAGTCTAAGAATCACAATCACCACTTATCACTATGAGAGTTGATCTTGACTACCATTCCATAGTCATCATATATCACTCTCATAATGGGTCTGTCTGATACACTATTATCTAACATGTACATGTGTGTAAGGCCCCCGACCTAGCTTAAACCATAATCATGATTAATTTACCTAATTGGATTCATAATTAAACTTTATATTATGCTTTTATATTAGTTAACTAATCTTTGTTTCAAGTTTGGTCCAATTTGGACACTTTTTGAGCAAGTTATGCATGTTTTGGACTTTTATGTAGTTTACCCACATATGTTGTTTTTCTTGCAATTTGTCACATGCTTGTTGTGACTCACATGTTTTTATATCATGTTGGAGTTAGTTGTACCATGGAGCACCTTGTTTCACCTTGGTTTTGTGCATGGTGATTTTCCTCTCATAGACGGGCTACATTGTATGATATATTTGAATTGGATTCTTTGTGAGTCGGGGAAACAACTGTTTCAGGAGCCAAGTTTTAGTGGACCTATTGATTCCCACTTTCTATGAGCTACTGGTCTTCATGCAAGTGATGGTCTTGACCATAGACACTTGGCAATATTGGTTAGACACCTTAAATCTTCCTTCTCTCACCCTTTTAGCTTGTATACTTCCCTCCTTGCTTGTAAAATGATTTCTTACACTCCTAGCATGCCATATTTTCTTCCCCTAATGATGGACCTCGTCCCTCTCTCTTGTGGAATGAAAAGAAGCTCAAGATAGGAGGATCTTGGGGCAATCTACTTGCATATGATCATGGGATTCAAATTTAGTCTTCTTTCAAGATTTCAAAGCTTCCTTATCTGTTATTGACTCAAGCAAGTAATCTCTTCTCTCTTATGTTTATTTCCTTTTGTATCCTATCATGCTTTCTCTTCTTCTTGGCCAGATCCCTGGTCCTCATGGTTGAGTTGTGCTAGAAACATGAAAGAGACTCTTCTTTTTGCTCCTTTGACCTAGGGGTTCTCATTCTTGGAGATGAAACTAATTTGGATGAATGGAGAAGCTCAAATCTAGGATTTTCTTCCTTCTACCTCGAGTTTCTTGATGTTTGGATCAGCAATTTAATTTAGAGCAATTTATGTAACTTGCTCCACTTTATTGCTTACCATTTAACTTGCCATGCTAAATCTTGCTCTAAAACCTAGTAATGAGTAGCAATTTAGAATCCTTAGATAAGTTATGTATATATGTGAAGATTTTTGAGTAGATAACTCTCTTGTTTCTCTCCTTAGTCTTGTTCACTTTCTCTGTATTGGTATATAAGATTCATACCTTGGTTGTCTACGAATTGATGGAGTTGTTATGGTGGGAATTGATGGCTGTCCTTGACCTAATTGACCTGATTTCTACCTTGCTTCATGATTTGATGACTAGTCTTTTGTGATGAACTATGGTGATGAGTTGCTACTATTTTAATGACCTTATTATATGCCTAAGAACCCATGGTCGTAATATTCTTATCTATGGTTGGTTGATGGCTTCCTTAATCATAATAATCTATGGTGTTTGAATGGTCGAAACTAACTATAATTTATTTGGTGCCTTGAAAATGTTTTTCTACTTGTTGGGTATCTGATGAGTTGGCCTATAGGAAGTAATGATTTTGGTACTTTAGTTACTATCTTATGAATTTAGTGAAATCAAGAAATGACGGTTATATGTTCTTAATCACTAAATAATCAATGGTAATCTTAAGCCCCATGAACATTGGTTTTCCTAGAGTTTTGAGCAGATTTTTCCTCCTTGTGTGTCAATTTGATAGTTGCTTTTGATGTTGTATGGTGCATCCATTTTGTGCCAATTAATGATTTGTATTTATCTTCTATTTTGGACTTTTTTTTTTGATAAACAAATCTCATGATGCTATCTCAAGTGGTCTAAGTCAATTATCTTGTTTCTTTCTCAAACAATGGTTTTTCTCTAAATGCTTTGAGCTGGTTTTCTCTTGTTTCCATAACTCAATGGTTGGACTTCTTGTGTCAAACAATGAAGGTCTTAATTGATGTTTTGGGTCTTCTTTTGTGCTTAAAAATGATGGCTCTGTTTCCTCTCACAACTGATGGTGTTGATGCTCTCGCAATGGCTATTTTGATGGTCTCACTAGATTCACAATCGATGGCTTTTCTAATTACTGATTTGCTGATTTCTCCAAGTGTTAGATCAATGGTACTCTTGAGATTCACAACTCATTGTCACCCTAAGAGGTCATGTATTATATCAATGGTTTCACTTAGTTGCTCAATCGATGGTTTTCTTGGCTAAGATAAATGATGGTTTCACTAATATCTAATTTGAGGGGTTTCCTTGCTCATGAAACCAGTGGTGAGTTTAGGACTTACACCTGATGGTGATACATGGTTTTTCTAAGTCATAACTTGATGTTTTTCCTATATGAATGTCTTAAGGTGTTGCATGTTTTGCATTCGATGGTTTTACCTATCTAACATGTGAAGGTCTTGGGTGATGATTTATACTTGAAATATTTGGGTTTGATGCTCAAAATATGATGGTTATGTTTTATGCAATAGTGATTCAATTGTGGTGATTCATATACATGTTGTAATGGTTTTCATTGCCTTGAATCCAATGGTTTGATGTGTGGTCTATGATCCTATAGGTTGTGTTTATTGCACCTAATGTCAGGGGATTTGATGAGTTATGATTAATGTCTTTTAACCCCATGAGTTGTTAGTCTTACCCTTACCCTCAAATAAATATAAACCAAAGATTGTTGTGAAGTGTTGATTCAAAATGTTAAGCTAACTTGTGTTGTTAACTCTAATCTAAGTATAATTAAATGATGGAGGATAATTATACCTAGTTCCCTTGAATATTTGATAATAAAGGAATGCCCTTATTTCTAAGATTTGTTGGAAATAATAAGAACCAAGGATTACATACAATTGCTATTTTTGAAATGCTAAAATGGTAAATTTGTTGAACCTTAATACTAATTCAATAACACAAAGATGTTTCTTAGTTTCCTTATGCATTTAATGTAATGATGGAGAACTTTATCTCTCAAAATTGATGTAACTCTAATTTTCTGTTATATGCAATGTTAAGCCAAACATTATATATTACATGCATGTGATGGTAGTTGAGCCTTGATGAGGCATGGAAAGGTAATGGTGGTCTTGCAGAAGATAATGTGATGGTCTTAATGGTCTTTGGGCATGATTGAATCCTAATGAAGGTGTGATTCTCTTCATGATGTGATAAGGGTGGCACCCTGGGATAATGTGATAAGGGTTTTATATCATGTGTTGGTGTGATCACGAGTAAAATCATGAATGGCAATGAGATAGTATCATGTGGTGATGTAATAAGAAATATATCTTATACATTTTATATTTACTAGAGTTGATACATATCAAATACTTGCTAGAAATGAATTAGGTTTTGTATGTCCACTTGTTTGATTCATCCTTAATTCACTCAATCCACTTAACTAATCAAGCGAAATCTTAATCATGTAGTTTCCCTGGCCATAGATCCATTCCAGTGTCAGTTTTATTGCTGGATGGTGAAATGAGTAACTCCTATAGGAAACTTAGAGTGCATACTATTGAGTATGTGGGGATAGGCTGGTACCCTAATATCAAGAAATTGAGGGTGACTGTGGCCATGTGTGAGACTCAGACCATGCCTCGAGATTTGTGATATATGTGATATATGATGATAGTAGAGCAATTGCAGAATGGCCGTGTGTGAGCTTGTTCATTTACATTGCCTACATTTTACAACAGCCATGCGTGAGCCAATCCTACTAGCACCGTGACCTATACCAAGGTGAGCTAGGAGTTTTGAGCTTGACGATATGTCAGTGTTTGCAGATGACTCATATATTATGTCACTGCAGTGTTCTCGTGTACCGAATGAGGTGTTGGAGAGGCCGTGGATTTTGGCTCTTCCATTTACCTTGTATGACACTGATTTTGACTTCACAAGGGTCATTTGGATTTGGGTGGTATGACTCATATCCCTAGGGCATTAATAAAATACGTAATCATCCGTGTAACATATCTTATTAGGATTATATACAACACTTCACATTGGAGGATAACCCTTGTTTCTCTTATCGCATATAGATGTTGTGTAGTGCATTAAGAAAGAAAAATATGCTTATGTCATAAACATGCTTATATTGTTGGCTATGCTTATGTTATTAGAATTGCTTATAATATTTGTCATGCCTATGTAGTTAGCTATGCCCATACTACTAATCATGCTCATGCCAATAGTTATGCTTATGATGTCAGTAGTCCTATGTTATTAGACACGCCATACACTATTAGACATGCTTTTGTGGTTAGCTCTGATCATCCTATTGGATATGGCTATGTTGTTAGATATGGTATATTGTTAGAGATGCTTATGTTATTAGTTTTGTTTATAATTGTAGTCATCCTATATTGTTAGACATGCTCCTATTATTCAAATATGCTCATACTATTATCGATATGCTCATAGTAATGGATACATATGGTAATTGAGAATAATTCTAGCTTCTAAGACTCTGAATAGAATTTCTCTTAACAAGCCATTATGATTAATAGTTTTGTTAAGTTGCTTTATATGTTTCTCTATTTAATTTGCTTAATCTACTTCACCTATTTAATAACATAACCTAATGTAATCAATAAGTGTTGCTTCCAGTTATATTTCTTACTGGGACATGGTTTCACTCATGGGTCACCACAATCTTTTTAGGTGATCGTCAGTAGCAATAGCAGACCCATGGCAGCGAGGAGGAGTTGATGTGTTGGATCAAAGATGGATAGTTGTTTATATGTCTAGTATATCCTAGAGTTGTCCTTGTACTCTCAGGTTTGGAAGGAAATGTTTTGAATATAGTGTTTTATCGACTCGAGCTTTCTTAGTATTCTGATGTTGTACATGTGCATGCTATCTCTTGTGTATTTGTTGTGGCTGAAGACACAAGACCTTTGTAAGAGATTTTTGGTATGATTTATGAAATTATCTGAGATGTTGGGATTTCATGCAAATGTTGTTAAGTTTTTGAAAATTTAATCATTTTTAATTAACCCTCTTTTTGGTGATGTGTTTTATTAGTGATTAATTGTGTTCAGGTTTTAAGTAATCTCACTTTGTGTGACGGGTTGTCACATTTGGTGGTATCAGAGCTGTAGGTTCGCTGAGTCTACATGGACACTAGGACTTAGGATTAGGATGATAACTAAGTAATAAAAATTACATGAACATAATGCATACTTCCTGAATTTAATACTTGGATGCCCTGGTCAAGTATTCATATACTAAAGGAAAGGCAAGTGTGGAACTCTTTGATTGTTATCTTTCTGATTACCCTGATCAAGTAGTCAGTTGGAAACAATCCAAAGAGCATAATAGTTAAGAAATCATGGTGAACATATCTTAATCATACCTAATGAAAGGTTAAAAGCATATCGTAACTCATTAAAATATGGAAAGTTTGATGATTAAAGAAAGAGATATGTCACCATGGAGCTGAAATGCAAATGAAATAAGATAAGAAGGAGCTTCCAAAAACTATGATTATGGAAAATAATAGAGTAAAAGAAAGATGAATATGTGTTAATGTAATAATCTAAGGTGTAAAATTCATATAAGAATATGAGAACTCCAATGATAATCATGATATGAGATAATAAAAGTGGATAAAGATGGATGAAAAAAGAGGAACTTGAGTTAATCTCAGACCCACCTCTATGTGCAAAAAGATGCTAATGTAAAAGTATCATGATATATAAAAGAAATTAAAGGTAATGATCCTTGTTGAATGTATAGTAATGAGGAATGTGATGAACTAACCCCTAAAAGAGTGATGATGTACGATAATCATGAAAATTCCTATCCAGCTGGTAAGGAATCCGAGTGAAAAAGTGAATGAAACATAAAAAGTTGTAACTTGTTTGCTAACGATAGGACCGACAACCCCTTTCTAAGAAACCATTGGTATGGTATCATTGTGTTGTGAAAGGTATACCCTTCCCCTCGTAATCTTCCTTTCTTAAGATGTTGCATTCAAGTGAATCTCATGCCGCTTGGTGTGTTGGGATTTGATGTAATCCTAGGGATGGATATCTTGGTGTAACATGTGCCTGTTCTGGACTATATTCATAGGATCGTGACATTTGTAAGAGGGACACCTTTTGAGTTTTACAAGAAGTTAGGAAGATCCTTCCAACATGTTGGGTGTTGGCTGTGATGGTAGAGAAGTTGATATGACAAGGATGCGAGGTTTTCTTGACATATGTAGTGGATACTAAGGTTATGAGTCATAGTATCCATGGTGTATCAGTGTACGTGAGTTGGAGACTTTCAGATGAGTTCTTGATGTTTCTTTCCCCTAGAGAGAGTTAGATCTTGAGGTGCTCTAGTGGCTTTTTGAGAAGAAGAAGAATGGTTCTATGATAATATAGCTAACGATAGTGGGACAATAGATAGACAACAACATGACACATGACATTAAATTTGAGTGGCGCAACGAAAGTGTGGTGGGCCATAACCCATAGGTGGAGGAGGAAGGTCATAGCTTTAGCATATATGTTGTGACATCACCATGAGTTTTCAAAACATTGGGGTAGTTAGAGGATGAGACACATGGGAAGTAACCATCCCCTTTTGCTTTGGATTTCAGGGGTGAAATTCCTATTAGGGGTTTATGGTTGTAATGCCCCTAACCTAGACTAAACCCTAATAATGCTTAATTTACCTAATTGTATGTTTAATACGATTAATTAAATTTATATTATGCTTTGATATCAGTTAGTTTTAAGCTATGTTTCAAGTTTGGTCTAGTTTGGACATTGTTTGAGTAAGTTATGCAATTTTGTGCACATTTTGGACTTTTATGAAATTTACCCACATCTGATGTTTTTCTTGCAATTTATGACGTGCTTGTTGTGACTCACATGTTTTTATATCATGCTGGAGTTATTTGTACCATGGAGAACCTAGTCACACCTTGGTTTTGTGTGTGACATCTACTTAGCATTTTCCTCTCATAGAAGGGCTACCTTATATGATATATTTGAATTGGATTATTTGACAGTGGGGCTAACACCTATTTTGGGAGCCATATTTCTGTGGACCTCATGATTCCCACTATCTATGGGCTTCTGGGCTGCATGCAAGTGATGGTCTTGACTATGGACACTTGGCAATATTGGCTAGACACCTTACCTCTTCCTTCTCTCTCCCTTTTAGCTTTTATACTTCCCTCCTTTCTTGCAAAATGATTTCTTACACTCCTAGAATTCCCTCTCATCTTCCCCTACTAATGGATCTCATCCCTCTCTCTTTGGGAAGTAAAAGAATCTCAAGATAGGAGGAGCTTGGGGCAATCTACTTGCATATGATCATGGAATTCAGATTTAGTCTTCTTTCAAGATTTCAAAGCTTCCTTAGTTGTTCTTGACTCAAGCAAGTAAGCTCTTCTCTCTTATGTTCATTTCCTTTTTTATCCTACCCTTCTTTATATTCTTCTGGGCTGGATCCCTGGTCCCCATGGTTGAGTTTGTGCTAGAACATGAAAGACACCTTCTTCTTGCTCCTTTAATCTAGGGTTTCTCATTCTTGGAGATGGAACTAATTTAGACGAATGGAAAAGCTCAAATCTAAGATTTTCTTCCTTCTACCTCGAGTTAGTTGATGTTTGGATCTGCAACTTCATCTTAAATGAAATTTATATAACTTTGTTCACGTTTATGGCTTACCATTTAACTTGGCATGCTAAATCTTGCTCTAAAACCTAGTAATGAGTAACAATTTTAAATCCTTAGCTAAGTTGTGTATATATGTGATGATTTTTGAGTAGACAACTCTCTGTTTTCTCTCCTTAGTCTTGTGCACGTTCTCTGTGTTGGGATATGAGCTTCATACCTTGCATGTCCACGAATTGATGGAGTTGTTATGGTAGAAATTGATGACTATCCTTGACCTAATTGAGCTAATTTCTACCTTACTTCATGATCCAATGACTAGTCTTTTGTGTAGAACTATGGTGGTGAGTTGATACTATTTTTATGATCTTATTAGATGCCTAATAACCCATGGTCATAATATTCTTATCTCTGGTTGGTTTATGGCTTCCTTAATCATAATAATCTATGGTGTTTGAATGGTCGAAACTAGCTATGATTTATTTGGTGCATTGAAAATGTTATTCTACTTGTTGGGTATTTGATGAGTTGACCTATAGTAAGGAACTATTTTGGTACTTTAGTTACTGTTTTGATGACTTTAGTGAACTCAAGAAATGATGGTTATATGGTCTTCATCACTGAATAATCCATGGTTATCTTAAGCCCCATGAACATTGGTTTTCCTAGAGTTTTGAGCAGGTTTTTCCTCCTTGTGTTTCAATTCGATAGTTGGTTTTGATGTTGTATGGTTTGACCATTTTGTGCCAATTAATGGTTTGGATTTATATTCTATTTTGTACTCTCTTATATTATAGAAATGATTCTCATGATGCTATCCCAAGTAGTTTAAGTCAATGGTCTTGTTTCTTTCTCAAACGATGATTTTTCTCTAAATGTTTTGAGTTGATTTTCTCTTATTTCCATAACTCGATGGTTGGGCTTCTTGTGCCAACCGATGAAGGTATTAGTTTCTTTTGTGGATATTCTTTTGTGCTTAAAAATGATGGCTTTGTTTCCTCTCACAACTGATGGTTTTGATGCTCTCGCAATGGCTATTTTGATGGTCTCACTAGATTCACAATCAATGGCTTTTCTAATTGTTGATTTCTCCAAGTGTTAGATCGATGGTACTCTTGAGTCATAACTCATTGTCACCCTAAGAGGTCATGGACTTTTTTCTATTCAGTATTAGATCGATGGTTTCACTTAGTTGCTCAATCTACAATTTGCTTGGCTAAGATAAACGATGGTTTCACTAATATCTAATTTGAGGGGTTTCCTTGCTCATGAAACCAATAGTGAGTTTAGGACTTATACCCAATGATGATAAATGGTTTTACTAAGTCATAACTTGATGGTTTTTCTAGATGAATGTCCCAAGGTTTTACATGTTTTGCATCCTATGGTTTTACATATCTAACATGTGAAGGTCTTGGGTGAGGATTTATACTTGAAAGATTTAGGCTTGATGCTCTAAATCTGATGGTTATGTTTTCTGCAACCATGGTTCACTTGTGGTGATTCATATACACGATGCAATGGTTTTAATTTCCTTGAATCCAATGGTTTGATGTGTAGTCTATGATTCTATAGGTTGTGTTTATTGCACCTAATGTTGAGGGATTTGATGAGTTAGGATTAATGGCTTTGAACCCCATGAGTTGTTAATCTTATCCTTGCCCTCAAATGAATATAAACCTAAGATTGTTGTAATGTGTTGATACACAACGTTAAGCTAACTTGCATTGTTAACCCTAATCCTAGTATAATTAAATGATGGTTTATAATTATACCTAGTTCCCTTGCATATGATGATAATAAAGGAATTCCCTTATTTCTAAGATTTGTTGGAAATAATAAGAACTGGTGATTACATACAATTGCTATTTTGGAAACCCTAAATTGGTAAAGTTGTGAACCTTAATACCAATTAAAGAACACAAAGATGTTGCTTAGTTTCCTTGTACATTTAATGTAATGATGGAGAGCTTTCTCTCTCAACACTGTTGTAACTCTATTTTTTCATTATCAACAATGTTAACCCAAACATCATATATTACATGTATGTGATGGTAGTTGAGCCTTGATGAAGCATGGAAAGGTAATGATGCTCTTGCGGGAGATAATGTGATAGTCTTAATGATCTTAGGTCATGATTGAACCCTAATGAAGATGTGATTCTCTTCATGATGTGATAAGGGTTGGTACTCTGGGATAATGTGATAAGGATTTTATATCCTGCGTTGGTGTGATGAAGAGTTAAATCATGAATGGCAATGAAATAGTATCATGTGGTGTTGTAATAAGGAATATGTCCTATACGTTTTATATTTACTAGAGTTGTTACATATCAAATTCTTGCTAGAAATGAATTAGGATTTGTATGTCCACTTGTTTGATTCAACCTTAATTCACTCAATCCACTTAACTAATCAAGTGAAACGTTAATCATGTAGTTGCCCTGGACATAGATCCATTCCAATGTCAGTTTTATTGTTGGATGGTAAAATGAGTAACTCCTACGGGAAACTCAGAGCGCATACTATTGAGTATGTAGGGACAACTTGATACCCTAATATCAAGGAATTGAGGGTGACTGTGGCCATACGTGAGCCTGAGATCAGGCCTCGAGATTTGTGATATATGTGATATGTGATGATAGTAGGGCAATTGCAGAACGACCATGCATGAGCCTGTTAATTTTCATTGCCTACAGTTTAGGATGGCTATGCGTGAGTATCAATCCTTTTAGCATCGTGACCTGTACCAAGGTGGTCTAGGTGTTTTCAGCTTGATGATATATATTTGTTTGTAGATGACTCATATGGTATGTCACTACGGTGTTCTCATGTACTGACCACGAGATGTTGGAGAGGTTGTGGATTTCAGCTCTTCCATTGACCTTGTATGGCACTGATTTTGACTTTGCAATGGTCAGTTGGATTTGGGTGGTACGACTCAAATTCTCAGGACATTAATAAAATACTTAATCATATGTGTAGCATATCTGATTAGGATTATATACATCACTTCACATTGGATGATAACCCTTGTTTCTCTTATCACATATGGATGATTTGTAGTGCATCAAGAAAGACATATATGCTTATGTCATAAACATGCTTATACTATTGTCTATGCTTATGCTATTAGAATTGCTTATAATATTAGTCATGTCTATTTAGTTATATATGCCCATACTACTAATCATGCTCATGAAAATAGTTATGCTTATGCTGTCAGTAGTGCTATGCTATTAGACATGCTTTTGTGGTTAGCTTTGACCATCATATTGAATATGCTTCTTCTGTTAGATATGGTATATTGTTAGAGATGCTGATGCTATTAGCTTTTTTTATGATTGTAATCATGCTATATTGTTAGACATGCTCCTATTATTCAAATGTGTTCATACGATTATTGATATGCTTATAGTAATAGATACATCTGGTAATTGAGAATAATGCTAGCTTCTAAGGCTCTGAATATAATTTCTCTTAACAAGCCAGTATGATTAATAGTTTTGTTATGTTTCTTTATCTGTTTCTCTGTTTAGTCTACTTAATCTACTTAACTTATTTAATAAGATAACCTATTGTAATCAATAAGCATTGTCACAAGTTATATTTCTTGACGAGATATGGGTCGCATCCGTGGGTCACCACAATCTTTTTAGATGATCGTCAGTAGAAGTAGTGGACCCATGGCAGCCAAGAGGAGATGATGTGATGGATCATAGATGGATAGTTGTATAGATGTCTAGTATGTTCTAGACTCATCCATGTACTCTCAAGTCTAGACTGGAATGTTTTGAATATAGTGTTTTATCGACTTGAGCTTTCTTAGTATTCTGATTTTGTACATGTAGATGCTATCTCTTGTGTATATCTTGCAGTTAAAGACACAAAACCTGTGTAAGAGATTTTTGGTATGATTTATGAAATAATCTGAGATGTTGGGCTTTCATGCAAATGTTGTTGAGTAAGTTTGCAAAAATTTGATTAGTTTTAATTAACCCTCTTTTTGGCGATGTGTTTATTAGTGGTTAATCATGTTTAGGTTTTGAGTAATCTCGCTTTGTGTGACGGGTTGTCTAATTTGGTGGTATCAGAGCTATAGGTTCGCTGAGTCTACAGGGACACTCGGACTTAGGATTAGGATGACAACTAAGTAATAAATTTGATGTGAACATAATGCATACTTCCTAAATTTAGTACTTGGATGCCCTTGCCATGTATTCATATACTAGAGAAAAGGCAAATGTGGAACTCTTTGATTGTTATCTTTTTGATTATTCTGATCAAGTAGTCAGTTGCAAACAATCCAAAGAGCATAATAATTAAGAAATCATGGTGAACATATCTTAATCATACATAAGGAAAGGTGAAAATCATATCATAACTAATTAAAATATGAAAATTTTGATGATTAAAGAAAGAGATATGACACCACAGATCGTTACTACAAATTAAATAAGCTAAGAAGGAGCTTCCAAAAACTATGATTCTGGAAAATAATAGAGTAAAAGAAAGATGAATTTGTGTTAATGTAATAACCTAAGGTGTAAAATTCATATAAAATACAAGAACTCCAATGATAATCGTGATATGAGATAATAAAAGTGGATAAATATAGATGAACAAAGAGGAACCTGAGTTAATCTCAAACCCACCTCCATGTGCAAAAAGATGCTAATGTAAAATAATCCTGATATATAAGAGAAATTAAAGGGAATGATCCATGTTGAATGTATAAGAATGAGGAATGTGATGGACGAACCCCTCAAATAGTGATGATGTGCGATAATCATGATAATTCCTATGCAGCTGGCTTGGAATCCAAGTGAAAAAGTGAATAAAACATAAAAATGTGTAAATTGTTTGCTAACGACAGGACCAACAACCACTTTGTTAGAAAACCTTGGGATGGTATCACTGTGTTGCGAAAGGTATACCCTTCCCCTTGTGATCTTCCTTTCTCATGATGATGCATTCAAGTGAATCTTATGCCACTTGGTGTGTCAGGATTTGATGTAATCCTAGGGATGTATATCTTGGTGTAACATGTGGCTGTTCTAGACTATAGTTCTAGGATCATGATGTTTGTGAGAGGGACACCTTTTGAGTTTTCCAGGAAGTTAGGAAGATCCTTCCAACATGTTGGGTGCTAACTGTGATCATAGAGAAGTTGATAAGACAAGGATGTGAGGTTTTCTTGACACCTATAGTGGATACCAAAGTTGTGAGTCCTAGCATCCATGGTGTATCTGTGACTCGTGAGTTGGAGACTTTCACATGAGTTCCTAATGTTTCTTTCCCCTAGAGAGAGTTATATCTTGAGGTTCTCTAGTGACTTTTTGAGAAGAATAAGAACGATTCTATCACAATATAGTGAACGACAGTGGGACAGGGTGTATAGATAGGTGACATCATGACGTAGGACATCGAGTCAGAGTGGCACAACAGAAGTGTGGTGGGCCCATAACCCATAGGTTGAGGAGGAAGTTCATAGCTTTAGTGGATATGTTGTGACATCACCATGAGTTGGTAGCACCTTGGGGTAGTTATAGGATGAGACGCATGGGAAGTAACCATCCTTGTTTGCTTTGGATTTCGGGGGTGAAATCCCTATTAGGGGTTTATAGTTGTAAGGCATGTGACCTAGCCTAAACCTTAATGATTATTAATTTACCTAATTAGGTTCTTAATATGCTTAATTAAACAATATATTATGCCTTGATATCAGTTAATAAAGCTATGTTTCAAGTTTGGTCCAGTTTGGACACTGTTTGAGCAAGTTATACAATTTTGTGCACGTTTTGGACTTTTATACAATTTACCCAAATCTGATATTTTTCTTGCACTTTGTCACGTTCTTGTTGTGCCTCACATGTTTTTATATCATGTTGGATTTAGTTGTACCATGGAACACCTAGTTGCAACTTGGTTTTGTGCATGACATCTACTTAGGATTTTCCTCTCATAGATGGGGTACCTTGTAAGATATATTTGGTTTGGATTCTTTGTGAGTGGGGCAAACAACTATTTTTGGAGATAGGTTTCTATGGACCTCTTGATTCCCACTATATATGGACTACTAGGCTGCATGTAAGTGATGGTCTAGACACCTTACCTAATTCTTCCTTCTCTCCCTTTTCACTTTTATACTTCCTTTCTTGCTTACAAAATGATTTCTTACACTCCAAACATTCCCTCTCTTCTTCCCCTACTGATGGAGCTCATCCCTCTCTCTTGAGGAAGGAAAAGAATCTCAATCACCATCAAATATAGGAGAAACAGCGCCAAAGACCCCTCAATCATTCACTCGACTCTATTCACTAGTATATTTTCGGTCTCTAACATCGCTTCTGTTAGCGTCACTTATATTAGAAAAACCGACCGAATAAGCTAAAACCGAAGCAACAAGTCATTAAAAAAAATTCGGGTACCGCTTTTAGCTATTGGGTCGGTTTTTTAAGGTTAATCAACGCTAGAAAAAGACCCGCAAAATCATCAAATTCGCGGCACGCATAAGCATAGCATCGGTTTTATATAAAAACCGACCCAACATGCTTCCCGCGGAGAAAAAGAATTAAATTTTGCCTTTCACGTGTGGATCTATACCCTCTTGGGTCGGTTATTCTCTTTAACCGTCCCTAGCGGTCTCCGCGCAAAAACCTTTCGGGTCGGTTTTCCGAGACAGCCGTCCCTAGAGGTCTCCGCGCAAAGACCCTTTCGGGTCGGTTTTCCGAGACAGCCGTCCCTAGAAGTTCAGCCTTTCGGGTCGGTTTTTTAAAGAACCGTCCCTAGAAGTGTCGCACAAAGACCCTCTTGGGTCGGTTGTTTGAGATAACCATCCGTAGAGACCTGTTGGGTCAGTTTTTTGCTTAACCGACCCGAGAAGTCCGCAGATAACCCTTACTCTCTCACTCACACTCTCACTAGCGCACACTCCCCACTCTCACACTCTCTCTCCTAGCCTCACTGTCGACTCTCGTTCTCACTGTCTCTCACACTCGCCGACGCCAAGGTTGACGCCTCCAAAGATTCGCCGCCACCAGCGTGTCGTTCGTCGCTTGCCGCTCCATCACCAGCTTGCCGTTCGGGTCGTCGCCTCCATTTTTGCTCGCTAACTCGCCGCCAAAAGCGCCGCCAAGGTCTCGCCGGGTCATAGCTCACCAGCTCGCCGCTGTTGCCGAAGCTCACCAGCTCACCGCCAAGATCTCGCCGCCGTTGCCATAGACCAGCTCGCCGCCAAGGTCGCTCTTGCTTCTCCAAACGATTTCGCCGCTGCCAAGGCTTTCGACACCACCACCTCTCCGAACAGATAGGTAAGTTCATTTTCCGTTTCAGACTCTTGCTACGACCATGCTTGGTGCCATGGCCTGTGCTCTGCACGGCCATGCTTAGTGCCACGCTCGCCTTTAAGCCAAAAATTTTAGTTTTTAACTGTCTTCTAAATTTGAGTTGTACCACGGTCGTGCCGTGCTATACGACCGTGCTAGGTACGTTGTACCACGGCCGTGCCGTGCTATACGGCCGTGCTAGGTACAGTTGTACCACGGCCGTGCCGTGCTATACGGCCGTGCTAGGTACACTGATCGTGTTGGCTGTCTTTTGCATTTGAGTTGTACCACGGCCGTGCCGTGCTAGGTACACTGGTCGTGTTGGCTGTCTTTTGCATTTGAGTCTTGATTTACTTGATTTACTGTTATCTATTATGAAAGATCCTGCATGATGTTTAATTTACGCCTTTCTATTTATTTCTGTTAAGAGAACCTAATTGATTATTCAATTCAGTACATATAAATGAATGTTTATGTAGTAAACCAACCAATAATAAAAACATGTATTCTTTTATATCTACATCATGCAAGGGTAGACATTGTTTAGTTTTAGATTGACACTTTAGGGTTTATAGATGAGACCACCTATGCATAAATATGACAAATACATTTATATATAAACTTAGAAACCCGTTCAAAATTTATTCATTAGGAGTAAATTTTAGATAGTCCCCGATATGAGACTGTTTTTGGATATTTAATCTCACTTAGGATGTAGTTGTATAATGTATGTTTAGTTTTGAAGAAAATTTTTAGTAGTATTTCCTCATTTGTTCTCTGGGTACATATGTGAGTGGTTATTTGCCATTTACATTGATGTACTTGGAGAACTAAGGGGAAATGCTGCTGAAATTTTATTGAAAACTAAACATACATTATACAATTACTAGTGAGGTTAAATATTCAAAAATGGGATAGGTGGTACACTTTAGTATAAAAGTAATGAATTTCCTATAAAAAAACCTTACAACTTATAGTATCAATATTAAATGCTCAGTTTGATAATTAATTTTAATGTGATCTAGAAAATGGATCGAAGTTGGATGTCTATCAAGAACCGTTGCAGTCCAGAGTTTACCAAAGGTGTTGATGAATTTATCAGATTTGCTGAGGAACATAGGAAACTACCTACAGATAGGTTCTATTGTCCATGTAGAAATTGTGGTAACAATTTGAAAGTTGATACTGTTGAGGAAATTAAGAATCATGTCATATGCAATGGGATCATACAAGGTTATAATGAATGGTATTGGCATGGAGAGAAACTTAATTATGGATCAGAAAATGTCGATATTAATAGTGGTGACATAGAAGATATAGATAATGATGTTAATGTCAATGATGAACCGATTCGGGATGACCCGATTTAGGATGATATGGTTGATGAGATGCTACGTAGCTGTCAGGACAATGTCATTGATCCACCTTCTTTATTTGCAAACATTGTCCATGATGCTGAAAAACCATTATATAAGGGTTGTACTAAGTTCACGAGGTTGAGTGTTGTGATGCGATTATATACTCTTAAAGCTCAAAATCGGTGGAGCGATAAGAGTTTCACTTCATTGTTGTCTTTGTTAAAGGAAATTCTTCCTGAAGGCAACGCGCTTCCAATTTCTACATATCAAGCAAAGAAAATAATGTGCCCAAAGGGAATGGAGGCTAATAAGTTTCAGGTATACAATTAATGTTTTTATATATGTATATGTTTTCCAAGTTGTAAATTGCAATACCTCATTTTAAATGATCAGACTATTCATGAGGCCCAAAAGGAAAGACGGGCCAAAAATGTGCATAACCATCACATGGGATCCCTTAGTTATGCCCAGCGTCGAGAACAACTGGAGAAGCAAATCTCTTCTGGAGAAGGGTCTAGCACAACTCAAGTTGAGTGTCCACCCCGTTATAAAATTTGGCTTGATGCTAGAAAAAATAAAGCAGGTGAAATTACCAACCCTGCAACTAAGGAGGTGGCACAAAAGATGGTAAGTTCATCACAATTAAGTAATTAAAGAGTAGGATTTAATAATATCTAATTGTTTGTGATTTAATATTTTCATTAAATATGAATAGGATGATCTCTAATTGTTTGTGATTTAATATTTTCATTAAATATGAATAGGATGATCTCTATGAGCAAAGAAAACAAGGAAAGTTCATACCAATTGGACACATGGATGAACTATCAGTTGCTCTTGGTACGAAAGAACATCCTGGCCGTGTTAGGGGATTAGGAGCTGGCATAGGATTCAAGACTTATTATGGGCCTTCAGAATCTAGAAGAGGTCGTACAGTTACACATGACGAGGTTGAAGCATTAGTATCACAGAAAGTGCAACAAATATTGTCTTCATTTCAGCCTATTCAACCTTCTCAACCTCCTCAAACCCTGCGTCTCTCAGATGATGAGGTACAAGCTCATACTCCAATTGTAGAAGGTCATGGGAGCACTCCCAATGAACCACCACAACAATCTGCAGTAAGTTTGTTCTATATATGTTAATATGATGTATATAATATAGTAGGTATCTGGTTTACCGCTTTGTATATAACTTATATAATTTCAACTAGGTTGGTATGAACTGTAAACTTGCAGTGGAGGTTCCAGAGTACAATGTTGTGGCAGCGGGTAAGGTATACAACATCGGTGGTACATTGCATTGTCAATCAGTTTCTGATGACATTTGTCGTGTGTCCATCCATCTTGTGTATGACAGAATGGGGGACAAACCACTACCCATACCTTCTTCTGAATATGGTACAATTGATGAAGCAGAGGGTGCTATGGTGGGATGGCCTAGACACTTGGTTATCATTGACAAGGTATATCTACATGTTTTTCATATTTGACTAGCTACATATATGAACTCATTTAATATAAGTATGTATTTAATTAACAGGTTTGTAAACCAAAAAGTAAAAATCCTAGTAGTCTTCCTCATATTCCCAAGCCTTCTTTCATTCCAGAAGCCACATTCGATGAATTGGGAAATAAAAGTAAATGTTTGGCTCGATACTTAGCCAACCAAAGCCCAGGATCACATTTGGGGGTCAATTTAACAGAAGATGCAGTTGGGAGGGACTTTGAGAATTTTATTTTTCTTGATGATATTATAGAGTTGTTCCGGTATGATTGGCTAAATACTTCGATATTAGAAGTATGGATAAGGTAAGAATTAATCAATATAGATTACTCGAATATATACATTTTTAGCTTATTTGTAACATATCAAATTTTTACAAATGTTTTACATCCATTTATATACTGAGATGACAAACTTTGATTTAAAGAATGTTGGATTCTTAGTTCCTTCACTCACTAGTCAAGTGCAGACACAAATGGA
Organism: Alisma plantago-aquatica; assembly: GCA_963693085.1. NCBI lineage: Eukaryota > Viridiplantae > Streptophyta > Magnoliopsida > Alismatales > Alismataceae > Alisma > Alisma plantago-aquatica. The sequence continues at coordinate 869,895,660 of OY856409.1, forward strand.
TGATGTGAATGAGTACTTCAGTACTGCATTCAAATATTTTGGTAGTGTGGGAAAGGAAATTATTCTAATTCCTTTTAACATCCAGTAAGTATTATAATTCAATAGAATTCTAATATTGACTAAATTATAATTCTAATTTTTGTTTTCAATATAAATTTAATCAGATCTAGACATTGGGAACTAGTGGTGGTTGTCCCAAAATTGATGACTTTCTATTATCTTGACCCAATGGGAAAAACAACAAGGGGTCACAAACTGAGATTGCCAACTATGGAGTAAGCATAAATTTAGTTTCTATAACATCAATTGTTATGCTTCAACATGATATTTATACTTAGAATTTCTATTTTGACAACTATCGTAATCAAATTGATTGATAGGGGTATAAAGGCTTATCATGAAGGTGGAGGAATAATACCCCCAAAATTAAAGACACTGACTTTGAAAAATGTCAAGGTAACTACTTTGACTGCTTAGTCGTATATGTACAACTCTTACAGTAATGTATTAATGTCAAATTTTATATGTTAACTCTCTTATAGTCTTATTTCTTTATTTGTACAACTCTGTTTGTAGCAGTTTACTAATATTAAGTTATAATTCTTTATTTGTAGTGTCATATACAAAATAATGATTGGGCTTGTGGCTACTACGTAATGAAGTATATGCAAACTATTTTGAAAGAAGCATCACTAGACATTCAGAGTATAGATAAGGTAATTATTAAAGAATAACATAATAAATTTACATATGAGATTTGCATCATTTTATAAAATATATTTGAGCATGTGCTTTTTTTGCAGATCTTTACAACTCATCCTTACACACTTGATGGGTTAAATGAATTCTGAGAAGAATGGTCAGATGCTTTTCTTAATGAAGTCACTATAGCATTGGATTGAAATTCATAACTTCATTTGTGTATGTATATTTGAAACTCTATCAAAATTTACTTTTTGTAGTATGACATTAATATCACTTTTAAACTTGCAATCTATCATTGTTGTTAGTATGTGCTATGTGTATGAATGTTAGTATGTGCTATATGTCTCATTTGAATGAATCTATCTTAGACTTGCAAGAATGTTAGTAAGTGTTGTGTATGAAGACTCAACTCAATATATGTGAATAATTGTTGTTATGAAACATCAATTCAAAAAAGGATTGGACATAAAAGTTTGCAAATGGCTTTGGAATGCATTTTTGGCTTGCATCATTGCATTTGCAAGTCTATTTCTACTGCATGTTTTGAATTGCGTAAAGCAATTCTGTTTTGCAGGTTGCTGTACTGAAGATTTCTGTTTCTGCAGAATTTTTCTTTAAAAAAATGTAACTTCTCGGGTCGATTATTGAAAAAACCGTCCCTATAGACTTCTTGGGTCGGCTATTAAAAAATCCGACCCAGTAGGTTCTATCCCAAAATTCTACAGCAATTTGAAAACTTCTAGGGTCGCTTATATAGAAAAACTGACCTAATAGACACTTCTTGGTTCAGTTATACAAAAAACCAACCCAGTAGGTTCATGAAGACTTATAGGGTCGCTTATATAGAAAAACCGACCCAATAGGTTCTATCCCAAAATTCTACAGAAATTTGAAGACTTCTAGGGTCGCTTATACAGAAAAACCGACCCAATAGGTTCTATCCCTAAATTCTACAACAATTTGAAGACTTCTTGGGTCGGTTATTCCGAAAAACCGACCCAGTAGGTATTTTTTAAAGCTATTTGAAGACTTTTAGGGTCGCTTATGGAGGAAAAACCGACCCAATAGATACTTGTTGGGTCGGTTATTCAGAAAAACCGACCCAGTAGGTGTTTTTACAGCTGTTTGAAGACTTCTAGGGTAGGTTTTTGTTGCTCTTTTGGGTCAGTTTTTTTACCTCTTTTGGGTCAGTTTTTTACCTCTCTTGGGTCGGTTTTTGTACTTTTCCTGGGTCGGTTTTTGTTCCCTCTAGGGTCGGTTTTTTTACCTCTCTAGGGTCGGTTTTTCTACCTCTCTAGGGTCGGTTTTTTACCTCTCTAGGGTCGATTTTTTTACCTCTCTAGGGTCGGTTTTTCTACCTCTATAGCGTCGCTAGTATTGTAGTGACGCCCACCTAGGCGTCGCCTAAAATGTGACGCTGCAGGCTTCAAAAAACCGACCCGAGAGACCAATTCTGTACTAGTGATTATAGGCATAAGATGCAAAAAGAGGGGAAACAGAGGAGCACATATTTAGAAGAAATTGGTATCCTGATTTTTCACTTTGGCCATCCGCGAAGGATTTGGGGTGATCTCTGCTCCTTTTAGTAGCATTCAAGATGTGACCAACCTAGGGTTGCAAAGGTCCATAAAGATATTAGGATGGCAAAGTCTGGACACTTCCCCATAAAACTAATTCTTTAGAACCACTGTGGAGGATATCTCACTGGTTGGGGGATGGAATCATATAGGTTCAGGGGCCACAGTCTGTAAGGGGAAGGCATGGAAGAGAGAAATAGGGGAATCGATGGGGCCAAGTTTGATAGGGAGAACGAAGCAACCAAACCCCTTATATTTTAGGGTTAAACTATGTAGAGTCATTCGAGGAAAGAAACGAGAAGAAATTAGAGATAAAAATGGAAATATGAGGGACAAATAATCGAAAGAAATTCATAGAAACTGTAGCACGAGACAAAAAGAAAGCATTTGTTATTGGAAGGTAGATGACATGTGCGTAGCTGCATGATCCCAAATCTACAGTCGAGAAAAGAGTTGCATTGGGCAGGGATTCAGCCAGCATGACATAAAAAATCAGGAAATTTGGAAACCCAATAAATACATTGAATATTTAGTATTTAGAATTCCCCCCCAATTATTTAAGGGTTTAAACAAGGTTCAAATAAAGCCAAATTTGCCACCTTGGCTAATTAAGACATGTAGAATCTGATTTTGCCATTAATTTTCACTTTTGGGGTTGTTCATTATTTTATTTAATATTTAGATATGTATTTATATTTTCCTTCCTAAAAGATATTAAGGAATCTATGATTATTCTTTTAATGTGAAACTTGGCACCCAAGCTAATTGGGACAAAAGGAAATATGATTTTAACATTATATTTTACTATTGAGATTTACTTTTATGAGTTATGGCACCATTAGTATTTTTGGATCATTAGCATTATATTTATCAAAATATTATAAACTTATTTTCAACATTCACTTAATGGAGTCCTATTATCTTCAATTTGTTTACAAAAGTGTTCCATTATATCTTTATGCATGGAATTCCATATTTTACTCATTTCACATATTTGGTCTGTGAAATTCCATATTTATTTAAACAATAAAACATTATTAATATTTATGGACATGGAATTGTCAATTGTTACTCTCAAGCATATTATACATTTTATTTAGTCATCATGTGAGTATTAGTTATCAAAAGAAATATATGTAACATATTTCATGAATTTATTTACACACCCAACTAAATTATTATGTAAATGTGTTTTAATTCTTATCCTTGTTTGGTAAAATTGAAGAAATCAATCTTACTAACCCTCTAATCATGAAATAGGGTAGGATTCTAGGTTTTGGTTCACTACACAAACACCTCACACCAAATTTTGGCACGATTGCAAAGGACAACGAAGTTGCTTTTGAACTCCATTTCTTTGATAATTAGGATTTTTTTTTCTTTTCAAGTGATAATCACTCATATTTACATGAACTCATAGTTTCTTGAATTTTAAACATTGTCTGATCTCTTTTTTAGATACTAACATTATGTGCAACGTTCACAAAGTGTTGATTCTACACCACATGTATTTGATCCAGAGATTGATAGAACTTTTCATTGTCTGGATGAGACCCATCAGAACAGGATGGATGAGGAAGAAATCAGTCATCAGGTGAAACTGACCCTCACCCCACACAATGAGAAGCCCTAAGGGCCAAGATAAGGGCACATATGGCCTTTGAGATAGAAGCCTGAGATGTTGCAGTACACAATGTAGAGTATTAGAAGTAGCTTAAGGACTTGTCTATCCCTAAGGCTGTTGATGCACAACATCCCATCGTGTCTCATGCTATCACCACCAAAAAAATTGAGTTATGCACATAGTGGATCACCATGATCCAGAGCATTACTGTAACATAATGAATCTTAGATGTAATCTCCATGTAAACCTTTTTCCCAAGTTTCCCTTTCATTTATGTCCTTTATGCCATTCATGTTTAATTAGTGGAATTTATAGCAGTTTAGTGAGCATTTATTCACTAATTGTACCAATATAAGGGTTTATGCACAAATAACTCAGTGAAAGCTTATTTAAGGATCTAAAATGCAAAACCACCACTTTAGTAGAACAATGGTATATTAATTTGTTCTAGAAGTGCAAGGCCCTAAACCTTGATTAAATGTATTAAACAAGCTTAATTACCATAATTAAGTGATCTGAACCTTAATATAACTTTTTGATGTGATTTGAAAACATAAAATGAGCCTAAGTTTCAAATTTGGTTCGATTTGGATGTTGTTTGTGCAAGTTATGCAATTTTAGGTACATTCTGGACTTTTATGTAATTTACCCAATTGGGAGGTTTTCTTTGCAAATTATCACATGAATTTTAATCTTTATATATTCCCTTACCATTCTCGAGATTAACCATGGGGCACCTGGTTTCGCCTCGGTTTGAAGGTGTTTCTCTCCAAGGGCATTATAGGGATTACCATATGTATAAATGAGCTTATCTTGAAAAGCTATCAACCAATGAGGTTATTTCTTTGTTTGAAGGATGGTGGGGATGGCCTAGAAGTATCCATGGGATTTTAGGACCGACTTTTGATATACAAGAAGTCTCTATGAGCTATCCTCTTGCATGGCCATGAAACCCTAGGCTAGGGACACATGGAAAGTCCCATAGACACCTCATGCTTGCCCCCTTCTTTATTAAGCCACGCCTACCCCTTCCCACCTCCCAATATAAGAAGCAATCATCTCCTTCTCTTTCTCCCAACTTAGAGCATCTTCCCTTCTATGTTTGGCCATGAAGTTGATGTCTTAAGGTAAAAGAGAGTGCCTACCTTGGTGAAGAAGGCTCCTAGGGTTCCAAATTTCTCTATTTAGGATTTCTTAAGCTCCTCCTTAGTGATTTTGACCAAAACTAGTAAGTATCCTCCTTTCCTTCCCTACTTTCATGCTATTAGTATTCCTCCCACCTTCTTCCAGGTCAAAACCATGACCTTCCATGGTAAAACTCCACATACAACCCTAAAACATCTCATCTCCATGCTCTTTTGCTAGGGTTTACACCTCTAAAGTGGAGAAGGTGATCTTTGCTCAAGAAAGGAGCTTATCTTGGAGAAACTAGACCTTCTAATCTCATGATGCTTTCTATTTGGACCTTCTTACCTTCCTAGAGGCAAGTTTTGTTAACCCCCTTCTCATATATTGCTTACTACATGCTTAAAACTCATGCTTCTATGTTTAACCATAAAAAGTACATCTTAATCCTCACAACTCCAAAATTAACATAAAATATGTTTTCTTGAAAAAGAGAGCCTAATAAGTTCATTGGTGATATTTTCAAAAGCTAAATCCGATTTTTTCTAAAAAGTTCTGAAATTAGGGTTTCTATACGTTAATGTGCACTATGTACTCTAATACATGTTAATACACTGAAAATAGGCAAAGTGGAACTTGGACTCAATTAAAGTGGTGAAAGTTAGTAATTGATATCAATAAGAGAGGTATCTGCATTCCTTACACCCTATGTTGGGATAATTACAGTGAAACCCTATATTTCCCTAATGAGGCATAAATGAACCCTAGAACTTCTATTCTTGAATCATAATGTTGTTCATGCCTCAAATTAGATTATAATTTCTTCTTGTTTGGGTATTATACCCCAATGCCATGCTTATTGAATATTATGACTACTCTTGCCATGACTACTTTTCTAGCATGTAGATTTATGTTCGATTTAATTTAAAGTAGCGGTACTTATGTACAACCACCCACAGAGGGCATGCATTTAATTGCCCTGGGGAATGTTTTTATCCCCCCCATATAATTGTGTAGGTGACTAGGAATGTCTTACTCTCCCCTCACTTATAGGTTAGAAGTCTGGTAGGTGCCTCAAGCCTACTTAGTTAGGTAGACATAATTATCTTACATGCAAATCCTTTTTAATATAATTGTTAATGGCAAGTTTCTTTTGAATATACCCTCATACTCTTGTTATCTTCATCTTATAATGAACCCTAGCTTGTTCTTATTTGATTTACTTATCTTGTTATCCTAGACGAGTTTTGTGACACATACCTTATTTTCTTTCCCCTTTTGCTGGGTGCTTTCCCAACCACCCAGGTGATGGTGTTGAGCAAGGAGAAGGGCAAGTTTGAAGGAAGTCATCTTAGGAGTAGATCTCAAGCTATCTGAAAGGATGTCTAGGTTTCTATAGCTATATCCTTTTCTCTTATCTTTTTCTTTTGAGAACAATCATGTAATGAACAACGAAAGCCATATAGTAGGCTTAGTACTTTTATTTCCGCTGATATTGACATTTTATAATGTATCTGGTGCATGCTTATTTACTTGAAATATTATGCATGCATCCCTCAATATCTTTTGTCTTTCTAAAAAGATGGATGTTTTGTACTTCCTTTAAATTTTAGTAAGGAGGTGATGTCTCCTCTTTATAGGTAAGAGCCTTTAGGCAACTATTAGAACATGAAGTTGAAGCAAAGGTGTCTAGAATGGATCAGGGTTTTAGGGGCTGGTAATATTTTCCTCTGCACCACTAGCTTGGTTTATGAGGACTCCCATTCCCTTATGATACCGGCCTGGCCTGAGCTGATACAAATTGCCCAAAATAGTATGCTTTTAAGCAATAACATTCTAGATATTCTTTTCTTGTCTATGCTTCTATTTTTTTCTCATCCATGATTCAAATACTCCTGGGAACTTAATATGTTAACCCTACCGTTCAGGATAGGTGACTTGTTCTACAGTAGGAACAAGGGAAAGGAGTCGAAACCTGACGACTCCAACGTGGGAAACACTCATGTGACTCCTGCCGGCCATAGTGTGGTCAACCCTACTACTCCAGGAACCCCTGCCTTCACACCAGAGCAAGAGTTGGCAATGTTGCACCAGTTGCTCTCCACCATGATGGGGCAGCTCTACACAATGGCCACCAATGCCAACAAGCTGAGGGAGTTCACCCTCACTGACTTCATAAAGATGCAACCACCCTACTTTAAGGGTGAAATTGAACACAACATGGTGGATAAAGCTGATGACTGGGTGTTGGCTTTAGATCGGACCTTCGAGGGTATGGCATGCCCTCCTCAACAAAAGATTCGATTCACGACATATGTACTGGATGGACCGACACATGTCTAGTGGAATGGTGTCACCCGCACTCGAGACACCTCTACCATGGAGTGGGACCAGTTCCTGAAGCTCTTCAGGGAGAAGTACATCTGTCCCGCCTTCCTGAGGAAGAAGGAAGTCGAGTTCTATAGCCTCAACCAGGGAGGCATGTGTGTGGCCGACTACATCCAATAGTTCCTACTTATGGAATGCTACCCCACTGACCTTGGAGCCAAGAGAAGGGCAACGTTGTCCTTGGAGGGCCTGAACTACCAGGTGGGTCGAAGTCTTGTTCTGCAACTTCCACTCACCTTCCAACAGATGGTGGATAAAGCCCTGGTCATCGAGTCCTACCCAGGATTCCAATCCTATGGACACAATAATGGCTACAACAACAACAAGAGGAAGAACCCTACCCAGAACGAGAATCACAGACGTGATCAGTGCAATAGGTGCTCTCGCCACCATCCTCCAAGGAGATGTCCTACCAACAATGCACCTGCTCATAGAGACAACTGACCTCCTCCGACCTGTCATGAGTGTGGCCAAGTTGGGCATATTTGACCACTCTGCCTCCATTTCCAGCAGGGACAGAATAATGCTCAGCAGCTAAGGCAGAATCTGCCTCCACAGAATAATAACAAGAACAACAACCAGAACCTGAGGCGACCTCCAATGGAGAGGTAGAATGGGAGAGTGTTTGCTCTCAATGCTGAGGAAGCAGGCAAAGATAATAAAGTTATTGAAGGTACCTTGCATCTTAATATGCATCCTATAAAGGTACTATTTGATTCTGGCTCATCCAATACCTTCATATCCTGTTAGCTTGATTCTATGTTAGAAATAGAATTTGAGTATATGGATCATATATTAGATGTAAAAACCCCTAGTGGTAAGATCTGCTCTTTGTATCTCCAAACTACGACCATGGACCTCTGTATATATGGTATAATGTTTCCCTCAGATTTCATCTTGCTCAACATGACCGCCTTTGATGTCATCCTGGGAATGGATTGGTTGAAGAGGTACAAAGTTGTTTTGTTTTGTGAAGAATCAAAAGTTAGTTTGTCACATCCTATTGAGGGAAGATTGTGTGTCAAGGGTAGTAAGTGAGAGGATTGTCAATTTGTTATCTCCACCAACAAAGCTGAAAAGCTAGTCTCTATAGTCCTCAAGGCTACACCTCCTTCTCTCAACCACATAGATGTGGCGAAGGACTTCCCAGACGTCTTTCTCGAGTAGTTACCTGGTTACCACCAACTCGTGAGGTGGAGTTCTCCATCGAGCTTGTACCCAGAACTTCACCAATACCAAAGTTGCCTTACCGCTTGGCCCCTGCGGATCTTTCCGAATTGAAGAAGCAGCTACAAGAGCTTCTCAACATGGGCTTCATCTACCCCAATGTTTCACCTTGGGAGCCCCTATTCTATTCATGAAGAAGAAGGATGGTTTGATGCAGATGTGTATGGACTACCACATGGTTAACCAAGTGACGGTGAAGAACCATTATCCTTTGCCTTGCATCGACGACTTGTTTGACCAACTGAAGTTAGCCACTGTGTTCTCCAAGATGGATATGGGAAGTGGCTACTACCAGATGTGCGTGATGGATGATGATGTCCTGAAGACGCCATTCAGAACTCGCTATGGGAATTATGAATTCATGGTCATGCCTTTCGACTTGACAAATGCCCCTGCTTCCTTCATGGACTTGATGAACTGAGTGTTTCGCCCATACCTTGACAAGTTCATGGTGGTGTTTTATTGATTATGTTTTGGTTTATTCCGAGACATTAGAACAACATCGCAAGCATCTATGGATTGTACTCAATACACTGTGAGAAAATCAACTCTATACAAAATTCTCAAAGTGTGAGTTCTGGATAAAGGAAGTGATGTTTCTGGGTCATGTGAATTCTGTCAGACATATAATTGTTGATCCTGCAAAGGTAGAAGTTGTAACCAAGTGGAAAGATCTGAAGAATCCATCAAAGATCCATAGTTTCCTCAGCTTAGCAGGTTACTATCAAAGGTTTATCAAGAGATTCTCTGAGTTGTCCTTGCCTTTAACCAAGCTGACGTGAAAGGAGGTCAAGTTCTTCTAGACACCAGAATGTGAGAACAATTTCCAAAAGCTGAAGGAGTGTTTGACTTCTGCTCCCGTTCTTGCCTTTCATGTTGAAGGCATACCCTATGTCATCTACATTGATGCTTCTAAACAAGGCTTAGGGTGTGTTTTGATGCAAGACGGAAAGGTGATCGCCTATGCTTCTCGCCAATTGAAACCAAATGAAGCTAATTGGCCTACACATGATTTAGAGCTTGCTGTCATCGTTCATGCTATGAAAATCTAGCGACACTATCTCTATGGTGTGAAGTTTGAAGTTTTCTCTGACTATAAAAGTTTGAGGTACCTATTGACACAGAAGGATCTGAATATATGACAACAAAGGTGGATGGAATATCTCAAAAATTATGACTTCACTATCACCTATCATCCCGGTAAAGCAAATGTCATAGTTGATGCTTTAAGTCACATGAAGGATGTCATTTGTGCTGCTCTGAGATGTTCGGTATGGGAAAATCTCAAATATGTGACTAGTTGGCGACCTCAACCTGTCGATTGAGTGGACGAAGACAAGTTGTATGTACATATGGCTAGTTTGTCTGTTACACCGATTTGGATCTCGGAAGTCTTTGATGCATAGTTGGAAAGCTCTGAGATGGAAGAGATGAAGGCCTTGACTGAGAAACTACAATATGACTTCTCTATTGGAGTGGATGGTGATGTCTGCTTCAGAAAAAGGTTGTGGATTCCTGATGTGGGTGATCTGAGACAAAAGGTTCCAAGTGAAGCGCTTGGGTCCAAGTATACTATTCATCCTGGCACCAAAAAAATGTACAAGGACTTACAACGAAGTGTCTGGTGGAAGAACATGAAGAATGATATAGCTCTGCTCGTTGTGAAGTGCTTGAAATGTCAACAAGTCAAGACCGAACATCAACGACTTGATGGTCTTCTTCATCCTCTTAAAATTTCAGAATGAGAGTGGGAGAAGATCACAATGGACTTCGTTACTGGTTCCTTAAGTCCAATAAAGGTTATGATGTTGTTTGGGTGGTTATTGATCGGCTTACAAAATCTGCTCATTTATTACCTTTCAAAACCAATTACAAAGTTGCAGATATGGCTCATTTTTACGTTGAGTGGATCATACGCCTGCATGGAGTACCTGAGGTGATAGTTTATGATCATAACCCAACACATTTATGGCGTCAGATTTAGGAGGAGATGGGTACTAACTTGCATTTTACTACTGCTTACCACTCATAGATTCATGGTCAATATGAGAGAACAATTTAGATTCTGGAGGACTTACTTCATGCTTGTGTGATGGATTGGGGTGGTGCATGGGATTGATATCTGCCATTAGCTGAGTTTGCTTACAACAATAGCTACCAAACTAGTATTGGTATGCCACCTTTTGAAGCTCTCTATGGTAGACCATGTCATTCACCTTTGCATTGGGATGATGTTGGTAAACGTTCTCTAGTGAAGACTGATGACATGCAAATGATGACATAAAAGGTACAGTTGATAAAGAAATGCATGAAAGCTGCTCATGATCGATAGAAGATATATGTTGACAAGAAAAGGTCCAATGTTAACTTCCTAGTGGGTGACTATACATTTCTAAAGATCAAGCCTATCCATTCTATTGCTATATCTAAAGTTAAAGGCAAGTTGAGTCCCCTCTATGTTGGACCATTTGAAATCTTAGATAAGGTTGGATACTATGCATACCACTTAGCTTTACCTCCTTCCTATGTTAAGATTCATAATGTGTTCCACGTCTCTGTGCTGAAGAAGTATGTGAAGCACTCTTCTCATGTGCTTACTGTTGAGTCTTTAGAGATACATGAGAATTTGACCTATGAAGATCTACCTATGAAGATCCTTGACTCCCGAGTAAAGTAGCTGAAGAACAAAGAGATTGTGTTGGAAAAAGTTTTGTGGAAATATCATGGTTTGGAAGAAGCCACTTGGGAGTTGAGAGATGAAATGTTACGTACTCACCCTTCTCTTTTTGCTTGAGATTTCAAGTATGAAATCATTTTAAAGGGGTGGAGTGCTGTAAAATAATGAATCTTAGATGTAATCTCCATGTAAACCTTTTTCCCAAGTTTCCCTTTCATTTCTGTCCTTTATGTCGTTCATGTTTAATTAGTGGAATTTATAGTGGTTTAGTGAACATTTATTCACAAATTGTACCAATATAAAGGTTTATGCATAAATACCTCAGTGAAAGTTTATATAAGGATCTAAAATGCAAAATCACCACTTTGGTAGAACAATGTTATATTAATTTGTGCTAGAAGTGCAAGGCCCTAAACCTTGACTAAATGTATTAAACAAGATTAATTACCATAATTAAGTGAATAAACCTTAATATAAATTTTTGATGTGATTTGAAAACATAAAATGAGCCTAAGTTTCAAATTTGGTTTGATTTGGATGTTGTTTATGCAAGTTATGCAATTTTAGGTACATTTTGGACTTTTATGAAATTTACCCAATTGGGATGTTTTCTTTGCAAATTATCACCTGAATTTTAATCCTTAGATATTCCCTTACCATTCTCGAGATTTTGAACCATGGGGCACCTGGTTTCACCTTGGTTTGAAGTGTTTCTCTCCAAGGGCATTATAGGGAATTACCCTCTTTATAAATGAGCTTATCTTTAAAAGCTATCAACCAATGGGGTTATTTCTTTATTTGAAGGACGGTGGGGATGGCCTAGAAGTATCCATGGGATTTTAGGACTGACTTTTGATATAAAATAAGTCTCTATGAGCTATCCTCTTGCATGGCCATGAAACCCTAGGCTAGGGACACATGGAAAGTCCCATAGACACCTCATGCTTGCCCCCTTCTTTATTAAGCCATGCCTACCCCTTCCCACCTCCTAATCCAAGAAGCAATCCTCTCCTTCTCTTTCTCCCAGCTTAGAGCATCTTCCCTTCTATGTTTGACCATGAAGTTGATGTCTTAAGTTAAAAGAGAGTGCCTACCTTGGTGAAGAAGGCTCCTAGGGTTCCAAATTTCTCTATTTAGGATTTCTTAAGCTCCTCTTTGGTGATTTTGACCAAAACTAGTAAGTATCTTCCTTTCCTTCCCTATTTTCATGATGTTAGTATTCCTCCCACCTTCTTCCAGGTCGGAAACATGACCTTCAATGGTAAAACTCCACCTAGAACCCTAAAACATCTCATCTACATGCTCTTTTGCTAGGGTTTGCACCTCTAAAGTGGAGAAGGTGATCTTTGCTCAAGAAAGGAGCTAGGCTTGGAGAAACCAAACCTTCTAATCTTAGTATCCTTTCTGTTTGGACCTTCTTACCTTCCTAGAGGCAAGTTTTGTTAACCCCCTTCTCATATATTGCTTACTACATGCTTAAAACTCATGCTTCTATGTGTAAAATCGATGATATCCATCTCTATTTACCATGCTCTTCTAGGGTTTTGGTTTCTTGACGTTTTACTTTCTCTAGAAGCTCTAGTTTAGTTATCTATGCAACTCTAAACCTGATCTTGGGTCAAATGGTGTTTTCTTCCTCTCTCCTCTCTCTTCAATTTTCTCGACCGGTTTGATGATGTGGCATTTTCCTATTGGTCAGTATTGAAAAATTCATATCTTCTAATCTGCTTATTTGACAAATAAATATGTTTTGGAATTCTAAAATTACTCTCTATCTAATAAAAATATTTTAAAGGTCTGATTTCATGGTTTGATGAAGGGATATTTTTGTAAAATGAATTTAATGCATAAAAACCATAAAAAGTACATCTTAATCCTCATAATTCCAAAATTAACATAAAAATATGTTTTCTTGATCAGGAGAACCTAATAAGTTCATTGGTGATATTTTCAAAAGTTAAATCCGAATTTTGCTAAAAGTTCTGAAATTAGGGTTTCTATACATTAATGTGCACTATGTACTCTAATACATGTTAATACATTGAAAATAGGCAAAGTGGAACTTGGACTCAATTAAAGTAGCAAAAGTTAGTAATTGATATTAGTAAGAGAGGTATGTGCATTCCTTACACCCTATGTTGGGACAATTGTAGCCAAACCCTATATTTCCCTAATGAGGCTTAAATGAACCCTAAATCTTCTATTCTTCAAATTAGATTATAATTTCTTCTTATTTGGGTCTTATACCCCACTGCCATGCTTATTGAATATTATGACTACTCTTGCCATGACTACTTTTCTAGCATGTAGATTTATGTTCTATTTAATTTAAAGTAGCAATACTTATGTACAACCACCCAATAGAGGGCATGTATTTAATCGCCCTGGGGAATGTTTTATTCTCCCCTATATAATTGTGTAGGTGACTGGGAATGTCTTATTCTCCCCTCACCTATAGGTTAGAGATCCGATACATGCCTCAACCCTACTTAGTTAGGTAGACATAATTATCTTACATGCAAATCCTTTTTAATATAATTGTTAATGGAAAGTTTCTTTTAAATATAGCCTCATACTCTTGTTATCTTCATCTTATGATGAACCCTAGTCTGTTCTTATTTGCTTTACTTCTCTTATTATCCTAGACTAGTTTTGTGACACATACCTTGTTTTCTTTCCCCTTTTGCTGGGTGCTTTCCCAACCACCCAGGTGTTGGTGCTGAGCAAGGAGAAGGACAAGTTTGAAGGAAGTCATCTCAGGAGTAGATCTCAAGCTATTTGAAAGGATGTCTAGGTTGCTATAGCTAGATCCTTTTCTCGTATATTTTTCTTTTGGGAACAATCATGTAATGAACAATGAATGCCATGTAATAGGCTTAGTACTTTTATTTCCACTGCCATTGACATTTTATAATGTATCTGGTGCATGCTTATTTACTTAGAATATTATACATGCACCCCTCAATATCTTTTGTCTTTCTAAAAAGATGGATGTTTTGTACTTCCTTTAAATTTTAATAAGAAGGTGATCTCGACTCTTTATAATTACAATTTCTGACAGAGTAAGGGATAATTCTCTAGACCATCTCCAATGCTTCTCCCACCTTTGTGTCCTACATAAGATACCATGCATCTCTGAAGAAGTTACCAAACCATGACTATTAAAATATTCATTGGCTGATCAAGCTAGCAGTTGGTATAACACTATGAAGGGAGACTGCATCACCACCTGGGAAGATTTCTAATCCAAGTTCCTTTAGAAGTATTATCCCCCATCCCTCACCTATTCAGATTTGGAGACAAATCATGCAGTTTTCCTTGGTTCCAAGTGAAATGTTGGGTGGTGCTTGGGAGAAATTTAAAGAACTCCTTAATTGTTGCCTACATCATGGAATCTACCAAGTCCACCTGATTAAGACATTCTACATGGTGTTTACGACAACACCAAGACCTTTGTTGACCCTTCATCTGGAGGCAACTTCGTGTTACAAATCTATGACACAGCCTGGGAGGTTGTCAAGAGAAGTTTAGAAACACAAACCTAGTCCAACCCAGGGCATGGTGGCATACTCAAAATATCCAAAGTCAAATATAGTTCTGAGTGGATCCATCACTGAAAACTCAAGTAGTTTGTTTTGAAACAAGACCACATAGAGTCCTCCTTCAATGCTATAAAAGAAGAGGACAACCACAACATGTGCAACAAGTATAATCTACAAATCTCTTCTATAAAGCTTTCAAAGTCCACGACCATTCCACTCTACAATGTCAACTCCGTTATAACGACATGGTGAATAACTGTCTATTACAACTCAGAAGTTGGACCACATATGGAGGATCTCCACTCCATCCATAGCATATGCGGACAAGCCTATTACAACCCAAACCAGACTAGAAATGATCATGGGTTTCCTACATAAAAATTTAACCGATTCAGAATGCATCACAGTAGTGGACTTCTCAAGTGAACCACGAAGGCCATAGTCCTCTAGGCTTCCAATATAGTAATCAACAAAACTTCAGGAACCAAGGAAGCTACCAAAACCAAGAACATCGGTTTGAAAATCTCAATCATGCCATACAGATGTTGTAAACCCCCCTCCTTCTATAGGTGACATACTTTCTACTCTAGGATAGATTATTCTATCTCAGCAAGCCCATCAAAAGTCAATAGATGCTCATTTAGCCCAGCTCATGGCAACCCATTGTCTTCCTGTTGGTTCAATTAATGGACAATCAGAACCTAATCCAAAGTACATGGAACAAATTAAAGTTGTGGCAATGACCGGACTAAATCTCACATCCCCGAATTGGAGTAGATTTAGAGTAGTCAGACTCTTATATTTATAACCCGACACTCATGCCCCCATAACTATTATACGGGGTCCAATGTAGTAGATCAGGGTCGAACCACATGGACAAGGTTGGTAAGTGCTAAGAATGTAGATCCTTAGACTCAGATACACCAAACAAAAAGGTAGATTGTGATGGAGTTCCCTAAGGAACAATGCTACTTCAAACAAATTAATAATAAACAAGAGAAGATAACAAAACAAGAGAATCAAAATCAAACCAGAAAGATGTAAAAAAAATATGGAAGGGAACTTGGATCGGGTTTCACCTGCTAAGATCTCTCACGAACATGCAATACTCACACCCTTTGGTATACCCTTAGCAAGCTTACAAGCAATCATCATATGTGTCTATTCCCTCCTCTCTCAAGCTTAGGATAGATCTAGGTTATAAAGTCATCTCTCTCTCTTGAGAAGACAAACAAACAAACCCAAACCAAATCATATGACCATTATATTTAGCATTCCAACATTTTCATGCATTTGTACTACTCCATAACGCTTAGATAAGGTTAGTACGACTCTTTCAAGGTACCAACAATCAAACATCACAAGATGGTAGTTAAGCATGCATGTGAAGCATTCAAGAACAAGAGTATGGAGATAATTGTTGCCAAGGATATATATATATATATATATATATATAAGCATGCATGTGAAGCATTCAAGAACAAGAGTATGGAGATAATTGTTTCTAAGGATATATATATATATGTGTGTGTGTGTGTATATATATACATACATACATATATATATATATATATATATATATATATATATATTCAAAAGGATGTAAGTATATACATGTTGGGAGAGCCTTAGTAGCTACTCCCAACCCAAGTAAAGTGTTTATCCACTCATTCTCATGAGTAGCATTTTAGGTTTACAAAAGGATGATGACACGAAGAACTATAGGAAGGATAATATCAAAAAAGGAAATGAAAGTCAAAGTAGGGGACCGGGGGATATATCGATGATGACCAGGTGATGGCCACAAGTGATGGCCGGTTCTTTTTCTCTTGGCCCGAAGCAATAGTACATGCAATCTCATTTCCTCCTCCTTCCTCCTCCCAACATTGGAGGAAATCTGAGAATGAGTGAGGGTTTGGGTGTCGAGATTGATGGACTCTCGTCCGTTGATCCTGTCAGTCAGTGGCCGTAGAGATCAGTCGATGGTGGCTCCTTCCTTCAACAGCTTCACGTCTGGTCGACATTGCTTGCTCGGGAGTAGAGTGCGTGACAACGATCCTGTTTAAGTACCTTCTCATCTCTTCTTTATTAGCGTCAGCCTGGATTCCTTTACTTGTATCCCAAGCCTCCCAATACCCATCCTCGGGGCACATTCTCAACGGTCCCGAGTATGGTACATGTCAGGGTAGCCAATCAGATGTCACTAATAGGTGCACCATCAGATGATGGGCACAAATGTCCCACCAGTTGACAGGCGTAGACACACCACTTGTTGAAAGGCGCAGATGCGCCAAATATTGTTAGGTGCAGACGTGCCATCGACTGGTGGGTGTTGGGGATCACCGGTTGATGCCTACAAGTTCATCTATGGTTGACATGCATAGACGCACCACCGATTGTCAGGCATAGACTCACCTTCAGTTGACAGGAACAAACACATCTACGGGTGATGGGTTTCTATAGTTGTCAACCGATGGTGCGACAATGAGCTGTTAGGTAACATCAGGTGAGGGTGAGGCAACAACTACTTGAGGGCCATTGGTTGTCATTCAGTGATGGCTTAGCTTTTGATAATCAAGCTTCCAGTCCTTTGTTTCCTGCATTTAACGCCATTGTGCTTATCAACATAAGGTAAGGAGAATATATGCAAGGTAGAAGGGAAATGGACATGAATTTGTCTAAATAGTGGAGAAATATGGATAAAGTAAAATATATAATATCCACAAAATTGGATGTTATCAACTCCCCCAAACTTAGAGTGTAGCCCATCCTCAAGCTAACAATTAGAATTAAACCATCAAATGACTTCAGAGGGCTTTGTTGGTCATTTGTTTTGTGAGCGCGCAAAATGTGAAAGCATTAGTCTCAAGTCGAGATTTATGCATCTGGTCAAGAGGTTGTTGGAACCCATAATTTTCTCTCTTATCTAGGAGTTGCGTTACTCATATTTCTTGCCATGACTTTCTTTATCAGAGAGTTCCTCCTTCATGAAGCACTAATGATCTTATTCCAGGCTGTATGTGTGCAAAGTTCTGGTAGAGGCAGCTTTCACTCCCAACTTTTATTTTTGTGGGTCTCCTAGCTAATGTGTTTGGGTACGCTAAGGCTTCGATGATTCCTACATTCCTCAGGTTTGCTCAACCATTAAGATGCCTTAGAGGCGGTGCTGCCCTAGAGGGCCCTAATTTAATTTCAGGTGGTTGAGTGAGGTTCCCTTTAGAGTGTAGATGTGTAAAGGTTGGCTTCCAAACTCCACTATCGAGCATGACATATCTGCATTTGTGAGTGTAGCGATACACCGGCCAGGAGGAGTCCTTTAGCATCTTTCCAGGCACAACTCTCATGATTTTATTCCTCTCAGCTTTTGTTCTTGCTCACAGGCTTTGAGATAATAGGTTTTTTCAGGGAAAGCTTGGCTGACGTGCCTCTTTCGAGCCCAAAGTGGGGATTTTTAAAACTAGAAGGGGTAGTTGTTTCCTCTTTTGCTAGGGTTATGCACTTTCCTACCTGTAGTTGGGATTATGGTGTCAATCAAGAGCGTGGTAGGATGAGTCCTCCTTTCCTTGAGATTTCTTCTTGGTTGGCTAACAACCTTGTACCTTGTACATTATCTTGAGGTTAGTATGACATTAAGACATTATCACACTCAACAAATTTTAAGTAGATTAAGAAGCCCAGATATATCATTCTTGAAATAATTACGCTAAGAGCTAGCCTGAAGACAAGAAAGTCTAAGGGTTGTGATTATGACACAATCCTAGAAAAATGGATTCAAAATCTGCCTTTTTAAGACTATTTGTATACTGAAGTTTCAACAAGGGTATTTATATGTATGTACAAAAATCAAGCCAAAATTGGCCAGTTAGGCCGATTGCCAAAATTTTGTCAAAATTTATTAAATGGGGAAGAAAGCAATTAATGACAAAATAGAGATGTACCATGTTCACCTGTTCAGACCCCCTCCAAACTTAATGTCCACCCTCTTCACAGGGTATCAAAGAATGAGGTTGATCTAGAATAGGCAAATTATAGGTTATTGTGTGCGATTGACCATTATGAAGCTAGGATCTTCATAGCATATTGTCCTCAAATGTGGTGGTGGTAGTCTTGTTGACATTGTTCAACCTTTTGGTCAGAAGCCAACATTTGTATCCAATAAAGTACGTAGAAGCCACAATCATTTGAAAGAGGTTCTTACTAAGGACACCTATTGTGATAACCTAGGTTTTAGGGTTTTGATAACCAATATAGTATTTTAAGACCATGTGTTTCATTTAGAGGATTGATACCAAATAGAGGAATTGGTTATCCAATTAATGACTCTTCTCACTCAAAAAGTGAACTAGATACCCAATTGATGATTACAACATTAATTTTGTCCAAATATGATGATTGAGTTTGGTTAAATGAATTGGGTATCTTGAGGCCAAGATTCCTATTTAGTAGTCACGATGATCTTGAGTGGTAAATTGATAAGCCTTCGGGTATGCAACATCATAACTCATATTGTTAGATTCCATCGAACCAAGATCTTATTATTCATTGAGTTGAATTCAGATTTTAAGCACCCATCTATAAGGTTGTTAGGTAACTTATTTGCATGACCAAGTAATTGATTTAGTGACTCGAACTTTGTTTGAAGCTACACTATGATGTTATAAGCCTATGTTTAAAATTTGAGAACGTTTGGAGATTTCTATAAAAAGATGTATGCATTTGAAGTTGAGGACATTAATGAAATATATGTGGTGGAACCTTAGTATTTTAGTTATATGATTTAGTATCTGTGAGATTTTCATGTCATGCTGCTCTACTCCCTTTTCTTAGGCATGCCCATAGCCTATCGAGGTGGCCTGATCTCATCCACCAGTAGGGAGGATCAGACGGCTAAGTAATGTCTTCAACCTCCGACAAATTTGGGAAGAGCAACAGAACATCATGCCGATCCACCCAACCTCAATCACCTAGTCCATAATACACCCCACACTGGTCTAGCAGGTTTTTCAGATCCAAGAAATAGGGAGCAGGTGATGGCATCAGAGAACTGATATACAATGATTTCATGGAGATATTTTCTAGAGCTTGGAATCACTCAACTAGATCCGCAAGACCAGAACTACCCAACAACCTCTCATATGTTGCCGATAGCTAAGAATTCGATGAGATACATAACCCAACCATTCCCTTCTCTCTCCACGATGCTTGCAGTGAGAGCTAAGGGGTGATCGGAGTAGAGAAAGGCAAGTAGGTGCCTCAGAGATGACTGATAGTGGGTTAGGGAGTTTCCCTAAGCCCATGATGACAATTTTTTTTTGTGATGCTAGAAGAAGGACCATGTGCATTTGGGCGATCTCCTTATGGCGACAGGATGAGCTGGGGGTTGGGAGAAGAACCCAGAACACCCCGCCATGGCCAAATTCCTCCCACGAGTTGTTGAGAACATTAGGAAGCTATGCTTCATGGAGTGGCAAAGGGGACACCTCCATCGTCGATGTCCCCTTCCTGCTGCTATGCTCTGCTACTACCCTGGACCATCATCAGCGCTAAAGTAGGGGCCACTGGAGGAGGAGCCAAGCTTCATAGAAGGCCAACGTCTCTGTCCCCAAGACTCGTCCTTTCCTTGTTTGAGCTCTCTGTTGCAGCTCCAAGTAGGTGGTCACCTGAATTGTAGATAAGATCCCCACCGAGAGCCACCATGATGGAGGAATAGAGGTTGAGAAGACGGAGATTATGGTGTAGGAATATGTGGAGAAGGAGCTATGGATTCATAGAAAACCCCCCATTGAGCTGCTATCCTTTGCATCTGGGCTACACCTCATGGCGGCGTCTCCATCCTCCAGCGGGCGGCGATGCCCTCTTTTGTTTGCGTGCGAGGACGCGGAGGAGAGGTCGGGTCCAAACCTGGCTAATTACTTTCTCACCCATGGTTCAACGACAGACCAGCCAGATTGGGCAGGCTGAATGTGCCTTACCCAACTTCTAAAACTTAAAGCCTGTGCGGACCATCTGACTCAAGCGGCAACATCCCAAGCATCTAAGGCCGAATCTGACGGTTACAGAAATTCTGAATAAGGTATTTCCCTTCTAATTTCTCAGAAATATACTAGATCATAGAAAATGCATAATAAATAGATCCCTTATCCTATAAATTCCCACAAAATATCAGTAGACTCAGAAAAATGCCTACTTTGTTATTAGATCCCTAAATCAGACTTTTGAACAACACCATATGGCTGTTTCAAATATAGATTCTTATGCTCTATTTTAGGGTTAGTTTAATTGATATATTTGGCAAATGATTGAGATTAAATCTGAGAAAATTATTGTTGAACTCTAATATTATTTGGAGACAATAGGTTGACCCTTATTTGAAATGTATTGCTCAATATTAGGTCTTTTGGTATTAAAGTATAATTATGTGTTTCTAGTCCCTTTTAATTCTAGAGATTAGAATAAATATCAGAAAAATATGAAATCTGGACCAGAACCTGAGAATGACCTCCCGACCAATATAAAAATATCAGACATAAGTTCCAGGTAGTTTGAACCTAGATTTGACCTAAATCTTAAACTAGACCAAAATACTATTAATAATGGTGAACCTTGTATTAATGATGAATATTTGTTATTAATCATGTGATGACCAGAGATGTAGATGATCCGGAATATAAGTATGAATATCTGAACTCAGGTACGTGGATATAATTATATGACTAGATTTGCTGGATGTTAAATATATGTACTTTCTTGCTTGTATTTGAAATACATTATTGGATGTAGATGTATGTATATTGACAATTTTCCGCCTTGAACATAAAAGAACATAAATGAGGATAAATGAAATGTAGTTACTAGTGGTTCTCATTAAAATCCCTATTAGAGAGGGAAAGTTTTAATGTTGACTAGCACCTCCCTAGAGTACACGGTACACAGGGAGATCCCTAGAGTACAAGGTACATGGGGAAGGGCCCACCATTTATGTTTGTGCTAAGTCCACCATAGTAATGCATATTCATTCTAAATGTGGCTAATAACTTGGGATTACCTAATTTTTCTACCTTTAAGTAACGTTTTCTTTCTCTTTCTTCAATTTCGAGTATATTATATGCCAGCATAGTATAGCTTTTAATTCCATGTACCAACTTTTGTTGATGATTTTGTTTTTCATATTTTCTAGGTCCAGAGCTAGAATGGGATAAAAGAATAGGATGTTAGCAAGTTGTATAGGTTGTACCTATTGTCTAAGATCCTGCTAGCATACATGTTCATAGACTTGTAAAATTCTCTTTCAATATACAATTGTAATTAATGTTGTAATAATGTACATGTTGAATGCTGAGATGTGTTATGGTGTATGTATAGTTGAATGTTCATGTATGCATATTATGATTCCACATCGCTCTCTGAAACAATTGCCTAACGTGTTCGGATTTTGTCTTCTCATCTCCATGGGGTTTTGAGAAGGTGAAAATCCTGGGACATTATAGTTGGTATCAGAGCATGAACAATAGCTACACCTTACAATTGCTCACCATGAAACATAAAACTAAATTTCACCTTTCACATTAAAACCTATAAACTTAGTAAGTTGTTATACAGGAACTAGGTTTGACTTAGCCTCTAGGTTAGAACCTAGATGTTCGAGAACTAGGTTTAGACAAGTGTCTGAAACCCTTTCCATATAGAGCTCATATGTATTGGGTAGCTACACTATTCTACATCATGTTCTCACCATTTCACTAGGTTACATGATACTATACTAGCTACTGTGTGTGGGACACTCAATTTTACTAATTTGGATTTGTTTTCCAATCGGCTCGAGCCTCGACAGTTTTCTCTGACGTCTTCTTTCTCGGAGAGAAACTATATAATATTTTAATATATATATGTAAATATAAACATGTGTCCCTCACACTGTAGAGTAGTTAGTGTTCATGCAACCTAAGTGAAAGGGAGTGACATCAGTCTAGAAGAGAGAGTAGTCTAGATTAGATGTCTAGAGCCTTATCGAGATATGTGATACATAGAGTAGATGATAGAATGATAGTTGAAATAAGCATGTGAAATCTTATTTAAGTTTGATCTCTGATGGTATAAGTTTCCTTATAAAGGTTTAAGTTGTATACTTGTTGAATCCAATTTTGTAGAATTTATGCATAGTCTTGATGGTGAAAATACATTCCTTTTTCTTACTTAAGATGAACTAAGTTAAAATACAGTCGAATATGCATGTGCCTCAAGCTCTTTTACAAAGGAGGACATCCAGTGTTAGGACAAGATACGTGGTGAACTCCAGGGAGAGTGAGACCCACAAGGAGAGGGTCATAGGACCTACCCTACAATATATGAAATATGAGATATATGTGAAATGATGTATCCTAAGCTAGGTTACTCCTGAGTAGATGAGTTGAGTCATTTTTCATGATTCTATCCTATATGTGAGAGTTGGGTAAAAAAATGATGGGTAGGCAACTCATAATGAGGTCAATCCTTTTAATTGAGTTAGGTCCTAGCTTGAGTGACGTACGTTCATGAATCTCATCAATAGTTGCAAGTGAGGTGATATATGAAACTTTGGTTCTGAGAGTAAAATGACATGTGCATAAGATACTCATATATGTTGATACCTCCTCTTCTCTTCCTTAATATATGATTCTAGAAAACTCACTTGAGTTATATAGATGATTTATATATGCGTAGTCACTCATAGAATCTTGAACTATTCTATCATACCTCCCTATATCATACATGCAATTTTCTAAGTTTCAAAGCATGATAAGACTGGCTTAGTAAATTCTCTTTCTCTCTATACCATGCATTAAAGATATAAGTTTGAAATCATGAGCTAAAAAAAATATCTTTGGCTCATAGATTAATAATCACAAAATATAGTGCCTAAGACCAATCCTTCTAACTCTAAGCTTCTTCTTGTGGATAACTCGCTGAATAGGGTGAAACCCTAATATTTAAGTATGATAAGCAAGCCTTTCTATAATGATCAAATCATAGTATGATGTCAATCATAGACCACATTAATGATGTAATTGTGATATTTTAGTAAGCATGAGCTCTTGATATCACCTTACATAGATGAGTAGGGTGAAAGATGAAACTTGAGTAATACCTTCTCAACTCCATATGTGTAAACAAATATCTAACTATTAGGGTAATAACAAATGTAAATCCTATAATGATAGAATGTCATGATATGACTAGGTCATGAAATGACTCTTCAATTCCCAAAAAAAATGATGCTTCAACCTATATAAGATGGGGTGGGCACACCCTACATGCTTAAATATCATAAGAAGACAACTTAGGATGAATCTAGAGTAATGACACTCTTGGAACATAGAAGTGGTGGCCTAGAGGCATAAAACTCCTTGATATCAACTTAAGAATGAGACTAGTTGAATTTCGAGGATGAAATTCCATATAAGATGGGGTGAATGTGATAACCTAGGTTTTAGGGGTTTGATAACCAATATAGTATTTTAAGACCATGTGTTTCATTTAGAGGATTGATACCAAATAGAGGAATTGGTTATCCAATTACTGACTCTTCTCACTCAAAAAGTGAACTTCATACCCAATTGATGATTACAACATTAATTTTGTCAAAATATGATGATTGAGTTTGGTTAAATGATTTGGGTATCTTGAGGCCAAGATTCCTATTTAGTAGTCACGATGATCTTGAGTGGTAAATTGATAAGCCTTCGGGTATGCAACATCATAACTCATATTGTTCGATTCCATCGAACCAAGATCTTATTATTCATTAAGTTGAATTCAGATTTTAAGCACCCATCTATAAGGTTGTTAGGGAACTTATTTGCATGACCAAGTAATGGATTTAGTGACTCAAACTTTGTTCGAAGCTATACTGTGATGTTATAAGCCTATGTTTAAAATTTGAGAATGTTTGGAGATTTCTATAAAAAGATGTATGCATTTGAAGTTGAGGACATTAATGACATATATGTGGTGGAACCTTAGTATTTTAGTTATATGATTTAGTATCTATGAGATTTTGATGTCACGCTGGTCTAATCCCTTTGCTTAGGTGCGCCCACAGCCTATTGAGGTGGCCTGATCTCATCCACCAGTAGGGAGGATCAGACGGCTAAGTAACATCTTCAACCTCTGACAAATTTGGGAAGAACAAAAGAACATCATGCCGATCCACCCAACCTCAATCACCTAGTCCATAATACACCCCACACTGGTCTAGCAGGTTTTTCAGATCCGAGAAATAGGGAGCATGTGATGACATCAGAGCACTGATATACAATGATTTCATGGAGATATTTTCTAGAGCTTGGAATCACTCCACTAGATCCGCAAGACTAGAACTACCCAACAAACTCTCATATGTTGTCAATAGCTAAGAATTCAACGAGATACATAACCCAACCATTCCCTTCTCTCTCCACGATGCTTGCAGTGAGAGCTAAGGGGTGATCAGAGTAGAGAAAGGCAAGTAGGTGCCTCAGAGATGACTGATAGTGGGTTAGGGAGTTTCCCTAAACCCAGGATGACATTTTTTTTGTGATGCTAGAAGAAGGACCATGTGCATTTGGGTGATCTCCTTATGGCGGAAGGATGAGCTGGGGTTTGGGAGAAGAACCCAAAACACCCCGCCATGGCCAAATGCCTCCCACGAGTTGTTGAGAACATCAGGTGGCTATGCTTCATGGAGTGACAAAGGGGACACCTCCAGCGTCGATGCCCCCTTCCTACTGCTATGCTCTGCTACTACCCTGGACCATCATCAGTGCTGAAGTAGGGGCCACTGGAGGAGGAGCCAAGCTTTAGAGAAGGCCAACATCTCTATCCCCAAGACTCGTCCTTTCCTTATTTGAGCTCTCTGTTGCGGCTCCAAGTAGGTGGTCACCTAAATTGCAGATAAGATCCCCACCGAGAGCCACCATGATGGAGGAATAGAGGTTGAGCAGACGGAGATTATGGTGTAGGAATATGTGGAGAAGGAGCTACAGATTCATAGTAAACCCCCCATCGAGCTGCTGTCCTTTGCATCTGGGCCACACCTCATGGCGGCATCTCCATCCTTCGGTGGGCGGCGATGCCCTCTTTTGTTTGCGTGTGAGGACGCGGAGGAGAGGTCGGGCCCAAACTTGGCTAATTACTTTCTCACCCATGGTTCAACGGCAGACCGGCCAGATTGGGTAGGCTGAATGTGCCTGACCCGACTTCCAAAACTTTAAGCCTGTGTGGACCATCTGACTCAAGCAGCTACATCCCAAGCATCTAAGGCCGAATCTGACGGTTCCAGAAATTCCGAATAAGGTATTTCCCTTCTAATTTCTCAGAAATATACCAGATCATAGAAAATGCATAATAAATAGATCCCTTGTCCTATAAATTCTTACAAAATATCAGTAGACTCAGAAAAATGCCTACTTTGTTATTAGATCCCTAAATTAGACTTTTGAACAACACCATATGGCTGTTTCAAATATAGATTCTTATGCTCTATTTTAGGGTTAGTTTAATTGATATATTTGGCAAATGATTGAGATTAAATCTGAGAAAATTATTGTTGAACTCAAATATTATTTGGAGATAATAGATTGACCCTTATTTGAAATATATTGCTCAATATTAGGTCTTTTGGTATTAAAGTATAATTATGTGTATCTAGTCCCTTTTAATTCTAGAAATTAGAACAAATATCAGAAAAATATGAAATCTGGACAAAAACCTGAGAATGACCTCCCGACCAATATAAAAATATCAGACATAAGTTTTAGGTATTTTGAACCTAGATTTGACCTAAATCCTAAACTGGACCAAAATACCATTAATAACGGTGAACCTTGTATTAATGATGAATATTTGTTATTAATCAGTTGATGACCAGAGATGTAGATGATCCAAAATATAAGTATGAATCTCTGAACTCAGGTACGCGGATATAATTATATGACTAGATTTGCTGGATGTTAAATATATGTACTTACTTGCTTGTATTTGAAATACATTGTTGGATGTAGATGTATGTATATTGACAATTTTCCACCTTGAACATAAAAGAACATAAATGAGGATAAATGAAATGTAGTTACTAGTGGTTCTCATTAAAATCCCTATTAGAGAGGGAAAGCTTTAATGTTGACTAGCACCTCCCTAGAGTACACGGTACACGGGGAGATCCCTAGAGTACAAGGTACACGGGGAAGGGCCCACCATTTATGTTTGTGCTAAGTCCACCATAGTAATGCATATTCATTCTAAATGTGGCTAATAACTTGGGATTACCTGATTTTTCCACCTTTAAGTAACGTTTTTTTTCTCTTTCTTCAATTTCAAGTATATTATATGACAGCATAGTATAGCTTTTAATTCCACATACCAACTTTTATTGATGATTTTTTTTCTCATATTTTCTAGGTCCAGAGCTAGAATGGGATAAAAGAATAGGGTGTGAGCAAGTTGTATAGGTTGTACCTATTGTCTAAGATCCTGCTAGCATACATGTTCATAGACTTGTAAAATTCTCTTTCAATATACAATTGCAATTAATGTTGTAATAATGTACATGTTGAATGCTGAGATGTGTTATGGTGTATGTATAGTTGAATGTTCATGTATGCGTATTATGCTTCTGCATTGCTCTCTGAAACAATTTCCTAGCGTGTTCAGATTTTGTCTTCTCATCTCCATGGGGTTTTGAGAAGGTGAAAATCTGAGGACATTACACCTATGATAGAATTGCAGTTTCTTGAACTTAATATCAATGGGAATGTCACGACCAAATATTCTAATCAACTCTGTAATCTTATTGGCTACCAGAGCGGCTCGTTCTTTAATGTCGATGTTCGTTGTTTTGTGATACTTTGTGTGCTTTGCACTGAACATAGCATCTGAGCTATTATAGAAGATGGAAATTTTATTGACGGTGTCCATTGCTAGTAGTGTCTAGTATCCATAATGTAAGATCGTCACAAAAATCCAACTTGGAACATTGTACTTCAAGTGATCTATCAGCCGTTGTAGCTCTTCTGGTTCCTTTTTTAACACAACATCTCCCAATATTTCATAAAATGACATGTATACATTGGTGATATCTTCAGCTAGTAGTAGTTGGCAAGCTTTCATGACATTTACTATCATGTGACCTCCTATTGTCAAAATATCTCTAAGGTCTGGGAGTAAGATTTGTACATTTCCTCTTTCAAAAATAACCACAAAGTCATCCTCCCATGGCGCAGAACATCAATGAGGAATTGGACTTCTTCCATAGACAAGACATAGCATGCCAGTTCGTCGAAGTTCTCACATGTAGGTGTTGTGACATCTATTGGCCTGGTTCTATTACTTCTAGTGTGTCGGCATCTTGGTTTTCCTCTTTGGTGTGTACCTCACTTCCTTCGAAGGCTTTGTCCTCTGGAGGTGTGGGTGATGTTATGATGATATCGGTGGAAGTTGGGATCAGAAGTGGTTGCATTTGTGACGGGCTGGATGTTGGCATTTCAACTTTTGATGTTAGTTCCTGCTCTGTAGTGGTAAGTACTTCTTGGGGTGGTTCCTTCTCAGCATGTATAAGTGTGACATGTGCTGTACTGGGTGGTGGAGGGGTAGTGGGTGGCATTGGTGATGTCTTATTTTCTACTGAAGACTTGAGATTTCTAAGTTCCTCTCGCCAAGGCATCTTTTCAGGCAAAGAGATAAGAGAGTACATGTGCCTTGGTATGTCTTCCTTTCTTTAGTTATAGAACAAACTTCTGTCATGAATGATTTCCATGACATATTTTCCTCATAAGGCATGAAAATTTTCATTAGCAATTTGCTCCATAAGTGTTCCTATGTTGATGGCCTCAATTACCCTCAGTGCTAAGAAGGCACTGTCCCATGAGTTCTGTCCTTCTTGGGCAAAATTGCATACGATGGCAATTTCCTTCCAATTGGGGCGATACCACCCGCTTACTCCTTGAATTAGTTGTTTTAGGCGAGTGGGGATTTCTTATATCAATCTCTGCTCTTCCTTTCCAAAGACCATTTGACCACAAGGTAGGTATTTGGCGCTGAAGTTGTAAGTGAGCACTCTTCTTTCAGATAGGTCAACCACTGTGAGAAGCCAATGGTTGAATGCTTTGAAGGACAGTGTGATGAACTTCAAAGATCTACTTCTATCTAGGGCTTCCTATAGCTAGTAGACTGATGTGGTGTAAACTCTTTCCTTGAGTAGGTGAGCTTCCAGATTGGATGTTGCATTGAATACTAACCCATCTTTATCTCTGTGCATGTACTTCTCTATTATAGTCCTGCACAAAATCTTGAAAAGCGTTCTGCTTATGTTCATCTGAGGTATAAAAGTGGAACACATATCACTTCTTGTTAGACTATACTTGTCATTGTGGCAAATAATATCCTATCCTGGCTTTGCGTCGTCGAGGATGTCATCCATGACATGGATTTCCATAGTTGGCATGCCCGCAACTGATGACATGTCCATATCGGCCATCTTACATGGAAGCGGGGGTGGTGTGGGTGAGTGATGTGTTTACGACTATTGAGGTTGCAGGTGGTTTCTAGGAAGACTGAAATTGTTGGTTTCAGAGCTTCTTCAGAAAACTTGTTTTCTAGATTCCCTGTATCCTCTTCAGATATCATCATTTCTATTTCTCTCTCAAAATAGATAGAGAATCCTTCGCCTGTTATTGGTTTGTCCATAAGTATTTCCTTCATAAAGCTGTCATAGACATGTGGGAGTGGGACCTTATAGCTAAACAGTGGGTCGAGCCCATCCATTACGTCTTCAATTGTTTCAATGACTTCTCCCCTTGCTTCTGGTTGTATCATCCCAACGTCATTCTCTCCCACTGCTTCTTATTTTTCTGTGGGAATTTTGGGCTCTATCGCATAGAAGCACTATGCTTCGACTGTCCTTTGAGCCCCTTTCTTTCATTTTTGTTGTTTGAGTTCCATAGTGAGGCTGGGGATGTGGTTGTGTCATATCCCTCAGCAGACACTCCTTTGTTGCTTGCTGACCCCGTTGTCTCCTCTTCTTCTAGCTGTTGAGTGCACCTGGATGTGGTTGCTTCATCTTGGAGCACTTCTTGCACTGTCTGCATCTTTGCACTTCATCCTGGAGCACTTCTTGCCTTGTCTGCATATTTGCCAATAGCAAGTCTGCTCTGAGGTGGAAATCAATGTCTGACATTGGTTCCATTGGATCTGCCTGACGTTCCTCCATAGACATGCTTATAGTTGGTGGTGAGTCCTCCTTTCTTTTTTCTACTTCCTCTCACATCTTCTTGTTTTCTTCTCAAAGTTTGTCCCATTCTTTTTGTAGGGAGGTGAGTTCACTTGTCAACCCAGCCAATGCTTGCATCAATTGCAGTTGGCTGGTAGCTAGCTGCTGCATCTATAGTGGAAGACTGAGGATAGGTTGGTTGTCCTTAGTCAACTTTCATACTTATATTGTTAGTTACAATAGAGTTGTCATTATATTGGAAAAGTTCAAATTAGAGTTAGAGACATTCTCACGAAGGTCATTAATTTCCCATCCTATCTCCATGAATTTTGTCACCGCGGTCGCCCTCGGTCTGAGCTTGTCAATTGAGCTTACTTCTTGTCCTTCTCTATGGATTTTGAGCTACTCCTTACCTTGATGTGAGCTTTATTATGGTTGTGGTGCCTCTTTCTTAGGCATGTCGATCTTTGCTACCACTTTGGGCCCATCTACCTTGCTTCCTTGCTCTGCCTTCTTTATAGAAGGCTTCATGACTACTTCTTGATTGGTGGTTGCCCCTTTCTTAGGCTCAACCTCTTCTGGGGAGGTGGTTGTAGCAACTTTCTCGGTGGTGTTGTCATCTTCAGAATCCAAGTCTACCACTTTTGGAGGAGGTGGTTTCTTTGTTGACTTCTCTGGGGCTCACATCAACACCCTTTTTCTAGACATTTGCTTGGTGGCTGCCTCCTTTTGGTCATTTTTGGTTGTTGCACTCTTGCCTGATATCAGCCTCGAGACCTCCTCTTCCTTGAAGACAAACCTCTCCAGCTCATATTCGCTTAGTTCCAGGAGAGGTAGCAAGAGCTTTGTCCTATAAAATCAGTAGGTGTATCCATTTTGTCTTTGCTAGGACATTCACTGCTACTAGGTACTTTCTGTCTACCACTGTATCTCCTTCTGATCTTAGGAAGTACTTGAAATTACTTGGGTAGCCCAACTGGTGTGCTATTTATGTTATGATCTCCCCATGCAGAAGTCGTGGGAACCATCGGCTCCCATTGCTGCAACTTATTTCTCAATTTGTATCTTGCCTACATTAACTACTTTTCCTTCCATAAGGCTCCATAGAATGTGGATGTCCAACCTGGTTACATTTCTTGTATCTGATCTAAACATCAGTGAATTAGCAAATATTTTATGCACCACTCTCATGAATCTTGAGTGCATTACTGCGACCTTTGACTGGCCAAAGCTGTATTTGAGTCTCCTAAGAGTCTTTCCCAAGTCTTCTCAGTTGTGAAGCCCTTTGCATCCTTATCACCTCGTGCTTTATTAGCACATTATGCTTGTTCAACTGATTCTGTGAAGACCACATTAATCCACTTCTATGTTAGGATGTAGTTTTTCTTCATAATTCTAACGTGTAGCTTGTACTCGCACCGCACTGAGATTTCACTACTATCCACATGCAATTTTATGATGGAGGACATGAACTCTTGTGTCAAATCGTCATAAGAGGTCATGTTTATGAAATAGATTTTGTAAATTCCTAGTTGCTCAAAGCTCTATTTCACCCTCTGGTAAATCCTTAATTGCTCTAAGGTGCTAATATCACCATATCATGTAGCCTTGTAATTCATCCTGTTGAATATGTCACACCATATATCATGGAGTTCTTCATCTCTTGGTACCAACTAATTGTCAGGTTGCTCTCTTCTGCTTACCTGTGTTGGTTGGCTGGGGATGTTTGCAGGTACAAGAGGTTCTAGAGTTTTGGCCTTAACGAATGCTTTCTCTTCAGAAATATTAGCTATTTTCTTGGGCCTCTCCTCCTCAGCTTCTGGCGCAATCCTCTTCTTGGGATTTGGTACCTCCTCAGATGGTGTGTAGTTAGAGACCTCTGTCTCTATTTGTTCTTCCTCCCCTTCTGACTTCTCTAAGATTGGTTCAGATAAGATCTTTGCTTTGTCTACTTCCAGCCTAGCCTTGATGCTTTTTGGTGTGGGTTCCCCATGTTGTTCAATGTAGCTTGCATGTTCAACCTTCATTTTTTCCACCTCCTCTATTTCCTCTACAGTCATTGAGTCTCTCACCATCTTGGTGTACTCCGACTCATGTACTTGGATCTTTCCTTGCTTCCTTTACATCTTATGCTTTTAGATACACTAAGTATCTCTATCTAGATTGATTAGGTTCATAAAACTGAATGTAAAGGTGTTAGGATTTGCAGTTGGTAAAGTAATTAAACTGATCTTTTAACAAACGATGGTATCTGCTAGGGGTTAAAGCAGTAAAACATTAGTCAAAAGTGACAACTGATGGCCTTAATCGAAGGTCAGAAACAGGAGGCGAGAAGGGGAACACACGGTCATAGGATCAACCGATGGTTCCCTCAATTGATGGTTGATTGGTTGAAGCCTCAGAATAGGCGATGGAAACATGCGATGGTTAGGAGGCTAGAACATGTGAAGGTCAGCATAGCCTATGGCCAAGATTGATCGAGAAATACGATGGTGGTTGGTAGTGATGTCGAAACAGTCGATGGTTCAAACAGCCGATGGCAGGATCATGTGATGATTTGAATCAGATAGTGGTACCAGGAGATAGTTAGTCAATGGTGGTGGTCAGATCAGGCGATGGTCGGAGTGACAACTGATGGTGGCTCTGAAGAGGCAACGACAGGTGTTGAAAAGAAAGGAAGGTGGAGCGACGTCTGATGGTGATGATCGGTCATCGATAATTCAGACCGTTCGGGAAGAAGGAAGGCAAAGAAGATGTCGACACAAGGTCAGGGAAAAACCTTAAGTTTTAGGGGTTATGTTGTCGACATTGGTTTCATACTTGCCTGTGGTCTGGAAGCGTCACTCTGGAGTCTTCCTCCTATTTGGGGATGCCTTCATCTTGTTCGGTGCTAATGGCGGGGAGAGTCATCTCTGTCACTTTGGCTTCCTCTGTTGCTTTGTTTGGTAGGGTTTAGCTTGGTAGATTTGGTAAGCGGAAGGCAAAAGAGGATTATTTGGTCAGGTTATATAGTTTTCTGTCTCTTGGTCTACCACTGGGTGTTTTGGCAGGCTCTTCAGACCCTTCGACCATCAGTCGATGGCTTGAGAGGTGGTGAAGGTTCCTTGATCAGCCACCTATCAACTGATGGTGTGCCCACTCTTGTCAGCTGATGGCTCATCAATGACTGACGTCCGATGGACGCCATGTTGTAATCACCCAATGGTTTTTCTCCCTTACCCAACCGATGGTGAGATAGGGTGCTATCAACCGGTGGTTGGGATTCAACGATGGCCTGAAAAAATTGACTCCTGTAATGAAGGACATGTATAATAACTTCATAAATTTTATTAATTGCATACGAAATCCTAACAACCAAGTTGAAACCTTTTTGTAGATAAGATTTTTGACAAAAAATATATTACTTACTAAATTCAAAAGGCACTGGGGCCTTAATCTAAGACCTATTAAAGTACAAATTGTTTATTATATGGAAAAGTGTATAGGAGGGATATAGAAATCCTTGAGTTTCCTCCCAAAAGCCATAATTTAAAGTCTTTAGCTTGACTCTTTGTTTCTAACTTCTCATGGGTTTTCAATTGGAGCATGTCTGGGCTCCTCTAGCTCTAGTTCTAACGTTCTTACAAAGGACTCATATTCATAGTATCTTTTTACTCTGTGTCCATTCACCTTAAAAGTACCAGTCTTTTCACTGGTAATCTCCATCACCCTAGATGGGTAAATCTTGACAACAAAGAATTTTCCAGACCATCTGGACCTTAGTTTTCCTGGGAATAACCTGATTCTTGAACTGAACAATAAAACCTTGTCTTTTTCTAAAACATCTTTACGCTTGATGTGGGAATCATGCCATACCTTTATTCTTTGCTTGTAGTTTTGGGCGCTCTCATAGGCATGTAGCCTCAGTTCCTCAAGTTCATGAAGCTGTAAATACCTTTTCTTCCCAGCTCTGTCTAGGTCCATATATAAGAATTTGATAGCCAAAAGGGCCTTGTGCTCTAGTTCAATAGGCAAATGGCATGACTTTCCATAGATCAATCGGTAGGGGATAGTCCCTATTGGTGTTTTGTAAGCTATTCTATATGCTTACATGGCATCATCCAACTTCATGGACCAATCCTTATGGGTCCTACCAATGATTTTTTCTAATATTTGCTTGATCTATTGGTTGGAAACTTCTATGTGTCCCAACGTCTAGGGATGGTATGGTGTGGCTATTTTATGCTTGACCCTATACTTATTTAGCAGTGCTCCAACTATTTTTTAGTGAAATGGGACCCCCTGTCACTAATGACAGTGTGTGGAACTCCATACCTAGGGAAAATGGTTTTCTCGAATAGTCTCACAACTGCCTTAGAGTCACAAGAGCAGGTTGCTACAACTTCTACCCACTTGGAGACATAATCTATTGCGATGAGAATGTACTTATTTCCTCTAGAGGAGGGGAAGGGTACCATATAATCCACTCCCCAGACATTGAAGATACATATGCATCTCATTCCTTCTGTTGATATTTTTGGTGAGTTGACATTCCTTACAATTCTTTACAAATGACATAACATCCTTGAAGAGTGTCAACCAATAGAAGCCTAATTGTAGAACCTTTGTAGTGGTCCTTTCTCCTCCATGGTGGCCTCCATAAGGTGAGGAATGACATTCCTGGAGTATTTGATGTACTTCTTCTTCCTACACACAACGACGATATAAATTGTCATAACATCTTTTGAATAAGAGAGGGTCGTCCCAGTAATAGCTTTTCAGATCAGAGGACAATTTCTTCTATTTATAGGTAATCTCAGGAGGCAACTTCCCACATGCTAGATAGTTATAAATGTCATCAAACTAAGGTAGGGTTGGTTCAACTGACTGAGCCATCAACAAAGCTTCATCGACGTAGTTGTCATTTACATTCAATTGATTTTCTTCATTGAAAACTATCCTCGACATGTGGTCCATGACTAAATTCTTTATTCCTTTCTTATCAGTAATCTAATGATCAAAGTCTTGTACAAGTAAGGCCATCATAGCAGCCTCGGCTTCGTGTCCTTTTTCTACATAAGATATTTTATAGCCCATGATCAATGTATACTTTCACCTTCGATCCTATTAAGTATGATCTGAACTTATCAAAGGCAAATACGATGGTGAGCATTTCCTTTTCTATGGTGGTATAATTCACTCAAGCCTAGTCTAAAGTCCTACTTGCATAATAGATAGCATGATGCTTCTTATCCTTCCTCTATCCCAGAACAACTCTAATGGCATAGTCACTGGAATCACACATAATTTTGAGTGGTAGTTTCCAGTATAGTGTTTGTAGCATCGGGGCTGATGTCAGGGCATTCTTCAGAAAATTAAACTCTTTGATGCACTTATTAGAAAAATCAAATTTTACGTCCTTAACTAGCAGGTTGGACAAGCTTGTCTATTTTAGAAAAATCCTTAGTGAATCTTCTATAGTATCATGCATGCCTCGGGAAGCTTCTTACTCTTGTAATGGATTTTGGCAGTAGTAATTTTGCTACATCTTCTATTTTTCTTGTATCCACTTACAAGCCCTCCTCAGATATTGTGTGCCCTAGCACTATGCCTTCTGTCACCATAAAATGACATTTTCTCCAATTAAGCACCAGTTGCTTCTCCTCACACCGTTGCAGGACCTTTGATAAATTTTCAAGACATCTGTCAAAGTCTGGTCTGTACATAGAGAACTCGTCCATGAATACCTCCATTATGTCTTCTAAGAAATCTGAAACATGGATATCATGCACCTATGAAAACTAGCGGGTGCATTACATAATCCAAAAGGCATTCTTCTGAAGGCGTACGTCCCATAGATACAGGTGAAAGTAGTCTTTTCTTGATCATCAGGGTGGATAGGGATATGAAATAATCAAGAATATCCATCAAGAAAATAGAAATAGGATTGTCCTGCAAGATGTTCTAAAACTTGGTCAATGAAGGATAGGGGAAAGTGATATTTTCTTGTGGTGGTATTGAGCTTGCGATAGGCGATACACATTCTCCACCCTATAACCTTTAGCGTGGCTACTTCATCCCCATTGCTTCCTTTCACCACCATCATCCCCCCTTCTTTAGCACAACATGGTGGGCTGACCTAGTTGCTATCACTGATGGGGTAGATGATCCCTACTTTACACAACTTTATTATCTCTTTCTTTACTACTTCTTTCAACATCTGGTTTAATTTTCTCAGCGATTGAACCAGTTGTTTGTGAGTTTCTTATAGGTTGATTCTATGCATACATAGAGCTGGACTGAGACCCTTGATATCTTCCATAGAATACCCTATGACCTTCCTATGTAGTATGAGTTCCTTTAGAAACCTTTCAATTTGTCCTTCTATCAGATTTACATTAACTATTACCAGATTCCTCTCTTCATCATCAAGGAATTTGTACTTCACCCTTTCAGGAAGTGGCGTTAATTCTGGCTTTGCTTTTGGTGCTTCCTTCTCTTCAGAGGTCTGTTTGAGTGATGCATATTTCACAGTTTCTACTGTGCTTTCTTCATCACTGAGGTCCTCCTCCTCAGGTTGATTCAAGTAATCAAAAATTTCAACTACCTCATGATCTTCCATATCGGGGTCAGGATTCTTCAAGGCTCGCATGAGTGGATCAACAATGGCCTTATCCTCTTGCACTTCTTCACATTATTGGTTATAGTTATCCATGAAGTAAGCTGACTCAAATAGAGAGGGTACCCTCATAGCGTCTTGTACTAAAAAATTAATGTGGTCATTACAAACACACAGAGTAATGATCCCTTCCGCAATGTCTTTAGAGCTCTTCCTGTGGCAAGAAAAGGTCTTTCGAATATCATTGGGAACTTTGGGTCCTCAATTGTGTCGATCACCACTATATCACATGGTATGAAGAATCGTCCAACCCGATTGGGACATCTTCTACTATTTCCACTGGTCTAGTAAAGGTGTGGTCGGCTAACTTGATTCTCATGCCAATTTTCACTATATTCATTAACCCAAGACTTTGAGCTAGGGTCAGTGGCATAAGGCTAATGCTTGCTCCCAAGTCAGATAACACCTTCCTTTCCACACTATCTTCAACATAAAAGGGGATATTAAATGCCCCTGGGTCTTTCTTCTTTGTGGGTAGCTCAGCTTGAACAAAAGCATTTGACATCTTAGCCAATTGTACTATCTCAACATGATCCCTTCTCCTTCTCTTTGTGATCAAGTCCTTGAAGAACTTAGCATATGTTGGCATCTCTTCAATCGCATCTAGAAACAGGATATCTAGGTGCAATTTCTTCACTACCTCCATAAACTTCTCGTATCTATTCTTTAGATGAGATTCGATCATTTTGTAGGGAAATGGGACCCTCGGAGCATAGGGATTACTTTACGTAAAGACCTCTTCTATAGGATCTGGGTTCTTGACCTTTGCACCCTTCTTCTTTTTGTAATTATCTTCTCCTTTGTCCTTATCAATGGGTTCCTCTCTTTCAGATTCTTCCTACACATTACTTTTTCATGATGTGACTGGTCGCGGTTTCTTTCTTTATTGGAGTTCTTGGTATCAGGATCTTCCAACGTCCTTCTTGATCAGAGCGTGGCCATCTTTGCAGTCTCTGTGTTTGATGGAATCTTCTATGAAGGGTTCTTCACGAGTTCTGTCAGCTGGGCTAGTTGTTGATCAATTTGTCTTTGATGTGTTTGCATTTCCACCATTTTGCATCGTGCTTAACACCTCCGAGTTGGTGATGGTGCTTTGGGTAAGCTGGTCATTCACAGAAGCTTGCCTTTTTGCAAAATCAAATAGCTGAGTGATCATGTCCAGTTGGTTGTTATCTTTGGTCTGACTCTAGCTTTGATTTCCCTGACTTTGTTGGCTTGTATTTTTGTTTTGACTTTGATAGTTATTTTTGTTCATCTGATAACTAGCAATTCTAGTATAATGAGTTGGCCCACCTTTCTTCTCAAATCCTAGAGGCAGATTAGATGACTCACTCGATTGATGAGAATTCTCAACAGTGTCTTTGTTGCCATAATTTAATCCTGGATGGTCTGGACATTTAAAATTTGCATAAGAGACATTTTTGGTCTCTCCTTCACTTTCACTTTCTTCACTTTCTTTCGGCCATGTATGGATACAATTGTCGACTTCATGGTCTCCTTCTCCACATGTAACACACTTCATGACTTTCTCAATGTGTTTCTTACCTTTTCCTCCAATGTCTTTTAAGTGTTTCACATCTATAGCAATCTTATGAATTTGAGCTCTAATGGTTTTCCAGAGCCTTGGCTTCGATTGATGGTCCTTCAGAGCCACCCTTCTTGGCTGAACCTCTATCACTTATTTCGTACTCTATGCCTACTTACAATGCAGTCATGGTGTTGATGATCTTCATAGTTCTACTCAGCTTCTTTCCAAGGAAATCACTCCCTGTGCCTGCATTTAGCGAAGTCCGTTCTGTTGGAGTCATCCCATTCTAGAATGTTGTAACCAGGAACCCTTTGTGGTATTTATGATGAGGACAATCCCTTTGATATTCTTAATACTGTTCCCAAGCTTCATGAAGATTTTCTCCAAGTTTTTGCACAAAGTAAGTGATATTTTGCATGTTTCAAATAGTCCTCTAAGTGGGGTAGAATTTAGTGATGAAAGCATCAATAAGGGGCCTCCATACATCTATGGATTGGTGGGGTAGATTAAGATACCAGGACAGAGCTTTATCTTCAAGAGAGGAATTGAATCCTTTGTAATATATAACTTCTTGAGGAACTCCCCTCATCTTGATGGTGTCGAAGATATTTTTGAAGGCGTCAAGATGATGGTAAGGATTTTCGTTCTTGGAATTCCCTTTGAAAAGGCTTGTTCTGGATCATCAAGATTATGGTATGTTTTAGCTCGAAATTAGCCACGTCAAATTGTGGGATAACAATCAGGCATCTTGGTTCATTGGCCCTAGTTGCGTCTAGCTCTCTAAGAGTTTTTTCTTCCTCATCATCTTCACCTTCACTGTCTTGGTCGTCACGTTCACAATCACGTTCATGTTCTCAATCACATTCACATTTATGGTGATTCCTTTCGTGTCCTCTATTTCGGTGATGGAGGTGCTCGTGATGGTGCTGTTCCTTTCCACATCGCTCTTCCTCGTGGTGGTGACTGTTTGAGTGGCGTTCTTCCTCTTCGATTTCTTGATGTTGATGATTATGTCAGACTCTTGCATTCTGATCCTCCCTAGTAAGTCTACTATCTCTATGAGGCAACATGATCTCTTGATGAGAGGGATGATGTATTGATTAAACCTGCCTCCTTTCTTAGGCTCCCTAAAATTAATTCACACAGTCAAGTTAGAAAACTGGATGTGAAAAACAAAATAGTTAAAGCAACATGGATATGGCGGGTTTAGGGGTTTGTGCAATCGAGCTTATGGACAGACTTGAGGCATGGTTGTATAGTGAGTAGACTCATGTTCTTAATAGTACTTTTAGCCTTATCCCCGAAAAATAGTGCCAAAAAGTTGGATGGCCTAAATCTCGTCCAAATTGGAGCAGATCTAGAGTAGTTGGACTCTTAGATTTATAACATGACACTCAGGCCCCAACAACTATTATATGGGGTCTGATGTAGTAGATCAGGTTCGAATCACATGGACAAGGTTGGTAAGTACTAAGAACGTAGAGCCTCAAACTTAGATACATCAAACAAAATGATAGACCGAGATAGTGTTTCCTAAGGAAAGGTGTTACTCCAAACAAAGTAATAATAAATAAGAGAAGATAACAAAACAAGAGAACCAAAATCAAACAAGAAAGATGAACCAAAATATGGAAGGGAACTTGTATTAGGTTTCACATACTAAGATCTCTCACCAACATGCAATACTCACACCCTTTAGTATACCCTTATCAAGATTACACACAATGATCATATATGTCTATTCCCTTCTCTCTCGAGCTTAGGATAAATCTAGGTTATAAAGTCATCTCTCTCTTGAGAAGATAAACAAATAAACCCAAAGCAAATCATATGACCATTAGCTTTAGCATTTTAACATTTTCATGCATTACTTCTACTCCATAACACTTAGATAAGGTTAGTACCACTTTTTTGAGGTATCAAAAATCAAGCACCACAAGATGGTAGCTAAGCATGCATGTTAAGCATTCAAGAACAAGAGTATGGAGATAACCATCTTTAAGGATATATATATATATATATATATATATATATATATATATATATATATTCCAAAAGGATGTAAGTATATACATGTTGGTAGAGCCTTAGTGGCTACTTCCAACCCAAGTGAAGTGTTTAGCCACTCATTCTCATGAGTAGCATTTTGGGTTTACAAATGGATGGGGACATGGAGAAGTGTAAGAAGGGGAATATGAAAAAAAGGAAAAGAAAGTCGAAGCAGGGGACCGGTGGATATGCTGATGGTGACCAGGTGATGGCCACAACCGATGGTCTAGTTTTGTTGCTCCTGGCTCGAAGCAACAATGCAGGCAATATTGTTTCCTCATTCCTCCTCCCGACACTGGAGGAACTCTGGGAATGGGTGAGAGTGAACGGGTGAGGGTCTGGATGTCGAGACTGATGAACTCTTATCCGTCGCTCCTATCAGCCAGTGGCGGCGAAGATCAATCGATGGTGGCTTCATGTTTGGTTGACAACGCTCGCTCGGGAGTGGAGTGTGTGACGATTATCCTATTTATGTAGCTGGTCACTCCTCTTTATAGGCGTCGGTCTGCGGTCCTTTACGTGCGTCCCAATCCTCCCAGGTACCCGTCCTCGAGGCACATGCTAAACGATCCTGCGTACGGTACATGTTAGGGTCTCCATCAGATGTTAGTAGCAAGCGCACTATCAGTTGATGGGTGCAGACTCCACACCAAATGACAGGCACAGACACACCACTGATTGTCACACACAGACGCGCCATCGGCTGGTGGGTGTTGGGGCATCACCGATTGATTCTTGCATGTTTGTCTACGATTGACATGCACATATGCTGTAAGGACTGCCACCAAACCAACAGAAAAATCATTACTAATTAAGCAGAATAAACATAAACATCGAATTAACAAAAACCACTAAATTTAAAACCATTTTGCAAGAAGATCCTTTTCCAGATAATTCTTACCGAAAGATCCAAAACTCATACATATCATGATTTACATTGTACAACATTGTTTCATCTCATCTCGAGGAGAACATATAACAGTTGCTCTATCAAAACACAAACTGGAGCAACATAAAACCTCAAGGCATACAAGCCAAAATCTCAGATTGTTCATGAAACCATTACGAACTAACTCCAAGGACCTGAGAGTACAGAGATAACACATAGGACTTCTATCTACATGACATGACAGACAATACACTCAACCTAAGCTGTTACTGCTACCCCAGCTGTTGTTCCTTCTCTGCATAAAGGTCTCCACCGCTTCGTGCTCATCCACCTAAAAATTGTGGATCCCATGGGGTGAGACAATTATCCCAATGAGAGATATAACTCTCCACCGGCCATATTATTATTACAGATAAACATAATAAAATTGAGTAGGGGATTCTTTTATATTTAACATGTAGGATTATTCATCATATGAATAGGATAAAGTAATCTCTTTTCTTAAGAAAAATGATGCATCTACCCATGGTAGAGTAATAAACCATCTATCTACCTTAGAAGGAATGTAAAGGAACATAAACAACATCTATCAAGCTAAGATGTATAACTGAATTGCACATCAAACAATGTTTTCCGTATTCAATCTTTAAGCAGATATGCTACACGGTTGAACAGATTTTACAATCACACTTATGCCCTGAGGAGATGAAGTATACCCCATTCATCTCCAACCGACCACAAACTTCTCACAAGTCGGTACCATATAAGGTCAATGGGAGAGCCAGTTGCCATGTCCTCAGCTGTCTCAGTCAGTATGAGACCACTGGCAGTGACATCTCATGTTAATCTGCAAAAGAGCGTGCCAGGGTACCAGGCATCTTCGCTCAGAGATACAACTTCAACTGCACTCTCTTAGGGGAACATCTACTAACAACTGTCCCCAGTAATAAAAATTACTGAGTCATGGCCTATAACCATACTCTGAGCCACGATCCAGTTCACCATGCTCAATTGAGACATTTATTTAGAGTTCGTAAGGGGATCAACTCACACATGGCCATCCGTTTATACTTACACCCCCACATATTAAAAAATATGCACTCCGGGTTATGCCGCGGGAAACCCGTTTCACCATTCAGAAAATCCTGACGCTAATGGATCTATGGTCAGGGCAATGCTGTGTGGTTTCTAGTGATAAATTAAATGCATTACAACATTCTTTTAGCATCAAACAAATTGTTATCATTAACCACAACAATGCTACCAAGAAAGGTGTAATACATCTATCAAGTACTTTTCAAATCTTTAAGACCCATGATACATGGGATCTCAGTCCCTTATCACATTAATAGGAATTCTCATCCCTTCACATCATCATTATCATGATTACTGGATCTGGGTATTCAAACCATTAGATCGCCACCTAACATTTCTACCTTTATAAAAAGTAACCATTACCTATAGGTCCTCAGACCAAGGTATTCATTTAAGTATTTCACAAAGCTCACATGGTTTGATTACACATCTTGTCACCTCTCACTAGGCAACAATTATTCACATGGCTCACAAGGCCATTAAACATCTTGTCACCTCTCACTAGGCAACAACTATTCAAATGGTTCACAAGGCCATTAAACATCTTGTCACCTTTCACTAGGCAACAACTATCTTTTAGGTCATCATACCTTATAAACATTATTCTTATTATATAAGTATTTAGCATACTTCACAAGGCTTATTCAATAAGATAAGTACAACCTTCCCATTTAGGGTTTCTCTTTACAACCGAATAGGGTTTCAAGTGCATATTACCAATTCAAACCCTAATTCATTGCTCCACACATATTAGGAGCATATATTGATATCATAAGTATGCAATCATACTTATCTGTTCTCATTATTTATCATTAAATGATTATCAACACAAGGTATGATTTTCTCTCACATCCTTACTAGGATATTGATTACATCAAGCTTTTGGTTCAATCCTCCTCTTTGAGGAATGTTAGTTCATCATTAACAATTCACATCATCTTTTATATTGCAATTAATTCAACATGCAACATATGTCACTCAATCAATTACATATGATTGAAGTGTCTCTACCCTATTGGGTATCAAGATGTGTGTACATTATCATATCATGCTTTAAGCTACATTCTTTATTTCATGTTGTGTATACAAATCGAGCATGCGAGATAGTCACATCACCATGTCATGTTTTAGGGTGTATCCCCTAATCACCATATCATGTGTCCATATCAAATTGACTATCACTTAGTTCTTAACATTTCAAGATAACTTCATATTGGGTATGAGCTATGTGCTTGACCCCATATCAGGTATAAGATATGTGCTTGATACCATATCGTGCACAAGATGTGCACTATATCAGGCATAGAGCATATGCCTTATCATGTATCATTTGAGTGGTATACATATAAGATACCGTATTTGTTTCCCATTCATGATTATCATATCAGAAATCCATGTCGGGTAACATATCGATTTACCATGTTAGGTGGACCCTTAGACTCCTAACCCCTTCATTCCTTCAAGGATCAACCTTATCATATAGTTTACTTGACAAGCTAGGTGTCTTATTGAATTCTCATACCACAATCCATTACAAAAAGGGTAGGGTATATCGTGTTTCAATCCATCATCTAGGGTTTTCCACCAGATTGGG
This sequence comes from Alisma plantago-aquatica, assembly GCA_963693085.1. Lineage (NCBI taxonomy): Eukaryota > Viridiplantae > Streptophyta > Magnoliopsida > Alismatales > Alismataceae > Alisma > Alisma plantago-aquatica. The sequence goes on from OY856409.1 coordinate 869,939,558, forward strand.
TAAATTATGCCGTATCGTGCATGAATTATGAATTGAACCTCATATCATTCAAAAAATAGGAGTAGGTTCTATTTCTATCAATCAAGGGATATCATTCATATCGTCCATGTGGTATCACTCACCACTTGTATCGGCTTACCCATCACCTAGGGTTATCCAACTCTATATTGTTTAGAGTGTTCACTATCTCTCTATCGTGTAAGAGGTGTAGTCTTAGGTTTGTATCGTGTATAAGAGGTAAGTGGGTATCTCCCATATCGTGCAAAGGGCATGGCTCATATTGTATTGAGCTAACATCTATCCCCATATTGGGTTAACCCCTATCTCGGGTTTCATATCGGGTTGAGGTATTTCAACCATATCAGGTTACACCTTATATTTTAATCCATGTTTTATAGTATGCATAAGTGTATACTCAATCCATCATATCATACTCGATATGTGTTCTTGAAGGTATCGTGTACTAGAGGTGTATTACATGATCATGCCGTGCAAAGAGCATTGGCTATTCTTACTCATATCGGGTTACCCAAACTAGGGTTTCATATCGACTTACAAGTATACCCTTGTTCCTATATCATGCATGGAGTCTATACTTGACTTCCTATCATGCACTAGGTATAATGTTAACACCATATCGTGTTCCAAGGTATGAACTTCATCTCCATATCATGCAAGGAGATATAATCTCACAAGCATATCGTGCAAGCGATGCATGTATATTAACATATCGGGTATGAGCTACTTGTTTGCATGCTTGAACTCGATATCACTTTATAAAGTGATACCATCTTATTCAAGCTCTAAACCTTCATTCTAACTATTATAGTTTATGAATAACAGGTCTTGGCAATTCTTAAAACTCATGGATTGATCAAGTATTCAATAAACTCAAAATTAAAGGTGATCCTCTAGAGTAACAAGTTAAGTGGTAAATAATAACACGATTGGGTTTAAGTTATATAACCCACCTTGTGAACAACTTCAAAGCTCCAAGCTCCAAAGCTTTACGTTCCTAAGGTTGAAGATGAACTGCTCCAAGGTCCAAGGCTCGTTCACAACTCCTCCATAGACAATAAATCACTATAGTTAAGCACTTGGTGAAGAAGGAAAGAAAGGAATATTCATAACCCGATATCCTACTTCAACTAAGGTTGAAGATGACCAAACACTTATTTAAAGCTTGGTGCTAGATCTCTCCTTGCTCCTTGAGATAATTTGCATGATACCTAGGCTTTGCATGATATCTCCAAGGGATATGGTTGTGAGGACAGTAAACTTTCATAAGTTGGTGAAAGGTGAAGTATATATACTTGGTTTCATGAGATAAAGTGTATAAGAGGTGTCTTCACCTCAAGCTACTAGATGACACGTGACCATGCATGGTTGACACATGGCCATTAATGCACACATCTATATCTTTCCATGCAAGAGTTTTGAGGATAAGCTAGATACAATATCTCAGCCATCCTTTATCTACTTGGATATGTTACCTCATCTTTATCTCATCAACAACGAAACCCGATACACTTTATGCAAGGGGCTTTGCAACCCGTCATGGACCACCTCCTTGAGGTTCTCTGCCTGTCATGGCCTTTGCCAAGGCTCAACAAACTGATAGGAGACCTCTATGATGGCTCCTTGGCCGATAGGACTCCTATGTCAAGCCTACAACCCGATGCATCACATATACGACTTCTCCTTCAACTCTTTCCTTGGTCTTTCCATCACCAAGAGTATCATCACTCAAACGTGATTCAACATAGTGTCTCCTTATTTCTCTTCTCTCTAAAAGATACATAGAGGGAGTAGGGATACTCTAGAGGTTGTAATTTGCATTTCAACCCCATCTTGTTAGGTAAATTACAAATTGTACCAAAATTGGTGCATAAAGTACTAGCATTGTTCAAATAGGTTATAACTTGGGATTTAGGATTTCCACAAGCCACCACTTGGCATCATACTCTCTCTTATGATATTAAACATGTGACATATTGAAATGTAACCCCTCATATTGGGTAAATTGCACATTTCACTTAAACTATCTGTTATTGCACAAATAGTTTGCAAATAAGCTCAAACTTAACAATAAACTTCACAAGAAGCCTTAATTACTTTTAAAAAGATTAGAATAAGTTACAAGTAACTTACTTAAACAAAACTCCTAGGGTTAAGTCATAACCCAGGTCAGGGGTATTACAATTATAAACCCCTAACAAGGATTTCATCCCCGAAATCCCAAATGAAGGAAGACAATTGTCGTTCATGCATCTTATCATCAAGTTTCCACATAACATCTTGATGTTATGGAGATGCCATTGAACTTTGACCAAGACAAAGTCCTTCCATAAAAGATCATCATAAGATCAGTCACACGTGACACATACTCAACTATCCTATCCATTACTGACTGTAGAGTCATCCCTGTGTCAAGTAACATTTTCTAAGTTGGAGAAGTACTATTCATACTTTGAATAATTCAGGTGTCAATCCTTATTGACTCACATCTTTTATGTGACAAGATTATAGGGAGTCTTCCGTACTCCTTACTTAGTTTAGCATTTCACTTTCAAGAAGAGATCAGGGTTACGTTTTGTCACCCACTTGGGACTACATGTCTTATCATACATCTTTAGTGCCACTCTAATCTGTTATCACAACACAAAACTTTCTTATGACTTGTATCAACCATCTTCCTAATTATACATTTTCTTCTCATAAGGAAAAGTCACTTACTAAAGAAGAGCTTATCTCAGAGATACCTCTAGATGTTATGAACAGACTGCCTCAACAGATCTAGATAGGGATACATTAATGAATTATTTTTAGCTTTGATAGGCTTCCTCTCAAAACAATTCTACAATTGTCCTTCAATTAATACATCCTTATCATTGTTATGTTTATGCAGAGCATAAACCCCTAACATATGGTCTCCATACTAGAGTTATCTCAAGGTTGCCCCTTCTAGGTAACCAATTATTATTCATCTTATCAGAATTAGTATTCTCACTTCCCCATACCGCCTGGCACATCTTAGATTACCTGAATTCCTTACATTGGTATCCTTCACATGTATCGAAAACACATTACATCCTCATTATTTCCATCTCTCTATTGTTAATACTAGAGTCAAACATATAAATGTATCTTTCTTTTATCTTGGGACATAATATATTACACATATCTTTATCTTGGAACCAAAGTCTAAGACAAACTGATACTTTTCTAAGTATCCATCAACAAATTACTTCTAACTCATGCACATAAAGTGTCCTCAGACTCACTTGATTGCCATGTCTCTGAAAGGAAAGAACACAAAGGAACATATTCCTCTTATCACCCCATCATTACCCAAGGTTGTTCATCAAAGAGGAGACATCATCATCTCCTAAGATTATTACATGAGCTTTCACTATTTATGAGTCATTTACACTTGACTCATCTTAAGTTCCTAGTCATCTGCATAGGAATTATTGAGTCGATTACATATCATCATACCTTACTTTATTAATGGCTAACATGTTCATGAACAATTTATGATTTTATCACATTTCTCATTTCCAAATTATGGAAAAGATCTTTTCTATTCATACAGACTTTATTGAATAGGGATCATTTCCCTCATTCTCTTTCTCTTATCATGAGGATTATGCTTTTTACTTCCTCATATACATAGATTGATCTGAGATCACTTCAGATTCCAATTTATTGCACTTGGGATGTGATAAAATTATCCATACCATATGTCCAATTTCGTTATGCTCATTAGATTGTCTCATAATGACTACTTGATCAGAGTAATCAGAAAGATAACAATCTAAGAGTTCCATACTTACCTTATCTTCAATAGTTGAATACCTGGCCAGGGTATACAAGTACTGAGATTAGGTGGTATGCACTTTGTTTACTATCATGTTCCTTACTTTCCATATCATCGAAAACATAAAACCTAGCATCCCTGGATTTTTCTCTATGCATCACCTTTACACCTCATCCTCTTTCACACAGATTAAAGAAATTGTAAAACATTTAAAAGATTACTGAGCAAAATGCAAGTCCTCATCTTCATTGTGTCCTTATAGGACAAGTCAATGGAAGCTCAATAACAACTACTTTCTCACATTTAACAAATAGAATCATGAAATGACATATCAGAATGACACTATTTCATCTAACATGTCTCAATTCGTGGAATGTTTACTACCTCAGGCTGATTCATTTCATAGAATCTTGTCGTTGCCTGATCCCAATGTCGTACTCTATTGGTCGGTGTTGATGGACCTACTCGGGACATCTGTCTACGTCCTCGTATGCCACAGATAGACCATTGCCTTTGAGAGCCTTGTTGACTCTGCCTCGGTGGTTGGGTCATTTCCTCCTTCCTTTTTGGACAAAAGGATCTAATATTCCCAAACTGTTTACACTTATAACACATCTTATAAGCATCCCCTGGCCTTGTCGGCCTTATAAATGATGTAGAGGGAAAATCAAGAGTTCTAACTGGTGGAACATCAGGTCCTTTTCCCTTTCTTGGTAACCACTGCCCTGGTGCATTAGACATCGGTTGCACTGGTGGTACCAAAAACTTCCCCTTTTTAGAACTACTAGGCATCTTTTCCCGAGTTTGGATAGGTCTTTTCTTAATTCCTACCTCATTATCCTCTTTTGGACAGTCTTTTATGATATGTCATGGTTTCCTACTCCTGTAGCAAACCCTGATTTTAGGTTGTAACCTAAGTCTTTCAATATTTTCAACTGCCCCAACATAACTATGTTGATCTAAAACTCTGTCAGAGCCCATAACTTCATCATTAAGGGGTGGTAACTTAGGTTGTGTTACTAATACCCAGTCCACTATACACATCACTGCTGTCCTAAACTGCCCAACAATGGTATCAAAAGAAGGATCCCTTATCATATCTGGATCATCTTGGGGATTCTCAGGTAGTCGTTCTTCTCTCGCCTGACCCCTTGCACCTTCCCTTGGTACAGTAGCATTGCTTTCAGCAATGTACTCCTTGTTTTCTCCAGACATCTTTAGGCTTTACTCTATCTTTTGCATAAGAAGAAGTCACTATAAGATATACTGGAGGACACTAGAATAGACTCAACACCTTACTCCAATGTCTTTGTAGACTCAACGAACCTTAAGCTTTGATACCAAACTTGTAACGACCACCACCAAACCAACAAACAAATCGTTATTAATTAAGCGGAATAAACATAAACAGCGGATTAACAAAAATCACTAAAATTTAAAACCTTTTTGCAAGAAGATCTTTTTCCAAATAATTCTTACTGAAAGATCCAAAACTCATACATATCGTGATTTACATTGTACAACATTGTTTTGTCTCATATCGAGGACAACATATAATAGTTTCTCTATCAAAACACATACTGGAGCAACATAAAACCTCGAGGCATAGAAGCTAAAATATTAGATCATTCATGAAACCATTACAAACTAACTCCAAGGACCTGAGAGTATAGAGACGACACATAAGACTTCTATCTACATAACATGATAGACAATACACTCAACCGAATTTGTTACTGCTTCCCCAGCTGTTGTTCCTTCTTTGCAGAAAGGTCTCCACCGCTTCTTGCTCGTCCACCTCAAATTGTGGATCCCAAGGGGTGATACAATTGTCTCAGCAAGAGATATAACTCTCCACCGACCATATTATTATTGCAGATAAACATAATAACATTGAGAAGGGGATTCTTTTATATTTAACAATCAAGATTATTCATCGTATGAACATGATAAAGTAATCTATTTTCTTAAGAAAAATGATGCATCTACCCATGGTAGAGTAATAAACCATCTGTCTAACTTACAAGGAATGTAAAGGAACATAAATAACATCTATCAAGCTAATATGTATAACTGAATTGACATTAAACAATGTTTTCTATATTCGATCTTTAAGCAGATATGCTACATGACTGAACATATATTACAATCACACTTATGCCCTAAGGAGATGAAGTATACCCCATTCATCTCCAACCAACCACAAACTTCTCACAAGTCGGTACCATACAAGGTCAATGGGAGAGCCGGTTGCCATGAACTCAGCTGTCTCGGTCAGTACGAGACCACTAGCAGTGACATCTCGTGTCAATCTACAAAAGAGTGTGCTAGGGTACTAGGCATCTTTGCTCAGAGCTATAACTTCAACTACACTGTCTTAGGGGAACATATACTAAATAACATCCCCAGTTATGAAATTACTGAGTCATGGCCTATAGCCATACTCTGAGCCACAGACTAGTTCACCGTGATCGATTGAGACATTTATTTAGAGTTTGTAAGGGGATCGGCTCACACATGGCCGTCCATTTATACTTACGCCCCCACATATTCAAGAATATGCACTCCAGGTTATGCCACGGGGAACCCGTTTCACCATCCAGCAAATCCTGACGCTGACGGATCTATGGCCAGGACAACGTTTTATAGTTTCTAGTGATATATTACATGCATTACAACATTCTTTTAGCATCAAACAAATTATAATCATTAACCACACCAATGCTACCAAGAAAGGTGTAATACATCTATCAAGTACTTTTCACATCTTTAAGACCCATGATACGTGGGATCGTAGTCCCTTATCACATTACTGGGAATTCTCATCCCTTCACATCATCATTATCATGATTACTGGATCTGGGTATTCAAACCCTTAGATCGCCACATAACATTGCTACCTCGGTAACAGGTAACCATTAACTATAGGTCCTCATTCCAAGGTATTAATTTAAGTATTTCATATAGCTCACATGGTTTGATTAAACATCTTGTCACCTCTCACTAGGCAACAATTATTCACATGGCTCAGAAGGTCATTAAACATCTTATCACCTCTCACTAGGCAATAACTATTATATGGTTCACAAGGCCATTAAACATCTTGTCACCTTTCACTAGGCAACAACTATCTTTAAGGTCATCGGACCTTATAAACATTATTCTTATTATATAAGTATTTAGCATACTTCACAAGGCTTACTCAATAAGAGAAGTACAACATTCCCATTAAGGGTTTCTCTTTATAGTCGAATATGGTTTCAAGTTCATATTACCAATTCAAACCCTAATTCATTGCTCTACACATCTGAGGAGCATATATTAATATCATAAGTATGCAATCATACTTATCTGTTCTCATCATTTATCATTAAATGATTATCAACACAAGGTATGCGTTTCTCTCTCATCCTTACTAGGATATTGATTACATCATGCTTTTGGTTCAATCCTCCTCTTTGAGGAATATTAGTTCATCATTAACAATTCACATCATATTTTATATTGCAATTAATTCAACATGCAACATATGTCACTCAATCAATTACATATGATTGAAGTGTCTCTACCCTATTGGGTATCAAGATGTGTGTACATTATCATATCATGCTTTAAGCTACATTCTTTATTTCATGTTGTGTATCCAAATCGAGCATGTGAGATAGTCACATCACCATGTCATGTTTCAGGGTGTATCCCCCAATCATCATATCATGTGCCCATATCAAATTGACTATCACTTAGTTCTTAACATTTCAAGATAACTTCATATCGGGTATGAGCTATGTGCTTGACCCCATATCGGGTATAAGTTATGTGCTTGATACCATATCCTGCACAAGACGTGCACTATATCGGGCATAGAGCATATGCCTCATCATGTATCATTTGAGTGGTATATATACAAGATACCATATCGGTTTCCCATTCAGGATTATCATATCGGGTGTCCATGTCGGGTAACATATCGGGTTACCATGTTAGGTAGACCCTTAGACTCATAAGCCCTTAATTCCTTCAAGGATCAACCCTATCATATAGTTTACTTGACAAACTAGGTGTCTTATTGAATTCTCATACCACAATCCATTACACAAAGGGTAGGGGGTATATCATGTTTCAATCCATCATCTAGGGTTTTCCACCAGATTGGGTAAATTATGCCATATCGTGCATGAAGTATGAATTGATCCTCATATTGTTCACAAGATAGGAGTAGGTGCTATTCCTATCAATCAAGGGATATCATTCATATTGTCCATGTGGTATCACTCACCACTTGTATCGGCTTACCCATCACCTAGGGTTATCCCACTCTATATTGTTTAGAGTCTTCAATATCTCTCTATCGTGCAAGAGGTGTAGTATTAGGCTTGTATCATGTATAAGAGGTAAGTGGGTATCTCCCATATCGTGCAAAGGGCATGGCTCATATCGTAAATGAGCTAACATTTATCCCCATATTGGGTTAATCCTTATCTCAGGTTTCATATCGGGTTGAGGTATTTCAACCATATCGAGTTACACCCTGTATTTTAATCCATGTTTTATAGTATGCATAAGTGTATACTCAATCCATCATATCATGTACCAGATGAAGGTATCATATACCATAGGTGTATTACATGATAATATCATGCAAAGAGCACTTGCTATTCTTACTCATATCGGGTTACCCAAACTAGGGTTTCACATCGAGTTACAAGTATACCCTTGTTCCTATATCGTGCATGGTCTATACTTGACTTCCTATCGTGCACTAGGTATAGTGTTAACACAATATCGTGTTCCAAGGTATGAACTTCTCTCCATATCGTGCAAGGAGATATAATCTCACAAGCATATCGTGCAAGTGATGCATGTATATTACCCTATCGGGTATGAACTACTTGTTTGTGTGCTTGAACCCGATATCACTTTATAAAGTGATACCATCTTCTTCAAGCTCTAGACCTTCATTCTATCTATTTTAGTTTATGAATAATAGGTCTAGGCAATTCTTAAAACTCATGGATTAATCAAGTATTCAATAAAAACTCAGAATTAAAGGTGATCATCTAGTGTAACAAGTTAAGTGGTAAATAATAACATGATTGAGTTCAAGTTATATAACCCGCTTTGTGAACAACTTCAAATCTCCAAGCTCCAAATCTTTACGTTCCTAAGGTTGAATATGAACTTCTCCAAGGTCCAAGGCTCGTTCACAACTCCTCCATAGACAAGAAATCACCATAGTTAAGCACTCAGTGAAGAAGGAAAGAAAGGAATATTCATAACCCGATATCCTACTTCAACCAAGGTTGAAAATGACCAAAGCGTTACCTAAAGCTTGGTTCTTGATCTCTCCTTTATCCTTGAGCTACTTTGCATGATACCTAAGGGGATTTTCATGATATCTCCAAGGGATATGGTTGTGAGGATCGTAAGCTTTCATAAGTTGGTGAAAGGTGAAGTATACATACTTGGTTTCATGAGATAAAGTGTATAAGAGGTGTCTTCACCTCAAGATACTAGATGACACGTGGCCATGCATGGTTGACACATGGACATGCATGCACACATCTATATCTTTCCATGAAAGAGTCTTGAGGATAAGCTAGAGACAATATCTTGACTATCCTTTATTTTCTTGGATAAGTTTCCTCATCTTTATCTCATCAACAAGGCAACCCGATACACTTTATGCAAGGGGCTTTACAAACCATCATGGACCACCTCCTTGACGTGCTCTGCCTGTCATGGCCTTTGAAAAGGCTCAAAAAATTGATAGGAGACCTCTATCATGGCTCCTTGGCCGATACGACTTCTATGTCAAGCCTACAACCCGATACATCACATATAAGGCTTCTCCTTCAACTCTTTCCTTGGTCTTTCCATCACCAAGAGTATCATCACTTAAATGTGATTCAACATATTGTCTCCTTCTTTCTCTTCCCTCTAAAAGATACATAGAGGGAGTAGGGACACTCTAGAGGTGGTAATTTGCATTTCAACCCCATCTTGTTGGGTAAATTACAAACTGTACCAAAATTGGTGCACAAAGTACTAGCATTGTTCAAATAGGTTATAACTTGGGATTTAGGCTTTCCACAAGCTACCACTTGGAATCATACTCTCTATTATGATATTCAACATGTGACATATTGCAATGTAACCCCTCATCTTGGGTAAGTTGTACATTTCACTCAAATTATCAATTATTGCACAAATAGTTTGCAAATAAGCTCAAACTTAACAATAAACTTCACAAGAAGCCTTAATTACTTTTCAAAAGATTAGAATCAGTTGTAAGTAACTTACTTAAACAAAACTCCTAAGGTTAAGTCATAACCTAGGTCAGGGGTATTACAATTATAAACCCCTAACAAGGATTTCATCCCTGAAATCCCAGATGAAGGAAGACAATTGTCGTTCATGCATCTTAATATCAAGTATCCACATAACATCTCGATGTTATGGAGATGCAATAGAACTTTGACCAACACAAAGTCCTTCCATAAGAGATCATCATAAAATCGGTCACACACGACAAATACTCAGCTTTCCTATCCATTACTAATTGCGGAGTCATCCCTGTGTCAAGTAACATTTTCTAAGTTGGAGAAGTACTATTCATACTTTGAATAATTCATGTGTCAATCCTTATTGACTCACATCTTTTATGTGACAAGATTCTAGGGAGTCTTCCATACTCCTTACTTAGTTTAATATTTCACTTTCAAGAAGAGATCAGGGTTACATTTTGTCACCCACTTGGTACTATAGGTCTTATCATACATCTTTAGTGCCACTCTAATCTGTTATCACAACATAAAACTTTCTTATGACTTGTATCAACCATCTTCCTAATTATACATTTTCTTTTCTTAAGGAAAAGTCACTTATTAAAGAAGAACTTATCTCAGAGATACCTCTAGATGTTATGAATAGACTGCCTCAATAGATCTAGACATGGATACATTAATGAATTATTTTTGCCTTTAATAAGCTTCCTCTCAAAACAATTCTACAATTGTTCTTCAATTAATACATCCTTATCATTGTTCTGTTTATGCAGAGCATAAACCCCTAACATATGGTCTCCATAATAGAGTTATCTCAAGGTTGCACTTCTAGGTAACCAAACCTTATTCATCTTATCAGAATTAGTATTCTCACTTCCCCATACCGCCTAGCACATCTTAGATTACCATAATTCATTACCTTGGTATCCTTCACATGTGTCAAAAACATATTACATCCTCATTATATCCATCACTCTATTGTTAATACTAGATTCAAACATATAAAAGGATCTTTCTTTTATCTTGGGACATAATATATTACACATATCTTTATCTTGGAACCAAAGTCCAAAACAAACTGATACTTTTCTAAGTATCCATCAATAGATTCCTTCTAACTCATGCACATCAAGTGTCCTCTAACTCACTTGATTGTCATGTCTCTGAAAGAAAAGAACACAAAGGAACATATTCCTCTTATCACCCCATCATTACCCATGGTTGTTCATCAAAGAGGAGACATCATCATCTCCTAAGATTATTACATGAGCTTTCATTGTTTATGAGTCATTTACACTTGTCTCATCTTAAGTTCCTAGCCATCTACATAGGAATTATTTAGTCGATTACATATCATCATCCCTTCATTTATTAGTGGCTAACATGTTCATGAACATTTTATGATTTTATCACATTTCTCATTTCCACATTATGGAAAAGATCTTTACTATTCACACAAACTTTATCGAACATGGATCATCTCCATCGTTCTCTTTCTCTTATCACGAGGATTATGCTTTTTACTTCCTCATATACACAGATTGATATGAGATCACCTCAAATTCCAATTTATTGCACTTGGGATGTGATAAAATTATCCATGCCATATGTCCAATTTCGTTATGCTCACTAGATTGTCTCAGAATGAGTACTTGATTAGAGTAATCAGAAAGATAACAATCTAAGAGTTCCATACCTACCTTATCTTCAATAGTTGAATGTACTGAGATTAGGTGGTATGCACTTTGTTTACTATCATGTTCCTTACTTTCCATATCATCAAAAACATAGAACTTAGTATCCCTGGATTTTTCTCCAGGCATCACCTTTACACCTCGTCCTCATTCACACTGATAAAAGAAATTGTAAAACATTTAAAAGATTACTGAGCAAAATGTAAGTCCTCATCTTCCTTGTGTCCTTATAGGACTAGTCAAAGGAAGCTCAATAACAACTACTTTCTCACATTTAACAAATAGAATCATGAAATGACATATCAGAATGACACTATTTCATCTGACCTGTCTCAATTTGTGGATTGTTTACTACCTTAGGCTGATTCCTTTCATAGAATCTTGTCATTGTCTGATCCCAATGTCGTGCTCTATTGCTCAATGTTGATGGACCTGCTCAGGATGTCTATCTATGTCCTCATATGCCACAACTAGACCATTGCCTTTGAGAGTCTTGTTGACTCTGCCTTGGCACTTGGGTCATTTCCTCCTTCCTTTTTAGACAAAAGGATCTAATATGCCCAAACTATTTACACTTATAACACATCTTATAAGCATCCCCTGGCCTTTTCGACCTTATAACTGATGTAGAGGGAAAATCAAGAGTTATAACTAATGTAACATCAAGTCCTTTGCCCTTTCTTGGTAACCACTTCCCTGGTGCATTAGACATCGGTTGCACTGGTGGTACCAAAAACTTCCCCTTTTTAGAACTACTAGGCATCTGTTCTTGAGTTTGGATAGGTATTTTCTTAATTCCTACCTCATTATCCTCTTTTGGACAGTATTTTATGATATCTCCTGGTTGCCTACACCTGTAGCAAACCCTAATTTTAGGTCGTAACCTAATTCTTTCAATATTTGCAACTACCCCAACATAACTATGTTGATCTAAAACTCCGTCAGAGCCCAAAATTTCATCATTAGGGGCTGGTAATCTAGGTTGTGTTACTAATACCCAGTCCAGTATATGCATCACTACTGTCCTAACCTGCCCAACAATGGTATCAAAAGAAGGATCCCTTATCATAGCTGGATCATCTTGGGGATTCTCAGGCAATCATTCTTCTCTCACCTGATCCCTTGCACCTTCCCTTGGTACAACAACATTGCTTTCAGTAATGTACTCCTTATTTTCTCCAGACATCTTTAAGCTTTACTCTATCTTCTGCATAAGCAGAAGTCACTATAATATATACTGGAGGACACTAGAATAGACTCAACACCTTAGTCCTATGTCTCTGTAGACTCAACGAACCTTAAGCTCTGATACCAAACTTGTAACGACCACCACCAAACCAATAGACAAATCATTACTAATTAAACAGAATAAACATAAACACCAGATTTAAAAAAATCACTACAATTTAAAACCATTTTGCAAGAAGATCCTTTTCCAGATAATTCTTACTGAAAGATCCAAAACTCATACATATCGTTATTTACATTGTACAACATTGTTTCATCTCATCTCGAGGAAAACATATAATAGTTGCTCTATCAAAACACATACTGGAGCAACATAAAACCTCGAGGCATACAAGACAAAATATCAGATCGTTCATGAAACTATTACGAACTAACTCCAAGGGCCTTAGAGTACAGAGACGACACATAAGACTTCTATCGACATGACATGACATATAGTACACTCAACCTGAGCTGTTACTGCGGACCCAGCTGTTGTTCCTTCTCTGGAGAAAGGTCTCCACCGCTTCGTGCTCGTCCACCTAAAAATTGTGGATCCCAAGGGGTGAGACAATTGTCCCAGAGAGAGATATAATTCTCCACCGACCATAATATTATTACAGATAAAAACAATAAAATTGAGAAGGGGATTCTTTTATATTTAACATGCAGGATTATTCATAGTATAAACATGATAAAGTAATCTCTTTTCTTAAGAAAAATGATTCATCTACCCATGGTAGAGTAATAAATCATCTATCTACCTTACCAGGAATGTAAAGGAACATAAACACCATCTATCAAGCTAAGATGTATAACTGAATTGCGCCTCAAACAATGTTTTCCATATTTGATCTTTAAATAGATTTGCTACATGGCTGAACATATTTTACAATCACACTTATGCCCCGAGGAGATGAAGTATACCCCGTTCATCTCCAACTGACCACAAACTTCTCACAAGTCAAATCATACAAGGTCAATGGGAGAGTCGGTTGCCATGATGTCAGCTGTCTCAGTCAGTATGAGACCACTGGCAGTGACATCTCGTGTCAATCTACAAAAGAGTGTGCCAGGGTACAAGGCATCTTCTCTCAGAGCTATAGCGTCAACTGCACTCTCTTAGGGGAACATCTACTGACAACCGTCCCCACTTATGAAATTACTAAGTCATGGCCTATAGCCATACTCTGAGCCACGAGCCAGTTCATCATGTTCGATTGAGACATTTATTTAGAGTTCGTAAGGGGATTGGCTCACACATGGCCGTCTGTTTATACTTACACCCCCACATTTTCAAAAATATGCACTCTGGGTTATGCCGCGGGGAACCCGTTTCACCATTCAGCAAATCCTAACGTTGATGGATGTATGGTCAGGGCAACGTTATATGGTTTCTAATGATATATTACGTGCATTACAACATTCTTTTAGAATCAAACAAATTATAATAATTAACCACAACAATGCTACCAAGAAAGGTGTAATACATCTGTCAAGTACTTTTCAAATCTTTAAGACCCATGACACTTGGGATCTCAGTCCCTTATCGCATTACTGGGAATTCTCATCCCTTCACATCATCATTATCATGTTTATTGGATCTAGGTATTCAAACCCTTAGATCACCACATAACATTGCTACCTCTGTAACAGGTAATCATTACCTATAGGTCCTCAGACCAAGGTATTCATTTAAGTATTTCTTATAGCTCACATGGTTTGATTAAGCATCTTGTCACCTCTCACTAGAAAACAATTATTCACATTGCTTAAAGGCCATTAAACATCTTGTCACCTCTCACTAGGCAACAACTATTCATATGGTTCACAAGGCCATTAATATCTTGTCACCTTTCACTAGGAAACAACTATCTTTTAGGTAATCAGACCTTATAAACATTATTCTTATTATATAAGTATTTAGCATACTTCATAAGGTTTATTCAATATGAGAAGTACAACCTTCCCATTAAGTGTTTCTCTTTACAGCCAAATAGCGTTTCAAATTCATATTACCAATTCAAACCCTAATTCATTGCTCCACACATTTTAGGAGCATATATTGATATCATAAGTATGCAATCATACTTATATGTTCTCATCATTTATCATTAAATGATTATCAATGCAAGGTATGAGTTTCTCTCTCATCCTTACTAGGATATTGATTACATCATGCTTTTGGTTCAATCCTCCTCTTTGAGGAATATTAGTTCATCATTAACAATTCACATCATCTTTTATATTTCAATTAATTCAACATGCAACATATGTCACTCAATCAATTACATATTATTGAAGTGTCTCTACCCTATTGGGTATCAAGATGTATGTACATTATCATATCATGATTTAAGCTACATTCTTTATTTCATGTTGTGTATCCAAATCGAGCATGTGAGATAGTCACATCACCATGTCATGTTTCATGGTGTATTTCTAATCATCATATCATGTGCCCATATCAAATTGACTACCACTTAGTTCTTAACATTTCAAGATAACTTCATATCGGGTATGAGCTATGTGCTTGACCCCATATCGGGTATAAGCTATGTGCTTAATACCATATAGTGCACAAGATGTGCACTATATAGGGCATAGAGCATATGCCTCATCATGTATCATTTGAGTGGTATATATACAAGATACCATATCCGTTTCCCATTCAGGATTATCATATCGGGTATCCATGTCGGGTAACATACCAGGTTACCATGTTAGGTAGACCCTTAGACTCATAAGCCCTTCATTCCTTCAAGGATCAACCTTATCATATAGTTTACTTGACAAGCTAGGTGTCTTATTGAATTCTCATACCACAATCCATTACACAAAGGGTAGGGTATATCGGGTTTCAATCCATCATCTAGGGTTTTTCACCAGATTGGGTAAATTATGCCATATCGTGCATGAAGTATGAATTGAACCTCATATCATTCACAAGATAGGAGTAGGTTCTATTCCTATCAATCAAGGGATATCATTCATATCATCCATGTGGTACCACTCATTACTTGTATCGGCTTACCCATCACCTAGTGTTATCCAACTCTATATTGTTTAGAGTGTTCACTATCACTCTATCGTGCAAGAGGTGTAGTCTTAGGCTTGTATTGTGTATAAGAGGTAAGTGGGTATCTCCCATATCATGAAAAGGGCATGGCTCATATTTTATATGAGCTAACATCTATCCCCATATAGAGTTAACCCCTATCTCGGGTTTCATATCGGGTTGAGGTATTTCAACCATATCGGGTTACACCTTGTATTTTAATCCACGTTTTATAGTATGCATAAGTGTATACTCAATCCATCATATCATGCACTAGATGAAGGTATCGTGTACCAGAGGTGTATTACATGATCATATCGTGCAAAAGAGCACTTGCTATTGTTACTCATATCGGGTTACCCAAACTAGGGTTTCATATCGACTTACAAGTATACCCTTGTTCCTATATCGTGCATGGAGTCTATACTTGACTTCCTATCATGCACTAGGTATTAGGTTAACACCATATCGTGTTCCAAGGTATGAAATTTATCTCCATATCATTCAAGGAGATATAATCTCACAAGAATATCGTGCAAGTGATGCATGTATATTACCATATGGGGTATGAGCTACTTGTTTGTGTGCTTGAACCCGATATCACTTTATAAAGTGATACCATCTTCTTCAAGCTCTAGACCTTCATTCTAACTATTCTAGTTTATGAATAATAGTTCTGGGCAATTATTAAAACTCACATATTGATCAAGTATTCAATAAAAACTCGGAATTAAAGGTGATCATCTAGTGTAACAAGTTAAGTGGTAAATAATAACATGATTGGGTTCAAGTTATATAACCCGCCTTGTGAACAATTTCAAAGATCCAAGCTCCAAAGATTTACGTTCCTAAGGTTGAATATGAACTTCTCCAAGGTCCTAGGCTCATTCACAACTCCTCCATAGACAAGAAATCACCATAGTTAATCACTTGGTGAAGAAGGAAAGAAAGGAATATTCATAACCCGATATCCTACTTCAACTAAGGTTGAAGATGACCATATCCTTACCTAAAGCTTGGTGCTTGAGATCTCCTTGATCCTTGAGATACTTTGCATGATACCTAAGGGGATTTTCATGATATCTCCAAGGGATATGTTTATGAGGATCGTAAACTTTCATAAGTTGGTGAAAGGTGAAGTATATATACTTGGTTTCATGAGATAAAGTGTACAAGAGGTGTCTTTACCTCAAGCTCCTAGATGACTCATGGCCATGCATGGTTGAAACATGGCCATGCATTCACACATATATATCTTACCATGCAAGAGTCTTTAGGATAAGCTAGAGACAATATCTCGACCATCCTTTATCTTCTTGGATAAGATTCCTCATCTTTATCTCATGAACAAGGCAACCCGATACACTTTATGCAAGAGGTTTTGCAACCCGTCATGGGCCACCTCCTTGAGGTGATCTGCCTGTAATGGCCTTTGCAAGGGCCAACAAACTGATAGGAGACCTCTATCATGACTCCTTGTCCGATAGGACTCCTATGTCAATCCTACAACCCGATACATCACATATAAGGCTTCTCCGTCAACTCTTTCCTTGGTCTTTCCATCACCAAGAGTATCATCACTCAAAGGTGATTCAACATAGTGTCTCCTTCTTTCTCTTCCCTCTAAAAGATACGTAGAGGGAGTAGGGACACTCTAGAGGTGGTAATATGCATTTCAACCCCATCTTGTTAGGTAAATTACAAATTGTACCAAAATTGGTGCACAAAGTACTAGCATTGTTCAAATAGATTATAACTTGGGATTTAGGCTTTCCACAGGCTACCACTTGGCATCATACTCTCTGTTATGATATTCAACATGCGACATATTGTAATGTAACCACTCATCTTGGGTAAATTGCACATTTCACTCAAACTATCAATTATTGCACAAATAGTTTGCAAATAAGCTCAAACTTAACAATAAACTTCACAAGAAGCCTTAATTACTTTTCAAAAGATTAGAATCAGTTGTAAGTAACTTACTTAAACAAAAATCCTAGGGTTAAGTCATAACCCAGGTCAGGGGAATTACATATGCGCCACCGATTGTCAGGCCCAGATGTGCCTTCGGTTGACAGGCGTAGACGTGCCTACAGATGATGGGTTGCTATAGTTGTCAACCGATGGCACTGCAGGGAGCTGTTAGGTATCATCCGGTGAGGATGAGCCAAGGGCTACTCGAGGGCCATCTGTTGTAATCTGGTGATGGCTCAACTTTTGATAATCAAGCTTCTAGTCCTTTATTTCTTGCATTTAATGCCATTGTCCTTATCAAAATAAGGTAAGGAGAATATATGCAAGGTAGGTGGAAAATGGACATGAATTTGTTTAAATAGTGGATAAATATGGATAATGTAAAATATATAATATCTGTAAAATTGGATGCTATCAGACAACTTGCTCTGACTTTACCCATATGGATAATGTAATCCCTTCTGCTAAGATGGTGAGCTAGGATGATAAAGACAATGTGGTCATCGCCCGGAGCCCGACAACCACTCGACCAAAAATTTCCACACCTTCATCAGATGATCTCATATATAAGTTGTGTTTTGACATACCGAGGTCAGTTTAATTAGACCCAATTGGATTCCAGGTAAAATAAATTCAAAGAAACCATAGAAGAGTTGTATGTCAATATCCTATTACTTGATGCCATGATCAAAATGCCTCATTGGATTATATTCTTCAAACTCTTGGTTAATCAAAAATACACAAATGAAGACTTCAAAATGGTTAAGTTGACAAGAACATCATCAGACATTGTTTAGAATAAGATGCCTTGCAAACACAAGGACCCATGGACCTTTTGGATTTAATGCTCTATAAGCAATTCTACCAACCAAATAGGTTTAGCTAAACTTGGAGCTAGAGTATATATTGTATAGTTTAGCTTATTTTAGGAGACTCGCAATGAATGCTTATTCATCCGCTTTTATCGCATATTTTAGATCATTCCTTAGGAACATTTTTTTTGTTATTTCCTAGTTTCAAACTTTAATTGCTTTACTTTTCTTTTATCTTATAAATTAGAGTATTTATTATATTTTCTTGTTTATTACAAGAAAATAACTCAGTTCTATCCATTCATTCGAAAGATCAAGACTTCCAAAGATATTTCTATAATGAAAATTCAGTCAACTGGCTTTCCACTCGGTTGACTCATAGGTAGATCTTGTCACAATGCCTAATATATCATACACCAAACTATTCATATTATTTGCATCCCAATACAAAATTTAATGATTAAGTATGCATTGGAAAGAAGATTTTATTATTTATAAGAAAAGTGTATTTACAGAGGGCTTTGCCAGTTGGTCGACTGGATTTTTAACCGATTGACTCACATATAGATCTTCTCACAATGCCTATTATTCCCCACACTAAATGGCTATATTGTTTACTTCTAAATTTGGACTTTGATGGTTAACTATGCATTAGAAAGGGAACTTTATTATCTACAATAATATATTTTGGATTGCTTTGGAACTTGTGACCAGAATATAATTTGTTCGAAATTCTTGTAATGGAAATCTGTAGCAAAAAGATCCAAAGAAATTAATGAGCAATCAAAATAACTAAAGGAATGCAATGGAATAATTTTCTATATTTCTTATTAGGTCAAACAATTAAATTTTTCAACGATTACTCCCTTAATGAGGCACAAAGGCAAGTTGGCCAATAAAAATAACAATCCATTACCTTGCTATTTTGTATGGAGGAAAGAACATAATTAAAGCCCTTTGACCGAAAACAATTCTATCCATACATCAATTTGGAAATCTATACAAGTAAGGCATTTAATCTACAAAGGACCTAGCCAATTATTCTTGGTATTTGAGAATTCAAGACTTAACTATCATGGCTATTCAAATTCCAGGTAGCCAAATCAAATGTTGGGCATATTTTACTATAAATACAAGGCAACCTCCATTCTCATAAGGGATCTCATACTCTATCACCCCAGAGCCTCCTCTGGGTGTAGAAATCCTGAAGGAAAGGAATGAGTTGTTATCTTCTTTGTGGAAGCTACCACCTTGTTTTTAGATCTAGAAACATGAGTCTTTCCATTCTTATATGTTCCTTTGTGCTTATGCACAACATGTTTGAGTATACCCTTCATACCAAGGCATGGATAGTATCCCCATAGCCCTTATCTTATTCTAGTTGTATTTGAATCCAAGATTCTATCGATTAGATGTTTTTCTTCCAATTTATATACTTGTTCTATGTTTACATCAATTATATCTTTGTTGGGTAAAGAGATCACAATTTCCAACATTGTATGAACCTATAGACTCCTAGCAAGATCCCTGATGGAGCTGTATGATGATGAGATCCTAGATCCATGAGTTGGAACACCTATTATAACCCTAAAAAGATCCCCAATAGAGCTTTACTTGAAGGTTGAATAATGATCCACAAATGCTAAGATCCCAGGTTTGTGCGAAGTCCGAACCTTGCATGATTTGTGTTCTGTAAGGACACAAATCTACATGGTCCTGATCTAATTAAATAAAATTAAGGAGTTGAATCAATTAAACTAAATACAAGGTCTATGGTGGTAAACCTCCACACCCTCAATATATCTTTATTAACTGAATCAAAACTTAACTTAACTAGTTTGCTTCCGCAATTTCCATTTCCCATTTTAGCTTTAGTCTCTCTCTACAAATTAGAGTCAATTGGTTTGAATAAAATTCTAAATTATGTTGTTCTATGGGATCAACCCTTTTCCATACTACTATTAACTTGTTCGCTTGCGAGCGATTTAATTACCACTTTAAAGGCTAAACTCTATGGAATCATATTATTTTCTAACTTTTTTGTGCAAATAGCACACATTAAGTTTTGGTGCCGTTGTTGGGGAGAATGGAGTTGCTTTTGAACCCCACTATTTTTAATAATTAAGATTTTTTCTTTCTAGTTGTTTTTGTTTTATTTTGTAATTTTTAGTTTTATTTTATAAATTTATTGTGTTTGAGTAATTTCTTTTAGCTAGATTATTTTCCTATCTTAGATTTTGGTAAAAAAATCCATTAAAAATAATAGCAAAATAATAAAAATAATAAAATAAATAGAGTGGTTTGTACTGCATAATGTACAATGTCAGAGATGTGACTCCTTCTATCATGATATATGGGGGTGCCATGAGATGACTCCACACAAAGAAGCCATGCGGCAACTCTACCTCAAGAATGATATTAGAGCCCCTAAGGAGAGATATGATGCAAGTCGTAACCTACAATTTTCTACATGCTATTATGAGGAACTATGCTACACATATTGATATCCTAATGAGGGGGGTTGTGACCAACAATATTATGGGGAGTACCATGGAGAACCTTATTATGAAAATCAATATTCACAACAACAATAGGAGCAATTTAATGCTCTCAAGAAGATAGTAGCTGAGCAACATGCAATACTAAATAGCCTACAAGCATTGCGAGCTACATTACTAGAGCTTCGATCAAAGAGATCCCCAAGGAAGTTGGAGTGGCCAAGGATGATTTTTTCTGGAAAAAATGTTGATGATACCATCTTCATGTCAACTATGACAAATTTAGTATAAATGGCACATGAGTTGCAGACATCATGTGATGTGTACACTTGTATTCTGACCTCTTTGCTAGGGGCTTTATTACTACAATATGAAAAGTAATACAAGAGAGTCATCCTTGTATGGATGCAGAACATGAGGCTCTACCAACCACTCATGTTGTAGACATTGATCTAGGTGTTATCGATGACCAACCAATTATGGTTGAGCCTATTTTGGAAGATGAACTACTAAAATATCACACCTTGTTGTTTTAAGTGAAAATGAGCCAATTCAACAAGAGCTTTATATTCCACCTCAACCACTTTTTGTTCCATATCAGGATGAAACTGATGAGATGATTCCACCTTCGCAAGAAGTTTACATGCCTCTGCTGTTTAATTGTGATGGTGATTTCCCTACTGTGGTTCCTTATGAACCCATTAAACTCGGCACATGCTCCATGAAGGAATCAAAGCAACATTTTGACATTATAAAGGATCATGATGCTTCCGTTAACCTTAATGTTGACTGGGTGATAGATTTAAAGGACACACAACCACATACAAAGTCATACCAAAATGATAAGACAATACTTCACATACCATCACCATGTCTACGACATGAAAATCTAGGTGAAGAGGAGAAACCGGAACCAGATGCTCCACCTGATCTACCACAATCGGCACTACAAAATTTGAATTCATCTTATCATCTTATCCCTTACAAAAGGTGATCCACCGTAGGTCATTGTATAAGAGTTAACCTATAAGACACCTAATGAATACAACTCCAATCATGTGCTTTTTGTCCTTAATCCACACACATTGACAACACTTCCTCTAATGATTGTAGGAAAATATGTGGATCTTATTGGAGGGATTGCGAGATGAAAAGCAATATCATTTTAATCAACGGGAAATCCCCTTTAAACTTCCACGAACATGAAGCTTCTCTATTTAAGGCCCCAACCCTTTCAACATTCCCTTCAACTAGACCTTCTTCGAGTTACTAGGACCGCCTAGTGATCTTAGTGAAATTCTTCCCTCCATCCTAGGTTTAAGTTTTTCTCAAGAAAAGATTTTTTAAAGTTCGGTGTGGAGGTGGGTGGCATGTATCTATTCCACCCACTCCATATTCCATTTTTAGCATTTTTTAATCACATTATGTAGTTTAGTAGAAAAAAATTTCATTTTTTCCTTTTCTTACATATGATTTGGAAATTATCTGGTCAGCCGATGATGAATGTTTAATCAATGAATCCCTTGAACAAAGTGATTTTTCTTGCAACGTTTTCATGAAGTACCATTTCTAAAAATCATCTTCTCACCTAGGACCTTAAGTAGCACTACTCCTTAGATGATGACCAACCATAATGGATAGATAGGAATCAAACACAATGTGTCTTAACGTGATTTGTGTAAATAGCTTTTGAAATTTCTTAATTTTTCTTGTTTTGAACTAAATGCCATGATGCTCCCAATGCGCTAAATATATAAAAAAAGATGCACAAGTTCAACCTCTACTACATTTCTTCTATCCCCTTCTTATCTCTCCATTTTCCAAAAATGATAAAAAATAAAAAATGTGCCAAACTCCAAGTTTGGGGGGGGCACACCCCTTCTCTCTCTATCTCTTCTTCCAATAGGGATGTATCACCAATAAAGAAAAGATGCCAATACACACATAAAAATGCAATCAATGTAAATATAATAGGAATATAAAAATATCTTAAGTCCAATAGAGGAGAGATTACTGTAATACCCCTAACATGGATTATTACTTAACCCTAAGAGTTTTGTTTAAGTAAGTTACTTACAAATAATTCTAATCTTTTGAAAAGTAATTAAGGCTTCTTGTGAAGTTTATTGTTAAGTTTGAGCTTATTTGCAAACTATTTGTGCAATAATTGATAGTTTGAGTGAAATGTGCAATTTACCCAAGATGAGGGGTTACATTACAATATTTCACATGTTTAATATCATAAGAGAGAGTATGATGCCAAGTGGTGTCTTGTGGAAAACCTAAATCCCATATTATAACCTATTTGAACAATGCTAGTACTTTGTGCACCAATTTTGGTATAATTTATAATTTACCTAACAAGTTGGGGTTGAAATGCAAATTACCACCTCTAGAGTGTCCCTAATCCCTCTATGTATATTTTAGATGGAAGAGAAAGAAGGAGACACTATGTTGAATCACCTTTGAGTGATGATACTCTTGGTGATGGAAAGACCAAGGAAAGACTTGAAGGAGAAGCCTTATATGTGATGTATCGGGTTGTAGGCTTGACATAGGAGTCCTATCGGCCAATGAGCCATGATAGAGGTCTCCTATCAGTTCTTTGAGCCTTGGAAAATTCCATGATAGGAAGATCACCTCAAGGAGGTGGTCCATGATGGTTGCAAAGCCCCTTGCATAAAGTGTATCAGGTTGCCTTATTGATGAGATAAAGATGAGGAAACTTATCCAAGAAGATAAAGGATGGACGAGATATTGTATCTAGATTATCCTCAAGACTCTTGCATGGAAAGATATAGATGTGTTCATGCATGGAAACGTTTCAACCATGCATGACAACGTGTCATCTAGTAGCTTGAGGTGAAGACACCTCTTATACACTTTATCTCATGAAACCAAGTATATATACTTCACCTTTCACCAACTTATGAAAGTTTACGATGCTCACAACCATATCCCTTGGCGATATCATGAAAAGCCCCTTAGGTATCATGAAAATTAGCTCAAGGACCAAGGAGAGCTCAATCACCAAGCTTTAGGTAAGGCTTTGGTCATCTTCAACCTTGGTTGAAGTAGGATATCAGGTTATGAATATTCCTTTCTTTCCTTCTTCACCAAGTGCTTAACTATGGTGATTTATTGTCTATGGAGGAGTTGTGAACGATCCTTGGACTTGGAAAAGTTCATCTTCAACCTTAGTAACGTAAATCTTTGGATCTTGGAGCTTTGGAGTTGTTTACAAGGTGGGTTATATAACTTGAACCCAATCATGTTATTATTTACCACTTAACTTATTACACTAGACGATCACCTTTAATTATGAGTTTTTATTGAATACTTGATGAATCCATGAGTTTTAAGAATTTCCTAGACCTGTTATTCATGAACTAGAATAGTTAGAATGAAGGTCTAGAGCTTGAAGAAGATGATATCACTTTATAAAGTGATATCGGGTTCAAGCACACAAATAAGTAGCTCATACCCGATATGGTAATATACATGCATCACTTGCACAATATGATTGTGAGATTATAAATCCTTGTACGATAAGGAGATGAAGTTCATACCTTGGAACATGATATGGTGTTAACCTAGTACCTAGTGTATGATAGGAAGTTAAGTATAGACTCCATGCACAATATAGGAACAAGGGTATACTTGTAAGTCGATATGAAACCCTAGTTTGGGTAACCCCATATGAGTAAGAATAGTAAGTGCTCTTTACACGATATGATCATGTAATACAACTCTGGTACACGATACCTTCATCTGGTGCATGATATGATGGATTGAGTATACACTTATGCATACTATAAAACATGGATTAAAATACAAGGTGTAACCCGATATGGTTGAAATACCTCAACCCGATATGAAACCCGAGATAGGGGTTAACCCGATATGGGGATAGATGTTAGCTCATATACGATATGAGCCATGCCATTTGCACGATATGGGAGATACCCACTTACCTCTTATACACGATACAAGCCTAAGACTACACCTCTTGCATGATAGAGAGATAGTGAACACTCTAAACAATATAGACTTGGATAACCCTAGATGATGGGTAAGCGGATACAAGTGGTGAGTGATACCACATGGACGATATGAATGATATCCCTTGATTGATAGGAATATCACCTACTCCTATCTTGTGAACAATATGAGGTTCAATTCATACTTCATTCACGATATGTCATAATTTACCCAATCTGATGGAAAACCCTAGATGATGGATTGAAACTCGATATACCCTACCCTTTGTGTAATGGATTGTGGTATGAGAATTCAATAAGACACCCACCTTGTCAAGTAAACTATATGATAAGGTTGATCCTTGAAGGAATGAAGGGCTTATGAGTCTAAGGGTCTACCTAACATGGTAACCCGATATGTTACCCGACATGGATACCCGATATGATAATCCTGAATGGGAAACCAATATGGTATCTTGTATATATACCACTCAAATGATACATGATGAGGCATATGCTCTATGCCCGATAAAGTGCACATCTTGTGAACGATATGGTATCAAGCACATAGCTTATACCTGATATGGGGTCAAGCACATAGCTCATACCTGATATGAAGTTATCTTGAAATGTTAAGAACTAAGTGATAGTCAATTTGATATGGGCACATGATATGATGATTAGGGGATACACCCTGAAACATGACATGGTGATGTGACTATCTCACATGCTCGATTTGGATACACAACATGAAATAAAGAATGTATCTTAAAGCATGATATGATAATGTACACACATCTTGATACCCAATAGGGTAGAGACACTTCAATCATATGTAATTGATTGAGTGACATATGTTGCATGCTGAATTAATTGCAATATAAAAGATGATGTGAATTGTTAATGATGATCTAATATTCCTCAAAGAGGTGGATTGAACCAAAAGCATGATGTAATCAATATTCTGGTAAGGATGAGAGAGAAACTCATACCTTGTGTTTATAATCATTTAATGATAAATGATGAGAATAGATAAGTATGATTGCATACTTATAATATCAATATATGCTCCTAAGATGTGTGGATCAATGAATTAGGGTTTGAATTGGTAATATGAACTTGAAACCCTATTCAGCTATAAAGAGAAACCCTTAATGGGAAGGTTGTACTTCTCTTATTGAATAAGCCTTGTGAAGTATGCTAAATACTTATATAATAAGAATAATGTTTATAAGGTCTGATAACCTAAAAGATAATTGTTGCCTAGTGAAAGGTGACAAGATGTTTAATGGCCTTGTGAACCATATGAATAGTTGTTTCCTAGTGAGAGGTGACAAGATGTTTAATGGCCTTATGAGCCATGTGAATAATTGTTGCCTAGTGAGAAGTGACAAGATTCTTAATCAAACCATGTGAGCTATAAGAAATACTTAAATGAATACCTTGGTCTGAGGACCTATAGGTAATGGTTACCTGTTACAAAGTTAACAATGTTATGTGGTGATCTAAGGGTTTGAATACCAAGATCTATTAATCATGATAATGATGATGTGAAGGGATGAGAATTCCTAGTAATGTGATAAGGGACTGAGATCCCAAGTGTCATGGTCTTAAGGATTTGAAAAGTACTTGATAGATGTATTACACCTTTCTTGGTAGCATTGTTGTGGTTAATGATTATAATTTTTTTGATGCTAAAAGAATGTCGTAATGCACATAATATATCAGTAGAAAACATATAATGTTGCCCTGACCATAGACCCATCAACGTCAAGATTTGCTGAATGGTGAAACGGGTTCCCCGCGGCATAACCCCGAGTGCATATTTTTGAATATGTGGGGGCATAAGTATAAATGGATGGCCATGTGTGATCTGATCCCCTTACGAACTCTAAATAAATGTCTCAATCAAGTAAGGTGAACTGGCATGTGGCTCAGAGTATGGCTGTAGGCCATGACTTAGTAATTTCATAACTGGGGACGATTGTTAGTAGATGTTCCCCTAAGAGAGTGTAGTTGATGCTGTAGCTCTGAGCGAAGATGCCTAGTACCCTGGCATGCTCTTTTGCAGATTGACACGAGATGTCACTACCAGTGGTCTCATACTGACCGAGATAGCTGAGGTCATGGCAACCGACTCTGCCATTGACCTTGTATGGTACCGACTTGTGAGAAGTTTGTGGTCGATTGGAGATGAACGGGGTATACTTCATCTCCTCATGGCATAAGTGTGATTGTAAAATATGTTCAGCCATGTAGCATATCTGCTTAAAGATGGAATACATAAAACATTGTTTGATGCACAATTCAGTTATACATCTTAGCTTGATAGATGTTGTTTATGTTCCTTTACATTCCTTGTAAGGTAGATAGATGGTTTATTACTCTACCATGGGTAGATGCATCATTTTTCTTAAGAAAAGAGATTACTTTATCATGTTCATATGATGAATGATCATGCCTGTTAAATATAAAAGAATCCCCTGCTCAATTTTATTATGTTTATCTACAATAATAATATGGTCAGAGGAGAGTTATATCTCTCGCTGGGACAATTGTCTCACCCCTTGGGATCCACAATTTTTAGGAGGACGGGCACGAAGCGGTGGAGACCTTTCTATAGAGAAGGAATAATAGCTGGGGCCGCAATAACAACTCGGGTTGAGTGTACTGTCTGTCATGTCATGTCATGTAGATAGAAGTCTTATGTGTCGTATTTGTACTCTCAGGTCCTTGGAGTTAGTTCGTAATGGTTTCATGAACGATATGAGATTTTGGCTTGTATGCCTCATGGTTTTATGTTGCTCCAGTATGTGTTTTGATAGAGCAAATGTTATATGTTATCCTCAAGATGAGATGAAACAATGTTGTACAATGTAAATCACGATATGTATGAGTTTTGGATCTTTCAGTAAGAATTATCTAGAAAAGGATCTTCTTGCAAAATGGTTTTAAATTTTAGTGATTTTTTTAATCCGTTGTTTATGTTTATTCTGTTTAATTAGTAATGATTTGTCAGTTGCTTTGGTGGCAGTCGTTATAAGTTTGGTATCAGAGCTTATAGTTTGCTAAGTCTACAGAGACGTAGGACTAAGGTGTTGAGTCTGTTCTACTATCTTCCAGTATATCTTATAGTGACTTCTGCTTATGCAGAAGATAGAGTAAAGCTTAAAGATGTCTGGAGAAAACAAGGAGTACATTACTGAAAGCAATGATGTTGTACCAAGGGAATCTGCAAGGGATCATGTGAGAGAAGAATGACAACCTGAGAATCTGCAAGATGATCCAGCTATGATAAGGGATCCTTCTTTTGATACCATTGATGGGCAGGTTAGGACAACAGTGATGCATATAGTGGACTGGGTATTCGTAACACAACATATATTACCAGCCCCTAATGATGAAGTTTTGGGCTCTGACAGAGTTTCAGATCAACATAGTTATGTTGGGGCAGTTGAAAATATTGAAAGAATTAGGTTATGACCTAAAATCAAGGTTTGCTACAGGTGTAGGCAACCAGGACATATCATGAAAGACTGTCTAAAAGAGGATAATGAGGTAGGAATTAAGAAAATACCTATCCAAACTCAGGAATAGATGCCTAGTAGTTCATACCACAAGTGCAACCGATGTCGAATGCACCACGGAAGCAGTTGCCAAGAAAGGGCAAAGGACATGATGTTACATTTGTTATAACTCTTGATTTGGCCTCTACATCAGTTATAAGGCTGACAAGGACAGGGTACACCTATAAGATGTGTTATAAGTGTAAACAATTTGGGCATATTAGATCCTTTTGTCCAAAAAAGGAGGAAATGACCCAACCACCGAGGCAGAGTCAACAAGACTCTCAAAGGAAATGGTCTAGATGTGGCATACGAGGATGTAGACAGACATCCTAAGTAGGTCCATTAGCACCGAGCAATAGAGCATGACATTGGGATCAGGCAACGACAAGATTCTATGAAAAGAATCAACCTGAGGCAGTAAAAAATCCACGAATTGAGATAGGTCAGATGAAATTGTGTCATTCTCATATGCCATTTCATGATTCTATTTGTTAAATGTGAGAAAGTAGTTGTTATTGAGCTTCCTTTGACTAGTCCTATAAGGACACAAGGAAGACGATGACTTACATTTTGCTCAGTAATCTTTTAAATATTTTACAATTTATTTTATCTGTGTGAAAGAGGATGAGGTGTAAAGGTGATGCCTGGAGAAAAATCCAGGGATACTAAGTTCTATGTTTTTGATGATATGGAAAGTAAGGAACATGATAGTAAACAAAGTGCATACCACCTGATCTCAGTACTTGTATGCCCTGGCCAGGTATTCAACTATTGAAGATAAGGTAGGTATGGAACTCTTAGATTGTTATCTTTCTAATTACTCTAATCAAGTAGTCATTCTGAGACAATCTAGTGAGCATAATAAAACTGGACATATGGCATGGATAATTTGATCACATCCCAAGTGCAATAAATTGGAATCTGAGGTGATCTCAGATCCATCTATGTATATGAGGAAATAAAAAGCATAATGTGGGAGATGATCCCTGTTCGATAAAGTTTGTGTGAATAGTAAAGATCTTTTCCATAATGTGGAAATGAGAAATGTGATAAAATCATAAAATGTTCATGAACATGTTAGCCACTAATAAAGGAAGGGATGATGATATGTAATCGACTAAATAATTCCTATGCAGATGGCTAGGAACTTAATATGAGATAAGTGTAAATGACTCATAAATAGTGAAAGCTCATGTAATAATCTTAGGAGATGATGATGTCTCCTCTTTGATGAACAACCCTGGGTAATGATGGGATGATAAGAGGAATATGTTCCTTTGTGTTCTTTTCTTTCAGAAACATGAAAATCAAGTGAGTCTGAGGACACTTGATGTGCATGAGTTAGAAGTAATATGTTGATGGATACTTAGAAAAGTATCAGTTTGTCTTGGACTTTGGTTCCAAGATAAAGATATGTGTAATATATTATGTCCTAAGATAAAAGAAATATCCTTTTATATGTTTGACTCTGGTATTAACAATAGAGAGATGGAAATAATGAGGATGTAATGTGTTTTTGACACATGTGAAGGATACCAAGGTAAGGAATTCTGGTAATCTAATATATGCTAGGTGGTATGGGGAAGTGAGAATACTAATTTTGATAAGATGAATAAGGTTTGGTTACCTAGAAGTGGCAACCTTGAGATAACTCTAGTATGGAGACCATATGATAGGGGGTTATGTTATGCATAAACATAACAATGATAAGGATGTATTATTTTAAGGACAATTGTAGAATTATTTTGAGAGGAAGCTTATCAAAGCTAAAAATAATTCATTAATGTATCCCTATCTAGATCTGTTGAGGCAATCTATTCATAACATCTAGAGGTATCTCTAAGATAAGTTCTTCTTTAGTAAGTGACTTTTCCTTATGACAAGAAAATGTATAATTAGGAAGATGGTTGATACAAGTCATAAGAAAGTTTTGTGTTGTGATAACAAATTAGTGTGGCACTAAAGATGTATGATAAGATATGTAGTCCCAAGTGGGTGACAAAATGTAACCCTGATCTCTTCTTGAAAGTGAAATGTTAAACTAAGTAAGGAGTTTGGAAGACTCCCTAGAATCTTGTCACATAAAAGATGTGAGTCAATAAGGATTGGCACCTAAATTATTCAAAGTATGAATAGTACTTCTCCAACTTAGAAAATGTTACTTGACACAGGGATGACTCCGCAATCAGTAATGGATAGGACAACTGAGTATGTGTCATGTGTGACCGATCTTATGATGATATTTTATGGAAGGACTTTGTGTTGGTTAAAGTTCTATTGCATCTCCATAACATTGAGATATTATGTTGAGACTTGATATTAAGATGCATGAACAACAATTGTCTTCCTTCATCTGGGATTTCGGGGATGAAATCCTTGTTAGGGGTTTATAATTGTAATACCCCTGACCTAGGTTATGAATTAACCTTAGGAGTTTTGTTTAAGTAAGGTACTTACAACTGATTCTAATCTTTTGAAAAGTAATTTAGGCTTCTTGTGAAGTTTATTGTTAAGTTTGAGCTTATTTGCAAACTATTTGTGCAATAATTGATAGTTTGAGTAAAATGTGCAATTTACCCAAGATGAGGGGTTACATTGCAATATGTCACATGTTGAATATCATAAGAGAGAGTATGATGCCAAGTGGTGGCTTGTGGAAAGCCTAAATCCCAAATTATACTCTATTTGAACAATGCTAGTACTTTGTGCACTAATTTTGGTACAATTTGTAATTTACATAACAAGATGGGATTGAAGTGCAAATTACCACCTCTAGAGTGTCCCTACTCCCTCTACATATCTTTTAAAGGTAAGATAAAGAAGGAGACACTATGTTGAATCACCTTTGAGTGATGGAAAGATCAAAGAAAGAGTTGAAGGAGAAGCCTTATATGTGATGTATCAGGTTGTAGGCTTGACATAGGAGTCCTATCAACCAAGGAGCCATGATAGAGGTCTCCTATCAGTTTGTTGACCCTTGGAAAAGGCCATGACGGGCATAGCACCTCAAGGAGGTGGTCCATGATGGTTTGCAAAGCCCCTTGCATAAAGTGTATCAGGTTGCCTTGTTGACGAGATAAAGATGAGGAAACTTATCCAAGAAGATAAAGGATGGCCGAGATATTATCTCTAGCTTATCCTCAAGACTCTTGCATGGCAAGATATAGACGTGTGCATGCATGGCCATGTGTCAACCATGCATGTCCATGTGTCATCTAGTAGCTTGAAGTGAAGACACCTCTGATACACTTTATCTCATGAAACCAAGTATATATACTTCACCTTTCACCAACTTATGAAATCTTACAATCCTCACAACCATATCCCTTGGAGATATTGCGCAAAGCCCCTTAGGTATCGTACAAAGTAGCTCAAGGAGCAAGGAGAGACCAATCACCCTACTACATTTTTAGCCAGTAACGTCGTTGCCCATATTATCATTTTTACTAGAATAAGCAACCTAATAGACTATTGCATCGACTTTATCAAAAAAACTGACCTTACAGGTTTCCCGCGGTGAAAATTCACACGATTTTGGCTTCACGCCTTGATCTATATGGTCAGTTTTTCTAAATAACCGATGCTATAGGGTCAACAAAAAATGCGGGCACCACTTTGGAACTCTAGGGTCGGTTTTTTCAAATAACCGTACTTATAGGTGGTCTCAAAAATTTTGGGCACCACTTAGTCTGTAGGGTCAGTTTTTTCAAATAACCGACACTATAGACCCTGACCTCTAGGGTCGGTTTTTTCAAATAACTGACCTTATAGATGGTCTCAAAAATTTCGGGCACCACTTAGTCTCTAGAGTCGGTTTTTTCAAATAACCGACCCTACAGACCCGACCTATAGCGTCGGTTTTTTTGAGATAACCGACCCTAGAGGTCAGGCTGATATCAGACCAAAGTTGAGTCGTGTTTCGATGTGTTTCAGTTCATTTTTTTTGTCTCCCCATTCCTGCTCCTGCGCCCGAAGAGAAGCAAATTGCCGCCGCTTCCAAGGTCACCTTCCCAACCATCTCCACGCTCGAAGAGAGGCAAATCGGCACCCCTTCTTAGATGATGACGCCCAGCCACCATTTTCTTCTTTGAATGATGTCGTTGTCTCCGAATTGACCACCATCTCCGACGTCGTGAACTTTGGACGACGATGCCCGGCCGTTTTCTTCCTTGAACAACGACGATGCCTATGACGTTGCAAGGGTCACATACCTTCTCTCTCTAGTTCTTCTTCTGCACAAGATCCCCCACCATCTGGTTCTTCTCAAGGTAGCACAGTTGTCTCTGCCGCCTCACTCCTTCATTTTCTTCTTACTTTCATGCAATTGACCAGGTAGCACAGCTGTGCTGGGCTGCACGACCGTGGTGATGGCACGACCGTGCTGGGTAGCACGGTCGTGCTGTTTGAGTTGCAAAAACTTCAAAATTTGTCAATTTTGCATTTGTTAATTCTTATTGCTCCTCTAAAATTGATATATATATTGACCCCTAATTAATACATTATAATAGAATTGAATCGTGCATTTGTGTTGTTGCAGGTGCTATTGACTTGTTGTTGACTTGCATATATTTCTTCTTCAGCCTACAAGTGAGGTATAATATTCTCACTCTCCCAATGTGCCATTTTATTTGACTAGTAAATCAACCAATAATAAAAATATGTATTCTTTCATATCTATATTTGGTTATCAATCACATATGTAATCATTATATACATTCCAGAAATATGAGGGTAGACATTGTGTAGTCTCATATTGACACTTTAGGGTTTATAGATGAGATCATCGATGCATGATGTTTAACTTAATATATAAATATGACAATAATACATTTATGTATCAGCTTAGAAACCTGTTCAAAATTTACTCATTAGGAGTAAATTTTGGATAGTCCCCGGTTTGGGACTATTTTTGGATATTTAATCTCACTTAGGATGTAACTGTATAATGTATGTTTAGTTTTGAAGAAAATTTTAGTAGTATTTCCTCATTTTTTCTCTGGGTACATATGTGAGTATCTATCAATAATACCACAATTTCAATGCTTATTTGCTAATACAGAAGATGCACAAAATTTGTATTGGCATGGGGAGTTAAAGGCCAATGATGATGGCATCCTACGACATGCATCTGATTCACCACAATGAAATAAAATTGATTTATTATACCCTCAATTTGGTAAAGAACCAAGAAACTTAAGACTTAGACTCTGTACAGATGGAATGAATCCCTATGGTACATTAAGCAACCAACATAGCATGTGGCATGTTATGATTGTTATATACAATCTTCCTCTTTGGTTGTGTATGAAAAATAAGTATGTGATGTTGTCAATATTGATATTAGGGCCCAAGCAACTTGGAAATGATATTGATGTTTAACTTCAACCTCTAATTGATGTTGTCAATATTTGTTCCAGTATGAGTCACTAAATACTTCGATATTAGAAGTATGGATAAGGTAAGGATTCATCAATATAGAAAACTCCAATATACATTTTTAGCTTATTTCTAATATATGCAATGATTACAAATGTTTTAAAACCATTTATATACCGAGACGATAAACTTTGATATAAGGAATGTTGGATTCTTAGTTCCTTCAATCACTAGTCAAGTGGAGACACACATTGAGGATGTGAATGAATACTTCTGCACTACATTCAAATATTTTGCTAGTGTGGGGAAGGAAATTATCCTAATTCCTTTTAACGTCAAGTAAGTATTATTATTCAGTATAATTTTAATAATGAATAAATTTCTTTATTTTAATGTTTGTTTTATTCTAACTCAGAACTAGACATTGGGAATTATTGGTGGTTGTCCCAAAATTGATGACTCTTTATTATGTTGACACAATGGGAATAACAACAAGGAGCCACAAATTGAAATTGCCAACTATGGAGTAAGCATAAATTTAGTCAATGCTTCAACATGGTATTTCTATTTAGAATTTCTATTTTACTAACTATCGTTTAATTGATAGGGGTATAAAGGATTTTCATGAAGGTGGAGGACAAATACCCACAAAATTAAAGACATTGACTTTGAAAAATGTCAAGGTAGCTACTTTGACAACTGCTCAGTCTTTTATGTATTAATTTTCAACTCTTATATGTCAACTGTTATATTCTTATCTCAACTCCTATTTATAGTAGTTTACTAACATTAAGTATAATTTGTTTTTTGTAGTGTCCTATACAAAATAATGACTGGGCTTGTGGCTACTATGTAATGAAATATATGCAAGCTATTGTCAAACAAGCATCATATGACATTCAGACTATAGATCAGGTAATAAAGAATAACATCATAAATTTTCAAGTGATTTTAGTCATTTTATAAAATATTAGCATGTGCATTTTCTGTTACAGATCTTTACAACTCAGCCTTGCACACTTGAGGACTTAAATGAATTTTGAGAAGAGTGGTCAGATGCTTTTATAAATGAAGTCAATATAACATTGGATTAAATATGTCAACTCCATTTATGTATATTTTTTTAGTACTCTTTCATATTTACTTTTGTATCTGACATTTAAT
Source organism: Alisma plantago-aquatica (assembly GCA_963693085.1). NCBI lineage: Eukaryota > Viridiplantae > Streptophyta > Magnoliopsida > Alismatales > Alismataceae > Alisma > Alisma plantago-aquatica. The sequence goes on from OY856409.1 coordinate 869,975,017, forward strand.
ATCATCTCAGACTTACAATCTATCATTTTGTAAATTATGATGTGATTATGTGTAACTCAACTAAATATATGAATCATTTTGTTATGAATGTGTGGTTTGGAATGGTGAAGGTTGAGCATCAATGCTCCCCTGTCCCATATCCTGGTTCTTCTTGTTCTTCTATTCTGTTTCTATTTCTGCAGAATTTAAAAAAAAATTGCAACGACCGTGTTGTGTAGCACGGCCGTGTTGGCTTATGGTATTCGGGCCGTGTTGTGTAGCATAGTCGTGTTGGCTTCTGGTAGCACGGGCGTGCTGTGTAGCACGGTCATGTTGGCTTCTGGTAGCACGATCGTGTTGTGTAGCACGTCCGTGTCGCGTAGCACGACCGTGTGTGGTTAAAATTTATATACCTGTAACATCAATTTTCTTAAATAACCGACCTTAGAGGTTCACTCTAAGGTTGGTTTTTTAAGAAAACTGATGCTACATGTCTACAGATTGTCAAGCTCAATCTGTAGACCTGTAGCATCCGTTTTCTTAAATAACCGACCTTAGATGGAACTTCTAAGGTCGGTTTTTTAAGAAAACCGATGCTACAGGTCTACAGATTGTCAAGCTCAATCTATAGACCTATAGCATCGATTTTCTTAAATAACCGACCTTAGAGTGAACTTCTAAGGTCAGTTTTTTAAGAAAACCGATGCTACAGGTCTACAGATTGTCAAGCTCAATCTATAGACCTGTAGCATCGGTTTTCTTAAATAACTAACCTTTGAGTGAACTTATAAGGTCAGTTATTTAAGAAAATCAATGCTAGAGGTCTACATATTGAGCTTGATAACCGACCTTACAACTTTGGCCACAGTTTCTTCCTCATTTTTTTACAGCCTATTGCGTTGGTTTTTTTTTTTGGGTTAAAAAACTGACCCTAAAGGTCAAATTCTATAGTGACGACCACTTAGGATTCGGTTAAAAAGTGACACTACAGGATTAAAAAAACCGATGCTACAGACCATTCTTGTGATCACCAAGCTTTAGGTAAGGCTTTGGTCATCTTCAACCTTGGTTGAAGTAGGATATTGGGTTATGAATATTCCTTTCTTTCCTTCTTCACCAAGTTCTTAACTATGGTGATTTATTGTCTATGGAGGAGTTGTGAACGAGCCTTGTACCTTGGAGAAGTTCATCTTCAACCTTAGGAATGTAAAGATTTGGATCTTGGAGCTTTGAAGTTGTTCATAAGGCAGGTTATATAACTTGAACCCGATCATGTTATTATTTACCACTTAACTTGTTACACTAGATGATCACCTTTAATTCCGAGTTTATATTGAATACTTGATGAATCCATGAGTTTTAAGAATTGCCTAGACCTGTTATTCATAAACTAGAACAGTTAGAATGAAGGTCTAGAGCTTGAATAAGATGGTATCACTTTATAAAGTGATATCGGGTTCAAGCACACAAACAAGTAGCTCATACCCAATATGGTAATATACATGCATCATTTGCTCAATATTCTTGTGAGAATATATCTCCTTGCATGACATGGAGATGAAGTTCATACCTTGGAACACAATATTGTGTTAACCTTATACCTAGTGCATGATAGGAAGTCAAGTATACACCATGCACGATATAGGAACATGGGTATACTTGTAAGTCGATGTGAAACCCTAGTTTGGGTAACCCGATATGAGTAAGAATAGAAAGTGCTCTTTGCATGATATGATCATGTAATACACCTCTGGTACACGATACCTTCATATAGTGCATGATATGATGGATTGAGTATACACTTATGCATACTATAAAATGTGGATTAAAATACAAGGTGTAACCCGATATGGTTGAAATACCTCAACCCGATATGAAACCCGAGATAGGGGTTAACTCTATATGGGGATAGATGTTAGCTCATATACGATATGAGCCATGTACTTTTCATGATATGGGAGATACCCACTTACCTCTTATACACGATACAAGCCTAAGACTACACCTCTTGCACGATAGAGTGATAGTGAACACTCTAAACAATATAGAGTTGGATACCACTAGGTGATGGGTAAGCCGATACAAGTAGTGAGTGGTACCACATGGATGATATGAATGATATCCCTTGATTGATAGGAATAGAACCTACTCCTATCTTGTGAATGATATGAGGTTCAATTCATACTTCATGCACGATATGGCATAATTTACCCAATCTGGTGAAAAACCCTAGATGATGGATTGAAACCCGATATACCCTACCCTTTGTGTAATGGATTGTGGTATGAGAATTCAATAAGACACCTAGCTTGTCAAGTAAACTATATGATAAGGTTGATCCTTGAAGGAATGAAGGGCTTATGAGTCTAAGGGTCTACCTAACATGGTAACCCAATATGTTACCCGACATGGATACCCGATATGATAATCCTAAATGGGAAACCGATATGGTATCTTGTATATATACCACTCAAATGATACATGATGAGGCATATGCTCTATGCCCTATATAGTGCACATCTTGTGCATGATATGATATCAAGAACATATCTTATACCTGATATGGGGTCAAGCACATAGCTCATACCCGATATGAAGTTATCTTGAAATGTTAAGAACTAAGTGATAGTCAATTTGACATGGGCACATGATATGATGATTAGAAATACACCCTGAAACATGACATGGTGATGTGATTATCTCACATGCTCGATTTGGATACACAACATGAAATAAAGAATGTAGCTTAAAGCATGATATGATAATGTACACACATCTTGATACCCAATAGGGTAGAGACACTTCAATCATATGTAATTGATTGAGTGATATATGTTGCATGTTAAATTAATTGCAATATAAAAGATGATGTGAGTTGTTAATGATGAACTAATATTCCTCAAAGAGGAGGATTGAACCAAAAGCATGATGTAATCAATATCCTAGTAAGGATAATAAAGAAACTCATACCTTGTGTTGATAATCATTTAATGATAAATGATGAGAATAGATAAGTATGATTGCATACTTATGATATCAATATATGCTCCTAAGATGTGTGGAGCAATGAATTAGGATTTGAATTGGTAATATGAACTTGAAACCGTATTCGGCTATAAATAGAAACCCTTAATGGGAAGGTTGTACTTCTCTTATTGAATAAGCCTTGTGAAGTATGCTAAATACTTATATAATAATAATAATGTTTATAAGGTCTGATGACCTAAAAGATAGTTGTTGCCTAGTGAAAGGTGACAAGATGTTTAATGGCCTTATGAACCATATGAATAGTTGTTGCCTAGTGAGAGGTGACAAGATGTTTAATGGCCTTGTGAGCCATGTGAATAATTGTTGCCTAGTGAGAGGTGACAAGATGATTAATCAAACCATGTGAGCTATATGAAATACTTAAATGAATACCTTGGTCTGAGGACCTATAGGTAGTGGTTACCTGTTACTGAGGTAGCAATGTTATGTGGTGATCTAAGGGTTTGAATACCCAAATCCAGTAATCACGATAATGATGATGTGAAGGGATGAGAATTCCTAGTAATGTGATAAGGGACTGAGATCCCAAGTATCATCGGTCCTAAAGATTTGAAAAATACTTGATAGATGTATTACACCTTTCTTGGTAGCATTGTTGTGGTTAATGATTGTAATTTGTTTGATGCTAAAAGAATGTTGTAATGCACATAATATATAACTACAAACCATAAAATGTTGTCTTGACCATAGATCCATCAACGTCAGGATTTGCTGGATGGTGAAATGGGTTTCCCGCGGCATAACCCAAAGTGTATATTTTTGAATATGTGGGGGCGTAAGTATAAACGGACAGCCATGTGTGAGTTGATCCCCTTACAAACTCTAAATAAATGTCTCAATCGAGCACCGTGAACTGGCCCGTGGCTCAGAGTATGTCTGTAGGCCATGAATTATTAATTTCATAACTGGAGACGGTTGTTAGTAGATGTTCCCCTAATAGAGTGCAGTTGACACTGTAGCTCTGAGCGAAGATGCCTAGTACCCTAGCACACTCTTTTGCAGATTGACACGAGATGTCACTGCCAGTGGTCTCGTACTGACTGAGACAGCTGAGGTCATGGCAACTGTCTCTCCCATTGACCTTGTATGGTACCGACTTGTGAGAAGTTTGCGGTCAGTTGGAGATGAACGAGGTATATTTCATCTCCTCAGGGCATAATTGTGATTGTAATATATGTTCATCCGTGTAGCATATGTTCTTAAAGATCGAATACGGAAAATATTGTTTGATGCGCAATTCAGTTATACATCTTATCTTGATAGATGTTGTTTATGTTCCTTTACATTCCTTGTAAGGTAGATAGATGGTTTATTACTCTACCATGGGTAGATGCATCATTTTTCTTAAGAAAAGAGATTACTTTATCCTGTTCATATGATGAATAATCATGCCTGTTAAATATAAAAGAATCCCCTGCTCAATTTTATTATGTTTATCTGCAATAATAATATGGTCGACGGAGAGTTATATCTCTTGCTGGGACAATTGTCTCACCCCGTGGGATCCACAATTTTTAGGTGGACGAGCACGAAGCAATGGAGGCCTTTATGTAGAGAAAGAACAACAGTTGGGGCAGCAGTAACAGCTCAAGTTGAGTGTATTGTCTGTCATGTCATGTAGATAGAAGTCCTATGTGTCGTCTCTATACTCTCAAGTCCTTGGAGTTAGTTCGTAATGGTTTCATGAACGATCTGATATTTTGGCTTGTATGCCTCAAGGTTTTATGTTGCTCTAGTATGTGTTTTGATAGAGAAATTATTATATGTTATCCTCGAGATGAGATGAAATAATGTTGCACAATGTAAATCACGATATGTATGAGTTTTGGATCTTTTAGTAAGAATTATCTGGAAAAGGATCTTCTTGCAAAATAGTTTTAAATTTTAGTGATTTTTGTTTATCCGCTGTTTATGTTTATTCCGCTTAATTAGTAACGATTTCTCTGTTGGTTTGGTGGTGGTTGTTACAATTACTTTCTCCCATATCTTCATTCACTTCTCTTTTCTACTTAGGAGAACTTACATACCCCATTTCACCCAATAAACAAACTCTGTTCTTATGAAAAACTCATGAAAATATGTAGGATTATAAAAAAAAGAAGGGAAATGACATCTATTTCTTTGCAAGTCTTGAATGGAAACAAGTTGTGAAACAATTTGAGTGGAGAGTGTGTGAAAATTGTGTTTTGTGATTCCAAGAAATTAGGGTCACCTGGTCAAAGAAGGTGGTAAGGACAAAGTAGTGCCACACAAGTGAGGAGGACAAGTTTTCAGTATTATTTGGTGTATGTTTGTGACTTTGTGTTGCTTGAGGATGAGAAAAGTTTAAGATCAGGGTAATTTGATGAATGCGTACTCATACACTTTTATTGTATATTTAATTCATTCCTTAGAAACATTTTGTTGTTATTTTCTAGTTTTAGAATTAAGTTGCTTTAGTTTTTCTTTTCTCTCTTAAACTAGAGTATTTTTTGCTTGTTTATTGTAGGAAAATATCTCAATTGTACCCATGTACTCCAAAGATCTAGGAACCTTAAAAATACTCATAGAATGAAAATTTTGTAACTGACTTTTTGTTTGGTCGACTCATCAGAAAATCTTCTAACGGGCCTAATACATTCTGCGTAAGTGGTCATATCTTTTGCATTCTGATGCATAATTTAGTGACTAAGTATGTTTCAAAAAGGGAATTTCATTGTCTATAGGAAAAATATATTTTTGAGTTACTTGGATAGTCACTCAACTAACTTTCCAACTAGTTGAATCACATGTAGATCTTCCCATAGTACCTGATATATCCCGTACCAAAAGCACCATATACTTTTGCTTCTAAATTCAGAATTTAATGATTAAGTATGTGTTGGAAAAGGAATTTTATTATATACAATAAGAATATAGTTTTGGATCACTTTGGAACTTATATCCGGAGAAAAAGTTTCTAGAAATTCCTATAATGGAAATCTACATCAAAGAGAGTCAAAGAAGTTAATGAGCGGTCAAAATATTTAAAGGAAGGCAATGTAATAATTTTATGTATTGCCAATTGGGGACAAATAATTAAGTTTATCAATCATTACTCATTTGACCAGATACAAAGGCAAGTTGGTCAATAAAATCAACAAGACATGACCATGCTCTTTTATATGGAGGAAAGAATGTAATTAAAGCTCTATGACCGAACATAAAGCTATCGGGGCATCAATTGGAAATCTATAAATGCAAGGCATTTGATCTTCAAAAAGGACTCAAAAAATTATGCTTGGAATTCAAATCTTGACTTATTATGTCTCGTCATTTTCTAGGCGGTCAAGTCAAATGTTGGGCATCTTTTTGCTATAAATACAAGGAAACCTCCATTCTCAAAAGTGATATCATACTCTATCACCCAAGAGCTTCTTCCAGGTACAAAAAGCCTAAAGGGAAGGAACGAACCATCATCTTCCTCGCTGAATCCACCACATTGTTACCAAATCCGACAACATGACTCTTTGCATTCTTATTTGTTTCCATGTACTGATACATATCATGTCTGAGTAAACCCTTCATATTGGGGCATGTGGAGTAGCCCCATATCCCTTATATTATTTTATTCATGTTTGAATCCAAGATTTTATTGATTAGATGTTTTTCTTTTGATTTATGTACTTATTTTATGCTTACTTCAATTATATATTTTTTAAGTGAAGAGATCATGGATCCCAACATTGTATAAACCCATAGACTCCTGACAAGATCCCTGATGGAGCTATATGATTGATCTATCCATTTGATCTTGTTAGTTATAACTCTTGGTGATGAGATCCCAGATCCATGAGTTGGAACATTAGTTGAAATTAGTAAAATCTAGACAAGAACCTTGATATATTGAACAATAATCAACAAAATTTGAAATCTTGGATTTGTGGGAAGTTCGACCCTTATTGGATTAAAACTCAACTTAACTAGTTTGCTTCTGTAGTTTCCATTTCCTATTTTAGCTTTAATCACTCTCCAAAATTTGAATTTTAAATATTACTACTAGAAATTGGTTCAAATAAAATTCTTAGTCATGTTGTTCCATGGGATTGAACCTTTTTTGTACTACAATTAAATTGTTTGCTTGTGGGTGAGTTAATTGCCACATTGAAGGCTAAACTCTAGGGAATCATATTCTATGGTGAATTTGTTGTACAAACAACACACATCAACTCGGCCTTACTGATACAATACCCACTAGTATGGTCATCCTACTCACTATTCCTCCATGACTAAGCTGGTTGGTATCATTGAGGATACACTGGTAAAAGTCAAGGGGGTTTACATTCCTTGTGATTTTGTAGTGTTGGACATCAAGGGAGCAAATCTACCCTCTTATTCTCAGAAGACCATTCCGTCTCCACCTCTAGGGCCTTAATTGATGTCAAAGTAGGAGACCCTACATTTGGGAAACCAATATTTTGATTTTCAAGCACTTGTAGGCTCCAAAAAATACACCAATGAATAAGAAGTATACTTCCTCAACTACATTCATTAGTACACAAACTACCTCTAGCATCAGTTAAAACAAACATATAACGTCGATTTTTAACCAACACCTAAGTGGGTGACACTAGAGCACATGTGTAAGATGTCGATTCTAAGGGGATGCACAAATTGATGACAAAGATCCAACCTCGATTGCTATGGTAAAAGGAACCGACACATGTAAGAGTCTTAATCGTCGATTGTAGAGAAAGAACCAACGTTGGTGTCCATACCAAGTCACATTTGTAAATGGAAAAGGTTTATTTATCGCAAGTTTCCAAATGGAACCGACACCTATTATGCAACATAGTCGTCGGTTGAGGAACTTAGACATGACAATTAATATATATAGTGATAGTCTATTAACATAAAACGATGACTATGTCTATGTTATCCAGAACGATCATGTTGTCCAACATGACCATTTTGGTTTAGTCCTATGATGTTGATTATACACAAAAAATTGACAATGAAGACCTTACCTGTCGGTTTTCTAGAACAACCGACAACTAACTTTTTTTTAAATAGCAGGTCTATAAACCTACTATCTGACTGGTCAACAGGATGTAGAACTTATAGTTCAAAACTATAGTTCTGAACTTTAGGTTAACAACATCATGTGAGTTCAACTTAACAACATGCCAACAAACCTACAAAACTTGCAATAACAAACATAATCCATCCACATACAAGATCCATTCTCCAATTCCATTCTCATCACATGTGCAGACAAAATTCTATTCATTAATCTTCACATTCATTTACATATGCACCAATTACATTCTCATGACATGTAGAAACACAATTCTCATCGTATTCATTCATCTTCACATTCACACACATGAATATAGATCATCAGTCACATTCATTCACATATGCACCAATAATTTACTTGCATCAAATGTAAAGTTTCAATAAGTCATAAGCACCACATGTATATAGAACTAATGACATTAAAGTTTAGAAAACTCAATATTTATCCTAATCAAATTCAAAGTTCACATCCTTAACAAAGGCATGTGCCCATTATTCTTATATCTCATCTATTTGCTACCAGATATGGCTTTTTCATTGCAAATGCCTACAAAGAGAATGACCTATATAATTAAAAAGTTTTATATTTTCATATTATCAAATGAGACTATATTTACTTATGATGAAGATGACTATATATATATTATATATATATATTGACCTATATAATTAAAAAGTTTTATATTTTCATATCATCAAATGAGACTATATTTACTTATGATGAAGATGACTATATATATATATTGACCTATATAATTAAAAAGTTTTATATTTTCATATTATCAAATGAGACTATATTTACTTATGATGAAGATGACTATATATATATATATATATATATATAGAGAGAGAGAGAGAGATAGTCAAGCTAGAATACACTCGAGTGTATTCAGAGTAGAATACACTCAAGTAGTTTTTCATAATGCAATATTTTTTTTAAATCTAATATATTGATCTTCTTAAACATCTTGTGAATAGCTCATACACAAAATTTGAGCACATTTGGACATTTCTAGGTCATGTTATAAAGACTGCAAAAATTATGCATTTTAAATTAGTTTCACGCGTCGATTTTGTTGCCCTTGGATGAGTGACTTACACTCATCCAAATGGGCTCAAAATTTGTATGTAGCCTAGTTATAGTATGACGGTGAAGATAAATGGTTTACATTTTACAAAAAATAGTCTTGATATGAAAACACACTTGAGTGTATTCGTGCAATCTGTACACTCAAGTATATTCTAGCCTAACTCTCTCTCTCTCTCTCTCTCTATATATATATATATATATATAGAGTCAGGCTAGAATACACTCGAGTGTATCCGGAGCGGAATACACTCAAGTAGTTTTTCATGATGCACTATTTTTTTTTTGAAAATCTAATCCGTTGGTCTTCTTAAACATCTTGTGAACAACTCATACGCAAAATTTGAGCACATTTGGATATGTATAGATCATGTTATGAAGACCGCAAAAATTATACAATTCAAATTAGTTTCGCGCGTCGATTTTGTTGCCCTTGGATGAGTGACTTACACTCATCCAAATGGGCTCAAAATTTGTATGTAGCCTAGTTATAGTATGACGGTGAAGATCAACGGTTTACATTTTGTAAAAAACAGTCTTGATATGCAAACACACTTGAGTGATTCATGCGATCCGTACACTCGAGTGTATTCTAGCCTGACTCTCTCTCTCTCTCTCTCTATATATATATATATATATATATATATATATATATATATATATATATATATATATATATATATATATATATATATATATATATAAAGTCATGCTAGTGTACACCCGAGTGTACCGGAGGCACCATACGCCTCAGTCATTTTTAAATATGCAACAAATTTTTGGAAAATATAAACCATTGATCTTCTTAAATATCTTAAGAACATACTATATAATAAATTTCAACTCATTTGGACACTTATAGGTCGTGCATCTAAAGAAGGCAAAAAGCATGCATTTCAAATTAGTTGTGTGTGTCGATTTTGTTGTCCTTGGATGAGTGACTTACACTCATCCAAATCAGCTCAAATTTTGTATGTGGCCTATTATTATTGTAACCATGAAGATCAATAGATTAGATTTTGGAAAAACATGATCTAGATAGGAAAAAACCATTGGGGTGTACAACGTGATCTGTACACTCGAGTGTATTCTATCCTGACTCTCTCTCTCTCTCTCTCTATATATATATATATATTATATTTTCTATGTAGTTGATGTCTAGTGCCCCATATCTGACATTCATATCCATATACCACATCAAGTAGTATCTGCATGTCCAACCATTGTCTTGTACATGACACTATACATTTCGACATACAAAATGTTAATAAATAAAAGCATAGTTGGCATAAATATGCGTTGGAGTCAGAAAACCACATCAACATTCTCCAATCTTATCGCTTTCTTTTTCTAGTCCACCTTTCCTCTATCCTTTTTGAAATCTTTCATAGTCATATATGTTAATGTAACACATTGAATTGGATTAGCAAATAGTCATGCAATAATATTTGTTAAAGAATATAAATATAAAAATTTACTCACGTCAATAATAACTTTTTCAATTCGCATCCCCGACTGTATACTTTGTCACCCTTAGAATATAGATAATACATAATTAGTGTCATGGGGATAATAAACAACAACACCTAATGGTTATTCCTGAGTGAAAAGAAGGCAAACAAAATAAAACTCAAAAAACACAAGGAATTTTTTTTATTAAGTCAACTTATAAGCAAATTAAATAAACATGCTCAACATTGTACTTAGATAACATCATGCTATTTTTCTCTTTATCAAAATATTTAAATGTGGTAGAGTGGTATTCAGTAACAGATGTAGGGTATTTAACTACACGGATAATCAATGATGAAACTAGAAATGTCACATGGGTAGTGGGAACTCTGTATAGACCCTATTAAGTGGCTGCAAAACATATATCATGTATGCAGTAATAATTAAGAAAACATAAAAACATATATAAAATGAGGTATTTAGCTATATAATATCTCACCATATCCAAAATCTATCACAAATGTATTCAACCAAGCATAATTATACATCTCCAAAATATCTTATAAAAATATACTAGTATCATGAGGTTGACCTACAACATCCTCTTTAATATGGACCATCATAGGCGACCCTTCTTTAAAGTTGCCTATCCATACCACCATACCATTTCAATGAGGACCTAGTGAGTCAAATAGTTCCTTTGTAAGCCAACCAGGTAATTTAGGAGGAGGTGGAGGTGGTGGACGAGCTATAGAGGGGTTCTTAGGCACTGTGTTATGCATATATATAATCTCATATCAATTGTCATGTATATATAGATACAAACACAATGTAAATTTAGCATACAACGGTATAGACAACTCCCACTTTGGGCCATGTGACCACGCCACCTTATTCTTCACCTATCATCTTGTGCTTGGGGTGGTCATATGGCAGTGTAGTCTGCTTCCAAGGGGTGTAGACAAACCCGACATCATGTGAACTGCATCGGCAGGCATTGGAGCACCATGAATCATGTCACCTGCAAGGGGTGGGTAAGCCGCACCCACTATAATGACATATCCTTGTGTTAAAGATGGCATGGACTTAACCCTCCAAATTTTCATAGTGTGTTATATATACCTAAACTCAAACATATTATACAAATCATTCTGAAAGACTACTATGTCATAAAAATACTTACAACCAGCATGCTAGGTGGTGGGTTAATGGGATTACTCCCAACCAACTCTGTTGTAGGGGGGCCCACCTCATATGAAGAGTGGGGTGTCATAGGTACTGTCTGGGGAGATGATTGAGAAGAATAATACTTTCTCATTGCCTCCTCTATACCCTTTACAATCAACTATTGTACCTTTTCTTTAGATAATCCCCTTTTCTGGACAGATTTGCACTTATGCTCTGATGGCCTAAAGAAGGCTCTTATACCGATACCAGTACCAGCAACCCTAAAACGCCCAAGATGCTTTGGGTTACTTAGAGAAACTATCAATTCATCCCTTATGCCCTCAGGGATGAACTTGCCTAGTTTCCTTTGCTTGTAGAGCTCTCATTAATCATCATCAATAGTAATCAGTAAGTAAAACATAACAATCATCAATGCTAATTTCTCTGAGAGTTGAATTTTACCATTTTTGTAGCTGCCTCAGCAGTTGTGGGGTTGGGTATTTCTTCAGATTTGGTTTACCTCCCAAATATCCATAGATCATGGCAATGTAGAGTTGTAGGAGTAGGTGCAGGAGTAGAAGATGACTTAACAGTCCTAGGCATAGGCTACTGAGAATAAGATGCATGCAGTAGCTTTTGGCAAAGATTTGTATAGCCACATGAACCCATCATGTGGTTGTGCACATTCTTTGCACGCGTTTCTCTTTGAGCATTGTTTATAGTCTGGTTAGTCCAAACCATATGTTAAATATGAAATAAAACAATTTCAAAATGAGGATCGAGGCTTAATACCTCAAATTTGTCAATTTGTCTCTTAGCAAAAAACACCTCCCACACCTTTGGGTCAATATAGTTCAATTGCTTAGTGACTGACTTCTTCTTTTCTCAACATTTCGTATTTATTCTTTTGTCAGATTTGTCTTATAATTCCTTAGTACCTTGCCACAACGTTGCATCACCTTTTCAGGATGTAGTTTTTCAACCAGGTCAAATATTCTCTATAAAAGTTCATATACTTAATGGAATATTCTTAAAAATAAAACTATAAATAGCTTTAAAAATAGAATTGTAAATGATAACATCTCACACATAATTCCTTCCATATTAAGTACTTCTTGCTTGGATCAACTTTATTCCAAGATTCTACATTTACACCTATTTTGATGAGTCAGAACCCCTAAATATGACATAAAAGAACTATGGTGCTCCCTACAGGATTTCCTTGATTATCAAACTCAATGACCAACTTAAGTCTATTACCCCTTTACTCTAGTAACTTGTTCATCATGGTGATACCTCATATTGTTGCATGCTTATGATGTTACGTATCAAGCTCAGTAAGATCCTTAGGGTGCACATCCTCATGCAAAAATTGGTAAAAAGCACACATAAGTCATAAAAAGATATAACTTATAAATGTGATAATACAATAAAACAAGATAGACATTGTAATATGCACATCTATATAATAAAACAATACAACTTACAATAGTGTCAGGGTGCTCTTCCTCTTGGTGCACATTATCAAGGTGCTCATCCTCGTGGTAATCATCATCACGATCATCAAACTCACAGCTAGACGCCATCTGAAATAATGTCATATCAAAAATAGTAAAACATCAAAATATAAGGGATAAAGAATGTAAAATGCTTATCTAACAATTTAAAAATAAAAACATGCGTCTAATATATGAATCTTGTTGTTGACCTTAGCATTATATATTGTCCATATTTTGATAATGACTTGACAATTCCATTCTCTAATATGTCTACTTGAGAATTATTTCAGATATGAGGTACATGAAAAGGATCAATTCAATCAAGCCCTAGCTTGATCAAGTTTAAGTCAAATGCAATGCAAATGCACTTTTGTGGAAAACACCCTAAAACACTTAGAATGATTTTTGTAATCATTTGTATTGATGTTATGACTTGTAACTAAGATGAGAAAAAAATCAGGAGCCCTTCATTCGAACATGTAATCACTCTAATGACATTTTCCAACATACATCATAGAGTGTTTATTCGATCAAGTTTCTCCTACGACAAATTCGACCAACACCCTTGATGCATTTTGAGAATGTACATGTTCGGTTGAGTTTCAATACACAGAACTCGACCGACAATCTACATAGGCATAACTAATTTGAAGTGATCAACCGAGTTTCATGCATGATAAACTCGACCACTGCTACAAATTTTCTTTGTCATATAGTACAACTGGTTGAGTTACCTTTATTTAAAATCGATCGAATGCACTATATGAAGTGTGTAGAAAAAGTGATTCTTACAATTGGAGTGTTGTAATACTCAAAATTATATCTATTTAAACACCTCAAATGGCTAGAAAACATTTGTTAGTTCTCCTAGCCTCTAGTGGACATCCCCAACTATAAATAGGACCTCTTGGAGTTCATTCCAAGGTTTCTCCTTCATGCTATTCAAGCTCCTAGCTATAGTTGAGTGCATCCAGTCCAGTTGAGCCCCTTTCACTCTCTTATTTGCAAATCAAAACGTCCATATGAGTGAGATAGGATATGTGTGAGAGAGATACTCCATTGTAGACTTGTAAATCTCTTAAAGCTTCCATTTCACCAACCCCTTTCTTCAAGATCAAGTTGGTGAAAGCTTATCCAAGTGAAGGAGAAGGTGCAAAGGTTCTCCAAGTGGAAGGAGAAGGAGCAAAAGCTTCTTCAAGGTGAATGAGTAGGTCAAGGTTGAAGATCCGGGAGTAGAATGGGTAAATCCTTCAAGGCAAATGACTCAGTGAAAGAAGGGAATCTCCTTAGCGAAGGTATCCAGTTGCTTGTAAGAGCGGGTAAGACCTTGTACAGGTAGAAGACTCTAGCTCAAAGGATACATAAGTCCATGGTTGGTTTATTGGCACCTTTTGGTCCTTAAAAAGGAGATTGGGTATCCTTGTCCCAAAAAAGGAAGGTTAATTTGTATGTCTTATAATGGAATATAAATATACATGGGTTGCAAAATCCTAGAGCTTGACCTCTCTAGGTAGCAGACTAACTTTATCCTAATTTGGAGATTAGAACCACTCTACATATCTTGTTCTTATGTTTTTTCATTCTTTCTCATCCTTTCTATGTATGATTAGTTGCATTACAAGTTTAATACTTGCAAATCTCATATCTTGAAGTAACTTGAAGGTATAACAAATCTTGTTTAAGTGTTTTTAGCTCTATTCACCCCTCTAGAGCCCATTGATCCAATAAGTGGTATCAGAGCCACAGTCTTCTCCAAAAAATCTCCCATGAGACAAGAAGATGAGTGACAACCTACTTGGGTCTCTCTACTTGGAAGATGGTTTCTCCATGAGACCCACAATCTTCAACGACACAAATGTCCTCTATTAGAAGAGACAAATGTAGTTCTACCTTCAAGGGATGAGATATAGCATGTGGAAAGTCATCATCATTCCCTACAAGGAGCCAGTGGGAGATGTAGCTACTTGGGATGAAGATACACTCAAGAAGGCACAACTCAATGCAAAGGCTATAAGCATCATCTATGATGCCCTCACTCCCATCGAGTTCAACTAGATCTCCTCTTGGACACAGTCCATGAGATATGGAGCAAGTTGTGCATCACCTATGAAGGCACAAAGCAAGTCAAGGAGTCTAAGATCTACAAACTCAAGGGTCTCCTTGAAAACTTCAAGATTGTCATTAAGGAGAAAGTGGCTGAGATGTACATAAGGATCAACACCATCATCAACAAACTTGCCTCTTTGGGTCACACCATGGATGAAGGGACCATCAACTCTAAGATTCTAAGGTATCTCCGCAAGAGATGGGAATCCAAGGTGACTTACATTGATGAAGTTAGAATCCTTGGTGACATAGCCACCGAAGAACTCATTGGCAACCTTCAAGCTCATGAGCCAAGACTTGACAAACAAGAGGAAGATGAGAAGCAAGAAGAGAAGGAATCAAAGAAGATCAATGGCAATGCATTCAAATCTCAAGTGGAGGCAATAATTCTCCAACAACAACTTTCTTTATGGTCCTCTCCTCCTTCCTCAAGTGAAGATGAAGCCCCTAGTGACCATGAAGCTAACTACTCTAAGGGGAAGCACTTCAAAGGAAAGTCATCCCCCTCCACTCCAAGGTGCTAAAAATGTGGGAAAAAAGGACACTACAAGAATGAGTTCCCCAAGGCCAGGAAGTCCTACCACAAAAGCGGATCCAAGAAAGGGAGGACTACAATAAGGTTGGAAAGTATAAGAAGGACAAGAAAGAAATAAGAAGTAAGGATGCATCCCATGCCGCATGGGAGGAGTCTTCTTCTAGTGATTCTAGCTCTAATGAGGGAGAATGCCACCTTGCACTCATGTCCTCTATTAGTGAAGACATTGGTGAGGTAAGTGAGGTAGGCTTGCATGAGTTATCTAAAGAAACCCTCATTGATATGCTTAATTCTTCCCGCTCTAATCTTTTCGAATGCAAATCTAAGAAGACGAGATCAGGGAAAATCATTGATAATTTGTATATTAAGCTCTTATCCTTGATCAAAATCAGAAAATGCATCTTGATAGTATTGATTCTTTGCAAGGGTAGTTTCTTCATCTTGAGCTCCAATACAATGGAGTTCAAGTAGAGAATGGTATCTACCTTAAGAACATCAACAATCTTAAGGAGGAAAACCATGCCTGCCTTGATGAGATTGTTTTTCTTAGAACTAAAAATGATGATCTTAAACATGCTTGTGATGCTAATAAAAATGAAAATAGAATCTATGTTGATGAAATAATCATGCTTAGAACTAAAAATTCTAGATTGCTTTCTCAAATTAATGAATTTTCTTCTAGAACTCTACTGCTTAGTAATGAGGTAGCTAGCATTACTCTTGAGAGAGTTTCTTATCATACTAAAACCCTTTGTTTGGAGGCCTATTTACTTCATGCACAAGATGATCTTGCTAGCTTATCTTCTACTGTCATTACTCTTAGTGATGATAATCACAAACTTAGAGATTCCTTGTAGAAATTTCTTAAAGGGAAAAAGTCCCTCAATGAAATTCTACATCACTCTACCAAACAAGTTGGTACGAGCAGTTTGGGATATGTAGGGGGAGCTCCAAAGAGCAAGAGCAAGGGTAAGGGTAAGAAAAAGAGTGAGGAACCACCTTTCTTCCATGGAGAGCCATCTGGCTCTAAGAACCCTATGGTTTGTGTACATTGCAAGAGTGATGACCATTACTCTGCTTATTGTCCCTATAGATAGAAGGGGACCAACCCAAAGATGAAATGGGTCCCCAAGCTAACACTGGGTCCCAAGGTTTGAATTGGGACTGGCATCTTCCTTTCTTGTAGGTAAAAGGAAATGTATTGTTGATAGTGGTTGCTCAAAGCATATGACAGGTGAAATAAACACTTCAATCAATTCACAAAGTATAAAGGATGATAAGTGACATTTGGTGACAACAACAAAGGTAAAGTGATAGGTGAGGGTGATGTAGGTGAGTTACTATGCATTAAGAATGTTCTTCTTGTGGATGACCTACATCACAATTTAATTAGTGTTAGTCAATTATGTGATAATGGCTATCATGTTCTAATTACCTCACTAGAATGTTGGCTTCTAGATTCCATCTCCTACAATGTTATATATAAGGGAACTAGAAATGGTAATCTCTATGTTATTATTCTTGACTCTATTAATCCTATTGCTGGTAGATGTCTTGTTGTCAATTTGTGTGATATATCTTTGTGGCATCATAGACTTGGTCATGTAAATATGCATCAGTTGAAGAAGTTGAGCAAAAAGGAATTGGTCAAAGGACTTCCAAAACTAGATTTTGAGAAGGATGAGGAATGCCAACCTTGTACTCAAGGAAAGAAAACCAAGTATACCTTTAAATCCAAAGGAGTGCTTAGTACCAAGAGTGCTCTTGAACTTCTTCATGTTCATCTATTTGGATCAATGAGAACTCAATTGCTTTGTGGTAGCAAGTATTGCCTTGTGACTATTGATGACCTTTCTCGCTTTAATTGGACCTTCTTTATTGTTTTAAAAAGTGATACTCTTGATGTTTTCTCAACTTTTTGTAAATGAGTTGAAAACAAAGATTCTTGTCGGATCATCTCTATCTGCAATGACCTTGGGGGAGAATTTGAAAATGACCTATTTGAACATTTTTGTGAGGAATCTGGGTATGCACATAACTTTTATTCACCTCAAACACCTCAACAAAATGGGGTTGTAGAGAGAAAGAATAGGTTTCTATAGGAAATGGTTAGGACCATGCTTCTAGAGTAGGACACTCCAAAGAAGTTTTAGGCCAAAGCCGTTAGCACTTCATGTTTTATGTAAAATTGGGTTTTCACTCATCCATATTTAAAGAAAACCCCCTATGATTTATGGCATGGTAGAAATCCTTCTATCGATAAATTTCATGTTTTTAGTTGTCCTTGTTTTGTTTTGAACACCAAGGATTCTCTCAATAAGTTTTATGTGAAATCTTACAAGGCTTTCTTTCTTGGCTATAGCACTACTAGCAAAACTTATAGTGTTTAACATTAAATTGTCTAAAGTTGAAGAATATATGAATGTTAGATTAACCCCTCAATTTCTAAGAACATTGTTAATGATTATGTTGTAGACCCCTCACTTGAAAGAGCTCAACATTCTTGATATAGAAAAAGAGGTGATAGTTGATGAAGAAGAGAAAGAAGAAGAAAAGAAGGATCCAACTCCCCACTTTGCAAAACGTCATCCAAAAGAGCTCATCATAGGCAATCCTTTTGAAAGGGTGAAGATGCGGTCTGCATTCAACAAAGAACAAGCTGACAATGCCTTCATCTCACAACTTGAGCCCAACCATGTACAAGAAGTTCTTAAAGATGATGAATGGATCTTAGCCATACAATAAGAGTTAGAACAATTCAACAAGAACAAAGAGTGGACCTTAGTGCCAAGACCAAATGATAGGAAGATCATTGGCACCAAGTGGGTCTACCGCAACAAGATAGGTGAAAGCGACAAAGTGGTAAGAAATAAATCAAGATTAGTTGTTCAAGGCTAAAATCAACATGATGGTATTAATTTTTATGAAACTTATGCTCATCTTGCTAGACTTGAATCCATTAGAATGTTACTTTCCTTTGCTAGCTATAAAAAATTCTTACTTTATCAAATGGATGTTAAAAGGGCATTTTTGAATGGTACAATAGAAGAGGAAGTCTTTTGTGGCTCAACCTCCTAACTTTGAACATGATAAATTTCCAAACCATGTTTATTTGTTAAAAAAAGCTATCTATTGACTTAAACACGCCCCTAGAGTTTGATATGAGAATCTAAAGAACTTTTTGCTAGAAAATGGCTATATCATGGGTAAATTTGATTCTACACTATTTCTAAAACATCCTTCTAGAAATTTTTTGATCATTCAAATTTGTGTAATTGATATTATTTTTGGTGGTAGTGATCTTGGTCTTTTCTAGGAGTTTAGTTCTCTTATGCAGAGTGAGTTTGAGATGAGCATGATGGGGGAGCTTACTTTCTCCTTGGCTTCCAAATCAAGCAAACTAAGGAAGGTAACTTCATTAACCAAGGCAAATACAAAAGGGAACTCTTGAAGCACTTTAGGATGGGGAAAACCAAGCCGGTGGACACCCCCATGTCAAACACCGCCAAGCTTGACAAAGATGAAGAAGGTGAGAAAGTGGATGAGAAAATCTATAGAGGTATGATTGGAAGTTTATTATATTTAATTGCCTCTAGACTTGACATAATGTTTAGTGTCGTCTTGTGTGCTTGATTTTAATAAAGTTCTAAAAATCACATCTCATAGCGGTCAAGAGGATTTTGTGGTATATAGCCAAAATTCAAAATTTTAGACTATGGTATCCCAAGTCTAGGGGCTTTACTCTTACTATCTATAGTGATGTTGATTATGCAGGGTGTTTGATTGATAGAAAGTGCACGTGGCACTTGCTTCTTCCTAGGACCATGCTTGGTTTCTTGGTTCTCTAAGAAATAAAGCACAGTGGCTCTTTCAACTGCCGATGAATACATTGCAGCTGGGAGTTGTTGTGCCCAAGTCCTATAGATGAAGCAAATGCTTCAAGAGTTTAACATTAATTTTGACACTTCTCTTGTCTATTGTGACAATACTAGTTCAATTAATCTCTCTTATAATCCTATATTGTATAGTATAGCTAAATATATAGAGGTCCATCATCACGTCCTTTGTGACCACATTGCCAAGAAGGATATCTATATCACACATGTGGACACAGAGAATCAACTTGTGGACATTTTTACTAAACCTCTAGCTAGAGAGAAAATTACATTTATTAGATAAAAATTGTTCATAACCGCTCTTGATGACATAGAAATGCAATCTAGCTAGATGTTATCCTAAATATATATTTCTTGCTTATAATTGGCCATGTTTTACTTGAAAGTGCTATAATTGCCATGTTTTCATGCCTTATTTCGCTTGTTTTGGCTATTTTTTGCAAATATATGTTTTATCACAAAATAGTAGCCAATGATGAGTGAAATGTGACTCAATATGTTTAAAATACATGATAGACTGAGAAAATAAATTTATATAGCACTCTAGAGGCTTAGAATTATTTTTTTCTATGTTTTGGACAAGATAACTAATCGGCTGAGTTTGACATTGAGAAATTGACTGAGGACTGAGATATAATGCAATATCGATCGAGTTTCCTAAACATATAACTTGATTGACACCACAACTAGTTGCAAATTAAAAAGGGCATTGGCTGACTTTTTCCCCTCTCAACTAGAGAAATTCATCCGATAGACGACCTCCAGTGCTCGTCCTCCAAACCTAGGCTAACCCAATGTAACATACTGAAATCTCCTATGCATCTCTTTGTACTCTTTTCTATAAGCTTTGATCTTCATTTTCGTTCCATTTGTCCTTGGTTTTGATTTAAAAGAAATTAAGATGGTTATTGGTTAAATGTTTCCCATATATTCTTATTTTGAGGTTGCATGCACAAATGCCTTAGTTAGAATTAGATAATGGGCCTAAAGTGCAAATTCACATTTAGTAATAAAAAGAGTAAAATAATTCGTCCTAGAATCTTCTAGTGTTTCCTAGAATATAAGAGATAAGAAGAAAATCCGAATTTTGTAAAAGAAAGAAGATGAATAAAATAAGTAAAGGAAATATGAGAATTTATGAGTAAAGAAGATAATTACATAGATTTTTGCAACAAATATGATAATCTGAAACCAACATGATAATTTGATAGTTTAATTCGTTTCCTTGAGTAAAGAGTAACTTAAGGGTCAAGTATTATTTAAAATAAAAATATTAATGACATGATCAATGGAATATAGGAAATAAGCCAATAAAAAGAAATAAAATACTTAATGCTTTCAAATCAGGGAAATAACTTCAAATTCGTATTCTAAACATAAAAATAAGCCTCTGTGCAAATTTGCAACTAAATTGGATAATATATGAATAATAAGAAAAATAGGAGAGAGAAAGTGTGTAGAATGTTCTAATTAATTTAATAAATATAAAGATAATGTCAACTTGTGAAGATAATTGCAAAAATCGTGTTCCAACCCATTAGGGAGACTTAAGGGTGAAGTTACATTAATTTTAGATAATGTTATCACTTCTTTTGAGGGAGGAAAGAGAAAATGATATATTAATTATTTCACCTATTAAACTTTCTCAAAATGAAAAACTAACTCCATATTTGGATTCTACGCGTCGAAATAAGTCAGAATATAAATTTTCATAATTTTTGGGCAACGTTTGAGCCTCCAAAATAAGAAAGAGAAAAACATTTAAAATATAATAGTTTTAACCGACTTTTGCTCAGGGATATTTCCCTGATCTAATTCGCGATCGAACGGCTCAGATTGCTTGATGGACCCGCGTCCACCGATCCGACGACGCGTGGTCGTCTCCTAGCTCTATACGGATAAGGCAACATGCCTTTATTTTTCGTTTTCTTAAAATCGCAATAACTTGAGTTTTACTCAACAATTTTCCTTGATTTTTGTTGCGTTAGTTTCCTTGTGAGATTTCGCACAGGATTATCCCAACTTTTGCGAGCTTTATTGCGTATTTGGGAAACGCCTAATGTGGCCGCCGACCTCCTTACCTTGCCCCTAGCTAAATCCTAACCTAGGGCACGTTGCCTATAAATATCTAGGTCCCAAGAACCGTCATGACCTTAGCAACCCACCTATACCTTTGATTTCAAGTTTCGTAGACGTTTGGACCCCCATCGAGCCGCCGGTTGCTCCTGCTCTTGTGGCGCCTATTGCTTCCTACTCGCTTCATCTCCGTCCAAATCGAAGGTACTACCAACTTCGTCTTCTCTTTCTCTTTCTTTCGAGTACCTAAGCGTTCGATTTCGTCGAGAATTGCGGATTTGCCCAATTCGGCCGAGCTACCCCTGCGGTTCCTCGCGCAGGTCGCGAGCCGGGGAATAAGACAACGTTGTTTTTCCGCTTTTGCCCCTCTGGCTCCTTCTTTTCTCGTTTTCTCGCTGAGGGCGTTACTGTCTTTTGATCGCTCGCCTGCCCTCACCGCGCGGCCGGTAGCGAGCGGCTGCGAGGCGCGGGTCACCGCTGCCGAGCGCCCGCTACCGCTCGGCCATCCAGCCTTGCCAACGTGGCAGGCTGTGATTGGTCGAGATAAAATAATTTTTATAAATTATTCCGTTGGTCAAAAAATTAAAAATAAATAGTGTTTTGAAATCAGGAAAACGAGATCTATTTAATAAAATGTTTTTGAGTTTTGGTTTTGAGTTTTTCGAAAAGGTGTTTTTAAAATCGATTTAATTAACTTAAAAATCCCTAAAATTAACCCTAAAAATCTATATTTCCAAAATATACAATATTATATGTTGTTTTGATCAGGAAAACCTAACTAAGATGATTATGAGGTTTTTGAAGTCTGAATCCAGAGTTTGTGCAAAAAGTTAGTAAATTAGGGTTTTCAATCTTTTAATGAATGCATGTAAATCTAATATATGAATATAATGATGTATTAGGAAGTTTGGGTTTTTAGCTCGTGTGAAGAGTTGAAAAAGGGAATCTTAGGACACCTGTGGCCAAGGTATGTGATTAG
Source organism: Alisma plantago-aquatica (assembly GCA_963693085.1). Taxonomy (NCBI): domain Eukaryota; kingdom Viridiplantae; phylum Streptophyta; class Magnoliopsida; order Alismatales; family Alismataceae; genus Alisma; species Alisma plantago-aquatica. Next base: position 869,997,878 of record OY856409.1, read on the forward strand.
TATGTGTTTATTATGAGTCTTGTTGAACATCTACCTATCAGTTGGGAAATACTTAATCCAATACCTAAATTTCTCCTATGAGGTTTAACTTGATCTAAACCATTGAATTTCTTGAAACCTAAATGTCTTATTTGCCTCAAAAATCAGATATAGTATTCTCTTGTTTGGGTATTCATACCCCACTGCCATGATATAAATTCTTTTGCTTATCTTGCCATAAATCTCTTATTAGCATGAAATTAAATGTTCTATTTAAATTTTAAGTAGTGGTACTTATGTACAACCACCCATAGAGGGCATGTATAAAATCTCCCTAGGGGAATGTTTATTATTCTCCCCATTAAAAATTTGTAGGTGATTTGGAAATGTTTATAATTCTTCCCTCACCTAAGGTTAGAGGTTCGGTAGGTGCCTCAACCCTACTTAGTTAAATAGACATATTAATAAACATGCTAAAACCTTTACTTACTTTGTTAATGGCAAGTTCTCTTATGAAAACCTCATACTCTTTGATATCTTCTTACACCAAATACTTAGTCTAGTTTACTTGTTACATCTTTCCTTTGCCTTTGATAGATTATTAGTGTAACACATACTCTTCTTGTTTTCCCTTTTGCTGGGTGCTTTCCCAACCACCCAGGTGTTGGAGCCGTTCAAGGAGAAGGAAGGGCTTGAAGAAAGAATCCTTGCTGTGATCGTTTGCTTGACAAGAAGGATGGCTAGGTTGCTATAGCTAGATCCTCTATTCTATCTTATCTTTTCTTTTAGAAAGAAATGATGTAATAAACTATAAAGCCATTAGAAGGCTTGTTATTCTTTTTTTCCGCTGCTATTGACATTTTATTATGTATCTGGAATCCTACTTATTTATTTGGAATATTGTGCAATCATCCTCAAAAGTCTCAATTTTAGTTAAAAATTGTGGATGTTGTATTTCCTTTAAATTTTAGTAGAGAGGTGATCTCGCCTCTTTACAACATGGTATCAGAGCCTTTAGGCGACTATTAGGGCATGCAGTTGAGGCAAGGGTGTCTAGAAAGGATCAGGGCATGGGGGCTGGCAAGAGTTTCCTCCGACCCACTAGCTTGGCATACGGGGACTCCCGTGCCCATATGATCCGGCCTAGCCTGCGCCGATACGAACTGCCCGAAGTAGTATGATTTTAGGCAATAGCATTCTAGTTATCCTTTTCTCATCTCTATATCTTTTCCCTCTCATCTATGATTCTTTACTCCTGAAAATTTAATATGATAACCCTAATTTCAGGAGAGGTGACCTGTTTGACAACTCAAACCAGGAGTCCAACGCTGACAACCTCGACACTCCTGCGACTCCTGCTGTTACCCAACCAACCTCTGGTGTACCTGCCTTCACACCTGAGCAGGAGCTGGCGATGCTGCGACAGCTGTTGTCCTCCACCATGATGGGACAACTCAACACCATTGCTGCTGTTGCCGCCAAGCCGAGGGAGTTCACCCTCACTGACTTCATCAAGATGCAGCCACCCTACTTCAAGGGTGAGAGTGAGCCTAACATGGTGGACAAAGCTGACGACTGGGTGTTGGCCCTGGATCGGACCTTCGAGGGTATGGCTTGCCCTCCTCACCAGAAGGTTCGGTTTGCGACGTACGTGCTAGATGGACCGGCGCGTGTTTGGTGGAATGGAGTTGCCCGCACACGAGACACCTCCTCCATGGAGTGGACTCAGTTCCTGAAGCTGTTCAGAGAGAAGTACATCTGTCCTGCGTTCCTAAGGAAGGAGGCTGAGTTTTACAGTCTCAAGCAAGGAAGCATGAGCGTGGCCGACTACGTTCAGAAGTTTCTGCTGTTGGAACGTTACGCCACCGACCTTGGAGCTGACAGAAGAGCAACCTTGTTCTTGGAGGGCCTGAATTACCATGTTGGTCGAAGCCTCGTTCCTCAGCTGCCACTCACGTTTCAACAGATGGTGGACAAGGCTCTCGCCATTGAGTCATATCCGGGATTCCAGTCTTCCAGTAGCTTCAACAACAATAAAAGGAAGAATCCGAACCAGCATGAAAACCGTGGACGTGATCACTGCAACAGATGCAATCGCTACCATCCTCCAGGAAGATGTCCCGCCAACAATGCCCCTGCTCGTGTTGGCAATTGTCCTCCACCAACCTGCCATGAGTGCGGTCAGGTTGGGCACATCCGACCCAACTGCCCTCATTTCCAGCAAGGGCAGAATAATGCTCAACAACCGCAACAGCCAAGGCAGAATCCTCCACAGCGGAACAACAACAACAATAACAACAACAACCAGAACCTGAGGCGTCCTCCAGCTGAGAGGAGGAATGGGAGAGTGTTTGCTCTCAATGCTGAAGAAGATGGTGAAGGCAATAAAGTGATTGAAGGTACACTACACCTCAATATGCATCCTTTAAAAGCTCTGTTTGACTCTGGTTCCTCCAATACCTTCATATCTAGCCAGTTTGCCTCTATGCTTGAAATCGAATCTGAGTTTATGGACCATGTGTTAGATGTAAAAACTCCTAGTGGAAAAATCTGCTCCTCGTATCTCCAAACTCCTACCTTGAACCTCTGTATATCTGGAATAATGTTTCCCACAGTTTTTGTCTTGCTTGATATGTCTGTCTTTGACATAATCCTGGGCATGGATTGGTTAAAGAAATATAAAGCTGTTCTGTTCTGTGAGGAATACAAGGTTAGCCTATTCCATCCTGATGAAGGAAGAGTGTGTGTCAAGGGCAAGAAGCGAGGTGAACGACAGTTCGTCATATCTGCCATCAAAGATGAAAAGCTCGTCTCACAAGGGTGTAGAGCCTTCCTAGCCTCCATAGTTCTCGATGTTACACCTCCTGCCCTAGACCATGTTGTTGTGGTGAAGGACTTCCCAGATGTCTTTCCTGAGGAGTTGCCCGGGTTGCCACCAAATCGCGAGGTGGAATTCTCCATCGAGCTCATACCTGGAACTTCACCGATATCGAAGCCACCTTACCGCTTGGCTCCTGCTGAACTGGCGGAGTTGAAGAAACAGCTTGAAGAGCTTCTTGACATGGGTTTCATTCGCCCCAGTGTTTCCCCTTGGGGAGCCCCTGTCCTGTTCGTGAAGAAGAAAGATGGCTCTTTGCGGATGTGTATGGACTACCGCATGCTCAACCAGGTGACAGTGAAGAATCGTTATCTGTTGCCACGCATCGACGACCTGTTCGATCAGCTGAAGTCAACCACTGTGTTCTCCAAGATGGATCTGCGAAGTGGCTACTATCAGATGCGTGTGAAAGATGATGATGTTCCGAAGACAGCGTTCAGAACTCGCTATGGGCATTATGAATTCTTGGTCATGCCTTTTGGTTTGACAAATGCCCCTGCTGCGTTTATGGACCTGATGAACCGAGTATTCTGCCCATACCTCGACAAGTTTGTGGTGGTGTTTATTGATGACGTTTTGGTTTATTCCGAGACGTTGGAACAACATCGCGAACACCTACGGATTGTACTCAACACATTGCGAGAAAATCAATTATATGAAAAATTCTCAAAATGTGAGTTCTGGATAAAGGAAGTGATGTTTCTTGGTCACGTGATTTCTGCCGGCCATATAGCTGTAGATCCTACAAAGGTAGAAGCTGTGACAAAGTGGAATGCTCCGAGAAACCCGTCTGAAATCCATAGTTTCCTTGGTCTAGCTGGTTACTATCGGAAGTTTATCAAAGGGTTTTCTGAGTTGGCTTTACCTTTGACCAAGCTGACTCGGAAGGAAGTTAAGTTCACTTGGAACCCTGAATGTGAGGACAGTTTTCAGAAGTTGAAGATGAGTCTGACTTCTGCTCCCGTGCTTGCTTTTCCTGTTGAGGGTATACCCTATGTCATCTACACTGATGCATCCCGACAAGGCTTAGGGTGTGTTCTGATGCAAGACAGAAAGTTGATCACCTATGCTTCACAACAGTTGAAACCTAATGAAGCTAATTGGCCTACGCACGATTTAGAGCTGGCTGCCATAGTTCATGCTTTGAAGATCTGGCGACACTACCTCTATGGAGAAAAGTTTGAAGTCTTTTCTGATCACAAGAGTCTGAGATATCTGCTGAATCAGAAGGATCTGAACTTGCGACAACGTAGGTGGATGGAATATCTTAAAGATTATAATTTCACCATCACCTATCATCCTGGGAAAGCAAACGTTGTAGCTGATGCTTTAAGTCGCAAGAAGGATGCTGTTTGTGCTGCTCTGAGATGTTCTGTGTGGGAAAACCTTGAACATGTGGTCAGTTGGAAACCTCAACCTGTCGATTCAATAGATGAAGATAAGTTGTGTGTTCATATGGCCAGTCTGACCGTTACACAAACCTGGATCTCAGAAGTTGTGTCTGCACAGTTGGAGAGTTCAGAGCTTGAAGACTTGAAAGCGTTAGCTGAGAAATCGCAATCTGACTTCTCTGTCAGAGTGGATGGAGCTATCTGCTTCAGACAAAGGTTGTGGATACCTGATGCTGGTGATCTGAGACAGAAGGTTCTGAATGAAGCTCATGGTTCCAAGTACACTATTCACCCTAGCACAACCAAGATGTACAAGGACCTACAATGAAGTTTCTGGTGGAAGAACATGAAGAACGATATAGCTCTGTTTGTGGCGAAGTGCTTGACATGTCAGCAAGTCAAGATTGAACATCAACGACCTGGTGGTCTTCTTCATCCTCTTGAGATTCCGGAATGGAAGTGGGAGAAGATCACAATGGACTTTGTTACTGGTTTCCCTAAGTCCAAGAGAGGTTATGATGCTGTTTGGGTGGTAATTGATCGGCTTACTAAATTTGCTCATTTCTTGCCTTTCAAAACCACGTATAAAGTTGCTGAGATGGCTCAGTTGTATGTGGAGTGGATAGTTCGCCTGCATGGTGTCCCTGCTGTGATAGTTTCTGATCGAGACCCAAAATTCACTTCTCGTTTATGGGGTCAGATTCAGGAAGAGATGGGTACTGATCTGCGTTTCAGCACTGCTTACCATCCGCAAACTGATGGTCAGTCAGAGAGAACAGTTCATATTCTGGAGGACTTGCTTCGTGCTTGTGTGATGGATTGGGGTGGTGCCTGGGATCAGTATCTACCATTAGCAGAGTTCGCTTACAACAATAGCTACCAAGCCAGTATTGGTATGCCACCTTTTGAAGCACTCTATGGTAGACCTTGTCGTTCACCTTTGCACTGGGATGATGTTGGTGAGCGTTCTCTAGTGAAGACTGATGACATGCAGATGATGCTTGAGAAGATACAGTTGATTAAGAAACGGATGAAAGCTGCTCAAGATAGACAGAAGATGTATGCTGATAAGAAGAGGTCTGATGTAAGCTTCTTAGTGGGTGACTATGCTTTTCTAAAGATCAAGCCTATACGTTCTATTGCAAGATCTAAAGTAAAAGGCAAGTTGAGTCCTCTCTATGTTGGACCATTTGAGATCTTAGATAAAGTGGGAGATTGTGCATATCGCCTAGCTTTGCCTCCTGCTTATGATAAGATTCATAATGTGTTCCATGTTTCTGTGCTGAGGAAGTACGTTAAGGATCCGTCTCATATGCTCTCCATTGAACCTGTGGAGATTAATGAGAATCTGACTTATGAAGAGCTACCTGTGAAGATCCTTGACTCCCGAGTAAAGCAGTTGAAGAATAAGGAGATAGAGTTAGTAAAGGTTTTGTGGAGATACCATGGTTTAGAAGAAACCACTTGGGAGTTGAGAGATGAGATGTTACGTACTCACCCTTCCCTCTTTGTATGAGATTTCGGGGACGAAATCCTTTTTAAGGGGTGGAGTGCTGTAACATACTGAAATCTCCTATGCATCTCTTTGTACTCTTTTCTATAAGCTTTGATCTTCATTTTCGTTCCATGTGTCCTTGGTTTTGATTTAAAAGAAATTAAGATGGTTATTGGTTAAATGTTTCCCATATATTCTTATTTTGAGGTTATGCACAAATGCCTTAGTTAGAATTAGATAATGGGCCTAAAGTGCAAATTCACATTTAGTAATAAAAAGAGTAAAATAATTCGTCCTAGAACCTTCTAGTGTTTCCTAGAATATAAGAGATAAGAAGAAAATCCGAATTTTGTAAAAGAAAGAAGATGAATAAAATAAGTAAAGGAAATATGAGAATTTATGAGTAAAGAAGATAATTACATAGATTTTTGCAACAAATATGATAATCTGAAACCAACATGATAATTTGATAGTTTAATTCGTTTCCTTGAGTAAAGAGTAACTTAAGGGTCAAGTATTATTTAAAATAAAAATATTAATGACATGATCAATGGAATATAGGAAATAAGCCAATAAAAAGAAATAAAATACTTAATGCTTTCAAATCAGGGAAATAACTTCAAATTCGTATTCTAAACATAAAAATAAGCCTCTGTGCAAATTTGCAACTAAATTGGATAATATATGAATAATAAGAAAAATAGGAGAGAGAAAGTGTGTAGAATGTTCTAATTAATTTAATAAATATAAAGATAATGTCAACTTGTGAAGATAATTGCAAAAATCGTGTTCCAACCCATTAGGGAGACTTAAGGGTGAAGTTACATTAATTTTAGATAATGTTATCACTTCTTTTGAGGGAGGAAAGAGAAAATGACATATTAATTATTTCACCTATTAAACTTTCTCAAAATGAAAAACTAACTCCATATTTGGATTCTACGCGTCGAAATAAGTCAGAATATAAATTTTCATAATTTTTGGGCAACGTTTGAGCCTCCAAAATAAGAAAGAGAAAAACATTTAAAATATAATAGTTTTAATCGACTTTTGCTCAGGGATATTTCCCTGATCTAATTCGCGATCGAACAGCTCAGATTGCTTGATGGACCCACGTCCACCGATCCGACGACGCGTGGTCGTCTCCTAGCTCTAGACGGATAAGGCAACATGCCTTTGTTTTTCGTTTTCTTAAAATCGCAATAACTTGAGTTTTACTCAACGATTTTCCTTGATTTTTGTTGCGTTAGTTTCCTTGCGAGATTTCGCACAGGATTATCCCAACTTTTGCGAGCTTTATTGTGTATTTGGGAAATGCCTAATGTGGCCGCCGACCTCCTTACCTTGCCCCTAGCTAAATCCTAACCTAGGGCACGTTGCCTATAAATATCTAGGTCCCAAGAACCGTCATGACCTTAGCAACCCACCTATACCTTTGATTACAAGTTTCGTGGACGTTTGGACCTCCATCGAGCCGCCGGTTGCTCCTGCTCTTGCGGCGCCTATTGCTTCCTACTCGCTTCATCTCCGTCCAAATCGAAGGTACTACCAACTTCGTCTTCTCTTTCTCTTTCTTTCGAGTACCTAAGCGTTCGATTTCGTCGAGAATTGCGGATTTGCCCAATTCGACCGAGCTACCCCTGCGGTTCCTCGCGCAGGTCGCGAGCCGGGGAAGAAGACAATGTTGTTTTTCCGCTTTTGCCCCTCCGGCTCCTTCCTTTCTCGTTTTCTCGCTGAGGGCGTTACTGTCTTTTGATCGCTCGCCTGCCCTCACCGCGCGGCCGGTAGCGAGCGGCTGCGAGGCGCGGGTCACCGCTGCCGAGCGCCCGCTACCGCTCGGCCATCCAGCCTTGCCTACGTGGCAGGCTGTGATTGGTCGAGATAAAATAATTTTTATAAATTATTCCGTTGGTCAAAAAATTAAAAATAAATAGTGTTTTGAAATCAGGAAAATGAGATCTATTTAATAAAAATGTTTTTGAGTTTTGGTTTTGAGTTTTTCGAAAAGGTGTTTTTAAAATCGATTTAATTAACTTAAAAATCCCTAAAATTAACCCTAAAAATCTATATTTCCAAAATATACAATATTATATGTTATTTTGATCAGGAAAACCTAACTAAGATGATTATGAGGTTTTTGAAGTCTGAATCGAGAGTTTGTGCAAAAAATTAGTAAATTAGGGTTTTCAATCTTTTAATGAATGCATGTAAATCTAATATATGAATATAATGATGTATTAGGAAGTTTGGGTTTTTAGCTCGTGTGAAGAGTTGAAAGAGGGAATCTTAGGACACCTGTGGCCAAGGTATGTGATTAGTATGTGTTTATTATGAGTCTTGTTGAACATCTACCTATCAGTTGGGAAATACTTAATCCAATACCTAAATTTCTCCTATGAGGTTTAACTTGATCTAAACCATTGAATTTCTTGAAACCTAAATGTCTTATTTGCCTCAAAAATCAGATATAGTATTCTCTTGTTTGGGTATTCATACCCCACTTCCATGATATAAATTCTTTTGCTTATCTTGCCATAAATCTCTTATTAGCATGAAATTAAATGTTCTATTTAAATTTTAAGTAGTGGTACTTATGTACAACCACCCATAGAGGGCATGTATAAAATCGCCCTAGGGGAATGTTTATTATTCTCCCCATTAAAAATTTGTAGGTGATTTGGAAATGTTTATAATTCTTCCCTCACCTAAGGTTAGAGGTTCGGTAGGTTCCTCAACCCTACTTAGTTAGATAGACATATTAATAAACATGCTAAAACCTTTACTTACTTTGTTAATGGCAAGTTCTCTTATGAAAACCTCATACTCTTTGATATCTTCTTACACCAAATACTTAGTCTAGTTTACTTGTTACATCTTTCCTTTGCCTTTGATAGATTATTAGTGTAACACATACTCTTCTTGTTTTCCCTTTTTGCTGGGTGCTTTCCCAACCACCCAGGTGTTGGAGCCGTTCAAGGAGAAGGAAGGGCTTGAAGAAAGAATCCTTGCTGTGATCGTTTGCTTGACAAGAAGGATGGCTAGGTTGCTATAGCTAGATCCTCTATTCTATCTTATCTTTTCTTTTAGAAAGCAATGATGTAATAAACTATAAAGCCATTAGAAGTCTTGTTATTCTTTCTTTCCGCTACTATTGACATTTTATTATGTATCTGGAATCATGCTTATTTATTTGGAATATTGTGCAATCATCCTCAAAAGTCTCAATTTTAGTTAAAAATTGTGGATGTTGTATTTCCTTTAAATTTTAGTAGAGAGGTGATCTCGCCTCTTTACACCCAACCTCTTTTACACCCTTCCTAGCCCTCGATTAGCCCTCCTTGCCCCTCCCAATCATGACATTGGTGGTTTGGCAACTTGCTTCTTGCATTTTCCTTCTCGTTTGGTGGTCATTTCCTCTCAATCCGACCTAGATGAACTCCAACTGTAGGAAACAATCCACACCAGCTGGAGCTCCATCCTCTACTGCTAATCTCCATGTCTCCTTTTATGACACCTCCTTCATCTCAACTCAAGCCGTTAACATGTACGAGGAACTCCTTCCTAGGAATCCCTTCCCTTTCCATGCTTTGTTTGAACCTCTTTTTGCAATGAGTGAGGTGGTCAATGAGGTTTCTAAGATGCTCAAAGCACACCATCTTAGTGCTTTAAGTGTAGAGCGTTCATGATTCTCAAATGCCATGTCTAGCACAAAGGCTGTCCATGAATTTTATGCCAATCTTACGTGGAACTACACTACCAATGTGCCACCACCTAATACCCAAGTCATCTTGACTTTGATGATAGTCGGTAATAAGATATCAGTCTTTGAGGATTCATTGAATAACTATTTTTCTGGTATTGACTTTATCACTTCTTGGTTGGCTTCCTATCCTTCTTACCATGACCTGCTAGACCCTGAAGGTTTCTATAAAAGCTTTGACCCTGTCCTTACCCTTCCCGATATCCACAAGTTTTGAAGAATCCTAATGTACCATATTGGAAGAAGTCCAACTAACCCTTCTATTCCCTTGATATCAAGACATGTCTGATCGCTTTAGTAGTAAATTGCAATATCCATCCCAAGAGGAGTCAAATGGAGATTACAAAGAATATTGCAGTGATCATGTATTGTATGTTGAATGATATCAGAGTCAAGTGGTCTCATAATATTCTTCATCATATGACCTATTTCGACTCAGGGAAGAACACCACTAGTACCCATCTCCCTTATCCTAATCTGATATGTGGTGTGTTTGGTCAACATACTGAAAAATCTCTCTTCCATGACCTTGGCTGCAAACCAAGTCAGAAAGGAGTTTGCATTAGTGAGACTACCATAAAGAAATTCTTCCTACCTCCTCCACCACACTAGGTGCCTCTACCTCCACCCAGGCCCCTCCTGTACCACCACCACCCATACCTGACCGTACTCATTTTATGTATCTAATGGAGTCCTCATGGGATATATGATACATCAACAACTGTACAACATTTAGGTTTAGGACCACCTCCACTAGGACCTCGTTCAAATCATGTCACACATGAACCTGTCCTGCATCCATCCCTACCCACCCTACTAGGCTTATCCAAGTGCTGGCTATGCTTCTTATGCATATAGTCAGTTATACCTTGAACCACCACCTACTACTTCTGATGTCCCCCCTACTGCTTCTGATGGTGGACCTACCCCTGCCCCTGGTGCTTTTTTGCTTCTAGATCTTCCTATTGGCCATGCCGCCACTCTGCTTGCTGGCTATGATGGAGTTGCTACTCCTAGTTTTGTGCAAGCAAATGCATCACACACATGTGGTATGTCTTGGGATGCGTAGAATGCCAAGTGGCCTGGTACTCGTGCTTTTAGACCTCCTGTTGATGAGGAGATGCCTGACCAGGATGCAGAGGAAGATGTTGGAGATGGTGAGGATAGTGAGGATGTTGATGATGCTGGTTCTAATGGCTCTTATGATGGTGAGCCTACACCTTCCACCACTGATGCACCATCTGATGGAGATGAGGATGATGATGTTGACAGTGACCCCATTGATATAGATAGCCTATATATTTAGTTATGTAGTCTATTAAGGTACTCATACATATCTCTTTTTGTAGGCTATCATGTACTAAACATTTGGGCACTATAGTTTTCACATCGAGAGGACATATCTAGTGTTGTAATCTTAATCGTATGTACCTTAACTCTTTTTTTGGTTACATCTTATGAGTTGATGGTTTGTGCTCTCATATTTTGATTATGACTCTAGATTGCTTGTTTCTCTTTATTTTGTTTCTGTTTGATGCTTGCTTGAGTGGTTGCTTATGTAGCTTGTGCCTTTGGTGAATACATGTGTTTTATATCTCTTCTACCCCCTGCCTTTTTGAAATGACAAAGGGGAAGAGAAAATGAGAGCTCATGTACTACAGGTACCACAAGAGAGAAATGAGCTCAACCATATTGAATTCATTGCTTATGTGATCCTTTTATTTTCGATTATCTAAAATATCATCTGAATTGCTAGAGGACCATGTAGTATATATATGTGTTATGGTTATTTATGAAAAAACCAACCATGCGGGTAAAAGTAAGCATGAATTGAGGGGGATCAATTAACACTATTCATTCGTGTATCCCCTTGGAATTCACAAGATAAATGCTTAATTTTCATATCCTTTTCAATATGTTGAGGAATGGTTTGTCATTGTCAAAAAGGGGGACAATGTTGACCTTATAGTTATACATTATCCATATTTTGATAATGAATTAACCATTCCATCCATATGTATCAAATATATCTACTTGATATTGATTTAAGGTATTAGGTACATGAAAAGGTTCAATTCAATCAAGCCCCAGCTTGATCAAGTTTAGGTCAAAAGCGCTGCAAATGCACTTTTGTGTAGAACACCCTTAAACCCTTAGGAAGATTTTTGTAATCATTTGTATTTATGCTATGACTTGTAACTAAGATGAGAAAAGACCAGGAGCCCTTAATTTGAATGTTTGATCACTCTAATGAAATTTTCCAAAATACATCACAAAGTGTTTATTCAGTCGAGTTTCTCATGTGATAAACTCAATCGACACACTTGATGCAATTTGAGAATGTCTAGGTTTGGTGAAGTTTCAATACACAGAACTTGACCGACACCCTACACTGGCAAAACTAATTTCAAGCAATCGATCGAGTTTCATCCAAGCTCGGAAAATGCTTCAAATTTGCCGTGTCACATAGTGCAATTGGATGAGTTACCTTTATTGAAACTCGACCGAATGCACTATACAAAGTGTGCAGAAAAAGTGATTCTAACCATTGGAGTGTTGCAAAACTCAAAATTATATCCGTTATAACACCTCAAATGGCTAGAAAATGTTCCTTAGTGCTCCTAGCCTCTAGTGGACACCCCAACTATAAATAGGACCTCTTGGAATTCATTACCAAGTTGCTTATTCATGCTATTCAAGCTCCTAGCTATAGTTGGGTGCATCCAGTCCACCTAAGCCCCTTTTTCTCTCTTTTTTACAAATCAAAATGTCCATGTGTGTGAGATAGGATATGTGTTAGAGATCTACTCCATTGTAGACTTGTAAGATCTCAAATATTCCCTTTTGTCAACCCCTTTCTTTAAGAACAAGTTGGTGAAAGCTTCTCCAAGTGAAGGAGAAGGTGCAAAGCTTCTCCAAGTGGAAGGAGAAGGTGCAAAAGCTTGTCCGTGGTGAAGGAGAAGGTCAAGGCTGAATATCTGAGAGTAGAGTGGGTAAATCCTTCAAGGCAAAAGACTTGGTCCAAGAAGGGATCTCCTTGGCGAAGGTGTCCAACTACTTGTAAGAGTGGGTAAGACCTTATAGAGGTATAAAAATCTAGCTTAATGGATAGATAAGTCTTTGGTTGGTTTATTGCTCCTTTTGGTCCTTAAAAAGGAGGTTGGCTATCCTTGGCCCTGAAAAATAAGGTCATGTTGTATGTCTTATAATGGAATATAAGTATACACAGGTTGCAAAATCCTAGAGCTCGACCTCACTAGGTAGTGGACTGACTTTCTCCTAGTTTGGACATCAGAACCACTCTACATAGCTTGTTCTTATCTTTGTTTAATCTCTCTTATCCTTGCTATGTATGGTTAGTTACACTAAAAATTCAATACTTACATATCCCATATCTTGAAGTAACTTGAAGGTCTAATGAATCTTGTTTATGTTTTTAGCTCTATTCCACCCCCTCTAGAGCCCATTGATCCAACACTTGTATCAATTAAAATTCCCTTGGTGTGATCTCCACATATATATAAGTCAGTGTCAGATTCAATATTTGGTGTTGGCAAGCCAACTGAGAATGGACTGGAGTCATCATACTTGTCATAGTACTCTTCTTCATCTATAGGATCTGCAATGAACTATCTTTTACCATGAAGAACAACCGACCATTTTTCATTTGCAGGATCATTAATATAAAATACTTGCTTCGCGTGTGATGCCATTATGAATGGTTCACCCTTCTCGCCAATCTTTTCAAAATTCACTAATGTGAAATCAAATTCATCCACTACAACTTATTTGGTGTTATTAAGCCAATTACACCTAAAGAGTGGAACTCTGAAATCTATGTAGTAAATCTTCCATATGTCTTTAATGACATCATAACATGAAATTTTAGCTTCACTTGGACTCTTATCCTTCGTACTAGAAAAATACAATGAAGACGCTTGAAGGGTGACCCCACTATTTTAGATGACACTCTTATCATATTGACGCTTTGTGTAATATGAAAATCCATTTAGTCAAACCCTTCATAAGACATAACATTGATTTTTGGTTTAAAGGCGAGGCATTTGATATTTTCAGCAATATTATTTGGTGTTTGAGATAGTTGACATAAGACTTTATCTTCAAATCACCTAATAAATGTCTTGTTATGCTCTCTAATAAGCCACATTGAATTGGTTCGAGGATATTTTGTCTTCGTGAAATTGGTATGTTCGGTGATATAACTACTCACTTTATTGATGTTGTGTAAAACATACATGTGTGCTTGTTTCACTCATTCTCCTAAAGACCTTCTGTCAGAATAGTCCTCAATGTTATTATTGTTTACATGAGATTCATTACAACTCAGAATGTCATTGCAAATGTCCATAACCTCCCTGGCCACATAACCCTAAAAAATACTTCCTTCAAGCCGATAATGATTTTGAACATCACCTTTAAAAACACTCATGTACTGTTCAAAAGGATACATCCAATGCAAGAAAGGTGGTCCCAACATTTTCACTTCCCTAGTCAGATGGACAACAAGATGTAACATGATATCAAATAATGAAGGGGGAAAATACATATCAAGATGGGATAGGGTAACAACCACTTCTCTTTGCAACTTATTGAGATTCTCAAGAAAATAACTTTGATGCATAGAGTGTTGAAGAAGAAACAAAGCCGGGTGATTGTAAAACTTACATGCTTTGGCAGTATAGATTGAATTGCCACATGTAATATTTTGTTGCATTAGAGTGTGACAATCATGAGATTTGAAGACCTATAAGGTTCATATCCTTCATTGATACCAGTCTATGGATATTGGAAGAGTATCCCTATGGTACCTTAACATTATGCAAACACACACAAACAATTTTCTTCTCCTTTCTATACAATGTGTAACAAGTAGGAGGTAAACATGTTTTCCCATCACTACTAACTTCTTTTATCAATTCTTTCCTTATTCTCATTTCACATAGGTCTATTCTGGATTTGATGTCATCTTTAGTCATACCTGGTATATACAACATAGTACTAATGACGCTATCACAAATATTTTTCTAAACATGCATGACATCAATACAATGCCTAACTGCCAAAGAACTCCTATAAGGAAGATCCTAGAATATTGACCTCTTCTTGTATAAAGATTTGTCACTCTGTGTGGGAATGGTACATTGTGATCTCTTACTGAATGCATTGACAAAGTCTTTTATCTTTCATAAACAACCTCCCCTGATATAGGTTTAGGAGCACTCTGTTCCTCATTTGATCCATTAGATACTTTGCGCAATTTTCGGTAAGGATGAACTTTTGGAAGAAACCTTTGATAAATAAGATATACAGTCTTGCTGCCATGTTTTAGTCATTTTGAATCAGTGTTCTCTTCACATATAAGGCATGCTTTGGATCCTTTTACACTGTATCCAGACAAATTCCCATATGCTGGAAAGTCATTAATATTGCAAAACAACATAGCATGCAAACAAAATGTCTCTCTACGTGAAGTATCTTAGGTTATCACACCTTCTCCTCAGGGTTTCGTTAAGTCATCAGTAAGAGGTTCAAGAAAAACATCGATACCATTGACAGGTTGTTTAGGGCCCGATATCTACAACAACAACATAATGTACTTATTTTTCGTACAACCAGGGAGGAAGATTGTTTATAACAATCATAACAGGCCAAGTGCTATGTTGGCTGCTCAATGTGCCATATGGATTCATCCCATCAGTACAAAGCCCAAATCTTAGATTCTTGATTTCTTCACCAAATTCAGGGTACAATAAATCGATCTTCTTCCACTGTGGGGAATCAGACACATGTCGTAGGATCCCATCATATTTTTCATTACCTCTGCATGCCACCTCAAATTCTATGCATCCATGGTACTGGCTAACAAGCATTAAAATCATCATATTATAGGTAGATACCACATCACCTTGTTAGGAGAGCTAGTTTTGGACTTCCCCAAAGTTGTCATTTTATACCTTGACGCCCCACATTTTGGACAATCTTTCAGATCGAGATAGTCCTTAACACACAATCATTCATGCATTTTCATGTATCTCATTAACCTTCAGTCCCATTGGGAATCATATTTTCTTTAATTTGAATGTTGAGATTGGAAGTTTGTTATCTTCAAGTAGAATTTCTTTCAACAAAGACAATAATGACGTGATGCTTTTGCCACACCATCTATTATTGGCCCTTAGAGTATACCATGTCAACACAACACTCAACTTTGTAAACTTAGTAAAACCTATGTATAATAGTCTCTCAACATCATGCACAATGTTTCTAAATAAGGAAGGTGTATCAGTGTGGTCTACCCCACAACTATCTGGTATCACATCAACCATGTCTATCGGAATTGGTTCATTCACATCTACATCATCAACGGTAATTTGTTTTTCAACACAAGTACTACTATCAAAATCTGCCGATCCCATGGTTGGAATCTCCCCATGCTAGTACTGTTTTGTATAGCCATATACAATCCCATTGTACATGACATGACTTTAGATTTTGTCAATAGTGTTGACTTTCAAGTTGTTACTGCAATGCCTACATGGACAACAGAACCTATCTCCATGTCATTTCCTATGTTCCTCCGCAAATCTTATGAACTAATCAAGACCATTAATAAACTATGGGGTGTAGTGATTTGGAATGGACATCCATGATCTATCCATTTTATGATCAAAGAGAAAACAAGTATTAGGGTTTATGGTTTGCATATTAGGTTTAGGAATTAAAAATTAGGGTTTATTATTTATGGTTTACAGATTAGGGTTTAGATATTAGGATTTAGGATTTAAGGGTTACAAATTAGGGTTTAGAGTTTACAGATTAGGGTTTAGGCTTCAGTAATGAATGTGTGTACCACCTATCCCATTCTTGAACACCTAATCTCACTAATAACTGTATAATGTATTCTTAGTTTTCAAAAAAAAATGGGCAACATTTCCTCACAGTTCTCCAAGTACACTTATGTAGATGGGAAAATATCCACCTATATATGTACTTAGAGAACAAACAAGGAAGTGCTAATGAAACATCTTGAAAACCAAATACACACTTTATACTTACATCCTAAGTGAGATTAAGTGTTCAGAAATAGTCCCAAACCAGGGACTATCCAAAAGTTACTCCTATTGAGTAAATCTTGGATGGGTTTCTAAGCCAACAGATAATGATTTCATGTTGGAAGATTACATGGAAACATTGGCACAAATGCCATATTTTTCATTTTTATGATTTAACATATAACTTCCACTTAATAATTATGACATATGAGAATGGAATGTAAGATCTCATTAAAGAGTGTTATTATTACATTTAATATGAAGGGTGCATTCAGGGGAGACTTGATTGAAGATGATATGCAACCATGGAGGCAACTGAGTACATTCAAAATGGTCCAATCAAACACAAATTTAAAGCTATATATTTCAATTTCATGTTCCAAAATCTATAAAATTAAATTGGTTTATTGTTTAAAGAAAGTGGATGATATGAAAAAAATGATAGATCTAAGGAAAGGAGTTCTCTAACTATTGAAATTTTAAGGATATCTAACTAGGAACCCTCTTATAGTGTTTACAACTATTGATCAGTGTAGAGTGCATCAGTTATATGAAGGAGAGATAATCAATCATCAGGAAAAATGAAGAATGGTAGCCCAAACTTGAGGGTGGAAATATCAAGTTTTCATACACGTCATTCAATCCTTAGAAAAAGAACCCTAGGAAGGGAACCAAATAGGACAATTCTTAGTTCCCCATTGGTGATGATTAGATCACCCTAACCATATTTTTGATTACTGTCATATACTTTGCAATCTTGATGACTCGACTGTTTGTAAATGATTATATAAGGAAACCCACTACCATCTCTCTCAACTAGTGTCTAAAGGGGATATTCAAAGGGTCATTAATATGTGTGTCCAATGAAGAAGCTTAGGAATGCATGCCACATACCTTCTTAGACAACGACCAAAGAGGCAATGACAGAGATGGTGACAATAGTGGATAGCTCCAATTGCCACGCCGGCTAGCTCCAGTGGCAACAGTGAGCTCTAGCAGTGATAATGGTGAGTTCCAACAGCAACGGTGAAAAGCTCCAGTGGTGATAGCAAGTTGTAGTAGTGATGGCGAGCTCCAGTGGTGGCGGCGGTGAGCAAACCAAGGATGGCGGCGAGCACAACAACTCGAGTAGAGGAGAAGAAATGATGATCGCTAGAGCAAAGTGAAGTTAGGGTGATGAAATAGAGAATGGGGGAAAGAAATTTTGCAGGTGGTATTATGTGGGTCATAATCATCAGTTGCTTAAAAAACTGACAACTAGGTTCTTATATGTCAATTTATTTCAACAAAATGACACCTAATCTAGTGACTTAGACATCGGTTAACCCTAAAAAACTGATGCAAGAGGCCATTATCCAAACGAAAAAAATTGGCCTGAGTAAGGCCATTATCCAATCTCTAAACCAACACCTAACCTAGAGACTTAGATAGGTTACTTTAAGAATCCAATGCCAGAGGCCATTATTCGAATTAAAAAAAATCTACCTCAGTTGGGCCAGAGTCGTCAGTTTCTTTTGGTAGAATTGACACCAGAGTGTAACTTGAGGGGAATATTTTTTTGTGGGGACGTGGTGCGAACCCTGTGATGTCGATTTGTGTAATTTTTCATGGTTTTTCCTGCGAATCAATGTCGGTTTTCCAGAGAAGCAACTGACACCAGAAGTATTTTGGAGGCAAAATTTATTTCATGTGAAGGTGTATGTTGTCAGTTCCCACACAACCAATGATCCTATTAAAACTTTTGGAGGCATATATTTTTTCTTAAAAAAATGTATTTCATGGGTTGTTTTAGATGTCATTTTTTTAAAAATAACTGAATTTAAATAAAAAATGGTACCCGTGTCTTCTCTTAATCAACAGGGCTTGATCAATGGTGATGTTTGTGCTAGTTAACCGAAGTTGATTGCTATACATTATCATTTTTTCAATGTAATGATGTCAGGAAAAGTGACATTAGAGGTCAGATACTTACTACCGATTGATCAATTTACTCAGATGCAATGACAACTTATTAACTTAGAAGCCCATTCAATTATTGAGTCTAGGGTATCCCTAGAGGATGATCATGGTGCAAAGATGATTGAGAGTGTACCTATATACTCCATGCTAAAAGAAAAATTAGCAACCATATAAGAGGCACCCCTTCCTCCTACCACCACTCCTGCAATGCATATCCAAGTACTCAAGAGCCATTTTATCCACAAACAAATCCTTAGCTACAGGCCTCAACAACACACCAAATAATCCCCACTCACTCCCCCCTTCACTCACCAGGTTTTGATCTATGATGATTACCATATACCTCATGACTTGACAATACCATATGTAAATCAAGAAGAATCATTTGGGAACACAAGTTTTGAATGCACCAAATATCAACCTCCAGATCAATCCCCATAGATGCTAGTGACCAATGTGATGGTATGACCATGCATCCCAAATGAACCTCACTCCTACCTTACCTCGGTATTGTCTCGTTGATGATTCATCTCAGATGCCTTATGATTATTCATACATCAAACATTGGCAACCGACCCCGTACAAGTCAAATTGTTTCCCTTGGTATTCAGACATATGTCGTGCCATTTGTGATAGGATACAATAAGTGGCAATCCAAGAAAAGATAAAGGAGTGGCTGAAATGGAAGCAACCAAGACAATAAAGTAGTCTCGCTCAAGCTCCAGTTGCCACTCTTCCATGGTGGAAAACACATATGTCAGGCCTCCGATGTTAAACATGACGCTTGTTGGGAGGCAACCCACCATTTTTCTTCCTCCATTTTGGATTCAAGATTTGGTCAAGATGATCAAAATTTTAAGTTCAGGGTGGAGATGGGTGGTACCTATCTATTCGAACCATTCTATCCTCCTTATTACAACATTTTAACATGTTGTTACATATACATGTAGTTTAATTTTATTTTTTTTTGTTTCTTCATTTCTCTTGCATATGATATGACCCTTATCTAGTTAGAAAATTGTTTCTTATATACATGTTTTAGAACCCCTTAAAAAAAGAAAATTCTCTTGTAACAAATTCATGAATTTTCATTTCTAGAACTCACCCTGTCACCTAGGACCTTAAGTAGCGCTGCTCCTTGGAAAAAGATGGTGATCCATAAAGGATCAATATTAATCAGATGCATTGTGTCTTAACTTGATCTATGTAATAGATTGTGAAATTTTTCAATTTTTGCATGTTGCAAAAAGATTTGAATTGATGTTATGATGCTCCCAGTGCATTGAATTCAAAATATGAGATGCACAAATCTAGCCTCTTCGACATCTCTTGTATCATCTTCTTAACCCCCCATTCACAAAAAACCCAAAAATAGTGAACACCAAGTTCTGGGTGGCATAACCTTCCCCCTCTACTGCATCTTCCATACCCCTCCTGTCGGGACCCGTCACACTAAACGAGATTACTCAAAACATAAAATGCAATCAATCACTAATTAATCACATACCCAAAAATATGGGTAAATTAAAACTGATTTCAATGTCAACACTTACTCAAAAACATTTGCATGAGAGACCAACATCTCTTATATCCATACTATGCTACGAATTTGATAAAATTGTTCTATTGCCTTTGCCACAACATATATACACAGGAGAACAATATTCATATATGCCACACAAACAAGCATTTATATGCTAACAAAAGTCTGATTTGTTTGAAACACCATATATAAACTTTTCCTGCCAGGACCTGAGAGTACAAGGATGACTCTAGGACAAACTAGACATCTAGTCAACTTTATCAAATATTCATGATTGTAGTTCCTCTTTACTTACATGGTTATGTTATCGTCACTGCCAATTACCTAAAAAAATGTGGCGAACCACAAGGGTGAGACCCAGTCCCAGCAAGAGATATAACCATCAACAACATTTATTGATTACAACATTTTTATGTAATTAAACAGTTAAGAAGTTTAATCAGATATAACAAATAAGATTAATAGTACTGATGATTAACAAAATACATAAAGGAGCAGATAATAACTATCATTATTAACCAGACTATCATCCTTTATCTTGTTGACAATATAAGCAGTTCAGTAGAATATGCAGTTCTAGCATCATGAGCAAGTCTAGTAACACATCATAGCTAAAAACATGAGCATGTCTAATTGGTTGAACATATCAACATTATAAGAAGAGATAACAACATAAGCACAACTACCTGGATAAGTATAATTAGCAGTATATGCATCTCTAGTTACAAAGGCATGGCTAGCATGATATACATAACTAACAACATGAGATATCTAGCATCATGATTATAATCAGTCATAGCAGTATAGTTATCAACATAAGAATGACTATTGTATGTACACATTTACAATCTTATGATCCACAACATAAGAATAATTATTATCTCTTAATTGCACTAAGCATCATCTTTATGTAAAGAGAACAAACAAGGGTTATTATCCAATGTGAAGCGCCATGTATAACCCTAAACAAATATGTTACACGGCTGTATTAAATCTTTTATTACGCCCTGGGGAATTTGAATCGTACCATTCAAAGTCCAACCGACCCCTGCGAAGGGCTATTCGGTTCCGTATAGGATCTAGGAGTGTCGGTATCCTAAGATATCTTCCCCTCGGTCAGTACGAGTAAAAAAGCAGTGACATATCAGTCAAAGCTGCCACCACAATGACATATAGTCAAGCTGAAAACCACTAGTCCGACCTTGGTACAGGTCACGACACTAGAAACCAGGGTATTGAAACCCAATCACTGAGGTACAACCGCAGTTGTTCTCTAATCACATCATGTTATAATCACCAAGACACGACCGCATCCATTCTCAATCACATCAAATTTATGAGGCATGACCATAGCCAACCTCCACAATCTGCATTGTGGATGACAAGGATATATCCTCAACCTGTCACCCCCACATACTCAATAGTATGCGCTCTGAGTTTCCCTTAGGAATACTCATTTCACCATCCAGCAAGTTCTGAAACTGAAGATGGTTCTACAGTACAAGGCACTACATGATTAGAGTTACAGTGGATTAGTTATGCCAATTGGGTGAATTAAGGTTGCATAAAACAAGTGGACATACAAACCCTAATTCACTTCTAGCAAACATATAAATATCAAAACTTGAAAAGATATAAAATGTATGAAACATAATTTCTCATCTCATCATCACATGGTACTATTCACTTGCCATTCCCAAGACTACACTAGTCATCATATTATCACAAGAAATAAATCCTTTTCAAAATATCACATGGTATCAACCCTTATCAACATAAGAGGATCACACCTCATTCAGGGCTCAACCATGCCCAAAGGGTCATTAAGACCATCATACTATTCCCGGCAAGATCATCATTATCTTTGCATGCCTTATAACAAGGCTCAACAACATTACTTACATTTAATACACCGGATCAACACAATATTGCAATAATGAGCTATGAGATATTCATAAACAATCATAGCAGGGTTATATTAACATTAAGAACATTCCTTAATTACATCAACATGCAAGGAATCTAGATATGATTAACTCTCATCATATTCATTATGCACATGTTTAGCTTAAGAAAGTATCAACCATGTAGATAATATAAGGAGGTTATTCTACCATCATTCTATAATATAAGAATGTTAAACATGAATACTCATATATATCTAATTGCATTAGAGTTAGGTTCAACTTGATAAATTATATCAATGTTACTAATCAACACTCATACCCAAACCCTAACTCACATCACCCCCATTAGATCATAGATGCATAAGGTGAAGCATCACCATCACATTCCATACTATTCTCAAATATGAACCCACACATAAATCAAGGTGTAACCATCAGGTTATAGCATACTAGGTTTTCAACAATAATAGAGTACTCCATGTTTGTATTAGTCATTCAAGGACTATTCATACCCAATTACCATCATTTAGTTATATTAAAGATAGGTATAACAAGCTATACCTCATTAGGGTTACCTGTCAACACAATATGGTTATCATCCCTTCTATTAATATGCGTGAATAGGTAAGACTAACTTATTAAGGGTAACCCTCCATTTGTTCCATCATCATTCAACCCATATCACCATACCATAATATCACCCAGAGCCATTGGATGTTCAAAAGGTAATACTATTGGTTGTTTACATAAGTAAACACCTTGGATAAACCACCTATGAAGTCCTTGATTTGTGATATAAAAAGAGTCACCATTTAACCCTAGACATCCTTTGATTAACAACACAAAAAGTTCCATTGAGAGTAGGCTAAAACCCACAATCAATTGTTCATTTAGAACAAGCCATCCATTGCCAACAAGTAAAATCCTTAAGTTGATCATATAAAGGAAATCATCTAAATCCCATTATTAGGACCAACATATTACATTATCCATAATTCCACTTTATGGGAGGAATAAACATTATATCTTGACCATTGGGTGAAGTTCATATATTAAAACCATCAATTATAGTATATGTTCAACCATTGCATCAAGACCTAAGAAACCATAGGTCTAAGGATTAATTGATGCTAAAACTATATGATTAACTCACCATAAATTGTAGAGACCTGATCCACCATCATTAGTGATCATTAAATCACTATAGGTTGTTAGATCAACACTATATTCCTTAATCAACATCAAATATCAAGCTAATGTCAACATTGATTGATAACATCAGTAGGGTATTTAATGGTTGATCATTAAACTTCTAATTGGTCCAAAACCTGACCTAAGGGGGTGAACATAGGTTGTCAAAACAACCTAATCCAAGTCATATTATACCTTAGTGTTAACACACACATGATCACATGTTCATATATAACTAAAATCATAACATGGAACATTATAAAAATCGAAATCTAAGTCAAGCATAGCTTTTTAGTGCATGAATCATCATTTTCAAGCAAGAACATGATCTAGAAAGTTTATGGTAAGAAATAAACGTGGAGCAAGTTGTAAAACTTGCCTCTAATGCGAAGATGAAACCCCGCATAGAAGAAATCTCGAACAGGTAAGGTAGAAAATCCAAGAGTAAGCCATGAATTCGTCCATCTAGCACCTTTCTTCATTATTTCCTTGAAATCGTGCATCTGATAAATTTCTAAAAGTTGTACTGCCCGGGTTTACACCCAAACCATCACATTATTGGTCGTGTGCTACTGATTTCAACATTCAACCTGAGCAATTTAGGTTTCGATTAACCATACAAATTCACTGGTCCAATCCACACTGATCAGATGCTAAACTAGATCATATAAAGGCGTAAAGAAGCGATTTATGAAATAAAAAGTCGGGCGATGCCAAATACTGCCCAATGCCTGATAATTGCTGTTATCAGTGAAAAACGCACAATTAACCAAAAATTTCCAAACACCAGACTTAAATCATGATACGTGTGTGAAACCCTACTCACAGTGGTTCGGGATGTCCGGATTCGTCTGGAAATGCGTCCAAAGTCCTGGTTCTGGCATTTGTTGGATTGTCTTCTATCTTTGGATTTGTCCTACAATAAACCTGCTACATCCAGTAGGTGCTCACGCATGACAGGTTGAAGAAGACTAGTTCGATTGAGTACTGTTCGTGACTAACAGACTGTGAATTTGAGCAGAGAAACGCGGCGGACAAAATCTACTGGATTCCGCCCAAAAGAATCTGCTTCTAGGTGCCGCTGGGTCGTCTTCCTCCTTGGAACTGCCCTGGCACAACCCTGCTTCACGGATAGGTTGGAAAGGGGCTTGATTGGATGCCTATTTGTTACTATTAGCTGTGAATTCCTGCTCCCTCCTCTTGGCCAAGGTCAAAGGCGGCTTGGTGATGCAACTCGCACCAAGTGAGCCCCGCTAGGCGCTGCTCCATGCAGCTTTTGCTGCAGGCCATATGTCCTGCTTGGGAGCACTGCCCAGCTGATCGTGGCTGCAAATTAGGGCAAGGAGGAAGAGGGGAAGATGGTGGAGTAGTAGTCACTACTGAGTCGAAGCTAGGGCGCCCCAAAATCGCCCACTCTCTCTCAACAAGGTCAGCCGATCGGGTTAGTAGCTGAGCATAGCTATGCTTGCATTCTACCTAGTTTGATCACGTAACAGAGATAAGGAAAGGGTATCCGACCCAGTGAAGAATTAAAAAAAAAATAAAAGATCAATTACTGGAAAAATTGCAGCCAAGACCCAGAATCTTAAAAGTATCATAACTTTTGCCTCAAAGGTCCGATCGATGTGATTCCTTTTGGAAAACTTCAAGAACGGAATTCATTACAACCTCGAAGCAAGAAAACATGCTAATTCACTTGTCTCAACTAATCAAAAATACTAATCACTTCTTGTGCACTTATTTAACTTAATCAACTTAATGATGCACTAAGCATAAATTATGGTAATTAAGCTTGTTCAACTCATTAAATAAGTTTAGGGGCATTACAACTATAAACTCCTAATAGGGATTCCGCCCCCGAAATCCAAGATAAACAAAGATGGGTACTTCCTATGCACCTCATCCTATTACCTTCACATGGTTACTTGCATATCATGGTAATGTCACATCATTCATACATATCTCATCTTGGGTCAGCACAAAAACACCCACATAAGAAGACATATCATGATCCCTTTAAGAAATTTAATCAACCCCATCTCACTCTTATTCAACTTGTTCCCATAGCAGTTACTGCTTTGGAAACCCTAAGGTTTTTGAATAAATATTGATCATATTTGAAATACTTTGACATGTCATCATTTAAAGGTTGATATAACTTGTATGACATGACTGGAACACTATGTTCCTCCTATTCATAAACTCTATTTGTACATTGGTTAGTCTATAGGATATAACTCTAAACTCATCATCGTCATGTGAATTATGTCATCCAATATAAATCTTATGCATTGATATTTGATCATATGTTTATCTTAAAGGAACACAGTATCACATATCTATTGACCAACAAACCATCTATCCTTGATAGTGGTCTTGTCCAGCTATCACTGAACCATACACAACATTATAGAATCACTTTTTTTTCCAAACAACATTTATAGGATCATCATCAACTCTCTCTCTCTCCCTCTACAGGAGAGGAATACTTGGAGTGTTAATTTAATAAACATCTCCAATCTTCACATATTTCTCATATTATTGATACATCTTGGATACTAGGATTCATTACCTTAGTATCCACCTCATGTGCTATAAGGAACTCACATCCTTATATCATCTACTTTTACCAACATAACAAATATCAAGACATATAAGAGGAGTCTTCCTAATTATTGGAAGTCCCAAAAGCAAACTCATTACAAACGTTATGATCTTGGAACCATAGTCCAAGCAACCTTATTCCATAATAAGATATCCATTGTCATGTTTAGAATGAATCCACACATACCAAGTGGCAATGATCCACTTGAAATATGTTCCCTAGAAAGGAAAGACACAAAGTGAAACACACTTCCCACATCATAGCAACATTGTTCAGGGGTCACTAGTAAAAAGGTAACCAATTATATTTTCACTATGCATATTACAACTTCTCATGTATCATTTTACCTTTTTCATTTTTTTGTCCTTTTCCATTAGCATAGGAATAATCATGATTAACATATCTCTTTACTTCTTCCTTGATGACTATTTATCACACTTGGGTATGTTTTCTTATTTTATTATGTTTTTCAACCATCTATCAACAAGTAAATCATCATATTCCACATTTTCTTCATTATATATGGATCATATCCCTTAATTTCTTTCACATGCCATGCTGATTTTTCATTAAAAATTTCTTACATACAGAGGTTGGTCTGAGATTAACTTAGGTTCCACCTTATTTCTTTGCCATTGTTCCCATTCATATTCTCATTATATACTTGTTAGAGGAGTTCTTTTCATCTTATGAAGATTTCATACCTTGATTCACTTTATAAGCATAGACTTATATGTCTTTTACTTTATTACCTTCTTGAATCACATCTTCAAGAACTCCTCTTTTCCTTATTTGTATTCATATTTAGATTTCACGGTGTTGTATCTTTCTCTTATAGTTACCAAACATTCAAGTTTTGATAGATTATGTGCAATTCTCATCTTCTTTAAGGTAGGATTGAGATATTCACACCATGATTTCTTATTCATTATGCTCTTTAGATTGTATCAAAATGACTACTTGATCAGAGTAATAAAAAAGATAACAATCTAAGAGTTCCATACTTACCTTTCTTCAATAATTGAATACCTGGCCAGGGCACCCAAATACTGAGATTAGGAAGTATGCACCATATTTTTGTGTCATGTTCCTGACTTAGACATCATCCTAGTCTTATGTCCTAGTGTCCCTGTAGACTCAGTAAACCTAAAGCTCTGATATCAAATTGTCGGGACCCGTCACGCTAAACGAGATTACTCAAAATAAAAAATGCAATCAATCACTAATTAATCACATACCCAAAAATATGGGTAAATTAAAATCGATTTCAATGTCAACACTTACTCAAAAACATTTGCATGAGAGGCCAACATCTCTTATATCCATACTATGCTACGAATTTTATAAAATTGTTCTATTGCCTTATCCACAACATATATACACAGGAGAACAATATTCATATATGCCACACAAACAAGCATTTATATGCTAACAAAAGTCCGATTTGTTTGAAACACCATATATAAACTTTTCCTACTCGGACCTGAGAGTACAAGGACGACTCTAGGACAAACTAGACATCTAGTCAACTTTATCAAATATTCATGATTGTAGTTCCTCTTTACTTCTATGGTTCTGTTATCGTCACTGCCGATTACCTAAAAAAATGTGGCGAACCACAAGGGTGATACCCAATCCCAACAAGAGATATAACCATCAACAACGTTTATTGATTACAACATTTTTATGTAATTAAATAGTTAAAAAGTTTAATCAGATATAACAAATAAGATTAATAGTACTGATGATTAAAAAAATACATAAAGGAGCAGATAATAACTATCATTATTAACCAGACTATCATCCTTTATCTTGTTGACAATATAAGCAGTTCAATAGCATATGCAATTCTAGCATCATGAGCAAGTCTAGTAACACAGCATAGCTAACAACATGAGCATGTCTAATTGGTTGAACATATAAACATTATAAGAAGAGCTAACAACATAAGCACAACTACCTGGATAAGTATAATTAACAGTATATGCATCTCTAGTTACAAAGGCATGGCTAGCATGCTATACATAACTAACAACATGAGATATCTAGCATCATGATTATAATCAGTCGTGACAGTATAGTTATCAACATAAGCATGACTATTGTATGTACACATTTACAATCTTATGATCCACAACATAAGAATAATTATTATCTCTTAATTGCACTAAGCATCATCTTTATGTAAAGAGAACAAATAACGATTATCATCCAATGTGAAGCGTCGTATATAACCCTAAACAAATATGTTACACGAATGTATTAAATCTTTTAATACGCCCTGGGGAATTTGAATCGTACCATTCAAAGTCCAACCGACCCCTGCGAAGGGCTATTCAGTTCCGTACAAGATCTAGGAGTGCCGGTATCCTAAGATCTCTTCCCCTCAGTCAGTACGAGTAAAAAGGCAGTGACATATCAGTCAAAGCTGCCACCACATCGACATATAGTCAAGCTAAAAACCACTAGTCTGACCTTGGTAGAGGTCACGACACTAGAAACCAGGGTATTCAAACCCAATCACTGAGGTACAACCATAGTTGTTCTCTAATCACATCATGTTATAATCACCGAGACACGACTGCAGCCGTTCACAATCACATCATATGTATGAGGCATGACCATAGCCAACCTCCACAATCTGCATTGTGGATGACAAGGATATATCCTCAACCTGTCACCCCACATACTCAACAATATGTGCTCCGAGTTTCCCTTAGGAATACTCATTTCACCATCCAGCAAGTTCTGACACAGAAGATGGTTCTACGGCACAAGGCACTACATGATTAGAGTTACACTTGATTAGTTATGCCAATTGGGTGAATTAAGGCTGCATCAAACAAGTGGACATACAAACCCTAATTCACTTCTAGCAAACATATAAATATCAAATCTTGAAAAGATATAAAATGTATGAAACATAATTTCTCATCTCATCATCACATGGTACTATTCACTTACCATTCCCAAGACTACACTAGTCATCATATTATCACAAGAAATAAATCCTTTTCACAATATCACAGGATATCAACCCTTATCAACATAAGAGGATCACACCTCATTCAGGGCTCAACCATGCCCAAAGGGTCATTAAGACCATCATACTATTCCCTACAATATCATCATTATCTTTGCATGCCTTATAACAAGGCTCAACAACATTACTTACATTTAATACACCAGATCAACACAATATTGCATTAATGAGCTAGGAGATATTCATAAACAATCATAGCAGGGTTATATTAACATTAAGAACATTCCTTAATTACATCAACACGCAAGGAATCTAGATATGATTAACTCTCATCATATTCATTATGCACATGTTTAGCTTAAGAAAGTATCAACCATGTAGATATAATAACCACTAATTAACATATCAAGGTTATGATCATAGTAAGAAGGTTATTCTACCATCATTCTATCATATAAGAATGTTAAACATGAATACTGATCTTTATCTAATTGCATTAGAGTTAGGTTTAACATGATAAATTATATTAATGTTACTAATCAACACTCATACCCAAACCCTAACTCACATCACCCCCATTGGATCATAGATGCATAAGGTGAAGCATCACCATCACATTCCATACTATTCTCAAATATGAACCCACACATTAATCAAGGTGTAACCATCAGGTTATAGCATACTAGGTTTTCAACAATAATAGAGTACTCCATGTTTGTATTAGTCATTCAAGGACTATTCATACCCAATTACCATCATTTAGTTATATTAAAGATAGGTATAACAAGCTATACCTCATTAGGGTTACATGTCAACACAATATGGTTATCATCCCTTCTATTCATATGCGTGAATAGGTAAGAGTAACTTATTAAGGGTAACCCTCCATTTGTTCCATCATCATTCAACCCATATCACCATATCACAATATCACCCAGAGCCATTGGATGTTTAAAAGGTAAGACTATTGGTTGTTTACATAAGTAAACACCGTGGATAAACCACCTATGAAGTCCTTGATTTGTGCTCTAAAAAGAGTCACCATATAACCCTAGACATCCTTTGATTAACAACACAAAAAGTTCCATTGAGAGTAGGCTAAAACCCACAATCAATTGTTCATTTAGAACAAGCCATCCATTGCCAACAAGTAAAATCCTTAAGTTGATCATATAAAGGAAATCATCTAAATCCCATTATTAGGATCAACATATTACATTATCCATAATTCCACTTTATTGGAGGAATAAACATTATATCTTGACCATTGGGTCAAGTTCATATATTAAAACCATCAATTATAGTACATGTTCGACCATTGCATCAAGACCTAAGAAACCATTGGTCTAAGGATTAATTGATGCTAAAACTATATGATTAACTCACCATAAATTGTAGAGACCTGATCCACCATCATTAGTGATCATTAAATCACTATAGGTTGTTAGATCAACACTATATTCCTTAATCAACATAAAATATCAAGATAATGTCAACATTGATTGATAACATCAATAGGGTATTTAATGGTTGATCATTAAACTTCTAATTGGTCCAAAACCTGACCTAAGGGGGTGAACATAGGTTGTCAAAACAACCTAATCCAAGTCATATTATACCTTAGTGCTAACACACACATGATCACATGTTCATATATAACTGAAATCAGAACATGGAACATTATAAAAATCGAAATCTAAGTCAAGCATAGCTTTTTAGTGCATGAATCATCATTTACAAGCAAGAACATGATCTAGAAAGTTTATGGTAAGCAATAAACGTGGAGAAAGTTATAAAACTTGCCTCTAATGCGAAGATGAAACCCCGCACAGAAGAAATCTCGAGCAGGTAAGGTAGAAAATCCAAGAGTAAGCCATGAATTCATCCATCTAGCACCTTTCTTCATCATTTCCTTGAAATCGTGCATTTGATAAATTTCTAAAAGCTGTACTGCCCGGGTTTACACCCAAACCATCGCGTTATTGGTCATGTGCTACCGATTTCAACATTCAACCTGAGCAATTTAGGTTTCGATTAACCATACAAATTCACTGGTCCAATCCACACTGATCAAATACTAAACTAGATCATATAAAGGCGTAAAGAAGCGATTTATGAAATAAAAAGTCGGGCGACGCCAAATACTGCCCAATGCCTGATAACTATTGTTATTAGCGAAAAATGCACAATTAACCAAAAATTTCCAAACACCAGACTTAAATCATGATACGTGAGTGAAACCCTACTCACAGTGGTTTGGGATGTCCGGATTCGTCTGAAAATGCGTCCAGAGTCCCAGTTCTGACGTTTGTTGGATTGTCTTCTATCTTTGGATTTGTCCTGTAATAAACCTGCTACATCCAGCAGTTGCTCACGCATGCCAGGTTGAAGTAGACGAGTTCGATTGAGTACTGTTCATGACTAAAAGACTATGAATTTGAGCAGAGAAACGCAGCGGCCAAAATCTACTGGATTCCGCCCAAAAGAATATGCTTCTAGGTGCCGCTGGGTCGTCTTCCTCCTTGGAACTGCCCTGGCACAACCCTGCTTCATGCATAGGTTGGAAAGGGGCTCGATTGGATGCCTATTTGTTACTATTAGCTGCGAATTCCTACTCCCTCCTCTTGGCCGAGGTCAAAGGCGGCTTGGTGATGCAATTCGCGCCAAGTGAGCCCCCTAGGCACTGCTCCATGCAGCTTCTACTGCAGGCCGTCTGTCCTGCTTGGGAGCGCCGCCCATCTAATCGTGGCTGCAGATTAGGGAAAGGAAGAAGAGGGGAAGATGGTGGAGGAGTAGTCGCTGCTGAGTCGAAGCTAGGGCGCCCCAAAATCGCCCACTCTCTCTCAACTAGGTCGGCCGATCGGGTTAGCAGCTGAGTGTCGCGATGCTTGCATTCTACCTAGTTTGATCGCGTAATAGAGATAAGGAAAGGGTAGCCGACCCACTAAAGAAGTAAAAATAAAATAAAAGATCAATTATTGGAAAAATTGCAACCAAGACCCAGAATCTTAAAAGTATCATAACTTTTGCCTCAGAGGTCCGATCGATGTGATTCCTTTTGCAAAACTTCAAGAACAGAATTCATTACAACCTCGAAGTGAGAAAACATGCTAATTTTCTTGTCTCAGCTAATCAAAATACTAATCGCTTCTTGGGCACTTATTTAACTTAATCAACTTAATGATGCACTAAGCATAAATAATGGTAATTAAGCTTGTTCAACTCATTAAATAAGTTTAGGGGCCTTACACCTCCAATCTAATAGGGGTGTACCATCAATAAAGAAAAGATGTCAATGTGCGCACACACAAAAAATGCAATCAATGTAAATGCAAGACAAAATAAAATGATATCAAGTTGAATAGAGGAGATAACACCTTCTTCCATATTTCCATTCACTCAGTTTTTTCTACCTAGGGGAATATACATACCCCCAATTCACTCAATCATTAATATCTATTCTTGTGCAGAACTCGTTAGAATCTTTGGGTGTACCAAAAGTAGAAAGATTATGACATTTGTATCTTTACAGTTCTTGACATGGAAACAAGTTGTGAAATAATTTCAACTAGAGAACGTGAAAAAAATGAATTCTGTGATTTCAAGAAATCAAGGTTGCTTGGCCACGAAAGGTGGTAAGGATGCAAGTAGTGTTATGAAAGAGAGGAGAATAGATTGATAGTATTATTTGTTGAATATTTGTGATTCTATGTTGCTTGAGGACGAGCAACGTTCAAGTTCAGGGTGATTTGATGAATGCATATTTATATATTTTTATCACTTCTTTTAGATCATTTCTTAGGGGCATTGTGTTGTTATTCCCAATTTTAGGATTTCATTGCCTTATTTTGTTATTTTTTACTAAATTAGAGTTTTAATTAGATTTGCTCGTTTATTGTAGGAAAATAGCTCAATTTTACCCATTTACTTGAAAGATCAATAACCCCTAAAATACTCCAGGAGTTAAAAGATTAAGGAGACTTCAAGTGCATGTCTTAGCCTCCTAGAAACCCAACCAATTGACTGACATCTTCATCTGGTTGACTCACAATTAAACATTGGATAGACTTAGAATTCCAACCGGTCGACTGGTCAATAATAGACCAACTTGACATGAAATAGAGGAGACTTGTATTATAGTAGAATCGGTCTATTCACCTCAAATTTAATGACTAAAGTGTATATGAGTTCAAGCATCTACTCAACCAGATGAATAATCCCCCCCCAAACCGATTAGCTAATCTTCATAAGGACCTAAGCATCAACTTCCCCAGTTGACCTACTAGACCCCCAATAAATTGACTGGCATGACAGACCTAGTCTTTGCATTCGCCGCCAGGATGCAGATGCATTTAAGGGTTTTGAGGACACACTCATTCCCTATAAAAAGAGGGGCATGCCAAATGCAAGGTAATTAAACCCTATCATATCGGAGCCTCCCTTGGGTGCATGGAGCAAGGAAAGGAGAGAAGAAGCCTTCATCTTCCTCATAGAGACTTCCACATTGATGCTAGACTCTATCAACATGATTTCCTCTCTTCTTATCTATACCTTTGTGTTTATTCTAACTATGGGAAAGTATATCTTATTATTGGGTATCAGATGTAGCCCCATAGTTTGTACCTTGTTCTAATTGATATCAACTCTAAGAATTTCATTCGTTAGATAGGTTTCTTTTGATCTATGCACTTGTTCAATGGTTCAATCAATCATATTTCTATTCTAATAATCTTGGGTGAAGACATCACGAATCACAAGGTTAGAATGCCAAATGACCACACATAACTTAAGATGAGATCTTGGATGGAGTTCTATGGTTTGATCAATCATATCTCTTGTTTGTTATAATCCTTGGTAATGACATCCCAGACTCTAGTATTAGAATTCTGAATGAAACACATAGACCTCCAAAAGAGATCCCAGATGGAGTTCTATAGTTCTACTAGATGATTAAACAAAAACCAAGATCCCTGGTTTGTGGGGAGTTTAATTCTTGTCAGATTTGTGTTCTGTAAGGATGCAAATCCACTTGGTCCTAATCTAACATACTAAATTCAAAGAGTTGACAATTAAAACAACACATATGCTATGGTGGTGAACTCCGGACCCCTAGTATCCATAATTTATGAATTAATTCTTCGATTTAATCAATTTGCTTTTGTAATGTTTACTTCCTATTTTTAGTTAAAATCTCTCTCAGACAACCAGATTTAAATATTATTCTTAGTAATAGGTTTGCAATAGTTGTTGATCAAGTTGTTTGATGGATTCGATCCTTTTCTGTACTATGATTGACCAGTTCACTTGTAGGTGAGTTGATTGCTATTATTAAGATTAGACTCTAGATATTGTTTCCTTAGTGAATTTGTGTGTGCAAACAACTCACATAAATTGGCACATTGAGCAAGGAGGAAAAAAGAAAACAACAACACATTAGTGGTGTTGGTGTGGCTGTGCGGTTGCCCAAGAGAGAGGATAGAACAAGCGATAGTGGTGGCAAAGTTTAAGTAACACGCATCATTGACGGCGTCCAAAGAAAATCTCTACATAAATGGCAGTTCCTACCAACCTTATTCATCACCAACGAGGAAGAAGAAAATAGGGTTTTGAGTAAGTGTAAATTGAGAATTCTATTTCACAATCAGGGTAATATTGATGCCATATGGCGTCATTTTTTTAAAGAAAGTGACGCCACAAATAAGTGGTACCTGAGTTTTTGTTATGTTGACATTTTAAGAAAAAAATATTGTGTATGTAAAATCTACAACGTCAATTTTGTTTAACAAAGTGACACTATATGTTGTGAGTTAAATGGTGCCTAAGTTTTCAAAACATCATCATTTTTTATGATACACTATAGATCTTACATATAGACTCACTTTTTTTTCAAATAGTGACACTATATGTTTATAAAAACGTATGCTATATATATTTTAGTAGGAACCTAATTTTTTCACCATTCACTACAAGGGAAACAAGTAGAGTCCATTTTAACTAAAACTAGAATTGTAGTTTTTGATAAAATTTTTGGTGTGAAATTTTACTTTCACTAGCTTCTATAGTGTTACTTTTCTATAAGATAAATCACGTTGAACCGGTGCCTGACTTCCCCCAGCCATATGTAGCATCATTTTTTTTTATAAAATTTGACACAATAGTTTACTAAGTTAGTTTTCTATATATAGCTGATACTACCAATAGTGATGCTATAAGGAAAAAATATAGTAGTGGAGTCAGGTTTACCACCCAAGGTTTTGTCTTTCTAATGGAAGACTCTTCATAAAGCAGATCCGGTTGATCATGTGGTATAAGAATTTTCTATTTAGTGTAAAAGTATTATAGTTCTGCACAAGGACACCTTAAGAACTTGTAGCACTTATTCATCACTAGTGATGTGCCATGTAATATATGGATATGAGTGAGCCAGATTTCATGGATTCATCTACCTATTATGATGTCTATAGTAATAGAATTCTCTTCCTTATCTTGGATAAGAGTCTCAGTGGAAATTTTGGGTTATTTTCTAAGAGGTGTTCTACCAAACGTATTATGATGTCACATATGGATTAAAATGCATCAACCTCATTAGAGGGAATCCATACAAATTAGAATGACATTTGCATCCATATAGTCATGATGGTGATGCTCACACATGCCAAACTAAATTTGAGTGGGAAGACTCTTATCTAATCAAAGCTTTAGAATCAATTGTGTTTTCACTCAATTAGAATCATTGTAATCATTATTCCTTGTGTTGTAAGAAACTTGGATCAATGGAAGAAAGATGAATTAATAAATATCATGTATCTCGAGAAGACAATTCATGTGTAGTGTTGGTGGCACAATTGGAAAGTATTATCATGAGGATGCTTGAATTTTTTAGTCATGTGACTCCTTCAAAGTTATAAGGAAGAGCTCTTCATATTGGTGTTGAATTGGTTAGGGACCAAAAGTTTATAGTGTATAATGTTGAGAGTTTTGGTTCTTTGAATTTGGGAAATCATGATTGAATCAAGTATGTTGATTACTCTCATTGATAAGAAGAAATTGATGCTAGAAAGAGAGTTTGCACAACATGTATTTAATCGTAGCATGTCTCAAATGTGTTTTGGTTGGAGAGTATCACCTTTATTTGAAGCCTATATAGACTTGATGAATGTGTGATGGTGCATATGAAGACAAATACTACACATTTATAGTGGGACTCATGTAAAGAAAATTTGTTATTTTCTAGGAGTGATGTCTACATGGATCTCGGTCTATAGTTGAAGTTACTAGAGGGGATTCTCTATGTGTACATGGATATTAGTCTATCATAGAAGTTATTGAGAGGGTATTCTCTAATTTAATATATAAATGTTTTTAGGCATTTTGACCATCAAGAATATATTGAATGGAAAGCCCCAATTTAATTATAAAATAATGTCCATAAATGATTTACTATCATCATCATAAAATATATATCCATTGGAAGTAGCTACTTGTCGTCTGTCTTTTCTCGTATAGAAAAATAGTGTGGCTGGTTTTAGAATCAAAAGTGTACCACGTGCATAAAATCAATTTTAGCACATTCTTTTGAAAAAAAATATCATATATTTTTAACAAGAAGTTGTTAACACCATGCAACCCTGGAAATCTAGGCTCCTATACTCCCACCCCCATGGCCCTCAGTTAATAGAGACACCTTTCCCCATTTTCCTATTGGGATAGTCAGTGGGCCTATAAGATGAATGGATATGAACACTTGAACGAAAATCCTCCCCTCTCCCACTTTCCTTCTCATGCATCCCTTTTTTCCCATGTGTCTTTCCTTTTCTTCCTTTTTTATTCCCTCCTATTTCTCTAGTGGTATAAGGCTGTAACATATCAGGGTTTCCTCTTCCTCATATTCCTTTGTCTCATTCCAAACAAAGCACCTAACATTGCATTCAGAGAGAATGATACATCCTTGCATTAATTATCTTTAACCCTAATGACGATGTATAAGAATCTACTTGGACATCATTTTCTTCTCTGATGACCATCCCTAGGTAGTTTAGTCATTATCTAAATTCTAACACTCAAATAACCCTCTTGTCATTTATCTAGGAAATTTTTCTTTAATACTCAAAATTACCTTGCATGTGAGCCATTTTCCCACCTAATATCTTATATTTTCTCATGGATTGGTTATTGTGTTTTGGTCTTCTTTTATCTTTTTCATGGACCATTTTTTAGTTATTGTGAACTAGCACAAGTTTTACTTTGATGAGATATCCTTTTTAGCCATGTTTTCCTTACGGTGGTGGGAGAATGTCTCATAGGACTATGAATGAAGTATTTTTTTCTTATTCATCACATTATATTTGATTCGTTGTTATGTGGAATGAATCTTTAATCTCTTATCATTATCTCAAATCTAGATATCTTCATGGTTATCATAAGACCCCAAAGTAAGATTAACCTTAGTCTCATTTTGTTTGTCCTGCTTACTTTTATTTGGACTAAATCTTGTTTTCTTTGAATATGTGATAGTCCTAACAAAATAGGATAAATGACACACATGATTATTTGGTCATTTTTAATATACATGTATATGTTCCATTATAAATATGAGGGGATGTTTGTTTAAGTTCATGAATCGTAGTCGAGTTCATTTTTTTGAAGGAAGTAGCTCAAATCATTAAAAGTAAGCCGTATTGCATCTAAAAGATAATAACCTCACAACATGGTACCAACCAAGACTCCTTAGCTTGTTCGACATGACGCACATGCTCAGATTGGGATGCAATAGGTAAATTACATGTGTGAACCCTCTTCGTTGTGGCTATCCAAAGCAACTATGTATAAGGGAAAATTGTCAATCTGTGCAAAAGCCCTTGAGGATATCAGTGTACAGTACCAACTAATAAGATCAACATATCTAACATGCCCAACCTCCTGGATGTCGCTGCACATGGAACAATGTCCACACTACGTCACACACCTAGACAGGGAGTCACAGTTAGGAGACGAGGCACCATCAAAGTCGGCCCACCAATAGATCTGCCCTCCGTCGTAGGGTGGGGATGATGCCTACCAACAGAGGAAGACAACAGACCCCATGCTAGCAACCACCATGGTAGGGCAAGCGGGGAAGGGCCCAGGGGGAGAAGGGATGTGCTAGACAAGCGTCGGCCATCCCCCCCGAGCTGGGCGTAGCCACTGAGGGAACCCTAGAAAAATGCCAGAGAGGGAGTGAAACGACTTTCCACTGATACCTTATGAATTTGGTCTAATTTCTAGATGAGTTCTTAGCCCTAGTTTTGATATGAAATCAGGAAGAGTTCACAGTTAACATGGGTCGAGTTAGTTTTAAGTGTTGGAGTTGGGTGTCCAAGCTGAGGTCAGGTTGGGTTCTAGACAAATTATCTGAGATCCTTGAATTTCAGCCAATTTGCCATTGGATCAAGCATCAGATTGGCTACATCAAGCTTTGTTTTGTGATGGAAGTCCAATTTGTGGGTAGATTGTGATCCTTTTGTGTGATGCATGAGTTGGGAGGAACTATTTAGGGATTGATGTGAAACTTATACCTCCTCTAGTCTATGAATATGCGATCACATTGTTCCTATACCTAATTTGCAACATTGGGATGTTGGAGAGGAACTAGACTGATAGGATAAAATTTCCAAGGTTAGAGCTCATGCATCTTAGTGGTTTGGCTTGATATTTAAAGAGTTCATCCAAGGATCATCTTCCCAACCTATCTATTCACATTCCCATGTAAGTTATTCATATTTTATCATCTTTTTCTTATTGTTCCTATCTCTCTTCTACCCTCTTTTCCCATGGTTCTTGGATTTCCATGGTGAAAATCCCTTCCTTTGCCTAAATTTCTCTCATTTTTACCTTCTTTGGCCTAGTTAGAGCTAAAGCTTACTAGGAGGGACGTTTCTGAGATCTTTAGTGGAATCTTGGAGCCTTGGTTTGTGCTCCTTGCAGGAGTTAATGTTGATAATGAAAGGAGAGTGACTTAGCCTCTATATGACCTTCTTTGCTTGCAAAATCATGCATGGATCCTCTAATCTCACTCAATACATGCGAAAAGGCTTGAACATAAGGATTTTATGGAGTTTTGGGATATAAAATGGGGAGTTCTTACCTTTTTCATTATTGCATGTTGATCTAATAGGAACTTTTTAGGTTTTATTTATGTCATATTACTGAATTTTGAAATATATGTGTTGCTCACCCCCAAAATGGCCTTCTTAAGCAATTTTAACACTCTTGTTATATCTCTCTCAAACCATGGAATTTGTGGATGAAATTAAGTATGTTGTTATTTTACTGATATTAGAGGATATTTCTTCTCTTCAATGAAAATTTTGAACCCTTTCGAGGGCCATATTTTTGTATGGTTAAAAATGCTAGTTTTGGCTACGTATATACCTTTTCGTACATGGAATAGGGTTTCTCAGTCTTTTAACGCTTATGATGCTTGAATGATTTTATAGAATGACATTATGTTCTATTTTATACCATTTTTGCTACATGTAAGATGAGAAACAACTCAATTAACCAAGTGAAACCCTACTTCATGTAGTACCATGTGACTGAACAAACTACCCTTGTGCTCAAAAGTGGGGTAATGAAACGGGTAACGTTGTACCAACCTAGAGGTTGTTAGAAGGTACTAAGAATCATATATTGTTGAGCATGTATGGTTTGTCAAGGATCCATATGAGTTATAATCCCCCTTGAAGATTAACTATGTATCTGAGTATAATCAAGGTCTTATTTCCCATGATTATGAGATCCTTGTCAATTTGATCAGTGAAAGATTATGATATGATAATATATGACATTTATGTCCATGATATACAACATGTAACATGATCTAAGTACCCTAGGCATGCTTGATATTTTTGTATGGTCTTGTACAATTAGACCCTACTTAGAGACCTGCTCTGATGAGAAATGGTAATATCTTACAAAGATCATATAAACTTAAGATCTTCTACCATGAGGTAGGAGACTTTGAAGTTGCTACCCAGTTAATTGGGAAAACATCCCAGCATCCTAGGTCTTTGTGAAATAATATGTAATTGT
The DNA here is from genome assembly GCA_963693085.1 of Alisma plantago-aquatica. Taxonomy (NCBI): domain Eukaryota; kingdom Viridiplantae; phylum Streptophyta; class Magnoliopsida; order Alismatales; family Alismataceae; genus Alisma; species Alisma plantago-aquatica. The sequence continues at coordinate 870,037,712 of OY856409.1, forward strand.
GCATAGCATTATCTGTATAACAACCTAGAGATTTGTATTGTAATTCATTTACTACCTTTGCACACATCTTAAGTGTTGCATATTTTCACAGTCACTTCTAGAGATGTCTAGAGTCATCAATGTGCACTTGGATCCGGGCATGTTGTTTTATATTATGATGTATCTATTACTCAAATTGGTTGTATGCTCTGTACATGTTGCTCATGTTATAAATAGTTTATGGCATATGGTTTTTATGAAAAAGTTGTGATTCAACTTTGACAAACAATGTACAATAACCTATTGGTAAGAAATATTATGGGCCTCTTATGTCATTATATGTGGACATGTTGTTGGAATTTCATTTTAGGCTTTTCTTTGCCTTCTTGGTTAATGAAGTTATTTAGGAGTGTATTGGCAATTTGTTTTTGTATTCTTTACCATGGTTTCTTTGTATCACCATGGGGTTAGGCTGTCATGCTTAGTGGTATTAAAGCCCAAGTTTCAAGAGTTATAGGGACATAGGATTGCGAGTATATTCTTGTGCTTTATCAATATTTGATCATCATTTGTTATTATGTAGATATCATTTAATGATTCAAAGCCCATGCAAAGAGTAGTTTTGAATTACATGCGACTAAGGAGTAGAGTAGGGCACATGAACATAGAGTTATTAAGGAGGAACCTTCATAGGCAACACCACCTTCCTTAAACCCTACTACACTAGTTAACCCAGCTATCAAGGCTATGTCCAGACAACTGTTGTCTACCTTTGTGAACTTGACTGATAGGATTCTAGTTTCTTCACCCATGCCACTGTAACCACTTGTTGAGTCTTGTCAAAACTGGGGAAAGACCTTTGAGGGGTTAAGGAGGGTTGTGGATATAGAGTATGTTGGGACTACATATTTTGATAATGTGAATAAATGGTTGATAAATTTCGAGAATGGTTTTTGAATATTGATTATAGTAGAGAAGGAGAATTTTAAGCATGGTATCAAACTCTTAAATTGTATCATTGGCCAATGGTGGTCCATGGAGGAAGGGGACAAACCTAGAGAGATGATCACTTGGAAACAATTCAATAAAGAGATCAAGAACAAAACTCCTCCCATCCAATAATGAGAGAGAAGATGTGTTAGTTTGAGAATCTATGTTAGATGATGATGTGATATATTGAATGGTCATGAGGTTTAATTCATGGAATTGTTGAGTTTTTGTGCTCACTTGGCTTCCACAAATGAAGAGAGATTTGGTGGTTTGAGGGGGATCTGAATGTGGAGTTATGATTTTTGGCCTCCATTAATGCTAAAGACATGTTAGAATTGTTCTTCCTTCATGGAAGAGGTTAGGAGGAGTGAGAGGACAATGATGGTTCATCATTATTATAAGTCAAGGAAGAGGTCAGACCCACCTCATAGTAGGTAATCTAGGAGTTTCACATGGCTGGGATATTTGATGCCATATCAATAATGACAACAGTCGCATAATAGACACACAACGTCAAAACCAAGGACTTAGACACACATGTCATCTAGTAATAGATGAGGCAGAGGATTGCCACCATCTAAATCTTTGAGTTTGGGTTCCATATTAGTGATAAGGTTGTTTGGGCCATAATTTGGGCGTTCAAATTTGTTGTACCGTTGCTGGCTGTCCCAGGGCTGTCCCAGCCTGTGGTACTTTGACACGTCACAACAGTAGGTCAGAACACGATCCAACCATTCCAGACTTTCAATTGTTGTACGAGCCGGAAAATCATTTGCAATTCGAGCCAAAAAAAAAAACTGAGACGGGACTTTACCTTACCCAACCACATGTGAATTAGAAAGATATAATGTTTTATTGCCTTGCTGCTGCCACCACAAAAAGTCTCATTGTCCTGTATTTTTCTGCCTCCAGCAAACTTTTTGTTACCCTGTGTTCTTTATGGCCGCCGATCCCTCCATCAACGAGATCACAGTTGCTTGTAGTCAAATCTCAAACCCTTCGGAAGTGTAAAATGAGACAATCCAGTGACTATACATTAAAAGTTAAACTTTTAGTCATGTCAGCGTTCTTCAAGATGGATGCCCAGTGGTTCAGTTTCTCAACGAAAAACTTTAAGCAGCAGAATTATAATTAAAAAAAAGGGTATTTTAGCGTTTAAAACTTGTTCTTTCACTTGTTAAAGTCTACCTCTTTTACTATAGTTGGAGCGGCAAGATTCTCAAGAACAATACAACATACATGATTCACTTGAGTCTAACAGGAAACTTTTAACAACAACCATTATGTGACGACATCATATGATCTGCTCGAATCTACTGTGAAGGTAGTAGAATTTCGACTAATCAACAGTGACGAATCAAGAAATTTCCTTCTTTTGGCATCCATTCATTAGTGTTACAGGTAATCCTGCTTTAATATTTTTCTATGTGTAAATTGTTATTCTCCATGACATCATCTAATATTTTTTTCTTTTGATAATCATCTTGTTATTTTCTTTTGATCGGGTTGATGCATATTCTAATAAAGGCCATGCAATATTCACAGTATATAGTCTCGTTTGGTAATGTTATTTTAGATTTCTTATCAGGACTATTTTGTTATTCGACTACAACATCATCCAAATATGGATCCATATGATTCTAGTTCTGACCTTGATATTCAGAAAGATATGTCCTATTACAACTTAGAACAATCTACACCTCATCACAATGAAAATCTTAATCATAACTCTATTGTTGCTGAAGAAGTTTCTCATGACTTAAATAACATTGAAGCCATACATGCTAGCATTGAACCTGAAAAGATTCCACAAGTTGGCAAAGAATTTGAGACTGATGAACCTGATGTTTATAATTTTTATAATAGTTATGCAAAGGCATTGAGCTTCAGTATTCGTAGAAGTAAATTTCACAAAGATAATGCTGGTATTTTGTTGGATATAATATATTGTTGCTCTTGTCAAGGTCAACGTGGACCAGATAAAAGGTGTGAGGATGTTAAAAATCCTCATCCAGAAAGTAGGTGTGGTTGTTTAGCTCACATAAAAATTCAAAGGTTAAATGGAAAATATCAGATTGTTAAGTTTGTTCCAGAGCATTGTCATAACTTGGTTTACCCTAGTAAAAGCTTCATATTGCGCTCACATAGAAAGCTAGATTTTTCACAAGCTATGGAGGCTGACTTAGCAGACCAGTTTGGCATAGCCCCTAAAGCAAGCATGTCTCTCATGGCAAAAAGAGTTGGTGGTAGAGAAAATCTTGGTTTTATTGCAGAAGATTATAGGAATTATTTGTCTAAAAAAAGATCTATGCAAATGATGACAAGAGAAACTGGCGGTGTTTTTGAGTATTTGCAAAATATACAGTTGAATGATCCCAATTTCTCATATGCTATTCAAGTTGACATAGATGATCTTGTGACTAATATTTTTTGGGCTGATGCTAGAATGAAATTGTATTATTCTTATTTTGGAGATGTCATTTGTTTTGATACAACATATAAGAAAAATAAAGAGGATCATCCATTTGCACTTTTCGTTGGTGTCAATAATCACAAAAAAACTATTATATTTGGGGCTTCTTTACTGTATGATGAAACATCTGAAACATTTGTTTGGTTCTTCAATACATTTGCTAACACAATGTCAGGAAAGAAACCAAACACTATCCTCACAGATCAAGATTCATCTATGGTAAAAGCATTAGCTTTAGAATGGCCTTCCACATTTCATCGTTTATGTATTTGGCATATGTATCAAAATGCAGCTAAACACCTTAGTGATGTATTTGAAAAATTTCATGATTTTGCTAAAGATTTTAGTAGTTGTATTTATGATCATGATGATGAAGTGGAGTTCTTGGATTCTTGGAATTCAATGATTCAAAAATATAATTTAAGTGATAATTTATGGCTACAACAACAATTTGGTTTGAAAGAGAAATGGGCCTTGGTATATGACAGAGAAACATTTTGTGCTGACATGTTTAGTATACAACGTAGTGAAAGTATGAATAGCCAAGTAAAGAGATACATTGGCTATAAGTATGATTTGCTAGGTTTTTTTTCAGCATTTTGAAGACTTGGTCGATGATAGGAGGTATGAAGAAATGAAAGCGGATGTTAAAGCAGACCAAACTAGACCATCAATACCACATCAAGTTGAAATCTTAGTGCATGCAAGTGAAGTGTATAATCCTGCAATTTTTAAAATGTTTCAATGTGAATTGTGGTTAACATGGGATTGTGAACAACATCTTGCTAGTGTTGACAGATCAGTTTCAACTTATAAAATTATTCCTCCTAAAAATTCACTTTTCCACACTGTTGAATTTGACTCTGACAAGGGAAGCATTGAGTGTAGCTGTAAGAAATTTACCTTTGCTGGAATCTTATGTTCACATGCATTGAAAATTTTGTCTTTTCATAATATGAAGAGGGTCCCTGATAAGTATATATTGAGACGATGGACAAAGAAAGTGAAATCTAATTTAAACAAAGACTACATCTTAAACCATACATCCCTGGATCAAAAATTGACTACAAAGTTAAGATACAAGCAATTATGTCATATGTTTATGAAACTGGCAGGACGGGCTTCACTGAGTGAAGAAACATATGAAATTGCTTCAAGATATCATGAAAATTTGTTTAATGTCATAGAGTTTAAATTGAAAGAGTTATCTATTGATGATCCTAGAAAAGACACACATGTTGACCATAGTGCAAATGATGGTAAAAAGACTCAGCACAGTGACAATGATGGATATAGTTGTGGCATAAAGTATGAAAAAGGATTAAAACATAAGTTGTCTAAAGCAAAGTCATCTAAAAGGTTAATGGGTGCATTGGAGAAAGCTTGCAAGAAGAAAAGATCTGGCAAGACAAAGGCAACACCGAGACAAAATATATCCAAGGTATAAGAAAAATATTACATATATGATTCTATAAATTATAGTTAAATATCATAATATTGTTTTATAGAATTGTGAACATCGTCACAAGGAAGGTGCAACAGGAAACACCTAACAATTCGGTCAGTTGACAAGATTTGTGGAGGTATATTTATACATTTTTCATTTTAAGTACTTGTTATTGGAAAAGATCGCATGAAATTATTTCTTAGGATACAAATATTGACTATTCTGTTGAAATGCATAATGACTCACATGAAGCTTGTCATATATGTAGAGATCCTATTAGTAAGGTAATATTTCGTATATATATACACATATATATATATACACATATATATATATACACATAAGCTTGTCATATATGTAGAGATCCTATTGTGAAGCTTGTCATATATATATACACATATATATATATATATATCGTATTAGTAAGGTAAATATATTAACATAGCATATCACATCTAATAATAATGTTTGAAATCCCAATTTTAGAGTCCCTGTTTAGATTCTACATTTAATGCTACTGGCACCTCTCGAGGTTTCATGCGACTCTTAATGGAGGTATTAAAATATTTTTATATTGAATTGATGATCATACATTTTATAAATTTATTGATATATTTTTATACTAACAGGTGGATTCAACAGAGCTTGATTCGAATAAAATGAGAGAGGATCTTATCAACGATCATAATATGTGAAGTGTTCAATATATTTTGACACGACAGTTGTAGTTTGATATCAAAGTTATATGTCAACTTAGGATTAGTATAGTATGTAATCAGTTTTGATTTTCTTTTTACTTCTTGTGGATCATCATAACTTCATAATTTGATTAAATTAGCAGCATGGATGCTCTATTCTTTTTGTTGACTAGTCACTTGCTTTTCATACATAATTTTACTCTATTATGCCTACAACCATTATTGAACTTTATCTTTTCACAACATTAATGCTACTACGACAAGTGTTTATTGCCAACAAGACCGTGATGAGATCCAACATTGTGAACATAGACATGTAAAAATATGTCCCGCCTGATACAAACGAGCAATGATAGGAACCAACTAGCACTATGAATTGAGATGTCAGTTGGCGAGATAATGATAGAATCCACTTATGGGTAGGTAAAAAATATACCCTACGTTCACAACCTTACATCAGTAAGTATATATTAAAAAAATTATGTAGGTGATGCAATGACATGAACCAACTAACTAGTATTTTTTAAATCAAATCAGACCAGCCAGTCCGACGGATCAGAGCAGCCAATCCGACAGATCAGACCAGTATACCGGTGGCGCACTGGTCCGGAAATCTAAAAAATCGGTAATATTTTTTTCTAGTTCAACTGGTCAAAAACACGGTCCTACTGGTCAGACCAATTGACGTCATTTCCAGTTTACCGGTTCAACCACTCCAGTTGAACCCAACTCAATACGGACCGAGTCAACACCAGTCTGACTACCGGATCGGTTCCGAAAACATTGCAACCAACATCATAAATTGAACTACCAAATTTTGTTCAAACTGTGATCCAATTTTAGGTTCACAAACTTTAGCAAGAAAAATTTCACTATGTGAGCAATGATCTTATGGACCATAAATGATTTTTTGACTTATGGTGACCTTTCTGGTTGGAGAACCAAAGAAAAAAAATTGGTTTACCCATGATCACAGTTTGAAGGTTTTGTCCTCAATGAGCTAGAGGACTTTTTGTGAAGGTTTTGTCTCTATTTACACTTCCAGAGGGTTTGGGATTTGACTACAAGCAGTTGTGATGTCATTGATGGAGGGGCCGCCGGCCATAAAGAACACAGGGTAACAAAAAAATTTCTAGTGGCGGCAAAATACAGGGCGACAAAGACTTTTTGTGGCGGAAGCGACAAGGCAATACAACACTATATCTTTCTAATTCGCATGCGGTTGGGTAAGGTAAAGTCTCATCTCGGTTTTTTTTTCTGGCTCGAATTGCAACTGATTTTCCAGTTCCTATAGCAACTGAAACGACTGGAACATGTTCTGACTTGCTATTGTGACGTGTTGAAGTACCACTCTGGCTGGGACAGCGCTGGGACAGTCAGCCACGGTACAACAAATCTGAACGCATAATTTGGTAGACCTTGAATAGTTTGCAACAACAACTATTATAGATCATGTCTTTTCAAGAACCTTCAGTGTTATCTATGTGGATAGTTTGGTAATGTGAAGACATTTTGACCCTAGTGCAGCAAGAGGTGACACTATAGGGATAAAGTTTGCAACAGACAACTACATAGTGCTTTTAGAAGAGGGCAAGGTCAATCATCACATGCAAGGTCATGTAAACCACCCTAAAAAAGTCAAGGTTGTTGGCATCTATAGACAACTTATCAAGTCTATGCAGCCTAAAGGAGCCTCCAATGGGTCATCATAGTCAGATGGAACTTCCTCATCTTGGCTTAACTATTTTGCACATCATATCATTTTTTGTTGATCCAGGAGTGACACACTCATCTTCACGAGAGAGGTGATAATTATGCCTAGTTTTCCTATTAGTTGTATGCATGCTTATCTTTTGTTGGAGACTCCATTGGTGGAGACTGTTGTTTTGATGGAAGTGTGTCAATCTTGTGTCCTTCATTCCTCATGGCACAAAATTCAACTGGACCTTTCTACTAGTTGATATGCATTCTTACATTGTGTTTATAGAGATTGATATCCTATATAAGCGTAAGGTGGTTATGGAATGGGGGGTCCAAGGTTATATTGGTCTTTCAAAGGAGATAGGAAGATCCTCCTTACACGTTTGTGTTTACCACTATAGAAGAGAAGTTGTTTAGGCAGGATGTACATTTTTCTTTATACATGATGTAGATGCCAAGGTAGAGAGTTTGAAGATATAGGATGTTCTAGTGGTGTGAGAGTTTGAGGATGTGTTTCCCAAGAAGTTTTTAGGTATTGCATCACCTAGAGATATTGACTTTGAGATCAATTTGGTACTTAGTACATAGCCCATAGCTTAAGCACTATGCTAATGACACCAACTCAGATGAAGGAGTTGAAGGTGCAACATCAAGAGTTCTCAGATAAAGATCAATTATGCCTCCTTGGGGTTCTCTTGTGTTGTTCATGAAGAAGACAGATGGATCTATAAGGCTTTGCATAGATTACATATATTTGAACTGAGCTACAATGAAGATAAAGTACCATTATCAATGATATATGATTTGTTTGAATACTTGAAGGGAGCTACAATGTTTTAAAGACAAAAAAAACGGGATAGCATTAGTTGATATTAAGACACATGAAATACCTAAGATAGAATTTAGGACTACGTGTGGTCATTACGAGTTTTTGGTTATGTCTCTTGGGTTGACTAATGCACATGAAGTGTAAGGAGTTGGACTTGAGAGGAGAGCCACTCACTTACTCTATGTGAAATACCAGAAAACATCCAATGACAAATTTGGGAATAATTTTTTGCAAAGGATAGAAGACTAAAATTCAAGTATGTAATGTATCATTCACCATAAAGTGTAGTAGCAAAAGATAAAAATCTAACTCTTACGGTATTCATGTCTAGCATTGTTCTTCCCCACATAGGGTGTACACAAAATAAAAATAGAGGAATTAAGTCACATAGGGTAAATCAACTACTTCAATCTACCTCTTGAGAAAGATCAACTACTCTTGTATAAGTCTTGGTCAAATTTGGTCAATTCCTCCTTGCTATCTACCTAAGGGGTTGGGACCATACCCCACAAGAATAGACAAAATGGATTTTGTGATAGTACCGTCCAAGTGGATATCAAAAGAAAATATTTCAATAAGATGAAAATAAATAGATCTACTTGTCATTTATCAAAATAAAGTATACCTGAAGGGCATACACAGATCAATTAGGGTACATGACCCATCAACAACAATGAACAATCAACATGTAGGTGAATAAGCATATTACTTGAGAACTATAATAACAATGATGGCTAGAGCGCATAACCCTAAACTTGATAGAGCATGTCACATGACCAAAATCCCAAATATATAATAGTGGGCACAAAACCCAGGTATGGGGGACATGACCTCCATGCCAAAACATAAAGACACATAACCCAAAAACCAACATATATATAAAACCCTAGTACTACTGAATTAACAATCATGTATTGTAGAGGCAGGTAAAGTTTAGTCACGGTATTGATTAAATAGGGTTGTCCAACTAAAAGTGGAACACCAGACCATAAAAATCTATCATGAGAAAATAAGGGTTTAGGTGCACAAATAGCACAATATAGATTAAATCCACTAATTAGGGTTCAACTAAAGATAGCATTAACAAGATTACAAATCTTAGATTCCAAAGTGCAATATCAACTAAGCAGTATCAAAATAGAACTAATTTCAATATCAGCGACTCAAAAGAATTCAAATAGATCTCAAAGGAGAGATTTCACATATATCCTTAAATTAGGTCAAAAGAGAGAGAAAGTAGAACAGTTTCTCAATATAGACTCAGAGGGATGCAACATACCTCAATGATGCATGTAACAAGTTAGGGTCAAAATCCTAGATCCATATTATGCACTTTCACCTAATAACACATTAGGTATATAAATCATTAATTAAGGTATGTATTATACATTTTAAAATATCTACTTTTGCTAAGAGTTGATTTAAGTGAGAAAACTACACCATTGATAGATCTTATTTTCTGCTTTAGAACATATTTTTGCATAATTCTTTGATAACCACATCATTAGTTATGGATTATTAAGATAAAATTCTCGAAAAATAAAATAAAATGAAAAGACTAAAACGCCCTCGCATCACACATCACAAGCTTGATGTGTGATAGGGTATCTAAGCCCTTTATCCCAAAATCAAACCAGTTTATGACAAAATGAAATTAGGGGCAAAAGACAACCTTGCCCATGTAATGCATGATAGTATTAAACCAAAATCAATGGGCAAAATCATAAAAGGATAGATGGTCATCTTCTTCATTTTGTTTTGTAAGAATGCAGCAGCTGATTCTCTTGATTCCACACCAAATCAGATTTTCTCCAAGAAAACTGCAAACTCGTATCGCCATCACATCCTCTGGGTTCTACCGAACTCAAGGACCCATAACCGGTGTCTAATGATGGCTGGAGAAGCTGACACATCATGCCAGCATGATTGCTGGAGGAGAAGAAGTTCGACAAACTAACCGCAGGATGCCAAAGCCTAAGAAGGTGATCAAAACCACTTCACAGACCCATAGAAGACTCGCACGCATGAATATAGGGTGAAGAGCGTTGACAAAAGCAACTAATCTCCGACGAGGTCAGAAGGTAGGCGGGTGAGAAGCAAAAAAAAAAAAAAAAAAAAAAAAAAAAAGGAAAATGTAATCTCACCTTAGGCCAAGAACAAGATGGCGTGAATAGCTTTGGCGGTGACCATGGAAGTGGTATAGAGGTTTCCCAAGACCTACGAATGTCACAACACTACCGCTAGAGTTCGTATAAACATGAATTGGAGAGGTACGTGAGTCGCAATGGGAACCTAAAGCCCTTGTTCCATTCGGGATCCAATTCGGACTGGCGCTGTCTTTTTGTGTCATCGTGGCTGCTAATCCCGACTAACCCAATCAGTATCCAGTCTCATTTTGTTTGACAAAAACTGGACTGACGGGTCCGTTTTGAGTTCCGTAATCCTCTAATCCAGACCAAGTCAGTCCTACTAGCGTAGGATTTCGGGATCTCAGTGCAGATTTAGTTCTATTTTTGTGTTATTTTGTTTTATATACCCGACTGAAAAACACAAGTTACGAGACCAGTCCAGGTTAATGGGTGCTTGCAATAAGATTGAGTTGCTAAATAAAAATAAGATCGAATCCAAATAAATTAATCTGGATCTATCCACTAACCCGATCCGAACTTTGTAATCCCCATGTCGCAAAAGGGGTTTATATTGACGAGGAGGCTGGCTGAGGCTAGAAGTCTAGATGGCAAAGGAACAAAGTTCCAAGAGGTTCAGGAGTCATATGGGGTGCTAGGGTGATGGAATCCCATCGATTCAGGGGTTTAATGACTTGGAATGGAAATCATAAGATACAGCGTATGAAAACGAGAGACACGGAGGAAGGTACACATAATGCAAGGGAGACGAGGCTGATGCCGCTTGGACTGTAGAGTCTAGGTAGGTAAGCAACGCAATGTAGAAGAAACAACTATCATTGTTGGAGCAAAAAGTGAGTGCATACAGGCCGTCAGATCAGAGCTTATAGGTGGAAAACATAAAGAACTGCGTCACACATCAACTATAAACTGAGAAATCGAGTTAACCATTGAGTGACAGAAAAAATTGGGGAAACTATAGCCAAACGACCACATTAATCTATCACTTTTCCAATTTTAGTTTTTAATTTCATATTTTCTTTCTCAAAGAAATTGATTAAGCCTTTAATCTCTAATTTAGATGAACTTTGGTAGGTTAGCTAATCAGGACCCAAGGAATAAGTTGGATTTTTTTTTTGCGAATAAGTTGGGTTTTGAGATTAACTAGTATGAGTTTTAGTACCATTAGGGTTTAAATCAATTATCTCATTATCTATTATTATATATTACCATTATCCTCAATATTTATCATATATAGTCCTATTATAATTATCTTACTACAAACTGAGTTTTAAGACATCATCTTGTATAATTCGAGTTATTTTAAGCAATTCCTGATTAAGTCAAACAATATCACACTAACTTAAATAACGACACAATAATCATTTCTATTTACATAAAAGTCTAATGCATATCCCATTACACATATTGAGCATAGTGCATACCATCCTGGCCATTTATGCACGTTTATACACATCTAGATATTTATTAATCATATTTAGGTCATTATATGTGTGTTAGTGAACAAGATGACACATATTACTTATTAATGAAATGATTTACATGTCAAGTCAGGATTAGGTGATTACATATCATTTATGTGTATCAAAGTATGTTATCCGATTATGACATCAAATGTCAATAAAGTATCATGAATGTCACCAACAATGTATATGTTAGAGTTTGTCAACTCCAACCTAGGGTTAGGTCAATTCTAATGACCCGGTCACACTATCATCCTATTCCAAAAATTAGGATTTCTAGAGTCAGGGTACCTAAATCTCGGTATGCTACATGAAGCATTCATGGATTTGAAGGACACGATGTTGTGCAGTATCTAGATCATTTTGTGGGGTGTTCTAGATGACATCTTGATCTACTCTAGGGTTAGATATTATCACGAGCATGAACTTCTTATGGATTTCAATATCTAGGAAGGTGATGTGTGTAGATCCCAAGAACATAGAGTCAACATGGTAGTGGGAGCAATTGGAAAACATCAATAGAAATTTAGAGTTTTCTTTAATAGACATTTACCAAGATGGTTCATCAAAAAGTTTAGTTCTATATCTTCATTGTTGTCCAGGACAACCAAGAAGGGTGTGCCTTTTGTTTGAGATGAGGAGTGTCAATGTTGCTTTCAGTTGTTGAAAGAGAGGTTGACATCAACACCTGTTATGGTACTATCAAACTCAAGGAAAGGTTATATAAGCTTTCATGTTACTTCAAAGAAAGGGTTAGGTTGTGCATTGATGTGGAATAAGAATGTGATCCCTTATTCTTCCAAATAGCTCAAGAAGCACAGAGAGAACTATCCAACACAAAATATGAAGTTGGCAGTAGTTTTTTTAGATTTGAAGGTATGGAAGTAGTACCTTTTGGGTTATAAGTGCCAAATATTTAATGATCATCAGAATCTAGACTACATCTTTTCACAAAAGGGTCTGAATATGAAATAGAGGAGATGGCAAAAGTTGTGACTACACAACAGACTACCATCCTAGAAATGTGAACATCATGGTTCATGCTTTGAGAAAAAAATCATCTTTGTCTTCTTCTACATATATTGTACAACAGTACTCCATGGTGTGCAGTGAGAGGGATATGTTGGTGTCCCTTCATTGATGAATGTCTGACATAATCTATTTTTGGGAGTTTTTTGTCTCAAATTTTGGATCCAAATGAGTCTACTATAATAGATCAAAGTTTCACAAAGGGTAGATAGTGTAATACATAATATCTAAGAAACATGAAAATTTCCATGAGGATGTGGATGGTTTGGTGAGTTTCCATCCCATGTTTGTGGTTCCATAGGCAAGACATATAACGACTATGGTGCTTGAAAAAGCACATTTTATTTTGCATGTTATGCATCCTAGAATACCAAGATGTATCATAATATGAAAGATATGTATTTGTGTCTAGAGATGAAGCATGACATGAAAAAGTTCATGAACAAGCACCCAATTCATCAATAAGTGAAGGCAGAACTTGAGAATCCTACATGGTTGTTGTAGTAGTTGCCTATCCACAAGTGGAAATGAAATCATATCACCATGGGCTTCATGGTTGGTCGTATTAAGACATACAAGAGGTATACTATAATTGGGTAGTCGTTGACTGACTGACTAAGTCATCTCACTTTATATAGGTCAAAACTACTTTCACCATTGAGGAGTTGTGTGACGACAAATCCCTAAACATCAGATAATGATAAATGCTACATCATTGACTAAGCGGAAGCGATCATTAACATCGGATTACTGAAAATCACTAAAAATTAAAACCATTTACAAAGAGATCCAAACACAGAAAAACTCTTTTATCAAGAACCAATGTACTTTATTTACATCCTGGTTCATAAGTACATGACCTATATCATCTCTTCTCGAGGATTACAAACATCAACTGCTCAATTAAAACTATACACAAGAAACATAAGAACCTCGAGGCATCAAGCCAAAATCTCAGATCGATTCATTAAAAGTACTAACTACTAAGTCCGAGGACCTGAGAATACATAGACGACACATAGGACTCTCTATACCAAACACGACAGTTAGTATCTCCACCTGAGATGTTACTGTTGTCCCTGTTTCTGCTGTCCTTCCCTTGTTGTAGGGTTTCTACCTCCTCGTGCTCGTCCACCTAAAAATGTTGAATCCCACGGGGGTGAGACAATTGAAAATTGTCCCAGCAAGAGATATAACTCTCCGCCAGAAACGTTATTATTTCAGATGAACAACAATAAACTGAACATAGGAATCTTCATTAAACAGTAGGATTTAATCATTATTAAGAAGAATGGAGCAATGCCACCTCTAAAAGTATGACAACTATAAAGAGATTAGCCGTAGATCATCTATTATTTTAATAAGGAATATGAAGAACATATATAATATTTATCCACTTTAGGATACAATAAGAAATGTAACATCAACCAATGATTTCTGTATTTCACCCTTGAGCAAATACGCTACACAGCTGATTACATTTTACAATCATACTTATGCCCTGAGGAGATGAGGTATACCGCTCATACTCCAACCGAACACAATTAAGTAAAGCATCAGTACCATACATAGGTCAATGGAAGAGCCGGAATCCATCACCTCATCTGTCTCAGTCAGTATGAGATCATATGCAGGACAACTTGTGTCTCTGCTAAATAGCTTTCCAGGGTATATTGGCATCTTCACTATAGAGTTATAGCCCATAACATATACTCTTTTCAGGATATGGCACGTTGCCAATTCCTGGTATTGTGGAGTTATGACCCATAGCCATAATCTTATTGGGATATGGTCCATAACCATTCCTGTACATAGGATATGGCCCTCAATCATTCCTATGAGGCGTAAGGATATTTTCACCCATTACCCCCACATATTCAAAATATGCATTCCAAGATTTTTCATAGGAAAAACCTGTTTCACCATCACCAATTACTGACGATGATGGATCTATGGTCATGGCTCTACATGATAAGATTTCACTTGATTAATTAAGTACATTACCATATTCTTTTAGCATCAGTCATGTTTTCAAACATAAATTATTATAACAAATGCTACAAAGAATGAGTAATACTTCTATCAAGTACTTTTTAAAGCTTTATAAAACACAGGGATCTCAATCCCTTATCACATCAGGGCATTCTCATCCCTTAACATCTCATCATCATGATTATGGAATATGGGTATTCAAACTCTCAGTTCATTAAAGAACACTTGTTACCACTTATTAGGTAACTAATACCTTCAGGTCATCTGACCAAGGTAAACATGATACTTGTTACACAAGCATCTCACATGGCTCTTCAAGGCCCATTTAATCTCTTGTTACCTCTTGCTAGGAAAAAAAGCATATTATGGCTTAAAAGGCCCATAGAACAATTTCAAGTAAATAACACATCATAGCTCATGCCTGGCTATGCTCATCATCTCATGATACCTGCATGGTTAGTACACATGATAATAATTATACCAATTACATGTCAGCCTCATGTTATACAAGGGTAACACCACTAACCCCTCATTAGGGTTAAGATTTCCCATTTCGTGTCAATCAAGGATTTCTCAACCATTACCCAAATTAGGGCTATAGTTAATCATCTCATTGCCCAAGATTAGGGTTTCACATATTATAACCCAAAATTAGGGTTTCACATGACATCACCCTTAATTAGGGTTTCACACATCATTGTCCTGAATTAAGGTTCGTTATAACGTTTCCCCAAATTAGGGTTTTATGTAACTTTACCTAAAATTAGGGTTAGGGTTCATCAACCTTCTCAATTAGGGTTTCATGATCTCTTTATAAAGGATCATACCCTAATTACATATTATATTCATGTTGAGAGTGTTGAGGCTTAACCATTACATGATTATTATGCATATATGAATTTCTATCTCTCTCATCCTCTCTAGGATGTTAATTACTTCAAACTTGATTAGATTAGGTCAACTCTTCATTCAAGTGCATGTATTGCAGCATTACTTCCATAAGCATTAAAGGTTAACCCCTCTTAGGATACTAATCATCCTGGTACCCTAAAGGTACAACCATTATAATTATCTTTGATATACATCATTAACAAACATGGGGTTTAATAGTACTTACAAGGTTTAAGTCAATTAGACCTTCAAACGGTCTTGAAGTATTTTGTCCTTCATTCGGTCTTAAAGTTCTTTGACCTTGAAATGGTATTGATCCACACCTTCAATCGGTCTTAAGACCGTTAGACCATCAAACGGTCTTGGTCTCAAAGTCCCTAAACGGTTTGAGACCGTTAGAATTAAATATAATTAACTCCAAACGGTTTGAAACTGAATAAGCAACTCGTCATCATTGAAACTGAATAAACATCAAATAGTTTGAGACCGTTTTCTCTCCAAACGGTCTGAAGACCGTTTGGACTCAAACATCTCAAGACCATTTGGTCAAAACCACCTTGAAACCGAATGGACCAATTAGGGTTTCCTCCAATTAATCAATTGATTTTAGGGTTTGCACTCATTGAACCATCCTACATTGGGACCATTGAAAGTACATCAAATTAAGGCCCTTGGATCTCCAACCATCCTTCACAACCCTTGAACTCCAAATAGTTTTGAATTTCAATTTACCCATTGAGATCCATTACCCATTCGGTTTTGAACTCAATTACCCATTCGGTCTTGAAGTCAATTACCCATTCAGTCTTGAATTCAATTACCCATTCAGTTTTGAAGTAAATTGCCCATTCGGTATTGGGTTCAATTACCCATTCGGTTTTGAAGTAAATTACCCATTCGGTCTTGGGTTCAAATACCCATTTAGTCTTGAAACCGAATCAACTCAATCAGTTTTAAAACTGAATCAACTCAATCGGTTTTGAAACCGAATTAGCTCAATCGGTTTTGAAAACCGTTTGCCCATTCCTTTGTTGAGGTGTATGCTTAAGATGACATCATCATATTCTAGCTTCAAACCTTCGAAATCAATTGTGATTCTGATGGTGATTTCAACAACTCATCAAAAGGAAATCGAGAAAGAAGAAAGGTTCAACACATGATGAATAAATTGCAAGCAATAATAATATTTAAGGGTTCAAGTTATATAACCCGCCTTCAAAATTGAATCTAAGCTTCAAGATCCACGTCTTCAATGGTGAATGAAGCTCTCTCAACTGTCCAAGTTCTATTCTCAAGTCTTTGAGTGAAATGAATGGCTAAGTTTGAAGATTGAATGAAGAAAAGGAGAAATTAAGCATTGAATTTCAATTTCCACCATGAAATTAGGTTGAAGATGACTATGGAGCTTACCTATAGGTTGGGGCATGTCCTCCTGCTGCTCCTAAGGTCCCTTGTGTTCAACCAAATCAAGTAAAGAAAAAGGAATCGAAAAAAATCCTTTCATGTGGGTTGAAAATAGGATGTATATAAGGGAATTTCGATGAGAGAGAAAGTGATAATTAATTCCTTCAAATCCCAAAATTGGTGCCACATACTCCCTTAAATCCCTTGCATACGAATCCATCTCCCCCACCTTGTAATTCCTATTCATTATCCATGAATTAAAGAAAATAAATTAAGCACCTTAATCAATATAATAATATCCAAAATTGAGTGGATATTACTTTTTCTTTAACTAATGTGAGTGGACTCTCCACTCACTTTAGATATTTTGTTTCCTTTACAAGGGACAAGGATGTCCATACTTATGGAAATTCAACCATCCATTTTTGGTTGAAGGGCACTTCCATTAATATATTTATTTTTGCATTTAAATTGCATTAGGGTTTCAATTATGCTTAAATCTTGATTATTTTAATATCAAGATTCTCTCTCCTCCAAAGAGATTCAAATGAGATGCCCCTATAATTTTTTTATCTCTAATTGATACCAAGAAATATTAGGGACTCTCTAGAAGTGGTATTTTGCATATTGAACCCTAGGTTATGGGTAAATTGCACATTACACCAAAACTAGGTTTTAATGCACAAACACTGCTCAATAAGCTCTTTCTTGGTGCTCAGGCTGCCACAAGCCATACCTCTGCATAATTTTCATTCTTATGATGCTTCAGCACTTGAGGAACATTTTATCATGTAACATTTGCAAGTTAACCCCTCAACTTGGGTAATTTGCACATTAGTCCAAAACAAGCAAAACATTGTTTTCAACATTATTCAAAAAGGACTAAAATTGAAACATAAGCTCCTCTTGAGCCTTAATTACTTTTAAAAAGATAAGAGCAAGCATATAATTATATTTATTAAACAAAATATCTAGGGTTAAAGCATAACCCAGGTCATGGATGCTACAAGTTGGCTCATATATACATGGATGTGATAGTTCATCTGCATGGTATGAAAACAACCATAGTGTTAGGCAGAGGGAACAAGCATGTTTTGGGACATCTACATGAATTTCAATCAAACCTTTTACTCACATACAAATGGTTGGTTGTAGAGGATGATCCAAGTGATAGAAGACCTTATAAGATCTTGTGTACTTCAGTTCCTTGGTAGATGTGATATCCACCTCAACTTGATAGAGTTCTCCTACAACAACAACTAACAAAGGAGAATAGATATGGCACCATACAAATATCTGTATGGGAGGCATTGTAGATTGCATGTTTGTTGGTACGAGATAGATGAATATCATATTTTGGGTCCTGAGTTAGTGCAAAAGAAGACATCAAAGGTAAATATTATCAAGCACTATTTGAAGGCCACATTGAATAGATAGAAGACATATGTTATAACTAGAGGAGGACACTAAATTCTAAGATGAAGAGAATTTTTGCCTAGGAAGGGCACTTTGAGATTAAGAAGAAGGGCAAGCTTGATTCTAGGATCATGGGGTCGTATGCTATCACTGATCGCTTAGGAGAAGTGACATATTAGTTGGATTTTATGCCAAATTTGAGCGAAGTGCACACATTTTTTCATGTTTGATGTTGGGTAAACGTCATTCTAGTACCATAAAGATGATAAATGGAGTGGAAATATAGCTTGCATAAGATATATCATATGTTGAAGGGCATTTTTTGATCTTTTACAAATGAGTGAAGAAGTTAAGGAAGAATGATATCAACCTATTCAAGGTCTTGTAGCATCACTATGGTGTGAAGGAGGCCACGTGGAAGTTAGAGGAGGAAATGCATAGGGAATATACAACTTTCTTTAAGATTTTAGGGTGA
The DNA here is from genome assembly GCA_963693085.1 of Alisma plantago-aquatica. Classification (NCBI taxonomy): domain Eukaryota; kingdom Viridiplantae; phylum Streptophyta; class Magnoliopsida; order Alismatales; family Alismataceae; genus Alisma; species Alisma plantago-aquatica. The sequence continues at coordinate 870,056,646 of OY856409.1, forward strand.
AATCCTATTAGGAGGGAAGGTATATAAGACCCAAACCTACCTTATCCCTAATATAATTTTGTGTACATTCTTTACAAAAATTTTGAAATTAATGTTGATTTGTTTTGGATATGTATTATCCCTAGAAAGATAAGAAAATGATGTACACATTTATTTGATCTTATTGCATATATGAATAGATGTTGCATTAGGGTTTTGAGATATAATGGTTTGGAGATCATGAATTTGGGAAAAGTTAGAGGGAGGTAATTTCCTCAATTGGATGAGTTCTTAGCCTTATTGTTGGGGACTCAAGTTGAGTTCATGATACACATGCCGAGTCGGTTGTGAGTGCCCGAGTTGGGAACCTGAGGCTGAGGTTATTCTAGAAGCTGACCAAATTGACTGAGTTTCACTAACATTAGGGTAATTTTCTCATGAATGAGGTAGTGGCTTTGCCACATGAGGCTTTGTTTCTTAGTGTGGGTCACTGATGCCTAATGTTGACAAATTGTACTCTATTTTTCCCAATGTGGATAGATTGTCACTATTTAGGATGATATGTAATTTTTACCTTCCCTAGACTATATATATGTGATACCTTTGTTCCCAAAGATCATTTGCAATGTTTTGGGTTGTTGGAGAGCTGTTAGAATGAGAGGACGTCATTTCTAGTGGTATATCTTGTGCATGTGCTTGGATGTTGATGATTTGTATTGGTTTTTGAAGATCTAAGACAAGGATCATATTTCTGACCTAGCTTTTCTATTTTCCATGTAAGTTATTCATTTTTTCACATCTTTTTTTTGTTCCTATCCCTTCTACGCTCTTTTCCATGGTTCTTGGATATCCACGGTAGTTATTCCTTCCTTTGCCTAAAGTTCTTTCCTTTTCACCTTCTTTTCCCTAGTTGGAAGTAAATCTTACTAGGAAGGATGTTAATGAGCTATTTGGTGATGTATTGAAGCCTTGGTTTCATGCTTTTGTTGTTGGAATTCATGTTTATTATGAAAGAGAGTAAGCTAGCCTCTATTCAATCTTCTATGCTTGCAAAATTCTACATGTAACCTCTAATCTCACTATATACATGCTAAAAGGGCTTAAAGATATGGGATTCTTACCCTTTTTGATGTTGCACGTTGATCTAAACCTAATATTTTAGGCTCTATTCATGTCATATTGCTGAATTTTTTGAAAAATATGTGTATCTGACCCCCATAATTGCCATTTAGGTAGTTTTAAATTTTTTGCCATATCTATCTCATGGAGTGAAGTCTGTTGATTAAAATTTGTGTCTTGGTTTGTTACTAGTGTAAGAAGAGATTCAAGCCATTTACTAAAATTTTTGAAACCTTTTGAGGGATAGGCCTTTGTAAGGCCGAAAATAATGAATTTTGCTAAGTATTTATCCTGTTTCACTTGATATAGGGTTTCAGATGATTTAAGAGCTTATCATGATTACTGATGTTATATAATGACATTTTATTCCATAGTATCATTTTTAATTCATGAACTCATGAATGATGGTAAAAGGCGTAATTAACCAAGAGAAGCCCTAATTCATGCAGTGCCTTGTGACAATATAATAACTACCTTTTTGTTTAAATGTGGTGGTAGAGAAATGGTTAACCTTATAGAAACCTTGTGGTTGTGAGTTGCTACATCTAGTCATATATTGTTGATTATATTTAGGTTATTGAAGATCTGTATGAGGTATGGTCCTCGTTGATTTCCTAGTATTAACTATGTATATGAGTGTGATTGAGGTAGTGTATCTAGCAATTATAGTGGTCATACCAATATGATTGAGGAAATATTACAACATGACAACATTTGGATAATCCATGTCCATAATATATGATAGGTATTGTGACCTGAGTTTCCAAGAAGAGTTTGATGTTGTTGTATAGGATTGGTTGACAAGCCCCTTCTTATAATATTGATTCGATGAGACATGGGGAGATCGTATGCAAACCTAATAATCTTAACATCTTCCATGGTGGGATAGGGGTTTTTGTAATCACTGTCCTATTGATTGGGTGGTAGAAACCAAATTCTCAATGTTTTATAATATAATATGTAATCTATGTGTATCAACATGGTGATTCACATTTTAATGCTTTTACTACCTTTACTTGCCTTATAAGTATTACATATGTATCCTTATACTAAATGTACTTTTTGAATAGAGGTGGTAGAGGTGGATACTTACTACCAATTTACCTAATTTAAGTCATTTAATTATAGTAGGCTTGCATACTTAGAATCTTCATAGTTTCTATATCTCTCACTGGGACATGGATCTCACTTGTTTGGTTCTTCATACTTTGTAGGTGCTTAACCTCATAACCGATGGCATATTATTTATGAGACTCATTTACAAAGGTAGAAATAGATGAAGGTTGGCATTTATTACATTTGAAGATGTATAGATCTGACCCCATACACTGAGGTGTGGGTAGGATGTTTTATATTTAGATGTATCTATGATTCAAATTTTGGCCTACGTTCCTTATACACGTTGCTCATGTTCTAAATATTTAAAGGCATATATTTTATAGAAAAGAATTGTAACCTTGGTCACCTTTTATTTATGAAGTACAATTACATGTTGGTAATAATATCTTGAGCATCTTATGTGATTATATGTGGAAATGTTGTTCAAAATTCAAGTTAGGGTTAAGGTTTCCCATTTCATGTCAATCAAGGATTTCTCAGCCATAACCCAAATTACGACTATGGTTAATCATCTCATTGCCCAAGATTAGGGTTTCACATATTATAACCCAAAATTAGGGTTTCACATGACATCACCCTTAATTAGGGTTTCACACATCATTGTCCTGAATTAAGATTCGTTATAACTTTCCCCAAATTAGGATTTTATGTAACTTTACCTGAAATTAGGGTTAGGGTTCATCAACCTTCTCAATTAGGGTTTCATGATCTCTTTATAAAGAATCATACCCTAATTACATATTATATTCATGTTGAGAGTGTTGAGGCTTAACCATTACATGATTATTATACATGTATGAATTTCTATCTCTCTCATCCTCTCTAAGATGTTAATTACTTCAAACTTGATTAGATTAGGTCAACTCTTCATTCAAGTGCATGTATTGAGGCATTACTTCCATAAGCATTAAAGGTTAACCCCTCTTAGGATACTAATCATCCTAGTACCCTAAAGGTACAACCATTGTAATTATCTTTGATATACATCATTAACAAACATGGGGTTTAATAGTACTTACAGGGTTTAAGTCAATTAGACCTTCAAACGGTCTTGGGGTATTAGACCTTTAAATGGTCTTGAAGTATTTTGTCCTTCAATCGGTCTTAAAGTTCTTTGACCTTCAAACGGCCCTGATCCACACCTTCAATCGGTCTTAAGACCGTTATACTATCAAACGGTCTTGGTCTCAAAGTCCATAAATGGTTTGAGACCGTTAGAATTAAATATAATTAACTCCAAATGGTTTGAAATAGAATAAGCAACTCATCATCATTGAAACCGAATAAACATCAAACGGTTTGAGACCGTTTGCTCTCTAAATGGTCTAAAGACCGTTTGATCCCAAACAGTCTCAAGACCATTTGGACTCGAATGGTCTCAAGACTATTTGGTCCAAACCACCTTGAAACCGAATGGACCAATTAGGGTTTCCTCCAATTAATCAATTGATTTTAGGGTTTGCACTCATTTAACCATCCAACATTGGGACCATTGAAAGTACATCAAATTACGGCCCTTGGATCTCCAACCATCCTCCACAACCCTTGAAATCCAAACAGTTTTGAATTTCAATTTACCCATTGAGATCCATTACCCATTCGGTTTTGAACTCAATTGCCCATTCGGTCTTGAAGTCAATTACCCATTCGGTTTTGAATTTAATTACCCATTTGGTTTTGAAGTAAATTACCCATTCAGACTTGAGTTCAATTACCCATTCGGTTTTGAAGTAAATTACCCATTCGGTCTTGGGTTCAAATACCCATTCGGTCTTGAAACCGAATCAACTCAATCAGTTTTGAAACTAAATCAACTCAATCGGTTTTGAAACCAAATTAGCTCAATCGGTTTTGAAAACCGTTTGCCCATTCCTTTGTTGAGGTGTATGCTTAAGATGACATCATCATCTTCTATCTTCAAACCTTCGAAATCAATTGTGATTCTTATTGTGATTTAAACAACTAATCAAAAGGAAACTGAGAAAGAAGAAAGGTTCAACACATGATGAATAAATTGCAAGAAATAATAACATTTAAGGGTTCAGGTTATATAACCCGCCTTCAAAATTGAATCCAAGCTTCAAGCTCCACGTCTTCAATGGTGAATGAAGCTCTCTCAACTGTCCAAGTTCCGTTCTCAAGTCTTTGAGTGAAATGAATGGCTAAGGTTGAAGATTGAATGAAGAAAAGGAGAAATTAAGCATTGAATTTCGATTTCCACCATGAAATCAAGGTTGAAGATGACTATGGAGCTTAACTACAAGTTGGGGCACGTCCTCCAGATGCTCCTAAGCTCCCTTGTGTTCAACCAAAGCAAGGAAAGAAAAAGGAACCGAAAAAAGCCTTTCATGTGGGTTGAAAATGGGATGTATATAAGGGAATTTCAATGAGAGAGAAAGTGATAATTAATTCCTTCAACTCCAAAAATTGGTGCCACATACTCCCCTCAATCCCTTGTATACGAAGCCATCTCCCCCACCTTGTAATTCCTCTTCATTATCCATGAATTAAAGAAAACAAATTAAGCACCTTAATTAATATAATAATAATATCCAAAATTGAGTGGATATTACTTTTTCTTTAACTAATGTGAGTGGACTCTCCACTCACTTTAGATATTTAATTGCCTTTACAAGGAACAAGGACGTCCATACTTATGGAAATTCAACCATCCATTTTTGGTTGAAGGGAACTTCCATTAATATATTTATTTTTGCATTTAAATTGAATTAGCTTTTCAATTATGCTTAAATCTTGATTATTTTAATATCAAGATTCTCTCTCCTCTAAAGAGATTCAAATGAGATGCCCCTCTGATTTTCTTGTCTCTAATTGATACCAAGAAATATTAGGGACTCTCTAGAAGTGGTATTTTGCATATTGAACCCTAGGTTTTGGGTAAATTGCACATTACACTAAAACTAGGTTTTAATGCACAAATAGTGCTCAATAAGCTCTTTCTTGGTGCTCAGGCTGCCACAAGACATAACTCTTCATCATTTTCATTGTTATGATGCTTCAACACTTGAGGAACATTTTATCATGTAACATTTGCAAGTTAACCCCTCAACTTGGGTAATTTGCACATTAGTCCAAAACAAGCAAAACATTGTTTTCAACATTATTCAAAAAGGATTAAAATTGAAACATAAGCTCCTCTTAAGTCTTAATTACTTTTCAAAAGATAAGAGCAAGCATATAATTATCTTTCTTAAACAAAATATCTAGGGTTAAAGCATAACCCAGGTCAGGGATGTTACAAATTATCCACCCCTAATAGGGATTTCGTCCCCGAAATCATCAAGAGAAAAGAGAAGGGTATCTCCTCCTCATCTCTTCCTCTAGATCCCACGTAGCTTCTTCAATGCCACGGTGATGCCAGAGAACTTTCACAAGACATATGTCTTTCTTTTTCAGCTTTTTAATTCTTTTATCAAGGATCATCACAAGTCCTTCAACATATTATATATCATCATTTAATTCTACCTCCACAGGTTGCAAGACTAACTCTGTGTCAGGATGACATTTTCTCAGCATTGAGATATGGAACACTGGATGCATATTATTCAGCTCAGGTGGCAACTCCAGCTTATAGGCTACCTTTCCAATCCGTTCAATGATTGGATAAGGCCCCATAAATCTAGGAGCTAACTTTCCTTTCTTTCCAAATCTAAGGACACCTTTCTAAGGTGAGACCTTGAGATATACTCTGTCTCCAACTTGGAATTCTAAAGGTCTTCATCGTTTGTTAGCGTACAACTTCTGTCTATCCTATGCGGTCTTTAATTGTTGTTGTATTAATTTAATCTTCTCAATTGTCTGCTGCACAAGCTCAGGACCCAAAAGTTGATATTCTCCTATTTCATACCAACACAAAGGAGATCTACAACATATACCATATAATGCTTCATATGGTGCCATATCAATACTGTGCTGATAGCTATTATTGTAAGAAAATTTTATCAAGCTCAGGTGTAGATCCCAACTTCCTACAAACTGGAGGACACATGCCCTAAGCAAATCCTCCAAAGTTTATATGGTCCTCTCAGATTGTCCATCTTTCTATGGGTGAAAGGTAGTACTAAATCTTAACTACATACCCAAAGCTTTATGTAGTCGTTCCCAAAAACGACTCATGAACTGGGGACCTCTATCAGAAACAATAGTAGCTAGAACCTCGTGAAACCACACTATCTCATCTATATATATCTGTGCAAGCTTCTCAACAGTGTAGGTTGTTTTGACAAGAAGGAATGTGCTATCTTAGTCAACCTATCAACTATCACCCATATGGAATCATGACCTTTGGTTGTTCTAGGTAAACCAACCACAAAGTCCATGGTAACATGATCCCATTTCCACTGCGGTATAGGCAAAGGTTGCATTGTTCCTGCAGGCTTTTGATGTTCATCTTTAACATGCTGACACACCGAACACCGCATAACAAACTCAGTTACATCCTTCTTCAATCCAGGCCACCAATACATATCCTTCAAATTATGATACATTTTGGTGCTCCCTGGATGCATTGCATACATCGAAGAATGATCTTCCTCCAAGACTAACTTCCTTAAGTCATTGGCATCAGGTACTACCATCCTACCATGGTAATAGACTACTTGATCCTCTGACTCATGGAAGCCATCTCACTTCTCACTACCATACTCTGACCTGATCTACTGAATCACAACATCAGCTTGTTGTGCTTCTTTAATCTGCTGTCTCATAGTAGGTTTCACTTGCATCTCAGCTAACAGCCCAGCTAATAATGATACCTTAAGCTGTATATTGTTTTGCCTCAAGGAGATTAAGCATATCTCTTTTAAAGCACACTAAGGAATTCAACTGTGCTTTATCTAAGGCTGGTGATGATGATTTCCTACTTAATGTGTCATCCACTACATTAGCCTTCCATGGATGATAATCAATTGTACAATCGTAGTCCTTAATTAACTCCATCCAGCGGTGTTGTCTCATGTTCAACTCATGTTGTGAGAAGATATATTTTAGATTCTTATGGTCTGTGAAAATATGGAATGTTTCTCCATAGAGATAATGTCTCTAGATCTTCAAAGCATGGACCACAACATCTAGCTCTAGACCATGTATTGGATAATTCTCCTCGTGTTTCTTAAGCTGTCGAGAGGCAAAAGAAATCACTTGATTATCCTGCATCAACACACATCCTAGTCCATTCTTAGATGCATCACAGAAAACTATGTACCCCTTCCCTTGCTCAGGTAACACCAGCACAGGTGCACTTGTTAACCTTTCTTTCAATAGCTGGAAATAATGTTGACACTTGTCATTTTAGACAAAAGGAACCTCCTTCCTGGTCAACTTGGTTAGGGGTAAAGCTATAGAACTGAAGTTTTTAATGAACCTCCTGTAATAGCCTGCCATTCCTAGGAAACTACGTATCTCTATCGGTGTCTTTGGCTGTTCCCATTGTAGGACAAATTCTACCTTCTTAGGATCAACACGAATACCTGAGGAAGATATTAGATGTCCTAGAAAAGAAACTTCTGGAAACCAGAACTCACATTTGCTAAACTTAGCATACAACTTATGCTCTCTTAGCAAAGTTAAAGCCTGATGGAGGTGTTGCTCATGTTGTTGAGCATCTCTACTATATACCAAGATGTCATCTATGAAGACTACTATGAACTGATCAAGAAAAGGTCAAAAGATTCTATTCATGAGTTCCATGAATGCAACTGGTGCATTATTTAGTCCAAACAACATAACTATGAACTCATAGTGACCATACCTTGTCCTAAAGGCATACTTAGGTATGTCACTCTCCTTGATATGCAACTAATGATATCTCGACCTCAGATCTATCTTAGAGAAGATAGTTGCACTACACAACTGATCAAACAAGTCATCGATCCTTGGTAGAGGATACTTGTTCTTTATGGTTACTTTATTCAACTGTCTATAATCAATGCATAGCCACATCGATCCGTCCTTCTTCTTAAAAAAAAGAATCGGAGCACCCCATGGTGAAGTACTCAGTCGGATAAAACCTTTCTCAAGCAACTCATGCAGCTGTTTCTTGAGCTTTGCTATCTCAGTAGGTGCCATTCTATATGGTGTTTGTGCTATTGGTTGTGTTCACATGATTAGATTAATCTCAAAATCAATTTCTCGGGGTGGAGGTACACCTAGAAGTTCCTTAGGGAACACATATTCAAACTCCCTAACTATCAAAACTTCAAAAAGATTAGGGCTCTCCATTGTGGTATCTACCACATGTGCCAAGAATGCAAAGCATCCTTGTCTGATCAACTTCTTAGCTACCATAGATGACACAAGATAGGTTGGAAGAATCTTTCTATCTCCCTGAAAGATCCATGTATCACCATCATCAGTGAATACATCTTGCTTAGACTCACAATCCAAGACAACCTTATACTTTTCTAGGGTGTCCATCCCAAGAATTATATCGAACCCATGCATCTCAAGTGGTATAAGATCCACCTGAATGCGATGTTCAGAAAAGGAAAGAATGCAAGGAGAACACACCTCCCACAACACTGCAGAAACCATCAGAGGGGTTTCTAATAACAGACTATTTGCTTTATAACTAACAGTCATATTGCAATCATGAATCACTTCTTGAGTGATAAAGGAATGCGTAGCACCTGGATCAATCAAAACAGATACAAAGCAGGATGAAGACATATCATAATGAAATAGTTCCATCTGACCTATCACAACTCGAGGGTTGACTACTGCTTCGAGTTGATTCATCGCATAGAATCTCAATGTTGCTTGCTGTTGACCCTGTACTCAGTTGTTGGGTGCCGATGAACCAGCTTGGGATGTTTGTCCATGTCCTCTAGTGCCACTTGAAAACTGTCACCTCTGAGAGCCTTGTTGGCTCTGCCTCAGAGGTTGAGTCACCATTGTGTTTCCAACTGGACAATCCCTCGCTAAATGTCCTACCAGTCTACACTGGGAATAGGTTCTATTCTCTTGATATGGTCTATAAGGTCCATTTGCTAACGTTGATGTTGTATTGGGAGCTCTATTCGGTGGTAAACTACAACCTCTACCCTTGCTGGATGTCCACTGTGTCTGGGTGTTGAACCTTGGTGGTGCTGTTGGTGCAGAAAACCTTGGTTTCTTACAACTCTCGGACCTCTGTCCCTGGAACTGTGTATATACCTTCTTACTGTGATCCTGACGCTTCTCAGTAACCGACCTTTCTATCCATCTCACAGACTCCACAAAGGTGGAAAACCTCTCCCTATTCTCTAAGGCAGATACATGAGTGGTCAATTCAGCATTTAGCCCCTTCTCAAAATGCTAAATCCTCTCCTCATCTGTAGCAGCCATATGCAGACAAAACTGCAGAAGCTCCATAAAGTTAGCTTCATACTCACTAATATTCAGTGGTCCTTGCCTTATCTGCTCAAACTGAGAAATTTTCTCATCTAGAAATGTCTTAGGGAAGTATCTACTAACAAATTCTCGTCAGAATTCCTCCCATCTAATCTCAGCACCTGGCCTCTTGCCCTCTTCTATAGTCCACCAATGGCCATCACTCCCCTTCAATAGGTACACCGCATGTCTAACCTTCTCAGCTTCTGGGAGATTAAGGATTCTGAAGGCCTTCTCCAGCTTAGTCAGCCACATATCTGCGTCTATAGGTCAGATGTACTAGCATATTCTGTGGCTCTAACCTGGCAAAGTTATTTAAAAGTCTTGTCAGCTCCCTATCCTTCATTATGGCTGGTGCACTACGTGCAGGTGGTGGCATCCTATCCACCATATGTGTCATGGTTGCCATGAACTGCCCAAACATATCATGGAAGGTTGGGTTTTCCAGTGCAGCTTGGTTAAGCTGGGGATATTCAGGTACTGGTTCCTCCCTATCCTGATCCCTTGCACCTCTTCCTGGTGCAACAATGCTGCTCTCATCAGCATGTTCTTCGTGTGATCCAAACATCTTTAAGTTCTTCTCCTCCTCCTATATGAGCAGAAGACACTATCAGATAACTGGAACATACTAGAACAGACTCAATAACCTTAATCCTATATCTCTGTAGACTCAGCGAACCTAGAGCTCTGATACCACTAGTGTTGTGATGACAAATCCCTAAACATCAGATAATGATAAATGCTACATCATTAACTAAGCAGAAGTGGTCATTAACAGTGGATTACTAAAAATCACTAAAAATTAAAACCATTTACAAAGAGATCCAAACACAGGAAAACTCTTTTATCAAGAACCAATGTACTTTATTTACATCCTGGTTCATAAGTACATGACATGTATCATCTCTTCTCGAGGATTACAAACATCAACTACTCTATTAAAACTATACACAAGCAACATAAGAACGTCGAGGCATCAAGCCAAAATCACAGATCGATTCATTAAAAGTACTAACTACCAACTCCGAGGACCTGAGAGTACATAGATGACACATAGGACTCTCTATACAAAACACGACAGTCAGTATCTCCACCTGAGATGTTACTGCTGTCCGGGTTGCTGCTATCCTTCCCCTGTTGTAGGGTTTCTACCTCCTCGTGCTCATCCACCAGAAAATTTTGAATCCCACGGGGGTGAGATAATTGAAAATTGTCCCAATGAGAGATATAACTCTCCGCCAGAAACGTTATTATTTTAGATGAACAACAATAAATCGAACAGAGGAATCTTCATTAAACAACATGATTTAATCATTATTAAGCAGAATAGAGCAATGTCACCTCTTAAAGTATGACAACTATAAAGAGATAAGGAGTAGATCATCTATTCTTTTAATAAGGAATATGAAGAACATATATAATATTTATCCTCTTTAGGATATAATAAGAAATGTAACATCAACCAATGATTTCCGTATTTCTTACTTGAGAAAATACACTACACGAATGATTACATTTTACAATCATACTTATGCCCTGGGAAGATGAGGTATAACGCTCATACTCCAACCGACCACGATTAAGTAAAGCATCAGTACCATACATAGGTCAATGGAAGAGCCGAACTCCATCACCTCATCTGTCTCGGTCAGTACGAGATCATATGCAGGACATCTTGTGTCTTTGCTAAATAGCTTTCCAGGGTATACTAGCATCTTCACTATAGAGTTATAGCCTGTAGCATATACTCTTTTTAGGATATGGCCCATAGCCAATGCCTGGTATTGTGGAGTTATGACCCATAGCCATACTCTTATTGGGATATGGTCCATAACCATTCCTGTACATAGGATATGGCCCTCAGTCATTCCTATGAGGTGTAAGGATATTTTCATCCATTACCCCCACATATTCAAAATATGCATTCCAGGATTTTCCATAGGAAAAACTTGTTTCACCATCACCAATTACTGACGACGATGGATCTATGGTCAGGGATCTACATGATAAGATTTCACTTGATTAATTAAGTACATTACCATATTCTTTTAGCATCAGTCATGTTTTCAAACATAAATTATTATAACAAATGCTACAAAGAATGAGTAATACTTCTATCAAGTACTTTTTAAAGCTTTATAAAACACTGGGATCTCAATCCCTTGTCACATCAGGGCATTCTCATCCCGTAACATCTCATCATCATGATTATGGAATATGGGTATTCAAACTCTCAGTTCATTAAAGAACACTTGTTACCAATTATCAGGTAACTAATACCTTCAGGTCATCTGACCAAGGTAAACATGATACTTGTTACACAAGCATCTCACATGGCTCTTCAAGGCCCATTTAATCTCTTGTTACCTCTTGCTAGGCAACAAAGCATATTATGGCTTTAAAGGCCCATAAAACAATTTCAAGTAAATAACACATCATAGCTCATACCTGGCTATGCTCATCATCTCATGATACCTGCATGGTTAGTACACATGATAACAGTTATACCAATTACATGTCAGCATCATGCTATACAAGGGTAACACCATTAACCCCTCATTAGGGTTAAGGTTTCCCATTTTGTGTCAATCAAGGATTTCTCAACCATTACCCAAATTAGGGCTATGGTTAATCATCTCATTGCCCAAGATTAGGGTTTTACATATTATAACCCAAAATTAGGGTTTCACATGACATCACCCTTAATTTGGGTTTCACACATCATTGTCCTGAATTAAGGTTCGTTATAACTTTTCCCCAAATTATGGTTTTATGTAACTTTACCTAAAATTAGGGTTAGGGTTCATCAACCTTCTCAATTAGGGTTTCATTATCTCTTTATAAAGGATCATACCCTAATTACATATTATATTCATGTTGAGAGTGTTGAGGCTTAACCATTACATGATTATTATGCATGTATGAATTTCTATCTCTCTCATCCTCTCTAGGATGTTAATTACTTCAAACTTGATTAGATTAGGTCAACTCTTCATTCAAGTGCATGTATTGAGGCATTACTTCCATAAGCATTAAAGGTTAACCCCTCTTAGGATACTAATCATCCTGGTACCCTAAAGGTACAACCATTATAATTATCTTTGATATACATCATTAACAAACATGGGGTTTAATAGTACTTATAGGGTTTAAGTCAATTAGACCTTCAAACGGTCTTGGGGTATTAGACCTTTAAATGGTATTGAAGTATTTTGTCCTTCAATCGGTCTTAAAGGTCTTTGACCTTCAAACGGCCCTGATCCACACCTTCAATTGGTCTAAAGACCGTTAGACCATCAAACGGTCTTGATCTCAAAGTCCCTAAATGGTTTGAGACTGTTAGAATTAAATATACATAACTCCAAACGGTTTGAAACTGAATAAGCAACTCATCATCATTGAAACCGAATAAACATCAAACAGTTTGAGACCGTTTGCTCTCCAAATGGTCTATAGACCATTTGATCCCAAATGGTCTCAAGACAGTTTGGACTCAAACGTCTCAAGACCGTTTGGTCCAAACCACCTTGAAACCGAATTGACCAATTAGGGTTTCCTCCAATTAATCAATTGATTTTAGGGTTTGCACTCATTGAACCATCCAACATTGGGACCATTGAAAGTACATCAAATTACGGCCCTTGGATCTCTAACCATCCTTCACAACCCTTGAACTCCAAATGATTTTGAAGTTCAATTTACCCATTGAGATCCATTACCCATTCAGTTTTGAACTCAATTACCCATTCGGTCTTGAAGTCAATTACCCATTCAGTCTTGAATTCAATTACCCATTCGGTTTTGAAGTAAACTACCCATTCGGTCTTGGGTTCAAATACCCATTCGGTCTTGAAACCGAATCAACTAAATCGGTTTTGAAACTGAATCAACTCAACCGGTTTTGAAACCGAATTAGCCCAATCGCTTTTGAAAACCGTTTGCCCATTCATTTGTTGAGGTGTATGCTTAAGATGTCATCATCATCTTCTTGCTTCAAACCTTCTAAATCAATTGTGATTCTTATGGTGATTTAAACAACTAATCAAAAGGAAATCGAGAAAGAAGAAAGGTTCAACACATGATGAATAAATTGCAAGAAATAATAACATTTAAGGGTTCAGGTTATATAACTCGCCTTCAAAATTGAATCCAAGCTTCAAGCTCCACGTCTTCAATGGTGAATGAAGCTCTCTCAACTGTCCAAGTTATGTTCTCAAGTCTTTGAGTGAAATGAATAGCTAAGGTTGAAGATTGAATGAAGAAAAGGAGAAATTAAGCAATGAATTTCGATTTCCACCATGAAATCAAGGTTGAAGATGACTATGGAGATTACCTACAGGTTGGGGCACGTCCTCCTGCTGCTCCTAAGCTCCCTTGTGTTCAACCAAATCAAGGAAAGAAAAATGAATAAAAAAAGCCTTTCATGTGGGTTGAAAATGGGATGTATATAAGGGAATTTCAATGAGAGAGAAAGTGATAATTAATTCCTTCAACTCCTAAAATTGGTGCCACATACTCCCCTCAATCCCTTGCATACGAAGACATCTCCCCTACCTTGTAATTCCTCTTCATTATCCATAAATTAAAGAAAACAAATTAAGAACCTTAATCAATATAATAATAATATCCAAAATTGAGTGGATATTACTTTTTCTTTAACTAATGTGAGTGGACTCTCCACTCACTTTAGATATTTCGTTGCTTTTACAAGGAACAAGGACGTCCATACTTATGGAAATTCAACCATCCATTTTTTGTTGAAGGGCACTTCCATTAATATATTTATTTTTGCATTTAAATTGAATTAGGGTTTCGATTATGCTTAAATCTTGATTATTTTAATATCAAGATTCTCTCTCCTCCAAAGAGATTCAAATGAGATGACCCTCTGATTTTCTTGTCTCTAATTGATACCAAGAAATATTAGGGACTCTCTAGAAGTGGTATTTTGCATATTGAACCCTAGGTTTTGGGTAAATTGCACATTACACCAAAATTAGGTTTTAATGCACAAACATTGCTCAATAAGCTCTTTCTTGGTGCTCAGGCTGCCACAAGCCATAACTCTGCATCATTTTCATTCTTATGATGCTTCAATACTTGAGGAACATATTATCATGTAACATTTGTAAGTTAACCCCTCAACTTGGGTAATTTGCACATTAGTCCAAAACAAGCAAAACATTGTTTTGAACATTATTCAAAAAGGACTAAAATTGAAACATAAGCTCCTCTTGAGCCTTAATTACTATTCAAAAGATAAGAGCAAGAATATAATTATCTTTCTTAAACAAAATATCTATGGTTAAAGCATAACCCAGGTCAGGGATGTTACAAGTTGGCTCATATATACATGGATGTGATATTTCATCTGCATGGTATGAAAACAACCATAGTGTTAGACAGAGGGAACAAACATGTTTTGGGACATCTACATGAAGTTCAATCAAACATTTTACTCACATACAAATGGTTGGTTGTAGAGGATGATCCAAGTGATAGAAGACCTTATAAGAGCTTGTGTACTTTAGTTCCTTGGTAGATGTGATATCCACCTCAACTTGATAGAGTTCTCCTACAACAACAACTAACAAAGGAGAATAGATATGACACCATACAAATCTCTGCACGGGAGGCATTGTAGATTGCATGTTTTTTGGTACGAGATGGATGAATATCATATTTTGGGTCATGAGTTAGTGTAAAAGAAGACATCAAAGGTAAATATTATCAAGCACTATTTGAAGGCCACATTGAATAGATAGAAGACATATGTTATAACCAGAGGAGGACACTAAATTCTAAGATGAAGAGAATTTTTGCCTAGGAAGGGCACTTTGAGATTAAGAAGAAGGGTAAGCTTAATTCTAGGATCATGGGGTCGTATGCTATCACTGATCGCTTAGGAGAAGTAACATATTAGTTGGATTTTATGCCAAATTTGAGCGAAGTGCACACCTTTTTTCATGTTTGATGTTGGGTAAACGTCATTCTAGTACCATACATATGATAAATGGAGTGGAAATCTAGCTTGCATAAGATATATAATATGTTGAAGGGCATTTTTTGATCTTTTACAAATGAGTGAAGAAGTTAAGGAAGAACGATATCAACCTATTCAAGGTTTTGTAGCATCACTATGGTGTGAAGGAGCCCACATGGAAGTTAGAGGAGGAAATGCATAGGGAATATACAACTTTCTTTGAGATTTAGGGTGAAATCCTATTAGGAGGGAAGGTATATAAGACCCCAAACCTACCTTATCCCTAATATAATTTTGTGTACATTCTTTACAAAAATTTGAAATTAATGTTGACTTGCTTTGGATATGTATTATCCCTAGAAAGATAAGAAAATGATGTACACATTTGTTTGATCTTGTTGCATCTATGAATAGATGTTGCATTAGGGTTTTGAGATATAATGGTTTGGAGATCATGAATTTGGGAAAAGTTAGAGGGAGGTAATTTCCTCAATTGGATGAGTTCTTAGCCTTATTGTTGGGGACTCAAGCTGAGTTCATGATACACATGCCGAGTCAGTTGTGAGTGCCCAAGCTGGGAACCTGAGGTTGAGGTTATTCTAGAAGCTGACCAAATTGACTGAGTTTCACTAACATTAGGGTAATTTTCTCATGAATGAGGTAGTAGCTTTGCTACATGAGGCTTTGTTTCTCAGTGTGGGTCCTTGATGCCTAATGTTGACAAATTTTACTCTATTTTTTCCAATGTGGATATATTATCACTATTTAGGATGATATGTAATTTTTACCTTCCCTAGTATATATATATGTGATCCCTTTGTTCCCAAAGATCATTTGCAATGTTTTGGGTTGTTGGAGAGCTGTTAGAATGAGAGGAAATCATTTCTATTGGTATATCTTGTGCATGTGCTTGGATGTTGATGATTTGTATTGGTTTTTGAAGATCTAAGACAAGGATCATCTTTCTGACCTAGCTTTTCTATTTTCCATGCAAGTTATTCATTTTTTTCACATCTTTCTTTTTGTTCCTATCCCTTGTACGCTCTTTTCCATGGTTCTTGGATATCCACGATAGTTATTCCTTCCTTTGCCTAAAGTTCTTTCCTTTTCACCTTATTTTCTTTAGTTGGAAGTAAATCTTTCTAGGAAGGATGTTAATGAGCTATTTGGTTATGTATTGAAGCCTTGGTTCATGCTTTTGTTGTTGCAATTCATGTTTATTACGAAAGAGAGTAAGCTAGCCTCTATTCAATCTTCTCTGCTTGCAAAATTCTACATGTAACCTCTAATCTCACTATATACATGCTAAAAGGGCTTAAAGATATGGGATTCTTACCCTCTTTGATGTTGCATGTTGATCTAAACCTAATATTTTAGACTCTATTCATGTCATATTGCTGATGTTTTTGAAAAATATGTGTATCTGACCCCCATAATTGCCATTTAGGCAGTTTTAAATTTTTTTGCCATATCTATCTCATGGAGTGAAGTCTGTGGATTAAAATTTGTGTCTTGGTTTGTTACTAGTGTAAGAAGAGATTCAAGCCGTTTACTGAAATTTTTGAAACCATTTGAGGGATAGGCCTTTGTAAGGACGAAAATAGTGAATTTTGCTAAGTATTTATCCTGTTTCACTTGATATAGGGTTTCAGATGATTTAAGAGCTTATCATGATTACTGATGTTATATAATGACATTTTATTCCATAGTATCCTTTTTAATTCATGAACTCATGAATGATGGTAAAAGGCGTAGTTAACCAAGTGAAGCCCTAATTCATGCAGTGCCTTGTGATAGTATAAAAACTACCTTTTTGTTTAAATGTGGTGGTAGAGAAATGGGTAACCTTATAGAAACCATGTGGTTTTGAGTTGCTACATCTAGTCATATATTGTTGATTATATTTAGGTTATTGAAGATCTGTATGAGGTGTGGTCCTCATTGATTTCCTAATATTAACTATGTATATGAGTGTGATTGAGGTAGCATATCTAGCAATTATAGTGGTCATGCCAATATGATTGAGGAAATATTACAACATGACAACATTTGGATAATCCATGTCCATAATATATGATAGGTATTGTGACCTGAGTTTCCAAGAAGAGTCTGATGTTGTTGTATAGGATTGGTTGACAAGCCTCTTCTTATAATATTGATTCGATGAGACATGGGGAGAATGTATGCAAACCTAATAATCTTAACATCTTCCATGGTGGGATAGGGGTTTTTGTAATCACTATCCTATTGACTGGGTGGTAGAAACCAAATTCCCAATGTTTTATAACATAATATGTAATCTATGTGTATCAACATGGTGATTCACATTTCAATGCTTTTACTACCTTTACTTTCCTTATAAGTATTACATATGTATCCTTATACTAAATGTACTTTTTGAATAGAGGTGGTACAGGTGGATACTTACTGCCAATTTACCTAATTTAAGTCATTTAATTATAGTAGGCTTGCATACTTAGAATCTTCATAGTTTCTATATCTCTCACTGGGACATGGATCTCACTTTTTTGGTTCTTCATACTTTGTAGGTGCTTAACCTCATAACTGATGGCATATTATTTATGAGACTCATTTACAAAGGTAGAAATAGATGAAGGTTGGCATTTATTACATTTGAAGATGTCTAGATCTGACCCCATACACTGAGGTGTGGGTAGGATGTTTTATATTTAGATGTATCTATGACTCAAATTTTGGCCTACATTCCTTATACACATTGCTCATGTTCTAAATATTTAAAGGCATATGTTTTATAGAAAAGAATTATAACCTTGGTCACATTTTACAAATGAAGTACAATTACATGTTGGTAATAATATCTTGAGCATCTCTTGTGATTATATGTGGAAATGTTGTTCGAAATTCAAGTTAGGATTTTCTTTGCCTTCTTGGTTTATGAAGTAAATCAATATCATTTCATCATTTTGTTTTTGAGTTTCTCCACATGGTTTCTGTGTGGAAACTTGAGGTGTGGTGTCATAGTATTGTTGATTGATAATGATAAATTTCATGTAGACAATGGAAGTATCCAGTCAAGATAGACAAATCAGTTGTTCTAACAACCTCAAGATCTATATATTGATGATGTACCCCCATTAGTGTCTGGAATTATGAACCATTAGGATGAGTGATTAGGGTGTATTGCTTCTACACTCCTCACTATAAAATGGAGCAAGACATTGACCGTATAATAAGGCTAGAGGAGATATATTGATGATCAGGTTATATATGATGGATTGACTTTTTGATGATGAATTTATGGGAGATAATTAGATAAATGAGGCCAAAAACTAAAATGTTAGTTTAAGAAAAGTCTCATTCTTTCGAGGGAATGCCATCTAGTGCAACTTCAATTGTTAGTGCAACATGTAGATTGAAGTTTTTCTGGAAACTTTAGTGATGGGATCTAATGGATGTTGACTTTGGATATTGAGATAATCACTACTCAATATGTCACAATTTAGAGTCTATATAGATCATCCAATGAGTTTGGTTAAATAATTTGAAAGATAAAATTATATTGTATGATCATAGTTGTTACCATCACCATGTTCATATTGTTCTAGGTATCCATTGTGAATCTCATTCTTATTCAAATCAACCATTTAGAAATTGAGCCATCTTGTTAAGAAGAACTTTAGATAAGTAATAGCTGGAAACAATAGAGCCTGTTGAACGAGGGGAAAATGCAATGCCCATGGAAGGTAAGTGGTCTTTTTTTTGTAAGGAGAACTAGTATTTGTCATTAAGTTTCATGGGGTAAATCAAATATGTGATACGGTCTTGAAACAATTGTACATTATATAGATCACTGTAAATATGTGATGCTTGGGGAATGACCAGTTATTCACATGTGAGATGCAAGCAAAAATATAACTCAAGTATTCTTTTGATGCAAAGTTGGGTGTGTTGATGCTATAAAATAATATATTTTTATAGAGTAAGGAGATATGTTATTTACATAATTATAGGATCATAATAGTTAGTGTAACAACCCATAACTTTGATGAAGTACCTAAATCCCTAATTTGACTTAATCAACTATCTTTTGACCCTAAAATCCTAAGTGAATGATTCATATATTAGTACTGGGCTAAATATATAATTTGAATATGTTGGACACATACATGGTCCATGGACCCATATCTACTCATTGTTTGAGTCTATCTGGTACTTAAATGTTGTTGATCCCAATTTTGAATGATATGTGCTATTTAAAGTTTTGTATGTAGTATGGGAATTATTTGAATTTATTTGGGCATAAAAATTCACTAAACCCAAACTTTACATAAATGGATTGAAATTAATGTGGACCCTAAGTTTAGTTAGCAATAGTTTAGGTAGTTTAATGGGTCCATTATACCTAATATAGTTAATACAATATGAGTAGGGGAATTCACTTGGAGGTCTAAATTTTATATGGTACATTTAAACATGGTAAGTAGTGATTTTTTAAGGCGGTGGAGCAACCCTCAAACTTTGATGGGACTTAGGGTTTTGTTTAGAAGGATTTTTAATTTGACATATAGGAAAGATGAGCGGTAGTAGAGGGAGTGTGTAGAATTAGATTTTGGACGAGCCAATGATCGGGAGGCAGGAGTGCAACATGGTTGGAGAAAAAGAAAGTATGTGAATGGGGTTTGTGAAGAATATAATTGGCACTATGCAAACCTAGTAACCATGGATTAGGCATGTGTAAGAATTAAGAATAAAACTTTTTATTTGTTTTACTTTAACTAAGCTTTCTCCTAAAATGTTCCTTTAATAAAACCAAATATTTACTAAAACATCCAAATAAAAGAAGTAATTGAACAAGATGATGGCAACTCAACTTTTAATTAAAGTTTGTTATTATAATAAAACTACAATGAGAAGTAAAATAATAGCACATCCTTATAAACTTAAAACTTCCTATGATTTACATCACATATATTACACCAGAGGAAAAACTAGAGTTCACGTCTAAATTATAATGTCTCTCTTATGAAACCTTACTCTCTTTCTCGATATGATAGTTGTAACATCCCAGGATTTTAGGCCTCAGATAAAATGATCTTAAAAGGAATGATTAGACTACCCATATCACCAAGGTGCACCTCCTTTTCAGGGAGCCCATCATGTGAAAGCATTACAACAACCTACAACCTACAACCACATTATACAAGAAATAGATCACAACATGTGAAAGCATTACAACAACCTACAACCACATTGTACAAGAAATAGAGTAGAGACAAGACTCTAAGACTGTGAAACTACCCCCCCCCCCACCTACAAGGGGGCTCTTTGCATCTTCCTCATATGTTATATAAGTTGGTTGGATATCAATACTGTTCTTCTAAACTTGGGTTTGGAAGTGAAGAGTCAAGGAACATGGTCAAAAGCATCTATATTACTGTTCCACAATGGCGTGTTGACTAGTAACTACACTAACTACAAAACCACATACCAGGGATATTTGGTTAATTTTGAGTACTAAAATGTATTAAGGAGATGATCCACACTAGAATTAATCCTATGAACCCCATTATTACACTTCACATACCTCATAATGGACTATACCAGTTAATATGTATGTTTCCTCCTTCATGGTGTAGACTTCTATGACATATTATAAAGCTTTGAAGGAATCTCTATCCTAATTTATCCAACAATTTCATTGATACTTCAACTACTTAACCCTTCTTTATATATACTTTAATTCATTAAAATATGTCTTTGTATTTTACTTGACATACCAAGATGCTAGTATTTCATGTTGTATAATGCTTTAACTGAATAAACTTATAATCTTGGGATATGTATAAAGAAACTAAGACTATCAATTTTAAATCATAACTAGAGTGGAACAAGCAATTTAATAGTTTTCCAGAATTAAGTTATGGTTTTGCAATATTATGGCAAACCCAAGTATACAATAGCACTAGTACACATACCATCTTTAGCATGGATTATTATAGTCCTATAACGTCAATTTCGTACCGACTCCTAAGTGGGTGATACAATACCCAAGGCCTTTATACGTCAGTTTTGGGGGAAAGGCAAAACCAACGACATAGGTCCAATGTTAGTTTCAATAAAAATAGAAACCAATGACTAATAATATCAGTGTCGTGGTATGACTATTGTTGTTAGTTTCTGACAAGGAACCAGTGCTATAGTCAAACATCTATTGTTAGTTTCCCTTATCAAAATTGACTCAATATGCACTTTTTCCTTTCAAAGATTCAAAGCTTTGTTGTCAGTTTCTATAAAAAACCGATGTTATACGACAGTTGGTAGCATGACCATTATGGGAAGAACATCCATTTTATATATATGTTTCATTGACTTCTTGTAAAAATCTACACTATGGGCCAGCTAGTAGCATGATGGTATTGGGCAACACAACCATTTTAGAATAGTAGTGTCATCGATTTAGAGAGAAAACCAATAAAATAATTGGTCTATAGCATCAATTTTCTAAAGAAACCAATGACAGAGATCTACAATGTCGATTTTTTGTAACAAATGACACTACATGTATATTTTTTATAGCAGGTATGTAGACCTGCTATCTGGTTGATCAGTAGGATGCATAACCTATAGCTCATTAGAATAGCGGTATCTATCATGTGTTCATCTTAACAATAGACCAACACATCTGCAAAACCTGCAATAACAAACACATACACAACTCATCCACCCACATACATTTCCATTATTCAATTCCATTATCTTCAACACTTAATTCCATTCCCATGAACATACAAAATTAAAAAAATACACATACAAGACCCATTCTCCAATTTTGTTGCCATGACATGTACAGATGCAATTCTCATTGTATTCATTCTTCACATTCATTCACACACATGCATATATACATAGATCATTCACATATGCACTAAGAATTATCTTGCATCAAATTTAAAGTTTGCAAAAATTCATAACCACCACATGTATATAGAAATAATGACATAAATGTTTAGAAAACTTGTGTTTTATCCCAATAAAATTCAAAGTTGACTTTCTTAATGAAAGTGTGTGCCCATCTTCTCATATCTCATCTATCTTTTCTTTTATATAGGGTTCTATTGTGTCAAACAACTATGAAGAGAATGACATAATTCAGGAGTTTGGTTTTATTTTTTCATATTATCAAATGAGACTATTTACTTATGATGATAAAGATTATATAAATTACATTTTGTATACAAAGGATGTCTAGTGTTGCTTGTCTAACAATCAAGTCCATATACCACATCACATAAAATCCGCATGCCCAATAGTTGTCTTGCATAGGAAACTATAACGGGTCGTTTGGCCCCAATCATCTCAAGTACATGTATTTTGTACAGGAGTAACAATTCAGATTAACAGTTCAATTTCCGCTCGACATTTCATCTGGTATTCATATCATTAGATTAGGTGAGCTTCTAAAGCATGTCATGTGTGACTGTATTTAGAAAAGATGATTTCAAGGAGGTGGCCATGCCAATCGGTTGTCCAGACAATAGAAATTGTCCGTTGGGGTTGCAGTGGTCCGAAAATTCAACATGGCTCCTGCATGCAAATACCGGAACTTATGAAAACCGGAGCCGAATGGCCCCTAAATTTATAGTTATGCCAAATGTTAATAAATAAAAGTAAGCATAGTTGGCATATATATGCATTGGAGTCAGAAAACTACCACAATATCCTTCCAACTTAACAATTTTTTTTCTTATCTACCTTTCTTTCAACGTTTTGAATTTTTTAATTTTCCTATAAGTTAAAGTAACACATTTGATTGAGCTAGTAAATAGTCATGTAATTAATGATGCATACATTAATATATGTTGATGGATATAAAAATTTACTCACATAAATAGTATATTTATATGGCGTGTCCCCCACTATCTACTTTGTCAACCGAAGGATCTAGATAATACATAGTTAGCATCTCAAAAGTAATTACCAAGAACACCCAATGATTATTACTAAGTGAAAAGAAGGCAAACTAAAAAACTCAAAATCCAAAATAAAATGTAATTCATAAGTCAAAATTATAAGCAAAGTGCCCAAAAGTTACCAAACATTGAAAGGAACTGTAATCACACTCTTTCTCACATTACAAAATACTTAAATGCGTTTGAGTAGTAATCACTAACAGATTTTGGGTCTTTATAAACATGGTTAATCAATGATGGAACTAGAAATGCCAAATCGGTTAGTGCGAACTCTCCACAAATCCCGTATAAGTGGTTGCAAAACATATATGTATGCGTTAATATTTAAGAAACCAATCAACATATATATTCACATACATAAAATGATGTATCTAGCCTTAAGATCTCACCATATCCAAAGTTCTGCCATAGTTGTATTCAACCAGGCATAAGTAAATAGCTCCACAACATCTTAAAAGAATACACTAGTATCAGGAGCCTGACCTGCATCGTCCTCCTTAATATGAACAAATACACTAGTATCAGGAGCTTGACCTGCGTCGTCCTCCTTAATATGAACAATCACACTTGACCCTTCTTCTAAGTCGCTTAGCCATAGTGCCAACCCCCTACACTTAGGACCTAGTCAGTCAAATATGTCCTTGTATGAAATCCAAGAAGGTAATTCAATATCTAGAGGAAGTGGAAGACAAACTGTAGGGGGCTCTTAGGTGTTCTGATATATATATATATATATATATATATATATATATATATATATATATATTTATATATATACTCATATCAATTTTCAATTATATACACAAGTAGAAAAGAATCATAAATACAATCGAAATAAAAATGTAGCATACATTGGTATAGATAACTCCCGCTTTGGGTGCACAATCATGTTGTTCCTCTGCAAAGCTAGCAAGATCCTCAAGGTGCACATCCTCAGGGTGTACATACTATAATTGTCAAGAAACACATATAAGTGATAGATAATGTGAAATGCACTTCTATGTAATAATTGTGATAGAGAATGTATAATGCACATATATGTAATCAAACAATACAACTTACACTGTCATGGTGCTTATCCTCATGGTGCACATCATGGTGCTCATCCTCACAGTTAGACACCATCTAAAAATGTCATATTAAAAATAGTAAAATAATGAAGTATAAGCAATAAAGGATGTAAAATGTCCATATAGCATATGAAACATATATAACTATAACAAAAAAATATAAAATACACATCTAGAATTTAAACACATGACTCTAGTATTGGTTGGATTCTTGATCAATTAATATTCCTTCTAGACCTATAAATGGATATCCAGAATCCACACATTCGATCCAAATTTGAGTCTAAAATTTTGAAAAAAAATATGACATCCTCATAATCCGAATTGAATTTAGGATATCAAATTTCATATCCAAAAATTTTGGATAAGATGTCGGATATGGTTGTATCCACTCTGAAAAAATTTGAATCTGACAAATATATACATATATTATTAAATATATATCATCTATATGTAAAAATACAAAAATATAGATATCTAATCATATATATGCATAATAATATCAATGTTTTCTATATATAATATATTTATAACAATAAATTTATGATTTCTGGTTCAGATCGGATATTTATCCAAATTCAGGTATTATTTGTTGCATCAGATTCATATATTATTACATGCTATCCGTTAGATATTGGATCGGATATCAGATCATTTTTTCATATTTGTATATCGGATATAGTAGTATTCACTCTGTATTCGATCTATTTATAGGTTTAATTCCTTCTATGTGACCTCCTCACGTATTTAGGTCAGTGTTAGCTTTAACATTTGGTGTTAGCAAGCCAATTGAGAATGGATTAGATTCATCATACTTGTCATATTACTCTTCTTGATCTATAGGATCTACAATGGACTACCTTTTCCCATGAAGAACGACATACCATTTTTCCTCTATAGGATCACCGATGTAGAATACTTGAGTTTCCTATGATGCCATTATGAATAATTCACCCTCCTCGCTAATCTTTTCAAAATTCACTCACGTGAAATCAATGCATCTACTAGAACTACTTTGGTGTTATCAAACCATTTACCCCTAAAGTCGAGAACTCTAAAATCTATGTAGTCAAACTCCCATATGTTTTCAATGACACTGTATTAAGACATTTTAGCTTCACATAGACTCTTATCATTCACATTAGAAAAGTACACTGAAGACACTTGAAGGGTGACCCCATGACAAGCCTTAAACGTGGGTCCAAGAATGGAGACATGTCTAGGTTATCAGACTTTAGAAATTTATAATACCCGAACATTTAAGACTCCTGCAACTAGCACAAGATTGAAGTAGTTTGGGGTCGAACACATGGATAGGAATAATGACACTTCAGAACTCAAGTTTTACTTATCTAAGCACCTCAAAAAGGGTCGAAGGATAAGGTTTTGATGTGACGAGAAAGAATCATAAAGAATTAAACTAAAAGTCTATCTCCAAGAGGAGTTACCAGGAAGATTAAGGTTTTAGGGTTTAGCAATTTTTATAGAGGTTTTATATATTGGAAACTGAGGGGATAAAACTATCGTCAGAGTAAAGCACAAAGGAAGAAAACTTAAACATAACAAGTGGCAACAGATTAGATCATGCACCCTCTTCTCTCAAAGAGGGCGCCTCTAACCATGCTCCAATTCTCTCTCTCAAGGGTACTGGGCATAGACTAGAGCAGAAAGATATGTCAGGGCAACCCTGATCATGGGTACTCTCGTTCACCCGAATCAGACCAGGATTTAGAGTTTACGACATTCTTCTATTAAAGGAGTCAAAATGAGAAACAAGATTTTATAGCTAGTCAAAAGTGTGATTCAAATAGAAGAGACTAGAGCTCAGATGCTATAAAGAAATCATCCAACAAAAAGGAACCGTACACAGAACAACATGAGATAAACTCCATAGATTCCATAAACATAAAGAGATAAAAAAGTTTAGTTACAATGCCAAAGTAATTGAAAGAAAAGTGCCAAAAAAGGGAAGATAGGTATCGACCTCCTTGATGTGGGAGGTCGATATACACAGTAGTGGACCCCTACGGTAACGCTAACTGGGTACCGGGTAGGAGCCCTATTGGGATACAATCGTGTCGGGTCGTGAACTGTGATAGGTAAGGGGCGTATCGGGAAAGGACTCCCTACCCGATATGGCCGTGTCGGGTTGATGGCCCTATCAGATAGCAACCGTGAAGGGTAATCCATATCGGGTTGGGTATCATGTCATGTTAAGACATGTATCGGGTTAACCTTCTCTTAGGTTCTCGGGTTCCTCATGTCGGGTATAGATGGGTGAGCCGTCTTGGGTTGAAGCCCAACTAGAGATCCAACATGTTTGAAGTAGCCTTGAAGGTCGTGTCGTGCTGCTGCTATCGGGTCGAGTTCTAAGTGAACTCCTCTTGTCCCTCTCGGGTTGGTGGTGTGCTCACCTAGTATCGTCTGGTAGGCCTGGAAACTCGATGAACTAGCTCCTTTTGCTCTAAGAGTTAGTTATTGTAGGGTTCTGACCCATCCCATCATAGGCATGTAGCTGCTATTTATAGGTAGTGGGTTGGTGGGAGTTGCAGCTCTCGTTGGGCCACATGTCCTCCGTTTGCTCTGTTCACATTGCTTCAGGAGAGGGTCGACACATCTGTCGCCCGGCACGACTGGAGGGGACCGTCGCGTGCTAGGTTGTGAGTAAATCACGCATGATCGTATCAGGTAAAGACTCTGGCGGGCCGCTGCACTGAGGGGTGGCCGTGTCATGCGATGGTCTCCGTTAGCCGACGGACCGTGGTGGGCAAGGCTCCTTGTCGGGTAATAGCTTGTAGCCTGTCAGGGCTCCCATGCGACACTCCCCCATCGGGTTGTTGCCATATCGAGCAGTGACCGTGACGGGTAAAGGGTGTGTCGCTTCACCATTTGATGGACCGGGACAGGTAACTTGTTGTAGATGGGCCAGGATGGGCCCATTAGCATTCTTTTAGTGGGAAAATAATAGAAACTCTACAAAAGATAGGAAATTTTGTCAGGAGCATAGTGGGCATTATTTCTATTCAACAAATAAGATAAAACAGAGAGGAAGTCAGGTTTGGAGGCAGTTTTGATAGTAAAATATAAGCTCTAGCAGCCATTAAATGGGTGTTATCAACTCCCCCAAACATAGCATTTTGATTGTCCTCAATCAATCTGTACTTATTTTAAAACTCTATTTGCGGTACTTTTCAAAACCAGATGTAGTCTTCAGACAAGGGGTTAAGTAAATTTTTGAGATGTCATGAGGAAAATTACATCTGACTATGAACAATAGACTTTATTTTTCCTACTTTATTTAAGCGAAAATTTTCTCTTCAACTTTTACGAGACTTCGGTGCATGATTTTGAAGTTAGCTTTCACACCAAACTGCTTGGGGGTAGAAAGTGGGGTTTTTGGGAAGGCTTAAGGCTTTTTGGGTTTTTCTTGCTTCCCATTGGCCCATCCATCTACGGGTCCGTTAACAGGCAAGTGGTCCCTGCAGTCCAAGCCAGTTGGCTTTAGGGCATTTATTTCACATCCTACGTACCTCTACCATGGATCTACCATGCTTAAAGATGGGTACTTTTGGGAGGGAAAGTGTGTTTTTTTTTGGCACAACTCTCATGCTTTTATTCACTCTCATAAGGCTTTCCTCTCTTTTTGGGATTTTGGTGGGTAGGGAAAAGAAAAAGAGTTTACTGTTTGGGCAGCTTTTTCCTTCACATGCACATCTCTTAGCTGTTATGAGATTATTTTTTAAAGCTGGCATAGAAAAGTTATAGACTTTGTCGTTTGAGACTGCATTTTCAAAAGAGCATAACAGAAATGTGCACCGCCTTAGATACAAAGAGAACAAACTGGAAGAAGTTGTACCAAATCTTTACTATACAATGTTTTATACAGTTTTCAAGAAACAAGCAGTTGTGTATGTATTGCTTTCTATCAATCATTTATATACATGTATATACAAAGTATGATAAGAAAAGAAAAAGGGAAAAAGGGAAAAAAATTAGTACCTCCCTCACTGATACTATGGAGTACCCCCCAAACTTACCCCACACTCTGTTCCAGAGTTGTGAGATAAGTAGGAAAGGATAGGTGTAAACCAATGAGGGTTTAGTAAATGCACGCACCCTCGACAGATAAGAGATCCTTCATGTATTCTCTGTGTTGGTTGTGGTAGCCGAGGTTGTGGATCTTATCTGGCGTCTGTTTGAGGGCTATCGTGCAATAGATTCAGTGCAGTACGTAGACACCACAATCATTTGATCAGGGAACTTGTTGTGGACTGCGATGGCAGTATTGGAGTCCATGCCACTTGGCCATCATGTCTTCAAGATATGGCTGGATCAAAGATACCACCTCTACATAATATTTCCTTGGTAACCGCTCAAGGGATGTTTCCAGTGTGGATGTACACTCCATCGGATGGTCGTTGTTGGTGTCGGAGTTGTTGTTGAAGAAACTAGCACATGGATGGGTGTACATCATCAGGAGCGTCCAGTGGTTGTCGTGTAACATAAGTAGGAAGATGATGTGTGGCAGACACTTCTTTACTTTGAGATAAAATAGCTGGCACACTCCTGTATCATCAGCAAGGCACGAGTTATTGAACAACATCAGATGGGCGATGTAAGGCTATCCAATCTTCTTCTGTAGGATGGGGATGTAAGCTAACACCACCGTCATTGCTAGACACCCTCCTGCCTTGACTACGTCCCACAGATTGTCGAGGGGAACCACTACGTTATCTTTTTCATATATGACGTCTACAGTGTTAGAATTAGCTAATTGAAGAAGAATTTCATTGACCTATTCCTGAGATAGAGAACTACACGTGAATGGTCGAAATTGCTAATAAGAGATTCAGAGACGGCAGGTGAATCATAATCGCCTTCAGTGGTGAGTACAATTCACAGAGTTTCTATCTTCTTATTTATCCTATAGACGTCAGTAGAGTCCTTGACTTCATTCCTTGGAGGACTGCTGGGTTGAGTAGAATGGGAATCAACATCAGCGTCTGTCTCCAGCAACTCCTCTGGAAGCTCTGCATCTTAGAAATAACACTTGTACTTGATAAGCAACAGCGCGTATATACTTCTCAGTCGATAGAAGTCTTGTTCCCAGAGCTGCCTTACATATCTGAAGATGTTTAGCAGCTCCATGGTGTGCAGGACGATGAAGGCGTTATTTTTGCTCTCTGGGTCTTCTTGAACTAGGAAGTCCCTGGTGGTGTAGAAGTTTTAGACATCGTTGTGGCGTCTGACTCCTAGCTTGATGACCCGGTGAAGGCGTAGAGGAAGAAGTCTGAGGTGCTTATCTTTGGGGAGTACGAAGATGTGCCCTCTGTGCAGGACCTCCGCGGTGCAGTAGCTAAGCAGCGTGACGCCGTGGTTGCGGAGGTCTGCTATGTAGAGGAACCAATGTTTTCTGAGCTTGTAAGGGGCTAGCACCAGACTGGGATTGTGTTCTTCAATGTGCTACAACATATCAGCCACCTACCTTGCATCATACACCACTACTAGTAGTCTTCTTGCCAAGGTTGGGGTGGTGTTGTAGATTGGCTGTCGGTCTGTCCTGATGGTGATATTCTCAAGCATCGCGCCTTCGAGGACCCTAAATAGTATCTTCCCTATGATGGCTTCTGAGCGGAACATGCCTTGGAGTGCTCTGCGTCATACTGAGAAGTACTCATCGCTCCAGATGACGGCTTCTTCTTGTTCCTGCGGCCTCAGGACCATGTTTAGCAGTTGTTGGTCCTGGATCGTCAGGTAGTCGATGGCACCTGTCAAAATCAGCCATCTCAAAAGAAGGGATCTCCGACGGCACAGAAAACATGTATGTCATCAAAGTCCTTGCCCTAGGGGGTCGCTCAGCAATCAAACAATAAAGATCGCCCCCTTTTCCCTCAGAATATTTAGATGAACCTTCTGCTAGGCCTTTAGATATTTCTTCTTCGGCTTCGGTTGGCTCTAGCGGATGATGGGTTGCAGATATGTTGACGACGCGAGTGCTCCCCTGTCCTCTGGGAGGCCCGTCGATAGTTTTGTTTGTCATCTCTTCCTCGGTCATTGTGGAAGGCCTTCTGGAGGTGGATGAGGATGACGAACCGGATGAAGAGGATGATTATGATGGTGGAGAGCCAGAGGCTGGTGGTGATGGTGATCTTTTGGGACACCTTGAGCAGTGGTGGTCGTCCCTCTCGTCGAGCCTCTGTTCGATGGCGTCGAGGCATTGGAGCGCTACATGCATTGTGTTGTTCAGTGCCTCTAGTTGGTTGGGGAGACTAATTAGAGTTAGCAGCTAACACTCCTACTCATTCAGCCTCTACTAGAAGACCTGAAACTTGCGGGTTAGGGAAGCAAATGTAGCAGTGTGGTTGCTTGTTACCTCTCGCAAGTTGTTGAATTTGAAATTGAATGCCTGTCCTAATGAGGAGGGGACTACCATTGATCGGCTTCGGCTTTTTGTTGTGCTCCTCATGTTGGCAGTGTGGCCCAATGAATAGGAATCATCTATCGATGACGAGTCCACCTGGACAGTATGCGAGGGCGAGGCCTCTGGATGGGGCGTTGGGACCCTTGTGGTCGCCTCCACCTCCTCAGCCTGGGGTGGTGGAGAAGGTTGTGGAGTAGGAGGATGTTGATCAACCATCCATCTCTCAGCTTCCTCCTCCACGACTACCACCGGTGTAGATGGTGGCAGTGTCAGCGTCGGGTGTACGGACCTAATCTCCACCTCTAAGAGCTCAACGAACACCGCTTTGCTATTGCGAGAGGCGTCCGGATGCACCAATGCCTTTGCTATTTTCGACAGGGTTGAAGCTTCAGGTACTGTAGCTATTTCATCGGCCGTAGTGGCCTCCAAGGTGACGACCGTTGTAGCGGCCTTAATGGTGTCGACGACCTCCCCGACGGTCGACACTTCTTATGTACATGCGGCAGGCATAGTTATGGTTGTCACGCCTGGCTCGGTGGCGGCTACTGGTTGTGTGGTGATGGTGGTTGGCTTGGCGGTGGTGGCAACGGGTGAGTCTTCAATGATGATTTCTCCCACCAAGCGTCAAGGGGTGTGGGCGTCCTTGTGGTGGCCATCCTCTGCTAGATGGTCGTGGTGGTGGCGTAGGCGGCTTCAATAGTCACAACTTGAATCTATGTTGTTGTGAAGACCAACTACTCCGCGTCATAGTTGACATAGAGTGGGAGGGGCAAGAGGATGTTTGTCCTCGTGAACTTGTAGAATAAGTAGTGACCCTCCTTCTTGATGATGTTTGCCCTTGTAAGGAACTTGATGTCGATCTTCTCATCGCCCCGAGTGCGCAATAGGATGAGCGGCTCCTTTGAATACCCTAGCCCTGCCACGATCAGGTTGACAACCCCTCCCATGTTGTACTCTTTGGTGGCATCCTTTATAGGGTACATCCAATTCAGTAGGAAACACCCCAAGTTTATTGGCTTGCCTTCCATCATATACCAGATAAGAAGGAGCTCTTCAGTATATAAGTTGCTTGTCTGGTACTTACTAAAGAGGAGGCTCACCACGATCTTATGTATGATCCTCCAGAAGCATGAGTGGACCACCACCACTTTGCTCCCCGACTTGAAGGAGGATTCACCAGTCAGCTTCTTCCAGATCGTGACTGGGTCAAAGCCATCGCCTTCGGTGATTCAGGCATCGTTATTCAATAGCTCTCTCTCAGCCTCGCTGGAAGAGAATATCTTATTGAGAAGCCTCTCTGAGATGTCATGATCGACATTGTAGAGGCGCCCTTGTAGTCTGTCCGCTCCGCCAAACCTTTTGGTCTCTTCTGGGGTATTTGAAACTCGACAGAGGGAGGAGATGAACTCTTTGGTGAGCTCGGTGTAGGACGTTGATTAGCTTATCTTCCGTGGTCCGGCAGCTTCTAAGACATTCTCAAGTTTGTCGAAGATGCCAATCTGGCAGAAGGATGCTTGATGGTAGATCCGGGTTGGGCGGTAGACTTTTGCCACCAACTCCGTGTAACGCCATTGGTGTTTCTTGTCTCTCGGCACGAACCAACCTGGTGAGTGGGCTAGGACTTCTGGTTCTGCCGTCACTGTCGGGGCTGGGGCTGCTTCTATTCTGGGCCACTTCTCGGCCTTAGAGGGCCTAGCTGCCTCAGGGTTTGGGCATTTCTGCCCGGTGGTGTCTTCATTTGTGGCCTCGGGGTTGATCCTCCGGCCTTGCGCATCAAATTAGACAACAATTTTCTTGGTGTGTGCCATTTCCTATAACGATTAAATAAAGAAGTTAAGTCAAAAGGAATTATTTGCTCAAACTTGTATTTACCCGATATTGGGCAGAGAACAGAGGTAAGAGTGTCACCCAATACGGTTGGGCGATACGCTTAAAACCGGTATTAGGTCAGGCACTTAAGAAAATATGGCGCACCATATGTGAATGCCCAGTACCAGAAAGTCGATACATTTTTCACAAGGTACTCGACACAAGTCGATATCAGTCAGAAGGTAAAAACATCACACATGTGAGGTCGGTATCGCGGAAATGATAAGGTATGGGTGATATGATTTAAGCGACAAACCAGTATCGGGTGACTCCTCAAAACACAATAACATCTTTACGCGATAAAGGAGATGCACGATGCACCGTGTCGAGTGATACTAGTGTCATGTGGCACATATTAAATCATTGTAAAACAAACTGAGAGATAAAGTCATTGTTACGAGCCTGAGGTGTCTACCCAATAAGATGTGTTGGTCATCATGTCACGCGATATGGGTGTCGTGTGGCACAAACAAAAGACTGATGTAAAATGAAGTGGTAGGAAAGCTGACATGCTTATCAGAAACTCGATATGCATTGAAAAGGATCTGCCTAACACGTGCCAGAACACGACAAGGTGGCGTGTGATAGGGTTTGATTGATACGGACTGCGCAACACAAAGTCACGCGGCATGAAAGGCACTATGGGTTTTACCTTTGTCGGGAAGGGGAAACATGAATGCGACACAAAGGTCGGTAGGCAAAGGCTGGCATGGGATCTTGGAGAGGGGAAGAGAGTACGCGATACGAGAGCAAAAGTGTGGCATCCAACTTTCAAAAATAGGATTTACTTAAGAAGAAGCTTTCGTTAACAATAGAATTACTAAAAATCACTAAAAATTAGAACTTTTTACAAAGAGATCCAAACATAGGAAAACTCTTGCATCAGGAACCAATGTAATACATTTACAAACTGATTCATAAGTACATCCCTTGTACCATCTCTTCTCGAGGATTACAAACATTAACTACCCTGTTAACACTGTATACAGGCAATATAAAAACCTCAAGACATAAAGCCAAAATCTCAGATCGATTTATCAAAAGCATTAACTACTAACTCCGAGGACCTGAGAGTACAAAGAAGACACATAGGACTACTATTTATATGACTTGACAAATAGTATCTCCACCTGAGATCTCACTGCAGTCCCTACTGTTGCTATTCTTCCTCTGCTGTGGGGATTTCTATTTCTTTGTCTGTGTCCACCTAAAAACATTGGATCCCACGGGGGTGAGACAATTGTAAATTGCCCCAGCGAGAGATATAACTCTCCGCCAAAACATTATTATTGTAGCTTATTAGAATAAAACTGAGCAGAAGGATTTTATATATTTAACAGTAGATAAATCACTATGTGAACAGAGTGAAGTAATCTCGTTTCCTAAGGAGAACAGTACATCTACCCATGGTAGAGTCGTAATTCATCCATCTACTTGCAATGAATGTAAAGAGATATAAATAACATCTATCAACTAAAGATGCATAAAAGAAATGTAACATCAGCCAGTAATTTTCCGAATTCAATCCTTAAGCAAACATGCTATACGGATGATTACATTTTACAATCACACTTATGCCCTGAGGAGATGAGGTATACCGCTCATACTCTAACCGACCACTGCAAAGTCGAAATCGGTACCACACAAGGTCAATGGAAGAGCCGACTTCCAAGACCTCCCACATCTCAGTCAGTGCGAGATCACATGCATGACACCTTGTGTCTCTGCTATATAGCTTTCTAGGGTATACTGGCAACTTCGCTATAGAGGCAGGGTCAGCTGCATTCTCTTCGCAATCGAGAGATTTCATGTTTACCTCCATCGATCTGGCATTAATATTATTGGGAGATTCATGATACATCCATCCCAATCTTTGGGAGATTCGTGATACATCCATCCCGGTACATATAATGAAGGATTGATAGGTTTAATGTTTACCTTCCATCAATTCCCCCAAGAGGACGTAAGGATATTTTCACCCATTGACCCCCACATATTCAAAAATATGTGAACTCTAATTTTGCCATGGAGCAACCCGTTTCACCATCACCAAATTACTAACGATGATGGATCTATGGTCAGGGATCTACATGATACAATTTCACTTAATTAATTAAGTACATTATCATATTCTTTTAGCATCAAATCAAGTTCTCAAACATAACTTATTCAGACAAATGCTACAAAGAAACATGTACTATTTTCATCAATCATTTCTCAGTCTTTATAAGACATTGGGATCTCAGTCCCTCATTTTAATACTGGGAATTCTCATCCCTCAACCACATCATTACCATGCTTATCAAATTTGGGTATTTAAATCCTTAGTTCATCACTAAACACTATTACCACTTGTTAGGTAACTATTACCTCTAGGTCCTCAGACCGAGGTAAGCATGATACTTGTTACACAAGCATCTCACGTGGCACACAAGGCCCATTAAGTGTCTGGTCACCTTTCAGTAGGCAACAACTTATTCATATGACTTATAAATTCCATGCACATTTTGTTACTTTTACTAAGCAACAACAACATATTGGCACACAAGGCCAATACACATCTTATTACCTCTTACTTAGCACAATAACATATTGGCACATAAGGCCAATGTATATCTTATAAAACAAGAGTAACACCCTTATTCCCTTAATAGGGTTAGGGTTTACTATTCACATCAAATTCGAGTTTCTCATATCCCATTTCACATTGTTTAGGGTTTCATGTTCATATTGTCAATCCAATCCTAATATATTGCTCCACTCCTCTTGGAGCATATTTTGATATCACAAGTATTCACTCATGCCTCTTACTCTCATCATATATCATTAAGGATTATCAATACAAGGTATAAGATGATCTCTCATCCTTACCATGGTATGACTATATCATACTCCTTATCTTGACTTAACCCCTTTTTCAAGATATATTAGCCTATACTTATCAAAGTATATCAACCCTAAAATACTAAATGTGATATCTGTCAATTCTTGATGTTTCATTTTCTTTATTACTTTTAACTTACTTGAGCTTATCAACTTATCTTGTATTAAGGTATTTCCCCATATTAATACTTTGATCCTCTAACCTATCACTTTTATCATAAAGTGCATAGGTCACACATAAGAATTGTCCAACTATCTTCAATGATATGGACTCATTTCGGGTTAAGGCATTGCTTACTATAAGGTTGCCTATAATCAATCACATTAGGTTTTTCCTTTATCAGTGTAATAGTCACCATTCCATTATTATGATTATGGTCTCCCATACCATCACCCTTTATTAGGGTTTAGGGTTTCACATACTATCATCCTTCCTTAGGGTTAGGATTGCATATAGCATCACCATACATTAGGGTTTCATATCACATTGCCCATAATTAGAGTTTACTATTCATTCCAATTAAGGTTCTCTCATGGCATATCCCTCAATTAGGGTTTCTTATGGAATCACCCTCAATTAAGGTTTCTCATGGAATCACCCTCAATTAGGGTTTCTCATGGAATCACCCTCAATTAGGGTTTCTCATGGAATCACCCTCAATTAGGGTTTTCTATTCATCCCAATTAGGATTTCAAATTCCATTACCCATAGTTAGGATTTATCATGTTTTTACCCTTGATTAGGGTTACATCTTTACCCTAGATTAGGGTTAAGGTTCATCAATCTTCTTGATTAGGGTTTCATGATCTCTTCCTCAAGGATCGTATCCTAAATTCATAGTTTATTCATATTGAGGGTGTTGAGGCTTATTCATTACATGATTATCCTAAATTTATAGATTTCTCTCTCTCATCCTCTCTAGGATATTGACTATGTCAAACTTAGTTAGATTAGGTCAACCAACCCTTCAATTAAGTACATTCAATAAGGGTTGACATAGTGTATTGAAGTATTGCTTATTTTAAGCTTCAAGGATTAACTCTCCTAAGGTTACCAATCACTCGGTACCTTAAAGGTGCAACCCTAGTGATTATCTTTGAGATAAATCAATAAAAATTATACGGTCAATTGATCCTTCATCACAATAAGTTTTCAATTTATATGATCACATTGAATCACTAAACGTTCTTGACCCTTTACTCTCTAAACGGTTTGAAATCATTTGGGCAAGAGTGTGTTGAAACCAATTGGGCTTGGGTCTCCAAACGGTTTGATACCGTTTGGACCCAAAGGGTATTGAGACCATTAGGACCCAAATGGTCTTGAGACCATTTGGACTCAAACGGTATTAAGACCGTTTGGTCCAAACCCTCTCAAAACTGAATGGACCAAAAAGGTATTTTCAACACTTAAATAATTCAAGGTTTCCCTCAATGAACTGACTATCAATGGAATCCTTGATTCATTCATCAATTTAACTATTGAATCATCCTTAAATTGGACCATAAATTAGGGTTTTGAACCCAATTTAACTAGGATTTATAATCAAGAAACTTTCAATTAGGGTTTTGAAATTGAGGAACCTTCATTGATTAACATAATGGAACTGATTCAATTGAAATCAATGAATCATCATCAAACTATGATATAACTTGAACCCAAACGGTCTTGAGATCATTTGGATGACCTCCAATGGGTCTTGAGACCGTTTGCCCCATCCCATCACTGAAATTTGTGAAATTCCATTAGGGTTTAGATCATTGGATTGATCATCAAATCAGCTATTAATTGCATTTCAATTTGGTATCTCTGGACCTTCAATTACTCAACCATACTCAACCCTAGACCTCCAAACGGTCTTGGTTGACCTCCAAATGGTATTGATACCATTTGGGTGATCTCCAAATGGTCTTTAGACCATTTGGGTTAATCAACCCAAAAATCTAAATCAATCAATTGGAAATTCAGCACTTAACCCGATTAGGGTTTGGTAATTGATGAACCCTCAACTAATGAACCCTTTGGAATTAATCAATTAAATTTAATGGGTCATCAACCATCATAATTAGAATCAAATCTCCATATGGTCAACTGTGGTCAACTCTTCCAAACGGTTTGAAACCGTTTAGTTCCTAACGGTTTGATGAAACCGTTTAATTCCAAACAGTTTTGTTGTTGAAACCAATTGGAATAGCAATTCCTTGGGAAAAGTGTCCAATATGATGTAATCATCATCTACCTTCGTCCCTGTAACTTATAGTACTTCTGATTTCATGCATTTACCAATTACAACAAACAACTAATCAAGAAGATGAAGGAATCAACGAAATTGCAAGATTGATAGTTGAATAACAATGTAGAGGGGTTCAAGTTATATAACCCACCTCCAATTGAGCTTCAAAGCTTCAATCTCACATCAAAAATGGTGGATGCAACTCCTTTCACTATTCCAAGGCTCGTCCTGAAGCTTTGAGTGAAAAGGAATGGTTAGAATTGAAGATGGGATCGAGATAAGAAGAAATCATGCATTGATTTTCAATTTCCCCCATGGAATCAAGGTGAAAGAAGGTCAAGAAGCTTACCAATAGGTTGGGGGTTGTCCTCCTGCTTCTCCTAGCTCCCTTAGTCATTTTTTAAAGCAAGAAGTGGAAGTGGATTCGAAATTACCCTTTCAACTCATGGATAAAGGAGCATATATATGAATTTTATTGAAAATTCATTTAAGAGAGAGAAAGTAGGAATTATCTCCTCCATTTCCTTGCCACTTGCCCCCTTGCCTTCCTTACATACGAGGCTACCTTCCTTGCCTCTTATTCCTATCAATTATCAATGTTTTAAAGAAAAGCAAATTAAGCACCTTAATTCATTTAATAATAATATCCCTAAGTTAGTGGATATTACTTTCCTTTATTTTAATGTGAGTGAGTTATCCATTGCTTTGGATATTTTCATTGCCTTTTCAAGGAACAAGGACGTCCAAAATTTTTGATTTTAAAACAACACAATTTTTGTTGAAGGGAAATCCAATTAATATAATTATTTTTGCATTAAATTAAATTAGGGTTTCAATTATGCTTATATCTTGATTATTTTAATATCAAGATTCTCTCTCCTTCAAAGTGATGCAAATGAGATGCCCCTCTCATTTTATTTTCTGTACATGATGCCAAGGAACATTAGGGACTATTTTGAAGTGGTAATTTGCATATTGAACCCTAGGTTTTGGGTAAATTGCTTATTACACCAAAATTGGGTTTTAATGCACAGACATTGCTTTATCAGCTCTTTCTTGGTACTCAGGCTTTCTCAAGCCATACCTCTGCATCATCTTCATTCTCATGATGCTTAAAAATATGAGGAACATTTAATCATGTAACATTTGCAAGTTAACCCTTCAACTTGGGTAATTTGCACTTTAGTCCAAAATAAGCAAACATTGCTTCGACATTATTCAAACATGACCAAAATTGAAACATAAGTTCCTCTTAGGCCTTAATTACTTTTCACAAGATAAAATTAAGGATCTAATTAACTTACTTAAGCAAAACTCTCAGGGTTAAGGCATAACCCAGGTTAGGGATGTTACAAATTATAAACTCCTAACAAGGATTTTGTCCCCGAAATCCCAGATAAAGGAAGACAGATATTATTCATTCATCATACTATTAGTCTCCACATGATATCTCATTTTTATGGATGCACCATAAAACTTTGATCAACACAAAGTTTTTCTACACAAGATTCCAATAGAATCAATTTCATAGGACACATACTCCACTGTCCTTTTATTATTGACTATGGAATTAATTCTGTGTCAGGTAACACTTTTTCTTAATTTACAGTTTCACGTGACAGATTCTTATTTCTGAGGAGTCTCCTACGCTCCTTATTTAATTCAACATTTCACTTTCATGATCACAATTATATTCTGTCACCCATTTGGGACTATAAATCTTTCCATATCTTGATTGTGCCATTTCCCTTGGTGACACAATACTAGATTTCCTTATTACTTGTACTAATTATCTTATTAGTTGTACATTCTCTTATCATAAGGAAAGGTTACTTATTAATTAAGAATTTATCTTAAAGATATCTTTACTTGTTATGTATATGCAAAGCATAAACCCCTAACATATGATGTTCATATTATTTTATGTATAATTAAACTGATTTCATGGTTGACCATTCCAGGTGGCCAACATAAACCATTTGATATTTTTTAGGTACCAGAATCTCTTACCTTGGTATCTATCACATGTGTTGAAAACACATCACATATTCATCTTCTTTTCATCTTGGGACATTACTTGTTCCATTTATCTTTACCTTGGAACCAAAGTCGAAGATAAACTGATACTTTTCTAAGTATCCATCACATGAACATTTTTATATTATGAACAACAAGTATCTTAAGACTTACTTGATTGACATGTCCCCGATAGGAAAGAAAGTAAGGGATCATATCCTTTTTATTATTTCATGAGTTTCAACTATTCATGAATCATTTACTCTTTGTCTCATCCTAGGTTCCTTGCCCTCTGCATAGGAATCTTTAAGGATGATTACATAACATTATTCCTTTCTTTGTTATTATCTAACATGTTCATGAGAATCTTATGATCTCATCACATTTCCCATTTCCTCATTATGGGAAAAGATCTTCATTATACACACAAACTTTATCGAATAGGGATCACCTCCCTTGTTCTCATTCTTATCTTATGAGGAGTATACTTTTTACTTCCTCATACACACATACTGATCAGGGATTATTTTAGATTTCTCTTTCTTATTCTCAGGATATGACACATTTTTCCATTCCATACTATTTCATGATACTCATTAGATTGTCTCAGAATGACTACTTGATCAGAGCAATCAAAAAGATAACAATCTAAGAGTTTCCATACTCACTTTATCATCAATAGTTGTATACCTGGCCAGGGTATATAAATACTGAGATTAAGTAGTATGCACTTTGTATACTATCATATTCCTTCATTTCCATATTATTACAAGTATAAGATTTAACATTCCTGAATTTTATCCAGGCATCTCTTCTATACCTCATCCTCCTTCATAGAGGTAAGAACAATATGAAACATGTATAATGTTACTGTAAAAAATGTAAATCCTCATAGGACTATTCAAGGAAAACTCAATCAATTACTTTCTCAATTTAACTCAGGAAACCATAAAAAGACATATTAGAATGACATTATTTTGTCTGACCTATTTCATTTCGCAGTTATTTGCTGCCTCAGGCTGATTCTTTTCATAAAACCTTGCCTAGGACGTCTGTCCACGTTCTCGAATGCTAACACAAGACCACTGCTTATGAGAGTCTTGTTGACTCTGCCTCAAGGGTTGGTTCACCATAACATTTCTGGCTGAGCAATCTCTTTCCAGATGTCCTACATGTCTACATTGGTAGCAAATTTTGGGCTTTAGATGTGGTCTAGATGGTTCTTTACCCTTTCCAAGTAGCCACTGCCTTAGTGTATTCGACATTGGCTGTACTGGTGGTGCCAAGAACTTTCCCTTTTTGGAACTACTAGGCCTCTGTTCCTGGGTTTGGATAGGCCTTTTCTCAATTCTTTCTTCCTTATTCTTTATTGGACAATTCTTTATGATATGTCCAGGCTTCCTACACCTACAACAAATTCTACTTTTGGGTTGTAACCTATTCCTTCCCACATTTTCTATTGCTTCATCATGTTGATGTTGATTAAGAATCCTGTTGGAGCCCATAACTTCAGCATTGGGGGTTGGTAATTTGGGTTGTATTGCTAATGCATGGTCCACTAAATGCATCACAGCTGCCCTAAATTGCCCATACAGAGCTTGGAAAGTTGGGCTCTCTATCATAGCTTGGTTCAACTAAGGATATTCAGATATTGGTTCCTTCCTAGTCCAGTCCCTTGCACCACTTCTTGGTGCAGCATTGCTGCTTTCTACAACACTTTCCTCGTGTGACCCAGCCATCTTCAAGTTCTTCATCTCCTATATGAGTAGAAGACACTATCAGATACACTGGAAGACACTAGAACAAACTCTACTACCTTAATCCTATGTCTCTGTAGACTCAGCAAACCTAAATCTCTGATACCACTAAATTGTGGCATCCAACTTACAAAAATAGGATTTACTTAAGCGGAAGCATTCGTTAACAACAGAATTACTGAAAATCGCTAAAAATTAAAACTTTTTACAAAGAGATCCAAACATAGGAAAACTCTTGCATCATGAACCAATGTAATACATTCACAACCTGATTCATAAGTACATGTCTTGTACCATATCTTCCCGAGGATTACAAACATTAACTACCCTGTTAACACTGTATACAGGCAGTATAAAAACCTCGAGGCATCAAGCCAAAATCTCAGATCGATTTATCAAAAGTATTAACTACTAACTCCAAGGACCTGAGAGTACAGAGATGACACATAGGACTACTATCTATATGACTTGACAAACAATATCACCACCTGAGATCTCACTGCTGTCCCTATAGTTGTTGTTCTTCCTCTGCTGTGGGGATTTCTATTTCTTTGTCTGCGTCCACCTAAAAACATTAGATCCCAGGGGGTGAGACAATTGTAAATTGCCCCAGTGAGAGATATAACTCTCTGCCAAAACATTATTATTGCAGTTTATTAGAATAAAACTGAGTAGACGGATTTTATATATTTAACAACAGATAAATCACTGTGTGAACAGAGTGAAGTAATCTCCTTTCCTAAGGAGAACAATACATCTACCCATGGTAGAGTCGTAATTCATCCATCTACTTGCAATGAATGTAAAGAGATATAAATAACATCTATCAACTAAAGATGCATAAAAGAAATGTAACATCAGCCAATAATTTTCCGTATTCAATCCTTAAGCAAACATGCTATACGGCTGATTACATTTTACAATCACACTTATGCCCTGAGGAGATGAGGTATACCGCTCATACTCCAACCGACCACTGCGAAGTCGAAATTGGTACCATACAAGGTCAATGGAAGAGTCGGCTTCCAAGACCTCCCACATCTCGGTCAGTGCGAGATCACATGTAGAACATCTTGTGTCTCTATTATATAGCTTTCCAGGGTATACTGGCAACTTCGCTATAGAGGCATGGTCAGCTGCACTCTCTTCACAATTGAGAGATTTCATGTTTACCTCCATCGATCCAGCATTAATATTATTGGGAGATTCATGATACATCCATCCCAATCTTTGAGAGATTCATGATGCATCCATCCCGGTACATATAATGAAGGATTTAGAGGTTTAATGTTTACCTTCCATCAATTCCCCCAAGAGGTCGTAAGGATATTTTCACCCATTGACCCCCACATATTCAAAAATATGCGAACTCTGATTTTGCCGCGGAGCAACCTGTTTCACCATCACCAAATTACTGACGATGATGGATCTATGGTCAGGGCTCTACATGATACGATCTCACTTAATTAATTAGGTACAATATCATATTCTTTTAGCATCAAATCAAGATCTCAAACATAACTTATTCATATAAATGCTACAAAGAAACATGTCCTATTTTCATCAATCATTTCTCTGTCTTTATTAGACATTGGGATTCGAGTCCCTCATTTTAATACTAGGAATTCTCATCCCTCAACCACATCATTACCATGCTTATCAAATCTGGGTATTTAAACCCTTAGTTCATCACTGAACACTATTACCACTTGTTAGGTAACTATTACCTCTAGGTCCTCAGACCGAGGTATACATGATACTTGTTACACAAGCATCTCACGTGGCTCACAAGGCCCATTAAGTGTCTTGTCACCTTTCACTAGGAAACAACTTACTCATATGACTTATAAAGTCCATGCACATTTTTTTACTTTTACTAAGCAACAACAACATATTGGCACACAAGGCCAATACACATCTTATTACCTCTTACTTAGCACAATAACATATTGGCACATAAGGCCAATGTACATCTTATAAAATAAGAGTAACACCCTTATTCCCTTAATAGGGTTAGGGTTTACTATTCACATAAAATTCGAGTTTCTCATATCCCATTTCACATTGTTTAGGGTTTCATGTTCATATTGTCAATCTAATCCTAATATATTGCTCCACTCCTCTTGGAGCATCTTTTGATATCACAAGTATTCACTCATACCTCTTACTCTCATCATATATCATTAAGGATTATCAATACAAGGTATGAGATCATCTCTCATCCTTACCATGGTATGATTATATCATACTCCTTATCTTGACTTAACCCCTTTTTCAAGATATATTAGCATATACTTATCAAAGTATATCAACCTAAAATACTAAATGTGATATCTGTCAATTCTTGATGTTTCATTTTCTTTATTACTTTTAACTTACTTGAGCTTATCAACTTATCTTGTATTAAGGTATTTCCCCATCTTAATACTTTCATCCTCTAACCTATCACTTTTATCATAAAGTGCATAGGTCACACATAAGAATTGTCCAACTATCTTCAATGATATGGACTCATTTCGGGTTAAGGCATTGCATACTATAAGGTTTCCTATAATCAATCACTTTAGGTATTTCCCTTATCAGTGTAATAGTCACCATTCCATTATTAGGATTAGGGTCTCCCATACCATCACCCTTTATTAGGGTTTAGGGTTTCACATACTATCATCCTTCCTTAGGGTTAGGATTGCATATAGCATCACCCTACATTAGGGTTTCATATCACATTGCCCATAATTAGAGTTTACTATTCATTCCAATTAAGGTTCTCTCATGGAATATCCCTCAATTAGGGTTTCTTATGGAATCACCCTCAA
The DNA here is from genome assembly GCA_963693085.1 of Alisma plantago-aquatica. NCBI lineage: Eukaryota > Viridiplantae > Streptophyta > Magnoliopsida > Alismatales > Alismataceae > Alisma > Alisma plantago-aquatica. Next base: position 870,101,253 of record OY856409.1, read on the forward strand.
TTAGGGTTTCTCATGGAATCACCCTCAATTAGGGTTTCTCATGGAATCACCCTCAATTAAGGTTTCTCATGGAATCACCCTCAATTTGGGTTTCTCATGGAATCACCCTCAATTAGGGTTTTCTATTCATCCCAATTATGATTTCACATTCCATTACCCATAGTTTGGATTTCTCATGTTTCTACCCTTGACTAGGGTTACATCTTTACCCTAGATTAGGGTTAAGGTTCATCAATCTTCTTGATTAGGGTTTCATGATCTCTTCATCAAGGATCGTATCCTAAATTCATAGTTTATTTATATTGAAGGTGTTGAGGCTTATCCATTACATGATTATCCTAAATTTATGGATTTCTCTCTCTCTCGTCCTCTCTAGGATATTGACTATGTCAAACATAGTTAGATTAGGTCAACCAACCCTTCAATTAAGTACATTCAATTAGGGTTGACATAGTGTATTGACGTATTGCTTATTTTAAGCTTCAAGGATTAACTCTCCTAAGGTTACCAATCACTTGGTACCTTAAAGGTGCAACCCTAGTGATTATCTTTGAGATAAATCAATAAAAATTATAGGGTCAATTGATCCTTCATCACAATAAGTTTTCAATTGATATGATCCCATTGAATCACTAAACGTTCTTGACCCTTTACTCTCTAAACGGTTTGAAATCGTTTGGGCAAGAGTGTGTTGAAACCAATTGGGCTTGGGTCTCCAAACGGTTTGAGACCGTTTGGGACCAAAGGGTCTTGAGACCATTTGATCCCAAATGGTCTTGATACTGTTTGGACTCAAATGGTCTTAAGATTGTTTGGTCCAAACCCTCTCAAAACTGAATGGACCAAAAAGGTCTTTCAACACTTGAACAATTCAAGGTTTCCCTCAATGAACCGACTATCAATGGAATCTTTGATTCATTCATCAATTGAACTATTGAATCATCCTTCAATTGGACCATCAATTAGGGTTTTGAACCCAATTGAACTAGGATTTATTATCAAGAAACCTTCAATTAGGGATTTGAAATCAAGGAACCTTCATTGATTAACATAGTGGAACTGATTCAATTGAAATCAATGAATCATCATCAAACTATGATATAACCTGACCCCAAACGGTCTTGAGGTAGTTTGGATGACCTCCAAATGGTCTTGAGACCGTTTTCCCCATCCCATCACCGAAATTTGTGAAATTCCATTAGGGTTTAGATCATTAGATTGATCATCAAATCAGCTATTAATTGCATTTCAATTTGGTATCTCTAGACCTTCAATTACTCAACCATACTCAACCCTAGACCTCCAAACGGTCTTGAGACCATTTGGGTGATCTACAAATGGGCTTGAGACCATTTGGGTTAATCAACCCAAAAATCTAAATCAATTAATTGGAAATTCAGCACTTAACCCGATTAGGGTTTGGTATATGATGAACCCTCAACTAATGAACCCTTTGGAATTAATCAATTAAATTTAATGGGTCATAAACCATCATCATTAGCATCAAATCTCCATATGGTCAACTATGGTCAAATCTTCCAAACAGTTTGAAACCGTTTAGTTCCTAACGGTTTGATGAAACCATTTAATTCCAAACGGTTTTGTTGAAACCGAATGGACAACTTGTTGAAACCGATTGGAATAGGAATTCCTTGCGAAAAGTGTCCAATATGATGTAATCATAATATACCTTCGTCCCTGTAACTTATAATATTTCTGATTTCATGAATTTACCAATTACAACAAATAATTAATCAAGAAGATGAAGGAATCAACAAAATTGTAAGATTGATAGTTGAATAACAATGTAGAGGGGTTCAAGTTATATAACACACCTCCAATTGAGCTTCAAAGCTTCAAGATCACGTCAACAATGGTGGATAAAACTCCTTTCACTACTCCAAGGCTCGTTCTCAAGTTTTGAGTGAAAAGGAATGGTTAGAATTGAAGATGGGATCGAGATAAGAAGAAATCATGCATTGATTTTCGATTTCCACCATCGAATCAAGGTGAAAGAAGGTCAAGAAGCTTACCAACAGGTTTGGGGTAGTCCTCCTGTTGCTCCTATCTCCCTTATTCATTTTTTCAAGCAATAAGTGGAAGTGGATTCAAAATTACCCTTTCAACTCATGGATAAAGGAGCATATATATGAATTTTGTTGAAAATTCATTTAAGAGAGAGAAAGTAGGAATTATCTCCTCCATTTCCTTGCCACTTGCCCCCTTTACTTCCTTACATACGAGGCTACCTTCCTTGCCTCTTATTCATCTCAATTATCCATGTTTTTAAGAAAAGCAAATTAAGCATCTTAATTCATTTAATAATAATATCCCTAAGTTAGTGGATATTACTTTCCTTTATTTTAATGTGAGTGAGTTATCCATTCCTTTGGATATTTTCGTTGCCTTTCCAAGGCACAAGGACGTACACACTTGTTGATTTTCAGCCAACACAATTTTTTTTGAAGGGCAATCCAATTAATATAATTATTTTTGCATTAAATTAAATTAGGGTTTCAATTATGCTTATATCTTGATTATTTTAATATCAAGATTCTCTCTCCTTCATAGTGATGCAAATGAGATGCTCCTCTCTTTTTCTTTGCTGTAAATGATGCCAAGTAACATTAGGGACTATTTTGAAGTGGTAATTTGCATATTGAACTCTAGGTTTTGGGTAAATTGCACATTACACCAAAACTGGGTTTTAATGCACAGACATTGTTTTATCAGCTCTTTCTTGGTACTCAGGCTTTCTCAAGCCATACCTCTGCATCATCTTCATTCTCATGATCCTTCAACACATGAGGAACATTTAATCATGTAACAATTGCAATTTAACCCTTCAACTTTGGTAATTTGCACTTTAGTCCAAAATAAGCAAACATTGCTTTGACATTATTCAAACAGGACCGAAATTGAAACATAAGTTCCTCTTAGGCCTTAATTACTTTTCACAAGATAAAATTAAGGATCTAATTAACTTACTTAAGCAAAACTCCCAGGGTTAAGGCATAACCCAAGTCAGGGATGTTACAAAAAGTAGGTAACTTGGTAACCCGACACGGTAAATCTCGAGCTACTATATATAGACGGTCGCGAGCAGGGTAAAAGGAGTAAAAACTGGGACATGTGTCGTGCATGCACAAGAATCGCCTTCTAAAGTGTGGTAAAAATATCCTAATCATGTCACGTCGTGAAGATTTCGAGAAGACTTGTGCATCACGCGACACACATGTCGGGCGGTGAGGGTGTGTCGCTTGATATACATCACCCGTCACACTCCTTATGTGACATGGTTCTACGCAACACATGCGTCGCATGGCGTGTGATGCGTTGGGAGATAGGCCTACCCAATACACTTATCACGCGGTATGGTTGGGTGTGTTTTCTTTCCCGACACGCCTCTGCAAAACCGTGCAAACTAAAACCAAGGTGGCGCCCGATACTCATCAAGGTGGGTTGGGTGACACGGTTATCATAGAACTTGGCACGCTAAGAAAAGAAAAGAAGGAAGGTATCGTGCATGCCCGATATGCCGTCAAAGGGATTATAGGAAAAGCAAAAACAAGGATAGAAAAACTAAAAATTAGAAGGCACTTGATGGGTAAAACATCATTGGACTAATAGTAAACTTCAGCCTCAGATAGTATTACTCACCATGGCGATAAAACTAAGTCAGTAGCCCATGAAAACAGAGTTTGTGCACGTGGCGTGGGCACAAACTCGGGCCTTATTACAATGAGATTGTTCATAATGTTCCTTACAGGAAAAGAAAATAACATCCTATTCTAGGAAAGTTAAAGCTCGGGCTGCCTCCCGAGGAGCGCTTTGGTTTGCGTCGTCAGCTCGACATCTTCGAATCTTGCTATGCTTCTTTAGTAAGTGCAGCTTCAGCATCGTCCAGGGGTATCTCGGATCTCCTCACAAAGGCTTCATCTTCATAGAACCTCTTGACTCGGTGTCCGTTGACTGGAAAAACTTTCGCTGGATCATCTTTATCATATAGCTCAATCATCCCAGATGGATATATCTTTGCTACTATGAATGGTCTGGACCACCTAGTATGCAATCTCGTTCCCACATGGATATGCTTCAGTACTGGAGGGGAAATGCCCCACTTGGTGGTTGATACTCTGGGCCAAGCTTGCCAGCTGCTGGTCGATTTGTTTGTTATGCTGTTGGAGTTCTCCTATCTAAGCTGAGAAGCCTCCCATCTGTTGTTGCATCAACTTAAGCAGGGCCGTGCTATCAACAGAGCTTTTATGCATCTTTTCGTTCAGGTCATTCTGCTTCTTGGTAAAAGACATCAACACTCTCATCATAGATGGCCATTGCGGCTGGTTCTGTTGGAAAGTTTTCTACTGTTGGAACCCTATTTGACGTTGTTGATGTGGAGGTCCTCCCAAAGAAGTTCCGCCCACCAGCTGATGAGAATTCTCAGCTACGTTGGTGTTCCCTTAAGAGAAACCAGGGTGATCGGGGTGCCAATACTGAATGTAGCTCACATTTTTTGTGCTATCTTCATCCTACTCGCCATGAGCGGCTGTGTGTGGGTAGAAGTCAGACAGGTGGTCTGGCTCTCCACAAGTGACACAACTTCTCACTACCTCCTGTTGAACTTTTCCTTTATACCCCTGCTCCTTCAGGGTTTGGACGTCGGTCACTATCTTATCCAACTTGGCAGCTAATGCCTCCACTGCCTTGGATTCTCCATGGGTGGTGTGGCTCATAGACTCTCTATCATACTCACTATCCTACTGTTTAGTGGCCATATTGTCTATAATTTCTCTGGATCTCTAAGCACTGAGTCCTAAGAAATCACTGCCAGCTGCAGTGTTTAGGGATTTCCTTTCTGAGGCACACACCCCATTATAGAATGTAGTGATCAACTTAGGTTAAGAAAAATCATGGTGCGGGCACTCCCTTTGATAACTTTGAAACCTCTCCCTGGTCTCATGCAAGTTCTCTAAGGGTTTCTATGAGTACCTCATTATCTTATTCTGGAACTTGATCATTCTTTCTATGGGGAAGAACTTGGTGATAAATGTGTTGGCTAGGTGTTCCCAATCGGGAAGGCTCCCATCATGCAGACTTGTATACCGCTCCAACACTTTGTCTCTCAGATAAAAAGGGAAGCATTGGATGTAGATGTGGGATATCAGAACTCTATTGATCTTGAAGGTATTGCAAGTCCTCTTGAACATTGTGAGGTGGTTGTACGGGTTCTCCTCAATTGTGTTCCCACTAAACCAGTTGTGTTGCAACAACTGGAGGAAAGTAGGCTTCAACTCAAAGTTGGCGACATTGAGGGGTTGCACAACTACTAGATTCCTCTCTTCATTTGCCCTGACTTGGACAAAAGAGCGTAGGGATCGAGATTCGGGAGGTTGCTCAACCATGACTTGTCAGACAAAAGGGATGGCTAGAAAAGGTGAAGGGGTACCTGGGAATAAAGAAAACTATAAAAGTATTAGTATGCTGTATAAACTATATAATGTAAATATTTGCAGTATTATATGCATATGTACAAGGTTTTTGGCAAAGTGCAAGTAAAATTCAAGTTCGTAGAACGGTTTTTGTTGCCTATCCCTAGCAACGATGCCAAAAAGTTGACAAGCCTTAAACGTGGGTCCAAGAATGGATACATGTCTAGGTTATCGAACTTTAGTAATTTATAATACCTGAATGTTTAGGACTCCTGCAACTAGCACATGGTCGAAGTAGTTTGGGGTCGAACATAGGGATAGGAAGAATGGTGCTTTAGAACTCAAGTTTTACTTGTCTAAGCACGTTGAAAAGGGTTGAAGGATAAGGTTTTGATGTGACAAGAAAGAATCATAAAGAATTAAACTAAAAGACTATATCCCAGAGGAGTTACCAAAAAGATTAAGGTTTTAGGGTTTAGAAATTTTTATAGAGGTTTTGTATATTGGAAACTGATGGGATAAAACTATTGTCAGAGTAAAGCATGAAGGAAGAAAACTTAAACATAACAAGCGGCAGCGGAATACATCATGCACCCTCTTCTCTCAAAGAGGGCGCCTCTAACCATGCTCCAATTCTCTCTCTCAAGGGTACTGGGCATAGACTAAAGTGGAAAGATATGCCAAGGAAACCCTGATCCTGGGTACTCTCATACACCCAAATCAATCCAAGATCTAGAGTTTACGACATCCTTCTCTCAAAGGAGTCAAGACGAGAAACACAATTCTATAGCTAGTCAAAAGCGTGATTCAAACAGAAGAGACTAGAACTCAGATGCTATAAAGAAATCATCCAACAAAAAGGAACCATTCACAGAACAACATGAGATAAACTCCACAGATTCCATAAGCATAAAGAGATAAAAAGGTTTAGTTACAATGCCAAAGTAATTGAAAGAAAAGTGCTGAAAAAGGGAAGATAGGTATCAGCCTCCTTGATGTGGGAGGTCGATATACATAGCAGCGGACCCCTAAGGTAACACTAACTTGGTACCGGGCAGGAGCCCTATCGGGATACAAGTGTGTTGAGTCGTGAACCGTGATGGGTAAGATGTGTATCAGGAAAAGACTCCCTACCCGATATGGTCGTGCCAGGCTGTTGTTCCTATCGGGTAGCAGCCGTGAAGGGTAAGCTATATCGAGTTGGGTATCGTGTCGTGTTAGGACATGTATCGGGTTAGCCTTCTCTTAGGTTCTCGGGTTCCTTGTGTCGGGTATAGATGGGCGAGTCATCTCGGGTTGAAGCCCAACTAGAGATCCAGCATGTTTGAAGTAGCCTTGAAGGTCGTGTCGTGCTGCTGCTGCTATCGGGTCGAGTTATAAGTGAACTCCTCCCGTCCCTCTCGGGTTGGGGGTGTGCTCACCTAGTATCACCTGACAGGCCTGGGAACTCGACGCACTAGCTCCTTTTACTCTAAGAGTTAGCTCTCATAGGGTTCTGACCCGTCCCATCGTAGGCATGTAGCTCCTATTTATAGGCAGCAGGCTGGTGGGAGTTGCGGCTCTCATTGGGCCACGTGTCCTCCGTCTGCTCCATTCACATGGCTTCGGGAGAGGGTCAACACATCTATCACCCAACACGGCTGGCGAGGGCCATCGCGTGTTGGGTTGCGAGTAAATCACGAATGATCGTATCGGGTAAAGACTTTGGTGGGCCGCTGCACGGAGGGGTGGTCCTGTCACGCGATGGACTCCGTCGGCCGATGGACCATGGCGGGAAAGGCTCCTTGTCAGGTAATAGCTTGCAACCTATCAGGGCTCCCGCGTGACACACCTGTGTCGGGTCGTTGCCATATCGGGCAGCGACCGTGATGGGTAAAGGGCATGTCGCTTCACCATTTGATGGACCAGGGTGGTTAACTTGTTGTGGATGGGCTGGGACGGGCCCATCAGCATTCTTTTGGTGGGAAAATAAGAGAAACTCTACAAAAGATAGGAAATATTGTCTGGAGCATAGTGGGCATTATTTCTATTCAATAAATAAGATAAAGTAGAGAGGAAGTCAGGTTTGGAGGCAGTTTTGATAGTAAAATATAAGCTCTAGCAGCCATAAAATGGGTGTTATCACCCCACTATTTTGTACAACACTCTTATCATCTTGACATTTTGGGTAATATAAAAATCCATTTATCTCATATCCTTCATAGAGAAATAACATCTTTTTTAGTTTAATGTGAGCATTTCAATATTTTCAGCAACATTATTTTGTGTGTGAGATAGTTGATGGAAGATTTATCTTCAAATTACCTAAGAAATATCCTATTATGCTCTCTAGCAAGCCACATTGTGCTAGCTCAGCCATATTTTGTCTTGGCAAAATTGGTATGATATAAATATCTAGTTCGTCGATGTGGTGTAAAACATACAAGTGTGCTTGTTCCACAACTCACAACTGGTTACTTTCACTCGTGCTCCTAAATTCCCTTTGCCAAAATAGAGATCAATATCCTTTTTGTGGTAAGAAGCTTGGTTATAGCTTAGAAAGTCATTATAAAAGTCCACAACCTCCTTAGCCACATAACCCTCAATAATACCCCCTTTAGGTCGATAATGATTTTGTACATCATCTCTAAAAACACTCAATTATTGTTCAAAAGGATACATCCAATGCAAGAAAATCAAACCCCACATTTTTACTTCCCTAGTCAAATGGACAACAAGATGTACCATGATATCAAAGAATGAAGGAGAAAAATACATCTCAAGCTGGTATAGGGTAACGACCACTTCTCTTTGCAATTTATCAAGATTCTTAGAATCAATGACTTTACTACATAGAGTTTTGAATTTAAAACAAATCTTGGTGATTACAAACCTTACATGCTTTAGAAACATAGATAAAATTGCCATGGGAAATATTTGCTGCATTAGAGTGTGAAAATCATGAGATTTAAGATGTATTATCTTTAGATCCTCCATTGATACCAATCTACAGATATTAGAAGAGTGTCCTTGTGGTATCATAACATTAAACAAGCACTCACAAAAAGTTCTCTTCTCATGTCTACACAACATCTAACAAGGATGATGTAAATATGTTTTTCAATCACTTCTAACTTATGTTGTTAACTCTTTCCTTATACCCATTTCACATAGGTCCATTATGGATTTGATACCATTTTCATTCTTACCTAGTATATTCAACAGAGTACCAATTACGCTATCACATACATTTTTCTCAACATGCATGACATCGATAAAATGTCTAACTATTAAAGAACTCCAATAAGGAAGATCTTAGAATATGGACCTTTTCTTGAATAACTATTTTCCATTCCATAAGGGAATAGTACATTGTGATCTCTTACCAAATTCATTGACAAAGTCTTTTACTCTTTCATAAACAACCTCCCCTAATATAGGTTTAGGGGCACTCTATTCCTCATTTTATCCATTGAATGCTTTGTGCAACCTTCAATAAAGATGCACTTTTGGAAGAAACCTTCGATGACCAAGATGTATAGTTGTGTTGCCATGTTGTAATCATATTGAATTAGTGTTCTCCTCACATATAGAGCATGCTTTGGATCCTTTTATGTCGTATCTAGACAAATTCCCATATAATGGAAAGTCATTAATAGTACAAAATATCATAGCATGCAAATGAAACATCTCTCTACACAAAGCATCATAGGTCATTAGACCTTCTCCCTAGAGTTTATTTAAGACATCAATTAGAGGTTCAAGAAAAACATCAATATCATTGTAAAGTTGTTTGGGGCCTAAAATCAACTAGGACAACCAGTGTTTTGAAATGCGGCTCATGCGGCCGCATATGCGGCTGCTTATGCGAATCGGTCCCTCATCCGCTGCGCATATAGGTAGGCGGTCCTCATTTTGGGCTTGCACTAAATATGCGGCATGCGGCCCATTTATGTGGCCGATTATGCAGCACATTTCAAATAGCAGACCAATTGAAAAAAAAGAAACAAATGACCCGAGTCACCCAACACCCTGACCCCCACCCTGACCCCCATCCCGACCCCCACTCACTCTCGCACGATTACCCCGACCCGTCTCTCACTCTCGCGTGAGGCTAGGGCTGCGACCTCCTGCAACCTCACCGGTGTATGAAGACAGGGCATCTTCTTCTCACGACGGTGGCTACGGCTGGCTTCTTCTCACGACAGCAGCATCACGGCGACATCTCCTTGCAAGGAGCAGTGGCGGCGCTAGCCCCTACAAGGAGCAGCGGCGCCAACCACGGAGGAAGGAGCAGCGGTGACAACCACGGCGGAAGGAGCAGCGGCCACCACTCCAGCAAGCGGTGATGGCCACCACACAAGTTCTAGGTATGCCTTCCTTTCTTCATGCTTTCCCACGATACCTCCTCCAGTCATCCAAACCTTCTTCTCCTCTTCTTTATTTACATATTTCTAATCCCTTCCCTTTTCCACTTCTTTTGATTGAAATTCTGCCCCCTCTGTCCTCAAATTTCTCTCCCTTCAATCTTACTCATCCCTCCCACACAAGTTGCAACAACTTGTAATCCATTTCTTGTTTCGAAATTCCATTCTCTTCTTCACCTAAATCTCTTTTCTATTTATTATTAATTGTTCTTCATATTAGTTTGACATCTTGTTTTCATTTTTTATGCTCTTTACGTTTGATTTTAATGCTAAGTATTAACTGTTTGTTTTTATGGTAGTGTATTTGCTTACTGTTAGATTTTACTGCTAAGTATTAACTTGTTGTGATTTCTCTTTCTGTATTGTTAAGGCGTGCAATTTCTTCTAGTTTCTTATTGTTAGATCTTGCTTTGTTTATTTTATTTGAGATAGATGGAGAGTGGTGGTTCAGCTACAGGCCTTACAAATACCCAGTCTGAAGAAACACCTCAATCTCGTTACGTTCCAATCAGTTCTACTGATCCGGCATGGAAGTATGGGTTTTAGAAATACAAATTCAACACTAATTGGGTTATTTGTGGCTTGTGTGAGAAAGAAATCAAAGGGGGAGTGAATCGATTGAAGCAACACCTAGCACAAGTCAAGGGCAATGTGGCCCCATGCCGTCTTGTTGATAATGATATAAAATAGGAGATCAGGTAGAATTTAGAAGAGATAAGAAAGAAAAAGGCTGAAAAGGCAAAAGGGGTGTCATCCATTCGTGATGAAGTCAATGTCAACATGGGCAAAGAACCTGTTATTGAAGAAGAACTTGACAACTCCTCCACACTTGACCACTCCTCTTCTCATGCTTCAGACTTGTTGATGCGCCAGGTGGGAATAAAGGAGGCAATGGACAAAAAGCAAAGAGAAAGAGTGAACCAATATGTTGCTAGATGGGTCTATCGCTCTGGCATAGCCTTCAATGCAATATGCAACAATGACTTCTTTACTATGTGCCAAGCTGTTGGGCAATATGGCAAGAATTATAAGCCCCCCACATATCATGAGGTGAGTGAGACTTTGTTGAAGATAGAGGTTGATCAAACTAGGATAGATCTCCAACCACATAGAGACATGTGGAAGAGATATGGGTGCACTATCATGACATATGCCTGGAGTGACAGAAGAAGAAGGAGCTTGATGAATGTTTTGTTGAATTGTGAGTTAGGCTCATGTTTTCTCAAAGCTATAGATGCCTCATCTGATTCACACACAGGAGAGTATGTTATGAATTTTCTTGATGGGTGCATTCAAGAGGTTGGAGCAGAGAATGTCCTCCAAATTGTTACTGACAATGCCTCTGAAAATGTATTGGCTGGGAGATTATTAGGGGCCAAATACCCTCACATTATTTGGTCTTCTTGTTCTGCTCATGTGATTGATCTTATTCTTGAGGAGTTTGGGAAAGAGCAGAGAATCAAGACTACTATCCAGAAGGGAAGGCAACTAGTCACATTCATCTATTCCCACACCAAGACATTGAGCTTAATGCGCAAATTTACTAATAAGGGGGAGATTTTGAGATCTGGTGTGACCAGGTTTGCTACTGCTTACCTCACACTTTCTAGTCTTCTTAATAAGAAGGACAAGTTGAGGTTGATGTTTTCTTCTGATGAATGCAGCCAAAGCAGGTGGTCAAAGACAAAAGCAGGTGACACAGCTCAAGCCACAATGTTAGCTCCAACTTTTTGGAACCAAGTTTCTTTAGCTGTGAAAGTTTGCTCTCCTTTGGTCCATCTATTGAGGATTGTTGATGGTGAAAAAAAGCTTTCTCTGGGCTTTGTGTATGGTGGGCTAGAAGCTACCAAAAAAGATATCATGGCAATCTTCAGAGGGGTTGAAGTCCTTTATAGGCCATTCATTAATGCCATTAACTTGAAATCGAAAGATAGATTGAATAGATCTCTTCATGTGGCTTCCTACTACCTCAATCCTTATTATTTATACAAGGATCAAGCTGAAATTGAAAGGAATCCTCTATTGATGACTGGGTTGATCAAATGCATTGAGGTTTTCTTTCCTGACATTGAGATTCAAGACCTAATTACAAGGAAAGAGTTGGTTGCCTACATAATGAAAACTGGCTCATTTGGTACAGCATTGGCATTGAGGCAATGTGTGGTCAATAATGATGAATATAGACCAGGTATTATAGAAATGAAACTCTTATTTTTTTAACGCAAATTATTTTTCACATGGTTAAGTACTAAATGTAATTAATTGCTTGCAGCCAATTGGTGGCGTGTACATGGAGGAGATGCACCACACTTGCAGGAAATGGCAATGAAAATACTTAATTTGACTTCTTCCGCATCTGGCTGTGAGAGGAATTGGAGTACTTTTGAGGGGGTAAAATATGACACAATTTGTTTGATTAATGTACATGTAGGATTTGTATTAAAACATATCTATCTTGAAGTGGCAGATTCACACCAAGAAGAGAAACAAGCTTGAGGTGAAGAAGCTAAACGACTTGGTATATGTTAGGTTCAATGCCAGGTTGCAAGCACAACAGGAAAGGAAGAATAAGGATCCCCTTATCACAGTTGATAGCCAACATGCTATGGATTTTATAGCGGGTGATAGTAGCGCTGCAGATGATGGGGTCTTTCCTGGAGATGATCTCACGTGGGGCAATGTAGTAGAGGCAGCAGGAGTGGATGATATATTGCAGCCTCGAGTTACTCATGCACAATCACATGCCGCAGGGACTGGTCCTTCTACATCATTGCATGCAATCAATGAAGATGAGCTTCTGGATGTTGGGTCTAGTGATGATGGGGAGCCTACTTTTCTCCCAGATGATGAAGACTATTATGATTAGACTCTTTTCATATCATAAGGATGTAGTGATGTATTTTGAGACTATTAGCTATTTAGATGCTACTCTTGCTATGATTTAGGCACGTAATATTTTGTGTCCACTGTCACTATTATCATTTTGCTTTTTTCCACTTAGTGACGGGAAAAATGTGTGTTTCTTCTTCCATGATATGATGATTTGTTGGTATATCTTGGGTATTAGTTTGTGCAACTAGAATCTATAAAATTTATAAATATAATTATATTTTCTAATCAAAATATATGTATAAATTTCGAATTTATAAAAAAATTCCAAAAACGCATATGCCCCGCTTATGCTCCCGCATTCCGCATATATTCTATGCGGTACTCTGACCGAACGCATACCACATACCGCATCTCAAAACACTGAGGACAACATGGTGCACTTATTTTTCATACACAATTAGGGAGTAAGATTGTATATCAAAAGCATAACATCCCAAGCACTATGTTGGCTGCTTAATGTGCCATATAGATTCATCCCATAGGTACAAAGCCCAAGTATTAGATTTCTAACTTCTTCACCAAATTTAGGGTACAATAAATCAATTTTCTTCCATTTTGGGGAATGAGACGCATGTCGTAGGATCCCATCATTGTTTTTCTTTGCCTTTGCATGAAAATATAAATTATATGCATACATGGTATTAGCAAACAAGCATTGAGCATGGTATTATAGATAGATACCACATCACCTTGTCAGAGAGCCAATTTTGGACATACCCAAAGTCATCATCTTGTACCTTAATGCCCCACATTTTGGACAATCTTTCAAATCAATATAGTCCTTTTGAAATAACATAGTTATCCAAGCATGCATGTATCTTCTTAGCCTCCATTCCCATGGTGCACAACATTTCCTTTAATTTATATGTTGAGATTGGAAGCTTGTTGCCTTTAGGAAGAATTTATTTCAACAAAGACAATAGAGACGTGAAGTGTTATGACCGTATCCGAGCTTAATTGGTAAACTAGGGTTTACCTGGATGATTATATGCTTAATTGGATTGATCATTTCTTAAATATAATTAATGATGATAATTCAATTATAATGTTTTAAACCTAATAAGAACGTTAAGTGTTCTCTTGTTTGAAAAATTAGGGTTTGAGAAATATAAACCCTAGTTGGCTGAAATTAGAATTTTGATGGTACATGAGTATGGAATTTAATCAAGATAGTAGTACGGTAAATAATTTATCATATTTTCTATGTAATTTGGATTAAATTGAAATTTGGATATAATATGTATAACTCAATCATGTATTTTATTGAAAAATTTTAGAATTTTTGGATGTTCCTTAAAAGTCATTCTCGGTCAAGAAATATTTCAACCGACCATGCTGACAGAATGTTATTTAGTAGTATATTGTTTGATTTTTAGTTATTTATTGGTAAATACAAATGATATGAAATTTTAATTGTAGATCTGAAACTCAATCATAAACAACATATAAAATTTTCATGATTTTTTGATGCATTTAGTCCTTATCAGTAGATGAATTATAGTAACTAACATTTCTATAGAATTATGGAAAATAGTGCACTATTCAATTTTTAATTATTTAATAAAAGTGTGGAATGATCTCAAATTTAATCTGAAGCTTTTTAACTCAATTATACACAAAATTATAATTCTCATAATTTTTGGAGTAGGTTTGATCTCCTAAATACACGAATTTACAAAAACCTTTTTATGATAGAAAACAATTTGCTGAAATAAGAAAAAGTATAGTAAGGGGTCAAAGTGCAATTGACCCAAGCAGATCAATTGCTCTATATGGTCAACCTAACACACAAGGATCTCTCATAATTCTTGATTCAATCTAGAGAAATGAAATCCTAGAGAGAGAGAGTAGGGTTTGAGAGGAGAAATTGATGGAGATGCTGACCTAGGGTTTTGCGGTCCGAGGAATGATGAAATCATGTAAGTTTAACTTCTTTGGATATAGTTTCATGGTGAATCTTATCTCACATGTCAAAATTCCGTCCCTCCTCTGATTATATCCAAAATGGTATCAAAACTTCCCCTTTTCTCACTCTTTCTTCATAATACCTCATTTTTAGGGTTTCCGAGTTGAAAGGAAGAAGAAGTCGATGAATTGCTAGGGATTTGATATGCGATTGAGATTTTTAGGGATGAGCTACGTTTTTAAGGTGTTTTCACACCTTAGGGTGAGTGGGAACTTCCTTTAAATAGTATATCGCATGAAAATTGGTTAATTCATCCATAATCTTTAATTGCTAGTATGTGACTACAAACCCTGAATTGGCTATTTTTTCTAAGTTGTTGCAAAATGATATGAAATGGATTCTTCCTCTATTTGGATGAAGTTCAGATGATAAAATCATATTAGAAATGTATACAATACATCCTAATGAAAATTCCCTAAGTAGTCGCAGGGGTTATAAGAGTAAACTAAAATATAGGGAATTTGTCTATGACTGAAATTTGTTGTATAAGTAAATAGAGAAAATTACTTGTCTAGATCCCCTTGGTTATGAATGATTGTTTATCAAAATTCATAGTACACATATGTCAGATACAATCTTGGATTTTTTTCAAAGTGAATAGCATTTGTTTGATATCTCAGTAAATAGGGTGAAACCCTAGATGCGAGGAAAGTTAGATATTTGCGAATAGATATTGTGAAATCCATTTGAAGGGATTTTCTTGACATGATAGACTTTATTCAATGTTATTATTGATGCATGATATCCTAGTGAATGGCATGGAAACCCAAATTCAACTCATTTCTAAGGTTTCATACATATATTGATTTTATATGATTTGTTGATAGTAGTCTTATATCAATGAATGTTTCTATCGCATGAAATCTTTATGGGAGCCATGTGAATAAGTTGTTGCCTAGTGAGAGATGACAAGATGTGTGATGGCCTTGTGAGCCATGAGAATACTTTTACAACTAATGAAATGAATACCTTAGTCTAAGGACCTAGAGTTAATGGTTACCTATTACAGAGGTAACAATGCTATGTGATGATTTAAGGGTTTGAATACCCAGATCCAGTAATCATGATAATGATGTGAAGGGATGAGAATTCCCAGTAATGTGATAAGGGATTGAGATCCCAAGTATCATGTGTTTTAAAGGTTTGAAAAGTACGTGATAGATGTATTACACCTTTCTTTGTAGCATTTGTTGTGATTAAATGAAACCCTAAGGGTAGGGTGTTCAATGAATCAAGTATCGTGATATCAATGTTCTCAGTTATTATTAGTAATTCTTGTCATGATAAGTAATTAACTCTTAATTGAGTTATGAGATGCACAACTCAAGATTTGGGTTGATATGCATGATTCTAGTGTGTATGTGCCAAGTGGACATGAAATATGTTTATTTAAGAATTGTATTCTACATGCATGTATAGTATGTTGATTACTCAGTATATTACAGTGTTTTGAATATACTTCTCTACCAAGTTTAGAATGATATACATGTTGTATTATAACTTCAAATAAGTAGACACAACACCATAGAGATACCATAGTCAATTATAAGTAAGAGAAGGGTACAATGTAGAAAGAGCTTTCTAGGAATAATAAAATAATAGACCTATGAGCCCTGAACACCGTAGAACCACTATGTGAGGTCTGTGCCCTAGGGGTGAAATGCCCAAACCCTGGCGGCATCCAGTATGCGGAGGTTAGAACATGCTATCAGGTGGCACGGGGGACGAAGCCCTAGTGGAAGTCTCCTTGAATTATAGTTTGTAGTGTCTAACATCAACCAGAAGTCCTGGTGGCACTAGAGTATAGAAAGGCCAAGAGGTGGCTTGACTCTCCGCCTGTGTGCTCAGGTTAGAGGAGGAGTCTAATTTAGGCCAGAGAGCCATTTCCCTGTTGCAGACCAGGAGAGTAGTTAGACTTAGCATTTCCCGGGTGTGTCTGCTAAGTCTTGTACGGTGTGATCGTAGTGCACTACGAGTCTTCATGTAGAGTACACTGCATATGATCAGGTCATAATAAAATGCATGAGAGGTCAAACAAGTGTGTACAATTATTTAATTATTCTTTGTATGTTTCTGAATTATTAGTTCTCTTTATGATCAATCAAGCATTTCATATATTGATTCACTCTTATAGATATTTAGAGTATCCTATCATATTTATGATTATCAATTATTAGACTCTCTAAAGCATTCTGCTGTTATAATTGATATCAATTGCTCAAAAGTATATCTGTAATTATATCAATGCTATAGACTATTTCTTTGAAGTACTCATTCACTGAGCGAGTAGGCTCATCCCTCTACTCAATTTTTTTAGGGAAATCACATGTACTTGAAGAAGATATCATTGCATCAGAGTAGATCTGCCACAAGAGTTAAGTCTGAGTATAGTTAAGTTCAGTCGGTCCCTGTCACTCTAGGTCCTTGTATAGATCTGAGAGAGAGTTGTAAATGATGTTTTGTATGTTTGTTTCCTTAATAGGAGAGAATGAAAATGATTGTCATGCCGTATGTACATGGAAGTGTGAGAAACATAATGAATGTATGGATGTGTATCATTAATGTTGACATTATATTAGAGAAATAAAAGTTTAATTCTCTTGTAAAGTGAGTTTATGTGGTTCAATTCGAGAAAATAAAGAGTTTGAAAAAGAAGAAAAAGTTAAGGGTGATCTTTGTATTACGTTAAATGCTCAATTTATACCCTAATCTCATGATTAGTGGTAATTGTGAGATCGGGGTGTAACAGCTTTGGTATCAGAGCTTAGGTTGAGTCATCAGGGACCATTAATTTAGTAAGTTAGAGTCATAAGTGTGGCAGATAGGAGATGTTATGATGTTAGCTCTGGGGATTTGAGTATTTGGATATCCTGGCCCGGTATCTGAGTACTTGGATCAACCAGTATCAAGCTACTCTATCTATTCTTTCATGTATACCCTGGCCAGGTATATAGTGGAAGGATGGGCTAGAGAGAAACCCTAGAAATATTAGGGTTAGAAACAAGATAAGTAACATGAATTAAGAGCATAAATATAAAATGAGATTGAACTTTCATTTCATATTGTTGTTTTATTGGAGATGAGTAGAAAAGCTCATATATGTTGAAATTCAGATATTCAGTATTTTAAAATATATATGGGTCTTTAAGATTTGTTGTACACTATGCAGTTGTAACATTTATTGATTACATTCTTTGTATCAAGTAGACTAGAAATGATCTTTGAATGAACTTTCCTAAGTGGATATTCTTTCCACATGTTTGAGATTAATAGGAGTTGTTTAATCTTAAGTAGCTCTTGGCTTCAAGACTGTAGGTTCGGCCTGGTCCGGCTGGCAGGATGTGTTACTAGGATCTAATGACTCCTATTAAAAATATAATAAGAGTAGACTCTAGATAAATTAGACCCACATCATAGTGAAAATGTACATACACTAAGATGTTGAAACATATGGGAAAAATTAGAATAGCTAAGAATCAGTTGAAACTGATGTCTGAGATCCAACTTTGGGGCCTCATATGAGAAACCTTTAATTGGGAATAAAGGAACATGACATAAGATTCTAATTAAGTTTAATCATTAGTATTATATGAACTCTAAATATGAAATATGGAAAAGATATGAGAAAAGTATGTAAGGGCCAAGATAGTAAGAATCAATCATGAGGAATGGATTATATAATCGAGTATAATGCTTTTATGTACTCCAAAGCACAGGGAAAATAGAAGAAAAGAGTTAAGTATTTGATAAGTACATAGAAGTGAAGAGTCTTCAGAAAAGTTAAAGTGAAGAGAACTAGATGAGCTTGTAAATCATAAAACTAGGATAAGAAACTTAGTTGAAACAAAGAGAAATGTTGGAAATAATGAGCTTGATTAAGGAATGAGGGTTATAATATAATGGAGAGCATGGAATGTATACCTTTATTGTAAAGTTAATACATTCATCCTACTACCTTTGGATTCTATGTCTCTATCGAACAACAAAATAATTTCTAAAAGAAGAACAAAATTGTAGCTTAACCAATGAATAAGTCATACAAAGGTAGACTATATTCAAGAGGTAAAAACTTGATTAAAAGAGATACTAAGTTTGACCCATGCATGAGTTGTTTGATTTAAAATGAAGGATATGTAATGTATTAAACATGAGTTGAAACTAGTAGAGAGATTATGGATTTAGAATTTCAACTTTACATTAGCAGAAGGATAAAAAGAAATATGTGCAACATGGTATATATGATCATACACCTAAAAGAAGCAACATGATCATAAGAGAAAACTAGAAGTTAAAGATGATATGTGGAATAGCAGTATATGGTAAGGGGATTATGGAAAGTAATGAAAAGGTTTGAAACATGGTGGAGTAATATAGATTATAAAAGAAAGAGGTTGTGAGATTCAAGAAAGTGCTAATTAGTCAAGTATCCTTGTTGATAATTAATTAAACCTACATATGAGAAATGTATTAATGAATGTTTGAAGATAAGAATTCTTAGTCTCAAAATCATCTTCTCTTTAATATCTTCCTTAATGAAAGCAATGTGGGAATGAAGTGATAAGAAAATGAATCATATCTTATGCATAACCACCATGGTAGAGGCATCTAGTGAATGTAATAATGACATACAATATGATGATGAAACCCTAGCAGGGTAAATTGAGAATGAAATCTATCTGAATGGCCAAGTAAGAGAAAGGAAATTCAATTGATAATATAAGGAAGACTTTAGTAAAACTTGTAAGATCCAAAGTTTGACTTTCAAATTAAGGGAGCAAAGTTACATACAACAACGTCATGCTACTAATAAGGACCAAACCCTAGAATGTTTAGAGTTGTATTAGTTCAAGGGTTGTCACTAGTGATTTGACCTTGAATACTAGCATCTCTATAAAACAAGATCATGTGATTTGCACTATGAGAAGTAAACTAGCACTGATAGTAATCCTAGCTAATCTGAAAGGCTGATGAACAATATGAAAATTATTCAGAGCAAGGGGTAAGAAATAAATTTGAAATGTAACAAGTGTGTTTTGAACTAAAGAAGAAGTGCAAGATGAGCAAAGTGTAATCTAAAACAAATTCTTGCAGTGATATCAAGAATGATGAATAATCTATTCTTAGCTTGTATGTTTCAATTTTAGGGATGTTTAATCTACATGATTTAAATGAGAAGGATAAGTAGCAAAAAGTAAGTAGTAATGAATGAGAAGAGAGATAAGAGAAAACAATGGCTTTTAGTAATATGTGAATTTTTTTTTAGAAGTATAATTTGTTGAAGGTATATTAAGGGATGTAAATTGGTTCTACGTATGATTTTAGTGTACATGTACAAGCAATATGTTAATTTTAGGTGTCTAATAGTTGTAGTCATTCATACCAGTAATCCATCTTAGTATTGTACAATTGTTATTGAATTTAGTCTTCCAACTCAAGACTATTTTGCTATTTGAGTAGCATAATAGTAAAAATTCAAAACAACATGGTGAACTCTCTTTTGTGATTTATAGGTAATACATAACAATAGTACATATTGAGCCATATGAATTGAGATAGTTGGATCGGATTATCAATGTTGAGGTAACACCTCAAGAGTATGAAAATATTGAAATGCTTGTTTTTCTCTCTATCCTATGATTGATTGTGACATTGACAATTCATTTTTTATCATTGAGCAATCATGATTTAACATGTTGTAATTAGAAAAGAAATAAAGGCCTTAATGTTGAAAACTGCATTCAAGTATGAAATACAAGAATATAATGACATGTAAGATTTCAGAAGCTTAAAATAAACCATGAAAGTACTTTTCTTGCACGTTTATGTTTCGGGGATGAAACCTTTTAAAGGGGGGAGATCTGTTATGACCGTATCTGAGCTTAATTGGTAAACTAGGGTTTACCTAGATGATTATATGCTTAATTGGATTGATCATTTCTTAAATCTAATTCATGATGATAATTCAATTATGATGTTTTAAACCTAATAAGAATGTTAAGTGTTCTACTATTTGAGAAATTAGGGTTTGAGAAATATAAACCCTAGTTGGCTGAAATTAGGGTTTTAATGGTACATGAGTATGGAATTTGATCAAGATAGTAGTATGGTAAATAATTTATCATATTTATTATGTAATTTGGATTTAATTGAAATTTGGATATAATATGTATAACTCAATCATGCATTTCAGTGAAAAATTTCAGAATTTTTGGATGTTCTTTAAAAGTCATTCTCAGTCGAGATATATTTCAACCGACCATGCTGACAGAATGTTGATCAGTAGTATATTGTTTGATTTTTAATTATTTATTAATAAATCCAAATGATATGAAATTTTAATTGGAGATATGAAACTCAATAATAAAAACATGTAAAATTTTCATAATTTTTTGATGCGTTTAGACCTTATCAGTAGACGAATTACAGTAACTGACATTTCTATAGAATTATGGATAATAGTGCACTATTCAATTTTTAGTTATTTAATAGAAGCGTGGAATGATCTCAAATTTTAACTGAAGCTTTTTAACTCAATTATACACAAAATGTAAAATTCTCATAATTTGTGGAGGAGGTTTGATCTCCAAAATACACGAATTTACAGAAACCTTTTTATGATAGAAAACAATTTGCTGAAATAAAAAGGAGCTCTCATAATTCGTGATTCAATCTAGAGAAACGAAATCCTAGAGAGAGAGAGAGTTAGGGTTTGAGAGGAGAAATTGATGGAGATGCTGACCTAGGGTTTTGCGGTCTGAGGAATGATGAAATCATGTAAGTTTAACTTCTTTGGATATAGTTTCATGGTGAATCTTATCTCACATGTCAAAATTCCATCCATCCTCTGATTTGATCCAAAATGGTATCAAAACTTCCCCTGTTCTCACTCTTTCTTCATAATCCCTCATTTTTAGGGTTTCTGAGTTGAAAGGGAGAAGAATTGGATGAATTGCTAGGGATTTGATATGAGATCGAGATTTTCAGGGATGAGCTACGTTTTTAAGATGTTTTCACACCTTAGGGTGAGTGGGAACTTCCTTTAAATAGTATATTGCATGAAAATTGTTTAATTCATCCATAATCTTTAATTGCTAGTATGTGACTACAAACCCATAATTGTTTATTTGTTCTAAGTTGTTGCAAAATGATATGAAATGGATTCTTCCTCTGTTTGGATGAATTTCAGATGATAAAATCATATTAGAAATGTATACAATGCATCCTAATGAGAATTCCCTAAGTATTCGCAGAGGTTATAAGAGTAAACTGAAATGTAGGGAATTTGTCTATGACTAAAATTTGATGTAGAAGTAAACAGAGAAAATTGCTTATCTAGATCCCCTTGGTTATGAATGATTGTTTATCTAAATTCATAGTACATATATGTCAGATACTATCTTGGATTTCATTCAAAGTGAATAGTGTTTGTTTGATATCTCAGCAAAGAGGGTGAAACCCTAGATGTGAGGAAAGTTGGATATTTGTGAATAGATACCGTGAAATCCATTTGAAGGGATTTTCTTGACATGATAGACTTTATTTATTCAATGTTATTATTGATGCATGATATCCTAGTGAATGGCATGGAAACCCAAATTCAACTCAGATCCAAGGTTTCATACATATATTGATTTTATATGATTTATTGATAGTAGTCTTTATTCAATGAATGTTTTTGTCGCATGAAATCTTTATGGGAGCCATGTGAATAATTTGTTGCCTAGTGAGAGGTGACAAGATGTGTGATGGCCTTGTGAGCCATGAGAATACTTGTACTAGTAAAATGAATACCTTGGTCTAAGGACCTAGAGATAATGGTTACCTGTTACAGAGGTAACAATGCTATGCGATGATTTAAGGGTTTGAATACCCAGATCCAGTAATCATGATAATGATGTGAAGGGATGCGAATTCCCAGTAATGTGACAAGGGATTGAGATCCCAGGTATCATGTGTTTTAAAGATTTGAAAAGTACGTGATAGATGTATTACACCTTTCTTTGTAGCATTTGTGGTGATTAAATGAAACCCTAAGGGCAGGGTGTTTAATGAATCAAGTATTGTGATATCAATGTTCTCAATTATTATTAATAATTCTTGTCATGATAAGTAATTAACTCTTAATTGAGTTATGAGATGTACAACTCAAGATTTGGGTTGATATGCATGATTCTAGTGTGTATGTGCCAAGTGGACATAAAATTTGTTTATTTAAGAATTTTAGTCTACCTGCATGTATAGTATGTTGATTACTCAGTATATTACAGTGTTTTGAATATACTGCTCTACCAAGTTTAGAATGATATACATGTTGTATTATAACATCAAATAAGTAGATGTGACACCATAGAGATATCGGAGTCAAATATAAGTAAGAGAAGGGTACAATGTAGAAAGAGCTTTCTAGGAATAATAAAATAATAGACTTAGGAGCCCTAAACACCGTAGAACCCCTATGTGAGGTATGTGCCCTAGGGGTGAAATGACCTAACCCTGGCAGCATCCAGTATATGGGGGTCAGAACGTGCTATTAGGTGGCATGGGGGACGAAGCCCTAGTGGAAGTCTCCTTAAATTATAGTTTGTAGTGTCCAACATCAACCAGAAGTCTTGGTGGCACTAGAGTACAGAAAATCCAAGAGGTGGCTTGACTCTCCACCTATGTTCTCAGGTTAGAGGATGAGTCCAATTTAGGCCAGAGAGCCATTTCCCTATTACAGACCAGGAGAGTAGTCAGACTTAGCATTTTCCGGGTGTGTCCGCTAAGTCTTGTACGGTGTGATTGTAGTGCACTACGAGTCTTCATATGTAGAGTACACTGCATATGATCAGGGCATAATAAAATGAATGAGAGGTCAAACAAGTATGTACAATTATTCAATTATTCTTTGTATGTTTCTGAATTATTAGTTCTCTTTATGATCAATCAATCATTTCATATATTGATTCACTCTTATAGATATTTAGAGTATCATGTCATATTTATGATTGTCAATAATTAGACTCTTTAAAGCTTTCTGTTGTTATAATTGATATCAATTGCTCAAAAGTATATATGTAATTATATTAGTGCTTTAGACTGTTTCTTTAAAGTACTCATTCACTGAGCGAGTAGGCTCACCCCTATAATCAAAATTTTTAGGGAAATCACATGGACTTGAAGAAGATATCATTACATCAGAGTAGATCTGCCACAAGAGTTAAGTCTGAGTATAGTTAAGTTCAGTCAGTCCCTGTCACTCTAGGTCCTCGTATAGATCTGAGAGAGAGTTGTAAATGATGTTTTGTATGTTTGTTTCCTTAATAGGATATAATGCAAATGATTGTCATGTCATATGTACATGGAAGTGTGAGAAAAAAAATGAATGTATGGATGTGTATCATTAATGCTGAGATTATATTAGAGAAATAAAAGTTTAATTCTCTTGTAAAGTTAGTTTATGTGGTTCAATGAGAGAAAACAAAGAGTTTGAAAAAGAAGAAAAAGTTAAGGTGATCTTTGTATTACGTTAAATCCTCAATTTATACCCTAATCTCATGATTAGTGGTAATTGTGAGATCAGGGTGTAATATGAAGCTTTTGTCTCTCTGTCTCTTAGCATCATGCACAATATTTCTAAATAAGGAAGGTGGATCGGTAAGCTTTACCCCACAACTATCTAGCATTACATCAACCATGTCTATCATAATCGATTTGTTCACATTTACGTCATTGTCAATAATTTCTTCTTCAATACAAGTACTACTACTGACATCTGCTAATCTCATACTAGGAATCTCTCCATACTAGTTCCATTTTGTATAGCCTTGTACAATCTTCTTGAACATGAGAGACTTCTGATTTCATCAACATTGTCAAATTTCAAGTTGATACTGCAATTTCAACATGGACAATAGAACATATCTCCTGATTGTTTCCTATGTTCCTTCACAAATCTTATAAACAAATTAAGATCAGTAATCAACTACGGAGTACAATGCTTTAGAATGGACATCCATGATTGATCCATTCTATGATCATAGAGTAAATGAGTATTGAATCAGGTATTTAGAGATTAGGATTTAAATATTAGGGTTTAGAGGTTAGGGTTTAGAGATTTCTAGGGTTTATCATTTAGGGTTTATATATTTAGGTTTAAGGTTTAGTGTTTACAAATTAGGGATAAGGGTTTAGTAATGAATGTGTACTGCCTATCTCATTCATTTTTTGTTGGTAAAAAACTGTGTTGCTATTAAATGGGTCCAAAACTTTAGGTACAAATAGCATGTGCCCCATAGGAATAGGAGAAAAAACATCCAAGAGAAACATATGAGAGTCCTGACAATGGACCTCCTAAAGGGAAAAGGAGAGAAAGTAAACCTATAACAAGCTAGTTCTGTGCAGACATCAAACATCAACTAGATAAATGAGCAACCAGGCCACCAACACTGATCACCGCAGTATGCACACCTTCAAAAAAATGACATTTTTGGAAGCCTAGTGTTGTATCAAGAGCTACAGGTGAGATCAGTAGAACTAGGAGGCCAGGAACCATCACTATTCATCCAAACCAAAACAAAATGCTCCAAAAAGCAGAGATCTATCCACAAGATCCTTCAAGATGTTGGACCGTCAGCTCATATCATTGTACTAATCATCTATTTGGATCTTCACTGGCGTTTAAGATCATTCCCTAAAATTGTGAAGAAAACACATAGATGTCCAATGCAACTCTATTAACCAACAATCTGACAAATCTCATAACCTTGTACATCAAAGTCTACCAAAGGATTATTTCCAACAGCCAGAGGGAAGAAGTTGGATGACTGTCAGGTTCGATCCAATTTCTTCCTAGCCGACGTTTTCTTTCTCTTGGTCCAATTTTGTTTGGAATCCAAGGAGTGAGTATCCCAATGATCAAAATCTGCTTCAGACCCATTTGAACCTTCATCTTCCTCAAAGAGCTTTTCTTTTCGGTCTTGATATTTGACTGAAAAACCACAGCTATCTCATATCCTATTGATCTTCCAAGAGTCTGATACAGTGTCATTTCTATGAAATCTAGCAAACTCCAATTCCCAGTCTAGGTTGAGACTGCCTTCATTGCACCCTGGGGTGCTCCCAAACATGTCAGGTTCCCCCGGTTGAAGGCATGAATCAGCAGACAGACTTTGGTGATTTTCAACTTCACAGTTGACGATTGTTTCTGTTACAACCCCAATTTTGGGTTCATTTGCTGAGAAATGGAATTTCTCATATTAAATATATTAGAACAAATAATGATATAATTTGTTTTGAATAAATGGATTTTGTTTACAATAGCCTTGATGATTGTGTTATGGGCTTTATTAGCTATTGGGCCCAATAACAAGAAATGAAGAAAGGAAATTCAATTATTAAATTAATAAATGAATAATTGAGTGGAAACCTCTAGAAGGCAAATACAAAGAGGGATTTCGTGCCTCTTGGGTTCCTTGGGTTCCAAGGAGTCCAAAGTTGCAAAAAGAATGCAATAAGAAAATAAAAGATCAATTAAGTATTTCTTTATTAAGAAAGAAATTGAAAACAATGGTAAAATGTGGAAAATAAGTGAAAAAAGGTATAATTGAGTAATCCTTAGTGGAATTTCATATCCCAAGGATTCCTAATGATAAAAGGAATACCAATGAGGAAAATAAATAGAAATAAAGAGAAATTCTCAAAAAGACATATTTTAATAAGAAATAAACATGATAATGAGAAATAATGCATTTAGATGCATCTAGAAGGATAATGAGTATCCAATAAAAAGGATTTTGAAATAATAGAGTTTCTTGGGATCCAAGGAGTCCCAATAAAGAGGAAAGAAAGAGTAAATACCAAAATTGCAAAATAAAGGGATAATGGGAATACATAATTAATGAATTATGTGGTTTTGTTAAGAAGAAAATATTTCCTACTTAAGGAAGATATAATTTTGAGGATGATGAATTAAAAGGCTTGAATGAAGAGAATAAGAGAGAGGATTTTCGTATTTCTAATTATCCATGCAATAAAGAATATCAAGAGGTAAGTAGGAGAGAGAATCTTGCATCTCATTGAAGGAATATGAGTCCGGATGGGAGTGGGACTTGTTCCCTTTTAGAAGGGCACGTTAGGGCGTGTATGACCTCCCCTATTTAAGGGGTAGACCCTACGGGTCGAGTTCCAGAGAGATCCCATGTCTCCCACCCTCTTCCTCATCTTCTTCTTGCTTCCTTATGATCAAACCCTATCTAGGAGGAGCGGCATGAGCACGAGGTTAGATAGAGCCAAAGCTAGGTTTGGATGAAACCTGAAGTGCCCTGGTGCAGAGGAGAAGCACAGCCATCGAGGTCGTGCCCTGTGGTGTGCGCAACGACAAGATGTCAGGCTATGGTGACAGCCGCAAACACATGACCGGTGAGTGGAGAACCAGCCATGTTAGCCACAGTTTGGGGGAGCTTCAGGTGCGCCCAAGTGCGGCGGAGTTGGGGCGGCCCTTGACGGCAACTCCCGAGCCCTAAGGAAGAGAAGGCGCACCCACGTTGTGTGTAGATCAGCGGCCGTCGGCGGCCAGGGCGGGAGCCAAAGGTTGAAGACAACCTAAAGTCACGATGGACAGAAACGCCCCTCTGGCATGTGAAGGATCGACGAATTAAGTAAGGGCAAATGTGTCTTTTCAAAATGTTTCCCAAACCAAGCCGCGCCAATGTTGCATGGGAATGGACACGTGGCTGCCCCCCATTGGCCCGAAGTCAATTTTGCTAAATTTATAACTAATTATTATAGCTCGGATTAGCACGCATAAAATATGAAAATTGCTCAGAAAAATGAGAGGAATCCAATAAAAATATTTTTAGAAGCTAATTCCTCTTGCAATTCGAAAAGTAATGGAAGATATCAACTTTAATGTATTAATGTTTAAAGAACCCTATTTTGAGTTGATTAATGTATTTAATAGGGTTTAATGGATGATTAAAGTTGATATTAGCCTGTTAATGATAAAAAGGAACATTAGGAACAAAAAGGATGAACTTTTCATATAAATAGTTAATTTAGAGTTTCATGTGCATGAATATATTTTAATGGGCCTTGAAACCCTAATGTTGGTAAATGTGACTCCTAATGGCTTTAATTATTCAAAGTGGTGAATAAAGATGAGATATAATGATTCTAAGCTATTTCGAGCATTAAAGTTCCTAATTGTGGTTAAATACCCTTAATGCGGAAATTAGGGTTTCCTAGTGGATAAAAGGTAGAATTAATGACAAATAACGTTCATATGAGTATTAGAGCATAATGAACTTTGAATTGATGATAAATGAACATAATGATCTTGTCATGTTTTAAAAGGATAAAAATAGTAGCTTTAATGTAAAAGAGGCTTAAGAGGCTTAATTAATGGATAATTATGCCTTTAATCTGAAACTGGGGATTAGATGTTGAGATAATTAGGGTTTGTGATCAGTTACGTTAAATTAGGGTTTAAAATAATAAAATATGAAGGGAAACCCTAATTGTAATGGAAACCCTAAAAGTGGACAAGAAACCCTAGGAAGCGAGCTAGATTTAATAGATCTTGATGACATGAGTAATAAAAGGGAATTGTATATTTGTTTCAGGATCTTATTGAATGCTTGCTTGCCTATTGTTGATTGGATTATTTCTATCTCACATTAGCTGACAGGTATGTGGTTAATTATGAATAATTGCCTTAGTTTTCTGAGGATTTTCCGAATGGTTAAATCGCATTGAATGCAAATTATCAGTTTGGATGTTCATACTTGCAAATCATAAAGTCACTATGATTATCACATTAATAATAGAAGTATATATTCTCGCACCTACATGCCACCCTGATGGATGATGACAAAGGTCAGGCCCAGATGGGTAGACCAATGAGCACCATGAGTGGTAACCCCATGCACCAAGCTCGGGAATGAGAAGGTGGCCTATGATATTGAATGACTAACATGCACTATGAAGGGTGACCCCAGGCACCAAGCTCGGGATTGAGAAGGTGGCCTTAAGTCATTGGCAAAAGAAACCCTAAGGTGGATATGTCAGGGTTAGGGCAAAAGTGGTGGAGAATGTCATACTGAAAAGTGTAAATTGGCTTGTTAATTAACTTAATTATGATAATTAGATTGTTATCCATATGTGCAAACTTTTGGTTGTCCCCACATATCGGCATATTCCGATATGCTGACCGACGTTTTGTTTGTCGACGTTTTAGGTACAAGCTTGAAAAGGACAAACAGTAAAGTGGCATATGTGAAATTAATTGAGAGTTAAAGTACAAAGGAGGATTAGTTGAGTAGACTTCTGATGTGGATAGATGTAGATATCCCAGTTTTGAAAAAGGTATGCAAAGTTTTATTTTATACCAGTTTTCAATTTAGTTGGTAAAATTTGTTAATTGTTATTGATTATTTGTTGAACCTTTGATCCTGTTAATTGGATAACGTCACTAACCTTTTGGTCTCCCTTAATTGGGGGTTATTGAGAGGTGGGGTCATTACAATTGGTATCAGAGCATAGGTTCCTTATTAAATCTTTAATAATTATTAAATTTTACAAATTCCATAGAATCGAGGGAGTTATTAGAGGATTGTCCGAAAGACTGAGGTGTCTAGAAAAGGATCACGTCCGGGGGCTGGAAATTATTTCCTCCGTACCGCTAGTCAGAATACGAGGACTCCCAGATTGTGTGACTGCCTTGCCAATGTCTTAGGATATGACTCAAAATAAGATACCTTTAGGACTCTCTCATCTTGTTCATCCCTTCTCAACTCAAATTCTGTTAAGGACCTTAAGGATTAGGGTTTTCTCTCTTTTCCTCACCCTCTCAAGGTATGGGTAAGGTTGATAAGGTTTAAGGAATCCTCCACCAAATTAATGAAAATCATGTAAATAAGATGTCATGGGCATAAGCTTAATAGAGTAAGCGTAAACTAAAGAATAAATACATGCTTAGGTCGTATGACATGAGTTGTCATTGCCCTCAGGAAAGACCTGAGGCTAGACCTTCTTGTCTGGAGGATGAGTAGAGAGAGTTAGTCTTGGAGGTAGAGATCTCCATTACATGTAGAGACATGGCACATCCTCTGAGGATGATGTGAACCCTAACCCTAAGTGGGGGTTAGAGAGAGATGACATGATGAGTTAGCTGTCGTGGTATACCAGGTGTTTGGATAGACATGCCTTGGATGCCATATGAGCCATGAGAGGTTGATGACCGAGTACCTTTGGCAAACCAACCCTGGGAAGGGTCGTGTAGGTTTGAGCAAAAGATAGCTCCTTCATGGATGAGGTTAGAGAAGAACCTATAGAAACCTTATGGGCTATTGCAAGTAGGATATAGCTTGCACCCAGAGTACATCAGTAGTATGAGCAATAAGTTAAAACTGAGGCCAGAAGGATAGGATGGATGGCTTATGAGATAAGCATAAGGGGCTATGGATAATCATGAGCAAACATAAGTTTGAGCATAGGATTCACCCGCATAGAGGTATGCCTGTGAGCTTGATCCTTCATGGAGAGAGGACCTCTAGTAGTATGGCTGGATGTGGTGTTATCTCTAGAGAGAGAAAGCAGGACCCCAACAAGGAGGTTGGAAGCCTAACACCTTGAAATTTGAGGAACAGTGGGGAGTTGAGGATGATGCGACCTAAGTGGATGATAGTGGTTGCCTTATGCTTGACCCCTGGAGGCTGTTGATATCTTGGTTGCCTTTAGAGGAACCAAACCCTACAGAGAGGATGATGCTTCTGGTACCTATGTACCTATGGTATAAGTGATTACTTGCTGAGATAAGACACAGAGTGCCTTAGACCCTGAGGAGGTTTAAGTAACCAGTTGTGAGGCTTTATACCTAGTTGGTTGTCCTTGAGGAGGACTCAACTCTGAGGTGTTGCTCATATAAAAGGATCATGGGAGTACATGACATACCTTGGACATGCTTGATTTGTGGTTAAGAGATTGAGCATGCAGTTGGATACCCAAAGGAGAACCTAGGGTTCCTAGGCCTAAGAGGGGAAGCAGTATATCTGATGCTCATGATGAGATTTGAGTCTCTATAGTTTCGAGCATGGTACTCCTCATGTGTAGAGGTAAAGGAAACCCCTTAAGTTAAAGGTATGTTTGATGAACCCCTCAGAACTAAGTTGATCTAATGTTGAGGAAAGAGAACAAGTATGACCTAGCAGGGTTTAGTAGATGGTCTGCTTGTGCCTTAGTAGCTTGCTAGGGTTAAGCATGCTCATGTGGATGTAAACCCTGGACATAAGCACGTTTGTGACCTTGGTTGCTATCAAGAGATAGTTTCCTCCCATCCTAGGAGAGGGACCCTTTTGTAAGGTGTACACCCGTTTCTATTGGTTTTGAAGTAACCAAGGAGGTCTCGTAGGATCTTGAGAAGCTAAGTGAAGAGTACATGGTAAGAGAATGAACCTGTAGACCCATAGTTAACCATCTCTAAGTGCATGTGGATGTATTACCATGGGGGTAAACGGTATGGGGCCTGACCAAGGTAGGCTGGTCGCCATGACCCTTATGAAAGGATGGAAGATAGCCCATGAATGTAGAGGGAGATGATGAAGGCTTGGGTAAGGTTCTAAGTTGAACATGTACTATAATAGAATCCTAAGTCTGTCCTAGGGTCAGGTAGGGATAAGACTGATGGAAGAAGGAGTTGCCTAATTCCCTAGTTGCGCATGACCATAGGGTCAGGAGGTAACAACTATCATTGTCTGAGGGCCATGGGTTAGGAGATTGATCACCTTCATGAACTCATGGGACCAAGGGGCAGATGAGTAAGGCACTCTCTGGATGCATAAGGGAAGAGGGATAACCCCAAAAGTGTCGGCACCCTATAAACCTAGAGGAGATGACTAAGGATTGTGTGATAACCCAAATAGGTTTGAGCAGTTTTCCATGGAGGTAATTTTGATATCATGATGGTCGTGATGTAGAGACATAAGTTTCACGTTTCAACTTAGAATTGAAGGTGTACTGGCGATGTGGGATGTATCATCTCTACTCTTGGAACAGGAAGAAATTTGTGTTTGGACGGCCGCCAAATGCTTATTTCCTCTTGTTATGAGAGGGAGAGATGGGACAGTACCCATGCCATACACCAAGGATAAAAGATGATGCGAGTTGGAATGTTGCTGCGAGATATGAGGACAGAGATGATAACATACCTTGGTGGAGTGAATGATACATGGATGGTTTGCAAACAATAAAAGGAATAAGGTAGTCATCTTATAAGGATGCTTTTATCAGGAGCTATGAGTCATACAAGGTTGAGTTCGAAAACCAAGAGAATAAGCTCAGAGTTTCTTGATGAAGAGAAACTTAGAGTTGTGATGAGATAATAAGTGGAATACATGGAGGTGTATGTCTTCAACATTACCTAATACCTAAGGATGTGAAGTGGTAATGGATGTTTTGGTTGAGATATAGCTACCTAGTTTGGCTAGAGACTAGAAGAGGTTGTTAGGCTAACACTAAGTCTGGAAAGGAGATGTGTTTGGCTAACACTCATATGTAATGAGATATGTTGAACAAGTTAATGGTTGTTTGGTTAGCCAACATAGGCCTTGGTGAAATGAAAGAATGGTGGTAGAACCTCAGATACACTTCTTGGGATAGGAAGTTAATCAAACCCTGATGAGAGTGGTTTAGGGTTTTTGAGGTATCGATCTTGAGGAATCATGACATACAGGAGATCATGATTTTAAGATCACCATACACCATGATACTACAAAGATAGTAGATGACAGTATCACTTTGGATGCTTAATATGAAGTTCCATGTAACATGTGGACATGCAAGCCGGGGGTGAAGGACGAACACCAGTAACCCAGTACTTTGACATGGAGGATAAAGAGTCCTCGAGAGGGAATGGGAGTTCACCACTATGGATGTTGTGGTAAGTCTCCCCTCGAACAAGAAAGATCAAGATGCAATATGGGTTATGGTAGATCGCCTTAACTAGATGACATGAGGGGGAAAAAAGAGTATTGTCGACAGATCGAGTTGAACTACTTATAAGAGAGAGAGATGGTTCAACTACACCATGATGTGAGTTCAAAAGTTCTTGAGTATGACCTAAAGGTTCACTCCCATGAGGTGGAAGTAGATACCTGAAGAACTCGATGTTAGTGCAGTGTAGCACCCCATACTAATGGTTAGTACGATCCAGACTAGAGGGTCTGATGAGAGCATGTGTGCTCATTCAGGGTGATACAAAGAGACAGTTCTTAAGATGTGACGTTAACCACCATAGCCTATATCGGGATGAAAGAAGTTCTAGAAGGAGGTTGTGAAGGAGGCCTTGTGAAGGTCAGAAAAGAACCACAGTGTGTGCAGATGAAGTCGCTTTGATCATGCAATGGCTGAGAGAGAGCCCAGTGGTGACATGAGTCATGGGCTGATGCAAAGTAGACTGACATGTAGTTCACTGTGGGAGAATATGTGATGTGAAAATTTGACCCCTCTAAGCTACAACTGAGAAAGCTGAGTCCCCGATACATAGGTCCATTTGAGATGGATGGGTGGAGATGGTTGTTTTAGCCTTACCCCTCAGGATAACATGATGTATAAGGTGTTACATGAGTTCGATCTAGAGCACTATGTGAGGTACCCAAGCCATGAGTCGAGCCCTGAACTTATTCAGTTGTTTGAGAGGTTGAAAAGTCCTGAGTCACCTATGACAGTATGAAATACCAAGGTAAGAAAGAACTCAGATGGAAGAATATGAGATGATGAAGGTTCTTGGGAAGCACCATGGAAAGGGTGAAGCCACATGGGGGCCCTGATGGACATAAGAAAGGATTATCCTGTTTGTTTGCTTGCTTGATGGAATTTTGAGGACAAAATTTTTATAAGAGGGGAAGGATGTTACAACCCTAATTTTGGGTTCATTTGTTAAGAAATGTAATTTCTCATATTAAAGATATTGGAACAAATAATGATATAATTTATTTTGAATAAATGGATTTCGTTTACAATAGCCTTGATGATTGTCTTATGGGCTTTATTGGCTATTGGGCCCAATAACAAGAAATGAAGAAAGGAAATTCAATTATTAAATTAATAAATGAATAATTGAGTGGAAACCTCTAGAAGGCAAATGCAAAGAGGGATTCTGTGCCTCTTGGGTTCCTTGGGTTCCAAGGAGTCCAAAGTTGCAAAAAGAAAGAAATAAGAAAAGAAAATATCAATTAAGTATTTCTTTATTAAGAAAGAAATTGAAAATAATGGTAAAATGTGGAAAATAAGTGAAAAAAGGTATAATTGAGTAATCCTTAGTGGAATTTCGTATCCCAAGGATTCCTAATGATAAAAGGAATACCAATGAAGAAAATAAAAGAGAAATAAAGAGAAATTCTCAAAAAGAGATATTTTAATATGAAATAAACATGATAATGAGAAATAATGCATTTAGATGCATCTAGAAGGATAATGAGTATCCAATAAAAAGGATTTCGAAATAATAGAGTTTCTTGGGATCCAAGGAGTCCCAATAAAGAGGAAAGAAAGAGAAAATACCAAAATTGCAAAATAAAGGGATAATGGGAATACATAATTAATGAATTATGTGGTTTTGTTAAGAAGAAAATATTTCCTACTTAAGGAAGATATAATTTCGACGCCCGTGAATTAAAAGCCATGAATGAAGAGAATAAGATAGAGGATTTTCATATTTCTAATTATCCATGCAATAAAGAATATCAAGAGGTAAGTAGGAGAGAGAATCTTGCTTCTCATTGAAGGTATATGAGTCATGATGGGAGTGGGACTTGTTCCCTTTTAGAAGGGCATGTTAGGGTGTGTATGACCTCCCCTATTTAAGGGGTAGACCCTATGGGTCGAGTTCCAGAGAGATCCCACGTCTCCCACCCTCTTCCTCATCTTCTTCTTGCTTCCTTACGATCAAACCCTAGCTAGGAGGAGCAGCATGAGCATGAGGTTAGACAGAGCCAAAGCTAGGTTTGGATGAAACCTGAAGTGCCTCGGTGCAGAGGACAAGCACAGCCATCGAGGTCGTACCCGATGGTGTGCGCAACGGCAAGACATCAGGCTGAGGTGACAGCTGTAAACACATGGTCGATGAGTGGAGAACCAGCCATGTTAGCCACAGTTTGGGGGAGCTTCAGGTGTGCCCAGGTGCGGTGGAGTTGGGGCGGCCCTTGGCGGCAACTCTCGAGCCCTGAGGAAGAGAGGGCGCACCCACGTTGTGTACAGATCGGCGGTCATCGGCAGCCAAGGCGGGAGCCAAAGGTTGAAGACAACCTAAAGTCATGATGGAGAGAAACGCCCCTCTGGCATGTGAAGGATCGACGACTTAAGTAAGGGCAAATGTGTCTTTTCAAAATGTTTCCCAAGCCAAGCCGCGCCAACGTTGTGTGGGAATGGACATGTGGCATCCCCCCATTGGCTCGAAGTCAATTTTGCTAAATTTATAACTAATTATTTGTAGCTCGGATTAGCATGCATAAAATATGAAAATTGCTTAGAAAAACAAGAGGAATCCAATAAAAATATTTTAGAAGCTAATTCCTCTTGCAATTCGAAAAGTAATGGAAGATATCAACTTTAATGTATTAATGTTTAAAGAACCCTATTTTGAGTTGATTAATGTATTTAATAGGGTTTAATGGATGATTAAAGTTGATATTAGCCTATTAATGATAAAAAGGAACATTAGGAACAAAAAGGATGAACTTTTCATATAAATAGTTAATTTAGAGTTTCATGTGCATGAATATACTTTAATAGGCCTTGAAACCCTAATGTTGGTAAATGCGACTCCTAATGGCTTTAATTATTCAAAGTGGTGAATAAAGATGAGATATAATGATTCTAAGTTATTTCGAGCATTAAAGTTCCTAATTGTGGTTAAATACCCTTAATGCGGAAATTAGGGTTTCCTAGTGGATAAAAGGTAGAATTAATGACAAATAACATTCATATGAGTATTAGAGAATAATGAACTTTGAATTGATGATAAATGAGAATAATGATCTTGTCATGTTTTAAAAGGATACAAATAGTAGCTTTAATGTAAAAGAGGTTTAAGATGCTTAAATAATGGATAATTATGCCTTTAATCTAAAACTGGGGATTAGATGTTGAGATAATTAGGGTTTGTGATCAATTGCGTTAAATTAGGGTTTAAAATAATAAAAGATGAAGGAAAACCCTAATTTCAATGGAAACCCTAAAAGTGGACTAGAAACCCTAGGAAGCAAGGTAGATTTAATAGATCTTGATGACATGAGTAATAAAAGGGAATTGTATAATTGTTTTAGGATCTTATTGAATGCTTTCTTGCCTATTGTTGATTGGATTATTTCTATCTCACATCAGCTGACAGGTATGTGGTTAATTATGAATAACCGCCTTAGTTTCCCGAGGATTTTCCGGATGGTGAAATCGCATTGAATGCAAATTATCAGTTTGGATGTTCATACTTGCAAATCATAAAGTCACTATGATTATCACATTAATAATAGAAGTATGTATTCTCGCACCTACATGCCATTCTGATGGATGATGCCAAAGGTCAGGCCCAGATGGGTAGACCAATGGGCACCATGAGTGGTGACCTCAAGCACCAAGCTCAGGAATGAGAAGGTGGCCTATGATATTGAATGACTAACGGGCACTATGAAGGGTGACCCCAGGCACCAAACTCGGGATTGAGAAGGTGGCCTTAAGTCATTGGCAAAAGAAACCCTAAGGTGGGTATGCCAGGGTTAGGGCAAAAGCGGTGGAGAATGTCATACTGAAAAGTGTAAATTGGCTTGTTAATTAACTTGATTGTGATAATTAGATTGTTATCCATATGTGCAAACTTTTGGTTGTCCCCACATACCGGAATATTCTGATATGCTGACCGAAATTTTGTTTGTCGGCGTTTTAGGTACAAGCTTGAAAAGGACAAATAGTAAAGTGGCATATGTGAAATTAATTAAGAGTTAAAGTATAAAGGAGGATTAGTTAGAGTAGACTTCTGATGCGGATAGATGTAGATATCCCAGTTTTGAAAAAGGTATGCAAAGTTTTATTTTATACCAGTTTTCAGTTTAGTTGGTAAAATTTGATAATTGTTATTGGTTATTTGTCGAACATTTGATCATGTTAATTGGATAATGGCACCGACCTTTTGGTCTCCCTTAATTGGGGGTTACCGAGAGGTGGGGTCGTTACAGTTTCATTGACATGTTGGGAGATAATACTCCTAAGGATTTCGTCTTCCTCGAACAGATCAGGAGACCTGGTGTTCTGACCTTGCTGGAACACCTTTGATTGCTCTTTGGTGGTTAGCTTGGCATTGGATCGAACACCTGATTTTTTCCCCTATCTGACCTGGACGTCCTTTTCTAGAGGTGGCTTTCTCACCTTCAACGGGCATGGCATTGCCATGTGCCCAAACTTCTCGTAGCTGGGGCATTGGACTAGCTTCGCAACTACCTCCAGCTTCAAGGATTTTGATATAGAGTCAATTTCCACCATGGTAGACTTCGGTAGCTTGGACTCGCAATCCATCTCGATACAGACCAGGGCATGCCCGAGGCAGCCAGTAGTGAAGGAGTGGTCTTCAATGTCCACCGGCCTGCCAATGGAACTAGAGACAGACGTGATGTGCTTGCGTGTCCACGACAACCCCATGTTCTCGATCTTGAACCAAATAGGAACATGAGTGAAGGATAGAGGTTGAAGAAGAGTGCCCGACATCCATGCATGGACCACAATGAGAAATCCATCCATGAACCACGGAGCCTCAGTTAGAACCCGACTCCCTTTCACTGTGAGATAGCAGCTTGACCATGAAACCTTCACTCTCCTCTACCACGATTTTGATGACGCCGCTAGGCCGCCACAGACGCCGAATACAGCCGCTAAGTTGGCCGCTATATAGTTTCTGACCAACAAACTGTATGGATAGGTGATCATCCCAAGAGGGGGTTGAGCACTTCTGGCTTGAGATGGATGCACATCTCACGCCGTCTCTGATCAATGGCTCGATGATTTCGACCAAGTCCACCACAACCTCCTCCTAGTCCTATCTTCAAGACTGGAGCCAGTCAGTAACCCATGAGGCAAGTGTTGCTTGATTTGACCTATTGAGGAGGGGGATCGGGGTGTTGGGGGTGGCGGCCTCTGTCGTCTCCTTATGTGATTGAGCCCTAGTTGAATCCACAGAAATGGGAGCGACTTCACTTCCATCTCCATCTACCCCAGATTGGTAGCATGGAGGAGTCAAGGATGACTCTGAAGCAGTCGCTTTCCCTCTCCCACCTCTATCGCTAGGGTTTCTCCCATGACCTCTCCCCCGACCCCCTCAGCCTCGAGCCATTTCTAGACAAAGATTGATCTGCAATATCTCCTATATTGGGTTAGTTCCGCCTATCTCATTCTTGAACACCTAATATCACTAGTAAATGTATAATGTGTATTCAGTTTTAAAGAATATTTTGTCAATATTTTCCCATAGTTCTCCCAATACGCCGATCTAGATGGTCAAATACCCACCTACATATGTACCTAGATAAAAAATGGGGAAGTGCTAATGAAACATCTTGAAAATTGAATACACGTTATACACTACCATACTAAGTGAGATTCAGTATTCAAGAATAGTTCCAAATCGGGGACTATTCAAAATTTAATCCTCATGAGTAAATCTCATATGGGTTTCTAGGCCAACACCATGATTTAGAAATTAGGGTTTACATATTAAGGTTGGTGCCCATGCCACACATCTATTAGTCATTTATCAAAATTTATTTTCATAAATTACATTAAGGGATGGTCTCATAAACAATGGTAAACATAATTATATAACTAAAAAGAGTTTATATAAAAATTCTAAACAAACGACTATACATGTATTTTAAAAACTATAGTGAGACAAGGCAAACAAACAAGTATTCATGTATTTTAAAAATTATAGTTAAACAAACAGACCAAACTAAAAAAAGAGCTAAAAAGTAAAAATAATAAAACAACACCTTCTACACAAAACAGAGAGGAGTTGTTGGGTGGCAGCAGCTCAAGCAGGCAGGAGGAGGAGGAGGAAGAAGATAGTGGTGACAGCTCAAGAAGGCAACAATAGGAGAAAGAAGATAGCAGTGGTGGTCAGGGAAGCAATAGCACTAGCACCGATGATAGAAGTAGTAGAGGATGAGATATCGGCAGCA
This sequence comes from Alisma plantago-aquatica, assembly GCA_963693085.1. Lineage (NCBI taxonomy): Eukaryota > Viridiplantae > Streptophyta > Magnoliopsida > Alismatales > Alismataceae > Alisma > Alisma plantago-aquatica. The sequence continues at coordinate 870,140,140 of OY856409.1, forward strand.
ACAATGACGAGGCAGTAGAGAGTAGCAAGGAAGAAAGAGAAAATTTCTAGAGCAAGGAAGATAGAACAAATTACGCAATGAAATAGAGAAATGGGGAAGAAATTTCTAGGGTGCTATTAAGTGGAACTCAGTCATCATTTTTTAGCAACAATCGATTTGGTTATTAGAAACAACAGATTTGGTTGTTAGTAGCAATCGATTTGGTTGTTAACAACAACTAATTCAATTGTTAGCAACAACTGATGACTAAGACTTTAGTCATCGGTTGTCAAAACTGACGATGCAGTTCAATCTGTAATTGGTTAGCATCTAAAAAGCTAACATCATATGTACTTATCCCTATTAAAAACTCCAGTACTGAGCCTTGTGTTGTCATTTTTGTGGTAAAATCTGATACCATATCTCAATCTATGTCATAGGTAAATCACCAAAAATTGACACCATATGTACTTATCCCTAATAAAAAATGTGAACTTCAATAAGACTTTAATCATCAATTTCTAACAAAAAAATGACGACATAGGTCACTGTTTGTTATCGGCTGTCACTAAGAAACCGACAACATATGTATTTATCCCTATTAAAAAAATGTCAACCTAGATAAGAATTGTGTCTTTGGTTTCTATATAAGAACCAACAACATGACCAAATTTGGAGGAAAATATTTTTTACAAGACAGTGGTGAGAACCCTATGTTGTCGATTCCTATGAAATAAAAATGACACCATAGAACTTTAGAGGTAAAAATTTCTTTGGTGGGTGTGATCTACGATGTCATTTTTTGGAGTGAAACCAATGACAAAGCCTTTTTGAAGGAAAAAGTTATTTTGTAGGAAGGGATTTGTCATTGGTTTTCTAAAACCAACGCAATAGGCCTATATCAAAGTTTTCTTCAAAAAAATTGTGGGCTACCTGAGATGCCAGTTCTTCACAAAGAAATTGACATTGTAATAAAAGTGCTACCCATGTTTTTTCTTAATTAGAAAGACTTAACTACTACTAAAGTTTGTATTATACCACTCAGTGCTATAGGCAAGTAGATTCGACTACTATATTTTTGACCTCTAGTGTCACTCCTCTTAACATTATTTTTTAAAGAAAACCGACACTACGGGCCTATAGTTTTGGTTGGTAAAGTACAAAAGTCAGTACTGGCCAAGTCTTTCCGATTGAGAAAAACACACGTATCACTTTTTCTATAACATTGGTTTCTTTGTGAAGAATTGACGTCTAAGATAACTAGAAAAAAATAAATTTTCAGTGTAAAATTGTGATATAGTCCTATTGTGTCGGTGGTAAAAAACTGATGATAAATCCGTTCCCATGAAATAAATTTTACCTCCAAAAGATCTTTGTCAACGATTTCTCTTACAAACTGACATTGTGGGTCATGGCCGCCATTAAAAAATTTACCTCCAAAAATCATGTGTCGTTGGTTTTTCCTAAAAGAACCAACAACAAAAGATTCCCACCATGTGCCTATCAGAAAATATTTTTTTCCCAAATTGGGTTATGTCGTCAGTTTTTTGCTACGACTAAATCTTAGCGAGGTTGGATTTTCTTAAAGGTATAATTACATATGGCGTCAGTTTTTTGGGTGGACAACTGACAACATAGAGTGAACTATGACTTTGTTTTTCCTGAACAACTAACGACACATGTCTTATCGAGGTTGGTTTTTTAGGGGATAAGTACATGTGGTGTCAGTTTTTTGGTGGATGACCAACGACATAGAGTGAACCATGGTGTCATTTTCCTAGAAAAAAGATGACAAATGTCTTAGTGAGGTTGTGTTTTTTTTAAAGGGATAAGTACATGTTTGGTGGATAACTGACAACAAATATTGAGTTTTGATGTTTGTTTTTACCCGATAATCAAGGACTAAAGTTTTAGCGTGGTTGGCATTTTTTATTTGGGATAAGTACATGTGACATCAATTTTTTAGTGGTTGACTAACAACATAGATTGAGTTATGATGTCAGTTTATACTCGACAACTGACATCTAAAGTCTTAGTGAGGTTGAAATTTTTTATTAGGAATAAGTACATGTGAAATTGGTTTTCTATTAGGCAACTAACATCATAGATTGAGCTATGACGTCAGTTTTTACCAAAAAACTGACCACTAATGTCTTAGTCGTCACTTTTTGTAACAATTGACGACTAAGTTGTACTTAACTACACCTGTGAAACTTTCTTTCCCCCATTCTCTATTTCATCATGTGATTTAGTCTTTCTTCCTCACTCTGGCAACTTGCTCTTTCTTCCTCACCACTCTCTATTGTTGTTGTTACTACCTTGTCATCGCCGCTTCCACCGTCTCAGCCTCTGCTACTATTGTCGTCTACGTCAGTGCTGCTCTTGTCCTGACTGTCGATGGAGTTGTTGCTTCCTTGACTTCCATAGCTTCTTTTGTTGTCCTAACCGTCACCACTATCACCATCTTCTTCCTCCTACTATTGCTTCCTTAACCGCCACAGCTGTTGTTGTTGTCCTAACCTCTGCCATGCCACTGTGTTCTTCATCCTTCGGTTGTTGTTGCCTCCTTGAGATAGCACCGTTTGCCAACTCCTCTCTACTCTGCATAGGAGGTGTTTTTTTTTCTTTCAATACTGGTAAAACCAGTTACATCAAGGAGCTACATTGATGAGGATGGGGAAAAGATGGAGATCTGAATGATAGAAATGATGGATATGAGAAGGACATCCATTCTGGTGGCTTCTGGTTTACTGCCTTATTGCTACGTTGCTTGCGCTGGATGGGTCGGGCATGGATGTAATCCGTGAACCCCTGGACTGGTGATGGGGGTGGCTGGATGGGGGCATCGCGTGTCATTTCTATTCTTCTCACCTCATTTTCTACAGTGATCCACTTGGAGCAGTCCTTTTCCAGGTGTCCTTCTCGGCCACAGTACATGCATATGAAGGTATGTTCTCTTACTCTATCCTGTAATGGTTGCCCTCGATCATAACCTGCAGGGTTAGAGGTTTGGAGGTATCCAGTTCAACCGCGATCCTAGCAAAGTGGCCTCAGCATTGGTATAGTGTATTGAGGTCAACCTTGATGGTCTTGCCGATGTGATCCTTGATTTATAAAAGCAAAACTTCTTTATAAAGGTGGATGGGTAGGTTGGAGATGCGTAGCCAAGCCACGAGCTTTGGGGGTAAAGAGGACTCCGGTGAGAAGTTAGGCTTCCAGCGCTGGACTGAGAGGTAGGACCCGAACAGCGGCCAAGGACCTCCCGTCAATGCATGGATGTAGTCATCTTCTCTCTACAATTGGACTACAAAGAATTCGTTCGTGAGATAAATAAGGTTGAAGCATCCCTTCGGTTTCCACATCAATTTTATTCTATCTTGTATGGTTAGGAAGCCAATCTCTTTGGGTAAGAGTTTCACGACAACAGTGAATTGCCATGGCTTTAGGAGGTTTTTGCGGGCATCTTGCTTCAGGCCGAAGGATGGCATGCCGTTCTCAGAGGTGAAGATGATATCGTCATGTCTTAAGATAGAATTGTTATCCTCTGAGTCTATATGAATATAGCCATGATCTTAATTCATGTTTTTGTCGATGGAGTCAATGTATGAAGGTTGTTGCTGCACAGGGATGGGCATGGGCGTCATGCCTTGATTCTTGCTTGGAAGGTCGGGAAATTGAGCAGATGTTAGGGTTCCTGAGTCGACTCCATGGTGTTACTACATTGAGCGGGCATGGTGGACTATCATCTTGAGGAGGAGAATTTCAGGTTGATGCTCGTGTTGCCGATCGGGACTTGGAAGGCGGGGCTTGGGTGATGGCCGTCACCGTTGTCTGGGTAGTCTTCTCCAGAGATGGCTCCGCCTCCTCTGATCATGCTAGGGTTTTCTTGATGATTGTGTTTATTTATTTATTTTTTACTTTTTAGATACATTTTTTTTATTTCATTTGTTTAAATATAATTTTTAAAATGCATGTACAGTTGTTTGTTTGATTTGTTTAGCTATAATTTTTAACAATACATGTATACTTGTTTGTTTGGTTTGTTTAGAAATTTTCATATAAACATTTATATAAATTTTGTATAGTTATATAGTTATGTCTAGTATTATTTAGGAAACCAATGATCAACCTAATTTATGAAAATAAATTCAAATGAATGATCGATAGATGTGCAACATGGAGACTGGCCTTGTAATAACCTCAAATTTAATGAATTTAAATTATATTAATATAAGGTTTGAACTGATAGGTAAATTCCATAATTTTTTATTGATGGGCTCATGGTGTTATCTTTTGTGGCATGGGTGTAACCCATGTCCCAAGTGAGGCCCATGAAACTATTTGTCTTGCACATCGGTCCTTGGGGGCACAAGTTAAATAAATAAAAGGAATTTGTGCATATGTGAAAGGTAATGGCTCTTTGAAATCTTGGATAACTAAAATATGAGATAATTATCAACTTTCTAAATAAAAAATAAGATATATGGTATTTTAGATAATTAAAGGAGTAATTATATATTATGGATGCCAACACAAGTGTTGGTATATCAAACAAGGATATCTCACCCTGACTTTCGGAATAACATAAATAATAAGGAAATTAATATTATTCTAGAATTTGGGATAAAGATGACTTTCTATGTGGTGTGGGTAATTAATTTAAGGATATACTTGAAAGACAAGTTTAATATATTTAAGTTATTCCAACAGATCCCAAAAGTTAGATATAAGATGGGAAATCATTAATGAGTTGCCCTCCAAGTTTCACTACAAGCAGATTTCCTACTGGGTTATGGAAAATATTAAAGGGACAGGGGCCTAGTTGCAATAAATATTTGATTTCTAGATTTGGAAACCATTTTAAATGGGCCAACTATAGTGTTGATTGGTAGAACCCTTGTAATGTGTCGCGTGTGTTTATGACCTTTGGATCCAATATTAGACAGTTCCCAAATCGTCCCCTACCTCTAGTCTAGAAAGGAAATACGACCAATAGTGATCATGGTATTCTCACATCTTGTTCTCTCTCCCCCATCCACCTTTTTCCCCAATTATTTTTCCTTTAGTTTTGGGAGGAATAGACAAACCTAACTATCCATTGTAAGGAGTGGGACCAAACATGAACCATGAAATTTTTAAGTAGTAGAAAACATAACCATTTATGATGTTACATAATATTTTGTATACATGCATTCTTATCCCTCAAGGGTGGTAGAAAAAGATGAAAAGGTTACATATATATACACATAAGCTCATATACAGAGGGCAACAAGGCTATCTCAAGTTGTCTTTATGTTCACCAATGACCTCATGATCATCCTGAGTCTTTGCCCTATAAATCACCTACACCTGAGTGTAGGGAACACCCAAAAAAATAGGAAAACAGCATATATATCAGCAAAAGATGAATATATACATTTAACAATATTTTGGGCATTTGAATAGACTAAAAGAGCTAAAGAGATGTTCCCATATAAAGAAGGGTCATCAAAAGATAAGTTAGTTCCAACAAGAGATATATGAAGAAATTGAATCCCAAAAGAATGAATCATATAAATAAATAAGAGAGATAAACATCATGCCATTAACCATTCACAATATCACAACATTCATAATCATTCACATGCAGATGTATATTGACTAAAGATAGCTATAGTGGGGACAATAAACCACTGAGTCATTGGACTAAGTAAAATGGGTGGAAAAGCACACCCTAGAAAGAAAAGCACGCCTCTATATATAAAGAGGTGGAAAATCACACCCCCCGATAGAAAACTACACCCTAAAGGTTACGCATAATTGACTACAATAGTTATCTAGTAAAGTTATCTAACATGCATAAATAGAGTGGTAAGATCAGCATTCACCATTCAAATTATTAAGTATAAACAACAAAGAAGATGGGGTAGTAGACCCTAGGCAACACAATATTCATAAAGCATTATGGAATTAGATGATTCAATATTGGGAAATAAAGAATTTGTAAGTGAATGAATAAAAGGAGACAATACTCAAAATGCACCTCATTATAAGGAGATTTAAGTCAATTTATTCCCAAAATTAAATACAAAGGAATACATACATGATATTCAAGGCTAACCATATCTCTAGGGGTCAGTTTCATAGTTCATTCTTCTCGACCTGAAAGTATTCCACACACCCATTAGACCAAAAATGTTAAATGATAACTAGAGTATATTTAAACCCATTATTGGTTACTTAGTTTGAAGATAAGGTTCTTAAATATTGGAAGTTCACATATATTGAGTGAGGGATGGGATTATCTATTACTCATAGGAATATCTAGCATTATATATGACATATCTCTATGTAGATTATTGATATACTTGTACTTGGATCTCGATATGTGTATGAATATAAGTATATTATCTATAGTTATATAAACTAAGGTATATTCATATGGTACCTGGTATGGAATCAGATGACTTACTAGATTAGTTACAGTCCATTGCATTATTCATTATCTAACTATCAAAAAAATTTAAAATTTTACTAGAAACAACTATGCTTATATGTAAACCTATATAATCATCATTAGGTAACCAACTCAACACTCCAAATTATACTCATATTTATATCTAATGTGTCCAAATAGTATTAGATTCCCCGTTCATTAGGTATGTATCAATTTTCTACAAATAGATCATACGTTATATGAAAATGATAATATATATTACAATCTAAAATATACATTATATAATATACCTACATGTGCAACCATTGCTTAAGAGACAATGTACAAATATGGAATAGTATCTAATTTCTATGATTATAGTAGTATTTTAACATATATACTCATCAACCTAACATGATATAGCTCTTGAATAACTCGATCTAGGTAGTGTTTGTATCTTTATTATTGATCATCTAAATGAGTGCCTTAATACAATTTATCTAAGACTGAGATCACAGTAGCTTACCAGCAAAGTAATATGTATGCACTTGTATTCAAGGATTTGTTTCATTAGTTATTGGTTCATCAAAATTCCATAGTCAGATCATAGAATCAAAACCAGGGTAATACATGGGTGCCAATAATTCATAGCCCAGTTGTGACTACTAGAGTCTTTGGTGGCTACTGCAACCATGGATGTAGGTTTTGCTTAAACTGGTAGTGTTACAAGGAATAGAGCACTAGGGTTTCCGGGCTGAGGGCAATGAGGGGAGTATGAAGTAGAAGAATACAATACAAGGGTGAGGTAATAGTAAGAAGGAGAGGGGCACTACTTGAAGACACTCTACGATGATAGTTGTGTAGGAGATGATGAACACTGGAGACATAGATGATATCTAAAGATTTTGAGGCCATCACCAATCCCTACAATGGTGGTAGGATGGCCTTCTTTTTCAATCAATGTCAGGGAGAAGGAGAGTGATGGCTAGCACAATGTTCATGGTGTTGGATTATAGGGGAGGAGGAGGTGGTGATGAGATTATTAGAGCCGCCATAGGTAGAGGAAGGCAAGGAGGATGGAGGAGAAGATGGAAAATGGCAAGCTTCCTGCTGCATCACTGGTGGGCGTGGGGAAGGAACTGAAAAACTACTAGAGGGGGGGGTGAATAGAGTTTTTGAATTATTTTAACAATTTATTGAATTCAAACAACCACAATTGAAATTAGAAGAAAGAGACAGGTGTTTAGAGTGGTTCCAACTATAGCAAATACTATAGTTGTCAGTCCACTACCCGGTTTCTTACCCAACTGGGATTTGAAAGTATTTATTTTATTACCTCTCGAGGATTTATACAAAATACAATACTTTCCTTTACACCCTTTGAACAGCCTTCACCCTGAAGTAGGTGCACCAACTTTGAGGTAGCCTTCTATGAAGTAACTCCAAGCTCCCCCTTGAAGTAGCCTTCCTCTCTAGAAGTAACCTCCCGTTGCACCAGCCTTCTGAAGTAGCTCAAAGTCTCCTTCTTTGCCAAGAAGATCTTCACCCTCTCCAATCCGCAACCTCCAACCTAGGAGTAGCAAGGAGAGTACAAACAATAATAGGGAACAAGAAAGGAAATAGAAATTACAACTTATCCTTTAGAGCCCAAGGCTTGATTTGCCTAGATCAAGCGTATAGATCTCCTAACCAAGTATGTGAACTTGTGATTGCAGTGGGTAGGAGATACTAGCCTATAGGACACGAATTATGAGCTAAGGAATGAAATGGCCAATTGTCACAATGCTCAAATTTCTCACAAACAGATTGCACAAAGTATACTCAAAGGTTTCTCAAGTGTAGCAAGTGTAAAACAAGTGAGTTTTGGTGTCCTATGGCTTGTCCTATTTATAGGAATGGCCTAAGGATGCTTAAGGACGTTCTAGACAACTTCTAGGGGTTTCTAAGTGCTTAACTAGCCGTTAGGTACAAAGTTGTTGCTTTAACAACGACTAATTAATTAATTCTGCAGTTGCTGTCAGAGACCATCTCGGTCGACAAATGGTCGACCGAGACACCTACTCGGTCGAACTTTTGTCAACCGACAGGCTCTCTGGAACAAGTGATTTGCAACGTCTTTCATCAACTGCCAACTAACTTGTCTGTTGTGTCTAACGGCTACTTTGGATCTTTCTCGGTCGAGAAGATTGTCGACCGAGAGTGTCTCGGTCGAGGAGTTTTTCGACCGAGATTGATCCTGTTTCAAGGTTTCAATTTAGGCACTAATTATGTGTGTGAGTGTGCAAAAGTAATCCTATTTGAATGGGATGACTTGTCTAACTGTGGTGTTTATCTAGGGAGAATCTAACGCTTGATTTACATGCAATTCTAAGTACTTGTACATTATATTTTTGTACAAGTTTTTACAACAATTATTACATTGCATGAAAATATAAATATGTAAGCTTGTCGATTTTCCCTTGTTGCTTTGTCATCCTGCACACTCAAGTAGCTCGTTAGATTAATAAGAATGAAATGTTTGTCATAATCAAAACAAAGGGATTTATAGATGTCCATTTAGCCAACAATCTCCCCCTTTTTGAAGATGACAAACATTTCCAAAATATAAATAAAGGAAATATAAAACATATGAGTTTCATACCTTTAGATTACCTTTTGTAGCTTTTTCTCTTGTGTATAAAGTGTGTGCTTATTATTCCCCATGAATTATGGAACATGAAATCCAGATCATTTGGGAATATAGCAACTTTCAATGTAAAGCCAAGAGTTTATTTATGAAACTCATTAATTGAGTTTTACATAATTACTAAGTTTTAGTTTTATGTTTATCTCTCCCCCTTTGTCATTTCAAAAAGATAACCGTTTAAGAATAAAAACTCCCCCTTAATTAGATATCCCACCAAATCTAATGAAAAAGATGTCCATTTAAAAAATCAAAGTATCATGATGCAAAATAAGAGTTTTTGTTTAAGTAGCACAAATATCAAAGAATACATCTTCCAAAGGAGTGATAAGCAATTGCTTCCTAATTTTGTTAAATTGATCTAGTGGAAGCGGTTTTGTAAAAATATTAGCCATTTTTATCTTCAACATGATGAAGGGAAACATGATTCTTGGTTTATTGATTTGCAAATATATTCAGTTTTATTGCAGACTTGACAACAGAAACCTACTCGGTCGACGATCTTTCGACCGATAGTGTTCTCGGTCGAACAGTTTCTCGACCGAGAATGTGTCTGGATTTGTTTCATAACTGTTTTAAGTGATTGTGTCATAGATCCTTGTCAATTTTGCCACAATTTTAAAGGTTGCATTTTTTATTTATTACTCCCCTTATTTTGTATGCTCTACAATGATGATCTTATAATCCATATTTTGAAGATGTCTCACATGCTCTTTATAAAAATATCCATTGGAATCAAGTAAAGATGACCAATTTCATTAAAAGCATGTATTACAAACATAGAAAGATAGACACATCATATAGAGATGACTCATTACAATTATTCAAAAAGATATCATTACAATAACTCCAACACTTACTGGAAAGACTTAAGAATTACATCAATGTCAGGGTCTTTCCCAAGAAAAGGCTCAGTTCCATAATACTGGACCAAGGTTTGCCAATCTAGAGCACCTGTCTTAGTTAAAGCATATGCTTCCAAGAATGTAGGAACTCGGTCAAATCGGAAATGAGCGGCAATATCTTGCAGTTTCATGGATGAAAACTGAGTGTGCGTAAGATCCACAGATGGTGGAGGTGGAGTTTGATAATAGTTGTACGAAGGATTGTATGGATTGAGCATGCTAGGATTTAAAGAATACGGATATTCATCAGGTTGGTTTGGTGAAAGGGTTTGCATTCTTTGGTTTATATAAGTCATGGCATGATGGTTATAGTCTAGTTGTTTGCTAAGGTGATATTGGGAGCCAGCAATATAAGTAAGAGTGTTTTGAATGGGATAATGTGATAGGTTAGTAGGAGGAGGGGGTGGTGGTATGTCTTGATGAGATGTTTCTCCTTCTACTTCAGCCCTTTTATGACCAAAATCAATTCCCATTTTTTCTACTGTATTCTTACTTATTTTTTGTGGTCTACGCTCCCATGTATATCCCATATCCTCAAGTTGGGTCTTAAGGAAATGTTGAGTAATTTGGCATACAAAATCGGCATATGGAGGATTGCCAGAAAACTCAAGCATGTTTTTAAGAATGATGCGGATAAAATTTGTGGGAATACGTTGGATAATGGCATATATTAGACACATACGAAAAATAGGAACTTCAGACTTATTGGCTCTAGGATGTATGTTTGTTGAAACAATAAGGTTTATAATCCTAGCAGCTGGTTTGAGATTTATAGCATAATATGTGCCTCTATCTTCGTGACAGGTTGTATTAGATTGAAAAATGGTCCTTTTGATGTCACTAAGACTAATGGTATGGTCATCTTGGAGAAATTGGTTAAGGGGGTTTCCAGAAGTAAGGTCAAGGGTGTCTTGATATTCATCTATGTCAATATTTAGCATGTCAAGAATATCCCCTTCAGTAAATCGGAAGCTATGCCCATTGACCATAGTATAGAAGAAGATGGTTTCATTTTCAGAGTGAGAAATGAGGTTTGCATAGAATTCATTCACTACCTTGATGGAATAGGAAGGAAAAGAAGGGTTGATGAATTCTTTTAACTTTTGCACTTCGAAAAGGTCCTCCAAGTCGACGATGTTGATGAAGTCCATAACTTCAACTGGTCATCGTGGGAGAGGAGCTTTGGAGGAAAGCCGTAGATATCGATCACCAGCATCTCCATCGACGAAGGCAATGTCGTTGATGATCGTCAGTGGTGGAGTAGCTTCCCGAGCTTCCCTTCCTTTCCTGTCAGTGACCTTCTTCTTCCCACGAGCAGATGATGAGGCCATTGTGTTGCTTGAAGGTGGAGAAGAAGCAAGGAAGGCTTGGGGATGAGGATGCTAAAGAGTTGCACAAAAATGCACTAGAGAGAGCCTATGGAAGCAAGAGTATGCAAGTGTGAGGAAGTGACCCGTCTTTGGTTCCTTTTATAACAATCCAGCGACCTGGTCGGTCGACGATTCGTCGACCGAGCGTCCGCAACGGTCATGTTGCAGATGCGCCACTCGGCTCCCCAACGGTCATATAACGGTCATAAACGGTCATAACGGTCGGTTTACAACGGTCATATCCAACGGATATTTCTCGGTCGAACAATTGTCGACCGACATTGTCTCGGTCGAACATTTGTCGACCGAAAGTGTGTCCGATACTAAATCTGTCTAGATTCTGTCGGTCAAGAGAGAGGGGCTGACTGAAAGGTTTTCGGTCGAAGAGTTCATCGACCGACAGACTTACTGAGTATGAATTTGAAGCTGATTTTTAATGTAAGTGATAGACTCTATTTGTAGAGCACATATATAGATTTTCTAAGGGAGTTATATTGTGTTTTATTATTGACAATATTGGGACAAGTTGTGATCATAAATTAATTATTCTTTTAATCATAAAAGGATATCCAAATAGTTATTATGTCAAACTTATTTTAGGTCGAATTTGACTACGACCATAGCACCCCTTGGTCAAATTTTATTTTGACCAAGAGGCAGATTTTGCAGATTTTCAGATTGAATATATTGAGTATAATATCTGCATAAAATTTCATTAAATATCGAGCTGAAGCATAATACTTAATATGATTATTAATTGAAGGCACAATTAATTATCTCGAATCTTCAAAGATACCAATTTATGGATTTTTATTTTTATGTGTTGCAAGCAATAACATATAACCAATAAATCATTTTGCTTGCCTATATATTTTCATGAATCCATGCATACACTTATCATTATCTATGCGCACCCAATGATGAAAGCATGGTATAATGATAATAACAGTCATACAATGATAATTTCATCACATGATTAGTATATGAATAGACCAGAAGATACTTTGAACAATCATGTGAAGATAAGATTTTTTTTTTCTTTTCATTTGACTAAGCATGATTTCAGTTTAAACTTTAACACATCTAGGAAATAAACTAATATTAATTTCATTTTCATTTGGAGAGATGATTTCCAAAAATATATCCAGTCATCAATCAAAAGTAGATAGCAATTTCATCGGAAAAATAAATGCAGCAATTTTGTAGTAGACTGGAGAACAGTGATGGTCTCGGTCGATAATTGTTCGACCGATGGTCTTTCGGTCGACAGTTTTTCGACCGACAAGATTCCTGGAACTGTTAATAAAACATATTTGTGTGAGTTAACTATTTAGATATTTATTTGTAATCTCATTATGTTGAGTTGAGATAGACATAGAAGTATGCAACTAATGTCTCTGGTCATATCTCAACTTGATTCTGTTCATTTAGTTTGGAGGTTTTGGAACCCACACTAACTCGACATCTTTTCTCTTATAAGGACATGAAAAAGAGTAATGTCCAAGACGTGAGCAATAATGGCAACATATAGAATCAACCTCAAGTCGTTTTCTATGGTTTTGCTCTAGGTTGTTTTTCGGTACAAATGTATTTGTTCCTTTAGGTACATATATATATTGATGGGTTTGTGACCTTTTCCAACTAGGTTGATAGGACTTTCCTTTAGGCTTATAACCTAGTCCTCTTCTCCCAATTTGATGATAGGAATTATCTAAGATTTGATCAAGAATGCCATTATTATTTAAATTACTGACTTTTTGTTGTAACTTGACAATCTCTTCCATTCTCTTCTTAATATCTAGTTTTGCTTGATCTAGATTAGATGACAATAAATTTCTTTCTTTGACAATGGAATCATAATCTAGATGGTTGCACAAAATAGGTTGTTTTTGAAGATCATTCACTTGTCTTTGCAAATTATTTTTCTCTAAAGAAAGTAGATTACAATTTGCCTCTATAGATTTTATATTAATATCATGATCTTCAATGATCTTTTTAAGATCTTCATTTTCGGATGTAATAGCAAGAAGTTTAGCATGTAATTCATCATTTTCTTTATTTGACTTCTTTAATTTCTTCTTGCATTCAACATATTTAATATGTGTTTCTTCAAGGCTAGCAACTAGTTCTTCTTTAGATAAATCAAAAAGACTTACCTCTTCTTCTTCTTCCTCGCTAGTTGTAGCAATGAGACAATCTCTGTTCTCATCTTCCTTCTTAGATCTCCATGGGCATCCAGTTGTTGGGTGGCTTGTACCTAAGCACCAATTGCAATATGTTGTAGCTTTGTCCAACCAGCACCTTTTGTTGTGGTTGTAATCACCACTACCCTCCATTCTTCAAGACCTTGTTAGGGTTCCTTGAAGCCCGCTCTGATACCAATTGAAAAACTACTAGAGGGGGGGTGAATAGAGTTTTTGAATTATTTTAACAATTTATTGAATTCAAACAACCACAATTGAAATTAGAAGAAAGAGACAGGTGTTTAGAGTGGCTCCAACTATAGCAAATACTATAGTTGTCAGTCCACTACCCGGTTGCTTACCCAACCGGGATTTGAAAGTATTTATTTTATTACCTCTCGAGGATTTATACAAAATACAATACTTTCCTTTACACCCTTTGAACAGCCTTCACCCTGAAGTAGGTGCACCAACTTTGAGGTAGCCTTCTATGAAGTAACTCCAAGCTCCCCCTTGAAGTAGCCTTCCTCTCTAGAAGTAACCTCCCGTTGCACCAGCCTTCTGAAGTAGATCAAAGTCTCCTTCTTCGCCAAGAAGATCTTCACCCTCTCCAATCCGCAACCTCCAACCTAGGAGTAGCAAGGAGAGTACAAACAATAATAGGGAACAAGAAAGGAAATAGAAATTACAACTTATCCTTTAGAGCCCAAGGCTTGATTTGCCTAGATCAAGCGTATAGATCTCCTAACCAAGTATGTGAACTTGTGATTGCAGTGGGTAGGAGATACTAGCCTATAGGACACGAATTATGAGCTAAGGAATGAAATGGCCAATTGTCACAATGCTCAAATTGCTCACAAACAGATTGCACAAAGTATACTCAAAGGTTTCTCAAGTGTAGCAAGTGTAAAACAAGTGAGTTTAGGTGTCCTATGGCTTGTCCTATTTATAGGAATGGCCTAAGGATGCTCAAGGACGTTCTAGACAACTTCTAGGGGTTTCTAAGTGCTTAACTAGCCGTTAGGTACAAAGTTGTTGCTTTAACAACGGCTAATTAATTAATTCTGCAGTTGCTGTCAGAGACCATCTCGGTCGACAAATGGTCGACCGAGACACCTACTCGGTCGAACTTTTGTCGACCGACAGGCTCTCTGGAACAAGTGATTTGCAACGTCTTTCATCAACTGCCAACTAACTTGTCTGTTGTGTCTAACGGCTACTTTGGATCTTTCTCGGTCGAGAAGATTGTCGACCGAGAGTGTCTCGGTCGAGGAGTTTGTCGACCGAGATTGATCCTGTTTCAAGGTTTCAATTTAGGCACTAATTATGTGTGTGAGTGTGCAAAAGTAATCCTATTTGAATGGAATGACTTGTCTAACTATGGTGTTTAGCTAGGGAGAATCTAACGCTTGATTTACATGCAATTCTAAGTACTTGTACATTATATTTTTGTACAAGTTTTTACAACAATTATTACATTGCATGAAAATATAAATATGTAAGCTTGTCGATTTTCCCTTGTTGCTTTGTCATCCTGCACACTCAAGTAGCTCGTTAGATTAATAAGAATGAAATGTTTGTCATAATCAAAACAAAGGGATTTATAGATGTCCATTTAGCCAACAATCTCCCCCTTTTTGAAGATGACAAACATTTCCAAAATATAAATAAAGGAAATATAAAACATATGAGTTTCATACCTTTAGATTACCTTTTGTAGCTTTTTCTCTTGTGTATAAAGTGTGTGCTTATTATTCCCCATGAATTATGGAACATGAAATCCAGATCATTTGGGAATATAACAACTTTCAATGTAAAGCCAAGAGTTTATTTATGAAACTCATTAATTGAGTTTTACATAATTACTAAGTTTTAGTTTTATGTTTATCTCTCTCCCTTTGTCATTTCAAAAAGATAACCGTTTAAGAATAAAAACTCCCCCTTAATTAGATATCCCACCAAATCTAATGAAAAAGATGTCCATTTAAAAAATCAAAGTATCATGATGCAAAATAAGAGTTTTTGTTTAAGTAGCACAAATATCAAAGAATACATCTTCCAAAGGAGTGATAAGCAATTGCTTCCCAATTTTGTTAAATTGATCTAGTGGAAGCGGTTTTGTAAAAATATTAGCCATTTTTATCTTCAACATGATGAAGGGAAACATGATTCTTGGTTTATTGATTTGCAAATATATTCAGTTTTATTGCAGACTTGACAACAGAAACCTGCTCGGTCGACGATCTTTCGACCGATAGTGTTCTCAGTCGAACAGTTTCTCGACCGAGAATGTGTCTGGATTTGTTTCATAACTGTTTTAAGTGATTGTGTCATAGATCCTTGTCAATTTTGTCACAATTTTAAAGGTTGCATTTTTTATTTATTACTCCCCTTATTTTGTATGCTCTACAATGATGATCTTATAATCCATATTTTGAAGATGTCTCACATGCTCTTTATAAAAATATCCATTGGAATCAAGTAAAGATGACCAATTTCATTAAAAGCATGTATTACAAACATAGAAAGATAGACACATCATATAGAGATGACTCATTACAATTATTCAAAAAGATATCATTACAATAACTCCAACACTTACTGGAAAGACTTAAGAATTACATCAATGTCAGGGTCTTTCCCAAGAAAAGGCTCAGTTCCATAATACTGGACCAAGGTTTGCCAATCTAGAGCACCTGTCTTAGTTAAAGCATATGCTTCCAAGAATGTAGGAACTCGGTCAAATCAGAAATGAGCGGCAATATCTTGTAGTTTCATGGATGAAAACTGAGTGTGCATAAGATCCACAGATGGTGGAGGTGGAGTTTGATAATAGTTGTACGAAGGATTGTATGGATTGAGCATGCCAGGATTTAAAGAATACGGATATTCATCAGGTTGGTTTGGTGAAAGGGTTTGCATTCTTTGGTTTATATAAGTCATGGCATGATGGTTATAGTCTAGTTGTTTGCTAAGGTGATATTGGGAGCCAGCAATATAAGTAAGAGTGTTTTGAATGGGATCATGTGATAGGTTAGTAGGAGGAGGGGGTGGTGGTATGTCTTGATGAGATGTTTCTCCTTCTACTTCAGCCCTTTTATGACCAAAATCAATTCCCATTTTTTCTACTGTATTCTTACTTATTTTTTGTGGTCTACGCTCCCATGTATATCCCATATCCTCAAGTTGGGTCTTAAGGAAATGTTGAGTAATTTGGCATACAAAATCGGCATATGGAGGATTGCCAGAAAACTCAAGCATGTTTTTAAGAATGATGCGGATAAAATTTGTGGGAATACGTTGGATAATGGCATATATTAGACACATACGAAAAATAGGAACTTCAGACTTATTGGCTCTAGGATGTATGTTTGTTGAAACAATAAGGTTTATAATCCTAGCAGCTGGTTTGAGATTTATAGCATAATATGTGCCTCTATCTTCGTGACAGGTTGTATTAGATTGAAAAATGGTCCTTTTGATGTCACTAAGACTAATGGTATGGTCATCTTGGAGAAATTGGTTAAGGGGGTTTCCAGAAGTAAGGTCAAGGGTGTCTTGATATTCATCTATGTCAATATTTAGCATGTCAAGAATATCCCCTTCAGTAAATCGGAAGCTATGCCCATTGACCATAGTATAGAAGAAGATGGTTTCATTTTCAGAGTGAGAAATGAGGTTTGCATAGAATTCATTCACTACCTTGATGGAATAGGAAGGAAAAGAAGGGTTGATGAATTCTTTTAACTTTTGCACTTCGAAAAGGTCCTCCAAGTAGACGATGTTGATGAAGTCCATAACTTCAACTAGTCATCGTGGGAGAGGAGCTTTGGAGGAAAGTTGTAGATATCGATCACCATCATCTCCATCGACGAAGGCAATGTCGTTGATGATCGTCAGTGGTGGAGTAGCTTCCCGAGCTTCCCTTCCTTTCCTATCGGCGACCTTCTTCTTCCCACGAGCAGATGATGAGGCCATTGTGTTGCTTGAAGGTGGAGAAGAAACAAGGAAGGCTTGGGGATGAGGATGCTAAAGAGTTGCACAAAAATGCACTAGAGAGAGCCTATGGAAGCAAGAGTATGCAAGTGTGAGGAAGTGACCCGTCTTTGGTTCCTTTTATAACAATCCAGCGACCTGGTCGGTCGACGATTCGTCGACCGAGCGTCCGCAACGGTCATGTTGCATACGCGCCACTCGGCTCCCCAACGGTCATATAACGGTCATAAACGGTCATAACGGTCGGTTTACAACGGTCATATCCAACGGCTATTTCTCGGTCGAACAATTGTCGACCGACATTGTCTCGGTCGAACATTT
This sequence comes from Alisma plantago-aquatica, assembly GCA_963693085.1. Classification (NCBI taxonomy): domain Eukaryota; kingdom Viridiplantae; phylum Streptophyta; class Magnoliopsida; order Alismatales; family Alismataceae; genus Alisma; species Alisma plantago-aquatica. The sequence goes on from OY856409.1 coordinate 870,157,992, forward strand.
GTCGACCGAAAGTGTGTCTGATACTAAATCTGTCTAGATTCTGTCGGTCGAGAGAGAGGGGCTGACCGAAAGGTTTTTGGTCGAAGAGTTCGTCGACCGACAGACTTACTGAGTATGAATTTGAAGCTGATTTTTAATGTAAGTGATAGACTCTATTTGTAGAGCACATATATAGATTTTCTAAGGGAGTTATATTGTGTTTTATTATTGACAATATTGGGACAAGTTGTGATCATAAATTAATTATTATTTTAATCATAAAAGGATATCCAAATAGTTATTATGTCAAACTTATTTTAGGTCGAATTTGACTACGACCATAGCGCCCCTTGGTCAAATTTTATTTTGACCAAGAGGCAGATTTTGCAGATTTTCAGATTGAATATATTGAGTATAATATCTGCATAAAATTTAATTAAATATCGAGTTGAAGCATAATACTTAATATGATTCTTAATTGAAGGCACAATTAATTATCTCGAATCTTCAAAGATACCAATTTATGGATTTTTATTTTTATGTGTTGCAAGCAATAACATATAACCAATAAATCATTTTGCTTGCCTATATATTTTCATGAATCCATGCATACACTTATCATTATCTATGCGCACCCAATGATGAAAGCATGGTATAATGATAATAACAGTCATACAATGATAATTTCATCACATGATTAGTATATGAATAGACCAGAAGATACTTTGAACAATCATGTGAAAATAAGAATTTTTTTTTTCTTTTCATTTGACTAAGCATGATTTCAGTTTAAACTTTAACACATCTAGGAAATAAACTAATATTAATTTCATTTTCATTTGTAGAGATGATTTCCAAAAATATATCCAGTCATCAATCAAAAGTAGATAGCAATTTCATCGGAAAAATAAATGCAGCAATTTTGTAGTAGACTGGAGAACAGTGATGGTCTCGGTCGATAATTGTTCGACCGATGGTCTTTCGGTCGACAGTTTTTCGACCGACAAGGTTCCTGGAACTGTTAATAAAACATATTTGTGTGAGTTAACTATTTAGATATTTATTTGTAATCTCATTATGTTGAGTTGAGATAGACATAGAAGTATGCAACTAATGTCTCTGGTCATATCTCAACTTGATTCTGTTCATTTAGTTTGGAGGTTTTGGAACCCACACTAACTCGACATCTTTTCTCTTATAAGGACATGAAAAAGAGTAATGTCCAAGACGTGAGCAATAATGGCAACATATAGAATCAACCTCAAGTCGTTTTCTATGGTTTTGCTCTAGGTTGTTTTTCGGTACAAATGTATTTGTTCCTTTAGGTACATATATATATTGATGGGTTTGTGACCTTTTCCAACTAGGTTGATAGGACTTTCCTTTAGGCTTATAACCTAGTCCTCTTCTCCCAATTTGATGATAGGAATTATCTAAGATTTGATCAAGAATGCCATTATTATTTAAATTACTGACTTTTTGTTGTAACTTGACAATCTCTTCCATTCTCTTCTTAATATCTAGTTTTGCTTGATCTAGATTAGATGACAATAAATTTCTTTCTTTGACAATAGAATCATAATCTAGATGGTTGCACAAAATAGGTTGTTTTTGAAGATCATTCACTTGTCTTTGCAAATTATTTTTCTCTAAAGAAAGTAGATTACAATTTGCCTCTATAGATTTTATATTAATATCATGATCTTCAATGATCTTTTTAAGATCTTCGTTTTCGGATGTAATAGCAAGAAGTTTAGCATGTAATTCATCATTTGCTTTATTTGACTTCTTTAATTTCTTCTTGCATTCAACATATTTAATATGTGTTTCTTCAAGGCTAGCAACCAGTTCTTCTTTAGATAAATCAAAAAGACTTACCTCTTCTTCTTCTTCCTCGCTAGTCGTAGCAATGAGACAATCTCTGTTCTCATCTTCCTTCTTAGATCTCCATGGGAATCCAGTTGTTGGGTGGCTTGTACCTAAGCACCAATTGCAATATGTTGTAGCTTTGTCCAAGCAGCACCTTTTGTTGTGGTTGTAATCACCACTACCCTCCATTCTTCAAGACCTTGTTAGGGTTCCTTGAAGCCCGCTCTGATACCAATTGAAAAACTACTAGAGGGGGGGTGAATAGAGTTTTTGAATTATTTTAACAATTTATTGAATTCAAACAACCACAATTGAAATTAGAAGAAAGAGACAGGTGTTTAGAGTGGCTCCAACTATAGCAAATACTATAGTTGTCAGTCCACTACCCGGTTGCTTACCCAACCGGGATTTGAAAGTATATATTTTATTACCTCTCGAGGATTTATACAAAATACAATACTTTCCTTTACACCCTTTGAACAGCCTTCACCCTGAAGTAGGTGCACCAACTTTGAGGTAGCCTTCTATGAAGTAACTCCAAGCTCCCCCTTGAAGTAGCCTTCCTCTCTAGAAGTAACCTCCCGTTGCACCAGCCTTCTGAAGTAGCTCAAAGTCTCCTTCTTCGCCAAGAAGATCTTCACCCTCTCCAATCCGCAACCTCCAACCTAGGAGTAGCAAGGAGAGTACAAACAATAATAGGGAACAAGAAAGGAAATAGAAATTACAACTTATCCTTTAGAGCCCAAGGCTTGATTTGCCTAGATCAAGCGTATAGATCTCCTAACCAAGTATGTGAACTTGTGATTGCAGTGGGTAGGAGATACTAGCCTATAGGACACGAATTATGAGCTAAGGAATGAAATGGCCAATTGTCACAATGCTCAAATTGCTCACAAACAGATTGCACAAAGTATACTCAAAGGTTTCTCAAGTGTAGCAAGTGTAAAACAAGTGAGTTTAGGTGTCCTATGGCTTGTCCTATTTATAGGAATGGCCTAAGGATGCTTAAGGACGTTCTAGACAACTTCTAGGGGTTTCTAAGTGCTTAACTAGCTGTTAGGTACAAAGTTGTTGCTTTAACAACGGCTAATTAATTAATTATGCAGTTGCTATCAGAGACCATCTCGGTCGACAAATGGTCGACCGAGACACCTACTCGGTCGAACTTTTGTCGACCGACAGGCTCTCTGGAACAAGTGATTTGCAACGTCTTTCATCAACTGCCAACTAACTTGTCTGTTGTGTCTAACGGCTACTTTGGATCTTTCTCGGTCGAGAAGATTGTCGACCGAGAGTGTCTCGGTCGAGGAGTTTGTCGACCGAGATTGATCCTGTTTCAAGGTTTCAATTTAGGCACTAATTATGTGTGTGAGTGTGCAAAAGTAATCCTATTTGAATGGGATGACTTGTCTAACTGTGGTGTTTAGCTAGGGAGAATCTAACGCTTGATTTACATGCAATTCTAAGTACTTGTACATTATATTTTTGTACAAGTTTTTACAACAATTATTACATTGCATGAAAATATAAATATGTAAGCTTGTCGATTTTCCCTTTTTGCTTTGTCATCCTGCACACTCAAGTAGCTCGTTAGATTAATAAGAATGAAATGTTTGTCATAATCAAAACAAAGGGATTTATAGATGTCCATTTAGCCAACAGGAACCATAGGCTGCAACCCTGTTGCATCTCTTCCAGCCATAGTGATGGCTTAACCTGATGAATAATATGTATAGGGAAGAAGGAGGTAGTGGGCGGCTAGGGAAAGTGTTAAGGGAAGATGACCCTTGAAGATATAGGGGAGAAGAAAGGGAATAGGGAACGGAGACATGAAGGGGGGAGAACGACTCCCAGTTACTGATTGAACGCGACATCCATTGTGAGGAAAATGGGGGTGTAATGTAGAGGAGTCTCACGTGTTACACAATTGAAGAAAATGAAAGGGAGCATTAGGGAAAGAAATATTGTGGTCACTTAAGTGGTCCATTAATACCTATGTTGACTATATGTTTCCTTCTTAATCTAAGTATAGGAAGCATTTACCCTTCATTTCACCTCCAATTTGCAAGGTAGACTAATTAAGATATAAGGAGTTAGAATTTAACATTTGTTTCATATTTTGAAAATGTTTGATGTTATTTTTTTAAGTATTCACTTAATGTATTGCTTTGTCATAGCTATTTATGGCTTTTATTTTCATATTTAATACATTTTCTTTAATCACATACACGTAGGATATTTTAGAGAGTCCACTTTATTATTTAGTTCATTAATTCCTACTATTACTTTTTGTGATGGATATTTTACTTTTAGACCCTTTATATAGACTATATTATGTGTGAAACACATTAAAACTAAACACAAATTCATATTAATATTAAAGTGTTATAATTTTTGGACAAAAATGATTTCTATTATTTTGATGAAAAATTTTCTAACAAAAGAAGAGGGATTTGTAAGGTACCCAAATTTGGGTATGTTATAACACTCCACCCCTTAAAAAGGATTTCGTCCATGAAATCCACATATCGCTAACCATGCAAACTAACACAACTTCTAAGCCAACCTAAGGGTTTCTAGTTTCTCTTACTATAGTAGATCATGCCATACATCCCATATTACTGTTATAGTCCATCCTCAAATTGGAACTATAATACTCCCTCAAGACGTCATCATTAGTCTTAATGTACACATCTTGGGTTGTCCTCCTAGTATTGCATTCACTATGGCCACATACATTGCCATGATGATTTCAATATCTGCTTTTCATTGTCATGAGATTACTTACTTGTGTTCTATAGGATTTACTACCACTTCTATTATTCCATCATTTAAATTTGAATGATCGTATTTTTATAAGTAAAGATAGATCTTCAAAATTTATTTAATTAGAGATGTAACATGTCTACATTGGAATTTTAGCCAATCTCATAGTGTGAATGGTGGAGCCTAGTTGGACAGAGTAGATATACCAAAATGTGATAATTTATGCTACTTCGGTTCTATTATTCAAATATATGGGATGTCCAAAATAACATTTGTCACATGATCACTTTAGGATGGTTGAAATGGAGGAATGCAACTGGATTATTATGTGATCGGAAGATCCCTCTCTGACTAAAAAGCATGTTTTATAGAACAACTATACGGCCAACCATGCTCTATGGGAGTGAATGTTGTGTGGTGAAGAAACAAGGTCTCCACAAGATGAATGTAGCTGAAATGTGTATGCTGAGATGGATGTCTGGGAAGATAAGAAAATATCACTTGAGAAATGACTATATTAGGAATTAAGTGGGGGTGGCAAGCATTGAGGATAAGTTGCGCGAGGGCCGACTCATATGGCATGAACATGTGCAACATAGACCGAATAATGCGCCTACATGAAGCAATTCTATTGAGACAAACACAATTAATAGAAGAAGTGGAAGGCTTAAATTAACATGGGAAGATCTTATAAAGAGAGATTTTGAATCTCTACATCTTGACCAAAATATGATCCATGATAGAGCTTAATGGAAACAAAGGATTCATGTAGCCGACCTCAACATAGTTAGGACAGAGGCTTAGATGAAGATGATGATGTTACATTTATGGTGGTATGTTTAGTAAGTCATACTCATTAATCCTTATTAGGGGGTATCTAAATTCATTTTGAAATTAGTACTAAAAGTTACCCAGGTGTTTTTTCCCTTAAGTTAAGCTACACTCCTATGTGTAAGAAAAAGAACTCCACCCCTTAAAAAGATCAATCTATAACTTATATAATAATCTAGAGAGAAACAAGAAGGATCAACTAGGAATTCTTTCTCTTCCTCATACTCTAAATACCAAACATAGACCTAGGGTCTCAAGGTTGATTCTGCCAGTCAAATGTTTCTTCACTAATAGGTTAGTATACTACTTAAGCTTTCCTGGTGGTGACTTGGTCCTAAAAAACTTTGATAAAATTTGGAAACTTTACATTTTGTACATATAATGTAATATTGAAAATAAGTCTAGTGATAACGATTTGTGGTGAAATCCAAAATTGGCTCCAAAATTCAATCTGATAACCATGTCAAACACCCTTTACAACCCAACACATATATTTTCTTGCTATCATCACTTCATTCTATAAAAGGGGTCTAATAATTAATGCAACTTAAGAGTACATACCAACATATCTCTAGTCTATAGCATAGAATGAGGGGAAAAGGTTTCTTATTGCATATATTCAACTTCTATTATGCTATAATAATGCACGACATCTACCATTATTCTTAACCTCACTCCAAGCATGACTTATACCATCCTACCTTAAGACTATGGGTAGTTATATGATTTCCCAACCAGTATAGGAAGAAATTTAGGATTTTCCCATCAGTATCTAGTTTACAACCATAGTGCCTTTACGAGATAAGGTAACCTATATAGTCAAGTTACTCATCTCAATCACTAGATGAACCAAATACAACTTTGCAAATGGGAGAGGTGAAAACATAAGGATATCTACTAAAACATCTAGCTTTCATTAATCAATTCTAATGCATGAGGCATAACAATCCCAATGAGGGTGGTATCTAACCCTTAGATAGATGGCATTGGGGTATAATTATGCTGAAATCCTCATGTTGAAGGCAAGGCATGCCTTACTATAGTTGAGCCAGTTTAGAATATGAATTTATATCAAATGAATCATCTCAACCATAAAAATTAATCAAGATTTTGTGGTTTTCATTCATGCACGCTCAGTAACCAAAGTGAACATATGCTAGGCATGCTAGAACAACAACAAAGTCAAAGGGTATAAGGTGAGAACCAGAGTTATGACTAGCTATAAGTGTCCAAATCAACCTACACTTAGTGTAGTCTAGATAGTCTCTCAGAAACTAGGAGATATGATGTATCACTAGAACAGTCAATCCCTACATAGTGATAGTTACACCTTCATACAGAGGGTAGGGTTATAAAGGTTTGTCAAGTACTATGTATCAACCACCGTTATGGTGCGAGAAGATGTAATGACCACTTTAGAAGGGATTGAAACCCTAATTGGTACACCACTACAAGGAAATAAGTATATATATAACCTCTAAAGGGTCACCTAACTACCTAATAAGGGAACATTTTGAGGATCTTAAAATACTAAAGTTGCTGACTGCTTAGGCTCTAATACCATTTTGTAAGGAGCGGGGCCCAATAGTGGGCCCAATCAGTGATACAAACATGAGACATCAAAATTTTAAGAAGTGGAAAACATAACCATTTATAAAGCTACGATATATTCTCTATACATGCAATCTTTGCCCTAAAGGGTGGTACAAAAAGATGAAAATGTTACATATATATACGCATAAGCCCATATGCATAGGGCGACAAGGCTATCTCAAGTTGTCCTTATGTTCACCAATGAGCTCACGATCATCTTGAGTCTTTTTCCTATAAATCACCTACACTTGGGTGGAGGGAACACCCAGAAAAATAGGAAAACAAGATATGTATCAACAAAAGTTGAGTATGTACATTTAAAAATATTTTGGGTATTTAAATGGACCAAAAGAGCAAAAGAGATGTTTCCATATAAAGGAGGGCCATCAAAAGATAAGTTAGTTCCAACAAGAGATATTTCAAGAAAATTATTCCCAAAAGAATGAGGCATATAAATAAACAAGAGGTATACACATCTTTCCATTAACCATTCATAATATCACAACAATCATAATCAATTCACATGTAGATGTATATTGACTAACGATAGCTATAGTAGGGCCAAGACACCACTAATTTGTTGGCCTAAGTAAAATGGGTGGAAAATCACACTCTAGGCGGAAAAGCACGCCTCTGTATATAAAAAGGTGCAAAAGCAAACCCCGAACGGAAAAGCACACCCTAATGGTTACGCATAAGCATCTACGGAAGTTATCTAGTCAAATTATGTAACATGCATAAATAGAGTGGCAAGATCATCATTCACCATTCAAATTTACAAGTATAAAAAACAAAGTAGGTGGGGTCATAGAAACTAGGCAACAAAATATTCATCAAGCATTATGTAATCATATTATTCAGTATTAGGGAATAAAGAATTTGCAACGTGGATAAATAAAAGGAGACAATATTCAAAAGATGCCTCATTGTAAGGAGATTTATGTCAAAGTATGCCCACAATTAATTAGGAAGGAGTACATACCTAATATTCAAGGCTAACAATATCTCTAGGGGTCAGTTTCATAGTTCATCCTTCTCAACCTAAAAGTATTCCACACACCCATTTGACCAAAAATGTTGAATGATAACTAGAGTATATGTAAACCCATTATTGGTTACCTAATTTGGGTTAGGGCTCTTAAATCTTTGAAGTTTGCATATATTACTTATAGGAATATCTAGGGTTATATATGACATATCTCTATGTATATTACTCATATTCTCATAGTTGGATCTCAGTATGCATATGAATATAAGTATATTTATATAGTGATATAAACTAAAGCAGATTCATATGGTACATGGGTATGAAATCAGAATACTTCTAAATTAGTTACGGTCCATTGGCATTATTCATTATCTGACTATCAAAACTTTTTAGAATTTCACTAAAAACAAGTATGCTAATGTGTAAACCTATATAATCATCAGTAGGTAACCGACCCAACAGTCCAAATTATACTTGTATTTTTATAGAATGTCTTCAATTAGTATTGGATTCCCTATTTCCTTAGGTATGTATTAACTTCTCTTCTACAAATAGATCATACATTATATAAAAAATAATAATATATATGACAAGCTAACATATAAATAATATAATATACCTACATATGCAACAATTTCTTAAGAGACAATGCACGGATACGGATTACTATCTAAGTTCTATGATTTATAGTAGTATTTTAACATAAATACTCATCAATCTAACATGATATAGCTCTTGAATAACTCAATCTAGGTAGTGTTTGTATCTTTATTATTTATTAACTCAATTAGTGCCTTAATACGGTTTTTCTAAGACTGAGATCATAGTAGCTTACCAGCAAACTAATTTATATGCACTTATATATGAGGATTTGTTTCCTGAGTTGTTGCTTTGTCAAAACTCCATTGTCGGATGATTGTAACAAAACTAGGGTAATGTAGGGGTGGCAATAATCCATATCCCAGTTGTGACTACTAGAGACTTTGGTGGCTACGACAACCATGGATGTAGGCCTTTGCCAACACTGGTGATGTAGCAAGTCCAAGGAATAGAGCGCTAGGGGTTCTGGGTTGAGGACGATGGGGGTAGGACGTAGCAGAAGAAGTACAGTATGAGGATGAGGTAATTGTGAGCATGTGAGGGATGTTTCTTGGAGACACTCGACGGTGATGGTTTTGCAAGAGCTAATGAACACTAAAGACAGAGAAGATATCTAAAGATTTTGAGGCCATCGCTAGTCCTTACAATGGTGGCAGGTTGGCCTTACTTTTCATTCAATGTTAGGGAGAAGGAGGGTGATGGCTGGTACAGTGTTCATTGTGCCGGATCACATGGGAGGAGGAGGTGATGATGAGATTGTTAGACGCACCATAGGTAGAGGAAGGTAGGGAGGATGGAGGAGAAGATGGCCAATGAAAAGTTTCCTATCACATTACTACTGGGCCCAGAGAAGAAATGATAGGTCGTAGTCACTGTTGCATCTCTCCTAGCCCTAGCACCAGCTTAACCTGATGAACCACAAGTGTAAGGAAGAAGGAGGCGGTGGACATCCAGGGTTAGTGTCAAGGGAAGACGACCCATGGAGATATAGGGGAGAAGAAAGGGAAGAGGGGGCAAATACATGAAGGGGGGAAATCGGCCGCCGGTTACCCATTGAACGTTGCATCCATTGTAAGGAAAATAGGGAGTAATGTAGAGGAGTCTCATGTGTTACATAATTAAAAGACAATGAAATGGAAAATTAGGGAAAGAAGTAATGTGGTCACTTAAGTGATCCATTAATACATATGTTGACTATATGTTTCTTTCATAATCTAAGTATGGGAAGTATTTAACCTTCATTTGACCTTCAATTTGAAAGGTAGACTAATTAAGATACAATGAGTTCAAATTTAACACTTGTTTCATGTTTTGAAAATGTTTGATGTTATTTTGTTAAGTATTCACTCAATGTACCAATTCCTTTGTCATAGTTATTTGTGGCATTTATTTTCATATTTAATACATGTTCTTTAATCACATACTTGTAGGATTCTTTAGGGAATCAAACTTATTATTTAGTTCATTACTTCCTACTATTTATTTTTATGATGTATATTTTTCTTTTAGACCCCTTTATATAGACTATATGTGTGAAACACATTAAAACTAAACACAAATTCATATTAAAATTATTGCATTATAATATTTAGACAAAAATGATTTCTATTATTTTGATGAAAAAAATTCTAACAAAAAGAATAGGGATGTTTAAGGTACCCAAATTTTGGTAGGTTACAACAATCCACCCTTCAAAAAGGATTTCGTCCCCAAAATTAACACATCGCTAACCATACAAATTAACTCATACTTCTAAGCCAACCTAAGGGTTTCTAGTTTCTCTTGCTATAGTAGATCATACCAGACATCCCATGTTACTATTATAGTCCATCCTCTAGGTGGAATTGTAATACTCCCTACAAGACGTCATCATTAGTCATCTCATACACATCATGGGTTGTCCTCCTAGTATTGCATTCATTATGACCACTTGCATTGCCATGTTGATTTCACTATCTGCTTTCCATTTTCATTAGATTACTCACTTGTACTCTATGGGATTTACTACTACTTTTATTTTTCCATCATTTAAATTTGAATGATCAAATTTTTATAAGTGAAGATAGATCTTCAAAATTAATTTTGATTAGAGATATAACATTTATGCATTTCAATTTCAAAAAATCTTGCAGTGTGGATGGTGGATCCAAGTTGGACGGAGTATATATACCAAAAAAGTGATAAATTTTGTTACTTGGGTTGTATTATTCAAATAGATGGGGATGATATAAAATTACATTTTTTACATGATCACTACAGGATGCTTGAATAGGAGGAGTGCAACTAGAGTATTATTTTATTAGAAGATCCCTCTCAGACTAAAAATCAAGGTTTATAGAACAGCTATATAGCCAGCCATGCTTTATGGGAGTGAATGTTGGGAGGTGAAGAAACAAGGTCTCTACAAGATCAACGTGGCTGAAATTGTTGGTATGTATGCCCAGATAGCCAATCATATGTTGATTGTAATGGAATATTGCATAAAGGATTTGATTAATAATAATAAAGGCAAGCTTTTAATTCATTCTATTTCACTCAATTATGAGATAATGAGGAAACATAATGAATATCTAGAGAATGATAATTACTCAATGATGTATTTCTTCAAGTACGTGACTTGAACAATGAGATCATACAGATGTTAAGTGTATATACATTCTTATCATGTCCATTGAATGTTATTGTGGAAGGCTAATAGACAATGGTGATACATAAGACTATAGTGTGTGTTGGTTGATGACACAATTTCATTAGTCATGATATGTGATATCAAACCAAGCACATAGATACTTCTTAGAGAATAGTGTATCAGACAGACCCACCTTGAGAGTGACACATGGAAACCAAACTTGGTGGTCATAGTCACAGTGAAGATGGTGATTGTGGTTCTCAGACCTGAAGTCACTACACTCATCACATGTCATTTAGTATACTTTGACATCATCTAACGTAACCCTGAATAAGGATTGTCATAACAGTGATGATTGGGTAGTTGTGACACATGGGGATTGATAGTGAGTGATGTGGATGGGTTTGTCCCTCCTACTGGAGTTTGATATCCTAGCCACTTGATAAGCGAGACTGAGAAAAGCATGTGCATGCACATGTGAATCAATATATGATATTGAGGTCAGATATATCTCAAACAGTCTGCTCTAGATTCAAGGAACACAGATTGAACATTGAGAGGATATATAGTCCAGTCAAGTTCATTTCAGATATCAGAGACAAAGGAATTATGCAATCATTGTAACACCTTACACATATTGTAGGTTAAATTTGTTATCCAACTTTCCATTCACTTGGGTAGAAATAATATGTGACTAGGCATCACTCTTTGCTTGTGATGTTATAAACTAGTTATGGACATTCCTTGCCAACATGATATGGGACCTATAGGGTCACACACATAGGAATTCATCTAGAAGAGGAGCTTAATCATGAATGATAATTGAATTGATTACTAAAGTGTTTAGGTATTCAATTTGAGCAACAAATCATCTTACTAGACTCCCAACCCATCGGCTCATGTGATGAAATGACCGAATGGAGTGTCAAGTTGATTAGAAATTGAATTGGTGAATTCTTCCTTAACAGGGGCGTGAGCTGGGGTCGTGAGATGATTGTCTCATATGGTGAGATGTCTAATTCATGGAGAAATTTGATAGCATCAAGGATTAGTGTTGACCTCATGTTGTGCATTAATTGGATTAAAATTGCCAATTTATATGCAATTAGGAAACATGGTGAAATGACCAGTTGGTTGAGCAAACCGATTGGCTCACATGTCAACCATCGGTTTGCTTGATGAACCGACCAGTTCTCCACTTGTAGTTGCAAATTTTTTAATATTTCGGTCCCTTCCACTCTCACACGGATGGGAAATCCTGACCCTAACCCCTCTTATAAATAGAAGGGTATTGTGGGCTTCTCAGACACAACTCAATTGCCTCTGACAATTGTTAGTCCTCTTTGGTTGTGGTAACTGAGAGAACTCAAGAAAGTCTTACCCGATAAAGGGAGGGATAGAAAGGGAGAACAATTGTGGGAGAGCAAGTTGGTGACTAGTACACCAACCAGAGGGACAACTCCTTCCTATCAGTTCTAGTAGAATGATAGGAGTTCTAGGGGGTTCGTGTGGACTACCATATTTTCAACTTGTCCATTACCCATCGCTAGGAGGAGAACGTCAGCCTATAGTCTGTGGTGGAGTTGTTGCAGATGTTGTCTGAGTTTGTTGTTCATGGTGGAGATCAAGAACTAATGTAGATGAGTCCTAATGCAACTAGGAGTGCACAACTACTACAATGAGTTATAGTCACTAGACTTTCTCCAAGACTAGGTATGAACTCGTTAAACCATCATTTCCATTACATAGTTGTTGATGCGATCGTGTTGTTCTAGGGAATATGGATAGATAATGTTTTGTTTCTGATGCTTACTCTATGCCCATATTTCCCTACAATGGTATCAGAGCCACATCAATTTACTATGTTTTGGGATAATCGATATGATAATATTTTTGGTTTTATCATTTATTTATTACATACAATGCAAATACTTAAACTGTTTCATGTGCAAATCTAGTCAAATACCACATATAGTCCCAAACTTTATATATATATATATATATATATATATATATATATATATATATATATATATATATATATATATATATATGTGTGTGTGTGTGTGTGTGTGTGTGTGTGTGTGTGTGTGTGTGTGTCTGTGTGTGTGTGTAATTTACATGTATCGTCCTAAAAGAGAGTTTTGATTGTGGATGTGTAGCGTGGTTATGGCCAATAAACCAAATATTTGTGTGTGGCTGGAATGTTTATTTTATTCCTATTTAATATCAGTTTGCATATTGAGCCTCTACCTTCTTCCTTCCAATTAAAAGTATTATTCTCTCCTATCTTTGATACCCTCTAATGTAACTCGATGTTTCTCTATAATCATGTAATAGTAGGATAGATTAAATTCTTGTTACTATGAAGAAGACATGACTAGGAGATGGAGGACCAAGGAGGACCGATCCATTAGAAGCCCAACCGATCAACTGGAGAACACAAAAGATGGTGGACCAGAGTCCAGACAACCAGGGAGACGACCAACCAATCATCCAGGAGGCAAGCCCATCAATTCAAGGGTTGAACTAATTAACCTAGATTTCTAAGCACAGATCTTCATCAACAACAGGTTTCAGCATGAGATTTAGACCCTAGGTTGTGGTAATTCCTTGTAGCTCCAAGGAATTACATTAGAATGACCATAACCATCACTTTTTGTTTATTGCATATTTTCTTTATGGGATATAGCATGTATAGGGTACATACTATATATGTGGTGATTGGATAAAGTATATATATTTATAAATACAAACTCCCTCAATAAATTATTAAGTCTTAGATGATTTCCATTAGCAACACACATGAAAAAGCTTGATCGACTAAGCGTGGGTTACGCCCTAGTGTGGTGCTCCTTACATCTAGTAGAAGTGTGATGGTAGTAATGTAGATTCACTATACAGGGGTGCATTATTATTGTGTTGGCTTTTGGGTCGGGCTTAACTAGGTGGTCTTAATAGGATTAAGCACCTAGAAGCATGTAGATGATCATGGCAAGGAGTTGAGCATATCATCTATCCAAGACATATGATGTAATTAGAAATTGTTGCCTACCTTAATAATTGACTATGGATGTTGGCATTGGTCGGGTAATAGTTGAATTATTTTGGACCTTGGCTCACTAGAATGTTGTACACTACAATCTTACAAATTGATATGTGAGGGCTATCAATTTGAATAAAATAGTGACAGTGATAGATAATTAAAGACCTAATTAATATTCCCAATTTTAATCAAATCAAACAAAAAATGAGTTTTAAAAAAATTGTAAATTCTTTTGTAGAATCAAATGGCAACACACAACAACAACTTTTCTCTATGATAAGTCCTTGAGAAGGGAAAGTTAAATGAGAATAACTTCCATGATTGGCTCAATACACTGAAAATCATTCTCACACATGAGTTCGAGCTCAATGTCTTGGAGATACCAGAACCAAACAAACCCCTTCCCAATGCACCTAAGGCTGACAGGGATGCTTACAAGAAGGATATTGAAGATGACGTTGATGTCAAATGTCTGATGCTATGATCCATAAACTATGAGTTGCAAAGGTATCATGAGAACATGGATGTTATTGATATGGTCACACATCTTAAGAACATGTTCCAAGATCAGAAAAGACATGAGAGATCTGATGTCTCTAAAAGCATTGTTCAAATGTAACATGACAGAAGGAGATCCAGTAGGTCCTTGTGTGCTCAAGCTCATTGGGTATGAACCTTACTAGAGTGGGATTCCCTATGGGTCAAGAGTTGGCCACCGATGTAATTCTATAGTCTCTTCCAGAATCATACAGTCAGATTGTCATGAACTACAACATGAATGACTTTGACAAGCCATTTACAGAGCTATTAAGCATGTTGAAAACAACTGAGGCATAAATGAAGGAAGAGAATCCCAAGTCTGTGATGATGATCAACAAGATAAAAGGAAAGTTGAAAGGAAAAGGCAAATCTAAGAAGAGTTTTAAAGCTGGCCAAAAGATCAAGTCTTCATATCTCAAGGCAAAGGGAGGAGTAAAGAAGGGAGGCAATTATCACCTCTACCACTAGCATGGACATTGGAAAAGGAATTGTCCTCTCTTCCTAGAGGAATTAAAGAAGAAGGAGGAAGGGGTAGAGACCTCTATTTTAGGTATAAACATTATAAGAGAAATTTTATCACTTTTTCATCTTGGTATGTGATAGCGGATGTAGATCTGATATATGATGATGTACAAGATCTGATAAGAAGTAAAGACTTTATGAAAGGGAAAGAGTGGACTGTACGGAGCAAGAGTTTAGCTTTAGTCTACATTTAGAATTTATCTTAGCCCATTGGGCATGTAATAGAGTTATTTGAACTGCTATATCATTATGCCAAAAATAGAAACATTTTACTTTACATATCTTGTATGACAATGATGATAAATCAATAAAGAGTTGTTAATGCTTCTATTTCAAGGATGTGATCTTGTATGGAAATTCCTCAACATTTATTGATCTTTATATGAAAGGATCTAAAGATGAATGTTAATAACATAAATACCAAAAGGATTATAATTGATAACTCAAATAATATGTAGCATTGTCATATAGAGCACATGTATGAGAAATGTATTACTAGAATCCATATTGATGTTTATCTAGAGTCTATTGGTTATTGAACCAACAATAGACATGCAAATCTAATTTTTGAGCTACATGAAAAACCACCTCTCACTAGGTGTAGTGGAGAGAACAAGCTTTTCTATTAGTGCTTATACATATTGATGTATAAAGATCTTTTAGAATAAATGCTACATCTAGTTGTTTTGTACTTCATTATATTTGTTGATGATCTCAGTTGATATAGGGTTTGCATTGGGTTAAAAACAAACATGAATCTCTTAAAGTGTTCAAGGAGAATAAAAATGAAGTATAATTTTGATAAAAGTATTAAGAAACTTTGATATTATCAAATGTTGAAATACTTTGCATCAATAGTTTAAGGACCTTTGGAAGGGTTGTGATAGTGTATCACAAGTCAAATCCACCTGAAACATGATGATGTATCAGAAAGAAGGAATTAAATATTATGGATAATGATGTGATTATCATTTAATCTAATCTTCTAGTCTCCTCATGGATATATACCTTACACTAAAACAATGTATCATTTAAAATGGTTTAAAAGACATCATATGAGGTATGATATGGGAATGTCCTGATATGTCTTAAGGATTGAAACTTTTATAAAGAAAGTGTTTTCTTGAAAAGTTTTATCCACAAACCATAAGTGTTGAATACTACCTTTAATCCTAATCCAACAAAAAAATGTTTGTTGCTAGGATAACTGACTTCTAAAAAAAATCAGTGGGAGTAAAGTAGAAACCAAAAAGTTCGAGGTCAACAAGAAGTACAATGAGAACAATTGGGAGTCACAAATTGTTGTGGAATCTCAAGTTCCTCATGTAACACAGAACCTCATAAGTTCTAGTAGAACACAAAAGAGATTGAAAGATTGTGAATCCAACAACTCAGATAGGCTAGTCATAAGATGATTGGCCAACAAATTGACTAGAAGCTATTGAGATCCAAAATCTGGAAACGGCTTAAAGCCATTATGGAGTCCATGAACACTAATAAGGTATGACCTTGGTAGTACCACCTAAAGGGGTAAGACCCATAAGGTGCAGTTGGGTTTTCATTATAAAGACCGACATGGATAACCTAAAAGGACAGATTGGTTGTGAAGGTTTTCAAATCAGTTCAAATTGTTGAACATGAAGAGATTTCTTCACAAATTGGCATGCTTGTTGTTGCAGCTAGTATAGACAATGAGATTTGGCATATGAAGCTTAAAACCACATTCCTTAAAAGGAATGTATGATAAGATGTGACATGGCACAGTCTAAAGGTTTTATAATTTCGTGAATGAAAATAAAATCTATAATCTACAAAGTTCAATATGAGATATTGGAACAAGCATCTTAGAGATGGGATCTTTTGACTTGACAAGATAGTCAAAGAGTTTGACTTGATTTAAGATAAAAGATGAAATATTTGATTACAAAATATTTAATGGGAGCATATATAAATATTCCATATATTGATGGCGAATAATATCTCAATACTATAAACATTGAGACCTGGCATGGAAGACACCTTCGCCAATGAAGGAGTAGGTGAAACATCCTATGTGATAAGAATTGAGATCTATATAGATAGTTCTTGAAATTTTCATAATCTAAGTATGAGTAATAGCAAGATGCTGAAAGGGTTCAACATGTAGGATTCAATGAAAGAGAATCTGACCATGATGCATGGGATTAGTCTCTAAAGAACCTTATGTTTTGATTCTTATTAAGAATGGAAAGACATAGTAAAATTCCATATGTATTAGCAATTGGATATATCATGAATTCTATATAAAATGTACTCATCCCATAGTCTTGTATGTATTGGATAGACAAGTTCATATTAGTTTCCAACGAGGGTCATTGGAATGTCATTAAAGATATCCATTAGTGCTTGAGAAGCACTAAAGGATTTGTTGCTAGATTATAGCAACAAGGAAGAGTTGGGTGTAAGTGGTTACATCAATGCAAGCTTCCGAAATTATAGGAAGTGATTGTAATATAAAATGTGTTTAATTTTAAGAAAATAGTTGTAGGTTGGAAGGGTTCCAAACTACATACCATTAATTCAATTCTACGATAGATGCAAAGTATCCTGGTGTTATGAACACATGAGTGGGTACTATATGGATCTAGAAGTTCATATGGAAGAACTTAAAGATGTTCCAACCATTGATGACACAGTAGAGATACTATGACAACAATGGAGCTACAAATGAGGCAAGGAATATCAGATAGCATATTATGGCAATTTCGTCTCACAATGGAGAGATGAGAAACATGCAATATATAGACTAAAAGCAAAGTGTTGCTAACCCAGTGGATTAACACTTGCGCAGTAGAAACATGATGGACATGTTTAGATCACTAAGAATATGATTCGTGGGTAATTGACTCTAAGTGCAACTGGGAGTATATTGGTATGTATGCCCAGAGATCCAATTATATGATGATTATGATGGCATATTACATAAATGATTTGATTAATAATAAAAAAAAGGCAAGCTTCCAATTCATTTTATTTCACTCAGTTATGAGATAATGAGGAAACATAATGAATGTCTACAAAATGACAATTACTCAATGACGTATGTCTTCAAGTATGTGACTTGAATAATAAGATCATATGGATGTTAAGAGTATGTACATTCTTATCATGTCCCTAGTTGTATGTTATTGTGGAAGGCAGATAGACAATGGTAACACATAAGACTAGAGTGTGTGTTGGTTGATGATAGAATCTCATCAATCATGATATGTGATATCAAATCAAGCACATAGATACTTGTTAGAGAATAGTGTAATGGATAGACTTACCTTGAGAGTGACACATGGAAACCAAACTTGGTGGTCATATTCATCTCTCACAGTGAAGGTGGTGATTGTGGTTCTTAGACCTGAAGTTACTACACTCATCACATGTCGTTCTGTATACTTTGACATCATCCAACATAACACTAAATAAGGATTGCCATAATAGTGATGATTGGGTAATTGTGACACATGGGGATTGATTGTGAGTGATGTAGATGAGTTTTTCCCTCCTACTGGAGTTTGATATCCTAGTCACTTGATAAGCAAGACTGAGAAAAGCATGGACATGCACATGTGAATCAATATATGATATCGGGGCCACATATATCTCAAAAAGTCTTCTCTAGATTCAAGGAACATGAATTGAACATTGAGAGGATGATGATTCCATGCCTCAAGTTCATTCTAGATATTCGAGACAAAGGAATTATGCAATCACTATAACATCTTACACATATTGTAGGTTGAAGTTGTTCTCCAACTTTCCATTCACTTGGGTAGCACTGATGTGTGACTAGGCACCACCCTTTGCTTGGTATGTCATAAACTAGTTATGGACATTTGTTGCCAACGTGATATGGGACCTATAGGGTCACACACATAGGAATTCACCTAGAAGAGGAGTTTAATCATGAATCATAATTGAATTAATCATTAAAGTGTTTAGGTATTCAATTTGAGCAACAAATCTAATGACTGGACTCTCAACCGATTGGATCATGTGATGAAAGAACCGGTTGGAGTGTCACGTTGATTAGAAATTGAATTGGGTGAGTTCTGCCTGGGCAGGGGTGTGAGTCGACTGGTTCACCTAGTGAATCGATTGGTTTGGGTTGTGATATTATTGGATCACAGGGTGATACAATTGGTTCGTGGAGAAATCAGGTTGCATCAAGGATTAGTTTTAATGTCATGTTGTGCATTTATTAGATTCGAATTTCCCATTCATATGTGATTGGAAAACATGGAGAAACAACTATTTTACTGAGTGAACCTTTTAGCTTGCATGTCAACTGACCAGTTCGCTTGGCGAACTGACCAGTTTTCCACTCATAGGTTGGTAATGATTATGTAACATTTATGGTGGTATGTTTAGTAATTCATACTCGTTAGTCCTTATTACATGGTATCTAAATTCATTTTGACATTAGTACCAAAAATTAACCAAGTGTTTTTTCCTTAAGTTTAGTTACTCTGCCCCTTAGAAAAATCAATCTCTAACTTATCTAATAATCTAGAGAGAAAAAAGGGTGGATCAACTAAGTATTCTATAAACTCAAAACATCTTCCTCATACTCTATATACCAAACTTAGACCTAGGGTCTCAAGGTTGATTATGCCAGTCAAACATTTCTTCACTAATAGGGTTTCTCTACTACTAAAGCTTTCTTGGTGATGACTTGGTTCCAAAAAACTTCAATAAAATCTGGAAACTTTTCTTTTTGTGCATATAATTTAATATGGAAAATCAGTTTAGTGATAAAGCTTTGCAGTGAAAATCCAAATTTGGAACCAAAATTCGATCCGAGAACCAAGTCAGACACCCTCTGCAACCCAACACATATATTTTTATTCTATCATCACTTCATTATATAAAAGGAGTCTAATCATGAACACAACTTAAGATGGAATACCAACATATCTCTAGTCTATAGCATAGAAGGAAGAAAAAAGGTTTCTTATTGCATATGTTCAACTTCTATCATACCCTAATAAATCACAACATCTACCATTATTCTCAACCTCGCTCCAAGCATGACTTATACCATCTTACCTTAAGATAATGGGTAGTTATATGAATTTAGGATTTTTTGATCATTATTTGGTTTATAACCATAGTGCCTTGATGATATAAGGTAACCTATATAGTCAAGTTACTCATCTCAATCACTAGATGAACCAAATACACTATTGCAAACAAGAGAAATGAAAACATAAGGATATCTGCAAAAACTTATAGATGTCATCAACCAATTCTAATGCATGAGGCATAACAATCCCAATGAGGGTGGTACCCAACCCTTAAATGGATGGCATTGGGGCATAACTATGCTCAAATACTCATGTTGAAGGAAAGGCATGCCTTACTATAGTTGAGCTAGTTCAAAATATGACTTCATATCAAATGAATCATCTCAACCCTAAAAATTAATCAAGATTTTGTGGTTGTCATTTATGCACGCTCAGTAACCAAATTGAACATATGATAGGCATGCTAGAACAACAACAAAGGAAAAGGGTATAAGGTGAGAACCAGAGTTATGACTAGCTATAAGTGTCCAAATCAACCTACACTTAGTGTAGTCTAGCTAGTCTCTCAAAAATTAGGAGATATGATACATCACTAGAACAGTCAATTCCTACATAGTGATAGTTACACCTTCACAGAAAGGGTAGGGTAATCAAGGTTTGTCAAGTACTATGTCTCAACCATCGATGTAGTGCAAGGAGATGTAATGAACACTTTAGAAGGGATTGAAACCCTAATTGGTAGACCAAAACAAGGAAATAGGCATAAATATAACCTATAAAGGGTCACCTAACTACCTAATAAGGGAACATTTTGAGTATAACTTGAAATAGTAAAGTTGTCGACTACTCAGGCTTTGATACCCAATAGTGGGCTCACTCAATGATACAAATACTCGCCACAAAATTTTTAAGCAGCGGAAAACATAACCATTTATTAAGTTACAAAATAAATTTTATCCATGCATTCTTCACCCTAAAGGATGGTACAAAAAGATGAAAATGTTACATATATACACATAAACCCATATGTAGAGGGAAACAAGGCTATCTCAAGTTGTCCTTTTGTTCACCAAGATTCTCACAATCATCATGAGTCTTTGTCCTATAAAGCACCTACACCTGGGTGGAGGGAACACCTAGAAAAATAGGAAAACAAGATATGTATCAACAAAATATGTGTATGTACATTTAACAATATGTTGAGCATTTAAATGGACTAAAAGAGCAAAAGCGATGTTCCTAAATAAAGGAGGGTCATGAAAAGATAAGTTAGTTCCAACAAGAGATATATCAAGAAAATGAATCCCAAAAGAATTAGGCATATAAATAAAATAAGAGAGATACACATATTGCCATTAACCATTCACAATATCACAACAATCATACTCATTCACATGTAGATGTATACTGACTAAAGATAGATATAGTAGGGCCAAGACATCACTGAGTCATTGGCCTGAGTAAAATGGGTGGAAAAGCACACCCTAGGTGGAAAAACACACCTCTATATATAAATGGGTTGAAAAGCACACCCCGGACATAAAAGCACACCCTAATGGTTATTCTTAAGCATCAACTATAGTTATCTAGTCAAATTATCTAACATGTGTAAATACAGTGGCAAGATCAGAATTCAACATTCAAATTTCCAAGTACAAACAACAAAGAAGGTGGGGCCATAGACCCTAGGCAACACAATATTCATCAAGCATTATGGAATCATATGATTCAATATCAAGGAATAAAGAATTTGCAATGTGGGTGAACAAAAGGGGACAATATTCAAAAGATGCCTCATTGTAAGGAGATTTAAGTCAAATTATGCCAAAAATTAAATAGGAAGGAGTAGATAATTGATATTCAAGGCTAACCATATCTCTAGAGGTCAGTTTCATAGTGCATCCTTATCGACCTAAAAGTATTCCACACAACCATTAGACCAAAAATTTTGAATGATAACTAATATATCTAAACCCATTATTGGTTACCTAATTTGGGTTAGGGTTCTTAAATCTTGAAAGGCATATATTCAGTTATGGATGGGATTAGCTATTACTTATAAAAATATCTATGGTTATATATAACAAATCTCTATGTAGATTAGTCATATACTCATACTTGGATCTCGATATGTGTACTAATATAAGGATATTTTGTATAGTTATATAAACTAAAGCATATTCATATAGTACTTGGGTATGGAATCAGACTACTTACTAGATTATTTATGGTCCTTTGGCATTATTCATTATCAAACTATCAAAACTTTTTGGAATTTTACTAAAAACAAGTATGATACTATGTAAACCTATATAATCATCATTAGGTAACCGAGTCAACAGTCCAAATTATACTCATATTTATATAGAACGTGTCCAGTTATTATTGGATTCCCTATTCATTTTGTATGTATTAACTTTCTTCTACAAATAGATCATGCATTATATTAAAAATTCTAATATATATGACAAGCTAACATATACATAATCAAATATACCTACATGTGCAATTATTTCTTAAGAGGCAACTTGTGAATATGTATTAGTATCTAAGTTCTATGATTATAGTAGTATGTTAACATATATAATCATCAACCCAACATGATATAGGCCTTAAATAACTCAATATAGGTAGTGTTTGTATCTTTATAATTGATTATCGAAATTAGTGCCTTAATACAATTTATCTAAGACTGAGATCATAGTAGCTTACCGACAAACTAATTTATATGCACTTGTATTCGAGTATTTGTTTCCTGAGTTGTTGCTTCACTAAAACTCCATTGTTGGATCACTGAATCAAAACCAGGGTAATGCAAGGGTGGCAATAATATGTAGCCCAATTGTGACTGCTAGAGCCTTCGGTGGCTACTGCAACCATGGATGTAGGCCTTTGCCAAAACTGGTGGTGCAACAAGTGCAAGGGATAGAGTGCTAGATTTCCCGACCCGAGGATGATGGGGGGAGGATGGAGCAGGAGAAATACAGTATGAGGGTGAGGTAACAATGAGTAGGTGAGGGAGATGCTTAGAAATGCTCGATGGAGATAGGTGTGCAGGAGATGATAAACACTGGAGACATAGATGATATCAGAAGGTTTTGAGGCCATCTCCGATCCCTAGAATGGTGGCAAGCTAGATTTCCTTTCCAGCCGACATTAGGGAGAAGGAGGGAGATGGCTGGAATATTGTTCATGGTGTTGGATTATGGGGGAGGAGGAGGTGGAGACAAGATTCTTAGAGGCACTATAGGTAGAGGAAGGTAGGGTAGATGAAGCAGAATGGCCAACGATAAGATTCATGTCACATCACCATTGTGTGTGGGGAAGGAACCATAGGTTGGAGTCATTGTTGCATCTTTTCCAGCCCTAGCGTCATCTTAAACTGATGAACTACATGTACAAGGAAGAAGGAGGCGGTGCACGGCTAGGGTTAGTGTCTAGGGAAGATGATTGACGAAGATATATGGGAGAAGAAAGGGAAGAAGGGATGGAGACATGAAGGTGGGGAGAACGGATTTCGGTTACCAATTGAATGTTGCATCCATCATGAGGAAAAGAGGGAGTAACGTAGAGGAGTCTCACATTAGGGAATGAAACAATGCATTCAGTTAAGTGATCCATTAATATATGTGTTGACTATATGTTTCCTTCTTAATCTAAGTACGGGAAGCATTTAACTTTCATTTCACCTCCAATTTTCAAGGTAAACTAATCAAGATACAAGGAGTTTGAGCTTAACACTTGTTTCATATTCTAAAAATGTTTGGTGTTATTTTGTTAAGTATTCACTTAATGTACCAAATTCTTTGTCATAATTATTTGTGGCATTCATTTTCATATTTAATGCATTTATTTAATCACATACTCATGTGATATTTTATAGAGTCAAACTTATTATTTAGTTCATTAATTCCAACTATTTATTTTTATGATGTATATTTTACTTTTAGACCCCTTTATATAGACTGTGTGTGAAACACATTAAAAATAAACATAAATTCATATTAATATTAAATTATTATAATATTTGGACAAAAATTATTTCTATTATTTTGATGAAAATATTGTAAAAAAATAAGCGGGATGTGTTAGGTACCCAGATTTGGGTATGTTACAACACTCCAACCCTTAAAAAGGATTTCACCTTGAAATCCACACATAGATTACCATGCAAACTAACTCATACTTCTAAGCCAACCTAAGGGTTTCGAGTGTTTCTTTCTATAGTAGATCATACCATAGATCCCATATTATTGTTATAGTCGATCCTCAAGGTGGAACAATAATACTCCCTTCAAGATGTCATCATTAGTCTTCTCGTACACATCTTGGGTTGTCCTCCCGATATTGCATTCATTACAGCCACCTACATTGCCATGATGATTTCGCTGTCTACTTTTTGTGCTCTATAGGATCTATTACCACTTCTACTTTTCCATCATTTAAGTTTGAATGATCAATTTTTTTTATAAGTGAAGATAGATCTTCAAAATTTATTTTAATTAGAGATGTAACATTTATGGTGGTATGTTTAGTAAGTCACACTCATTAATCCTTATTAGGTGGTTCTAAATTAATTTTGACATTAGTTCCCAAGTTACCCAAGTGTTTTTTTCCTTAAGTTAAGATACACTCCTAAGTGTAATCTATAAATTCAAAACATCTTCCTTGTACTCTATATACCAAACTTAGACCTAGGGTCTCAATGTTGAATTTGCCATTCAAATGTTTCTTCACTAATAGGGTTTCTCTACGACTTAAGCTTTCTTGGAGGTGACTCGGTTCCAAAAAACTACAATAAAATCTGGAAACTTTTCTTTTGTTACATATAATATAATATTGAAAATAAGTTTAGCTATGAGTTTTGCGGTGAAAATCCAAAATTGGCACCATAATTTGATTCAAGAACCAAGTCAGACACCCTCTACAACCCAACACATATATTTTTATTCTATCATCACTTCATTCTACAAAGGAGTCTAATCGTTAATACAACTTAAGAGGGCATACCAAAATATCTCTAGTCTATAGCATAGAAGGAGGGGAAAAGGTTTCTCATTGAATATATTCAACGTATATCATACCCTAATAATGCATGACATCTATCATTATTCTTAACTTCACTCCAAGCATGATTTATACCACCTTACCTTAAGATATTGGGTAGTTATATGATCATCTAGACAGTACAAGAAGAAATTTAGAATTTTCCCATCATTATCTGGTTTAAAATCATAGTGCCTTTTTTGAGATAAGGTAACCTATATAATCAAGTTACTCATATCAATCACTAGATGAATCAAATACACTATTGCAAATGGTAGAGGTGAAAACATAAGGATATCTTCTAAAACTTATAGCTTTCATGAACCAAATCGCATTGTGGGAGTTGGGCACGCGAGGTAGCTGTTGGGGTCGGCACTCTGTTGGGGTCGAAGCCGAAGAAGGCGGAAAGTAGAAGATGGGGTAAGTAATGGTTCTCAACTTTATGGTCTTTCCTTAACTGGGAGACACTAAAAAGTAAGGTCATTACATTTGGTATCAGAACCCCAGATTTTTTAAATAATATTTAGTAATAAATAATTTCAATTTTCAAGTAATCTACAGCAATATAAGGAAACTTATTAAGGCATGACCTAATGGTAATGGTGCCTAGAATGGATCATGGTTTTGGGGGCTGACAATATTTTCCTCCGCACCATTAAGTTGGTATGCTAGGACTCTGATGTGCACAAATCATATCTTATTTTCATGACACTTTATTGCACATTTCACTCAATTTAACCATATTTATATCCAAATTCATGCTAAGATGTTTGCTTCTTGTTGGTCTTACTCATGTCATGGTTTGAATTATAGGTACTTCATAGGTCACTCTAAAAGGAATAAAAATGCCCAATTTTCCATTTATTTGGCATTCCCCAAAATGTCCCAATTTATAGAATCAAGAAGTGTAGCAAAATAATGCCCTTACAGTGTGTTGACAGCGTCACATGTCGTGTGACTCTCAGGTGGAAAATTGATTCTACAGAAAGCAATCCTTACGATGTGTTTATAGCTTTACACGCCATAACACTGGAGGTCCAGAGTTTGACAAAAAACACTTCTTACATTGTGTTACGTGACTTACATGGCGTGTCACTTGCAAACGTTGTTGCTGAACAAATAATTCAAGACTTACACGGCATAACACTTGTCCCTTACACCGTAACGAATGTAATTTCTAAAAAATTCTTATTTTAATCACTTATTCAAAAATATAAAATAACCTCCACCCCTTGGAAAGCTGATCTTGCATCATTCAGAGTGGTTAGAGACTGGAGACAATGCCAGAGATCTAGAAAGGTGATCTAGGAGAGAAAGTTAGGGTTTCTCAGGAGAGAATCCATCCATGGCGCCATTTATCTTCACCTTTCCTTCCCAAAGACAAAAAGAGAAGGTTGTTGCTATTTGGAGCATATTCAAAGGCGGATCTCTATCTCTTGGACAAAGATCTCCATCTGTTCTTCATTCCCACATATTCATTAGTTATTCCTCTCTCTTTTCTCATGTTTTCTTCAATGATTTATCATTTATGCATGTATTCTCTCACCATGAGTGAGTAAACTCCATTTCTTGTACGTGGGAGAGTAGCTCCCACATCATAACTAAATGTGACTTGAATTTCATATCTAATATTAGTTGATCTTCTATTTCAAAACAAATTATGGTGTTTATTTCCTTATTTACATGGATGGCCATCATGTTTGCATATTCTATGCCTCTTATTATTTCTCAAAAGACATATTAGGAGGTAAGGAATAATCATTTTAACAGCACATCCTTAACCATGGGAATGGCTTGGATTGGATGAAGGTTTTAGGTTGTAGTTCCAATCTAAATTTATGCATGGGAATGC
Source organism: Alisma plantago-aquatica (assembly GCA_963693085.1). Classification (NCBI taxonomy): domain Eukaryota; kingdom Viridiplantae; phylum Streptophyta; class Magnoliopsida; order Alismatales; family Alismataceae; genus Alisma; species Alisma plantago-aquatica. The sequence goes on from OY856409.1 coordinate 870,185,310, forward strand.
TATAAGAGGGTCGAACTATCTTATATCATCAGGAGATGTATTAGGTGTTATCAACCTACCTCAGAAGATTAACTAATGTTGTTGGGATTTGTAGTTATTGTTGAGTTATGATGTGGAGGTAAAATCCCATATCCAAGATCCTCATAATCTGAGCTTAATCCTTTTTCAAGTGACGTGTGTTTTTTATTTATTATTTATTTTTAGAATTAAATTGATCCAAACCAACCCCTTTTTATTGCACAATCTAAATTGCACAAAATTAACGTTCGTGTGCCTAGATAGCCTAGCTCCATGTGGTTCGACCTCAATTATAATTGATCTCGTATACTACGGGTGATAGATGAGTTGAGACATAATATTTAAAACTCACTTGCCTTTGGCAACCAACAAGTTTTTGGCAACGTTGCCAGGGAGCTATGATGTTCTTAGTTAGAGTAGCTAGTATTGGATATTAGGTCATTATTTTCCACTATACATATTTGTGATATCTCTTTGCTTTTTCTCACTTAACTTTGTTCTTTTCAAGTTGCATGCATCGTTCTAGAGGGGTCTCAAGACATCCATCATCTTAGACCCAAAAATTGAGTGAAGCTTTTGTAGACAAAGGAGAGCAAAGAAGGGTGATAACCCTACACATTTAGAGGAATCACAACCTTCATCATATCATTCAACGCCTTCACTGCCACCATCACCTAATCATCATGAAGAATCAGAGATAAAGGACAACCGTCCACTTAAAGAATTTATTGTGTCAGATGCCATCAACATCTGTGGAGCCATTGATCATCCTGCTATTGAAGCCAATAATTTTTTTATTAGTCCGGCCATTATGCAGATGATCCAGTAGAACCATTTTGGAGGAACTTCTATGGAAGATCTGAATCTTCACATAGTTGAGTTTTTGCGGTACATGAGCACCTTCAAGGTCAATGGTGTTCCAGTTGAAGGAGTGCATCTACTCCTATTCTCGTTCACTTTGCGAGACTGAGCCAAGGCGTGGCTCTCATCTTTTCCCAAGTGGTCCATCAAGAGTTGGGATGAGTTGTTGCATGCTTTTCTCACCAAGTACTTTCCTCCTAGAAAGACAACTCAGGTAAGGAGCCAACTCACAAACTTCAAGCAACAGGAAGGTGAAACACTTTATGATACATGGGAGAGATTTAAGGACTTGCAATGCCTTTGTCCTGACCATGGTTTGACCAATTTGTTGCTACTACAAGATTTCTAAAATGGGTTATTCTACAACACTTGTATGACTATAGATGTTGCAACAAATGGAGCTCTAATGAACAAGTACTAACTCAACCACAGTTAGTGGAGCAGCAAAAGAACCATCCATCCCTTCTCATCGGGCAGTTCAACTGAGAAATCTAGTGGGAAGCACATTGTAGATGCAGTAGATCTCATTGTCACCAAGCTTGATGCTTTAACTCAAAAGTTTTAGAAGTTGACCACTCATTGGTTCCAAGCAGCTGAAAAGTGTGTGAAGCATGTGGATCTTCCGGTCATAACTCTTATTCTTGTTTTTCATCGAGATGCCAGAGCAGGTCAATGCAATAGGAAACTTCAACAATAGGTACAACCCTTTCTCCAAAACCTATAATCCAGGATGGAGGGACCACCCAAATTTTTCTTGTAGGAACAACAACCCTACGAATCAACAACATGAGAGTCAAGCTCAGAATCAACTACAACCTATCATCAATCACTAGCCCATGAACAATAACCGTCAATAACCACTGGGATATAGCAACAACAACAATAGGAATTTCAACCAGCTTCATCAAAATGAGTCATCCCCAACAAAAGTCCAATTTGGAAAGTCTTCTTAAGAATTTTTTGACTACTTAGATCCAACAGAATGATGAGTTCCAAGCACACGATAATCTCTTGAAAGATGCCATCACCCAACTCTCTTCTAAAGTTGATGGGATTGTCACCCATATGAAGATGCTAGAGAACGAGATTGCTCAACATACCTTAGCCAGTCAAAAAGCCTCCTCTAGCTCACTACCCATCCAGATGGAGATGAACCCACATGAATGCAAGTCCATTTCTTTGAGAAGTGGAAATGTCATAAAGAGACCATTGCCAAAATAAGAAAAGAAATTTGATGATAAGAATGAAGTTGATGGTGAAGAAAAATGAAGGAAGGAGTCAAATGAAGAACAACCATCCTACAAGCCAACCATCCCTTTTCCATAGAGATTAGCAAGGAAGAAGGATGACACCAAGTTCCACAAGTTCATGGACATACTCAACAAATTGTATGTCAACCTTCCCTTGTCTAACGTGATTGTCAAGATGCCCTCCTATGCAAAGTTCCTTAAAAACCTCCTTACCAATAGGAGGAGAGAAGATCAAGTGGAAATTGCCATGTTATCTGAGAGGACGAGTTCCATCATTCAAAATAGGTTACCGGAGAAACTTAATGATCAAGGTGCCTTCACATTGCCATGAAAGATCAATGATACAACATTTAGCAAAGATTTAGTTGACCTTGGGGCCAGCATAAGCCTAATTCCATACACATTGTGGGAGCATCTTGATATTGGAGAATTGAAGCCTACCAAGATGGACATTCAACTGGAAGATCACCCCATCAAGTACCTGATAGGAATTGTTGAAGATGTGCATGTTCAAGTAGGAAAGTTTTTCATTCCTTATGATTTTGTTGTAATTGATATGAACGAGGTTCTATCCAATCATATTCTCTTTGGAAGACCCTTCCTCCGCACAGCTAATTACATAGTTTATGTACAGGAGGGCAAGATCACTCTTAGATTAGGAAGAGAAATAATGGAATTATCTATTATAGACATAATGAAATCCCCAAGCAAGATGGAGAGTATCTGCCTAGTATATTATATTGACAAATTTCTAGAGGAAGATGAAGATTTTTCTGAATTCCTTGTTGAATATTGTGATGAAATTGAGGTAGACATCGCCATGGACACATAGAATCTAGATGTTGCATCCAGTACCACACCACCTTCATCTCATGAAGATACTGCACCATTGAAAGATGACTCTAGAAAGCCCACTAAGGAGAACAAGGTAGAACTCAACCCCATCCGCTGGGGCTAAGGTATGCTTTTCTTGACCCTAATTCTACTTCTCTTATGATAATCAGTGTTGATTTGACTGGTGATCAAGAATCAAAGTTGTTAAATGAATTGCAATTGTATAAAGAGGTCATCGGTTATTCAATTGACAATTTGAAAGGCATAAAACCCTCCATTTGCATGCATAGAATTAATTCATAGGATGATGCCAAGCCATGTGTTGAATCTCCTACACGTTTAAATTAGAATATGCTTGAGGTTGTTAAGAAAGAGATTTTTAAACTAAAAGATGCAGGGATCATTTATCCTATTAGTGACAGCCTATGAGTGAGTGCTACATGTAGTACCCAAGAAGGGGGGTGCAACTATTATGGAAGGTTATAATGATGAACTGATTCAGACCCTTGTTTCCATATGATGGCACATGTGTATAGATTATAGGAGATTGAACAAGGCCATCCGTAAAGATCACTTTCCATTGCCATTTATTTATTTAATGCTTGAGAGATTGGTTAATCATTCTTATTTCTGCTATCTTGATAATTACTCATGATTTTTCCAAATACCTATTTATCCACCAGATCAGGAAAAGACAACCTTTACATGCACTTATGGCACATACGCCTATAGGTGCATGCCTTTCAATCTTTGAAACACTCCTACTACATCTCAGCATTGTATGATAGATATTTTCTCAGATTTTATTGAACACACAATGGAAGTTTTTTATGGACGATTTTAGTGTCTATGGGAATTCTTTTTATGATTGTCTGTCTAATATATACTACTATAGAAAGAGAGAGTTCTTCAAATAATTACAAAGATGTCTTTTTTAGTCTGTCTAGTCAATCAGAAATTAGCATTTTAAAATGGTGCTCTCTCCTTCACTGACTCTCTTCTAAAAAAAATCGTAACTTTTCTTCTATTTTAATTGACTATTTTCTCTTATGTCTCTCACTCTCTGCTCCATGTCCGTCCCTCTTCCCTATCTCTCTCTATTTTCTAACTCCCATCTCTTCCCATTATCTCTGGATCTCAATAGCTCCCCTCTCCACCATTATCTCCTATTAAACCACATTTTTTGCAATAAACATTCTCAATCCAAAAAACCCACATCATTTGGCCCTATCTCCCAACAAGACCATATTTTATCTACTTTTGAAATTCTCCTCTCCTCTTGGATCTCAATAACTCTCCTCTCTTCCATTATATCCTATTTATTCTCATTAAATTGTGTTCAAAGGGAAACAAAACTCATTCATCTCCTTGACCATGTTTCTTTTCAACAAACATTCTCAAAACTCACATTATTAGCCCCTATCCCCCAACGAGACCATGTTTTATCTACTTTTGAATTCTCTGCCTGGATCTCAGTATCTCCCCTCTCTGCCATTATCTCCTATTAACTCTCATAATCATGCACAATCAAAAATAAAATAAATAAATTTCGTTCAAAGGGAAACAAAAATCAAAACCTATGTTATTCACCCCTCTCTTCCTGAAATCACATTTTATCTACGTTTGAATTTTTCTGGGTGACTTTATTTCGCTTTAACAAACTCCTCATCTCCCTAACCCACTCTCATTTCTCTGTCATCTGGTTGATAGTAATCCCATAAATTAAGATCAATACTCTCATTCTTTGTCTCTCCACATCCATCTAAATTAAATAGCCATTAATAATGATGTATTCCATATAGAATAACATAGTTTTCTTATAATAATAAACATTCTCAAAACCCAAATTATTCACCCCTCTCTCCCAATGAGAGCATGTTTCATCTACTTTTGAATTATCCACCTAGATCTCAATAACTCCCCTCTCTACCATTATTTCCTATTAACTCTCATAATCGTGCACTATCAAAAATAATATAAATAAATTTCATTTAAACGGAAACAAAAACCAAAACCTATGTTATTTGCCCCTCTCTTCATGAAACCACATCTTATCTACTTTTGAATTTCTATTGGTGGCTTTATTTCCCTTTAACAAACTCCTCATCTCCCTGACCCACTCTCCTTTCTCTGTCATCTGGTTGACAATACTCCCATAAATTAAGATCAATAGTCTCATTCTTTGTCTCTCCACATCCATCTGAATTAAATAGCCAATAATAATGATGTATGCCATATAGAACAACATAGTTTTCTTATAAATTATTATCACACACTCCCTCTTCGACTCCCCACTAATATATATTCTCTAATTGAATTTTCTCTCACCTCTCTATGTCCCTCCAAATTCAATAGTAATTAGTAATGGCACATCCACATAAAAAATTGTACAAATAAATTAAACTCTTTTGAGTGTTTATATGTACTTTTGAGAGAAAATGTGCACCACATAGTAATATTTTGCAATTAATGTATTTTAAGTGTTCTATTGTATTTAAGAAAATGACATATGTTTATTCCTCTTTTTCAATAGTGGTATATTTAAAATGAAATTATTCTAAAAAATATTAATAAATTTTGTTCAAAGGGAAACAAAAACCAAAACCTATGTTATTTGTCCCTCTCTTAATGAAATCACATTTTATCTACTTTTGAATTTCTATTGGTGGCTTTCTTTCTCTTTAACAAACTCCTCTTCTCCCTAACCCACTCTCCTCTCTCTATCATCTGGTTGATAGTACTCCCATAAATTAAGATCAATACTCTCATTCTTTGTCTCTTCGCATCCATCCGAATTAAATAGCCATTAATAATGATGCATGCCATATAGAAAACCATAGTTTTCTTATAAATTATTATCACACCCTCCCTCTTTGACTCCCCACTAATATGTATTCTCTAATTGAATTTTCTCTCACCTCTCTACATCCCTCCAAATTCAATAGCCATTATAATGGTGTATGCCACATAAAAAACCGTACAAATAAATTAAACTCTTTTGAGTGTTTATATGTACTTTTGAGATAAAATATGCACCACATAGTAATATTTTTTGCATTTAATGTATTTTTACTCAAAAGAGTTCTATTGTATTTAATAAAATGACATATGTTTATTCCTTTTTTTAATAGTGGTATACTTAAAATTATATTATTCTAGAAAAAAATAATAATGAATTACTTAACAATATTGATAAGATGAAAACTCCATTTCAACTATCATTATATTATAAAATAATTAATTATAAAATACTCGGTATGCATGGTGATGTGAATGTTTATGAATATAATAACAATTGATTCCCCAATGAACCTCATTTACTTCACTCACATATTCTTCATCCAATAATATATTAAATTTGTAAATAGTTCTTATCATATCCTCAACTCACTTACCACTATCTCCATCACAACTTATGTTATATTTATATTCTCATGGAGTTTATAAATCATCTTCACTTACTCACCCCACTGAAACTTTTTTTCACTTGATCTTCTAATTCCCAATCGAATCCCATACTCACCACATTCTCTATCAACACTCCTTCGATTATCTTACTTGCATATTCCCTATGAAACAATTTGATACATAATTTGTAAATGAAGAAAATAGTCAACTATACTTCTCGTCCCTCTACTTCATCTTTTAATTTTCTCTACATCCCTCTAGATTTAATAGACATTAGTAATGTCATATGCCACATAAAAAATTGTACAAATAAATTAAACTCTTTTGAGTGTTTATATGTACTTTTGACATAAAATGTGCACCACATAGTAATATTTTTTGCATTTAATGTATTTTTACTTAAAAGAGTTATATTGTATTTAAGAAAATGACATATGTTTATTCCTTTTTTGAATAGTGGTATATTTAAAATGATATCATTCTAGAAAAAAATGAATTACTTAATAATATTAATAAGATGAAAAACTCTATTTCAAATATCATTATGTTATATAAGATACTCGGTATGCATGGTGATGTGAATTTTATTAATATAATATAACAATTGATTCCCCAGTGACCCTCATTTACTTCGCTCACATGTCCTTCACCCAATAATAAATAAATTTGTAAATGGTTCTTATCATATCCTCTACTCACTCACAACTGTCTCCTTCGCAACTTATGTTATATTTATATTCTCTTGGAGTATATAAATGATCTCCACTTACTCACCCCACTAAAACTTTTTTCACTAGATCTTCTTATTCCCAATTTAACCCCATGTTCACCATGTTCTCTATCAACACTCCCTTCGGTTATCTTACTTGCATATTCCTTATGCAACAATTTGATACATAATTTGTAAATGAAGCAAATAGTCAACTATACTTCTCATCCCTCTACTTCATCTTTTCATTTTCCATTTTCTTTCACAGTCCAACAATCTTACCAAATAAAGACCACCTATCATTTTTATATAATAAAATATATTTTTTATCATACATAACTATAAAATATACATAAATGATGGCATGTACATAAATATTTAAATATAAATTATCATATTAAAATGTGTCAAATTTTATGGTCATGTGCATGTGCACATGTGTGTTTACTAGTTTATCTAAAGTCCTTGAGTGTTGTAAAAAGGTTAACCTAGTACTAAATTGGGAAAAGTTCCATTTTTGGGTACAATCTGAAGTAGTACTAGGCCATGCGATTTCTAACAAGGGTATTGAGGTTGACATGGAAAATGTGGAAGCAATTGAGAAGATGTCAACTCCATCTAATGTCAAAGACGTCAGAAGTTTTCTTGGCCATGCAGGTTTTTGTAAATGGTTCATCAAGGATATTTCCTAGATAGTCAAACCTCTATGTTCATTGCTTGCCAAAGATGTTGAGTTTGTTTTTGATGAGGAATGTCATGCCACCTTTAGAAATCTCAAAGAAGCACTTATTTCAGCCTCTATTATTCATCCACCAAACTAGTATGCACTTTTCGAGTTGATGTGTGATACAGGTGACTATGCTATTGGCGTGGTCCTTGGTCAAAGAAAGGACAACAAGTTGCATGACATCCATTGTGCTAGCAAGACACTTGATGAACCCAGATCAACTATGCCATGATCGAGAAGGATATGTTATCTATAGTATATGCCTTCAATAAATTTTGTCAATATCTAGTAGGTTCCAAAGTTGTGGTCTACACAGACCATGTTGCCATCAAGTACTTGTTGAACAAGAAGGATGCCAAGCCACGTCTGATTTGTTGGATATTGCTGCTCCAAGAGTTCAATCTTGAGATAGAAGATAATAAAGGAACAAAGAACAATGTCACTGATCACCTATCTAGAGTGACTATAGATGCAAAGGATACAATATCGATTGGTGATTACTTGCCCATAGAGAGACTCTATGTTGTTGATGCAATGCAAGCACCCTAGTTTGCTGATATAGTAAATTTTCTTGTTATAGGACACCTTTCACCTGATTTTACCTACTAGTGAAAGAAGAAGTTTTTACATGATGTCAAATTCTACTATTGGTACGATCCACTGTTGTTTAAACATGGAACCAATGGACTAATTCGCCAGTGTGTAGCAGAGGAGGAGATTCCAAACATCATATTTGGTTGTCATTCTTCTTCCTATGGAGGTCATTTTAGAGGAGAGAAAATAGCCACAAAAGTCCTACAAGATGGATTTTATTGGCCAACCTTGTTTCGTGATGTACATGCTTATGTCAAGAAATGTGATCAATGTCAAAGAAGTGGAGGGATTCCCAAGTGAGATGGAATTCCCCTCAACTCCATCCTATAGATTGAGGCATTTGATGTGTGGGGTGTCGATTATATGGGCCCCTTTCCATCCTCTTGTGGATACAAATACATATTGGTAGCATGTGATTACATGTCAAAATGGGTAGAGGCCATTCCTACCCAAGCTCTTGATGCAAAGTTGGTGCTCAAGCTGTTCTAGAAGGTTATTTTTTCATGTTTTGGAGTACCCAGAGCCGTTATCTCGGATAGAGGGACACACTTTAGTGAGAAGCAATTCAATAACGTCCTCACCAACTATGTAGTAACACATAAAATTTCAACCCCCTATCATCCTCAAACAGTCAGACAAGTTGAGGTGTCAAATAGACAGCCAAAAAACATTCTTGAGAAGATAGTTTCAAGCTCAAGAAAGGATTGGGCACTCAAGCTAGATGACGCCTTGTGGGCATTCCACACTACATATAAGATAGCCATCGGTATCATGCTGTTCAAGCCCATTTATAGCAAATCTTGCCATCTTCCCTTGGAGCTGGAACACAAAGCATTGTGGCCTATCAAGTTCCTAAATTTTGATATGAAGAAGGCTGGTGAGAAAAGATTGCTCCAACTTTAGGAGTTGGAAGAGCTCAGACTTGATGCATATGAAAATGCAAAAATCTATAAGGAGCGACCAAATCATGGCATGATAAGAAGATCGGGAAAAGAGATTTGTGGAAGGAGATCAAGATTGTTGTTCAATTTGATATTGAAGTTATGTCCAAGGAAGCTTAGATCCAAGTGGTTCAGACCATTCCTAGTCTTATAGGTTTTTCCCTATGGGACAACAGAGTTGCAAGGAAAGCAATCCACATTTAAGGTCAATGGACAACATTGCAAGATCTACATTGAGGGAAGAAATATAGAACCAGGAGCCTCATGCTCCCTTGCTAAATCATACTAAAGAACAATGAAGTCTACCTCCAGACTCAAAATGCAAGGCCTTTGTGGGAGACATCCCCACGTCTAGATAGTTTGTTTTATTCCATTTCTTTCAGTATCATTTAGTTACTTGTCAACTCTGAATAAACCTCATATGCTTCCATTTGGATTTGTGTGTAAACATCAAGTAGTCACTTGTATTCTTTGCAGGTGATGATTGATTCTTGATGAAAAGCACAAAGGAACAAAGTTGTGCAAAATCATGCTTCAACACGACGTGTGGGAGACGGCACACACCGTGTAAATAATTCCTCCTGATCATGAAATCTTATAGAATTCCTGCATTACACCATGTGAGACAACAATTACGGCATGTCAAATGTGTAGAAAATTCACTGCTATAGAAATTCCAGTTACACAGCGTGTGGACACTCCACGTGGCGTGCAAGAATTTTTGGTGGAAATCCAATTCTACAAGAAAGATTTATTACGGCATGTAACGCAACCATTACATTGTGTGGATTGCGGGAGGCAAATGGCCAATTCTATAGGAAACTTTCCTTACATCATGTGGAACACATGTTATGTTGTGTAATTTTAGCAGAAAATTTGAGGATTCTATAGCAAACTCTCATTACGCCATGTTCACCATTTCTTACGGTGTGTGAAATTTGAGGCAAATTTGACAGTGTTCAACTGTTATGCTGTGTCTAGCTCTTTACAGTGTGTTAGGATCAAAGAATTGACAACACAAAACAACAATGTTACGTCGTGTCGACTGCGTGTTACATCGTGTTGCAAAAGGGCTTAACTAATCGAACTATAATACCAGTTCATTTTTTTCATTTGAACTATTTCCTCTTTCAACCCTAAAACACACAACCACCACCAACCTTGCCACTGAACCTATGGCGTAACCCCCAACCTCACCGCTATGCTGTGGATCTCACCTCCGCCACGCTGTGGTCACACCCACAACACTACCATCACACAACTGCATTGTTGTCGCTACTCCAACCTCACCAGTTCCGCACCAACCTACAAACATCCCACTGTTGTCATCCACAAACACCATCGATGTCATCCAAAAGCACCGCATCTGACATCCACCATGAAGTCCAGCTCTACCACCATCACTGAGTTTGAGTACCATCTCCTTTATTCAATTCCTGTCATTCATCTTCACCCCAACCACAAAAATCACAGGCCAAAGTTGCAGACCTCATCACCACAAGCAGTGCCACTGCTACTCCTCCATTGCTAACATTGAACCACAACCTTGAGAAACCAAGCCCGATTGTTCAAGGCTGACACACTATAGCTACCTCATTATGATGTGTCAGATGCGACCTACAACTGAAGACAAGCTATTTTTTATGACATTCCAGCTATCTGTTACGATGTGTGACCCTTTCCAGCAACATCAAGATGCCACAAACCAAGTCCCCAATTGTCAAGCGACCTCATCCCAACCCAGAATCATCTTTTTTAAGTGCACCATATGTCTCAATGATGCACTTCACACCGAATGCAGAGGAGGATGTCATTTTCCATCGCATTTCTTCTCGTCGCGTGGTCCCGACTAGGTTTGCTGATGAAAATATTATGCTTGATCTTGGAATTCTCAACAAAGCTAAAGAATATTTGAATTTTATCAATTTTATCTATAGTTATTTCAATCAAGAAGCCACCTACCCATGAGTTACTTATGAATTTTTTTCCACCCTCAAAATAGAAACAGACCCTCAACATAAATATGAGCCGTTTGAAGTGATTACATTTAGGATGATGAAAAAACTGTTCAAAGTAACTTTCAAATAGTTTTTTGAGTTAATGGAGTTTGATTATACCGACAGTATTATTTATCTCGAAGAATTTGCACCTGACGCTTTTTGGAGTCAAATTACGAAGATATCATCTTATAGTGCTACCAGTGCTCGTGCCACACATGTACATAATCTGATCCTGCATTACATACATTGCCTTTTCAGCACATGTATCTTTTCTAAGAAGGAAACATAGGGTGTTATTGGAAAAATAGAACTATTCATGATGTGGGCCATGCTATACAAATTCAAGGTCAATGTAGGACACCATTTCCTCAGCAGAGTCTTGAAGATGCAAAATGAGCCAAAGGTTACATCATGATAGGGGGCTTTTTCACCAAGCTTGCCACTTCTTTGAGATTGAACTTGACCACCATAGACTCTCTAGATGGAAGTATATTTAGGGATTGTGAAGCCTTCATTTCTGTCAGGATGCTATGCAAAGACAAAAATGACAAGTTCTATTAGAAGGTCTATAATAAAACTTCAGTAATCCAGTTGCCCAACCCCACCTTGACTACACTAAAGAAGAAAGAGAAAATGAAATACTTCCTACATGAAACAACATCTGAAGGTGAGTAGCCTAATCCCTCTTCTTCGATATCAGACGTGTCGCCCCCTACACCTCCTTCTACAGGCACCCAGACTGACTTCACCTGAAGGTACGTTGACATGGGGAAGTTGTATGACTATGTGCAACACATATTCGATGACCGGGATACCCAGATTGCTCAGCTTTCACTGTAGTACGTCGGCCTATCCCAGAGTGTCCTGGACATCTACAACATGGTGACTAGGATGGACTCCTGGCACATTTCTAAAGGTCACTACAACTAGCTACCTCAGCCACCTCCATCCATAGGACCCAGCAACCCAATGGACTCCATCGATCCCACCATGCTACAGCAGCAGTTCCCACCCATTGGAGAGGGTTTTTGTAACGACACTCGCCATCGTTAAGATAACAAGTGCCATTAACAATAATAAAACATGCGGAAGCAAATCATTTGCAGCGGAATTACTGAAAATCACTAAAAATTTAAAACTTTTTCAAAGAGATCCATTCACAGGAAAACTCTTTAACCAAGAACCAAAGTGTTTCCATTTCATCCTGGTTCACAAGTACACAGCCTGTACAATTCCTTTTTAAGGATTACAACATTGACTGCCCTGTTACAAATATACACAGGCGGTATAAAAACTTTGAGGCACTATGCCAAAACTCCGATTGAATCATTTAAAACTCCGAGGACCTGAGAGTACAGAGACGACACATAGGACTACTATCTATATGACTTGACAGACAATATCTCCACCTGAGATCTGATTGCTGTCCTTGTTGTTGTTGTTGTTGCTGCTCTTTTTCTGATCTTAGGGATTTCCTGCCCTGCCTTCCATGCATACCTAAAAATGTTTTCCCATGGGGGTGAGACAATTGAAAAATTGCCCCAGCGAGAGATATAACTCTCCGCCAAAACATTGTTATTGCAGTTTATTAAATTAAAACTGAGCAGGGGTTACTTTTACCTTATCAGGCAGAATTATTCATCATAGAACATAATAAGATAATCTCCTATTCTCAAGGAGAGCATTGCATCTACCCATGGTAGATAAGTAATTCATCTGTCTACTTTGCAGAGAATATAAAGAAACATAAATAACATTTATCCGCTAAGGAATGCACAAAGAAATGCAACATCAGATAATGAATCTCCGTATTCAATCCTTAAGCAAACATGCTATACGGCTGATTACATTTTACAATCATATTTAAGCTCTGAGGAGATGAGGTATACCGCTCATACTCCAACCGGCCATTGTGAAGTCGAAACCGGTACCATACATAGGTCTAGGGAAGAGCCGGCTTCCAAGACCTCCCACGTCTCGGTCAGTGCGAGACAAAACGCAGGACATCTCGTGTCTCTGCTAACGTAGCTTTCCAGGGTATACTGGAAACTTCGCTACAGAGTTACAGCGTCAACTGCACTCTCGTCGGCAATCGAGAGATTTCATGTTTATCTCCATCAACCCGACAAAATCATTGGGATATGGGTACAACATCTAGCCCAATCATCAGGAGATTAGTGATACATCTATCCCGACCTATTCATGAAGGATTTGAGAGGTTTCTTGTTTACCTCCTCACAATTACTTCAAGAGGACGTAAGGATATTTTCGCCCATTGACCCCCGTATATTCAAAAATATACAAAATCCAGGATATGCCGCGGAGCAACCTGTTTCACCATCACCTATTTCTGACGATGATGGATCTATGGTCAGAGCACTACATGAATACATTTCACTTGATTAATTAAGTACATTATCATATTCTTTTAGCACCAGTCAATTTCTCAAACATATTTTATTCAGACAAATGCCATAAAGAGACATGTACCACTTCCATCATATACTTATTCACATGGCTCAGAAGCCATTCACATCTTGTCACCTCTCACTAGGCAACAACTTTATTCACATGGCTCACAAGGCCATTCACATCTTGTCACCTATCACTAGGCAACAACTTTATTCACATGGCTCATAAGGCCATTTACATCTTGTCACCTCTCACTAGGAAAAGGCTTACAAGCCCATACTAATCTTGTTACTTCTTTCTAAGTAACAAAAACATAATGGCACATATGGCCAATCAACTCTTATCAAATAGACATCATAGCTCATACCTGGCTATGATCATCACCTCATGAGACCTGCATGATTGTCACACATGATAATAGACTTATCAAGTTCACAACACATCATGCAATACAGGGTAACACCACTATTCCCTTACCAAGGTTAGGGTTTACCATCAATTAGGGCTTTTCATCCTTTTACCCAAATCTAGGGTTAGGATTTTCCTTTCTTATCAATTAGGGTTTCATATTTGTATTATCACTCCAACCCTAATTCATTGCTACCCACCTCTGGAAGCATTCATTGATATCATAAGTATTCATTCATACTTATTACTCTCATCATGTATCATTAAATGATTATCATCACAAGGTATGAGTTTATCTCTCATCCTTAAGTTGGGAATTAACAAAACGACCATGTTAGGTCACTTTCGAATCAACTCTAAGTCCAGCATAGAGCACTACTGCCGTGCAACCAAGAACGGCCGTGCAAATGGAAGCCACCATGGTCGTGCTACCGTACACGGTCGTGCACAATGAAGCTACCACGGATGTGCTACCTTGCACGGTCGTGCCACAGGGGTTCATCTCATAAATCATATTCAAGTATGAATTCTATTCTTTCATTAGGGATTAGGGTTTCACATACCATCTCCCTTCTTTAGAATAGAGATTGTATATAGCATCACCCTTCATTAGGGATTTCATATCACATTGCCCATAATTAGGGTTTACTAATCATTCCCAATTAGGGTTTCTCATGAAATCACCCTCAATTAGGATTTCACATGGATACACCCTCAACTAGGGTTTCACTTGGATACACCCTCAACTAGGGTTTACTATTCATCCTAATTAGTGATTTCACATGTAGACAACCTCTTATTAGGGTTATACATGGAATCAACCTCAATTAGGGTTTTCATCATGTATTGGATCCATGCATTTGTTAAGCATTCTTAATTAGTACCATTAAGGTATCTCTCACCTAATTACATTAGGTTTCCAAAAAGGTTTGATCAATTGGACCTTCAATAACATGAGGTATCCAATTGAATTAGGGTTTCCAATGTTGATTCCTTCAATCATTGAATTCATGGAACCAATCATCAATTGGAGCTATATTCATACTTCAATTGAGTTTGATAAGTCAACCTTCAACTAATTTGACCCTCAATTGACCCTCAATTGATCATCAATTAGGGTTTGAATCAACTGATTTAGGGTTCGGAATCGATGATCCATCAACACTAATCAATGCAGGATTAGTTACTTTGAAACCATTGAACCATCATTCAAATTGGGTATGACCTGACCCCAAACGGTCTTGAGGTCGTTTGGATGACCTCAAAACGGTCTTGAGACCGTTTTCCCATCATATCACTCAAATCTAAGCAATCCAATTGGGGTTTGGTTCATTGGATTGATCACCAAATCAACATTGCATTGTATATCAGCTTAGTACCTTTAAACCTTCAAACACCTAACCATACTCAACCCTAGACCTCCAAACGGTCTTGGGTGACCACCAAAAGGTCTTGAGACCGTTTGGATGAGCTCCAAACGGTCTTGAGACCGTTTGGCTCATCCAACCTTTGGACTTTAGTGAAAAAATCATCATGGATTGGTCTATCGAGTTGATCAACAAATCAGCATTGAGTTGCAGTATGATTTGGTACCTTTGGACCTTCAATTGATTAACTATACTTGACCCCAGACCTCCAAACGGTCTTGGCGTGATCCCCAAACGGTCTTGAACCCGTTTGGATGATCCCCAAACGGTCTTGAACCCGTTTGGTTGATCAACCCAAAATCTCAACTTAACTCATTGGAATTTCAGCATTGTTTTCAATTAGGGTTTGCCTAATTGAATAGCCTTCAACTCACGATTCCTTGGGGGTTAACCCCTCAAATTTGGAGAGTCATTAACCACCATAATTATTAACAGGAATCCCAAACGGTCAACTCTTGGTCAACTCACGCAAACGGTCTTGAACCCGTTTTCCCAAGAAGGTCAAGTTAATCAGGTTGAAAATCAGCACTTAATCCAATTAGGTTTTCCTAATTGATTAGCCTTCAACCTATGATTCCTTTAGAGTTAACCCCTAAAATTTGGAGGGTCATTAACCAACATCATTATTAACATGAATCCCAAACGGTCAACGCTTGGTCAACCATATAAAACGGTCTTGAACCCGTTTTCCCAAGCAGGTCAAGTTATTCAGGTTGAAAATCAGCACTTAATTCAATTCGATTTGTCTAATTGATTGGCCTTCAACCTATGGTTCCTTTGGGGTTAACCCCTAAAATTTTGAGGGTCATTAGCCTACATAATTAGGAACGAGATTACCAAATGGTCAACGCTTGGTCAACTCCTTAAAACGGGTTTGAACCCGTTTGCCACCAAACGGTTTGCAACCCGTTTGGTCACCAAACGGTTTTGGTGAAACCGTTTGGTACCAACTTTTGAGATCGTTTGCTCCCAAGATATTTGGTGAGGTGCTTTCTTATGATGATTTCATCATCATCTTCCTTCGTGCACCCAAGAACAGCAACCGTTCTTGATGGAATTTGCAGCAAAGAAACAAAAGTGTATAAAATTGAAGAAATCAATCAACAAAGCATAGAAGATTGATGCAATAGCAATGTTTGAGGGTTTAAGTTATAAAACCCGCCTCCAATTGAGCTCCAAAGCTCCAGGATCACGCCATAAATGGTGGATGAAGCTCTAGCAACTCCCCCTAGTCTCGTCCTCAAGCTTTTGATTGCAAAAGTTGGCTAGGGTTGAAGAGGAGATCGAAATAAGAAGGAATCCATAATTTATTTTTGATTTCCACCATGAAATCATGAAGAACGAGGGTCAAGAAGCTTACCAACAGGTTGGGGCTCGTCCTCCTGTTGCTCCTAAGTCCCCTTGAGCTCATCCCAAGAAAAGGAAGAAGAAAGGGCCGAAAAATCCTTTCAATTCATTTGGAAAAGGCACTTTTATAAGGAAATTGATGAGAGAGAAAATGCCTTATAAAAATCCAATTAATCCAAAAATTATGGCCGCCTCTTCCCCCTCAATTCCATGGATACGAGACACCTTCCTTTGCCTTTTATTCCCCTTCATTATCATCAATTTAAAGAAAAGCAAATTAAGCACCTTAATGCTTATTATATTAATATCCCATATGTGAGTGGAAATTACTTTTCTTTATAATAAGGTGAGTGGAATTTCACCTACTTAAGATATTTCCGTTCCTTATCTTAGCAAAGGAACGTCTATCCTTATTCAAAATCAACCCAAAACATTTTGGTTGAAAGCCCTTCAATTATTTTTTATTTATTTTTGCCCTAAATCGAATTAGGGTTTCAATTAGGCATTATTCTTGATTATTTTAATGTCAAGATTCTCTCTCCTCCAACTTAGTTCAAATGAGGAGTCCCTCTCATTTTATTTGCTATACATTATGCCAAGAAACATTAAGGACCTTATTGAAGTGGTAATTTGCATATTGAACCCTATATTTTGGGTAAATTGCACTTTACTCCAAAACTAGGTTTTAATGCACAACATTGTCCAACAAGCTCTATCTTGGTGTCCAGGCTTGTAGAAACCATACTACTACATCATATTCATCCTTATGATGTCTCAACATCAGAAGAACATCTTATCATGTGCAATTTGCAAGTTAACCCCTCAACTTGGGTAATTTGCACTTTAGTCCAAAATAAGAAATCATTGCTTCAACATTGTTCAAACAGGACCAAAATTGAAACATAAGTTCCTCATGAGCCCTAATTACTTTTCACAAGATGAGATTAAACATATAATCATCTTTCTTAATCAAAACACCTAGGGTTAAAGCATAACCCAGGCCAGGGATGTTACAAATTATAAACCCCTAACAAGGATTTCGTCCCCGAAATCCCAGATAAAGGGATCATATATTATTCATTCATCATATCATCATGTCTCTACATAACACCTCATTGTTATGGAGACATCATAGAGATTTGATCAACACAAAGTTCCTTCTCACAATATTCTCATAGAGTCAATTGAGATCTTATCTTAAAGACATAATTAGTTGTTATGTTTATGCAAAGCATAAACCCCTAACATATGATGTTCATATCATTTTATATAATCAGACTGATTTCATAGTTGACCACTCCAGGTAGCTAATCTAAACCATCTGATAATTCTCAGATACCAGAATCCATTACCCTGGTATCAGTCACATGTGTTGAAAACACATCATATTCTCATCTTTCTTTTATCATATTTACAACTTTATTGAACAGGGATCACCTCCCTTGTTTTCTTTCTCATCATATGAGGGTCATACTTTTACTTCCTCATATACACATACTGATCTGAATTCCTATCATATCCTTCTTTCTTGTACTTAAGGTATGATACATTTATCCATACCATATTTCTTATTTCATGATACTCATTAGATTGTATCAGAATGATTGCTTGATCAGGGCAATCAAAAAGATATCAATCTAAGAGTTTCCATACTCACTTTATCATCAATAGTTATAAACCTGATCAGGGTTTACAAGTACTGAGATCAAGTAGTATGCACTTACATGCTATCATATTTCTTGTTTTTCATATTATCATAACATAAGATTTAACATCCCTGGATTTTATCCAGGCATCTCTTCTATACATCTTCCTCTTTCATAGAGGTAAGATCAATATAGCACATTTAAAATAATACTTGAACAGAATTCAAATTCTAATTCTCATCATTTCTTCCCTATATGACAACTAATAGGGAAAACCAAATCAGCAGTCCTCCTTTTTTATAACAAAAGGGGTTTAGTGTACTCAACATGTACACATTTATAACATTCATTGTCCTCACATCATGGTCTTATTAGTCTTATTACTGATGCAAAAACTAAGCCATGGAATTTTACAGGTGAAAGGTTAAGACCTTTACACTTACTTAGGGGTTGCTGCCCTGGTACACTAGGCATTTATTGCACTATTTGTACCAAAAACCTTGGCTTTTTAGAACCATTAGGAAAATGTCTCTAAAATTATAGAGATCATCACCTACTTCTCAGCTTATTGCCCCTTCTTGGGCACTGCCATCACATATTTATTATCTGTCTAAGCTCATGGCAGAGTCTACTTTCTTGCCATAAGTTAATCTTTTCCATATTTTCCCTTGTTCCAACATGACTAAGTCATTTCGGAACTCATTTTAAGATCAAGCTTTCTGTATTAAGGACTGATTACCTAGGTTATAAGCCTAGCATTCAGTCCACTCATATGCATTATTGTTGCCCTAATCTACCCAACAAGAGCATGATCATAGGATTCTCTATCCTGATCAGGTCTTAATGGGGATTCTCATGCACTCATTCTATTCTTGCATGATCCCTTGCACCTCTTCTTGGTGCAACAACATTGCCCTTAGCAATGTGTTCCTTGTGCTCTCCAGTCATTTTAAACTTTACCCTTTCTCTGCACAAGCAGAAATCATTATAGGGTATACTGGAGGACACTAACACAGACTCAACAACTTAGTCCTATGTCTCTGTAGACTCAGTGAACCTAGAGCTCTGATACCACTAAATTGTAACGACACTCGCCATCGTTAAGATAACAAGTGCCATTAACAATAATAAAACATGCAAAAGCAAATCATTTGCAGCGGAATTACTGAAAATCACTAAAAATTTAAAACTTTTTCAAAGAGATCCATTCACAGGAAAACTCTTTAACCAAGAACCAAAGTGTTTCCATTTCATCCTGGTTCACAAGTACACAGCATGTACAATTCCTTTTTAAGGATTACAACATTGACTGCCCTGTTACAAATATACACAGGCGGTATAAAAACTTTGAGGCACTATGCCAAAACTCCGATTGAATCATTTAAAACTCCGAGGACCTGATAGTACAGAGACGACACATAGGACTACTATCTATATGACTTGACAGACAATATCTCCACCTGAGATCTCATTGATGTCCTTGTTGTTGTTGTTGCTTCTCTTTTTCTGATCTTAGGGATTTCCTGCCCTACCTTCCATGCATACCTAAAAATGTTTTCCCATGGGGGTGAGACAATTGAAAATTTGCCCCAGCGAGAGATATAACTCTCTGCCAAAACATTGTTATTGCAGTTTATTAAATTAAAATTGAGCAGGGGTTACTTTTACCTTATCAGGCAGAATTATTCATCATAGAACAGAATAATATAATCTCCTATTCTCAAGGAGAGCATTGCATCTACCCATGGTAGATAAGTAATTCATCTGTCTACTTTGCAGAGAATATAAAGAAACATAAATAACATTTATCCGCTAAGGAATGCACAAAGAAATGCAACATCAGCCAATGAATCTCTGTATTCAATCCTTAAGCAAACATGCTATACGACTGATTACATTTTACAATCATATTTAAGCTCTGAGGAGATGAGGTATACCACTCATACTCCAACCGACCATTGCGAAGTCAAAACCGGTACCATACATAGGTCTAGGGAAGAGCCGGCTTCCAAGACCTCCCACGTCTCGGTTAGTGCGAGACAAAACGCAGGACATCTCATGTCTCTGCTAATGTAGCTTTCCAGGGTATACTGGCAACTTCGCTATAGAGTTACAGCGTCAACTGCACTCTCGTCGGCAATCGAGAGATTTCATGTTTATCTCCATCGACTCGACAAAATCATTGGGAGATGGGTACAACATCTGGCCCAATCATCGGGAGATTAGTGATACATCTATCCCGACCTATTCATGAAGGATTTGAGAGGTTTCTTGTTTACCTCCTCACAATCACTTCAAGAGGACGTAAGGATATTTTCTCCCATTGACCCCCGTATATTCAAAAATATACGAAATCCAGGATATGCCGCGGAGCAACCTGTTTCACCATCACCTATTCCTGACGATGATGGATCTATGGTCAGATAACTACATGAATAGATTTCACTTGATTAATTAAGTATATTATCATATTCTTTTAGCACCAGTCAATTTCTCAAACATATTTTATTCAGACAAATGCCATAAAGAGACATGTACCACTTCCATCATATACTTATTCACATGGCTCAGAAGCCATTCACATCTTGTCACCTCTCACTAGGCAAGAACTTTATTCACATGGCTCACAAGGCCATTCACATCTTGTCACCTATCACTAGGCAACAACTTTATTCACATGGCTCATAAGTCCATTTACATCTTGTCACCTCTCACTAGGAAAAGGCTTACAAGCCCATACTAATCTTGTTACTTCTTTCTAAGTAACAAAAACATAATGGCACATATGGCCAATCAACTCTTATCAAATAGACATCATATCTCATACCTGGCTATGATCATCACCTCATGAGACCTGCATGATTGTCACACATGATAATAGACTTATCAAGTTCACAACACATCATGCAATATAGGGTAACACCACTATTCCCTTACCAAGGTTAGGGTTTACCATCAATTAGGGCTTTTCATCCTTTTACCCAAAGCTAGGGTTAGGATTTTCCTTTCTTATCAATTAGGGTTTCATATTTGTATTATCACTCCAACCCTAATTCATTGCTACCCACCTCTTGAAGCATTCATTGATATCATAAGTATTCATTCATACTTATTACTCTCATCATGTATCATTAAATGATTATCATCACAAGGTATGAGTTTATCTCTCATCCTTAAGTTGGGAATTAACAAAACAACCATGTTAGGTCACTTTCGAATCAACTCTAAGTCCAGCATAGAGCACTACGGTCGTGCAACCAAGAACGGCCGTGCAAAGGGAAGCCACCACGGCCGTGCTACCATACACGGTCGTGCACAATGAAGCTACCACGGTCGTGCTACCTTGCACGGTCGTGCAAAGTGAATCCACCACGGCCGTGCTACCTTGCACAGTCGTTCCACAGGGGTTCACCTCATAAATCATATTCAAGTATGAATTCTATTCTTTCATTAGGGATTAGGGTTTCACATACCATCTCCCTTCTTTAGAATAGAGATTGTATATAGCATCACCCTTCATTAGGGATTTCATATCACATTGCCCATAATTAGGGTTTACTAATCATTCCCAATTAGGGTTTCTCATGAAATCACCCTCAATTAGGATTTCATATGGATACACCCTCAACTAGGGTTTCACTTGGATACACCCTCAACTAGGGTTTACTATTCATCCTAATTAGTGATTTCACATGTAGACAACCTCTTATTAGGGTTATACATGGAATCAACCTCAATTAGGGTTTTCATCATGTATTGGATCCATGCATTTGTTAAGCATTCTTAATTAGTACCATTAAGGTATCTCTCACCTAATTACATTAGGTTTCCAAAAAGGTTTGATCAATTGGACCTTCAATAACATGAGGTATCCAATTGAATTAGGGTTTCCAATGTTGATTCCTTCAATCATTGAATTCATGGAACCAATCATCAATTGGACCTATATTCATACTTCAATTGAGTTTGATAAGTCAACCTTCAACTAATTTGACCCTCAATTGACCCTCAATTGATCATCAATTAGGGTTTGAATCAACTGATTTAGGGTTTGGAATCAATGATCCATCAACACTAATCAATGCAGGATTAGTTACTTTGAAACCATTGAACCATCATTCAAATTGGGTATGACCTGACCCCAAACGGTCTTGAGGTCGTTTGTATGACCTCCAAACGGTCTTGAGACCGTTTTCCCATCATATCACTCAAATCTAAGCAATCCAATTGGGGTTTGGTTCATTGGATTGATCACCAAATCAACATTGCATTGTATATCAGCTTAGTACCTTTAAACCATCAAACACCTAACCATACTCAACCCTAGACCTCCAAACGGTCTTGGGTGACCACCAAACGGTCTTGAGACCGTTTGGCTCATCCAACCTTTGGACTTTAGTGAAAAATCATCATGGATTGGTCTATCGAGTTGATCAACAAATCAGCATTGAGTTGCAGTATGATTTGGTACCTTTGGACCTTCAATTGATCAACTATACTTGACCCCAGACCTCCAAACGGTCTTGGGGTGATCCCCAAACGGTATTGAACCCTTTTGGATGATCCCCAAACGGTCTTGAACCCGTTTGGGCTAATCAACCCAAAATCTCAACTTAACTCATTGGAATTTCAGCACTGTTTTCAATTAGGGTTTGCCTAATTGAATAGCCTTCAACTCACGATTCCTTGGGAGTTAACCCCTAAAATTTGGAGAGTCATTAACCTACATAATTATGAACAGGAATACCAAACGTTCAACGCTTTGTCAAATCACTCAAACGGTCTTGAACCCGTTTTCCCAAGCAGGTCAAGTTAATCAGGTTGAAAATCAGCACTTAATCCAATTAGGTTTTCCTAATTTATTAGCCTTCAACCTATGATTCCTTTGGAGTTAACCCCTCAAAATTGGAGGGTCATTAACCAACATCATTATGAACAGTAATCCCAAACGGTCAACGCTTGGTCAACCATATCAAACGGTCGTGAACCCGTTTGCCCAAGCAGGTCAAGTTATTCAGGTTGAAAATCAGCACTTAATTCAATTCGATTTGTCCAATTGATTGGCCTTCAACCTATGATTCCTTTGGATTTAACCCCTCAAATTTTCAGGGTAATTAGCCTACATAATTAGGAACGAGATTCCCAAACGGTCAATGCTTGGTCAACTCCTTAAAACGGGTTTGAACCCGTTTTCCACCAAACGGTTTTCAACCCGTTTGGTCACCAAACAGTTTTGGTGAAACCGTTTGGTCCCAACTTTTGAGATCGTTTGCTCCCAAGATATTTGGTGAGGTGCTTGCTTATGATGATTCCATCATCATCTTCCTTCTTTCACCCAAGAACAGCAACCGTTCTTGATGGAATTTGCAGCAAAGAAACAAAAGTGTATAAAATTGAAGAAATCAATCAACAAAGCATAGAAGATTGATGCAATAGCAATATTTGAGGGTTTAAGTTATAAAACCCACCTCCAATTGAGCTCCAAAGCTCCAAGATCACGCCATCAATGGTGGATGAAGCTCTAGAAACTCCCCCTAGGCTCTTCCTCAAGCTTTTGATTGCAAAAGTTGGCTAGGGTTGAAGAGGAGATCGAAATAAGAAGGAATCCATAATTTATTTTCGATTTCCACCATGAAATCATGAAGAACGAGGGTCAAGAAGCTTACCAACAGGTTGGGTCTCGTCCTCCTGTTGCTCCTAAGTCCCCTTGAGCTCATCCCAAGAAACGGAAGAAGAAAGGGCCGAAAAATCCTTTCAATTCATTTGGAAAAGGCACTTTTATAAGGAAATTGATGAGAGAGAAAATGCCTTATAAAAATCCAATTAATCCAAAAATTATGGCCGCCTCTTCCCCCTCAATTCCATGGATACGAGACACCTTCCTTTGCCTTTTATTCCCCTTCATTATCCTCAATTTAAAGAAAAGCAAATTAAGCACCTTAATGCTTATTATATTAATATCCCATATGTGAGTGGAAATTACTTTTCTTTATAATAAGGTGAGTGGAATTTCACCTACTTAAGATATTTCCGTTCCTTATCTTAGAAAAGGAACGTCTATCCTTATTCAAAATCAACCCAAAACATTTTGGTTGAAAGCCCTTCAATTATTTTTTATTCATTTTTGCCCTAAATCGAATTAGGGTTTTAATTAGGCATTATTCTTGATTATTTTAATGTCAAGATTCTCTCTCCTCCAACTTAGTTCAAATGAGGAGTCCCTCTCATTTTATTTGCTATAAATGATGACAAGAAACATTAAGGACCTTATTGAAGTGGTAATTTGCATATTGAACCCTAGATTTTGGGTAAATTGCACTTTACTCCAAAACTAGGTTTTAATACACAACATTGTCCAACAAGCTCTATCTTGGTGTTCAGGCTTGTAGAAACCATACTACTACATCATATTCATCCTTATGATGTCTCAACATCAGAGGAACATCTTATCATGTGCAGTTTGAAAGTTAACCCCTCAACTTGGGTAATTTGCACTTTAGTCCAAAATAAGAAATCATTGCTTCAACATTGTTCAAACAGGACCAAAATTGAAACATAAGTTCCTCATGAGCCCTAATTACTTTTCACAAGATGAGATTAAACATATAATCATCTTTCTTAATCAAAACACCTAGGGTTAAATCATAACCCAGGCCAGGGATGTTACAGTTTTGATTCACCACTCTGATGCACATGAGGTACCTGGTTGTACACCTCTTGAGTTGTTATGAGTGGTGAGGACACTGCAAATTTCAAGCTTAGGGGGGTGCAATCAACTGGTAGTTTTTAGTTTTTCTTTTCATGTCATTTGTTTCTGTCATTTAATCAGTTAATTGCATTTTCACATTTCCTTTCACATCATTGCATGAATATTGAGTGAATTTTTTTGATCAATTCACCATACTACTGGAACCAATTGCTTTCATTAAATTAAAGGCTATATGATGAAATATCTGGACATGAATCATTCTTTTTGAAATTCTTGCCTATTCATCTCCATATTTAGGTGTTGATCTAAACATGATTTCCAATTCTCTCAGTCATGATCTTAAACCATGTAATCATTCAAATGCTTTGAATTTTTCAACTTTAGAGATTTCAATAACGATAAAGATGACTTTGCCAATCTTATAATGCATTTTTCACTTCTCTATTTGAAAATTCTTGCAAAATGAAAATCTTCCTGCATGATTAAAATAATGAAAGGTGAACTAGCATAGGACCGTGTGGTTCCAAAGTGGAATTCGATCACATAAAAGGAGAAAATATGTTCTTCAATTAAAAATCCAAATCCCACAAAAGGTGGCTAAATCGCCCAAGTTTCCACCAACCAAAAGAAGGTTGGGGATAACGTTTGAAAGAGGGAAATTAATCCCCAAACGATATTCCACATGTGTGTAAACCTATATTAGCAGCTAAGTATTGTACACTAAAATCATATTGAAATTTTTTCTTGAATAACAATGTCATTGCAGGATGACAAAAAATTTCTTTTTAGTGAGCTTTGTGGCAAATCATTATATTTTTGGCTCTGTCATCTTGTTTTTATTAATTTCTATCTAGTTGATTATTTCAAAGCAAAATGAATACCAATTTGAACTTAAAGTCTTATCTTGAGAGTTAGAATTGACTTCATATTCAGTCACACATCTAAATGATGAAAATTTCCATATTGAGATCTATCAGTTCACATTCAATAGGATCTGATTTGTTCCCATCTATTCATTTTTAATCATTTATATAGTTCTTTTTTGCTTGAGGACAAGTAATGGTTCAATCTTAGGGGGATCTGATGTGCACAAATCATATCATATTTTCATGCCACTTTAGTTGCACATTTCACTCAATTTAACCATATTTCTATCCAAGTTCATGCAAAGATGTTTGCTTCTTGTTGGTCTTACTCATGTCATGGTTTGAATTGCAGGTACTTCATATGTCACTCTAAAAGGAAGAAAAATGCCCAATTTTCCATTTATTTGGCATTCTCCAAAATGTCCCAGTTTCTAGAATCAAAAAGTGCAGTAGAATAATGCCCTTATAGTGTGTTGATAGCGTCACACATCGTGTGACTCTCATGTGGAAAATTAATTCTACAGAAAGTAGCCCTTACATCGTGTTTATAGTTTTACACACCGTATTACTAGAGGTCCAAAGTTTGATTGAAAACACTTCCTATGTCATGTTAAGAGACTTGCACGGCGTGTCACTTGCAAACACTACTGCAGAACAAAATTCAAGACTTACACGGTGTAACACTTATCCTTACACCGTAATGGATGTAATTTCTACATAATTCTTATTTTTTATCACTTATTCAAAAATATAAAAGAATCGCCACCCCTTGGAAAGTGGATCATGCATCATTTGGAGTAGTTAGAGAGTAGAGTTGAGGTTAGAGCTTTGGATAGGCGATCTAGGAAAGAAATCTAGGGTTTCTCAGGAGAGAATCCATCCCTAGCATCATTTCTCTTCTTCTTTCCTTCCCGAAGCTAAAAAGATAAGGTTGTTTTTATTGAGAGCATATTCAAAGGCAAATCTCTATCTCTTGGATTGAGATCTCCATTTGTTCTCCATTCCCATAGATCCATTTGCTATTCCTCTCTCTTTTCTCATGTTTTCTTCAATGATTTATCATTTGTGCCTGTATTATTTCACCATGAGTGAGTAAACTCCATTTCTTGGACGTGGGAGAGTATATCCCACATCATAACTGAATGTGACTTGAATTGCATATCTAATACTAGTTGATCTTATGTTTTACGAATTATGGTATTTATTTCCTTGTTTACATGGGTGGCCATCATGTTTGCATGCTTTATGCCTCTTATTATTTCTAGGAAGACATATTAAAGGGTAAGGAATAATCAAGTTGACAACACATCCTTGACCATATGAATGGCTTGGATTGGTTGAAGGTTTTAGGTTGTAGTTCAAATCTAGATATATGCATGGGAATGTTATACGAGGGTAGAACTATCTTATATAATTGGGAGATGTATTAGATGTTATCAACCTACCTTAGAAGATTAATTAATGATGTTGGAATTGGTAGTTATTTTTTAGTTATGATGTGGAGGTGAAATCCCATATCCAAGATACTCATTATCTAAGCTTGATCATTTTTCAAGTGATGTGCATTTTTCATTTCTTGTTTATTTTTAGAATTAAATTGATCCAAACCAACCCTTTTTTATTGCAACTGATCTAGATTGTAGAAAATTAACGTTCTTGCGCCTAGCTAGCCTATCTCCATGTGGTTCGACCTCAGTTACAATTGATCATATATACATGTGGGTGATAGATGATGCAGCCCTATTTTAGGGCTTCATCTTGTGTTATTTTGCATTTGAATCACATCTATACCTGTTAGATTACATGATATTTCCCCTAATATGCATGTTATGTCAAAAGGTGCTTATGGATGTTCTTTGCATCATTTTCAGGTACTTGGACCATGCTTTGGATGGATGAGAGAGAAAGGAGGAGTTTTAAGATTCCTCCACTCATGGAGGGGTTCGAAGAAGACCCAAAAGCTCCCTCAACCTACCCCCAATGGCCAAGAATTTCATCAAGCAAAGAAATCCATGGATGATGAAAGATGAAGTTCAATTGCCTACTACAGACCCCAAAACGGTTGTGGGCATACCCCCACAGTCGTGTCTTTTATGGTGAAGAATCGATAGAATCAATAGGTACTTGCACCCAACTTACCATGGTCGTGGCCATCAGCACGGCCATGGCCCATTAAAGATACCACGGTCGTGGCCACCAACACGCTCATGGCCAGCAGAGGAGAAGACGACCATGGCCCCACACAACGGCCATGGGAATTTCACACAAAGACCCCAGAATCAACAGGGAGTTGCACTTGAACACCCACGACCGTGGCCATCTGCCATGGTCGTGGCCTTTGAAGACCAACTCACATGTGTTGCTACCCCACGATCAGGTCCTCCTCTAAAACGGTTGTGTTACTCAACATGGTCGTGGTGTTACTCACCCAACACGACCGTGGCACTCTGCCACGGCCGTGGCCACCTCCTACTTAGCATTTTCACCACCTTTCCACACCATGCCCATGTCCACTCCCCACGACCGTCCCATACCACCCCCACCATGGTCATGAACCATCAACACGATCGTGGTGACCAACCAACCCTACCTATTTTTTACACTGTTTTTCCTATTCTACCCCCACTTACCCTAGTGCTTCCCCACCACCTATATATACATAGGTGGTGGTAGGGGCACAAAGGTTAGCTACTCCTAGCCACCAATACTCCTCTCCACCCACTCTTTGAGAATTTAGTGCATTGCCCTTGCATTTATGCTCTCCACCCACCATTTCCATCTCCATTTCACCTTGGAAACCTAGTTTTCTAGGTTTTCCTCCATAATCCCCCATATCTTCATGCTCATCTACACCTTTTGAGGAGAGAGGACGTCCACAAGTAGCTAGGAGGTGAAGAAGGAGGCTTCTTCCATGAGCTCCATGGAGTTTCTTCCCCATTATTTTGCCATTTCATTGATTATGTGTAGCTAAGCCCCTAGTGGTGGGCTGTTTGGGGATAAAATGTGACTTTGATACCATGCTGGGGGGGATTTTGGCTTGTAATGAACTTATTTTTATCTATGATGATTTCTCCATGCTTTTGTCTCTTATCCCATTACCATGCTTGTGATTTATGCTTTTTCCTATGAATTGCTTGTTTGATAGTGCTTGATGATACCATGTTTCTAGGAGAATTGGGATGCATGTGGCAATCTTAGGTATGATCCTAGGTCCAAATATGGGATCCCTAGCTAGTCCCCTTTGTTACTACATGTTTTCCCCCTCTCCTACTACTTGGTATGAGACCTAAGTTACTAGTATAAGTGGGATTGATATGATTGCCTAGGGTTTCTAAAGGCTAGAATGGCTAGTTGCATGAGGTCAAATACCCTCATCTCTACTCCCATCTCTACCCTTGGCCCTTAATGGCTCAATACCACTTATCTTAGAAACCTATATTTGGCTAATCCTATTAGAATTACACCTAACCCTAGTCTTCCACTAGTAGTATAGGGTACATTCTAATAGCATTTGCCTTATTGTTTAGTTTGGTAATCTAGATGAAAGATGAGAACCATGATTGTCCAATAACCTTCCCCCAACTAATATTAAAGTTACATCCCCAAATGTCCTACCTACCTTAATTATCTTATTTAAAACTCAACTTGCTCTGATTGCTTGCTTATGCTAGTATAGTCTAGTTGTTCTTTCTTAACCTAGTCAATTGCTCAGTTTTGATAGTTAGGGTTAATTTAGATCTTTTCTTGCTTTAGTGGTTAACTTAGTTTCTAAATTGCTTATTGCTCCTATAGTGTAGTGTAACTTACCTTTGCTCTTGCTTAGTTACTTGGTTTACCTAGATTGCTAAAATTGCTTGTTTAAGATAACTTAGGTTCATTTCTTCCTTTCTCACTCGGTCACTTAGATTAATCACAAAACAAACCCCCTTTAAAACCCTTCAACCCTAGACTCTGCATTAGGAATGTAGCCAATGCTAACATAGCTCTAGTGCCCCCTTTGTCCCTGAGGATCGACCCCTACTCTTTCCAATCACCTATACTACAATAGTACCCCGTGCGTTTGCGGGTGACCTATTTGGTACTGTGATCGACATGGTTAGGTCTAATACAAATTTTGAAAGTTCCACCCGTGTGTTCGATCCCCGTGGAGTGCACATAGTCACCCCTTGTTGGCTAGTGTGTACGCCTCTGGCTTGATGCACCAAGCTTTCTGGCATCGTTGTCGGGGATAGAGGCACTCGGCCTAGCTAGTTAGTGTAGCTTATTCTTTCCTCTTTCCCTCATCATTGGTATTCTTTATTCTTTATTCACTTTTGCATATTGCCATTCTAACTCAGTTTCTTATTACTTGTTTGTGTATTGTGCAGGTAACAGATGTGTATGTGCCACGCGCATTCCACTTGTACCTACTTGGTGTTGTATGACCCCGAGATAGGTAGAAGGAGACGCCAAAGTCACTGTAACCAATACCGAGAAGCTGAGATGGCAGACAACCCTCATGTGAATGCACTACCACCTCCACTGCAACCCAACCGCCCACTCTGCGACTATTTCACCCCGAGGAACTAAAATTCACCCATTGCCACGCTAGTTGACCAAATGTCGGGTCAACAGTTCTCCATTCCACCCGTACTCCTTAGATTCTTCCCCACTTACTATGGGATGGAGAATGAGAATCCCTATCATCACATTGATGCATTCCTTGAGACGTGCTCCACTTTTCGTACCCCCGCCGCCACCGACGACTCCATCTGGAGAACCCTCTTTCCATTCTCCCTAAAAGAAAAAGCTAAAGAGTGGTATGTTTTGAATCCAGAGTTGGTAACCTGGAATGAAGTCAAGAATGAATTTCTCAAAAAGTTTTTCTCGATTGCTAAGCTAACCTACATGAGAAGATGTATCATTTCCTTTGCCCAGAAAGAGAATGAACCCTTCCATGAGGCATGGGAGAGGTTCCAAAAACTTCTCCGCTACTGCCCCCACCATGAATTGTCAGTGTGGCAACTAGTTCAAGCCTTCTACACTGGGCTTGAAGAATAGATCCAAAATAACATCGACTCCTCTTGTGGAGGCACTTTCATGGCAAAGCCACCTGAGGAATAGTGGCCTTTGTTTGAGCATCTTGCTGAAAACTCCCGCCATCGGGTTTCTACAAAAGGGGAGCATTGTGACCAAATCTACATCCCTTCACCTTCTTTCATAGCTCTAGCCCACAACGTTGTTGACCCTGATATGATGAGGATGATGGAGGATATGATGAAGATGATGAAGAACCAAGATGGTGGTTCCCCTAGCCAACCCACCATGGCAGTCAATTCTGTTGATGAAGAAGTGCATGCCTTGCACTCCTTTGGCAGCTGAAACAATCAAGGCCCCATGTTCAACACCTATACTCCCGAGTGGAGGAACCATCCAAATTTCTCTTGGAAGCAAAAAAATGAGGATGGGAAAGGACAAGGGCAGTCGAGGCCACGCTATATTTCAAAGTTTGAAGAGGAGGTGCTTGGAAGATTAAGAAGTTTGGATGAGGTGAAGAAGGATGTGAACTCACATGGGCATTCCATCAACCTCCTTGAGAAAAGATTGGATCAGATCTCTCTTTCTCTCTTGCTAGGAGGGAAGAAGGAAGACTCCCGTCTCAACCGATGCCCAACCCAAACAATGATAGTACTTTCCTAGGGAACACTCCAAGTTCATATGCTCCTCTGTCATACCAAGCACCACTAAATCCCTATGCTCCACCACCTCCTTAGGCACCTCTTAACTACCAATATGCCCCACCTCTACCTCATCCATACCAGCAGCCACCCCCACAATACCACCCCCATCCACAACAACAACCACCACCGCAGTTCATCCTCTAGAACCCAAATTCATCTCACCAAAGGCCACAACCACCCCAACAGCCACAACCACCTCCACAAGCCTCTTCTTCCACTACCCATGAGCATGTGAATGCAGTGATTATTCTGAGGAGTGGCCGAACTTTGGGGCACCCCCATGATACTGTTGTTGTTGACAGAGGTGATACTGAGACTAGACGAGTTGATACTGAGAAACCGCCTGAGGATACTGTGACGAGAGCCAGAGTTGATATTGTGATATAAATTGGTGATACTATGATTCATGTTATTCCCGTTGAAGATATTGTTGATCCGAACCATGTGGGGTCCCAACCCCTCCCCCCCCCCATTTCTTGAAGCTCTTAAGGAGCCTTCTATTGAGAGGAGAAGAAAGAAGCATACTGAAGATATCCTTGAGACTTTTAAACGGTGAAAATGAACATTCCTCTGCTTGATGCAGTCAAACAAATCCCTTCTTATGCTAATTCCTAAAAGATCTATGCACCTTCAAGAGAAAGACCATGGGGAGAACCCCAAAGAATGTCAAGCTCACTGAGCAAGTGAGCTCGATTTTGCATCACACCTGCCAAGGAAGAGAAAAGATCACGGTGCTCCCATCATCTCATGCTACATTGGGGCACATTGCATAGATCAATCCCTCCTAGACTTGAGGTCTAGCATTAACCTAATGTCGCATGATGTGTTTGTCGAGCTCCAAATGGGGCAATTGAGTCTGGATCATTGTACTTTGTAGTTGGATGATAGATCAGTAAAGACGCCTAGAGGGCGTGTTGATGACGTGCTTGTGAGGCTTGATGATGAGACATCTACTTTCTTCCCTGCCGACTTCATTATCTTAGACATGGAAAAAGACACAAGGAGGGTGCCTATCATTTTGGGGAGGTCATTCCTAGCCACAGCGGATGCGGTAATTCATGTGAGGACCAGTACTATGTATGTGACATTCATGCACATGAAGATCCGGTTGAACATCTTTAAATCTTCAGCCATAGATGAGGTAATAGAGGCTACTGAAGAAGATTGCTATCTCATTGAGTGCCTAAATGAAATTGTGGAGGAATGCCTATCTACATGGATTCAAACTGCCGCTCAAGGTAGAGGTTTAGAGCCAATAGTTTCGTTCCCAAATGACGATGATGAAGTTGATGAAGAGAATGAGCTAGCCTTAGTGGTTGCAAGTGAAGACCTTCCTTCTATTTCTGAACCATTAAAGAACTCCATTGAAGAACCTGTTGGGTTTTAGGGGAGACAGATAAGGCAGCGGAAACAAAAATTTTCTCCCCAACCCATACCGAGGAAACGCGTCAACGTCTATATAATAGGAAAGGATGGTTTGCGGAATCATACCTTGTCCCGAGGCTTGCTCGGCGACAATACCTCGCGTAATGCGCGGTCTTCAACTCCGGACTTCAACGGTGTCTGTGAAGCTCCTGGTCGCACCGGGACTGACAACTCCTACTCGAACCGGACTGTCGGATGACAGTTGTCCTCCTAAGCGGCAGTGTCCTCCCGCCTCTGTAGTAGTCCACACGGACCACCTGGAACTCCACACTCCTTGTCCCACAAGGAAGTGGAAGGAGTCGCACCCTCCTATTGACGTACTAGTTGCCAACACGCTCTCCTACCTCCTGTTGCAACTGCAGTTGTCCTTCCCTTGCTGCACCTCCCTTTTTGCGGGAAGCACTTGCTCGGGCTCTCTCACGGTTACCAAAACTAGAGAGAACGATGACTTGCAGAGCAACTGGTTGCACTGAGTTTTACTTTTAGAAGCCCCCCAATACCCCTATATATATAGGAGAGTCATGGGACAGGGTTCTCCATCCCGGGCAATGCGGGACTAAAGCAGGAGTAGAAGGGTTCGAGAATTTTCCACAAAAAGCAACCGGTTCGCAACTTGAAATGATCGGTTCACAACTGGACCAATCGGTTCGGCCATTGAGCCGATCGGTTGGACCTGAGCCGATCGTTTGGGGCACTCCAACCGATCGGTTGGTGCCCTGAACCGATCAGTTCATGGTCCTAATCCGGCTCAAAAAGACTTTCCTTGTTTCTTTCCCAATTGGTATCGAATACCAATTTTATTCCCAATCGAATTGGGCAATTTGAAACGAAAGGAAAATTCTTGCCGACATGACTTTCCCAACTGGTCGGTTGCACCAGTTGAGCCGATCGGTTCAACCCTTGAACCGGTCATTTCAACCTGGGCATGAGCCGATCGGCCTGGACACTCCAGCCGACCGGTTCAGCAACCTCAGCCGACCGGTTCATCACATGAGCCGATCGGTTGGGAGCACAGGTTGGGCAAAATTAGTCAAATGCGATTTCAATCAATCTGATACTCCAATCAATGCGTCCAACACCTTGAACCATACGATAATGAGCCATCGACTGATTGAGTGTTTAATTGAACTACTAAACTCCTTTAGTAAAAAATCTAAACATTGCTTTGTGGACAAAACTCCTCTTCCAGGTTAAATCCTATGTGTGTGACCCTGCAGGTCCATTTCACGTTGGCAGTGAAAGTCCATAACACTTATGACTTCACAAGCAAAGAGCGGTGCCTAGTCACACATCAGTGCTACCCAAGTGAAAGTAGAAAGTTGGAGAACAACTTTCATCCTACAATCCGTGAATGGTGTTACAACGAATGTATAATTCCTTTTTCACTGATATCCCGAATGAACTCGAGGCATGGAACAGTCATCCTGTCAACGTTCATTCACTTCCTTGATCTCAGAGTAGACTGGAAGAGATATGTATGACATCAATATCATATACTGATTCAAACATGCATGCACGCCTTTCTCAATCCTACTCATCAAGTGGCCATGGATATCAAACTCCCTCAGGAGGGACAAATCCCATATCTATCACTCACCCCTCAAAATCCCCATGTGTCAAAGCCACCCAATCATCACCTTTATAACAACCCATGTTTCAGGACTGCGTTTGATGATGTCAAAGTGTGCCCAACGACATGTGTTGAGTGCAGTGATTTCAGGTCTAAGAATCACACTCACCACCATCACTGTGAGTACTGACTGTGACTACCATGTCATGGTTCCATGTGTCAAACTCACGGTGGGTCTGTCCGGTACACTTGTTCTCTAACAAGTACCTATGTGTTTGGTTTGATATCTCTATATCATGACTAATGAGATTCTGTCATCAACCAACACCACAATCTAGTCTTGTGTGTCATTGATGTCTATCTACCTTCCACAATGACATCCGACTAGGGACATAACAAGAATGTACAAACTCTTAGCATCTGTATGATCTCATCGTTCAGGTCCTCAACCTGAAAGCATATGTCATTGAGTACTGTCATTCTCTAGACATTCAATCTGTTCTGTCACTATCTGATATGACTGAACCAGAAAGAATTGGAAGCTTGCCTTTGATGTTTATCAAATCAATCTTAATGTATCCCACCAATCATCCCATGATTGGCTCTCAGGGCATACATACCAACAGACTCCCACTTGCACTGCGAGCCAATCACCCTTGAATCATATTCATAGTGATCTCTAAACATGTCCCACATGTTACTGTGCTCTTGTGCCAACATAGTGAGTAATGGCAACACCTTGCCAAAGTTAGTATAAATTGCATGTCTCTCATCTCTTCGATGTACGTCACACGTATGAGATGGAGTTGCCGTAATATGCGATCTAGTATTCCATTGCTAACCTTTAGCCACATTGCATGATCAAGGATTCCAGACTTGTCATCAATGAGTGGAATATAAGTTCATCTCATGAACTTTCAGATCCATATAGTATCCACTGCTGTTCACTAACACCTAGATACTCGACATTTCCCTTTTAAATGGCTTTATTGGAACACTTCCAATTATCAACAAACTTTCACTTTTATACATCTTATGTATATTTTGCGATTAATTTTCTGTCCTTTCGGAAGTTCGCATCAATGTAACTCTTTACATCAAACTCTTCCTTATCTCCATAGAACTAGTACTTCACAAGCACTTATCAAGTTCTCATGGTATTCCAGTAACCCTTACTGGAAATAGACAGACATCCACTCATCATGTCACACATACGAGTTATCAGGATGAGCACATCATATTGCCATGTCCTACATACAAGATGATGAATGCATTTTATTCTTGCCATGTCATACATGCAAGATAATGGGATGATTACATACATGATAGATCCATATCTATTCTTAGTGTTCCCATTCTTCATAAGAATTGGACACTTGGCCTTGGGATACTAACTCCATGTAACATGGACAAGTTTTCTCCCACTGAATCTGTGCATACTGAACACTTCAGTACAGATTGCCAATGTATGCTCTCTCTTTCCAGGTCAAGAGATTTTCAAGAACTATCTCTATAGATCTCTATTCCTATCACATAGGAAACATCTCTATCTTCCTTAAAGATAATTTCCACATTCGGATTTCCAATCTAGAACATTTCCATTTCACATCAATATGTGGAATGTGAACACGCTCCCACTAAATCATAGATCCCTTCTTTATCTTTGACATATCAGTCAAACCCTTTTGACTATATCATCAAAATAAAGATCCAATTTTGAGTTGCTTGTACTCAATCAATCACATTGATTAGTCCATTGTAACTTATAGACTTCATTTGCATTAGTGGATTCATAAACCTTATAGGCTGTGTCACGTACACATCCTGTTTTTTATTCCTCATAGGAATGCGGTTTTAGTATCCATATGCCAAATGTCTTAGTCATTAAGTTGCAATCAACAAGCATCATCCTTGTCAAAATGTTATCCATGTGTCTTAACACTTAAGACTTATTTGCACTTATGGATATGATCCAATGAGTGCTACCATCAAGGTCATACCTTATGGTTCACATGGAAGTCATTTAGGATGTAATGGTTTTAAACCATAACTCAAGATTCGGTTCCTCATATTCATCTTGATAGTTGACTCATCACATGAACAACTCATCACATAGATAATTGAGGTGTATCTGTTAAAGATATAAGAACTCACAACCCTTGTGATTCTTAATTTCTTTTATTAGTGTGGGGTATTCATTTATTAAGAAGAATTTAGTTATTTGATAATCATTCTCTAACTCTTTAGAGTATGATTCCTTCTTGATTTAGACATCACCATGCCTTAATCATGAGTTCACTATGATACATTATCATAATCACTCATAAGGATCTCAAACATTTGGTCCAAGTATTTCATTCATTGATCTCATCAAGAATTAATGCTTTACCAAATTTGTACTTCATTTATGATAATCTTGAACACTTCAAGACATTCATATTGGTATTTCTCTAAACACCATTTGAAGTATTAGCATCTGTTCTAATAGGTATGTAAATACATCACATGTATTATACCTAATAGGATAATCACTCTCCCACTACATTAGTGAAGATTGATTAATCATGTCCAAGATATTCATGTCTCTTACTGGTTCTATAACCAAAAGAGTCTAGATTTATCCATCACATGGAAACTAGAAATGAATTTCTCATGATTAATGCTAATTAAATTGTTTGAGTTATCTATAACTTTTAGGTATCGTCTTATCTTATGCATATCAAATATCACAAGATAAATAAGGCATTGCCACAAAGATTGAAACATCTCTTTATTAATTGCCATCATTGTCATACAATATGCAAAATTAAAGTGTTTCTATCTATTGGCAAGTATGAAATAACAGTTCATAACTGTATTACATGCCTTATTGGCTGAAAATAAACTAAAGTATTCCTATCTATAAAGGCAACACTTGCCCCAAGTAAGAATGCTTTACACTTTACATCTTGATATCATATATCTCAAAAAGTGTTACAAGTTTATATACATGACACCTTCAAGTAGAGGCTTCAGTCGCCTCCTTCTTCTTTTGTTCTTCCAGGTAGAGAGGACAATTCCTTTTCCAATGTCCTGGCTTTTGACAATGGTGGCAATTTCCTTTCTTGGTCACGCCTCCCTTGGCCTTGAGAGCTGAAGATGGCTTGGACTCCTGGCTAGCTTCAGAACCTTTCTTAGCTTTGCCCTTGCCCTTGCGCTTGGACTTGCCTTTCTTGCTCGTGATCACCATCACGGACTTAGGCTTGTCCTTCTTCATCTGTAACTCGGCTGTCCTCAACATGCCCAATAACTCTGACAGTGGCCTATCAAAGTTGTTCATGTTGTAGTTCATCACAAACTGACTGTAAGATTCTGGCAATGATTGCAGTATCACGTCAGTAGCCAACTCTTGGCTCAGTGGAAATCCCAGTCTCTGCAGGTTCTCCACATACCC
Source organism: Alisma plantago-aquatica (assembly GCA_963693085.1). NCBI lineage: Eukaryota > Viridiplantae > Streptophyta > Magnoliopsida > Alismatales > Alismataceae > Alisma > Alisma plantago-aquatica. The sequence goes on from OY856409.1 coordinate 870,223,615, forward strand.
AATCATCTTGAGTGTTTGAGGACCAACTGGATCTCCTTCTGTCATGACGCACTTGAACAGCGCCCTAGATACATTGTACCTCTCTTGCCGTGCCTGATCTTCATACATGTTCCTGAGATGCAGAATCATCTCTATGACACCCATGTTCTCATGTTGCCTCTGCAACTCATGGTTCATTGAACATAGCATCAAGCACTTTGCATCAATGGCATCATCAGAATGCTTCTTGTAAGCATCCCTTTCTGTCCTTGGTGCATTAGGAGCGGGTTCCTCTGAAATTGGAGTATCCAGGACATAGAGCTTACGCTCTTGAGTGAGAACAATTCTCAATGTCCGATACCAGTCGTGGAAGTTTGTCCCATTTAGCTTGTCCTTGTCAAGGACCGATCGCAAAGAAAAGTTGTTGTTTGTTGCCATTTGAACTACAAAAAGGAAAATATGCAATTTTAGTCCAAAACTCATTTTTGACTTATTTGATTGATTTGAAAATTTGACGATATAATTAGGCCTTTAATTAATTATCGCTCCCACTATTTTAATTCAAATCGATAGCCCTCACCATCAATTCGGAAGATTGCAGTGTACAACCTTCTAGTGGGCAAGATCCTGAAATCCTCTAAGCCATGGACCAGCTAGGGCTGTCACCCACAACATAGATCTCTCAGGTAGGCAACTTTTGCCAATTGCATCATATGCAACTCTTGATAAGGTGTCATATACAACTCTTTGCAATGATCATCTCCATGCCTCAAGGTACTAGATCCCATCTAGATCACCTTGTTAAGTCCGACCCAAAGCAAACACGATGAACATGCACCCTGCTAGGGCAGACCCACACATTCATCCTTCACGCTTCCACGAGGTAGACGGTGCACCACGCTAGGGCGTGCCCACACTTGGTCGAACAAGTTTTTCACGTGTGTCGCATTTGGAAGGCATCTAAAACTTAATATTTTAATGAGGGATTTGGTTTTATGTACATATACATATCCAATCACCACAATACATAGTACGTATCATATACATGCTATATCCCACAGAAAACATGCACAAACGATAAAAAGCGATGATTATGGCCATCCTAATGTGATTCCTCGAGCCAAGAAGAATCACGGTCATCTAGGTCAACATCACATGCAACCTGTAAAAGATGAACATCTGTGCCTTGCCATCCGAGTTGATCAACTCATCACATGAATGATCTGTACTCTCCAGCCGGTCGTCTGGGTGCCACCAGCCGATCGGTTGGCTCCTCCAACCGATCGGTTCGCCTGGTCGTCGTGCATCTCGTCATGTCCGCCACTCGCTCGTCTCGCTCCTCGAACCGGTCATCAACCGATCGGTTCACTCCTTGAACCGACCATCTGGAAGGTCAACCGATCGGTTCACTCCTTGAACCGATCGTCTGAGCAGTCGTCTTGATGTCCGCCGGTCTTTGACATAACATGAAATAAAATCTATCCTATTTATTACATTGCTTTAAAAAGGAGAAACCCCGAGTTACATTCGGGGGGAGAAAATGTAGGAAAGAATCTCAAATTATTTCGAGTTACATCAGGAATAAGAGAGGGAAGATCGGTGCGCAGACCAAGATGCAAGCAACCACAAACAATCACACACAGATAGGGGTTTATAGGCCATAATCACGCTACACACATCCACCACAAAACTCGTTTAAGGGCGACGCGTATCGAGTGCATTAATAATACATATCATATATGTAATTAGGGATTTGTGGATTTAGGATTGGACATGCATAAAGCCGATATTATTCACATTGTATGCAATAAATAAAGGCGACAAACCAAAATCGATCATATCGATATTCCTAAAATATAGAGCAGCTGGCGTGGCTCTGATACCACTGTTGGGTTTTAGGGGAGACAGAGAAGGCAGCGGAAACAAAAAATTTTCTCCCCAACCCATACCGAGGAAACGCGTCAACGTCTATATAATAGGAAAGGATGGTTTGCGGAATCATACCTTGTCCCGAGGCTTGCTCGGCGACAATACCTCGCGCAATGCGCGGTCTTCAACTCCAGACTTCGACGGTGTCTGTGCAGCTCTTGGTCGCACTGGGACTGACAACTCCTACTCGAACCGGACTGTCGGATGACAGTTGTCCTCCTAAGCGGCAGTGTCCTCCTGCCTCTGTAGTAGTCCACACGGACCACCTAGAACTCCACACTCCTTGTCCCACAAGGAAGTGGAAGGAGTCGCACCCTCCTATTGACGTACTAGTCGCCAACACACTCTCCTGCCTCCTGTTGCAACTGCAGTTGTCCTTCCCTTGCTGCACCTCCCTTTTTGCGGGAAGCACTTGCTCGGGCTCTCTCACGGTTACCAAAACCAGAGAGAACGACAACTTGCAGAGAAACTGGTTGCACTGAGCTGTACTTTTAGAAGCCCCCCAATACCCCTATATATATAGGAGAGTCATGGGACAGGGTTCTCCATCCCGGGCAATGCGGGACTAAAGCAGGAGTAGAAGGGTTCGGGAATTTTCCACAAAAAGCAACCGGTTCGCAACTTGAAATGATCGGTTCACAACTGGACCGATCGGTTCGGCCATTGAGCCGATCGGTTGGACCTGATCCGATCGTTTGGGGCACTCCAACCGATCGGTTGGTGCCCTGGACTGATCGGTTCATGGTCCTAATCCAGCTCAAAAAGACTTTCCTTGTTTCTTTCCCAATTGGTATCGAATACCAATTTTATTCCCAATCGAATTGGGCAATTTGAAACGAAAGGAAAATTCTTGCCGACATGACTTTCCCAACTGGTCGGTTGCACCAGTTGAGCCGATCGGTTCAACCCTTGAACCGGTCGTTTCAACCTGGGCATGAGCCGATCGGCCTGGACACTCCATCCGACCGGTTCAGCAACCTCATCCGACCGGTTCATCACATGAGCCGATCGGTTGGGAGCACAGGTTGGGCAAAATTAGTCAAATGCGATTTCAATCAATCTGATACTCCAATCAATGCGTCCAACACCTTGAACCATACGATAATGAGCCATCGACTGATTGAGTGTTTAATTGAACTACTAAACTCCTTTAGTAATAAATCTAAACATTGCTTTGTGGACAAAACTCCTCTTCCAGGTTAAATCCTATGTGTGTGACCCTGCAGGTCCATTTCACATTGGCAGTGAAAGTCCATAACACTTATGACTTCACAAGCAAAGAGCGGTGCCTAGTCACACATCAGTGCTACCCAAGTGAAAGTAGAAAGTTGGAGAACAACTTTCATCCTACAATCCGTGAATGGTGTTACAACGAATGTATAATTCCTTTGTCACTAATATCCCGAATGAACTCGAGGCATGGAACAGTCATCCTGTCAACGTTCATTCACTTCCTTGATCTCAGAGTAGACTGGAAGAGATATGTATGACATCAATATCATATACTGATTCAAACATGCGTGCACGCCTTTCTCAATCCTACTCATCAAGTGGCCATGGATATCAAACTCCCTCAGGAGGGACAAATCCCATATCTATCACTCACCCCTCAAAATCCCCATGTGTCAAAGCCACCCAATCATCACATTTATAACAACCCATGTTTCAGGACTGCGTTTGATGATGTCAAAGTGTGCCCAACGACATGTGTTGAGTGCAGTGATTTCAGGTCTAAGAATCACACTCACCACCATCACTGTGAGTACTGACTGTGACTACCATGTCATGGTTCCATGTGTCAAACTCATGGTGGGTCTGTCCGGTACACTTGTTCTCTAACCAGTACCTATGTGTTTGGTTTGATATCTCTATATCATGACTAATGAAATTCTGTCATCAACCAACACCACAATCTAGTCTTGTGTGTCATTGATGTCTATCTACCTTCCACAATGACATCCGACTAGGGACATAACAAGAATGTACAAACTCTTAGCATCCGTATGATCTCATCGTTCAGGTCCTCAACCTGAAAGCATACGTCATTGAGTACTGTCATTCTCTAGACATTCAATCTGTTCTGTCACTATCTGATATGACTGAACCAGAAAGAATTGGAAGCTTGCCTTTGATGTTTATCAAATCAATCTTAATGTATCCCACCAATCATCCCATGATTGGCTCTCAGGGCATACATACCAACAGAACCTCCCACTCTTGAGTTAAAGTTGCTTCTAGAAGGATTGAAGTATGCTTTTCTAGGGGCAAATGACACCCTCCCGGTGATCATTTCCTCCATTCTCTCACCAGAATAAGAGGAGGCATTGATGAAAGTCTTGAAGAAGAACATCCAAGCCATTGGATGGTCTATAGTTGATTTGAGGGGCATTGACCCCTCCATCTGTGTGCACAGGATATATTTAGAAGACGATGCAAGGCCAACCCGACAAATGCAAAGGCAGTTGAATCCAAAGCTAAAAGAAGTTGTAACTCAAGAGGTTGTAAAGTTGCTAGATGCTAGAATTATCTATCCCATTTCTGATAGTACATGGGTGAGCCCCATCCAGGTTGTGCCTAAGAAAGGTGGGATCATTGTAGTGGAAAATGTGGATGGTGAGATTATGCCGCTAAGAGAACAATTAAAGTGGAGAATGTGTGTTGACTACCGAAAGATCAATGAAAAGACCAAAAAGGACCACTACCCTCTCCCATTCCTTGACCAGATTCTAGAGAGGCTAGAGGGGCAAAGCTTCTATTGCTTTCTTGATGGGTACTCTGGATACTTCTAAATTGGTGTGCATCCTGTGGATCAAGAGAAGACAACATTCACCTACCTGAGTGGTACATTTGCCTATCGGAGAATGCCATTTGGGCTGTGTAATGCCCCTTCTACATTTTAGAGGTGTGTGACCTCAATTTTTGTGGATATTCTTGATTCGTCTTTGTAAGTGTTCATTGATGATTTCTCAGTCTTTGGTAAAACTTTTGATGAATGTTTACTTCATTTGGTTGCTATCCTTGAGAGATGCGTAAAGGTTTTCCTAATACTATCTTGGGAGAAGAGCCATTTCATGGTGCCCAAAGGCATTGTTCTAGGCCACCGGGTTTCAAAGGATGGAATTGAAGTTGATAGGGCTAAGGTGGGCCTCATTTCTACTCTTACTATTCCTTCAACCGTAAGACATGTCCAGTCTTTCTTGGGACATATAGGTTTTTACTATCGATTCATAAAAGACTTTAGTAAGATCTCAAGACCTCTATGCCACTTGCTTGAGAAAGATGTTGAATTTCATTTCAATGACAAGTGTGTTGAAGCCTTCAACCACTTGAAGGAAAAACTAGTTTCCACTCCTATCATGCAGTCCCTAGATTTCTCTTTGCCCTTCAAGATTAGGACCGATGCATCCGACATGGTAGTGGGGGTTGTGTTGGGCCAAAGAGTTGGCCAAATTCCACATGCTATCTACTACGCAAGCCAAACTCTAGATGAATCCCAAAAAAACTACACAACCACTGAGAAGGAGTTGCTTGTAGTCAGTCATATTCGCTCTTGACAAGTTCCGATCATATCTTTTGTAGAATAAAGTAGTGATATACACGGACCACACTGCACTAAAGTACCTCATGTCAAAGAAAGATTCAAAGCCAAGGCTATTCAGATGGATTTTGTTGCTTCAAGAGATCGATGTGGAGATTGTAGACAAGAAGGGAGTGGAAAATGGTGTTGCTGACCATCTCTCCTGAATTGATGAGCCCTTTGATGATACAAATTGAATCAAGGAAATGATGCCACATGAACAACTCATCCTACTCTCACCTACTCAAAAGCCATGGTATAAACACATAGCTAATTTCTTAGCTAGTGGAAGGATACCTAGCACATGGACAAGGGAGGAAAGTAAAAGATTATTTGCTATGGTGAAGAACTATGCTTGGGATGACCCTCACCTCTTCAAATATTGTCCTGATCAGGTCATTAGGAGATGTCATCCGGAGACTGAACAGCAAGAAATCCTATCCATGTACCATTCTAGAATATGTGGAGGTCATTTTGGAGGAAAATGCATGGCTGCAAAGGTTCTTCAATGTGGGTTTTATTGGTCATCCTTGTTCAAATATTCCCATGACTTTTGCAAGAGTTGCTTGAAGTGCCAAAAAGTGGGCACTATCTCTAAGAGGGACATGGTGCATCTATCACCCATTCTTGTGGTGGAAGTGTTTGATAATATGGGGAATTGACTTTGTGGGTCCTTTTCCTCCCTCCTTTGGGTATGTCTACATTTTGGTTGTCATGGACTACGTGTCAAAGTGGATTGAAGTTGTTGCAACCTGGACGAATGATCACAAGGTGGTGTGTGACTTCATGAAATTGAACATTTATAGCCATTTTGGCATTCCAAGAGCCATGATTAGTGACGGCAGAAGTCATTTCATTCATCTCACTTTTGAAGGGTTGCTCCAGAAGCATGGGGTAAACCATCGTGTAACCACTCCTTACCACCCTCAAACTAGTGGTCAAGTTGAGTTGGTCAATCAGGACATAAAGGTCATTCTAGAGAAAACGGTGAGACCGGACCGCAAGGATTGGTCACTTCATCTCAATGAAGCTTTGTGGGCATATCAGACTGCATACAAAGCCCCGATTGGCACTACACCATTCAAGCTCGTCTATGGAAAAAGTTGCCATTTGTCAGTTGAAATGCAACACAAGGCATTATGGGCTTTGAAAACTATGGATCCTGATGGAGAAAATGTTAGAATGAAAAGGAAGTTTCAATTAAATGAGTTGGAGGAAATGCGCCATGAGGCATATGACATGTCCAAGAGCTACAAGGAGAGGACTAAGTTTCTTCATGATAAGATTATCAAAAAGAAGGAATTTGAGCCCGAAAAGTGGGTATGACTGTACAATTCAAGGATGAAGTTCTTTCCTGGAAAACTCTAGTCTGGAAGGGAAGGACCTTATCTCATTAAGAAAGTGTATCCATCTGGGGTTGTTGTGATTTGTGAGAAACACTATAGAAAAAATACCCATTAGTGGCATTTATTCTAGTGGCTTTTCTTTAAAAAGGCCACTATCTATCTAATTTATAGGCATTTTTAATTAAAATGCCTCTAAACAACCTATTGTAGAGTTTCTAAAAAGGACTAAACACTAAAGGCATTTATATATTTAATTAGTGGCAATCTAAAATTGCCAAACTAAAAGTGGAACTAGCTAATTGATAATAATTATCAATTTTACTTCTCGCTTTTCATTCGCGCTCCCACACTAATCGAGATTGATCTCTCTGCAAATATTTCTCCTTGATTCCTCGCTCATGTGAGACAAGTGCACCGAGGATCTAGAGTCAGCTGGGTCGTCGCCCTAACGGGTGTCGTGGAGGATCGTGCAAAGGGTTTCGGCTGGGAAGACTATTGGTGGCGGTTGGAGGGAGCCCCAAGTATGGCGATGACAGCCATTATCTAGAGGAAGCCAACCGGCCAAAGTGCCACATTGCCACCAGGTACCAAATAACTGCCTTCAACTTGAAACTATGCCTTCAACATTTTCTAGAGGAAGGCGATCGCAGTGCTGGTGGTGGTTTTACTCCTAGTTCCTCTAGTATCAAACCATTTTACATGGTCTCCCTGACATGGTGGTATCTTTGTCTATCCCTGAAGTGTAGCACATGTGTTTTCATGGATCACATTTAGAACACCTTCTCAATAGATTCATAGATGACTATTAAAGAAGATGACCTTGCTAATGTACTAGAAGTTGGTGCACAACTTCTAGTTTGTTTGGTGCCTACCATCAACATAACTTTGTGTCTAGTTTATGATCCCATGTGTCATGATCAACGCCTAGACTAGGCCAGTGTTGTAGACCTCCATCTTGTGGCATATGCATATAGCAAGGCATTTAGTAGCAAGGTAGTTAAAACTTGGCTTTCAGTTTTAGTAACAAACTAAGAGATCAGGAAGCGAACCCACCTTGCGGAGCATCCATCAATAGATGTAAAAAAGTCTAGTTTCCTCATATAGTGGTTGTGTGTGTACATTTTAGGAGAGTATGGACGGCTATCTCATGTACCTTGTAGTAAATCTTGCACATATTGGTGGCACTAAAATGCCTTGCATAGATATTGGCTTTTGTGGGAAGTTGGTTGGTACAACAACACCACAAAAAACTGATTGATTTTTGGCAGTAGCTTTGAGTCCCAAATGGATTTTGATAAGTTTACTTAGTGCTGACCATTATGATCCATTCACTCAGTGTTGTGTCTGTTTACTCGAAAGATAGTACATGAAGCATGTCAACTGGATCGGGAAGATTAATCCACAAGCACTATAACAAAGGTTTTTTCACATGCTTGGCAAATAGACTAACTAGATGGCATTTATCTAATATTTTTTGTTTTACAATGTCCCCTATGTGAATAATATCTATGTAATTATTTCTGACTATTTCAATTAGATTCTTAACATAAAATCAATCAATTTACTGGGAAAAAACCATTTAAATGATTAGTTCATCATGGAGTACTGGGGGAATAAGACCGAACCCTTAACCTATCACATTGTCCACCATTTTTGGATCTAGGATCGATGATCTAGAGATCATCCTCCATCCTACAAAAGGTAAGGGAAGGAACCCTAATTCCATCTGTCTGATCGATAAATTTTCTTAAAAACCAATCCATTGATTTCATAAGATCATGAACATATGAATGAGCTCTAAATTAGCTAGTTTTATACATATATTAGGTAATTTCAGTGGAATATGAACTTGATGGTGATCTAGAAACAAAAAAAGACATTTCTTGCTTGTGACTGTAGATATGGTTGTTCATCAATCCTTCATGAAGATTTGAACTTCAATATAAATTAATTGAACCATATTTATTATGTGATGCCTTCAATTCTAACTGACTTAGCTCCATCATAGATGTAGCATTTTCTTAAGCTACAAACAAATTAGATAAAGGTTCAAGCCTCAGAAACCATGACTAATTTACCTAACTGATGCATATCATGGAGTTTGTGTAGTGTCGGGATAGAAGGTAGGTCATTCCCCTACTATTGCTACAAAAAAGTGAGGAGATATCCAAAATACTCATATAGTGTAAATAAAGATGATCCCTACAAGTGATTTAGTAGGAATGGCAGATGGCAATCAGAACATGTTGACCTATGGCATTATAAAAGTTAATACCCCAGACATGTCAGGAAGTAGGTGTGAACGTAGATTTTAGGTTTTTTATGATCTTTCTACTTTCAGAACTCAAAAACTTGAACTACTTAGGTAACCATGCTTATGGGATATAGTAGATATATCCATATTACTTGAGGCAATCTTTCCAACCTTGTGTTGGGCATCCAACACATTCAAACTGGGCCACTAGATTTTTTATAGCATAAGAAGTTTCTTCCAAGGTTTATGATTCAACAATAATGTTTCAGTGCTAAGTTTTCCAAGGTTTCATACTTTAGTAGACAGATAGTAAATTTCTTATTACTCAACACGAATTCAAATTCCTAATGATGTTTTATCTTTGTATTCAATTATAAAGTCTTCCACAATAGAGATGCAACATGCAATCCCATGGATCTCCCAAAAGTAGCGTCATTCATTCTCTTACTACAATGTTTCTATTTTGTAGTTGTATGATATACTAGAACGAGTCAGCTTCACCACCATTCTTGTTCTTCACCTCCCGTGAACTACTGTAATAGGTTTTGAGTGGTACCTTATGCTACACTTGAATGTCTCGTACATATTCCCTCTCTCTCCCATTATCAAATGTAGAAAGGTGTGTTAAAATTTGGGCTCCATTCATGACATCATCACAAACTTATACATCCAAAATGAATGATGGGATCATATCAGTCCTATGAAGCTTCAGTTGTATCAGTCACTTGGCATGGGTGGCAACATTTCGTTGCATATTGTAGGTAGATGAACGATAGTCCGAATTAACATGAAAGGATAGAAACTTGAGGAAGTCTATAAATGAATATTTTCTATAAGGATGGGCCTTCTAGGTGCATGTATCATTGTATAGAGGAGAGGTGAGGTCCACTTTTACTAGTATAATGAAGATGGATGCAGTTGCATAATCTGAAGACCACCTAGAATATACTCTGAAATATTCTTCCTTAAAAAATTCAAATTTTGATGAAATGCATAGCTCTTGTCCTTTGCTCCATACTTTAGTAGTAGTATTGTTTTCCTTCCGCATGTTTGGTTAAGTCGTTATTTTTCCTATTGAGTATAAATGTACTTTGTCAAAGATTTTGTCAATATCTAATATGTCATTTTTGGATATCTTGCTTACTAGATCTTGTTATATAATCATTACAGCGAAAGCTACTATTATGTATACACATGTAGTGCTTGAGAGAAAAATCTGTTTCAACTTGCAAGAAATAATAAGTTGGACATTTTTCTAGAATGTTGTTTGTTTTTTGTCATGTTAATACCTAGCATTGTTGATCTAAATATTCTTCATTTCTCTACAGTTCTGTTGTGATGACACCTAGTCCAATCCATTTTTTGGGTCCATGACTCCTAGTACTATATGTGCCATGGTGTTAATCAATCGGCCCTACAACTACCTCATAGCTTCTGTTAGATTAGTCAATCAAATAGGGATTCTTGAATTGACTGCTATATGATCTTGCATGCTAGAGGGCACTCTGCTCTAACCCAAGATAAGTAGTAAGCTACAAGATATTATTTTGTGGATTGCTCTAAAGCTTGAATTGTCACTTAGATGGTGAATCATCCACTATACATTGAAATTTAGAACAGGTTTTGGAGAGCTTAGGGTTGTACAATGTGTGCACCCTTATATGCACTCTGTAGCAAACTAAATGAATATTTTCTATTTGTATAGGTAAATCTTTGTCCATATGTGTGTGTGATCAGATAGATCGTTAAGACCAGAGGCACACCATGCCTAGACAATTGTCGTGGCCCCAAACTATTCAAAACTTGCATGCTCTTTCAAGTTCATTGACAATTTCTCTAAACATCACAGTGCGAAGAGGAAATGACTCAAGAAATCCAAATCATTAATATTGGCCTTTTTTTACATTTCGTAAGATTATTGACTTCTCAATCTTTCTTTCTGTGATTTGATTGGCACATACGAGGGCAAGGTTACTGTTGGAATGCTTAGCTGACGTGAAGAAGAACATGATCAGCTGCGGTGTCAACCTACTGGTTTGGTAAGGCAAGCATGAAGATATGTAGCCAGAGTTAGCTAAAGCATGTGGTTCCCACACTCTTACTCATTGATTATTTCTGCCTTCTCCTTAGTTAGCTTCACTTATTTCTTCTTTTCCCTATCCTGATCATAGACATTTAACACCATGTGGTAATTTTCCTAGAACACAGTCAGTAGTGAAAATCTATCAGACCAACTATAGGTAGATGTTTCTCTCCTTAAAACCAATGATAGAACATGTTTTCTTTTTAGCTTGGGGTAGAATTTTCACCATCAGTGAAAACACTGCAATCTAATGCCTTTTAGAACGATCACGGCTAAATTATAGTTTCTTTTGTTCAACATTGTGATAATATTTCTTCATTTATTTGTTATAGTCTAGAGTAGGAAAATAAACTTTATTAGATTGTCTAGAACGGACTAGAGGATGAGATGTCATCTGCTATAAAGATTTGATGTGAACCTTTTCTTAGTGGAATTTGGAAAACTTCTTCCTATTATGCCAATTAGAAACCTCACATAAATGAAATGAGTGGTGAAAAACTAATCCTAGACTAAGAAAAATCGAGAACACAACTAATACACCTTTTATTGCTGACATAAATATAGAATATTCCTAGCAGAGCATAAATATCTTCACAGAAGGAAGACAAACATAGAAAACAAACCACCATCTATTCTTTTTGGCAACAGTGACCTAGAAAGTACATGTTCAAAGTTCTATTTGGACAACGAAATATATTTAAGTTGTTAGTCTATACCAAATGCTAGTGGATTTAGCTCATAACCAAATGTAGATTATATGCTTGCAAGATGTAGTAAGAGGTTCATATTTAGTCCATTAATTATTTTATGTTGATCCTTCTATAATTTTATTTCTATGAGCTAAGAGGACAATCTATAGTTTTATCTTTATATGAAAATTGTTAATTTCTATAACTAAAAATTAGATAGATAGAAGTTTCATAGACGGGGAACTTAGTTGTTTAGATGTTATAATGATATTATGCTAGTAATTCAAGATAATATTTTAGTGCTCTGAGATTTATGTTCTAGTGCTCTGTTCATATTTTATAATTTTTTTATGTCTATCTTGTAGAAAATTATAATAACAATCTCATCATCCTATAGCATCAAAAGAATCACTCACACAGTTTGTTTATTGGCACAGATACTAAAAGAATCAATAACTACAAAACAACAGAGAAAAAAATCTTGCAGAAGGTTGCCATCACAATCATCAAATAGGAGGGCATCTTGAGGTTGTACCAAAGAGATTCAACCAAACCCCCATCAAAAGAAAACCAAGATCCCTTCTTATACTCAAGGTTAATATGTTTTGATAATTGCTTTTGCTTTCCCAATTCAAAATTTTATCTAACATTGAAATCCTAGTTCGTTTCACTTCTCCTTTATAGAATTTGCACTATTATATTTAGCATTATTAGCAACCAAGTCACTAAGATTGTGCAAAAAATCAATGCATTCTGGCGTCGTTACTCTCTATTTCGTATCAGGTTGTCATGCATTTCTATCCATAGAAATGTTTTGGCATGTTGGGGTAGCTTCAGGCTCCACATTCTGGTCCACCTTCTTGTTGTTCTGGTGGCGAAGAGATTCAACATCCTTGCATACCTTTCTTTTATAAAGAAATATCCCTTGTGTCCTTAATATATAATGTTTCATCCTTGACAACATCCCTCGATGTAGGACTCATAGCCAAAATGGTATTGCATGTTTTGTTACAGAACCACTAATGAAAGAAACTTGCATCCCATTTGCTTTCCATAGTCACCATTGATCCAACCTTTAGGTCCACTAGGACTGGAGGAATGCTCTTAGTTGGCTGTAGTTGAGGTTTTGACTTTCTTTGAACTCACTTTTCATTCCACATGCTCATGTTGTTTCCATCTAGTATAGCTTTCCTCAAGTAGGGTAGTAGTTTCACTTTCTTCCTTGCTATAAAATTCCAAAGACAAGAGTTTGTTGCAATGCCATCACTCTGGCTATTGCCATATTTACTTTTCATCATCTCCTCCAAAGAACTGGCCTTTCAGTTATGAAGTTCCAATAACTCCTCAATATGGATTCAAGCTACATTCTAGCAGTCTCAACGGGCATGGCTATAAATAACTATGTTTGTGCATTCATCTGAAATATGGCTCTCATATCTGAAATCAAACAATTGAGAGGAGAAACTAAAAATAAAGGCCTTGGATATTAAAAAAAATGTGTTCATGATGTATGTTACAAACTCTCTCTCTCTCTTTTTTTATTACTTGTCCTCATGGCCATGAAGACCCACAGTGAAGCGGAAAGGAGGCGGAGAGAGAGGATCAATGGCCATCTGCAAAAACTACGAGGCCTCATTCCAACAGCCACTAAGGTTCGTAACTACTATGTTCTTCCTGTGTTATTAGTAGAAACTATAGAACACACTTCTAAATCCAGTTGTGAAGTTACATCCAGAACTTCCTTTGTATCAATATCCCTTCTATTTCTCATCATGGTGTGTTTAAAAACTGATATGCAGTCATTATTTAACAAATAAAATGCAGATTTCATGTAGCATATTATGTATGCTACCTAACAAGAGGTATCAAATGGATGATTTCATTCTAGTTTGATAATTACTTGTCTTCTTAAATATTCATATCCTATATCAATTAAACATCATATGAAATATGATTTAGCTACAAAGACAATGGAGATCCACTCATTCTTGCATAGTTGCATTTAAAAATTACAGTGTATGTACACTTCATGGATTATTTGGATACACTTACTACTGACTAAGTTTCTCTCGACTAAACCTCTACATTTTGAAATTATGTTGTAGAGCTATTTTTGAATCAATGACTATATCAACCACTTTCCTAATATTTTGCTACTCTTACTGAATTCTTTTTTATTCATTTTCCCTATCAATGCTATTAAAATATCATAGAATGACAACCTCTATCACTAGCACTCTAACATCAATGTATCCTTGGTGACCAGGTATGAAACCATAATTCTCTTCTGTAAAACACATGGGCTTATGATCATTAGTGGAGGAAAAACTCTTGTCCTTTGAAACCTAGAAATGGTTGATGGTACTGATGTTATTTTTCTAAAACCTAGAAACCTTTTAGATTTGATATTGAAATGGTATGTTTGAATCTATGATTGTAGTTCCAGTCATCTTAGAACCTATTACTCTATATGCAAACATAGGTTACGAGGAATTCATGATATATCAAAGCTCCAAAATTAGCAAGGAGACAACTAGTTCAATATTTAAATTTGTCTTTGTAAGTTATTATTACTGTTTTAATTCTTGTTGCGTCCCTAACAAAAGAGTCTACCCATTGTTGGTACCTAAATCTTGAGTGTGATTTCAATGAGGAAATGTCACATGGATGATTGAGCTTGGGACTTCTTGAACATATAATGTGTTGTATTCTACAGGGTTGGCCTAGCTATTATATTCTCATGATTTTGGGAAAATAGTTAGCACTTTTTCTTCATTGTAGGGAATTTAGTTCTCTTGATAGGCCTTATTTAGCTATCCCTACACAATGGATGACTGGGCTCCTTCTCTAGTCTTCAATTTTTTGCATTTAGTTGTGACCAATCCCTAAACTATAATATGTGAACACTGTAATATGTTGCAGGTATAATCTCTTATAAAACTAGTTTGCATTACTTACAACTAGAACTAGATGCCATGAAGGATGTAGTTGATGCCCATTCAAAGTGATCCCTCAGGGTTTCTGAAACTACTCTAAAGATTACAAGGTCTAGCTGGATGAGGACCCCATAATCCACTGGCACATATCTTCACTGTATAAAACCATTCATATGCAATCTCTTATATGGTTATATATATCTATTGAGATTCCAGATAAGCAGACAATAAAGAAATGTGAACTGCAGCAAGCTCAAGTCTTGCTCCATGAAGCTTGTGGTGGGTCTGGTGGCAAAAAGAAAGGTAAAATGCCTCAATTCCTTGCTCATTTTTGTGCCAATTACACCTTTGACTTATATTGTCAACTATGTTTTGGAATCACTCCTTGTTTATGTTCTGTTTTAATTTAACTGAAATGGATTAGAGGCCTTGCTTGAATTAAAATAGAGTCAACAAAAATGGTTATCTGTGAGCTGACATGTTTTAGTAGAGTCAACAAATCTATTCCTAACTGGGTTTCATGCTACGAAGGTGAGAGTGACGGTGTATTCAAGTTGAATGCATTACAAAATAGAGTGTAGGTACTAAGAGAGGAAAAAAATCTTCCAATCTAATACATGCAAATCCAACTATGTCTGTTAATACTATAGAAATTTGTGCATCTCAGGTGCTTGATAAATGATGTACTAAAACTTGAATAAGGTGTTTATGTCGTGATCCATATATTTTGGTGTATTTAGCTAATTTCTACTAAAACCTGAATTCTATGTAACTGTAATTTAAAGGAAGAGGAATATAATATGAAATTGGCTTATCATTCTTTCTCATTTTTTGCATTTGTATCTCCACATGCGTACTTTGTTCTAGATATATCATTATAGATATAATTTTTATCACAATTTTCAATTATATGTCACCACAAGTTTTGAAACTTCATGTAAGTCTTTCTTCTACTGATCATGATGGCATCCAGAACTAGTTGTATTAAAGTGGAATGACTAAGAGGTTGCATGTTATGTCTTTTGGCCATCTCATACTTATATAGGTATAAATTTTAGTACTACTTGTAATTTGATGAGGTCTATGTGTTAGCCTCCTTATTTGATTGACATTGCAGAATTATCCATAGGGTGGTTGCAATTCATATGTGGTGCCCTACTCTCTTCATGTTTTCATACGATTTTCCATCACAGCTTCATCTTGTTTTTCTATTGAAATTCCATTAATTATCAGATTATATTAGTCATTCACAGATAGTTGATATATATAACATTGTCATGAAATGACTGATGAATGTTTCTCAAGCATTAGAGTTATCCTCTTATTGGTGTAAGTATATTTTTGTATTTTTATCTACTATTTTCTAGACCATGAGATTTTCTCAAGCAATGCTTCATATGTGTGGTTTATTTGAATGTCCATTTTAAAAGTCTCATCTTGTCCCATTATGAACGGGTGATAGTGGACTCTAGTCATTTCCTACCTTGTTGTGTCAGTTAATTAACCTTGTTCATTGTTTGGAAATACATTTTCTTGATTGCTGGCTACTGCAGGTTCTTCAAGCAATTGCTCCATATTCTCAGTCCAATAGATGGATGGATGCCCACTCTAGTGACTTGTGTATGCATTTTTGATCAAGCAAATTGTTTAACTATATGTCCCAAGTTGACTATTTTTGGTAACTACTCACCTTCATGTAGTTTTTGGTTTTCCTCTTCCCTTATACATCATTTGACCTCAAACATGAAATTGTTCCTTACTATTTTTTGTCAATAAATACTTGATATCTTTGTTCATTTTGAAATATTTGTATTATGTTATGGATAAAGGCACATGTAGCCAACTAAATAGAAGAATATCATGGTCCTTGTACTCACTATTTGACCTTAGAATGAGGCCTTTTGCCTAACATCAACTATGTACACTGCCATCTGCATGCAGGCCTTTGTTCATTGGTGCACCATGCTACAACAACCATACGAGTAGATATATGAGGCAACCGATGAAGCACAAGCATGAACAATAGGTAATTGGTACCTGACTTAAGCTTTCTTATTCCTAGTTCCTTAAGATTTTGTAACTTTCCAAGCTTTGTGGTTCCTTACCAATTTTGAAGAAAAGAGAAACCATCTTAAATGATGAGTGTCAAATATTGTCCACAAATACAACAACTTACTAAATACTATGTACATATCTAATAGGCAACAAATCATTTTTTTCTTCATTCAGAGATGGTTACACCATCCTCGATAAGAAATTGATTGAGCAACTCCCAATCCCACCCATCCTCATGTTTCCTGAAATCCGCCACTTTGATGTATATTGTAATGGATTTGGAGCTCCAAACATGCAATCTCAATGGTTGATCACACAAACATGGATCGATCTTTGTCAAATGAGTTACAAATTATATGCATTTTCTTTGGACTATTAATGGAAACCACTCCTCTCCAATTTAACTAGGAACAATGTTTGCTGCTATAATATTTAAAATATTGGTCTGAAGTTGAATGATGGGTCCATGAACTCTTTCTTGAATACCAATTGAACAATTCATTAACATAATATATTGTATTTTTTTAGAGAAGGATTATGTCTTACACCAGGCCTAAATCAGGTTTCTGGAACCCTCTTTAGGATATATGGACATTCATATGCTTTGGGATCAAAAGTGTTTGGAGGTAGTGAAGGATGCTTATTATCTATTTTGTCTCTTTCTTTACTTTGCTTCTCTTCATTCTTTTTCCTTTTCTTCACATGGCTAGCAGCAGTTGAGGGTAGTAGCAGGGTGTAGCTGGGTTGTAGCAAGCGATTAGGGGACTAAAGGTGGGACCTTAAGTATATGAATGAAGAATCAAAATTATTTCTATAGTGTAACCCTGTTGATATTAGGATGGGCCTTCTAGGTGCATGTATCATTGTATAGAGGAGAGGTGAGGTCCACTTTTACTAGTATAATGAAGATGGATGCAGTTGCATAATCATAACACCACCTAGAATATACTCTAAAATATTCTTCCTTGAAGAATGGTGGTGAAGATGATTAGTTCTAGTATATCATACAAGGGGTCTTCTCCCTATAAATATTAGAGTAAAAACACCCATTGACCCTATAAAACAAGGGGTCTCCTCCCTACAAGTGCCCTACTTCTCCAATAAGGGATCTGAAACCTCCCTAAACACAATTTAATGTTAGGCATATGAGAAGAAGGTTAGAAAGTAGGGGGTGTATATATATTGTAGGTGGTGTTTGACCTTTAATCTAAGAAGGGGAAGGGGCATGAATGGAGTTGAAGGGGATCAGAGGTGATCTTGAAGTGGGTTTTTTTAAAAGAACTATGATTACTAGGACAAACTGCTAGGTTCAGTTTTAGACTGTGACTTGTTAGGAAAAAATGCTAACTTATGTTTTAGACTATGATTTGTTAGGAAAAACTGCTAGGTTTTGTGATTTATTCGTACATTGTGCTCCCTATACATATGCTTGAAGGAAAGTTCCACAAGAACACTTACAATCTGATGTATATCAGTAATAGTGTCCATGGTAGGGCTAGATCTCCGATGTTTGTTTTTGACATCTTATACAACAACATCAACACCTGATTCATCTTCCTGTTGTCAACACCCTGCCTTGAGGTTGTTTGGAGGCTGAATATGACATCTATGATGTTTGTTTCAGCTGCAATTACAAAAAATAGTCTATTTGTAGAAAGTAAATTTTCTTCTTTAGCAAATAGCTAGTTTACTTTCTATTTTCTATTTTTTGTAGTCTGCATAAACTTTGGGGTATCACGTTGGAATTCTTTTGGTTCCTCCCCTTTGGATATTCAATTTTTAGCTCTTGATGGGGTAGTCACACATTGTTATTTTAGAATCTATAAGTTCAAGTTTAGAGAAAGATTCTTTGTCAATAGGCTCCTTAAGGAGGGTCCCCTCAAGGAGGTAATGATTAATTCTAAATATTTATTTCTTATCAATGTTGAATCTTTGGATGAACTATGATACTAAACATGCACATCCCCTTCCATTGGCCCTGTTATAGATATGAAATATGTCAAGTTCTATGTGGTGACTCTATGAACATAGTAACATGCTGGCATATTGTAATAGTTGATAAATATAAAGGAAGTGTTTCACATTAACTTTACCTTGTTATAATGATATATGTACACATCAACTTAGATTCAATAACAACAACATATTCATACCACAGTTAGTTAGGTTAATTTATAAGACACGAGGAATTGGGCCAATTAATTTAGAAGACACAAGGAAACAGCTTTCAAATTTCCTATATGGATATTTTCTGACTTTGATTTTCTATTTAAGTTTAGAAGAGATGATATAATTGTTGATATTTATCCTTTACTCTATCTTGGCAGGTTGTCTCTGAATCAATTGTAGTGATCCACTATTATCTTTTGATTATGGCATACTCTCAAAAAATTGTAGTGTTTTATTCAACTTCTTTTTGATAATTTCGGCAGGGTAACTGGTTACAGAGAAGATGTGCAACAATAACTTTACATTTTCTTCTATGCATGGTGATATGCCTCATAAAGAACGAGATGCTATCATGTCATAATTTAGGTCTAGTTCTACGTGTGTTCAGATCACCACTGATGTTTGGGCTCATGGTATTGATGTCCAGCAGGCGAGTCTTTTTGAAGACAAATTAGTACCTCCACACAAATCATATTGGATTTGTTAATATATCCAATATTATACTTCCTACTTTGAAGGGGCTTGGTCAATGTTTTTATAAGGTTTTTTTCATCATATTTAAAGGAGCTCTGAAGTCGACATGTAGAAAAGTAGATAGTCATATCAGGGAAGAGACTGATCCAATGATGTAGAAGTTATTGTACTAAATAGAAAAATGTTGTATGAAAGTATATCAATGGTGTTGTATTCAATATAAGGGGCAAGGTAAAATGTCCTCCCCATGTAATTGTCATTTGATTATAAATAAAAAATATTCATACTTTTGGAAAATTGAGTTCGGTTGCAATTGGCATTCAATTAGAAAACTTGATAATGAACTAAAAATTGAATGACCAAAAGCCATAAAAATGTAGTAATACAGAACTAGTATGTCATTAGTGGCTTTTTTTATACGCCATTACACTCAGAAAGAATCGTTTCATACACCAACATAATACAAAATAGTGGCATTTGTATAAAAGTCAATTGATGGATAGTGGCATTTTTATAAATGCCAAATGATGTTTTAGTGGCCTTTATTTGGCATTTATTGGAAGCCACTAAAGCCAAACGTTTAGTGGCATTTACAACTTATGCCACTATCTTTCTAGTGGCATTGGTACTAGAGGCATTTTTTTAAGTGTCAACAAATGCCACTATACAGGTTTAGTGGTGTTTATTTTTTTCAGTGGCATTTCTAAAAGGCCACTAATTTGAATGTTTGTTGTAGTGAAAGAAGGAGCAAAAGAGTTCATCGTTAATGGACAAAGATTGAAGCCAGTTGTGGAAGTAGGCCCGAATAAGGCCAACCAAAGTTTTGACATTGTGATGCTTGTATAGGAACAACAATCCGATGAAGAGATGTGTTTGGAAGAAGATGAGAAAGAGATATATTACAAGGATGCTTTGAGAATCTCAAGGAAATGAAAGAAGTCAAGAATCAATAAGCCCGACTGAAGGCGTAAAATTTAGCGCTAGTGGGAGGCAACCCATGTGGTTTGAGATTCTTGAACCCTACTTGTTTATATACTTTTGTTTTATTTTTCACAAAATACACACACACTTGTGTTTAATAGTTTTCTTTAAGTTTTGATGCCATAGAAGGTGGTAGGCACTAGAGAGAGAGAGGGATCAAAGTTGAGTCATGGCCATTAAGGCAAATTTGTGGCAGAATACCAAAGAAAAATGAAGTTCTTGATTTTGAGTTGAGAAAGTTGAAGGAACCCCCCTAACACAGCCGTGGAGCTCAGCCACAGTCGTGACATAAGTAGACAAACATGACTGTGGCCTCCTGCCACAATCATAGGTGTTGTTTTGCCAAAGCTGCAAAGATGTCAGGGATTGGGTTAAATGGCCACGGGCGTGGCCATCAAGCCACATCCGTGTTGAAGATGGATGGCCACGACCGTGGCACCGGACCATGACCGTGGAAAGGTCAGATGGAATCGGTCTTCATCAATAACATGACCATGGCACCCCGCCACGACCGTTCTACCAAACCCTGGCCACGACCGTGACCCGACCTGGTTCAGGAAAAAAATATAGCTTTTAAACATATCAAACCCGACCCCCTCTTCATTTCACCCCCTTCTCCCTCTAACGCACGATCGTGGAGGTGCACAACAACTCCGAGCTCCACTGTTCTCCACCTCCAACACCTCAAACCACCCCTAATCAACCTCTAATTGATACCTAATCATTCCCCATTTGTCCCCCTTCCATTTCTTCCACCTTTCCTCTCTCAATCGGCCATCCATCTCCACCTTCCTCTCCAATCTGCCCAACAGCCTTCCTCCCCTAAACCTCCACTTAAACCTTCCACTTTTCACCCAAATCCATAGCAAACCCCACATCCACCATATAAACCTCCTTATCCTCTCATACTACACCTAAATCCATACCCATATCACCCCCTATACAAAAATCTGAATTTCACCCTCCATTCCCACACCCAACTATGAAGAAAATTGGGAAGGCAATCACAAAGGGGGCCAACATCATCACTGGAGGAAAGTGGCGTTCTAAAAACACCTCCTTTGATGTTTCTATGCCCTCACATACCCCATCCCCAACCACCTCTGCATCCCAATCCCTCCGTCACTCACAATCAGTGAGTACATCCCAATCCCATTCATCCGACAGCCACCACATCACCGATGCCACATATGAGGGAGATGAAGAAGAAGGGGCATTCGAGGAAAATCTGGATGATATGATTGATGAAGTTGAGTCGGAAATTGCAAAGAAAGGGCAGAAATCAAAAGCGGCACCATCCTCATCAAAGCACCCGCCAAAGCCTATGCTAGCACGCCACTCGACATCTCACAGGGTGGTGGAGCATAGTAAGCAACCGCAATCTACGCAGCATTTGCATCCGGATGAAGAACAGTTTGCACAGTGGTACAACCTTGACATGAGTTCAGGGGCGCAGTCATACATAATGGAAGAGGAGGAGGAGGAAGACATTAAGGACGAGGAGATGGATCTATCAGTCGAAGGAGAGGACATTCTGGCCCAGTTGGAGGAGGATAGATTGAAGACTTTGGGCAAGGTACCCATTGGAGTGTCCTATGGCAGAGGACACATGCAAAGGAAGATTTCTCTCACATACCCAGAATCCATGACAAGGAGAGTCGTCCCCACTAGATATGGTTGTGACAATGTCATTGATGATCTCGAAATCAAAGAAGCGATGGAAGGAAGTTTAAAGGAAATAGGGTTGTGGAACATTCTTTTCACACCCCAAATAACTTACACCACTTTGACCTAGGAATTCTTTGCCACCCTTGAGAAGACAAAGGTGAGAGGGAACGAAGCTATCAAGTTTGCCATGATGGGAAACATGCACACTCTCACATAAGCTGAGTTGAACTATGTTTTTGCTACCAATCCAAAAGAGGCCGAAAAGATGGATGATGGCCTACTTGAAAAGGAAGCTGATTTCCATTACGCACATTTCTGGAAGAACCTGATAGGAAGTGAGGACTACAACGCAGGGATGTCCAAAACTACTACCATAAGCAACCCCCTTTTCCGTTATGTGCAAAAGGTCTTATCCAACACCATTGTGGGGCAATATGACAATCAAGGCTCGATTTCACAGAAAGACATGTTTGTCTTGATAGCAATGCACCGCAAGCGGTATATAGACCTTGGAATGTTGTTAATTGATCATATGAGGACCATACTCATCAAAAGTAAAACACCTTTTATTAAGGGTGGGTTGGTAACCTCAATTGCACATGCTTTGGGGTATGATCTTTCTGGAGTGGAGGATACGAGTGGGTCCAATTTTGTTGACCTGAACTATCTTACCCGCTCTCACACTATTAAAGTCATGAATAAAAGGATGATTTATTATGCAACTAGTGTGTCCAATTTTGAGCTTGAGTTGCAATACCACGTTGTGCCACTTCTTTCTGTGTTGGGGATCATCTACAAACTGGAGGACAAAT
This sequence comes from Alisma plantago-aquatica, assembly GCA_963693085.1. NCBI lineage: Eukaryota > Viridiplantae > Streptophyta > Magnoliopsida > Alismatales > Alismataceae > Alisma > Alisma plantago-aquatica. The sequence goes on from OY856409.1 coordinate 870,246,567, forward strand.
TGTTGAAGTGGCAACAAGACAACCCAAGAGCAACATACACTAGGGGTGCCACTGCCGCACAAGAAGAGATAGATGAATCAAATGTGCAAGGGCAGGAACAAGAAAGTGAAGGACATAGGCAAGCCTAAAAGACAAGGAGGGATGAAGGAACATCCTAGTTGTAGCAGCCCTCAACAAACACCTACGACATGGCCACCATCCAGGCGCAACTTGAGAGCATTCAAAAGACACAAAGCGACATGCAGCTGATCTAGTAGTACATGTGGCAAGACCAACAACAGATGCACCATCATGTCAACCACGTGTACCACTACCACCACGCCCAAGCAACAAGAAACCCTGAATGGGGTGGAGACTTTTGGGGTGGCATTGCTAGATATCCTAAGACATACCCTCCACCCCAGGATGAATACTAGGGACATTACTACTAGCACCCTCCTACAAGATCAACCCCTCCTCAAGATCATCCTCACTCGTCTGAGAAACCGCCACAGTAGTCGTGACACTTCCCCTATCTACCCTACACTATAGTTTCATGCTGAGGACAGCATGATTCTAAAGTTTGGTCTGGGTAGGACGGTACGCACCACCCTTTATCTCTCTGTGATTTTGCTCCACCTATGATATCTAGTTTAGTTTTTCTTACTCTTGTTTTTTATTGCATCTTTGCATAGCATGTAGCTACTTTCTTGCATTTTTGCCTAATTTTTCAAAAAAAATGCTCCTTTTTGCCATGCATTGCATATCATGTAGATTTTTGGTAATTTTTCCATGTTTTAGCTAGGATTTTCTTGCTTTACTATTTTAAGTTCAATAATGTAGGTTTAGATGTGATTGAAGGTAAATTTGCACCATTTTGGCTAATTTTGTCTGAACTTGAATGTCCTTGCCCAAAAAGCATGTTATGACTTAATCTCCACCGTTTGAAATGAAATTTTTTAATCCCTTGACAAATGCATGATGTTTTCTTAGATTTTATTGCTATATGGTCTTGATTGTTGACTTTTTACATGTGCACCACTTATCTTAAGTTTGTGAACATTTTGGTTGAATCATGAAGTGAGCAAGCTACAAACGCTTAAAGCCTATGGAATCACCTGATAGAAATGTGAATAACATGTTGCTCTATCATGTGGTGTGATATCATTTGATGAAGCGTTGGATTAGATTTCATGTAGGAAATCTTATGTTGAAGACTACACTAATGACCCCTCTTTGATCCGACTATTCTTTCACCATCTTCATACCTCTCCGCCTCATGAAAGGATGCCCTAGTGCACATATTCAGCTTTTGCCACCTCCAAAAGTTTAGGGTGGCCATATCTTTATCTCCTCACTTCACTCTATCCACCATATGCCCTGTCTACACCAAGGGCAAAGAAAAGAAAAGAAAAATAAATCAAAAAGAAAATAAAAGGATGCTCCTGTTTAAGAGAATTCAAATAAAGAAAAGATGAGTGCTCTATGTAATAGCACTCCAAAAACCTTTCTGCAACCCTTTCTTCTACCTTCATACCTAATGAGCTAGGAAACATCAAACCTAGCTCACTTTACCCCTTTCAACAGCCTCGAAGGTCATTTAGCGTGGTTTGAGACATAACAGTGAATGCATGAAAGAGAAACAATACTCCTAGTCATCTTTGATTAACACCAACATGAAAAGGCTTACCCAGAATGACATGAAGGAGATACAGACAGCTTGTGTATTCTATGATTTATATTTGAAGTTTGTATGCTCAGTGCTCATTTCATGATTGGTATGTGAAAGAGGAAAGGAGAGAGGTGGAACACATACACTTAGTCACTTGAAAGACCATGTAGTCAATAATTTTCTATTGCTATGCATATGTCACTCTTGTGTATTGAATGAAAATTGAAAAGATAAATTAAGTTAGAGCATACTTGAGGACAAGTATGTTTCAAGTTTGGGTGGTGATGCAGCCCTATTTTAGGGCTTCATCTTGTGTTATTTTGCATTTCAATCACATCTATACCTGTTAGATTACATTCTATTTCCCCTAATATGCTTATTATGTCAAAAGGCACTTATGGATGTTCTTTGCATCATTTTCAGGTACTTGGACCATGCTTTGGATAGATGAGAGAGAAAGGATGAGTTCTAGGGTTCCTCCACTTATGGAGGGGTCCGAAGAAGGCCCCAAAGCTCCCTCAACCTACCCCAAATGGCCAAGAATCATCATAAAGCAAAGAAATCCATGGATGATGAAAGATGAAGTTCAATTGCCTACTGCAAACCCCAAAATGGTTGTGGGCATACCCCCACGGTCATGTCTTTTATGGTGAAGAATTGACAGAATCAACAGGGACTTACACCCAACTTACCACGGCCATGGCCCATTGAATATATCACGGTCGTGGCCACCAACACAGTTGTGGCCACTAGAGGAGAAGACGGTCGTGCCCCCCCACAACGGCCGTGGGAATTTCATGCAAAGACCCCAGAATCAACAAGGACTTGCACTTGAACTCCCATGACTGTTGCCATCCACCATGGTCGTGGCCTTTGAAGACCAACTTGCCCATGTTGCTGCCCCATGATCAAGGTCCCATCCTCCAAAATAGTTGTGTTACTCAACACGGTCATGGTGCTACTCACCCAACACGACTGTGGCACTCCGCCACGGCTGTGGCCACCTCCTACTTAGCATTTTCACCACCTTTCCACACCATGCCCATTTCCACTCCCCACGACCGTCCCATACAACCCCCACCACAGTTGTGGCCCATCAACACAACCGTGGTGACCAACCAACCCTACCTATTTTTTACACTTTTTTTCCTATTCTACCCCCACTTACCCTAGTGATTCCCAGCCACCTATATATACATAGGTGGTGGATAGGCACAAAGGTTAGCTAATCCTAAAAACCATTACTCCTCTCCACCCACTCTTTGAGCATTTAGTGAATTCCCCTTACATTTATGCTCTCCACCCACCATTTCCATCTCGATTTCACTTTGGAAGCCTAGTTTTCTAAGTTTTCCTACATAATCCCCCATTTCTTCATGCTCATCTGCACCTTTGGAGGAGAGAGGACGTCCACAAGTAGCTAGGAGGTGAATAAGGAGGCTTCTTCCATGAGCTCCATGGAGTTTCTTCCCCTTCTTCCCCATTATTTTGCCATTTCATTGATTATGTGTAGCTAAGCCCCTAATGGTGGGCTGTTTGGGGATAAAATGTGACTTTGATACCATGTTGGGGGAATTTTGGCTTTTAATGAACTTATTTTTATCTATTATGATTACTCCATGCTTTTGTCTCTTATCCCATTGCCATGCTTGTGATTTATGCTTTTTGCTATGAATTTCTTGTTTGATAGTGCTTGATGATACCATGTTTCTAGGAGGGATGCATGTGTCAATCTTAGGTATGACTCCTAGGTCCCAATAGGGGATCCCTAGCTAGTCCCCTTTGTTCCTACATGTCTTCCCCCTCTCCTACTACTCGGTATGAGATTGAAGTTACTAGTATAAGTGGGATTGATGTGATTGCCTAGGGTTTTCTAAAGGCTAGAATGGCTAGTAGCATGAGGTCAAATACCCTCATCTCTACTCCCATCTCTACCCTTGGCCCTCAATGGCTCAATACCACTTATCTTAGAAACCTAGATTTGGCTAATCCTATTATAATTACACCTAACCCTAGTCTTCCACTAGTAGTATAGGGTACATTATAATAGCATTTGCCTTATTGTTTGGTTTGGTAATCTAGATGAAAGATGAGAACCATGCTTGTCCAATAACCTCCCCCAACTAATATTAAAATTAAATCCCCAAATGGCCCACCTACCTTAATTATCTTGTTTAAAACTCAACTTGCTCTGATTGCTTGCTTATGCTAGTATAGTCTTGTTGTTCTTGCTTAACCTAGTCAATTGCTCAGTTTTGATAGTTAGGGTTAATTTAGATCTTTTCTTGCTTTAGTGGTTAACTTCGTTTCTAAATTGCTTCTTGCTCCTCTAGTGTAGTGTAACTTACCTTTTCTCTTGCTTAATTAGTTGGTTAACCTAGATTGCTAAACTTGCTTGTTTAAGATAACTTAGGTTTATTTCTACCTTTCTCGCTCGTTCACTTAGATTAATCACAAAACAAACCCCCTTTAAAACCATTAAACCCTAGACTCTGCATTAGGAAGGTAGCCAATGCTAACATATCTCTAGTGCCCCTCTATCCCTAAGGATTGACCCCTACTCTTGGCAATCACATATACTACAATAGTACCTTGTGCGCTTGCGGGTGACCTATTTGGTACTGTGATCGACTTGGTTAGGACTAATACCAATTTTGAAAGTTCCACCCATGTGTTTGAGCCCTGTAGAGTGCACCTAGTCACCCCTTGTTGGCTAGTGTGTATGCCTCTGGCTTGACGCAAAAATAGATGAGTTGAGACATAATATTCAAAACTAGCTTGCCTTTGGCAATCAGCAAACTCACTTAGACAGTGTGATATCGGAATGGCCAGAACCTAGGGTTTGCCTGAAGTAATGTTTCCTCTAAGTCTTCTCATCCCTAATTTCACCCACTCCTGATCCTCTTTCTTAATAAACCCTAAAATATACTTAACTCCTCATCTCATGTTAGGGTTTTGAGAAAAAGTAGGATTAAGACATCCTCTATTAGTTAATGCACATGTAATGTGGAAATAATGATAAAGTAAAGCAAAATGTTTTATTTGTTTTTTCCTTGCTAGGGTGAATCCTAGATGGGACTAGGGTTAGTTTAGGAAAACCCTAGTGGGTCAAGGGATATAGAAATCCTAAGATGTAGTGTGACGATCCGACAGCAAATCAAACCATCACCAGTGATATAATTGTGGAATAATTATAAGCAGCGGATTAACAAAATCACTAAAAATTAAAATCATTTTGCAAAGAGATCCATTTCCAGGAAACTCTTAAGAAGAGAACCAAAGTACTACATACATCTTGGTTCACATTGTACATACCTTGTACCATTTCATATCAAGGATAACATATAATAGTTGATTTGCCAAAACTATGCATAAGCAACATAAAACCTCAAGGCATACAAGCCAAAATCTCATATCGTTCATAAAACTATAACGCATTGACTCCAAGGACCTAAGAGTATAGAGACAACACATAGGACTTCCATCTACAAGACACGATAGATAGTACAATCAAACTGATATGCTACTGCTGCCCCTGATGTTGTTGTCCTCCCTCTATTGTATGGTCCCTACCTCCTCATCCGCGTCCACCTAAAAAAATGTTGGTGACCAACGGGGTGAGACCCATGTCCCAACGAGAGATATAATTCTCCGCCAACAATATTATTATTACAGATAAACAGTATAAAATTGAGCAGAGGATTCTTTTACATTAATAAGCAGGATTTAATCTTTGTTTAAGCAAAGTAAAGAAATATCATCTTCTAAAGCATTACAGCTATATATGATAAAGTAATAAATCATCTATTCATTTTATAAGGAATATGAAGAATATGTATAACATCTATCCATTTAAGATGCATAAAATAAATGTAACATCAACCAATGTTTTTCGTATTCAATCCTTAAGATAATATGCTACACGGCTGATTACATATTTACAATCACACTTATGCCCTGAGGAGATGAGGTATACTGCTCATACTCCAACTGACCACTTTGAAGTCAAAATCGATACAATACAAGGTCAATGGAAGAGCCGGTTTCCATGACCTCTATCGTCTCAGTCAGTGCGAGACCACAAGCAGGACATCTCGTGTCAAATGCAACTAGCTTACTAGGGTATACTGGTATCTTCGCTATAGAGCTACAACCACAACATGCACTCTCTTTAGGGAGATTTCAATTATCCATCCCCGGCATTCATCATCATTGGGGATCATGATACATCCATCCTGGAATTTATAATAAAGGAGATCTCACATCAATCCCTCATTAGGATTTTTGGATATTGGCACCCATCGCCCCCACATATTCAAAAATATGTGCTCCAGGAAATCTCGTGGGAAAACATGTTTCACCATTCAGTAGCTACTGAGGCTGATGGATCTCAGGGCACTACATGATGAGATTCCACTTGATTAATTAGGTACATTACAATATCTTTTAGCATCAACCAAGTTTCAAACATGAATTATTAGAATAGATGCTACAAAGAAAGGTGTAGTACATCTATCAAATACTTTTCTAATCTTTGGAACACATATAACATTTAGGATCTCAATCCCTTATCTCATTATTGGGAATTCTCATCCCTTAACATTATCATCATCATGATTACTAGATCTGGGTATTCAAACCCTTAGTTCATCACTGAACACTGTTACCACTTATCAGGTAACTATTACCTCTAGGTCCTCAGACAAGGGTATACATGATACTTGTTGCACAAGCATCTCACATGGCTCACAAGGCCCATTTAAATTTGTATCACATAAAACATCATAGCTCATACATGGCTATGCTCATAATCTCATGATACCTACATGGTTAGTATTTCATGATAACAATCATATCAAATACATTTCAACACCATGCAATACAAGGGTAATACCACTATTCCAAAATTAGGGTCAGGGTTTCCCTTTCTTATCGATTAGGGTTTCAAAATCATACCATCACCCTTCATTAGGGTTAGGGTTCCCCATTATTAACCATTTAGGGTTTCATGATCATATTATCAAGGATCAAACCCTAATTCATACTCTTACACATATTAGGAGTATTAATGTATGCTCATTATATGATTATCATAGAAGTATGAGTTTCTCTCTCATCCTTACTAGGATGTTGATTATTTCATATTTTATTAAGTTGGCTCAACCTTTCCTTCAAGATACATTGGCATATTTAATCAATATTCATTAAACTCCATTCATCTTAATATATGACTTGATATAAGACACTTCATGTGTTACTCTATCAAGTACATTATATTTGAGGTGTTTTCCTTCATGTGGGTTTTGAGGTGCTTCCACCATATCGGGCAAAGAGGTGTGTGCTTGCTACCCATATCACTTTAGAGGTGTATGTGTGCTTACCATATCGGGTATGAGGTGTATGCTTGCTTACCATATCACCTTTGAGGTGTATGTGTGCTTAAAATATCGGGTATGAGGTGTATGCTTGCTTACCATATCACCTTTGAGGTGTATGTGTGCTTACCATATCGGGTATGAGGTGTATGCTTGCTTACCATATCACCTTTGACGTTTATGTGTGCTTACCATATTGGGTATGAGGTGTGTGCTTGCTTACCATATCACCTTTGAGGTGTATGTGTGTTTACCATCTCGGGTATGAGGTGTGTGCTTGCTTACCATATCACCTTTGAGGTGTATGTGTGCTTACACATATCGGGTATGAGGTGTGTGTGTGCATCACACCATATCGGGTTAGACCCTTATGCTCATGCCTCTTCAAACCTTCATGGTATCGGCCTACCCTTCACCATGGGTTAAGTGATAGGCTAGACAACTAATTAAACCTTTTACAACCCATTGTACAAACCAATAGGGGTGTGAGGTTTCAAGGTATATCGGTTTCCCTATCATATAGGGTTCCATCACCATGTCGGGTTGGAGGTGTGTGCTTTAACCCGATATCACTTTACCCTTGATGATGTCATCACCATCAACCTCTAGAGTCTTGTTCTTACTGTTCTAAGTCATGGAAAATAGTCCCATGAAACTTTTAGAACTCATAGGATCATCAATTATTCAAGATAAATCGAAATTGCAAGTAGATCAACAAGTATGACAGAATTGAAGGTGCATAATAATATAATTGGGTTCAAGTTATATAACCCACCTCAAGAACAAATTCAAAGCTCCAAGCTCCAAAGATTCACGTTCCTAAGGTTGAAGATGAACTTTGCAACTCCTCTATATGCAAATAATCACCATGGATAAGCATTTGGTGAAGAAGAAAAGAAAGTAAGATCATAACCCTAGATTCATGCTTCAATCCAAAGTTGAAGATGATCATGGCCTCACCTTAGGGTAAAGACTTGAGCTCCTTCTTTCTCCTTAGAACCTTGCATGATACCTCACTACTCATGCACGATATGACCTCACTTGATGGTGATATCCTCTTCACTTGTGGCCAAAATCACTCCATTATGCCTGATATCACCTTGCTAGGCTGATATCAACTTGCTATGGCCGATACCCAAGGCCTATGCAGGATACCACTTCACCTATGCACGATACCAAGACTCTATGAATGATATCTTAGAGAAAGATGGTGGTAAGATTCGAAAATTTTCACTAGTGGGTGAAAAGAAGGGTATATATACTTGAGGTTCATGAAAAAGTGTGTATATGAGATGTCATCAATTTAACCTACTAGGTGCCACGTGTCTATGCATGGTTGACACATGTACATGCAAGCATTTATATTTATCTTGACATGAAAAACACTTGAGGATAATCTAGAGATGAAATTTCTTCCATTACTTATCTCTTTGGATGGGATATATCAACTAAATCACCACTTTATTCACAACCCAATACAACTTTTCTAAGGAAGTTGTAAACTGATATCCTTCACCTCCTTGAGGTGATTTGCCAGTCATGGACTTTTACAAGAGTCCAAAAACCGATATAAGACTCCCCTTATGGCTCCTTGGCCGATAGGCACTCATATATAAGCTTTTCAACTTGATACAACTCAAGTTAGGGTTTCACATTCATCCCCTTTCTTGGTCTTTTCATCACCAAGAGTACCATCACTCATAATTGATTCAAACATGGTGTATCATTATTTATCTCTCCTCTAAATGATACTAAGAGGGATTAGGGACACTCTAGAGGTGATAATTTGCATATCAACCCTACATTTTGGGTAAATTACAATTTGTACCAAAATTGGTGCACAATGCACTAACATTATTCAAACAAGTTTCAATTTGTAATTTAGGCTTTCCACAAGCCACCACTTAGCATAATTCTCTCTATTATGATGCTAAAACACATGAGGTACATTCAACATGTGACATTTTGCAATATAACCCCTCATCTTGGGTAAATTGCACTTTATACCCAAACTATCATATAATGCACAAACAATTTGCAAATAAGCTCAAACTTGAAAATTAAACTCTACAAGAGTCTTATTTACTTTTCAAAAGATCAAAACAAGTTTGTAAATAACTTACTTAAGCAATACGTATAGGGTTAAGCCATAACCAAGGTCAGGGATATTACAATTATCAACCCCTAACAGAGATTTCATCCTTGAAATCTCAAAAGAAAAGAGAAGGGTACTTCCTCCTCATCTCCTTCTCTAGATCCCATGTGGCTTCTTCAATGCCACTGGTGATGCCATAGAACCTTCACAAGAACTATGTATTTCTTTTTCAACTTCTTGATTCTTCTATCAAGAATCATCATTGGACCTTCCACATAGGATATATCCTCATTTAATTCTACCTCTACAGGTTGCAACACCAACTATGTATCGGGATGACACTTTCTCATCATAGATACATGGAACACTAGATATAGTCTATGTAGCTCAGGTGGCAACTCCAACCTATAAGCTACCTTTCCAATCTGTGTTGTCATTGGGTAAGGTCCCATAAATTTAGGAGCTAGCTTACCCTTTTTCCCAAATCTGAGAACACCTTTCCAAGGAGAGACTTTGAGATACACTCTGTCTCTAACTTGGAATTCTAAAGGTCTATGACGCTTATCAGCATAAGACTTGTATCTATCCTATGTAGCTTTCAACTGTACGTGTATTACTTTAATCTTCTCAGTTGTCTATTTCACTAACTCAGGACCCAAAAGTTGGTATTCTCTGGTTTCATACTAGCATAACGGAGATCTACACTGTCTACCATATAATGCTTCATATGGTGCCATATCAATACTAGTCTGGTAATTGTTGTTGTAGGCAAACTCTATCAAGATCAAGTGTATGTCCTAACTTCCTACAAATTGAAGAACACAAGCTCTAAGAAAGTCTTCCAAAGTTTGTGCAGTTCTTTCAGATTGCCCATCTGTCAAAGGATGGAAAGTTGTGCTACTTCAACAGAGTACCCAAGGCTTTATGTAGTTGTTCCTAAAAATGACTTATAAACTGGGGACCTCTATCAGATATAATTGTAGCTAGAACCCTGTGTAATCACACTGTCTCATCTATTTAGATCTGTGCAAGTTTCTCAACAGTATAGGTTGTTTTGACATGAAGAAAATGTGTTGACTTAGTCAACCTATCAACTATCACCCAAATGGAATCATGACCTTTGGTTGTTCTAAGTAAACCAACCACAAAGTCCATGGTCACATGATCCCATTTCCACTGTGGTATAGGTAAGGGTTGCAATGTTCATGTGGGCTTCTGATGTTCAGCTTTAACCTGCCGACACACTGGACACCGCATAACAAACTCAGCTACATACTTCTTCAAACCATGCCACCAATACATATATTTTAAGTTATGATACAGTTTGGTACTCCCTGGATGCATTGCATACATGGATGAATGAGCTTCCTCCATGACTAGATTCCTTAAGTCATTGGCATTAGGTACTATCATCCTACCATGGTAACAGACTACCTCATCCTCTAACTCATGAAAACCGTCCCATTTCTCACTACCATACTCTGGCATGATTTGCTGAATCATAGTATCAGCTTGTTGTGCCTCTTTGATATGTTGTTTCAGAGTAGGTTTCACCTGCATCTCGGCTAACAATCCAGCTAATAGGGATACTTTAAGATGTACATTATCTTGCCTCAAAGAGACAAGCATGTATCGTTTAAAGCATATTAATGAGTTCAACTGTGCTTTATCTAAGGGTGGCGATGAAGATTTTCTACTTAGCGCATCTGCCACTACATTAGCATTTCTTGGATTATAATCAATTGTACAATCATAGTCCTTGATTAACTCCATCTAGCAGCATTGTCTCATATTCAACTCATGTTGTGAGAAGATATACTTTAGGTTCTTATGGTCTGTGAAAATCTGACATGTTTCTCCATAGAGATCATGTCTCCAGATCTTCAACGTGTGAACCACTTCAGCTAATTCTAGATCATGCGTCGGATAATTCTCCTCATGTTTCTTAAGTTGTCGGGAAGCAAAAGAAACTACATGATCACTTAGCACACATCGTAGACCATTCTTAGAGGCATCACAGAAAATAATATATCCCTTTCCCTTCTCAGGTAAAGCTAACACAGGTGCACTGGTCAACCTTTCTTTCAACAACTGGAAAGAATGTTGACACTTGTCATTCCAAACAAAAGGAACTTCCTTCCTAGTCAACTTGGTTAGGGGTAAGGATATAGAACTAAAGTCTTTAATAAACCTCCTATAATAACCTGCCAGGCCTAAGAAACTATGAATCTCATTCGGTGTCTTGGGCTATTCCCACTCTAAAATAGATTCTAGTTTTTGTGGATCAACACAAATACCTGAAGCAGATATAACGTGTCCTAGAAAAGACACTTGTGACAACCAGAACTCGCACTTTCTAAACTTAGCATATAGCTTGTGATGTCTCGACAATGTCAAGGCTTGATGAAGGTGTTGTTCATGTTGTTGACCATCTCTACTGTATATCAGGATGTCATATATTAAGACCACTACAAACTGATCAAGGAATGGCTAGAAGATTCTATTCATCAGCTCCATGAACACAGTTGGTGCATTAGTTAGTCCAAACGACATAACTACAAACTCATAATGACCATACCTTGTCCTAAAGGCTGACTTAGGTATGTCACTCTCCTTGAAACGTAACTAATGATATCTTGGCCTTAAATCTATCTTAGAAAATATTGTTGCACCGCACAACTGGTCAAACAGATCATCTATCCTTGGTAGAGGATATTTGTTCTTAATAGTCACCTTGTTAAGTTGTCTATAGTCTATGCATAATCTCATAGACCCATCCTTCTTTTTAACAAAAAGAACTGGAGCACCCCATGGGGAAGTACTCGGTCGAATCAAACCTTTCTCAAGCAACTAATGTAATTGTTTATTAAGCTCTTCCATCTTAGCTGGCGCCATCCTATAAGGTGTTTGAGCTATAGGCTGCGTACCCGGAGTTATATTAATCTCGAAATCAATCTCACAAGGTGGAGGAATGTCTGGAAACTCTTTAGGAAACACATCCTCGAATTCCCTGACAATAGGAACTTCAGAAAGACTAGGACTCTCTGCTCTGGTAACTACCACATGTGCTAAGAATGCTTCACATCCTTGTCGCATCAGTTTCTCAACTATCATTGTTGATACTAGACAGGTTTTGTCCCCCTGAAAGACCCATGTCTCACCATTGTCTGTGAACATAGCTTGCTTGGAACCACAATCCAAGACAACCTTATACTTTTCTAGGGTGTCCATCCCAAGAATTATGTCAAACCCATGCATCTCAAGTGGTATAAGATCCACCTAAATGTTGTGTTCTGAAAAGGAAAGAATACAAGGAGTACATACCTCCCGCAACACCACAGATCCGACTAATAGAGTTTGTAATAATAGATTATTTTCCCTACGACTGGCAGTCATATTGTAGTCATGAATCACTTCTTGAGTGATAATGGAATATGTAGTACTCGGATCAATCAAAACAGATACGAAGCGGGATGAAGACATATCAGAATGAAATAATTCCATATGACCTATCATGACTCGTGGGTTGACCACTGCCTCCGGTAGATTCATAGCATAGAATCTTGACATTGCTGGTTGTCGACTATGTGTCCTATTGTTGGGTGCAGATGAACCAGTTTGGGATGCATGTCTACGTCCTCGTGTGCCACTGCTAAACTATTTCCTTTGAGAGCCTTGTTGACTCTGCCTCAGTGGTTGGGTTGCATACCCATCTCTAATTGGACAATCCTTTATCAGATGTCCTGGCTGCCCACACTTATAACAACTTTTGTCTTCCCATCACGACCTAGATGGTCCTATTATTGACATTGATGCTTAGCTATGGGCTCCACTTGGTGGAAAACTACGACATCTACCCTTGCTGGATGTCCACTACGTCTGAGCACTGAACCTCTATGGTGCTATTGGTGCAGTAAACCTTGGTTTCTTAAAACTTTCGGACCTCTATCCTTGGAACTGTGCAGACACTTTCCTACTGTTGGTCTCACGTTTCTTAGTCATAGACTTTTCTATCTGCCAAACTGACTGCACAAAGGTGGCAAACCTCTCTCTATTGTCTAGAGCATATACAGGTGTGGTTAACTCAGTGTTCAGACCCTTCTCAAAATGTTAAATTATCTCCTCATCTGTAGTAGACATGTGTGGACAAAATCATATAAGCTCCATAAACTTAGCTTCATACTCACTAATATTCATTGGTCCCTGCCTAATCCGTTCAAACTGCGAGATTTTCTCATCCAGATAAGTCTTGGGGAAGTATATACTAACAAACTCACATCAAATTCTCCCCATTCGACCTCAACACCTGGTTGTTTCTCTTCTTCAATGGCCCACCAGTGGCCAACGCTTCCTTTTAACAGGTACACAACATGCCTAATTTTCTCAGTTTCTGGAATGCTGAGGATTCTAAAGGCTTTTTCCAACTCAGTGAGCCATGAATCTCTGTCTGTTGGGTCAGTTGTACTGACATATTCGGTGGCTCCTACCTGGCGTAACTTCTCAAAGGTCTTACCAGATCCATGTCCCTCATTGGGAACGGGTGCCCTAGGTGCTGGTGCCGGCATGCGATCTACCATATGCATCATCGTGTTCATGAACTGTCCAAACAGAGCATGAAAAGTTGGGTTTTCTAATGTAGCTTGGTCAAGCTGGGGATTCTCAAGTACTAATTCCTCTCTAAACTGATCCCTTGCACCTCCTCCTGATGCAGCAACACTTCTTTCAGCAGCATGTTCTTCGTGTGATCCAGCCATTTTTAAGCTTTACTTCTTCTCCTATATGAGCAGATAAAGTGGATGACACTAGAACAGACTCAACAACCTTAATCATATGTCTCTGTAGACTCAATGAACCTTAGGCTCTAATACCAAAACTTTGTGACGATCTGACAACAAATCAAACTGTCACCAGTGATATAATTGTGAAATAACTATAAGCAACAGATTAACAAAATCACTAAAAATTAAAACCATTTTGCAAAGAGATCCATTTCCAGGAAACTCTTAAGAAGAGAACCAAAATACTACATACATCTTGGTTCACATTGAACATACCCTGTACCATTTCATCTTGAGGATAACATATAATAGTTGCTTTGCCAAAACTATACATAAGCAACATAAAACCTTGAGGCATACAAGCCAAAATCTCAGATCGTTCATAAAAACATTATGTACTGACTCCAAGGACCTGAGAGTACAGAGAAGACACAAAGGACTTCTATCTATAAGACATGATAGACAATACACTCAGCCTGAGATGCTACTATTGCCCCTGATGTTGTTGTCCTCCCTCTACTGTATGGTCCCTACCTCCTCGTCTGCGTCCACCTAAAAAAATGTTGGTGACCAATGGGGTGAGACCCATTTCCTAGCGAGAGATATAACTCTCTGCCAACAATATTATTATTACAGATAAACAGTATAAAACTAAGCAGAGGATTCCTTTACATTAATAAGCAAGATTTAATCATTGTTTAAGCAGAGTAGAGCAATATCATCTTCTGAAGCATTACAACTATATATGATAAAGTAGTAAATCATCTGTTCATTTTATAAGGAATATGAAGAACATGTATAACATCTATCCATTTAAGATGCATAAAAGAAATGTAACATCAACCAATGTTTTCCATATTCAATCCTTAAGAAAATACGCTACACGACTGATTACATATTTACAATCACACTTATACCCTGAGGAGATGAGGTATATCGATCATACTCCAACCGACCATTGCGAAGTCAAAATTGGTACCATACAAGGTCAATGGAAGAGCCAACTGCCATGACCTCTGCTGTCTCGGTCAGTGTGAGACCACAAGCAGGACATCTCCTGTCAACTGCAACTAGCTTACCAGGGTATACTGGTATCTTCTCCATAGAGCTACAGCCGCAACATGCACTCTCTTTAGGGAGATTTTAGTAATCCATCCCCGGCATTCATCATCATCGGGAGATCATGATACATCCATAACGGAATTTATAATGAAGGAGATATCACATCAATCCCTCATTATGATGTCTGGATATTGGCACCCATCACCCCCACATATTCAAAAATATGTGCTCCAGGAAATCCCGTGGGAAAACCTATTTCACCATTCAACAGCTACTGACACTGATGGATTTATGGTTAGGGAACTACATGATGAGATTCCACTTGATTAATTAGGTGCATTACAATATCTTTTAGCATCAACCAAGTTTCAAACATGAATTATTATAACAGATGCTACAAAGAAAGGTGTAATACATCTATCAAATACTTTTCTAATCTTTGGAACACATATAACATTCAGGATCTCAATCCCTTATCTCATTATTGGGAATTCTCATCCCTTAACATTATCATCATCATGATTACTAGATCTGGGTATTCAAACCCTTAGATCATCACTTAACATTGTTACCACTTATCAAGTAACTATTACCTCTAGGTCCTCAAACCAAGGTATACATGATACTTGTTGCACAAGCATCACACATGGCTCACAAGGTCCATTTAAATCTGTATCACATAAAACATCATAGCTCATACCTGGCTATGCTCATCATCTCATGATACCTGCATGGTTAGTATTTCATGATAACAACCATATCAAATACATATCAACACCATGCAATACAAGGGTAATACCACTATTCCAAAATTAGGGTTAGGGTTTCCCTTTTTTATCGATTAGGGTTTCAAAATCATACCATCACCCTTCATTAGGGTTAGGGTTCCCCATTATTAATCATTTAGGGTTTCAAGATCATATTATCAAGGATCAAATCCTAATTCATATTATTACACATATTAGGAGTATTAATGTATGCTCATTATATGATTATCACATAAGTATGAGTTTCTCTCTCATCCTTACTAGGATGTTGATTACTTCATACTTTATTAAGTTGGCTCAACCTTTCCTTCAAGATACATTGGCCTATTTAATCAATATTCATTAAACTCCATTCATCTTAATATATGACTTGATATAAGACACTTCATGTGTTACTCTATCAAGTACATTATATTTGAGGTGCTTTCCTTCATATGGGTTTTGAGGTACTTCCACCATATCGGGTGAAGAGGTGTGTGCTTGCTACCCATATCACTTTAAAGGTGTATGTGTGATTACCATATTGGGTATGAGGTGTATGCTTGCTTACCATATCACCTTTGAGGTGTATGTGTGCTTACCATATCAGGTATGAGGGGTATGCTTGCTTACCATATCACCTTTGAGGTGTATGTGTGCTTAATTACCATATCGGGTATGAGGTGTATGATTGCTTATCATATCACCTTTGAGGTGTATGTGTGCTTACCATATTAGGTATGAGGTGTGTGCTTGCTTACCGTATCACCTTTGAGGTGTATGAGTGCTTACCATCTTGGGTATGAGGTGTTTTCTTGCTTACCATATCACCTTTGAGGTGTATGTGTGCTTACACATATCGGGTATGAGGTGTGTGTGTGCTTCACACCATATCAGGTTAGACCCTTATGTGCATGCCTCTTCAAACCTTCATGGTATTGGCCTACCCTTCACCATGGGTTAAGTGACATGCTAGACAACTAGTTAAACCTTCTACAACCCATTGTACAAACCAATAGGGCTGTGAGGTTTCAAGGTATATCGGTTTCCCTATCATATAGGGTTCCATCACCATGTCGGGTTGGAGGTGTGTGCTTCAACCCGATATCACTTTAACCTTGATGATGTCATCACCATCAACCTCTAGACTCTTGTTCATACTGTTCTGAAACATGGAAAACAATCCCATGAAACTTTTAGAACTCATAAGATCATCAATTATTCAAGAGAAATCGAAATTGCAAGTAGATCAACAAGTATGACAGAATTGAAGGTGCATAATAATATAATTGGGTTCAAGTTATATAACCCACCTCAAGAACAACTTCAAAGCTCCAAGCTCCAAAGATTCACGTTCCTAAGGTTGAAGATGAACTTTGAAACTCCTCTATATGCAAATAATCACCATGGATAAGCATTTGGTGAAGAAGAAAAGAAAGGAAGATCATAACCCTAGATTCATGCTTCAATCCAAGGTTGAAGATGATCATGGCCTCACCTTAGGGTTAAGACTTGAGCTCCTTCTTGCTCCTTAGCACCTTGCACGATACCTCACTACTCATGCACGATATTCCCTCACTTGTGGGTGATATCCCCTTCACTTGTGGCCAAAATCACTCCATTATGGCTGATATCACCTTGCTAGGCCGATATCAACTTGCTAGGCCGATATCAACATGTTATGGCCGATAGACAAGGCCTATGCATGATACCACTTCACCTATGCATGATACTAAGACTCTATGCACGATATCTTAGAGCAAGAGGGTGGTAAGATTCGAAAAATTTCACTAGTGGGTGAAAAGAAGGGTATATATACTTGAGGTTCATGAAAAAGTGTGTATATGAGGTGTCATCAATTTAAGCTACTAGGTGCCACGTTTCCATGCAAGGTTGACATGTGTAAATGCATGAATTTGACATACAAAACACTTGAGGATAATATAGAGATGAAATTTCTTCCATTTTTTATCTCTTTGGATGGGATATATCAACTAAATCACCACTTTATTCACAACCCGATACAACTTTTCTAAGGAAGTTGTAAACCGATACCCTTCACCTCCTTGAGGTGCTTTTCTAGTCATGCCTTTTCCAAGAGTCCAAAAACCGATATGAGACTCCCCCTATGGCTCCTTGGCCGATAGGCACTCATATATAAGCTTTTCAACTTGATACAACTCGAGTTAGGGTTTCACATTCATCCCCTTTCTTGGTCTTTCATCACCAAGAATACCATCACTCATAATTGATTCAAACATGGTGTCTCCTTATTTATATCTCCTCTAAATGATACTAAGAGGGATTAGGGACACTCTAGAGGTGGTAATTTGCATATCAACCCTACATTTTGGGTAAATTACAATTTGTACCAAAATTGGTGCACAATGCACTAAGGGGTCGTTTGGGCGCTGCAATTGGCAGTGGTATTGTATTTATATCCGGTATTCTTACTGCGGTGTTTATTATGACATCGTTTGGGCTGTAGTATGTGATTTTAGAACCGTCGCACTCAGAATGCGGTATTCCTATCCCTGTGTATTCTGCGGCCTTCCCAAAGCACACCGATATTGGCAATATTTGCAACTGCAGAGAGGATATGTTCTGCCCCCGACTCGGCCCCAACACATCCGCCCCTCTGGAGCCCTCTTTTTTCCCCCAACCATTGTCTCCTCCAGCAAATGTGTCTCCTCCCATGTCTCCCTCCTCCGCCGCCACTAGTCGTCCCTGACTGCCATGTGCTACTACCAGCCCTATGCCATCTCTGCTGCCGTCACTAGGGTTCAGACGACGTCATCGCTACTACCAACTCTGTGCTATCTCCCACGGTTGGAGCATCTCGCCTCCCCCTTTTGGCCATCAGACCACAACTCAGAGCCTCCTACCATCCTCATCATCATTCTCGTCCAACTCATCCTTCCCCAATGATAGTCCCACCCTCATCTCTGGTGTGTCCTTGTCCCTCGAACCCTCCACAAATGGAGCGGCCCAGATCCATGATGTCAGCTGAGGCAGGGCCAGGTCGTCGCATTCACGTTGGTCGAGGAGTTGTTGGCGGAAGATGCATTGAGATCCACATATAGCATCTCATTCACGCAGTCATCCAAACACAGTAATTAAGGATTGCAGGATTTGATACTTGAGTAGTTAAAATCACATTACTGCTAACTACTGCAGCAGTGACGATGGCACCACCCAAACGGCCCCTAACATTATTCAAACAAGTTTCAATTTGTAATTTAGGCTTTCCACAAGCCACCCCTTAGCATCATTCTCTCTCTTATGATGTTAAAACACGTGAGGTACATTCTACATGTGATATTTTGCAATATAACCCCTCATCTTGGGTAAATTGCACTTTATACCCAAACTATCATATAATGCACAAAAAATTTGCAAATAAGCTCGAACTTGAAAATTAAACTCTACAAGAGTCTTAATTACTTTTCAAAAGATCAAAACAAGTTTGTAAATAACTTACTTAAGCAAGACTTATAGGGTTAAGCCATAACCCAGGTCAGGGATATTACATGCAGGGTATAGTCTCTAACCCAAAACCCTAATTTGGGGAAATGGGAGTAGTGTGGTGATATTGTAATCCTACCCATATGAACCCTAATTAGGGTAAAAGAATGAGTAAATACAAATGAGTTTAGGTGGCTCAGTCTCCCATGCATGCATGTATGTGGAGCAAGGCATTTATGTAAAGAGTTTTAGGAAACATGAGCAACCAATGGTTACATAGGAAAAAAATGAAAATATGAAACCTTCAATTCAACTTTTAGGGTTGGTGTCTCGACCTGGGGTGGGTCAACCCAAGAGTGGGAAAAGGACCTATGGGGGAGGCAAAATCCTAAATTCGTGGGGTTAGGTTGTGGCTAGAGAGCCTAATTAACCTCCTCCTCTTAATCAAGAAGACACTCTAAGTTAGGACCTTCCCTAGAAGGATGAGTTGACCAATCAATTTAAGAATTGAGGTAACATTGAATGTCACCTAAAGTGTGAAGTATTAATTATGCAAAATGTGAAATCACATACATCATTTGAGCTCAAGTATGCCATATCTAAGGGATACAAGGAAGAGTCACTAAGGAAGTTGTTGACTATGTGTTACCAAGCCCAGAAAGAAAGGTCACTAAGAGGTCAAGCCTGAAAAGGAAGGTCACCATAATGACCCAGACCAAAAAGGAAGGTCCCTAAGAGGCCAAGACCAGAAAGGAAGGCGGCCATAAAAATCAATCCCAAGAAGGAAGGTAACTAAGAGGCCAAGACTGAAAAGGAAGGCCACCATAAAGACCAAGCTTGGAAAGGAAGGTCACTAAGAGGCCAAGCCCAGAAAGGAAGGTTGGCATAAAGACCAATCATGGAAAGAAGATCACTAAAAGGCCAATCTCGGAAAGGAAGGTCTCTAAAAGGCCAAGTCTGGAAACAAAGGTTGCCATGAAGACCAAGCCTAGAATGGTACTAGAATGGAGAGATTCCTACTATGAGATTAGTATATGTTTATAGCAATACTTGTGTCGAAGAAGAAATTGTTGAAGATGATGTAGATGTCAATGAATCGATTTTAATAGACATGGTTGATGTGATGCTATACAGTTGTAGGGTACATCTTACCGATCCACCTTCCTTATTTAGAAACATTAACCATGATGCTGAGAGATCATTATACTTAGGTTGTACTAAGTTTAGGAAGTTGAGTGTTGTGTTGAGATTGCATACTCCAAAGGCTAACTATAGATGGAGTGCCAACAACTTCACATATCTATTTTCTTCATTGAAAGAAATTCTTCTTAAAGGCAACATGCTTCCAATATCAACATAAAAAATTTAGAAAATGTTGTGCCCTATGGGAATGGAGGTTAAGAAGATAAATGCATGTTTGAATGATAGTATTATTTCAAAAAGACTATATTGATTTGAAAGAATGTCTATAATGTGGGGCATCAAGGTACTCAATGATGACTTCAGGTAAGTCCAAATCTGGATCTCCTACTAAGATGATGTGGTATCTACCTATAATACCATAATTTCAATGATTGTTTTCCAATACCATGGATGCAAATAATTTATCTCGGCATGCAGAGATAAAGGAAAATAATGATGAGATCCTACGACATGTGTCTGATTCCCCACTATGGAAGAAAATTGATTTTGTTGTACCTTGAATTTGGTGAAGAAGTTGAGAATCTAAGACTTGGGTTTTGTACCTATGGGATGAATCCATACGACACATTAAGCATCCAACATAGCACTTGGCCTGTTATGATTGTGATATACAATCTTTCTCCCTAGTTGTGAATGGAAAATAAGTGTGTCATGTTGTCCTTATTAATTTTGGGCCCAAACAACTTGGCAATGATATTGGTGTTTTTCTTGAGCCTCTAATTGATGTCTTAAAGAAGCTCTGAGGAGAAGGTGTGATGACCTATGATGATTTTTGTGTAGAGATATTTCGTTTGCATGCTATGATGTTTTGCACTATTAATGAATTTCCCGTATGGGAATTTGTCTAGATTCATCATAAAAGGATCCAAAGCATGCCCTATATGTGAGGAGAACATTGATTCATTACAACTTAAACATGGCGGCAAGACTTTATATCTTGGCCATTGAATGTTTCTTCCAAAAGTGCATCCGTAATGAAGGTTGTGCAAAGCATTCGATAGATCAAATGAGGAAGGAGTGCCCTGAAATCTATATTAGGGGAGGTTGTTCGAGTAAAAGATTTTTTCAATGCATTTGGTAAGAGATCATGATGTATTATTCCCACATGGAGAGACAAATCTTTATTCAAGAAGAGTTCAATATTCTGGGTTCTTACTCATTGGATTTCTTTGGCAGTTAGGCATTGTATGTATGTCATGCACTTGAGAAAAGTGCTTGTGATAGCATAATTAGTACTTTGTTGAGTATACCAGGTAAGATTAAATATTGCATGAAATTCAGAATGGACCTACGTGAAATGGATATAAGGAAACAATTAACAACAAAAGTTAGTAGCGATCAAAAAACATATTTACATATTGTTTGTTACATGTTGTCTAGATAGGAGAAGAGAACTTTTAGAGAGTGCTTTCTTAATGTTGAGGCACCACATGAATATTCTTCAAATATCTATAGATTGGTATCAATGAAAGATCTGAAGTTGATAGGTCTTAAATCTCATGATTGTTGCACTCTAATGCAAAAAATATTGTCTGTGACAATTTGAACTATACTAGTAAAGCATGCAAGGTAATCACCATGCTTTTTTTCTTCTTCATCATTCTATGCAACAAAGTTATTGATCCTGAGAATCTTGATAAGTTGCAAAGAGAAGTGAGCATTACCTTGTACCATATTGATATGTATTTTCCTCCTTCATTCTATGATATCATGGTTTATCTTGTTGTCCATTTTACTAGGGAAGTGAAAATGTTGGGTCTGGTTTCTTGCATTGGATGCATCCTTTTCAACGATACATGAATATTCTTAAAATTGATGTTCAAAATCATTATCAGCCTGAAGGGAGTATTATTGAGGGTTATGTATCTAGGGAGGTTATGGATTTTTGCATTGACTTTTTGAGTTGTAATGAAGCTCCTACCAATGAAAATAATATTGATCCTTATTCCGACAAAGGGACTTTAGGAGCACAAGCAAAAGTAATTAGTTGTGAGTTGTGGAAACAAGCATACTTATATATTTGACACAACATCAATGAAGTGGATATTTATATCACCAAACATATCAATTTTATCAAGACAAAGTATCCTCCAACTAGCGCAATGTGGCTTGCTTGAGAGCATAATATGACATTCATTAGGTGGTTTGAAGATAAATTCTTTCGTCAACTATCTCAAACACCAAATAATGTTGTTGAGAATATCAAATTACTTGCCTTTAAACCAAAAATGAATGTTATGTCTTATGAAGGGTTTGATGTAAATGGACTTTCATATTACATAACTTTCTTATTATCTTGACGTCAAGATAATAAGAATGCCATACAAAATAGTGGGGTCACCATTCAAGCATCTTCATTGTATTTTTCTAGTGTGAAGGATAAGAGTCCAAGTGAAGCTAAAATATTTATTACGATATCACTGAAGACATATGTGAGTTTGACTACAAGATTTTTAAGTTTTCATTTTTAAGTGTGATTGGGTTTATAACACCAAATAAGTTGTAGTGGATGAAATAGTTTCACATTAGTAGATTTTGAAAAGATTAGCGAGAAGTGTGAACCATTCATAATGGCATTACATGCGAAGAAAGTATTATATATCTATGTTCCTGCAAATAGAAATGGTTTGTCATTCTTCATGGGAAAATCTAGCTCATTGTAGATTCTATAGATGAAGAGGAGTATTATCACAAGTATGATGACTCCAATCCATTATCAGTTAGCTTGCTAACACCAAATGTTGAATCTAACACTAACTTATATCTGGAGATCACAAATAAGGAATATTAATCAATCAAAGATCCAACCAATACTAGAAGCATGCATTTTATTTTTTCAATGCTAGATGTGCATTTTACATTTTTTATTATAGTTAAATGTGTTTCATATGTGATATGTATATCTTACATTTTTTATCACATACATTTCATTCTTTGACTATTTTTAGTATGACATTTTTAGATGATGTCTGGCTGTGAGGATGAGCACCATGATGACGTGCACTATGAGGATGAGCACCATGGCAGTGTAAGTTATATTATTTTATTACATATATGTGCATTTTACATTCTCTTCACAATAGTTACATATATGTGCATTTTAAATTCTCTATCATGTATATGTGTTTCTTGAAATTTTTTGGATGAACATCATCCCTGAGGATGTGCACCATGAGGATCTTGCTGGCTTTGCAAAGAAATAGCATAATTGTGCACGTAAAAGAGGCATCACCTTGATGAACAAGTTAGTAGCACAAAGGGGTAAAGGACCAAAGTTAACTATTGACTTTGATGTGTAGGAAATCCTTTTGGGAAGATCACATCACTTTCACGAAATATGTAGGGGTTATTACTCGTAGTAAAGTGGAGATAACAGCATAATCTTGGTAAAAAGTTGATTCTTCCATGAAAAACTAGATATGGAAGGACTTATGTGTGAGATGTTCTGATACTCAAAGATATTCACAATTCTATTTTTATAAATATGCCATGAAGTATATGAAATCTTGCAGAGTATCTTTGACCTTGATGAAAAAACTACATTGTTAAAAGATGATGCAATGTTATGGGAGGCTATTAAGGAATTATAGGATGAGTTTGACAAAGGAATTATAGGATGAGTCTGACAAAAGAAGAAATATGTCACTAACAAATGGCCTATCTTGACCAGAAGGTGTGGGAAGAGTTTGTTGCTTCAAGACAAACAAATGAATTCAAGGTATAAAGCCTCCTTTATCTATACATATATTTGTATGATTAATCAAATGAATCCAATGTATGACGTAATGTGTTACATATTTAAAATTCATTTTTATGATTTCAAAGTGTTACATATTTAAGATATGATTTGTATTAACCAAACTTTACATGATGCTAAAAAGAAAGGTGTGCATAGAATGTGCACGACCATAACTTGGGTCCAAGTGGCTTCACAATGTAGAGGCAAAAGAGACTGAAAGTGTCTTCTTCTGAGCAATCTACTCCTAGATCCACTGAGTTGTCTGCTACTCCTGCTCCTTTACTTCACCAAGAGGAGTAGGTAGCTCCGAGGACAAACCGATATAGAGAACTACTCAACACTGAGGTGGTTGTAAAAATGGTAAAATTCAACTCTCAAAGTGCATGTTCATTTTTTACCTTGATTGTTATATTTTAGTTACTATCCAATTACTATTGATGATGATTAGTGGGAGCTTTATGAATAAAGAAAAGAAGTAAAGTTCATCCCTGAGGGCCAAATGGATGAATTAATGGTTGCTCTAGGTACTCCAGAGCATCCTGGTCATGTTAGGGCCTCTGGGGCTGGTGTCGGTGTAAGATCCTTTTTTGGATCATCAGAGAAGTGCAAATATGTCAAGAAAGGAGTTTGGTTACAAGAGCAGGTGCAAGACATGATTGCAAAGGGAATAGAAGATGTAATGAGACGGTATCATGCTACTCAATCTCAACCTACTTAATAGTGCATATGACACCCCGCTTTTCATATAAGATGGACCTCCCTACGACGGACTTGGTTCGGAGTAATCCCATGGACCCGCCAGCTGGCACATCTAGTATAAGTCTTTTTGTGATATAATAGTCTTTCATGTGATTATAATATATTTGTGTTTTAGTGTGTATAATAATATATACAAATTTGTAGGGTTTGAGGCCATGCCATCTTTTACTAGAAGAATATGTTGTTGCACTAGGTAGGGCTTACCCACCCCTTCCGAGTGGACATGATAAATGGTTCCCACCGATGTGGTTCATCTGTTTATCAAGATTGTCTACGATGCTTGAAAACAGATACCACTGCCACATGGCCCACCTGAGCCCGAGACAATAGGTGATGCAGAAGGCAGTGTGGTTGGGTGGCCCAAAGTGGGAGTTATCTGTACAAATGTATGCTCAACTTTTATTATGTTTGTATTTGTGATTCTTTTCTACTTGTGTATATAATTTACAATGATATGGTAATATACATATATGTAGACACAACACCTAAGAAACCCCATAAAAGTTCATCCTGCACTTCTTCCTCCAGATGTTCAATTACTTGCTTGGATTGCAAAAGGTCCTATTTGAGTTGCTAGGTCCTAATTGCAGGGGGTTGGCACTATCGCTAAGTGATTTAGAAGAAAAGTTGACTATGATGGTCCATATTAAGGAGTACACTACATTTCAAGCTCATGATTCTAGTGTATTCTTAGAAGATGTTGTGGAGTTGTTTATTTATGATTGGTTGCATACAACTATGATAGAACTTTGTATATGGTGAGATCTTATGGCTAAATACCTTGTTGTATTTGTGAAAATATATGTTGATCTATTTTCTTATATATTAATGTATACTTATGCATTTTGCAGCCACTTATATAGGATCTGTGGAGGGTTCACACTAACCGATGTGGAATTTCTAGTTCTGACATTGATTAATCATGTAGATAAAGACCCAAAATTTGTTAGTGATTACAACTCTATCGCATTTTTATATTTTGATAATGGATGAAAGGGTGTGATATAGCTCCTTTCAATGTTAGGCAAGTTTTATGCACTCTACTTATAATTTTGACTTATGAATTACATTTCCTTGTGGATTTTAAGTTCTCCTTTGTTTGTCCTCTTTTCACTCAGTAATAATCATTTGGTATTGTTGGTCATTGTCTCTGAGATGCTAACTATGTATTATCTAGATCCATCAGGTGACAAAGCAGATAGTGGGGGACACACAATGAAAAAGGCATTATTTATGTGAATACTTTTTTATATTAATCAACACATAGTAATGTCTACATCATTAATTACATGATCATTCACTAATTCAAGTAAATATAACTTCAACTTATAAGAGAATAAATATTGGAAAGGTTGGAGGAAAGGTGGATAAGAAGAAAAAAAATATTAAGTGTGAGGGATGTTGAGGTAGTTTCTTGACTCCAATGCATATATATATGCCAACTATCCTTATTTTTATTTATTAACATTTCACATAACTATAATTCTACAGTGCCTATATAAGATAACAGTTGCACATGTAGATACTACATGATGCGGCATATGCATCTGATTGTCAGATAGACAGAACGAGGCATCCATTGTATACAAAAGGTAATCTATATAGTTTTGATTATCATAAGAAAATAGTCGCATTTGATAATATGAAAAAATCAATCAAACTCTTGAATTATGACATTCTCTTTATAGGTGTTTGACACTACAAAGCCCTATACAAAAGAAGAGATAGATGAGATATGAGAAGAATGGACACACTCCCTTAAGGAAGTTAACTTTTAATTTGATTGAGATAAAATATGAGTTTTCTAAACCTAACATCATTATTTCTATATACATGTGGTGGTTATGACTTTTTGCAACTTTTTGATGCAAGTGAGTTGTTGGTGCGTATGTGAATGATGTGTGTATATATGCATGTGTGAATGAATGTGAAGATGACTGAATACAATGAGAATTGTATTTGTACATTTCATGAGAATAAAAATGGAGAATGGATCTGGCATGTGTGTTTTCTAAATTATGTATGCGCATGAGAATGAAATTAAGTGTTGGAATTGAAGAATGGAAATGTATATGGGTGGATGAGTTGTATATGTCTTTGTTATTGTAGGTCTTATAGGTGTGTCGGCCTGTTGTTAAGATGAAAATAGGATGAAACATGTAGTTCTAATAAATTGTAGTTATGCATTCTACTGAATAGCAGGACAGTAGGTCCCTAGACTTCATACAAAAAATATACATGTAGCATCAGTTGTTATAAAAAAAAGAAACATTGTAGATCCCTATCATTGGTTTATTTAGAAAATTGACTTTATAAAATAGTTGTGTCATCGGTTTTCTCTCTAACTGACGACACAGCTATTCTAAAATGGTCATGCTTCCTAGCAAGGTCGTGCTACCAATTGGCCTATAACATTAGTTTGTACAAGAAACTGATGACATAACTATTCTAAAACAACCATGCTACCCAACACATTCATACTACTTGTTGGCTTATAGCGACAATTTTATAAAGAAATCGATGACATAGATTTGGAGATTTTAATAGGTAAAATTACATATTGCATTGATTTTGGTTAGGACAATCGACAACAGAGGTTAGACTATAGTGTCAGTTACTTATCAGAAACTGACAACACAGAGTGATACCATGCCACTGATATTGTTTTCAGTTGTCAGTTTCTATTTGCATAGAAATCGACTTTGGACCTATATTGTCATTTTTTTCTTTTCCCTAAAACTAATGCAGAAGGGCCTTATCTATAGTGTCACCCACCTAGATGTAGGTAAAAAATTGACGTTATAGGGATATTATAACTGGCACTAAAGATGGTATCTATACTAGTAGTCAGTTTTTTGTAAATGTCGACGTTAAAGAAAGTGACACCATAGATTAAAAATGTACTAGTGTACCTACATATTATAGTATCTTTTATATAAACAAAATTCTCATATAACCATTCTTGTACTAAATTTAATCGTATTTCATAATGTTCCTACCAATTCATCCATTTAAACATGGTTAGTTTTAAAATCAAACATTCAATCTCAAGACCAACTAAAACAATATGAATTAACGATTTGATTTCTATCTTCAAATTCTAAAAATATTGGTTAGGAAGAGAATCTCCACTTCTTGTTGATTGAATACTCTAGAAGAATCTTAATCTTAACTCATTGTTCTCTTATTGGAAGAAAATCTCAGATGATGTTTTGTAATAACCCCACTTCCCGGTAACCCCCAATTAAGGAAGACCAAGAAGTCAGAGGCATTATCCCAAAACAGGATCAGTGGTTTTGCAAATAATAAAAAATAATTAATAAATTCTATAAAAGACTAAACTGAAAATTGGATTTTTTTTACTTTCACATACCTTAAAAAAAGGCAATTGAGACTTCTACCCATAGTAGAATTCTAACTAACTAAATCCTCCTTGATAAATTAACTTTAATCTTTCATAGGTTCCACTTTACTGTTTGTCCAATTTTAGATATTTTCTAAAACGCTGACAAACAAAACATTAGTCAGTATAAATGAATATACTGGTATGTGGGGGCAAATAAAACATTGTACATAATCTTTAACAACCTAATCATATCAAGTAGTTGTTAACAATGCAAAATTACATTTTCAACGTGACTTTCCAACCGCTTTTACTCATCCTCTGGGATACCCTCTCTTAGGGTTTAGTCCTTGCAAGGGAATTAAGGCTACCTTCTCCATCCTAAGCTTGGTACATGTGGTCACCTCTCTGGGTGCCCAATGGTCTTCCCTCTGGGCTTGACCACTTCAGACCTTCCCTCTGGGGCTTGGTCTTGCATCATACATCCAGATATGGAATGTAGGTTCAAGACAGTCACATATATACTTATGTTGTGATAATCATATTCACTTTAAAGATTGTAGAAATAAAAGCATACAAATGGTTTATTTTCATGCAATCGATAAAACATCGGTAAAACGTCGGGAAACTAAAGCGTGTACTCATAATTAACCACATACCTAATTAGGAGATTTCATAAGAAATAAGCATAGTCCAATCAATTAAGCAATCCAATCCAAGCAAGCAAGTCAACCACACAAAAGCACAGAATCCAGAAAAGCATATGCAACCTATTTACTACATACTCATCAAGAAGTTACTTTATTGACTTGGACTCACTTTCTAGGGTTTCTAATCCAAATTAGGATTTCATTAGAGTTCCTTTATATCTATTTACAACTTTCCTCTTCTATGTCTTCAAAACCCTAAATCAACAGTTCTAGGTTCAAAACCCTAATTATCCACTAAATCATATTTAAGCCTTCTTATCATCTATTAGGCTTAGAATTAACATAACATCACTTTTACACAAAGGATTTCGAAGTATAGTTCATTAAAACCCATTAACACTTAAATTAGGGTTTCTAAGCCCATTAATGCATATTAACATATCAAACCCTAAATTAATCTATTTATCCCATGGATTATCTATTTAGACATACAAAATATCTTTTTATTAACCACAAGTTAATATGCCCATAGATTATCCATATTACTCATCTCAATTTCATAGAATCATCAAGTTAGGGTTTTTCCTCATTATAAAGCACTAAGGTTAGCAACTTAAACCAATTTTCAAATTATGATCAGATTCAAGCCATAAAACTATTTTTATTGCAATCTACACAATTTTCTAATCAATTTTCATATATTACATGTCTCCATCTGATCTACCATTAATTAGATATGAATTTCGTAAATTGTTTACCTTTCAGCCAATCACTGGATGCCATGTCAGCTTTTCGTTTTTTTGCCTTTTTCCACGCGGGTAATTCTACAGCCAATGGCATGTAGCCATCTCATCACCCTGCTCCAATGAGTATAAGTCAAATAAAAGAACAGAAAGTCCATTCTGGCCCTCCCATGTTGTGCACCACAGAGGGCAGGGACGTACTTTCCCTAGCCTTCATCTCCTTCCCTCGATCCGCCTGCTCTCTCGTGAGCCATTGGCTATAGTTGGTCAAATAGAGAGTTGACTCTGGCCTCTAGCATCGTGATCCCTTCGATAAAAGCTTCTTGGGCACTGTCGGCCCCTCTGCGACTCCAGAAGCCCCTCACTACTGCCAAAGGTGGTCATGATATGCCCTCTCGTAAGATCACCCTTGTGCCCAGAACTGGGCAACATGGCCTGCAGGCGTGGCGGAGAGAAAAACTCAATCCCTCAACCACAATAACAATGAACACTTCGAGATGTTCTGGTCTCCATATTCAAAGGCCCGTTTAGCCTTATATAGGCATAGACTATAACACACACTGGGACTCTGGTTCTTCCTAGATTTCTGGCTCAATAGGGATTTGGGCAAGCCCCTTTCTCCCACAGAAACGGTCGCATATTATGATAGCTGACTTTGGTTTCACATCCTGGATCCACTGGTATTGATTCCTTGTCCAGCCATGCCTGGAGTCTCGAGAAATCGGGAGAGGAAAGTCTCCCAGTTCCTCCATTCTTGGCTCGGGGTACTGTCCGCACTTTCTCTTTTTTTCTTTTCTTATATATACACATCAATTTAAATGTTGATTTTAATCAGGAAAATAATGTGACATGTATACATCCCTCTCACTTTAGGATTTCTTTAAAATTTCGTATCTCCCAAACTAAGACTCCTTTTAATCTCAAATCTTGAAGGAAACTCGTTAAAGGCTTTATCTCCTTGTGTGCCAAGTTTGGAGTCATTATACAAAAGTGAAAGTGACTTTTCTTCATAAGCAAGTTTCCACTTATTAAGGCATATTTTATGCATATTTTCTCTCTCCTATTCTTTTATTCTCCTTAGTTGGATTCCTTTTACCATTAGAAACCTTGTGGATTCGAAATATCTTTCATGATGATTCAATCATACATATTTTCACATATTTTTCATGTTTTCATCATTATCTCAATTTCCTTCTTAATAATGCATTATTTGATTTCTCCTTTCTCTTTTAATCATATTGGACTTATTATTATTTTATGATTCACAAAATCACATGCCCAAAGGAAATATTGTAAAGGAAATCCATTCAATACACATAAATCATACAATTCCCATAATCATACATTTATTAGGGAAATTGTATTTCCAACTATATGAACCCAAATAATGGGGTTGTAACATCCTTCCCCTCTTATAGAAATTTTGCCCTCTAAATTCCACCAAACATACAAACACTCAGGACAAGACTTTCCCATATCCATCATTGCCTCTCACGTGGCTTCATCCTCTCCATGGAGCTTTCAAAGAACCTTTATCATCTTATATTCTTACATCTGAGTTCATTCACCTTGGTATCTAGAATCCTCACAAGTGACTCATGATATTTCAGCCTCCCTTGAAGCTCAATAGGTTCATAGCTCAGCACATGGCTCGGGTACATCACATAGTGCTCTAGATCAGACTTATAGAACACATCATACATCATGTTATCCTGAGGGGTAAGGATAAACATAAGCAACTCCACCAATCCATCTCAAATGGACCCATGTATCGTGGACTCATATTTCTCAACTATAGCTCAGAGGGGTCGGGTTTTCATAACACATGTTCACCCACAGTGAATCGCTTGTCAATCTTCTTTGCATCAGCTCACAACTTTTGTCGATCCTGGGCTTTCTCAACCATTGCTCGATCAAAGTGACTTCATCTGCATACATTGTGGTCTCTCTAACCTTCCCAATGTCCTCTCATTGGCATCATCCTAGTGAAGCAGTGACCGACACAACCTCCCTTATAGAGCTTCTTACATCCCAATATTGGCTATGGTGGCTATCATCACGAGCAAAATCTTTTAGGGACAGGAACTGCTCCCATGTATCACCCTGAACGAGCACACATGCTCTCATCAGACCCTATAAAGTCTAGATCCTACTCTTTCGAGTGTCCATTAATCAGGGGGTGATAAGTTGTACTAAACTTCAATCTAGCATCAAGTTCTTCATGTACCTACCTCCACCACATAGAAGTGAAATTGAGGTCATGCTCAAGATATTGAACTCGGATCACTGTATAGTTGAACTATCACACACACACACATAGATATAAATAGTTCCACTAGATCTGTCACACTGATAGTGCTCTCTCTTAGGCAAGGGATTAGGTCAACTTGG
Source organism: Alisma plantago-aquatica (assembly GCA_963693085.1). NCBI lineage: Eukaryota > Viridiplantae > Streptophyta > Magnoliopsida > Alismatales > Alismataceae > Alisma > Alisma plantago-aquatica. Next base: position 870,278,567 of record OY856409.1, read on the forward strand.
TAAGGCAATCTACCATAACCCATATTGCATCATGACCTCTCTCGGTCTAGGGGAGACCCACCACCATATCTATGGTGATCTACTCCCATTCCCTCTTAGGGACTCCTCATTATCTATGGCAACTCACTGGGTTACTGGTATTCGGCCTTCACCCTCTGGCATGTATGGAAACTAGCCACATGCAACTCTATAACCTTCTTCATTCTAGGTCTTCAAGGTACCACTGCAAACCTTAACCATCCTGGTAGTACCACGGTGTACAGTGTACTTAAAATCATGAGCCTCTTGCATGACATGATTTGTTACACCCCAATCTCACAATTACCATTAATCATGAGATTAGGGCATAAATTGAAGATTTAATGTAATACAAAGATCACCCTTAACTTTTTCTTCTTTTTCAAACTCTTTGTTTTCTCACATTGAACCACATAAACTAACTTTACAAGATAATTAAACCTTGATTACTCTAATATAATCTCAACATTAATTATACACATCTATACATTCATTTTGTTTCTCACACATCCATGTACATACGACATGATAATCAAATGCATTCTCTCTTATTAGGGAAACGAAGATACAAACATCATTTACAACTCTCTCACATATATACAAGGACCTATAGTGACAGGAACTGACTGAACTTAACTAATCTCATACTTAATTCAGGTGGTAGATCTACTCTGATGCTTTAACCTTCATCAAGTCTACATGGTTTTCCTAAAAATTGTGAGTAGAGGGGTGAGCCTACTCGCTCAGTGAATGAGTACTTCAAAGAAACAGTCTAAAGCACTAATATAATTGCAGATATACTTTTAAGCAACTGATATCAATTATAACAGTAGTAAGCTTTAAAGAGATTGATCATTGACAATCAAAAATATGGCAGGATACTCTAGGTATCAACAAGATCAAATCAATATATGAGCATAATTGATAAATTTCAAAGAGAACTAATAATACAAAAACATACAAAGAATAATTGTTGGGAAATAGTACTCGAATCTTTCTTAGCCTTTCTTACTTATAAGAAACTCTTTAAACCTATGTGAACATATTTTATCTTATGCCCTGATCATATGTAGTATACTCTACATATGAAGACTCGTAGCAAACTACAATCCCACCGTACAAGACTTAGCTTAAAACCCGGGAAGCTAAGCGTAGAACTGAATCTGGGTCTGCTTGACTCGAACCATCACGTCTGACTAAGGCGGCTACATAGTTGGCCTTTAACTGGACTTCTCATTCTAGGCTGAGTACACAGGCGAAGGGTATGAGACGCTCTGTGGGCCTCATCTTGGTACGCTCTGTGGGTACCTATGGGTTACCATCGGGATCTCCGATTCATGTTGGGTAACCTATCTTCTCTTAGGAGACTTCCTCAAGGGCTTTGTCTCCCCGCACACTCTGTGGGTGCGATCTGATCTCCGTATACTGGTCACTGCCAGGGTGGATCATTTCCTCCCTACAGTGCAGACATCCATAGGGAATCTACAGTTTTCAGGTGATGAATGTATATTCATCATCAAATTCAATTATCACTTCGGGACCAATTCAACTCTATATATACTATTTCACTCAATATGAATCATAATGTGCAAAACTACTTAGTTGATTCGATTATCAAGGTTTTAACTAAATATTGTTGATTTAATGCAGGTTTTGACAAAGCTGAACAAGTAGTTGGGGTCCACCTTCATCTCTGGCTCTGATCAAGAAATCTAACCAAGCTATTCCACCCATTCAGTCTCAAGACCGTTTGAGCCCATTCGGTCCCAAGACCATTTGAGCCCATTCGGTCTCAAGACCGTTTGAGCCCATTCGGTCTCACGACCGTTTGAGCCCATTCGGTCTCAAGACTGATAGACCAGTAGAGACCGATTGGAGGCACAACTCAGCCGCAAGCGATTGAGCAGTGCATGAATTCAAGATCTCGAAGTAGGGCCTAGACCACGGCCGTGGTGGCTCAAAATGATCGTGGTCCACTGTCATCACCACGACCGTGTGATGAGGCCACGGTCGTGGTAGATCATCCCCAACCACCTAAGCTCTCACTCTCCGCGACCGTGGTTTCCAAGCCACGACTGTGGCACCCTACTAGCATCGATCTCTCTCACCCGCCACGCCCGTGCAAGGCAGCACGGTCGTGTGACAACTGCCTCACCATGAACGTGGTGTCACGCCATGACCGTGGCTCAACGCCATCAGGGCCAAATCACTCACCGACCACGCCCGTGTAAGACGGCACGGCCGTAGGGCAGTGGCGTCGCCACGACCGTGGTGCCTCACCATGACCGTGGTGCCTCACCACGACCGTGGCACGTCGTCGTCTACCTCTGCACCTCCACCGAGCAACACCTTTTTTCTTCGATTCTAGCGGCGCCTTATTCCTAGAGCTCCACCCTATCAAGTAGCAACTCCAACTCCGTCACACATACTATTGCAACAGCCGCCACACCTTCTACCTCTACTCCTGTCATCCTCAGATCCACCTTGACCTACCCTCCACCGTGTTGTGCTAATCACGCAGACCGTCTGGTCTTTTAGCTCACATGCAAATCGAATGAGCAATAGATCGAATGACCAAAGTTGTGTGGCAAAACCGTTTGCCCAAGCAAGCCTGTGGACCGCGTGAAGGCTAGGAATGCAAGACCGTTTGCCCCTTCCATGAAGACTGAATGGTCAGTCAAACTTGCAAGACCATTTGATAGCAAATGGTCTACATACCGTTTGATAGAAAATGATCTACCGACCGTCTGGAGGATGTACTACAGACCGTTTAAGCAAACCGTATGGAAAAGTCAGGGCAGCGAAGACTGGTTGGAATAGATTTCTTTGCCAGACCGTTTGGCCATAACATGAGTAAACCGTTTGAGAAAGAAAAGATCTCCTAAACCGTTTGGGGCAGTCCTGTGCCTATAAATAGGACCTCAAGGGTCCTCACTTCGGCATCGGTTCCAGGACGCTGACAGGCTGCCTGTACACAGGTCCGATCCAAATCCAGTGATGTCCATGCCAATTTCGTTCCACCTACTGCCTGTGTTGCAACCAAGGAGGCTGAAGAGAGAAGGAAGACGGGGCGAGGGAGACTATCCGGTCTGTCTTGGCAACTCCCGTTTGCATCTAGATCTGCTCTGACATGATGTAGAAGGCCGTATCTTCTTCACCAAGTTGTGACTACCTTCTGCACCGAGTTCATGGTGGATTTCTCTCTCTTTCTCATTCTTCTTGTATCTCGCATCATGCGCGAGTAGTATCTTTTCACTGGGGTGTAGGGACTAGCCCCGCTGCCCATGGAAATCATGTTCTTTTGTTAAAATCTCCATGGAAATGTATATAACTTTCCATTTCGTTGTTAGTTGGCATGTTCGTAGTTGGTTATCTACTTGCTTTCATCTTCTTCTGTCCTTTATTGTGAAATCTTTTATATATGGGATAGAATAGCAGTTTACAAGTTCGGCTCCTTGACGAGAACTTCTAAAAGGATTCCTTGAGGTCGCAAGTGTATGATCCGTTGGGGGACGAGACATCTAGCCTATGGTGATGCTTTTGTGGTCTAAACATCCCTCAGGGAGAACCACAACCTTAGTTGGATTTTGTATCGTCTTGTTTATCGTCGATGTTAGTTTTTAGATCTATGACCTACTTGCTTATCAAATAATGTGGTTGACTCCCAAACTAGAAATAGAATGGGATTTCTTCAAGGTAGGAAGTGTATGATCCACGAGGGGACGAGTTATCTAGCCTTCAATGACGCTTCTGTGTACCTAACGCCTATATAGGGGGCCCACAACCTTCGTTGGATTTTTGTATCTTCAGAGCCGTAAGTAAGTGATCTGGATGGTGACGAGACATCTGATGCCTAAGGTGATGCTTACGCAAACCTAATGCCCGTATGGGGGGTTTTGCAGCAGCTCTATTTGGATTGTTATATCTTGCCTGGATTGTTTGCAATTGAATGTGTTTGCATGTACAGTGGTGGTGAAACCCGATACCATCCCGGAGATTCCATATCATTGATCTAAATCCTACTTTAATTCATCTTTTACTTTCTTGCAATTAGTTTAATTAACCTCAAATCAACCAATCGTTCTAAATATTAGTTTTACTTGAGCTAGATTCGACTGACAAGGATTCTTAAAAACGTTGTCCTTTGGGTTCGATCCTTAACTATACTGCGATAAGACTCGTCTGCTTGCGGGTGGTATTATTGCACTTTGGTTTTGGTAAAAGCTCGGGGATTTCAACCCCGAGTGAGTTTGTTAGTGCGTTTAAAATACCACATCAAATTCTGGCGCCGTTGTCGGGGACAACGGAATCAGTTAGTCAAATCTAGTTCTTTTAAGACTAATCTAGGATTTTGCTTTTTCTTTTGAAAACAATCGATCGTCTACTTGAATTTGACTCTACTTTGTGGATCTCATTTTCAAAATCTTTTCTATTTCAGGCACTACCCAAGGCATAGTGTATGCACCGTTCGGACAGTCCCAGACTCACAACGAGCTTTGATCCCGAGATAGATAGAACTTTTCATCGTCAGATCAGAGAAAATCAAGCAAGGATGGCTCAAAAAGAAGAAGTAGCCTGAAGGGTGGCTCAAGCCATCAATGCACAGAGAGAGAGGCTCATGCAAGAAGCCATGGCTGCGGTTCAACAGGAAATCCTAGCAGCGCAAGTAGCAACGTAAGCAGCTGAACTACAAAAGGATCTTAGAGAGTTCTCAATCCCGAAAGTTGTGAATGTTCATCATCCAGTACAACCCCCTCCTATTAATGCTCCTAATTTCGAGATAAGAGCGCATTGGATCACCCTGCTTCAGAATAACCCTTTCTATGGCAAGCAAGGAGAAGATAGCCAAGAACATCTTCTGAGATTTATTGATCTATGTTCCATGACAAAACAAAATGGAGTCACAGATGATGCCATTCGACTCCATCTCTTCAAGTACTCCCTTGTTGATAGAGCCATAAGTTGGTACAATTAGTTGCAAAGTGAAATACCCATCACCACCTGGGAACAACTCCAAAATGTGTTTCTAGAAAAGTTCTACCCTCCATCACTTACCTATGAAATTAGAGGGCGGATAACAAATTTCACTCAAGTTCCTGGAGAAACCCTTGCTGAAGCTTGGGATAGATACAAAGAGCTTCTACGCAAGTGTCCACACCATGGAATTCCCAAGAACCAACTCATTGAGATTTTTTATAGGGGTGTGGATGATGACATTAAGAGATTCCTAGATTCCTCGTTTGGAGGAAACTTCATGCGACAAAGTTATGACAACGCATGGAGAGTCATCACCCTGGGAACAGAAAATCAAGCCAATTGGGGGAGATCTATAGGTAAAGGAGTTTTGAAAGTAGCTATGGCCGAAGCTACTCCCGAGTACAAATCTATCACTGAAACCTTGAAACTCTTAGTTGCCAAGCAAGACCATATTGAATCATCTCTTGCTGCTATCAGAAGAGGACGTTTGCCCACTTGACAATCAGAACAGGTCAAGTCCGCTTCCCTATTCTGTGAAGCATGTAAGAGCACCGATCATTCCACTTTATCATGCAATGTTCTCTATGATGTTGTTCTGAGCAATGTATGTGACCAAGGAGATAATAGTCAGATGGAAAATATTCATGCTATCAACCCCATTCCTGGTCAAAATTACTACAATCCAAATCAGAATAGGAATCATCCCGGTTTTCAATACGGAAACCCCTCTGGAGCAGTAAAATCGCACCAATTTGGTTCAAACAATCAACAAAGAGGCCCACCAGGATTCCAGTATAATCAACAATAGAATTTTGGGAATCAAGGAAATTTCAAGGGGAATTTTCAGAATAGGAACTACAATAATTTTCAAAACAACTCTCAGTATCAGAATCTTAATCAACAACATGGACAACAAGCAGGACCTGTATCTTCTGATGACAAGCTATCAGCCATTGAAAAAATGTTACAAACTCAGCAAACTATGATAGCCAACCAACAAGCTCAGCAGAAGGCTATTGAATCTCAACTAGCTCAACTCACAGCTAGCATAAAGCCACCTGCTGGGGTCTTTGCTGGCCAACCCGAGAACAATCCTAAGCATCCTGAACAGTTGAAGGCAGTCACCACTAGGTCAGGGAAAGATTACTCAAACCCCTTTGAAAAGACACATGTTGTTATTACAAACGAGGATGAACCTGTGATTGCCCAAGACTCAACAACTCAAGAGACTCAATCAAAAGATGAGAAGTCAGAAAGGGGAAATTTTTAGAAGACTGCTCAAGAAGATGAAGAAACTGAGACTCCAGAACCTGATCTCCCTATGTACAAACCGCGTATACCTTTTCCAGCTCGTCTAAGGCAAACAAAGCTTGATACCATATTCAATAAGTTTAAAGAGGCTATGAAGAAACTTCATGTAGATATACCCTTTTTGGATGCTCTGGTCGAGATACCGGCATGGATAACATACTTAAAGTCACTCCTCACCAGGAAGTATATAACTAAAGAGTATGAGATAGTAAAATTGGCTACAACTACATCTGATATCATATTGAGCAAGATGCCCAAGAAACAAAAAGACCCAGGATCCTTTGGAATTTCATGTCACATTGGCGACTCATCATGCAAGAAAGGATTGGCAGATCTCAGTGCAAGCATCTCTATTATGCCACTTAGCCTATGCAAAAGACTAGAGTTTGTAGAATTGCTTCCTACTGGCATGACTATACAGCTCACAGACAATTTGATAAAACATTTGTTAGGAATCCTCGAAGATGTCCCGGTCAAGGTAGGCAAGGACACATATGTTCCATGCAACTTTATCATTATGGACATAAAAGAAGACGCCATATATCCTCTCATCTTTGGTCATCCATTCCTCGCCACTGTAAGAGCCCTAATTGATGTTGAAGCAGGTACCTTAGTGCTCAGATTAGGCAAAGAAACTCTCGAATTCAAGGTTTTTGAAAGTATGAGAAGACCAAGTATGCAAGAAGAAGTATATCTGATTGACTGCATTGAGAAAATGTCACTTCTGACTCAAGAGCATCATGAATCAGACGATCCTTTAGAATTTGCTCTAACAAACCCATCAGTTGATGAACCAATTGACAAACAAGTAAAGGATTGCATCGAATTACTCGAATCCGCTAAAGAAGATGTCGAGGTCACTAGTGAAGAACTCAAAGCTATCGAAACTATAGAGGAAACATGCGAAAAACCAGAGGCTCCCGAAATGAAGCCCCTGCTCGAGGGACTGAAGTACGTGTTTTTGGATGATCTTAAAGTTTGCCCAGTTATTATAAATTCCGACCTTACAGCTGAACAAGAAGATAAACTCCTGAAGGAACTAAAGGGAAGAAAGAAAGCCATCGGTTATAAAATGAGTGACCTCACTGGGGTCAGTCAAGCATTGTGTATGCACAAAATCCCTATGATGGAAGATCACAAGCCTACTATCGAGCATCAACGGAAATTAAATCCAAATATGAAGGAAGTGGTCCGTCATGAGGTCATCAAACTCCTCACAGGTGGAATAATCTATCCGATCTCTGATTTGCCATGGGTGAGTCCAGTGCATGTAGTCCCAAAGAAAGGCGGAACAACTGTTATACGGAATGAAAATGATGAACTCATCCCCACTCAAATAGTCACAGGGTGGAGGATGTGCATAGATTATAGAAAATTAAACAAGGCAACTCAAAAAGATCATTTTCCAATGCCTTTCCTTGATCAAGTCCTAGAAAGTTTGGCTCACCAAGAATATTTCTATTATATTGACGATTACTTTGGATTCTATCAAATACCCATACATCCAGATGACCAATAGAAAACAACTTTCACCTACCCATTCAGAACATACACATTTAAAAGAATGTCATTTGGTCTCTGTAATGCACCCGCAACTTTTCAACGTTGCATGGTTGCCATTTTTGCGGGTCTTACTGAAACAATTATGGAGGTTTTCATGAATGATTTTTCTGTATACAGAGACTCATTTGATTTATGTCTAAAGCACCTCTCCCTAGTCCTCAAACGTTATGCAGAAGCACATCTTGTGGTGAATCGGGAAAAGTGCCATTTTATGGTTAAAGAAGGCATTATCATTGGCCATTGGGCCAACAAAAGAGGAATTGAAGTAGATAAAGCTAAGATAGAAGTAATTGCTAAACTGGCTATTCCTACAAATGTAAAAGAAGTCTGTGCTTTCCTAGGTCATGCAGGATTTTATAAAAGATTCATAAAGGACTTCTCAAAGATAACCAAGCCAATGACGAATTTGTTACTAAAGGATGTTGAATTCAATTTCAACGAAGAATGTGTCAAAAGCTTCAACATGCTGAAGCAGGCCCTTATGACCACCCCCATCATTAGAGCTCCCGACTAGGACCACCCTTTTGAAATTATGTGCGATGCCAGTGACTATGTTGTGGGCGCTGTTTTAGGGCAATATATAGAGAAGAAACACTATGTGATCTATTATGCATCAAAAACTCTCGATGAAGCTCAAAGGAATTATGCAACTACCGAGAAAGAACTTCTAGCAGTCATGTATGCCTTTGACAAGTTCAGATCCTACCTAATTGGTTCAAAGGTCATTGTCTACATAGACCATGCTACCATTTGTTACCTTCTGGCTAAGAAAGATGCAAAACCCAGGCTGATTAGATGGATCCTCTTATTACAAGAATTTGATTTAGAGATAAGAGATAAAAAGGGTATAGAAAATGTTGTAGCAGATCATCTCAGTCACATCCACACTCTGGATACTGAGAAGATTCTGATTAATGATTCCCTTCTGGATGATCAACTAATGAAGGTCTCAGAAGTTATACCGTGGTACTTGGATTTTGTGAACTACCTTGTTGCTGGGGTTATCCATCCTCAATGCACCAGAAATGCACTAAAGAAATTTATGCATGATGTGAAACAATATCACTGGGATGAGCCATATCTTTTTAAGCTATGTACTGATTGTAACGACCCTCAAAATTCAGTCCCAAATTTTTGATGTTTAATAAAGGTGAAACCCTAGGTTGAATGAATTTTCTTACATTTGTTCATTTAAGTGGAGACCATGCTTACGTAGTATGTCAGAACGAGTTTAGACTACATCAAGATACTATGTGAACATTTAATTTGATTCATCAACACTTATACACATCAATGTCAATTAAAACACAAAACCTAACCCTAATTATGCAATGGTGACAAGTTGGGATTGAATGATAGTTTGGGCCCACATACATGTATGATGCATCCCACTAATTGTTGTATGAGTAGATAATAGAATAATAGAGCTTCCCCCGATTTTTTGGTAATACAATTCCTTTTTAGTGATCATTAATGTGTTAATTACCCTAAGTAGATAATAATGTAAAACACATGGTTTCCTAATTCATATCCAAAATCTAATTAGATAATTGAATTCCTCATGGTTGAATTAGCTTGCCTACCTGATTTGGTTGAATTTGGATAATTCTAGATTCCCTAAATGTTATTAGGAAGAAAGTAGGAGATAATGGCATTTCTTTGACTAATCAACTTGATAATACCCGTAATTATCCTAATATTTTTCCAAAATTTGGATGTGAGTGTGTCACGCATAGCTTTAGTGAATCGGGTTCTCTCAGAACCGTTGGATGAGAATCTGATGAGAGGGACTTTGTCCCCTACCTCCCGCAGTGTCCGCGTAGGGAGAGGAACTGTTGGCCGATCCTTAGCCCGATGATTTCTCGGTCTCCCCTTAACGGCTTCCATTTATCTCAACGACACTAGAATTAGGAGATCACCGCAAATTGATCAAGCCCTAATCGAACCCCTATAAGCATCTGTAGCAAAAATGCCCAACTGACTTCCTTCTTTAGGCGACGCAGCCGCCACCCCCAGGCAACTGGGCTACACCGGACCTACAAATAATGGTCCAGAAAGCTTTGCTGGACTCAACACAACACTCCTCTATAGCCAATCGCATAAAAGATGTCTTGAGAGATCACTCCGGCACCAGTTATCTTCTCTAACGTCGGCGAGCTCAGGGGAGGAGCTTCGAGCACTGCAGTCCAATTGCATCTGCAGTAAGCTTACTCAACCCGTAACCATTCTTTTCCTCAGGCCCTTAGTCGATGGGTTTCATCCCAAACTCTCTGCCCACAAAGCTGAGTTCTTGTCCAAGAAGCTTGACGTCGGTTGTGCCTTTCAGCCATGACTGTCTTGCGAAAACTTTACCTAATCGTTAGGGAATGCTCGAAGAAGCTTGTTATGCCCCCAGTTTTTGCCGCTCCATGCTGTAACCTCAAATCCCAGTGTTGAGCCTAGTTGCTCTGTTTTGCGACGACCTTGGGTCTATCTTCGGGTTACAAGTTTCCTCTCACCCTCTGGTTCATCCTCGCATCATCGCCTGATGCTCACGAATTACTTTCAGCCTCCAGGCTCGAGTTTTTGTAGTGTATTTCCATCTATCCCTCCTTAGCTTCCCCAGCCATGGCGGACAGTCGTTTCAAGGCCTCTGACCTCCCCATACCTTCCACAAGAGGTCTCTGGGTTTGGCTAAACACGAGGAAGCTCGTGGAAATGGTTTCATGTACCGATTTTCTACCACTGGTGGATTTGATTCAAGGATCCCAGCTGCGGGATCATCGGATTTTTGTGCCTTCAGAAGAAACAATAACAGTCGTTATTTAACTATGTTACCCTAGCTCACCCAATTCATGCATCAATTATGCATAGGCATTTTAGTCTTTTACTCTCTTTTGATCGCAATTTGAGTTCAGGCCATGTGGCCAGAGACTAATAGGCAAGGATTTACACATGTGGATTTACCAGACGTTCTGATTGGTCGATAAATACCCAGTCTTTACAAATTCATAGAAAATTCTACAGATGTCGGATGACAACGACCCATATATGAATTTTGCTCAGTTTTTCGAGATCTAGAAGTTGGATTAAGTTTCATGGCATTTTTCAATTTTAATTTTTATGAAGTATTAGACTGAGTGTAAATAGGGTTTTAAAGAACTACGAAACCCTAGGATCTAAGATGAACATTATTATTAATGAATGTCATTGGGTTGAACAGGACAACCAGGGCTTCTTAATCCCAGAAGCATGATTAGGGTTACATCAATCTAAGAAGAACAATTAAGATCTCCTCTAAGAGATAGGTAAGTGGGTTTATGCACTTTGAGTATTAAGTATTGGTTTCTATTGCTTTATAATTATCATGATGATCAAGAATGGATTATATGCATGGTTATGTGTTTCAAGTTAAATCTTTACTACATGAAAGCTTCCCTAAATTTTTTAGTTTAATGTTATGCTTTAATGTTATTTTAAGAATCTGTGCCATGTTCATATGAAATCCAAGTAAAGTTACTTACCTTCAAGATATTGATGAATCATGTAGTGGGTTGGATTACCTTATCCTCAACATGATAATGTTAAGCCTATGGGCCTTATGAGAACCATTGATGCATAAGTATCAAGTATACTTCAACCAACCACCAAGATTAGGTTATGTGAATACAATTCTACTATTTAATTAAGTTTCATGTTTTCCCTTATTGTCGAGTTATTATGTTGTTATAATAATGCTCAATGTCGCTTACTCTAATGTAGTTTTTATTGCATGCATGGTTGGGGGCGTGATGCCCGCAGGTACAAAGCAACTTTCAAGAAAGGGCTATATGAAGGTCAGCTTAAGGAATAGAGCAACATTTCCTAAAGGTATATATGGTGGGGTGCCATCTACGATAGAAGATCTTGATGTTATAGATAACTTCATGTATTAATTATGTTTAATCATGTATATCCTAATTAGATTCAATTCAAGAAACCAATTGTGAACAATGTATAAATCAATTTCAATATCAATGCATCATGTTTGTTTACTTATTTTGCAATGATTATTATGATTGTGACATCCCTTTTGAGAAAGATTACCCCATATTATAGAATATGTGGGTGTTGCTTCTGTTGCTACCTATATGCTTGAAAGGGGTGTTACAAAATGGTATCAAAGCAAATAAGTAGATGGCCACCATGTAGAAATCACATCCACATGTTCTAAGCCATAAGTATATAATATTAAGTTCAACATTTGGGAAACCAAAGTAGGGCCTAGTCAGAACACACAAGTTAGATAATGGTTAGGGTTATGTATCTAGATGTTTTAGATTTTTGTGTTAACTTTGAATTAGTACATAGCATGCTCTCTCTTCTTCCCACGTGTTTGTGGTATGGGACACATGCTCATGGGGTTTTGTAGAGAGAATGTTATGTACAAAATCATACTTGTCTCGTCCTCTCAAGTGCATGTGGTATGGGACATGTGCATGAGGGAGGTGTTGAGATAAGAGTTGACATTAAAATTTGAGACATAACCATCTAAACATAATTAATTACATAAGAAGACCAAATATGCATACAAGGGGTAGATATTTTGACAGGGATACGAAATAAAAATGATGCACATGTACTATTCAATATTCTCTTCTACTTTATGATTATGTGCTCAGATTGAACATCATGTGTTATTTCTATGCTTATGAATTATGAAATTATGAAAAAAAATCATGTCTATGTATAAGAAATCATGTTATGTTGATAATTGTCCTCTCCATCATGTTATGTGAGCCTTCATTGGCCTTATGTGAGCCTTAATTGGCCTTATGAGCTATGTGGGAGCATTATGTGAGCCTTAAGCGGCCTTATGTGAGCCTTAACTGGCCTTATGTGAGCCTTAACCGGCCTTATGTGAGCCTTAATCGGCCTTATGTGAGCCTTAATCGGCCTTATGTGAGCCTTAATCAGCCTTATGAGCACTGTGGGTGCAATCAGGAGAGTGATTATATCAACTCAAGTAAAATTCCATTACATTATAAAATTATGTCAAGTTAACCAAGTCCTTATGAAATTATGTTAACTATGAGTAAGTCATGTCTTAAGTATGTTAATGAGACTATAAGATAATATTGGAGTTTTTACATGCACAAACTAAGTGAAACCCTAAGGTGGGTAGTACCTCATTATGATATGAAAATTTCGGGGACGAAATTTCTATAAGGAGGATAGGTTGTAACGACCCTCAAAATTCAGTCCCAAATTTTTGATGTTTAATAAAGGTGAAACCCTAGGTTGAATGAATTTTCTTACATTTTTTCATTTAAGTGGAGACCATGCTTAAGTAGTAAGTCAGAATGAGTTTAGACTACATCAAGATACTATGTGAACATTTAATTTGATTCATCAACACTTATACACATCAATGTCAATTAACACACAAAACCTAACCCTAATTATGCAATGGTGACAAGTTGGGATTGAATGATAGTTTGGGCCCACATACATGTATGATGCATCCCACTAATTGTTGTATGAGTAGATAATAGAATAATAGAGCTTCCCCCGATTTTTTGGTAATACAATTCCTTTTTAGTGATCATTAATGTGTTAATTACCCTAAGTAGCTAATAATTTAAAACACATGTTTTCCTAATTCATATCCAAAATCTAATTAGATAATTGAATTCCTCATGGTCGAATTAGCTTCCCAACCTGATTTGGTTGAATTTGGATAATTCTAGATGCCCTAAATGTTATTAGGAAGAAAGTAGGAGATAATGGCATTTCTTTGACTAATCAACTTGATAATACCCATAATTATCCTAATATTTTTCCAAAATTTGGATGTGAGTGTGTCACGGACAGCTTTAGTGAATCGGGTTCTCTCAGAACCATTGGATGAGAATCTGACGAGAGGGACTTTGTCCCCTACCCCCCGCAGTGTCCGCATAGGGAGAGGAACTGTTGGCCGATCCTTAGCCTGACGATTTCTCGGTCTCCCCTTAACGGCTTCCATTTATCTCAATGCCACTAGAATTGTGAGATCACCGCAAATCGATCAAGCCCTAACCAAACCCCTATAAGCATCTGTAGCAAAAATGCCCAACTGACTTCCTTCTTCAGGCGACGCAACCGCCACCCCCAGGCAACTGGGCTACACCGGACCTACAAACAATGGTCCAGAAAGCTTCGCTGGACTCAACACAACACTCCTCTATAGTCAATCACATACAAGATGTCTTGAGAGATCACTCCGGTGCCAGTTATCTTCACCAATGTCAGAGAGCTCAGGGGAGGAGCTTCAAGCACTGCAGTCCAATTGCATCTCCAGTAAGCTTACTCAACCCGTAACCATTCTTTTCCTCATGCCCTTAGTCGATGGGTTTCGTCCCAAACTCTCTGCCCGCAAAGCTGATTTCTTGTCCAAGAAGCTTGAATCCGGTTGTGCCTTTCATCCATGACTGTCTTGTGAAAACTTTACCAAATCATTAGGGAATGCTCGAAGAAGCTTGTTATGCCCCCAGTTTTCGCCGCTCCATGTTGTAACCTCGAATCCCAGTGTTGAGCCTAGTTGCTTTGTTCTGTGATGACCTTGGGTATAGCTTCAGGTTACAAGTTTCCTCTCACCCTCTGGTTCATCCTCGCATCATCGTCTTATGCTCACGAATTACTTTCAGCCTCCAGGCTCGAGTTTTTGTAGTGTATTTCCATCTATCCCTCCTTAGCTTCCCCAGCCATGGCGGACAGTCGTTTCAAGGCCTATGACCTCCCTAGACCTTCCACAAGAGGTCTCTGGGTTCGGTTGAACATGAGGAAGCTCGTGGAAATGGTTTCATGTACCGATTTTCTACCACTGATGGATTTGATTCAAGGATCCCAGCTGCGGGATCATCGGATTTTTGTGCCTTCAGAAGAAACAATAGCAGTCGTTATTTAACTATGTTACCCTAGCTCACCCAATTCATGCATCAATTATGCATAGGCGTTTCAGTCTTTTACTCTCTTTTGATCGCAATTTGAGTTCAGGCCATGTGGCCAGAGACTAATAGGCAAGGATTTACACATGTGGATTTACCAGACGTTCTGATTGGTCGATAAATACCCAGTCTTTACAAATTCATAGAAAAATCTACAGATGTCGGATGACAATGACCCATATATGAATTTTGCTCAGTTTTTTGAGATCTAGAAGTTGGATTAAGTTTCATGGCATGTTTCAGTTTTAGTTTTTATGAAGTATTAGACTGAGTGTAAATAGGGTTTTAAAGAACCACGAAACCCTAGGATCTAAGATGAACATTATTATTAATGAATGTCATTGGGTTGAACAGGACAACTAGGGCTTCTTAATCCCAGAAGCATGATTAGGGTTACATCAATCTAAGAAGAACTATTAAGATCTCCTCTAAGTGATAGGTAAGTGGGTTTATGCACTTTGAGTATTAAGTATTGGTTTCTATCGCTTTATAATTATCATGATGATCCAGAATGGATTAAATGCATGGTTATGTGTTTCAAGTTAAATCTTTACTACATGAAAGCTTCCCTAAAGTTTTTAGTTTAATGTTATGCTTTAATGTTATTTTAAGAATTTGTGCCATGTTCATATGAAATCCAAGTAAAGTTACTTACCTTCAAGATATTGATGAATCATGTAGTGGGTTGGATTACCTTATCCTCAACATGATAATGTTAAGCCTATGGGCCTTATGAGAACCATTGATGCATAAGTATCAAGTATACTTCAACCAACCACCAAGATTAGGTTATGTGAATCCAATTCTACTGTTTAATTAAGTTTCATGTTTTCTCTTATTGCTGAGTTATTGTGTTGTTATAATAATGCTCAATGCTGCTTACTCTGATGTAGTTTTTATTGCATGCATGGCTAGGGGCGTGATGCCCGCAGGTACAAAGCAACTTTCAAGAAAGGGCTATATGAAGGTCAGCTTAAGAAATAGAGCAACGTTTCCTAAAGGTATATATGGTGGGGTGCCATCTACGATAGAAGATCTTGATGTTATAGATAACTTCCTGTATTAATTATGTTTAATCATGTATATCCTAGTTAGATTCAATTCAAGAAACCAATTGTGAACAATGTATAAATCAATTTCAATATCAATGCATCATGTTTGTTTACTTTATTTGCAATGATTATAATGATTGTGACATCCCTTTTGAGCAAGATTACCCCATATTATAGACAATGTGGGTGTTGCTTCTGTTGCTACCTATATGCTTGAAAGGGGTGTTACATTGATGGTCTTTACAGATGATGTATCGCTGAGGAAGAAACCAAACTCATTCTAGAGCACTGCCACTCTGGCTCAGTTGGAGGCCACATGAGTTCTAAGAAGACTGTGATAAAAGTTTTGCAATATGGATTCTTTTGGCCAACCATATCCAAGGATTCCCACAACTTCGTCCTATCATGTGACAAATGTCACAGAACAGGTAACATTACAAAGAGAGACGAGATGCCACTTAAGTTGTGACAAGAAATTGAGATATTTGATGTTTGGGGTGTGGACTACATGGGGCCATTCCCATTTTCCTATGGATTTTCTTACATATTAGTAGCGGTTGATTACGCCTCAAAATGGGTTTAAGATATGCCAACTGTCACTAGTGATTCCAAACCCATCATCAAATTATTCAAAGATATTATTTCCCCCCGTTTTGGAGTGCCACGATCCGTAATATCTGACAGAGGGTCTCACTTCCTTGAAAGAAGCTTTGAAGCTTTGCTGAGAAAATATGGTGTAACACATAAAGTAGCCTCGCCCTACCATCCACAAATGAGCGGACAGGTAGAGGTTTCTAATCGTCAACTAAAGGCTATTCTGGAAAAAACTGTAGGCCGCAATCGAAAGGATTGGTCATTAAAAATCAACGACACTCTATGGGCCTATCGAACCGCTTACAAAACTCCCCTCGGGACTACACCCTTTCGATTAATATATGGAAAAGCTTGCCACCTTCCAGTCGAATTGGAACACAAGGCATGGTGGGCAATAAAACAACTAAATTTTGACATGAAGAAAGTTGGTCAGGCCAGGATTCTACAACTTCAAGAGCTGGATGAACTCATGATGATAGCTTACGAGAATGCACGAATCTACAAAGAACACACCAAACTTTGGCATGATGGTCATTTAAAAAGAAAAGGCATACAAGTGGGAGACCAAGTTCTGTTGTTCAACTTAAGATTGAAGTTATTCCCAGGAAAACTTCTCTCCCACTGGTCTGGACCGTACATTGTCAAAAGCATCTCCCCACATGGTGCTTTCTCTTTATGGAGTAAAAGGACAGGTGAATTTGTGGCAAACGGCCAAAGCTTGAAAAGATATTTCACCACGGAAGATTTGAGCATCAAAGAAATAATAGATCTCCCCAATCCAAAGGAACCACTGTGAAGTCAAAGATATCAAGTCGAGCCATCGACATAAAATAAAGGCGCTTGTCGGGAGGCAACCCGATAAATAAATTCGTATTTAGTTTCAATTTTGAACTAGATATTTTTCCTTAATTTTGTTTTCACCTTTCAGATAATTTCGCACCAAATAAAATTTGCATCATGAGATGCTATCTTGAGTTCTAATTGATTTTTCTTTAGATTTTTAGATAAGAGGATACTCGCTGATTGGAACGCAACCACATCCCGTGGTCGAAATGGTGCGAATTTTCCCCTCCATCTTGGATTTAGGATTTGCTCAGGACGAGAAAATTTCTAAGTTCAGGGTGGAGGGTGGGTGGTACGTACCTCACTTTCCACCTACACCCATCCTTTTCATACTCAAATTTTCACTGTCACATTCTTGATAAAAATTTTCAAAATTTTCAAAATTCTTTAATGTTTTTCAAAGAAATTGAACATATACTAGATGAATTTTTGACACTTCCTGGTTTCATTAAAAGACACTAGCTAAACTGCTATGCATTTTGAATCATTATATCCTCCTTATTCGAAGTAAATCCTTAAAAGGACCACTTTTTGAAACAAGCCTTTTGTTTGAAATCATCTTGTGAAGCTTATGATTCCTAACATCATGATACTTTTGCAAAAATGATAAGTGTCTGTCAAACTGATAGGGATCAAGCACTTCAGGCTTCCTAACTGATTTGTGGAACAATAGCATGGAATCCCCACCAGATCCTCATCAAGTCATTATTTTAGCAGAGTTTCATAAAGAGAACAACCCGGTGCACTGAATTGTAAATCAAGTTGCATTCTGATCTGAACTCTCTTCTACACTTCTTCTATCATCTTCGTACCCCTCCATTCATCAAAAAGAAACAAAAATAGCCAAATTCGTGCCAAACCCTAAGTTCGGGGTGGCACGCCACTTCCCTCTATATCCGCTTCTTCCATACCCCTCGCAAATAAATAGGAGCGTACCACCAAAAATGCAACCTCGAGTCGAATAGAGGAGAGAATTGCAAACAAAAAGATGCCAAAGCGCACACATAAAAAAAATGCAATCTCGAGTCGAATAGAGGAGAGATTCGCACACAAAAAAATACAATAAATCAAATTGCAAAGCAAATAAAAATCTCAAGTCGAATAGAGGAGAGATTTATTTCTTCCTTCCATACCACCATTCACTCCATTTTCTACCTAACGGCGCAATGAATGCCTACCCTATCCTGAAAAATACCAGTGTCAGATCAAATGCATACTTGTTGTTCTGCGAGTGTCTCTGGATTCTTACAAAACTCTTTGACATGCTTGATTGTCGAAAAAAGTGAGGAGGAAGTGATATTGGAAAGAGAACTCAGGAATGAAGATATGGTAAGATGTGTTTAGTGGTCTCAGGAGGTTGGGATACTGAGTCATATTGAGCAGAAAGAAAACATTCATGATGTGAAGATGAAGTAATCACACAAATTGAAAGTATTCATTTGGCGACTGTTTCAGATTTTGTGTTACTCGAGGATGAGCAACATTTAAGTTCGGGGTATTTTTATGAATGTATATTCATCATGAAATTCAATTATCACTTCGAGACCAATTCAACTCTATATATACTATTTCACTCAATATGAATCATAATGTGCAAAACTACTTAGTGGATTCGATTATCAAGGTTTTAACTAAATATTGTTGATTTAATGCAGGTTTTGACAAAGCTGAACAAGTAGTCAGGATCCACCTTCATCTCTAGCTCTGATCAAGAAATCTAACCAAGCTATTCCACCCATTCGGTCTCAAGACCATTTGAGCCCATTCGGTCCCAAGACTGTTTGAGCCCATTCGGTCTCAAGACCATTTGAGCCCATTCGGTCTCAAGACCATTTGAGCCCATTCGGTCTCAAGACCATTTGAGCCCATTCGGTCTCAAGACCATTTGAGCTCATTCGGTCTCAAGACCATTTGAGCCCATTCGGTCTCAAGACCATTTGAGCCCATTTGGTCTCAAGACCGATAGACCAGCAGAGACAGATTGGAGGCACAACTCAGCCGCAAGCGATCGAGCAGTGCATGAATTCAAGATCTCGAAGCACGGCCTAGACCACGGCCGTGGTGGCTCAAAATGACTGTGGTCCACTGTCACCACCACGACCGTGTGATGAGGCCACGACTGTGGTAGATCATCCCCAACCACCTAAGCTCTCACTCGCCATGACCGTGGTCGCCAATCCACGATCGTGGCACCCTACCTGCATTGACTCTCTCTCACCCGCCATGCCCGTGTGAGGCAGCACGGCCGTGTGATTGCTGCCTCACCACGAATGTGGTGTCACGCCACGACCGTGGCTCAATGCCATAAGGGTCAAATCACTCACCGACCACGCCCGTGCAAGGCGGCATGGCCGTGGGGCAGTGGCATCACCACGACTGTGGTGCGTCGTTGTCTACCTCTGCACCTCCTCCGAGTAGCACCTTTTTTCTTCGATTCTGGTGGCGCCTCATTCCTAGAGCTCTGCCCTATCAAGTAGCAACTCCGACTCCATCACACATACTGCTGCAGCAGCCGCCGCACCTTCTACCTCTACTCCTGCCGTCCTCAGATCCACCTTGACCTACCCTCCACCGTGTTGTGCTAATCACGCAGACCGTCTGGTCTTTTAGCTCACCTACAAACTGAATGAGAAATAGATCGAATGACCAAAGTTGTGTGGCAAAACTATTTGCCCAAGCAAGCCTGCAGATCGCGTGAAGGCCAGGGATGCAAGACTGTTTGCCCCTTCCATGAAGACCGAATGGTCAGTCAAACCTGTAAGATCGTTTGATAGCAAACAGTCTACAGACTGTTTGATAGCAAACGATCTACAGACCGTTTGGAGGATGTACTACAGACCGTTTAAGCAAACCGTATGGAAAAGTCAGGGCAGTGAAGACCGTTTGGAATAGATTTCTTTGTCAGACCGTTTGGCCATAACATGAGTAAACCATTTGAGAAAGAAAAGATCTCCTAAACCGTTTGGGGTAGTCCTGTGCCTATAAATAGGACCTCAAGGGTCCTCACTTGGGCATCGGTTCCGGGACGCTGACAGGCTGCCTGTACATAGGTCTGATCCAAATCCAGTGCTGTCTGCACCAATTTCGTTCCACCTACTGCCCGTGTTGCAACCAAGGAGGATGAAGAGAGAAGGGAGACGGAGTGAGGGAGACTGTCCGGTCTATCTTGGCAACTCCCGTTCGCATCCAGATCTGCTCCGACACGGCGTAGAAGGTTGTTTCTTCTTCACCGAGCTGCGACTACCTTCTGCACCGAGTTCATGGTGGATTTCTATCTCTTTCTCATTCTTCTTATATCTCGCATCATGAGCGAGTAGTATCTTTTTGCTTGAGTGCGGGGACTAGCCCCGCTGCCCATGCAAATCATGTTCTTTTGTTAAACTCTCCATGGAAATGTATATAACTTTCCATTTCATTGTTAGTTGGTACGTTCGTAGTTTTTTATCTACTTGCTTTCATATTGTTATGTCCTTTATTGTGAACTCTTCTATATATGGGATAGAATGGCGGTTTACAAGTTCGACTCCTTGACGAGAACTTCTGAAAGGATTCCTTGAGGTCATAAGTGTATGATCCGTTGGGGGATGAGACATCTAGCCTACAGTGACGCTTCTGTGGTCTAAACATCCCTCAGGGAGGACCACGGCCTTAGTTGGATTTTATATCGTCTTGTTTATCGTCGATGTTAGTTTTTAGATCTATCACCTGCTTGCTTATCAATTAATGTGGTTGACTCCCAAACTAGAAATAGAATGGGATTTCTTTGAGGTAGTAAGTGTATGATCCGAGAGGGGACGAGTCATCTAGCCTTCGGTGATGCTTCTGTGTGCCTAACGCCTGTATAGGGGGCCCACAACCTTCGTTGGATTTCTGTATCTTCGAAGCCGTAAGCAAGTGATCTGGATGGTGACAAGACATTTGATGCCTAAGGTGATGCTTACGCGAACCTAACACCCATATGGGGGGTTTTGTAGCAGCTCTATTTGGATTGTTATATCTTGCCTGGATTGTTTGCGATTGAATGTGTTTGCATGTGCAGTGGTGGTGAAACCCGATACCATCCCGGTGATTCCATATCATTGATCTAAATCCTACTTTAATTTAGCTTTTACTTTCTTGCAATTAGTTTAATTAACCTCAAATCAACCAATCGTTCTAAATATTAGTTTTACTTGAGCTAGATTCGACTGACAAGGATTCTTAAAAACGTTGTCCTTTGGATTCGATCCTTAACTATACTGCGATAAGACTTGTCCGCTTGCGGGTGGTATTATCGCACTTTGGTTTTGGTAAACGCTCGGGGATTTCAACCCCGAGTGAGTTTGTTAGTGCGTTTAAAATTCCACATTATCAGGGCACCTATGTCTAATATTTTTTTATTCTTGGAAAGCTCTTACTATATTGTATCTTTTCCCTTACTTATACTTGACTCTAGTATCTCTATGGTACCGTGTCTATTTATTTGAAGTTTATAACACAACATGTATGTCATTCTAAACTTGGCAGAGAAATATACTCAAAACACTATAATATACTGAGAAATCAACATTTTATACATGCAGGCAGACTAAAATTCTTAAATAACAGAATACATGTCTACTTGATACTTTATACACTAGAATCATGCAATTGAACTTCTTAATATACTGATAAGAGTTAATTACTTGACATATAAGTAATTGTCATTTTGCATCTATAAATTATTTGTACTTTCATAGAATATGTGCACCTGAACCCAATCTTGAGTTGTGCATCACATTACATATCTTAGTTTAGCTCTGTAAACCATTCGTTTCATAGTCCATCTGATAACATTTACCACAACTGAACTGTTAAACATCACCACATCTCATACTGAGAACATTGATATCAAAATACTTGATTCATTGAACACCCTATCCTTAGGGTTTCATTTACCTCATTCACTTAGCACATGTTTCTCATAAGGATTTCATGCGACATAAACATTCACTGAATAAAGACTACTTTCAACAAATCATATAAAATTAATATATGTATGAAACCTTGGAACTGAACTGAATTTGGGTTTCCATGCCATTCAATGAGATAACATGCATCAATAATAAAATTGAATAAATAAATTCTATCATGTCAAGAAAATCCGTTCAAATGGATTTCACGATATCTATTCGCAAATATCCAACTTTCCTTGCATCTAGGGGTTTCACCCTCTTTATTGAGATATCCAATAAACACTATTCACCTTAAATGAAATCCAAGATAGTATATGACATATATGTACTATGCATTTAGATAAACAATCATTCATAACGAAGGGAATCTAGATAAACAAATTTCTCTATTTAATTATACACCAATTTCAATCATAGACAAATTCCCTATATTTTAGTTTACTCTTATAACCTCTATGAATACTTAGGGAATTCTTATTAGGATGTATTATATACATTTATAATATGATTTTATCATCTGAAATTCATCCAAATAGAGGAAGAATCTATTTCATATCATTTTGCAACAACTTAGATCGAACACACAATTCAGGGTTTGTAGTCGCATACTAAGCAATTAAAGATTATGGATGATTTAACCCATTTTCATGCAATATACTATTTAAATGAAGTTCCCACTCACCCTAAGGTGTGAAAACCCTTAAAAATGCATCTCATCCATGAAAATCTTGATCTCATATCAAATCCCTAGTAATTCACCCGATTCTTCTTCCTTTCAACTCGGAAACCCTAAAAATGAGGGATTATGAAGAAAGAGTGAGAAAAGGGGAAGTTTTGATACCATTTTGGATCAAATCAGAGGAGGGACGGAATCTTGACATGTGAGAGAAGATTCACTATGAAACTATATCCAAAGAGACTAAACTTACATGATTTCATTATTCCTCGGACCGCAAAACCCTAGGTCATCATCTCCATCACTTTCTCCTCTCAAACCCTAACTCTCCCTCTCTCTCTAGGATTTCATTTCTCTAGATTGAATCACGAATTATGAGAGCTTCTAGTGTGTTAGTTGACCATATAGAGCAATTGAGCTGCTTGGGTCAATTGCACATTGACCCCTCACTATACTTTCTCTTATTTCAACTGATTTTTTTGTCATAAAAATATTACTGTAATTCATCTACTGATAAGGTCTAAACACATCCAAAAAATATGAAAATTATATATGTTGTTTATGATTGAGTTTCATATCTCCAGTTAAAATTTCAGATCATTTGTAGTTACCAATAAATAAATAAAAATAAAACACTGCACTACTAAAAAGCACTCTGTCAGCATTTTGGTCAAAGTATAGTTTGACTGAGAACCACATTCAAAGAACACTCAAATATTCTAAAATTTTTCTATAATATGCATGATTGAGTTATCCATATCATATACAAATTTCAATTAAATACAAAATTTTTATAAAATACGAAAAATCATTTACCACACGGCTATCCTGATCAAATTCCATATTCATGTACCATCAAAACTCTAATTTTTGCCGATTAGGGTTTACATTTCTCAAACCCTAATTCTTTAATCTGAAATCATAGTTAGAGTTTCTTCTTAGGTTTGAAACATCACAATTGATCTACTATCATTAATCAATTCTAAATGATGCTCAATCTAATCAAGCATGTAATCATTCAAGTAAACCCTAGTTTACCAATTAAGCACAAATGTGGTCATTACAATTCTCACCCCCTTAAAAAGTTTCATCCCCAAAACATAAGTACACAAACAAAGTATATTCAAAGTTTATTTTAAGCTTCTAAAATCTTACATGTCATTACATTCTTGTATTTTATACTTGAATGTAGTTTTCAACGTTAAGTCCTTTATCTCTTTTCTAATCACAACATGTTAAAACAGTTCTCAATGATAACAAACAAATTCTCTATGCCACAATCAATCATAGAAGAGAGAGAGAGAAACAACCATTTCAATATTTTTTATACTCTTGAGGTATTACCTCAACATTGATAATTTGATCCAACTATCTCAATTCATACGGCTCAAGATGTACTATTGATATGTATTACCTCTAAGTCACAAAAGAGAGTTCACCATGTTGTTTTGAATTTTACTATTGTGCTACTCAAATAGCAAAATAGTCTTGAGTTGGAAGACTAGATTCAACAACAATTGTACAATACTACTCATGACATCCCCATTGCATCATGGATGCATAAGGTGAAGCATTACCATCACATTTCATATTATTCTCAAGTATGAACCCACACATAATTCAAGGTGTAACCATCGAGTTATAGCACACTAGGGTTTCAACAATGGTAACAAAGTACTCCATGATTGTATTAGTCATTCAAGGACTATTCATACCTAATTACCATCACTTAATTATATTAAAGCTTGGTATAACAAGCTATACCTCATTAGGGTTGCATATCAATACAATATAATTATCATCCCTTCTATTCATATGAGTGAATAGGTAAGATTACCTTATTCAGGGTAACCCTTCATTTGTTCCATCATTATTCAACCCATATCACCATACTACAATTGTACAATACTAAGATGGATTACTAGTATGAATGACTACAACTATCAGACACCTTTAATTAACATATTGCTTGCACATGTACACTGAAATCATACGTAGAACCAATTTACATCCCTTAATATGCCTTCAACAAATTATACTTCTAAAAATAAATTCACATATTACTAAAAGCCATTGTTTTCTCTTATCTCTCTCCTCATTCACTACTACTTACTTTTTACTACATATCCTTCTCATTTTAATCATGTAGATTAAACATTCCTAAAATTGAAACATACAAGGTACAAATAGATTACTAATCATTATTGTTATCACTGCAAGAATTTATCTCATATCACACTTCACTCATATTGTATTTCTCCTTTTGTTCAAAACACACTTGTTACATTTCAATTTTATATCATACTCTTTACTCCGAATCATTTCCATATTGTTTATCTACCTTTCAGATTAGCTATCTTTAAACCCTGGATTACTATCAGTGCTAGTTTACTTCTCATAGTGCAAATCTCATAATATTATTTTATAGAGATGCTAGTATTCAAGGCCAAATCACTAGTATCATCCCTTGAACTACTACAACTCTAAACATTCTAGGGTCTGGTCCTTATCATAAGCATGACGTTATTGTGATGTGACTTTGCTCCCTTAATTTGAAATTCAAACTTTGGATCTCATGAATTTTACCGAAGTCTTCTTTATCTTATCGATTGAATTTCCTTTCTCTTACTTGGCCATTCAGATAGATTACATTCTCAATTACCCTGCTAGGGTTTCATCATCATTTTGTGTGTCATTATTATATTCACTAGATGTCTCTACCAAAATGGTTATGCATCATATATGATTCATTTTATTATCACTTCATTCCCACATTGCTCTCATTAAGGAAGATATGAAAGAGAAGATGATTTTGAGACTTAGAATTCTTATCTTCAAACATTCAATAATACATTTCTCATATGTAGGTTAATTAATTATCAACAAGGATACTTGACCAATTAGCACTTTCTTGAATCTCGCAACCTCTTTCTTTTATAATCTATATTACTCCATTATGTTTCAAACCCTTCTTTACTTTCCATAATCCCCTTACCATATACTACTATTCCACATGTCATCTTTAACTTCTAGTTTTCTCTTATGATCATGTTGCTTCTTTTATGTGTATGATCATGTATACCATGTTGCATATATTTCCTTTTGTCCTTCTACTAATGTGAAGTTGAAATTCTAAATCAATAATCTCTCTACTAGTATAACCTCATGTTTAATACATTACATATCCTTCATTTTAAATCAAATGACTCATGCATGGGTGAAACATAGTTTCTCTTTCAATCAAGTTTTCCTTCCTAAATATAGTCTACCTTTGTATGACTTATTCATTTATTTAGCTACACTTTTGTTCTTCTTTTAGAAACTAGTTTGTTGTTCTATAGAGACTTAGAATCCAAAGGTAGTAAGTATGAATGTATTAAACTTATTAATAAAGGTATACATTCCACGCTCTCAATTATATCATAACCCTCATTCCTTAATCAAGCTCATTATTTCCAACATTTCTCTTTGTTTCAACTAAGTTTCTTATCCTAGTTTTATGATTTACATGCTCACCTAGTCCTCTTCACTTTAACTCTTCTAAAGACTCTTCACTTCTATGTACTTATTGTATACTTAGCTCTTTTCTTCTATTTTCCCTTTGCTTTGGAGTACATAAAAACATTGTACTCAGTTATATAATTCATTCCTCGTGATTGATTCTTACTATCTTGGCCCCTTACATACTTTTCTCATATCTTTTCCATATTTCATATTTAGAGTTCATATAATACTAATAATTAAACTTAATCTAAACCTTATGTCACGTTCCTTTATCCCCAATTAAGGGTTTCTCATATGTGGCCCCAAAGTTGGATCTCAGGTATCAATTCCAACTGATTCTTAGTTATCCCAGTCTTTCCCTTATACTTCAAAATCTTAGAGTGTGTACATTCATACTAGAATTTGGATCTAATCTATCCATAATTTACTCTTGTTATGTTACTAATAGGAGTCATTAGATCCCAGTAATGCATCCTGCCAGCCGGACCAGGCCGAACCTACAGTCCTGAAGCCAAGAGCTACTCAGGATTACTCAACTCGTATTCATCTCAAATGTGTGGAAGAAAACTTATCCACTTAGGAAAGCTCATTCAAAGATCATTTCTAGTCTACTTGATACAAAGAATGTAATCAATAAATGCTATAACTTCATAGTGTACAACAAATCTTAAAGACCCATATATATTTCAAAATATTGAATATCTAAATTCAAACATATAAGGGCTTTTCTATTCATCTCCAATAAAACAACAATATGAAATGAAATTTCTATCTCATTTTATATTTATGCTCTTAATTCATGTTACTTATCTTGTTTCTAACCCTAATATTTCTAGGGTTCCTCTCTAGACCATCCTTCCAATGTATACCTGGCCAAGGTATACATGAAAGAATAGACAGAGTAGCTTGATACTGGTTGATCCAAGTATTCAGATACCGGGCCAGGATATTCAAATACTCAAATCCCTAGAGCTAACATCATAACATCTCCTATCTGCCACACTTATAACTCTAACTTACTAACTTAATGGTCCCTGACAACTCAGCCTAGGCTCTGATACCAAACTATTACACCCCGATCTCATAATTACCATTAATCATGAGATTAGGGCATAAATTGAGGATTTAACGTAATACAAAGATCACCCTTAACTTTTTCTTCTTTTTCAAACTCTTTGTTTTCTCGCATTGAACCACATAAACTAACTTTACAAGAGAATTAAACATTGATTACTCTAATATAATCTCAACATTAATGATACACATCCATACATTCATTCTGTTTCTCACACATCCATGTACATACGACATGATAATCAAATGCATTCTCTCTTATTAGGGAAATGAAGATACAAGCATCATTTACAACTCTCTCACATCTATACAAGGACCTAGAGTAATAGGGACTGACTGAACTTAACTAATCTCATACTTAATTCATGTGGTAGCTCTACTCTGATGCTTTGACCTTCATCAAGTCCATGTGGTTTCCCTAAAAATTGTGAGTAGAGGGGTGATCCTACTCGCTCAGTGAATGAGTACTTCAAAGAAACAGTCTAAAGTACTAATATAATTACATATATATTTTTGAGCAACTGATATCAATTATAATAACAGTAAGCTTTAAAGAGATTGATCATTTCCAATCATAAATATGGAAGGATACTCTAGGTATCAATAAGAGCAAATCAATATATGAGCATGCTTGATAAATTTCAAAGAGAACTAATAATTCAGAAACATACAAAGAATAATTGCTGGGAAACTGTACTCGAATCTTTCTTAGCCTTTCTTACTTAAAAGAAACTCTTTAAACCTATATGAACATATTTTATCTTATGCTCTAATCATATGCAGTGTACTCTACATATGAAGACTCGTAGCGAACTACAATCTCACCGTACAAGACTTAGCTTAAAACTCGGGAAGCTATGCCTAGAACTGAATTCGGGTTTTCTTGACTTGAACTGTCACGTCTGACTAAGGTGGCTAAATAGTTGGCCTTTAACTGGACCTCTCCTTCTAGGCTGAGTACACAGGTGGAGGGTCTGAGACGCTATGTGGGCCTCATCTTGGTATGTTGTGGACACCTCTGGGTTACCACCGAGATCTCCGGTTCATGTTGGGTAACCTATCTTCTCTTAGGAGACTACCTCAAGGGCTTCGTCTCCCCGCACGCTCTGTGGGTGCGATCCGATCCCCGTATATTGGTCACTGCCAGGGTGGATCGTTTCCTCTCTACAGTGCAGAAATCCATAGGGAATCTACGGTGTTCAGGGCACCTATGTCTAATATTTTGTTATTCTTGGAAAGCACTTACTATATTGTATCTTTTCCCTTACTTATACTTGACTCTGGTATCTCTATGGTATCGTGTCTATTTATTTGAAGTTTATAACACAACATGTATATCATTCTAAACTTGGCAGAGAAATATACTCAAAACATTGTAATATATTGAGAAATCAACATTTTATACATGTAGGCAGACTAAAATTCTTAAATAACAGAATACATGTCCACTTGATACTTTATACACTAGAATCATGCAATTGAACTTCTTAATACACTTATAAGAGTTAATTACTTGACATACAAGTAATCATCATTTGCACCTGTAAATTATTTGTACTTTCTTAGAAAACGTGCACCTCAACCCAATCTTGAGTTGTGCATCACATTACATATCTTAGTTTAGCTCTGTAAACCATTCATTTCATAGACCATCTGATAACATTTACCACAACTAAACTGTTAAACATCACCACATCTCATACTGAGAACATTGATATCAAAATACTTGATTCATTGAACACCCTATCCTTAGGGTTTCATTTACCTCATTCACTTATCACATGTTTCTCATAAGGATTTCATGCGACATAAACATTCACTGAATAAAGACTACTATCAAAAAATCACATAAAATCAATATATGTATGAAACCATGGAACTGAACTAAATTTGGGTTCCCATGCCATTCATAGAGATAACATGCATCAATAATAAAATTGAATAAATAAAGTCTATCATGTCAAGAAAATCCATTCAAATGGATTTCACGATATCTATTCGCAAATATCCAACTTTCCTCGTATTTAGGGTTTCTACCTCTTTACTAAGATATCAAACAAAACACTATTCACCTTAAATGAAATCCAAGATTGTATCTAACATATATGTACTATGCATTTAGATAAACAATCATTCATAACCAAGGGAATCCAAATAAACAAATTTCTCTATTTAATTATACAGTAATTTCAGTCATAGACAAATTCCCTATATTTCAGTTTACTCTTATAACCTCTGTAAATACTTAGGGAATTCTCATTAGGATGTATTGTATACATTTATAATATGATTTTATCATCTTAAATTCATCCAAACAGAGGAAGAATCTATTTCATATCATTTTGCAACAACTTAGATCAAACACACAATTCAGGGTTTGTAGTCGCATACTAAGCAATTAAAGATTATGGATGATTTAACCAATTTTCGTGCAATATACTATTTAAAGGAAGTTCCCACTCACCCTAAGGTGTGAAAACACCTTAAAAATGCAGCTCAACCCTGAAAATCTCGATCTCATATCAAATCCCTAGCAATTCACCCGATTCTTCTTCCTTTCAACTCAGAAACCCTAAAAATGAGGGATTATGAAGAAAGAGTGAGAAAAGGGGAAGTTTTGATACCATTTTGGATCAAATCAGAGGAGGGATGGAATCTTGACATGTGAGAGAAGATTCACCATGAAACTATATCCAAAGAGGCTAAACTTACATGATTTCATCATTCCTCGGACCGCAAAACCCTAGGTCAGCATCTCCATCACTTTCTCCTCTCAAACCCTAACTCTCCCTCTCTCTCTAGGATTTCATTTCTATGGATTGAATCACGAATTATGAGATATGCTAGTGTGTTAGGTTGACCATATAGAGCAATTGAGCTGCTTGGGTCAATTTCACATTGACCCCTCACTATACTTTCTCTTATTTCAGCTGAATTTTCTGTCATACAAATATTACTGTAATTCATCTACTGATAAGTTTTAAATGCATCCAAAAATTATGAAAATTTCACATGTTGTTTATAATTGAGTTTCAGATCTCTAGTTAAAATTTCAGATTATTTGAAGTTACTAATAAATAAATAAAAATAAAACACTACACTACTAAAAAGCACTCTATCAGCATTTTGGTCGAAGTATAATTTGACCAAGAACCACATTCAAAGAACACTCAAATATTCTGAAATTTTTCTCCAATATGAATGATTGAGTTATCCATATCATATCCAAAATTCAATTAAATAAAAATTTGTAGAAAATATGAAAAATCATTTACCACACTACTATCCTGATCAAATTCCATATTCATGTACTATCAAAACCCTAATTTTTGTCGATTAGGGTTTACATTTCTCAAACCCTAATTCTTAAAACTAAAATCATAGTTAGAGTTTCTTCTTAGGTTTGAAACATAAAAATTGATCTACTATCATTATTCAAGTCTAAATGATGTTCAATCTAATCAAGCATGTAATCATTCAGGTAAACCCTAGTTTACCAATTAAGCACAAATGTGATCATTACATGATTCCTCAAGGTTGATTCCTCAGAAACACTAAAAAACTCTAGTAGTGGGTTTCACCACCTTCCTTTTCTTGAAAGGTGTATCTGAGGTTCTTATAACTGTCCTTCAATCTCATCAAGCTCTGGGTTGGCTTAACTGAATATCCACCAACTTGACCAACGAGTCTGGTTGTATCTGGATGTTAGCCATACAGGTCTCATCTTATAACGAACTTAGGGTTCACCTAACAACCTCTTCCTACCTCTCTACTGGCTCAACAAAATAGTTGTATACCTGATATGTGCCTCGACTAAGAGTATCTGTTACCACATTAAATCCCTTATGTGCTAGGTAATGGTGAAGACATAAACCTTCATATACTCCATTCAACATCCTCATCTAGGGATAGGTCAACTGAGTCAAGAAAACTTCAAAATTGTCATCTTGGTTATCAAACCCAAACTTATGACTCATAGATTCCAAACTACATCCAGAGAGGTACATCTTCATATTACCTTGTTCTCTTCGTGTGTTCAAACCATCTATCCATGTATTTTCAAAAGGTGTGGTACATCTTCCATCCTCAAACATCGTAGAAGGGTTTCAACTAATATATCCTCTATCCTTAGTATATGGCATGTATTTTGTCATGTCTCTCACACCCATAATGAAATGAAATAAGTATTTGGTTGCAGTCCAAATACAGAGTTCATTCCATTCCAAGAGTAGAGATGGTGCATCACGCGTCGCCAATATACTTTCCAATCTAAGTTGAAACTTACTTCTCATGACTCCAGACCATGAATACATCGAATCTATGTTTTCATCTATGAAAAGGTTGTTCCCAAACACTCTTGGGTCTTCATATTACTCATACATAATCCTGAGTCCTTTCCTCAAGGTCTCTAGGGTGTTGATACTTTTGGGGTCATCCCTCTTCCCTTATGCATCCAGGGAGTGCCTCCCTCATTTGCCCTTGGGTCCCACGAACTCATGAAGGTGGTCAACCCATGGTCCTCGACAAAGATAGTTGTTACCTACTAACCATGTTGTCTTGTACATCTAGGGAACAGACAACTCCTACTCCCATCGGTCTTATCCCTACTTGATCTGAGTATCGACTTAGGATTCTATCATGGCAAATCTCAAACCTGAATCCTCACATGGATCTCCATCATCTCTCTGGGCACTCATGGTAAAACTTATATTCCTTTCATGGAAATCATGGCAACCTACCTATCTCGATCTGGCCCCATACAGGTTGCCTCCATGGCAACATATCCTCATGCCCTTTAGAGATGGTCACACATGGGTCTATAGATTCGTGCTCATATTGTGTGCTCTCCACTTAGCTCTTCAAGCTCCTATGAGAGACCTCTTTAGGTTACCTCGAACCTAACTAAAAGCTGGTACTCACCCTACAGAAGGGTCCCTTCCCAAGATGGGAGAAAGCTAACTCTTAACATCAACAGAGGTCACAAAACGTCCTTGCATCCAAAGCTTGTAGCATCATGTATACACATAGCTCCTATCATGATACTTATGCACGTAGCTAGCAAGAAGACAACCTACTAAGCCATGCTAAGTTCCTTGGTATGTCATACTTGTTCCTTATCCTCAACATTAGACCAATATCATACATACATGTCACCAACTTGTGTGAGTGGATCATCAAACATATATCTCAGTTTGAGTGGGGTTTCCTTTATTCTAACACATGGGGGTGCCATGCTCGTATCCTTAGAAACTCAAACATCTTCATGAGAATCAGGTGCACCAAGTACTACTACTTCCCCTCTTAGGTCTAGGAACCCCAGGTTTTCCACTTATGCATCATCTGTCTAACTGCATGTCCAATTGTCCAACCATGAACTGAACCTATACTAGATAGGGCATAAACATCCTACCACTCTTCTAAGAGAACAACCCTGAGAGCCCCACACAAGGTCAACCAACATGGTGTGAGACCTCACAACTCGTTGTTATACCATACCTCTTTAGGGTCCTTGGAACTCTCTATCCTGCACCTCAAAGGTAGGTACTTATAACCTTTGTACATCGGTTCAAGAAGCCTCTTTCTCATTTTAGGGTTTGGTTCCTCTAAAGGAAACCAAGGTACGATAAGCCTCTAAGGATCGTGCATGAGGAAACCACATACATCTACTTAGGGTCATCCATTCTAGGCCATATCATACCCAACTTCTCATGATTCCTCATGTCTCAGAGTCTAGGTTTCCAACCTTCTTCCTCGGGCTCTTTCTCTCTCTCTAAAGCTAACCCTTCAATTGATCTTACCACTGGAGGTTCTCTCTTAGGAGATGGGTCAAGCTATTAAGGACACATGTCTATCCCTACTTGGGTGAAACATACTATCAAGACTTATGTCCGACCAAGATCATCCACAACTCTTCATGTTCATCTCATGAACATTCGGCATAACCCTTCTGGCCTAGGTCTAAAACTTGCTGCCAGCATTGTTGCCACTCTCCTCTTACATGAATATGTCTGTTAGTGAGATGACCCAACACTGAATCAGGCCGTCATCAGATAATTAATTGTGGAATTAAACATAAACAGCGGATTAACAAAAATCACTAAAAATTAAAACCATTTGCAAAGAGATCCAATTCCAGGAAACTCTTATAAAGAGGACCAAAGTACTATATACATTCTGATTTACAAAGTACATACCATGTACCATCTCATCTTGAGGAATATATACAACAGTTGCTTTGTTAAATCTACACATAAGAAACATAAAACCTCAAGGCATTCAATGCCAAAATCTCAAATCGATCATAAAAATACTAAGTACTAACTCCAAGGACCTGAGAGTACAGAGACGACACATAAGACTCTTATCTACAAGACACGACAATCAGTATCTCCACTTGAGATGTTATTGCTATCCCTGTTGCTGCTGTCCTTCCCCTATTGTATGGTTTCTACCTCCTCGTCCTCGTCCACCTAAAAAGGTTGGATCCCACGGGGGTGATACAATTGAAATTGTCCCAGCGAGAGATATAACTCTCCGCCAGAAACATTATTATTGCAGTTAAATAGTAATAAACTAAACAGAGGAATCTCTATTGAACAACATGATTTAATCATTATTAGGCAGAATAGAGCAATATCATCTTTTTAAAGCATTACAGCTATGAATGATAAAGCAGTAAATCATCTATCCATTTTAATAAGGAATATAAAGAACATGTATAATATCTATCCATTTAGGATACAATAAGAAATGTAACATCAACCAATGTTTTTCGTATTTTATCCTTAAACAAATATGTTACACTGTTGATTACATTTTACAATCACACTTATGCCTAGAGGATATGAGGTATACCGCTCATACTCCAACCGACCATGATGGCGTAAAGCATCAGTCCCATACCTAGGTCAATGGAAGAGCCGGACTCCATGACCTCATTTGTCTCGGTCAGTGCGAGACCACATTCTAACATCTAGTGTCACTGCTGAATAGCTTTCCAGGGTATACTGGCAACTTCACTATAGAAATATAGCCCATAGCATATACTCTCTTCAGGATATGTCCCGTAGCCAATGCCTAGTATTGTGGAGTCATGGCCCATAGCCATACTCTTATTGGTATATGGTCCATAACCATTCCTATGCATAGGATATGGCCCGCAGTCATTCTTATGAGGCGTAAGGATATATTCACCCATTACCCCCACATATTCAAAAATATGCATTCCAGGAGTTCCCATAGGAAAACCTATTTCACCATCACCAACTACTGACGATGATGGATCTATGGCCAGGGCTCTACATGATAAGATTCCAATTGATTATTTAAGTACATTACCATATTCTTTTAGCATCAGTCAAGTTTTCAAACAAGAATTATTATGCCAAATGCTACAAAGAAACATGTAATACTTCTATCAAGTACTTTTCAAAACTTTATAAAACATTGGGATCTCTATCCCTTATCTCATTACTGGGAATTTACATCCCTCAACAATACCATCATCATGTTTACTGGATTTGGTTATTCAAACCCTTAGTTCATCACTGAACATGGTTACCACTATCAAGTAACTATTACCTCCAGGTCATTTGACCAAGGTATTCATGATACTTGTTACACAAGCATCTCACATAGTTCACCATGCATATTCAACTTCTTATCACCTCTCACTAGGCAACAAATAAAATAATGGCTCACAAGGCCCATTAAAATCATAGTTCATACCTGGTTATGCTCATCATCTCATGATACATGCATGGTTAGTATATTTGATAACAACCATGCATATCAATTACATATCAACATTATGCAATACAAAGATAACATCACTATTCCCTCATTAGGGTTAGGGTTTCCCATCTTTATCAATTAGGGTTTCACATAACATCACCCTACATTAGGGTTTCACATAACATTACCCTATATTAGGGTTTCACATAACATCACCCTATATTAGGGTTTCATATAACATCACCCTAAATTAGGGTTTTACATAACATCACCCTATATTAGGGTTTCATATAACATTACCCTATATTAG
Source organism: Alisma plantago-aquatica (assembly GCA_963693085.1). Lineage (NCBI taxonomy): Eukaryota > Viridiplantae > Streptophyta > Magnoliopsida > Alismatales > Alismataceae > Alisma > Alisma plantago-aquatica. Next base: position 870,314,101 of record OY856409.1, read on the forward strand.
GGTTTCATGATCACTTTATCAAAGATCAAACCTTAATTCAAAACTCCATGCATCTTGGAGAATGCATTGATATTACAATTAATATCCAAAACCTAACTCAATGTTCCACATGTCTAGAATTACATAATACCTTCATAAGTATTCAATTAAACTTATGTATTGTAATTTTCCTTATTGATTAGGGTTTCCATTCTCCATTGGATAGGGTTTTATGATTACCTCATTAATCCAAACCCTAAGTCAGTGCTTCCACATATCTTGGAGCACATAGCATCATTTAAGTACTAAAACCATACTTATCATTGTTCCATGTACTGGGGACACACATCACCATCATACCTTATTTAGTTGACTTAACCTTTCACTAAGTACATGCACCTATGCTTATCATAGTGCATTGAATTTATTACCTTCATAAGCATCAAGGGATAATCACTATAATTATACTAATCACCTAAGTAGTTTAGAGGTACTTCCATTGAAATTAACTTTGAGATACTTCTTCAACCACTTATTGGGTTATCAGTACTCACATGGTTTGAATCAATTGGACCTTCAAACAGTTTGGACCAATTGAACCTTCAAACGCTTTGTCCCTAAACCTTCAAACGGTTTGAGACCGTTTAGACCTTCAAACGGTCTTGGTTTTTATCTTCAAACTGTTTGAGACCATTTAGACCTTCAAACGGTCTTGGTCTTAACCTTCAAACGGTTTGGGACCGTTTAGACCTTCAAACGGTCTTAGTCTAAACCTTCAAACGGTTTGGGACCATTTAGACCTTCAAATGTTCTTGAGGTCACTTGACCTTCAAACGGTCTTGAGGTCACTTGACCTTCAAATGGTCTTGAGGTCACTTGACCTTCAAACGGCCTGAGACCATTTAGACCATCAAACGGTCTTAAAGATCATTTAACCCTAATCCCTCAAACGGTTTGAAGACTGTTAGACCTTAAACGGTCTTGGTCTCTAAACCTTAAAATGGTTTGAAGACCGTTAGACCTTAAATGGTCTTGGTATCTAAACCTTCAAATGGTTTGAAGACCATTTAGACCCTCAAACAGTCTTGGTCTAAAACTCTAAATGGTTTGAGACCGTTTAGTCAAATCAGAGTTGAAACTGGTTGAACCTAAATTAGGGTTTTAACATCAATTGATCTAGGGTTTTGAAACCAATTAAGTTCTAAACATTTGAAATCGTTTGGCCATCCAAGGTTGAGACCATGTGGACTAGATTAGGTTGAAACCATTAGATCTCTACACATTCTTGAAACCGTTTAGCCTCTAATGGTTTTGAAACTGTTTGGTCTCTAACGGTTTGAAACCGTTTGACCCAAAAAATTGAAACCGTTTGATAATGATATTCTTGAGGTTTGTTCTAAGATGATTTCATCATCATAAAGCTTCATACCTCCGAATTCTATTGTCATATATATGATGAATTCGTCAATAATTCAAGAAGAAATAAAAGATCAACATATGATAAGGAATTGAAAGCAATAATAACATTGATGGGTTCAAGTTATATAACCCACCTTCAAAGTAGCTTCAAAGCTTCAATATTCTTGTCTCTAATGGTGAAAGAAGCTCCTTCAACTATCCAAGGTTCGTTTCCAACTCTTTGAATGCAAAAGATAGCCAAGGTTGAGCATTGGATGGAAGAGAGAAGAAATGAGTGTTGAAATCCGATTTCAACCATAAATCCCAGGTTGAAGATGATCATGGAGCTTACCTTTATCTTGGGGAACGTTTTCCTCCTGCTCCTAAGCTCCTTGATCATCGGCCAAAGCAAGGGAAGAAAGTAGTTTGCAAAATAGCCTTTCAAGTAAGGAAAAAATCAAGTACATATAATTGATTTTCTAGGAGAGAGAAAGTAAGAGAAAATTCATACACTTTATTGCCACATGCCCCCTCCCTTCCTTGCCTTAGAAGCCATCTTACTTTTCCCTCAATTACCTTTCATTTATCCTTGAATTAAAAGCAACCACTTAAGCACCTTAATCATTATAATACTATTATCCATTTTTAGTGGACATTACTTTTTAATTAACAAATGCGAGTGGGTTTCTTCACCTACATAGGATATTTCGGTGCAAATCAAGGCATTTGGACGTCCTTGCACTATATGATTTCAACCACAACCTTTTTAGTTGATGGGCACTTCAATTAATATATTTATTTTTGCTACAAAATAAATTAGGGCTTCATTTATGCGTATTTCTTGATTATTTTATTATCAAGATTATCTCTCCTCAAATGTGATTCAAACAAGATGCCCCTTTTTTTATTTTCTCTAAATGATACCTAGAAACAATAGGGACATAATAGAGATGGTATTTTACATATTCAACCCTAGATTTTGGGTAAATTGCAAATTACACCAAAACTAGCATTCAATACACAAGCATTACTCAAACAAGTTCCTTCTTGGAACTTAGGATTGTGGAAGCCATACCTCAGTATAATTCTCATTCTTATGATGCTATAACACTTGAGGAACATTTATCATGTAACATTTGCAAGGTAACCCCTTAAATTGGGTAAATTGCACTTTAGTCCAAAACATGTAAAATATTGTTTCAACATTATTCAAATAGGACCAAAATTGAAACATAAGCTCTCCTTTAGTCTTAAATACTTTTCAAAAGATAAAGACACGAATCTAAATGACTTACTTAAGCAAAACTCTTGGGGTTAAGGCATAACCCAGGTCAGGGATGTTACAGTTAGGGTTCCTATATGGCCACCACTAACCTCCTCAATGAGGGATCTATCCCTCACCCTAACAGGAACGACCCTCCTAAGATCGGGTCGCCAAAAGGCACTAGGTCAAACAATCACACATAGCTCATGCTCCTATTGTGTAGTCAAAATCTTTATGTAGAGCACGTATGTCTAACCCACGTACTTGAAGGTATAGAAGACTAAGGTATTCAACTCATCATGTCATCTCTTTCTCTAACTACCACTTAGGTTTAGGGTTAGCATCATCCTCAGAGGATGCGTCAGGTCTCTTCCTCTTTCTGGAGGCTTCTTCCTCCAAGGCTAACTCTCTCCTCATCCTCCTACATGAAGGTTCAACCTTAGAGCTCTCTTGAGGGCACAATAACACATGCCATGCAACCTAAGCATGTAACTAATATTTAGTTTACGCTTAAACTATTAAAACTTATGTCCATGACATCTTATTTACATGCTTTTCATTATTTGGTGGAGGATTCCTTAATCCCTATCATTCTTAATCCCAAAACTCAGGAGGGTGGTGGAGAGAGAGAAACCCTAATTTCTTAACATTTCTCCAGAAATAAGAGGTAAAGAAGGGACATAATTTGATGAGAAGGCCTAGAGGTATCTTATTTCGAGTCAAATCCTTTGATTTCATCCAGGCAGTCACACAGAATCTGGGATTCCTCATAGACCGACTAGTGGGGCAGAGGTAAATATTGACAACCCCCAGATCATGATCCTTTTCTAGACACCTCCATCATCAGAAAATCCTCTAATAACTCCCTTGGGTTCTAAAGAGTTTGTAAAATTTAATAATTATTACAGATTAAATAAAAAAACACGCTCTGATACCAATTGTAATGACCCCACTTCCCGGTAACCCCCAATTAAGGAACACTAAGAAGTTGGAGGCATTATCCCAAAATAGGATCAGTGGTTTTGCAAATAATAAAAAATAATTAATGGATTCTACGAAAGACTAAATTGAAAACTGGAATAATTTTTTATAACTTTCACATACCTTCAAAAATAGGCAACCGAAAGTTCTACCCATAGTAGAATTCTAACTAACTAAATCCTCCTTATAAATTAACTTTAATCTTTCATAGGTTCCACTTTACTTTTTGTCCAGTTTCAGATATTTCCTAAAATGCCGACAAACAAAACATCAATCAATATAAATGAATATACTGGTATGTGGGGGCAAACAAAACATTACACATAAGCTTTAACAACCTAATCCTATCAAGAAGTTGTTAACAATGCAAAATTAAGTTTTTAATGTGACTTCCCAACTGCTTTTACTCATCCTCTGGGATACCCTCTCTTAGAGTTTAGTCCTTGCAAGGGGCTTAAGGCTACCTTCTCCATCCTGAGCTTGGTACATGGGGTCACCTCTCTGGGTGCCCAGTGGTCTTCCCTCCGGGGCTTGACCACTTCAGACCTTCCCTCCGGGGCTTGGTCTTGCACCATACATCCAGAGATGGTATGTAGGTTCGAGACAGTCACATATATACTTATGTTGTGATAATCATATTCACTTTAAAGATTGCAGAAATAAAAGCATACAAACAGTTTATTTCCATGAAATTGATAAAACATCAGGAAAACACTGGGAAACTAAAGCGTGTACTCATAATTAACCACATACTGATTAGGAGATTTCATAAGAAGTTAGCACAATCCAATCAATTAAGCAATCCAATCCAAGAAAGCAAGTCAACCACATAAAAGCATAGAATCCTGAAAAGCATATGAAACCTATTTACTACATACTCATCAAGAAGTTACTTTATTGACTTGGACTCACTTTCTAAGGTTTCTAATCCGAATTAGGGTTTCATTAGAGTTCCTTTAGATCTATTTACAACTTTCCTCTTCTATGTCTTCAAAACCCTAAATCAACAGTTCTAGGTTCAAAACCCTAATCATCCACTAAATCATATTGAAGCCTTCTTATCATCTATTAGGCTTAGGATTAGAATAACATCACTTTTACATAAATGATTTCAAAGTATAATTCATTAGAACCCATTAACACTTAGATTAGGGTTTCTAAGCCCATTAATGCATATTAACATATCAAACCCTAAATTAAACTATTTATCCCATGGATTATATTTTTAGACATACAAAATATATTTTTATTAACAATAGGTTAATATGCCTATAGATTATCCATATTACTCATCTCAATTTCATAGAATCATCAAGTTAGGGTTTTTCCTCATTATAAAGCATTAAGGTTAGCAACTTAACCACTTTTCAAATTATGATCAGATTTAGGCTCTAAATCTATTTTTATTGCAATCTACACAATTTTCTGATCAATTGTCATATATTATATGTCTCCATTTGATCTACCATTAATTAGATATGAATTTCATAAATTGTTTACCTTTCAGCCAATCACTAGCCGCCACGTCAACTTTTCGTTTCTTTGCCTTTTTCCATGCGGGTAATTCTGTAGCCAATGGCATGCGGTCATCTCATCACCCCACTCCAACGAGGCTAAGTCAGATAAAAGAACGAAAAGTCCGTTCCGCCCCTCCCGTGCTATGCACCACTCGAGGGCAGGGGCATACTTTCCCTGGCCTTCATCGCCTGCTCTCTCTCGAGCCAGTGGCTGCAGCCGGTCAAACGGAGAGTTGAATCTGGCCTCTAGCACCGCGATCCCTTCGGTAAAAGCTTCTTGGGCACCGTCGACCCCTCCGCGACTCCAGCAACCCCTCACTGCTGCCAAAGGCGGCCGGGGTTGGCCCTCCCGAATATCGCCCTCGCGCCCATAACAGGGCAACACGGCCTGTAGGCGTGGCGGAGAGGAAAACTCAATCCCTCAACCATAGACAATGAACACTTCAGGATGTTCGAAGGCCTGTTCGGCCTTATATAGGCATAGACTATAACACACACCGGGACTCTGGTTCTTCCTGGATTTCCGGCTCAACAGGGATTTGGGCAAGCCCCTTTCTCCCACAGAAACAACCGCATATTAGGATAGCTGAGTTCGGTTTCACATCCTGGATCCACTGGTATTGATTCCTTGTCCAACCATGCCTGGAGTCTCGAGAAATTGGGAGAGGAAAGTCTCCAAGTTCCTCTGTTCTTGGCTCGGGGTACTGTCCGCGCTTTCTCTTTTTCTTCTTCTTCTTCTTTTATATATATACTAGTAAGCCACGTGCTAAGCACGCAGTAAAATAACATATTGAATAAATCTATTTAAAGAGAATATTTCAATTGATTTTGTGAGACATAATGGAATTACTTGTGCTCTATAAAATTATATAATTTAAATTTAACACACCATAAAAGAAGAACTCAATTAATTGTCTGAGTGACTCCCTTCAACATGTATATGTGATTATCAAAATTGTCTTTGTTCCAAAATTTATGTAATTAATATACTCACAACTCACTTAAAGAGAATAATCCAATTCTTGTGATTACTGGAGTTACTTATGTTCTAGAAAATTAATATATAGTACTCACACTAATAGAGAAGAACTTGATAAATTGTTCGGAAGATTTTTTCTGATTGTATGTGTCATTATTAAAATTGTCTATGCTATGTAGCTAATACTCACGACTCACGGAAAGAGAATAACTTGATTGATGGTGTTACTAACATTTCTTATGCTCTAAAAGTTATAGATATTTTACTCATAATAATTTAAATATAACACACTAAAAGAAAAGAACACAATTAACTATTTGGTTGACTCCCTCCAATATGTATGTGTGATTACCAAAATTGCATATGCTCCACAAAATATATAACTAATACTCACAGCTCACCAAAAAAGAGTAACTCAATTCATTTGATTATTGGAATCATTTATACTCTAGAAAATAATGTATATAACACTAATAACAACTTAAAATATTATACACTAAAAGAGAAGAACTCGATTAGCTACCCGACTGACTCCCTCCAACATGTATCTGTGATTATCAAAACTGTCTCTACTATAAAAATTATGTAACTAATACTTACAACTCACTGAAATAGAATAACTTGATATATTTGATTATCAATATTATTAATGCTCTAGAAAATTATATACATAACTCAATATAACATAAATATAATATACTAAAAGAGAAGAACTCAATTGACTATCCGACCGACTACCTCTATCATGTATATGTGATAATTAAAATTTACTCTGCTCTAAGAAATTATGTAACTAATACTCACAACTCAGCAAAATATGACAATTTGATTATTTACCAACTGACTCACTCTAGCATGTAGTTTGTCGTTACTAAAGTTACACATACTCTCATTTTTAGCATGTCTATTGACAACTAATATATAACCAATTGTTGTTTCCCTCCCTACAACCAACAATGCTATATAAAACATGTATATGTGCCGCTAAAATATGCAAATAGAACTCACACATACTAATGAAGTATGTAATAATGCAGATACATGGACTAAGCATAAAACCCTAGAACTTGAATAATGATGAATTAAAAAAAATAGTCAATCGGCCTGGTCGTTAGCACACTGGCTGGAAGACCTTGCTTCGTTATAGGAACACGGTAATTATACATATCACATTAAGAGAGAACAAATTAATTAACATCAAGTTAACTACCTACGATGTGTAACGACACATGCACTTTATATTGATAAGCACAAAAACAAATTGTTAGAATGCACAAAATGATTAGACCCATGAACACACAACCTGGTTGCTAGAACGCAGATATAAACTGGAATGATGACCACACAGACAAAAAGTATGACACTTATATTATAACTCCACCCTCTTTGTTCGTCGCATAACTAATTTTGAAACCCAGTTTGTCTGTCATGTCGAGATGTCATCAGCCAGAAATTAACCTACCACCTCTAGTTTATTGAGAGAGATAAACACGTGTCATAGATTACGATTTTTTCGATGGGCGCAAGATGAACAACACACTACCATACACAATAATTTATATACATATCACCAAGAGAGAGTAACTCGATTGACAGGAGCGGACTCCCTTCAGTATGTAAGGATACATATAGTCTAAGATACATATAGTTTGGACTAATAATCATACAAACATACTTGTAGAACACAAAACTAATAGATTCACAAACACAAACTGGATTGATGCTTAAACAGACCCAAAACCTGGAGGCTCTTGTTTGACATGACAAAACAAAAAGCAACCAAAAAAAGTAATGAACGAAAGATAACACACACTTAAAGAGTTCTACGATGTGCAAGTGATCGTCCACTCTAAACAAAAGGAGTTGTTTTATTATTTGCATGCTTACCCATATGAGTTATTCCCATACTAATCCAATTGTACTCTGATACACATACACACAACAAACTGTTTTTGTAAAGTTTATCCAATTGACAGTTTGGATACTTAAATACCGACGCTTCAAAATAAAGCAACCGAGCACGCAGTGAAAGCAGCGACCACACTATTGAGTTATTCCCATACTTATCTAATTGTACACTGATACACATATACACAACATACCATTTTTGTAAAATTTATCCAATCGACGGTTTGGATACTTAAATACTGATGCTTCAAAACACACAACAGACTATGTGTAGAATGAAATGATTAGTACACAAAATAAATTACTGGAACACACAAATAGACTGGATGTATAAGCACACAATCAAACTACCGTAACATACATACATGGTCTTCATGAAAAAACAAAGTCAGTTTTATATCATATCCGTCGTCCTCTGCCTTTGACATAGAAATAAAAAGTTACTCAATCGAGAAAGTAGCATATACGGATAAGGATGTAAAAACCCATCAACACAATAAACAATATTCTTATAGCAACCTGTCAGTGCGCAACTTCCGAAGAATGAACAACGACCCTTTCCCCAAACAATAGTGTTGGATAAAAAAGTGCAAGTTAGTAACATCTGCGAACAGATTGACATCAAAATGAACCATCTAGACAAATATTAAAAAATCAATTGTAAGCAGCTTAAGATTCGAACCGAAACAGGTAACAACTGAAAAAGAAAAAAAAGGCAATTGCAAGTAGCACAAAAGCAGCCACCACACTGCTGTTTATTTAGAGGGTTATTATAGATATAGATTATAGATACACGTAATCATAGAAAACGATGACAACTGTCTCAAATTATGCCCGAGTACAAAACAAAAAAAGCTTAAAAATTATTCATAATATCTTAGAGCACAATTCAACAACGAAGACAGAGCAACATAAGCATGGCCGCCGGCTCCAAACCAAAATAAACAGGCTCGACACTTGAGATATAGAGAATTAAAAGGATTATTACCAGACCCGATGGCAACAATACCAATGAAGTCCCTTCCGTTCAGCAGGAATGGCCACGCATGAGACTGGATGGGCGGTGGGCTGGTAAAGTCCTTACAGCAGTCCAACACTTCCTTGGGAGCCGGGACTCGGCAAAGGTCTTGAAAGCCACGTAATTAGTGCCCTCAATACCTTTCCCAGTTCACATGGAGAGGGAGTGCCTAGCAGCTTGAAAGCAGGCTGGACACTGCCTCTTATTTAGAGGGTTATAGACACAACAATTTAAATATTAATTTTAATCAGGAAAATAATGTGACATGTATACATTCCTCTCACTTTAGGATTTCTTTGAAATTTTGTATCTCACAAACTAAGACTAGTTTTAATCTCAAATCTTGAAGGAAACTCATTAAAGGCTTTTTCTCCTTGTGTGCCAAGTTTGGAGTCATTATACAAAAGTGAAAGTGACTTTTCTTCATAAGTAAGTTACCACTTATTAAGGCATATTTTATGCATATTTTCTCTCTCCTATTCTTTTATTCTCCTTATTTGAATTTCTTTTACCATTAGAAACCTTATGGATTCGAAATCTCTTTCATGATGATTCATTCATACATATTTCCACATATTTCTCATATTTTCATCGTTATCTCAATTTCCTTCTTAATAATGCATTATTTGATTTCTCCTTTCTCTTTTAATCATATTGGACTCATTATCATTTTATGATTCACGAAATCACATGCCCAAAGGAAATATTGCAAAGGAAATCCATTCAATACACATAAATCATACAATTCCCATAATCATACATTTATTGGGGAAATTGTATTTCCAACCATATGAACCCAAAAATTGGGGTTGTAACATGTTTCTACATACCAATTTCCTATTCTTCTCACATGTAGGTTGGATCTACATTTGTAGAGGAGAGAAAAGGTTTATAATAAGATCTTACTACTAATTTCACACTAGATTTAGGTAAAAGAGAGAAAAAGAATTAGATTTAAATTACTTACCCTATCCTCAACACTTGCCACATATCAATTTTAAGGTTGAGATGACAAGAATAGGATAAACCAAACCTACTTGTGAAACTATATAGTTAGATTCTAAGTAGTTTAAAAATTATACCTTTCACATGAATGTTTAAGATTTTAGTATTGACAACTCATTACTCGACGTTGACTAATGTCTATCAGAGGCTCTAACATGTAGCAACCTTACCATCACTACTAGTTGACCAACGACCCTTAATCAGTCTGATCAAGCCAGCACGCTAGCGAGCTTCACAAGCACCCTCTATACTATTTTGACTCTCTAGTTAGCCTTGTCACTAGTTAGTCGATTGATAACCACTTTTTATATTATATTTTACCAGCTTAATCGTGTGCTTATGGACTACTTTATCTTCATTTGATATCAAATATTGCCTTGTTATACATTTTTGTTGTTATTTGATTTGTCTTATAGTTTGCTTGCATGTACCTTTATTTCATCAAATCTCTCCAATTAGGATGACACAAGATCTGATATGGCATGTGATTTTTAAATTTCCATGAAGATTACAAAACAACTAAGCTAAATCAAAAGAACCCAACACATCATGTTTATCAATTAGGAAATGTGTACCTTGCCAGCAGATCAAGAAGAAGACTCTAAAGAAATCACACGCCGTAAATGTCACACGACTTGTTGCCAAAACATTTCTTATTACAACTAGAAACGACAAAGTGTAAATCCAATTTACAAATTCTGGATATGTCAAGATTGACAAATTTTGTACCTTGAACTAATTATTTCTTAGTTAGCCCATTGATTCAAGCACACCTCATACTTAGAATTATGTTATAAATAAATAAATAAAATAAAATAAGTTGCATTTGGTTTGGTAGTCAATTTGTAAAAAGTTGATGGGTATGGTTTACATGTTCATAAGTAAAATTGACTACCTTACTCAACCTCTCAACTATATGCATCATTTCACATGTAACATCCCAATTATCTCATGCGTGCATCCTCGATTTTTTCACATGAGAGAAAATTTTATTTTGTAAAGGACATTTACTCCATCCATACTATATGGTGAAGTTGCTTAATTGTAGACAAAAATACGATTTTTAAATTTTGCTTGAAATGGGGATCATTTTATCATATTTCTAAACAATTAACTATATAGCTCAATACCTTCTTGTCTAGCTACTTGGTTTGATTTCAGTTACAATAGAATGGCTAAAAAAATATATACATATATCTTGAGCGACAAATCAAAATATGTATAAATATAAATGTTTGTTTTTTTATGTTATAATCATGTGTCATTTTAACATGTGTGATTCTTTATTGCATCAACTCAACTACTCATTCCGTGCTTAGCGCTTTCAGCTAGTTCTTTACTCGTGGTCAAACTGGAGTAACACAAATAATAAGTCCGAATCGGTTTAATTCGACACTTCCAACAATTAAAAATAACTTTATACCACTGAAAAGTCAAATAGCTTATGCTGTCATGATCGTCCGTTCCTACATTTGAACTTCGGCATAGAAGCTGAAAGCTGCGCATCCGTGGATCTGGTCTTCCTTGGCCGGCCTCTGACTGTTCAATTTTCAACATTCTCACCCTTTCTTGCCCATGCTCATCTGATCATATCTGATACGAACTCTCCGCTTCTGACATATCTCTTTGATCTGCCTTATTCTTGGATTTCGTCTATGCGGTCACGTTGTTCTCTCTGGACAGCGGCTAAACGAAGGCGTGATTATTCCTACCCTATGCTCTATCATTCTTCGTAAATATGGAGGATGGGAAGAGTTTTCCGACGTTCACCGTCGACGATGCTCTTTGCTCAGCTGGTTTCGGAAAGTTTCAGGCCCTTGTCTTTGCTTACGCCGGGATGGGGTGGGTGGCCGAGGCCATGGAAATGATGCTCTTGTCCTTCGTGGGGCCCTCCGTTCAGCTTGAATGGGGGCTTTCCTCCCAGCAGGAGAGCCTTATCACCAGTGCTGTTTTTGTTGGAGAGTTACTCGGTGCATATACGTGGGGAATCATCTCTGATAACTATGGACGAAGGCAAGTATATTGGCTCTATTCACATCCCTCACTCACCCCCTTTACGCAGCTCTGTGTTACAGAAATGCATAAACATATTATAGTATCCCAGAAGTAAAGATAAATTTCTGAATGTTCATAAGTTTATCAATGGACATACATGTTTGAATAAATTGTCAATACATACTTTTTTGGAATCACTAACAGTATAAAAAGCAGGGAAAACAGTGTAGGATACCCAATTTGACTCATTGGGTAACTAGACATGCCTGATCTTTTTTTTTTTTCTCTTTAGAAATATTTTCTGGCCTATGTTCTTATGGGTAAATACATTCTTGTAGTTCAGATGACATAGGGGTTTCGATAATAGGTAAAAGAATTCTGATGTAAGGACTATGCCCCTTTTTTTTCATTGTAATGACGGACTTTAACAAGCAGAAAATAGTGCGTAATATAGAACCAGGATTCCTTTTGTGATGACTAGTGATTATCCATATTCCAATTAGTACCTGCAGAAGTGGAATGCAAGGGCCAAGCCGCAACAAACATAAAAAGCTATGAAGAATTGCCTGGTGTGCAATATGGAGAATGATCTCAATGAGACTTATTACACACACATCTCAAAAAACTATGAGGATTTTTACAAGTGATCTCTTTATGTCTTCTTAATATGTGTCACATGCCCTCTAACTTTTTGTGCTCATGCAGTTCTAGTTTTAATTAGGTACTTTACAAATGGCATTGGGGCAAAATTGACCGGTGTGCATGGATATGATGACATGAGGGTCTAAATACTTCTAGTACTCATATGAATAGACCAAATGGATAAGGGTTAGCTACATATAGTGCACATTTGGCTTATTTATAGTTTTTGCAACTTCAAGCAATTTTAAGGACAGTGCCACACAGTAATGCTAGAAGACATCTCTATTTCTTAGCACCCTCAAATTGCTGAGTAGTTTAATGATCTACTAGTTTCGACCAGATATTATAAAGTGAGACCCATGGCATAGGCACTAGGGTTTATATTGAGAATATAGAGCTCTAATGTACAAAACCATAATTATCAAGGTGAGCACTTGCCTAGGGGTAGGGTGGGTGGTTTAGACCCTAGGCTCTGAAGCTAGGCAGTAGGGACACAAGCACAACCACATACACAACAATTATAAAAGTATAGGACATACAAACAATGGTACGATAAATAAATGTTCATGCTTCTTGCAAGAAACAATAAATGGATTTATAGACTACATGCATTTTTCGTAATAACGTTGGAGTAGTATATTGTATTGATGGTTGAAACTAAAGAAAGATTGAATGATAAAATTGGGTTTTGGAGAAATACGTTGGAGTCTAATGGTATTAAGAAAAGATTGCATGATAAAGTTGAACCTTGGAGAAATGCGTTGGAATCTAATAGATTTAAAATTAGTAGAAACAAAACCGAGTGAATGCATAGCAATTTCAGCCAGTCTAGAATTGTTAATGGTGGGGCCAAGTTGGATGAAGTAGATGTATCAAAATGTGATAAGTGTTACTACTTATATTCTATTATTCAAATAGGTGGTGACTGGTGACAATAGGATGGTTGAAATGGAGGAGTGCAACTGTAGTATGTGTTCGGAAGATCCCTCTTGGATAAACAGTAAGTTTATAGAACAACTATCGACCAACCATGATATATGAGAGTGAATGCTGGGTGTTGAAGAAATAAAGTCTCAACAAGATGAATTTTGTTGAAATGCCCATGCTGAGATGGACACGTGGGAGACAAGGAAAGATCGTTTCAGAAATGACTATCAGGAACAAAGTGGGGGTGACGAGCATTGAGGACAAGTTGTTTGAGGGCCGTATAAGTGGTATGGACATGGGCAACACAAACAGACTAACATGCCTATTAGAAGCATCCATACTTTGCAATGTAATAGTTGAAGCTATGATTTGTTGTGCATTTTTTTGGCATTAGCATCTCTTAGACCTAGCAACCAATCAAGAGGATATAAAAATAAGAGTATTGACAAGAACGACTACTAGATTTACCTTTTGTTATTTTCTACAAAGGGAGATAGGGAACACCTACACATAACTATGACACACCTAGGACTATCCAATACATTTCAAAGTCTTGCGTGATAGAAGTGTTAGATGTCTGATACATGTCAGATGCAAACACGAGCTTCAATGAAGTGTCTTTGCTCCTAGCCTCTAAGGTTTTTAAGTTCGAATCAGTCATTAGGGTCAAATAAAGTCATTTAGGTATGAATTAGTCCATTTTAGTGATCTAATGCTGAATTTGGTTAAAGGGGTTCAATGTAGGCCAAGTTAGGTCAATCTAGATACAATTTGGTAAAAGAAAAACTCTCATTTAGCTCCAAATAGGTCAAAGTAAGCCACATTGGGCCTAGTTTAGGTCATACAGGTCATTTTTAGGCCTGATTTAGGTTGAATTAGTATTAGGACAAACCAGGTCTAGTGTAGGTCAAATAATGTCTGATTTAGGTGAAATCATGGAAAGTTAGGTCTAGCCACTGTCATGTTAGGTGTGTAGGTGAATCTATGAGTGTTTTAAAACCATTATGCATTTTACAATCTATATTATATGTGTAGGATTATATATTTCCTATCACATTTGGGGTACATAAAGGATCAACAATCGAATAATCAACCCATACATGTTCGTTCTTATGGATGAGTTGGCAAAACATGTTTATGATGATATTCCTTGGTGCATGTTTATTTGGTGATGATATTGTGTTAATTGACTAAATAAGATGGATTGAATGATAAAGTTGAACTTCGAAGAAATGTGTTAGAATCAAAAGGATTGATGATTAGTAGGAGCAAAAATGAGTATATGCATTGCAATTTCAGCCAATCTAGAATTATGAATGGTGGGGCCAAGTTGGACGGAGTGGATGTATCAAAATGTGATAAATTTTGTTACTTGAGTTCTGTTATTCAAATAAATGGGGATGTCAAAGATGATGTTTGTCACATGATCACTCATGAAGGTTGAAATGGAGGAGTGCAACTAGAGTATTATGTGAGCAGAAGATCCCTCTAAGATAAAAAAGTAATTTTCATAGAACAACTGTACGACTAGCCATGCTATATGGAAGTAGATGTTGGGTGGTGAAACAAGGTCCCAACAAGATGAATGTGGCCAAAATGTATATGCTGAGATGGATGTGTGGGAAGACGAGAAAGGATCGCTTGAGAAATGACTATATCAGGAACAAAGTGGGGGTGGCGAATATTAAGGACGAGAGACTTTGAATCTTTACATCTTGATTAGATTATGACCCATAATAGAGCTGATCCCAACATGGTTGGGATGGAGGCTTAGATGATGATAATGATGATGAACATATATGTATAAATGTACATTATATATATTTGAAGCGGCTAAAATATCTATTGAAATACTTTAAAGTGCCTGGATCGCCTAGGTGTCCAAGTCATCGAGATCACCACCTTGATAATTATGTATGTTACGATTCTTAATATAGCTTCTAGGATTAATATCTTGGACATTAAGACCTGAAATTGGCCGTCTGGACATGCAAAAATGATCCAAGGAAATATGAGTCAAGGCGCCCACAAAGGTGACCTTTGGGGTGTCTATGTGTGCAACTAAACAACAAAAGAGACATGGTAACTCATCTAGTATTTGTGTATTCTGCTAATAAATTTCTAGATTGGATCAGAAGGTGTCTATGCGAATGATGCTTTTCATCATATGCATTCAAAATTTCACATTTTTTATAAATCTCTCTTCGAATGCTAGTTCGAATTGTTTCATGTCCATATTTAAAGACTTGTTCTTGGTTTGAAACCTCTAATTGGTCGTACACCTCCACTACATTCGACTTCTACAACGGAAAGAAAATAATATGTAATGATAAGGTTTGTTCAAAGCTGCATGGCATAGGAACCTTATTGCTCTATCCAATGTAGTGGTACTGTTACAAGATGATCATAATAATAAAAAGCCTATGGCAATATGCCACAAGGAACTTTGCATACTATTCGAGAAAATTATATTAGAACTTTCAAAATGGCTATAACAGAGTTTCTTTTATTCGTATTACTTGTGTTTTTTTCTTCAAACATTGTGGAAAAAAATTCTATTGTTGTTGGTGGGGATGAGAGTGCTGAGAGACCCATACAACAAGTCCAACAAACTTGTTGTAGAGATTTGGTGCTTGAGATCCAATTAGGCAACTGAATACGTGCGTCAAGTAATAATGATGACAAAAATCAAGCAACCACAAAACCAAATATGTAGTGGTTCAACCAGTTTCAAATGTGGGAGCCTACATCTACTAGCGCATATGATTTCATTAATGGATAGGGTTACGGAGAGGATGGTAAGTTGGTAACAAGGAAAAATGTTATCTTAATTAGTTAGTAGCATATTCACAAATTCTCTATTCGGGATATGTTAAGTTGAGCTGAGAACTTCAGAACTCGGGAATTATGCGTGAAATACGGGTAAAAATCGGTCAACACACAGTAAAAATACAGTCAACGATTCAGGAAAAAGTCGGAAAAAAATAGGATGATATATAATTATTTACATATATTGCATACATACATATATGTATATATATGTCTTTTGCACACACACACACACACACACACACACACACACATATATATATATGTACATTGCATACAGAAATCTATAAATGTTACATTCATTTACTGATATACATATACATATATTATATACATACATATATATGTGTTTACCCACACACATACATACATATATATATATATATATATATATATATATATATATATATATATATATATATATATATATATATATATATACACACTCAAACAAAGTTAGAGTCTTAAGCAGTATAATACAGGAAAAGAACATATCAAACGGAAAAAGACATAAATGTGAATAGTTCACGAATAATATGGGAATAAAATGTAATATTTGGGAATTGGGAGTCATTCGTCCATTTCATACGTCTAGGGAACAATTCATGTTTAAAACACGACTTTTTCAAAGAGTCGGAGTATATTGTGACTGTGGTTATTAGGACTAGATCCACCGACTTTTATGTTTTTATTTTACTCTACTTTAAAGACTTTGTTTTAACTAATGAGAATTACAACTTAGCAATTCTACATGGTATCAATACGCTGTGGGACCCCTCTCCCTATCTTAACCCTAATTCCCCACCCCACCTCTCTCTCTCCTTTGTTTGTTTTGCACTGTCACCACCTCGGGTAGGCCACCACAGTGAACAACTTGCAGGTCTCTGTAGCAAGCAACCCCCAGATCGACCATAACATAGTAGCCCAAAAGCTGCCACCAATAATGCCACACAAAAGCCAACCAACCGCTGCAAGCATGCACAACAATAACATCCAACAACACAGCCACTGGGCAGCATGACAAGAATAAGCCAGAGGGAAGGCACCATCACCTTGTGCAATCACAATCATTTGCAACGCCACCATTGGCACATGTGAGCACCAATGCCTCTACCATTGTCCATTACCCCATTTCCATCATTGTTTGATCCTATAAAACAGAGAGGAGGGAGGGAGGGATAATCATGTGCTCTACTCCTACAATGCTTTCTTTTCCACTAGTACCTCGCTGTTTTCGTTTCTCGTATTGTGCATCTATAACTGATAATGCTCTCTGTTACTGTATAATGCTACACTATAGTACACGTACCTAATCTAATGGTTGAATATAAAGTCCCCACTGCATCCACTGTGATATCTAACAATAATAGTGTAACATCTACTATTCAGATAACCAAAAACAGTTTCCTTCTTTGGATGAATGTAGTTAAAACCTATCTTGAGTCATGCAACTAGCTTAAGTTCATCACTGACAAGCTGTTCTCTGTGGAACATTCGGCCCCTAGAAATTCTACTATGACTCAATGAAGGTTTTAGCAAATCAATTCAACTTCTTATCACCATTTTGTCATTTTCTTAAAGACCTCCATCCTAGCTATGCCACTGTTTGTCAACATCAGTTAGGAGGCACATGTCTGTCCTCCATGGATCAGGTGCTTGCATTCCTATCCCATTCTGATATGGTGCCATTCGAGTCCTCTAAAGCACAAGCAATAGTGGTTACAACATCACACACTCGAGGACATGAACGACGTGCCATATGCTCCTAATACAGATTGGCTATACCGAGGATGTCTGCCACTCCAAGCAATATTACCACCTCATTACGGGTGCGAAGTGGCTAGGCACTGCTCACTTGACCCCCGCTCCATCAACCAATGTCGGCCGGAGTCAGACTACTGTGATCACTAATCCTAGGGTTTCAAACATAATTTTCTCTTACGTCTCCATAACAATTGAAGAATACAAGTGCCTTCGTCTTGCCTCACGCGATTCAGAGATTCACTGCTGGATCTGCAGCCGACACAACCGTCTACCTATATTTCTTAGCCATATTGGTACATTGGTGACCCGACGAATGCCTTGCCTTCGACCCAGTTGGCAACAATCAACCAAGGTATATCGCAACATCTATGCTCGCCGTCCAGTCCAACTGGAATGAGGATTCTGACATTACTCAACACATGACGGGTGTGCCGTTAGTGTTTAGACTCTTAGTCCATTAGGGTTTAGTACTTATGTCTTGTACTTGCCTCTTCTGTTATATTTATAAGAGGGGACATGCCCATCTGACAATAACATGCATGGACTTTCCCATCATCTTGTTTTCTGATAGATTATACATGAATGATGCACAAGTGAAACCTAAATTCAAATTTATGCTGGAATATATAGACTTTACTTCTTAAAAAATAAGGATAAATTTACCTGCAAGATCCGGCCCATGAGTTCATGTGTTATACAGAAAACGTGAAAATATTTGAGTTTTTCTATTACTTATGCTGTCCTATACTAGAAGCACCAGTATTCGAGTCTGGAATCCCATTTATAGTAATTTTATAGAAGCCTGACTGCTGCTTCTGTTTGATTTATGTCCGATTATATTGTATGTCTATCTTGTCACTCAATTAACTAGTGTATCTAAACATCAAATATATAGATACAGTTGACTCTGTTTCTGCTGAAATGGCTGCTGTAACTATGAACTTGGATATGCATGTCCATGTCATATCTAGCTGACAGTACTAGAATTCATTAGAAACAGTCTTTATTTACTTTTCAGTCGTCATTGAGACATGATTTGTTTCCAATTTCTTTAGTTAGTGAGAGCCATATTTGATGTGGGTTCTGAGCATCCCTGAGGCCTTGGCAAACAGGTATCCTGTTCGGAGTTGGATGCAACTATTCATTCTATCATTTAGACAAACTAACCTGAATATAGTCTGTCGTTTTAATTGATTCATTGTCTGTTGTTTTTGTTTTTCACTCCGAATTTTCATTGTCTGCTGTCATAAATATTTTTGTTTTCCACTTAGATTATAATGTCTGTTGCTTTGTGGTATAATGCCCTTGATTACTTTGTGACATTCCTTTACAGGAAAGGGTTTCTTTTTACTGCTTTGGTTACCAGTGGAGCTGGTTTGCTGAGTTCTTTTTCCCCAAATTACACTGCTTTAATGGTTACCCGTTTTTTCGTTGGCATTGGCCTGGGAGGTGGACCTGTGCTCTCATCTTGGTTCTTGGAGTTTGTTCCTGCTCCAAACAGAGGTATATGGATGGTTGCTTTCTCAGCTTTTTGGACCGTCGGGACAATTTTGGAAGCTTCACTTGCTTGGGTATGGGCCATAGGACATTCAATATTTTAATGAAAACTCTTACCCTTTCTTGTATATATAAGTGAACCTCATATTTTCCTGATTTCTTATTTTTTTCTTCTCAATGGTACGGAGGGATGCTCTACATAGGGAAGAACCCTGCCCTATTACTGAAAAAAAATAGATTAAAAATTAATGTAAAACAAGTATAAGGAGTTTTATCTAACACCCCCCATAGCTGGAGCATATACATGCCAATCTTGTTATCATGAATTTTTATCCTAGTCATTACTTTTGTGAAGAGATCTAGAATATGGTTTTTTTGAACAGAATCGGCATTTTTTATTTATTTTTAGCAAATAACATTACCAACAAAACGACAATCCACTTACATGCGTTTCATCCTCTTATGTAAATTCAGATAATTGACAACGGAAGTACTAGCAATTCATTGGGTTGGAAATCGACTCTTGATAAGCAAATTCAGTGAGTAGAGACTTCAATTGACCAGCCAATTTGCTAGCGGTGTGTGCCATGGATTTTGAATCCACCTTCATTTTGTTTCCCACAGGCATCCAGTCCATACTATTTCTTTTGCTTGTACCGATTGTGCATGCTCATCATTCTGCAGTGGGACATCTATGGGCTGTATCGACGAGTTACTACAGCTAGCTGTATTCCTAGTCTTTATTAACCTTACAGCTTTCTCTAACACTGCTGATTTGAATTGAGCCAGGGAAAATGTGTGCTATATATGTTTATCACTATAAAAGGGCATTGCAGACCAGTTTCATCCATCAGCCGGTCCATTCCACGTGGATCTTCTACCCAAAAATCATTCACCTGATGAATGGATGCCACAGAAACAGGATATGGGTTAGGTGTGGATTTGACTGGGTGAATAAATGGCGGATTAGATTGCCATCCCTAACACAAATGAAGGGGCAATGGCCAAGATCATCTATTTGGTGACTACCACCTTAATCCACATCAAAGTATCTAGCTATATCAATATTCCAATTGCTCTTCCAAAACAAGACTTTGACAATGGACTTATAGAGGTAAAGAGGGATGTGCCACTTACATTGCAATGAATACTTCTTAGGTTATCCATGACTTGAGTAGCTACGCAACAAAAATAGTAGGCTGAGCAACAAGATGGATACACTTGTCTCCCACTAGTGTTTTGAATTCTTTTTCCTCCAATTCCTTAATGCTGTCTCCTAAAGACTGTCTGATCTATGGGAGAGGTTGTTGGTATGAAGCAAACATACTAGTGTCTTTGAGAAGCTTTAATGTTTAGTTCCTAATAGATTTGGACAGTGGAAAATAAGATTGGAGGCAAATGGATTGATTCTATAAGGCAATACTTTTCTCCTATATATAGGAGATACGAAAACTTATATCTCAAACCCTGATGGGTCAAATACACTTGGGCCCAATTACAAAATTAACGGAATAACAAATAACTCTTAACGCCCCCTCAACCTGTAGCATTGGAGAAACACATGCCAAGCTTGCTAACACAAAAAAAGATAACAATAGCCCTGCAAAAAATGATCTACCTAAAAATCTTACAATACAACATTTAAAGCACTTAAACTCTCCCCATGGAAAAGATTGCACATAGTAAACAAGTCTTCTTCCGTAGATGAAGATAACACACACCGGTATCATCATTTGGTGTAGCACATTGCAAAATTCATCTGAGTCGCCATTGCTATCGAAGTAGTTCCCCACAAATACTGATACCAAAATGATGCATGGTAGTCGAGATAAGAACACTGCTATAGGAATATTTCGTCATAGTAGGTGGTCAACATGCTTGAGACATGCGTCGCTACAGGAAAGATGCACACAATAAGCGTCAACAGATCGTTGATGAATAAAAGGAACTATAGAACATGGTTGGATTAATGATTTTTTTTCTCTCATCTATATCTCCCTCTCCCACCAACCACAAAAAATAAAAGCGGGGGGGAGGGTGGACTCCAGAGAAAAGAACTCACAATGAAGAAGCACAACATCATAGCTTCATAGATAATTGCCCGCAATACTATTGGGGGGTCTAGGGGGCGTTGCTCCAATGAGGGGTTCCGTTGCCCATCAACGAGCTAGAGTCGTGGGAAGGCTGCCCCTTATGCCCCTTGTAGAAAAGGTATACAATGATATTTGGGGAAAGATCAAGTAGAAAAAAGGGTCTCCTTCCTAATTAATGAATAAAAGAAGACAATTGACAATTTAGTAGAAGCCGTTGCCCTTTGTGCTAGTGGAATCACACAATCAACCAATGTATAAAAGAAGTTAGGATGTTGTCATCGCTTGGATATGGCGTCTTGAAAAGCTTGGCCAAAGTCACATGTATGGATGTCGTTGGCACATAGTTGGCCGATGCTTTGTGGACCAGGGCAAGCAATAACCCAGGCGAGGGTATAATGACTTCCCTGAGGGGGCCACTATTGACACAATATCCCTTGTCGGCTCCCATGATAATGACCTAGGCAGCCCAGATGGAGAGGATGCTTTGTGCACGGATGAGGCTGGGTTTACCCAAGTAGTCTAGGACGCCCTCGCTGAAGATCTGCGATCCAATCGCGAGCCATAAGACCACGCCAAACTTGACACTATTGTAGGCAAGGAACTTTGAGAAGATGTAGCCGAGATATTTGATGCGGTTTGGGTCGTGCCACAGACTGCCGAAGGAGACATGCTTAAGCTTGTTGACGTTTTTGCTGTGCATGATGACGTACCGACTACATACGATTTCATACGCTGCTTGGGCTAGCGTCATAACCTTGCCGACTAAGGAAGGGAGGATAGAGACATGCTCATTGTTGATGCATCTTTGATGATTATCTATTGGGGGGTGGGTATAGATTGCAATGGGGATGATGAAAATAGAAGAGTAGATCTCCTCAAGGAGGGGATGGACAAATGGTGTTGTAGGAAAAGAACTACTAAGAATCTCATATTAGAAGTGGATGCCTGTGGGTGGCCTAGAGAGATAGGGGGTGCCTGATGGCTGAGATCTCATTTGTTGTTTTCTTTTCTTGTTCGAAGGGAGGATGGCGACGCCTTGGCGAGAGGATGAAGAAGATCTACAACTAAGTTTAGGGTTCCCCAAGAGCATTCTTATTCGATACCATGTGTAAAACAAGTTGGACGCAATTAAATTTTATTTGATTTGGCAACAATTCTGCTCCTGTATATAGGAGAGAGGGACACTTACAACTTGGATTCACACTCTAATGGGCCAAATACACTTAGTCCCATTTAGATAATTAACTAAATTACTGTTAACTCTAACACCCCTATTTGTTACGAGCAACCACAATGTCAAGGGACAATAGTAATTCTCCTAGATTTGGGTCACAAAATACTCTTGCAAATGCCAAGTTGTTGCCTTAACTGAAACAACTCAACACCTATACAAACAAATTCACAACCCCCGAGCAAAATACTACAAAAAAGGGTGATCAACCTAATAAAACCAAGAACACATGCTTTACTCGAGACCACAAGTAACTTTCTTGTATTTCCTATAACAAAGATCCATGGTAATTTGCTATATTGAAAAAATTGTGTATGACAATATTTCCTAGGGTCGAGTCTTATAGGTAAATATCTTGATAAATAATGAATACAATGGAAATTGTCTACGTTGGAATACACTCAAGTGTACATATGACACGCTGCACTCAAGTTGTGTTTGCATATCAAGACTATTTTTTTACAAAATGTAAACCATTAATCTTCATTGTCATACTATTATTAGGCTACATATGAATTTTGAGCTCATTTGGATGAGTGTAAGTCACTCATCTGAGGGCAACAAAATCGACGCACAAAACTAATTTGAAATGCATACTTTTTGTGGTTTTCATAACATGACCTATAAATGTCCAAATGGGCTCAAATTTTGTATAGGAGCTATTCACAAGATGTTTAAGAAGATCAACGGATTAGATTTTTGAAAAAGATATTGCATCATGGAAAACTACTTGAGTGTATTCTGCTCCAAATACACTCGAGTGTATTCTAGCCTGACTCTCTCTCTCTCTCTATATATATATATATTCATATACAATGAGTTTAAATATTAAGTGACGCAATCGGGTAACCTATTGTAGTACAAGAACCTTCCAAATATTACTCGCGTCTGGCGACGAAAGGGGCTACTAGGGCCGACGTTCTTGCGCTCGGAGGCTGGCTTGGGGGAGGGGTTCCAACTGTTGGAGTGCACCGACCTGCTCCCCCCGGGTTCTCTCTTCGCTTGGGTAGGGCGGATCCGGATCCAGGTGGTCAGTTGTGGCGGGATCAACTTCATCCTCCTCTTCTTCGAGCGGCGCCGACTTCTGGACCCTAGGGCCTGGTTCTCGATGGTGCTCACGGAGGGGGTGGTGGCTGCGGCGCAGGGGGCGCTGAGGCACACCTCGACTACCCTCTTTGTTGCTGCGATCGTTTTCTACCACAGTTTGCCCGCTTTCTGGTTCCTCGCAACCCAAGTTTCCCGCTTCCTTCCTTTGTGCGTTTTATTAGTCTACGTTTATTCCATTTTTTCATTTTGTGTTGGCTAGTTTAGTCAGTGGTTCTGGCAGCTTATCTACCTGGTTTGTCGCCGCTAGTCAGCGTTTTATCTGTCGCGCTTTGCTGCGACCTCTCTTCAGGAGAGTGATGAGATCTCTAGCTACGACTAGATCTCCATTTTGCTTTGGCTTGATCTTGTTACTCAGTTGTATGGCTTTGTTTGAGTTGATATACGAGCAGAATATCGTCTTGTTCCAGCCCCTCTACCACTACTCAATGCTCAGGTTGAAGGAATTCTTCAGGAAAAGCTGCTTAAGACAGCCTCAAGGAAGAAGAATCAATGCAGAAATGTTTCACTCTCGTTCCAATATGAGATGTAGTGCTCTTGGGTTACTGAACTTGATGTTTGTTTGTTCCGTTTGCATCTTTCTTCTCAATTGTAGATGCCTTATGGCCAACAAGTAATGAATCGATCCATTTGCTCTAAAAAAAACGAGTTTAAATATTAAATTAACTTCAATATCGTCCAATTATTGCCCATTTTTTTAAATTTCCCAAGCCTTAACTTCTTTTATGTAATATATTTTTTCTAGATCAACCAAATAAATTCATATTTATATCTTCTTAAAAAGGTCAAATAAAAAGGGCCACTGAGGGAGGTGCGAGGATGGAGATAGACGATGTGGAATTGTCACATATTGTTCTTAGAAAGGTGTGGTCACCCATCGGAGCACATACTTCACACTTCAGTCATCCCATCACTTTTTTAGAATTGTCCCCCTTGCAAACCATGGTAGTTGCTCCATGTAGATGACCGATAAAGTAGATGGACTTACTGGTATTTTCCACTTTTTTTGGAATTTATACAATTTTTCAGGATTCTTCATGACTTCATTTTTTTACAATTTTTCTTTTATAAGCCGCTTGCTCTTTTTTACCAGATCATGTACAAGAACACCCGCAACACTAAACCTCCAACCCCCATCTCCCGACAATCCATTGTTATCGTTCAACTATTCTTAATTCTTTTCCTACTTTTTTTTCCCTTAATATGATTGTATATCTAGCGACCTTAATAGTTACATGCTTTGTATCAAAAATCTCCAAATTTAACAAAAAAATCTACGATTTTTCACAGATGTAATAGCCTCCTGAATGTTCAACACGATTAATACGTTGATTGCCGTTTTTTATGACTTTTCACAATTTTTCATGATTTATATGATTTTTCAGATCTTTCCTGACTTTTCACGCTCTTTGAAGTAGTTGCTCTTTTTTTAGAAAAAACTGCGTAAAAACACTATGGATATAAACCAAACTCCAAACCTCCATTCTCCTAACAGTCCATGTTGCATCGTCTCCCCCTTCCTCCCCTTCTTCTCTATGTTGTGTCCGCATCCTCGGCTTAATGCTCTTTTCCAATCAACAAACATGCAATCTTCCTCTTATTTTCATGTTGTTTTATCATTTGCCTCTTATCTGTCATTACCAATACCGTGTATGCTAAATATTTCGTTAAAAAAACTATTCTTTCAGTCGGTCAAAGTTAGATACGCTAAGGAGATCTTTTATGAGCTACACAGGTGTAACATCCCATGATCTGAGACCTCAAATAAAATGATCTTAAAAGGAATAATTGGACTACCCATACCACTAAGGTGGACCTCCTTTTTAGGGAGCCCATCACAAATAACTCTACGGTTAAGCATGCTCAGCTTAGAGTAGTACTAGGAACGGTGACTTATCGAGAAGTTGACTCCGAGTTGTATGTAAGTGAGGACAAAGTACGCAACTGAGGCCAATGGTGGTTTGTGGGGCCATGCATCGTTCTTGAAACTTTATTAGAGCTTTGGTCGGTGGGCTCGGATGTTACAACATGCTTCCTAAAAAGTCCACTTATATACCATCAACAAAGAGCACTCGAGAGCACCGGTCAGGTGTCATTATCTGAGGAGTACTTCTAATTGATGTGTCTTTGAGCCTCTTAGTGGGTTGCGTCTTCAATTGCTTCTCTTCCTCAAAAGTCTGGTTTGTCGGTATGCATTTCTCATTCATCCAAGACATCATCTTCTAAGACAAATCAGGTTCTTGATTTAGATGCAACTATTTACATCACGAGAGTACTTGAGATGTTCACCAATTTACCTATAAGCCCAACCTACTTGGTGTTACCCTTGTAGATGGCTCTGTTGCCTTTATTAAGGGAACTGTAATGGTTTCGCAAAGTTCAAACATATCCATTATGTCTACCTTGTTCATTTCTCATTTTCCTGTATTATTTATTAGCAAAATAACTCGTTCTCTTGAAGCTCTGTCACTTTCTTAACGTATACTTGTGGTAGCAAAACTTGATGGGGAAAGACGACTGACAAACAGTACGAGTTGGATGGATTCTACTACTTGCAGATGTTTCCTGCTACTTGTGTTGCTACTTCTCCTATGGTGGTGCATAGTTGTCTGGGTAATGTGCCTTAAAATAAACTCAAGGTTTTGGTTCCAAGTCTATTCAACCAGAAAAGGTTGCAGTATCAATCATGTCAATCAGGGAAACATACAAGGTCTGTTTTGAAGACCAAAAAGAGTAAAGCTACACAGTCTTTGAGTTTATTGATTCAATATATATGGAGTCCGAGTCATGCTACCAGTGTTTTAAAAAGCGGCCCAGACCCTTGGCCGCTCAGAATGGGCTTTAGGCGGGCAGTCAGGCGGATCTCCATTAAGCGGCCGCTTCAGACCTGCTCAACCCGCTTAAGCGCCCGCCTGAGCACTGCTTTTGGGCGCCCGCCTGAGGCCGCTTAAGTTAAAATCAAGTTCTATGCCCACTTCCTCGTCCCAAAATGAAATATAATCAATTTGTTAGTATGTATCAACATTGTATAACATTATTTAACATGTTAATATAATACTATTGCGCTAAACAACTAAATATGTATCCAAATACTGTACAACAGTTAACTAGTGTATATATTACACTGATTTTGCTTTTTAAAACACAACTTATGTTTATAAATCAAGGTTAGTATGCGTTTCTCATTTTTAATTGAGTTGTACATGCATCAAAATCGTTCCTACTTCATATAAGCTCTGTATGTATGTACTGCTGCATCCATTTACATCTTTATGTACGAACTGCTGTACCTACATTACATATTTATCATTTGTACATACATTGCTGCTTTGCTATGAACTCAACCACTAATATTTACTGATACATTATACTTGTACCTATACATACATTCATACCTTAGTTTTTCTTGTATTGTTATGTGTTCAACTAATGTATTATCTATGTAGATGTACTTTGTAGTTTGCAATACATATAACGGTATAATGTACATATCATGTACTGCCTACTACTGTATAATGCATATTCTATACTATGTAGCATGTACCTCTAAAGCATAACGTATTACATATATCATGTACTGCCTGCTACTATATATTCATATACTATGTAGTATGTACCACTAGTGTATATATATCATCTATGAGCTACTTCTGTATATATTTAATTTAATATATTACTAGTTACTAGATTGAGTATGTTATAATTGAGTTAATTCAGTAATTCTATACTCATCACATGGTTTATATATGTATAATAATATATTATTCATATACATATATGTGTAATTTTCTATAAATTATATATGAATTATATGCTCCCGCTTTTTCAAAAAACGCCCGCTTGAGCGCCCGCCTGGCGCTCAAGCGGCCACGAGGTGCTGTCCGCACGCCTCCCGCTTCCCGCTTTATAAAACATTGCATGCTGCTTTGATATTGGATTATAGGTATATTGTGTTTTTTGTAAATGATTATTCTTGTGCGAAATGGCTTCATTTGATAAAAGAAGGTTAACTTATGTCCATAGGTAAATGTTTTTGTACGGAGGTTGAAACTCAATTAAAAAAAAAATTTCAACCTTCATTCTGATAATAGTAAAGAATATTTCAGCTATTATTGCATTTATTTTACCTCCACCTAGAGCATCACCCACCAATTACCTTGTCCGCAGACACCACAACAAAATAGACTGGCTGAAACAAAGATTCATCATATTATTTAGACTGCTCACACCCTTCTTTTGCATACTCATGCCCCAGTGATTTTTTGAGGGGATGCAGTTGTTCCCACCATCTATCTCATCAACCGCACGCCATCATCCGAATCCAAAACTGTATATCTATTTAGATCGTAAAGTCACTGTACCATGTTCTTCCGAGAATGTTTGGATATATTTGTTTTGTCTGTTGCCTTTGTCTAGGAGTGGAAAGTTGAGTCCGAAGTTCGTCACACATGTTTTCTTAGCTTACTCTCGGGTGCAAAAGGGTTCCAAGAGTATAGTCCAACTTTATGTCGACTCTATGTCTGGTGATGTCAATTCCGTCAACGACATGTCCTTTGATGACAGCTTGATAGTCACTGATATCTCTGGACTCTGGTATTGATGATTCTCATGTCGTGACACCATCTCATCACAATCAGCCTCCTATGAGTTTGGCTTATACTCATTCATTATACATGTTCAAAATAAGGTGGAGGCTAATGAGATGGTTTATTAGACAAAGCCCTACTCCTATATATAGGAGAGGGGAACGCTTAAAAGCGGACTCAAACCCTAATGAGGCAAGTATACTTGTTGCATAAATGTGGAATATATAAGGTAACTGCCAACATTTTTTGTGTGTAGACTCCTAGTGTATGTTGAACCCTTTCAATGGCCTAAGGGTTGGTGGTGCCAAGATATGGATGGTGACCGGCATGGCATAGAAGGGGAATGAAAGGGAGTTGTCACAGATGAGACAGGCATGTTAGAGGTGGAAGGGCGCAAGCTTGGCTAGGTGACTGCTGATGTTGAAGGGCAGAACATAGGGTGTCCAAAGTTGGCGTGTCACAATCTTTGGGAAGAGTTTTTTTTTTTTTTTTGGGGGGGGGGGTTACTTAGGCTGGAGCTCTCGTGAATTGATAGGTGGAAGACACAGATCCAGGATAATTCAACTGTGCTTCATATGGTTGTCCTAATATTTCTTATTTTAAAGGAATGTGAGACATACCATATCCGAAGAAACATCCTTCCATATCACAGAAAAATCACAAAATAAAATTAATACAAAACTGGAAAACAAAGCTAACAATTCTAAAAGTTCTACGAGATTTTTTTACTGGTTAATATATAGTTCTATTTGTTAATTCTTCATCCATTGATAAAATATGCAACCTGCATAACTATGGAATATTTAAGGTAGTTGCCAACACCTTTTGTTTTCCTAGTCAAGTTTTTTTTCTCTTGGCTTTGTAATCTTTAAAGTACTGCTGCACATTTTCTATGTTCATCCTTAGCTTGAAACCTGAGTAAACTTTCAAGTTGAAGTTACATGTATCTCTCAAAGATACTATACTAAATTCCACGATGATTGTATCTGAATGGATTTGTGCAAGTTTTGGAAAGATGACGCTTCTTATATATTAAACCCAAATTAACTGGTTTTACCTTTAAACCAGGTAGTTGGTTTTTTATAGCTACCTCTTTTGATAAACACAATATATTAAATGATGTACATGTGACGAATAAGAGTTTTATCATGTTACTTTTTTCCGCAGATGGTGATGCCAAGATTAGGATGGAGGTGGTTGCTACTACTGTCCTCTTTACCTTCCTTTTTACTACTATTGTTTTACCGCATAACTCCAGAATCCCCAAGGTATCTTTGCTCAAAGGGGAGAATACATGATGCTCATCTTGTCATGGAAAAATTGGCTAGAATGAATCGGTCAGCGCTTCCCCCAGGAAGGCTCATTTCAGACCAGACAATTGAACTAGAAGAAACTAACCCATCAGAAGATGCTCATCTGATTTCTAGTATAAGTATTGAACATAAAGCCAATACTGATACGAATACAAAGTTCAAAACGGGTGGCATCACTGCATGGTCTATTCTTCTATCTAAAGAATTGGCCTTCTCAACTGTGCTCCTTTGGATAGTATTCTTTGGGAATGCGTTTTCTTATTATGGTCTTGTTTTGCTGACTTCTGAGTTAAGCAGTGGGAACACTACTTGTTCGTCCCAAGCTTTACATCCAAGCAGTTATCCAGATGAAAACTTGTACAAAAATGTCTTTATCACTAGCTTTGCTGGTAACTGTTATATTCTACCTTTCTACCATTTATGCATATTTTATTTTTCTAAAACGTTCTGTGAATGCATTTAATAATGCCTGATTTTGGCTCTAATTTCACCAGAGATACCCGGCATTTTGTTACCAGCTGTTATGGTTGATAGGTTGGGCCGCAAGCTTACAATGGCATCAATGTTTTTTGTGAGCTGTGCATTTCTCATGCCTCTGGTATATCAACAGAAAGAGATACTAACTACAAGCTTTCTTTTTGGAGCACGAATATGCATTACTGGAAGCTTCAATGTTGTATACATTTATGCTCCTGAGGTTTGCCTCATTACCTTATTATCTTGCAGTGATGGACTCTGTGGATTTTTTTTCATAGAAGTTCTGGCTAATATCTATTTATGTGCCTATCTAAGGACCTAACAGCGTGCATACATCTTTCGCTTGCCATCTAATCTTTAGTATGTGAAATCTAGTAATGTTAGAAAATAGTTTCCGTATTTATGTATCTCTGTACTATTTCCTTTTCCAGTTGGGTTTATTATGTAAATCTTCCCTCTCTAATAAAGGAGAACCCGCTCTATCCGGGTATCACTTTGACCCAAATCCATTCACATGGTATCGGAGCATATCCGACTGCTGCAACCCTAGCCGCCGCCCCCTCCTTCCGTCCACTCTCCTCCTCCCCTCTCTCTTCCCCCTCTCCGGTTGCATCTTTCGTCACCGCCGCCGCAGGACACCGCCGGCGGTATTCCTCACCGGACAACCAGTCTTCCTCCGATCCGTTAGGGCATGGTGGCCGCCCTTGTTCTATTCCAAAGAGAGGAGTACCCTTCTCATCTTACTTTCCTCTCCACTTAGTCCCCATACGTGGATGAGTGCTTACATCTTTAGGGGTTGCCGATGCGTCATATTCACATCATCAATTGACTAGTGACGACACTAATTCCCATCACCCTCGACACATCTTCTGTGGGTCATCCTCTCTCCGGTGCGTCTTCCTTGAGTTCTTTTTCACCCTTTGACGGAGCCAATTCCCATCAAGGTTTACGTATGCCACCGCTGCACACGACGTGTATCCCAAGCAACATAGTGTGTTGCCATCCAGGTGTCTCTGCTCTGACGACACTTTTCACAAGCTACACGGTGTGTCACAGCTGTTGAAGGGTACACCTCCAAAATCGGACATGGCGTGTCTATTATCGACACAACGTCTGCTCCTGCATCACCTATCGAGACAACGTGTCCTGAATCTGACACGACGTGTCACTACTTGTCAAGAGAGCCTGGTTTCTGTCTCTGACAACTCACACGATGTGTCTAATATTCCACATGGCGTGCAGTCTCCAAACACGACATGTTACATCCTCGCTACAACGTGTTATTTATTCTATCTACTGTTGTTATCTTAATCTCCCAATATGGGAGATGCAAAGCCAACTGCTTCCGCTATAGTCGTCTACAACGAACAATCTCAGATAACTACTGCGAAGCTTAACTCACAGAATTATCTTCTTTGGATGAATGCTATCTACATTGTGCTTGAATTTCCTGAGGTGGAAATTATTGAGTCAGAACCGCCTGATGAAGGTAGCAAAGACTACCCCACTTGGCGGAAAAATAATAGGATGGTGAAATCTTGTCTTTGGAATAGCATGGAGCCCCAGATTGCTTCTAAATTTATGTTCTATTCTACAGCTAAACAAATTTGAGAACCTGCAAAGAAATATTTTTCTCACGAGAAGAATGCTCTTCGTCTTTATACTGTTTATGATTGTCTATTTGAAGAAAAACAAAATAGTACCCTCTTAAGGATTATTTTGGCACTATCCAATCTATTTCTTAAGAAATCAATTTCTATCAGCCACTAACGACTGATGACCAGATGAAAGACCGAGATGATCAAGTAACAACAATGTTTTTATCTGGCATAAATCATGTCTATGTTTCAGCCAGGAGTGTTAATTTGGCCACAGACAAACTACCAAGCCTTGAAGAAGCCTTTGTACGGATTCAACAGTCATCATTTGAGTCTTTTTCTGCTACTCTAGGAGAACACCACATTGAGAATCATGCTTCTCTTGCTGCTGCTGCCGAAGGAATAGGATGGGGTGTTAGACGAGGACGAGGTGTTGGAAATCGTCTAAAATGTACTTTCTGTGGGAAACTTAAACATATAGAAGAAAAATGCTATTCTAAGCATGGTCAACCTCCAATTGGTGCTGCACATTATACTACAAATTCATCAGGAACATTTGCATTTGGAGCTTCTAAACATGTGCAATCAGATGTTACGATCTCCAAGGAGTATGACCGTCTTCTGCAGGCTACTCAACAAGCTTCCCTTGGCGCTTCGGTCAATCAAGTTTTAGATGTAGGTAACCAGGGGACTTCACTTCTTGCCTCTCACCCATCCTCTACATGGGTGGTGGACTCCGGGGCCTTCCAACATATGACGGGTATATGATCTATACTTCTTTCTTCTTATTCGTATATCCCACATTCTTCTGTGACACTTGTTGATGGTTCTGTCAGACAAGTCCAGGCGTGTGGCATCGTACAAGCATCATCTGATTTAATTTTATAGTCTGTACATTATGTAGAAGACTTTCCATTTAACTTAATGTCTATTGCTAAGCTGGTTGGTTCTTTGGAATGCTTGATAATTTTTGGAGACTCTTTCTTTATGTTACAGGCTCCCAGGAGCTGGAAGACGATTGGTGGGGGATCTAGGAAAGGTGATCTCTACTTCTTTGAAGGTGGTCGCCAAGCTTGCCAGAATCCATCCATCCTGTTCAGCTACTCTCCCTTGCAATGACATTGTCGCTATGGACATCCATCCCTACAGAGTCTTTAGAAGCTTGCCCCAGGCTTAGCCTCAATAAAATCGTTAGAATGTTAGTCATGTCAATTAGGCAAGCATCGTTACATTTCTATTCTGAGTCACAATGTGAAACACAAGTGTCCTTTTGATCTTATTCACAGTGATGTTTGGGGTCCTGTTAAAGAGCCAAGTTATAATGGCTTTCGTTATTTTCTGTCTTTCATTGATGATTTCTGCCGCATGACTTGGCTTTACTTACTTAAGTCTCGCGGCGAAGTCTTGTCTGTTATTCAAACTTTTCATCAGTTAAATAAAAATTCAGTTTGATGCTCATATTATGATTCTTCGTACTGATAATGCCCTAGAATATGTTCAAAAAACTGTTTCTACGTCTTGTAATTTTGTTGGCATGATTCACTAGATGACTTGTCCTCATACACCCCAACAAAATGGGGTTGCTAAACGCAAAAACTGCACTTGATGACGCTACTGTTTCAAATGTCTGTGTCGAAGAAATATTGGTCTAATGCTCTTCTCACTGCATGTTTTTTGATTAACCGTCAGTCATCTTCTGTCTTATAAGGGGCTACCCCTTCTCTATTTTACGTCCTGACGAGCAACCTTTTCCTGTTCCTTTTTGTGTGTTTGGATGCAGTGCGTTTGTTTACATGTTTGATCCACGCGTTGGCAAGTTGTCTCCTCACACAGTTCACACTCTCTTTGTGGGATATTCTTCCACATAGAAGGGATACATGTGTTATTGTCCTCGTCTTCGTCGTCTTTTTGTGTCAGCTGACGTTACATTTTATGAGTTTACCCTGTTCTTTAGTGACTCTGTTCAGAGTGAGGGGAAGCACAATCCTGAGAGTGACTACATCTTTGAGCGTGAGAGAAAGCCACCACTTCCTGTGTCGTGTGATGAGAGTGTTATAGATATCACCCCACCACCACCACCGCCGCCTCAACCTTTTCCACTGGTTTACACTAGGGGAGCAGGGCGTCATTAAGAGAATATAGTGTCACCAGTCCAGCAGAATGCCTCCCCATCGTTTGACACTCATGAGGTACCTATTTCTACTGAGAGTTTTCTTGATGCTTCCGTTTTAGATTTACACCTTTCAGTTATAGCTCGGAAAGGTGTCCGGTACTACACTATGGGGACGTTTGTTTAACCGCATTTAGCTGTATTGGATTGCATTTAATGATCCGGCTACAAAAAATCTATGTTTGTTTTAAGGGAGCTGGTAAATAGACATAATCCGGTAGTTTTAAGCGGTGCATAAAAGCTGGATGGGCTCATCCTTTTCAAATTGGCTGGGCGTCGAGATCCAGCGGAATCTTCTCGCTTCTACTACTGCAGCGCAACACAAAAACAGAAGCCCGCGTCTGCTATCCGTAGCAGCGATACAGTTGTACCAAACAAAAACTTCTGTCCTCCAGATTTCCGTAAAATAAAAAAATCATAATACCAAGACTTTGTAGATGCTGCATTCGTAGAAATCCGCTTAAACACGGGAAACCAAACGTGCCCTATATGTCATCCGTTGGCGAATGCTTGTTGCTTGTGTCATCTGTCACCTGCAACCTGCAAGTTTGCTCATCAACTTGACTCTACGACTATTCCTCGTTCTTATACAAAAGCAGCTCGACATGATGGTTGGATCCAAGCTATGGATAGTAAGATGGCAACACTCCATGAGAACTCTACCTGGGACTTGGCGGATCTTCCTCCTGGCAAGTTTGTTGTAGGCTGTAGCTGGGTTTATACGGTGAAACAAAAACCCGATGGATCTATTGATTGCTTGAAGGCTCGTCTGGTGGAAAAGGGGTACACTCAAACACATGACGTCGACTTCTTTGAGACATTTTCTCCAATGGCTCGACTCAATTCTGTGCGGGTTCTTATTTCTGTTGCTATTCATTTTCACTGGCCTCTTCTTCAACTGGACGTCAAAAATGCTTTTCTTCATGGTGATCTGCTTGAAGTGTATATGGAGCAACCTCCCGGGTATGTTGCTCAGGAGGAGTCTCAGAAGGTGTGCAAGTTAAAGAAATCCTTGTATTGTTTGAAGTAGTCACCTCAGTTAGTGCTACACTCATACAGTTTGGGTTCACCCGGTCTTCTACTTGTTAGAAGTAAAAAGGAGATATTAGTCATGTAATAATAGAGATGAGAAGAGAAGAATGAGTATAAGGAGAAGAAGAGAGATGAAGAGCCAAGTCAAGTTAAGAGAGAGAAGAAATTTCTTCTCTCTCTTAACTTGACTTGGCTCTTCATCTCTCCTCTTCTCCTTATACTCATTCTTCTCTTCTCATCTCTATATCTCCCCCGCACACCAACCACAAAGAGACCACAAGAGTGGTTGGGGTGGACAAAGACAAAGATAAACTCCCCTACTTGTGAAAGGGGAGTTTATCTTTGTCTTTGTCCACCCCAACCACTCTTGTGGTCTCTTTGTGGTTGGTGTGCGGGGGAGATAAAGAGATGAGAAGAGAAGAATGAGTATAAGGAGAAGAAGAGAGATGAAGAGCCAAGTCAAGTTAAGAGAGAGAAGAAATTTCTCTCATTCTATGTCATGCATGTTGTCTACAGATTGGAGCTTCTGAGTTGCCATCCACATGTCTTCATCGTCAAGGCAAGAAGATGGTAGTCATGTGGGCTGTCTCCTTTTTGGGTTGGGAAAGACATTGAGCTGGTTAAGATGTTAAAGCCCAAAGAGTTGTCTCCGATTTCTTCAGCTTACAAGCATCGAGAAGGTCAAGATGCTAATTCAAGTTTTGGTTAAAGCTTCAATAGTCTCAGGTCAGACCTGCTAATTCAAAGACATCGAGAAGGTCAAGATGTCAACGTCCAAGGAGAGCAAGCAAATTCAAAGGGGAGTGCAAATGTTGTGCAAAGTCTATCTTCCTTTTCGTCTATGTTTGTATTCTGTCTAAGTCTGTCTTGTCTATGTCCAAGCTGGTCGCGTGATTCTTCCATGCTCCAGCTTGCGGGGGAGTGTTAGAAGTAAAAAGGAGATATTAGTCATGTAATATGGGCTCGTGTCTGTAAGCCCATATAAGTCAGTCCATTAAGTCAGTCAGTCCATCAGGTCTAGGTTGTGTCCTCCTCTCCTATATATAGGAGAGGGTGTCTTGTATCAAAGAAATATACAACATACGTAAAATACATCTTTTAATCTTTCTACACTACTGATAACTCACTATTTGTGTATAAGTCTTCAAGTGACACTATTATTCTAGCTGTCTATGTAGATGATATTGTCATTACCGGTGATGACTCTATTGACATTCTACAACTCAAGAAATGGCTACAAACACAATTTCAGACGAAAGATCTGGGTAATCTTCGGTATTTCCTTGGCATAGAAGTTCTCTGCTCTAAGAAGGGCACAAACCTCTCTCAGCAGACGTATGTCCTTGACCTCCTTGCAGAGACAGACATGACACAGTGCAAACATGTCTTCACGCCTATGGATTATCATACCAAGATTTCTATTTCTGATGAAAGTGATTTTTCTGATCCAACAAAGTATATAAGGATTGTAGGGAAACTGATTTACTTGACAGTTACTCGTCCTAATATTTCTTATGCTGTGGGAGTTGTTAGCCAGTTCATGAGTGCGCCGAAGATGTCACACTGGATGGTAGTCACCCGGATTCTACGTTATATTTAAGGATCACCAGGGAAGGGCCTTACTTTGCAGGACAAAATCTCGCACATACATCCTTGAAACTAGGGCTGTACATCGGTCCAAACCGGACCGAACCGAGACCCGAATAAGCAACATTTTTGGACTAAGGACTGGACCGAACAAGAACCGGTCCAGTCCAGGACCGAACTGGAAAATGTATGGACTAGATTGGGACCGGACTAAAGACCGGACCGACTAAAATTCATGCTAGTTAAAAAATATGAAAGAATCATGTATTGACGTGATTAATAACTTTTTTTAACTACTTTTAGTGAGAAAATATAAAATCACACCTAATATAAGTTATTTGGATGCTTTTGTACTTTCATATGTTTGATATAACAATCCTTGTTCTCATTTTATATGAATATACATTTATTCATAAGCATGCTATGGTAAGTAATTGTATTTTCTTGAACAATTATTTTTGTACAAAAATAGCTTTACATATAATGTTATTAATAGTTATCAAACACGTTGATATGAAACTTAAGCTATCTACTTAACTCCATTACTTCTTGTCATGTCATATTTTAGCAAGTATTTACTTCCAATCTCAGAGTAATAATATTGCTAATAAGTTACATATAACTTATTATTTATACATTTCCCATCATGCACTCCATTCCCAACAACTCTTCATAAACTTTAGCACTAATATAAACATTTATTGTCTTTAATTCATAATAAGAAGAGATTGTTTTACGTTATTCGGTCCAACCGGTCCAGACCGATCTGGACCGGTTTTGGACCGGACCAGACTGAGGACCGGAGTTTTAGAAAATAGAGGACCGAGGACTGAACCGAAATTAAAGTCAGTCTAGGACCGGACTGGACCGAATAGTCGGTCTAGTCCGGTCCATCGGTCTAGACCGATATATGTACAACCCTACTTGAAACTCACTGGATTCACGATGCTGATTGGGTAGGTGATGTTGGAGATAGACACTCTACTTCTGGCTATTGTGTGTTTCTTGGGTCACATTTGGTGGCTTGGAGGAGCAAGAAACAAGAATGTGGTAGCACGTTCCAACACAGAAGCCGAATATCGAGCCATAACACATGCTTGTTGTGAGCTACAATGGGTTATGTCTGTTTTGTCAAAAATGGGAGTGTCTGTTGAGTCACCTATTTCTCTCATTTGTGATAACCAGACAACTATTCATAATGCTAGCAATCCGGTGTTTCATGAGAGGACCAAGCATATTGAAGTGGACTGCCACTTAGTTCGTGATTTAGTGCTCTCCAAGAAGATTCAAACTCCTCATGTTCGGACTGGTCAACAAGTGGCAGATATCTTCACCAAGCCACTTCCATCTTCAGCCTTCTAGCATATGACTTCCAAGCTGGGCATGCATGATGTGTATGCTCTAGCTTGAGGGGGAGCATTAGAAAATGGTTTCCTTATTTATGTATCTCTTTACTATTTCCTTTTCCAGTTGGGTGTATTTTATGTAAATGTTCCCTCTCTATATAATAAAGGAGATCCCGCTCTAGCCGGGTATTGCTTTGACCCAAATCCATTCACAGGGAGGTCGTTGGGCGGAAGCTAGGAGATTAT
Organism: Alisma plantago-aquatica; assembly: GCA_963693085.1. NCBI lineage: Eukaryota > Viridiplantae > Streptophyta > Magnoliopsida > Alismatales > Alismataceae > Alisma > Alisma plantago-aquatica. The sequence continues at coordinate 870,352,587 of OY856409.1, forward strand.
TAGAGCAATCTTTATGTATTTGCTTGATGTTTGCTGCTTTTCAGAATTTCATTGGTCATGAGATTTTTCCACAGATAGATATAATTTCCCGAGCTTTTACTAACAACAAAAGTCACTGCTAACTGCCCGAAATTTATGGCAGAGTCGAAACTTATTAATCGTTTACTTGGGCCAAATTTAGACTGTTTGTGGGCAAAATTGCAAGCAGAGAGAGTTATGAGACAGTGATGGATGATAGAGTGGGATTTTGGAAAATAATCCTGTAGGATTAACCAGGTATAAGGTGCAACATCTCTTCATCTCTGCTCCCATTGTTAAGTGGGGCCATTGCATGAGGTTTTACTCCAATCTACAAAAGAAACTGAATTAAGAATCTATTTCAATGGTTGTTCTAGTATTGGAGGGTATCAGAAGGACGGTTTTGCTCATGAAGCATTTGTTTTGAGATGAAACCCAGCTGGTACTTCTATTGGTGGTTGACTGAACCTTAGGCGCTTCTTTAGAGGGAGGCAATGCCTTTGTTAGTGACGACGTCTATAAATTATTTTCTTTCATGTTGTATCTTGGCTTTTTGTCTTGGCATCCTAGAGGAAAGCCATTTTGGGGTTGGAATATGAACTTTAAAAGTTCTGAATACTAGTGCAGTTACAATCTCATGAGAACATGTTCTTGTTTGACCATTTATGGGGATCCTTACTCAGGTAATGTTGAATTTTCTTAGGGAGCAAAGAAGTTTAAAGGGTTAGGAATTTAACGTGAAGATAATGTGATAGGGAGGATAGACATCTATTTTTTTAAAATGGATGCTCATTAACCTCCCTCAGTGCATAAAGATGAATTAATGATGTTACCAAGGAAGTACATGCTATATGCTCTCTTTACTTTCGAGTTGAGTAGGCATGGCAAAAATTACCGGTTACCAGTAGACTCCCAGTATCCGATCTGCTCCATTCCCGTTTTTCATCATCCATTTGGTAATGGGTGGTGGTGGTATGGTTGGCCAGATAATGCCGTGTAGTGGATTGGGGGATGGAAATCCCAGAACAATTTTTCTAGTTATAAAGGAGCACCTGCAGACCTATGTTTCATCTTTCCAAATGATGGACGAACGTGGCCTGGCTAGAAAATAGTTGAGCTGGCTAGCAGTTTCATCGCGCCGCTGACTGAAAACACGGCACAGTCGCTTAACAATGTTGTTACACGACAAGTTCTCTGTTTGCCATCCACTGTCTGATGGATGGGTTCTTATGGTCACTCAACATTGGGGAGCAGAAATACTGTGAGACAAATGGAGTGAAATATTCTTTTCATATTACGGTGGTATAAACTGGTATTAGAGCGGGTGATAGAAAAATTGCTCCATTGCCATCGCTAGAGTTGAGGTAAGGAGGGCTCTTTGTAACTAGAAGGGTGATGCAGGACATACACAACCTTTATATACTTATGTACAAAGCTAGCACCAAGTTATTTCGTCATCGTTTTGTTTTCTAATTTGCTAGGCTTTATATTTTATCTTGATATTGTATTTGAGTCTTGTGAAGCCTTGTGGTGTACTCCTGCATGGGTAACCACTCAAGTCAGTTAGTTAGTAAACACCAATATAAAAGGCTTTGTACCAGGATTTTGAGGACACACCTTGATGGTTGAGAGTAAATACAAATTCCAATTGCTCTAATTCTGTTTGCAATTCAGTCTTAGTCATTAGAGTAGCTTATAAATGGTATTAGAGTGCCACAACTCTTGGATTACATCAAGGATTATTGCTGCTACAAGTCTGGGAGGCATGGTATAGGGACTGTAATGGGGAGCCCATTTCCCTAAAGCTCAAATGTCCAATCAAATAGTCAGTGTGGACGTACACCTTGAGCCTGGTATTTATATTAGAAGTTGAAACTCTAGTTGTCACAACATTTGCACTAGACACCTAATTAAGAATCAAATAAACTCAAATAAAACTAACAAAGTTGGAATTTAGAAGTCCTTGGCATCACACATAGGTCATGAATTTCAGATAAATGCATAACAAATCCTAAAACACATTGAATAATAAATAAACAAATCAAGCCTAATTGGATGCTTTACTAGACTTTTGGATTTGGGAGTGGCAATTGTCCTGCATTAGAAGGCCTAACCCCTAAACCATGTTGGGGTCCGTACATGTTTCTCTTTGTCTCCTTTGTCATTCTTCCTACTTCACCTCCTCCTACCATCACCCTCTCCTTGCAAAACCACTACATCAACAATCCCTCTTCTCACCATCGTTGCCCTCCCCTTTCCTCACCTACACTCACTCCCCATTCATTTATTGTTATTGCCCTGTTCCCTCATGCACACTGTATCTCACCACTGCAATGCATGATGTCAACCCCTCCCAACTTTTTCCGTTGACCCTGCCATTTGCTTATATACGGCCAACACGACCAATACCCCTCATTACTTTTGCCCTCCCTATTTTCACACTTGTTCCATTGCAACCACTTACTACCACTATCTACTCGTCCCCTCCTCTTTCCCCTGCCTTTATGCAATTCTTTCATTCCCCTTTCCTCATTGTTAATGCAATTCCTAGTACTCCCTCTTGCTACCATCCCCTTTAGCTCCATTGTCCCTCATCCATCACCACCTTCCTCTTGCTTGTAGCTACAATTGCATAACTTGTCCTTGAATATATTTTTAGCAATATGACGCTATATGAACTAAAATTTGGTGGTACTTAGCAAAATTCGATAATATTTGGTGAATTAGGGTGGTATCTGGTTATATACCCATTGGTATACCAAAATAAAGCAACCACATTGATGCACAATTTTGTATGCGTTAAATCGATTTTGAGCAAAAAATATGTCGAGTTCGGAACAATTTCATTCCTTGGATGGCAATGGTTCTAGGCTTATAGCAACCTTGCACAGAGACGTGGTGGAATGAGCGGCTATGGCAATTGCTATTTGATGATTTTGGCATTCACTTTTGTTGTAATATTGCTTGTTGTTACTATTGTTGGTGGTCGCGGGCCTCGCGGCAGTCGTTACTGTGGTTATAGTGGTGACTATGTATCAAGGTTTTAAAAAGCGCGAAGCGGGAAGCGTGCGTACGGGACCTTGTAGCCGATTAATCGCCAGGCGGGCGATTAAGCATGCGTTTTTTAGAAAAGCGGATTTCCAATTCCTATAAACTTTTATGCAAAATTACATACATATGTATATAAATACTATATTTTTGAAATTTCTATACATATCTAAACATTGTACAAGACGATATAAAACACCCAAATAGTTTAGAATACAACTATACAACAACGATTGTATCTATACAATATAGTAAACAATATACTTGTCATAGATAAAGCAGCCTACACATAAAATATTAAGTGTATATACAAGATGAAACAACAATTTTGTATCATGTTTACATAGCTAAACAGTAAATAATAGACCTATCATAGCTAGCTAACAAACATATTGTTACATTTGCACATCATCAAATAGTCATACATTACAGAAGTACATTTAATCAAAGTATGCATTCTAAATTAGATAATAGTTACCTATAATTCACTTGGATACATCACAAAAGTACCATATCATTACAGCTTACATACAAAGTATGCATTCTAAATTAGAACTAAGTATATCATAGAACATTTAATGTATGCTAATTTAATATATTATAGTCAATACTAAATGTGGCATATAATGTACTTAATGTTATATGCTTACAGCAGTTTTTCTGAAAAAAGCGGGAAAAAAGCGGGAAAAAAGGGGAAAAAGCGGGTTAAGCGGGCAAAAAGCGGCCGCTTTTCTCAAATTTGCTTAAGCGCCGCTTATAGTACATTTTAATCGTCCAGCACCTTGTGGCACTTAAGCGGCCGCCTAGAACGATTTTTAAAACATTACTATGTATCCACCGTTGAGTTGTTGAGACCACTGTCAACAACCTCTTCTTTCTAGATGGCTATCCGAGGGAGACAAAGAAGAGAGAGAATACTAAAGAGGGGCCAACATAGGATTACATTGGTTCAACTTTGATAATATATAAGACAAAAAGGTTGTCATGTATTCAATGAAGAGCCCAGATCACCCCCTGTTGTTTCTGATAATTCCAGAAAACGCCTTATAGTATGACTAATCCGAAATAATCCCCAACTAGTCGACCATCGTTAAACAATGTAGTAACTAATGGCTCATATGTGTTTTTTTGTTTATATTAAAACCCTATCACCGCTTTCTCCATTTGTTCTTCTTCTCTTACTATATGAATATAGACAAAGAAAATATACTCAGGTCAATTTGCGTCTGGACAAGTATCCTAGTTACAGCTGAACCGACTCAAGACTCAGAATTTTATGCAAAATGATGAATTGTAACTTGACTTGATTTTATACTGTGTAACCAAGAGTTGTATTCAAGATCTATCATTTTCTTTACTTTTTCAGATTATTATTAGTAAATATTGATGCGCTAATAGGCATGACTAGAATATACAATCTGACCCGACCCAACCCAACCCAAAAATTCAGTTGTTACGTGGGTATTCAGGTTTTAGGTTGCGTCGAGTCAAATTTCGATACACCTACATTTTAAAAATATATTTTGGTCAATATTTTAAACAAAATTGTGAAAGTATTGGACCAAAGCAATTCCCAGCTGGAGTTCAAAGACATGACATCCCCACCACTAGATTTTCAGCCCCCACCACTAGAACTTGTTTCCCTTCTCGACGAGTTCAAAGAGATGACACCCACATACCTTCCTGATGATCTTTCCCCTTTGCGTAATATTCGGCATGAGATTGATTTGATTCCAGGGTCTTCGCTCCCTAATTGACCTCATTAGCGTGTGAACCGTATGAGCATGCTGAATTGAAACTCTAGGTTGATGCCCGCCTCAAAGGATTCATTCGAGAGAGCAAGAGTCCTTGTGCGGTTCCTTCTCTCCTTGCCCCCAAGAAGGATGGTAGGTGGAGAATGTGCTTAGATTGTCGACCCATCAATAATATCATTGTCAAATATCGTTTCCCTATTCCACGCCTTGACGAAATGCCTGATCTATTGACAGGATCCCGCCATTTCTCCAAGATTGATCTCCGTAGAGGTTACCACCAAATCCGTGTTAAGTAGTCTCATGAATGGAAGACTGCCTTCAAAACACCAGATGGATTATATGAGTGGCTGCTCATGCCATTTGGCCTGTCCAACGCACCCAACACCTTCATGAGAGTCATGAACCATGTGTTGCGGACATTCATTGGTAGATTTTTAATAGTATACTTTGATGATATTTTGATTTTTAGTAAGACCAAGGACAAACGCCTAACTCAACTTTGACCTATCTTTAACACACTTCACACTAAGAAATTGTATGTCAATCTAAAGAAGTGCTCTTTTCTTCAAGATAAAGTCCTTTTCCTTGGCTACTTCGTATCCGCTACCGGCATTGAGGCTGACCCTGCAAAGTCAAAGCTATCATTGATTGGCCCCAACCCACTACAATCTATGAACTACACACCTTTCATGGGGTGGCTACTATTTATTGTCACTTTGTTCGAGGATGCAACACCATTATGGCTCCTCTCACTGAGTTAATGAAGTGTGATAAATTAGAGTGGATACCATCCGCCACACGAGCTTTTGAGACTGTCAAAACTAAGTTAACTAAAGCTCCTGTTCTTCGCCTTCTGGATTTCTCACTTCCGTTTGAGGTATCTTGTGATGCTTCCTGTGTTGGCATTGGTGGTGTTTTGAGCCAATAAGGGCACCCTCTTGCCTTTTTCAGTAGAAACTCAACAACGCAAAGTGTAAATACTCCACATATGATAAAGAATTCTATGCTGTTGTGCAATCTCTGCATCATTGGAGGCACTGTCTTCTTCACTAAGAGTTCATCCTCTGGTCTGACCATCAAGCCCTTCACCTCCTGAATTCCCATAAGAATTTAAGTGTTCGTCACGCCAAATGGTGTGAGTTTCTTCAAGAGTACACTTTTGCTCTCAAACACCGCTCTGGTGTTGAGAACAAGGCTGCAAGCATTCTCAGTCGTTGCTTGACCACTCTACAGTCTATGAGCGTTGAAGTTGTAGGCTTCGACCGTATGAAAGATCAATATCCTACCTGTCCTGACTTTGGAATCATACATTCCGACATCCTCAATAGCACACCCGACCAAGCTTCTGATTTTATCTTACGTGCTGGATTTCTCTTTCGTGGCACGCAGTTATGTATCCCTTCCACTTTAGTTCGCGACTTTCTAATTTGGGAATTACATGTTGGTGGCCTTGCTGTTCATTTTGGTAGGGATAAGGCCACTACTCTGATGTTTGATATATTTTATTGGGCTTCCTTACGTCGGGATGTCGCTCGCATCATGTCTCAGTGCCGTACTTGTCAATTGGCAAAAACCAAAAGACAAAATACGGCCTTTACACCAGTCTTCCTATTCCCCATGAGCCTTGAAAGGTAGTTGTGGATTTTATTCTGGGTCTTCCCCGCACTTCACATGGCTACGACTCCGTGTTTGTAGTTGTGGATCGTTTTTCTAAGATGACCCACTTCATTGCCTGTAGTAAGACTTCCGACGCTTCTCGCATTACCCGCCTTTTCTTTAATGAGGTAGTCAAGCTACATGGTCTTCCCACCACCATAGTCTATGACCGTGATGTGAAATTTGTTAGCTACTTTTGGAAGACTTTATGGAAAATCTTTGGCACCAAACTCAAATTCTCTTCTGCATTCCACCTCAAACTGATGGTCAAACTGAGGTGGTTAACAGGAGCTTGGGTAACCTCCTGCGATGTCTTGTGGGTGAACGTTTAGGCAATTGGGACTTATTGCTACCTACTGTTGAATTTTCTTACAACAGTTTTGTTAATCGATCCATAGGAAGAGCCTTTTTGAAGTTGTTAATGGTTACAAGCCCCGCCAGCCTATAGATCTCGTACCTATGTCCAATACTGACCGACCTTCCCACACTGCTGAGACCTTTGCCCAACACATTCATGATTTGCATGCTGAGATTTGCCAAAAACTTACTTTGTCGCATGAAAACTAGAAGCTTTCTGCAGATGCACATCGCATGTTTCAAGAATTTAATGTAGGAGATTATGTGTTAGCGCGTGTGCATCCTGAATGCTACCCCAAAAATACTTTCAAGAAGCTTCATGCCAGAGCGTCAAGACCTTTCCAAATACTTAGTCGATAGGGACCCAATGCTTATGTACTGGATTTGCCAGCAGATTGGGGCATTAGTGCAATATTCAATGTGGAGGATCTTTCTCCTTTTTGTGGTACATTCGAGGCCCCTCCACCACCAGCGATAGGTTCTACAGATCGTTACTGTGTTTCCCCGCCTTCAGTAGCTATACCTCCTCTGCCTTGGCTACCTCAACAGCCGCCTGAGTGCATCAACACCGTCTTGGATGACCAGACCATCCTCACCAAACAGGGCACTGTACTTCATTTCTTGGTTTGCTGGATAGGTCGTTTTTCAGTAGACGCCACATGGATCATCGAGGAGGAATTCCACCGCATTGATGCAGATCTTCTTGAGCTCTATCTCAACACTGACTCGACGGAGTTGAGTCTTTGTACAGCCGAGGGGAATTGATGTAGGATAGGCTCAGCCTTTACACACTTACGAGCGCAGGCGTCGTCGTGTCAGTAATTAGGCTTTTTTCTAGCTTTCGTTATTTTATTATGCCTTTTCTTTACTTTGGACTTTTGTGAAGTCACGTGGTTTAGTCCCACATTGGCTACCACCCTTTTTGTCTTTCTTTTAGAAGCCTATATAAAGACTCTATTGCGTCTTTGTTGAAACACAGTAGATGAATGAGAATTATTTCCTTCATCTTTTAGTTGCTTTTCTTCTTTAGTCCTGTAGATATACATTAACGAGAAACCAAAATAAATATAGTAATAGCTCAAATAAACACAAAACATAGTAAATGAAAAGCATCAAAGACAAAACTCGGTAGTTAATACTGTTGGATCTGAAATAAATTTGCCAAATTGTGTCAAATAGCAATAAACTAAATTTAAATAAATAATAAAGTTTCAGGGAAAGTGTATTATATTTCCTCTTCTATATAAATGGTTATATGCATCGATTTGTACCGATATTTAGATTATATGCAATATAAACACTCTTATTTTATGAACCAATTCCAAAAAATACACTAAATTATACACAAAACCTAGCAAGAGCATATTTTAAAATGGACATTTAGGCTTTTCTATGATCGACGAGAGGGATCTTGTATAGATATTGTGATGTGTTATATTTCAATTCCTTATAAGGATAACAACATTTATATAAATGAAAAGCATCAAAGACAAATCTCGGCAGTTAATACTGTTAGATCTGAAATAAATTTGAGCTTTTGACATATACCAAATTGTGTCAAATAGCAATAAAATAAGTTAATACTGTTAGATCTGAAATAAATTTGAGCTTTTGACATATATCAAATTGTGTCAAATAGCAATAAAATAAATTTAAATAAATAATAAAGTTTCAAGGAAAGTGTATCGTATTTCCCCTTCTATATAGACATATTTTTGGTTACGCATCTATTTGTATCCATATTTAGGTTATATGCAATATAAACACTCTTATTTTATGAACCAATTCCAAAAAATACACAATTATATACAAAACTTAACAAGAGCATATTTAAAATGGACATTTAGGCTTTTCTATGCTTGGCAAGAGGGCTCTTGCATAGATATTGTGATGTGTTATATTTCTATCCCTAATAAGGATAACGACATTTATGTAGATAGGTAGCAACTTCTTTACAGTTCAGTATTTTCTCCTTTCAAGGCTTATATACACATTACGATATCAAGTATTGGTTTATGGGGATTCTGTTGCGTGCAAAGTGGCTCTAGTATAATTAAAAAGGTCTACGGAATCACAATACACCCCTGATAAATTTAAAAAAATCTACAAAAATAAATTGAATACTAGGCTTATATTAAGACAAATAAGAGAATGGACAGTTAGGGTATAAACTGAATTACAAATGGAATATAAATACTTAACACACATATTTATTTGGACCTATAAAAGAACATTTATAGTTGTTTTGAATGACAGATGCATGTTGTTATCAATTGAAGAATTTGAAGAATAGTTTCTAAAATTTGAAGCTCCAATTAGGTTTATTACATGTACGTAACATCTTATGATGGAGAGATATCATATAACTCTGATTTGGATGACATAATATTAAACTTATTATCAATTTGACCGATCATGCCAAAAGGTTATGATGCAGAGTAAGCTCTAGCACATGAAATCACCTACACGCATGTATAATCCCCCTTCCCACCCATTTAGTGTGTTGAAGAGGGGAGCCCATAGGTACATGCCTGCGGCGTGTCTTTGTGCTGATATGTGTGTAGAGTTAAATTTTGAGATGTCTGCAAGGAATGTAAGATTTAGTAATATATCAAACTGAGAAATAATAAATCCAATAACATGTGCAACATGTTTGAAATAACAATCTTTTACAAAACATGTGCTACCACAAAATCGGGGGATCAAGTTTACTCAAACCGGTCTGAAAATTCTTTACCAAACGTGTGCTACCAAAAATCCTAGGTGGCACAAAAAATACGGAAGTTCCGCGGTACAAAACATTCAAAAGGACTTGGTTATTTAAGACAGAGGAGGGCATTCTATTGATCAGAAAACAGGCAGTGGAGACAACATCAACCCAGAAGGGTTTAGGTACATTATAGTGAAACATAAGGGTTCTGGCAATTTCAAGAAGATGCCAATTCTTACGCTCAACAATACCATTCTATTGAGAAGTGTAAGAACGAAATGTTTGATGAATGGTGCCAAGACTTTTATAGAAATAACTGACAGATTGTTGCATAAATTCAAGAGCATTGTCTGTCCTAAAGATCTTGATGGGCTTATTAAATTGAGTCTTAATCTCAACAAAGAATGCAATAATAGTATCAAGAGTATGGGCCCTGTCTTTAAGCAAATACAATCAAGTGGTTCTAGAAAAGTCATTGATAAAGGTCATAAAGTAATGAAAGCCAGCCATATCAATGACAAAATACACCCCCCATAAATCAACATGAACAATTTCAAAGAGATTTTGAAGAGATTCATTTTCTTAGGGAACACCATCGAGTTTACTTTCCAAACTGACAAGTTTCACATTTAAACAAAGTTCAGATACAGTTGGAATCAAATGTTTGAGTTTAGATGTTGATGGATGTCCCAGTCTGTAGTGCCATTGAAATCGTTGAGGAGAGAAGAGCCACATGCTTCAGAGCATCAAGGTAGTATAAGCCGTCTGGTCCCTCATGGCAGAACAAATCTTCATCCTCGTGTAGAGATCCTGAAAGACACATTCATCAGGGTCAAACGTAATAGAACATTGAAGCTGCTTGACAATTTTGCTTGCTGAAAGAAGATTCAGAGGCAAGTGAGGGACATTTAACGTCGATATGAGCAAGAAGTTATTTGTAGTTCGAATATTACCAACCACACGAACTGGGGCTTGAGTGTCATCAACAACAGTTCCAGGCAGAATAGAAGATGAAGCAGTCAAATTAGAGAACAATTTCGAATTGCCAAAAAATATGGGTACAAGCACCAGAGTTGATGACCCATTCGTTTTTACCGTAAGGAGACAAGGATGTAAGAAAGACAGAATCACCATATGAATGAGAGTCGACATTGGAGCCTGGAGTCATTCTTAGAAAAACTTTTCAAATTCAGTTCAGACCCAATCTGTAGAAGCAATGGAGGGTTGGGCCGATGCATCCTCGGTATAGTCAGTAAAAGCTTGATTGACCCATGTGTTGGGTTAGCCATGTTTCACCCAACACCGATCCTCATTGTGATTGTCACGACTGCAGAAGTTGCAATGACGAGGTCTACTAGGAGGGGCGTTGCTCGGTCCAGCGGAGGGCTAACCACGTCCTGGTCCAGTAGGGGGTTGACCACTTCCAGGTCCTGATGGACCAAAACGACCACGTCCTCTACCACGGTCACAACCTTTGCCACGACCAGAGTCGGCAGATGGGACTGCAAGAGCTGATGTCTCTGTGGTTCTAGCAGGCGAAGAAGAAACCGATGGCAAGCACTAGACCCCTTTGAGAACATCACAAAGCTTAGAAAGTGGATCACTAGATAGGATCTGAACCACGACTCCTGCAAAAGAGTCAGGTAGTCTAGTAAGGAACTGTACCAAATGAAGTTCATTCCGCTTCTTTGAACTTCAGTGATATCGGAAGTTAGGGGATGGTAAACTTCAAATTCATCCCACAGAGCACATCATTGATTATAACAATCCTCCACAGATGTATCTTTACAGAATTCCTTTTTAGCCAATTTTTTATAGATTTCAAAACTTTTTTAGGATTTTGTTGGTGTGAGTAAACATGTGCTAATGGAAACCAACGTCACGTCGTCATATGATACCGACATGTGATGAAGGTTGGTGGGAGAGAGCAAGTCCCTCTCAAAGTTTAAGATGAACCGAGGAGTGGTTATTTTATATAGAAAACAATCTTCTAATTATAGGCGACTCAAGACGAGAAGGTCCGCAGATCCTGAAAAAGGTGGAAGGCTTGGCGAGGTGTGAGATTGAAGATAGCAGGTGTCGAGTGTAAGAGGTGGAGAGGGTGGTGAAGATGGCTAACTAGTGACGGGTGGTGGAGATAGTTGGCTGTGTGGAGATGGCTGTAGGCAGAATGGGGATCAGGGGTTGGCGGCCTGGATATTAGGGGTGGGCGTGGATGGTTGCTGGTGGAGAAAATAGGCTAGCGACAGGGGAAAGGAGAAGGGGCGGCGGGGGAAACATGGGCGGTGTTGTGGAGGCAGTGGGATGGCGGAGGAGGTACAACGGCAAATGGGCTGTGGGTGTGGTCGTTGTGGGTGGAGGGGCTAGAGAAGGTGGGGTGGGGGGACAACGACAATATTGCAGGTTGCGGGTGGGAGAAGGGCTGCGAGTGAAGAGGGGGTTGCAGGCGGAGGATGGGGGTGGAGGCTGTAGGTGAACGAGCTGAAGAAAGTGTGGAGGAGAACTCCTGGGAGAGGAAGGTCGGTGGGCGGAGGGAAAGGAAGAAGATGGCAACTAAGAGAAATGAAAGGGAGGCTTTAGGGTAGGGGGAGGAACCACTCTGATACCATGAGAAATAATAGAAATGTTCTAATATTTAGATAGCAAATACAAGCATAGGCACCCTCCTTATATTGGATAGGAGGATTCCCTCATTACAGAGTTCACCAATTTGGGATAGAAGACAAGACACTAAAGCAAGCACAAAATAAATATATAAAATATAAATAAAATATATTAATACAAACAATTACATTTTAGTATCTAATAACTGCAGTAAAATTTTACTCTGTTATATTAAGCGAGCACAAGAATAAAATCACACAAATTTTATATTTTATTTGCCGAGTGTGAGTACTCTCTTTCTACGTGTCTTCTGGCCATGTTATTTACATGTGTAATGCAATAACATGCTTGCCACCTATCACGTTCTGGAAAATCCTCATAAGGGGTGGAACCCTCCTCATTGGGACTTCAATGTGAGAGTGCTTTTACCTACTATTTTAATCATTTTTGCAACTGATAAACTATCCAAGTTCTATTCAACTTGTACAAAAGTATTCTTGAAGAAAAGACAAACATTCTCGTGGTAGGATATATATATATATATATATATATATATATATATATATATATATATATATATATATATAGAGAGAGAGAGAGAGAGAGAGAGAGAGAGAGAGAGAGAGCCAGGCTAGAATACACTCGAGTGTATCCGGAGCGGAATACACTCAAGTAGTTTTTCATGATGCAATATTGTTTTTGAAAATCTAATCCGTTGATCTTCTTAAACATCTCGTGAACAACTCATACGCAAAATTTGAGCACATTTGGATATGTATAGCTCATGTTATGAAGACCGCAAAAATTATGCATTTCAAATTAGTTTCTCGCGTCGATTTTGTTTCCCTTGGATGAGTGACTTACACTCATCCAAATGGGCTCAAAATTTGTATGTAGCCTAGTTATAGTATGACAGTGAAGATCAACGGTTTACATTTTGCAAAAAATAGTCTTGATATGCAAACACAGTTGAGTGTATTCGTGCGATCCGTACACTCGAGTGTATTCTAGCCTGAGCTATACATATCCAAATGTGCTCAAATTTTGCGTATGAGTTGTTCACGAGATGTTTAAGAAGATCAACGGATTAGATTTTAAAAAAAATATTGCATAATGAAAAACTACTTGAGTGTATTCCGCTCCGGATACACTCGAGTGTATTCTAGCCTGACTCTCTCTCTCTCTCTCTCTATATATATATATATATTCTTGGGAAAGGTTGATCATCAAATTGGTGGGATGGATGAATGAGAGTCGTGAGACAGATAACTGACTCAATAACCGGGACTAGTGGATGTTAAACATTGATATGCGGTTGTAATCATCCTGCGACTGAGCCAATACAGAATATTGGCTCTTTATGGTTAGTCTTATATGGACAATTTGTAGTGTTTACCTAGAGTCGTGAGACAGATAACTGGCTCAATAACCGGGACTAATGGATGCTAAACATTGATATGCGGTTGTAATCATCCTGCGACTGAGCCAATACAGAATATTGGCTCTTTATGGCTAGTCTTATATGGACAATTTGTAGTGTTTACCTAGAATCTGTAGTAGTATTATTCTTGGTCGATTTCCTGTCTATGCTGTACATATATACTGTGTCTTGGATGATGCAATAAAAGTGATTGGGATGGTTTTCTATGTATTCTAAAACCTAATTATTTGCAATTTTACATGTCAGTCCTCTTCATATTCGGAGTATAATAATGCAAATGTTAAACTCTCCAGATTTACCCAACAACAGTGAGAACAACAGGGGTTGGAGTTGCAAGCTCTGTTGGACGGCTAGGAGGGATTATCTGTCCTCTAGTGGCAGTCGGCCTTCTTCATAGTTGCCATCAGACAACTGCTATTATACTGTTTGAGCTGGTTATGCTGTTGGCAGGGATAGCCGTTTTATTGTTCCCCTTGGAAACCAAGGGGCGGAATTTAAGTGACACAGTTTCCACAGATTCTACTCTATAATTTGTACATCCTGAACCACACAGGGCATGCCTCGGCTTTTGTTGTGATGATAATGAAAGCAGAAGGGTGTGACCGCTAACAAATAGTAGGAACTATTTTCTTGTAATTGTAACAAAGATGAAAGGTGGGATAATTCTTTGCCTACAGAGCAGCTGTCCTGTATGCGTGAGGCACTTCATGTGGCCATGACCATGTGTATATGTAAACATTTTTGTAGAAATTGTAAAATATATATCCAGTGATATGTAATGCAGCTCTTTTTGTATTTCGAAAAGTGTTATATGTCGTCATAGAAGGAATTTTATTTTATTTTATTTACATTGGCATAGCATCAAATTAAAAATGTTTCACATACGGAACATGTAATCAATACACTTCGCATAACGAGTAAGTCACAATGCACTTTTACTAAACTATTTTTATTTGTGTAACACATGGTAATTGCATATATCCCACCTTGTGTGGGTATAAATACACGTGAAACTTTTGCAAAAATAGAAACTAGTTTATTTCCGTACTACAGGGTAGTTCAAATCATCCTTGTGAGGGCATAAATGCTGAAAATCATTATTCTTACTCGTGCTAATAAGGACGTAATGTTTTGCTTGTTATAAGAGGTATCAAGACATATGTTGGGTGGCCTATAAATTTTTTGTCACTCATTGCAGTAGGGACCTCTAGAATTGTGTCTCACATAATGTACCTCCATATACAAAGAAGCACGACCAACGCGCGTCTGCACACAGATTCGAAACCTAAAGCGAGCTGAAACTATGTTGTCTGAGCCACTTGTGAAAAACTAGCTACGTCTTTAGTCAATGAGAATATCAAGAATAAAGTGACGGAGGCCTGCTAAATAGTTTTCATCTATGTAGGCATGTCGGATTTGTTTTGGAAAATGCTGAGCAATTGCGTTTCGAAAAGTGATTATCAAGTAGGAAACCCACTTTGAACGACTGAATTTTTATCAATTCAAATCTTTCAAAGCTATTACAAGGACATCAACCAAGATCCCGTTTTCTTAAGCATGGCTCGCACAGAGAGCAAGCATTTGCAGGAAAGGAGTCTGCAGCGCAATTGGCGGTGCATGGACTGTAGCTGATGTTGGTTGAAGGATTGCAGCTTGGAAGACAAATATGCGTGGAGTGTAGCTGATGTTGGTTGAAGGATTGCAGTTTGCAAGACAATATGAAATGTCTTTCACTAACATGTCTATGTTTAGTTCCTGTCATGACGCCCTTCTTTAATTGCCGTCCAAGTTGTAGACAATCCATTTCCATTTGAACAACATTCGGATTCACTCTGACACTTGTTAGAATAAAACAGAACATGGAAGACATTCCGGTCGTATATGTAATTGTGGGCCTTAATTTTGTACAGTCTAGCTAGGCCCAATATGATACATGTAAAGTAAACTGATATAAAAGGACTCTGAACAATAGCCTATAAAAATGGTCATATCGTACCGTGTTAGGGGTGCATGACTCTCCATTTTTTGTTTCTTTCTTAGTCTAGTTTCAAACATGGTATCAGAGCTTCTCTGGGGTGACAACGACGCTCCTTCGACGCCAAAATCTAAGGTGTCGTGAAGAAGACACACCACACAAAATTCCTCTTCTCTTCTCCTCTCTAAGATCCACTTTCAAAGATCCACTTTCAAATCCCTACTTCTCGTGCTCTAATCCAACTCCTCAATCTCATAGATCATCATCTTCTTTGCCCGACTATAAAAACTATTGTTGCTTCTTTCTTCATCATCCATGATAGAGTGATTCAACCTTTCCTCATCTTGTTGCCATGATACCAAATCGAGATCTGATGTTTCTGCATCATCTTCTACCTCTGTTGCTTTTTCCTCTCTCTCATGACATCTCTGTTTCTTTTACTGCTCGTGGTTTACTTCTACCTCGAACATATCGTTGTATCTCATTATTGACGGGGTCAAACTATCTAAAGGCTTATCTTGTGTAAAGAGGTTTCTTATCTTTTTTGTTCTCTACTACTCATTTCGATGAATCGAGAGATTTTGCTTCATCCTTAGCAAGTTTGGCATCAACTATCTACCCCTATCCAGCGGGGCTGGATGTCTTGATCTTCCTGTCTTTGAAGTTAAATCTAAATAACTTCCTTCTATGATAATCACAAGAAAAGACCATGGATGAATCGTACTGCATGGAAGGCTTCCTCGATTGATGAGAACCAACATCGCCTCTTCTAGTTCCTAATGCATATGGAATACTAGATTTGAATCCAAGACACATAGTGTGGATGCAGACTGAGGATTGCTCAAAGGATGGATTTCTAATTTCGTAACAGAAATTGTGATGGGAGAAATCATCGATTGTTCAACTTCACATGAGATATGGTCTGTCCTAAATAAGAAATTTGTTGAATCCTCTCAATCGAGTGAATCTAAACTGAAATCTTAGTTAAAAAAATTCTTCAAAGGATCTAATTCTCAGCCAATACCTAAGGAAGTTTAAGTCCATATGTGACCAGTTAAATGCAATTTGTTATGTTGTTAGTGATCAGGAAAAGGCATTTCCTCTACTAAATGGTTTATATAACACTGATTATGAGGGCTTTGTTGTGTCTATGCTTAAGCCTCCAATTCATTTTTATGCTGATCTAATTTCTTTAGTACAAAATTTCAGAAGATGGAAAGCATGACGACCTAATGTTTCTCAACCAGTTGTTCTACACAAGTAAATCTGGATCTAACACACAAGTGAATGATAATAGACAACAATTATACAAACAATCAAGCACAGAAAGTTCTATGGTAGGGGAAGGTCTTCTAGTAGATGGAGGTATATATCAAAACAAAGCTATGCTCAAGGCATCCTAGGAAGTGGTCCTGGCGAGAGAACACTTTTCAGTTTAGCTCAGAAGGTCATGGATTCACTCAACCTACACATCAAGCAAGTGGAAATTTGGACAATTCTCACAACTACACGAAATAGAGAATCCTTGTTTTGCCATATCTATGGGAAATGGGGACATAATGCACTAAGTGCTAGCGTAGGTATGCTAATACCTATCAAAATCCTATTGTACCACAAACACCTACTGAAATTGCAAGTGCTGCACTAACTATTTTTAAGACCCCATGAAGAAAACTTGATAGAGTGGCATATTGACTCAGGGGCTAAAGATCATGTAGCTCAAACCTCATGTATGTTACATAATTTACAAGATTACAAAGGGCCTGATTCTATTATGGTGGGGAATGGTAACTTTCTCCCAATTACACATTCTAGATATAGGATACTGGGTAATATGAGTGTTATCCCTCTTAAAGAGGTTCTGGTTGTACCACAAACTAAACATAACTTATTAAATGTTTCTAAATTGATCTCTTTGTTTTCTTTTTATGTGATCTTTACTAACAAAATGCTGCTTGTTAAGGACATCAAGACACATCAAACACTGGACAAAGGAGACATAACCAGGGAACGTATCTTATTTCAAGATCTACACCAAAAATTATCTTTTCCAACGAATTCAATAAAGTTGTAAGTGTTGTGTGGCACACGATGCTAGGCCATCCAGATAAAGTTGTTCTTCAACACCTTCTTCAAGAAAAATATATTACTACCTCTCTCAATATGATAGTATATGTAATAGATGCGAGCTTAGTAAAAGTAGACACATCCATGTTTCTAAACACATAAGGTCACTACAATATTTCCAAATTATGCATTGTGATGTTTGGGGAAAACCACATGTGCCTTCCTATTACAATTTTCTTTATTATGTATTACTCACTAATGACTACTCTCAGTTTAGTTGGATCTTTTCTATGAAGAACAAAAATGATTTTTACTCTATATTTTTTCCTTTTACAAGATGGTTTTGAATCAATTTAATACTACTATCAAACTCTTCAAAGGGATGTAGGTGGAGAGTTTGTGAATCACCTAGTTCAGTAGTTTCTTAGTGACAAGGGATATGTTCATGAAATGTCTTATCGTCATGACCTATTTCAGAACAATGTTGTTAAAATAAAACATAGTCATGCAACATAGCTTGGTCTAGTAATGATGTATGAGGCATGTTTACTACAAAAAATATGGGCAGAGGTTTTTTCCACTATTGTTTATCTAATAACTTGTCTTCCTACACCTATGTTAGACATGAAGACACCTTTTGAATTTATGTTCAACAAATCACTAGCCTATGCAGACTAAGTAGGCATATTTCGTTTAATGGAGCAACAATCCATGTGTATTGGTCTCTACTTCAAAATCAAGGAAGTTGTGAGCATTTCCAAGATTATTTAGAGAGAACTTAGTTTGTAATTGGTTAACATATTTTAGAAGAAGAGAGTGTAAATTTCCAATGATTAGTATTTCATTAACCTATAAAAGGAGATAAATCAAATTTCAATCTAAGTTGTAAATAAATAAAGATGTGTCTTCAATGCCAAAACAAAACCAAATTCAAGTATATATAGGCTTTATTTTATTGTACCAAGCTTGAGGAGCTTGTTTTGATCCATATAGATCTTTATGGGGCTTGCAAATGTAATTTGGCTTAGATTTATCAATGTATCCAGGTGGTTTCCCCATGTATAATAAAATATGGAGTGTTCTATTCAAGAAATCATTGCATATAACCAATTGTTGAACATTCCATCGTTTGGATATTGATATAGAAAGAATGATTTTAATGGTTGGTGACTTGACCATTGGGTTGAAGGTTTCAACAGTGTCTATCACTTCCTTTATATGAAATCCTATATCCACTCATATTGCTTTTAATCTTTCCAAAGTTCCACTAGATTTGAACTTTGATTTGATCACCCATTAACAACCTATGACATTTAAACTTGAATATTTCTCAACAAAAGATGAGGTTTCATTATTGCGGAGAATTGTACGTTCATCAACCATAGACCATCTCCACACATCATGTAAAAAAGAGCTTATGACAGTCATTGAATTAGCAATGTTTAGGGAGGTGTTTAAAGCATATCGTGGATTTGGTTTAACTATGCCACATCTATTTCATGTGACCATCATGTGTGTGTTCATTTGTAACACAATAGTTTGGCATATGTCAAGTTCTTATATAGTATTAACAGGTGCAATTGAAACAACCTTTGTATTTGAGTTACCAGAATCAGTGACATATCAGTCTACAAGTGCTTCAACAGAAGTTTCTAGGAGTAACACATGAATATTTTGTATTTATTTATTTGTTGTTCCAATAGGAGACTCACTTTACAAGATTTGAGGTTGGTCTAGTGAGTGTCTGTCTGATGAATATGATACTATTGGTACTATGTATGGCAATAATTGAAGATGTAGTTGTTGAGTCAGAGACATCATTTACATTTTGTACAAGATTAACATTTAAAGCTGAATCAAGTGTGGTGTCTTTTGCATTTGGGAAGTTAGCATTCGAAAGTGAATCAGGTATAGTACCATTTGTATTTGAGAAGCTTCTAGTAGTTATAAAAGTGGAATAGGATAGATGGTCTTCTTGGAAAGTAATTAATTGAATTGTCCTCAAAAGGAAACATGTATTCATTAAAGACCACATGCTTAGAAATATAAAGTCATTTAGAAGGGATGTGCATGCATTTTCACCCTTTGCGTTGTGAGATATTACCCAAAAAGACATAGGATTGTGACTGTGGTTCTAACTTGTTAGATGTGTAATTTCTCAAATAAGGAAATCATTAAGTAATGAGAAAACATGTTGCACTGCAAGCATGTCTCTACACCTATGAAAACTTCTTTTCTTTGTGATTATATGCCACAACAAGGAACAAGTTTACTTCATTGTACAAAGTATCAAAGGATAGTGGGTTCACTATACTATCTCACTCTCACACTTGATATAACATATGGTGTAAACCTAGCTTGTTAGTTTGGTCACTGTCCTACAACAATGCATCTGGCTCTAGTAAAATACTTTTAAGTTATGTGAAAGGAACTATTTATATGGGGCTTCATATCTACAAAGATGATCAATTGACTATTACAATCTTTTGTGATACTGATTGGGCGCGATGCCCGTTAACATGGAGGAGCAAGTGGCTTCTACATTTTCTTGAGTAGAACATAAGTTTCTTGGTCATCCAAGAAACAACTGTCTCCATGTCTAGTATAGAATTAGAATATCACTCACTTTCTCTCAACTATTGAGCTCACATGGTTTAGACAACTTCTTAAAGAACTCTATGTTCCACAGTTCCAACCACCTGTTCTTTTCTATAAAAATATCAACACATTATATCTCACTATGAATCTGATGTTGGATGCTCGCACCAAACACATTGAGCTAGACTATCATTTTATTAGAGAGAAAGTGGTACTTAGACATATACTTACAAAATTTGCTTCTTTAGAAGATTAGTTAGCTGGTATGTTTACTAAGGCTTTGTCCAAAGAAGTGTTCTACCATATTCTCAGGTTGGATCTTCAATTATCTCATACAAAGCTTGCAGGGAGCTGTCAGAATATAAAAGAGCATGGAAGACATCCTGGTTGTATATGTAATTGTGGGCCTTAATATGTATAGTCTAGCTAGGCCCAATACAATACATATGATACATGTAAATTAAATTGATGTAAAAGGACTCTAGATATTAACCTATGTGAACTTGTCACAATGCATTGCATTAGGTGTGTGGGACTCTCCATCTTTCAGTTCTTCCTTGGCTATTTTCAAATAACACCCAATGCATAAAATATTGGATTGCGAGGCAATCTGCCATGATTGTAGAAGTGCAAATGAAGGTGGCAACTTGGTATGTGGACATAACTTATTCACCACTATTTCTCATGACACCTTTGAGACTTCCAGGTAGTGGCTTAGTCCATCTTGTGTACATGTTGGTCTTCAAAGTCATCGATAGTGGTGGCTTCTAGGGATTAGGTTACTATCTCATCGGTTCTGTTATCAGGACTGTTAGAGTTTTGTAGTATCCTAATAGTTAAACACTAGGTTTTGATGCATTGAGACTGGGCTACTGATACCAATTAGCTCTATCTTGAGGTTTCTTAATTCTAAATGTCCACAAGACACACATCAAGTTCATTGCTTCTTCCATGAGCTATTGATCATCTTTGATGAGTCCAATTTGAGAAGTTCATACATGGTGGTTGTCGTGTCATCAAGTAGTGAAAGACAATCTATTGCATGCCCATACTTGTTAGGTGTAGCTGCATGTGAAGATGGCATGGATGATAACTTCCATGTACTGCTTGCATCATTGATATGTATCATTCTCCATGATGTGCCTATGTTTCGGCTTATCCTTAGTGGGGAGGATGCTTTCATAGGTCTCCATATGAAATGTGTGAACTTTAGAGGCTACTATTTTTTCCACTCACTCTAATCATTTCTCGATACTACTGTCTCCCTATTCCTTGCAAATTTGTATGGTGATAATTAATCAGACAATGGATTCCCCTTCTCGTTTTCTCTCTAGAATAGCATGTCTTCATCCTCTTCTACTTGCAACTGGATTTTTATGATCCTAGTAGGAATTTGAGAAGGGAATCTTGTGTGTACTGCCTCTCTGTCCCACTATCTTTCTTAACAATCAATCAAGCTATTGCTATGCTTTGGTATTTAATCTTGTTGCTCTAAGTGTCTGCTTGTGATCCCTAAGATCTCATATCCACCTATCTTCTAGGGTCCTCACCTTTGTTATTCTCCACCTCAATCATTTTGAGAATAGTTTTTTAGATCCTTGTATGTTGCGCTAAGTATAGTTGGGGCTTCCTCCTACTTGATCATTGTGGAAGTTACATTTCTTGTGGTATCTGACACCTTATACCCTACTGATCAAGGAGCCTGGTTTAGTCATGAATCTCCATATTTTTCTTGGATATAATTTCTTGGTTAAAGATCTTCAAGTCACTGGTGTTGTTCCTCATAGTGACTTCAGTCCTCAATGAAATTTGGGCCTTAGCCATTGTATCTTCCTTTCACCGTCTATAGATTTTGAAATCATCCCATTTATTTTATCAAGAGGACAATATGGATGTTTGAGCATGCTCATGACATATGTAAGAGTTGTGCATAGGAAATGATTGGATCACTGCTTTAATAAGTACCTCTTTCCCGGGCCTGGATAAAAACTTCTCCTTTCATCCTTTATAACGTCTTTGAATTTTTCTCCTTTGGAAAACCAAAGAATATCTTCTGCGCTCTTTCAATGGCCATTGGTAGACCATGGTACTTGGAATGTATGTCCAACTCCTCTACTTTGATTAAGTTATTTATTGAATTTCTTCTTCATATAGTGACATTCCTATTAAACGAGGCTTCTAATTTTATATGGTTAATTTTCTACCCTGATGATTTCTCATACTAGCTTATGACATCATTTAAGTAGGATTACTCTATAGTTTTCTCCCTTGTGCAATATGCTATCTCATGCAAAAAAAAGATAAAAATATGTGGAGCCTAATTTCTCACCCTTGATCCGTGTATATTCCCTTCATGTGAAGCTTTTTAAAGAGAAAAAGAGAGAGCCTTAGGGAAAAAAAGGGAAGAAATAGAGGAAGATTGGATCACTTTGGCACAATCCTCTTGTTGGATTTATAGACCCCCTCCTTACCCCATGGATGATGATTGAGTATGAAATGTTGGAACTACAGTCTAAAACCTTGACCATCCATAGATCCAACTATTGACTTGAGAGTTATACATTATCTATAGAATTCAAATTCACCTTTAGAATTTAGTAGTAAATTGATATAATTTGAACGTCTAACTATTCTTGTGCAAGTTTTGAAGCTCTATTCACCCCCTCTAGATCCCTAGATCTAATAAGTGGTATCAGAGCAAAGATCTTCTCCAACAACTCTCCTATGAGACAAGAAGATGGGTGAGAACCTACTTCATTTCCTAAACCTAGAGGGAGGCTTCTCCATGCCCCCTCTGTCTTCAATGGAACCAACTTCCTCTAATGGAAGCCGCAGATGCAATTTTACATTCAAGGAATGAATTTTGACATGTGGAAAGTGATGATTGCACCCTACAAGGAGCCGGACAAAGTTGTATCTAATTGGGATGAAGTAGGTGTAAAGATGGCGCAACTCAATGCCAAAGCTATTAGCATCCTCTATGATGCCCTCACTCCTTTTGAGTTCAACCAATTCAGCCACATCTCCTCATGGGACACAACCCATGAGATATGGCACAAGTTGCGCATCACTTATGAAGACACAAAGCAAGTGAAGGAGGCAAATATATACACATTGAACAACCTCCTAGAGAACATCATCATCAATGACCTTGCTGCCTTGGGACATACTTTGAATAGAGGAGCCATCAACTCAAAGATTCTAAGGTATCTTCCAAAGAGATGGGAGTCAAATATGACCTTCATTGAAGAAGTTAGAAGTTTTGGTGATCTTCCAACCAAAGAGCTTATTGGTAACCTACAAGCTCATGAGCCAAGACTTGACAAGCAAGAAGAACAAGCAAAGCAAGAAGAAAAGGAGTCAAGAAAGATCAAAGACAATGCTTTCAGGGCTCAAGTGGAAGCGCTTATTTTTCAACAAAAACTTACTTGCCAGACCTTTCCCTCCTCCTCTAGTAAAGATGGTGGCCCTAGTGAGCATGAAGATAATTTCTCCAAGGGAAAGCACTTCAAAGGAAATCCATCTTCCTCATCTACTCCAAAGTGCTACAAGTGTGGCAAAAAAGGACACTACAAGAGTGAATGTCCTAAGCCTATAAAGTCACACCGCAAGAGCAACTCCAAGAAGGAGGAAGACTACAAGAAAGATAGCTAATACAAGAGGAAGGACAAAAATTAGAGGGGGAAAAAGATGCAACTCATGCCGCTTGGGAAGGACCATCCTCTAGTGGCTCAAGCTTCGATGAAGATGGAGAATACCACCTTACACTCATAGCCTCCACAGGTGAAGACATTGGTGAGGTAAGTGAGGTAAGTTTGTATGAGTTGGATAAAGAAACTCTTATTGATATGCTTAATGCTACCCGTTCTTATTCTGAATGTAAATCTAAAAAGAAGAGATTGGGTAAAATTATTAATGATTTGTATGCTAAGCTTGATATTTTTGAGCAAAATAAGAAAGTTCATATTGAGAGCATTGATTCTTTGCAAGGCCAATTTCTTGATCTTAAGCTCCAATAAAATGGGGTTGAAGTTGAGAATGAGATCTACCTTAAAAATATCACTAGTCTTAAGGAAGAGAACAAAAAGTGCCTTGATGAGCTTGAGTTGCTTAAAATTGAAAATATTGAACTTAAGCTTATTAGTGATGCTTGTAGGGATAAAAGAGATATTTATCTTAAAGAAATTCAATTGCTTAAAACTAAAAATGCTAAGCTTCTTGCTCAATTGAATGATTGATCTTCTAGACCTATCTTTCCTAGAAAGGATGTTGCTTCTGTTACTCTTGAGAAAAATTCTTATTTAACTAAAGCCCTCTGTCTTGAGGTTGACCTTTTACATGCTCAAGATAATCTTACTAGTTTGTCTGCTACAATTATCTCTCTTACTGATGACAATCATAGACTTAGAGCCTCTCTGTAGAAATTCCTCAAAGGGAAGAACTCCCTAAATGAAATCCTTGATCACTCTACCAAACAAAGTGGTACTAGTGGTTTGAGATTTGTAGGGGGATCTCCAAAGGGCAAGAGTAAGGCAAAAGGTAAGAACAAGAGTAAGGAACCTCCTTTCTTCCATGAAGAGTCTTCTGGCTCAAAGAACCCTATGATTTGTTCTCATTGCAAAAGTGATGATCACTATTCTACTTATTGTCCATACAAGCCTAAGGGGACCAACCTAAAGATGAAGTGGGTCCCCAAGCTAACACTGGATCCTAAAGTTTGAGTTGGAAACTGACATTCTCCTTTTTTACAGGAAAAAGGAAGATGGATTGTTGATAATGGTTGATCAAAGCACATGACAGGTGATATAAGTCATTTCAATAATTTCACAAAGAAGAAAGGAGGATCAGTTACTTTTAGGGACAACAAGAAAGGTAAAGTAAAAGGTGGAGGTGATGTAGGTGAATCCTTATGTATCAAGAATATTCTCTTTGTGGGTGGCCTACATCACAATTTAATAAGTGTTAGTCAATTATGTGATAATGGTTAACTTGTGTTTTTTACTTATTTTGACTTCTTGCTCCTAGATTTCCTCACTTATAATGTTGTATATAAGGGAATTAGGAATGGTAGTCTTTATGTAATTGTGCTTAATTCTATTAAGCCTATTGTTGGTAGATGCCTTGTTGTCAATTCAAATGATATTTCTCTTTGGCATTGTTGACTAGGTCATGTAAATATGCATAAAATGAAGAAGTTGAGCAAAAAGGACTTGGTCAAGGGACTTCCCAAATTGAATTTTGAAAAGGATGAGGAAGGCCAATCTTGTACACAAGGAAAACAAACCAAGTCCTCCTTCAAATCCAAAGGAGTCCATAGTACCAAGATATCTCTTGAACCTCTCCATATTGATCTATTTGGACCTCTGAGAACTCAATTGCTTCGTGGTTTCAAGTATTGTCTTGTTATTGTCAATGATTTTTCTAAATATACTTGGACTTTCTTTCTTGTTTCAAAGAGCAACACTCTTGATGTTTTGTCTAGCTTTTGCAAATGAGTTGAAAATGAATCTTCTTGTCACATTATTTCTATCTATAGTGATCATGGGGGAGAATTTGAAAATGATATGTTTGAACGGTTTTGTGAAGAGTCCGGATATGCACATAACTTTTCTTCACCTCGAAGATCTCAACAAAATAGGATTGTAGAGAGGAAGAACATGTCACTACAGGAAATGACTAGGACCATGCTTCTAAAGTATGACACTCCAATGAAGTTTTGGTCCAAAGCCGTTAGTACTTCATGTTTTGTGCAAAACTGGGTTTCCACACATCCCTCTTTGAAGAAACCCCCCTATGAGCTATGGTGTGGTAGGAAGCCTTCCATCAAGTATTTTCACATTTTTGGGTGTCTTTATTTTGTTTTGAACACAAAAGATTCTCTTGACAAGTTTGATCTGAAACTGTACAAGACTTTCTTTCTTGGCTATAACACTACTAGCAAGGCTTATAGAGTGTATAATGTTGATCTATCTAAAGTATAAGAATCTATTAATATCAAATTTATTGAGACTAACCCCTCTATTTCCAAGGATGTTGCTAATGATGATGTTGCGGATGAAGTAATTCCTACCGTAAAAGAACTCAACATCACTCAAAAGGGAAAAGAGGTGGCCACTCAAGAAGAAGATATAGATGAAGAAAAGAAGGATCCAACCCCCCTCTTTGCAAAGAATCATCCTAAAGAGCTCATCATAGCTGACCCCTTTGAAAGAGTGAAGAGACGATCTTCCTACAACAAAGAACAAGCCAACAACACCTTCATCTCACATCTTGAGCCAAAGAATGTCAAAGGAGATATTGGGGATGATGAGTGGATCCTAGCCATGCATGAATAACTAGAGAAATTTGAAAAGAACAAAGTGTGGACTCTCGTGCTAAGACCATGTGATAGAAAGTTCGTTGACACCAAGTGGGTCTACCACAACAGGTTGGATAAAAGTGACAAGGTGGTAAGAAGCAAAGCAAGGTTAGTGGCTCAAGGCTACAATCAATAGAAGGTATTGAATTTGATGAAACTTATTCACCTGTTGCTAGGCTTGAGTCTATTAGAATGTTACTTGATTTTTCTAGCTACAAAAATATCTTGTTATATCAAATGAATGTTAAAAGTGTATTTTTAAATAGTACAATTGAGGAGGAAGTATATGTTGCTCAAACTCCAGGATTTGAACATGATAGTTTTCCACATCATGTCTATCTATTATATGAGCTCTTTATGGACTCAAACAAGCACCTCAAGCTTGGTATGAGAAACTAAAGAACGTTTTGTTAGATAATGGTTATATCATGGGAAAAGTTGATTCTACCTTGTTCCTTAAACACACTTCTAACCATTTTTTAATCATTCAAATCTATGTAGATGATATTATTTTTGGCAGAAATAATCTTGGTCTTTGCAAGGAGTTTAGTTCTCTTATGTATAGTGAATTTGAGACGAGCATTATGGGTTAGCTTACATTCTTCCTCGACTTTCAAAACAGGCAAACAAAATACAAGAACTTCATCAACCAAAAAAAATACACAAATGAACTGCTCAAGCACTTTGAGATGGAAAACATGAAGTCGATGGACACACCCATGTCCAACACCACCAAATTGGACCGTGATGAAGAAGGTGAGAAAGTGGATGAGAAGCTCTGTAGAGGTATGATCGGAAGTTTACTTTATTTAACTGCCTCTATACCTGACATAATGTTTAGTGTTGGCTTGTGTGCTTGCTTTCAATCAAGTCCTAGGAAATCACATCTTATAACTATTAAGAGGATTTTGAAGTACTTAGCCAAAATCCAAAATTTTGGACTATGGTATCCTAAATCGAAGGACTTTACTCTTACTGCTTATACTGATGTTGATCACGCATGATGTTTGATTGATATAAAATGCACAAGTAGCACTTACTTCCTCCTAGGACCATGCTTGGTTTCTTGATATTCTAAGAAACAAAGCACAATGGCTCTACGAACTATCGAGGCTGAATATATTGTAGCCGGGAGTTTTTGTGCCCAAGTTCTTTGAATGAGGGAAATGCTCCAAGACTTTAACATTCATTTTTATGCTTCTCCCATTTATTGTGACAATACTAGTGCAATCCATCTATCTTACAATCCTATACTGCATTGTAGAGCCAAACATATAGAGGTTTTTCATCATTTTCTTTGTGATCACATTACCAAGAAAGATATTTATATCATGCATGTGGACACAAAAAATCAGTTGGCGGACATTTTTACTAAACCTCTAGCTAGAGAGCAATTTATTTTTAGTAATCTAAACTACTCATAGCTGCTTTGGATGACATTAATATGCCATCTATCTAGTTGTTATCCATCCTATATGCTTTGCTCATGTCTTGATCACCTTTTCTTGCTAAAGTGCTAAAATTTCATGTTCTTATGTCTTGTTTTCGCTTGTTTTGGGTATCTTTCACAAATGATTATTTTATCACAAGATAGTACCCTATGATGAGTGACATGTGCCTTAATATGACTAAAATGCAGAATGGAATAGAAAAATAATTTAATTAACATCAAAATGGCTAGAAACTAAAATTTCTTATGTTGGGACATGTTGACCATCGGTCGAGTTGCCAACTCGACCGATCCATGGCCGAGGGCCTATGTAAAAAGTCATTCGATCGGGTTTCTCTCTCTCAGAACTCGACTGATGGCCGAGTTGGACCACATCTTAAATAGGTTTTGGCTGACTATTCTCCCTCTCCACTACAGAAAAGTTGACCGATTATTAATCCAACTCCCATAAACCTCAACCCTTGCCTCAACCTTCCATCTCCTAGCCATATCCAGCCTCCGTTTGACCTGCCTATCCCCTTTCTCCTCTCTGCCCTAGGTGGTTAGACGAACTTTTGTGGTGGTTTCTCCCAGTTTCAGCTTCTTCTCTTCTCCAAATCGCCATCCATGGCTTCAAATCGAAGAAATAAGGTTGTGTCTACTAGGAAACCCTCATCTTCCTCCTCCTCTCTCCTCATTTATTTTGATGATACCCTTTTTCTATCCATTAAGGCTCTCAATTGCTACCAAGAGCTCCTTCTAATTAAGGATTCTTTACATTGTTTGAGCCTCGCCCGATTAGACAAAAGGTGATAGAGGAGGTAACTGAGTTGTTCTACAACCACCAATGAGCTTCCCTGAGCGTGGAACACAAGTACTTTCATGATTCCATTACAAGCACCAAAGCGGTCCATGAATTTTATGCCAATCTTTCACAGAACTACAACTCTCTTATACCCCCTCCTAATATTCAAGTCATTCTCACTTCTATGATTTCCAGTAAGAAATTCACTATCTTAGAATATACCTTAAACATATTTTTCAATGGTAATGAGGTCACCAACACATGAAGGAAATATTATCATGAGTATTTTGACTTGCTTGACCCTGAGTCTCTCTACAAGCATTATGATATTACTCTCCATGATATTCATAAGTTCTTGAAGAAGCCTCAGACACCCTATAGGAATAATTCCACCATAACATCCTCTTACTTAGATCTCAAAATCCACATACTCTTTGGTAATTAATTGCAATGTTCACCCAAAAAAGAATCAAACTAAAATTATAGAGAATACCACAATGATTATGTACTGTCTTTTAAAGAACATAGGAGTCAAGTGGTATAGATACATTCTCCACCACATGACCTGCTTTGACCCTAGAAAAACACTTGAGGTACCCACCCACCCTACCCAACCCTATATGTGGTCTTTTCATCTTTGTGAGAGAGAAGTCTCTTTTTCGTGATCTTCATTAAAAACCCTCTAGAAAAGGAGTCTATATCAGTGAGACAACAATCAAGAAAACCTTTTTTCCTACATCCTCTTTCACCAAACATGGAGCCTCTACCTTCACTCAGGCACCTCCACCTCCATCACCATCCTGATCTGCCAGTGCCTCATTCCATATATCCAAGGAAACCCTTATGGGATATATGATGCATGAGTAGGCGTACAACCTACAGGTTTAGGAGCACCTACATCAGGATCTCTACCATATCATGTCCACCATGAACCTATCTTGTAACCATCCTTATCCCTCCTACCAACCCTACCTAGGAGGTGACTATGCTTCCTATGCATATAGTCACTTCTACCCAACCTACTGCTTCTGCTACCACATCTTCTACTGATGGTGGACCTACCCCTGCACCTACCCCTGGAGTGATTCCTCTACTTGTTTCCCCCTTGCTACCCTACTTTCCAACATTGACACTTCTTCTCCCTCTTTCCCTTAGTCCAAGGAGCTACATGATCTTGGCATGTGTTGGGATGAGCAGAATGCCCTGTGACCCGATCACAGTTTTGGTCCTTCTACTGATGAGGAGATGCTCGACCAGGATTATGAGGAAGTTGTTGATGATGAGGATGCCATTGAGGATGATGACCCTAATGATGATTCTGATGGCTTTGCTGGTGCCTCTAGTGATGAAGTTGATGATGTCTCTGCTGCACCTTCGTACGATGATGAGGACTACTAGCCTACATTTAACGAGGATGATGTTAATGATGACATGTTGGACTTAGATACCTTAGATGTCTATATATTTTATTTTTTATTCTTTAGATGCTGATCATATATATCTTCTAGACTATTTTGTACTAATGACATTTGGGCAAATTATCTGAGTTGTACTATTTCTATCATCATGTTACTTTCATCATTGTTTTGTACTTGTTTTGAGAATATGCTAATGTGTTGTAATCTTAATCCTATGTATCATAACTCTATGTGTGCTCTATCATATGATTTCTTGGTATGCTTTTCCATATTTTTATTATGACACAAGTTGCTTGCTTATCTCTATTCTCATCTCTATTTTTGGTTTGTGCTACTTGTGGTTACATGTTTTTGGTTGTACTCGGAGACTGACCTATTTTTATGCTCTTCTACCCCTCTTAATTTTTGATAATGCCAAAAGGGGGAGAGAAGTTTGAGATGTTTTAAAGCTCAACCATATTGTTTTCACTTCCTATATGATCCTTTTCTTGTCTAAGTAAATGTTTTATCATGTGACTTGCTAAAGGACCATGTAGTATACATGTTATATAGCTTTGTATAGAAAGACTAACTATGCAGGTAAGAGTGAGCATAGATTGAGGGAGAGCAATTCATATTGTTCAAATTATGAATTCCCCTACAATTCAAAAGGCACATGTATAACTTTACATATCCTTTTCAATATGTTAAAGAATGGTTTGTTAGTGCCAAAAGGGGGAGAATGTTAACTTGAGAGCTATACATTATCTATATTTTGATAAAGACTTAACCATTCAATTCATATGTATCTAATATGTTTGTTTGAGATAAATTCCAGATATTAGGTACATGAAAAGGATCAAATTCATCAAGCCCTAACTTGTCGAAGTTCAAGTCAAAAGCAATCTAAATGTGCATTTTGGGAAAACACTCCAAATCACCTTAGAACATTTTTGTAATCATTTGTATTGAAAATATGACTTGTAACTACGATGAGAAAAAATTGTGGACACTTAATTTCATTGTTTGATCACTTAAAAATCATTTTGTAAAATTCATCACAACAACTTCATCGGTTGACTTTGAAACTCAAACGATCCTTGATGGATTTTGGGGATTATTTGGATCGGTCAAGTTGCACACTCACAGAACTCGACTGACTAATTTTCTATCCAAAGTTGAATTTGGTGAATCGGTCAAGTTATCCCAGGATAAACTCAACCGATCATTTGAAATTTAGCTTTGTCAGTTAGTGGATCCGTCGAGTTACCTTTATTGAAACTTGACCAAATACACTGTACGTAAAACACAGAAAAAGTGATTCCAACTATTGGAGAGTTGCTAAAATTGAAAATTTATCCGTTGCAAGCTGTAAGATGGCTAGTTTTTATTCTTAAGTGATCCAACACTCAAAGGAACACCCCCAGCTATAAATAGGACCTCCTGGAATTCATTCCAAGGTTGCACATTCATGCTATCCTTGGTCCTTGCTATTGTTGAGTGTGCTAAACTCCTTTGAGCCCCTTTCTCTTTCTCATTTACAAAGCATTTCATGATTATGAGTGAGTTAGGCATAATTTAAGAGAGCTACCTCATTGTTACTTTGTAAAGCTCTCCATCTCTCTACTTCCCGATCCCCTTACTTTAAGAGCAAAGGCTGAAGTGATCTTCTTCGAGTGAAGGAGGGGAGTTGTTGTTCTTCTTTAAGGCTGATGAAGATATGAAGATCTTCTCCAAGTGAAGGGGAAAGACAAGGCGGAAGATCTAAGGAGCTGAGTGGGTAAATCCTCAAGGACAAAGACTTGTTGCAAGGAGGAGATGTCCTAGGAGAAGGAATCAAGCTGCTTGCAAGAGTGGGTTAGACCTGTGGTGAGGTAGAAGACTAGCTCTTGGATAGGTAAGCCCTTGGGTGTAATAATGTCATCTTGTATATCTTATAATGGAATATAAGTATACATGGGTTGCAAAGTCCTAGAGATTGGCCTCTCTAGGTAGTGAACTGACGGTCTCCTTGTTTGGAGATTGAAACCACTCTAAACCCCTTATCCAAGTATTTGTTTCAATCTCTCTCATCCTTGCTATGCTTGTTTAGATAAAACTTTAAATTTACTTTTAGCATTTGGTTGTATATTGATATAATTTTAAGGTCTAACTATTTGTAAAGAAGTGAAACCACTTCTCTACTAAAAATTTGAACAATAAAACCTCCAATCCAAACACACTCAGAAGGTATGTTGGAGTGGGTGTAAAATTTTCAAATCTTTATATAATGGTAATCAAAAGACCAATGTATAGCAGCGGAAGAAAAACATGACTATATTCAATTATAAAACAAAGGGTTACAAACTTAAACTTACATCACAAGGATCCATGTAGAGGAAATCTAAACCACCTCAAGTTTGTCTCCAAGCTTCATCATCTCAAGCTAAGTCTAGGTCAACACGTCTTGCCATCCATGTCCTCCACCTAGGGTTGGAAGCATACCCCAGCAAAAGAAGAAACAACAGGAGACATCAGCAAAGGCTGGTATGTGCATACTAAAAAGCAAACTTGAGCAATATAAGGATATAAAGGACATCAAATGTAAAAGGGTTCCCATATAAGAAATAAGAACCACCCAATCAGGTATCAAGAGATATGATCATAACAAAAATGATACTTTCCATAACCAACAAATAATAAGAATGTGCTATCAATATAAACATCCACTACCATGGTGGGAAACAAAGCACATATCATCATCAACCTGCATGCATGTGAGATAAGCATAGCCCTAGAACAATATAAACACAATTGGCGGCCAAGCACACACTTGAACCTGATAGAGAAAGGAATACTGCCAATCTCCCAAATATATAAAATTTGAGCATGGATTACTGCCACACTCGATTTACATAGGAATGGTATACTGCCACCCTCCAAATAAACAATAGGGGAATATTGCCCCAAAACCAATGTAATTACACTACTCTAGTGCTACTGAATCACATTGCATGTATAATATAGAGGCAAGTAGAGAAGTATAGTCAGAATTAACAATTTTGCCATCACACAATGGACAACACAAACATATAAGCAAATCCACTTCAAAGTGGGCATATAATATCAAACGTCCAACTTGCACCAAAGCAACAAGATAAGATTCCAAGAGAATATCAATGATCACAAGATCAATAACAGATAAAAGATAGTTCACATGAACCATGATATCAAAAGATTAGACATAAGTGTAGGTTAATGTCCATAGGACCAAAAGTAAGACAAAAATAGGATAATTGCTCAAGAAGAATAATATGGGATGCAAGCATACATAAGAGAGAAGAATTGCTCAATATGAATAATCGGAGATGCAACATACCTCAACAACATATTCAAACAGATCTGAAGCCACATCTAGGTCCAAGCCTAGGCTTTCAAAACACCTATTAGCATATATATGGGATTAGGGTTAGGTTTCCATTAATTATTCAAAACCCTAAAAATCACCTTTTTATCATTATGTGAATTAGGTTTTCAAAATGATTCCATATTTTAGATTATATTTTCCTGAGTTCAAAACATATTTTATTATATTTTTCTGACTTATAAATTATTAGTTATGAATTTTAGAAGTTAATACTTATTTAAATAGGTCCATAAAAACACCCATTAAAAAGCATCAGAATCAGGCGATAAAACCAACACCATAAGAAAGCTTGCATTTTTCTGAATCCAACGACTATTTATTTATATTTTTCTGATCAGTAAATAATTAGTTATGGATTTTCAAAGATCGACCAATACGAAAATAAAGAAAAGCCAAATCATCCACAACAGCCGAGAGAGAGAGCATAGGCGGGCCCACGTCGCAGTGACCTAGCCCAATGAGAGGGTGGTCTTGCTCGCGCTGGCACCCTGCTGCTGGCCCGACTGACTTTGGTCAAAGCAAAAATCAAAAGACAAACCCGCCCCGCGTGAAGAGCAGAGAGAATAGAGAGAAAAGAGAGAAGGGTAATATCGTAAAAGCACCGAGGAGCTTCTTCCTCCTCCGTTCGCGATACAGCCGCACAACGTGAAGCTACTGCCGGACAAAAATTTGGGGTATTTCGCAATACGCGACCAATTGCAAAAATGACGGAACCGATGGAAAGACAAGAGGAAAAGGAAGGTATCCATACTCTGAATTCAGTTGGTGAGGCTCTGTGGTGAGAGAGAGGGGCGCCGCAAGGTCCAGGGCCGAAGCTTGGTTACCGGCGGCTAAACACACATGATGCGATGAAATTGGGTTGATAGGAGGGTCAGGTAGGGTGAGACAATGCTCCAGATATGACTATATATAGGTGAGGTTTGGAAATAGGGTTTAATCATATCGGCCGAGAGAAGCATTATGTCTGAGCTTTGGGCGTTTCTTGGATCCGAAGAAATAGAACTCGTGTAAGAGTTCGTTGTGTGCGGGACATCTCGCCGAATTCAATGCAAAAAGGAATCACGGAAAAAGGACATGTATACACCGAGAACAAAGGAAATCTCTGAGCACCCCCACCCGGCGGCACTGTAGCAGGCCGACTGTGGGTAGGAGACGATCCGCGGATCGTCGGATCAAAATCCAACGGTCACGATCCACGCGCCAGATCAAATAAGGAAAATCTTATCCAATTCGAAATCAATTTCACATAGTATTAAATGAATTTCTCTCTCTTCATTTGAGGGTTAAAACGAATTCCAAATTGGATAAAATTTTGCACAGAGACTAAATTTGATATGTAGAATCCGAATCTAAAATTAGATTTGCCTTTTGATAACTTTTAATATGTCAAATAAATCAAATACTATTTTCTCTTTCCTCCTTCATTAATGGCATTAGGATTATCCAAATTTTATGAAACTTGACCCACAAGTTATATTTAATGTGTTGAACACGCATTTTCATCAATTTTACATATTAGAGTTGTTTATTTATTTATTTAATATTTTGAAGATTCTACACACTTTCTCTCTCCTGATTTTACCTTTTTAGCAAACTTTCTCCAAATTGGATAAAAATTTACCCAAAGGTTATATTTATTATGTAGATTACAAATCTAAGATTATTTTCCTCTTTTGGAGTTTATTATTATATTTATTTATTAATTACACCTTTTAGGCAATTTCTCTCTCATAACTTACCATATTATTTCAAGGTTGTCCAAATTCAATGAAAATTGACATGTAGGCTTATTTTGATGTGTAGATTACGATTTTGAAGTCTATTCTTTATTTTGAGGCTTTCTTACATGGATTATATCATCTAGCCCATTAGAGGCCCATTAACCATATTATGCATGAAATTAAGTTATTTATCATCTTATTATCACCAAATAAATTATATGACATATTAGATTACATTTTTCATGCATTAGATTATTAGGATCATACTAACCTCAACCTTGTTTGGAAAATCACCAAAAGGTCAAAGTTCTAGGGTAGGGTTCAAGATCTAGTATGTTACACTATTCTTCTGCAATTTTTGAAGCTCTATTCACCCCCCTCTAGAGCCATAGATCAAACACCAACAACCCCATTTCCCTCATCACTTCCTCTAGGAAACACCATCATATTATGTCATGAGATTTTCTCATATGAAGATTTACATCTATAAATCATTCCTTTACTTTCTTTTATGTCTCATCGTGTGGAAAACATTGTTGTCAACCAAAACATTGATACTTAATCATTTTGCTTTAAAAAAAATGCTCTGGTTTGCCAATCATTTTATCCAAAAATGATTCTATCTGTAAAAATTTTTGTAATAAAATTGTAAGACACGTTACAATGATGATGGATCGAATTTCAATAACTCTCTTTGGATTCTTTGTCTTGATAATAAATACAATTTCTAACTTTTTTATCTCCAAAAAATGAAGTGCATGACTCCATCTTTCACTATGTCCTATAACTTGTGATAAAAATAGCTTTCTTGCCATATGGCCCATGTGCCATACTAGTGTGCATTTGTTTCAATATCATATATATCTCCTAATCATAGGTCCTCTAGGCTAATCACACTTTACATTCCCTCAATAATTTTATCAACACCCTAAGTATCTTGCCCGATGCCATGCATCTTTGAGGTGGTGCAGAGACGAGTAGAGAGGGATGTTATGGTGTTTTGGATACTACCAGGCTTTGCTTCCCATTGAGTTGTCACATTTATGTTTAGCTTTATGATGTACGTGTTGTTATTCATATTCCCATCTCTCATCTCATTGTTATTGGCAATCATATGTCGACAACTCTATTCCTTCCTCTAAAGTTCTTGTATCTCTTCAGAGATCTTCATACACTCTCTAATCATCCCATATGAGGGTGTTCTATTATTTTAGATATTTTGACCTCTTTCATCTTTTAGATGTTATCACGAGTAAGCAAATTTTCTCCATAATGTTTAGTACGTATAGTTAAGTCCACACATGTTTCCTATCTCCAAGTTGAATTATAACATGTTTGCATTCTAACTATGGTGTCCATAACACCTCAATTTTGAATCTCTTGCCCCAGTCCTTTGAGAAAATTCTTGAAAAAGTATATGGGTGGATAATGGGTAAGTGACAGTTCCTTTCATACTAATAAATTGCACTAGGTCTACTTTGCCAAAAATGTATCATGTGTTCTTTGATAATATTATCATTTTTTATACATCTACTCTATGTGAAGAAATTGCATGTGAAACCCAAATCATATGTTGACATATGTTCATGGGTTATCTAAAATTTCACATATTCCATTCATTCTTTGACTGCCCCCCAATTTTCTCTTAAGCATACACAATTTTATTTTTGCCCTCACCAATGACCATGGGAATATTGGATGAAAAACAAACCACTTTCAATAACTCCCACATCTGGCATCTTTTGTTGACTCCTTCCAATGCATAAATGCCCATGAACTTGAATCTATATACCTACATATGACTTATAGTTATTCATATATGTGGTGTTTATAGAAACATTCATTGGCAATCTCATTGCTCCTCCACCAAAAATTGAGAAGTCTCACCTTCCAAATGTTATTGACTCCAAATTTATTATCAAAACCACATTTCTCTTAATATTTTTCAAATATGTGATACTGATTATGGTTTCCACAACAAAAACCAAGTCTCACATTTCTCCAACATCTAGTATGAAGGGAAGAGACCACCCAGGGGTTTCCCATCCCCTAGACATTTGAGCATATCACGAGTGTGGTCAACACCTCTCCCTACTACTTGTTTGCCTAAGAAAATGAAAAACCCTCAAGGGATTTGAAACATCTTCGCAATAATCTCCATCTCAAAAACTTTGTCTCCCAAGTTTTTATTCATCTTGCCATTAGATATTTTACTTCTTGATCATTCCTTGTTCTTTAGAAAATCTAATTTTATACAAAATGACTAAATGATTTTCCCTTCTTTGCTATTGATTGCTACATTTTTTCCTCCTCTGTGTTTCCATATAGAAGGTGTTTCACTGGAAACTCCCATTTTACCTTCCTATATACATGACTTAGGCATGTCTTGTTGAAGGTTGATCAAACTTTTTGGTTATGATATTGGATGAAATTGGGGTTGTTGTGTAGCGGTGGGCCTGAACAATTGGGATCTTGTCACTTTGTCCCTAACTTACATCATTGCTTATACTCCGAGTCATTCACACTATTGACATCTGCTTCCCTAATCTTTAATTATCATTGCTTGAGGGGATGAAATCTAAATCAACCTACAAGTGAATAGTAATATACAAACCCATAACAATCAACACATATATTACAAACATCTCAGGCACATAGTCCCACAACCGGCCATTGGGGCCCAAGTCTCAAGTAAGAACTCAAGACAGATTAACAATGACCAAGATAGATAAATAATGATACAAATCTAAAAGGTGGTTCACATATCCCTAACAAATGAAAATGTAAACTCGTACTTTTCCTTATTTTATTTAAGGATGACTTCTCACCCACATTTTAGGAAAATAACATGATCTTGGTTAGTAGGCACACCAACCATATTTGATTGCTCTCACACCCAAAGAACACGCATATCCATATCTCACATATGGGCAAGTAAGAAGTTGAATCCACTCAAGTAGGAAACCAAGACTAGAGGCCCCACTAATGCCTCACAATAGGGAAATGCTCAACACATTTCAAATTAGACCTAGCCCATGTATGTGTAATGATGAATTTACAAATTACTAATACTTGGACAAAAAAAGTCAATCAAAGAGAAATAAAAAGGCCTAGATTGGGGTTGGTAATAATAATCCTCACTCATATGGACCACACACATAAACACGACTTATGTATTGTGTGATAAGCGACTCAGGTGCATAACAATGCCAAGTGATCTAACTATGTGCATTGGATCATGTGGCATGGAGAAAATACATAGTTAAGAGTTACACTCCTCAAAAGTTTAAAAACACATGCACAAAGGAAGCACCATTTTTACTAGTTTCCCATGGTGGAAAATAGAGATATCATGCAAATTGCTAAATTACCTCATACCAACTTGATATTTGTGCATTGTCTAACAATGAACTATCAAGATGGAGCTATGCTAGCAAGGGATACATATCCAAATTATCCATAAAAGCCTCTATAGCATAAAATTTGTATGGAGATTCATCACATGAAGCACATCGATTTTTCCTTAGCACGATATGATGCATTGTATTAGGCATGCTCCACATGTATATAGCACAACCACCAAGGCAAATGTCCAAATCCACCATACGAATAAAACATTTCCCATCATTAGCCAAAAAGAGTTTTGGGCTTTGAGGCTTGGTTGGATATGCCAAAACATAGTAAGATGCCTTTAGTAGTAGGAACACAACATACAAACCTCCCAATCATCGCGTGAAAAGGTGCCACTGCAAGAGGCACGAGGTTGAATTATGAGGTATTGTTGATGTTGTAAAATAAATGGCATATTTAGGGAAGCTTAATAAAGACATTTATGTGTCCTTTTCAAGTGTAGCTTAATTAAAATCTATTTTTGGATTAAGACTAAACAACAACGCTCATATACCCCATATTTAGTATGAGTTTAAGGGAGACAATGGAATTCAATGAATGTATCCTTATAGGTTTTCATGCATACCAAGACTTTGCAGAGCCATCACCCATGCCCATCTCCTGAGGAGTATGTTTGTTGTAGACACATTGGTTTTACTTATAACAACATGATTTAGTTTGATTAATCCTTGAAGGTCTGTCTTGTAGAGTGAGGTATCTCCTCGTTTATATTTCACATAGTTTATCCCTTCTAGACATGGCTTGATGAGATTAATCTCTTTTAGTAGGTGTACACGAGTTCTCATTTTAAGGTTTATCCCTTCCAGACATAGCTTGGTGAGGTTAATCTCTTTCAGGTAGATGTACATGAGTTTTCATTTTAAGGTTTATCCCTTCTATTCGTAGCTTGGTGAGGTTAGTCTCTTTTAGGTAGGTGTACATGTGGCAACACATCCCATTATCACACAGATAACGAGGTGTTACGCAAAAATGTGCGGAAATGACCATAACCACAGCTAAACGAAAACACGGGTTAATTAAAACCGATTGCGGAAAACATATAAATTGTGGAACTATTACTTTCCAGTCCTCGTCCTGCACAGAAACATGTCATAAATATACATACATGAAAACTGATATGTGTCCACAGCTCAGAAACAGTTGTTTATCCATCACATGAGTTCACCGCATGTTCATATACATAAAGGCCCACATCCGGCCGACAGCAGGATATACAAACATCATCGATCGTTCATCGTGAAACAACGTCAAAACACTGCCAAGGACCTGAGAGTACAGGGATGACTCTAGACTCTACAAAAAAACACCCAAAATAGCAACATATCCATTGCTTGCCTTCTACTGATCTTCTCGCTGCTCGGTCGCAACTCTGCGACCACGATCACGTCTACCTCGACCACCTAAAAAGGGGGTAAACCAGCGGAGTGAGACAATTGAACAATTGTCCCAACGGGAGGCATAACTCCGCACCAAAACTACAAAACCTCAAGATCAGTATTTATATGAGCAGATTACTGACAAAGAATATAACAGAAGCAGTTATGAACAACAAGCCATCTTTAGTCTTACCAGCTGTACCAAAAGAGCATGTAACCAACATATTTCCCAATGGAACATGATTGACAAGATAAAACATATATGAAACTCACCACATAGGAGTAATGCACCTTAATTGCAAGATAATTAAAGTTATCTACACAAACAAGGCCTCAACCAATGTTTCGTGTTTGTCTTAAGCAACATATACTAAACGGCTGTTTTACGTGTTATTATGCCCTGAGGATTTGAATCGTACCATTCAAATCCAACCTTTGGCTGCGAAGCCTAAATCCAATGCCATACAAGGTCAATGGAAGAGTCGGACTCCACGACCTCCCACCTCGTGGTCAGTACACGAGTACAACACAAGCAGGACCGTAGTCACATGCTGAAGTGGTCTAAGCCGCAGGGACAACTCCATAGGCTACCCTCACTCTAGCCCGCCTTGGTACAGGTCTCGGCGCTAGTAAAACTGAGCCACGGGCCTGTTCACCGTGCTCTGAGCCATGAACGCATTCATGCTCCACACATCACATGTCCTGAGCCATGGGCCTGTTCACCATGCTCTATATACATATATGAGTTTGTAACCGAAGTTACACTCTTACCTCCTCATTTTCAGGCTGGGAGCAACCTACACATATTCAACAATATGTGCTTCCAGGTTACCCCGTAGGAGAACCTGTTTCACCATCACCAAGTCCTGACGATGATGGATCTATGGCTAGGGCAAACTACATGATATAATTCCACTATAATTAATTAGTGTCTTTTAGATGGATTGCAGGATTCAACCAAGTTATAACATGTAGAGAATAAAGAACATTATATTATTATTGAAACCTGATCAACCTGATCCCGCATCACATGTTACCACTTGGCCTCTTGCCAACCATCCAGATCCATATCAAGGATCATACCATAGGATATCAATCCTTCATCATGTACTGTCACTGCCTCTCAAGGCTCACACCATTATCATGGGACAAACACATCATATATATAAACCCATAGAACAAATATCAAGGTAATGTTACTCATCACATATGTCACATAGCCCTTTCATGGCTACACATCATCTGCATGGTTAGGATACACAATAACCATAGATTCAACATATGAGTTATCATTCCAGATAATCTATTTATCAATATTACATTATTTGATGATCAAGCTTGTTAAGCACATTGTACCATAATTATGCTTATCCTTATCTCAGGATTAGTCAAGGTATTCACTTTTCATAACAATTATGTTGAGTATACAAGTCAACTACTATTGTTACCAATATCATTACTATTACCATCCACTATCATCATTATTACCATTTCTACCATTATGCACGCTACTAGTACAACTATCATCATTCTCACTAGCAATTAAGCACAAGGGTTAATTCATGCATGTCATTACTATCATTATTGCCATCATTATTATGATCATCATCATTATTGTTATTATGCAATTACCATCATCATCATTGTTACTATCATTAGCACTATCAGAGGTTGCAAGGCATCAACACAACTAACATCTTTGTTATCTACATATTATCATCATGGCTATGCCATTAATACTACCATGTCATTTGATTGTTACTAAGCAAGGCATTACTACCGATTTTTGGTTATTCATAAGCGTCTACTGTCAAGATACTTGGGACCATCACCAAAGGACCTAGCTACCCTCACCTAAGATCTCACAACCCTCACTATAGCTGACTTACACGGCTAGGCATGGGGGGCTGCACGCTGAGTTGCGCTCAGCCTGCTGCTCGCGCGCCCCCTCACAAGAGGACCGGGCGAGATGGGTGTCGCGCGTCAGGGAGTGCTGCGCGGCTCACCTCATCGGGCGACACGGGTACCGGGTGAGAAAGTTGGGTGTCGGGCGACACAAGGCGTGCAGGGCTACTGGGTGAGCAAAGACCAACTAGGCGAACAGGACGTTGAGCGAGCAGGCGTGTGGAGTGTATCGGGTGAGATGGCTATGTCGGGTGAGCAGGGCAAAGCTGCGTGAGCAGGGATTATCGGGCGAGCCAAAGAAGTATCGGGCGAGCAAAGCCAGGGAGTTTGGGCGACACGCGTGCAGGTGAACAAGGGAAAACCGAGCGAGCAACAAAGGCTAGGCGAGCCAAGCTACTGGGCGAGCAGCCTGTCAGGCAGAGCTGGCTCAGGGCGAGTAGGGTCAGGTTGCTCACCCGCCCAAGGTACAAAAAGAGAAACTTTGCTCACTCCAACCGTGCAAGAAAGAACTAGGGTAAGGGTTGTCGGGAAGCACCTCCCCACACATCTCAACTAAGGTTCAAGCCATCTAAACGAGCTCACCATCTTGCCCAAGGTGAGAGGAGAGTCTTGCTCAAGCCACTAAGTCATGTGCTCACCTCAATCGGGTAGGAAAGAGGGGTGTTGCTCATGGCATTAGAGCTCAATCTCACTCATCTAGACCAAGGGGAGAAAGGAGTGTTTCTCCCAAAACCCTAGAACTCAAGGATCGGCCAACATGCAAGATAGCTAAAGAACAACTCCAAACGTGCAAGGGCAAGACTAAAGCAACAAGTATGAGAGTAAAGTAGTTAGGGTTTAGAGTCATGCAACCCGCCTTAAGCTCCAAGGAAGAAGATGCACTTCAAGCTCCAAGGGTATCTCGACCACCAAGGCCCCTCCAAGGATGTGTCTCGACCACCACCTTCCTTCTCCAAGGGTGTATCGGCCTCCAAGCTGCTCACACAAGGGTGTGTCGGCCACCTTAGCTCCTTCTTCAAGGGTGTGTCGTGCATAAGAAGGAGAGGAACTAAAGGGACCTCAAGCTATGGAAGGGATCACCTATATAGGAAGGAAGGGAGGAGAAAACAAGGTAAGCTCTTGCTATGTGTCGTCCACTCAAGGGACACTTGTCCACCAACTCAAGCCACCACTCTTGCAAGCTAAAAGACACTTGTCCAAGGTGTGCACCATGTGTTCTCCAAACAAGACGAAGGTTGGACCAAGCTTCATGGGCGACACACCAAGCTGCCTTAGGCCGACACAAGCTATACTTGGCCGACACAAGGCCCAAGCAAGCCCAAATAAGGAACTCCAAGGCCCAAACAAGCTCAAAAAAGGCCTAAAGAACTCAAACAACAAGCCCAAGCCTTCCTCTCAACCCTAGAGGAAGCAAAGAGAGAGAAGAACACCTCTCAAGGTGACAAACTTGCTCCCAAAACCCTAGACTTGGGTTAATTGCAAGTAGCACCTCCAACTCTCAACAAAGCATAACCAAACCCTAATCACCACTCAAAGGTGATTAGCAAGCATCAAACCATCAAGGTTAAGCAAAGCAAACAGGGTAAGCCCTAAACGCAGGTCAGGATCCTTACAATCTAACCCCCTTTAAGGGATTTCGTCCTCAAAATCCGAAG
Organism: Alisma plantago-aquatica; assembly: GCA_963693085.1. NCBI lineage: Eukaryota > Viridiplantae > Streptophyta > Magnoliopsida > Alismatales > Alismataceae > Alisma > Alisma plantago-aquatica. The sequence continues at coordinate 870,396,278 of OY856409.1, forward strand.
AGAAAAGCGAGGGATACTTCCTCCTCATCTCTTCCTCAAGCTCCCACGTGGCTTCCTCGACGCCACGACGCTGACAAAGAACCTTCACAAGAACCAGGTCCTTCTTCTTCAGCTTCTTAACTCTTCTGTCAAGAATCGCCACAGGACCTTCCTCGTAGGTCACATCTGCATCAAGCTCGACCTCAACTGGATGTATCATTGTACCTAAATCCGGAGGACTTTTCTTTAACATACTGACATGGAACACTGGATGTAACCTGTGCAACTCATGAGGTAACTCTATCTCGTAAGCTACTCTGCCAACACGTGCTATCACTGGGTAAGGCCCCATATACCTGGGAGCTAACTTACCCTTCCGTCCAAACCTTAGCACTCCTTTCCACGGTGAGACTTTGAGATACACTTTGTCTCCTACCTGGAATTCCAACGGTCGTCGGTGATTGTCCGCATAAGACTTTTGCCTGTCCTGTTCTACTATCAACTGTTGCTGTATCACCTTGATCTTTTCCGTCGTCTGCTGTACTAGCTCAGGGCCCAACAACTGATGTTCTCCTAATTCGTACCAACACAAAGGAGATCTGCACTTCCTCCCATACAAAGCCTCATAAGGAGCCACGTTGATGCTTCGTTGGTAACTGTTGTTGTAAGCAAACTCTATCAAACTCAGATGTACATCCCAGTTGCCTAGAAACTACAAAACACAAGCTCGAAGAAGATCTTCCAAAATCTAAATAGTCCTCTCAGACTGTCCGTCTGTCTACGGGTGAAAAGTTGTACTGAACCTTAACTGTGTTCCCAACGCCTTGTGTAATTGTTCCAAAAAACGACTTGTGAACTGAGGACCTCTGTCAGAAACTATTGTTGCTGGCACACCATGCAAACAAACTATCTCATCCACATATACTCGAGCAAGCTTCTCAGCTGTATACGTCATCTTCACAGGTAGGAAATGGGCAGACTTCGTCAATCTGTCCACTATCACCCAAATGGAATCATGATTCCTAGTTGTCCGGGGTAAACCAACTACGAAATCCATGGTTATATGATCCCATTTCCACTGCGGTATCGGCAAAGGTTGCAACGTACCTACCAGCTTCTGAAATTCAGCCTTCACTTGCTGACATACCGCACATCTAGCCACGAACTCAACCACATCTCTCTTCAAACCGGGCCACCAATACAAGTCCTTCAGACTATGATACATCTTGGTGACACCTGGATGCATCGCATACATTGACGTGTGTGCTTCCTCAAGCACCAACTTCCTCAGATCATCAGCATCTGGAACCACCATCCTATCACGATAGCATACTAGCCCATCATCAGACTCATGAAACCCATCACGCTTGTCGCTGCCGAACTCTGATCTGATCAACTGTACCGCCTCATCTGCCTGCTGTGCATCCTTGATCTGCTGCCTCAATGTAGGCTTGACTTGCATCTGTGCGAAAAGACCAGACAACAAAGAAACTTCCATCTGCACATTCATCTGTCGTAGAGAAACAAACATCTCCCGCTTATGGCAAACCAGGGAACTCAACTGTGCCTTCTTTGAAGAAAGAGAAGACTTTCTGCTAAGCGCATCAGCTACCACGTTCGCCTTACCAGGATGATACTCGATAGTGCAGTCGTAATCATTGATCAACTCCATCCATCGCCGCTGTCGCATGTTCAACTCTTGCTTCGTAAAGATGTACTTCAAACTCTTATGATCCGTAAAGATCTGACACACTTCCCCATATAGATAGTGTCTCCAAATCTTTAATGCATGAACCACTGCTGCCAGCTCCAAATCATGAGTCGGGTAGTTCTCCTCATGCGTTTTGAGCTGTCACGAGGCAAAGGAAACCACATGATCTTCCTGCATCAACACGCAACCTAAACCTTTCTTGTAAGCATCAGAGAAAACAACATAGCCTTTCCCAGGCTCTGGCAAGATCAACACTGGAGCACTAGTCAGCTTCTCCTTCAACCTCTGGAAAGCTTGCTGACATCGATCATCCCAAACAAAAGGTACATCCTTCCTGGTCAACTTCGTCATCGGCAAAGCTATCGAACTGAAGTCCTTGATAAACCTCCGGTAGTATCCTGCTAGACCAAGGAAACTACAAACTTCTGTCGGCGTCTTCGGCTATTCCCAATCTGCAACAGATTCCACCTTCTTCGGATCTACCTTGACTCCTTCAGCGGATATCACATGGCCCAAGAAGGTCACTTCATCCAGCCAGAACTCACACTTACTGAACTTGGCATTCAATATATGTTGGCGAAGAAGAGTCAACGCTCGACGAAGATGTTGCTCGTGCTCTAGCCTATCCTGACTATAGATCAAGATGTCATCTATGAAGACTACAACAAATTGATCTAAGAATGGACGGAACACTCTGTTCATCAGATCCATGAAAGCTACAGCTGCATTGGTTAACCCAAACGGCATAACCACAAACTCATAATGACCATACCTTGTCCTGAAGGCTGACTTCGGTATGTCATCCGCCTTTATCCTCAACTGATGATATCCAGATCGTAGATCGATCTTCGAGAACACTGTAGCACCACACAACTGATCGAACAGATCATCTATCCTCGGCAACGGGTACTTGTTCTTGATCGTGACCTTGTTCAACTGTCGGTAGTCTATACACAACCGCATCGAACCATCCTTCTTCTTGACAAACGGCACTGGAGCACCCCAAGGCGACGTACTCGGTCGGATAAAACCTTTATCCAGCAACTTCTGTAATTGTTTCTTCAACTCTGCCATCTCTGCTGGTGCCATTCTGTATGGTGTCTGCGCAACTGGTTGCGTTCCTGGAACCAGATTGATCTCAAAATCAATCTCTCGGGGTGGGGGAACACTAGGAAACTCCCCAGAAAACACGTCTGCAAACTCACGAACAACTGACACCTCCTCAAGGCTAGGACCTTTTGCCTTGGCATCCACTACGGTATCTACCATGTGAGCTAAGAACGCCTCACATCCTTGTCGTAACAACTTATCTGCCACCAGAGTTGATACTAAGCATGTCGGAAGAATCTTCCTATCTCCCTGGAAGATCCACTTCTCTCTAGCAACATCAAACACTGCCTGCTTGGAACCACAGTCCAAGACAACCTTATACCTCTCTAAGGTATCCATCCCAAGGATAACATCAAAATCGTGCATATCAAGTGGTATAAGATCCACTTGAATGCGATGTCCCGAGAAAGACAAAACACAAGATGGGCACTCTTCTCGAAGCAAGGAGGAACCATCAAGAGGGGTTTCTAACAACAAACTATCCATCTTACAGCTAACAGGTAAACGACAGTTCTCAAGCATACTATAGGCGATAAAAGAGTGCGTAGCACCCGGGTCAACCAGAACAAATATAAAGCAAGAAGAAGACATATCAGAATGAAATAACTCCATCTGACCTATCACTACTCGTGGGTTGACTACCGCTTCCGGCTGATTCATAGCATAGAATCGGGTCGTTGCTTGCTGTCCATGACCTCTGCTTCCTTGAGCAGACGATCCCGCTTGAGACGCCTGACCGCGTCCTCGGCCTCTGCTACCACTGGGCTGCGGTATCTCAGACTTCTGGAAACTCTGTCTCGTCTGCTGCGTCACTTCAACATCTCTATTCGGGCAATTAAGCCTGAAATGCCCGACTTGTCCACAAAGATGACATGCCTAGTCCTCAAACCGTGGCCTAGATGGCCCTGTCACTGCCACAGAAGCCGAACTGTGCGCCTTAGATGGTGAAGAAACATAGCCTCTTCCCTTACTCGGAGACCACTGAGATGGTACACCAGCACTTTCAAAAACCTGGGCTTCTTAAAGCCACCAAACCTTCGTCCTTGAAACTGAGCATGTCTTTTAAGAGACATAGACTCTCTTTTCTCCCGTACTGTCCTCTCGATCCGCCGAACTGATTCCACGAACGTAGCAAACCGCTCTCGGTTGTCCAACGCAGACATCGGGGTTGTCAACTCAGCACTTAAACCCTTCTCGAAATGTCTGATCCGTTCCTCATCCGTTACCGCCATGTGAGGATAGAACCTCAACAAATCCATAAACTTAGCTTCATACTCGGTGACGTTCATCGTTCCTTGTCGCAACTTCTCGAACTGACTGATCTTCTCATCTAGGTACGTCTTTGGAAAGTATTTGGTGATGAACTCGCGTCGAAACACTTCTCAACAGATCACCTCACCAGACCGCTTCTCTTCTTCGATGGTCCACCAGTGACCAGCACTACCCTTCAGAAGGTAGACAGCATGCTTTACCTTGTCTGCTTCAGGGATGTCAAGGATCTGAAAAGCCTTCTCGAGACTTGTCAACCACATATCTGCATCCACTGGATCAGCCGTTCCAGCATAATCCGAAGCTCCAACTCGGTGAAGCCGCTCAAAGGTCTTCCCAATACCCGATGCTTCTCCATGGGGAACCTGTGCTCGCGGAGGAGGCACTGGTAATCGCTCAACCATGAGATTCATCGTAGCCATTAACTGCCCCATAAGTTGTTGGTAGGCAGGGTGTTCAAGTATGGCTAGGTTAGGTTGGGGGACCTCAGGCACCCGATCTTCATGTGCCTGTCCATCAGCTCCATCCACCGATGCATCATCACTATGCTCAGGAGCATGTTCTTTATGGTTTCCAGACATCTTGGCTTTTCTTCCGCTGAGGGCAGAAGATTTTGTAAGGAAACCTGGAAACTCATAAGAACAGACTCAACCTAGTCCTAGATCCCTGTAGACTCAGCGAACCTAAAGCTCTGATACCAAAACTTGTGGCAACACATCCCATTATCACACAAATAACGAGGTGTTACGCGAAAACGTGCGGAAATCACCATAACCACAGCTAAACGAAAACACGGGTTAATTAAAACCGATTGCGGAAAACATATAAATTGTGGAACTATTACTTTCCAGTCCTCGTCCTGCACAGAAACATGTCATAAATATACATACATGAAAACTGATATGTGTCCACAACTCAGAAACAGTTGTTTATCCATCACATGAGTTCACCACCTGTTCATATACATAAAGGCCCACATCCGGCCGACAGCAGGATATACAAACATCATCGATCGTTCATCGTGAAACAACGTCAAAACACTGCCAAGGACCTGAGAGTACAAGGATGAATCTAGACTCTAAACATCATTGAATCCCTACAGTAAGGGTGTCGGTCGAGTTTTGTGCAGGACAAACTCGGCCGAATATTCTGCAGACTGCAATATAGCAGTGCACTGTTCTATTTTTAATTATTTATTGGTAACTCCAAATGATCTCAAAATTTAACTGAATCTTTATAGATCAATTATAAACAACGTGATAAATTCCCATAATTGTTGGAGAATGTTTGATCTCTGAAATAAATGAATTACAGTAACTTTTGTATAACTGAATATTCAGCCAATATAATTAAAGTTAAGTGTTGGGTCAATATGCAATTGACCCAAGCAGCTCAATTGACTTATATGAGAAACCACACACACACACAGCTCTCATTCTTTGTCATTCACTCTAGAGAAACGAAAATCTAGAGAGAGAGGGAGAGTTAGGGCTTGAGTGGAGAAAGAGGAGGAATTGCTGAATTAGGGTTCTGCGGTCCCAAGAATGGTGAAATCAAGTAAGTTTGGATCCTTTGCATAGACTTTTATGGTGAATCTTCTCTCTCATGTCTAGATTCCGTCCATGCTCTGATTTGATCCAAGATGATGTCGAAATTCCCTCTTTTCGCACCCTTTCTTCATAATCCCTCATTTTCAAGGTTTCCGAGTTGAATGGAAGAAGAATTGGGAGATTTGCTAGGGATTTGATAGGAATTCGAGATTCCCTGAGTTGAGCTGCGGTTTTGAGGTGTTTTCACACCTTAGGGTGAGTGGGTTCTTCCTTCAAACATTCTAATGCACGAATTTGATTATAACATCCAAATCCCTAAATGCTTAGTATGTGAATTCTAAATCCTGAAATGTCCGTTTGATTTAAGTTATTGTAAATTGATATGATACGGATTCCTTCTCTATTTGAACGACTCTTTGATGGTAGATTCATATCAGATACGTATACAACACTTCCTAGTGAGGATGCTTTTAGATTTATATCAAATGATGTAATTAGGGTTTGACCTAATTGAGATATCGCTAGAGTTTCAACCTTATTGAAAAGGACTAGTAATCCTATAAGTGGTTAGGATGTACCACATGGGTTATCTTAATTGAATTTTATTCTTGATACCAAATATCTCAGTGAATGGTATGAAAATCTAAATTTAGTTGAATTTCCATGGTTTCGTACATATATCGATTGTATATGATTTGTTGAAACAATCTTTATTTCGTGAATGCTTATATCCTATGAAATCTTTATGAGAGCCATATGAAAAGGTGAATGAGGCAAATGCAACCCTAAGAGTAGGGTGTTGGCATGTGATAAATGATTAAGGCAAATGAAACCCTAAGAATAGGGTGTTCAATGAATCATGCTATGGTAATATGAAAGATCTCGATATGAGATATGGTGATGCTTAATTGTTGAATTGTATGTTTCTAGTGCATTTAACTTTATATGCTTGTTCTCTCTGAGTTGATATCTACATACTACAGGGCTTCTTATATTTCAATATATATCTCGTAAATTGCAGGTGATGAGATATGATATGCCCTAGAAAGGGATGTTAATGAGACATGATATATGTTGAATACATGAGCTATGATGTTTTATATGATATGATATAGCAGGCCGTGTGAGCCTTGTGATAAATGTAAAATGAGTTATGATTTCTATTTTAAATGTATCTATAAAGTTAATATACTTAGGTGCCCCAACACCGTAGAACCCCATTGCGTGGTCTGTACCTTTGGGGTGAAACGATCGATCTAGCCTTATGCCTAGATGGTCGGGCTCGTGTTCAACAATAATCTGTGTGTGTGTCACGGTGGCACGAGGGCAGACAGACAGTGTCCAACAATAACGCGTGCTTGTGTCACGGTGGCACTGGAGAAAAATGGGGGTTATTCAACATTAATCCGTGCTTGTATCACGGTGGTAACCCAGACCCTCCGACTGTGCACTACAGGGTGGGAGGAGTCCAGAGCACTCAGAGTTAGTGCAGACAGGCCCTTGTGCGCCTGGGGCCCTTGTGCGCCCGAGAGTCCTGTGCAGACCAGGACGGACAGTCAGACTTAGCATTTCCCGGGTGTGTCGCTAAGTCTTGTACGGTGGATTCGTAGTGCACTGCGAGTCTCATATGTAGAGTGCGCTGCATATGTTTGGGGCATAAGCTAAAATATGATTATATAGGTTCACAGAGTCCCTTATAAATGAAAGAGTTAAGGAAGACTAGAGCATAGTCTTCTAGTAGTTATTCTTTGGATGCAATATTTACATTCTTTGTTATTTCAATTATATTGTTTTAGAACTGCTCAGTGTAGTATTTATTGTTGTTAAATTTCATATCGTTTACTCAAATTATATCTGCAATCACATTAGTGCATTAGTCTGTTTCCATGAAGTACTCATTCACTGAGCGAGTAGGCTCACCCCTCTACTCAAACATTTTTAGGGTTAACCGCGTGGACTTGGAGATAGTCAAGAGCTTCAGTGTAGACCTGCCACAGGAGTCAAGTATGAGATTAGTTGAGTCAGTCGGTCCTTGTCACTCTAGGTCCTCAGTAAGAGTTTAGAGAGAGAGTTGTAATTACAATGTGTAATATTGTTCCTCTTTGATATGTATGCTAATTAGCAAGTTTCATGTGCATAATGTGTGAAAGACATCGTGAATGCTTATACATGTATCTTTACTATTAAAGTCTGATTAGTAAAAGAAATGTTCAGATTCCTTTGTTAAGATGATATGTGGTTCAATGCGGGGAAACAAGAGTTTTAAAGAAAAGAAAAGAAAAGAAAAAGTTAAGGGTGTTCTTTGTGTTGCATACAAATCCCATCTTATGCCCTAATCTCATGATTTGAGGAAATTGTGAGATCGGGGTGTAACAGCTTGGTATCAGAGCTTAGGGTGAGTTGTCAAGGACCATTAAGTTAGTAAGTTAGAGTCCTAAGTGCGGCAGATAGGAGATGTTTGATGTTAGCTTTGGGGATTTGAGTATTTGGATATCCTGGCCCGATATCTGAGTACTTGGATCTGCCAGTACAAGCTACTCTGTCTATTCTCTCACGTATACCCTGGCTAGGTATACAGTGGAAGAATGGGCTATAGAGGAACCCTAGAAATGTTAGGGTTAGAAAACGAGAAAAGAAACAAGAATTAAGAGCATAAATGTAAAAGGAGATAGAACTTACATTTCATAATGTTGTTTTTGTTGGAAATGTATAGAAATGCTCTTATATGTTTGAATTGAAATATTCAATACTTTGAAATATGGGTCTTTAATATCTGTTGTACACTATGCAATTGTAGCATTTATTGATTTCACTCTTTGTAACAAGTAGACTAGAATTGACCTTTGAATGAGCTTTTGTTTCTATAGTTTTGCCCGCTGATTCGAGTGAAATTGACATCAGCAGGTCTGTTTAGGTTTTCAGTCTGTACGCGATTCGGCCGAGTTGTATGTGATTCGGCCGAGTTTCCTTAATAGGCAATCGAACAGCAAACTGATCGGCCGAGTTGTATGTAATTCGGCCGAGTTTCCTTTTTCAGGAAATCAAACGGCAAGTTGATCGGCCGAGTTTCAAGTAGATCGGCCGAGTTGTGAAGCAATCTGCCAAGTTTCTGACCAATCGGCCGAGTTTCTGAGCTGTGAGTGGCAGTTCAGGAAGAATGTAATCCTCAGTAGTCCTTGGCTTCAGGACTTCAGGTTTGGCCTGGTCCAGTTGGCAGGATGCGTTACTAGGATCTAATGACTCATATCAATAGCATAATAAGAATAGAATTGGAATAACTAGACCCACATCAGAGTAAGAATGTATATACAGTAAGATGTTGAAACAGATGGTCAAGATCAAAATAACTAAGAATTAGTCGAAACTGATATCTGAGGTTCAACTTTGGGGTCTCAAATGTGAAACCCTTAATTGGGAATAATAGAACATGATAAGAAGTTCATAATCAGTTTATTGATTAATATTACATGAACTATACATATGAAATATAGAAAAGATATGTGAAATGTATGTATGGTTTAAGATAGCAAGAATCAATCATGAAGAATGAATCATATAATAGAGTATAATGCTTTTATGAACTCTAAAGAAAAGGCTAAGTAGAAGAATATAGTTGAGCTTTCAATAGGTCCATAGAAGTAAAGAGTCTTCAAAAGAGTAAAAGTAAAGAGAATCGTATGAACATGTAATTCATAAGACTAGAACAACAAACTAGTTTCTAAGCAAAGAACATAGGTGTAGTTTAACGAATGAATAAATCATACAAAGGTAGACTGTATTCAGGAAGGAAAAACTTGATTGAAAGAGAAACTATGTTTGACCCATGCATGATCCACTTGATGTAAAAATGAAGAATATGTAATGTATTCAACATGAGTAAAAACTAATAGAAGGACTATTAATTTAGAATGTTAACTTCACAATAGTATAAAGATAAAGGTGGAAATATGTGCAACATGGTATACATGACCATACATATGAATAAGCAACATGGTCATAAGAGAAAAATTTAGAATTAAAGATGACGGGTTAAAGAGTAGTATATAGTAAGAGGACTATGAAACGTAAGAAAGGGTTTGAAATATGATGGAGAAGTTATAAAATAAAGAGGTTGTGAGATTCAAGCAAGTTCTAATTAATCAAATATCTCTGTTGATAACTAAGTAAATCTACATACGATAATGTATTAAGGGAATGTTTGAATACAAGTATTCCAAGTCTTAAAATCATCTTCTCTTTCATATATTCCTTAATAAGAGCAAGGCGGGAATGAAATGATAAGATAAAATGAATCATATATGGTGCATAACTACCTTGGTGGGGTCATCTAGTGAATGTAATAGTGACATACAATATGATGAAGTGTGATAAGAAATAAGTTCTTGCGTGATAGCAAGAATGATGAATAATTTATTCCTATCTTAAATCCTTCAATGTTAATAATGTTTATTATATATAATCATATGAAAAGGATAGGTAGCAAAAAGTAAAGAAGTAATGAATGAGCAGTGAGATATGGGAAAACACTAGCTTTGTGTAATATGTGAATTTGTTTTTACATGTATGATTTGTTGAAGGCGTATTAAGGTATGACAGTTGGTTCTACATATGATTTCAGGGTATTTGTGTAAGCTATATGTTAAATTAAAGGCGTATGATAGTTGTAGTAATTCATACCTGATATGCATCTTACTATTGTGTATTTGTGATATGGTGATACAGTTTGGATGATGTCAGAACACATGGAGGGATATCCTGAATAAGGTAGTTATATCTATTCACTCATATTAATAGAAAGGGATGATAATTAGATTGTTTGAACAAGTAACCCTAATGAGGTGTAGCTTGTTATACCTAGCTCTAATATAACTGAGTGATGGTAATTGAGTATGATTAATGCTTGAATGACTGATACAATTGTGGATTACCTTATTACTGTTGTTGAAACCCTAAAATGATATAATGCGATGGTTACACTTTGAATTGTGTGTGGGCCCATAACCCACAGATCCCAGGATCGAAATAGGGTAGTATGGAATGAGGTGGTAATGCTTCACCTCATGCATCCATGACCCAATGGGGATGCCAAGAGTAGTATTGTGCAATTGATTGTTGAATTTAGTCTTTTAATTCAAGACTGTTTTGCTATTTAAGTAGCATGTTATTAAAGTTTAAAACAGCATGGTGAACTTGCTTTTGTCACTTAAAGGTGATACAGAACAATAGAACTCTCTGAGCAGCATAAGTTGAGATAGTTGTATCAGAGTATCAGAGTTGCGCAGTGAAAGCGTGGTGGTTTATCTTTGCATTCTATGTTGGACTGTGGCATAAAGAATTTGCTTGATATCATTGAGAACTATTTGAAATATGTTGTGATTTAGTAAAGAATTAAAAGATCTAATGTTGAAAACTACATTCAGGCATGAAATACAAGAGTATATTGACATGGAAGGCTTTAGAAGCTTAGAATAACCTTGAATGTATCTTTCTTGTAGGTTTATGTTTCGAGGACGAAACATTCTAAGGGGGGGAGAGTTGTTACTGTTGGATCCTAACTGGGTGACTTAGGTGCTCTAGAGGGGGGGGTGAATAGAGCTGAACGCACTTAAACAAAATTCATTAAACCTTCAAGATAGATCATAAGATAAAGTTGCTAAATAGGTAATTTGAGTGCAACTAAAACATGCATAGCAAGGATGAGAGAGATTGAACATACACATGTAGACAATCTATTTAGAGTGGTTCCACACTTCAAACTAGAAGTGTGTCAGTCCACTTGCCTAGAGAGGTCAACCTCTAGGACTTCAACCAATTGCACTCTTATATTCAATTATAAGACTTACAATACATGACCCACAAAGGACTTACCTATCTAATACAAAGAGTCTTCAACCTTACCAAGGACTTACCCACTTTGCAAGAGTCTTCGGCCTTCTCCAAGGACTTACCCACTCTTGCACAAGTCTTCGGCCTTGCAGGAATTACCCACTCTTCTTGGATCTTCCGCCTTTGACTTCACCTTCACTCGGAGAAGCTTTCCACCAAGGACTTACCCACTTGAGCTTGAGTCTTCTGCCTTCTCCAAGGGCTTACCCACTCTAGCTCCAAGTCTTCGGCCTTGATCTTCACCAAGGGACTCCTTCCCTTGTTCTTCTTCACCTCTCTTGGACAAGAGAGAGAACCTTCATCTTCAAGATAGGAAATGAGAGATGGGGAGGTGGTGGAAGTGAGAGCCTCACAAGATATACAAATAAGACTAGCTCTCTTACAAATCTCCTACTCACTCTAATGGATGTAGCAAGTGATTAAGCTTAGAGAGAGAGAGGAGGCTGTAGGAAGCACTCAACTATAGAATAGGAACCTCACAAAGAGTTTGCAATGAATGCTCAACCTTGGAATGAAGCCCAAGGGGTCCTATTTATAGCTGGGGATGCCTCTTAGCCTTTGGGAACACTTGTGAACGAAAAATAGCCGTTTTACAAGTTGCAACGGATCTATTTTGGGTCCCAACAAAGTCTCCAACGGTTGGAAATGCTTTTTCTGCATTCCAGTACAGTCTGATCGGCCGAGTTTCAATAAAGGCAACTCGGCCGAACCACTAAACGACAAGTCTGAAAGATAGACTGTCGGCCGAGTTCCCTTGGAGAAACTCGGCCGATCGGTCGACTTTCAACTTGGACCGATCAGTGGATCGGCCGAGTTTCCCAGCATAGAAACTCGACCGAACAGGAATCGGCTGAGTTGGAAACTCGGCCGATTGCATCAAAAATTCCAGAATAACTGGATCGGCCGAGTTTGTAATTCGGCCGACAAAATCCTTGTTATGGGTATTTTGGAATTTTTGTAAAACTGTACAAATGATGGATTTTTGTGTCCCAATAATTTTTCTAAGCTTAATTACAAGTCATACAATCATTACAAGTGATTACAAAGCAATTCTAAGGTCATTTACATAGAGATCCCAAATTGCACACTTGTAGCTAGTTTGACTTGTCTTTTCTCCAATTTGATATGCGCAAGTTAGGGCATTTGGAGTGTGTCTAAACCTAATCTGAAATCACTCAATGTAGAAGCATTAGACACCAATATGTGGAATGGTTAGTCATCATCAAAACAAGGGTTTAGTCAATTTAGACGTGAGTCAACATTGACCTAATTGACCTTGAGTCAACAGTTACGACCCCATCTGAGCTTAACTGGTAAACTAGGGTTTACCTAGACAATTGCAAAGATTAATTGGAATAATCATTCTTGAAATCTAATGAATGACAATAACACAATTAGGATGTTTTAACTATGATAAGAAGTCTAAATGTTCTTTGGTCTTGAGAATTAGGGTTTGAGAAGCATAAACCCTAATCGGCCCAAATAGGGTTTTGATGATACATGAATACAGAATTTAATAAGTAGAATGTCTCACTAAATGATTTTTAGTATTTTATGTGTAACTCTGATTTACTTAAAATTTGGATATGATTTGGATATATAAAATGTGAACAATATTGGCAAATATCAGAATTTTTGAAGAAGGTTCTGACCTGTTTATCGGTCGAGTTTCAAACTCGGCCGATCACAATTTCAGAATTTTACAGCAGTGTGGTAATTGAATTTTATCTTTTTATTGGTATATCCAATTGATCTCAAATTTTAACTGTGCTTGAAAAACACAGTTTTAGACACTCTGTTAAATTAGAATAATTTTTGGATGACTTTTGAATCCATACAGTAAGGGTGTCGGTCGAGTTTTGTGCAGGACAAACTCGGCCGAATATTCTGCAGACTGCAATATAGCAGTGTACTGTTTTATTTTTAATTATTTATTGGTAACTCCAAATGATCTCAAAATTTAACTGAAGCTTTATAGATCAATTATAAACAACGTGCTAAATTCCCATAATTGTTGGAGAATGTTTGATCTCTGAAATAAACGAATTACAGTAACTTTTGTATAACTGAATATTCAGCCAATATAATTAAAGTTAAGTGTTGGGTCAATATGCAATTGACCCAAGCAGCTCAATTGACTTATATGAGCAACCACACACACACACATCTCTCATTCTTCGTCATTCACTCCAGAGAAACGAAAATCTAGAGAGAGAGGGAGAGTTAGGGCTTGAGTGGAGAAAGAGGAGGAATTGCTGAATTAGGGTTCTGCGGTCCCAAGAATGGTGAAATCAAGTAAGTTTGGATCCTTTGCATAGACTTTTATGGTGAATCTTCTCTCTCATGTCTAGATTCTGTCCATGCTCTGATTTGATCCAAGATGATGTCGAAATTCCCTCTTTTCTCACCCTTTCTTCATAATCCCTCATTTTCAAGGTTTCCGAGTTGAATGGAAGAAGAATTGAGAGATTTGCTAGGGATTTGATAGGAATTCGAGATTCCCTGAGTTGAGATGCGGTTTTGAAGTGTTTTCACACCTTAGGGTGAGTGGGTTCTTCCTTCAAACATTCTAATGCACGAATTTGATTATAACATCCAAATCCCTAAATGCTTAGCATGTGAATTCTAAATCCTGAAATGTCCGTTTGATTTAAGTTATTGTAAATTGATATGATACGGATTCCTTCTCTGTTTGAACGACTCTTTGATGGTATATTCATATCAGATACGTATACAACACTTCCTAGTGAGGATGCTTTTAGATTTATATCAAATGATGTAATTAGGGTTTGACCTAATTGAGATATCGCTAGAGTTTCAACCTTATTGAAAAGGACTAGTAATCCTATAAGTGGTTAGGATGTACCACATGGGTTATCTTAATTGAATTTTATTCTTGATACCTGATATCTCAGTGAATGGTATGAAAATCTAAATTTAGTTGAATTTCCATGGTTTCATACATATATCGATTGTATATGATTTGTTGAAACAATCTTTATTTCGTGAATGCTTATATCCTATGAAATCTTTATGAGAGCCATATGAAAAGGTGAATGAGGCAAATGCAACCCTAAGAGTAGGGTGTTGGCATGTGATAAATGATTAAGGCAAATGAAACCCTAAGAATAGGGTGTTCAATGAATCATGTTATGGTAATATGAAAGATCTCGATATGAGATATGGTGATGCTTAATTGTTGAATTGTATGTTTCTAGTGCATTTAACTTTATATGCTTGTTCTCTCTGAGTTGATATCTACATACTGCAGGGCTTCTTATATTTCAATATATATCTCGTAAATTGCAGGTGATGAGATATGATATGCCCTAGAAAGGGATGTTAATGAGACATGATATATGTTGAATACATGAGCTATGATGTTTTATATGATATGATATAGCAGGCCGTGTGAGCCTTGTGATAAATGTAAAATGAGTTATGATTTCTATTTTAAATGTATCTATAAAGTTAATAGACTTAGGTGCCCCAACACCGTAGAACCCCATTGCGCGGTCTGTACCTTTGGGGTGAAACGATCGATCTAGCCTTGTGCCTAGATGATCGGGCTCGTGTTCAACAATAATCCGTGCGTGTGTCACGGTGGCACGAGGGCAGACAGACAGTGTCCAACAATAACGCGTGCTTGTGTCACGGTGGCACTGGAGAAAAATGGGGGTTATTCAACATTAATCCGTGCTTGTGTCACGGTGGTAACCCAGACCCTTCGACTGTGCACTACAGGGTGGGAGGAGTCCAGAGCACTCAGAGTTAGTGCAGACAGACCCTTGTGCGCCCGAGAGTCCTGTGCAGACCAGGACAGACAGTCAGACTTAGCATTTCCCGGGTGTGTCGCTAAGTCTTGTACGGTGGATTCGTAGTGCACTGCGAGTCTCATATGTAGAGTGTGCTGCATATGTTTGGGGCATAAGCTAAAATATGATTATATAGGTTCACAGAGTCCCTTATAAATGAAAGAGTTAAGGAAGACTAGAGCATAGTCTTCTAGTAGTTATTCTTTGGATGCAATATTTACATTCTTTGTTATTTCAATTATATTGTTTTAGAACTGCTCAGTGTAGTATTTATTGTTGTTAAATTTCATATCGTTTACTCAAATTATATCTGCAATCACATTAGTGCATTAGTCTGTTTCCATGAAGTACTCATTCACTGAGCGAGTAGGCTCACCCCTCTACTCAAACATTTTTAGGGTTAACCGCGTGGACTTGGAGATAGTCAAGAGCTTCAGTGTAGACCTGCCACAGGAGTCAAGTATGAGATTAGTTGAGTCAGTCGGTCCTTGTCACTCTAGGTCCTCAGTAAGAGTTTAGAGAGAGAGTTGTAATTACAATGTGTAATATTGTTCCTCTTTGATATGTATGCTAATTAGCAAGTTTCATGTGCATAATGTGTGAAAGACATCGTGAATGCTTATACATGTATCTTTACTATTAAAGTCTGATTAGTAAAAGAAATGTTCAGATTCCTTTGTTAAGATGATATGTGGTTCAATGCGGGGAAACAAGAGTTTTAAAGAAAAGAAAAGAAAAGAAAAAGTTAAGGGTGTTCTTTGTGTTGCATACAAATCCCATCTTATGCCCTAATCTCATGATTTGAGGAAATTGTGAGATCGGGGTGTAACAAGCTATACTTGGCCGACACAAGGCCCAAGCAAGCCCAAACAAGGAACTCCAAGGCCCAAACAAGCTCAACAAAGGCCTAAAGAACTCAAACAACAAGCCCAAGCCTTCCTCTCAACCCTAGAGGAAGCAAAGAGAGAGAAGAACACCTCTCAAGGTGACAAACCTGCTCCCAAAACCCTAGACTTGGGTTAATTGCAAGTAGCACCTCCAACTCTCAACAAAGCATAACCAAACCCTAATCACCACTCAAAGGTGATTAGCAAGCATCAAACCATCAAGGTTAAGCAAAGCAAACAGGGTAAGCCCTAAACGCAGGTCAGGGTCCTTACAGTACATGAGTTCTCATTTACCTATCTACAACAACTAGAACTTAGATGTGTCATTGTCCTAAACAGAAGCTCTCATGTATGAGAGAGTAGATGCGCGTCCTTTGACCGCACAAATAGTTGGCATTGTACATGCACAAAATAATGAGCCACCATCCACCATACTGTTATAATGCCTCAAAGCAAATTTGTTGGCACTCTCTTGTCCACAAAATAGCGCCAAAAATACTCTTATTTTCCAAGTCTTCTTCCATAGAAGAGCGCTGACAACAAGCTACTTCTGGGATTTTCTCATTGACCTCCCCAAGGATCTCTCTATACACAAGATTCCATACCATGTGGGTTATAATCTAGAACTCTTCATTAAACTCTAAATAATAATTTATGTTAATATAAACATTCTTCTTCTTTTTTCTTAGATTTAACTCTTGTTTGAATTTGGAAAGAAAAATATAATTTAAATGTAAATATATTCAAATCAAATTGAGACATAGATAAGAACTTTTCTATTCTAACACTTTTGAAACCCTCTCTGAGGAACCATTTTTCATATGTGCGTACAATTTTTTTCTCCACCTAAACAATATTTCAAATTTTATACCGCTAATGGTCTATCTTTTAGAGCTTCCTCCATGTGATTATCGTGGTTAAATAACCCCTTTAGCCATACCCAGTGGAGTTTTAAAAATGATGGAGGGATGAGTTTATTATAATTATTAACAACAATTATATTGATGAGACGTATGAAGACCATATACACCAAAAGTGCTAAGCCCAAAACAAAATTAGATATATCTAGGAAAAAAGGAGTTGGGGGGCACGCCCCCCCCCCCAATTTTTTTTCATTTAAATTATATACATTATGATACCATGTGATTAATAAAATATTATGTTAGATAATGCTGACGCCCCCCTCCCCCCAAAAAAAATGTTGAGAATTTGTGTGTAATCATTTAGATAGGAGTAAAACTTGATAACACAATTAGTTTTTTCTTATATCAATTAAATTATAAAAATAATAAGTACTACAAAGATTAAATATCAGAAACAATTAGATCTTTTATTCCAACATTGATAATTATGAACATAATTTAAATTTTATCATTTAACATATAAAACAAAATATAATGATATATATAGAAAGATAGAATGTAGTTTATATATTTAAAACTAATAAAATTACTAATGTGGTTTTAGTTAAAAAATGGTCAATGTTCTAATTGGAAAGCAAAGTAAGTGTCTAAATATTAATTTGGACTTGCTAACCATTTCTATAATCACATCAATAATTTAAATAATCTTTTGATTAGACTACTTAGCTATATACAAACTAATAGGAAGTTTGATATATAAGGAATGAATGAGAGGGAAGGAGAGGAAGAATTTGAAGAAATATTTATTGTCTGGAAGAGTAGACCATATGCACCATATTATGCCAGTTTTATGATATATAAATATTTTTCTCTATATATCAACATATTTTTCATTAAATTTCTACCCAACATTTATGTTTCCTCTGTATTTGAATTTTTATCTTAAATTATCCACACATTTTTAGTCAATCATTTATATATTTTTCATGTTTTCAATAATTTTTTCTCAAAATTTTGTTACATGATATTAATAAAGATTTTGAATTTCTAATAGTTTTCTCTTCAAATTTTATACTAGATTTGTTTTTATTTAATTTTTCCTCTAATATTTTCCTCAATATTTCACATCATATTTTTCCTCCATTTGATGATTTCTCCAACTATATATTTCTCTTTCTACGTTTCTTTACATTAATTTTTCATATAACTTTGTATCAATAAACTTCTTCTCTTAGAAAGTTTCTACAAACACATGTTGTCTAACAAAACTATTTTTTTTCCTTATCCTCCTCTCTCCATCATTCCCTAAAATTATATCAAGTTTGCTAAAAATATTTTATAGTTTTTTCTTTTATTAGTGTAGATTGGTCTTGCTATAAATATGATTGTATTATTTAATATTTATTGTTCTATATTTCAAAAGGGTCCAACAAACTAGTAACAACATACTAGTTAGATCTTCTCCCAATGTATCTTTGATTTATAGGTTTAAAAATCATGCCTTTTGGGATAAATATGTTATAAGTTTATCTTCATGCAGGACATCATATTTCTTATTTTTCATGTGGAACAACTTGTAATTATTTGTAGTCCACTTATATTACTCATGTTGACTTTTAATTGAATTATGTTTCCTTTCCTATGTGTGAATCTACACAGAGATGTTTATTAATATAAAAAGTCACAATAATTTAGAGAATGAACTTCTTATCGGTACTCGTATAGGTACTCGATAGTATGATTGTTCTATTTTGAAATATGTATTTACCAAACATTTAGAAAAGACTTGATTATTTATCGAGTCAAAGATCTAAACAAATAATGTCATATTTAGAAGTAATCAATTATATGCAATTTTCAAAATATATGTTATTTTTGAAACTATATCTTAGTTTTATGTTGTGATTTGAATATGTATAGTTAATTTTTACCATTGTATGTCAAAAGTTTTATACCAGCTCTACGTTACATCAAACTTTCACATATTTGAAGTATAATAAGATAAAATAGTACAATTTGACAAAAAGAACCAAACAGTGCACCCATGTGAAAGTAATTCTCAACATTCCACTTTGACTTAAAACTATGTTGAACGGAAGAAAACTCCTCCCCATTTCACACTTTTAATAAAAAAAAAATTAAAAATACAAAAATAGGAGCCAAATATGAAAAGTCAAAGCAGGTGGATTTTTTATATACTTAAGAGTTTTACTCAGGTAGAAACATCCTTATTTTGACCTTTTCACCTTTGTTTATGATTTTTAGTTATAAACGTCCAATTGAGATACATTTTTTCTTGTTGAACCTACACCAATCTATGTAGAAAATTTTCACCATACTATTTTTGTATTTTCTTTCTTTAACTATATAAAGTTACTTTCGGCCCCCTCAAATCTTGTTGTCAAGATCCGCCATGAGTAAAATATATGAAACCACCGTAGATTTTTCTTTTTCCTTTTTTAGCATCATATAATACCATGGTATTAAAAAAGCCGCCTCGAGGCGTAGCTATCCTAAGTAAGCCTCAAAATGTCTAAGGCTCACCTCACAACAATGAGGCTTAGCTGAGGCGCACGCCTCAGTTATGGATGCTAATGTCTTATGTTACCCACCAACTTTTCTACTCTTAAGATTATTACACACATTTACTAAAAGTTTTTTATTAATTGTTGTCGTAGTTACTTATCATTTTCTTATAATTGAATTTATCACTATTATTCTATGAGTGAGATCTTTTAATCTTCAAGGTTAAATTTGTCTTTGTTTGCTACCTTTTTATTTACGATGTCGGTGAATTTCATTTTATTGTTAAGTAATTTTGGTTCCATGTTCCTAATAATTCTTAAATGGATATAACATTACAATCGTTGATGCTCATTATTTGCTAAATATTTATTATAGTGTTGTAGTAGTTTTTGATCTCTATTTCATCTTATTAAGTTAAATAGAATTCCCTTCTATTTAGTCTTGGTTTTGCTTGTATATACATATTTATGTTTTACACACACATATATAATATATATACACATATATGCATATAAATATATATGTATGTATATACGTTTAAATATTTAATAATTTATCAACGCCTCATACATATTTCAAGGCTTACGCCTCATAGGCCTGGAGCCCCTCTTTGAGAGAAAAACGCCGCGCCTCACACACTTTAAAACCTTGTATAATACATGTGACCGGTGCTCGGCAAATTTGAGTTGGGATAGTTATTTCAGAATCGTGGCTAATTGAACAACAAAATGTATCTTACACGAAAGACTACAGGGGAATAGCGATCGTAACGATATGAAAGTCTGAAGTAAACAGGGAATTTCAGCTTTCCCAAATCAGATGAGCACGCTCCGGCAAACCGGCACCGGCAGGCCGTGGTCATACCGGCGAAATGACCAATACAGTCGTCATCGTCTTCACTGCTTCACATATCTTGAGTTTGAAATTCCTTCGGATGATGTGGTTTTGCGTCTGGAGGTGATTGGGGGTGGGGGGGGAGTTGTAGCCGGAAGCTGCTCCTCCCTGATGCTGTCGCCTGTTTCCGTCCTTCCCTCTTGTCTGCTATTGAAGCTCACGGGTGACGATTGGAGCGGCATTCGAAGGGACGGCAGGGAAAGGATACTGTCCCTTCTTGTTTGACCACTGCCAGATTTTGGAAACGGAGAAGCTCTCCCCTTTCCCCACCACAGACAACCTCCTCCCTTCCACTCCAGCAGCACCAGTACCGGCACCACTGACAACAACCGAGGCGGCTCTCCTCCGTGACCCTTGCCACCCGTCTCGGCCGACGCTGCTGATGGCCAGCCGCAGCGCCGAGTCCTGCAGAACGTACTGGTAAGACCCCATGGAGTAACACCTCCTCTCATCGATCATCCTGCTGCTGCTACCGACTGTGGTGGTGGTTGTGGTGCTGCTGCTTGTGGACTGGCGTTCATTTCCGGTGGTGATGTGCCGGCCGGAGTTGGCGTTGTCGTCGTTGGCGTTTGCGAGCGGGCCTTGTTTGACAACAGCTGCGGCACCGGCCTGCAAGCTCCGGAATTTTCCGAGCCTGACCGGGAAGACGACTTTCTGTTCATCATCGTCTCCAACTATACTGTCAGCCTCCTCTAGATCCCTCCAGTCATAGTCGTCTAAATCAAACGCCGCCCCAAGTCCATCAGGGAGCGAGATCATCGCCGCTCCACGGCACAGCGGACACGTGGAGCTAGACGTGAGCCAGGCGTCGATGCAGGCGAGGTGGAAGGCGTGGCCACACGCCGGGATGAGGCGGAGCCGATCTGTCGGGAAGAACTCGCAGAGACAGACGGCGCAGTCGAGCGGCTCCCCTGGGCCCTCAGCCGCAGCATCACCAGCTACGGCGACGCCTCCTATCCCTTTGAGTTCGGTGTAGACGAACGCAGGGAGGGCGTCGATGGACGCCTGGTCGAGCCCGCCGCCGTCGTGCAGGGTGAAGAGCTGCTGCAGCTGGCGCTGGATCGCCGAGGGACTGGCTGGGCTGCTCCTCCACCTGCGCCGGCGGCTAGGGGCTGAGGGATCCGCGGATGAGCCGGAGCTGGAGCCGCGGCGGCGCCTGTTGAGGTAGCGGATGAGGAGGTGTAGGAGTGCCGAGGCGAAGAGGAGCGCCGCCACGGTCACGAACACGATCAGGAGTACTGGGCTGATCTTGCCGCCGCTGTGTCCCGACGAAGAGGGGGCTACCGGCGGCGATGGTTGTGGCGGATGCGGCGACGATGGTGTTGATGATTGCTTTCGGAAGTACCTGAAATCTGCCGTCGACGACAAACGGTAGTGGCGGGCATTGTACAAGGCTGGAGCTTTCCCTTGGCGACCGGCTCGGATTCGGTGCCCAAAGTCGACCCAGCTCATTGCTATTTCAATTGAAAGCAGGCGGCGGCTGCCTGGTGCTTTTATTCAAAGCCTCGGGTTTACAACCACACAGACTGTGGAGATTTCAAACAGCACTAGCGGGAGCTATACCAATCTAAGCCTTGAAAATTCGACATGCCAAAGAGCCGAGAGCGGCGGCCCGGGAGTGATACAAGCGGCGGAGCTAGGAGCTAAGAGCTAGGAAGGACGAAACTCAGATGCTGCCACACTCGGCCCTCTCTCTTCTGAGCAAAGAAGCAAGCAACATCATGAAAAGGACTCCGAGAAAGAGATGCTTCCCAGTCTCAGAAGAAAGGTAAACAAGATGAATGACCGGATATTTATTTTTGAAAAAAATGGACCAGCCGGCGGGGATTAGGGGTGTTGGGAATGGAGTAGGCAACCTACCTTTGTTTCAACCAGGGGGCAACCGGTAAACCTCCTCCTTCACTCCATGGAAGACGAAAAGAAAATGGTCGGCTTTGATCGTCGCTTCTCAAGCAACAC
Source organism: Alisma plantago-aquatica (assembly GCA_963693085.1). Lineage (NCBI taxonomy): Eukaryota > Viridiplantae > Streptophyta > Magnoliopsida > Alismatales > Alismataceae > Alisma > Alisma plantago-aquatica. The sequence continues at coordinate 870,418,727 of OY856409.1, forward strand.
GCTAGGCGGAGGTTAGGGAGTGCAAACCCTAGTAGGTGGTGGAAAGGGGGGGAACGGGTTAGGACGGACCGGGAGTTGGAAGTAGTAGCGTTCCTCCACCTCTACTGCTGTGATTTGGGGGCGAGCTTGTTTGTATTGTAGCTTTTCGAGTAAAGTGCAGTGCGGGCCTGTGCTAAGAGGGAGGGGAGCACTGTAGTGTTTGGAGATTTGATCTGGGGAAGAGGGAGGGATTATTATTATCATAATACATACAAGGTAACAACCGATCCCGTATACTCCTTCCCCCCCTCAATCTTTAGTTAATAAACTAAACGACTAGTTTAAGTTTGGGGTCTCGCTCCGCTACTCCCGCTTGCTCCCGTCTTATTATAGGGAGAGAGAGAGAGAGAGAGAGAGAGAGAGAGAGGATACCGCCAGTTTCAGTACTTTGGGCCTCTCAGCTAATCTCCTTGTTGCTTTGCTGATTTGCTACACCAGCATCCACAAGGTGGTCACGTTACACTGCTTTTGAACCCTGTTGTCGGCTTGTGCCATTACAACGCATAGCTTTTGTTTTCTTGGGCTACCCCTCTCATGGCCTACTTGTCCATCGAGAAGGGTTAGCTAGATCCAACTCTTAACTGTTTTAAGCCTGTGTTAGGTGCCCGGATTTAATCATAGTTTTACCTTGTTGTTTGATGTCATGCTGATACATTTAGATTGGAGTATTGATATACAACATATCATATACCAAGATTCTCTCAGCTCAACAACCCCTCTTAAATCTAGTTGTACGCACTTGTTACTCAAGAGACAAAAAATAAACACAATGCGAGAAGTCGAACAGACAATCGGGCCTATAAAAGCCATCCTACCCCCTCTCACTCCCTATTTTCACAGTAATTCTTGCTGTGCCAACTTGGCTGCAACACCTAGACTGCCATCCTGGCCGAGATGCCATGGCGTCCAGTCAGCCGTCGTGCCAAGGTTGTTGCTGTGATGAGGACATCGTCACGCCCACACTCAAGTTGCACACAGCCACATCCGCATCCAGACCGCCAGTGAAGAAGACACATCCAACCTATCGTCGCACTATTGCCATCGTGATGCTAAAGCCACATTCACGCCCATGCCCCCGTCGAGCCTGCCTCCTGATCTCCGCCGTCGAATCGTGCCCATGACAACATTCGTGTGTGGTACTGCCTCGGCCCCATCGAGCGTGACTGCTGGTCTTGGTTGAAACTAAAGGGAAGAGAAAAAAGAATTTAGACATGTGTTTAATCAGTGGCGGAGGAAGAACTTAGCTAAAGGGTGGGCACCTTGTTGCTGCACAAAACACAATGTTGCATGTATATTCTCCAAAATCTGTAATAAAATTGCTTTGATCAATGTATATTTTCATAAACACAGGTGGGGCCCGTGCCCACCTGTGCCTCCATGTAGCTACGCCACTGTGTTGAATGCATTTTGATATTATATCCTCTGTAAATTAATTTTACTTTTGTTCATTGTTGAACAATGTGAGCTTGTATGGGTCATTTGTAATAATGTGATTATCCATAGAAAATATTAAGTTATAAAGAAAAATAATGAATTTTCATTGTGCATTTAATTTATTTTTTCAGATCACATAAAAATCGTGATGGTAAGCACAATTTTAGCTTATACTAAGTATTGTTGTTGTTATTTTTTGTTCATGCAATAAATACAAAACAATATTGTACTTTGAGATTACTAGTAAAATGTTAAGAGATGTGGCAGACACATTTAATTAGATATAATGATATCAACGTAATAAACAAACAATCATTTTTCTTTTGAAATGTGACGCATTATGCTAGTTATATCCGGTTCGATATAACTTTTTGGTAATGTCTTCAACATATTTAACTACGACATTTGAAACTTAATCATTAAATATGCTTAATTATGATTGTGGGCAGTTGAGGCTATACACAACTGTAGAGGGAACAATGAAGAACTTATTTTGAAGTTGAAGTGAGTTATTGTTGAACGAAATGCAAGTGGTTGGGTTGTGGGTGTCTGGGCGGCAACATTGACTTTGTTGCAGCGGCATGCATGCCATGCAACCACATTGGCAGGCTTCTCGCTTAGAAGTTTGTGTCGTCATGTATTAGAAAAATCATACAAGAGTACTACTAGTCACTTTTTTGATATGATATCATTGTGTGATTCGTACCATTTTGAAAGTATATTTTAGAGGGTGTGGCGATATTCATAAAAATATAATAATTTATTATACACACACATATATATATATAAATTAATTTATCTATTGATACACACTTTGCTCTTTTATTCTACAACCAATTGCTAAAATCAATACATGGGCTTAGCAGCAAACTGTATATAAATGTGATGGTTGGGAAACTGGTAGTTGGATGATAGAAGTGCACTGGTCACAACAACTGCATGATTACATGCCATGCAAACAACACCAGATATATAAAAAATATTGTATCATAAATGCTAATAGAATTGAATATTGGTTGCTTTGCGTGTTCCATGTGTATGGGTAGGAGTTTTGGTGGAGGTGGCATTGGCCAAATAATTTTTATTTAGACTACCCTGGTAGATTTAGAGAGGATCAGGGTGGGGCACATGGACGAAGGTTGGCTCTCTCTTCTCTCTAGATTTATTTAGACTATCCTGGTAGATTTTGAGGGGATCTTGCTAGAGATCTATTTTGCGCTCTATGTTATCTGGTTGGTCATTTAGTGGAGCCTATTGCAATAATCAGCGATGTAAAACACCCAGTCAGCTCTGCCTATTGTCAAATCTTTCTAGAGCTGGTGCTTGGATGCCACTACTCGACATGTGAGCTATTGGAGCAACTTGATTCATCCTCGAGTTGACTCATCTCCACTGAGTTTGCTGGGCGATAACCCTCTTCTCTTCTATGCACATGATATGCCCTAATCTAGTGTGCATGTGATGTCAATCTACCCTTTCTTGTCTCCAAGCTTCAACAATGCTTGATCTATCATTTATATGGCTTCTCTTCCCCCAAGGGGCCATGTACCATCTTGATTTGTGCCTCGACGTCATCTGGGATGGCATCTCACGTTCTTGACCCTTGATTGTCATTTTTATGCCCCTTCAAGTTGCTTACTCTCGTGATCCTTAGACCTAAAGTCACAATATAATGATCGAATGTTGTTTTGTGTAGTTTAACACTACCAAACGTGACTCTGACATGTATCAATTGGGTGTACTGTGATACTCATGAATTATTGTGCATGATGCATATGGAATTCATCCCTCCATTCGAGTGACATCTTGACCACCTAATGAGTGGACTACGAATACAAGGCCATGCTCATTTGAGTTAGTGTGTGATTCCTAATAGTTTGCTCGAGTTCAAGAAATATAGGTTGAATGTTAAGAATATGAAAACTCCATGCCTCTGTTTCTATCTAAATATCTGAGACAACACAATTATAGGGTCATGGTAATGTTGGTCACCTTACATGTTAAAGTTGTTCTCCAACTTAAACTAATTACTTGGGTGGCAATGATATATTTCTAGATAACAATCTTTACTTGTGATGTTATGAACATTACTACTAACATAATGAGGAATCCACAAAGTCACACGCATAAGGATGCATAAGGGAATGGAAGTTTCCAATCAAACACATTATTAGAATAGTTCTCGATTATGTAATATTCTATACGATCAGTTGAATGGGAAAGCTAGTCGACTAACATGATGGTTTAGATCCATCGATTAGTAGATTGTCAAACCATTGATAGGTTGCCAGTTTGGGAAACTGGCCAGTTAGTCGATTGGATTGAAGTCAGGCAACAACATAGAATATGTGGTATTTTGATTTGAAATTGAATTGGTCAATTGAAATTAGTCTGGGGCTTGCAAACTACCAAATGGGCAAGCTAATTGGTCGACTACATGAACAAACTAGTCCCAACTAGTCATCTGCTTAACGAACCAAGCAACTAGAATTTGACAAGTATTCTGAGTTTGATTCTATTTTGAATTGTGATTGGGAACAATATTGAAATTTTGAAAAAAATGTAAGCCCATTACTATCCTATATATAGGGGTGGGTGTCCATGGGGATGAAATAAACTTAAGGCATACATTATAATATAAGTTTTCTAAGAGTTCTTCCTCTTAGAGAGAGAAACTCTATCCAATAACAACAACCTACAATAGGAGGAGAAGGAAAGTGAGCGACACTAGCATGTCGATGATTCTCAATTCCACATCCTCTTGGTGGCTAAGGTGGCACACCAATAGTTCCTAATCTGTATAAACAACATATAGGCCAAGGCCCTTGGGAGGAGGCTTGTGAATAGGCAATGTTGTTGTGATGACAAGGAGAAAACAACAATTGCATTGATATAAGATGCGCCTAGTGGACAACTAGTGCACAAAAAAGTATACACGATTTGCCTTCTATATCTTTAATATAATGACATTTATGGGTTGGCTAAGAGTTCTGTTGAAGAAAAAAATTTGTAATTTTGTTGCACCCCTTATCCAAAACCACACATCTAGTGGGCCTCTCCAAGGTGCTTTGGTTCCTACCCTTGCTACTAGTCTCATGTTGGCCAGCTTGCGGGTCTCATCCTTGGCCCCCTCAAAGTAGGTTCCCCTCATCGTCCCTCTATTTACAAGTACATAGATGGCCCCAACCTTCACAAAGCCATGCCCTTTGCTGCTTGCTGGTGTGTGATTTGTGCTCAAGAGTAAGCCTGACTGGATTGTGCTTCCACAGTATGCAATGATGAGTTCATTCCCCTCTCGATGGACAAGGATAGTGACGAAATTCACTGGGGTTGTAATGTTTCCTCATCTCGGCTAGGATTCTGGGTGGAAGCTAGGTGTTCCAACCCTATCCCCATTGATATGGATGTGTTGGCAATAGGAGTTGAATGTTGATTGGTTTTAGAAGGTTCTGAAGTATCAATGTTTGAAGGACATTCACCAACTTGTTTGGGAACACTAGGTTTGAAGGGAAAGATGTTCTCATAGTAAATGACGTCCATGGGTCTGATTTCTAGTATGGAGTTTGTTCTAATGCCAGGGATGTCTCACTTTATTACTAGAAATCTGCCTACATTGTTATTTTCAGCATAAGAGACCAAGCTTTCTCTTATTTTCAAGAATTTTTACATTGACCATGCACCCCCACACTTGAAGATACTTTAAAACAAGTTTCTTGTTAACCAAAGTTCATAAGGTGATTTTATAATGTGTTTGTGATACAGTTCAACACATAGTTGACATTTAAAAGAGCCTCCCCTTACATTTTTTGATGTAAAACAGATTCGGCCAACATGTCATTAACCATGTAGATCAGGGTTTTATTCTTTCTTTCAGCTACACTATTAAATTGTGGGTTGTATGGGGCAGTGGTTTCATGAATAAGGCCACGATCTTCACAGAACTGTTTAAGTTCATTAGAAGTATATTCACCTCCTCTATCTGATCTAATCCTCTTAAGGTTCTTCTCAGTTTCATTTTCTATTAGTGACTTATAAATTCTAAGTTTTTCCATCTGTTCATCCTTGGATCGCAATAAGTAAATGCAATAGTATTTGGAAAAACTATCAATAGAAGTCACAAATTCGTGCCTGTCATCATGAATAGGAATACTATTTGGATCGCATATATTTGTATGAACAAGCTCAAAAAAAGATGTGTTCCTTTCTAATGATCTAAATGGTTTCTTAGGTAATTTGGCTTGAACACATATTTGGTATCTAACATCACTAGAGATTGGATTCTTGGGAATCAAGTCCATGTGAACCATAAGTTTTATAGTGCTCTTGTTCAATGTCCTAAATGAGCATGTTGAATATCACAAGATATAGAGGTAGAAAGGGTACTTAAGCAATTATCATTAATATGTGGAAGTACCATTACAAGAAGAGACACATAGCTTAATTAAGCCCCCACAGGTATACCAACACCTATGTAAGAACCAAACCTAGAGATTACAACTTTATTCCCTTGACACAAAAGAGTATACCTAGATGACATGATTAAGAATTCACTAACAAGGTTTTTCTTAAAATTAGGAACATACAAAATATAGTCTAAGGACTTTCTCATATGTGAACTTCAGATCTACATGTTCATAGCCTACAATCTGCTTCACAGATATCATCACGCCAAGAGATCATATGATTGTTGTCTTCTTTATAGGTATGAAAAGCAAAACGATCATAGCAGATGTGAGAAACCGCATTAGAGTCCATCCACCAATTTTCACTAGAATAAAGGTTACCACTAAGAACAAGAGTGTAATGACCATATTTGTGCTTAATTGGTAAATTATGGTTTACCTAAATGATTACATGCTTGGTTAGATTGAACATTGTTTAGACTTGATTAATGATAGTAGATCAATTGTGATGTTTCAAACCTAAGAAGAAACACTAACTATGATTTTATTTTGAAGAATTAGGGTTTGAGAAATGTAAACCCTAATCGGAAAAAATTAGGGTTTTGATAGTACATGAATATATAATTTGATCAGGATGGCAGTGTGGTAAATGATTTTTCATATTTTCTACAAATTTTTTATTTAATTGAATTATGGATATGATATGGATAACTCAATCATGCATATTGGAGAAATATTTCAGAATATTTGAGTGTTCTTTGAATGTGGTTCTTGGTCGAACTATACTTCGACCAAAATGCTGATAGAGTGCTTTTTAGCAGTGTAGTGTTTTGTTTTTAATTATTTATTGGTAATACCAAATGATATGAAATTTTAACTGGAGATCTGAAACTCAATCATAAACAACATGTAAAATTTTCATAATTTTTGGATGTATTTAGACCTTATCAGTAGATGAATTACAGTAATATTTTTATGACAGAAAATTCAATTGAAATAAGAGAAAGTATAGTGAGGGGTCAATGTACAATTGACCCAAGAAGCTCAATTGCTATATATGGTCAACCTAACACACAATGAGCTCTCATAATTCGTGATTCAATCTAGAGAAATGAAATCCTAGAGAGAGAGGGAGAGTTAGGGTTTGAGAGGAGAAAGTGATGGAGATGCTAACCTAGGGTTTTGCGGTCTGAGGAATGATGAAATCATGTAAGTTTAGCTTCTTTGCATAGACTTTAATGGTGAATCTTCTCTCACATGTCAAGATTCCATCCCTCCTCTGATTTGATCCGAAATGGTGTCAAAACTTCCCATTTTCTCACTCTTTCTTCATAATCCCTCATTTTTAGGGTTTCCGAGTTGAAAGGAAGAAGAATTGGGTGAATTGCTAGGGATTTGATATGAGATCGAGATTTCTAGGGATGAGTTGCATTTTAAGCTATTTTACAGCTTAGTGTGAGTGGGTAAAAGAATATTCCAGTCAATTGTACTCAATTAGATGGTTTTAATTTATATTCTCGATTTCTCCCTAGATGACAATAAATGAATAGAACCGTTCTTGAATTTAGTTTATAGAATACTTCAAATCATGTTCCAACTATGATCTGAAAATGTTTATATGATGATATCCATGTCTCTTGAATACTACAGAATTAAGAAGTTTATTGAGAATCTTCTGAAGATCTGAATTTTCAAGTTATTCGGGTGCTTGAACAACATTATAGCTGAAATTTGGATTAATGTTTATATGATCTTACTTATGTTCCTAGTGCATATAATTCTACATGTTTGATCTCTTGATTTGATATATGGACAAATAGAGTTTCTAATTTTCACAATACATATCCTGTGAATAGCAAGTAATCAAGGATGGAAACCCAATCTAATATGCTTTTACAAGCATACATATCTAATTTAGTAGTAAATGGATGATTGAAATGATTCATGTGATATTGTTGGATTTTATCTGAATATTATCTTACATGAACATATGCTTTGTTTATGAGTTTCATATTTTCTAACTCAAATACTTGTCATGAAATTCATATGTTGTTATGCTATTGCAAGTGGAGAGATATGACATGCCCTAGATAGGTATGTTATCGATTCCATGCATAAATGTGAGAAATGTTGAATGAGAATATTTATATTAGTAGACATGATATATGTTTGAATAACTGAGAAGTGCTATATGTGCATGAGTAAGGAGAAACCCTAAGAAAGGGATAAACAATATGTTAAGCATTCAATTCAGTATTATCAGTGTATTAAGAAGTTCAATTGCATGATTCTAGTGCATAAAGTGCCAAGTTGACATGTATTTTGTTTATTTAAGAATTTTAATCTTCCTGTATGTATAGTATGATGATTACTCAGAATATCACAGTATTTTGAATATACTGCTATGTCAAGTTTAGAATGATATACATGTTGTATTATAAATTTCAAATAAATAGACGTGGTACCATAGAGATACCAGAGTCAAGTATAAGTAAGGAAAAGATACAATATAGTAAGAGCTTTCCAAGAATAATAAAATAATAGACTTAAGAGCCCTGAACATTATATATTTCCTATGAGAGGTCTGTGTCGTAGGGATGAAATGACCTAACCCTGGAAGTGTCCAGTATATGGGGGTCTGAACGTACTAACAGGTGGTACGGGGGACGAAGCCCTAGTGGAAGTCTCCTTAAAATACAAAATATAGTGTCCAACATCAACCAAAGATCCTAGTGGCACTAGAGTACAGTAAAGCCAATAGGTGGCTTGACTCTCCGCCTGTGTGCTCAGGTTAGAGGAGGAGTCTAGTTTTTATGGCATAATAGGTGTGTCAAGGCCAGAGAGCCATTTTCCTGTTGCAGACCAGCGACGTAGTCAGGCTTAGCATTCCTGGGTGTGTCAACTAAGTCTTGTACGGTGAGATCGTAGTTCGCTACAAGTCTTCATATGTAGAGTACATTGCATATGATCAGGGCATATGCTAAAATATAATCTTGCATCATTAGAAATAAACAAGTATGGAAATATAATCCTCACTATATTCAATATTACATTTAAAGAACAACTGTTGTAACACTAAATGTTAATCTTGAATAGGTGAATACAACGTATATTAATTAAATTGGGGGTGACACCTAATACCTTGAATTCATCAGTTTGTCTTGAAGCAATAAATGTGTCCCATTCTTCTTGGTCCAGGAAGTTCCACTGTTATGTGGTTGTCTTCTTCCTCTTGTCACCTTCTTTTATGTATTCTCGGGTGAGATTTGTCCTATAGTTCCTTAGGACTCTCCCACAACATTGCATCACACATTTACAATGCAGCTTTTCATCCAATTCAAATATACTCTGCAAAATAGAATTGCTATTAACTAGTATCCAAAAAATTAGTAATCTAATAAATAGAATTGAAAATTAATAATAACTCATGCATAAATCCTTCCATATTACGTCTTTCTTCTCCTTAGGAACTTTATGCCAAGAATCTATCTTACAACCGCAATGGCTATGAGTAACATACCCAATATATGAAACAAACAAATTGCGATTCACTCCAAGTGCATTTCCTGCATTATCAAAATCCGCAACAAGTTTGGGTCCATTGCCCCTTTGTGCTATTAACTTCTTCATCATAGTGATGCCCCTTCTCTTGTCAACTTTTTGGTGCTGCTGATCAAGTGCCTCAAGTGCTTCAGAGGGTACATTTGCATCATCAACCTAAAATTTGACAAAATAAACACACTTACAGGATATAACTAGAAATGGACATATAGATATAAATATATGATACATATTTTTAAAACTTACATTGTGAGGCGGCGCATTGATTTCCTCACCCTCACGGTAATCATCAACACGGTCATCAGGAGAATGCTCAGCCATCTGAAAGTTCACATTCACATTGTAAAGTTCACATTGTAAAGTAATTCATATTGTAAAGCTCACATTGTAAAGTTCACATTCACATTGTAAAGTAATTCACATTGTAAAATTCACATTGTAAAGTTCACATTTACAGGCAATATTGTAATTAACATTGTAAAGTTCACATTCAAAAAAATAAAACATATAAAAAAATATAAACATGCCTCTAATATTGCAATTTTTTATCAATTAACAATCCTTCATTGTGATCTCCGCGCACATACAAGTCATCATTAGCTTCAATATTTGCTGGTGTTGGCAACCCAACTGAGAATGGACTGGAGTCATCATACTTATCATAGTACTCGTCTTCATCTATAGGATCTTCAATGAACTGTCTTTTACCATGAAGAACAACCGACCATTTATCATTTGCAGGATCATCGATATAAAATACTTGTTTCGTCTATGATGCCAATACGAATGGTTCACCCTTCTCGCCAATCTTTTCAAAGTTCACTAAAGTGAAACCCAATTCATCCACTATAACTCCTTTGGTGTTATCAACCCAATTACATTTGAAGAGCGGAATTCTGAAATCTATGTAGTCAAACTCCCATATGTCTTCAATGACAGCGTAATATGACATTTTAGCTTCACGTGGACTCTTATCCTTTGCACTTGCAAAAAACATAGTCGACGCTTGAAGGGTGACCCCACTATTTTGGACGACACTCTTATCATCTTGGCGCTTTGTGTAATATGTGAATCCATTAATGTCATACCCTTCATAAGACATAACAGTTAATTTTGGTTTAAAGGCGAGGCATTTGATAGTTTCAGTAATATCATCTGGTGTTTGAGATAGTTGATGTAAGACTTTCTCTTCGACCCACTTAATAAATGTCTTGTTATGCTCTCTAGCAAGCCACATTATATTGGCTCGAGGATATTGTCTCTTGATGCAATTGGTATGTTCCTCGATATAAACACTCACTTCGTCCATGTTGTGTAAAATATACAAGTGACCTTGTTCCAACTGCTCACGGCTGATTACTTTCACCCGTGATCCCAAAATTCCTTTGTCAAATTGCTCCTCAATATTCTTGTCATTACCAGGAGTGTCATTATCACTGAGAAAGTCATTGTGAAAATCCATAACCTCTCTCACCACATAACCCTCAATAATACTCCCTTTAGGCCGATAACGGTTTTGAACATCACTTTTAAAAACACTCATGTATCGTTCAAAGGGATACATCCAATGCAAGAAAACTGGTCCCAACACTTTCACTTCCCCAGTCAAGTTGACAACAAAATGTACCATGATATCAAATAATGACGGAGGAAAATACATCTCAAGATGACATAGGGTAACAACCACTTCTCTTTGCAAATTATCGAGAGTATCAGGGTCAATAACTTTGCTACACAGACTGTTGAAAAAGAAACAAAGTCTGGTGATTGCAAACCTTACATGCTTCGGCAATATAGATTGAATTTCCACAGGCAATATTTGTTGCATTACAGTGTGACATGTTGGATCAATGGGCTCTAGAGGGGGGGTGAATAGAGCTACACACACTTCACAAAGTCAATTAGACCACCAATTTAAACTTAGTGCAGAAACTAAACCAAGCAACAATTTGATGTCCTAATCTAGCATTCAAAGCAAGGATAAGAGACAATGAATAGCAAGCACTTGGATAGGTGGTTAGAGTGGTTCCACATCCTAAACTTAGGAGCGATGTCAGTCCACTACCTAGAGTTGGTTAGACTCTAAGATTTGTAACTTGGTTCTCTTATATATCACAATAAGATTACAAGATACATAAACCACACAACCAAGGACTTAATTTCTCAAGCTAAGATCTTCTACCTTTCCAAGGACTTACCCACGAAGCAAGATTCTTCAGCCTTCTTCAAAGGACTTACCCAATCTTACCTTAGTCTTCAGCCTTGTAGGATTTACCTATCTCACTTGAGCTTTGCCTTGCACCTCTCCTTCTCTTGGAGAGCTTCTCCACGTTTCACCTTCACCAAGGGATCTAGAGCAGCAAGCTATCTTCACTCTTGAAGAATAGCCATCATCTTCACCTTCACTCAGGGAAGACCAGCAGCAACCTCTCTTTCACTTGGAGAAGCAGCTTCAATCAATCTTCAAAGGGAATAGGAGGTAGGAAGAGAGAAAGGAGAGTTGTACATCATACAAGGGATAGCTCTCATACACATGGACCTAACTCACTCATAACTCACGAATTTATCATGAAGGTAGAGAGAGAAAAGGGCTCAAGGGCTTGGAACACTCTCAACTAGGCTAGAACCAAGTTTGCAATGGAAGAGCAGCTTGGAATGAACTCCAAGGGGTTCTATTTATAGTTGAGGGTGTCCCTTTAAGTTGTGGGACACTTGGATACAAAAATAGCCATTTTTTGTTCAAGAAAACGACTCTATTTTTGCCCAAAACACTTCACCAACGGTCACATCACTTTTTCTGCAAATTCCGTACAGTGCAATCGGTCGAGTTTCAATGGAGGTAACTCGACCGATCAAGTAAAAGACAAAACCGATATTCAAATGATCGGTCGAGTTTGTCCTGAAAAAACTCGACCGACCATTTAAACTGGAAATGGCTTGTCACCTAATCGGTCGAGTTCTGTGAGTGCACAACTCGACCGATGCAATCTTCAGAAAATCGACCAAGGATGATCGGTCAAGTTTCAAGCCAGGGAAACTCGACAGACCAAGTGCATGTTGTCCATTTTCTAATTTGCATTTAAAAGTGATTAGCACTTGGTGAATTTTGTCCCAAATATTTTTCTCTTCTAAGTTACAAGTCAATTCATATTTACAAGTGATTACATAGATGTTCTAAGGTCGTTTACATAGAAAACCCAAAATGCACACTTGTAGTCATTTTGACTTGAACTTGACCCATTCTAGGGTTTTGTATATTAGATCTTTTTCATGTACCTAATGCCTTCAAACAATCTTAAACACACATATTAGATACATATGAGTGGAATGGTTAAGTCGTTATCAAAATATAGGTAATGTATAACCTCTAGGTCAACATTCTCCCCCGTTTTGACAATGACAAACCATTCCTCAAACATATTGAAAAGGATAAGAAAGTTATACCTTTGCCTTGTGAATTTGGGGGATTCATGATAAGAACAATTTGAATTTTCTCCCCCTCAAACTATGCTTCCTCTCACCTGCATGTTAGTTTCTCTACACATAGAAATACCAATATCCATGTAATATGTAATCCTTTGCATGTCACATGATCAACAGTGAATTAACAAGGAAAGGATCACTTAAGTAAGAAATCAATAGTATAACAACAAGAAACAATATGATTGAGTCTCAAATCACGATATATTTCTCCCCCTTTTGACATTATCAAAAAGGTAGGGGGGTAGAAGAGAAAAAACTAGGTCTTCTCTAAAACTCAACCAACCATATATGCATGGTAGTAAACAACAATGTAAAAGCATATAACACACAACCACGGAGGAGAACACACAATCCAAGGCAGAATCAAAATATAGCTCAAAAATCACCAAGCATAAGATAAAACAGAGTAAGTAGCCAAAGTTCATATAGATTATATTTCAACTCAGAAAGATGTCTTCATGAACAACAACTACAACCATAAAGCAAGAAAACAGAAATAAGAAAATAGTACAGCTCAGAATAATGTTCCAGGATGTTGCTTATACAAAAGAGTCTAGAAAGATGTATATGATGGACATGCTAGACTATAAGCTAAGAAACCACCTAGACATCTAAGCTATCTATATCGACTGTATCATCATCGTCCTCGCCAGGGTGGTAGTCCTCATCCCCGTCTGAAGGTGGAGCAGCAGTGCCAGCATCAGATCCAGCACCATCACTACCGTCTTCGTCGGAAGCATCCTCACCATCACCGTCTTCAGCATCAGCATCCTCATCAGCATCCTCAGCCTGGTCGGGCATCTCCTCGTCATTAGGAGGACCAAAAGAATGACCGGGCCAGCGGGCATTCTGCTCGGCCCACGGCATGCCAAGAGCAAGAAGCTCCTTGGCCTGTGGGAAGGACGGAGCAGAGTCACCCAAGGAGGCGAGCAGAGTGGCCAGGGGGCCAGTAGGTAACGATAGAAATGCAGGAGCAGAACAATCAGCAGCATATGGTAGCGGAGTGGCAGCGGAAGGCGCGGGAGCAGGGAAGTAATGCTCGTATGCGTAAGAAGCATAAGCACTACCGGGGTATGGCTGGTAGGTGGGGTAGGGTGAAGCACATGATAGGTTCATGGTGGACATGATAGAACACAAATCTTGGTGCAGATGTTCCTGAACCTGACGGTTGTACGCCTGTTCATGCATCATATATCCCAGAAGGGTCTCATTTGATGCACGGAAGGACGCACGGCTAGGTCGGGGATGTGGCTACGGAGGTGGAGCATGGGTAGAGGAGGGAGGGACAACAGAGGCAGAAGCACCAACGGCAGGGGAAACACAAGAACAGCCTTCTGAAGAGTGTTTTCACTAATACAAACTCCTTTTCTAGCAACCGGGTAATGGAAGTCAGAAAAGAGGGATGTATCCGTGGCGAACTGGAAAAGACCACAAATCAGAGCTGGGTAGGGGGGGTGGGTGCCTTTGGTGTTTTTGCCGGTGTCGAAATAGGTCATGTGGTGCAAGATATATCTAGCCCATTTGACACCTATATTGTTTAGAAAACAATACATAATGACCGTGATATTTTCCATAATGTCCGTTTGATTTCGCTTAGGATGGACATTATAGTTAATTACCAGGGCCAATATGCACCTCTGAAGATCAAGAGAGGATGAAGGCAGGGTTGACTTCTTCTTGTAGGCCACGTCGGGTTTCTTTAAAAACCGATGAATATTCGGGAGCGTCAATTCATGATGTTTATAAAAACCTTCCGGGTCAAGGAGATCGAAATACTCTCCATAGTCCTTACACCAAGTGTTGTTTTCCTCATCTCCGGAAAGAAAGAAGTTGAAAGTTTCCTCAGAGATTTGAAAACGTCGACCGGCGATCATCGAGGTAAGAACTATTTCGGTATTCGGTGGGGGAACGAGCGTATCGTAGTTCCAACGTAGGTTTGCGTACAACTCGTGTACTGCCTTTGTGATAGATAACTGATTGTTAAAGCAGTCACGTTCGATCGCGAGGGCGGACAAGTGGTGGTTGGCGAGAAGCCTCGAAACAGAGGTAATAACCGCTTGAAAATGATTGAGGTCAACCAAGGGGCAAAACGGAAAAGGAGACCGGGGAAGAAGATCCTTATACCGATTTACCACCTCAAGAGACATAAAAGAGGTGTTATCGAACGGAATCAAGTGATTAGTCGAGGAGGAAGCTTGAGCATTTCCAGGAGGAGGACGTTTTCGTCTATGGGAGGCCATGGAAACGAAAACAAGGAGAAAAATGTGCACACAAGCAAGATCAAACCTCAAACGCCGAAGAAACACCACCATGAGCGCCCGGGGAGATCAAGAATGGGGTTGCTAGGTCGCCCTAGGGTTAGGAACGGGAGGTTTACGGCTGGGAGTGAGAGCTTAGGGCTTGGAGGTAAGGAATCGGTCAGCTATTTTCTAGTTGCAAGGGAAAATAGTCGGCCGATCTTAACTTTTAAGTTGGCACAGCCCGTCGATCGGTCGAGTTCTGAGGGTGGCAAACTCGACCGAACGGTCCACTGAGGAACTGCTCTCGGCTCCTGATCGGTCGAGTTTTCCAGGGTGGAAACTCGACCGAAGGTCAACCTGACCTAACAGTCACATTCTTAGATTCTAGCCATATACATGCCAATTAAATTCATTTTTCCACACTATTATGCATAATTAACATACTTAGGCACATTTAGCTCATCATTGGGCACTATTTAGCGATAAAACACAAAATTCAATAAGAACCCAAAAATAAGCAAAAATTAAGCATGATGACAGGCAGTTTAAGCACAAACAAGCATATATAGGCAAAGCAATATGAAGATAGACATGAGCAAGCGTATAGGAAAGAGACAACTAGCTAGATCACATGACAAGATCATTTAAATCAACAATGAGCAGTTTAGATCGAATAAAATTAAATTGATCTCTAGCTAGAGGTTTTGTAAAGATGTCCGCCAACTAATTTTCTGTGTCCACATGTGTGATATAGATATCTTTCTTGGCAATGTGGTCACGAAGAAAATGATGGTGAACCTCTATATGTTTGGCTCTACTATGCAATATAGGATTGTAAGATAGATTAATTGCACTAGTATTGTCACAAAATATAGGAGAAGCATCAAAAAATATGTTGAAGTCTTGGAGCATTTGCTTCATCCATAGGACCTGTGCACAACAACTCCAGGCTGCAATGTATTCAGCTTCGGTAGTTGATAATGCCACTGTACTTTGTTTCTTGGAGAACCAGGACACTAAGCATGGTCCTAGAAGGAAGCAAGTGCCACTTGTGTACTTTCTATCAACCAAACACCCTGCATAATCCGCATCACTATATGCTTTAAGAGTAAAATCCCTTGATTTAGGATACCATAGTCTAAAATTTTGAGTTTTGGCTAAGTACCTCAAAATCCTCTTAACAGCAATGAGATGCGACTTCTTAGGGCTAGATTGAAAGCGAGTGCACAAGCCAACACTAAACATAATATCAGGTCTAGAGGCAGTTAAATAAAGTAAACTTCCAATCATACCTCTATAGAGCTTCTCATCTACCTTTTCACCTTCTTCATCTTTGTCAAGTTTGGCGGTGTTTGACATGGGTGTATCCATCGGCTTCATGTTCTCCATCCCAAAGTGCTTGAGTAGTTCACTTGTGTACTTGCCTTGGTTGATGAAGTTTCCTTCTTTTGTTTGCTTGATTTGAAATCTGAGGAAGAAGGTCAACTCACCCATCATGCTCATTTCAAACTCACTCTGTATAAGAGAACTAAACTCCTTGCAAAGATCAAGATCAGTACCGTAAAAAATGATATCATCAACATATATTTGAATTATAAGAAAATGGTTAGAAGTGTGTTTTAGAAAACAAGGTAGAATCAACTTTGCCCATGACATACCTGTTATCTAACAAAAAGTTCTTTAGTTTCTCATACCAAGCTCGAGGTGCTTGTTTGAGTCCATAGAGAGCTTTTTGCAACAAATAAACATGATTGGGTAATTTGTCATTTTCAAAGCCCGGAGGTTGAGCAACAAATACTTCCTCCTCGATTGTACCATTCAAAAATGCACTTTTAACATCCATTTGATATAACAAGAATTTTTTGTAACTAGCAAAGGCAAGTAACATACGAATAGATTCTAATCTAGCATCAGGAGCATAAGTTTCATCAAAGTCAATACCTTCCTGTTGGTTGTAACCTTGTGCCACTAACCTTGCTTTGTTTCTTACCACTTTTCCTTGCTCATCTAGTTTGTTGTGGTAGACCCATTTGGTGCCAATGATTTTTCTATCACTTGGTCTTGGCACTAGGGTCCACACACAATTTTTCTCGAATTTCTCTAGCTCTTCTTGCATGGCAAGGATCCACTCATCATCACCAAGGGCTTCTTTGATGTTCTTTGGCTCTAGTTGGAAGATGAAGGAACTATCTGCTTGTTCTTTGTTGTACGCAGCTCATGTCCTCACTCTCTCGAATGGGTTGCCAATGATCAACTCCTTGGGGGTGATTATTTGCAAAACGGGGAGTGGGATCCTTCTTTTCTTCTTCTTCTTCTTCTTCTTCTATCACATGCTTACCTTTATTTTTGGTGTTGAGGTCTTTTAAGATGGGAATCAATTCATCTGCAACGTCATCATCACCAATATGCTTGCCAACAACAGGGTTAGTTTCAATAAACTTAACATTGATAGATTCTTCAATTTTAGATAATTCAATGTTGAATACTCCATATGCCCTGCTAGTAGTGTTATAGCCTAGGAAGAAATCCTTATAGGATTTCGGATCAAACTTGTCGAGAGAATCCTTCGTGTTTAAAACAAAACAAGGACATCCGAAAACATGAAAGAAATCAATAGACAGCTTCCTACCACGCCATAGTTCATAGGGGGTTTTCTTTAAAGAAGGATGAGTGAAAACTCAGTTTTGCACAAAACATGACGTGCTAACAGCTTCAGCCCAAAACTTCTTTGGAGTGTCATACTCAAGAAGCATGGTCCTAGCCATCTCTTGTAGCGACCTGTTCTTTCTCTCTACAACCCCATTTTGTTGAGGCGTACGAGGAGAAGAGAAATTGTGCGAATAACTAAGTTTTTCACAAAAACGCTCAAAAAGATCATTTTCAAACTCTCCCCCATGATCACTACGGATAGAAACAATTCGGCAAGAAGCTTCGTTTTCAACCCGTTTACAAAATCTTGAGAAAACATCAAGAGTATCGCTTTTAGAAATGAGAAAGAAGGTTCAAGTATATCGAGAGAAATCATCAACAATAACAAGACAATACTTGGAATCATGAAGTGTTTGTGTTCTCATTGGTCTGAATAGATCAATATGAAGAAGTTCAAGAACTCTCTTGGTACTCATGACTCCTTTGGATTTGAAGGAGGATTTGGTTTGTTTCCCTTGTGTACAAGGTTGGCATTCCTCATCCTTATCAAAATCCAATTTAGGAAGTCCTCGAACCAAATCCTTTTTGTTCAACTTCTTCATTTGATGCAAATTCACATGACCCAAACGACGATGCCAAAGAGAAAGATCGTTTTTATCCACAACCAAGCATCTATTTAGTATGGGCTTAAGATCATCAAGAACAATAACATAAAGATTACCATTTCTAGTTCCCTTATATATAACATTGTAGGAGAGGGAATCTAGAAGCAAGCATTCTAAAGCAGTAAATAATACAAGATATCCATTGTCACATAGTTGACTAACACTAATTAAATTGTGATGTAGGCCATCAACAAGCAACACATTTTTAATACATATCTCATTGCCTACATCACCCTCACCTATAACCTTACCCTTTTTGTTGTCCCCGAAGGTTACCGATCCTCCTTTCTTTTTCACAAACTTGTTGAAATGGCTGATTTTTCCAGTCATATGCTTAGAGCAGCCACTATCAACAATCCATTTCTTTTTAACCTGCAAGAAAAGAGGATGTCAGAACCCAACTCAAACTTTGGGATTTGGGGTTAGCTTGGGGACCCATTTCATCTTTGGGTTGGTCCCCTTGGGCTTGTAAAGACAATAAGTGAAATAATGGTCATCACATTTGCAATGAATACAAACCATAGGGTTCTTAGAGATGGAAGTCTCTCCATGGAAAATGGGAGGTTCCACACTCTTCTTCTTACCCTTCTTCTTCTTACCTTTGTTACCTTTGGAGCAGTCCCATCATATCCCAAACCACTAGTACCAACATATTTGGTAGAGTGTTCTAGGACATCATTGAGGGATTTCTTTCCCGAAAGAAACATTTGCAAAGTAGATCTTAACTTAGCATTATCATCACTAAGATTTATAACAGTAGTAGAAAGACTAGCAAGATCTTCTCTAGCATGCAAAAGGTCGGCCTCAAGACAGAGGGCTTTAGTAAGAAGAGAATCATTTTCTAAAGTTAAGCTAGCAACTTCATTTCTTGGCAAAACAGGCCTAGAAGATAAATCATTAACTTGAGCAAGCAACTTTGCATTTTCAGATTTAAGCACAACAATCTTTCTTTGATAATCATAGACTTCATCTCTCCTAGCATCATCAATAAGCTTGAGTTCTACATATTCAGTTTTAAGAGTATCAAGCTCATCTAGGCACTTTTGGTTTTCTATCTTAAGATTTTCAATATTTTTAAGATATACACCATTCTCAACCTCTACTCCATTGTATTGAAGTTCAAGGTCAAGAAATTGCCCTGGCAAGGAATCTATGCTCTCAAGATGCACTTTTTCATTTTTCTCAAGAATATCAATTTTAGCATAAAGATCGTCAATTATCTTGCCTAATCTTTTCCTCTTAGATTTACATTTAGCAAAAGATGATTGGCATTCATTTGGCATATCAATGAGAGTTTCCTTAGATAGCTCATGCAAATTAACATTGCTTACCTCACTTACCTCATTTACATCTTCACTAGTGGAGGCCATGAGGGCAAGATGGCATTCTCCATCTTCGGAACTTGAGGAGCTTGAAGAAGACTCCTCCCACGTTGCATGAGCTGCATCTTTGGATCTTCTCTCCTTCTTGTCTTTCCTCTTGTACTTAGCTTCTCTCTTATACTTGTCATCTTTCTTGTGGCTGCTTTTGTGATGGCTCTTCTTGGCCTTTGGGCAGTCACTTTTGTAGTGGCCTTTTTGACCACACTCATAGCATCTTGGAGTTGAGGAGGAGGGCTTGCTCTTGAAGTGTTTCCCCTTTGAGTAGTTTGCTTCATGATCATTGGAACTTTCATCTTTGCTTGAGGAAGGGCTGGGAGACTTCAAGGCAAGTTGTTGTTGCCGGACCATTTCTTCAACTTGAGCTTTGAAGGTTGTGTCCTTTATCTTCTTAGACTCCTTTTCTTCTATTTTCTCTTCCTCTTCTTGCTTGTCAAGCCTAGGTTCATGGGCTTGGAGGTTACCAACCAGATCCTCGGTTGACAACTCACTTAGCTTGTAAACCTCTTCAATTGAAGTAACCTTAGGCTCCCATCTCTTAGGAAGAGATCTCAAGATCTTGGCATTGATAGTACCTCTATCCATTACACTCCCAAGGGCTGCCAAGCTATTCAAGATGACATTTAGCCTAGTGTACATATCCTCCACTCTCTCATTCTTACCCATCTTGAAGTTCTCTAGAAGACCACCAGGCATGTAGACTTTGGCCTCCTTCAGTTGCTCGGTTCCTTCATAGGTGACACACAATTTGTCCCATATCTCATGCGCCGTGTCCCAAGAAGAGATCCGGTTGAACTCGGATGGAGTAAGAGTGGCGTAGATGATGCTCACTGCTTTGGCGTTGAGTTGAGCCCGCTTCATCTCAGCTTCAGTCCATGTGGTGATGTCCCCTTTTGGATCTTCATATTTGAGGTGGAGAATCTTCCACATTTCATAGCTCACACCTTGGAGGTATAATTGCATTCTCCTCTTCCAATATATAAAGTCTGTGCCGTCAAAGACTGGAGGTCTCATGGAGAAGCTTCCTTCAAGGTTGAGTGATCCAAGAGCCGAATCGCCCATCTTCTCCTACTTGTTGAAGTATCTTGGAGAAGACCTGCTCTGATACCACTTGTTGGATCAATGGGCTCTAGAGGGGGGGTGAATAGAGATACACACACTTCACAAAGTCAATTAGACCACCAATTTAAACTTAGTGCAGAAACTAAACCAAGCAGCAATTTGATGTCCTAATCTAGCATTCAAAGCAAGGATAAGAGACAATGAATAGCAAGCACTTGGATAGGTGGTTAGAGTGGTTCCACGTCCTAAACTTAGGAGTGATGTCAGTCCACTACCTAGAGTTGGTTAGACTCTAGGATTTGCAACTTGGTTCTCTTATATATCACAATAAGATTACAAGATACATAAACCACACAACCAAGGACTTAATTTCTCAAGCTAAGATCTTCTACCTTTCCAAGGACTTACCCACGAAGCAAGATTATTCAGCCTTCTTCAAAGGACTTACCCAATCTTACCTTAGTCTTCAGCCTTGCAGGATTTACCTATCTCACTTGAGCTTTGCCTTGCACCTCTCCTTCTCTTGGAGAGCTTCTCCACGTTTCACCTTCACCAAGGGATCTGGAGCAGCAAGCTATATTCACTCTTGAAGAATAGCCATCATCTTCACCTTCACTCGGGGAAGACCAACAGCAACCTCTCTTTCACTTGGAGAAGCAACTTCAATCAATCTTCAAAGGGAATAGGAGTTAGGAAGAGAGAAAGGATAGTTGTACATAATACAAGGGATAGCTCTCATACACATGGACCTAACTCACTCATAACTCACGAATTTATCTTGAAGGTAGAGAGAGAAAGGGGCTCAAGGGCTTGTAACACTCTCAACTAGGCTAGAACCAAGTTTGCAATGGAAGAGCAGCTTGGAATGAACTCCAAGGGGTTCTATTTATAGTTGAGGGTGTCCCTTTAAGTTGTGGGACACTTGGATACAAAAATAGCCATTTTTTGTTCAAGAAAATGACTCTATTTTTGCCCAAAACACTTCACCAACAGTCACATCATTTTTTCTGCAAATTCCGTACAGTGCGATCGATCGAGTTTCAATGGAGTAACTCGACCGATCAAGTAAAAGACAAAACCGATATTCAAATGATCGGTCGAGTTTGTCCTGACAAAAGTTGATCGACCATTTAAACTGGAAATGGCATGTCACCTGATCGGTCAAGTTCTGTGAGTGAACAACTCGACCGATGCAATCTTCAGAAAATCGACCAAGGATGATCGGTCGAGTTTCAATCCAGGGAAACTCGACCGACCAAGTGTCCGTTGTCCATTTTCTAATTTTCATTTAAAAGTGATTAGCACTTGGTGAATTTTGTCCCAAACTTTTTTCTCTTCTAAGTTACAAGTCAATTCATCTTTACAAGTGATTACATAGGTGTTCTAAGGTCATTTACATAGAAAACCCAAAATGCACACTTGTAGTCATTTTGACTTGAACTTGACCCATTCTAGGGTTTTGTATATTAGATCCTTTTCATGTACCTAATGCCTGCAAACAATCTTAAACACACATATTAGATACATATGAGTGGAATGGTTAAGTCATTATCAAAATATAGGTAATGTATAACCTCTAGGTCAACATGACAATCATGAGATTTTAGACCTATCAACTTCAAATCTTTCATTGATACCAATCTACGGATGTTGGATGAGTAACCCTGTGGCACCTTAACATTTACCAAACATTCACAAAAAACTTTCTTCTCCTTTCTAGACAATGTGTAACAAGCGGGAGGTAAGTATGTTCTCCGATTTCCCATTTCACGTAATTCTGTTAATTATGACCTTATTCCCATTTCACGTAGGTCCAGTCTGGAGTTTAGCCCATCTTTAGTCTTACCTGGTATATTCAATAAAGTACCAATGACGCTATCACAGACATTTTTCTCAACGTGCATGACATCGATACAATGCCTGACTGTCAAAGAACTCCAATAAGGAAGATCCCAAAATATTGACTTCTTCTTGAATAAAGATTTGTCACTCCGTGTGGCCATAGTACATTGTGATATGTTACCAAATTCATTGATAAAGTCTTTTACTCTTTCATAAACAACCTCCCCTGGTATAGGTTTAGGTGCACTCCGTTCCTCATTCAATCCATTGAATGCTTTGCGCTTCCTACGATACAGATGGAATTTTGTAAGAAACCTTTGATGACCGAGATATACAGTCTTACCGCCATGTTTTAGTCTTTTTGAATCAGTGTTCTCTTCACATATAGGACACACTTTATCTCCTTTGACACTATATCCAGACAAATTCCCATATGCTGGAAAGTCATTTATAGTGCAAAACAACATAGCATGCAAATGGAATGTCTCTCTTTGTGAAGCATCATAGGTCATCACACTTTCACCCCAGAGTTTCTTTAAGTCATCAATCAGAGGTTCAAGATAAACATCGATATCATTTCCAGGTTGTTTAGGGCCCAATATCAACAACGACAAAATTACGTACTTATTTTTCATACACAGCCAGGGAGGAAGATTGTATATAACAAGCATGACTAGCCAAGTGCTATGTTGGCTGCTCAATGTCCCATACGGATTCATCCCATCTATACAAATCCCAAGTTTTAGATTCCTGACTTCTTCACCAAATTCAGGGTACAATAGATCAATCTTCTTCCACTGTGGGGAATCAGACACATGTCGTAGGATTCCATCATTATTTTTCTTAACATCTGAATGCCACCTCAAATTCTTCGCATCTATTGGATTGGAAAACAAGCGTTGAAACCGTGATATTATAGGTAGATACCACATCACCTTGGTAGGAGAACCAATTTTGGACTCCCCCGAAGTCGTCAATTTATACCGTAACGCACCACATTTTGGACAATCTTTCAAATCCATATAGTCATTTTGAAATAATACACAATCATTCGGGCATGCGTGTATCTTCTTGGCATCCATTCCCATTGGGAACAACAATTTCTTTAGCGGGTATGTTGAGATTGGCAGCTCGTTTCCTTTAGGAAGCATTTCTTTCAACAAAGACAACAATGACGTGAAGCTTTTGTCGTTCTATCTATTGTTAGCTTTCAGCTTATACAATCTCAACACAACACTAAGCTTCGTAAACTTAGTACAACCTGTGTATAACAATATCTCAGCATCATGCACAATGTTTCTAAAAATGGGAGGTGGATCGGTGTGCTCTACCCCACAACTATCCAGCATCGCATCAACGATGTCTACTGGTTCATTCACATCTACGTCATCGGAGGCAATTTCTTCTTCCACACAAGCCCTGCTATCGACATCTACTGGTTTCAAGTTTGAAATCTCTCCATGTCAGTGCCATTCTATATAGCCTTGTATAATCCCGTTGCACATGACATGACTTTTGATTTCGTCACCAGTGTTGACTTTCAAGTTGTTACCGCAATGCCTACATAGACAGTAGAACCTATCTCCAGGTTGTTTCCTATGTTCCTCGGCAAATCTAATAAACTGGTCAAGACCAGATATAAACTTTGGGGTGTAGCGATTGTGAATGGACATCCATGATCTATCCATTCTATGATCAAAGAGAAAACAAGTATATATTACAACAACATTAGGGTCTAGGAACATGTGTTGTCATTCTTATATATAATAAATGTGTACCACCTATCCCATTCTTGAACACCTAATCTCACTAGTGAGTGTATAATGTGTATTTGATTTTCAAGAAAATTTCGGCAACATTTCCCCGTTGTTCTCTAAGTACATATGTACTTAGGGAACAACGGGGAAATGTTGCCGAAATTTTCTTGAAAACCAAATACACATTATACAATTACATCCTAAGTGAGATTAGGTGTTCAAGAACAGCCCCAAACTGGGGACTATCCAAGATTTACTCCTAATGAGTAAATCTTGGACGGGTTTCTAGGCCAACAAATACATGTGCTGTCATTCTATAACATTGATTTCAACATTTCGAGTGTCCATGCATGTTCATCATCAAGATAAAGATTACACATAAATTACTATGACCTAGGGATGGAGAAATTCATAATTGATTTCAAAATTTCAAACTATCTCATGCATTATCATCAATCTACATCATACAATAGGGATTCATGTAGATGTTAGGGTGACACATCACTACAAAATCAGAGATTTAACATTAGGGTTTTAATATCTTAAATAGATTGATCACAAGATTTCAGCAATATAGTTAATTCAAGATTATGGTGAAATGTGTATTAGGGTTTTAATATCTTAATTCAACATGCATCAAAATTTACAGAATTAGGTCAAGCATTAGTATTCAATTGCAAATGTATCTTCTTCCTCCTACTCCCTCTCCTTACCAAATGGCCATAAAAGCAAGGCCACGGCCGTGGCTGTGTTGGCCTACCACGACCGTGCTGGCCAGCACGGCCGTGGTAGGCCAACACAACCACGGCCGTGGCCAGCCCACACGGTCGTGGCCTTGCTTTTATGGCCATTTGGTAAGGAGAGGGAGCAGGAGGAAGAAGAAGGGTAGTGGCCTACCTGGGCAGGAGAGCAACGGCTTGGAGAGCAGGGTGAGAAGAAGAGAGCAGGGACAGGTGCTGGAGCAACGAAGCACGACGCAGGAGAAGGCAGGCATCGGAGCAACGAACCACGGGCAGGAGAAGGCCGGCGAGCAGGGAGAAGGCCGACGAGCAGGAAAAGGCCGGCGAGCTGGAGAGCAAGAGAAGGTCGACGAGGAGAGTAGCAGTAGCAGCGACGTCGATGAGGAGAGCAGCAACAACAACAATAGCAGGCAGCGAGCGGCGACACAGCAGCAAATTCAATCGATGAAACAGAAGAAAGGGGAAGAGTCTGTTGTTGCGGGGCTATTAAGTTACTCAAAGGTGTCGGTTATCCATACAAACCGACACCTTTATTATTAAGCGTCGGTTATCCAAGACAACCGACATCCAATTGGACATTCCTTTACCCTAATTTTTTTGGCGCGGACGGCGTGCGCACCCTTATAATGTCGGTTATGCTAAGACAACTGACGCCCATATTGGAAGTTTTGGCGCAAATTTTATCTTCATTCAGTGTCAGTTATTAGGTAAAATACCGACATTGTATCTGATACTTTGGCGCAATTTTTTTTGCTCGAAAAAATTGGATTTCACGGGCTACTTTAGGCATCAGTTTGGTTTCTTTAACCGACACTGAATGTAAAGCGATACCCGTGTCTGGTTGGTCTTCAAATATAGACGTCATATGTCCTTATTAACCGACGTTTAATGTTAACAACGGCAGTTTTACTAAAAAAATCGAGGCCTCTAAAAGCGACGTTGAACATTGTTTCTGTACTAGTGTTGACATCTTTTTCCCAATGATGGCATTCAATTTGAAGGGATTTCACTAAGGAATATATGGTTAACCTATCATGTCTATATGACAAAGAGACTTGACAAAGTCCTTCCAGGATTGAGTGAGATTTCCAATTAGGGCTGCCACTTGCACATTTTCCTCAATCTTATAATCACTAACAATAGACTTTGAGATGTGGTTTTGGTACTCAAGTACTTGGGATGGAACATGCTTATTATCTACCATATTGTATTCATACCATCTCACAAAAATATATTGTTCTAGCCCAATATATTAAATTCCAAACTTGTCGTCCAAAGCTTGCCAAATTTCAATGGTAGAAGGTTGCTTGTCATAGACGTCATAAAGCTTATAAAAGAGCAGATAAGATCCTACTATGACAAAGACAATATATTTATTTGGATATCTTGGCAAAAGAAAAGAATGGAGATGATGGATCACTATATGTTGCAACCAAGGTATTAACAACATTTAAAGATGGTTCACAACCCTCAGGTGATGTGATAGCAGAAACAAAACTTAAGGAAGTGAGCTAGTATTTCATCTTTTGTTGCCAACGAAGGAAATGTAAACCCATGAACTTTTTTGGGCCTAAGAGTAGCTATGTCTTCCATGGGCATCATGGTTCTAGGGTCATATTATGTAAATAGTAATAGTTAGATTAACAAAAAGTAAGTAGTAATTAGAAGGTGGTTTTGAGTTTACCAATGTTGGATATAGTTCAAATATTTTAGTTACTATTAAGCAATCGTTTTCAAGATATGGCAGCAATTAATCTGATCAATAATAATGAACAAAGAAATATATAGTTTAGATGAGCTTGTGGGTGAAGGTGTGTCACGAAGTTCACTATTGTGAAGACAATATCTGGCGCTTCTATGCACGAGCTTTACCAGTGGCTAGCCTCCCATATTTAGTCACCCCCAGCTCGATTACTGCCTCTAAATAATAGTAAGAGGACAATGTCAAACAGTCCTATTGTCACGCCCCAATCTCACAATTACCACTAATCATGAGATTAGGGCATGACAAGAGGGTTCAACGTAATACAAAAATCACCCTTAACTTTTTCTTTTCTTAATCACTTAAAATTAACTTTAAAGAAAGTCTATAAACTTGAATAACACCAAATTGTATTAACAGCAGAAGAAACTTACATTTACCTTACTAGGAAGATAAACCAGAATTTTACAACATATTACATTTTTCATGCGGAATATAAAGCACAACAGATTACTGAAATCTAAACTACATATTAAATTATATTCTCTCACTACCACACCTCATGCCCAAGGACCGAGGGGAAAGGACTAAGAAACCTCTATCTAACTATGTACTACCTTCTAAGAACTTGAGTAATACGATCCTTCAGCTTCCTCGTACAGACGCTAACCTAAAAAATGTTTCAGTAGGTTGGTGAGCTACTGTCTTAGTGAATAGAATTTCACCCAACCATCACAGATAACTCATTTTATGTTTATTAATTGGAATAAAATACAAGGTAATACTATACTGAGCAGATTTAAGCAATATAATTTAAACGACAGGAGATGTCAACTTTTCATTAAGATAACAACTGCTGCAAAGCTATAAATACGATTAAATATCAAAGTACACTAGAATTTCGTTTAAAGGACAATTGTTGTGAATCTAACTCAAATCTTTCTTAACTCTTTAACTTTAAAAAAAACTCTGTGAACCTAAATGAACATATTTTATCTTTTGCCCTGATCATATGTAGTGTACTCTACATATGAAGAATCGTAGAGAACTACGATCCCACCGTACAAGACTTAGCTGACACCTTGGGATAGCTAAGTCTGACTACTCTCCTTGTCTGCAACATGGAAAACTGGCTCTCTGGCCTCAACACTCCTATTGTGCCGTAAACTGGACTCCTCCTCTAACCTGAGCACACAGGCGAAGAGTCAAGCCACCTATTGGCTTTTCTGTACTCTTGTGCCACTAGGACTTCTGATTGATGTTGGACATGCTTTTCTGTACTCTAGTGCCACCATGACTTCTGGTTGATGATGGACACTACAAACTATAATTTAAGGAGACTTCCACTAGGGCTTCGTCCCCCATACCACCTGTTGGTACGTTCCGACCCCCGTATATTGGACGCACCGCCAGGGTAGGTCGTTTCATCCCTAAGGCGCAAACCTCTCATAGGGATTCTATGGTGTCAGGGCCCCTAAATCTATTATTTTATTATTCTAGAAAAGCTCTTACTACATTACATCTCTCTCTTACTTATTCTTGGCTTTGGTATCTCTATGGTACCGAGTCTATTTATCTGAAACTTATAAATACAACATGTATATCATTTCTAACTTGGTAGTGCAATATGCTCAAACACTGTAATTTACTGAGAAATCAACATACTATACTTGTAGGCAGATTTAAATAAATGGAATACTTGTCAACTTGGCACATACATACTGAAATCATGCAATTAAACATCTTAATATACTGATAAGGGTTGATTACTCAACATATGAGAAATCATCAGTAGCACTTGTAAATTATCTAAAATTCCTACAAACACATGCACATGAACCCTAATCCTGTGTTGTGCATCACTTAATCCAATTAAGAGTTAATTACTTATCATGACATGAATTATTGATAATAATTGAGAATTTCTTATGATATCCTTGAGAAACGTGTCGATTTGTATAATTATTAATAAATTCACATTAAATATGACCGGGAGTGTGCAACTAGGTTTCTATTGAACCCTTTCATGTCGTTGGCATTTCTTTGAAATCGAGCATCTATTAACTTACTAAAAATGTATAGCATGGGTTTATACCCAAACTGTGTCGTTACTGGTCATGTGCTACTGAGTTCAACATTTAATTGAGTAATTTAAGTTTCAATCAATCATGTGTTTACACTAATCCAAATCACACATATCAATCAACTAACTAGCGTCGTGCAAGCATAACTAAGAAATTCGTGCAATTTAGAAATTAAGTGACGCCGGCACTGCCCGACACCTGGGTAAACACTGACATCCGTGAATAACACCGATTTCAACCGAAACGTCTGATTATTTGAGTTATACTTGCGTTTGGGAGTGAGATTCTACTCACATCGATTCGAGACGTCTGAATACGACTGAAACGCGTCTGAGGCCAGTTTCTGGGCATCAGTAGGTCTTCTTCTACCTTGGTACTATTATGGAACAACCTGCTTCATGCAGTAGATGCACACGCTCACACACATGAAGTAGGGGCTCAGCTGGAACGACGCTGCTCGTGGCTAATTGGAGGTGGAATCAAGATCTAGACCCATGGTCAAATTCAAAGGCACCGTTTGGTGGTGCTTTGCTGCGCCAAGATGGACCCTGGCCATTGTTGTAGCTATTGTTGCTCTTGTAATATGGGGCGCCGACCTACTGGTTGGGTGTCGGTTGAGTGTGGAGAAGGAAGGAGAGGATAGAGACGTCGCTGGCGCTGCTAAAGCGGTCGTCACAAGCCCTAAACGACCACCATTGTTGCTGCTCCTAGCGCTGGCCGATGCTACCTGGTCGGCCGACGCTGCTTCTAGGTAGGGTGGTGCTAGGGTGCTTCTAGGAAAAGGATAGGGTGAAGAAAGGAAGGAGGAAGGAGGAAGGAGGACGGAAGGGTGGGTGTTGCTAGTCGGAGGTGAAGGATCCCAAAAATTAGTCGTCGCTTCTCCTCTATTGCAGATCGATCGCGCGTTGGGCGCCGCTTAACGATGTTGGGTGTCGGTCTGTTGGGGAAGAAAGGGGATAAGGGAAAAAGAAATAAAGGGAAAGGGGTTGTTAAGCCAAATAAATGGAAAAATTGCATCCAAGTCCAAGAAACTAGAAATTGTCACATCTTTTGCCTTGTAGGTCCAAATTGAGTGATTCCTTTTGCAAAGTTTCAAGTGTGAAATCCTCTACAACCTCAAGGCGAGAAATCATGCTAATTAGACTGTAAAACTAGATCAAAGCACTAATCACAACATGAGCACTTAACTTAACTTAATTAACATGGTAATGCTATTATCATTGTACTTATTAGTTAACTTTGATGTGGATCATAACAATCTCCCTCCCTTATAAGAATTTCGTCCCAAAATTCCTAAAAGAAAAAAGGAAACTTGTTACACATCTCTGACTCAAGCTCCCTCGTGGCTTCCTCTAGGTTGTGGTTCCTCCACAGAACTTTCACTAACGGTATCTCTCGATTCTTAAGCTTCTTAATCCTCCGATCAACTATTTGTATTGGTCCTTCAACATAAGACACATCTTTTCTGAGTTGTGCAGGTTCTGGGTCCACTATCTTCTCTGTACCAGGGTAACACTTCTTCAGCATCGATACATGAAACACATCATGTAAATTAGCCAACTCGGATGGCAAATCCAACCTGTAGGCTACATGTCCAATCCTCTAAATGACAAGATATGGGCCCATAAACCTAGGAGTTAGTTTGCCTCTCTTACCAAACCTCAACACTCCTTTATATGGTGAAACTTGTATATATACTTCATCACCAACCTCAAACTCAAGAGGTCTACGTCTCTTCTCAGCCTAACTCTTCTACCTGTCGTGTGCAGCTTTCAACTGTTCTATGATCACTGTAATCTTTTATGTGGTCAAATCCACTATCTCTAGTCCAAGAATCTTTTTTTCACCCACCTCGTACCAACATACTGGTGATCTACACTTTCTGCCATACATAGCTTCATACGGATCCATACCAAGACTGGAATGGTGACTATTATTGTATGCAAACTCTATAAGGCTCAAGTGTTCTTCCCAACTTCCACTAAAATGCAAGACACATGCTCTCAGCATGTCCTCAAGAGTTTGAATGGTCCTCTCTGACTGACCATCCGTCTGTGGGTGAAAAGTTGTACTGAACCTCAACTTTGTGCCCAAAGCACGACGCAACTGATTCCAAAACCTGGATGTGAACTTTGGATCTCTATTTGATATATCTGAAACTGGGATACCATGCAGCCTGACTATCTCATCCACGTATATCTTAGCCAACTTTGGGACATCAAAGGTTGACTTAACAGCAAGAAAGTGAGCAGACTTAGTTAGTCTATCCACAATCACCCATATCGAGTCACAACCTCTAGGTGTCCTGGGCAACCCTACCACAAAATCCATTGTGATATGTTCCCACTTCCACTCTAGTATAGGAAGAGATTGCAAGGTACCTACAAGTTTCTGATGCTCAACTTTAACTTGTTGGCACACACTGCAGCTAGCCATGTACTCAACTACATCCTTCTTCAAACCTGACCACTAGTACAATTCCTTGAGATTCCTGTACATCTTAGTGTTACCTGGATGCATAGCGTACATCAATGCATGTTCTTCCTCAAGAATTTGTTCTTTCAAATCAATTTCTCCAGGTACACACAACTTGTCATGCTGATACAACAAACCATCATCTGAAAACCTGAACTCTGGTCTTTTTCCCTTTGTCATATCTTGCATGATCTGCTGTAATTCACTGTCACTTTGCTGAAGTTCCTTGATCTGATCATAAAAAGTAGGCTTGACTTGCATCTGTGCAATCAAACCACTCTGCTCTATCACCTCTAAGTCTAAGTTCAACTTTCGCATCTCTACTAGCAGGTCTCTCTTGAAGCATGCCATAGAGAATACATCTACTGTTGAACTTGACTTCCTGCTGAGGGCATCTGCTACCACATTCACCTTACCAGGATGATAATGTATCGTCACATCATAATCCTTGATCCATTCTAACCATCTCTGTTGTCTAAGATTCAGATCCTTCTGGGTGAAGATATATTTCAAGCTCTTATGATCTGTAAACACCTGGCACGCCTCACCATAAAGATAGTGACGCCATGTCTTAAGAGCATGAACTATAGCAGTTAACTCCAAATCATGTGTCGGGTAATTCTCCTCATTCTTCTTAAGTTGTCTAGATGCATGAGCTACTACTTTGCCTTCCTGCATCAACACACAGCCTAAACCTCTCCTTGAATCATCACAAAACAATGTGTAGCTCTTATCTGCCTCGGGCAGAATCAACACTGGTGCTGTAGTCAACCTCTTCTTCAAGATCTGAAAACTCTTCTCACAGTTGTCTGACCAGACAAACGGTGCACCCTTTCTTGTTAAGCGTGTCATAGGTAATGCTACAACACTGAAGTTCTGGATGAACCTCCTGTAGTAACCTGCCAATCCTAAGAAGCTTCTGATCTCAGTAGGAGTCTTAGGCCGTTCCCATTGTAGAACAGACTCAACTTTCTTAGGGTCAACACACTCCATCTCCTAAGATGACATATCCAAGAAAAGACACCTCAACTAACCAGAACTCACACTTACTGAACTTAGCATATAACTGGTGTTGTTTCAACAACTGTAATACTATCTGCATATGTTGTTCATGCTGCTCATCATCTATGGAATAGATCAAAATGTCATCTATGAAAACCACTATGAACTAATCCAAGAACGGCTTGAAAATCCAGTTCATCATATTCATGAAAGTTGTTGGGGCATTAGTCAATCCAAACGACATGACCAGAAACTCATAATGCCCATATCTTGTCCTGAAAGCCGACTTAGGAATATCTGAAGCCTTTATCCTCAACTGATGATATCCAGATCTCAAGTCTATCTTAGAAAAGATCGTCGCTCCACGCAACTGATCAAACAGATCATCTATCCTTGGCAACGTGTACTTGTTCTTGATGGTGATCTTATTCAACTGTCTATAGTCTATACATAGCCGCATAGTACCATCCTTCTTTTTCACAAACAAGACTAGAGCCCCCCCATAGAGAAGAACTAGGTTGAATGAAACCCTTATCTAGTAATTCCTGTAACTTAATCTTGAGTTCCTTCAACTCTGTAGGTGCCATTCTGTAGGCTGGTAGCGCTATAGGTTGACTACCTGGAAACACATGGATCTCAAAGTTTGTCTTTCTTTCAAGAGGTAGACCTGGCAACTTATCTGGAAAAACATCTGGGAACTCACAGACTACTGGCACATCCCATAGGCTAATTGTGCTCTTCTCAGCTCTAGTATCTACTATATGTGCCAAGAACATCTCACAACCTTTCTGCAACATCTTATCAGCTACAACGGCTGATATGATACATGTAGGAAAAACCTTCCTATCTCCAGAAAAGACACAAGAAAATCCACCCTGTTGAAAGATAGCCTCCTTCTTCCAATAGTCGAGCTAAACTCGATACGTCTCTAGGCAATCCATACCCAAGATAACTTGAAAATAGTTAATATCTAGGAGTATATGATTAACCGCAATGGTGTAACCACCAAAAGTCAACAAACATCCGAGACAAAACTCTGTCAACATTGTGAGTTCACCTAACAGAACCCTCAATAATAACTCAATTGGTAACTCCTGAGTTAACAGGTTAAGCTCACAAGCTAAAGAACGTTGTATAAACGAGTGTGTAGCACCCAGATCTATAAAAAAACGTAACTAAAATGCTATTAAAGAAAAGCATTTCTCCTATAATTACTCGAGAAGAAACAATACCTTCTTGTGGTGTCAAAGAGAAAAGGCATCATGAAGCTCTTCCTCTCCCACGATGTCCTCGTTGTCCTTTCCTAGCACTGGGTGTTGCACCACCTCGGGAACCTGAAGCTACAGAGGAACTTGCTCCTCCAGCTGGAGCCTGTCTCGGGACATTCTGGTACTATGACTGGGAACCATGTGATGCTGACTACTAAAGCTGAGGACATTGCCTTCTAAAGTGTCCAACCTGTCTGTAGTTGTGACAACCCTAAACATCTACACCCCAACACTAACCAGAGTGAGGCTTCCCACAGATATCACACATGGATGCATCACGTCTTTACAGTCATGTCACTGACACTGAAGATCCAGAAGACCTAGTTGGAGGTGTCCATGTAGAATGTGTACTCCATCTTCTGGAATTGGGTCTTCCCCCACTTGATGAAAAACTAGATCCTTGTCTACCAAAATAGCCAAGTCCTCATCCTATCTTTGAAAAGAAACCACCACCTCCTCTGTGTCCACCACTGCTTTGTCCCCTTCTAATAAATTCTCCAGATCTTTTCTTACTCTCAAACCGCTTATCAGCATTAACTGACTCTTCTACATGTCTCGCTGCTTCCACAAATTCCCCAAAGTTTTCTCTATCTCTTCGACCAATGGCTGAAATGGTGTGTCTAATCTCTGATCTTAATCCTTCTTGAAATCTTCTGCACTTTTCTACATCATCAGGAACAAGTTGTGGACAAAAATTTGCCAACCTTGTGAAATGTTCCTCGTATTCACCAATTGTCATACTTCATTGTCTGATATTCTATAGCTGTCTTATCTTCTCACTCAGAAAGGTAGGTGGGTAGTACTTAAGATGGAATTCATCAAAGAAATCCTTCCAAGTCAATACCTTGTTCCTCCTTTTATCTTCCACTCCACGCCACCAGAGCTTTGCATCACCTTTAAGCAAATAAACTATGTGATTGATTTGTCTTTCCTTAGATAGCTCCATCAGACGGAACACTTTCTCTAACTATCTCAGCCATTCATCTACCATAGAAGGGTTTGTAGTTCCATTGAACTCAGTACCTCCAAGCTTTTTAACTAGCTTATAGGATCTCATCAGGTCCTTGCTGCTCGAGGTAGAAGCTTTCCTCTCCATATTATACTTTTCCCTGGTCTCAAGAAACATCATATACATCCTTGATGCCTCATCCACATCATTTCCACCACCTGGACCCATCTCTTGAGGATCAGGTCCAATGTGGCTCTCAACTTGGTCATCATGACCACACCCTCTTCCTGCCATCTGCAATAGTATAACAGAACACTTCCTGTTAGAAAATTGTAGTTAGAAAGAAAACACCTAAGTCCTAATCCTATTGGTCTCTTATCGTCCCCTGACCTTAACTTAGAGTAACTATGTACTCAAACCTATGCTCTGATACCAAGAAATTGTCACGCCCCGATCTCACAATTACCACTAATCATGAGATTAGGGCATGACAAGAGGATTCAATGTAATACAAAATCACCCTTAACTTTTTCCTTTCTTTATCACTTAAAATTAACTTTAAAGAAAGTCTATAAACATGAATAACACCGAATTGTATTAACCACGGAAGCAACTTACCATTTACCTTACTAGGAAGATAAACCAGAATTTTACAACATATTACATTTTTCATGCAGAATAGAAAGCACAATAGATAACTGAAATCTAAACTACATATTATATTATATTCTCCCACTACCACACCTCATGCCCAAGGATCGAGGGGAAAGGACTAAGAGACCTCTATCTAACTACGTACAACCTTCTAAGAACTCGGGTGATATGATCCTTCAGCTTCCTCGTGCTGACGCTGACCTAAAAAAATGTTTCAGTAGGTTGGTGAGCTACTGGCTCAGTGAATAGAATTTCACCCAACCATCGCAGATAACTCATTTTATGTTTATTAATTCGAATAAAATACAAGGTAATACTATATTGAGCAGATCTAAGAAATATAGTTTAAACGACATGAGATGTCAACTTTTCATGAAGATAACAACTCTTGTAAAGCTGTAAATACGATTAAATAATAGAGAATATTAGAATATCATTTAAAGGACAACTGCTGTGAATCTAACTCAAATCTTTCTTAACTCTTTAAATTATAAAAAAAACTTTGTAAACCTATATGAACATATTTTATCTTATGCCCTGATCATATGTAGTGTACTCTACATATGAAGACTCATAGTGAACTACGATCCCACCGTACAAGACTTAGCTGACACCTTGGGATAGCTAAGTCTGACTACTCTCCTTGTCTGCAACATGGAAAACTGGCTCTCTGGCCTCAACACTCCTATTGTGTCATAAACTGGACTCCTCCTCTAACCTGAGCACACAGGCGGAGAGTCAAGCCACCTATTGGTTTTTCTGTACTCTCGTGCCACTAGGACTTCTGATTGATGTTGGACATGCTTTTCTGTACTCTAGTGCCACCATGACTTCTGGTTGATGTTGGACACTACAAACTATAATTTAAGGAGACTTCCACTAGGGCTTCGTCCCCCATACCACCTATTGGTACGTTCCGACCCCCGTATATTGAACGCACCGCCAGGGTAGGTCGTTTCATCCCTAAGGCACAAACCTCTCATAGGGATTCTATGGTGTCAGGGCCCCTAAATCTATTATTTTATTATTCTAGAAAAGCTCTTACTACATTACATCTCTCTCTTACTTATTCTTGGCTTTGGTATCTCTATGGTACCGAGTCTATTTATTTGAAACTTATAAATACAACATGTATATCATTTCTAACTTGGTAGTGCAATATGCTCAAACACTGTAATTTACTGAGAAATCAACATACTGTACTTGCAGGCAGATTTAAATAAATAGAATACTTGTTAACTTGGCACATACATATTGAAATCATGAAATTAAACATCTTAATATACTGATAAGGGTTGATTACTCAACATATGAGAAATCATCCGTAGCACTTGTAAGTTATCTGAAATTCCTACAAAAACGTGCACATCAACCCTAATCTTGAGTTGTGCATCAATTAACCCAATTAAGAGTTAATTACTTATCATGACACGAATTATTGATAATAACTGAGAATTTCTTATGATATCCTTAAGAAACGTGTCGATTCGTATAATTATTAATAAATTCACATTAAATATGATCGGGAGTGTGCAACTAGGTTTCTATTGAACCCTTTCATGTCATTGTCATTTCTTTGAAATTGAGCATCTATTAACTTACTAAAATCATATAGTCTGGGTTTATACCCAAACTATGCCGTTACTAGTCATGTGCTACTGAGTTCAACATTTAATAGAGTAATTAAGTTTCGATCAATCATGTGTTTACACTAATCCAAATCACACATATCAATCAACTAACTAGCATCGTGCAAGCATAACTAAGAAATTCATGCAATTTAGAAATTAAGCGACGCCGGCACTGCCTGACACCTAGGTAAACGCTGACATCCATGAATAACACTGATTTCAACTGAAACATCCGATTATTTGATTTATACTTGCGTTTCGGAGTGAGATTCTACTCAGCGATTTGATACGTCTGAATACGACTAAAACGCGTCTGAGGCCAGTTTCCGGGTGTCAACGGGTCTTCTTCGACCTTGGTACTATTCTAAAACAACCTACTTCACGTAGCAAATGCACACACTCACACACAGGAAGCAGGGGCTCAGTTGGAACGGCATTGCTCGTGGCTAATTGGCGGCGGAATCAAGATCTAGACCCATGGCCAAATTCAAAGGCATCGTTTGGTGGTGCTTTGCTACGCCAATATGGCCCCTGGCCATTGTTGCAGCTGTTGCTGCTCTTGCAAGATGGGGCGTCGACCTACTGGTTGGGCATCGGTTGAGCGTGGAGAAGGAAGGAGAGGACGGAGACGTCGCTGGCACTATTAAAACGACAGTCGCGAGCCCTAAACGACCACCATTTTTGCTGCTCCTAGCACTGGTCGCTGCTACCTGGCCGCCCGATGTTGCTACTAGGTAGGGTGGTGCTAGGGCGCTGCTAGGACAAGGATAGGGTGAAGAAAGGAAGGAGGAAGGAGAACGGAAGGGTGGGCGCTACTGGTCAGAGGTGAAGGATCCCAAAAATCAGTCGTCGCTTCTCCTCTGTTGCAGATCGATCAGGCGTTGGGCGTCACTTAACGATGTTGGGCATCGGTCGGTTGGGGAAGAAAGGGGATAAGGGAAAAAGAAATAAAAGGAAAGGGGTTATTAAGCCAAATAAATGAAAAAATTGTAGCCAAGTCCAAGAAACTAGAAATCGTCACATCTTTTGCCTCGTAGGTCCAAATTGAGTGATTCCTTTTACAAAGTTTCAAGCGTGAAATCCTCTACAACCTCAAGGCGAGAAATCATGCTAATTAGACTATAACACTAGATCAAAGCACTAATCACAACATGAGCACTTAACTTAACTTAATTAACATAGTAATGCTATTATCATTGTACTTATTAGTTAACTTTGATGTTGGTCTTAACACCTATGGTCTCAAATATCATGAAAATCAAGTCATAGGAAATCACTCAGATGTACGATAGTAGGTGGAGAAGAAGAAAGGAGATGAGCTGGAAGAGTTTTATGTAGTAGGCTAATGCAAGGTGGTGGAGGCTGCAAATAACATTAGTAGGGAGAGAACAATTCTAGCACACAACAGTTCTCTCACACTCAACTATTCTCGATTGTAATTGTATTTTTGGATGTCTTTTTCTGTGTGTTACAAATGGTTGAAGAATGTCCCTTTTATAGGTGGACTAAGCCTATAGATAGGTGCCCAAAGTAGTCATTTTCCCTCTAAATTTTATTAGCTAACGAGTTCCCACAAAAACTAATACAATGGGTGCAACCAAATAGGAACCAAAGGGACTCATACCAGACAGTCAAAAGGCTTAACAAATTTAGTTGAAAAAAGGTTATGGTTTAATTCAAAGAGATTTATGGTTAGGGGGTTCAAGATAATTATGTTTCCAAGACAACTAAAGAATGAGAAATTGTGCATCTTCAAATTTACAAACGACGTAAATCAAAATATTGTTAAATAAAAATAAAGAGATTTTGAGTTACTTTAACCAATAATTTTTAAGATATTCCAACAATCAATCTAATCAATAATAAAGAATAAAGAAAAATGGAGTTTAGATAAGCTTGTGGGAGAAGGCATGTCACAAAGTTCAGTGTCATAAAGACAAATTCGTTGCTCCTATGTATGAACTTTATTAGTAGTTTTCCTCCCATATTCAATCACTCCTAGCTTAGGTACTACCTCTTGGTACTAGTAAGAGGATAGTGTAGAACAATCCTTCGTTGAAAATCAAATCGCAGGAAACATGTTCAGATGCACAATAGTGGGTGGAGAAGAATAAAGGAGATGAGTTAAAAGAATGTAATGTAGTACGCTAATTCAAGGTGGTGGAGGCCGCACACAACAACAGTAGGGAAAGAACAATTTTCACACACAACAGTTCTCTCGTGCTCAACTATTTTCAATTGGCAACTTTAGTTCTGGATGTCTTTTTCTGTGTTAGAAATAGATGAAGCATGTCCATTTTATAGGTGGACGAAGCCCATAGATAGATGTCTAGAGATAGTGGTTTTCCCTCCAAAATTTATTAGTTAATGAGTTCTCAAAAAAATTAATTTGTTGGGCACACCCAAATAGGTACCAAAGGGACTCAGATCAGACAACCAAAAGGCTTAATGAATCTAGATGGAAAATGTTATGATTTTGGTTCAAAGTGATTTATGGTTTGGAGGCTCAAGAAAATTATCTTTTCAAGGAAATTAAAGTATGGAAAATTATACATCTTTGGATTTAAAAATGATAGAAATTAAAATGTTGTTAAACAAAACAAAGAGATTTTTAGTTACTGTAAGTAATACTTTTCAAGGTATGACAACAATTAATCTAGATCAATAATAAATAATTAGTAAAAATAGACTTTAGATGAGCGTGTGGGTGAAGGTGCATCATGAAGATCAGCGTCGTGAAGACAAATCCGTCGCTCCTATGCACGAGCTTTACCAGTGGCTTGCCTCCCATATTCAATCACCCCCAGCTTAAGTATTGCCTCCCAGTACTAGTAAGAGGACAATGTCAAATAGTCCTGTGGCATTTGAACGTCGCAGGAAACATGCTCAAATGCACAACAATGGGTGGAGAAGAAGAAAGAAAATGAGCTGGAAGCATGTGATGTAGCAGCCTAATGCAAGGTGGTAGAGGTCGCACATAACAGCAGTAGGGAGAGAACAATTCTCGCACACAATAGTTCTCTCACGCTCAACTATTCTCAATTGACAACTGTATTTTTTGATGTTTTTTTCTATTTATTAGACATGGCTAAAGCATGTCCGTTTTATAGGCGAACAGAGCCCATAGATAGACGCCTAAAGTTAGTTATTTTCCCTATCAATTTATTGGTTAACGAGTTCTCAAAGAAAACTAATTTGTTGGGCTCACCCAAACAGGTACGGAAGGGACTCAGACCAGACAGTCAAAAGGCCTTAAGGAATCTGAATGAGAAAATATTATGGTTTGGTTCAAAGATATTTATGGTTTGGGCGGCTCAAGACAATTGTCTTTCTAAGACAATTAAGAAATGAGAAATTATGCATCTTTAGAATTTCAAATGACAAAAATTAAAATATCATTAAACAAAACAAATAAATTTTCCAAGATATGGCCGCATTTAGTCTAGTCAATAATAAAGAACAAAGAAAAAAAAGAGCTTAAATGAGTTTGGGGGTGAAGGTGCGTCATGAAGATCATTCTCGTGAAGATAAAATATGCCACTCGTATGTATAAGCTTTACCAGCGGCTTGCCTCTCTCACATTTAATCACCCTCAGCTCATGTACTGCCTTGTAATACTAGTAAGAGGATAGTGTCAAATAGTCTTATGGCCCTCTAACGCCACTAAAAATCAAGTCATAGGAAACACGCTCAAATGCACAATTGCGAGTGGAGAAGAAGAAAGGAGATAAGTTGAAAGAATGTGATGTAGCAGCTAATGCAAGGTAGTAGAGGTTACACACAACAACAGTAGGGAGAGAACAATTCTCGTAGACATTAGTTCTCTCGCTCTCAACTATTCTATTGGCAACTTTATTTCTGGATTTTTTTTCTGTGTTAGAAATGACTGAAGCATGTCCATTTTATAGGTGCCCAAAGATATTTGTTTTTCTTGTAAAATTTATTGGTTAACGAGTTTTTTCAAAATCTGATTCTTTGGGCACACGCCCAAACATGAATCAAAGGGACTCGGACCAGACATCCAAAAGACTTAACAGATCTGGATGAGAAAATGGTATGGTTTGGGAAGTTTAAGACATTTGTCATTCTAAGGTAATTATGGAATAGGAAATTGTACGTCTTCAAAATTCCAAATGACAAAAACTATACCAATGTTAAACAAAATAAAAAAATCATCAGTTAATAAAAATATCAAATCCCACACACATAACGAACCAGGTGTAGCGTGGTGTGACGTGGCGAGGCACGAGCTTATGTGTGTGTGTTTGTTTTTATTCGTTAAATCACAATGCGTCAATCAACCCGATTAGCCTTCAGATTCTCAAATGTCAGAAATTAAAATGTCATTAAATAAAGCAAAAAAAATATTATTTAATCAAATATCAAATCGCACACGCATACGAGTCAGGCAGGGCTTGATGTTGCCAGGCCTGCACATGTGTGTGTTTATTTTTAATTTGTTATGGCACAATGCACCAATCAGTCCAATTAGTCTTAAATTAAAAAACTTTAAGAAATGCCCACAAGCCTTTGGTCTCCTCTCCCATTTAAGAGGATCTCTCTTACATTCAAAACAAGCAATATGAGACCAAAAAATGACTGAGAGGTTTGAAATACAATTGAAATACATCAGAATACAACATTTACAATATCTACTTTTACTATATATTTTGGTCTTTCAAATTTCGCAAATAGGTAGAAGTAAAGGATAGTTTTACTAAAAGTAGTTATTTAGATTGAATCAGTAATGTGCTTTTGTACGGTAATTTGGGATTCACTCATCTAGATATTTTCTCTCAGGATACGTGGGAATCGTTGACGGAGGGAGTGCTCATCGCCCACGGACTGGTGCT
The DNA here is from genome assembly GCA_963693085.1 of Alisma plantago-aquatica. Taxonomy (NCBI): domain Eukaryota; kingdom Viridiplantae; phylum Streptophyta; class Magnoliopsida; order Alismatales; family Alismataceae; genus Alisma; species Alisma plantago-aquatica. Next base: position 870,460,599 of record OY856409.1, read on the forward strand.
TGGCCTGGGGATGTGCCGCAGCGCTTTCCAGGTCATGCTGTTGCACTTGAACCCAGATCCTACCGCAAGCTGCCATACTCGATTACCTCTTGCAATGTCGCTGGCGGCCTCGAGGAACGCCAACTCATACCAGACGCCGCTGCTGGAGACGTTGCCGAACCGGTGTAGTGTCCGCCGCGACGCTTCCATGTGCTCGTCCGTCAGATCGAGGCGCTTCTGGATCTCGTCAAGAAAGTGGCTGCTCATCGGCTGCACACAGATGTGCTGGAACAGTGGTTGTTTATTGCTCTTCGATGACGTCTTCGCTGTCGTTGGTACAGCTTCAGCTGAGAACTTCCCATCTGGGTCCTTTTTGCTCGTCTTATTTGACTGGAAAAACCTCCAGAGTAAACGAAACTCCGGCATGGTCGTCGAATCCAGGTGCCGCAGTGAGGCCGCATAGTTATCCTTGAGTGCATCACCGCTCACTCCCAGAAGCACGCCTTCTAGATCCCTTCCTACCCTTAGGCCTCGGTTCCCCTTCCCGTCTTCCCTCGTCTCCACCTCCACGACACCATCCGGAACAGCCGTGACCATCCTGCGCTCAACATGCTCGAGACGGTACTTGGACCTCCACCGATCCTTCCAGCTACTCGACAACAGCACCGCCGCAGCTCCCATCCGCATACTACAGTTCGGACCCAGCATGTTCACCTCGTTCCCAGCGTACCACGTCGACGACACCGACTCCGTGCTGACCACCAGCGCGCAGCAGCCCCGGTACGCCCCGAGGATCAGGTCCCTCGCCAGCTCCACGGCCACCACTCCCGAGGCGCACCCCATCCCGCCGAGGTTGAAGCTGATGACGGTGCTCCGGAGCCTGTACCGGTTGATGAGCAGCGCGGATAGGGACGGCGTGGTGTTGAGCACGCCGCAGTTGACAACCAGAACCCTCACGTCCCGGCGCAGGTGCACACCGGTGGACGCGACGAGGTCGTCGACGGCGCCGCACATGGTTAGGGTTGCTTCCTGACGGGACTCGCGCAGGACGACGCGGTCGTGGATGGGTGTGAAGACCGTTCGAGGCATGTAGGACTCGTCGCCGATGCCGGATGCGTGTATCGCGGTGGTCTGGTACGCCATCGCCTCCGGGTTGAAATTGCCAGAGTCGTTGGCGAGAGTAAGGAATTCCTGTCGTGTGATCTTTTGGGGGTTGGGAAGTAGTTACGTTAGCTTCGCTCTATATAGAACAATGAATCAAAACAGACTTGCTGAAGAAACTCACCTTGAGCTCATCAGGTGGCCGGAAGCAAGCAAAATCCACGAGATAAACCGAACGACAAGTCAGGAAGGTATCAATCACGTAGGTGATGATAAACGAGAGAAGCAGTACTCCCGCAAACAACACATCAATGTAGTTGATAGTAGGGAGAAGAAACCCCGGCGCCAGAATTGTAGCAGCGCCGACGACGAACAACAGGGACATCTTCTGGTTGATCGTAATAAGGATTGACGGAGCTGAGCGTGTATGGTAACCTCGTTCATTTCTGAACGATCGACAGAGTTGTATATATTTGCAATGACACACATGACTTCAACGGCACGGTTGCTCCACAAGAAGCAGAGAGCTCTGAAACACCGCCGGCAAAATGAGCCCAGAACGGGTGCTTTCTGATCTGCATGACCCCGGTCTCCCTAACCGCCTGTGCACTTGTTACTCTGACTTAAACGACACTACTACCTTCGTGAATGCTAATCATACAAAACCAAAGCAACCACCAGTTTCTCTTTGGTTGCGAGAGATTGGGTACAACTTTAGCTGACCTTGATAAAAAATACGTCAATTTAATTCACAAATATATTTATAATCTTTTCGGTCTTTTTGCATCATTTACTCAACGTTACAGTTATATAGCGTATTATTCCATCACAAGAATAACCACCTCATATACACACATCTCATATATACACATGTATGTGTGTAAATGTCTCTTCAGAGACATCCGATAAAATTAGAATGATACTGAGAAGATTAGCACGACTCATTCGCAAGAATAACACGCACATATGTGTGTAAATATGTATATATATGTATATATAAAAAGATAGAGATAAAACGTCAACTTGTAAGATTCAACAAAAAATGGAAATTTTTTATCACTATAATGGTGTCGAATTAATATTGGGGATAGCTTTCTAGGATGTCGAGGAATAAATCTCTAATGTCAGTGGTGGTTGCAAAGGTCACACGTGATGCCTCATATATAAATATGGATGAAGTTAGAGGAAGGTCTCCCTTATATGATAATGGTTTATACTGATTGAGCATGATTGATAGATTGTTTGATTTTTTGGGATGTGTGTTGAAGGTTTTGGAGAAGATTTTTCGATAAACAATGAGCTTGGAGTTTTTCTGGTTTTCTAGTACATGAGAGGGCAATAAATAGGGTCAAATGGTTAGGGATGGTGAGAAGAATATTGAGGAGGGTTTTACTGGAGTACGATTGATCGAAAAGGGATTGGTGTGAGAAGGAATGCACTATGTTGGGCTGAATTGAGAAAGAGGCGGGTGAAGGAGATGAGGCGGGTGAAGGAGATGAGGTGAGGATGTGTGATTTTTCCTAATAATCAGACTCCATATTAGAGGAGAGAAAATAGGGTGACATAGTTCACAGACACTTGGGATAAATGATCCTAGAAAAACAATGTTCCTTCAAAATTAAATTTGGAGAAATTATAAAAAAAATGTTGTTAGTTTGATTTAGTCTCTTTTCTTGTCTATTTTGTTTTTCTAGAAAATCCAGCTTAGAGCTTCCTTACAAAAATTCCTCGAAGGGAAAAAGTCCCTCAATGAAGTTCTAGATCACTCTACCAAACATACTGGTAAAAGTGGTCTTAGATATGAGGGAGCTCCACGTAGCAAGAGCAAGGAAAAGGGTAAGAAAAAGAGTAAGGGACCTCCTATCTTACATGGAGAGTCATCTGGCTCTAAGAACCCTATTGTTTCTATGCATTGCAAGACTGATGACCATCACTCTACTTATTGTCCTTATAGAGAGAAGGTGACCCACCTAAAGATGAAATGGGTCCCAAGATAACACCGGATCCCAAGGTCTGAATTGGGCACTGACGTCTTCCTTTCTTGTAAGTAAAAGGAAAATGGATTGTTGATAGTGGTTGCTCAAAGTATATGACAGGTGAAATCATCCACTTCAACCAATTCACAAAAAAGAAAGGAGGATCAGTGACATTTGGTGACAACAATAAAGGTAAAGTGATAGGTAAGGGTGATGTAGGTGATTCACTATGTATCAAGAATGTTCTTCTTGTGGATGTCCTACATCACAATTTAATTAGTGTTAGTCAATTATGTGATAATGGCTATCTTGTTCTTTTTACCTCATTTCAATGCTTGCTCTAGATTCCCTCTCCAAAAATGTTATATATAATGGAACTAGAAATGGTAATCTCTATGTTTTTGTTCATGAATCTATTAATCCTTTTGTTGGTAGATTCCTTATAGTCAATTCAAATGATATTTCTTTGTGGCACGGTAGTCTTGGTCATGTAAATATGCATCAATTGAAGAAGTGAGCAAAAAGGAATTGGTTAAGGGACTCCTAAATTGGATTTTCAGAAGGATGAGGAATGTCAACCTTGTACCCAAAGAAAGCAAACCAAATCCTCCTTTGAATCCAAAGGAGTCATTAGTACCAAAAGAGCTCTTGATCTTCTTCATAGTGATCTATTTGAACCAATGAGAACCCAATTGCTTCGTGGTAGCAAGTATTGCCTTGTATTGCCGATGACTTTTATTGCTATACTTGGACCTTCTTTCCTGTTTCATAAAACGATATTGTTGATGTTTTCTTGGCTTTTTGTAAACGAGTTGAAAATGAAGCTTCTTGCCAGATCATCTCTATCCATAGTGACCATGGGGGGAGAGTATGAAAATGACTTGTTTGAACAGTTTTGTGAGGAATTTAAATAATGCACATAACTTTTCTTCACCTCGAACACCTCAATAAAATTGGGTTGTAGAGAGAAAGAATAGGTTTCTATAGGAAATGGCTAGGACTATGCTTCTAGAGTATGATATTCCAAATAAGTCTTGGGTCTAAGTCGTTAGCACTTCATGTTTTGTGCAAAACTTGGTCTTCATTCATCCATCTTTAAAGAAAACCCCCTATGAGTTATGGGGTGGTAGAAAGCCTTCCATTGATTTATTTCATGTGTTTGGTTGTCCTTATTTTGAAGCTTGGCGGTGTTTGACATGGGTGTCCATCGGCTTGGTGTTCTCCATTCCAAAGTACTTAAGTGGTTTGCTAGTGTCGTTGCCTTGGTCGATGAAGTTGTCTTCCTTGTTTTGATTGATTTGGAAGCTAAGGAAGAAAGTAAGCTTCCCCATCATGTTCATCTGGAACTCACTCTGCATAAGAGTGCTAAACTCCTTGCAAATATCAAGATCAGTTCCGCCAAAGATAATATTATCAACATAAATTTGTATGATCAAAAAGTTGCTAGAAGTGTGTTTTAGAAATAGAGTAGAATATACTTTGCCCATGATATAGCTATTTTCTAGCAAAAAGTTCTTTAGTTTCTCATACCAAGCTCTAGGTGCTTGTTTGAGTCCATAGAGAGTTGTTTGTAAAAAATAAACATGGTTAGGCAATTCACCATGTTCAAAGTCAGGAGGTTGAGACACATAGACTCCCTCCTCAATTGTACCATTCAAAAACACACTCTTAACATCCATTTAATAAAGTAGGAAATTCTTATAACTAGCAAAAGCAAGTACTACCCTGATAGATTCAAGTCTAGCAATAGGTGCATACATTCAATCTCTTCTTGTTGGTTGTTACCTTGAGCTACTAACCTTGTTTTGTTCCTTACCACATTTTTGTTTTCATCAAGCTTGTTGCGGTAGACCCATGTGGTGCCAATGATCTTTCTATCACTTGGTCTTGGCACTAGGGTCCACACTTTGTTCATTTCAAACTATTCTAACTCTTCTTGCATGGCTAGGATCCATTCATCATCCTTGAGAGCTTTTTTGACATTATTTGGCTCAAGTTGAGAGATGAAGGCGTTGTCAGCTTGTTCTTTGTTGTAAGCAACCATTGTCTTCACCCTTTCAAAGGGATTACCTATGATGATCTCTTTTGGATGATGCTTTGCAAAGAGGGGAGTTAGATCCTTCTTTTCTTCTTCTTTCTCTTCTTCATCAACTAACACCTCTTTTCCTTTATCAATAATGTTGAGCTCTTTCAAGTGAGGGATCGCCTCAACTACAACATCATAATTAACAATATTCTTGGAAATAGAGGGGTTAGTCTAAAAAAAATTAATTTGATAGGTTCTTCTACTTTAGACAATTCAATGTTAAACACTCTATAAGCCTTGCTACTTGTGACTATCATCACTAAGAGTAATGATAGTAGAACATAAACTAGCAAGATCATCTTGTGCATGAAGTAAGTAAGTCTCCAAATAGAGGGCTTTAGTATGATAGGAATCTCTCTCAAGAGTAATGCTAGCTACCCCATTACTAGGAAATAGAGGTCTAGAATATAGATCATTAATTTGAGCAGGCAATCTAGCATTTTTAGTTCTAATCAAGATAAGTTCATCAAGATAAATCTTATTCTCATCTTAGTAGCATCACAAGCATGTCTAAGATCAATATTTTTAGTTTTAAGCAAGATAAGCTCATTAAGAGAACGTTTGGTTTGTCGAATTAAGGTGGATTTCTAAAATGATGCATTTATATAATCCCAATACAAGGAAATTTCTATTATAATGATTCATGTATTATGAAACTTTAGTTTGGTTAATTTAGAGCTATCGTTATGGATGATGTGTGTTTTGCACATCCCTACGTGCAAAGTTTGTTGGACTTCGGCCCATAGTCGATTTGAAAAGAATGTCCATCTCTAGCAAGTATAGCTTTACAAAAAATGTCAGATGACTTCCACTTTTCTGATCCATCAAACCAAACTAAAACTTCACTGTGATGGAGCATAAAATACAATCCAACCCGACCAGACATGGCTAAATAAATGTGCCCTATGGCGGGCTTGGTTTTCTTCCTTAAGACTATTGATCTTCTTAAGGTAAGCATTCTCTACTTCAACTCCATTATATTGGAGCTCAAGATCAAGAAACTACCATGGCAAAGAATCAATGCTATCAAGATGTAATTTCTCATTTTGATCAAGAATATCAATCTTGGCATACAATCATCTATGATCTTCCCTAATCTCTTATTCTTAGATTTGCATCCAGAATAAGAAGAGTGGGTAGCATTAATTGTATCAATGAGAGTTTCCTTATATAACTCATGTACGCTTACCTTACTTACCTCGCTTATCTCACCAATGTCTTCATATGTAGAGGCCACGCGTGCAAGATGGCATTCTTCTTCATTTGAGTTGTTGTCACTAGAGGAGGATTCCTCCCAAACGGCATGAGTTGCATCCTTGTTTCTTCTTTCTTTTTTGTCCTTCTTCTTGTACTTGCCATCCTTCTTGTAGTCCTCCCTTTTCTCGGAGCTGCTCTTGTGGTGTGACTTCTTGGCCTTGGGGCATTCATTTTTGCAGGGCCTTTTTATCCACATCCATAGCACCTTGGAGTAGGAGAGGAGGATGTCTTTCCTTTGAAGTGCTTCCCCTTGGAGTAATTTGTTTCATGGTCACTAGGGGCTTCATCTTCACTTGAGGAATGAGGAGAAGACTGACAAGCAAGATGTTGTTGGAGAATCATTGCCTCCACTTGAGCTTTGAAGGCATTATCTTTGATCTTCTTTGATTCCTTCTCTTCTTGATTCTCATCTTCCTCTTGTTTGTCAAGTCTTGGGTCATGAGCTCGAAGGCTGCCAATGAGCTCTTCTGTGGCTATGTCACCAAGGCTTCTAACATCTTCAACAAAAGTCACCTTGGATTCCCATCACTTGGGGAGAGACCTTAGGATTTTGGAGTTGATAGTTCCCCTATCCATGGTGTGGCTCAAAGATGCAAGTCCACTGATGATGGTGTTGATCCTTGTATACATTTCAGTCACTCTCTCCTTCTTGCCCATCTTGAAATTTTCAAGGAGTCCCTTGAGCATGTAGATCTTTAACTCCTTGACTTGCTTTGTGCCTTCATAGATGATGCATAATTTGTTCAAAATCTCATGGATCATGTCCCAAGATGAGATCTAGTTGAAATCAGAGGGGGTGAGGGCAGCACAGATGATGCTTATAGCCTTTGCATTGAGTTGCACCTTCTTGAGTGTAGCTTCATCCCAAGTAGCTACATCACCCTCTGGCTCCTTGTAATCAAGGATGACTACTTTCCACATGTCGTAGCTCATCCCTTAAAGGTAGAACTACATCTGAGGAAGTTTGTTCCGTTGAAGATTGGGGAGTCTCATGGAGAAATCCCCTTCCAAGTTGAGAAACCCAAGTAGGTTGTCACCCATCTTCTCATCTCATAGGAGATCTTATCAGAGAAGATCGTGGCCTTGATACCACTTGTTGGATAAAATGGGCTCTAGAGGGGTGTGAATAGAGATAAAAACACTTACACAAAATTCATTAGACCTTCAACTTACTATAATGTATGGGATTGTAAATATTAAATTTCTACTGCAACTAAACTTACATAGAAAGGATGAGAGAGATTGAACAAACACAAGAACACAAGATATTTAGAGTGGTTATGTGATATCCTAGATTTTTAGGATTTTATAACCTTCCTCAATATAGATAGATTAATAATGAATAATGGGGATCCAAAAACTTAGATGATAATGAAGATCATATTTGGAGTTTATGAACACTTAATGATGAGTTTTAAAGTATAATACTAAAGGTCAAGACATTAGGTGGACAGATAACTCTAAATATACTCTAGGAATCATCTTTTTGCTTTGTGCTTATTGAGTCGCCAAGCCATGTATTGAGGTGTCTAATAAGATTTCCTTATTAACTTACTTGATCTAATGAGAAGTGTTTGAGGTGATCTTGACCTAATCATATGGTCATTGGATTAATACTTTCAAGGAATGTATTATGTATACAAACAACAATGATTTTGGCCCAATCATTTTCATAAGGTACTTTTAGTGGGTATTGATCCATGGACAAAGTTTCATGGCATTTTGATTAACTATTTGAAATACATCGATGCTTAAATTTTTGATTTATTGACCAAGATCCTGAAAAATTTTAAGCCTAACTTTAGATTTTAAATAATGTCAATAGACATCACACAGCTGTGGGTGAGACTTTAGTTGGACGAGGTAGTGGATAAGATATGTGACCCAATATGGGTCGTTCCCTGTGATCTGGAAATTGAGACTTCGTCTCCAAGCTCCAAATCTTGCGGAGCAAAAGATATTGACTTTGTTGCATCTAAATCACATCTGGTAGGCTGGGATCAACCCAACCAATCTTTCAGTTCTGTAAGACCAGGAACTACCCAACAACATCCCATATACTTCCTAGAACTGAGAGACATATGAGATTATACACCCCGCCATCCCTTTCTTTCTCCATCGTCACAAGCAACAACATACCCTAGATATAGATGAACTCTCTCAGGTGCCTAAATTTGGCTGGGTTATCCCCTAGCTTAGCCATTATCATCACTCCTTTTCAATCCTTGATATAGGGGATACGACCTGTGGTCGAGGATGCATTTATCTGAGGGATTTTGATGCGAGCAGAAGCGTCGCAAAGCTCTTTTCCCCTACCTTTTTACCATGTTGTGACGGTGCCAGGTTCTGGTAGCTCACGGGATCATAGATTGCAAGATCTTTCTAATTGAGGATTCAAGGCAGGATCTGTCTTAGGAGTTCACCAGAAACGAGCATTGTGGGTGATGTGTTGCAGATGGAAGGAAGGAAACTTGAAGACAGAAGAAGGAAGGAGTCTAAGGGGAGGTTCCATGACCTTCTACCCTTGATGCCTCGACTCCACAAGGTGAACCAAGATGGTTGCTTCATCTCTGGGCGAGAACGCCGCTTCCGTTGTGTATTCCTCACCACCTATTTCCCTCACGACGGTAGCGTTGGAACAAGGATGAGCCGATTTGCAAGTTGATGGCAGGTTTGTTGTTCATTAGGAGCTAGGAGATCAAGCTTGCCTTATCTCCTCGATGCCTTGCAAGTTGAAGAGGGCCTTTCACCTATGATTTGTGGGAGGATCACAGCTGGAGATGCCATCTGCGGTGGCTACTTCAAGCAGAAGACCCTTCCCAGCCGCCCTCGATAGCCGGTGATGGCCGATCGCCACACACAAGCAATTGGTGCCCATCAGGGTCTCATGAGGGGGGCCTCGAACCCGTGCTTCCTCTAGCCACGGCCCTCAGACACAGTGGCTCCCTGATCTGGAGTGACTCCCGAGCACGGTGGACATCACCTGCGAGAAGAGGAGGGAGAAGTCGTGCCCAACCAGAGGACGAGTCCTGCATTAGGTTTTAAGGAATACAGAGAGAGAGAGAGACCCGGACCCTCTTGACTCTCTACCCAAACTGAACCGGGTCCAAATCTACTGACCCGACCGACCCAGTCTTTTGTAAGGTAAATTGTTAATTAATTCTCAGGAAATAGATATGATCTTAGAAAAGTGGTTAAAAATAGCACCATTGGCTAAATAATTCCCCAAAAATACCCCTAGACTCAGAAAAATATTCTATACATTACTAGATCCTTAGATCATGCTTTTAAAGCACAACTACTGATGATATTTTATTTAGATGATAATGCTTCATTTAAATGGTATAATTAGAAAACGGTTGAGATGAAATCTGACAAAAATAAGTTTGACCTCTGATAGCATCTATAAACTAAATGTGGACTCCTATCCTAATAGTATTGAACAATTTTAGGCCTTTCCTCATTATTGCCTAAGTACATGTTTAATCCTCATATTAATTCTAGAAAATAGGGAAAGTATAAGATAATTATGAAATTCAGATCAGACCTTAATAATGATGTATGGATCAGAATAAAAATATCAAACACAAGTTCTAGGTTGTTTGAACCTTGATTTGGCCAAACCCTAATTTGGACCTAAAATTACTAAGAATATGATGTACATATATTAATGATGATTAATTTCTTTAAATAAGGTGTTGACCAGATTATCTAGATGATCATGGATATGTGAGGAATATCTGAACTCAGGTACATGGTCTTATAAGTATAAGACTAGATTTCTTGGTTGCTTATGATATGTAATATCATGAATGCTATTATTTGGATATTCATTGCTTGGTTGAACTATTATGAGTTATACTTTGCCAAAATCTAATATAACATAAAAGGATATGGATGGGTTGTAGCTACTAGTACACCTAGCCCGGTATGGATGTATGTTGCCTAACATGGATGTATGATGCTTTGGCCCATGTTAGATGTATGATGATATAATTTTTACCCATACTAGATGTAAGTCAAGTGCAGATAAGTGTAGTACAACCGCATCAAATAAATGTAATAAAACAGATGTTTACTTGATTTTTTCCTTAAGAAATGGTTTTTCTCTCTCTTTCTTCTTTCTTCAAGTATTTTCCTTTATGCAACCTTACTAGTGTATCTTTTACCACGTACCAACTTTTATTGATTTGTTTGTTTCACGTATGTTTTAGGTTCAGAGATAGCATGGGAGAAAAACAACATGGTGTGAGCAAGTTGTTTAGGTTACCTATTGTGTTAAGATCATATTAGCATACATGTTCAGACTATGAGTAAAATTCTCTCTTTCAATATACAATTGTAATTCATGTTGTAATAATGTACATGTTGAATGTTGAGATGTGTTATGGTGTATGTTATGTTGTATGTTCATGTATGCGTATTATGCTTCCGCATCGCTCTCTGAAACAATTGCCTAATGCTTTCGGATTCGTCCTCTCAGACCTTCTAAATCTAGAGCCGGCAGAAATCCGGGGACATTACAGTTGGTATTAGAGCATGAACAATAGCTACACCTAACAATTGCTCACCATGAAGCATAAAACTAAATTCCACCTCTCACTTTAAATCTTAGAAACATAGTAAGTTGTTCTATAGGAATAAGGTTTGACTTAGCCTCTAAGTTAGAACCTAGGTGTTCGAGAACTAGGTTTAGACAAGTGTGAGAAACCCTTTCCATATAGAGCCCATATGTATTGGGTAGCTACACTAGTCTACATCTCGTTCTCACCATTTCACTAGGTGACATAGCACTAGACTATCTACTGTGTGTGGGACACTTAATTTTGCTGATTTGGTATTATTTTCCAATCGGCTCGAGCCTCGACAATTTTCTCTAATGTCCTCTTTCTCGAAGAAAAACTATATAATATTTTATTATGTATATGTAAATATAAAATGTGTCCCTCACACTGAAGAGTAGTTAGTGTTCATGTAACCTGAGTAAAAGGGTGTGACATCGGTCTAGAAGAGAGTAGATCTAGATTAGATGTCTAGGGCCTTATTGAATATGTGACGATTAGAATAGATGATTGATTTATATATGAAATAAGCATGTGTAATCTTATCTAAGTTTAATTATTGATGATATAAGTATGGATGGTTGTATCCTAGGTTGATATCTGATGATATAAGCTTCTTATAGAGATCAAAGTTATATATAAGGTCTGAATCTAATCTTGAAAAATATGAGCTAAGTATCGATAGTGAAAGTGTGTAGGATTTTCTTACATAAGGCTATCTATATTTAAGATATAGTTGAATATGCATGAGCCTCAAGCTCTTTTACAAAGGAGGACCTCCAGTGTTAGGACAAGATACGTGGTGAACTCGAGAGAGAGTGAGACCCACAGGGAGAGGGTCATAGGACCTACCCCAATATATGAAAAATATGTGATATATATATATATATATATGTGTGTGTGTGTGTGTGTGAAATGATGTGTCCTAAGATGGGTTACTCTTGAGTAGACAAGTTGAGTCTGTTTTGCATGATTCAATCCTATATGTGAGAATTGGGTAAAAAAAATGATGGGTAGGTGACTCATAATGAGAAAGTCAATTCTTTTAATTGAATTAGGTCTTAGCTTGAGTGACATATGTTTGTGAATCTCATCATTAGCTACAAGTGAGGTGATATATGAACTCTGGTTCTAAGAGTAAAATGCTTTGTGCATAAGATACTCATAAATGGTCTTCCTTCCACTTCTCTTTCTCTATCTATATGATGATAGAAACCTCACTTGAGTTATTTGGATGGTTATGTATGAATAGTCACTTAGATAAGCTTGACCTATTATATATTTCCTTCCTATATCATACATGTTATATCCAAATTTGAAATCATGATAAGATTGTATTGGTATATTCTCTTTCCCAATATCTCATACATGAAGGATGTAAGTTTGAAATAATGAGCTTGAAATAAAGATATCTTGGGATCATAGGTACATGATCACAAAATATAGTTCTTAACCTCAATATTTCTCAATCTATGCTTCTAACTTTGAAGATAACTCTCACACAATAGGGTGAAACCCTAATAGGTAAATATGAAAATAATCCCCTATAATGTTGAAATACTAGTATGATGTTGATCATAAACCACACTAAAGTTGTTAAGCCTGATAATTCTGATAAATGATGGCATGAAACTTAACATCACTGTATGATTAATAGGGTGAATAATGAAGCCTTGAGTAGTACCTTCTTAACTTCATTTATGAGTAAAACCCTTATCCTTAAGGGGATATGAGGATGTAAATCCTAAGAGAGAAAGGAAATTTTGTTTCATGATATGACTAAGACATTAAATGATGCTTCAACCTATATAAGGTGGGGTGGTTACACCTCCTATGCTCTAATACCCAAGTTGATAACTAAAGGTACATCTAGAACTATGATATCCTTGATACACAGTGACTGTATGAAGTTTGGCTCCCTGATATCACCTTAATATGATGTTAGTTGAATTTCGAGGACGAAATTCCACTTAAGGTGGGGTGAATGTGATATTCTAGATTTTAGGATTTTATAACCTTCCTCAATATAGATGGATTAATAATGAATAATGGGGATCCAAGAACTTAGATGATAATGAAGATCATATTTGGAGTTTATGAACACTTAATGATGAGTTTTAAAGTATAATACTGAAGGTCAAGACATTAGGTGTCCAAATAACTCTAAATATACTCTAGGAATCAACTTTTTGCTTTGTGCTTATTCAGTCAGCAAGCCATGTATTGAGGTGTCAAATAAGATTTCCTTATTAACTTACTTGATCTAATGAGAAGTGTTTGAGGTGATCTTGACCTAATCATATGGTCATTGGATTAATACTTTCAAGGAATGTATTATGTGTACAAACAACAATGATTTTGGCCCAATCATTTTCATAAGCTACTTTTAGTGGGTATCGGTCCATGGACAAAGTTTCATGGCATTTTGATTAACTATTTGAAATACATCGATGCTTCAATTTTTTATTGATTGACCAAGATACTGAAAAATTTTAAGCCTAAGTTTAGATTTTAAATAATGTTAATAGACATCATACAGCTTTGGGCGAGACTTTAGTTGAACGAGGTAGTAGATAAGATATGTGGCCCAATATGGGTCGTTCCCTGTGATCTGGCAATTGAGACTTCGTCTCCAAGCTCCAAATCTTATGGAGAAAAAGATATTGACTTCGTTGCATCTAAATCACATCTGGTAGGCCGGGATCAACCCAACCAATCCTTCAGTTCCGTAAGACCAGGAACTACCCAACAACATCCCATATACTTCCTAGAGCTAAGAGATAGACGAGATTATACACCCCACCATCCCTTTCTTTTTCCATCGTCGCAAGCAACAACAGATCCTAGATATAGATGAACTCTGTCAGGTGCCTGAATTTGGTTGGGTTATCCCCTGGATTAGCCATTATCATCACTCTTTTTCAATCCTTGATATAGGGGATATGACCTGTGGTTGAGGATGCATTAATCTGAGGGATTTTGATGCGAGCAGAAGCGTCGCAAAGCTCTTTTCCCCTACCGTTTTACCCTATTGTGACGGCGCCAGGTCCAGGTAGCTCACGGGCTCATAGATTGCAAGACCTTTCTAATTGAGGATTCAGGGCAGGATCTATCTCAGGAGTTCACCAGAAACGAGCACTGTGGGTGATGTGTTGCAGATGGAAGGAAGGAAGCTTGAAGACATAAGAAGGAAGGAGTCTAAGGGGAGGTTCCATGACCTTGTACCCTTGATGCCTCAACTCCACAAGGTGAACCAAGATGGTTGCTTCATCTTTGGGTGAGGATGCCGCTTCCACTGTGTATTCCTCACCGCCTATTTCCCTCATGACGACAGTGTTGGAACATGGATGAGCTGATTTGCAAGTTGATGGCAGGTACGTTGTTCATTAGGAGCTAGGAGATCGAGCCTGCCTTATCTCCTTGATGCCTTGCAAGTTGAAGAGGGCCTTTCACCTATGATTTGTGGGAGGATCACCACTGGAGATGCCATCTGCGGCAGCTACTTCAAGCAGAAGACCCTTCCCAGCCACCCTCGATAGCTGGTGATGGCCGATCGCCACATACAAGCACTTGGTGCCCATCAGGGTCTCACGAGGGGGCCTCGAACCCATGCTTCCTCTAGCCGCGGCCCTCAGACATGGTGGCTCCCTGATCTGGAGTGACTCCCGGGCACGGTGGACATCGCCTACGAGAAGAGGAGGGGGAAGTCACGCCCAACCAGAGGACGAGTCCCACATCGGGTTTCAAGGAATAGAGAGAGAGAGAGACCCAGACCCTCTTGACTCTCTACCCAGACTGAACTGGGTCCAAACCTACTGACCCGGCCGACCCAGTCCTTTGTAAGGTAAATCATTAATTAATTCTCAGGAAATAAATATGATCTTAGAAAAGTGGTTAAAAATAGCACCATTGGCTAAATAATTCCCCAAAAATACTCCTAGACTCAGAAAAATACTCTATACATTACTAGATCCTTAGATCAGGCTTTTAAAGCACAACTACTGATGATATTTTATTTAGATGATAATGCTTCATTTAAATGGTATAATTAGAAAATGATTGAGATTAAATCTGAAAAAAATAAGTTTGACCTCTGATATCATCTATAAACTAAATGTGGACTCCTATCCTAATATTATTGAACAATTTTAGGCCTTTCCTCATTATTGCCTACGTACATGTATAATCCTCATATTAATTCTAGAAAATAGGGATAGTATAAGATAATTATGAAATTCAGATCAAAACTTAATAATGACGTATGGATCAGAATAAAAATATCAAACACAAGTTCTAGGTTGTTTGAACCTAGATTTGGCCAAACCCTAATTTGGACCTAAAATTACTAAGAATATGATGTACATATATTAATGATGATTAATTTCTTTAAATAAGGTGCTGACCAGATTATCTAGATGATCATGGATATGTGAGGCATATCTGAACTCAAGTACATGGTCTTATAAGTATAAGACTAGATTTCTTGGTTGCTTATGATATGTAATATCATGAATGCTATTATTTGGATATTCATTGCTTGGTTGAACTATTATGAGTTATACTTCACCAAAATCTAATATAACATAAAAGGATATGGATGGGTTGTAGCTACTAGTGCATCTAGCCCGGTATGGATGTATGTTGCCTAACATGGATGTATGATGCTTTGGCCCATGTTATATGTATGATGATATAATTTTTGCCCATACTGGATGTAAGTCAAGTGCAGATAAGTGTAGTACAACCGCATCAAATAAATGTAATAAAAAGGATGTTTACTTGATGTTCACCTTAAGAAATGGTTTCTCTCTCTTTCTTCTTTCTTCAAGTATTTTCCTTTATGCAACCTTACTAGTGTATCTTTTACCATGTACCAACTTTTGTTGATTTGTTTGTTTCACATGTGTTTTAGGTTCAGAGATAGCATGGGAGAAAAAGAACAGGGTCTGAGCAAGTTGTTTAGGTTACCTATTGTGTTAAGATCATATTAGCATACATGTTCAGACTATGAGTAAAATTCTCTCTTTCAATATACAATTGTAATTCATGTTGTAATAATGTACATGTTGAATGTTGAGATGTGTTATGGTGTATGTTATGTTGTATGTTCATGTATGCGTATTATGCTTCTTCATCGCTCTCTGAAAGAATTACCTAACGCTTTCGGATTCGTCCTCTCAGACCTTCTAAGTCTAGAGACGGTGGAAATTCGGGGACGTTACAGGTACCAATCCCTAAACTAGGAGAAAGTTAGTCCACTATTGAGAGAGGTGACATGAGTAACACGTGTGTGTAAAACGCAAGTGCAAATGTCGTGTAATGTAGGCCAAAAGAGGCCTGAGTTGTCAAACTCAGGGAATCGTACACCAGAGACTACTAATTACTGAAACCAAATTAGCTAGACCTAGAGAAAGAGTTGATTGGTTGTATAAATAATTAAGAACAAAAAGTAAATCTAACTAAGGTTGTGATCATGAATGGGTGAATTTCTTAGGACTTTTGGTTTCACCACAGATAACACTGCAACTACCCTTTAAACACTAACATACATCAGTCATAACCTTGGATAAAGAGCATGTAGCAAGAACTACCCACTTCTGCAGTGCAGCTCACTATCTATTCTAATGCCAATTCCATTTCCATAGTAATTGGTTGATTAATTAGGTGCTTTACGATTAATCTCTAGATTTATCCTCCCATTTACACTCCACTTTTCCCAAACACTACTACAGAAATAGCGTTCAGTGTTGCTTTTCTGGGTGTCGATTATTTCGGACAACCGACGCCTATAATATTCGGCGTCAGTTATTTATACAAACCGACGTCTATATTTGAAGACCAGCCAGACACGGGTACCGCTTTGTATTCAGCGTCGGCTGAGTGTAACCAACCTACGCCTAAAGGCGCCCGCGAAATCCAATTTTCGAGTGAAAAAAATCTAGGTCACATACAGCGTCGGTTGTTTAACAATTCACCGACGCCTATGTGAAATGAAATTTTGTGCGAAAAGTTCCACTTTCGGTGTCGGTTATCGTTGGATAACTGACGCATATAATAGTTCCCGCCAATTAATTTGGGGTAAAGATTGTCTAATTGGACATCGGTTATTACGAGCAACTGACGCTGAAGATAATAGGCGTCGGTTGTCCTAGATAACCGACGCCGTTGACCAACTTAATAGAGGCCCGATCACCCGACTCTTCCCCCTTTCTTCCTGTTTCATCGATTCTCCTGTGCGCTCTCCCAAAATCGCCGCATGGTGCCTGGTGCCTGCTGCTTCTCGCTCGCCGCCGACGATCCCTGTTGCTGCTCTGTGTCACCGCCTCCGCCCGCCGCCTTCCTCCTTGCGTCGTCGCCGCCCGCTCCTTCCTCCCTGCTCACACCCTACTGCGGCGTTGTCTTCTTGCTTGCCTCCACTGCTCATAAGGTATTAGCCGTAGCACCTTCTTCCTTGTCTTCTTCCTTGCCGCCCGCTGCTCTGCTCTGCTTGCTGCTCTGACTTCAAAACCTAAGACTAGTTAGTGTTCTACTTCTTTCACTGAGAACTGAGAAGAATGGCCTACCACGGCCGTGCTGCCCAGCACGGCCGTGGTAGGCCAACACAGCCACGGTCGTGTTTGATTTGATTTAAACCCTAATTTGATTTAAACTTGTCCATTCTAGCATCCTAATTTGATTTGATTAAACACTAACATTAATGAAACCCTAACATCAATTGTGATGAAAGCCTAACATGTACATATCTATTATTGTGTTTGTTGGCCTAGAAACCCGTCCAAGATTGACTCATTAGGAGTAAATCTTGGATAGTCCCCGGTTTGAGACTGTTCTTGAACACCTAATCTCACTTAGGATGTAAGTGTATAATGTGTATTGGGTTTTCGAGAAAATTTCGGTAGCATTTCCTCGTTTGTTCTCTAAGTACATATGTACTTAGAGAACAGCGGGGAAATGCTGCCGAAATTTTCTTGAAAACCCAATACACATTATACACTTACTAGTGAGATTAGGTGTTCAAGGATGGGATAGGTGGTACACATTTATTATATATAAGAATGACATCACATTTGTTTGTTGGCCTAGAAAGTGAACAATCATTGTTCTTTATATTACTTGTACATTGGTATAAATAAGAATGAACAATCACTAAATTATATACTGTTTGTATGGAGTCCGACTACATTGTAGATATCTATTATTGTGTTTGTTGGCCTAGAAACCCGTCCAAGATTGACTCATTAGGAGTAAATCTTGGATAGTCCCCGGTTTGGGACTGTTCTTGAACACCTAATCTCACTTAGGATGTAAGTGTATAATGTGTATTGGGTTTTCGAGAAAATTTCGGTAGCATTTCCCTGTTTGTTCTCTAAGTACATATGTACTTAGAGAACAGCGGGGAAATGCTGCCGAAATTTTCTTGAAAACCCAATACACATTATATACTTACTAGTGAGATTAGGTGTTCAAGGATGGGATAGGTGGTACACATTTATTATATATAAGAATGACATCACATTTGTTTGTTGGCCTAGAAAGTGAACAATCATTGTTCTTTATATTACTTGTACATTGGTATAAATTAGAATGAACAATCACTAAATTATATACTGTTTGTATGGAGTCTGGCTTCATTGTAGATATCTATTATTGTGTTTGTTGGCCTAGAAACCCATCCAAGATTGACTCATTAGGAGTAAATCTTGGATAGTCCCCGGTTTGGGACTGTTCTTGAACACCTAATCTCACTTAGGATGTAAGTGTATAATGTGTATTGGGTTTTCGAGAAAATTTCGGTAGCATTTCCCCGTTTGTTCTCTAAGTACATATGTACTTAGAGAACAGCGGGGAAATGTTGTCGAAATTTTCTTGAAAACCCAATACACATTATGCACTTACTAGTGAGATTAGGTGTTCAAGGATGGGATAGGTGGTACACATTTATTATATATAAGAATGACATCACATTATACACTTAGGATGTAAGTGTATACCCTAATCTTTTCCTAATATATACTTGTTTCCTAATATATACTTGTTTTCTCTGATCATAGAATGGATAGATCATGGATGTCCATTCGTAATCGTTGCACCCCAGAGTTTATATCTGGTCTTGATCAGTTTATTAGATTTGTCGAGGAACATAGGAAAAAACCTACAGATAGGTTCTACTGTCCATGTAGGCATTGCGGTAACAACTTGAAAGTCAACACTGGTGAGGAAATCAAAAGTCATGTCATGTGCAACGGGATTGTACAAGGCTATACAGAATGGCACTGGCATGGAGAGATTTCAAAATCGAAACCAGTAGATGTCGATAGCAGTGCTTGGGTGGAAGAAGAAATTGCCTCTGATGACGTAAATGTGAACGAACCAGTTCCAGCAGACATTGTTGATGTGATGCTGGATAGTTGTAGGGTAGAGTACACCGATCCACCTCCTATCTTTAGAAACATTGTGCATGATGCTGAGATACCGTTATACACAGGCTGTGCTAAGTTTACGAAGCTTAGCGCTGTGTTGAGATTGTATAAGTTGAAAGCTAACAATAGATGGAGCGACAAAAGCTTCACTTCATTGTTGACTTTGTTGAAAGAAATGCTTCCTGAAGGAAACGAGCTGCCAATCTCAACATACCAGGTAAAGAAAATGTTGTGCCCAATGGGAATGGAGGCCAAGAAGATACACGCATGCCCGAATGATTGTGTATTATTTCAAAAGGACTATGTAGATTTGAAAGATTGTCCAAAATGTGGTGCGTCAAGGTATAAATTGATGACTTTGGGGGAGTCCAAAATTGGTTCTCCTACCAAGGTGTTGTGGTATCTACCTATAATATCACGGTTTCAACGCTTGTTTGCAAATCCGAAAGATGCGAAGAATTTGAGGTGGCATGCAGATGTTAAGAAAAATAATGATGGGATCCTACGACATGTGTCTGATTCCCCACAGTGGAAGAAGATTGATCTATTGTACCCCAAATTTGGTGAAGAAGATAGGAATCTAAGACCGAATGTTATGTCGTAGGGTTTGACATTAATGGATTCACATATTACACAAAGTGCCAAGATGATAAGAGTGTCGTCCAAAATAGTGGGGTCACTCTTCAAGCGTCGACTATGTACTTTGCAAGTGCAAAGGATAAGAGTCCACATGAAGCTAAAATGTCATATTACGGTGTCATTGAAGACATTTGGGATTTTGACTACATAGATTTCAAAATTCCACTCTTTAAATGTAATTGGGTTGATAACACCAAAGGAGTTATAGTGGATGAATTGGGTTTCACTTTGGTGAACTTTGAAAAGATTGGCGAGAAGGGTGAACCATTCATATTGGCATCACAGGCGAAACAAATATTCTATATCGATGATCCTGCAAATGATAAATGGTCGGTTGTTCTTCATGGTAAAAGACAGTTCATTAAAGATCCTATAGATGAAGAAGAGTACTATGATAAGTATGATGACTCCAGTCCATTCTCAGTTGGGTTGCCAACTCCACAAAATATTGAAGCTAATGATGACTTATATGTGCGCGGAGATCACAATGAAGGATTGTTAATTTATAAAAGATCACAATTTTAGAGACATGTATGTTTATACAAATGCTAAATGTTTGCCTTTTTCTAGTTAATACAAATGCTAAATGTTTGCCTTTTTCTAGTTAATACAAATGCTAAATGTTTGCCTTTTTAATGACATTTTCAGATGGCTGACCATGATGAGCATGATGTCCATGATGAGCATGAAGTCCATGATGAGCATGCTGTCCATGACGAGCATGGCGAGGATACCAATGTAAGTTCTAAAAACATATCCTGTATTTCTATAAAATTCATTATCTTCTAGTTATGTCATATATCTTATATTTCTATATTGGGCTAATTCAGTGTGTTTATTTTTGTCAAATTTTAGGTTGATGATGCACATGTACCCACTGAAGCACTTGAGCAACTTGATGCGCAGCACCAAACACTTAACAAGAAAAGGAGCATCACTCTGTTGAAGAAGTTAATAGCGCTTAGTGGCAGTGGATCCAAATTGGTTGTGGAGTTTGATAATGGGGGAAATGCAATTGGAGTGAACCGCAATAATTTTGTAAACTATCTTGGGTGTACCACTCGGAGCCATTGTGGTGTTAAGTATGATAATTGGCATAAAGTTCCTCAGGGGAAAAAAGACTTGATATGGAAGGATTTATGCGTGAGTTATTATTATTTGCAATTCTATTTTGTAGATTACAAATTCTATTATTTGCAATTCTATTTTGGATACTAGTTAATAACATTTCTATTTTACAGATTCTGTTTGCATTGGATGAGAAGTTGCATCGTAAAAGTGTGATGCAACGCGCTGGAAAGATGCTTAGGAATTATAGGACAAATCTGAACAGAGAATACATAAAAGAGGGTGATAAAAAAAAGAAGTCAGCCCTTGAACAATGGAACTTCTTGGACAAAGAAGAGTGGGACAATTTTGTTGCTTCAAGAAAATCTGAAGAATTCAAGGTATTAGGTGTCACTCCCAATTTAATTAATATACATTGTATTCACCTATTCAAGATTAACATTTAGTGATACTAACCAAATCATTAATGTGCATACTAACTAGGCCCTCAGTGACGCACAAAAAGCAAGGCGTGCACTGAATGTGCATGACCACACTATGGGTCCAAAAGGCTATGCAAGCATTCGCCAAAGACTACATGCAGAGTCTACGGCTACTCAAAAGTCTTCTCCTACTCAGGAGTATGCCACACCCATGCCTCGCCATGATATTTGGATAGTTGGGAGGCAAAACAAGAAGGGTGAAATAAAGAAGCATGTAACTGCTGAGGCGGCTGCGAAAATGGTAAAATACAACTCTTAGAGCAATCGTTTGAATATTGATTATTTGTGGTGTTAATTTACCAATCTCTGTTGATGGTGATTAGCGGGAGTTGCATGAGCAGAGGAAACAAGGCACGTTCATCCCTCAGGGCACAAGGGATGAATTGACAGTTGCTCTGGGTAACCCAGAGCATCCTAGACATGTTAGGGGTGCAGGCGCTGGTGTGGGCATCAAAGCATTCTTTGGGCCATCCCAGCGCAAACCCAGAGCGGGACTTTCTCAAGAAGAGGTAACCTATTCTTTTTTAGAATGTTACTGCAAAAGGGAATTCAATAATAAGAAGCTAATGTTTCTTTTATCCATGTATAGGAGAATAAGAGAGTCAAGGATATAGTTGCTAAGAAGGTCAACGATGTAGTTGCTGAGAAGGTCAGGGAAGAATTGTTGTGGTGGCAGGCATCTCAGGCTTCCAATCAGCCTATGGCGACCCACTCTTCTCCTGATGCACAGACTGCGAGTAATCTTGGAGACCCATCACCTAACACGTCTGCTGTAAGTATTGTTTATGACATTGTAGCTAGTCTTTTCAAGATGATATGTATATATGTATAACATTCTTTACGTAAATTTGTAGGCATTGAAGCCATGCCGCTTAAGAATACAAGACTATGTTGTTACAGAGGCGCAGGCTTACCCGTCCCTTCCTGGGGAAAGGTATCACGGGACTCCAATGCCACAGGGCTACGTTCGTGTGGGCCCATTACATGTGTTACCCGATTGGAGGGAAGCTACATTGCCATATCCCCACCTGGATATTGATACACTTGCTGAGGCAGAAGGCGGGGTCATATTGTGGCCCAAAGCAGATGTCGTCTACACTACTGAAATTGTAAGATAAATTTACATTGATTTAGACTGTTAATGTGTATATATGATGTCAACTGATCTGAAATTATATATACAGGTTAAAAAAAAGACACCAGGAGCACCTAGGCCTCCACCTCCACTTCCCGCATTACCAACTTGGGTTCCAAATGACCTAACATACGTGTTAGGTCCTGCTTGTAGGGGAATGGCATGTTGGCTACGGGCACATAATATATATTGCCCGATAATTGTTTCTTTAGATGCAGATTATGCAGGTCAATCATACGATAGCTCTTTATTTATACAAGATATTATTGAGTTGTTTATGTATGATTGGCTGAATACATCAATTATAGAGACATGGATAAGGTGAGATCTTGTTTATACATCCATATACCTTGTGTAAGATCCGGTGATCTGGTTTCTTATATATTAATGCATACGTAATACATGTTTTGCAGCTACTTAGTCGAAGATCATTGCAAACAATTTGCATTTGATCATGTGGGATTTTTGATTCCATCATTGATTAGTATGGTAGCTAAAGACCCTGATAATGTTCAACAATATTGTATAGATACTTTTACAATTTTTGGTCAGCAAAAGAAGACGATAATAATAGCTCCATTCAATGTCAAGTAAGTTTACTTTATTTATAATTTGGACTTAAGAACATTCCATTTTTATTGTGCATTTTGAGTTATTAATTGTTAACTTTTTACCTCTAGCGGTAAACATTGGGAGTTACTAGTTATTGTCCCTGGGACGTTCACTGTTTATTATCTAGATCCCACGGGAAGTACATTAAATACTAAAATTGGACACGTAATGAGAATGTCATTATTCTGGTGAGAAATATTTCATTTTTATATCTGTTAACATCTGTTATTACATTACTATTTACTTATGTAATTTACTGTGTTATATTAACATGTAGGGGTTTAGATGCATTCAAAAAGGCTGGAGGAATGGTCCCAAGGAAAAAGAACCAGCCAATAAATTGGCAGAACGTACAAGTAAGTTCCCGACTCCAATGTATATATTATTGATGTGAATTGTGCTTAGTTGTATTATTTTGTTTATTTCAATTTATAGTGCGCTACACAATACAATGGTTGGGCATGCGCATACTATGTGATGTGATTTATGTAGATGATTATCAAACATGCCGCATTGAACATCGATACCATACATGAGGTATTATATATAGTCTCATTAGTTAGTATGAAATATATCAATATTATTTTTATATTATTACTTATATATATACATCATTCTCTTTGCAGGTGTTTAAAACTGACCACACTATAGGTAAACGCTTAAAAAATATACATGCTCCATATACGATGGAAGCATTAAATGAAATAAGAGAAGAATGGGCAAAAGCCATACAAGCAGTGGCAATTGTAAGATATAATTGGGATGTTGATAGCGATAATGAATGATACTTTGTAAATGAATATTTCTGAATGTTAATACATGTATTTGAATGTTTCTATATGTGTGAATGTGACAATTGAATTGATGTCTGAATGTATCTACTTGTGTAAAATTTTCCTTGGGACTTTTGTAGGTTTGTGGCCTGTCTGTAGGCTGATATCAATGGATGTCGTAAACCTGCAGTTCAAAAAACTGAACTGCAGGTTCTCATCCTGCTGACCAGCCACAGCAGGCCTGCAAACTGATATGAAAAAAAAAAGATATAGGCGTCGGTTATTTATAGAAAACCGTCAGCAAAGACCTACAACATCGGTTATTGGATAAAAACCGACGCCTAATATTACAAACAACCCGACCGTGCAGGAAAGCACGGCTGTGGTGGAAAAGGCGTCGCTTATTCATATAAAATAGACGTCTATAGTACTAAACATGGCCGTGCAGGGAAGCACGGTCGTGTCGTCTTGAAGTATGGCGTCGGTCTTTTAGTAGATAACCGACGCAGAATGTGTCCTAGATGACGCCGTTTTCTATGGCGCGAACCCTTTTGGCATCGGTTATCTACTAAAAGACCGACGCCTATATGTTAAATAGGCTTCGGTTAAAAAACCGACGCCGAAGTGTTCGACCTTTAGCGGCACCCACATAGGCGTCGCTCAGAAACCGACGCCAAAGGGGGTTAAACAACCGACGCCAAAGGTTGTTTCTGTAGTAGTGAAAGGGCACAGTAAAAGGGTAAATCTATACTTTTCCAACCTTTAACCTCTCTCCCGAAATGATTGAGAGTCTAATAATCTATCTATGGTGATCAAGCATAAATAGAACAAGACAATCTCATAGATTTATATCCAGAAAATAAGAGTAAGAGTGATATTAATACATAAAAGTCAGGTACAATGCATATCTGGGCTACTCCTGGATCCTAAGGAATATGTTTTTGGCCGAAAATATATGACATGGTATCAGTGTAAATTGAAAAGATATAAAACATGAATTTCGAGATACAATAAATTGGAGACATGGCTGAAGAATAGATCTAGAGAATATTGTAACATCCCTGACCTGGGTTATAAGCTAACCCTAGGTGTTTTGCCTAAATATGTAATTAAATCCTTGTGATTAACTTTGGGCATGTAATTAAGTTTCTCAGAAATATATATTTTAGTTTTTTGCTCCTTTTTATATAAAGTTGTAGCATTGTTTTGTAATACAGGGACCTATGTGCAAATTACCCAGTTAGAAGGATTAACTTGCAAATTGCACATGTTAAGATGATTCTCTGATGTTGAGACATCATGAGAATGATTATGTTGAAGTTAGAGGGATTTCCCAAGCTTGGGCACCAAGGTGCAGCTGTGGAAGCAATCCCGGTGCTTAAAACCCTAATTTGGGGTAAAATGCAATTTACCCAAATTAAGGGATGCAACTTGTAAAATATATCATATAATGTATCTATTAAGACTCCTGTCATCATTTAGAGAAGAAATGATGAAGAGGTCACCTCAATTGAATAATCAAGTTATGAATTACACCTTTGTGATTGAATAATCAGGGTGTATGTGCAATAGCCCTTTTATGGGTATGTTTAAGTAATAAGCTGATCTTCTTTGCTCTCATTTCTTGACCTTAAGAGGAAGTTGTCCTTAAAAGAAAGAAGAGAGGACGAGCTATGAAGGGCGGAGGGACTTAGTTGAAATTATGGAGAATTTATGAACTTATAATTAGAACCCCACCCCAAGTATATATACACTCCACCTCTCTAAGCAAGGGAACTTTCCCTTCGTTTCCTTACTGTTCTTTTCACCCAAAAACGACCAAGGACTGCCTTGGAGCTAAGGAGGACGACCAAGGGTGCAAGGTAGGTTTGGATTCCTCTTCTTGCCTAAATTCATGGTTAAAACTCGAATTCAAGGTCAATTTCATGGCTAGCTCTCATGGCTCTATCTTTCTAGCCATCTTTTCTTGACTTTCCCTGGAGGTTTTCACCTTGGCCAACCTGTGAGAGCTCAAGGACGCCATTAAAGCTTGGAGCTCAAGAAGCAAGCTTTATGCGGGTTTTATAACTCTAAACCCATGCTTTGTTATATACATCTTGATTATGCATGTAGATGATAGTTCTTCTTCTTCCCTACTTTCCTTTGCTATTTTGCAAGAAAATCCGTAGGAAATCCTTGCTGTTCTTAAGCTAGGAGATGAAGACGTTAATTCCAAGAAAATCCACCGCTTTTCAATTTATTAAACGGTCTCCCCAACTTGCTCTCTCGGTCTCAAGACCGTGAGGTGAGCAAACGGTCTCAAGACCGAGAGAGGGCAAACGGTCTTTAAGACCGTATAGCAGCGTTGACCGAGCGTGGACCGTATAAGAAACCTGTATATAATTATTTAGACTAATCACCCTCAAAAATTGAGAGGTTAACTCCAAAGGAATCGGGAGATATGGCCTTTTTAATCAACAACTTTAATTGAATTTATTCCTGATTTTCAAACGGTCTGAAATAGCCTTTTTGGGAAAACGGTCTCAAGACCGTGTAAGGTCGTTGACCAGGCGTTGACCGTATGATATTACTGTTCAAAATAATATTAGTTAACAACTCACAAAATTTGATGGACTAATTCCAAACGAGCTAAGAGTTGAAGGGTGATTACTAGGGCAAACCCTAATTGAAATCAGTACTGAAATCTCAATAAAATAATGAGTGTTTTTGGGTTGATTGACCTAAACGGTCTCAAGACCGTTTGGGGATCAACCAAACGGTCTCAAGACCGTGTGGGCAATCACCCAAGACCGTATGGAGGTCTGAGGTCAAGAATAGTTGACCAATTGAAGGTACAATAATACCAAATTACATTGCAATTAAATATTGATATAATAATCAATTCAATGGATCCAACCTTGAAGAATTTTCACTAGAATCCAAATGTTGGAAGGGCAAACGGTCTCAAGACCGTTTGGAACTCATCCAAACGGTCTCAAGACCGTGTGGTGACAACCCAAGACCGTTTGGAGGTCTAGGGTTAAGGTAATTTGATCAATTGAGGGTCCAATTGCAATAAGTTATCAAATTAATCAAAATACTGATTTGTGACTCAATCAAGGTTCAATCCCTATCAAATCACATTAGCTCTTGATGAAATCTTGGGAAAACGGTCTCAAGACCATGTAAAGTTCATCCACACGATCTCAAGACCGTTTGGGCCAAGTTTGGGCCCAAGTGGAGCTCAATTGAAGGGTTCAACCCTGAGTTGATTCACATTGTTGAGTGTTGATGGCTGAACATTGATAGACCTTAATTGAATCGACTTCAACCCTAATTGGTTAACAATTGAGGGTCAATTGAGTGACCAATTGGTTAAACATAACCCTAATTGACTTAATCCATAATTGGTTACCATGTCTTTGACCTTTTGGGGGCTTCAACATTGATAAACATAATCAATTGAAAAGCTTGAACCTTGTTGAAGGACCAAACGGTTGAGACCATGTGAGCCTCACGGTCTCAAGACCATTTGAGGGCTCACGGTCTCAAGGCCATTTGAGACCTCACGGTCTCAAGACCGTGAGAGGCCTCACGGTCTCAAGACCATGAGAGGCCTCGTGGTCTCAAAGTCGAGAGACATCAAACGGTCTCAAGACCGAGAGACATCAAACGGTCTCAAGACCGAGAGACATCAAACGGTCTCAAACCATGTAAGGCCTCTCGGTCTTGAAGTCAACATGGTTAAACGGTCTACACCCCCTCTCGGTTTGGGCTCACGACCTTGAAGGTCACACGGTCTTGAAGTCAACCAAAGAAAACGGTCAACCCATCCAAACGGTCTCAAACCGTTTGGATGTTGAAGGTTGAGATCGTTTAAGGTGTTCAAAGGTTGACTTCACTTAACCAATTGGAGATGTAAATGGTTCAAAGATGCTCTAACCTAAAACCCTAATGATAACCTAGGACATTAAGGGATTAAGAGACTAATGATTTGAACCATGATAGTGATCAATGGGGTGAATTACCAAAATACCCTTGAAGGGTCAATTGAGTAATACCTTGATCAAATCAAACCCTAATCACATGTTAGTGATGTTTTTGGCTATGTTAGCCCATGATGACTTATTTCAACTTGATCTAGAGTGATGTTATCACCATATACTAGTATGAGGAGAGAGAAAGTACTTATAGAGAGAGAAAGTACTTCTAGAGAGAGAAAGTACCCTTTTTAGGTGGAAACTCAATTAAAGAACCTTCAATACACATGAATGTGCATAATTAGGGTATGATCCACCTGTGTGAGATCATGGAAACCCTAATTATGATGTATGATGAATATTAAGCCAGTCTGAGAGCATCAATGATGATGTTCCACATACATGATGATGTTGTGAGTTCAATTCACTTCAATGTGAATAGTAAACCCTAATTCAAGGGTAATGGCATTCAATGTGATTAGTAAACCCTAATTCAAGGGTAATGACATGATTTATGAGTATTAAACTCTAATTGATAAGAATCAGATAACTTAGCTCTTATGATAAGAGTGAGAAGTATATTCCTTGTTTTAAATTACCTTTATCAGTTGAACTAACTATGCAGGTCCTGATATGAAGGTGATCATATCCAGGTATGGATGATGATACTGTATTCATTAAAAGCATGTTAAAGGCTTTATGAATAAGTAAAATATCTTGATGCCTTGTCAGTGGCATCCTATGAGTTAATGGGCTGTAAGAGCCATGAATACCACCAAGTCATGCTTCAGAGATGACTGGTGATGAGTATAATGAGAAATGATGATTGATGTGAGTTAGGCTTGTTACATTTAGTATTCCCCTTTCATAGCTGTTATGCTACTGTTATTGTTTGAAGAACAATGTGTGATGATTAAATGAATACTAAATGTACCTAACTAATCAAGTATAATGTAGAGCCCTGATCATAGATCCATCATTGTCAGAGATCAAATGATGGTGAAACAGGATTTCCTAAGGGAGCTCCTGGAACACATACTATTGAGTATGTGGGGTATATGGATGTGTAGAACCTTACATCCTAGTGTAGGTGATTGATGTAGATGTGTAATCCGTCAACCCTTCACTACTAAAGCCTACCGTATCAGTGGAAGGTAAACATGAAACCTCCTGATGATGAAGAAAACATAGATATCTGTATCAGTGGAGATAAACATGAAAACTCCTGATGACGAAGAGAGTACAGAGCGCCACTGTAACTCTAAAATAGCGAAGGACCAGTTTACCCTGGTGAGCTATAATAAGTAGAGACACAATATGTCCTACAAGTGATCCTCTTACTGACTGAGGAAGATGAAGGTCATGCGAATCCGGCTCTCTTAATGACCTATGTATGATACTGATGTGACTTCTCAGCGATCAGTTGGAGTATGAGTGGTATGCCTCATCTCCACAGGGCATAATGTTGTTTGTAAAACATAATCAACCACATAGTATACCTGCTAGAGATAACTATGAGTTAGTTGATTGATGATACATTGTGATAGTGCTTATATTTCTTCATGTCTCATAAATGTTGAACTCTTGTTATATAGTTGCAATTGTTATTGAATACTTTGAAAGCTTTACTGCTTAAGATATTCTTTGATGTTATAATAAAGCTTCTGGCAGAGAGTTATAACTCTCGCTGGGACAATTATGTAAAATTGTCTCACCCCGTAGACTTCAACTTTTTAGGTGGACATCGTAGACGGAGGAACCGGTCTACAGGTGACCAATCTCAGCAGCAGCAGCAGCAGCACCAGGAGCAGCAGTAATATCAGGTGGAGATTTAGCCTGCCATGTAGTGTAGTTAGAGTCAGTCCTATGTGTCCTCTGTACTCTCAGGTCTTGGAGTCTTTTGTGTGAGTTCTTGAGATTTTGTATCTTGATGTATATAATTACTCAAGAAGTAATTATCATGAGATGTAAACAGTTTATCTCTTGTTATGAAAGAAGTTTTTA
Organism: Alisma plantago-aquatica; assembly: GCA_963693085.1. Taxonomy (NCBI): domain Eukaryota; kingdom Viridiplantae; phylum Streptophyta; class Magnoliopsida; order Alismatales; family Alismataceae; genus Alisma; species Alisma plantago-aquatica. The sequence goes on from OY856409.1 coordinate 870,490,652, forward strand.
TGGATTCAAGCTCTTGTCCCGAAAAGTTTTAATTTCCCGTGATTTTTGTCTTCCGCTGTTTATCGAATTGCTTCCGCTAAGTTTAAATCGGGATTATATCGCGGTTTGGAGATCAGAGCCCACAATTAGTGGTATCAGAGCTCTAGGACAGTTGAGTCTATAGAGGCATAGGACTTAGGATGTCGAGTCTATCTTTAGTACTCCTTCCTTATCTAATAGAATCTTCTGCTCCTCATGAGAAGAAGATACATAAGAATGGCTGAGCCACATGATGAGTACGTGGCGGAGAGTAGTTCTAGTGCACCTCGAGGCGGTGCAAGGGTTCCAGAAATAGAACAACCTGCACCTGAGTCACCAAGAGAGCCACCCCAGTTTGACCCAGCCGACATGGGTAACCCAGCTGTACAGAAGATGTTCGGGCAGTTTATGACTGCCATGACACACATAACTGACAGGATGCCCATGCCTGCACCTAGGGCACCTGTCCATCCTGAAGCACAAGGTATCGGTAAGACGTTCGAACGACTTCGTCGTGTCAGAGCTACCGAGTACTTCGGGACTGCCGACCCCGCCGATGCAGACCTTTGGTTGACAGAGTTGGAGAAGGCTTTCAGGATTCTTATCATCCCGGAAGCTGAGAAGGTTAGACATGTTGTCTATCTTCTCAAAGGTAGTGCTGGTCACTGGTGGAACATGGAAGAGCAGAAGAGACCTGGAGTAGAGTTCTCATGGGAAGAGTTTCGTCGGGAATTTATCAATAGATATTTTCCAAAGACCTTCCTAGATGAGAAGATCTCTCAGTTTGAGAGACTAAGGTAGGGTATGATGAACATTAGCGAGTATGAAGCTAAGTTCATGGAGTTGTTGCGGTTCTGTCCGCACATGGCTGCCACAGAGGAGGAAAGAATCAGAAGATTTGAGAAGGGTTTGAATGCTGATATGTCAACCCCCGTGTCTGCCTTAGAAAACCGAGAGAGATTCTCTACCTTCGTTGAGTCAGTCCGAAGGATAGAGAGATCTGTGGTTGAGAAGAGACAAACTCAGAAAAGATATCCATAGTTCTAGGGTTCTTCATCTAGGGATTCGAAGAAACCTAGATTCTCTGCACCTAACCCTCCACCACCCAGATCGAGTTTTCAAACTCAATGGACACCGAGCAGAGGTAGAGGACGGATTCAACCGCTTCAAGGAACTCACAGTTCTGCATCAGTGTCAGTTACTGGACCACCCAGGCCACAACAACAGGAGAGGATTTGCTACAACTGTGGTAAGGTGGGACACTTGATGAAGGATTGTCGTTCTAGGCCTGTCAGTGTGACACAGCCTCCGAGACAGAATCAACAGGGATCTCAGAGTAGACAACATCAAGGAGAAGCTCGAGGACGTGGACAAGCATCTCAAGCTGGATCATCAGCACCACCTCAACACCAGGCGATTGTGAGGTTCTATGCTATGGACCCACCTGAAGCGGTGGTCAATCCACGGGTAGTGGCAGGTCAGATGAAACTTTTATATTCTGATATGTCTACATCCTGTGTTGTATCTGTTCTGATTGACCCGGGTGCTACGCACTCTTTCATCACTCATAAAGTGATCCGTAACTGCAATATGACTGTTAGTCATAGGGCAGATAGTTTGTTGTTGGAAACTCCGTTGAGTGGATCTGCCGTTTTGCAAGAGGTATGCTCTCCCTGCATCCTCTTCTTTTCTGAACATCGCATTCAAGTGGACCTTATACCACTTGATATGTGAGGATTTGATATAATCCTCGGGATGGATACCTTGGAAAGGTATAGAGTTGTCTTGGATTGTGAGTCCAAGTTGGCTGTGTTTGCTGATGAAAGCAACACATGGATCTTTCAAGGTGAGAGAAAGATTCTGCCCACCTGCCTTGTGTCAGCTATGGTTGTTGATAAGTTGTTGAGGCAAGGATGTTATGCATTCTTAGCCCATGTGGTAGATGTTACCAAGGAAAGTTCCAATCCTCTGGAAGTTCCCATAGTCAGGGAATTCGAGGATGTGTTTCCTGAAGAACTTCCTGGCATACCACCACCTCGGGAGATTGATTTTGAAATCAATTTGATCCCAGATACGAAACCCATAGCCCAGACTCCGTATAGGATGGCGCCTGCCGAGATGGCAGAACTAAGGAAACAACTCCAAGAGTTACTTGAGAAGGGTTTTATCTGACCGAGCACTTCACCTTGGGGTACTCCGGTCTTGTTTGTTAAAAAGAAAGATGGGTCAATGCGGTTGTGCATCGACTACAGACAACTCAATAAAGTAACAATAAAGAATAAGTATCCTCTGCCGAGGATTGATGATCTCTTTGACCAGTTGCGTGGTGCAACCGTCTTTTCAAAGATAGACTTGAGATCTGGATATCATCAACTCCGTATTAAGGGTAGTGACATATCCAAGTCTGCCTTTAGGACAAGGTATGGTCACTATGAGTTCACGGTTATGTCGTTTGGACTAACCAATGCACCAGCTGCATTTATGGAACTCATGAACAGAGTTTTTTGACCTTTCCTTGATCAATGTGTTGTCGTCTTTATAGATGACATTCTGATCTATAGTAAGGATGCTCAGCAGCATGAGCAGCATCTTCGCCAAGCTTTGACCTTGCTAAGAGAACATAAGCTGTATGCTAAGTTTAGCAAGTGTGAGTTCTGGCTACCGGAGGTATCTTTTCTTGGACATGTGATATCTGCCTCGGGAATTCGTGTTGACCCTTCAAAGGTAGAATCTGTTCTACAATGGGAACAACCAAAGACACCGACGGAGATTCGAAGTTTCTTGGGGTTAGCTGGCTATTATCGAAGGTTCATTAAGAACTTTAGTTCTATAGCTTTACCTTTGACCAAGTTGACCCGGAAAGATGTTCCTTTTTCTTGGAGTGATAAGTGTCAACTGTCTTTCCAATTGTTGAAGGAGAGGTTGACAAGTGCACCTGTTCTTGTGCTACCTGAACAAGGAAAAGGATATGTAGTCTTATGTGATGCTTCCAAGAATGGACTTAGATGTGTGTTGATGCAGGATAAACAAGTGATTTCTTTTGCTTCCCGACAGCTTAAGAAACACGAGGAGAATTATCCGACACACGATCTGGAGTTAGCTGTCGTGGTTCATGCCTTGAAGATCTGGAGACATTATCTCGACGGAGAGACATTCCAGATTTTCACAGACCACAAGAACCTTAAGTATATCTTCTCTCAACACGATCTTAACATGAGGCAATGTCGTTGGATGGAGTTAATCAAGGACTACGATTGTACAATTGATTACCATCCGGGCAAGGCCAATGTTGTTGCAGATGCCTTGAGTAGGAAATCAACAACATCAACCATGGATAGAGCACAACTAAACTCTTTAGTATGTTCTAAGAGAGATATGCTTATCTCTTTAAGGCAAGACAATGTATAGTTGAAGGTGTCGTTGTTAGCCGGATTGTTGGCTGAGATGCATATTAAACCTACCCTAAGGGAGCAGATTAAGGAAGCACCGCAAGGTGATGATGTAGTTCAGCAGATCAGATTTGAGTATGGAAATGAGAAGAGAGATGGTTTCCATGACTCATATGATCATGTAGCTTGTTATAATGGAAGGATGATAGTGCCGGATGTGGATAACTTGAGGAAGTTAGTCCTGGAAGAAGCTCATTCTTCCATGTATGCTATGCATCCAGGAAGCACCAAGATGTATCGGAATTTGAAAGATTTGTATTGGTGGCCTGGGATGAAGAAGGATGTTGCAGAGTTTGTTCTGAGGTGTCATGTGTGTCATCAAGTTAAAGCTGAACACCAGAAGCCTACAGGAACAATGCAACCTTTACCCATACCACAGTGGAAGTGGGACCATGTGACCATGGACTTTGTTGTTGGCCTACCCAGGACAAGCAAAGGACATGATTCCACTTGGGTAGTTGTTGATAGGTTGACTAAGACAGAACATTTCTTACCTGTCAAAACAACCTATTCTGCTGAAAGGTTATCACAGTTGTATGTGCAAGAGATAGTGCGTTTGCACGGAGTTCCTGTCACTATAGTTTCTGACAGAGGTCCCCAGTTTACCAGTCGTTTTTGGGAACAGTTGCACAGAGCCTTAGGCACCAAGCTAAGGTTTAGTATGGCCTTTCATCCGCAGACTGATGGATAGTCGGAAAGGACCATACAGACCTTAGAAGACCTGTTGAGAGCATGTGCTCTCCAGTTTACTAGAAGTTGGGATCTACACCTAAGCTTGATAGAGTTTGCCTATAACAATAGCTATCAGCATAGTATTGATACGGCACCTTATGAGGCCTTGTATGGTAGACGTTGTAGATCACCTTTGTGTTGGTTTGAGACTGGTGAACATCAGTTGTTAGGTCCTGATCTTGTGCAGCAGACTACAGAGAAGATTAAAGTAATACAACAACAGATTAAGATTGCACAGGATAGGCAGAAATCTTATGCCGACAAGCGTCGTAGACCCTTAGAGTTCCAGGTTGGAGACAGAGTGTATCTCAAGGTCTCGCCTTGGAAAGGGGTCCTTCGTTTTGGAAGGAAAGGGAAGTTAGCTCCTAGATTTATAGGACCTTATCCAATCATTGAACGAATTGGAAAGGTAGCATATAGACTAGAGCTGCCTCCAGAGTTACAGAGGTTACACCCTGTGTTTCACATTTCTATGCTGAAGAAATGTTACCCCGACACCGAGTCAGTTCTACAACCTATGGAGGTAGAATTGAATGATGATATATCCTATAAGGAGGGACCAGTGTCAATCATTGATAACAGAATTAAAAAGTTAAAGAAGAAAGATATAAGTCTTGTGAAAGTCCTCTAGAACCACCGTGGTGTTGAAGAAGCCACTTGGGAACTAGAGGATGAGATGAGAAGGAAGTATCCTGCCCTTTTCTCTTAATATGTCTTATCGATTTCGGGGACGAAATCCTTGTAAGGGGTGGATAATTTGTAACATCCCTGACCTGGGTTATAAGCTAACCCTAGGTGTTTTGCCTAAATATGTAATTAAATCCTTGTGATTAACTTTGGGCATGTAATTAAGTTTCTCAGAAACATATATTTCAGTTTTTTGCTCCTTTTTATATAAAGTTGTAGCATTGTTTTGTAATACAGGGACCTATGTGCAAATTACCCAGTTAGAAGGATTAACTTGCAAATTGCACATGTTAAGATGATTCTCTGATGTTGAGACATCATGAGAATGATTATGTTGAAGTTAGAGGGATTTCCCAAGCTTGGGCACCAAGGTGCAGCTGTGGAAGCAATCTCGGTGCTTAAAACCCTAATTTGGGGTAAAATGCAATTTACCCAAATTAAGGGATGCAACTTGTAAAATATATCATCTAATGTATCTATTAAGACTCTTGTCATCATTTAGAGAAGAAATGATGAAGAGGTCACCTCAATTGAATAATCAAGTTATGAATTACACCTTTGTGATTGAATAATCAGGGTGTATGTGCAATAGCCCTTTTATGGGTATGTTTAAGTAATAAGCTGATCTTCTTTGCTCTCATTTCTTGACCTTAAGAGGAATTTGTCCTTAAAAGAAAGAAGAGAGGACGAGCTATGAAGGGTGGAGGGACTTAGTTGAAATTATGGAGAATTTATGAACTTATAATTAGAACCCCACCCCAAGTATATATACACTCCACCTCTCTAAGCAAGGGAACTTTCCCTTCGTTTCCTTACTGTTCTTTTCACCCAAAAACGACCAAGGACTGCCTTGGAGCTAAGGAGGACGACCAAGGGTGCAAGGTAGGTTTGGATTCCTCTTCTTGCCTAAATTCATGGTTAAAACTCGAATTCAAGGTCAATTTCATGGCTAGCTCTCATGGCAATATCTTTCTAGCCATCTTTTCTTGACTTTCCCTGGAGGTTTTCACCTTGTCCAACCTGTGAGAGCTCAAGGACGCCATTAAAGCTTGGAGCTCAAGAAGCAAGCTTTAGGCGGGTTTTATAACTCTAAACCCATGCTTTGTTATATACATCTTGATTATGCATGTAGATGATAGTTCTTCTTCTTCCCTACTTTCCTTTGATATTTTGCAAGAATATCCGTGGGAAATCCTTGCTGTTCTTGAGCTAGGAGATGAAGACGTTAATTCCAAGAAAAATCCACCACTTTTCACTTTATTAAACGGTCTCCCCAACTTGCTCTCTCGGTCTCAAGACCGTGAGGTGAGCAAACGGTCTCAAGACCGAGAGAGGGAAAACGGTCTTCAAGACCGTATAGAAGCGTTGACCGAGCGTGTACCGTATAAGAAACCTGTATAAAATTATGTAGACTAATCACCCTCAAAATTTGAGAGGTTAACTCCAAAGGAATCGGGAGATATGGCCTTTTTAATCAACAACTTTAATTGAATTTATTCCTGATTTTCAAACGGTCTGAAATAGCCTTTTTGGGAAAACGGTCTCAAGACCGTGTAAGGTCGTTGACCAGGCGTTGACCGTATGAGATTACTGTTCCAAATAATGTTAGTTAACAACTCACCAAATTTTATGGACTAATTTCAAACGAGCTAAGAGTTGAAGGGTGATTACTAGGGCAAACCCTAATTGAAATCAGTACTGAAATCTCAATAAAATAATGAGTGTTTTTGGGTTGATTGACCTAAACGGTCTCAAGACCGTTTGGGGATCAACCAAACGGTCTCAAGACCGTGTGGGCAATCACCCAAGACCGTATGGAGGTCTGAGGTCAAGAATAGTTGACCAACTGAAGGTACAATAATACCAAATTACATTGCAATTAAATATTGATATAATAATCAATTCAATGGATCCAACCTTGAAGAATTTTCACTAGAATCCAAAAGTTGGAGGGGCAAACGGTCTCAAGACCGTTTGGAACTCATCCAAACGGTCTCAAGACCGTGTGGTGACAACCCAAGACCGTTTGGAGGTCTAGGGTTAAGGTAATTTTATCAATTGAGGGTCCAATTGCAATAAGTTATCAAATTAATCAAAATACTGATTTGTGACTCAATCAAGGTTCAATCCCTATCAAATCACATTAGCTCTTGATGAAATCTTGGACAAACGGTCTCAAGACCGTGTAGAGTTCATCCACACGATCTCAAGACCGTTTGGGCCAAGTTTGGGCCCAAGTGGAGCTCAATTGAAGGGTTCAACTCTGAGTTGATTCACATTGTTGAGTGTTGATGGCTGAACATTGATAGACCTTAATTGAATCGACTTCAACCCTAATTGGTTAACAATTGAGGGTCAATTGAGTGACCAATTGGTTAAACATAACCCTAATTGACTTAATCCATAAGTGGTTACCATGGCTTTGACCTTTTGGGGGCTTCAACATTGATAAACATAATCAATTGAAAAGCTTGAACCTTGTTGAAGGACCAAACGGTTGAGACCATGTGAGCCTCACGGTCTCAAGACCGTTTGAGGGCTCACGGTCTCAAGACCGTTTGAGACCTCACGGTCTCAAGACTGTGAGAGGCCTCATGGTCTCAAGACCATGAGAGGCCTCGCGGTCTCAAGGTCGAGAGACATCAAACGGTCTCAAGACCGAGAGACATCAAACGGTCTCAAGACCGAGAGACATCAAACGGTCTCAAACCATGTAAGGCCTCTCGGTCTTGAAGTCAACATGGTTAAATGGTCTACACCCCCTCTCGGTTTGGGCTCACGACCCTGAAGATCACATGGTCTTGAAGTCAACCAAAGCAAACGGTCAACCCATCCAAACGGTCTCAAACCGTTTGGATGTTGAAGGTTGAGATCATTTAAGGTGTTCAAAGGTTGACTTCACTTAACCAATTGGAGATGTAAATGGTTCAAAGATGCTCTAACCTAAAACCCTAATGATAACCTAGGACATTAAGGGATTAAGAGACTAATGATTTGAACCATGATAGTGATCAATGGGGTGAATTACCAAAATACCCTTGAAGGGTCAATTGAGTAATACCTTGATCAAATCAAACCCTAATCACATGTTAGTGATGTTTTTGGCTATGTTAGCCCATGATGACTTATTTCAACTTGATCTAGAGTGATGTTATCACCATATACTAGTATGAGGAGAGAGAAAGTACTTATAGAGAGAGAAAGTACTTCTAGAGAGAGAAAGTACCCTTTTTAGGTGGAAACTCAATTAAAGAACCTTCAATACACATGAATGTGCATAATTAGGGTATGATCCACCTGTGTGAGAACATGGAAACCCTAATTATGATGTATGATGAATCTTAAGCTAGTCTGAGAGCATCAATGATGATGTTCCACATACATGATGATGTTATGAGTTCAATTCACTTCAATGTGAATAGTAAACCCTAATTCAAGGGTAATGGCATTCAATGTGATTAGTAAACCCTAATTCAAGGGTAATGACATGCTTTATGAGTATTAAACTCTAATTGATAAGAATCAGAGAACTTAGCTCTTATGATAAGAGTGAGAAGTATATTCCTTGTTTTAAATTACCTTTATCAGTTGAACTAACTATGCAGGTCCTGATATGAAGGTGATCATATCCAGGTATGGATGATGATACTGTATTCATTAAAAGCATGTTAAAGGCTTTATGAATAAGTAAAATATCTTGATGCCTTGTCAGTGGCATCCTATGAGTTAATGGGCTGTAAGAGCCATGAATACCACCAAGTCATGCTTCAGAGATGACTAGTGATGAGTATAATGAGAAATGATTATTGATGTGAGTTAGGCTTGTTACATTTAGTATTCCCCTTTCATAGTTGTTATGCTACTGTTATTGTTTGAAGAACAATGTGTGGTGATTAAATGAATACTAAATGTACCTAACTAATCAAGTATAATGTAGAGCCCTGATCATAGATCCATCATTGTCAGAGATCAAATGATGGTGAAACAGGATTTCCTAAGGGAGCTCCTGGAACACATACTATTGAGTATGTGGGGTATATGGATGTGTAGAACCTTACATCCTAGTGTAGGTGATTGATGTAGATGTGTAATCCGTCAACCCTTCACTACTAAAGCCTACCGTATCAGTGGAAGGTAAACATGAAACCTCCTGATGACGAAGAAAACATAGATATCCGTATCAGTAGAGATAAACATGAAAACTCCTGATGACGAAGAGAGTACAGAACGCCACTGTAACTCTAAAATAGCGAAGGACCAGTTTACCCTGGTGAGCTATAATAAGTAGAGACACAATATGTCCTACAAGTGATCCTCTTACTGACTGAGGAAGATGAAGGTCATGAGAATCCGGCTCTCTTAATGACCTATGTATGATACTGATGTGACTTCTCAACGATCAGTTGGAGTATGAGTGGTATGCCTCATCTCCACAGGGCATAATGTTATTTGTAAAACATAATCAACCACGTAGTATACCTGCTAGAGATAACTACGAGTTAGTTGATTGATGATACACTGTGATAGTGCTTATATTTCTTCATGTCTCATAAATGTTGAACTCTTGTTATATAGTTGCAACTGTTATTGAATACTTTGAAAGCTTTACTACTTAAGATATTCTTTTATGTTATAATAAAGCTTCTGGCGAAGAGTTATAACTCTCGCTGGGACAATTATGTAAAATTGTCTCACCCCGTAGACTTCAACTTTTTAGGTGGACGTCGTAGACGGAGGAACCGGTCTACAGGTGACCAATCTCAGCAGCAGCAGCAGCACCAGGAGCAGCAGTAATCTCAGGTGGAGATTTAGCCTGCCATGTAGTGTAGTTAGAGTCAGTCCTATGTGTCCTCTGTACTCTCAGGTCTTGGAGTCTTTTGTGTGAGTTCTTGAGATTTTGTATCTTGATGTATATAATTACTCAAGAAGTAATTATCATGAGATGTAAACAGTTTATCTCTTGTTATGAAAGAAGTTTTTATGGATTCAAGCTCTTGTCCCGAAAAGTTTTAATTTCCCGTGATTTTTGTCTTCCGCTGTTTATCGAATCGCTTCCGCTAAGTTTAAATCGGGATTATATCGCGGTTTGGAGATCAGAGCCCACAAATATGGAGAGGATTTACCGTCGTTACCACCACCAAATCACCTCTGAGGTCCGTAGGGTACGGTTCCTTCACTTTTCTCCCTCCTTTCACCTTTCGTGTCGTCCCCATATGATAGATCTCGATGATCTCCTTCTAATGGTGCCCTTTCCAGCCGTTATATATGTTTAGATTAAGAGAAAACCTAAATATTATTTTTCGTGACAATAACAGTTGGATTTAATGCATTTAATCTTGGCCGGCAGCGCTTGTGTCGGTACTAATGACTTGGAGGTCGGTACTACCGAGTTCTTTACTGTAAAAATCCTTTTCCTTTTCGATCTGGAACAATTTTGTACTTTGATACCATGTTAGTAGTACCGAGTTGCATGTCAGTAGTATCGATTTTGCTTTAGTAAATAATAATTATCTGTAATAAAATAAGCAATGAATTAAATCAAATAATAATTATTATAATTAAAATATAAAAAATATATGAAAAAATATATAAGAATTAATGGACACATGATTGACACTAATTTGGTGAAATATGTATTAAAAGATATACAATTAAGAGCAATTGGAAATGAAATAAACCAAATTAAGCAATCAAAATAGTGACAACTTGTGCACACATCACATCCCTAAGATTGAATATTGCTCGTCCTCGAGCAACATCACTCTTGGATTTGTTTGAAAAATTCAGTAAGAAGACTAATACTTATGAATTAATTTATCTAATCACCTCCACCAATCAATCCCCAACCGGTCCTTGCCAACCACTAAACAAGTTACTACTTTAAAGTGGTCAATAATGTTCATAATGGATATCCACAATAAGATTAATGATAAACACTATCAATACAAAGCAGTTAATATCATGGCCAGTAGGACATATGCTTGATGCACCATGTGATCTCTCTATCTACATTGCTCTGATATACCTAAATAGACTACTTGGAAGCACATCCCCATATAAACATGGATGAGGGGAATAATCATATCAGTGGCCTACTATACTAAGCAATGGGTGGAAAAGATGGGTAGCTATGAAAATAGGATTCACAAGAATTATCCAAATTATTTATGCAAGAAATAAAAATATGATGCACCTATATGATGGATAAATTTTGAATGTATGACTTCTAATGACTATTTTTTTATTTTGGTGGAATGATGCATACAATGGATGTCTCATCCTAATGATGAGTACAGGTGGAAAGTTGTTTACGAAAAAAAATAATCCACAATCCCCTTCTTTGTTGCTTAGAGAGAATATGGCATTGAACTTAAAAGTCATTTTCCTCTTTTTCTCCTCTTTTTTTCTTTTGCAATAACTCTTTTTTTCTGCCCTATTATTTTTAGCAAGATAAATAGTTCATGCTTGGACTTTTTTTTACTTTTTTCTATTTGAAGGAGTAAGGAGATACAACTTTTTTTACACTCTTACATGAGAGAAGATAGTAGAAGATAATAAATATGTAACAAATTGTCAAATATGCAATGCAAATGCAACTATATGCAATTTTTTTATGCAAACTACATATGCTCAAAAGAGATTATATGATTTTTTTCTATTTGGAGATACAACTTTTTTTACACTCTTACATGAGAGAAGATCATAGAAGATAATAAATATGTAACACCTTGTCAAATATGCAATGCAAATGCAACTATATGCAATTTTGTTATGCAAACTACATATGCTCAAAAGAGATTATATGATTTTTGTCCCTTTTCATATGCAAAAAAAATGAACTAACTATATGCTTCCTATCATGCCATGTAATGCAAACAAGAGGAAAATAACTTGGATTAAACTTGATCATCCTATGATTGTGAATGAAGATGAATGAAAGGTAGATGAGATCACATGACTAAGAGATAGTGTCTTTCCCAACCATAATATGTCCCTCTTCTATCAACTTGTGTAACAAGGTAACTTTAAAGTTTATTTCTAAAATTTACATTATAGATCATGTTACAGTTTGGTTGGTTTGGACTCCAATGTCATTGTCATAACACAAGCCATAGGGTTGAGTTAGGTTTTTCATTCATTTAGTATGTCTTCAAGATGACTAATCCAAACAATACCTCCAATTATGTACTCTTAAACATAGCAAATTCAGCTTAAAGAGCAAAGCATAAAAGCACAGTCAGATTTTTTTAGAATTTTCAGAATTGATACCACATCATCAATAAATGGCTAATTCTAACTAAAATTTTATAATTCGTCCACAATTACACTAGATAGAAGTGGACCCTAAAAACAAAATGAAAAATCGGATTTTTCTGAAATAAAAACATGTACATATATGATAAAAAAGTAAAGATGCAAGAGGTAAAGATAGAAGCATCGTTCCATCCTCCCCCTAAGCTTGAATATGACATTGTCCCCAATGTCAAAAGCAAAGGAAGACAAATGGAACGACTATACCAATATGTGAGGTGAAATTCGGGGAAAAAGACGGGTGGGTGGGATCCACATGAAGACATGCCCTCCAATAAGCACTTGAGCTCAGTGAAGTGTTGATGCTTGCTCAGCTTGTGAGATGTCACTGATGAGAACTCGGTAGTACCGATAGTGAAGTCGGTGGTACCGAGCTGATGTCAGAATTTTCATGTAACGATAAAGTGACTGACTATGTGCCACCGACAGAGTGTCGGTGGTATCGACTCAATGCGTCCCTGCACACTGAATACACATATCAAGGCACCTTTTTTTCTTGCATCAAAACTAGATATCACAAAACTATAAAAATAGGAATGTAAAAATAGAATTGAAGGTTTAACAAAATAAACATAATTGGTGGGTTGCCTCCCACAAGCGCCCTTGTTTAACATCCTAGGCTGGACATATGTCAATCAACAACAATCAGGTGGTCGTAGAGGAGGGTGAAGCTCTCTCCACTTCTTCCTTCTAAACATCTACTTCCTTGCAACAATGAGAAAAAATAAATAATAGTCAGAAGACCAGTGTGTGTTGTTGACATTCCATTTCAAAAATAAATCATTATTGCAGTTATCATGGACATGAGTCACAATCAAGTCTTGACGTTGGAGCACATGTAGAAATAGGTAGTCATGAGATGAAAGGTATAATGATGATTGCTCCTTAATTTCTATAACCATCCCCAATGGATCACTCCTATCCACACATAATGGAGGGATTATATCAAAGATGAATTTGTGTGCCTCCTCCTCTTCTAATAATTCAATTCCCCCACATTCATTAATATCCTCACAAAAAAATTTAAAATTATTATCTGAATATATATCCCATATAAGATCCTCCATAAGGAAATGAAGAGATGGGTCTTGTGGTGAAGGAATCATGTGATGGGTAATGGGAAATTCCTCCACCTTTTCACTCTCAGTATCATCTTCCTCACTCTCTTTCTCCTCTCTAAGATCACTATCAAATAAAGCACCTTCTGGATCCTCCTCTCCTTCACTCATATCCCAAACACATGTAGCAAAATTATTTTCCACCTTATTTGCATCATTCTCCTCATCTTCCTCATCAGATCCCCAATCATATTCAAGATCAATCCTAGGAGTCAAGGGTGTGGGTGTGGGATCAATGGAAGGACGTGGTAGAGGTGATTCTAAAACTTCTTCCAGTATGTTCTCCTTGCTCTCTAATTCCTTATCCTCAATCTCAACTTCTCCTATTTCCCTACTCTACCCCAACCTTCATTAGAAATAGGACTTTTATGATTTAAAACTAATTGAACCATAATTCTAATATGCTCATGATAAATTTCCTTGAAGGTTTTCCCATTATGTGATGAAGGTGGACTCATACACCTATAGTCTACATGTGCATTACCACACTCAGGACAAATAGGAGCCGTGTACTTTTTTTAACTCTTTTTAAAAAAAAAAAACAAGACTAACTGCAAAGAAATATCTACATGAATATGAACAATGCCTAAATTAACACTGAAGTTTTATGTAATGAAAAGTGGAAAGAAAACAAATAAAAAGAAAGAAAGAAAATGAAAATAAATACAATGGCCTAGAGTGGCTGATCTCAGCACTCGTAGTGCTGGTGGTTTTGATTCCCTAACAATGGTGCCAAAAACTTGACACGCGTAAAATGTGCATGTAAAATGCAAGTGCATGTGTCGTGTAATATAGGTTAAAAGAGGCCCGAGTTGTCAAACTCAGGGAACCATACATCAGAGACTACTAATTATTGAAACCAAATCAGCTAGACCTAGAGAAAGAGTTGATTGGTTGTATAGTTAACTAAGAACAAAAAGTATATCTAACTAAGGTTGTGATCAAGAATGGGTGAATTTCTTAGGACTTTTGGTTTTACCACAGATAACACTACAACTAACCTCTAAACACTAACATACATCAGTCATAACCTTGGATAAAGAGCATGTAGCAAGAACTACCCACTTCTACAGTGCAGCTCACTACCTATTCTAATGCCAATCCCATTTCCATAGTAATTGGTTGATTAATTAGGTGCTTTACGATTAATCTCTGGATTTCTCATCCCATTTACACTCCACTTTTCCCAAAGGGTGCAGTAAACGGGTAAATCTATACTTTTCCAACCCTTAACCTCTCTCCCAAAATGATTGAGGGTCTGATAATCTATCTATGGTGATCAAGCATAAATAGAACAAGACAATCTCGTAGATTTATTTTCAAAAAATAGGATTAAGAGTGATATTAATGCATAAAAGTCAGGTACAATACATATCCGGGCTACTCCTGGATCCTAAGTAATATGTTTTTAGCCGAAAATATATGACATGGTATCACTGTAAATTGAAAAGATATAAAACATGAATATCGAGATATAGTAAATTGGAGAAAGGGTTGAATAATAGATCTGGAGAAGATGGAGAGTATTTGCCATCGTTACCACTGCCAAATTGCCTCTGAGGTCCGTCGGGTAGGGTTCCTTCACTTTTCTCCCTCCTTTCACCTTTCATGTCATCCCCATGCGATAGATCTCGACGATCTCCTTCTAATGGTGCCCTTTCCAAATTTTATATATGTTTAGGTTAAGAGAAAATTATAATCATAGATGAAATCAGAAATAACTCCTGGGTGACCGTCTCTTAGGGCTTGCTCTGGGCGATGGCGATTCCAAGATTCCCTCACCATCGAGGTGACCCTCTCTTGTCTTTGTAGGTACCCTCCGTGCTATGGCGGACGGTCTTGTGGACAGATACGTGTCACTCATAGTCTAGGAGGAGGAGGAAAATGATATCTTAGACCTAAAGGATACGGAGATCAGAGACGGAAATGAACACATTGATCTTGCTTTGGTAGGGCGGCGGATGACGTGCAGACCATATAACTTCCCAGCCTTTAAGAGGACGATGACCAATGCTTGGTCGCTACGGAAGGAGGTGAGTTTCCACCGAATATCAAACAACATGTTCGTAATTCAGTTCCTCCATTAGAGGGATAAGGAGAAGGTCACTACAGAAAGCCCCTGGAATATCGACAATCACTTATTGGTGGTTAGGGATATAAAGGTGGAGGACATCCCCACGGAGATCACCCTCAATCTACGTCAGTTCAGGATCAGGCTCTACAACATGCCGCTAGGTTACAGATCCGAAGAGGCGATTAAGACAGTGGTAGGCAAGATCGGACGCGTATGCGCAGTGGATAGGCATGACCTAGGTTGGGGTTCGTCCTGCCGGACTCGTATGGAGATCGATGTGACAAAACCTATCCGCCAGAAATAGAAAACTCGAGATAAAGAAGGAAGCATGGTGGTGGTTGAGATTAGGTATGAACGACTACCTATCTTCTACTACCTATGCGACATCTTTGGGCATCTAGAGAAGGACTGTAGGGAAGATGAGGAAGAGGAGAATGGGGACTTGAACCTGAGGCTATGGGGTCCTTGGATTAAGGCCTCACCTACGAAAAGGTGGAATGTGCCAATCAGGGAGGAACTCTTTGGGAGGGAAAGTACTAGCAGGGAACTACGGTTCACCACCAAGCCTGCCTCTTCACGCTCAACGTCCGAAGGCCAGGCGTTCAGGGCCAGAGTGGGAAGAGAGGTGTCTGGTGACCTCAAGGGTAGACAGAGAGGAACAGAGGAGGAAGGTGATTTAGCACACTCAACAACACTCCAGGACTTGGAGAACATCTTTGCTAAGAGGGTGGACGCAGAGGGAGGTGAGTACAGGTCGATGAAGGGGAAAAAGATGGCCAAAGCAGCAGAGGCCGGTCTTAATCGGGGGAAGCCAGTGAAACCATCAGTACAATAGAGATAGATGCAAGGGGAGGCTTCTGCAGACTCATGGTCCACTCAAGCACAAGCGCAGCAGATGCATAGCTATCGGGAGAGAGATGAAGTACTCGCCATGCAAGGCTTGAATGAGGAGGCATCAGTAGAGGTTGGATTAGCCCCAGAGAGGACAAGGGCATGGCAGGAGCTTTCCATAATCAATCCTGGGAACGACAGCATGAAGAAAGTGGAGGGGAGGGAGAGAAAGGCAAGGAGGTTTATGAGGGTGGGGACAAGGCAGGCAGGAGTGGAAGGGAAGGGTAAGGGGAAGACGATGGGGTTGTTGGGTGGGAAAAGAACAAGAGTGGTAGCTGAGGGAGGGCAAGAAGAGGCAGGAGGGTCACTAGAGGTGGGGGGGAAATGTTTGAGAGGTGGGTTCCAGTTAGAAGCAGTTTCTATAAAAGTAGCGAGCACTGGAGAGGACCAGGCCCATGAAGGACAATGAAAACGCTGGAACGTCCAGGGTCTGGGTTGCCCTAGGATGTTAGATTCTCTCTGGAGAAGATGTTGGAGAGAGTTTTCTGGCATAGTTTTCATCATGGAAAGTATGTGCAGGAGTGGAGAGCAGGAAGTGGTACAGAGGAGATGTGGTATCAACTCGGGTTTTGGAGTCGACAGCAGGGGGAGATTAGGGGGATTGGGTTTGTGGTGGAGAGGAAATGATGTCACAGTGAAATCCTACTCAAACCATCACATCTACGCAGAGGTGGGGAATGAAGACAGCCATGAGCGATTCTGTTTTGTGGGTATTTATGGCTGGGCAGCAATCTAGGATAGAGGGAACACATGGCAATTGATGGAGGATCTTTGTGCTCAATCCAGATGGCCTATGGTGTTTGGCGGGGACTTCAATGAAATCACAGCTGTCATAGAGAAACAAGGGGGTCAACCTAGAAGCGAGTGGCAGATGCACAATTTCTAGGAAGTTATTGACATATGCCAGCTAGTTGACTTGGGTTTCACAAGCAATAAATTCACCTGGAAAAGAGTTTTACATGTAGATAATCTGATCCTGGAAAGACTGGACCATTTCATGGCATACAGGAGATGGTGTGATATTTTCAATATAAGGAAGGTTAAAAACTTCCCAATTCTTTACTCAGACCATGGCCAAATTCTGTTGTGGGCAGAAAGTAGAAGATAGGGAGGGGAACAGTTCGAGAAATGGTTCAGGTTCGAAACCTTTTAAATGTCATCCCGGGAGTGCAAGGAGGTAGTTACTCAGGCCTGGAGTAGTAGTCAGGTCTTGGGTTTACACGAGCAGACTGAAAAATGTGCAGAGAAGTTAGTTGGTTGGGCAGTGGAAAAATTTGGCAACATCAAGAAGAGAATTCAAAAGACTGGAAAAGAGTTGTGTAGAGCCCAGAACCGGCCACCTTCACATGACATGCTGCAGGAATCCAAGTCTTTGGTAGACGAGCTACACGAGCTTCAACGGCTAGAAGAAAGCTTCTGGCTGGCACAGGCAAGAACCAATGAGATGAAAGATGGGGATAAGAACATGAAATACTTCCACCATAAGGCTAGTCAAAGGAAGAGACACAATACTATAGAGGGCCTTTACAAGGAATACGTCAGCTGGAATACAGACTCAGACACTATTGCTGATATTATCTCATCATATTACAATTGCCTCTTCTCCAGTTCCCATCCGACGGACATTGAGGGTTTTCTAGAAGATATGCCAAGGGTGCTACTGGTGACAGCACGGGTCGTCCTTGACCATTTTCCCACGGAGGTAGAGGTATGGCATGCTCTACAACAAATGCATCCAAACAAAGCTCCAGTACCAGACGGTATGAAAGTGGTCTTCTACCAAAAATTCTGAGATATATTAAAGCACAGTTTGCTGTCTTTTATTTCCAAATGGTGGTGAGGGGAGGTGTGTCTGTCAGATATAAATGACATTGATATTATTCTCATCCCCAAGACAAATAGCCCGGTCTGGATTACTGAATACCGTCCTATCAACCTATGTAATATTTCATACAAAATCATTACTAAGGTCCTGGCTAATAGAATCAAGCCACTGATGAATGAGATAATATCAGAGAACCAAAGTGCTTTTATAGGAGGAAGAATGATAACAGATAATGCTCTAGTTGCTTATGAACTTTTCAACACCATGAAACACTGGAAGAAGGGTAGGGAAGGTCTGATGGCTTTAAAACTAGATATGAGAAAATCATATGATAGGGTGGAATAGCCATTTCTGGAGAAAGTTATGGGCAAGATGGGACTGTCAGATATTTGGAGGTCCAAGGGGATGGAATGTGTTACTAGTGTCTCCCACAAGTTCATCATCAATGGCAGTCAGAGGGGATCTTCAAATCCATCTAGAGGGCTATGCCAACGTGATCCCATCTCTCCTTACCTCTTTCTTTTTTGTGCTGAAGCGCTCTCTTTTTCTCTTACTAAAGCAGCCTAGGACAATCAAATTCTTGGGAAAAGGATATGCAGACAGGCACCACAAGTCACTCACTTTTTCTTTGCAGATGACAACATAGTGTTCACAAGGGCTACCTCAAAAGAATGATCCACTTTAGCTGATATTTTCAGCCAATACAAGAGGGCATCAAGACCGAAAATAAATTATGAGAAGACGAAGGTTTCCTTTAGTGCTAACATCACATGCAAAAGGTGAGATCTCATCAATAACCGGCTGCAAGTTAGAGAGGTGGACAGCCATGAGAAATATCTAGGGCTCCCTACAGTAGTTGGAAGGTCAAAGAAACAAGTGTTTGTGGCAATCAAGGACAGAGTATGGAAGAAACTACAAGGGTGGAAAGAACAGTTGATGTCTAGACCAGGGAACGAGGTGTTGATTAAAGTGGTTATCCAGGCTATCCCTACGTACTTAATGAGTATCTTCAAGCTACATGAGGGCTTTATTGATGAGATCCATGCTATGATAGCACAGTTTTGGTGGGGATCTAAGGAGGGTGAAAGGAAGATTCACTGGATGAGTTGGGAGAGATTATGTAGGCCCAAAGAAAGTGGGGGAATGGGTTTCAGAGATTTAAAAGCTTTCAACCAGGCACTTCTAGCAAAGCAGGGATGGAGGCTGGCCGTACATGAGGATACTCTAGCAGCCCAGATTTTGAAGGCGAAATATTACAGGACCTCTTCCATTTTGCAGGTTGAATTGGGTGGGGCACCTAGCTACATGTGGAGAAGTATTTGGGGGGCGATACAGCTGGTGAAAATGGTTTTCTCTGGAGGGTAGGGAGTGGTAGAAGCATCCACATCTACAAGGAGAGATGGATCCCACATCTCGGTGGGCCAGTTCAGTGCTACTTGATACATGGACTAGTGGAATATAGGATGGTTAGTGACTTGATTTGCATGGGGCCAAAACGTTGGAATACGGAAGTGGTGGAGTCTTGTTTTCCCCCACATATTGCCAGGCGGGTACTTAATATCCCACTCTCTTTGCGTGCTGAGGAGGATACACTATTCTGGGACAAAGAAAATAATGGTACTTTCTTAGTCCAGAGTGCTTACTTCTTCATTCGTATGGGTGAGGATTTGGAGGATGTCGTGGACATAGATGTATGGAAGAAGGTATGGAAACAGAGATTGACCCCTAAGCTCAAGCACTTTATTTAGAGAGATCTACGGAACATACTCCCTACTAAAGCAGAGTTTCTTAGGAAGCATGTGACTTAGGAGGAGAATTTCCTACACTGCGGCTAGAGGGAGGACATATCCCACATCTTGTTGCATTGCAACTTAGCCAAGCAGGTTTGGTCTACTGGGATGTTCACCTGGCATAGGCAGCAGGAGGCGGCTGACGTGAGAAGCTTTGTGAAGTGTTTATTGGATGATGGGGACTGGCTACGCAAGGATGAAGGGGCCACACTGCTCTAGGTTTCATGGATGGTGAGGAACAATGTTTTCTTCAATGAACACCCTTCATTCATCCCAGGCCTAACTATTGGGTTCCTTAACCTCGTAGTTGACTACGTCTGATACAACACGACTATTGGGAGATCACTCATTCAATTACCACCGCCCAAGGAAGCCAATCGGTGTCGCCTGCCTGAAGGCTGCGTAAAGATCAACACAGATGCCTCCCTCAATGCTGATGGAGAGAGTGGGTGCGGAGTGGTCATTAGGGACGACAGTGGTCAGATCTTATGGACTTACCAATGCCGGTTAGAGCAGCCATACTTAGTGCTTAGTGCAGAGGGTATGGCTGCTCTACACAGTATTCAACTGGCTTTTAGGAAGGGTTTCCTTGACATCCTTGTTGAGAGCGACTTCTCATTGTTGGTGGATGTTGTGAAGTGGGGACATGGTGGCAGGGGTTATGAAGATGTTTTTGTCCGGGATATTGTTGAGTGCTCCCATAGTTTTCTTTCCTTTAATTTCTATTTTGTTAGAAGGCAAGGCAATTGTGTAGTGCATGCCTTGGCCTCCTCTGCCTGTCGTTTTGTTGACCCTCACCTTGTTGGAGAGGGTTTTGATGATCGGATCCTTGTACTAGCTGCAAAAGATTTGATTACTTAATAAAACGGCAGACACCCTTTATCAAAAAAAAGGTTAAGAGAAAACCTAAATATTATTTTTCGTAACAATAACAGTTGGATTTAATGCATTTAATCTTGTTCGTCAAGGCTTGTGTCGGTACTACTAACTTGGAAGTCAGTATTACTGAGTTCTTTATAGTAAAATCCTTTTCCTTTTCGATCTGGAACAATTTTGTACTTCGACACCATGTCGGTACTACCGAGTTACATGTCGGTTGTATCAACTTTGATCCAGTAAATAATAATTATCTGCAATAGAATAAGCAATAAATTAAATCAAATAATTATTATAATAATTAAAATATGTAAAATACATGATAAATATATGAAAATATATAAGAACTGATGGACACATGATTTACACTAATTTGGTGAAATATGTATTAAAAGATATACAATTAAGAGCAATTGGAAATGAAATCAACCAAATTAAGCAATCAAAATAGTGACAACTTGTGCACACATCAAGAGGTCAAGCCCTAGGATTTTTCAACCAATGTATACTTATATTTCATTATAATACATACAAGATGACCTTCCTTTTCCAGGTCATGGATACCCAACCTTCCCTCTGAGGACAAGGGAGCCAACAACCAACCAAGGTCTTACCTATCTAGAGGAGTTGGAGTCTTCTACATGTACAAGGTCTTACCCACTATTACAAGAAGATGGACACCTTCACCAAGGGTATCCCCTTCTTGCACCGAGTCCTTTGCCTTGAAGGATTTACCCACTTCTACTCCCAGATCTTCAGCCTTGACCTTCTCCTTCACCTTGGAGAAGCTTTTTGTGAGACCCCTAACCTTGCTTAAAGTGTTGAATAAGCTTAATATTATAAACCTAATCTAACCTTGTGATATGTTTTGAAATCATAAGACAAGCTTAAGTTTCAAATTTGGTCCAATTTGGACACTGTTTGAGCAAGTTATGCAATTTTATGTACATTTTGGGCTTTTCTGCAATTTACCCAATTGAGGGGTTTTATTTGCAATTTTTCACATGAATTATGTTTCTTATATGTTATATTATCATTATTGATATTTTTGATCCATGGGGATCCTATATAAACCTTGGTTTGAAGGTATTTTCTCCAAGGGTATTTTAGGATTTACCCCTTTATGGATGAGCTACCTTTAGGAGCTATCCACTAATAATTTATTTGTTTTTCTTGGAAAATCAAGAAACGAGGGATAAGAAAGTCTCTATGATATTTGGGGAAGCTACTTGTGTGTGTGCTTGTATATTCTTAATAGTTTAAGGCCATGGACACTTGGAAAGATACTAGAACTTCAACTTTTTCTTTTTCTTTATCTTAAAGTTTTGTATACTTATCCCTAAGCACCCAAACAAACCATTTTCTCTCCATCACTTCCCTCCTCCTATGAACCTCATTCTCCCTCTGTGCTACTACGAATTTCCTTTCCAAGGAATAATAAAGTGGGGATCTTCTTAGGGAAAAATCTCTAGGGTTGCAATTGACTTCCTTTTGGGGTTTAAAAAGCTTCCTTCTAGTGATCTTGGCCTAAAAGAGTAAGAATCCCCTTCTTTCCTCCATTTATTTATTTCTTATTCTTCCTCCTACCTTTATCCAAGTTGGAACCTTACTGTTCCATGGTAGAAATTGCTCTAAAGCTCTAAAACCCTACCTTTCTTGCTCCTTATGCTTAGGGTTTGCTCATTTGATGAAGAAAGGTGCTAGATGGACGAGCTCACAGCTTATGCTTGGATGTTCTACCCTACCTACTTGTGTTTTCTTCTATTTGGCATTTTATCTTCTAATTAGAGGCAAGTTTTATAACTTGCTCCACGTTTATTGCTTACCATAAGCTTGCTAGCTCATGTTTTTGCTTTTAAATGATGATCCATGCACGAAAAAGCATGCTTGACTTGGATTTCAATTTTTATAATGTTCCCTATTCGGATTTCAGTTCTATATGAACCTGTGATCACATGTACATTTTTCATAAGGTATAATATGACTTGGATCAAGTTGGTTTGATAACCGATGGTGCTAAACACCTATCAACTAATGGTCAATTTTAGGGTTTAAAGTTGATTTCTTCTATAAACACATGACTCAATGGTGGTATCATTGCAACAACTGATGGTGTTGTCTTCATGACAACTGATGGTGGCGACCAAGGGTGTCAACTGACGTTCACCCCTTAGGTCAGGTGTTGGCCTAATTAGAAGCTTAGTGATTAACAATTAAGTACCCTAATGATGCTATCAATCAATGGTGATATTAGTTTGATATTCGATGGTGATTAATGAATATAGTGTTGATCTAACAACCTATGGTTTCTTAATGGTCACTATTGATGGTGTATCAGGTCTCCACAACCTATGGTGAATTAAGCATGTAGTTGTAGCATCAATTAATCCTTAAACCAATGGTTTCTTGGGTCATTTGATGCAATGGTTGGACCTATACTTCAATTGATGGTTTTAATATATGAACTTGACCTAATGGTTGAGATATAATGTTTTTTCATCCAATAAATTGGAATGATGCCTAAATGTAATATTTTGGCCCTAATAAAGTGATTTAAATGGTTTCCTTTATGTGATCAACTTAAGAAGTTCATTTACTGACGGCTTGTTTTAAATAAACAATCACTTGTGGGTTTTACCCGACTCGTAATGGAACTTTTTATGTTGTTAATCAAGGGATGTCTAGGGTTAGATGGTCTTTTTCTAGAGAACAACTCAATGAATTCATAGGTGGTTTGTTCAATATGTTTACTTATGTAAATGACCAATGGCTTTACCTTTTCAACATTTAATGGTTAGAAGTTGATGCCTCAATATTCCCATTATTTTGGGTGAAGCGTGTAGTGTAATGTTATGATTCTAATGATGAGAATTTGATGGTTCAATGCCTTAAAATTTTATTTTTACCCTTGCCCTTGTATGACTATGATTGATAATCACCATAATGAATTAACGGGTAACCCTAATGAGGTATAGCTTGTTATACCTAGCTTTAATATAACTAAATGATGGTAATTGGGTATGAATAGTCCTTAAATGATTAATACAATCATGGATCACTCTCTTATTGTTGTTGAAACCCTAGTATGCTATAACCCGATGGTTACACCTTGATTTATGTGTGGGTTCATACTTGAGAATAGTATGTAATGTGATGGTGATGCTTCACCTTATGCATCCATGATCCAATGGGGATGTCGTGAGTTAGGGTTTGGGTATGAGTGTTGATTAGTAACATTAATATAACTTATCTTGTTGAACCTAACTCTAATGCAAATAGATAAAGATGAGTATTGATGTTTAACATTCTTATATGATGACATGATGGTGGAATAATCTCCTTATATGATCATAACCTTAATGTATTAATTGGTTGTTATCGTAGCCACATGGTTAATACTTTCTTATGCTAAACATGTGCATTATGAATATGATGAGGGTTAATCATATCTAGATTCCTTGCATGTTGAGGTAATAAAGGAATGTTCTTAATGTGAATATAACCCTGCTATGATTGTTTATGAATATCTCCCAACGCATTAATGTAGTATTGTGTTGATCTGGTGTATTATATGTAAGTGATGTTGTTGAGTCTTGTTATAAGGCATGAAAAGATAATGATGATCTTGTAGGGAATAGTATGATGGTCTTAATGACCTTTGGACATGGTTGAGCCCTGAATGAGGTGTAATCCTCTTATGTTGACAAGGGTTGATACCCTGTGATATTGTGAAAAGGATTTATATCTTGTGATAGTATGATGACTGTTGTAGTCTCATGAATGGAAAGTGAATAGTACCATGTGATGATGAGATGAGAAATTATGTTTCACACGTTTTATACCTTTTGAAGTTGTGATATGTATATGATTTCTAGAAGTGAATTAGGGTTTGTATGTCCACTTGTTTGATGCAGCCTTAATTCACCAAATTCTTATGTTGTGGATATGCTCATGTTATAAATGTGTACATACAATAGTCATGTTTAAGTTGATAGAGATATTATTATTGTTGGCTATGATTATGAAATTTGTTATCACATGTTGTTAGCTATGCTTATATTGCTAGCTATGTCTTTGTAACTAAAGATGTCTATATTGTTAATCATGCTTATGCAGATAGTTGTGCTTATATTGTTAGCTCTACTTATGGTGTTGATATGTTCAACTTGATAGACATGTTGATGTTGTTATCTATGCTTATGATACTAGACTTATGCATGATGTTAGAGATGCTCATGTTGCTAGACTCCCTATATTGTTATTAGGGATATGAGAATAGTCTGGATAATGAAGATAGTTATTATCTTCTCCTTTATGTATTTTGTTAATCATCAGTGCTTATTTGTTATATATGATTAAACTTCTTAAATGGTCTCATTACCTAAAAATGTTGGAATCAATAAACATTGTTGGAGGCTATATCTTTTGCTGGGACATGGTTCTCACCCTTGTGGCTCGCCACATTTTTTAGGTAATCGAAAGCAACAAAAACAAACCTGTGGCAGCAAAGAGGAGCTATAGTAATGAATTTTTGAGAAAGTTGATTAGATGTCTAGTGTGTCCTATAATCATCCCTGTACTCTCAGGTCCGAGTAGGAAAATTTTGTATATGGTGTTTCAAACAAATTGAAATTTTGTTAGCATGTTAATGCTTGTTTGTGTGGCATATACAAATATTGTTCTCCTTTGTATATATGTTGTGGCTAAGGCGATAGAAAAATTTGTATCAAATTCTTGCCATAGTATGGATACAAGAAAGATATTGGGCTCTTATGTAAATGTTTCTGAGCATGTGTTGATGTTGAAATTGGTTATAACTTACCCATATTTTTGGGTATGTGGTGAATTGGTGGTCGATTGTGTTTTATGTTTTGAGTAATCTCATTTAGTGTAATGGTTTCTCACACTTTTGCACCTTCTTCTACATCTTGAAGAAGCTTTCACCTTCTCCTTCACTTGGAGAAGATTTCACCAACTTGATCTTGAAGAAATGGGTTGAGGAAAGGGAAGCTGTGAGATCTTTACAAGTCTACAATGAAGTAGCTCTCTCACAAAGATCCTATCTCACTCATATGGATCTTTTGATTTGCAAATAAAAGAGAGAAAGGGGCTCAAGTGGATTGGATGCACTCAACTATAGCTAGGATCTTGAATAGCATTAAGAAGCAACCTTGGAATGAACTCCAAGAGGTCCTATTTATAGTTGGGGGCGTCCACTGGAGGGTAGGAGCAATAAGGAAATTTTTCTAACCATTTGGGGTGTTGCAACAGATATAATTTCAAGTTTTACAATAGTCCAACGAACATAATCACTTTTTCTGCATTCTCCATATAGTGCATTCAGTCGAGTTTTAATAAAGGTAACTCAACCAATTGCACTATATGACAAAGCAAATTTGAAGCATCAGTCAAGTTTATCCTAGATGAAACTCAGTCAATCGCTTAAATTTAGTTTTGCCCAGTGCGGAGATCGGTCGAGTTCTGTGTATAGGAAACTCAAAGGAACCTGGACATTATCAAAATGCATCAAGGGGATCGGTCGAATTCTTCACAGGAGAAACTCGACTGAAGAACACCTTGTAATGAATTTTAGAAAAGTCATTAGAGTGATTAAACATTCAAATTTAGGGCTCCTAGATTTTTCTCATCTTAGTTACAAGTCATTACATCAATAAAAATGATCACAAAAATCATCCTAAGGGTTTTAGGGTGTTTTCCAAAAATGTGCATTTGCATTGCTTTTGACTTGAACTTGATCAAGATACAATTTGATTGAATTGATCCTTTCCGTGTACCTAATGCCTTAAATCAATCTCAAGTAGACATATTAGATACATATGAATGGAATAGTTATCAAAATATGGACAATGTATAACTCTTAGGTCACCAATCCTATGGTGTTATGGTCCTATTTTAGGTATATTTAGTCTACATTATTATGCTTGCAAAAGTTATTGTTTTATACTGAGATAGTTAATAACTGTTATGGCAAGGCACTTTTATTTGCTTGTAATATGAATTTTAACATGCCTCATTTCTCTTGTTATAATTCTTTTGAACTTACCACATTGCAAACATCACCCTTCTTGTGTCAACACCTCTTTTTGTACTTTTACCACCATATAATGCCCAAAGTGTTTACCATGTGTACATACTCAGCTCTTTACCGACCTCTATGTTGTTTCCTATGTTTTGTGTGATATTCCCTTCCACCGAGGTATAGGTACACTAGAAGGCAAGGATTTAATAGGATCACATGTGTGGCATGGACTTACGGATAGCTTGTAATAGTTGGATTTCCCTCTACAACATGTCTTGCACATGATTAAATTTATTAGATGTATATTTCTTTACTTTGATATACCACCTTTATTGGTGAGTAACAATTGTAAACGAAACATCATGTAATTTTGTAATAGTTTTGTTTCACCTTCTTATTTGTTATCTTGCTTTGTATTAAATAATACCATTTGAGAAATAATGAAACTCCCCTTCCCTACATATTTGGAGTAGGATGGTTTTACTACTGAATCTAGTAAAGATTCGATCCCCTCTCCGGGGTCCCACTCTTTAAACAATGATATGAGAGCTTGAACAGTCGGTAACTTGTCTATTCCAAGTTATCCTATATTGTTCCTTAATTAGGTACTTAGGTGATCCTTTAGATATAGTTGACGTACCTAATATTGATTAGTGAAATACCAAACGAGGTTTCAATACCTATCTACTTTGGTGATTCTCACTACCGTGTGGTTGAGACTAGTAGTTTTTGGGAACCATAGTTAGCCCTACACCCTTTATGGAGTATGAAATATCCCTACAATAAGGTTTGACTCTCTTGGTCATTAGATTATATTCCCCAATATTATGAGAAGATACTTCATGATTATAATCTAGGTTGATTTGAATACACATATATATGCTTAACCATATTTTCTATCGGGACCCTTTTCTTGTTGTCTTTCTAGCATGCCTCACATACATCCACTAGGAGGACTGAGCATGCATGGATGATAATAGAACTCTCACATAGGTTGTAGAATGGTGATGATACCCATGATATTGGGAGATGACCTAAATTAGCTACATTGTGGTTAGGCATGCCTTGGCTTGAACATGGAGTACATCCTCATAGCTCTGCCCAAATACATATATCAAAGGGTTGGATACCATGCTCATTGAATTTGATATTCCTCATACATGATGGTTAGTTGAGGAAGGATATAATTTTTAGTTGGTATCCTTAAGTGTACACCTCTCTCATCTCCAATAGTATACTTGGTTTGTCTGATGATTGAGATGAGTATCTTGACTATATAGGTTACTTTACCTTATGAAGGCACTATGGTTGTAAACCAACCAGTAATGGGATAATCTAAAATATCTCCCTATAATGTTGTATAATCTTATGACTCTCTTATTTCTCTTACATAATGTGTTGTCAATTATGATTAGGAGTGACATGGGGAATGGTGAATGTTGTGCCTTGTTAGGTTTTGGTAGATGTTGACCACGCTTAATCAGAAACCCTTCTCCCTCTTATGCTTACATATTAGATACGTAGTTGTATGACCTTTTAGGGAATACAAGAATTAGACCATTTTTGGGGAATGAAGTGATGATAGAATAATAATATATGTGTTCTGTTGTTGAAGGTGGTTGACCTGGCTCTTGAATTGAATTTGGCACCAATTTGGGATTTTCATTGCAAAGTTTTCACCATCAAAATTTATTCATTATTAAGTTATATGTTAAAAAGAATGGTTTTCATATTTTTATTGATGGTTTTTAGAATTTGCTCCCCACCACAGAGGATTTATAAAAGTACAAAAACCCTTTAGGTAAAAAAACTATGATTGATTAGGTCTATCTTGTGACCCTAGACCAAAGTGAGAAGTGGAATGTATGAAGAAGAAGTTTTAGATGTGTATGGCCTAGTGATCTGCCCCTATTATCTCTCTAGATAATTTTGTTAGGCTATATATTAATTCTTAAGGGGTGTAGTCTTACACGCTTATGAGTAGTGTAACTTAGGGAATAAACATTGCCAGTAATGGTTGCAACAAGTCATACTTGGGTACTTCTAGTAATAATGTCAAACTTAATGATGTAGCTACACCCAAACATGATTAGAGAGTGAGCCTTGCTATTATACTAGCATAAATGTTACTTTGATAATTAAAATAAATTTCAAGTCTATCTTCCCTTATCTTCAAAATATGAACTTAAGTCAGATAAAGTACTAAGTTAGGTTAAAAGAAAAAGATCGATCTATACCTAAAAGCTTGAACTAAATGCCCACACATTTCATATTGTGTAAAATGAATGGTATGGGTGTCACTACTCTAGGAACTAAGTTGAATGCACAAAGGATGTAAATATTAATGAACATACATCTTGCCTTTATGATCACAATAAACTAAAGCAAAATATGAACTAAGTACACCTTAAACACCACATATGCAATTTATTGGTGTTCCCTAAAACATGGATGGTCAGTTCATAACTAACATGCAATGCATTAAATTGCACCAATATAAATGGTAAAACATGGTTACTAACAAACCCTAATTTTACACCTTAACCCTAGTCTGTCTAATAGTTTGTAGATAATGTGTTGGTAGACAGACACAAATTAACAACATTTATGACAAAAAAAACATTAATATATCCAACGTAAGAGATGACCCTAATTTTGAAAGGAAAAGAAGACTTGTGTCTATGTTATACCCTACTTTGTATATGCACTCAATATTTAGTAGACATGGGTAATCATAAAAGAAATATTGAATTACTAGTAACAATGATAGGAATCGTGGTGATAATGTTTGAGGATTGATGTTTCTACACAAGTTTAGTCCACTAATTTAGCAATCACAAACTTAGGTTGGTTTAGAAGTATGTCTTAAAACTCATGGCTTGTGATGGATGGATTTCGAGGGTTAAATCCTCTTTAAGGGGTGAAGTGTTGTAACTTACTCATTCTTAGGCATATAGGTTGACCCTCCATCCTTCTAGGCTCGTACTCGACTCTGTTGTTATCCAATCTCCTTCTTTCTCTCTTCTTGACCCTTCTTCATATAAATACATTTTAATACACATAATTCCCTATTTTAGGATAGATTAGACCATGTCGAGATCTTTTAACCCTAACTGACTCATTAGTATCCCATAGACAAGGAATCATAGGATGTAATGACCCTGATAATGTAATCATGGGAAATTGGTGAATAATAATACTAAATTACAGTACTAATCATAATTAAATACCCTGATATGATCCTAGGATCTTAGAGTGAGAGAATTGGAGATACCTCAAAAGGTTTTACCCCCTTTGAGTAGTAGCATAAGCTTAAAACCCTAATTAAATGAATAAGTGTATAATGGGGTAAATATAAAACCAAATAAACTCAAATTGTAAAACTAAGTCTAGATTCATGTTCCTCACATCCAAATATAGCTAGCCTACCTATTTTGGTCTTAATCGGTTATTAAACACACCCTTAGTGGTAGTTTATAAGGTAGGATATCGATTTAATTGATGTATTGACCATACTGTCGCTGATTTTGACCTAAGTCTTGGTTCATATGACTGTCACATGATGGATGGGTTATCAATTTAGGAAGATAAGAGGTGGACTTTGTCTCCTAGCCCTGACTCCCCTACATCCGCATGAATGGTTCAATCTAGTGATGGACTTCCTTGTCATTCTATATCCATAATTAACTAATTCTTGCAGTTTCTTTGTCTTTATGTTTGGCTCCCCCTCCCGAGTCTAGAGAGCTTTAACTCACCCACTATTGAGACTTATAGAAGAAACTCCTAAAACCACTACAATCATCAATGGATTAGTCTGCCTTGTGTGAATTCCACCAGATACTCAATTTCATGATCTCTTCCCTGGTTGACTCCCCGAACCCTCCCTTCCTGTGGTTGGGTTTGGGTTTCGTTCTCATTACTCCAGTAACCCCTGATTCTTGAGCAAGAACTCAACATGATTAACTTGACCCCACTGAGCTACTAGAGCTCTTCCTAGATCATGAGGACCCAAAAACCAATGAGCTATCCCTTGAATCTAAGCTCATGCGCTCCAGCCATGGCACGAGAATAAGGATTTGATTCACTAGGACAAATGTCCCCATCTTGCCCATGATGATTGTTTTGCCAGTAGTACCTGCAAGGGGCATATCAACATTTTCTCTAGATTTGACCTACATTTGATAGATGGTTTGCCAATAATATACAACGCTAGTTCAATGTCATGTTGATTATCTATATCCATGTTCATTCAAGGGTATTTCGATCTTTTCACAGTTTGTTTTATATTTTAGAAGTGAATTGAATTTGTAAAATTTATAATAATTATTGGTGTGTTGGAATAATACATATAAATACTTTTTTTAAATTGAAAAAATGTGACAGATTTGATGGGGTTGGTTTTGAGACTTGATCTCCAACTTAGAGTGGGGTCATTTTTCTAATTAGTGAATTTAGTGGGGTCAATATTAAGTTCATGCATAACTATGATGATTAGGTTGAGAAAGCCTTGACCTTGATCCTAAGGGGTGATAATGAATACTTAGATCTGACCATAAGGGATTGTACATTTTTATTTTATTTTGGACATTATTTGAGTGAAACCTACATTCTTTTAATTAGGCATCTCTTGAATTGCTAATCCTAATGAAAAATCTAATTTCTTTGATATTTATATTTCCTAATTTTGATTCCTTATGACCATGTGTTGTTGAACTATTTTATATATATGGGTTCTTGGACCCTACCCGCTATGGTTGCCTTATATGAGAAACTGACTAAAATGATAGTCTTGCCACTCTATTTATGCATGCTACATATTTTACTAGAATATATATAATAATGGTACTTATGTACAACATACTTATAAAGGGTGTGCTTTTCCCCTAGGGTGTGTGTTTCCATCTCATTACTTTTAGGTCATGATCTTATGGTGTTATAGTCTTGTTTTAGGTATATCTAGTCTACATTATTATGCACGCAAAAGTTATTGTTTTATATTGAGATTGTTGATAACTATTCTGGAAAGGTACTTTATTCTTATACTTATAAAATGGATTTTCACATGCTTCATTTCTAGTGTTATAATTCTTTTGAACTTAACTAATTGCAAATAATCTGTTTCTTATATGAACACCTCTTTTTGTACTTTTACCCCAATATAATGCTCAAAGTGTTTATTATGCGTACACACACAGCTCTTTTCTGACCTCTATGTTGTTTCCTATGTTCTAAGTGATATTCCGTTCCACCTAGGCATAGATAGAGTAGAAGACAAGGACCCAAGAAGATTGCCTACATGACATGGACTTAAGGATATCTTGGAATTGTGAGAACCCATTACACTAAATGAGATTACTCAAAACATAAAATACAGTCAATCACCAATTAACCACATACCTAAAAATATGGGTAAATTAAAACCAATTTCAACATCAACACCCACTCAAAAACATTTTCATAAGAGCCCAACATCTTTCTTGTATCCATACTATGCAAAGAATTTGATACAAACGGTTCGATCATCTTATCCACAACATATATATACAGGAGAACAATAATCATATATGCCACACAAACAAGCATTAATATGCTAACAAAAGTCCGATTTATTTGAAACACCATATACAAACTTTTCCTGCCCGGACCTGAGAGTACAAGGACGACTCTAGGACACTCTAGACATCTAATCAACTTCCTCAAAGATTCATTACTAAAGCTCCACTTTGCTGCCACATGTTTGTTTTCGTCACTTTCGATTACCCTAAAAAAATGTGGTGAACCACAAGGGTGAGACCCATGTCCCAGCAAGAGATATAGCCTCCAACAACATTTGTTGATTACAATATTTTAAGTAATTAAATAATTAAGAAGTTTAATCAGATATAACAAATAAGTTCAGCAACACTGATGATTAACAAAATACATAAACGAGCAGATAATAACTATCATCATTAGCCAGACTATCATCCTTTATCTTGTTGACAATATAAGCAATTCAGTAGTATATGCATATCTAGCATCATGAGCAAGTCTAGTAACATAACATGGCTAACAACATGAGCATGTCTAATTGGTTGAACATATCAACATCATAAGAAGAGCTAAAAACATAAGCACAACTATCTGGATAAGCACGATTAGCAGTATATGCATCTCTAGTTACAAAGGCATGGCTAGCATGCTAAACATAACTAACAACATGAGATAGCTAGAATCATGATTATAATCAGCAGTAGCAGTATAGTTATCAACACAAGCATAGCTACTGTATGTACGCATCTGCAATCTTAAGAATATCTACAACCTAAGTGTATCTACTATCTCTTAATTGCACTAAGCATCATCTTTATGTAAACATAACAAACAAGGGTTATCATCCAATGTGAAACTGTGACATCCCGCCATCACACAGACAACGGGATGCCACGTGAAAATGCGTGGAACCACCATAAACCACATATTACTGAAAACACCGGTTAATTAAAACCGATTGCGGAAAGCAGATAACAAAGAAACCATTACATCCAGATTCTTATCCTGTAAGGAAAAGATGTTATATAACTATTTACAAGCCTTGATATTTGTCCACAGCCTATAGGAACCTGCTATCCTGTCAGCACCAGAGTTCATCCTCTGTTTATACATACATAATGGGCCACATCAGGCCAGTAGAAGGATATACAAAGCTACATCAGCTATACATCATAAAACATCATCAAAACACCTATGAGGACCTGAGAGTACATGGATGACTCTAGGACTCTACTACAAAACAACCAAAACAACAACATGTCCATCTCTTGCCTCTTAATGCTCTTCTTGCTGCTCGGCCGCAACCTCACGACCACCACCACGTATAGCACGATCACCTAAAAAGGTTGTAAACCAATGCGGTGAGACACACAGTTCCAACGAGAAACATAACTCCCCGCCGAAACCATAAAACTTTAGAAAAAGTAGGTAAAGCAGATAACTGATATCAGCAGATCATAAGAGCAGCATCCTGAGTAGAACTTATTTTATTAACAATCTTACCAGGGTATCCAGGAGGCATATGACCATATATTCTTTATGGAACATGATTGATAAGATAAGCTTTATAAGTATTTATCACAAAATATAACGATCGTACAAATAACTGCAAGGTATAACTAGATCAACTATACAAGCAAGGCCTCAATCAATGTTATGTGTTTTTCCCTAAGAAGTATATACTATTCAGTTGGATTACATATTATCATGCCCTCAGGAAGTGAGCCGTACCGCTCAAATCCAACCATCAGTTGCGAAGCCCAAGCCGGTGCCATACAAGGTCAATGGAAGAGTCAGACTCCACGACCTCACCACCCCGTGGTCAGTGCATGAGTGCTTAACAAGCAGGACCGCAATCTCATGCTTAGGTGGCCACAACCACACAGGGTCAGGATACCCTTTGCCTAGCCCACCTTGGTACAGGTATCAGTTCTAGTGATCCGAGCCACGGGCCTATTCACCGTGCTCCATAATTATTGAGCCATGGGCCTGTTCACCATGCTCTTATCACACATCCTGAGCCATGGGCCTGTTCACCATGCTCTTTCATATTAAGATACAGGCTTGAAACCACACTCTGGAGTCTACAACCGAAGTTGCACTCTAATCCTCCAATTTTTGGCTAGGAGCATCCACACATATTCAACAATATGCGCTTCCGGGTTAACCCATAGAAGAACCCATTTCACCATCACCAACTACTGACGATGATGGATCTATGTCCAGGGCAAACTACATGATATGTTTCACTATAATTAATTAGTATATTTTAAGTGGATTGTTGAGGCAACCAAGTTGTAAAACATAAAAAACATTGAGTTACATTATTACTGTCATTATCACATTATCATGGGATCTCAATCCCTCATCACAGAATGCCACTGCCTCTCAAGGCTTACATCATCACCATGGGATAGCAATCCCTTATCTCAACATCAGAGGATAACATCTCAACTAGGCACTCAGCCTTTATCAGGTCAACAAACCTTTTCACATAATACGGGTTATACATGTTATCCCATCAATCAAGGATTATCATTATTCAGTGCTGTTCAAAACACATATACCTCATAGCTCTTACCTGGCTATGAATTCATTTGATACACCTACATGGTTAGTATGCATATCGAGAGAGATAACTGAATCACCAAGCATAGATCTTTATGATTATCATGCTATTAAGGTTGAAGGTACATGATTGGATCAACATCCATGATTATAACTACATGAAGCACAAAGATGTATCTTGTAAACATATTACATTATTGTAATCAGACCACGAGCATTCACTATGCCCTATATCTTATGAACATAATCATGTATCTAATCATCTCACTTAGCACCAACTTTAGGTATCAAACATATCATTGGTTACAACTTATAATTCATAACGCATCATCAACAGAGGTGCAGTTACAAGATAATGACTCACCAAAACTAGGGTTTCCGAGCTAGGTGCAACCCTTACTAAAGATACCGCCTACCCTCACTATAGGTGTGGTGGGAGCGCATCCCTCACCCAAAGGGGTATCAGGCAGGATTACCTCCCTCACCAAAAGCCTATCGACTAGGGCACTTAGCCACACATATCGGCCAACCAAGCCGTGGACCCATACACAAAGGATGTCGTGCAACCAAGGAGCATAGGTGTATCGTGCAACTAAGGCCAGAAGTGTGTCGTGTATCCAGATCTAAGAGCTGTGTCGTTCAGATATGTGCAGGGTATATCGTACACCCAAGTGCAAGGTGATATCGGGCATCCAAGTGCAAAGATGTGTCGGGCAGCACAACCAGCCCTAACGGCCAAGACCCTATTTCCCAGTAGGGTTAGGGTTTCATGTCGGGCAGCCACCATCATCATAATGCCCAAGGCCATATCAACTAAGGCCAAGATCATAACGCCCAACAAGCACACTACTGACCTCTATCCAACTACATCATGGCACTCAAGGAGGGCTATCGTTCAACTAAGTTAAGCACTACATATTGGTCACCACTAAGGCATCTATCTAGGGTTTCACCACCCAAGCACCATATCGGGCAACATCAAAACCAACCCATGTCGCCCAAGGCACAAAATAGAGATATCTACCAAGAACCATGTCGGTCAAAGGGACATCCAGGGTTCAACACTCCCAAAACCTTCTTGGGTAACAAGGCATATCGCCCAACAACACTAACATGGTGAAGGGGTCATATCGGGCAATAAGGTCAACATAACCCAACTTATCATATCGCCCAAGACCAAACCATAGAAGAGGGGTATCGTGCAAAGCACCACAAAAGGGTATCGTGCAAAGCATAAGGACCATATCAGTTTGGTCATCATCAACCTCAAGATCACCATCATCAAACCCTAATAGATCAAGAGAGTTGGCTCACCTCTCAACAACCAAGAGAGAGGGGTTTTGCACAACCTCCATCACATATCGGGCAACAAGGTGAATCATCCACTTATCGGTCAAGATTACAACCTTCACTAGGTCAATGTCCAACTAAGGCTCACCTCTCAAATCCATGGTGAGAGAAGGGTATTGCCCAAGCAACTAGAGCATAGACTCACCTCTCAACAACCAAGAGAGAGGGGTTTTGCCTACACCACTAGAGCTCGAACTCACTTCTCAAAACCAAATGGGAGAGAAAGGGGTTTTACCCAAGGAACCCTAAACTCAAGGTTCGGCCACAAGGTCTAAGAACACATCAACAACATGACCACTATATGTATAACAAGATAATAGGGTACATACTAGGGCAAGAAACATATCTAATAAGATGCATGGCCGATCAAGATGACATATAAACATGCAACATGAAAAAGAAGTAGTATAGCTAGGGTTAGGATTTATGTAACCCGCCTCAAGCAAGCTCTAAGCTCCTAGAACCAAGCTTCCAAGCTCCAAGCACCACCTTCGGCCACCACAAGAAGAAAAACAAAGCTTATAACCTCCATGGCCGAAGAACAAGCAAGAAGGAGAAGAAGGTGCCAAGGAAAGAGGGGGAGATGCTCACCACAAGAAGAGAAGCAAGACACACTCTAGGGTTCAGCCACCACTAGAGGAAGAAGAAGACTCCACCAAGGAGATCGGCCACCAAGCTCTACCAAGGAGAGGTATCGTCCACCAAGGAAAAAGGAAGGCAACTAAGGAACTAAAGGGATCCCAAGAAAGAGAAAGGTGAGACATATATAGAAGAGGGTGAAGGGGAGACTAAGGCAAGGTGTCTCCCAACCTAGGGACACTTGTCCATGGGGAAAAGGCACCTACTATCTCGCCCACCACCACATGTCCAAAGCTTTTGCCACATGTAAGCAACAAGCACCAAGTGTCCACAAGGGGGGTGACACAAACGATGCTAGGTCAAAGAAGGTCATTGGCTGATACACCTCATGGGCGACACACCACTTCCCCGACACAACCACTTGGCCGATACACCATGGTCGGCACAAGGCACCAAGCTCACCCTTGCCTGATACAAGGCCCAACAAAGCTAGGCACAGCCCAAACAAGGCTCAATAAGGCAAAACAAAGCCCAAAGCTACTCAAACAATGAGCCCAACCCATCCTCTCAATCCTAGAGGATGCAAGGAGAGAGAAAATATATCTCAAGGTGTGAAAATTGCACTTCAACCGTAAAACTTGGGTTATTTGCAAGTTGCACCTCCAACTCTCAACAAAGCACAAACAAACCCTAATCACCATTTGAGGTGATTAGCAAGCATCTAAACACAAGTTTTAGGCAAAGCAAATAGGGTAAGCCCAAAACGAAGGTCAGGGTCCTTACAAAAACATTGTGTATAACCCTAAACAAATATGCTACACGACTGTATTACATCTTTTATTACGCCTTGGGGAAGTTGAATCGTACCATTCAAAGTCCAACCGACCCCTGCGAAGGGCTATTCAATTCTGTACAAGATCTAGGAGTGTCGATATCTTAAGATCTCTTCCCCTCGGTTAGTATGAGTAAAAAGGCAGTGACATATTAGTCAAAGCTGCCACCACAACAACATATAGTCAAGATTCTAACCACTAGTCCGCCCTTGGTAAAGTAACAACACTAGAATCTAGGGTATACAAACCCAATAACTGAGGTACAACCGTCGTTGTCCTTGAATCACATCATGTTATAATCACCGAGACACGACCGCAACCATTTTCAATCACATCAGATGTATGAGGCATGACTATAGACAACCTCTAAAATTTGCATTATAGATGATAAGGATATATCCTCAACCTGCCACCCCCACATACTTAATAGTATGCGCTCTGAGTTTCCCTTAGGAATACTCGTTTCACCATCCAACAAGTTCTGACACTGAAGATGCTTCTACGACACATGACACTACATGATTAGAGTTGTACTTGATTAATTATGCCAATTGGGTGAATTAAGGCTGTATCAAACAAGTGTATATACAAACCCTAATTCACTTCTAGCAAGCATATAAATATCACAACTTTGAAAAATTATAAAATGTGTGAAACATAATTTCTCATCTCATCATCACATGGTACTATTCACTTTCCATTCATGAGACTACACTAGTCATCATACTATCACAAGATATAAATCCTTTTCACAATATCACAGGGTATCAACCCTTACCAACATAAGAGGATTACACCTCATTCAGGGCTCAACCATGCCTAAAGGTCATTAAGACCATCATACTATTCCCTGTAAGATCATCATTATCTTTGCATGCCTTATAATAAGGCTCAACAACATCACTTACATATAATACACCATATCAGCACAATATTGCATTAATGAGCTAGGAATATTCATAAACAATCATAGCAGGGTTATATTAACATTAAGAACATTCCTTTATTACATCAACATGCAAGGAATCTAGATATGATTAAACCTCATCATATTCATAATGCACATGTTTTGCATAAGCAAGTATCAACCATGTGGCTATGACAACCACCAATTAACACATTAATGTTATGATCATGTTAAGGAGGTTATTTCACCATCATGCCATCATATAAGAATGTTAAACATGAATACTCACCTTAATCTATTTGCATTAGAGTTAGGTTCAACAAGATAAATTATATTAATGTTACTAATTAACACTTATACCCAAACCCTAACTCACGGCATCCCCATTGGATCATGGATGCATAAGCACTACTACAGAAATAACATTCAGTGTCGCTTTTCTGGGCGTCGGTTATTTAGGAAAACCGACACCTATAATATTAGACGTCGGTTATTTATGCAAACCGACGTCTATATTCAAAGACCAGCCAGACACGGGTACCGCTTTGTATTCAACGTTGGCTGGTTATAACAGACCGACGCCTAAAATCGCCCACGAAATCCAATTTTCGAGTGAAAACATTTTAGGTCACCTACAACGTCAGTTTTTTAGCTATTCACCGACGCCTATTTAAAATGAAAATTTGCGCGAAAAGTCCCACTTTCAGTGTTGGTTATCCCTCAATAACCGACGCTGATAATGGTTCCTGCCAAATAATTTAGGGTAAAGGTTGTCTAGTTGGGCGTCGATGTTTTACTATCAACCGACGCTAAAGAATAATAGGCGTCGGTTATGTAGATAACCGATGCTGTTGACCAACTTAATAGACCCGATCACCCGACTCTTCTCCCTTTCTTCTTGTTTCATCACGATATTGTTGTGACGCTCTCCTGAAATCTCCCGACGACCCCGCTGCTGCTCGCCGCCGCTACTGATGGTGCTTCTCCACTCGCCACTGCCACTGCTGCTGGTGCGCCGCTGCTGCTGGTGCACCTCTACTCGCCGCCGTCGCTGCTGCTGGTGTGCCGCACGCTGCTTTACTCATTCCCAGTGCCACTGTTGTTCACCGCCCGCTGCTCTGCTCTCTCTTCTTCTGCCGCCACTACTGCCGCCGCTCGCCGCCGCGCTTTCCACGCTAGCTCCAGGTAGCCCTACCTCTTTGCTTCCTTCTCCCTAGCTATTTACCAACAGCAAGCACGGCCATGGCTGTGTTGGCCTACCACGGCCGTGCTAGACAGCACGGCCATGGTAGGCCAACACAGCCACGGTCGTGCTTGCTGTTGGTAAGGATATGAACAAATTTTTATGTAATGCTTTATGTAAATCCTAGGATATGAACAAATTTTTTGCTTGCATATATTTGTGCTTCTAATCCTAATGTTTGACTTAATTCAGTAAATTTTGATGCATGTTGAAATAAGATTTAAACTTGTCAATTCTAGCATCCTAATTTGATTTGATTAAACCTAACATTGATGAAACCCTAACATCAATTGTGATGAAACCCTAACATTAATTGTGATGAAACCCTAACATTAATTGTGATGAAACCCTAACATGTACATATCTATTATTGTGTTTGTTGGCCTAGAAACCCGTCCAAGATTTACTCATTAGGAGTAAATCTTGGATAGTCCCCGATTTGGGACTGTTCTTGAACACCTAATCTCACTTAGGATGTAAGTGTATAACGTGTAT
This sequence comes from Alisma plantago-aquatica, assembly GCA_963693085.1. Taxonomy (NCBI): domain Eukaryota; kingdom Viridiplantae; phylum Streptophyta; class Magnoliopsida; order Alismatales; family Alismataceae; genus Alisma; species Alisma plantago-aquatica. Next base: position 870,530,970 of record OY856409.1, read on the forward strand.
TGGGTTTTTGAGAAAATTTCGGCAGCATTTCCCCATTTGTTCTCTAAGTACATATGTACTTAGAGAACAACGGGGAAATGTTGCCGAAATTTTCTCAAAAACCCGATACACATTATACACTTACTAGTGAGATTAGGTGTTCAAGGATGGGATAGGTGGTACACATTTATTATATATAAGAATGACATCACATGTGTTTGTTGGCCTAGAAACCCATCTAAGATTTACTCATTAGGAGTAAATCTTGGATAGTCCCCGGTTTGGGACTGTTCTTGAACACCTAATCTCACTTAGGATGTAAGTGTATAATGTGTATTTGGTTTTTGAGAAAATTTCAGTAGCATTTCCCCGTTTGTTCTCTAAGTACATATGTACTTAGAGAACAGTGGGGAAATGCTGCCGAAATTTTCTTGAAAACCCAATACACATTATACACTTACTAGTGAGATTAGGTGTTCAAGGATGGGATAGGTGGTACACATTTATTATATATAAGAATGACATCACATGTGTTTGTTGGCCTAGAAACCCGTCCAAGATTTACTCATTAGGAGTAAATCTTGGATAGTCCCTGGTTTGGGACTATTCTTGAACACCTAATCTCACTTAGGATGTAAGTGTATAATGTGTATTGGGTTTTCGAGAAAATTTTGGTAGCATTTCCCCATTTGTTCTCTAAGTACATATGTACTTAGAGAACAGCGGGAAAATGCTGTCGAAATTTTCTTGAAAACCCAATACACATTATACACTTACTAGTGAGATTAGGTGTTCAAGGATGGGATAGGTGGTACACATTTATTATATATAAGAATGACATCACATGTGTTTTTGGCCTAGAAACCCGTCCAAGATTTACTCATTAGGAGTAAATCTTGGATAGTCCCCGGTTTGGGACTGTAATAGGAGTAAATCTTGGATAGGATGTAAGTGTATACCCTAATCTTGTCCTAATATATACTTGTTTTCTCTTTGATCATAGAATGGATAGATCATGGATGTCCATTCGCAATCGCTGCACCCCAGAGTTTATATATGGTCTTGATCAGTTTATTAGATTTGCCGAGGAACATAGGAAAAAACCTACAGATAGGTTCTACTGTCCATGTAGGCATTGCGGTAACAACTTGAAAGTCAACACTGGTGAGGAAATCAAAAGTCATGTCATGTGCAACGGGATTGTACAAGGCTATACAGAATGGCACTGGCATGGAGAGATTTCAAACTCGAAACCAGTAGATGTCGATAGCAGTGTTTGGGTGGAAGAAGAAATTGCCTCCGATGACGTAGATGTGAACGAACCAGTTCCAGTAGACATCATTGATGCGATATTGGATAGTTGTAGGGTAGAGCACACCGATCCACCTCCTATCTTTAGAAACATTATGCATGATGCTGAGATACCGTTATACACAGGTTGTGCTAAGTTTACGAAACTTAGCGCTGTGTTGAGATTGTATAAGTTGAAAGCTAACATAGATGGAGCGACAAAAGCTTCACTTCATTGTTGACTTTGTTGAAAGAAATGCTTCCTGAAGGAAACGAGCTGCCAATCTCAACATATCGGGTAAAGAAAATGTTGTGCCCAATGGGAATGGAGGCCAAGAAGATACACACATGCCTGAATGATTGTGTATTATTTCAAAAGGACTATGTAGATTTGAAAGATTGTCCAAAATGTGGTGCGTCACGGTATAAATTGACAACTTCCGGGGAGTCCAAAACTGGTTCTCCTGCCAAGGTGTTGTGGTATCTACCTATAATATCATGGTTTCAACGCTTGTTTGCAAATCCGAATGATGCGAAGAATTTGAGGTGGCATGCATATGTTAAGAAAAATAATGATGGGATCCTACGACATGCGTCTGGTTCCCCACAGTGGAAGAAGATTGATCTATTGTATCCCAAATTTGGTGAAGAAGATAGGAATCTAAGACTTGGGCTTTGTACAGATGGGATGAATCCGTACGGGACATTGAGCAGCCAACATAGCACTTGGCCAGTCATGCTGTTATATACAATCTTCCTCCCTGGCTGTGTATGAAAAATAAGTACGTTATGCTGTCGTTGTTGATATCGGGCCCTAAACAACCTAGAAATGATATCGATGTTTATCTTGAACCTCTAATTGATGACTTAAAGAAACTTTGGGCTGAAGGTGTGATGACCTATGATGCTTCAGGAAGAGAGACATTTTGTTTGCACGCTATGTTGTTTTGCACTATTAATGACTTTCCAGCATATGGGAATTTTGCACTATTAATGACTTTCCAGCATACTATGATAAGTATGATGACTCCAGTCCATTCTCAGTTGGGTTGCCAACTCCACAAATATTGAAGCTAATGATGACTTATATGTGCGCGGAGATCACAATGAAGGATTGTTAATTGATAAAAGATCACAATTTTAGAGGCATGTGTGTTTATATTTTTTTTATTGAAGCTAAATATTTGCTTTTTTAATATCAATATCATTTTCAGATTTGATTTTTCATTATCTTCTAGTTAATACAAATGCTAAATGTTTGCCTTTTTCTAGTTAATACAAATGCTAAATGTTTGCCTTTTTCTAGTTAATACAAATGCTAAATGTTTGCCTTTTCTAGTTAATACAAATGCTAAATGTTTGCCTTTTTAATGACATTTTCAGATGGCTGACCATGATGAGCATGATGTCCATGATGAGCATGAAGTCCATGATGAGCATGTTGTCCATGACGAGCATGGCGAGGATACCAATGTAAGTTCTAAAAACATATCATGTATTTCTATAAAATTCATTATCTTCTAGTTATGTCATATATCCCATATTTCTATATTGCGCTAATTCAGTGGGTTTATTTTTGTCAAATTTTAGGTTGATGATGCACATGTACCCACTGAAGCACTGGAGCAACTTGATGCACAACACCAAACACTTAACAAGAAAAGGGGCATCACTCTGTTGAAGAAGTTAATAGCGCTAAGTGGTAGTGGATCCAAATTGGCTGTGGAGTTTGATAATGGAGGAAATGCAATTGGAGTGAACCACAATAATTTTGTAAACTATCTTGGGTGTGTCACTCGAAGCCACTATGGTGTTAAGTATGATAATTGGCATAAAGTTCCTCAGGGGAAGAAAGACTTGATATGGAAGGATTTATGTGTGAGTTATTATTATTTGCAATTCTATTTTGTAGATTACAAATTATATTATTTGCAATTCTATTTTTGGATACTAGTTAATAAGAATTCTATTTTACAGAATTTGTTTGTATCGGATGAGAAGTTGCATCGTAAAAGCGTGATGCAACGTGCTGGAAAGATGCTTAGGAACTATATGACAAATCTCAACAGAGAATACATAAAAGATGATGATAAGAAGAAGAAGTCAGCCCTTGAACAATGGAACTTCTTGGACAAAGAAGATTGGGACAATTTTGTTGCTTCAAGAAAATCTGAAGAATTCAAGGTATTAGGCGTCACTCCCAATTTAATTAATATACGTTGTATTCATCTATTCAAGATTAACATTTAGTGCTACTAACCAAATCATTAATGTGCATACTAACTAGGCCCTCAGTGATGCGCAAAAAGCAAGGCGTGCACTGAATGTGCATGACCACACTATGGGCCCAAAGGGCTATGCAAGCGTTCGCCAAAGACTACAGGCGGAGTCTGCGGCTACTCAGGAGTCTGCTCCTACTCAGGAGTCTGCAACACCCATGCCTCGCCATGATATCTGGATAGCTGGGAGGCAAAATAAGAAGGGTGAAATAAAGAAGCTCGTAACTGCTGAGGCGGCTGCGAGAATGGTAAAATACAACTCTTAGAGCAATCGTTTGAATATTGATTATTTGTGGTGTTAACTTACCAATTTTTGTTGATGGTGATTAGCGGGAGCTGCACGAGCAGAGGAAACAAGGCATGTTCATCCCTCAGGGCACAAGGGATGAATTGATAGTTGCTCTGGGTAACCCAGAGCATCCTGGACGTGTTAGGGGTGCAGGCGTTGGTGTGGGCATCAAAGCATTCTTTGGGCCATCCCAGCGCAAACCCAGAGCAGTACTTTCACAAGAAGAGGTAACCTATTCTTTTTTTAGAATGTTACTGTAAAAGGGAATTCAATAATAAGAAGATAATGTTTCTTTTATCCATGTATAGGAGAATAAGAGAGTCGAGGATATAGTTGCTAAGAAGGTCAATGATATAGTTGTTGAGAAGGTCAAGGAAGAAATAGTGCGGTGGAAGGCATCTCAGGCTTCCAATCATCCTATGGCGACCCACTCTTATCCTGATGCACAGACTGTGAGTAATCCTGGAGACCCATCGCCTAACACGTCTGCTGTAAGTATTGTTTATGACATTGTAGCTAGTCTTTTCAAGATGATATGTTTTCAAGATGATATGTATATATGTATAACATTTTTTACGTAAATTTGTAGGCATTGGAGCCATGCCGCTTAAGAATGCAAGACTATGTTGTTGCAGAGGCGCAGGCTTACCAGTCCCTTCCCAGGGCAACGTTTCATGGGACTCCAATGCCGCAGGGCTACGTTCATGTGAGCCTGATATGTGTATTGCCCGATTGGAGGGAAGCTGCATTGCCATATGCCCACCCAGATATTGATACACTTGGTGAGGCAGAAGGCGGGGTGATATTGTGGCCCAAAGCAGATGTCGTCTACACTACTGAAATTGTAAGATAAATTTACATTACTTTAGATTGTTAATGTGCATATATGAGGTCAACTAATCTAAAATTATATATATATGTTAAAAAGAAGACACCCGGAGCACCTAGGCCTCCACCTCCACTTCCTGCATTACCAAGTTGGGTTCCAACTGACCTAAAATACCCGTTAGGTCCTGCTTGTAGGGGAATGACATGTTGGCTATGGGCACATAATATACATTGCCCTATAATTGTTTCTTTAGAAGCAGATTATGCAGGTCAATCATACGATAGCTCTTTATTTATACAAGATATTATTGAGTTGTTTATGTATGATTGGTTGAATACATCAATGATAGAGACATGGATAAGGTGCGATCTTGTTTATACATCCATATACCTTATGTAAGATCTGGTGATCTGGTTTCTTATATATTAATGCATACATAATATATGTTTTGTAGCTACTTAGTCGAAGATCAATGCAAACAATTTGCATTTGATCATGTGGGTTTTTTTATTCCATCATTGATTAGTATGGTAGCTAAAGACCATGATAGTGTTCAACAATACTGTATAGATGCTTTTACAATTTTCGGTCAGCAAAAGAAGACGATAATAATAGCTCCATTCAATGTCAAGTAAGTTTACTTTATTTATAATTTGGACTTAAGAAAATTCCATTTTTATTGTGCATTTTGAGTTATTAATTTTTAACTTTTTTACCTCTAGCGGTAGACATTGGGAGTTACTAGTTATTGTCCCCGAGACGTTCACTGTTTATTATCTAGATCCTACGGGAAGTATATTGAACACTAAAATTGGACACATATTGAGAATGCCATTATTCTGGTGAGAAATATTTCATTTTTATATCCGTTAACATATGTTATTACATTACTATTTAATTATGCAATTTACTATGTTACATTAACATGTAGGGGTTTAGATGCATTCAAAAATGCTGGAGGAAATGTCCCAAGGAGAAAGAACCAGCCAATAATTTGGGAGAACGTAAAGGTAAGTTCCCGACTCCAATGTATATATTATTTATGTGAACAGTGCTTACTTGTATTTTTTAATATTTGTATGTTTCAATTTATAGTGCGCTACACAAGACAATGGTTGGGCATGCACATACTATGTGATGCGATTTATGCAGATAATTATCCAACATGCCGCATTGGATATTAATACCATACATGAGGTATTATATATAGTCTCATTAGTTAGTATGAAATATATCAATCTTATTTTTATATTATTACTTATATATATACATCATTCTCTTTGCAGGTGTTTAAAACTGACCACACTATAGATAAACGCTTAAAAAATGTACATGCTCCATATACGATGGAAGCATTAAATGAAGTAAGAGAAGAATGGGCAAAAGCCATACAAGCAGTGGCGATTGTAAGATATAATCGGCATGCTGATAGCGATGCTGAATGATATTTTGTAAATGAATATTTCTGAATGTTTATACATGTCTGAATGTTTCTACATGTATTTGAATGTTTCTACATGTGTGAATGTGAGAATTGAATTGATGCCTGAATGTATCTACTTGTGTGAAAAAATATTTGTTGATTTTGCAGTATGTGGCCTGTTTGTAGGTTGATATCAATGGATGTCGTAAACCTGTAGTTCAGAAAACTGAACTGCATGTTCTCATCCTGCTGACCAGTCACAGCAGGCCTGCAAACTGATAAGAAAAAAAAATTAAAGTATAGGCGTCGGTTATTTATAGAACACCTTCATCAAAGGCCTACAGCGTCGGTTATTGGATAACAACCAACGCCTAATATGACAAACAACCCGACCGTGCAGGAAAGCACGACCGTGGTGGAAAAGGCGTCGCTTATTCGTATAAAACCGACACCTATAGTACTAAACACGGTCGTGCAGTGAAGCACGGCCGTGTCGTCTGGGAGTATGGCATCGGCTGTTCAGTTGTTAACCGACGCAAAAAGTGTCCTAGGTGGTGCCCTTTTTTGTGGCGCGAACCCTATAGACGTCGGCCAACTATATATAACCGACGCCTATAGATCATATAGGTATCGGTTAGAAAACTGACGCCGAAGAGTTTGACCTTTAGCGGCGCCCACATAGGCGTCGCTTGAAAACCGTCGCCAAAGGGGGTTAAACAACCGACGCCAAAGGCGTATTCTGTAGTAGTGAAGGTGAAGTATCACCATCTCATTCCATACTATTCTCAAGTATGAACCCACACATAAATTATGGTGTAACCATTGGGTTATAGCATACTAGGGTTTCAATAACATTAACGTAGTACTTCATGATTGTATTAGTCATTCAAGGACTATTCATACCTAATTACCATCCTTTAGTTATATTAAAGCTAGGTATAACAAGCTATACCTCATTAGGGTTACATATCAACACAATATGATTATCATCCCTTCAGGCCAAACATGAAAACATCATTCACATCACCATCACTCTCTAGAAATCACTCCGCCTTCTCTCTAAACCCTCGCTAGGGCTTCTCCGTTGGGGGAGGGGCGCCGCTGCCAGGCGTGCCCTCCCCTTGGCCTCTCCTGGTCCCGATCTCCCTACCCGCTCTCCCTCCCTCACTTCCACTTCCCCTCCATCGGCTCCTCCGCTTCCCCTGGTGGCCTTATTGTGGCCGGTTCGTGGCCCGAACGGTGACATGCTCTTCATCTTTGCTGGCGTTGGGCTCGGGCGGCGGTGTGCCCCTTCTATCTGTCATTGCTGGTGGCCTTCTCCGTGGCTCCCCGACGCACTGGGGGCTTGCCGCTCCCCCTGGCGACTCCCGGGTCTTCTTGACCCTTGGTGGTCGTGTCCTGGTGGCTTCCTCGATGGCCTGTTTCTTGCTTTGCAGCGAGCTCGTGACCTGGGTGGTGTCGTGCCTTGGTCTGTCCACCCCGTAGTGGATCTGTCGGGTCGCCGGAGCTTGTGGCTCCCCGAAGCTGCTTTGGCTTCACTGCGCCTGCCCGCTCGGCTCTAGACGGTGGTCTAGGGCCTCTTTTCCGCTCCTATGTCTCTCTTGTCCTTGGACGGTGGTCTGGGCATGCTTCATCGACCCCCTGGTGGTCCTGGTGGCTCCCTAGGCGCGCGCTGCTCCGACGCGGGTCTGTGTGACTCCATCGTGACGGTGCCTCTGTCTGCGGTGGTGCCGTGGGTGCTTCACCGTGGTGCGTGCGATCGGCTTTGGACGGTGGTCCTGGCCGCTTCATCGTTTGTTGTGTGGCCCTCTTTGACCCCGTGGTGGCTGATCGTGCCTCTCCGGCTCCGTGGAGTCGTGCCTGGCGGTTCGTTCTTCCCCGGGCGGCGTCGCAGGTCTGCTGACCCTCCGTGGTTCCTCGTTCTTTTAGGTGTGGCTGTTGGCGTTGCCGCGGCCTCTGTTGGTTGGTGCCAAGCTGCTTGGCAGCCACGGCGGTCTTGCTCGCTAGTCAGGCGTGACTTGGTCCCTGGCTGTCGGGTTTCTTGGCACCACCGGGTCCTTTGTGGTGCGTTGTGGTTTTGTGGTTCTTGATCTTTGCTGCAGGTTTGGCGTTGGTGTTGTGGCCTCCTCACTGGCGGTTTTGCACCTACACGGTCGTCGTCTCGCCGTCCCCAACCAGGCATCCCGGTGGTCGAGCGTTGGTTGCGGTCGTCCACTTGCTTCCCTGTTCTGACGTCACCCTATTGGCGTCATCGCGCCTGCTACCTCAACGGCTGCACCCGTGCTGGCGCAAGCTGGCTAGGGTTAGGGCTCCCGCGGCGTGCACGTGGTCCGCTCGTGTTTCTGGTGGGCCTCTCATGTGCGTGGGTCCTTCTGCTGCCAGGTGGACCAGCCCGTTTGGCTCCCGCTGAACCGTCCCATTTGGCTCCCGCTGAACCGGCCCATTTGGCTCCCGCTGAACCGGTCGGTCCTGGTTTCGTCTACTCTGGGTGCTGCTTTTGGTGGTGGGGTCACCCGCTCATTTGTTGGAGCGAGCCATGTGGTCTGGTTTGTTCCTGTTTGCTGGACTAGTGTGCTCTTAGACACCGACTCTCTCCTTTGGTTGTTTTCGAACTGTGTTGGTGGCCTTAGCGCCTCTGTATGGTGCTCCTGCATGAGTACAATTGTTACGACCCCATCTGAGCTTAATTGGTAAACTAGGGTTTACCTAGACAATTGCAAAGATTAATTGGAATAATCATTCTTGAAATCTAATTAATGACGATAACACAATTAGGATGTTTTAACTATGATAAGAAGTTTAAGTGTTCTTTTGTCTTGAGAATTAGGGTTTGAGAAGCATAGACCCTAATCGGCCCAAAATAGGGTTTTAATGATACATGGATACAAAATTTGATAAGTATAGTGTCTCAGTAAATGATATTTAGTATTTTATGTGTAACTCTGATTTACTTCAAATTTGTATATGATTTGTATATATAAAATGTGAACAACATTGGAAAATATCAGCATTTTTGAAGAATGTTCTGACTTGTTTCTCGGTCGAGTTTCAAACTTGACCGATCATATTTCCAGATTTATATAGCAGTGTGGTAATTGAATTTTATCTTTTTATTGGTATATCCAATTGATCTAAAATTTTAACTGTGCTTGAAAAACACAATTTTAGACACTCTGTTAAATTGGCGTAATTTTTGGATGACTTTTGATCTCTACAGTGAGGGTGTCGGTCGAGTTCTGTGCAGGACAAACTCGACCGAATATGCTGCAGACTGCAAAATAGCAGTGAACTGTTCGATTTTTAATTATTTATTGGTAACTAGAAATGAACTAAAATTTTTACTGGAGATCTGAAACTTCATTAGGTATAACATATAAAATTTCCAGAATTTTGGAGCTTCTATTAGCTATTCATTAGGCGAATTACAGAAACTATTGTGAAACTGAATATTCAGCCAATATAATTAAAGTTGAGTGTTGGGTCAATATGCAATTGACCCAAGCAGCTCAAATTGACTTATATGATCGACCAAACACACACACAGCTCTCATTCTTCGTCATCCACCCCAGAGAAACGAAAATCTAGAGAGAGAGGGAGAGTTAGGGCTTGAGTGGGGAAAGAGGAGGAATTGCTGACCTAGGGTTTTGCGGTCCGAGGAATGGTGAAATCAAGTAAGTTTGGATTCTTTGCATAGACTTTTATGGTGAATCTTCTCTCTCATGTCAAGATTCCGTCCATGCTCTGATTTGATCCAAGATGATTTCGAAATTCCCTCTTTTCTCACCCTTTCTTCATAATCCCTCATTTTCAAGGTTTCCGAGTTGAATGGAAGAAGAATTGGGAGATTTGCTAGGGATTTGATATGAGTTCGAGATCCCCTGAGTTGAGCTGCAGTTTTGAGGTGTTTTCACACCTTAGGGTGAGTGGGTACTTCCTTTAAACAGTATAATGCACGAAATTTGATTATAGCATCCAAATCCCTAATTGCTTGGTATGTGATTCGAAACCCTGAAATGTCCGTTTAATTTAAGTTGTTGCAAATTGATATGATATGGATTCCTTCTCTGTTTGAATGACTCTTTGATGGTAGATTCACATCAGAAACGTATACAACACATCCTAGTAAAAATGCTTTTCAGATTTATACCATATGATGTAATTAGGGTTTAACCTAATTGAGATATCACTAGAGTTTCAACCTTATTGAAGAGGACTAGTAATCTTATAAGTGGTTAGGATGTACCTCATGGGTTACCTTATTTGAATTTTATTCTTGGTGCATGATATCTCAGTGAATAGCATGGAAACCTAAATTTAGTTCAATTTCCATGGTTTCATACATATAATGACTGTATATAATTGTTGAAAGCAGTCTTTAATTTGTGAATGTTTATATCGTGTGAAATCCTTATGAGAACCATGTGATATGTGAATGAGGCAAATGAAACCCTAAGAGCAGGGTGTTGCTATGTGATAAGAGAATAAGGAAAGGAAACCCTAAGGACAGGGTGTTCAATGAATTAAGTTATGGTGATATGAAAGGTTTCCATATGAGATGTGGTGATGCTTAACTGTTGAATTGTATGTTGCTTGTGCATTTAACTTTACATGCTTGTTCTCTTTGAGTTGGTATATATATACTACAGGGTTTCTTATTTTCACAATACATATCTCGTGAATTGCAGGTGATGAGATATGACATGCCCTAGAAAGGGATGTTACTGAGATCATGCATATATGTATGAAATGTTAGAATGAGAATACTTGTTGGGCAGACATGATATATGTTTGAATACATGAGCTATGATGTTTTATATGATATGATATGGCAGGCCGTGTGAGCCTTGTGAGAAATGTAAAATGAGTTATGATTTCTGTTTAAAATGTATCTATAATGTTAATGTTAAACTTAGGTGCCCTGAACACCGTAGAACCCCTTTGAGAGGTCTGTACCTTAGGGGTGAAACTCGTGTCCAACATCAACCGGTTGAGTAATTCTGGTGGCACGAGGACGGAAGGGTTATCCAACACCAACTGGTTGAGTAATTCTGGTGGTAACCCAGTGTTGACTCCCTGCGCCTGTGTGCTCAGGTTAGAGGAGGAGTCCATAGCACTCAGGATGAGTGCAGAGAAGGTCGGAGAGCCTGTGGGTCAGGCCGGAGAGCATGTGGGTCATGTAGCAGACCAGGACGGAAAGTCAGACTTAGCATTTCTCGGGTGTGTCGCTAAGTCTTGTACGGTGTGGTCGTAGTGCACTGCGAGTCTCTATGCAGAGTACACTGCATAGATCAGGGCATAAGCTAAAATATGATCATATAGGTTCACAGAGTTCCTTATAAATGAAAGAGTTAAGGAAGACTAGAGCATAGTGTTCTAGTAGTTATTCTTTGGATGCAATATTTACATTCTTTGTTATTTCAATTATATTGTTTTAGAACTGCTCAGTGTAGTATTTATTGTTGTTAAATTTCATATCGTTTACTCAAAGATATATCTGTAATCACATTAGTGCCTTAGACTATTTCTTTTAAGTACTCATTCACTGAGCGAGTAGGCTCACCCCTCTACTCAAACATTTTAGGGTTAACCGCGTGGATTCAAAGATGGTCAGAGCATCAGTGTAGATCTTCCACAAGAGTTAAGTACAAGATTAGTTGAGTCAGTCGGTCCTTGTCACTCTAGGTCCTCAGTAAGAGATAAGAGAGAGAGTTGTAATTACGATGTGTAATATTATTCCTCTTTTGAAATTGTATGCTAATTAGTAGGTCTTATGTGCATAAGGTGTAAGAGACATCATGAATGTTTATACATGTATCTTTGCTATTAAAGTATGATTAGTAAAAGAAATGTTCAGATTCCCTTGTTAAAATGATTTATGTGGTTCAATGCGAAGAAATAAGAGTTTTAAAGAAAGAAAGAAAAAGTTAAGGGTGTTATTTGTTTTGCATATAAATCCTATCTTATGCCCTAATCTCATGATTTGAGGAAATTGTGAGATCGGGGTGTAACAGCTTGGTATCAGAGCTTAGGGTGAGTTGTCAAGGACCATTAAGTTAGTAAGTTAGAGTCCTAAGTGTGGCAGATAGGAGATGTTTTGATGTTAGCTTTGGGGATTTGAGTATTTGGATATCCTGGCCCGATATTTGAGTACTTGGATCAACCAGTACAAGCTACTCTGTCTATTCTCTCACGTATACCCTGGCCAGGTATATAGTGGAAGAATGGGCTAGAGAGGAAACCTAGAGATGTTAGGGTTAGAAAACGAGAAAAGAAACAAGAATTAAGAGCATAAATGTAAAAGGAGATAGAACTTACATTTCATAATGTTGTTTTTGTTGGAAATGTATAGAAATGCTCTTATATGTTTGAATTGAAATATTCAATACTTTGAAATATGGGTCTTTAATATCTTTTGTACACTATGCAGTTGTAGCATTTATTGATTTCATTCTTTGTAACAAGTAGACTAGAATTGACCTTTGAATGAGCTTTTGTTAGTGGATAAGTTTTCTTCCACACTTCTGAGATGAATAGGAGTTGAGTAATCCTTTGTAGTTCTTGGCTTCAGGACTTCAGGTTTGGCCTGGTCTGGTTGGCAGGATGTGTTACTAGGATCTAATGAATCCTATCAATAGTATAATAAGAATAGAATTTGAATAATTAGACCCACATCAGAGTAAGAATGTACATACAGTAAGATGTTGAAACATATGGGCAAGATCAGAACAACTAAGAATCAGTTGAAACTGGTATTTGAGGTTCAATTTTGGGGCCTCATATGAGAAACCCTTAATTGGGAATAAAGGAACATGATATAAGGTTCATAATCAGTTTATTGATTAATATTATATGAGCTATACATATGAAATATAGAAAAGATATGTGAAATGTATGTATGGTTCTAGATAGCAAGAATCGATCATGAAGAATGGATCATATAATTGAGTTTAATGCTTTTATGAACTCTAAAGCAAAGGCTGAGTAGAAGAATAGAGTTGAGCATTCAATAGGTCCATAGAAGTGAAGAGTCTTCAAAAGAGTAAAAGTGAAGAGAATCATATGATCATATAATTCATAAGACTAGAACAACAAACTAGTTCCTAAGTGAAGAACGTAGGTGTAGTTTAACGAATGAATAAGTCATACAAGGGTAGACAGTATTCAGGAGGGAAAACTTGATTGAAAGAGAAACTGTGTTTGACCCATGCATGATCCCTTTGATTTAAAAATGAAGAATATTTAAGGTATTAAGGGAATGTTTGAATACAAGAATTCTAAGTCTCAAAATCATCTTCTCTCTCATATATTCCTTATCAATAGCAAGGTGGGAATGAAATGATAAGAAAATGAATCATATATGATGCATAACTACCTTGGTAGTGTCATCTAGTGAATGTAATAGTGACATACATTACGATGAAGTGCGATAAGAAATAAATTCTTGTGTGATAGCAAGAATGATGAATAATCTATTCTTACCTTGAATGTTTTAATGTTAGGGATGTTTATTGTATATGATCAAAATGAGAAGGAGAGGTAGCAAAACATAAGTAGTAAGAAATGAGGAGAGAGATAAAGGAAAACACTAGCTTTGTGTAATATGTGAACTCATTTTTAGAAGTATGCTTTGTTGAAGGCATACTAAGGTATGTAAGTTGGTTCTATGTATGATTTTAGTGTATTTGTGCAAGCTATATGTTAATTAAAGGTGTATGATAGTTGTAGTAATTCATACCAGATATGCATCCTAGTATTGTGTATTTGTAATATGGTGATACAGTTTGGATGATGACGGAAGACATGAAGGGATATCCTGAATAAGGTAGTTATACCTATTCACTCATATTAATAGAAAGGGATGATCATCAGATTGTCTGGACAAATAACCCTAATGAGGTGTAGCTTGTTATACCTAGCTCTAATATAACTGAGTGATGGTAATTGAGTATGATTAATGCTTGAATGACTGATACGATTGTGGATTACTTTATCACTATGGTTGAAACCCTAAAATGATATAATACGACGGTTACACTTTGAATTGTGTGTGGGCCCATAACCCACAGGTCCCAGGATCGAAACAGGATAGTATGGAATGAGGTGGTAATGCTTCACCTCATGCATCCATGACCCAATGGGGATGCCAAGAGTAGTATTGTGCAATTGATTGTTGAATCTAGCCTTTTAATTCAAGACTGTTTTGCTATTTGAATAGCAGTTTATTAAAGTTTAAAACAGCATGGTGAACTCGCTTTTGTCACTTAAAGGTGATACAGAACAATAGAACTTTCTGAGCCGCATATGTTGAGATAGTTGTATCAGAGTATTAGAGTTGCGCAGCGAAAGCGTGATGGTTTATCTTTGCATTCTATGTTTGACTGCGGCATAAAGAATTTGCTTGATATCATTGAGAACTATTTGAAATATGTTGTGATTTAGTAAAGAATTAAAAGATCTAATGTTGAAAACTACATTCAGGTATGAAATACAAGAATATAATGACATGGAAGGCTTTAGAAGCTTAGAATAACCTTGAATGTATCTTTCTTGTAGGTTTATGTTTCGAGGATGAAACATTCTAAGGGGGGGAGAGTTGTTACGACCCCATCTGAGCTTAATTGGTAAACTAGGGTTTACCTAGACAATTGCAAAGATTAATTGGAATAATCATTCTTGAAATCTAATTAATGACGATAACACAATTAGGATGTTTTAACTATGATAAGAAGTTTAAGTGTTCTTTTGTCTTGAGAATTAGGGTTTGAGAAGCATAGACCCTAATCGGCCCAAAATAGGGTTTTAATGATACATGGATACAAAATTTGATAAGTATAGTGTCTCAGTAAATGATATTTAGTATTTTATATGTAACTCTGATTTACTTCAAATTTGGATATGATTTGTATATATAAAATGTGAACAACATTGGAAAATATCAGAATTTTTGAAGAATGTTCTGACCTGTTTATCGGTCGAGTTTCAAACTAGACCGATCATATTTCCAGATTTATATAGCAGTGTGGTAATTGAATTTTATCTTTTTATTGGTATATCAAATTTATCTCAAATTTTAACTGTGCTTGAAAAACACAATTTTAGACACTCTGCTAAATTGGCGTAATTTTTGGATGACTTTTGATCTCTACAGTGAGGGTGTCGGTCGAGTTCTGTGCAGGACAAA
This sequence comes from Alisma plantago-aquatica, assembly GCA_963693085.1. NCBI lineage: Eukaryota > Viridiplantae > Streptophyta > Magnoliopsida > Alismatales > Alismataceae > Alisma > Alisma plantago-aquatica. The sequence goes on from OY856409.1 coordinate 870,546,241, forward strand.
CTCGACCGAATATGCTGCAGACTGCAAAATAGCAGTGAACTGTTCGATTTTTAATTATTTATTGGTAACTAGAAATGATCTCAAATTTTTACTGGAGGTCTGAAACTTCATTAGGTATAACATATAAAATTTCCAGAATTTTTGGAGCTTCTGTTAGCTATTCAGTAGGCGAATTACAGAAACTATTGTGAAACTGAATATTCAGCCAATATAATTAAAGTTGAGTGTTGGGTCAATATGAAATTGACCCAAGCAGCTCAAATTGACTTATATGATCGACCACACACACACACAGCTCTCATTCTTCGTCATCCACCCCAGAGAAATGAAAATCTAGAGAGAGAGGGAGAGTTAGGGCTTGAGTGGGGGAAAGAGGAGGAATTGCTGACCTAGGGTTTTGCGGTCCGAGGAATGGTGAAATCAAGTAAGTTTGGATTCTTTGCATAGAATTTTATGGTGAATCTTCTCTCTCATGTCAATATTCCGTCCATGCTCTGATTTGATCCAAGATGATGTCGAAATTCCCTCTTTTCTCACCCTTTCTTCATAATCCCTCATTTTCAAGGTTTCCGAGTTGAATGGAAGAAGAATTGGGAGATTTGCTAGGGATTTGATATGAGTTCGAGATCCCCTGAGTTGAGCTGCAGTTTTGAGGTGTTTTCACACCTTAGGGTGAGTGGGTACTTTCTTTAAACAGTATAATGCACGAAATTTGATTATAGCATCCAAATCCCTAATTGCTTGGTATGTGATTCGAAACCCTGAAATGTCCGTTTAATTTAAGTTGTTGCAAATTGATATGATATGGATTCCTTCTCTGTTTGAATGACTCTTTGATGGTAGATTCACATCAGAAACGTATACAACACATCCTAGTAAGAATGCTTTTCAGATTTATACCATATGATGTAATTAGGGTTTAACCTAATTGAGATATCACTAGAGTTTCAACCTTATTGAAGAGGACTAGTAATCTTATAAGTGGTTAGGATGTACCTCATGGGTTACCTTATTTGGATTTTATTCTTGGTGCATGATATCTCAGTGAATAGCATGGAAACCTAAATTTAGTTCAATTTCCATGGTTTCATACATATAATGACTGTATATAATTGTTGAAAGCAGTCTTTAATTTGTGAATGTTTATATCGTGTGAAATCCTTATGAGAGCCATGTGATAAGTGAATGAGGCAAATGAAACCCTAAGAGCAGGGTGTTGCTATGTGATAAGAGAATAAGGAAAGGAAACCCTAAGGACAGGGTGTTCAATGAATTAAGTTATGGTGATATGAAAGGTTTCCATATGAGATGTGGTGATGCTTAACTGTTGAATTGTATGTTGCTTGTGCATTTAACTTTACATGCTTGTTCTCTTTGAGTTGGTATATATATACTACAGGGTTTCTTATTTTCACAATACATATCTCGTGAATTGCAGGTGATGAGATATGACATGCCCTAGAAAGGGATGTTACTGAGATCATGCATATATGTATGAAATGTTAGAATGAGAATACTTGTTGGGCAGACATGATATATGTTTGAATACATGAGCTATGATGTTTTATATGATATGATATGGCAGGCCGTGTGAACCTTGTGAGAAATGTAAAATGAGTTATGATTTCTGTTTAAAATGTATCTATAATGTTAATGTTAAACTTAGGTGCCCTGAACACCGTAGAACCCCTTAGAGAGGTCTGTACCTTAGGGGTGAAACTCGTGTCCAACATCAAACGGTTGAGTAATTCTGGTGGCACGAGGACAGAAGGGTTATCCAACACCAACCGGTTGAGTAATTCTGGTGGTAACCCAGTGTTGACTCCCTGCGCCTGTGTGCTCAGGTTAGACTAGGAGTCCAGAGCACTCAGGATGAGTGCAGAGAAGGCCGGAGAGCCTGTGAGTCAGGCCGGAGAGCCTGTGGGTCCTGTAGCAGACCAGGGCGGAAAGTCAGACTTAGCATTTCCCGGGTGTGTCGCTAAGTCTTGTACGGTGTGGTCGTAGTGCACTGCGAGTCTCTATGCAGAGTACATTGCATAGATCAGGGCATAAGCTAAAATATGATCATATAGGTTCACAGAGTTCCTTATAAATGAAAGAGTTAAGGAAGACTAGAGCATAGTCTTCTAGTAGTTATTCTTTGGATGCAATATTTACATTCTTTGTTATTTCAATTATATTGTTTTAGAACTGCTCAGTGTAGTATTTATTGTTGTTAAATTTCATATCGTTTACTCAAAGTTATATATGTAATCACATTAGTGCCTTAGACTGTTTCTTTGAAGTAATCATTCACTGAGCGAGTAGGCTCACCCCTCTACTCAAACATTTTAGGGTTAACCACGTGGACTTGAAGATGGTCAGAGCATCAGTGTAGATCTTCCACAAGAGTTAAGTACAAGATTAGTTGAGTCAGTCAGTCCTTGTCACTCTAGGTCCTCAGTAAGAGATAAGAGAGAGAGTTGTAATTACGATGTGTAATATTATTCCTCTTTTGAAATTGTATGCTAATTAGTAGGTCTTATGTGCATAAGGTGTAAGAGACATCATGAATGTTTATACATGTATCTTTGCTATTAAAGTATGATTAGTAAAAGAAATGTTCAGATTCCCTTGTTAAAATGATTTATGTGGTTCAATGCGAAGAAACAAGAGTTTTAAAGAAAGAAAGAAAAAGTTAAGGGTGTTCTTTGTTTTGCATATAAATCCTATCTTATGCCCTAATCTCATGATTTGAGGAAATTGTGAGATCGGGGTGTAACAACAGTGGTCCGACCTAGTGTGGGGTCCCCCTCAGCCCTGTGTGGCGTTCGGGCCTTGGCCTTCCCTTGACCATTGGGTCCGCACCCCTGCATGGGTCTCGGGCTTCGGCCTTGTACTGTCGTTCCCTCTGGGCTTCCCTTGTGGTGGGGTTGGACTTCGTGCCTCCCCTGTGTGTTTTGCGTGGTGGTTTCTGTGGCGAGCCTCCCCCTCACTTCCGGTAAGGGGTCGAGGGTCTCTCTGGGTGTTTGCAGGCTTCCTTGTGGCGGGTTGGCCTTAGTGCCTCCCCTGATGCCCGGTGGTTTTCTCGATCGTGTGCGACTGAAGACATGTCTCCCCCCTCACGTTTGGTGAGGGGTCGAGGTCTAATCCTATGTGAGTCTGGGCCAGCCTCCTCTTGAGGCCTTTGTCGTGTTTGGACGTTTGGGTCTGCCCAGTCACGCTGGTGGCTGATGACAGGGCCCCCTCCACGCTCGGCGAGGGGTGCTGTTTCCGTCCTGTGTGTTCCCCATCTTACGACCGGTGGCTGGGCCACCCTTATGGCCTTTCACGCTCGTCGGATGGGTGCCTTGTGCACCCTCTAGTCACGGTTTTCTCCACCTCGTTGGTGGCTGGCTGGAGGGCCCCACTTTCTTTGTTGTATGGGTGCCTGGTCCGAGCTCGAGCCTTACGACCGGGGTGGGCCTCCTGTTGCTCTGGGCCTGTGTGTTTCCTCGCTGGGGTTTTGGGGGTTTTTTCCCCCGCACATCGTTGACCTTTCCCACCTCACCCCTTTCTTGTCTCACCTGCCCCTAGGTGCATGGTGGCCTTTGACGCTGGGGCCTGAGTGTTGTGTGGTCTGTCTATGCTTTTGTACCTTGCCTAGCTGGGTGGCTTAGGTGCGTCGAGTTATTGAGCTTGATGGCTTTGTACCACGCCGAGGTTGGGTGGGTAGGACTGGGTGATCCGTGTTGGACATGATGCCCTCCTTGGTTTTCGATGGAGTGGTTTCTTCGGAGGGGTTTCCACTCGTTCTTTGTCGTTTCTGCGATACCTGCTTCCTTTTGTAGGTACCTCAGCCCTTTGGGCCTCCCTCCAGGGGCAGTTTGTGGTGTTCGAAACTGTGGCCTTGGTACGACCATGGTGTGGCCTGGGTGGGACTAGTCACCCTGTTTGGGCCGAAGATCTCCTTACCTGCATGGTTTCTCTGCTCAGGTTTGTGGCACCTTGGCAGTTTGGGTAGGGGAGCGGTGGTCTGTGCTGGTGTGCACCTCCGGGTGCCCTTACCTTCGGGATAGTGGACCCCCACCTCCCCCCCCTCTTGGTCCCGTGACCTTGTGGTGGCTGACCTTTGACGTGTCGGTTGAAGACCTTGCTGCTGCTTGGTCCCCTCGTCCAAGTGGGTGCAGCTTGTCAGTTCCATCTTGTCGTGGCAACAAGTGGTGAAAATAGGATGCTCCCTTTCCCCATGTTTATTTAGATGACCCCAGCGTGGGTTCTACCTTTGTAAATTGACCCCTGCGTGGGCCTTTCTGTTCCTCGGTTTAGCTAGGGGTCTGTCCCTTTGGGGGGGGGCGATGATACTTTCCAAGTGTAAGGTTTGGCTTCTTATGTGGAGCCGTTGGGTACGGATGGGTCGTGGCTTTTGCCATACATCCCATGTCATGTAATCTTTGGAACCAGGGTTCCACCTTTTTGGTGGTCTTCTCATCTAATTACCCGTCTATCTAGTATAGACCATTCCGATGATTATCATCCCTTCTATTCATATGAGTGAATAGGTAATACTACCTTATTAAGGGTAACCCTCCATTTGTTCCATCATCATTCGACCCATATCACCATACCACAATGTCACCCAGAACCATTAGATGTTTAAAAGGTAAGACCATTGGTTGTTTACATAAGTAAACACCTTAGATAAACCACCTACAAAGTCCTTGATTTGTTCTCTAGAAAGAATCACCATTTAACCCTAGACATCCCTTGATTAACAACACAAAAAGTTCCATTGAGAGTAGGGTAAAACCCATAATCGAATGTTCATTTAAAATAAGCCATCCACTGTCAACAAGTAAGCTCCTTAAGTTGATCATATAAAGGAAACCATCTAAATCACATTATTAGGACCAACATATTACATTAGCCATAATTCCACTTTATTGGAGGAATAAACATTATATATTGACCATTGGGTCGAGTTCATATATTAAAACCATCAATTACAATATAGGTCCAACCATTGCATCAAGTTACCCAAGAAACCATTGGTCTAAGGCTTAATTGATGCTACAACTACAATGCTTAACTCACCACAGGTTTTGGAGAGCTGATCCACCATCATTAGTGACCATTAGGTCACCATAAGTTGTTAGATCAACATTGTATTCATTAATCAACATCAAATATCAAGCTAATGTCATCATTGATTGATAAAATCAATAGGGTACTTAATGGTTGATCATTAAACTTCTAATTAATCCAAAACCTGACCTAAGGGGTGACCATAGGTTGTCACCATCATCTGACACATTTGATCTCGACCATCAGTTGTCATGAAGACAACACCATAGGGTTGTTGCAATGGTACCATCATTGGGTCATGGGTTTATAGAAGAAATCAGCTTTAAACCCTAAAATTGACCATTGATTGATAGGTGCTTGGCACTATAGGTTGTCAAACCAACCTGATCCAAGTCATATTATACCTTAGGAATAACGTACACATGATCATAGGTTCATCTATAACTAAAATAAGATCATGGAATATTATAAAAATCGAAATTCAAGTCAAGCATAGATTTTTAGTGCATGGATCATCATTTTCAAGCAAGAACATGATCTAGAAAGCTTATGGTAAGCAATAAATGTGGAGTAAGTTATAAAACTTGCCTCTAATGAGAAGATGAAACCCCAAAAAGAAGAAATCTCGAGCACGTAGGGTACAAAATCCAAGAATAAGCTATGAACCCGTCCATCTAGCACCTTTCTTCATCAAATGAGCAAACCCTAAGCATAAAGATCCAGAAAGGTGGGTTTTTAGAGCTTTAGAAGAATTTCTACCATGGAACAATAAGGTTCCAACCTGGAGGAAGGTCTAAGGAAGGAGAAGAGCAAGAGAAACGGAGAAGGAAGGAAGAAAATAACTTGCCTTGGTTAAAATCCCTAGAAGATGACCTTAGAAACCCTAGGTAGGGCTAAATGGAGCTCTAGGAGACCTTCTTCTCCAAAAAGAGGTTGTATTCTACCTTAGAGAACTTGGTTCCACAGAAAAATAAAGTGGAGTCGTTGCTCCAGGTTAGAGGAAAGATAAATCAAGCAAAGTTTCGTACTTGGGCAAGGAAGAGGTAAATATAGCCCATGGATAAGGATGCACTACTACAGAAATAGCTTATAACGTCACCTTTTGAGGCGTCGGTTATTAATGAAAACCGACGCCTAAAACCTATAACGTCAGCTAATTACAGAGACTGACATCTATATTTGAAGACTGGCCAGACACGGGTATTGCTTTTTATTTAGCGTCGGATGCCTATAATGAACCGATGCCTAAAATAACCCGCCAAATCCAAATTTTCGAGCGAAAAAAATTACCCCCAAAGTTTTACATACAGCGTCAGTTTTTTGACTGAATAACTGATGCCTAATGATGAAAAAAATTACTTCTAAAGGTCGTCGGTTTTTGTGTAAAAACCGACGCTGATAAGGTTTCGCGCGCCGTCCCCGCGAAATTTTTTAGGGTTAAGATTGTCCAATGGACGTCAGTTTTTTCTGGCAACAGATGCTGATGGATGTTAGGTGTCAGTTTTTTAGATAATCGACGCCTAATGTTGACTTAATAGCACCCACGTGTGAGCCTGGATCTTCCCCTTTCTCTGTTTCATTGTCGATTCCGTCGGTTAGGGTCTCGCGATTCCGCCAGTTCCCCTCCCTTGCTCCTTGCGTGCCGCCGCCGCTCCCCTGCTCCTTGTGCGCCGCCACCACTGGTCCCTAGTTGCCGCTCCGGTCCTTGGTCGCCGCTGCTCCGGCCGCCGCTCTGGTCCCCTGGTCACCGCTCCCCTAGTTGCCGCCTGCTTGCCGCTCCGGCAACCGTCACCTACCTCCAACCCAACCTAGTCGCCGCCTGCTTCACTCCTGGTCTTGCCGGCAAGGGAACCCCTACAACATTTAAGCTCTTCACAGGTACAATCACCTACCTCCAACCCAACCTTGTTGTCTGCTTTTTGTTCCATTATTAAACTGTCTGCCCACGGCCTCTGTGTCAGTTATTGCATGCTAATTCCACCGACACTACTAACTCCTCCATCACCACCACTACTGCCATCCCTATTGCTTCTACTACTATCTCTTGAAAAAGAGCTCTCTCTTTATACACTCTCTTCTGCCCATGTTGCATCGATTGTTCTCCTCTCTCTTTGTGATTTTTTCCCTTCTCGCATGTCCTAATTGTCAAATGATGCTTGATGCTTGCAACATTTTTATATTTTGGTTGATGATAATCAATTCATAATGATAGATTAATGTGATTGATGATAAATTGATAATATAATATTTCAGTTTTAAGTATTTCAAATTATATGTTGGAGTTATACTTCCTAATTGGAAATGTGGAGAAATCCAGATAGGGTTTGTATGCTAAATTATCTTTAATGTGTATTTGACTATTTATGTAACCTATTTCATAGGTATGTAACTTAAATTAAATATGTATTTGATTATGTGTTTTGAACCTTGAAACATGTGTGTTAAAGATACATTGATGTCTAAAACTTAACTCACATGTGTGACTTTTATTATTTACTAACAAGCATGATTAAATGATGTTACACAAAACTTAAGATATGAATGATGAAACTAGGATTGTAGGTATAAGAATGACAACACATGTATTTGTTGGCCTAGAAACCCATCTAAGATTTACTCATTAGGAGTAAATCTTGTATAGTCCCCGGTTTGGGACTGTTCTTGAACACCTAATCTCACTTAGGATGTAAGTGTATAATGTGTATTGGATTTTCAAGAAAATTTCGCAGCATTTCCCCGTTTGTTCTCTAAGTACATATGTACTTAGAGAACAATGGGGAAATGTTGCCAAAATTTTCTTGAAAACCCAATACACATTATACACTTACTAGTGAGATTAGGTGTTCAAGAATGGGATAGGTGGTACACATTTATTATATATAAGAATGACAACACATGTATTTGTTGGCCTAGAAACCCGTCCAAGATTTACTCGTTAGGAGTAAATCTTAGACAGTCCCCGGTTTGGGACTGTTCTTGAACACCTAATCTCACTTAGGATGTTTTAACCATTAATTATATATAAGACCTTAAACCCTAAAGTTTTAACCATAAACCCTAATCTTTTAACCCTATACCCTAATCTTATTCTAATATATACTTGTTTTCTCTTTGATCATAGAATGGATAGATCATGGATGTCCATTCCAAATCGTTGCACCCCCGAGTTTATTTTTGGTCTTGACCAGTTTATTAGATTTGCTGAGGAACATAGGAAACAACCTGGAGATAGGTTATACTGTCCATGTAGGCATTGCGGTAACAACTTGAAAGTCAACACTGGTGACGAAATCAGAAGTCATGTCATGTGCAATGGGATTGTACAAGGCTATATAGAATGACACTGGCATGGAGAGATTTCAAACCTGAAATCAGTGGATGTCGATAGCAGTGCTTGTGTGGAAGAAGAAATTGCCTTCGACGACGTAGATGTGAACGAACCAATTCCAGTAGACATCATTGATGCGATGCTGGATAGTTGTGGGGTAGAGCACACCGATCCACCTCCCATGTTTAGAAACATTGTGCATGATGCTGAGATATTGTTATACACATGTTGTAAGTTTACAAAGCTTAGCGATGTGTTGAGATTGTATAAACTGAAAGCTAACAATTGATGGAGCAAAAAAAGCTTCACGTCATTGTTGTCTTTGTTGAAAGAAATTCTTCCTAAAGGAAACGAGCTGCCAATCTCAACATACCGGTTAAAGAAATTGTTGTGCCCAATGGGAATGGAGGCCAAGAAGATACATGCATGCCCGAATGATTGTGTATTATTTCAAAAGGAATATGTGGATTTGAAAGATTGTCCGAAATGTGGTGCGTCAAGGTATAAATTGATGACTTCGGGGGAGTCCAAAACTAGTTCTCCTGCCAAGGTGATGTGGTATCTACCTATAATACCACAGTTTCAACGCTTGTTTGCCAATCCTAAAGATGCAAAGAATTTGAGGTGGCATGCAAATGTTAAGAAAAATAATGATGGGATCCTACGATATGTTTCTGATTCCCCACAGTGGAAGAAGAATGATTTATTGTACCCTGAATTCGCTGAAGAAGATAGGAATCTAAGACTTGGTATTTATACAGATGGGATGAATCCGTACGGGACATTAAGTAGCCAACATAGCACTTGGCCAGTTATGCTTGTTATATACAATCTTCCTCCCTGGTTGTGTATGAAAAATAAGTACGTTATGATGTCGTCTTTGATATCAGGCCCTAAACAACCTGGAAATGATATCGACGTTTATCTTAAACCTATGATTGATGACTTGAAGAAGCTTTGAGGTGAAGGTGCGATGACCTATGATGCTTCACGAAGAGAGACATTTTGTTTGCACGGTATGCTGTTTTGCACTGTGAATGACTTTCCAGCGTATGGGAATTTGTCTGGATATAGTGTCAAAGGATCTAAAGTGTGTCCTATATGTGAAGAGAACACTGATTCAATACGACTAAAACACGGCGGCAAGACTGTATATCTTGGTCATCGAAGGTTTCTTCCGAAATTTCATCTGTATCATAGGTTGCGCAAAGCATTCAATGGACGGAATGAGGAACAGAGTGCACCTAAACCTATATCAGGGGAGGATGTTTATGAAAGAGTAAAAGACATCACCAATGAATTTGGTAAGAGATCACAATGTATGATGGCCACATAGAGTGACAAGTCTTTATTTAAGAAGAAGTCAATATTTTGGGATCTTCCTTATTGGAGTTCTTTGACAGTCAGGCATTGTATCGATGTCATGCACGTTGAGAAAAATGTATGTGATAGCATCATCGGTACTCTGTTGAATATACCAGGTAAGACTAAAGATGGGATAAAATCCAGAATGGACCTACGTGAAATGGGAATAAGGACAGAATTAATAAAAGTAGTTAGTAGCGATCGGAGAACATACTTACCTCCCGCTTGTTACACGTTGTCTAGAAAGGAGAAGAAAGCTTTTTGTGAATGCTTGGTAAATGTTAAGGTGCCACAGGGTTACTCATCCAACATCCGTACATTGGTATCAATGAAAGATCTGAAGTTGATAGGTCTTAAATCTCATGATTGTCACACTCTAATGCAACAAATATTGCCTGTGGCAATTCGATCTATATTGCCAAAGCATGTATGATTTGCAATCACCAGACTTTGTTTCTTTTTCAATAGTCTGTGCAGCAAAGTTATTGACCCTGATACTCTCGATAAATTGCAAAGAGAAGTGGTTGTTACCCTATGTCAGCTTGAGATGTATTTTCCTCCTTTGTTCTTTGATATCATGGTACATCTTGTTGTCCACTTGACTAGGGAAGTGAAAATGTTGGGACCAGTTTTCTTGCATTGGATGTATCCCTTTGAACGATGCATGAGCATTTTTAAAGGTGATGTTCGAAACAGTTATCGGCCCGAAGGGAGTATTATTGAGGGTTATGTGGCGAGGGAGGTTATGGATTTTTGCAATGACTTTCCGAGTGCTAATGACGCTTCTGTGAATGACAAGAATATTGAGGAGCATTTTGGCAAATGAATTTTGGGATCATGGGTGAAAGTAATCAGCCGTGATCAGTTGGAGCAAGGTCACTTGTATATTTTACACAACATCAACGAAGTGAGTGTTTATATCAAGGAACATACCAATTTCATCAAGAGACAATATCCTCGATCCAATTCAATGTGGCTTGCTAGAGAGCATAACAAGACATTTATTAAGTGGTTTGAAGATAAAGTCTTACATCAACTATCTCAAACACCAGATAATCTTACTGAAACCATCAAATGCCTCGCCTTTAAACCAAAATTGAATGTTATGTCTTATGAAGGGTTTGACATAAATGGATTCTCGTATTACACAAAGCGTCAAGATGATAAGAGTGTCATCCAAAACAGTGGGGTCACCCTTCAAGCGTCTTCATTGTTTTTTGTAAGTGCAAAGGATAAGAGTCCACGTGAAGCTAAAATGTCATATTACAGTGTCATTGAAGACATATGGGAGTTTGACTATGTAGATTTCAGAATTCCACTCTTTAAATGTAATTAGGTTGACAACAACAAAGGAGTTATAGTGGATGAATTGGGTTTCACGTTAGTAAACTTTGAAAATATTGGTGAGAAAGGTGAACCATTCATATTGGCATCACATGTGAAACAAGTAATTTATATCGATGATCCTGCAAATGATAAATGGTTGGTTGTTCTTCATGGTAAAAGACAGTTCATTGAAGATCCTATAGATGAAGAAGAGTACTATGATAAGTATGATGACTCCAGTCCATTCTCAGTTGGGTTGCCAACACCACCAAATATTGAAGCTGGGGATCACAACGACTTGTATGTTTGCGGGGATCACAATGAAGGATTGTTAATTGATAAAAGATCACAATATTAGATGCATGAATGTTTATATTTTTTATATGTTTTATTTTTCTGAATGTGAACTTTACAATGTAAACTTTACAATGTGAATGTAGACTTTACAATGTGAATTACTTTACAATGTGAATGTGAACTTTACAATGTGAATGTGAACTTTACAATGTGAATGTATACTTTACAATGTGAACTTTACAATTAGTGTTACTTTACAATGTGAAATTTATAATTTAAATGTGAACTTTCAGACGACTGAGCATTCCCATGATGACCGTGGTGATGATCACCGTGAGGGTGAGGACGTGCTTGCGCCGCCTAATAATGTAAGTTTTAAGAATATATCCCTGAGGTTTCTATCTATATGTTCATTTATAATTATATTATGTAAGTGTGTTTTTTATATCAAATTTTAGGTTGGTGATGTACTCCCTGAAGAAATTACAACACTTGATGAGCAACAAAAGAAAATTGAGAAAGTGAGGGGCATCACAATGATGAACAAGTTAATACAGCAAAGGGGCAATGGACCCTAATTGGTTGTGGATTTCGATCATGCAGGAAATCCATATGGAGTGAATCACAACTCATTTGTTTCATATATTGGGGTTCTTACTCGCAGCCATTGCAGTCTTATCCTAGAATCCTTGCATAAAGTTCCTAAGGGGAAGAAAGACCACATATGGAAGGAACTATGCGTGAGTTATTATTATTTGTAATTCTATTTGTGTAGATTACTAATTTTTAGGATACTAGTTAATAACAATTCTATTTAATTTGCAGAGCATATTTGATCTGGATGAAAAGTTGCATCGTAAATGTGTGATGCAACGCTGTGGGAGGGTCCTAAGGAACTATAGGACCAATCTCACCTGAGATTACATACGCGATGCTGATAAGAGGTTCTTGATTGATTTCCAATTCTAGACATTGATCACTATTTCACTAACTCTACACTAATAATTTTTTTTGTATTCTCTTTAAAAAATAAATTTAGGCAGAAGGAAGCCACAAAGCAATGGAACTACCTGGACCCCAAAGACTGGGAGGCGTTTGTTACCCAAAGATCAACAAATGAATTCAAGGTATTAAGCACCACTCCCAATTTAATTAATATATGTTTTTATGTATTCACCTATTCAAGATTAACCTTTAGGTATTAAGTAATGCTCAACGAGCAAGGCATGCACTGAATGTGCACGACCACACAATGGGTCCAAGAGGATATGCAGGAGTTCACCAAAGACTACTGCAGACTGAGTCTGCTCAGCCTACTGCTACTCAGGAGACTGTAGAGTCCTCTACTATTGCTCCTGCACCTCTGCTTCACCATGGTATGTGGATAGCTGGGAGGCAAAATAAGAAGGGAGACATATCGAAGCCCGCAACTGCTGAGGTGGCTGTAAAAATGGTAAAAATCAACTCTTACATCAATCGATCGATATTGATTATTGTTATGTTTAATTACTTACTAATTTTTGTTGAAGGTGATTAGTGGGAGCTGCACGAGCAGAGGAAGGAAGGCAAGTTCATCCCTCAGGGCACAAGGGATGAACTGATAGTTGCTCTGGGTAACCAAAGCATCCTGGACGTGTTAGGGGTGCAGGCACTGGTGTGGGCATCAAAGTGTTCTTTGGGCCATCCCAGCGCAAACCTGTCCCAAAAGTGAGACTTTCACAAGCTGAGGTAACCTATTCTCTTATTTTAGAATGTTATTGTGAAAGGGAATTCAATAATCAGAAGCTAGCATTTCTTTTATCCATGTATAGGTAGATTCATTAGTTAATAGGAAAGTCGAGGAAGTACTTGATCAAAGACTCCATGAAGCAATTAGCAAGTGGCAGGCGTCTCAGACTGCCACTCAGACAGTACCTGTGGTGAGCCACTCTTCTCTTACTGCTCGTACTGCAGAGGTTGGGAGTAATCCTATAGACCCACCACCTAGCACGTCCTCTGTAAGTATTTTTATGATATAATAGCTAGTCTGTTCAAGATGATATATTTGTGTATATATGCATATAACATTCTTTACATAAATTTGTAGGGGTTGAAGCCATGCCGACTAAAAAGTCAAGACTATATTGTTGCAGAGGCGTCTGCTTACCCACCCCTTAAAGGGTGCATGTTTCATGGGTATCCAATACTAGATGGTGTGGTACATGTGAGTCCAATACATGTACTCCCTGAATGGACAGATCTTGCACTGCCTCATGCACACCCAGATGCTGAAACACTTGGTGAGGCAGTAGGCGGAGTGATACTGTGGCCCGAAGCGGATGCCCTCTATACTGATATTGTATGATAAATTTCCATTACTTTAATTGTTAGTGTGTATATATGAGTCAATTGATCTGAAATTATATATACAGGTCAAAAAGACGAGACCCGCTACATCTCGGCCTCCACCTCCTCGACTACCAAGTTGGCTTCCAAGGGACCTACACGCCTCGATAGGTCCTAATTGTAGGGGTGTGGCGGTATGGATCGGCGAACATGATACAAATTGCCCTATATTGTTACTATTTCGGAGGATGCTGCATGTAAATTATATGATAACAATCTATTTATACAAGTTTAGCATACATATTAATGCATACATAATACAAGTTCTGCATACGTACGTATTAATGCAGGTCAATCATGCAAAAACAAGATATTTATACAAGATATTTTGGAGTTGTTTAGTTATGAATGGCTGAATACATCTATGATAGAGATGTGGATATGGTGAGATCTTATTTATACATCCATATACCTTATTTTATATATGGTGATCTGGTTTCTTATATATTAATGCATACATAATATATGTTTTGCAGCCACTTACACAAGATATGTACAGATTTTGGGTTTTCCCATGTGGGATTTTTGGTTCCATCTTTGATTAGTCTTGTAGATACAAACCCTTCTTCAGTTACTTCATACTGCTGTGATGCTTTTGAATATTTTGGTAAAAATAAGAAGACAATGATAATATAGCTCCATTCAATGTCAAGTAAGTTTACTTTGCTTATAATTTGGACTTAATAAAAGTACATTTTTATTGTGGATTTTGAGTTATTAATTTTTAACATTCTTACCTGTAGTGGTAGGCATTAGGAGTTACTAGTTATTGTCCCCAAGACATTCACTGTCTATTATCTAGATCCTACGGGGAATGAGTTGGATACATTATATGGACATTCAATCAAAAGGCCATTATTCTCGTGAGAAATATTTCATGTTTTTATATCTGTTAACATATGTTACTATATTACTATTTAATAATGCAATTTAATGGGTTACATTAACATATGTAGGGCTTTATAAGAGTACAAAAAAGCTGGAGGAAAGGTCCCCAGGAAAAAGGATCTGTCACTAATTTGTGAGAATGTGAAAGTAATTTCCTGACTCCAATGTATATATTATTTGTGTGAACTGTGCTTATTTGTATTTTTGAATATTTTGTATGTTTTAATTTATAGCGTGCTACACAAGACAACGGTTGGGCATGTGCCTACAATGTGATGCTATTTATGGACCTAATCATCAAACATGCCGTAATGAAAATCGATAAGATACAACATGTATTATACATAGTCTCATTAGATAATATGAAATATATCAATCTTATTATATATTATTAATTATATATATACGTAATTCTCTTTGTAGGTCTTTAAAACTGCTGACTTCAGCACATGTAGAAAGTGTTTCGATGTACATGCTCCTTATACGAGAGATGAATTAGATGTTGTAAGAGAGGAATGGGCAAAAGCCCTATAAAGAGTGAGAATTTTTAGATATAATTTTATTGACAATGATGACAATGATGAATAAAGAATAACTTTATTCTCATAATTATTTTTGTGTGAATGTGAATGAATTTTTATGAATTATCATATGTGTGTGAAGATGATCGATACATAAATGTTTCTACATGTGTCTGAATGTAGAAAAGAGATGAAATGAATAGAACTGCAGATTGCTACTGGTTTCTACATGTGTGTGATGAAAAAATAATACGAATTAAATGTGCTTATACATGTGTGTGAATCACATATATATAATATTGTCCATTTTGTTAATTTTGTAGGTTTGTGGCCTGTTGTTGGCCGATATCAATGGATGTCGTAAACCTGCAGTTCAGAACTGAACTGCAGGTTCTCATCCTGCTGACCAGCCATACAGCAGGCCTGCAAACTGACAAGAAAAATAAAATCAAAACATAGGCGTCGGTTATTTGAACAAAACCGACACCTAAGACATACAACGGCGGTTTTTGACCTAAAACCGACGTCTATGTGACCAGTTACCACGGCCGTGCTGGGAAGCACGACCGTGGTGGCATGCAGGGGATATGGTATCAGTTATTAGCACAAAACCGACGTCGGTTCAGATGATATGGCGTCAGTTATATTTAAAAACCGACGACCATAGGCCCTTTGCTAGCGTGTGGTGGAAGAAAGCATTTTGATGTCGGTTATTTGAACCAAACCGACACCTAAGACATACGACGGCAGTTTTTGACCTAAAACCGATGTCTATGTGACCAGGTACCACGACCGTGCTGGGAAGCACGACCGTTGTGGCAGGCAGGGGATATGATGATATGGCGTCAGGTATATTTAAAAACTGACGCCCATAGGCCCTTTTCTAGCGCATTTTTCAGTGGCGGGAAGCATTTTGATGTCGGTTCTTTTAAAAACTGACGTCTATAACAATTCTATAGTGTCAGTTTTACTAAACAACCGACACCTATAGTCCTTTTGCTGGCGTGTTTTTAGTGGCGGGAAGCGTTTTGGCGTCGATTGGGAACCGACGCCGAAGGGGTCCACCTTTAGCGGCGCCCACTTGGGTGTCGCTTGGAAACTGACACTAAAAGCCCTTAATTAACCGACGCTAAAGTCCTGTTCTGTAGTAGTGATGGGAGTAAGCATGAGGTGTAAAAGTAGCTTCCCCATGTGTCTATGGCCTTAAACTGTTGAGAATATACAAGCACACACACACGAAGCTCCCCCACTGTCCTTATAGATCTGCTTAGCTTTCTTTTGTCAAATTTCCCAGCCAATTACATAATTCATTAGTTGATAGCTACTAAAGGTAGCTCATCCGTGAAGGGGTAAACCCTAAAATACCATTAGAGAAAACACCTTCAAACCAAGGATTAAATAGGTGCCCCATGGCTCAACAAGCTCAAGAATGATGAGAGAATATCCAAGGAACATAATGCAAGTGATAAATTGCAAACAAAACCTCTCAATTGGGTAAATTGTAGAAAAGTCCAAAATGTGCATAAAATTGCGTAACTTGCTCAAATAGTGTCCAAATTGGACCAAATTTAAAACTTAAGCTTGTATTATGATTTAAAGCACATCTCAAGGTTATATTAGGGTTATAAGAATTCAATTATGATAATTAAGCTTATTCAACTCATTAAGCAAGTTCAGGGGCCTTACAGGAATAACTTGGTTGCCCTATGCAAATATGATTAGATTTATTAGATGTATATATTTTATTTTTACTTTGATATACCAGCTTTGATGGTGAGTAACAATTGTAAATGAAACATCATATAACTTTATAATAATTTTGTTTCTGCTTCTTATTCATTGTCTTGCTCTGTAATAAAATAATACCATTTAAAAAATAATAAAACTCCTCCTATCCTACATATTTGGAATAAGATGGTTTTACATCTCAATCTAGTGAAGAGTGGATCCCCTCTTGGGTTTCACTCTTTACATATACATTGTCATGGAGCAAGTACAATGATGTCCTCCCCCAGCGGAGGTGTGATTCTCTCCTCTCGTCGAAAAGCAGTCCTTGAATACATCCTCCGAGCATAATCATATGATGCCTATGTCTCTATGGAAACCACGTGGATGAACTGGAACTCCTCGTCATGACGCTTGAGCTAGAGGGAAGGAGAAACCTCTCGATTGGTAACGTGTTAGCATCACGACCATTCTTCCTCTCTCTCTCTCTCCCTCTCGGGGACAATGATGGCTAGGGTTCACATATAAGAGTGTGTGTCTGTGATCTGACCATCACGCCCCTTTAAATAGGAGAAGCAAGGAAGCATGATTTTCAAAACCTTGGGAAATGAAAAGGTGACGACTTTGCTTAAAGCGGGCCGCTGTGGACAACCAAACAAGCACTTAGAATATTTTAGAATCATGTCATTATTTTATTAATCAATTAATCAAATTGATTGATTAACCAATTGATTAGTTAATCACATTAATTGATTATCTGAATCTTAGTCACCTGATTGGAGACTCCAACCAATCAAGATTAAGACTCATCATATGATTTGATAATTTTAGGTCCAATCAATTGGCTTAAACCTTTTAGCCATTTGTCTTGGTTTTGTTCTAACATTGTTCTCGTTGATTACAAAAACATTTCAGTAATTAATATAACTTGGACCATTTCCAATCATGTCCATAATTATACTCATATTCTAGTGTATCCTATGTGTGTGACCCTATAAGCTCCACATTACATTGATAGTGATGTCCATAATCAAACCACGACTTCACAAGCAATGATTTGTATCTTGCAAGACTTGATTGCCACTGAAATAATTGGAGAAGTTGAAGAACAACTTTAACCTAGTATCATGACTAGCATTATAGTTATTTTCATCACTTTGTCACTGATATCCAGATTGAATATGAGACATACAAATGTCATCCTCTTAAATTTCAATCTCTATTTCTTGATCTAGAGTAGACTATTTGAGATATGTGACCTCAATATTATATATCGACTGACATGAGTATCACCATGCATTTCATAGTCTCACTCATCAAGTGACCATGATATCACTCTAATAGAAGGGATAAATTCCATCTAACGCCACTAACAATAATTCACATGTGTCACAACACACCTAAGTACTACTTGTATAACAACCCTTGTTCAAGATCACGTCGAGTAGTGTTAAAGCACATTGAATGGCATGTGATCATTATAAAGACTTTTAGTCTAAGGACCACAATCACCACTATCACATCGAGATGTGATTCTAAACACCATTTATGTCTTCCATGTATCACATTCAAAGTGGGTCTGTCCAGTACACTTGTCCATAACAAATACCTATGTGTTTGATTTAATATCTAATATCACGACTAATGAGATGTACTCATTAATCAACACACATACTAGCCTTGATGTATTATTGTTGTCTTAATATCCACAATAATATCTGACTAGGGACGAAGACAAGAATGAATATAATTAACATACACATGATCTTATGTTTCAGTCCTCAACCTAAATTCACGTCATTAAGTCATACATTGTTAGGATATTATTATTATAATCAAAATTGCCTTTATTAATAATCATATCAATTACAAGATGTGCCATTACAATCATTGGCTCTCAAGACATATCACCAACATCACATACCACAAAAGAAGATGGAATCATGCCCTGTCAATCTGATATCTTGACATGAAAAGAGATATATTTTTTTGCCGTGGCATGCTAGATTAAAGTTTATCTGCTCGACACACTTCTTGATAAATCTGTCAAACTAGGTAAAAATCAGCGAGCACCCGTTGGTCGACTAGTTCAAGTTCATTTTAGAGTATAAAATTTATACCCCTCTTAAAATTGCCCAAATCATACCCACCTATTTAGTAAGTGAATTTCACGGGTGATCCGAGGACACCCATAGATGACCAAATTTAAATAAAGTTATATACAACATACATATATTACACTCATATAGTAATAGATAGCTTGCCAATTAGTACACATTATTATTTTATAAGTGTACTTTTTTATTCTGGTGTTGTGTAGTATACAATGACGAGCACTTAAACCACTATGAGTGTAATTAAAAAAACAATATTTTCACATTGTGATATTTTATTTATAGCACGATATTTCTCTAATCTTATATCAAAATACAAGATCTCCCAGTTTCTCTTTTCGTATAATCTGTCTAAATAAGTTGACAACTGATTTTTTGTATTTGGCGTTAATTATAATAGTTGGCTGTGTCCTGGATATTATATTTGACTTCAAGAAAACAGTATTGTACTATTTTCATTATTAATTATTGACATTAAAAGGAGCAACTAACAACTCATTTTTATTTGGACATCTTTTATACAGTCACTTGCGGGTTGATTGACATACGAGTTTAGGTGTAGGCTTGGCAATGGGTCGGGTTTCTCAGACCCGACCTGACCCGGCTGTCTTTGGGTCCGAACCCGACTCGGCCCGAAAAAGATTGGATTTTAAGACCCGAAAATACCGACCCATTTTTGGCCTGACCTTAAAAGTTGGACCCAACCCTACCCGTAATACCCGAATTTTATTTTCGGCCCTGTGTTTACCCGGCCCACTTTTGGCCGAACCAAAAAGTTGGACCCGACACCAGAATATCGTTCTTTTGCTAATGGACTAGCAAACAAGTTTATTCGTATAGAAATTTAACGCAACAACCAGTATAAAATAAATTTAACACAGTAGCAAACGATTTAGAACTTGCATTTCATATCAATTTTGTAAACCTCTGTTTCAGAATCTCTATTTATTATTTCACCGCTGTGGGTCAAGCAATAAATTTAACATAAAAGCCAATGATACATACTCAGAACCTCAGTTTCATGTAAACATCCATTATTAAGCAATAAGAATTCATTTCGCCACACATTTAGCAACGCATCCTCCTTCAGTACAAAATAAAGTGATACAAATTCTGAACTATAATTGGTCATATCCACAATCAAGATGCTATTTAGGTGTATTTAGGGTCGGGTCGGGTAGGATAGGGTCGGATCGAGTTGCAGTATTTTTGCTAGCCCTATTTAGGTGCATTTCACACCACACGTTTAAAAACGTGCAATTTTGATCCGAATATGTGAGATTTAAATCCGCAACGATCTAATCTAAAACCAATCCAACTATCTATTTGAGAGGTATACTTCTTGCTGATTTGATAAAGCATATTGTGTCGCTGAGCTAGAATGATATGGGCGTCACAAGAAAAACACTGCTCAATCCAGACCCGAAAAACACTTCGAATGTGAACTATTGACTAATTTGTACGAGTGTCGCCGACTTTTTTTTTTCCTTCCCTTCTCTTCTGTGTCGCTGACTGTGATTCTCAACATTGCGAGGGTGTATTTGGAGGTGGATCCGGAAACAAGTAACCCTGGCAGAGACTTTTTTTTTTCCTTCTCTTCTCTTCTCTCTGTTTTCCCCAACAGTAGCTAAAGATGATTCCTTCTTCCCAGCAGCAGCCGCAGCCGCGGGATCGAGCACCCGATCACAGGCTGCCAACCCCTTCTCCATCCCTAATTCCACCACCCGATGCGGCCGCTGGCGCTGTGTTCCTAAACGCCCAAGAACCCGTCTCTGATAACTCTGACCAAGGTAACGACTCCCAGACGGAGAGTGCGAGTTCGCGGGAGACCTGGCCAATCGAGGCTGATCAGGATGCCACAAAGTCAGCAGCAATATCAGCGGGAAAGGAAAAATCCCACCCGACTAGGGCAGAATACTCCGCTGAGCAGCACAATCCGCACCAGCAAGTCGCCAGCCGGGTCTCCGTTGTGGACCGGCTATCCTTGCGTGAAGTGGCTGAAGAAAGAGTTGAGGTGATCGCAGGTAGGATGTCAGTCATGCCTGTTGAGGCCTTGGAAGGTCTAAAAAACGAGCTTCGGACTATTCTTGAAGCTACAGGGGGTTCCCGTCACAGGGAGGAGTTTTTGCATCTACAAAAGCTTGTCCAGGGTAGAGCGGACCTTAATCCCACTGCCCTCTTGACGGCTCACCGTGTGCAGATGGAAATCTTTGTTGCAATCAATACGGGCATCCAAGCGTACCTTCATCCCAACTTCGGCGTGCCCCAGAACCTGCTCATAGAGATCTTCCTTTACAAGCGGTGCAGAAACATAGCCTGTGCGGCTTCTCTCCCTGGCGATGAGTGTGGATGTGACATTTGCTCTACCAGGAAAGGCTTCTGTTGCCTGTGTATGTGTGTGACGTGCAACAAGTTTGATTATGAGGTGAATACATGCCGCTGGATTGGCTGTGATTTCTGCTCGCATTGGACTCACACAGACTGTGCCATTCGGGTTGGTATGATTGGGATGGGGGCATCATCAAAGAGCAGTGCTCCTTCATCATCTTCTCAGATGCTTTTTAGATGCCAAGCTTGCCACAGAACATCTGAGCTGCTAAGTTGGGTTAAGGACGCGTTTCAGCATTGTGCCCCTTCATGGGACAGAGAGGCGTTGGCTCGAGAACTTGATTTTGTCAGTAGGATCTTTCGTGGGAGTGAGGATCCTAGGGGTAGAAAGCTATTCCAAAAATGCAATGATCTAATTGAGAAGTTAAAGAATGGATCCTCTGAAACT
This sequence comes from Alisma plantago-aquatica, assembly GCA_963693085.1. Taxonomy (NCBI): domain Eukaryota; kingdom Viridiplantae; phylum Streptophyta; class Magnoliopsida; order Alismatales; family Alismataceae; genus Alisma; species Alisma plantago-aquatica. The sequence continues at coordinate 870,568,009 of OY856409.1, forward strand.
TTTGCTCGTAGAGAGCTACAGATACTTTTCCAAGGTATGTATGTATACTGATATTCAATAGATATACTGCAATTTGCTTGGTTTTGGCTATCTGAGGCTGTTTGTTGCTATTTGTTATCTTATTCTAATCATTTGTTTCTCCTTCTGACTTCTGTGGTCTCTATTAAGCCCTCAACTGGGAGTTTGGGAGTAATATATTTTGAATAACTTTTCCGAATCCCATGCTGCATGATCTGCCTTTGTTAAAAACTACAACCAAAAACTCTCAAGGCTAAACTCAGGAAGCTTCTTTTTGAGAATAAGAATCTGGACTTAACATTTTGATGCTTGACCATCTCAAAGTTGGGTGATGGCTTAGTTATGTCCTTACGGCATGATAGATGGGGCAGAAGCAAGTAGTAGAGAGATACATGCCCCATGGAGGATTCACCACATCTATACAGATTTTCTCTCAAAAGGGAGGCTGTAGATGCGGATTCACCACATCTATACAGATTTTCTCTCAAAAGGGAGGCTGTAGATGCGGATTCTATTCAGGACGATATATTAATGTTGTCTTTGTCTGATTGAGTGGTGATGATTATGAAATCCTCACTCGACTCTTAGTCAAAGTACACATATAATGGACCCATAGAGAGGGATAAAATAAGGCTCTGACATATCTCTGCAGCAAAGGTGATAAACTGCTATAGACATGGGGACTTCGTCCCTTTTGATAAGGCTATTTGGTGCGCTATATTCATCACTCTAGATTCAATGTATCTTTTGAGGATGTTTGCTAGAAATTATATCAACTAAAATGTTTCTTTTCTAGAGACTTTATTAAGGAAATGAATCCCTTGTTCTGGAATAATGGGGCTGTAAGAACTATATAGATTGCTTCAATTAACTATATAGATTGCTTCAATTAAGAGTTTATTAGAAAACCTAATGATTTAAAAAATGAAATGAATAAATTATCTATAAACGGGAGCATATAAATAATCAAATAGATTTCATTCATCAAGTCTGCCTTATCATGGGGCTTGCAAAGCCTATATATAAGCACACAAATTGAGGCAACTTGGGCAATAGCCAATTCGGGACTAAACTACATGGCTCAACAAAAGCCCATTAATAAACAACTCAAGATTAAGAAGTAAAAACAAGACTAGCCGACAAGCCTAGTCAATATCCATACGACAAAGTCTAAATGCGTAGGCACGTAGTGATCTTTGTCCTGTATCAGTTCCTCAGCCTCTTGGCGGCAAAAGATTCGACCCTTTCAATGAGCATGGCGGTACCGCTCTAGGAGATCTGCATCCAAATGACAAGACTCGTCCTCAATGATACATGTTACATCAGGGAGAGGATAATCACGCCATAAGAGGAGGAAGATGTGAAGAGTGTCAGGATCGGTAAGAATTGTTTGATCATCCAAGACAATCTCAATGTGGTATAAAGGTGTTGGAGGTAGTCATGGAAGAACATCTGCAACAGGTGTAGGCGGAGACAAATTGGCATGAGTTGTAGATAATCCTGCTAGAGGTATATGGGTATGCGTTTTCCATATTGAATATTGCATTGATGCCGATATATACAGGTAGGTCAAATACATAAGCATTAGGGATTAGGTCCGTTTCTATGAATGAGTAACCTTAATGCTCTCAATGTAGTTTCTTGAAGGACACACAAACCATTACGTAATTGCTTACTTTGATTCCATAAATGTGTAATTGATATCTACATGAAATTATAATTTCATTAGATAAACAAGTCTGTGTGGAGTCTCGATACGTAAATCAAGCATGTTTTTGGAAAAAATCTGCATTGTAGGAAGGACAAGCATCATGAGGTGAAGGAAGAAGGGTGACATGTCATGAACAATCTCAAAAGGCTGTTCCATGTGGAGCTATTCACTGAGCTATTGTAGTTTTAGAGAAACTGGGAATTGTTTATTGAATGAATAAACCAGTGTACTGCTTATAAACTGCAAATCCGACCAGAAAGGACTGTTTCTCGAACAAAGTGACAGTCAACCTCAATATGTTTCGTCCGCTCATGAAAGGTCGGGTTGCTCGCAATAAAAATGGAGGCTTTGTTGTCACAAAACATCGATATAGGGCTGAAATAGGATATATCAAACTCTTGGAGGAGACTTTGGACCCACAAAAGTTCGCATGCAGTATGAGCCATAACTCGGTATTCTGCCTCTGCACTAGATCTGGCGACAACAGTCTGCTTTTTGCTTTGCCAGGTAACAAGATTTCCGCCCACAAATGTACAATATCCCGATGTTGACTTACGGTCAGAACGACTTCCTGCATAGTCAGAGTCTAAGAAACCAGATAGATTGCAGTGGCCATGCTTCTTATACAACAACCATTTTCCTGGAGAGCTTTTAAGATACCGCAAAATGTGACATATAGCATCCCAGACACTGTCGGGGTTTATCAAGATACCTGCTGATGAATCCGACGGCAACAGTGAGGTCAGCTCTTGTGACTGTCAGATAAATAAGCTTGCCTACCAGCCTTCTGAACTGGTGATGATCAACATAGGGAGGAGAATTTTCATCGTCCCAATCCATAATTTGGGTCAAGGGGCTGGTTTGCAGCCTAACATACTAGTTTCCTGCAAGAGATAAGTACATATTTTCTTTGAGAGAGCCACAACCATGCAAATGATTTGGAAACCTCAATGCCCAAGAAATACCTCAACTTTCCGAGATCTTTAGTGACAAAATGTTTTTCTAAGTAGGTTTTCGTTGCTTATATACCCACGGTATCAGTGCCAGATAAAATAATATCGTCAACATAAACAATAAGAATGACAAGTCCAACCACTCTTTTGCGGATAAAGACTGAATGATCAGAGTGAGGGCGACGGAAACCAAAAGTGACTAAGATCTGACTGAGCTTGTCGAACCAAGCACGTGGGCTCTGTTTGAGACCGTAGATGGCCTTTTTCAGTTTCCAGACTTGAAAGGCAGACTCCCCTTGAGCAACAAAATTGGGTGGTTGTTCCATGTATACTTCCTCCTGTAGATCTCCATAGAGAAACACATTTTTAACATCTAACTGAAAGAGAGACCAGTCTTTATTAATAACAACAGAAATCAGAGTTCGAACAGAATTTAATCGTGCAACAGGAGAGAAGATCTCAAAATAGTCAACACCATATGTCTGCGTGTAGCCTTTTGCAACAAGTCGAGCTTTCAGGCGTTCAATAGTACCATCAGGTTGATACTTAATGGTGAAGACCTAGCGGCAGCCAACAATACGGCATAAAGAAGGGCGATCTACAAGTTCCCATGTCTTGCGATCACAGAGCACCTGCATTTCTTGATTCATTGCCTGTTTCCATGCAGGAATAACTAGAGCCTCTACAACAGTCTTTGGAATAGTGACAGCAGAAATCACAGAAGTAAAGCATGCAAAACTGTTATGCAGATTGGCATAAGTACAATAATGACTGATAGGATGTTTAGTACAGGAGCGAACACATTTGCGCAGGCTAATAGGAAGGTGCAAGTCAGAAGTTACCTCAGTGTTTATTTGATCATCCGCAGACGGAGGAATGGTTGGGGAGGGGCCATGGAAGGAGCGCTTGTCTTCGGCCGACGTTTGTACACTTACAACATACGATCTTTAGGCTGGTTAGAAGAAGGCAAGTCCTCAACAATATCTGGTAGAGGCGTGGGTGCCAACATATCATTGGATAGTGTTGCTCCATCATCAGAAAAATAGGGCATATGCTAAAAAAAGATCACATCCGCACTGACAAACCATTGTTTTGAGTACCGGATCAAAGCAACGGTAACCTTTTTGGGTTCTAGAATAACCCAAAAAGATGCATTTAGTGGAGCGAGGATCAAGTTTCGTCATTCCTGAGCATAAATTTTAACAAAGTAAGTACACGCAAAAATGCGAGGAGAGACAGAGAACAAAGGTGCATCAGGAAACAAAATGGAGTAAGGTATACGATTCCGTAAAACAGAAGATGGCATACGGTTTATAAGATAGCATGCTGTAGAAACTGCCTTAGGCCAAAAACGGTGAGGAACTTTATAATGAATAAGAAGAGTGCGAGCAACCTCTAATAAGTGGCGATATATCCGTTCAGCAATACCATTCTGCTACGGAGTATAAGGACAAGTGGTTTGATGGATAGTGCCACGATCAGGACAAAAAGTTGTGACATACTTCTGCATCAATTCTAGAGCATTATCGGTGCGGAAAATTTTAATGGATTTATTGAACTGGGTCTGTATTTTAGAAAAGAAAATACGGATATTGTCCAAAACAGTGCCACGATCTTTGAGCAAAAATAGCCAAGTAGTACGGGAATAATCATCAATAAAAGTCAGAAAATATTTAACACCAGATTGACTCAGAACAGAGCTTGGACCCCAGATGTCCACATGAACAATATCAAAAGTTGCCTTAGAACCAAGTTCCTTTTTAGCGGGAAAAACAGACCGCATTTGTTTTCCCAAAACACAAGATGCACAAGAAAAATTGTTTTCAGATAATACAGGAAATAAATGCTTCAATTTTGTAGCAGACGGATGACCCAGCCGGAAGTGCCACTGAAGTCCTGTGACTGATGTAGACAGAAGAGCAGAAGCTGCAGGCGGTCCATCCAAATAGTATAGTGCATTTGGTCCTTCATGACCTGAACCAATCCTTGTCTTCATACAGAGATCCTTCAAAACACAACCAGAGGAATCAAATTTAATGTAGCACTGAAGCTGTTTTACAGTTTTACTGACAGATAATAAATTAACAGGAAATTGTGGTATGTATAAAACAGATTGGAGATTTAGCTTGCGAGATAGAGGAACGGTGCCAATGTCATGAACATGAGTCTTAGAGCCATTTGCAACAGTGACATGGAATATTAGAGGTTTTATTCAGAGCAGAAAATAATTGGATGTCACCAGCCATACAGACAGACGCACCAGAATCAATGCACCATTTATTGTTACCAGCAGAAGGAGAAGCAAGCATGGCGGAGGAACCAACAACAGATGTCGAAGGTAGCTGAGTCAAGTGCGCATGAAAAAACTTCTCAAACTCTGAGCGAAGCCATTCAGTAGTTGGCGGAGCAGCCGGTTGGTCGGATGCAGCATCAGTGGCAGTTTCTGTAGAGGCCTGGTTAGCCCAGGCTGGCTTGCCGTGTTTGATCCAACACCTATCTTCATTATGATTATCACGACCACACTAGTTGCAGAAGCGCAAACCAGTAGCTTGACCTCGTCCAGGAGCAGTAGAGGAGCCTCGTCCACCAGTGGGAGGTAGACATCCACCACGACCGTGGCCTTGACCGCGGCCACGTCTAGAGTCAGTAATATGAGCAACTAGAGCAGGATACTTAATAACAAGATTGGAGGTCACAGACGGTAGTCTTTGAACTCGCTTGAGGACGTCTCGAAGAGTAGGCAGAGGGTCACTTGACAGAATCTGATCGACCACACCGGAGAAGGAAGCAGGAAGGACAGCTAGAAATTGAACCAGTTGTAGTTCATTGCGCTGCTTTTGGGCTTCTTTTATGTCAGATGTCAAAGGATGGTAGATTTCATACTCATTCCAGAGAGCAGAGCACTGGTTGTAGAAGTCCTCGATGGAAGCATCAGAAGAAAACTCCTTCTTGGCCAGGTTTTTGAAAATTTAAAAACATGTTTAGGATTTTGCTAATGGGAGTAGACATGGGAAAGCTGGTCCTACATCGCCTTAGCATCATGAAGGCATAACAAGGACTGACTGATCCGTGGCTCGGTGCTATTAAGAAGCCATGACATAACGCCAGAGTCGTCTTTGGACCATTGTGCATAAGTTTGCTTGCTTTTTTCATCAGCAGTAGCAGCAGGGGCAGCAGGAGGATCAGTAGTAAGATGTGAGTACCGACCTTGGGCCTTGACATAGAGGACGAAGGATGCCAACCACAAATGGTAATTAGAGCCATCGAGCTTGACGGTGGTCACACACAGAGAGTGAGGAGGCTCAACCGAGGCCATGATGAGCAGAGGTAGGGCAGTAGTGAAGAGGCGGCGCAACAACAACATGCAGTGGATAAAGAACCTGCTATGGGCAGTAGCAGCAGCAGGGATCTGACGCATCAGATCAGAAGAGACCCGTGTCGGGCAGATAGACTGATAAAACAACCTACGTCGTCATGAGGAAGATCAATATCCCATCATGAGGCACAGGCAGAAAAACAACCAGAGAGATAGGAAACTCTCAACGTGGGATGGCTATGGCTGTCCGCAAGGTTGCACGTACGAAAAAAAGGCAGGAGGAAGCACAAGAGGAGGGCAGTAGTGCGGTGGTGGAGGGAGGAGGGATGGTGGTGGGTGGAGGGAGGAGGAGGGGCGGCGGCTGGTGGAGGGAAGAGGAGGGGCGGTGACTGGTGTGGAAGGAGGGGGCGGCGACGGGTGGAGGTAGGTTGGAGGAGGAGGCGGGCGGGGGGGGGGGGGGGGCTGAAGGCTTAGGGCATAGGGGCAAGGTCGGAAAGAAAAACTCGGGAAACCAGACCTGCTCTTGATACCATATAGAGAAACTGGGAATTGCTTATTGAATGAATAAACCAGTGTACAATACAATCTCTTATATAACAGAAGGGAATAGAGACAAACAGAGATGAGCAATATGGGACTCAACTACTGAAGTAAAAACATAAGCGAGGCACATGCTCTGCACCAGACACTCAACAAAACATAACATAACACAACATATCTCTATAGTAGTAAAATTCGACTTTAGGTAAATGGAAGTCCCAAATGGCTAAACAATCACCCCATAAACAATTTAGAGACTATCCAGACTAAACATATTAGAATGTGATTGGCAACCTCAGTTTGTCCATGTGTCTGAGGGGATCAGATGAAGAAAATTTAAGCTGGGTGCCATAAATTTCTAAAGTGTCTTCCGAAAATAGCTATTTAATTTCACATTGTAGTCTAAGATAATGATGGATGGAAGACATTTAGTTTGACAACCTCGTTGAAAAAGAGATAGGCAACACAAGAGGTGTTAGAATTCTAGGTATAATGTATGAAGGGAAAGATCTTCAAGAATTGACCGACAACAATCGTAACGACCCCAATTATCGTTACTTTCACTCTATGAAAAATCTTGCCTTGAAACACCTCTGCATACAGACAATGAGCATTTCTCAGAAGTTTAAGGTAATTGTGCCATTAGCAGTCGCATAAATCAGAATTAGTCGTGTACATAACAATCATTTCACATTTATCAAACGTTTGCATAAGGCATTCGTCATATGAAATAACCTATATATTGTTCAAAGGGAAAGAAGGAATATATACATGATCTTCAACAACCTACTACACCATTGAGGAAAGGGAAAGCGGCTATAAGCCAACTACATAACTAAAATAAAGATCTAGATACTAGATGCTAATTCCTCCATGGTACTTGATTAAATGCATTCAAATACATTTGCTTCATTTAATGGTCCCTTACACCGAAGAATTACATGGTTACATGGGTCGCACAAGGTGTTGGTACACGAGGCATAGTGTATACTATTATATGGTTCTTATATCATGAGTAGTTTTAGAGGAATAAATTTAAATGCTAGAGAGTCTATTTACTTAAGTTGTTAGTCTATTTGCTTAAGTTGTTTTAGTCAATCTGTAATATGAGCCTAAGTGTGTCTTGGCCCATTAGGGTTTGTCTTGTGTCTATATCAAGGTTGTCAGACTCGAACCGGTCAGCGAACCAGTGAGGCCTCTGGTTTGCGGTTCACTAGTTCAACCAGTGGTCTGACCGGTTCAATCGGTGATGTCACTAATAGTTTAAAAATATATAAATGTCTTTGATACTCATAGAAAATATCCCTGCAAAAATTATGAAACATGAATAATAGCACAACTTCTCACAATAACTTGATAAACAAATCAAATAACAAATATTATTCTATTTGTGGACATTTATATACCAACATTTATATAGTACTCCATATTATTAACAAAAAATAGCAGCAACAATACATTTACTTACTGTTAGAGAGTCCGTTTATTAGTTATTTATATTGTCCTTGTAATATGAGCCTCACTGTGTCTTGGCACATTAGGGCTTAGTTAAGTCTGTATGCTTCCCTGTTCTCCTATTTATAGGAGCAGGGTTTCTCCTATCTAATACAAGGATTAGCCGTCATTTCTTATTTGACATGGTATCGGAGCAGCCGTCCTAGGGACCAAAACCCTACGTGAGAGAGAGCAAGAAAAGTAGAAGCGCCCCCCTTGCGGGCGGCCGCCGCCCGCCGCCCTTGGCGGTGCTTGCTGCCCGCAGGGAATTCCCATCATTCCAAATCAGTTCGGTCCTCTTCGAGCTTCTGCAATTGTCTTCCACATCAAAGTCACAGGGGAAACCCGAGGAGAGCCATCAATCCCTCCAAGGAAGTTTTCTTGAGGTCTACAATCATGTGGAACAACAACAACTTGGAGTTTATCATTCGCCGCTACAGTGTCGTACTGTAGCACGACAGCCATTGTAATGGCTGCTGCTCCCACACCAGTTTATATTAGGTCATGCCCTTCTGGGATGACCTTTCCCTTGGTTGTAGCTGCCATATGGTGCTTGCGATTAGCTGCTATGTCCCTCTTTCTTCTTCAAATCAGCAAGAGTATGGGCTGCTGTTAACAGCCTCTTATTGCAGCAGATTACGGCTTCAACAAACAAGGTGCAGAGGATTGTTTCCCCCCTTAAATCTGATCAAAAGGGGGCGCCCCGGACCCTGCTACGTTGCCTAAGAAGGTCAAGGGCAAAGGCACTCCAAAGAGGGAGCATTGGTAATTCTTCCCAGCCGTTGTCACCGGCGGAGTACTGTAGCACGGCCCTTTTCTGTTCTACAGTTGCTGTCCAAAGGCAATGTATTTGTTCAGATCATTTTCTACCTTGATTTATGTTATCGGTTGCCTCCTCCACCTATTTGCCTATAGAAATTTTTTGCCTCTACCATTGTTTTTTACTGTCCACGCCAACCACTCCTTTACTCTTTCCGTGCTTGGCGTGAGGGGGAGAATAGAGGAGAAAGAGTAGAGGGAAGAGATGAGATGGAGGAGAGTTGAAGAAAAAAAAGAGAAGAATTATGTTATGCTGATTCATGCCACATTAACTGCTGATATATGGATTTTTCTACTGCTATTTAGTGCTTTCTGTTGCTATTATTGTTCAATCATCATCTACCTCGACTGCTGCTATGAATTTGCATACTTGGACGTCATCTTTTGCTACTTGTGCTATGATTAGCACACTTTACCTGCTGCTTTGTGCTTTTGCACTTTCTGCTGTCCGTGCTTTATTTGCACGTTGACTTTCTACTATGTGGACCAACACTCTCTGAATTTATGACGTCTGCTACTGTGATGGATGCTTTATGAAGAGGGAAGATGATGAAGACATTTGTTGCTGACTTAACATGGAGCTTCGTCTACTGGAGTTATGTATTTACTTGCTACTCTGCGATACTGGCCTTCTATCTGCCTACGTCGTCGACTCTCTACTGCTGTGCGCCAGCACTCTCTGGCATGTCTGTGCCTTGTTTGCATGTCGACTCTCTACTACTGTGTACCAGCACTATCTGGCTCGTCCGTACTTTATTTCGCACGTTGACCCGTCCGTACTTTATTTGTACGTTGACCTCTACTGCCTGTGATCCAGCACTCTCTGGACTTTGCTGCCTGTGACCCAACACTCTCTGGCTACTACGACGACGACGTTGATGAAGACCTTGGTGCCTATCAACTATTATATCTTTTGCTCCAGATGATTGTGTTGCTTCTTATTTCTGCTCCAGATGATCGAGAAGCTTCTGTGACCTGCTTGTCTACTTGCTTGGAGTATCTACTTGAGGGGGAGTGTATGAGTATTTGTGTGCTTTATTGTAATATTGAGGGGGAACAATTTCTTGTATGGGCTTGGTTTATCCTTTTATTTCTGTCTATTTGTTTTCTAGTTTGACTCTCTATCTACAAGCTGATTTGGGATTCTCCCAACTTTAGTTTGAGGGGGAGTGTTAGAGAGTCCGTTTATTAGTTATTTATATTGCCCTTGTAATATGAGCCTCACTGTGTCTTGGCACATTAGGGTTTAGTTAAGTCTGTATGCTTCCCTGTTCTCCTATTTATAGGAGCAGGGTTTCTCCTATCTAATACAACGATTTGCTTTCTTTTATTATTTGACACTTGCTAAGCGAGAGAATTGGCCGGTTGGGCTAAAACCAGACCGGTTAGCCGGTTCACCGGTTTGATGCCGGTCAGACTTCATTTCCGGCTTTGGGAGGGGACCGACCCGATAGAGTGTCTGGTTCTCGGTTCAACCGGTTCAATCGGCCGGTCTGATTCGGTTCTGATAACCATGGTCCGTATGCTTCCCCCTTAACCTATTTATAGGAAAGGGGGTCTCCCTCCTATCAATAAGAAAACCACTACACGCAAGGGGTTTTCCCCATCATATCAACTATTCCACATTAACGAACGATAACTTTAACAAGAGAAAAACTTCCTTTTTAATATTTACAAAAAAAAACTTCCTTTTTAATATAATAGAAATGACTAGCATTACTCAAGTGGATCAGTATGAAAAATAACTATGGCCCCAACTTGTTATCGTGTACTCTTGGAAACTCTCTTTACATTGAGTGCTCTAGGGAGATGTGCTAATCAACAACAATTCATCCTTTGTATGGGGGGCGATCAACCTCTCTATGAGTACAATTCATTTAATCATATATGTTCTCAAGTGGTAAGACATTAAAAACCACATAGTCATATTACATGCATTATTCGCAAATAAGGAGAACATACATATATATCATGAAATCAACCAACAAAAACTAGTTATATAATTATCAGACCACAATCCTAAATTATATAGGAGTCTTGATGAATAAGTCTAAATGATCTTATGATTCATCCTGAAATTACAATTGAAGGGTAGATGTGTCATTATACACTTAACATGTCCAATTTAGGGTTTTGGGCCAAAATTTGGTTAATCTTTCTACACTTAAATCTTGATCAAGGTGTATTGTTGTCTAGAGTGTCATGTCAACTAACAGTGTTATAATTCTAGAGATTTGTCAATTATCTAATTTATCCACAATTTTTTTAATAATAGAACAGGGCTAAATCTAAGGTTTCATCAGGTTTCATCATATATGTGATTCCTCCTGTCATGTGGTTTCCTGATCATGAGTACATAAACCTTTTTTTTTCACGTATTCCTAATTGAATATGGTTATAAATCACATTCCTTGAAATTCAACGGATTTTCATTCCCAATAAGGGAAACTAATGGTATAGAAAATCTGGCTAAATTTGTTACTAATATTATATATTTTGTTTTGTTCTGATTTTTCTACCAATTCAGATAATTTTCCTAAGTTCAGTTTTTTTAGGATTTTAGAAAGATAATTAGAACTATAGTACATGAAATCGACTTCCTTTCGACTTCGCTAGGTATGGATGTGAAAGTTTTTGGAAACTTTAAGGATGTTGTGAGGAACTTTAGACTCAAACTTTGATGTCCTTTTTGCAAAATGGCAAAATTATATTAAATACTTTTAAACATGCTATAAGATTCTATCTTGTATGAGTTTGTTAACTTCTTTACTTCTATATTATGTCTTGTTATTTTTTTCTCTTTAGTTTTATCCCATATTTGTTAATTATGTTTTTCCTTATCTCTCTTGTCATATAAAAAAGAGCGTATTGTAATTATCCAAGACATCAATAGTGATGACCAACTTTACATGGTATCAGACATTCTTGATCCCCCTTAACCTTAATCCTCCCCCCCAACCCTGCGTCGCCATCCATCCTACCACCCGTTGCCTCACCACCCTATGCTGCCTTCTACTGCCCCTCTTGCCCACCTTTCCTCGGCCCGCCCCCACTGTTGCTACTACTCATCCACCACCTCGCCTCCCTCCTCTCTCACCCCTCCCTCCTTTCTCACCCCTCCTCACCCTCTTTCCCTCACCTGTAGGCCCATCCACCCGCTGCCTACCCCTCCCTGCTCCCACCACGAAACCAACCCAACTCAAGCCACATCCCTCCCTAGATCTTACCTTCTTGGCACCATTCCTTCCCGTCGCCTAATCCCCCCTCTTCCTGCCCTTCTATATGCCCTCCTCTATTTTTCCTTCTAGCCGCCACCACCAGTCTGCCACCACCCTACCCTTCCATCTCCTCCTCTATAGCCTCTACCACTGCCATCGTTTGACGTCCATCCTCAACCTGCCTCCTTTCAAAAACCCACCTCTCATCTCCGATCTTCTCGTGTTTTTTTAGGGGCTTGTTCCCCATACTGCTTGTGGGACTCAATGCACTGATGCTATGGTGATGTAGGTTCTTTTTTTACTGCTACTCCCACGCGTTGGGCCTTGGTGGTATCTTTGCTGCTGCATGCGTACTAAACTTCATGTTGCTGCCCGTGCTATGCGTGGCCATCCACATACTTCTTTATGACTTTCTCTGATTATCCTCATGGCATCAACGGTTCCCTTCAGCACGATATGTATGCGTCACAACTGTCAAGTTGGATGGTTATAACTATCAAACCTGGTCTGCCTCCTTAAAGTTATACGTCAAAGCCCACAAACGTTACTCACACCTCACTACTATTGCTCTGCCTGCATCTACTGCCATTGCTGATGATAAAGCTAAGTAGGCTTATGATCTATGGGTTAGAGAAGACTTCAACGTCATGACTTGGATGATGAATAGTGCTAAAGTGAAAATCAGCCAGTCTCTTCTTTGTCTCCGGATTGCCAAAGCAGTTTAGAAACAACTCTTACATGTCTATTCTTACCAGCAAAATCCTAAGGAGTCTGAGATCTTCAAAAACCTCCCTAAGAAGGAACCCTCCTCTGATGTTTCTGTCGAGGACTACTACAACCAATGCTACGCACTTTGGGATGAGTTTGAGGTTTATCATCCTCTCTTTACTTATAACACATGAGTTTATGGTCAACACAATGAACTTCATTTGGTTCAATTTCTTGCTAGTCTGCCGGCTTCCTTCTCTAGTGTAGTTACTCAAATCTTATTTAGTGATTCCTTGCCTACTCTGTGTGATGTTCTCAAGCGGGTCCAACACCTACCGTCTGTCTTCTCTCTGCCTTCCTAGGGGACTCCGGCCATGGTCATGGTCGTGGACGCTCTTCTAGAGTTCCTAGACAAGGTTTGCCTCCCTCTAGCCTTGGTCGTGGACAATTTCCTCTTGGTCAGAGATAATGTAACTTTTGTGGTTACACTAAACACATTGAATTGTTGCTATTGGGCCAAACATGGAGAACCGACATGGGCGAATCAGGTTACTACAAAAATGCTGACACTACTTTATCGGCCCCATCTAGTCAACCCCTTGCTGAGTGGATTTACTCCGAGTTTGAGAAGCTTCTTCAAGCTTGTCTTCCTCTTCCGACTACTGATGTGCATTCCAAAGGAGGTTCTGCTTTCCTTGCTTCCTCTGCTTCATATAGTAAAAATAAACTATTTATTGATTATGGAGCTTGCTCTCATATATTTGGAATTTTGCCTTATTTGCTGATCTCACGAGAACTACGACTGTTCTGCCGGTCATCCTGGCTGATGGTTTAAAACTCCAGTACACGCCATTGGGAATATTTGCACACCTACGAATTTACGTTTGCAATCTACACTCTATGTTCCTAAATTCCTTTTGAATCTTCTGTCTGTTAGCAGAACTGTTAAGAGCCTTCAATTGTCTATAACTTTTATCCCTGAGGGTTTTGTTTCAAAATCTCCACACAAGAATGAGGATTGGTTCGGGCCATGAGGGACCTGATGGACTTTATTATCTATGTACACCGAACATTGCGTCTACTGCTCTGCTTTCTTCTTCTTTGACTCTCTACAAAAACACTATTGTCTTGCCCACCCTTATGTTGCAAAGCTGAAGTGTTTGTTTCCTACTATCGGATATTGTAGCTCATTGTGAAACTTGTCAGCTTGGCAAACAATCTCGTGCAGTTTATTCTAATAAAAAGACAATTGGTTCAAAATGTTTGTTTGATGTAGTGCATGCTAATATCTGGGGTTCCTATTCAATTACAACCATTTCAATATTTTGCTATTTTATGACATTATAGATGATTTCTCTAGAGCTACATGGAGATTTTTTGCTCAAGGACTGGGCTGATAATCTGGATACTGTTATTGCCTTTTTTGCTAAAATTAGAACTCAGCTTGATAAGCCTATGCACTAGAATTCATGCAAAAGTCCATTAGCGAGTATTGGAAAAAATGGGATCAAACCTCATGCTCCTATACCCCACAACAAAATGGTGTTGCAGAAAGGAAGAATCGTCATTTTTTGGAACTAGCACGTACTCCCCTTCATTACAACTTTCCCAAGAGTCTTTGGCATGTGGCGGTTGTTGGTGATATGTCCTGAGAGCCAATCATATGATGATTGTAATGGCACTGCTTGTAATTGATTTGTTTATTGATAAAGGTATTTCAGTTTCTTATGTTTGTTTCGATATGAGATAATGAATAAATATAATAAGTCCTAGAATGTACGACTCAATGACATGTGATTTCAGGTTGAAGACCTGAATATGAGATCATGTGCATATTTAGAGTATTCATTTTTGTTTGTGTCCATGGTTCAAATATTATTGTGGAAATTAGGACAAAAATAATACATTAAGATCAGTATGTGTGTTGATTGATGACTACGTCTCATTAGTCATGATATTGAATATCAAATCAAAGACATAGGTACTTGTTATGAACAAGTGTTCTAGAGACTGAACTAACCTACTTTGATTGTGATACATGGAAGCCAATAATGGCACTCAGAATCACAACTCAATGTGACAATAGTGATTGTGGTCCTTAGACCTGAAGTCACTACATTGATCACATGTTGTTCAGTGTGCTTTAACACTGCTCAACGTGACCTTGAATAAGGGTTGCTATACTAGTAGTGCTTAGGTGCATTGTGACACATGTGGGTTACTGTGAGATATGTGCATGGAATTTGTCCCCATTGGAGTGATATCCTGGCCACTTGATGTGTGAGACTGAAATGCATGACCCTGCTCATGTGAGTCAATATATGATATTGAGCTCATGTATATCTCAAATATTTTATTCTAGCTCAAGAAACAAAGACCGAAGATTAAGAGGATGACGTTTCCATGCCTTAAATTCAATCTGGATATCACTGACAAAAGCATTATACGATCCTGTGTTTCAAAAAAGGCCGCACGGGCCGCATATACTTTGCCGCTTATAAGGCCGATTAGTCAACAATTTTTAGATGGACATTTGTTATCTCGGCCAAAACTAGATTATAATTTTATTGATAACATTCTCTTGATGTACTATTTTGTTATATGTTTTGTATACGAGACACATGCTTCTTTAATGTTTGTTACTTTAGACCTCTAGGACATGTAGGCATTTTTTGTTTGATTTGGTTAGTATTGATTGTTGTGTACTCGTGACAAACCCATTTTGTGCGTGCTTCATTGGAGTTTATGTTGATATGATTCTAAATGCATTCGAAATGGTGTTTTACTTTTCATCTAAACTTTATATTTGAATCTATCTCAAATTTTAGGGTCTAAATATGTAATGTACAAATTAAATTTGCAATTGTGTGATTACTTTATATTATACTAATTAATTATTTAAAAAATTCAAAACCGCATATACTTCCGCATATACTCCCGCATACCGCATATACTCTACAAGGTGACCTCTCCGCACGCATAACACATACTGACTTTTAAAACTATGATACAATCATCGATACATTGGTCACGATACTAGGTTAAAGTTGTTCTCCAACTTCTCCAATTACTTGGGTAGCAATGAAGTCTTGTTAAATACTAATCATTGCATGTGAAGTTATAATTTGATTATAAACATCGCTACCCATGTAATTTGGAGTCTATAGGGTCACACACATAGGATGCACTAGACTAGGAATATAAATATGGACATAATTGGAAATGTTCCAAGTTATATTGATTACTAAAATGTTTAGGTAATCAACTAGAATAATATTAGAATATAGTCCAAGATAATTGGTTAAAAGGTTTAAGCCGATTGATTGGATTTAAATTATGACTTATATTGTAAGTCGACCAGCTAATCCCGAACGACCGATCAGAGTTTACTTAGTTAATCAATTAATGTGATTAATTGATTAATTAATTAATGACGTGATTTCGGAATATTCTAAGTTTATGTTTGGTTGTCTACAAGCGGCCCGCTTTAAAGCTACAACCTTTCTTTTCCCAGGGTTTTGAAAATCTTGCTTCCTTTTCTCTCCTTTTTAAAGGGGCATGACGACTGGATCACATATACACGCTCTTGTATGTGGATCCTAGCCGTCATCGTCCCTGAGAGAGAGAGAGAAGGAGAATGACCGCAGCGTTAGCCGCCAGCTCAGGCAGCGCGACAAAGAGTTCTGATCCATCCGCATAGACTACGTAGAGACGCAGACGCTGTACAATTGCATTCGGAGGACGTTGATGAGGACTGTCCGTGTACGCAAGGAGCGACGCACACCATCACGTGAGGATGTTGTTGGACTTACTCTATGACAATGTATACCTAGCGCACCCTCTTTCCGAATACATTGTTGTCGATGCGCTCTTGTACGTGGATCCTAGCCGTCATCGTCCCCGAGAGAGAGAGAGAGAAGGAGAACGACCGCAACGCTAGCCGCCAGCTCAGGCAACACGACAAAGAGTTCTGGTCCATCCGCGTGGACTACGTACAGACGCAGGCGCTGTGTGATTGCGCTCAGAGGACGTTGATGAGGACCATCCTTGTACGCGAGGAGCGACACACACCATCGCGTGAGGACGTTGTTGGATTTGCTCTACGACAATGTACACCTCACGCACCCTCTTTCCGAATACATTGTTGTCGACGAGATCTGCTTGTAAGATATATGGAGATTTTTTTTTGTGTTTCAACTGCATTTGTTGCCTCCACGATTCCTAATAACGATCTTTATTACTTGTTATTAATCAACAAGATGCCCTTGCATGTGTTGCAAAATCAAGTACCTTACAGAAGCATGTACCCAGATGCACCACTCTTTTCCGTTCCCCTTAGAATTTTTGGCAGTTGTTAAGAATTTTCACCCTAGACTGATAAAATTTCATCCACCGTCTACCAAATGCATCTTCTTAGGGTATTCTAGGGCTAAAAAAGGGTACATTCATCTACCAAGCAATGATTTATGAGTCCATACGTGGTTTTCTTTGAGCACATGTTGTTCTATTCTAAAAAAGGCTCTTCTCTATCTACTGATTTGTTGAATGATACTCTGTTATCGTATCTGTTGAGGCAGAACTACATGAGAATACTACTATCCCTGTTCGACCTCTCAAGGTGTATCAACGATGCCTTAGAGCTGTAGTTCCCTCCATGGTCCCTCCCTCGCCCAATCATCAATCTTTGTCAACCGATCCTGTTACCTCCCAGGTAACCTCTAATTTGGACCTTCCGATAGGCTTGAAGATAGCTGTTTGTTCTAGTGCTTTACGTCTTATAAGCAATTTCTGCAATATTGTTAACCTAAGCACATTCTTTGCCTATTTTACCTACGTTCTATCTGCTATTCTGTTCCTAATACTGTTGCCCAAGCACTGCAACATCTGGCACGGTGCCAGGCCATGGAGGCTAAGATGAGCGCATTTTTTGATCAACATACGTGGGAGCTAGTTGATTTTTCCTTTTGATTGCTCTCCTATGGGATGCCGATGGATCTTTATTGTTAAGTACCAGCCTGATGGCACTGTTCAACGATTGAAAGCTCGCCTTGTTGCTAGAGGATAAACTCAAAACTTATGGAGTGGATTAAATTTGAAACCTTCTCTCTAGTTGCTCATCTTAATTCAGTTTGGGTGTTAGTTTCGTTGCTGTTAATCTTGACTGGCCCTTATTTCAACTGGATGTGAAGAATACATTCTTATATGGAGATTTGAAATGAGGAAGTGTATATGGAGCAACCTCCTGGATTATTTCTCAGGGGGAGTGTTCTAAAGTTTGTAGACTTTGTAAGGTAAGGCAATGTATGGTCTAAAACAAAGTCCACTAGCATAGTTTGATAGAACGGAGTCAACGTCTTGTCAAATTTAGCTTCAAACGCTCTCATTTTGATCATTCAATGTTCATTAAGAAGACTGATTATGAACTTGTAATTTTGATAGTGTATGTTGATGATATTATTCTGTCTGGTAGTGATTAAGAAGGCATACAAGCTACTAAGGAGTATTTGGAAAAACATGTTATTATCAAAGATAGGGAAACTTCAATATTTTGTGGGTATTGATGCACATTGTTCTTCTCGAAAGGATGTTCTTGATCTCTTGAAGGAATGACATGTTGGAAACTAAACCTACCAATACTCCTCTTGATCCCAATACAAATTGGGATGATGACTCTTCTCCTCCATATCCTGACAACAAAAAATATAGAAGACTGGTTTGTAAGCTGATCTACTTAACTATTACTAGAGCTCATATTTTATCTACAGTAGGACTTGTTAGTAGGTACTTGGACAAACTTCGACAATGTCATTGGGATGCTGCATGTCATGATCTCAAGTATCTATAAAACTCTCCTAGGAAAGGTCTACTATATAGTATATAGGTTACATGGGCATTGCTAACTTATTGGTTACTCTGATTCTGACTATGCTGGTAGCAAAATTGACCCGAAATGTACCTCTAATTACTACACATTTGTGGATGGAAATCTAGTTACATTGCATAGTAAAAAAAGAGTTTGTTGTTGCCCGGTCGAGTGTTGAAGTTGAGTATACAACTATGGCTCATACTACATGTGAATTGATATGGGTCCATGGATTTCTGAAGAAATTCAACATTTGTGATCCTTAGTCCTATGTGCCGTGATAATATAGCTTCTATCTTCATTGCTAGCAATCCCGCCTTCCATGAGCGCATCAAACACATTGAGGTTGATTGTCACTTTGTTAGAGAAGCTATTATGTCTGGGGATATTTCTATTCCTTAAATCTGGACTAATGATCAAATTGCTGACATCTTCACCAAGCCTCTTTCCAAAGACCAGATTTGCTACAATGGTGGACAAGCTGGGCGTGCGAGATCTCTATGCTCGAACTTGAGGGCAAGGAATTAAATGTCGATATCGACGCCTTATCGACGACGTGGAAATAGATATTTACAAGTATACCGACAGAAATATTGACAGATGCAATCCTGGACTTATCGACGCCTAAATGAACGAATTAAATCATGAAATTTACAGGCGTGGTCTCAACACCTAGATGCAACGTTTTATGCAATAAAATTCTATATTGGGTATGTTAGGGGGGGGTCCATCATGTGGGAGGTAGGGAACCTATCCTGTTTTCTGCAGATTTCAATGAAGGATTTCGATGACAAAATATTGGAATTAAGATTTGAAATTTTACTAGCACAATCCATAAACATAAATACACACACTTATGCAATAATATCCAATTTACAACACATAAATAGCATAGTAACTTACTAACTCATATCAGTTGTATGTCGAGTTACACACTGATTCTCCATACAATATTGAGTTGATATGGTTGACATATTGCTCCCATGACATGTACATTATGTAAGGTTGGTGGTATCAAGTTACGTGTTGCTCATACACGTCATGTACAATACTATATAAGTGTATACTACTCGTTCGTATTATGTAATTAAACACGATATGTTTTAGAATTTTACAGTACTATGTCTCCATATGCATCATATCAGATTCTAAAAGAAAATATACACCAGGGCTTTCTATTGCTCTTCTTCAATGTGTGACTTTGACAATTAACTTCATGACTATCAAGGAAGTTAGGCACTATCACTGTTGTGACACCTTTTCTCTGTTGTTGTTTGTAGCACAGGATCTTGATATGCAATAAGTGAGTTTCTCCATGTATTATGCACAATAGCGGGATAAGTATAAAAGCCATTATTACCATGCCCACCATATGCATGTCATGGGGATGCGATAATTTAAAAGTCTAGTTACCATGTCAACCATGTCCATCTTGTGGGATATATGTAGCAAGTGCCATGTATAATCAAATATAAGACTAGAAAGTTACAAAATCTATGTTTTTTTTACAATATTTGTTTGTTGTGTTGCGAACTAGTACATTTTCTTCCTTTGTATGATAAAAATACTAGTTAGAAGAACATATGTATACTTATTAGCTTACTACTAAAAGTGATAGCAAATTATACTTATATTTCGTGGATTATTTAGGTATATACAGCGGACGCACGGGTCTCCCGGGTTTACCATCCCTGCTATCTGGGCCTCCGCCTAGGGGGGTGGGTTTCCCCCGACAAACTAAAAAAAAGATTATTTAGGTATATTACTATGATTATTATGTAGATTATGAGAAAGTGTTGTAGTTCTACAAACACATACAATTAGGAAGATATAAAAAAGCAGATGGCGAGATCTTTGCCAATTTAAGGCATTTTGGGACGAATTTACATTTTAATTGAGATAGATGACGTGTAAATGAGAGAAATGGTAGAAAACATAAAGGAACACCTTAGATTAGACTTATCTGAGCCCTAGTTGTCGAGATCCCTTTGCTCTACCATTTCCTCCTCTCAAACAATAGAAACAGACTTAAGCACGCAAAAATCGGTATATTTGTTGGTATACCAGTAAATTTCGTCGATATTTGGCGATATTTGGCGGTATTTGGCGGTATCATAGTCACAAATTCGGTATTCGGCAATCATTCGGCGAGGCTGAAAAATTTGGCATTCGGGAATTATGCGGAAAATTCGGATAAAAATCGGTAAAAATTCGGTCAACTATTCGGAAAATATTCGGAAAAAAATCGGATATATATATTGTATAACACATCATACACATTTTGATCCAATGACAACGTCCCAATAACCAAGTCAAATATTCGTAGTATTCGGGAATATTTCGGGTTCAGTGCGTAGTTCGCGAATTATTCGTAGTATTCGCGAATTATTCGTAGTATTGGGGAATATTTCGGGTTCAGTGCGTAATTCGGCCGTTACATACGCCGGCTGAAAAATTCGCGTATAATACGCGAATTTTTGACTATGGGCGGTATATCATCGGTTTACCGATATTTGCAATCCCAATGACAGGTTTGTGTGAACCGATGACCGCTGTTGTCGATATCGGTATACCGACGGTATCGTCGATATCTCTTTCCATGCTTGAGGGGGAGTGTTAACTTATTTACTTTATACTGTGTCTTGTTATTTTTCTCAATAATTTTATCCCATAACTATTAATTTAGTTTTTCCTCACTTCTCTTGTCCTATATAGAGGGTATTGTAATTATCCAAAACACATCAGTAGTGATTACCAATTTTACAATTTCATAGCACAAAATCACTAATACATGACTCCCCACTCTCTAATAGGTAGACTCGTAAACCCTGGTTCATGTAGTTCACGAGTTACAAACTAAACATATAAGATACAAACAATTGGAAGTGTTACTGGAATTCAAATCCTATAAAATGCAACATCACTTTACTACACATCTAAGTCCTCAATGCTCGTCACCCCCGATTTGTTCCTGATATAGTCATTTCTCAAGTAATCTTTTCTTGTGTTCCCACACATCCATCTCAGGATTCGCATTTCAGCTACATTCATCGTTGAGACCTTGTTTCTTCAATGCCCAACATTTACTCTCATATAGCATTGTTGGCAGCATAGCTGTTGTGTAAAACACTATTTAATCTGAGAGGGATCTTCCAGTCCCATAATACTCCAGTTGCACCCCATTTCAACCATTTTGCAACGGTCCTATGACAAACATCATCTTGAGCATCCTCATTTGTTTGAATAATAGAACCCAAGTAATGAAATTGATTACATTTTGGTACATCCACTCCGTCCTACTTGCCCCCTCCATTCGTAATTCTAGTTTGGTTGAAATTGCAACACATATACTCAGTTTTGCTCTTACTAATCATCAATCCATTGTATTCCAACACATTTCTCCGAAGTTCAACTCTATCATTCTCATCTAACTGAAATAAGAAATAAATTATTTAATTGAGAACCTACAGACAATAACCCAACTATTACATAATTGCAAATCAAACCCTTAGACTGAAACTAGTAAAATACAACTAATCAAAGAAGAACATGTCACACTCTAATTGAGAAACAAAAACCCTAGCTAGGCTCTAGATGAGCAACCTCTGTCCTCTCCTACATGAACTCCCCGGACATGGCCTTTGACGAGTGGGGGTGTAGTTGTAGTACTCCGTGCCATTTTGACATAGGTGGGATGGGGTTCTACCTGAAGCCTAGAATGTCCACAATTGTCTCTAATACAAGGTCGACGGAGTTTCCGTTGTCGATTACGAAGATGGCATCTGTCTTGCACACTTGACCTTAGACGATAAGAGAGTTGTGCACGTAGTGGAGCTTCGCGGGACTGACTCTGTAGAAGAAGTGGTGCTGTAAACATGGTGTGTTGAGGTGGTTTCTCCTCATCCTTCTCATAGTCGCTGCACTCGTTTGGACATTCTTGTATTCTTTGTCGTCTTCCGCAGGACTTGGGCATTGGGTAGAGTGATGCACAAACCCCTTGCAATAGAAGCAATAAATCTAGATGGATGATGTTGTTGCAGAAGTTGTCAACATGGCTATGGCGGGGTCAGTGGATGAGGCTAATGTTCAAGACCGTCACCAAGAGATAGAGTCTTTTGTGCGTCACTTCTACTCATGTTATGCTACATGAATCATGCCATCTATGGATTAAATTTGTGAAGTAGCCAATGCTGCAATCATACATGAATGGAGCCCACAACAATACATGGTGATCTTGGTGGTAGTATCCCATGTGACGTATGACTTGTAGATCAAGCTTAGAACATGCGGGTGTGTTCGTCCACCTAATGCGATCCATGTTGCAAGTTGGACAACTTGCTGCTCAACTCTTGTATGTAATTGACAAGGACGAATAAGGATTCCATGTCAACTTTCAGTTATGTCCAAGTGTTGATGCATAGAACTGTGTGCAAGTGCTTCCAGTAAGTAAAAGGGGTATCACAAAGCATGACTTCACATAGGATCTTGTAATTCTCTACATTTAAGTGCCAGTCAAATGATGATTCAATGTAGTGGGCCCAATTGTGGAATATGTCGGGGTCACCGATGCCATGGAATTCTGGAACATTGATCTAATATAGACAATCCTATTAGGAATGTGCTTTCTCAGGCAGTGGACATCCTAGTTCTGGTCACTCTTGCATGTGTTTAAAGGCTGCCCAAATTTCTTGTTGCATGCCTTGAATCAAGGTCTTTAAGTAGTCATTCTACTCCTTGTGGTCTTCATTGCACCATTTGAGCTGTGTGATTTTTGTGTTAATCCTCATTGCACATCACGATGTGCGTTGGTGAAGTTTTTTCGCTGCCGAGGAAATGTGATTAGACAACCCCTTGATTTGCGGATCAAACGAACTCAACTTTGTTCGACAATGGTGGTGATCGCTTTTGCCATTGCGATCGGATAAACTTTGGGGAACAAGTCTCCTATTGCTACGCTACGGTAGTAGCAATGCATAAGGGAAGGAACTGCGTCTGTCAATCGCCATCCTTGGAGAAGGCGGGGCTTGGGGTTGGTTAAGGGATGTTGGCGCCACCCTAGGCTGTTGCAGCCTCGCTGGCAGAACTCTTTTACCTATGCGTCGACATGCAAGGGGATGACAAGGCGTCACCTTATTGTTGCATGTGAAGGGGGAGAGGCCGGAAATCCCCCTTAGGTATTCCTCCGGCGGCCCCATTGGCACTCTGCCTGTTGCTGTTGCGGTCGGCTAACTAGTTGGCTGACGGGACAACAATTGGTATGAATGCCTCCTCACCTATTGTGACGATCAACGAGTTGGCTAGCTGTTGTCGTGAAGGTGGCAGGTCAGGGACCCGGAGGGCAGCCGTCAAATTTCCGTGGGGGCATATGAAGGGGAAGCTCCCAGTCGGACTGGCTCCCCAAATGACGACAACACAATCCAATGATGCTGTTGCTATGATGATCGATCTGGTTGGTGGGGCAGGGTGGTGAGGCTGATGTCCACTTGCCTCACATAGGAGTAAGGGATGGTATAGTAGGGCGAGGATGAGATGGTGGCATAGAAACACAGAGGAGAAAGGGGAAGGGAGAGATGAAAAATGAATAGGGAGTGGTGAAGGCGACCTGCTGTTCACAATAAATGATAATTTTCTTGACTTTGAGTGGATGAGATAAACTCTAACCTGGGTTTTGGGATTAGTTAATGGTGGAGGGTAGATGGTTTGGGCCAGACCTATGATTTTGGCCATGTCTCGGTGGGTTTTGGGATCTAGACCTAGGGTTTGGATCTCAAACCCTGATACAAACTAATGCAAATTCAATTTGCAAAATTTAAATTCATAATGCTATGTCAATCGCCGAAGACCCCGAGCCTGGGTTTATATAGATAACCTGGGAAGCCCAAATTGGCTGATTTCTTCTAATGGCCCAAATTAAATAAGAAATGAATTATTTAATTGAGAATTATTGAGCAAGTAAGATAATTACAAGTAAAACCCTCAGACTGAAACTAATAAAAGAGGAGCACAAATAAAAGTCAAACACCACACACTCTAATCAAGAGGCAACAAATCCTACATGCGAAGGATGAGCAACCTGCCTTGCATCACTTGGCCCCTACCACATCCTCCCCCTCTAGCAGGTTTAAAAAAGACGCACGTGCCTCAGTGTAATTATAAGAGCTCATAGGCTGAATAGTTGATTCAAATGCTTCTTCTTGTATTCTTGCATAAGCCTCCTCAAGACTAATTGTTTGTTTGTGGCAAGAATAATGCTGCTAGTCGGAGCAAATTTAGGGCGCAAACCTGACAAACTTGGCTGTGGTCAGACCTTCTTAATCCCGAGCGTGCTCTTTATACAGCATGTGTTGATAGAATTAGTTGTTGAGCAATGGGTTGGAAAGAATCAAACTAATCAGAAAGATTTTTCTCCCCTTGAGTTGCAGAGAACAGTTTATTCGCAGTATAGATGCCAAGACCTCTACCTTCGAGACTGTGATGCTTCTTGGCTGCTTCTAAGATAATCTGTGTCATGTATATAGCATAAGTTTGGTAGAAATCTGGGTTCTGTACTATTCTAGAGCTTACTCCTAATTTAACTATCATGTTTGTGCTAGTCAGGATAATCTGTTTTCTTCCTATCCGGAGGTCCTGAGTCCACAAACTTGACTTTATCTTGCAATTTTATGGCGTGGATCACATTCATTCATGAGAAAGTTTGACCCATTAAGCTTAAGTGATGTAACGGCTCTTGGTCATAATAGACTACAATAGGTTGTAGGATATATTTTCCAGCCATGTCCATCTTAATGAGGAAAAAATGTTCTTCATCAGAATAGATAACACTACCACAACGATACATGGCAGGAGGAAAGCATCACCATTACAAGGGTGTGACACACTGTGAACATAATACTCCTCACAGAGAGTATGCACCCCACCCCACACATAGGGTACATGCATGGGGAGTAAAAGCTAGAGGGTAAAAACTCATGCGAGCTACTTGTGGCTTTAGAAATGCGTGAAGATATTGAGGAGCCTGGGGGAAATGGTGTCACTCCTAGATGATGTACTTTTGCAATGACATTGTGAAACAATTTTGTACTGCTTATGTTATGGGAGGAGAATTGCACATGAACCTGTATGAATTTGTTGAATCCGAATGAACTTCGAGCAAAACTTGAATGACTTCCTAGCCGCTTGGAGATGTTGGTGAATATGGCTCGCAGCCCCTAATGGAGGAGGGAGCAACACTCGTCTCAACCCCCTGGGCGTGCTCCTAGATGACGAATATTGTAGGAGACCAAATTATCCCCAGGGAGGAGACATGGAGAGGGGAGTGCCTGAAGTAGCCCCTTTACACGCTGCTAGGGCTGTCCTCGTCCTTGGTGTAATATTAGTTGTTTTTGCAATATGAGGGAGGGGGTATGAAACTCCCCTTAGGCTTCAGTTAGTTACTCTAGCTTAGGCAGGGAGGAATTAGGAGGGAAAAGTGAGGGGAAGGAGGGGGATATTGGGGTTTTCAATATATGGCTGCTTTAATATCATGTTGGTAATCAGAGTGTGTAACTTAATCACCAAAGAAAAGGAGCCACACTTATGTATGGGTTTAAGGAAGCCTTGTAACATATTTTGTAAATGAATTTACATGGAGGGCCATGAAGAGAAGAAATTAAAATATAAGTATAGGTAGGTTTCCACATCTTCCTGTTCTCTTATCAGACAATGACAAGGCATTTTCTGATATGACTTTATATTGACCTGAGTCTCACTCAATGTTTTAAAAAGCGTGAAGCGGGAGGCGTGCGGACGGGACCTTGTAGCCGATTAAGCGACAGACGGGCGATTAAGCGGGCGATTTTTGAAAAAGCGGATGCTTAAAAACTTATATATTTATATACAAAATTACATGTATGTGTATATAAAAAATATATTTCTAAGGAAATCAGTAATACTAACCAGTAATATCAATTAGTAATGAACGAAATCTGCAAGAAAATCAGTAAAATCAGTAAAACCATTAGAAGTATAATAGAGTAATACGATATTTACTTGGATATATTACAGCAGTACCCTATTATATACAGCTTACATACAAAGTTTGCATTCTAAAGTAGGACTAGGTATATCGTAGAACATTTAATGTATACAAGCTTCATATATTATACTCAATACTACTTGGATTATATATTTAATTAACATTACATGCTTACAGCAGCATTTTTTTTCAAAAAGCGGAAAAAAGCGGGAAAAAAGCGGGTAAAAAAGTGGAAAAAAAACGGATGAAGCGGGAAAAAAGCGGGCGCTTTTCTTCAAACCGAGTAAGCGGGCGCTTAAGGGCAAAATTAAGCGGATGGGTGTCTTGGCTGATTAAGCGGCCGCCTAGGCCGTTTTTTAATACACTGGTCTCATTTCCCTTCTGAGGTGGCGTAGGTCTCTAGAAATTTTAAATCAAGTGAGCAATATTACTCTCCATAAAATCCTAGAGTTGGTACAAACCGGAGGAGAGTTCATTGGGGATTTCGGATCCATTAGTTGTTGTCTCATGCAATATTATCATTAAGGCCCTCGACAACCATATAGCCATAGTCGTAAAGAATATCATCTCTCTCAGCCGAATTGCCATAATCAATAGTCACACGATACAATACTATTATGTCTTGGCCCACAATATCATAGATAGTTGCCAGTTGCCACACTCAACATTTTCCAGCCATCTTCTTTAGATTAATCTTGAGACAGCTTCGATGATACTAACTGAAATTCCTTAACGATTGCATTAGGGCCATTAGTTTTCCTGACAAATGGATTTTGTAGATAGAGGCATGTATCAACTCTGCCTCGCTTTAGATCTTGATCAATGGTTGCCCCTTGGTTTCTTTGGTAGCTCTAATGAGGTCAGGCTGACCCCTTCTCTTCCCAGTTGTTCACTATCATTACAACTATTTGTTAGAGAGTCTATTTACTTAAGTGGTTTAGTCTTTTACTTAAGTTGTTTAGTTTTGTTTGTAATATGATGCCCAATTGTGTATTGACCCATTAAGGTTTGTCTTGTGTCTGTATGCTTCCCCCTTATCCTAATTATAGGAAAGGCTGGCTCCCTCCTATCAATAAGAAAAACCTACACGTAAGGGGATTTCCCCATCATATTGCTTTTCCACACTATTCTTTTAAGATGCCTGACTTAGTCAGTGCTGCTGGCCACGTTGACAGCCTTGATTTGCCTGGCTTAGCCTATTCATATCTCTTCATTTTATATGATATGTTTCTAAGCCCTCTGCAAATATGCTACCAACATCAAGCATATTCTTGGCATCTTTAAGCAACTCTTTGGCATCGACATCAATTACCACAAATCAATGTTTCTCCATTGCCATGTGAGTGAGGACAGTATAAAGCTTTTTTGCCATGTTATCAGCTGTCAGGTTGAATGCTTTCTCAACTCAAACTTGGAACTCCCCCTATCCCCTCTCAAACTTGTCTGTGGTATTTCATCTGTCTGGTATCTCATTATCGGCAACTCCAGAGCAGGCTTGCTGGATGGAAGCGCTGCTCCCTACCGCTTCCGGGTAGTCTCGCATTAATGCAGTTCTATCCATCTTCTACATTATTTCTTTATTTGTGTTCCCCTCCGTGTGACTATTCTTCAATAGGTTAAAGAGCTCTGTTGGGACTTCCTCTAGTGATCTACCAGAGACAAACATAAGCTTCACTTGTTAACGTGGGACATTATTTGCCAAAGGAAGAACTTAGTGGGTGGGTATTCTTAATCTCAAGATTCATGCTTTCCGTTAAATGCAAAAAATAAAAATGTTTGAGAGAATTGTAACACTATCTGGTCAGACTCGTGCATCAGAATAGTTCAAGGTGACAAAACCGACCAAATCCATCTGATTCTCGCTTTTGTGGAGATATGTCCCCAATTGTCAACATTAATAAAGGGGTTACTGTCCTCTCCTATGATTTCCTCAACGTCCACTTCTGGAAAGATGCGTGGTTCTATGTTATAAAGATCCCGTACTTAAAACCGGACCTTATCCTCTCCAATAGAGGAAAGAACATCATTGTATATCAGGCTGTGCGTCTCTTATATACTAGGCATTCCAGCCTCCTCATCAGAGGACGGTGTGTGACTGCAAATTATGAGTTCACAACTAGATGCCATCCACACCAATCTCATGCCCCCTTCTCCCCATTGGAACTGTTGGTAGATCTGGGGAATAGCATCTTTGTCAAAACAACTTATTACTTCTTGATGCATAGGGGTCAACCCTCTCCGGTCTAGAAATTTCTCCTTCCAAAGACGATTCTTTCTGTGGATTGTTGGCATGAACAATTTGCTTGCTGGAGAGAACTGCAAAAGGAGTTTCCATGGTCCCTACATGTGCTGCTTGTGCTGAGACAGGTAAGGAGTGAATAGCTCAAACCTCATGTTAGTTAGATCTCTGCTCCTTCATTTCGAATCACACCTTCATGCTATACGCCCAAAACTCCCTTTTGAGACGCCTCTCTGGGAATATGCTTACCTCTGGAAACTTTGGTTTGAAAGAAATAAGGCTATTCAACAATAGCTCCTCTCCCATGCATTCTGTGAATGCATGAAGACTGATTGTACTTGCTGGCATAATACTTTCTAACAGTATAGTATGCTTCTCTATGTTTGTTCTTTCAAGATGCCTCCTTTTCTTGCAGTGACAATGGAAAGTCCGCCAGCAAAGGAGGAATCCTGGATAGCTTGATGATCAAGGCTCCGGCTTTCGGTGATGCTTTCTGCCTACTTCGGATCTGCATGCTCTTTGAGTGGTTGATGCCTTTCCTACCTGAAATAAGAAAGTCTTGCCAATGTCATGATTTCTTTTGTTGTCTTTTTTGGTCTTTACCTGACTCCTTTTTTGATGGCTTGGCAGTTGTTTTAGATGAGAGCACCCTTCCCCGGGTCTCAAATCTGGGTTTTTCTGTTTTGGGCTTGTCTTCCTCTACGTCCCTTGTGTTTCTTCCTTACCAATCATCTTAACTGATTTCCACTAGTAGTCAACTTTCGGTTAGCTTCTGGTGAGTTGGTTTGTTTTGGCTGGGTGTCCTTTTTTGTTGGCCATGGTTGGTAATGGTATTGCTTATAGATCTGTGTTATAATCCTTTCTTTTTGTGATGGAATTTAACGAGCTTATCGAAAAGAGAGAGGCTAGGACAACCTTCTTGTCTCTTAGGTCTCACCGTGATGAGGGGGGGATAAGACACACACCCTCTTCCTTTCTTCTCTCCCCCAGAGAGGGCTCGGTGATTTACGAGACTGCAGGCTACCTTAGTAAGGCCAGTGATATCAGTAATTTGGTATGGAAGCCTCGATGGCATCCTGAAGTAGCACTAGTAGTGTGGTGTCATCTCAGTCAGTGACAGGTCGATATGAATTCCACCGACATGAGTGATTCACTTGCATATGGGTGCTGAGTTGACTGATGTACTTACCATATTAGTATCTTTTTATCAGTTGGGTTAACACAGGATGTAGCAAGAAGGCTACAGTGGAGGAGAAGAGAAGGTACATGTTGGTCAGCAACTCAAGCTGGTAGCACCATCTACTGGCAATATGCAGAATCATTACGTGCCCCCAGGTCCCTCAAAACTGAGTGCAGTAAAGCATGTCGCTGTCCAAAAGGGAGGA
Organism: Alisma plantago-aquatica; assembly: GCA_963693085.1. Lineage (NCBI taxonomy): Eukaryota > Viridiplantae > Streptophyta > Magnoliopsida > Alismatales > Alismataceae > Alisma > Alisma plantago-aquatica. The sequence goes on from OY856409.1 coordinate 870,598,287, forward strand.
AAAACGTCACATTGGCCAATACCATATTGTAAATTGGGTTGTAGGAAAATACAAAGCAACATAGGTAGAAATACCCATACAATAAGGTTTCAAAACCAGGAAGGAAGAGGAAGACTAGGTGGAGAATATATGCACTTGACACCAATCAATTTTGCATGTTTGTCTATGGCTTAGGTAGGGGCTTTGACGGATCTTCCTAAAAAAAGCTGCACTATTAGCTTTAGAATTATGTGATTGGTTCGTTATTATTCTATAAATATGACGGCCATACCTTTGTTTTGTCATGTTACTTGGAATGCTTGGCAGGCTGTTGCTCTTTTGTGGGCTTCTCATGGAGCTAGGTTGTTATCTTTCAAGTTATAAGTGTTGAATATTAATAATCCCGTCAGAAGGTTTTGATATACAGAGCCATTTTCCGGTGTCTGGTGAAGAACATGTACCAGGGCGGCAGGGCCAAATAATAGTGAAATGCTTCTATAGATTTCCTGTAGTTTCTGCTAGTCATCAGTTTTTTTCTTCCACTTAAAACTTTTTGATTAACTAGGATGGTTGCTGCTTCAAAATTCACAACACAACAGTTGGCGACATGTGCAATGATGTCATGCCTCCATTTGTGCTTGGTAGACTTCTGGGTATGGCCCAAATAATGCCTGATTGCTTGGGCTTTTTTTGATGGCTATTCAAGTTGTGCTTTCAGCCCTTACAAAAAGTATTGCTTTGCTGACGTGTGGGTCGCCGAAGCTGTCACTGGGTCTCTGCATGTACTTACTTCTTCAGTCTTCACTTATTCAAGAGAAACTGCATACTGAATCCTGTTTCAGTTTCACCCATGGAACAAAACTTCGGCGAAGTTGGGCGAAATTTTGCCGAAACTTCGAACTTCGAGCCTAGGAGAAGTCGAATCCTCAATACTTCGGCTTCGTCTAAACTTCGGGGCGAAGTTTCCCTGATTTCGTCGAAGTTGTTTTTTTTGTATGTATTTTCGTCTCTACTTCTCCGAAGTTGTCGAAGTTTCCTCGAAGTTGGCGAAGTTGGGGCGAAATTGAGACGACCCAGAACATTAATTCTAACTAGTGCACTAATGGCCATATAATACATAAGTGTTGCCTCCAACCCTCTTCACAACTTCTAATATCAACTCCTATGTTTGTTGTTGCCACTCTTTCCTATTTGGTTGTATATTTGTATATAATACATATGTTCAACACTTGAACTGTATTAGTATGTGTATTGCATGCTTGACCATTGCAGGCGCACATCATATTATCAACCTACTTAGGGCTAAAGACTCATGAATCGTGTATTTTTGTTAAATTAGCAATTATAAGAGAGAGGTATAACATAATTAGAAGTTTTCAATCGAAGTTTCCTTCAAATTCACACCATTTTCTTCAAAAATCGGCATCGAAGTTTGTCGAAGTTTGCGTCTAAACTTCCTCGAAACTTCCTCGAAGTTTCCACAAACTTCCACTTCCACACCTGGCGAAGTCGACACGAAGTCGAAGTCCTGCACCATGGTTTCACCACTTGCACTTCTTAAGGGGAGGATGGCAGAAAGGTGCGTTTCTTGCTCTTGCAGGCTGGCTTCTCATTCCCTATGGTGAGGGTGGGGGCCCAGGGGCTGGTCTTTAGATGAATCACCACCGCAATTTAATGCGGTAAGGCTGGAGAAGAAGCTTTTTAGCAGATTCTGATTTTTCTCTGGACGATGCAAGTGTACGGGGCAAATTATGCACGCAGGATGCCGTTCCTTCTGTCCCATGGTCGGTGAAGATGAATGGAAACCATATTCATCTTGTCATGATGAACTTTTTGTTACATTTGTTAAACCGGTGACAGACTATGATTGTTTTCAGACGATGATTGTTTTCTTCACTTTTGTGGACGGTTTGAGGCCCATGAGGATCATATTGCCAGCTGGATTAGGCTTTGCTGTCAATTGATAGAATATGAGGAAGATGAGGGATGTGTCTGTGGGGTACATTTCTTGACAAACCTAAATCAATCCATTAACTCCACCTGAATGAAACCCACAAGCAGGTTCCATATGGGATTCAATCTCAAATAAGCTAAAATGCCTAAATTCTCTTAGCTTCTGTATAGAAAATACTAGATGTTACTTCAGTAGTGGTGGCAATGGACCGGGTTTTTCTCAACCCAATCTGAATCTGACCCAACCTGTATTTTGCAGACCCCAACCCGTACCCAACCCAAACTCCTTGAGTTGATTTTAAGAAAATCTCACCCTACCCAGGCCTCACCTGGACCGGCCCGAGTCTTACCTGACCCGACCAATATAAATAATTTGATGCTGCATGATGCAGCTATTATTGCTTACCCGACCTGGCCAATATAAATAATTAGAAACACCTAGACTAATTTGAAATAGAAGCACCCAACAGTCTTGTGAATAATTTAATGTGGCCTCCTCAACTTCTAGGAGAGGGATAGGCACCTAGAGCACGATGGGGTGAATTCCTGTCTCTTTGTGCTCAGCGACCACACATGACTCGTGAAGTGCCTCGCCGCCGACACTGACCGGAGTCCGCGGCGGACGACGAAGCCAGGTGGGTCGTCTACAGCAGAAGCCTGGACAAGTCGGTGCTTGCGGACGACACGATGATACACCGATACCAGGGGGAATCCTAGCAGTGCCGGTGGCTCGTCGATGGCGGACTACTCTAACTTGTCAGTCGTTGCTGCCCAGCGGCTTTCTGTCTCCCAATCTCCGGAGAAGAGCATTGTCCACGACCAGGCAGATGCACCGACTAACCTATAGCAAGTAGAAGAAGAACAGATCTACCATCAGCCCACACCATCCAGGAGGAACACTTAGCTCCACTCCCATGCCCATGGACTGGGATCCGCGTCCCATGAGCCGCCGTCCTTTAGTCCTGTTCCGGTCGGCTTGCAGCAGCTACCCATCTGCTGGATTTCTGGGGCAGTTCCAGCACCTGCGCCTCTCTTGCCAGAGTGCTTCCACCTAGTAGTTGGGGTTGCTTCTAGGGCGGATTCCTCCTCGTGTGCATATGAGTGTGAGGAGTTTGAGGACCATGGCCGAGTAGGAGATGGCCAGGGCGGTAGCGGCAGAGGAGGCTGGGGGTAGGAGGGAAATCACACAGATTTTTAAGAGACGAACAAGTCCAAAAATGGAGGTAGGTGCCGGGGACGGAGAGATACAGGTAACTCGACCGCTGGTGCCGAATGCTCTTCCAACGACTGGCCCTGATGCCTGGGCAATGGGCAGACCCGCAAAATATCATTCTTGCCCGTGTCCTGCCAGGGAACGAAGTAGTGCCCAAGACCCTCGCCCAATTCTGCCTGAAGTTCCAAAAAACCCACAATTTTCGGTTTGGGTCAGGTCCAGTTAGGCAGGGTACATTTGCAAAGCCTAAACTTCACAAACAATGCAATACAAATTGTGTTTCGAATCATCCTACTGAACAGGAATTAATTTCTCTTTAGATGCGTGCACCACACAATTTTGCTGATTTTAACTTGGAAGGCTATGCTAAATAATCACGATGATATCTACTGCATATAGATTTATTAAAGCTGCCCCTGCTTAGGGTTAGTTTGGTAAGATGTACTGCAACGTAGTTGAGTGATTTTAGTAGGATAGGGTTTAAGAAGGAATGATTTTAAAAATGAGATGATACATTTGGTTGGATGCAGGCGGAACATACTGTTTTGTTCGATTTCATTTGGTTGCTGCTGGTTTCTGGTCTATTGTACGTCAATGGTGGTAGCAGTTGCTTTTTCAGCATCCGGCCCGCTCCGTTTCTGGGCGCGGTACAAACTCAGTGTTTTTGTTGAAATGGGAGCTAGCTGGGGGTTCGAGACCCGTGGTTTTAACTTCACTCAGGCTAACCAAACAAAAGAAGAATATCAACTCTTGACTTTTGAATGCAATTCTTTTGTTTACACCATGCCAAATCACTTGTACTCATCTCTTTTTCCTCTGCATGTTCACACTGTGTAACGTTTCTGGTCCAAACCTTAGCATTTTTGATATCAGTGCACGACGGTATGGATATCTAGGAAATCATAGTCACCACCGAATGAATGCCATTCCCGAATTTTTGACTGGGGGAAATGGTTAATGAGTGTACAACAGTGCTAACCTTCATATCTACAATATGAATATATTCTCTGTTATTTATTCTTCCTACGGATAACACCATAGGTGATATAATTTTGACATCATTTGACATATCCATGGCAGAGTATGTTATAACTTGCTGATAATGCTAGTAATGCATGATTAAAACTTAGTTTTCAACTGATGATTGATTATTATTGCTGCTTATCATGCAGAGCTAGAGATGGATGCACTTGAGGGTGAAGAAACAAGTCGCCTTATAGCTCCTCAAGAAGCTTGTAGTCGAATAGCAGTGGTTGTTCAAGAAGCTCTTAGGAAAATGGAGATGGTGGCTGAGGAGAAGATGCACTTAACAAAAAGAGCTCGCATGGCCTTGGAGGCTTGTGATCGTGAGCTGGAGGACAAGGCAAGAGAAGTGGCAGAGCTGAAGATAGAGAGACAGAGAAATAAGCAACAAGTAGAAGAGTTGGAGAGCATAGTTAGGCTTAAGCAAGCTGAGGCTGAGATGTTCCAAATCAAGGCCACTGAGGCGAGAAGGGAGGCAGAAAGGCTGCAGAGTATTGTTTTGGCAAAATCTGAAAAGGCAGAGCAAGAGTATGCTAGCAGATATTTGAAAGCACGTCTGGAGGAAGCTGAAATGGAGAAGCAATATATCTTTGAGAAAATAAAACTTCAAGAGAACCAAAGGGGTCTCCCTTTAGGAAGCAGTAATTCAGGCGGCAATGCTTCACAGGCGTCGATGATGTCTAAAGTCCAAGACATCATCAAAAACGTCTATACCACACCTTCAAAACCAGATTAAAATTATGTACTGAGCACCACGCGCAACTTGAGCATCTCTAATGGTAATTTTACTATTATAACGCATGTTGCAAGAAAAGTCATACTGTTGTCGATTGTATGTGGCAACCCCAAGTAACTTTAACATTTAACTGGCTTACATTTCATGATGTTATTTATGCAGTCACTCCTGGTCTATATGACCTTATGTGCGCCAGTTTTCTGAAGAAAGGCTGGTGGCTTTGGGATGTATATTGCACTGACCGGATTTACCATTTTGGGAGTATTATCATTGTTAAGAAAATTGACATAAAATATATTTTCTTTGTTTATGTTTTTGCATAGGCAATGACATGAGAGCTATATTAAATTGCCCTCGTATGGTAAATAAATATTTCTATCAGCGGGCAAAATGCAACCATTATATTTTTCATGTTGCTTTACGTTTGGATAAACCCATTATCAATCCTAGTAATTGTTAACAAAATCGCAATACAACTGTGCTTAGGGGGCTGTTTGGATGGCACATTCAAGAGTGTACCGTACTTGCAAAATTTTGGATTCTAACTGCATTAAATCTAAATTTGGCTGGTTTAAAAATGTTAGCTTGGGTAGCAGAATATACAGTTGCAGATATTTATATAATTTAGAGACCAATTGCAGATCTGTTGGCACAAGCAGTGCAGAAAAGATAAGGAGAACAAAGGCAGCGGAAGAAGGTGGCTGAAGAAGAAAAAGAGTTACGTGTTGCCGGATAGTGGAGGAGTTGTCTAGGAAGGGCTGGTAGAGGAAGGAGAAGGGACACTGCAGGTGGGTGTCGAGGGAGGGAAAGGAGCAGCGACCAAAAAGTTGGACACAAATTTAGAGCAGCGATAGGAGGAAGGAGTGAAGGAGGAACCAAAGGCTGCAGAGAGAGATGAGATGCAGAGAGCGAAGGAGGGAAAGGAGGAGAAATGAAAGGTGCGAAGAGTGAAGAGTGAAGAGCGGACGGAGTGAAGGATGATGATGAATCGAATGCCAGAGAGGGAGAAGAGACGGCAGGAGCAAAGGAAGGGGAGGAGAAACCGAAGGCCGAAAAGAGAGAGAAGAGACAGAGGAGAAAGGGGGTGTTGACTTACAAAGAAACAACGGTGGAGTGGGACTGTGGGGTGGGGGTCTCGAGTGACCAGGTCGTCATGGACTTATTTGAATTACGCTGACATTGACGTGATTTAGAAGACTGCGTTATACCATTATCAAAATACCACTCCAAAAATACTTGGCAATCTCCAACTACTCTAATAAACACCCAAACATCATTTTAATAAGGACTGATAATTAGAATACCGAATTTAAATATAATCCCACCATGAAGTGCTGAATCCAAACAGCCTTCAGCGTTACATATCATCATCATCATCATCATCTAAGTCTCAATCCCAACTATGTTGGGGTCAGCTACATGGATCCTTCGTTTCCATTAGCTCTATCATGGGCCTCAGCGTTACATATAAGTGCCAAATTTGTATGATTCCAACAGATATCAGACGGCTTTTAAAACAGACCATATTTGTAAGTATTTGAGACTGATGCCCAACTCTGCTGCCTTTTCCTTTGCTCACTGCCGTTAACATCCAACTTTGTCAATAGAAAATGATTTAGTCACGCGTAGCGCCCATCACGCTCGACTTATACAGGGGGTGGGGTGGTTTGGAAAGTTTCGGTGGGGCAAATGTGATTTTGAAGGCTGATGTAGCGATGGCATAATAGGGTAATATTAAGGTGTGTAAGAGTGTGGACCCTAGTGGAGTATAATGTGGTATATTATATTTAGAGAGAAAATAAGATTAGAAGACATGAATGGTGATGGTGGCAGGGGATGTAACGTGAGTGATAGTTGAAGAGAGAATGAATAAGAGGAAGCAAGAGAGGGGGAGAGAGTGAGTGGACTCCTTTGTTTTTGGAAGAGAAAAACATAAAACAGGAGGGAAGAACAAAAGAAAAAGGAGGGAAGTGATGATTTTTGTGAGGAGAAATGTATTGGGGGTAGAGGAGGGAGTTGATGAGAAGATCAATGGGGGGAAGCAATGACGAGAATTGTATTAAGTGAGGAGGTAAATAATGGGGAAGGAGGCGAAGGAGGAAAGTAAAACAAAGAGAGAAGATACGTGAGGAGGGAAGTAACAAGAAAAGAGGAGGGAAGTGGCATGGAAAGATGAGGGGAGTAATGAGAAAAAATGTAGTAGGTGAGGAGGAAAGTAATGGGAAAATAGAAGGGAAATAAGGGAGGTAATGTAGAGAGAGAAAATAAGTGAGAAGGAAAGTAATGGGAAAAGAGGAGGGAAGTGATTGAGAAATATGTGGGAAGTAACAGGGAGAATTTTAGTAGATGAGGAAGACAAAGTGTCACGGACAATATTGAGTTCCACATTAATAAGCACACATTCATCATTAATAGGGGTCTACTCACCATTAGTAGGTGTGTATTCAATCATTAATATGCACATATTTCGTATTAGTAGACATGTATTCACCATTAGTTAGTAGCATATTTCACTTTGATAAGCATATGTTTACTATTAGTAGGCTTGTATTCACCATTAGTGGGCGCGTAGTCACCACTAGTAGAAGTGCATTCCACATTAATAGACACATATTCATCATTAGTAGACTCACGTTTACCATTCATAGGTGCCATTTTGCATTTATATGTTACCATTAATAGGCATATAGAATACATTCATAGGTACATATTCACCATTAGTATGCTCATATTCACCATTAATAGGTACATATTTCCAATTAATAAGTATGCATTCACCATTAGTAGGTGCATCCAATAATATGCACATATTCAACATTAATAGGTAGACACATACTATTAGTAGGCACATATTCACCATGAATAGACACATTTTCCACACTGATACACTTGTTTTCACCATTAATAGGCATGTATTCACCACAAAAATAGACGTGTATTCCGCATGATAAGCGCATATTCACCGTTAGTAGGCGTGCATTTACCATTATAAGCTTGCATGCATTCCACATTAATACGTTTGTGTTAACAATTTGTAGGTGCGTATTCATCATAAGTAAATACATATTCCACATCAAGAGGTGCATATTTATAATTAGTAGGTGCATATCTACCATTAGCACACATATTCACATTAATATGTACATATTCATCATTAATAGGTGCTATGCACATGGATAGATGCACATTCCCCATTAACCGACACATATTCAACATCATAGTCACATATTTAGTATTAGTAGGTACATATTTACCATTAATACACACATTCTGCATTATTATACACATATTTACCATTGGTAGGTGTGTATTCATTATTTTCCTCTTCCCTCAATACTTCCATCCTCTTTCCTCATACTTCCTCTTACCTCATTAGTTCCCTCATCTTTCCTCACACTTCCCTCTTTTCTTAGTAGATGCATATACACCATTAATAATGCATATTCTACATATTTACCATCAATAGACACCTATTCATTACTTCTCTCTTCCCTCATTACTTCCATACTCTTTCCTCATACTTCCCTCCTCTTTCTTCATTACTTCTCTTTTTACCCCTCCTCTCACACCTCTCTCCTCCTATTTCCAATTCTCCTCTCCCTTTATTTTCATTAGTTCCATACTCTCCCCCTATTTTCTCATCTCCTTCATTATTTCTCTCATTTCCCTATTACTTTCCTCTTCACCTTCTTTATTTCCCTGGCCACTATCTTCTTTCTTATTTTCTCTATCCCAAATGAGACAAAAAGAAGAAAGAGAAAGGTGACTGGATGGGAAGGAATCGGTGGTAGGTGGGTACAAGTGGGACATATGGTGGCATGCGGTACGATTATAGATTAGTGGGAGGTGAGGTACAACTAGTGGTGGGAGGTGATTTTGATGTGCCTGAGTGCACATGAAGGGTGCTTGAACATCCCAAAATCTTAATCCAAAAATAATTTGCACCTTATCCTTGGAGAGATACTAACATTTATAAAGTTTGCATGTAGACGGCCCTAGTTGGTTCCTTCCATTATGGTTTTATTATTTTAGCCTAATAATTTATAAATCATAGCCGTATGATGTACTTATTGAGATTAGAACAACTGTCTTCCCCTTTTTCACTGCAAATATGAAATTAGAGCAGCAATCCACTCCCTCTTAAATGCAACTTCTTATTCCCTTGATGTAAGAGAAGCTACAAGACATTGGTTCTCCCACTCCCCACTTCCCCTCTCCCTCACACCTCTCTCTCTATCACACATCTCTCTCTCTCTCTCTCTCACACACACACACACTTCACAATAGGATATCAATGGCCCTTACCTTTTACTGCTAGGGGACCCACTAGCTAGTCTCTTCTTAGTCACGACCTTGATGCTACTCTTGTCTTTTCTAATGGAGTCTCCTGACTCTGGTGGTGGGAATTTTCTATGACGTGGTTTCTCTCTAGATAAGACCTTGATATGGTCAGAATTGTTTCTGTAATGTAAGTATTTATAACAATCCTTTCCTTCCATCTCTTCTCCCCACTCTAACTTCTCTCTAGGCTTTTCATCTATCCCCTTGATCCTTCTGCGGTGGTGATCTTTCAATTTCATGGCAGTGCGCTATGTGGGACTTTATAATCAGGACACAACAAGCAGCTAGGTAAGGAGGCCGCTGACATTAAGGTAAATAATCTAATGTTCTCCACCTTTTCCTCTTTTTTTTTCAGGTGCCAACCTTATCCTCCCGGGCTCCTCCATTTTGATGCTTTGTCATTTTCACATCCAATAGAAAGAAACATGTACTCCACCTGCTTAAACACAAGGGCAAACACAATATTCCCCAGTTCATCCACATCATCAATTCCAATGGAGGTGTTGCTGCTTCTCTCTAGAGCTTATGCCAACCCTAGGGAGCACAAACACTTCCCCAGGGAAGCCATGTCTGTTCTGGACACGTGTCAAACACAAACATGAAGTAGACACAACTCAATGGTGTTCGCTTTTTTTAAATCCTAGAAACACCTTTGGCATGGAATGGACACAACTCAAAAGCGTCCACTTTTTTCAAAACATGGACACAAATTGGACACAATGTGGCACAACATGTCCAAATCATTTCCATATAAAAATATGATCTATGGTCTCCTCTCTCCATCCTCTTTTCTGACACATTCATCAATTTGTCCTATTCCCCCTACTTGTAACTGTTGTTAAATAATAATCTATTCACATATTTTTTTGTATATATAATTCATTATTATTATTATAAGATCCTTCTAGGAATTTGACCCACAAATTTGATGCAATTCATCATTATCCAATTCTACTTATTTCATTTTATTCTACAAATGTATTCTAGATCACTTATCTCATTGATAATTTATTACTTCTTAATGTAAACATATTGGTGGTTTCATCATTTTTTATACAATACACAATAAGGGAATTTTCATTTTGATTTTATATTTCTCTTATGTTTGTTTATTAAAATACCATGGTATGAATTGCTTTACAAAGTTGGATATATAAATATTATATGTACTATTCCATACTATATGTGTATATGTAGATGTGTTTCTGTGTATGTGTAAATATGTGTTTATGTATATGTCTATGTATATATCTGCAAAAATATGTATATGTGTATATCTATATATATAAGCATATGCATACTGTATATATATGTGTATGTCATGTCCAACGTCGTGTCCATGTTCTATGTTTTTGAAAATCACAATGTCTTGTGTCAGTTTCCTCTCCGTGTTTGTATCCATGTTGTGTCCGTGTTCGTATCCATTCTTTTTAGACTGGATCATATCTACCCACCCACTAACATTTACTCATATCAAGTTGAGCCGATCACAACAAAATTTATATATAACAACACACATAGATCTTCTTGAGGACATGACATCCAAATAATTCTCATTTCAATTGACACCAAAAACCTCTTCGCAAGAGACCTTAAGATTCTACATACGATTTGTACAATGAGGAGAGTGTTCCTCCCCCATTATGGTTCCACTACAATCTTGATGTCAGGAAGAAATGGGTATGCATCCAGTGTGGCAGTATGCACCGAAAAGTGCTCTTCATGTGACATCAAAATGGTTACTCTATTTCCATCATGGGCTAGGCTGACCTAGGATCCCAAGAAGGGTGGACCTTCCTTATCATTCCTTCCATCACCAACAACCTTTACATGGTGATGTTTGATGCCAAAAAAACTTCTACCTGCCTCCACATGTCATGACCAGTGATGAGGCTAATGTCATTTCTCTACCTACTTTTAGAGATCATGAATGGTATGATATTTACCACTACAAGTTGAAACATATTTTTACATCTTTGCAACAACACACAAAAGTAGAAAAACCAAAATGAGTTTTAGTATCCCTTTAATAATAGTGCATGTGGCAATACTAAGTTTTGAACCCTACATTGCCACTATTACTGAAGAAGCACATGAAATCCCTGATGGATGCATACGAAAATAAGAAGTTGAGGTTTAGTCTCAAAGATAACCAAACTAGCTCAGAAGTAACAATAGAAAGGGAGACCACAGAGAAATTATCTATCCAAGGTGATAAGCCAAATGGCATGATGGTCAAGGATGAAGCTTATTCTTACATCTTAGGTGATCATACTCCCTCTAATATTCATCATGGATATATGCAACTTGTCTGTCTTCACTCTAAATATTTCTACGCTTGCGGTGGTAGAGGATATTTTTCTAATGTATGATCTTTTGGGCCATATTATCCAAACTGACATGATTCTTTTTACCCTTGACACATTAAAGAAGGATGTTTAATAAGATGAAGAGTGTTACTATACTGAAGGTGACACCAAACAAAGATTGCTTACAAAAGGAATATCATGGGGGAAAATACACAAAATACTATATAGAAAATGAAATTACTTTACGGGAATAGATGCTTCATTAAGAATAAAATCTTATGACGAAGGATGATATGTTTATAAAACAAATCAAAATATATTATGTGTTGGCTACATAGAGTAATTATGGTACGAACAACTTAATGGAAGGAGTGATAAATAAGATACACCTTTCACAAAACATTAATAAGGGAAGGACATGCAACGATGAACATGATTTGAACACAACGACTATATTGCAAAGCCATGTTGGTGTGCACCTTGAAAAGAGGTTTAGCGACACAACATCACTAGGTCAGAATTATACACAATAAGAAGATTGGTCGTATCTTTAGTTGTGATAAGAAGATATATATGGTCGGGATCTTTCTTCAGTTTCTGTACCTCCCTAAAAAATCCTCCATAGATAACAAAGCATCTCATTTGTTTATAAACCCTAAACTGCTGCTACAATCCATAGATAATCTGATCCATATTTCTTATTCAAAGAACAATTCAAATCAAAATGTAGCGGAAGAGAAAAATATAGATGTACCAATAACATCCACGAGGCTTGCAAAAGTCTTACAAAACCATACTCTAATCATAAATTTTCCTAAATGGCCATATAAAGCATATATTAGAACCTTCTACATAAGAGCCCATGGAGTTTAATACCAAGTATGTCTTTCACAAAATATTAGATCTTATCCAACATTCAACTGTTGTAAACTTTCCCTATGAATGCCATGGTTGTACCATATGGTTGAGCTCACAATCACAGTTCCTCGTCAATCAAAATTTCTACTTGGGCATATTTCCATGTTGAGTCCTAATAGAGGAGATGCCATCACTAACGGTGGAGGGATTGGCTGGACAACCAGCCCATCTTTAGGCTTTGAAGACATCTTAGGGACGTGGATAGTTTCAAGATCATCAAAACATCCTTAGGAGCCAAACTTCACTACATATACCCAAGCATTGTATAGCTAGTACACTCCACCGAGGCTTATTGACATATATCACTCACCCGGTACTCCAATATGACCAGTAGATTTAAATTGTGGGTGGGATTGAAGCATAATAATCACACATGAAAATTCTCTAGGGATGAAATCCCTATAATTTAGCTAACCCACGAGTACAACAATTCAACCCACAAGCAGACAAATCTTATTGCAATATAGTTTAGTATAAAACTCAAAGGACAACATATTTAAGAATTATCTGATCACGGTAAATGAGGAAAAACTAGTGATTATCAAAGAACCTAATTGTTGGCTACTTATGCTATATAATATGGCTGGAGTAGTCCGGGTGGCAAGAGCTCGATAAGTCCCAATGAAGGACCCACGTTCGAACCTCACCGAAGACATTTTGTGAACGGAAATCCACACTAATTTGACATGGGAGGGGGTGACCAAATCACCCTCTCTCATGCCTCAAGAGTTTACCATGCCGGACTCGCCCGGGGTGAGTTCTCTCGGTCACTAAAAACATGAAAGTCTAGATATATCAAATGAAAGTAGACACCAGGGAGGATGTGTTTTACCACAATTATATGTGTTCTCTCTCTCATTACATCCTAAACACGTACGGATGTATAACCATTGATGTCGTCAGAAAGTATGATTCAAGGAGTCGAGGTAGCTAGATGGGAAAGAACTAGGTCCTTATGTAAATTAAATCCTTTAGGAACATGGATTACTTCCTGGACATATTCCATTCTAAGATTGTCTTTGTGATACCTAGAGTTCATGTACCCATTGTCGTGAAAACATTTATTGAAATTCTCATCATGAGTTAAACATGAAACAAACATTATACTATATATTAGGTTCGGAGTTACCTACATCCAAGGTCTGATAAATGTACAAATATAGCATCAAAATACATAATTAATAAAATAAATGTTTGATTTAAAACATAGCATGGTTTATATAAGTAAATATGTAGTAAAAAGTATAAAATCAGATAGTAGGGCTATCCCCACATCCTAGAGAAGGGACTACTCATCTCATAAAAGCAGTAACAAGATCGACATGGGAAGAAAGGTAGAAAATCATCATCATTAAAAGGAAATAGTGGACTAGACGTGGTGTATGATTGACTATATTCATGCATGGATACAAGGGTGAATGACACAACAAGGTACCCCTTGACATTCATCAGGGTGGACTTTAGGATGTTGATCTTCCTTCTTTGTGGTCTGGATTTGTTCCTGAAAGGGAGGAGCAGGTGAATTGATTATGGAAACAACCATCAATAGTAGAAGGATGTAGTGAGCCTATCCTATTTCTCAGTTTGGACCTTGGAGCTTTGGAGTATGTGGATATTTCATTGATCTATGGGTTTGATTGATCAAGGAGATTGATAGAAGAAAACTAGAACCAATTTTGACAACAAAGTCTGGCAATCTGGGGACATTGTAAAGATTATGCCTTGCCATAGAGGCGGTGTTGGTATGTATGCGCAGAGAGCTAATCATGTGATACGTGTTATGTGGCATGATGTAATTGATTTGATAATAATAAAAGGCAATTCTATTTTATTTTATTTTATTCAGTTATGAGATAATGATGCAACATAATAAATGTCTAAAGAATGATGATACTCGATGACATGTGTCTTCAGCTTGAGGACATGAACAATGAGATGATATGTATGATAAGAGTACACACATTCTTATTATGTCCCTAGTCAGATATTATTTTGGAAGCAAAATAAACAACAATAATACACAATACTAGAGTGTGTGTTTGTTGATGACAAGATCTCATCTGTCATGATATGTAATATTAAACCAAACACATAGGCACTTGTTAGAGAACAGTGTACCAGATCAACCCATTTTGAGAGTGATACATGGAGACCATGGAATGGAAGTTAGAATCATCTCTCATAGTGATTGTGGTGATTTTGGTTCTTAAACCTGAAGTCACTACACTCATCACATGTTGTTCAATGTACTTTGATGTAATGACCCTGACCTGGGTTATGAGTTAACCCTATTTTTTTTGGCTAAGTAAGTTGCTTAGAACTTTAATATAATCCTCTAAGGTGTTTTGTTATCATGTGACACACCTATGTTCCAAGTTTGGTCCTAATTGAATGTTGTTTGAGCAATGTTCCTTTATTTTGGACCAAAGTGCAATTTACCCAAGTTGAGGGGTTATATTGCAATATGTCACATGTTGAACGTTCCCTATATGTTTTAGAATCATAAGAGAGACAATGATGCTAAGTGGTGGCTTGTGGAAAGCCTAAATTCCAAGTTTGAACATGTTTGAATAATGTTAGTACCTTGTGCACCAATTTTGGTACAAATTGTAATTTACCCAAAATATAGGGTTGATATGAAAATTACCACCTCTAGAGTGTCCATAATCCCTCCTAGTATCATGTAGAGTAGATATAAAGAAGGAGACACCATGTTTGAATCTATTGTGAGTGATGGTGATATTGGTGGTGAAATGACCAAGGAAAAGGGTTGAATATGAAACCCTAACTTGGGTTGTATCAAGTTGAAAAGCTTATATACGAGTGCCAATCGGCCAAGGAGACAAAGGAGGAGTCTCATATCATTTTGTGGACTCTTTTCAAATCCCATGACGTGCAAAGAACCTCAAGGAGGTGAAGTGTATCGGTTTACAACTTCCTTAGAAAAGTTGTATCAGGTTGTGAATAAAGTGGTGATTTTGTTGATATATTTTATTCAAAGGGATAAGTAATGGACGAAAATTCATCCCTAGATTATCCTCAAGAGTTTTTCATGTCAAGATAAATGTTAATGCATGCATGTACACGTGTCACCCATGCATGGACACGTGGCACCTAGTAGTTCAAATTGATGACACCTCATTTTCACACGTCTTCATGAACAACAAGTATATATACCCCTTCTTTCACCCCTTAGTGAAAATTTTCAAATCTTACCACCCTCCTTCCATGAGGTATCGTGCATAGGGTCCTTGTATCGTGCAAGAGTGAAGTGGTATCATGCATAGGGCCTTGGGTATCATCCATAGCAAGTTCATATCGGCCAAGTAAGGTGGTATCGACCTAGTAAGATGATATTGGCCATAGTGGAGTGTTTTGACCACAAGTGAGGGGGATATCGGCCACAAGTGATGGAATATCGTGCATGAGTAGTGTGGTATTGTGAAAGGTGCTAAGTAGCAAGAAGGAGCTCAATATTTAACCCTAAGGTGAGGCCATAATCATCTTCAACCTTGGATTGAAGCATGATTTTAGGGTTATGATCTTCCTTTCTCTTCTTCTTCACCAGTTGCTTATCCTTGGTGATTCCTTGTATATGAAGGAATTGTGAACAAGCCTTGGAATTTTGATAAGTCATCTTCAACCTTAGGAATGTGGAGATTTGGATCTTGGAGCTTTGAAGTTGTTTTTAAGGCGGGTTATATAACTTGAACCCAATTATATTATTATGCACCTTCAATTTGTCATACTTGTTGATCTACTTGCAAATTCGATTTCTCTTGAATAATTGATGATCCTTTGAGTTATAAAAGCTTAATGGGACTGTTGTCCATGACTTAGAACAATAAGAACAAAGGTCTAGAGGTTGATGGTGATGACATCATCAAAGGTAAAGTGATATCAGGTTCAAGCACACAAGCAATCACCTCTAACTCGATATGGTGATGCACCTACTCCACTAAAATGATATGGATATGATTTTATACCTTCTTGCACGATATGTTGGTGTAGTATACACCTATTTCACAATAGGAGGTCAAGTATACACCTCAAAAATGATATTGGGTTAAGTACACACCTAAAACCTGATATGGTGGTGTAACCCTATATGATAGGAAAACCGATATACCTTGTAACCCCACACCCTTATTGATTTGTATAATAGGTTGACAAAGGTTCCACCAGTTGTCTGTCCTATCACTTAACCCATGGTGAAGGGTAGGTCGAAGCCATGAAGGGTTGAAGAGGCATGAGCATAACGGTCTGCCCGATATGGTGTGGTAAGCACACATACACCTTAAAGCCGATATGGTGTGGTAAGCACACATACACCTTAAAACCGATATGGTGTGATAAGCACACATACACCTTAAAATCGATATGGTGTGGCAAGCACCCATACACCTGAAAACATATATGGTGTGGCAAGAACACACACACCTCATACCCGATATGGTGTTGAGCACCTATCTCTAAAATGAGATGGAGGGTAACCCAATACACTAGATGACAAGAGTGGCAAGGTGGTTAGTACCCTAGTACATGTGATGGCCAATACACTAAAGTAGGGTGTGGTCAATATCTTCAAATGAGGTGAGGATGTTACACCCATGAAGGGTGAAGTTGATACACCATATGAATGGTAAGGTTGATACCTTAATGAGTAAAGGTATGAGGGATATGATGATGCCTATATCGATATAAACCTAATCCAATACATGTGTTCAACTTGACATACATGATTCAATCTGATGCACCTTGTAAAGGTGAGGGTAAAATACTCTTAGGAGTGATGAGTCTAACACCAAGTAATGGTGTGATTAATACCTTGATAGGTGAAACACCTAAAGTGGTTGATAATGGTATATTAATAATGCCTTAACTCGAGATGAGTCTATATCACTTGATGATAGTTGGGTAATTCAATTGTGTGACTTATGGCCAATACACTACATGGTAAATGTGATGTGTTAGTGCATAAAGTATCAGGATGGGATATACCCTAATACAAGATAAGCTGATGAACTTAAGTAAGTTAAAATCAATGAGGGAAGTGATACATCAAGGCATGATAATTACCACATCCAGCTCCTCAAGGTTGATGCACCTTGATGCACCTTAAATCCAATATACTTAGATGAGTAATACATTAAGTGTGTCATGTCAATTGTTACATTGAGATGTAATGCACTTTGATAAGTGTAGGCTAACATACCTTGAGAAAGGGTTAATCCAAGATAATAAAGTATGATGTAATCAAGATCCTAGTGAGGATGAGAGAGAAACTCATGCTTTGTATTGATAATCATTTAAAAATAAATGATGAGAACATATAAGTATGATTGCATTATATCTATATGTGCTCCTAGATGTGTGGAGCAATGAATTAGGGTTTTAATTAATAATGTGAGTTTGAAACCCTAATTGGTTGTAAAGGGAAAACCTAACCCTAATAGTGGGAAGGTTGCATTTCTCTTATTGCATAAGACTTGTAAGGAATGTTAAATACTTGTGTAATGAATATAATAATTAGTGGCTTTGTGAGCCATGTGAATAAGTTGTTGCCTAGTGAGAGGTGACAAGATGTGTAATGGCCTTGTGAGCCATATGAATAAGTTGTTTCCTAGTGAGAGGTGACAAGATGTGTAATGGCCTTGTGAGCCATATGAATAAGTTGTTGCCTAGTGAGAGGTGACACGATGTGTAATGGCCTTGTGAGCCATATGGAATACTTGTACAACAAGTAAAATGAATACCTGGGTCTGAGGACCTAGAGGTAATGTTTATCTGTTATAGAGATAATAATGTTGTGTGACGATCCAAGGGTTTGCCTACCCAAAACCAGTAATCATGATAATGATGTGAAGGGATGAGAATTCCCAATAATGTGATGAGGGACTGAGATCCCAAGTATCATGTGTTTTAAAGATCTAAAAAGTACGTGATAGATGTATTACACTTTTCTTTGTAGCATTTGTTGTGATTAATAATGATAACTTGTTTGATGCTAAAAGAATGATGTAATACATGTAATACATCATTAGGAACTATAAAACATTGTCTTGACCATAGATCCATCATCATCAGGATTTGCTGAATGGTGAAATGGGTTCCCTGCGGCATAACCTGGAGTGTATACTTTTGAGTATGTGGGGGCGTAAGTAAGGACGACCATGTGTGATCCAATCCCCTTACAAGCCCAAAATGAATGGGGATTTGGCTATATGTCATATCATGGCTCGAGTGCGACTTCAGTCGTAGACTCTATGTTGAGCACGGTGAACTGGCCCGTGGCTTAGAGTATGGTGCTTGTGTCGCCATGACTCAGTAATTTCATAACTGGGGACGGTTGTTAGTAGATGTTTCCCCTAAGAGAGTGCAGTTGACACAGTAGCTCTAAGCAAGGATGCCTACATACCCTGGCATAGCTATTTGCAGCCGTCACAAGATGTCCTACTATGCTTAAGTGGTCTCGTACTAACTAAAACAAGTGAGGCCATGGCAACCGGCTCTCCCATTGACCTTGTATGGTACCGACTTGTGAGAAGTTTGTGGTCGGCTGGAGATGAACGGGGTATGCTTCATCTCCTCAGGGCATAAGCGTGATTGTTAAAATATGTTCAACCGTGTAACATATCTGCTTAAGGATCGAATACGAGAAATATTGTTTGATGCGCAATTTAGTTATACATCTTAGTTGATAGATGATATTTATGTTTCTTTACATTCCTTGCAAAACAGATAGATGATTTATAACTCTACCATGGGTAGATGCAATGTTCTCCTTTAGAAAGGAGATTACTTCATTATGTTCATACAGTGAATTATCCTACCTGTTAATATAAAAAGAACCTCTGCTTAGTTTATAAATGCTTAATCTATGATAATAATATGGTCGGCGGAGAGTTATATCTCTCACTGAGACAATTGTCTCACCCCGTGGGATCCACATTTTTTAGGTGGACATGCATGAGGTGGCAAAGATCTTTCTGCAGAGGAGGAACAACAGCTGGGACAATAGTGATAGCTCAGGTTGAGTGTACTATCTGTCGTGTCTTATAGATAGAAGTCCTATGTGTCGTATATGTACTCTCAGGTCCTTGGATTTAGTACGTGTTGGTTTTATGAACAATATGATATTTTGGCTTGTATGCCTCGAGGTTTGATGTTGCTTTAAGTATATGTTTTGAGAAAGAAACTGTTATATATTATCCTCGAGAAGAAATGGTACAATGTATGTACAATATATGATCAATGTGAATATCAGGTTTTGGTTATTCCTTAAAGAGTTTTCCTAGAAATGGATCTATTTGCAAAAATGGTTTTAATTTTTAGTGATTTTTGTTAATCCACTGTTTATGTTTATTCTGCTTAATTAGTAATGATTTGTTTGTCGGGTTGGCGAATGTCGTTTCAAGTTTTGGTATCAGAGCTTAAGGTTCACTGAGTCTATATAGACATAGGACTAAGGTTTTGAGTTTGTGTTAGTGTCCTCTAGTATACCCTATAGTGACTTCTGATTATGCAAAAGAAAGGGTGAAGTTTAAAAATGACTAGAGAACATGAGGGACACATTGCTGAGAGCAATGTTGTTGCACCAAGAGATGATGCAAGGAATCAGGAAAGAGAAGGGCAAGTGCCTGAGAATTCCTATCTTGACCAATCAGGATAGAGAATCCTATGTTTATGCTCTTGATAGGCAGGTTAAGACAACAATGATGCATGTAGTAGACTGGATACTAGCATGACAACCTAGGTTACCAGTCCTCAATGTAGAAACTTTGGGTTTTGAAAGGGGCAATAAATTGAGAATTAAGGTAAGGTCTCTATAATTATAGAGTCATTTGCCTAGTTGTTCTAAAAAGCCAATGTTTTTAGTACCACCAGTGCAATAAATGCCTAGTGCACCATGGCAATAGTCACTAAGTAAAGGCAAAAGTCCTAACATTTCCCCTATAAGAACCCATGTCTTAGTTTTTACATCGGCAATAAAACCGATAAGACCATGGTACATGGGCAAGACATGTTATATATATGGACATGTTGATCATACTAAACTCTTTTCTTAGAAAAGAAGGGAGGAAATGACTCAACAACCGAGGTAGGCTCAGTAGGGCTTACAAAAGTCACAACCCAATAGTGTAAAAAGGCAAGAACAACAACATGAAACAGCTAGACTCTATGTGTTGAGTCAACCTGAAGCGGTGGGTGACCGCGAGGGGTAATAGTCAGATAGAGCTTTTTCATTTTGATATGCCTTATCTTGATGTTATCTGATAATCATAAAAAGGATTGCTGTTATGGATTTCCCTATTGATTGCCCTATGGGGACATAGGGAAGAAATAATGAGAACTAGAATTTATATTCTATTCAGTATTCTTTTAAATTCTCTAGAATTGCTCTTATTTGTGTGAAAGAGGATGAGATATAGAAGTGATGCCTGGAGAAAATCCAGGAATGTTAAATCATGTGTTGGTGATGATACGAAAAGTAAGGAATATGATAGTACACAAAGTGCATACTACCTAATCTCAGTACTTGTATACCCTAGCCATGTATATAATTATTGGAGATAGGGTGAGTATGGAACTCTTAGATTGTTATCTTTCTGATTACCCTGATCAAGTAATCATTTTGAGACAATATAATGAGCATAATGAAACTAGAAATATGTCATGGATATTTTTATCACATCCTAAGTGCAATAAAATGGAATCTGAGATGATCTCAGATCAATCTATGTGTATGAGGAAGTAAAAAGTATAATCCTCATGATAAAAGAATGAGAACAAGGGAGATGATCCCTGTCTGATAAAGCTTGTGTGAATAGTAAAGATCTTTTCCCATAATGTGGAAATGGGGGGAATGTGATAAAACCATGAAATGTTCATGAACATGTTAGAAAAATAATAAAGAAAGGGATGATGATATGTAATCATCCATATAATTCCTATGATGATGGCAAGGAACCTAGGATGAAATGAGAGTAAGTGACTCATGAATAGTTGAAAGTTCATGCAATAATCTGAGGAGATGATAATCTCTTCTCTTTGATAAACAACCCTGGGTAATGATGGGGTGATAAGAGGAATATATTTCTTTGTGTTCTCTTCATTTAGGGACATGACAATCAAGTGAGTACTATGACACTTGATGTGCATGGATTATAAATAATCCATTGATGGATACTTAGAAAAGTATCAATTCATCTTGGACTTTGGTTCCAAGATAAAGATATGTGTAACAAGTAATGTTCCAAGATGAAAGAAAGATCCTTTTATATGTGTGGCTTTAGTAATGACAACAGAGAGATGGAAATGATGAGGATGTGATGTGTTTTTGACACATGTGATAGATACCAAAGTAAGGAATTATGGTATCTAAGAAATATCAAGTGGTATGGGAAAGTAAAAACATATCTCCTAATCAGATGATTTATGTTGGTTACCTGGTGTAACATCCCTGACCTGGGTTATGCTTTAACCCTAGGTGTTTTGTTTAAGAAAGATAATTATATGCTTGATATTATCTTTTTAAAAGTAATTAAGGCTCAAGAGGAACTCATATTTCAATTTTAGTCCATTTTGAATAATGTTGAAAATAACGTTTTGCTTGTTTTGGACTGAAGAGCAATTTACCCAAGTTGAGGGGTTAATTTGCAAATGTTACATGATAAGATGTTCCTCATGTGTTGAAGCATCATGAGAATGAAAATGATGCATAGATATGGATACCACAAGCCTGAGTACCAAGAAAGAGCTGATAAAGCAATGTTTGTGCATTAAAACCTAGTTTTGGTGTAATGTGCAATTTACCCAAAACCCAGGGTTCAATATGCAAATTACCACTTAAAAATAGTCCCTAATGTTTTTTGGCATCATATAAAGAAAATAAAATGAGAGGGGCATCTCATATGTACCTCTTTGAAGGAGAGAGAATCTTGATATTAAAATAATCAAGATTTAAGCATGATTGAAATTATAATTCAATATAATGCAAAAATAATTATATTAAATGGATTGCCCTTCAACCAAAATTGTAGAGGTTGAAATACAAATATATGGACGTCCTTTTTCCTTGCAAAGACAAAGGAAATATCTACGTGAGTGGAGAACCCACTCACATTAAGAAAATAAAAAGAAATATCCACTAACTTATGGATATTATTATTATAAGGGTTAAGGTGCATAATTTGCTTTTCTTTAAATCATGGATAATTGAGATGAATAAGAGGAAAAGGAGATATCCTCGTAACCAAGGAATGGAAGGGGGCAAGTGGCAAGGAAATGGAGGAGATAATCCCTACTTTCTCTCTCTTAAATGAATTTTCAATAAAATTCATATATATGATCCTTTATCCATGAGTTGAAAGGGTAATTTCGAATCCACCTTCACTTCTTGCTTTCAAAATAACCAAGGGAGCTTGGAGAAATAGGAGGACGACCCCCAACCTGTTGGTAAGCTTCTTGACCTTCCTTCACCTTGATTTCATGGTGGAAATCACAAATCAATGCTTGACTTCTTACTTTCTTCAATCAATCTTCATTTCTAGCCAAACCTTTTCACTCAAAAGCTTGAGGAACGAACCTTGTGGTTTGAGAAAGCTTCTTCCACCATTATTTACGTGAAGCTCCAAGATTTGAAGCTCATTTGAAGGCGGTTTATATAACTTGAACCCTTATTCATTGTTATTGAATTCAATTCCTCAATTCAATATGTTCAATTGTTCTTCTTGAAATTTCTGTGATTAATTGATGAAACTACCATGGAAATGGTAGTAGAATTCGAGGGGTTGAAGCTTGATGATGATGAAATCATATTAAGCACACATCTCAATAAGATATAGTTGCTAACAGTTTCAACAATATGATCCAATCAGTTTTCACCAAACCGTTTGGTGATCAAACAGTTTGCAAACCGTTTGGAGGTTGAACCCCAAACCGTTTGGGCACGTTGACCGAATGGGATAGTTGACCATTTATAGAATCAAACGGTTTCAAACCGTTTGAACATACTTGAGTTTACCGTTTGGACAAATAAGTTCAAAACCATTTGGAGCCTTAAATGGTTTCAAACCATTTGGACTTTTAGGTCAAAACTGTTTGGAGCCTTAAATGGTTTCAAAATATTTGGACCAAGTCAACCAAAACCGTTTGGATGATCAATGGTTGTGATTGATGGTTGAGGGTCCAAGAATCATACTTTGATGGACTTCAATAACTCAATTGATGAAGAAATCGATGGTGCAAAGCCTAATTTAATTGATTGAAGGAATTATCAGCTGAACCCTTTCAGTTTCAAACTGATTTGGATCAAACAGTCTTGAGACCATTTGAGTCCAAATGGTCTTGAAACTGTTTGGGGTCAAATGGTCTCAGGACCATTTGGAATCAAACGGTTTCAAAACCGTTTGGGGTTGAAACCCCAAAACCGAATGGAGGTCCAATGTGATCAAATCATTTGGAGATTGAAGATGATAATTGATCCAGTGATCCAATGATGATTATCAATGTTAGGTACAAAGGTTGAAACCCCAAAATACCTAGATGATCAGTACCTTTAGATTATTAACCCTAAAAGGCTATGAAAGCAATGTCTTAGTACACTATGTCAATCATAGTTGTATGTACTTGATTGAAGGATTGATGTAACTTAATCAAGTTGAGAGGATGATAGAAAGGAATTCAGACATGAGTATTAATCATGTGGTGATTAGGGTATGATCCTTAGTGAAGAGATAATAAAAACCCTAATCAAGATGGTTAATGAACCCTAACCCTAATTCAGAGAAATTCTAAGTGAAACCCTAATCTAGGGTAATAGTGAAACCCTAATTGAAGGTGATGACATGAGTAATCCTAAGTTACGGTTATGAAATGTAAAACCCTAATTTAGATGAATAATAAACCCTAATTATGGGTAATTGAATATGAAACCCTAATTGGGTTGAATAGTAAACCCTAGTTGTGGGATATTGAGTGTAAACCCTAATCTAGGGTGATTTTATGTGGAATCCTAATTTAGGGTGATGTTATGTAAAACCCTGGTATATTAATGCGATGTGGAACTCAAATCCAGAGTGATGCTATGTAATGTTATATGAAACCCTAATCTTGGACAATATGGTGATAAACCATAACCCTGATCTGGGTAATGGAACGAGTATCCCCAATTGACCTGAAATGGGAAACCCTAACCCTAGTGAGGGAATAGTGGTGTTACCCTTGAATAGTGATGTTAATTTCGTTTTGCATGGTGCTGATATGAAATTGATGTAACTGTTATCATCTGTACTAACCATGCATGTACCATGAGATGATAAACATATCCAGGTATGAGATATGATGTTTTATTTATTAAAATTGTTATTGGGCCTTATGTGCCATAATATGCCTTGTTTCCTAGTGAGAGGTAATAAGAGAATTGATGGTCCTTAAGTGCCATGAGAGATGCTTGTGTAACAAGTATCATATTTTCCTTGGTCAGATGACCTGAAGGTGATGGTTACCTAAAAAGTGGTAACAATGCTCAGTGATGAGTTAAAGGTTTGAATACCCAGAGCCATATGATTGTGGCATTGAGTTTGTGAAGGGATGAGTATTCCCAGTATTTAAATGAGGGACTAAGATCCCAATGTCTTATAAAGACTGAGAAGTAACTGATAAAAACAATACATGTTTCTTTGTAGCATTTGTTCTAATAAGTTATGTTTGAAAACTTGACTGATGCTAAAAGAATATGATAATGTACTTAATTAATCAAGTGAAACCTTTTCATGTAGTGCTCTGACCATAGATCCATCATCGTCAGTAGATGGTGATGGTGAAATAGGTTTTCCTATGGGATCTCCTTTGAAAGGCTTCGCCGGGTGGGAGCCACAGACTATGCTGGTACAACTGACCCAGCTGATGCAGATTTGTGGTTGACAGAGCTGGAGAAAGCTTTTAGAATCCTCAACATCCTTGAAGTAGAGAAGGTGAGGCATGCTATATACCTTCTGAAGAGGAGTGCTGGTCATTGGTGGACCATAGAGGAAGGCAAAAGACTAGGTGTTGAAGTCAGATGGGATGAATTCCGATGTGAAATTGTTGCTAGATACTTTCCCAAGACGTATCTAGATGAGAAGATCTCTCAATTTGAGAGGTTGAGGCAAGGACAGATGAACATTAGTGAGTATGAATCTAGGTTCATGGAGCTTTTGTAGTTTTGTCCGCATATGGCAGCTAATGATGAAGAAAGAATTCGGCATTTTGAGAAAGGGTTGAACGCTGAATTGACCACTCCTATTTCTGCTTTAGAGAATAGGGAGAGGTTTGCTACTTTTGTGGAGTCTATGAGATGGATAGATAGGTCTGTGATCGAGAAGCGGTAGACCATTGGTAAGAAAGAGTACATACAGTTTCAAGGATAAAGGTCCGAAAGCTTCAAGAAGTCGAGGTTCTCTGCACCACCACCACCAAGGTTTAATACCCCGACGCAGTGGATGTCGAGTAGGGGTAGGGGATGTAGTTTTCCTCCAAGTAGAGCCCCCAGTACAACATCATCATTAGTGACAGGACCACCCAGGTAGAGTTTGGGAAGTTACAACTGCTTCCAGTGTGGGAGGTCAGGACACTTGATGAGAGATTGTCCTGAGAAAGTCAGAACTATAACTCAACCCCAGAGGCAGAGTCAACAAGGCTCACAGAGGAGACAATTTTCTAGTGGTGCTAGAGGACGTGGACAAGCGTCACAAGCTAGATCGTCAACACCCAATAATCGAGCACAGGGTCAACAACAAGCAATGGCTAGGTTCTATGCTATGAATCAGCCCGAAGCAGTAGTCAACCCTCGGGTTGTGATAGGTCAGATGGAACTAGTTTTTTCTGATATGTCTTTGTCCTGCTTCGTTTCTGTGTTAATTGATCCGGGTGCTATACATTCCTTTATCACTCAGGAAGTGATTCATGACTGCAACATGATTGTCAGTCATAGAGTAGATAGTTTGATGCTAGAAACCCCTTTGCTGGGATTTGCAGTGTTGCAGGAGGTGTGTTCTCCCTGCAATCTTTCTTTTTCTGAACATCGCATTCAAGTGGATCTTATACCACTTGAGATGCAGGGTTTTGATATAATCCTAGGGATGGACACCTTAGAGAAGTATAAGGTTATCTTGGATTGTGGTTCCAAGCAGGCTGTGTTCACAGACAACGGTGACACATTGATCTTTCAGGGAGAAAGAAAGATTCTTCCAACTTGTCTTGTGTCAGCTATGGTAACTGAGAAGTTGATGAGATAGGGATGCTTTGCATTCTTGGCACATATGGTAGATACCACAATGGAGAGCCCTCATCCTTCTGAAGTTCCGGTTGTTAGGGAGTTTGAAGATGTATTCCCTAAGGAACTTCCAGGTGTTCCTCTGTCCCGAGAGATTGATTTTGAGATTAATCTAATCTCGGGCACGCAACCCATAGCACAAACACCGTACAGAATGGCACCTGCTGAGATGGCAGAGCTCAAGAAACAACTATAAGAGTTGCTTGAGAAAGGATTTATTCGACCGAGTACTTCACCATGGGTGCTCCGGTCCTCTTTGTTAAGAAGAAAGATGGGCACCGCTCCCCTGGGCGTGCCCTCCCCTTGGGCTTATCTACCCCGATCTCCCCTCTCTACCCCGATCCTACCCTCTCTACTTCCCCTGGTGGTCCTCCCAGTGGCCTGCCCTTCGCCTTGCGGCTGCTGCGTGACCTAGGTGGCCTAGGTTCGGGCGTCGTCATTTCCCCTTTGCTGATGACGCTACCGGTGGTCTCCCACCTTCTTCTGCTGGTGGTGACCACCTCTTGGAGCTCCGTGGCTCCCTGGCGAACTTGGGGGCCTGCTTCTCGTCCGCTGCTGGGGTCCTAGCGACCCTAGATGGTCCCCTTGGGATGCTTCACCGTGGACGATGGCCCCCTCTCGGCCCTGGACGGTGGTCCGGGGCTTACTCGGCTTCGGACGGTGGTCCGAGTCTGCTCCCTCGTTCGGCTCTCTGGCGGTGCTGTTGGTGGGCGCCTGTGAGCTCTCAGTGCTGCGCCCTTCCGACCCCGCCCGACGCTTCTTTCGTGGCTCAGCTGGGTGGCAGTTCATGCTTTCTCACCCAGCCCTCTACCCTGGGTCCTCGCGACCCTTGGTGGCGCCGTGGGGGTGCCTCCTGGCGCCTGGGTGGTCGTTTCTCCCCGGCGTGCTCTCTCTGGCGCTAGGGTCTGCGCTTGTGATGGTTCGTGCTTTGCTGGTGCTTCCCGAGCGTCGGCGTTATGGTGGGGGCCTGCTCTTCCCCGGTGGCTTCTTCTCCGCGCGGTGGCTGGGCCCTCCCGACTGCTGTGGCTCCTTCCTTTTGCGCGGTGTGGCGTGCTCCGTCCGTGGGTGTTTGTTCTGTGTCTTGCAGGTACTTGACCCCATAGGGTCCCCTTTGTGGGGTTGAGGCTGCTGTTACGCTGCCAGTTCCCTGTGGGCATCGTCTTTGCTTACGACGGTGCCTTGGTTGCTTCTTCACCGTGTGCGCGTCGAGTGCCTGCTTGCAAGATGCTCCCCTACTGTCTAGCCATATTGCCTGGACTCGCTCCCAACGGGTGATGGCTGATGCTGCAGCAGGTGGTTCACTTTCGAGTATTGTGGTGGAATGTTGTGCTAATAGCAGTTCCTTGGGCATCAAGCTGGAGCTATCCATGGAGTTTGGTTTTTGTGGTTCTGGCTGGCTCTTCTGGAGCTAAGAAGTCAGATACCTTCTAGGTGTTCGAGGATGGGTCACTATGCAATCAGATGGCCTTCGTGGGGTTTTTGTTTCACACCTCAGGTGTTCGTCGTGATGCTTCTGTGCAAATAGAAGTCTCTGCGATTCCATGATCTATTTCTATCTGCTTGTCCAATTCTCCAAGACATTTCAATTCTGTTTGGAGCCTGCATTCAAGCGTTGTATCTCTTCTGACCACTAACCTCAGAGATTGCTTTTACTGTCATGTGTGAAGGAGTAATGTGATGGTTGAATGGAGCTCTGATCCAGTCTGTTCAGTTGTTCTCTGGAGTCTTCTTTGAGAAGATGGATTGATAGAAGGTTCACCCCTTGGGTGCTTGTGGGGTGTTGCTGTGCAAACAGCGGCATTCGATGCTTGGTCTTTGGTTCTTGCTTAAAGAAATAGTCAGGTCCTCTTGGCGGTTTCCGTTGCTTGCCAGAAACTCGAAGACCTGGATGAGAGCATTGGAGGTTCGACTATATTGTTCCTGAGGTTCCTAGGTTGCTGAAATGGTGTTTTTGGCTGCCCATGTTGCCACAATTTCAGAGGATGAGCTTATTGCCGGTGTTGGAATGTGTAGCTTGGAGAGCCGTTTCAGTTTCTCTGTTATCTCTTGAGTTAGTATTGCGAGTCTATCCTCTTCTTTTATCTAGGTAGATGGCTACTGTGTAGCATGTGTTTAGCTTGTTTCTCTGGATGTTTGGATGTGTTCATCCAGGTTGTAATGGGGGCACAAATCTTTTTGTACCTAAAGTTTTGGTAATACAGTAACACGCTTTTTGGACCGACCAAAAAGAAAGAAAGATGGGTCTATGCGATTGTGCATCGACTATAGACAGTTGAATAAAGTCACCTTAAAGAACAAGTATCCTCTGCCAAGGATTGATGACTTGTTTGATCAGTTGTGTGGTGCAACTATCTTCTCTAAAATAGATCTGAGGTTGGGATACCATCAATTGCGTATCAAGGAGAGTGATATACCTAAGTCTGCCTTTAGGACAAGGTATGGTCACTATGAGTTCATAGTTATATAGTTTGGACTAACTAATGCACCAGCTGCATTCATGGAACTCATGAACAAAATTTTTTGACCTTTTCTTGATCAGTTCATAGTAGTCTTCATAGATGACATCTTAATCTACAGTAGAGATGCTCAACAACATGAGCAACACCTCCGTCAGGCTTTGAATTTGCTAAGAGAGCATAAGCTATATGGTAAGTTTAGCAAATGTGAGTTCTGGCTACCAGAAGTTTCTTTTCTAGGACACATAATATCTGCTTCAGGTATTCGTGTTGATCCTAAGAAGGTAGAATCTGTCCTGTAATGGGAACAACCAAATACACCAACAAAAATACGTAGTTTCCTAGGGTTGGCAGGCTATTACAGGAGGTTCATCAAGAACTTCAATTCTATAGCTTTACCCATAACCAAGTTGACCAGGAAGGAAGTTCCTTTTGTCTGGAATGACAAGTGTCAACATTCTTTCCAGTTGGTGAAGGAAAGGTTAACTAGTACACCTGTGTTAGTGTTACCTGAGAAAGAGAAGGGGTACATAGTATTCTATGATGCATCCAAGAACGGTTTAGGATGTGTGTTGATGTAGGATAAATAAGTGATTTCTTTTGCTTCTCGACATCTTAAGAAACACGAGGAGAATTATCTGACGCACGATCTAGAGCTAGCTACTGTGGTCCATGCTTTGAAGATCTGGAGACATTATCTCTATGGAGAAACATTCTATATTTTCACAGACCATAAGAACCTAAAGTATATATTCTCACAGTATGAGCTGAACATGAGGCAACACCTCTGGATGGAATTAATCAAGGACTATGACTGTACAATTGATTATCATCCAGGGAAGGCTAATGTAGGGGCTGATGCACTAAGTAGGAAATCATCACCACCATCCCTCGATAAAACACAGTTAAAATCCTTAGTGTGCTCTAAGAGAGATATGCTTATCTCCTTGAGGCAAGACAATGTACATTTTAAGGTATCATTGTTAGCCGGGCTGTTAGCTGAGATGCACATAAAACCTGCTCTGAGACAGCAGATTAAAGAAGCACAACAAACTGATACTGTGGTTCAGTAGATCAGATCAGAGTATGGTAGTGAGAAGCGGGATGACTTTCATGAGTCAGAGGATCAGGTAGTTTGTTACCATGGTAGGATGGTGGTACCTGATGCCAATAACTTAAGGAAGTTGGTTCTAGAAGAAGCTCATTCTTCAATGTATGCCATGCATCCAGGGAGCACTAAGATGTATCATAACTTAAAAGATATGTATTGGTGGCCTAATTTGAAGAAAGATGTAGTTGGGTTTGTTATGTGGTGTCTGG
Organism: Alisma plantago-aquatica; assembly: GCA_963693085.1. Classification (NCBI taxonomy): domain Eukaryota; kingdom Viridiplantae; phylum Streptophyta; class Magnoliopsida; order Alismatales; family Alismataceae; genus Alisma; species Alisma plantago-aquatica. The sequence goes on from OY856409.1 coordinate 870,628,852, forward strand.
TGTGTCAGCAGGTTAAAGCTAAACATCAGAAGCCCGCAGGAACAATGCAACCTCTGCCTATACCGTAGTGGAAATGGGATCATGTAACCATGGACTTTGTGGTTGGTTTGCCAAGAACAACCAAAAGTCATGATTCCATATGGGTGATAGTTTATAGGTTGACAAAGACATCACATTTCCTTCCTGTCAAAACAACCTACACAGCTGAAAAGCTTGCATAGATATACATAGATGAGATAGTGCGTTTGCACGGGGTTCCGGCTACAATTGTTTCTGATAGAGGTCCCCAGTTCACGAGTCATTTTTGGGAGTGACTCCATAAATCTTTGGGTATGCAATTAAGGTTTAATACAACCTTTCACCCACAGAGAGATGGACAATCTGAGAGGACCATACAAACTTTGGAGGACTTGCTTAGGGCATGTGTCCTTCAGTTTGCAGGAAGTTGGGACCTACACCTGAGCTTGATAGAATTTGCTTACAATAATAGCTATCAGCACAATATTGATATGGCACCATATGAGGCATTATATGGTAGACATTGTAGATCTCCTTTATGTTGGTATGAAACAGGAGAATATCAACTTTTGGGTCCTGAGCTAGTACAACAAATAACTGAGAAGATTAAAGCAATACAACAACAGTTGAAAGCTAACCAGGATAGACAAAAATCTTATGCTGACAAACGTCATAGACCCTTAGAATTCCAAGTCGGAGACAGAGTATACCTCAAGGTCTCACCCTGGAAAGGTATCCTGGTAGACCCTTAGAATTCCAAGTCAGAGACAGAGTATACCAGCATAGTCTGTGGCTCCCACCTATCTAGTGTGGTAAGCACACATACACCTTAAAACCGATATGGTGTGGTAAGCACACATACACCTTAAAACCGATATGGTGTGGTAAGCACACATACACCTTAAAACTGATATGGTGTGGCAAGCACACATACACCTTAAAACCGATATGGTGTGGCAAGCACACACACACACCTCATACCCGATATGGTGTTGAGCACCTATTTCTAAAATGAGATGGAGGGTAACCCAATACACTAGATGACAAGAGTGGCAAGGTGGTTAGTACCCTAGTACATGTGATGGCCAATACACTAAAGAAGGGTATGGCCAATATCTTCAAGTGAGGTGAGGATGTTACACCCATGAAGGGTGAATTTGATACACCATATGAATGGTAAGGTTGATACCTTAATGGGTAAAGGTCTAAGGGATATGATGATGCCTAGATCGATATACACCTAATCCAATACATGTGTTCAACTTGACATACATGATTCAATCTGATGCACCTTGTAAAGGTGGGGGTAAAATACTCTTAGGAGTGATGAGTCTAACACCAAGTAATGGTGTGATTAGTACCTTGATAGGTGAAACACCTAAAGTGGTTGATAATGGTATATGAATAATGCCTTAACTCAATATGAGTCTATATCACTTTATGATAGTTGGGTAATTCAATTGTGTGACTTATGGCCAATACACTACATGGTAAATGTGATGTGTTAGTGCATAAAGTATTAGGATGTGATATACCCTAATACAAGATAAGTTGATGAACTTAAGTAAGTTAAAAGCAATGAGGGAAGTGACACATCAAGGCACGATAATTACCACATCTAGCTCCTCAAGGTTGATGCACCTTGATGCACCTTAAATCCAATATACTTGGATGAGTAATACATGAAGTGTGTCATGTCAATTGTTACATTGAGATGTAATGCACTTTGATAAGTGTAGGCTAACATACCTTGAGAAATGGTTAAGCCAAGATAATAAAGTATGATGTAATCAAGATCCTAGTGAGGATGATAGAGAAACTCATACTTTGTCTTGATAATCATTTAAAAATAAATGATGAGAATAGATAAGTATGATTGCATACTTATAATATCTGTATGTTCTCCTAGATGCGTGGAGAAATGAATTAGGGTTTGAATTAATAATGTGAGTTTGAAAGCCTAATCGGTTGTAAAGGGAAAAGCTAACCCTAATAATGGGAAGGTTGCATTTCACTTATTGCATAAGACTTGTAAGGCATGTTAAATACTTGTGTAACAAGTATAATAATTAATGGCTTTGTGAGCCATGTGAATAAGTTGTTGCCTAGTGAGAGGTGACAAGATGTGTAACGACCTTGTGAGCTATATGAATAAGTTGTTACCTAGTGAGAGGTGACAAGATGTGTAATGGCCTTGTGAGCCATATGAATAAGTTGTTGTCTAGTGAGAGGTGACAAGACGTGTAACGGCCTTGTGAGCCATATGGAATACTTGTACAACAAGTAAAATGAATACCTAGGTCTGAGGACCTATAGGTAATGTTTATATGTTATAGAGATAACAATGTTGTGTGACGATCTAAGGGTTTGAATACCCAAAACTAGTAATCGTGATAATGATGTGAAGGGATGAGAATTCCCAGTAATGTGATGAGGGACTGAGATCCCAAGTATCATGTGTTTTAAAGATCTAAAAAGTACGTGATAGATGTATTACACATTTCTTTGTAGCATTTGTTGTGATTAATAATGATAAATTGTTTGATGCTAAAAGAATGATGTAATACATGTAATACAACATTAGGAACTATAAAACATTACCCTAACCATAGATCCATCAGTGTCAGGATTTGCTGAATGGTCAAATGGGTTCCCCGTGGCATAACCCGGAGTGCATACTTTTGAGTATGTGGGGGTGTAAGTACGGATGGCCATGTGTGATCCGATCCCCTTACGAGCCCGAAATGAATGGGGATTGGGATATATGTCATATCCTGGCTTGAGTGCGACTTCAGTCATAGACTCTATGTTGAGCACGGTGAACTGGCTCATGGCTCAGAGTATAGTGCTTGTGTCTCCATGACTCAGTAATTTCATAACTGGGGACGGTTGTTAGTAGATGTTTCCCCTAAGAGAGTGCAGTTGACGCTGTAGTTCTAAGTGAGGATGCCTACGTACCCTGGCACAACTATTTGCAGCTGACACAAGATGTACTGCTAAGCTTAAGTGGTCTCATACTGACCGAGACAAGTTAGGTCATGGAAACCGACTCTCCCATTGACCTTGTATGGTACCGACTTGTGAGAAGTTTGTGGTCGGCTGGAGATGAACGGGGTATGCTTCATCTCCTCAGGGAATAAGCATGATTATTAAAATATGTTCAACCGTGTAGCATATCTGCTTAAGGATCGAATATGAGAAATATTGTTTGATATGCAATTTAGTTATACATCTTAGTTGATAGATGATATTTATGTTTTTTTACATTCTTTGCAAAGCAGATAGATGATTTATAACTCTACCATGGGTAGATGCAATGTTCTCATTAAGAAAGGAGGTTACTTCATTCTGTTCATAAAGTGAATTATCCTGCCTGTTAATATAAAAAGAACCTCTGCTCAGTTTATAAATGCTTAATCTATGATAATAATATGGTCGGCAGAGAGTTATATCTCTCTATGGGATAATTGTCTCACCCCGTTGGATCCACAATTTTTTTAGGTGGACATGCACGAGGTGGCAAAGATCTTTCTGCAGAGGAGGAACAACAACTGGGACAACAGTGACATCTCAGATTGAGTGTACTGTCTCTCGTGTCTTGTAGATAGAAGTCCTATGTGTCGTCTCTGTACTCTCAGGTCCTTGGATTTAGTACGTGTTGGTTTTATGAACAATTTGGGATTTTGGCTTGTATGCCTCGAGGTTTGATGTTGCTTTAAGTATATGTTTTGAGAAAGCAACTGTTATATATTGTCCTCGAGAAGAAATGGTACAATGTATGTATAATATATGATCAATGTGAATATCAAGTTTTGGTTATTCCTTAAAGAGTTTTCCTAGAAATGGATCTCTTTACAAAAATGGTTTTAATTTTTAGTGATTTTTGTTAATCCGCTGTTTATGTTTATTCTGCTTAATTAGTAACGATTTATTTGTCGGGTTGGAGACTGTCGTTTCAAGTACAAACATCACCCAACGTGACCTAGAATAAGGTTGCCATAAAGGTGGTGCTCACATATATTGTGACACATGGAAATTAATTGTGAGTGATGTAGATGGGATTTGTCCCACCTATCATGGCAACTTGATAAGCTTGACTAAGAAATGGATGGCCATGATCATGTGATTTAATATGAGATATTTAGTTCACATGTATCTCAATAGTCTTCTCTAGTTCAAGAAACATGGATTGAACGTTGAGAGGATGATGATTTAATGCCTCGACTTCAATGTGGAAATTAGAGACAAATGAGCTATATGATCACGATAACACTAATCATAGATTGTAGATTGAAGTTGTTCTCCAACTTTCCAATTACTTGGGTAGAAATGATGTGTTACTAGATACCACTTATTTCTTGTGATGTCATGAATTGGTTATGGACATTCATTGCCAATGTAATTTGGGACCTATACGGTCACACACATAGGATACATCTGGAATAGGAGTTTACTCATGAATAAGGTTTAAAATTTATTACAAAAGTGTTTAGGTATTCAAATTAAACAAGATCATAAGAAGTTGGTTGAACAGGAAAATGGATCTACCGATTCAGAACATGAACCAACCAGTTCAAATTCTAGATCGACCGGTTCAGATTATGAATCACCCAGTTCAATGATCAATCAGATTGGATCAAGGATTGATGCTGACGTCACGTTGTGCATTAATTTTCACATTAAAGTCAATATGATTGCAAATAGAAAATAATGTGAATCGATTGATTCAAGTGTTGAATCGTTCGTTTGACATGTGAATCTTTCAGTAGTGAATCGATCGGTTTGTGATTTGCAGCTTCCAAAAAATTCATAGAATTGTCTCTTTGACTCCTAGTTGAACTAGAAACATTGACCCTGACCCTCCTATAATTAGAGGGGTAGTCAAGACTTTCATAAGACATAATAATAAACTTTGTTAATTGTTTCCCTCTCATAGTTGTAGTAACGTGAGAGTCCGAGCAAGTCTTATATGTAAAAGGGAGATATAGCAAGGGAGAGACAACAAGGGAGATCAAACAATGATAGAACATTGACATCAAAGGGAGAAAGAACGATAGGAGTTCCAGGTGGTCCGCATAGAATACATAGAGGTGTGAAGGCCTTTGTCACCCACTAGGAGGACGTCATCAACTACTGTCCGTGATGCTACACCTGGAGGCCGCCACTGACAACTGTCCAGGTATTGCTTGCAAAAGAAGCATGCCGCTATAAGGATAGTCACTGGACTTGCTTCAGGACCATGTATATACCTTGTAAACCTTCCTTCCCAATCCATAGTTGTTGATGCAATATACTTTTCATGGGAATATGGTAAGATTTTTTTTGTTTCAATTGCCATCTCTGTCGCCATATTTTCTAATAGTGGTATCAGGACACTGTCAATTTACTATGTTTTGGGATTTAATCGATATGATTAGATTTTTGTTTTGTCATTTATTTTCTCACATATGATGCGAATATTTAAGATGATAAATGTGCACATCCAATTAAATATCACATATGATTCCTATATATATATGATATATATATGCAATTTATACATGTCACCCTAAAATTGTTTTAGTGGTGGATGTAAGCATGGTTATGGCCAATACCCCCTGGATATGTGTGCTTAGTTGAATGGTTTTATTCCTACCTTTTTAAAACCAATTTGTACATAGAGCCTCTCTCTCTCTTTTTCAATATGTAAGTTAGTGTTTTTTTCCTATTCTCTCATTTAATGTAACTCGAGGTTTCACTTTTACAATATTATGGGTTAAATAGAAATATGATAGTTTTAGTTTTTGTTTTGGCAAAAAGAAGACATTCTGTACTAGACAAGTCAACCGACTCAGAAGTTGAACTGATTGACTGGAGGGACGAGGAGGCCAGATGACACGAGGTGCCGATTGATCGACTGGTAGTGCAAGTGATTGACTGGAGGAGTCTAGAGACTACTTGAACCTGAGGCCAGTCAATTGATCAAAGCGACCAATCGACCAACTAGGAGGCAAACCAACTGATTCGAGGGTTGAGTCAATCAACCAGGCTAGCTCCAACACATATTTATGCAAGTACAAGTTGTTACATATGATGTGGATCTTAGGTGGTAGCAGTTCTTTATGGCTTCAAAGAATTGCATTAGTGTGGCCATAACCATCACTCATATTTTCAAATTACATATTGTGTTTGTGGATATAGTTTGTATATGATACATATTATTAGTATTTGGTGATTAGATTTGTATATGTATATAAATATAAGTCCCTCAATAAATATTAAGCTCTAGATGTTTTTCATAAGTAATGCATATAAAAAGCTTGATTGACTAAGCGTATGTTACGCTAAAGCCTGATGCACTCTCTATCTCGTGGAAGTGTGATGGTAGATATGTAGATATGAAAAGTAGAGTACATATTCTATCGTGTTGGCTTTTGGGTTAGGCTTAACTAGGTGACCTTAATGAGATTAAGTGACTAGAAACATAGATATGGATAGTGAAAGGAGTTGTATACACCATCTATCTTAGAGTTGCATTTAGATGCAATTTGCAAAAGTTACCTACCTAAATAGTCAAGTTGTGGGCGATCAGACAATACTGACTCATTATTTGATGAAAGATGGATCTTGTCTCACTAGAAGATTGTATGTTGCAATCTTACAAACTGGTAGTGAGTTCTATCAATTTGAATAAAATAGTGGGAACAATAATTAATTAAATGCTTAATTAATATCATCAATATTATCAAATCTAATAAAAATTGTTTTGACAAAGTGCAAATTTACTCTTGTAGAAATAAATGAAAAACACACTATCATTGGGATCAATCCTTAATAAGGACAATATAAACTGGATAAACTTCCATAATTAATTTAGGACTTTGAGAAACATCCTGTATATCCCTAAAACACTAGTGCCAGTGGAACCCACTCCATATGTTCCTAAGGCTGAAATGGATGCTTACTTGAAGCACTCCAATAATGCCATAGACATTAAAATCCTTATGTTGGGATGTATGAACTATGAGTTTCATAAACAACATGAAAAGTAAGAAAAGTATAATGTCTCCAAGGTGATGTTTGAGTGCAACTGACAGAGGGAGATCTAGTAGATCCCCATGTGCTCAATATGATTGGGCACATGGAACATCTAAAAAGACTGAGATTTCCTTTAGGGCAAGAGTTGGCCACAAATATGATTCTACAATCATTACTAGAATCATATAGTCAGTCTATCAAGTGCTATCACTTGTGTAACTTGGTTAAACTGCTGTCTGAGATGCTTGTCATGTTGATAAATGTCAAAGCACAAATGAAGATGGACAAACCCATGGTGGTGATCAACGAAACACATTCCAAGGACAAGGGAAAGGCCAAGAAGTGTTTTAAGGTCAAGATGAAGTCCAAGTCTTCTGCACTCGAGATAAGGATAAGGGTAGGTGCAAAAGGAATGTCCTATTTACTCAAAAGGACTAAGGAAGATGAAACAAGGGATAGAGATCTCTACTTAAGGTATAAACATAATTGAGATTAACTTAGATACTTATTTCTCTTGGGTACTAGATACCATACGTGGATCACACATTTGCTCAAATGCGAAGGATATGAAATGAAGTAGACCTTTAAAGAAAGGTGAGGTTGAACTGCACATTGCTAATGGAGCAAGAGTTGCTATTAGTGCAGTTTGAATCTATGAGTTATCTCTGCCCAGTGGGATTGTAATATAGTTAGAGAAATTCTATTATGTATAGTAACATCATATCTGTATCTTGTTTGGACAAGAAAAGATTCAGATTTGTCATAAAGAATGGTCAATGTTCTATTAGTAAAGATGGGATCTTTTATGGCAGTGCCCCGATGTCTAATGGTCTATACTTGATAGCTATAGAGACAAGTGTGTATAGTGTAAATACCAAAAGACTAAAACTTGATAACTCAAACCAAACTTACCTTTGGAATTATTGTCTAGGACACATAAATAATAAACACATCTTCGAACTCCATAAAGATGTTTATCTGGACTCTTTTGATTTTGAATCAATAGAGACATGTGAATCATTTTTGTTAGATAATATGACAAAGTCTCCCTTCACTGGAAATAATGAGAGGGAAAGTGATCTATTAAGATTCATACATACTAATGTGTGTGGCCCTTTTTGAACAAATGCTGAAGGTGGTTATCAGTACTTCATTACCTTTACTGATGACTTTAGTAGGTATGGTTATGTTTACTTGATGAAACATAAGTAAAAAAACCCTTGAAAAGTTCAAGAATTTCATGAGTGAAGACAGAACCAACTTGGTAAAAGTATTAAGGCACTTCATTCTGATTGAGGTGGAGAATATTTAATCCAAGAGTTTGAGGACCTTTTGCAAGACCATGGTATTGTATCACAATGAATTTCACTTGGAACGCCACACCATATTGGTGTATCAGAAAGAAGGAATCACACATTACTAGATATGGTGTGATCAATGATGAGTTTTGCTGATTTTCTAACTTTATTATGGGGTTAGGATCTAGAAACCGCAGTGTTTACACTTAACCACGCACCATCTAAATCAGTTTATAAGACACCATATGAGATATGGACTAGGAAGCGTCCCAAAATGTCTTTTATGAGGATTTGGGGGTGTGAAGCTTATGTAAGGAAATGTTTTATGAAAAGCTTGGCCCTAGTTCAGATACATGCTATTTTGTTGGATATCCCAAAGAAACCAAAGGATACTACTTGTATAACCCATTGACAACAAAGTGTTTGTTTCCATAATGTTGCATTCCTAGAAAAGAAATTTATTTCCAAAGGAATCATTGTGAATAAAGTAAAACTCGCTTGTTCACTAATTGCTATGGTTAAGTCCATCATGATCATGCTTTCCATTGCAACTTATTATGACTATGAGATTTGGTAGACGTATGTGAAAACTACTTTCCTTAATAGGAATCTTCTTGAGGATGTGTAAATGACACAACTTGAGGGTTTTATAAATCCAAAGGAAGCCAATAAAGTCTGTAAGCTACAAATATCAATCTATGGATTGAAGCAAGCATCTCAGAGTTGGAATCTTTGTTTTGACAAGTCAATCAAAAAGTTTAGTTTTACTCAAAGTGAAGATGAACCTTGTGTGTACAAGAAGGTTAGTGGGAGCATAATTATATTCCTCGTATTGTATGTAGATGACATACTATTGATGGGGAATGACATTCCTACTTTACATATTGTAAAGAACTGGCTGGGAAGTACCTTCTCTATGAAGGATTTAGGCAAAGCATCCGATGTCTTAGGAATCAAAATCTATAGAGATAGATCTAGAAGGCTTCTTGGACTAAGCCAGAGTACACACATTGACAAAGTATTGAAGAGGTTCAACATGCACACCTGAAATAGGGGGGAATTTACCCATGTCTCATGGAATTAGCCTATCTAAAGCCTAATGTCTCAGTTCTTGTGAAGAATGGGACCACATGAGTAAGATTCCATATGCATATGCAAATGGATCTATATTGTATGCAATGTTATACACTCGTCCCGATGTCTCATATTCCTTGATAATGACAAGTAGATATCATTAAGATCCCAATAAGAGTCACTTGATTTATGTGAATAAGACCCTTAAGAACTTGAGAAGAATTAAGGATTAGTTTCTTGTTTATGGTGGTGAGGAAGAGTTGGTCGTATGGGGTTACAATGATGCAAGCTTTGAAACTAACAAAGTTGATTATCAATCACAATTAGGATTTGTGTTTTGTCTCACAACATGACTTTAAGCTGGAAGAGTTACAAGAAACAAATAGTTGTTGATTCTACAATAGAGGCTGAGTATATTGCTGCATCCAATACATCAAAGGAAGCTGTCTGGATCAAGAAGTTCATCAGTAAACTTGGGGAGGTTCCAAGCATTAGCAATGCAATAGAGATGCATTGTAATAACAATGGAGCTATTGCATAATCAAAAGAACCCTGATCAAGTTAGTGTTCTAAGCACATACTACACTTGGTTCCATCTCATACGAGAGATCGTACAATGAGAAGATGTGAAGATTTACAAAATACCGACTGAAGGCAATGTTGCTGATCCACTAACAAAAGCACTTTCATAATAGAAGCATGATGGACATGTTAGATCACTTGGAATAAGATTGATGAGTGATTGGCTCTAAGTACAAGTGGGAGTCTATTGATATGGATGCACAGAGAGCAAATCATTTGCTAATTGTAATGCAATATGATCCAGTTGATCTGATAATAATAAAAGGCGATTCCATTTATTCTTTTTTATTTGATTATGAGATAATGATATAACATAATAAATGTCTAAAGAATGATTATACTTGATGACACATGTCTTCAACTTGAGGACTCAAACAATGAGATTAAATGTATGATAAGAGTACATACATCCTTGTTATGTCCCTAGTTGGATATTACTGTGAAAGAAAAATATAAAATAATAATAAAAAAGACTGGAGTGTGTGTTGGTTGATGATAGAATCTCATCAATCATGATATGTTATATCAAACCAAACAAATTCGTACTTGTTAGAGAATAGTGCACAAACAACCCCATCTTGAGAGTGATACATGGAGACCATGAAAAAGTAGTAAGATTCATCTCTCATAATGATAATTGTGATTGTGATTCTTAGACCTGAGGTCACTACACTCATCACATGTCATTGAATGTACTTTGTCATCACCGAGCATGATCTTGAATATGGGTTTCCATAAATGTGGTGCTCGAGTACATTGTGACACATGGGGATTGACAGTGAGTGATGTATATGGGATTTGTCCCTCTTATTGAAGTTTGATATCTTGGCCACTTGATAGGTGAGATTGAGAAATGTATGGCCATACTCATGTGAGTTAATATGAGATATTGAGCTTACTTGTAGCTCAATAGTCTACTCTAGTTCAAGAAACATGAATTAAATGTCAAAAGAATGACGATTCCATGCCTGGAGTTCAATCCAGACATCAAAGACAAAGTAAGTATACAATCACGTTAATACTGATCACTGATTGTAGGTTGAAGTTGTTCTCCAACTTTCCAATTACTTGGATAGAAATGATGTGTTTCTAGATACCTCTCATTTCTTGTGATGTCATAAATTGGTTATGGACATTCACTACCAATGTAATTTAGGGCCTTTAGGATCACACACATTGGATACATCTGGAATAGTAGTTTACTCATGAATAAGGTTTAAACTTGATTATTAAAGTGTTTAGGTATTCAATTTAAACAAGATTGGTTGAAAGTTGGCTGAACTGGAAAATGGATCGATCGATTTAGAACATGAACCAACCAATTCATATTCTGGATCAACCGATTTTACATTATGAATTTCCCAGTTCAATGATCAATGCGATTAGATCAAGGATTTATGTTGACATCATATTGTGCATTACTCGTCAAATTAAATCCAATATGATTACGAATAGGAAATAATATGAACCAACCGATTCAAGTGTTGAATCGATCGTTTCACATGTGAATTGACCAGTTCAGTAGTGAAATGACCAATTTGTGACTCACAACTTCCAAAAAATTCATAGAATTCCATTTCTTTGACTCCCAGTTGATATGGAAACCTTGACCCTGGCCCTCCTATAAATAAAGGGGTAATAAAGGATTTTATAAGACACAATAATAAGCTTTGATAATTGTTGTCCTCTCACAGTTGTGGTAATGTGAGAGCGTGAGCAAGTCTTACTAGTAAATGGGAGAGATAACAAGAGAGAGGCAACAAGGGAGAGCAGTCAACACTATCATGTTGACATAAAAGGGATAACTCCTTCCCGTCAGTTCCTAAAGATTGACAGGAGTTTCCAGTGGTCTATGTGGACTACATAGAGGCATGGAGGGCGTTTCTACCCACTAGGAGGATGTCATCAAATGGCCGTCTGTGGTGATACATCATGAGGCAATAGTCGACAACCGTTCAGGTGCTGCTTGAAAAGTAGAACGCCACTACAAGGATAGTCACTGGACTTGCTTCAGGACCATGTATATACCTTATAAACCTTCCTTCTCAATCCATAGTTGTTTACACAATCTACTTGTCATGAGAATATGGCAAGATTTTTTTTATTTCCATTGCCATCTCTATCACCATATCTCCCTACAACAAGGACTAGTATATATATGCCTAGATATAGGGTTTAGAACTCCTATATCTCCCTATAGTCATTGTAACAATGGATATGAATTCCTTAGGATCTAGTGAGAATATGAGCTGACACAACATCGCTCAAAATCCCTATTAGCTCGCGTTCATTGTCAGACAAAATCAATGTAGGTACTTTGTCATGTGGGGGCCTCATTAGTTGATGAACACATTCTGATTGGTGTGTGAACTTCATTGCTCTATGCTTTTTTGGGTAGGAGGCCATCAAGTAGAATATCCATGGGTTAGTGTCCATTTTGGGAAGGGGACCATTGGACAGAAGCACGGTTGGTTGACGAGAGTAGCACACTTTTATGGGGCATTCTGACCTCATCGATTGGGCACTCTGATTGGGAAGCAATCCAATCGATATGTGGGACCTAGATAGTGCTTTCACAGTGAATGAGAATGTAGACCACCGAGAATGCAGATATAAATGCAAATCCAAGAGGATTGGTGAGTGGAATTGGGTCCACATTTAGGTTGATGTGAAATTTGAGGATGTTCATGACACACCAGGTTTGTGACACTAGAAGGAACACCATCTTAAGTTGGTGGGTTGAGATCAAAACTCAAATCTTCCATGAAAATCAAACAAATATGTCAAAAACCTAAGAATTAACATAAACTAAATAAAAATAAATGGGAGACAATTCTAAATAAAATAAGATATCTAAATGTAAAACTATGCCAAAAATGTGACTAAAAGTAGAATAAATATGAATTCATAAAGGACAACATTTTTATTTACTCTACATCTCTACTGAAGAATTCATAGAATCTCATAATCTTTTTGATAATGTTCATGATCACCCCTTCATCTGTGTTTCTCCCAAAGGACATAATAATAAAATACCTAGGTCCTGAACACTCGGTGTTAGATGGTCAAGTGTTAAAAAATCATGTAGGGAGGAAGAAAAAATAAGGAATTGTATGGGTCTGTAAAGACTCATGTGCACATTATTCAACAAAAGACCCATGTTCACTAATGGGGCCACCTAGTTATAACAACTCTCCGAATCGTGATCACAATGGTAACCATATTTTACCCATACAAAAATGAACATACAACCTATGCCAAGAAACAATCTAGATTTGTTGGAAGGAAGTCCACTAAATGAAACATTAAACTTGGATAATTAGAAGATTACTCTGGCATATGTAATGCTCTTGACACAAGGAAAAATACATCAAAGAGTCTTAGTAAATGAAATATTGCCAACAAGAGACAAACAAATATGAACTAGTAGAGGATACCGATGAGCAACAACTCATGTAATTCTTCAAATTTCAATGACGGAGAAATAAAATATGGTGATATATATATATATATATCCACCTGAAAAGAATACTTTCTTCAAAGGATTGTGAAGTTTTTAGAGATTTCATAAGTTGGGTTGAACTTTAAATACAACATTAGTGCTAATTTGGCACTCTCCCATATTGATAGGATTTTGGCTTGGAAAACAATATGCCATGCAACATGGTCAATGAGAAAGCGCATTTTTTATTATGACCATTGTGCAGCCAACCATGCTCTATGGGAGTGAATGTTGGGCGGTGAAGAAACAAGGACTCAACAAGATGAACGTGGCTGAAATGCATATGTTGAGATGGATGTGTGGGAAGACAAAAAAAGATTGCTTGAGAAATGACTATATTAGGAATAAAGTAGGGGTGGCAAGCATTGAGGACAAGTTGCGGGAGGGCCGAATCAGATGGTATGGACATGTGCAACACAGACCGGCTAATGCGCTTATACGAAGTGATACTATTGAGGCAAGCAAAATTAATAGAAGAAGAGGAAGGCCTAAATTAACATGGTAAGAGCTTATAAAGAGAGATTTTAAATCTCTATATCTCAACCTGAATATGTCCATGATAGAGTTGAATGGAAAAGAAGGATCCATGTAGTCGACCCCAACATAGTTGGGATTGAGGCTTAGTTGTTGTTGTTATTGATGATGATCATTATGCAGTGCTATTTTATTCTTATTGTATTGCTTACAAATTCTTTTAATGACCATACAACTTGAAATGTCTTTGGATTGGATTCGACAAAGGAAATTAGTTTGGTTATCCAATATATCAGAACCTATACAACTCAGATAATCACAACACAAGAAACTAAGACAATGTTGAAACAATAACAAAATGAGGTTTTATCAGGAAACATTATCAACAACTGGGTTAAAAACCAATGAGAGGCCTCAATGAAGGTGTTTTGGTGGTCCAAAATAGTACTCACTTATGTTCCATTATCATTTTCTAGGTGAATTCTCAATCATGGTGGTTCTACCAAACACCACTAATAGCAAAAATGATCTTAAAATGGAGTTTATGGGGATCCTTGTCAAACTATAAACTCTTCTTCAGTGAAATGAATAATATGGTGGAGAATTATAAAAACAAGCCACAATTAACTATATGAGATATCAACTGTACTAAATTTAGACATTAAAATCACACAACTGGGACACTATTCATCAACACCAACATAGTATGAACAAATTTGATGGTTTCATAGACAACAATGGGATAATAGATGGCTAGTAACTCAAGATATTCACGGATATGAGGTTCCTTCAATGCAATTTTGTAGAAGTTCATCAACATTAAGCATTTAAAAGGTCTATACTGTATGAACACATCACTAGTTGGTGCGTGCATCAATTCTATACATATGTCAATTTTTGAATACAATATACATGCCTAGGGGACTTGATAGGCTCACAGTGGAAAGCAACTAGAAAACTATAGTGGTTAACATGACATAGTTGAGACAAATTAGAAAATTGGCACAAGTGACAAACTGGCTACAAGATAAACACACAACCTTAAGGTAGTAGGGGCTAAACTCAAGGTATGGAAGGGTACTTTCTATAATATCAATAAACACATAATCAAATTACACGACTCTCTAGTTTTGGAAGACACCCCACAAAAAAATGGAGGTTGACATAATCAAATTACAAATTAAGAAATTATTTGGAATAAAAGATCCAAACAACAATGGTTAAAAGAAAGCAAACTTAATACTAAGTTCTTCCACAAGGTATGTAAACACAAGAGTAGTAACATCCATTCACGAAATTGTGACATGGCACTAACAAACAACATATTGGATATTATCCAACATATGATGATATATTTTCACAACTCTTCAACCACAAATGTAGCTTCTCTAACGATACAATATTTGGTTGGACAAATTATGCAAATATAAAATTATCAGCAAATAATTATTGGTGATGACCCTTTCACAAGATGAAATTAAGAAATATATATTTTCTTTACGGGTGGACAAATCATTAGGACCCAATGAGTATGACTTGTCATTCTATAGACATATGGAATACGATCAAGGAGCACATTTACCAACCCTTCAGAGAACCTTGTGAGGAAGAAATAATAGGTCACAAACATATTAACAATGTCTTTATCACTCTAATAAAGAAAATTGACAACCCCACTATTAGACCTATCAGTCTCATTAACAATCCATAAAATACTATTTCCAAATTACTAAGTACTAGAATGAATATGCATAAAAACTTTCATTGAAGGCTGCACGATACATGATGCATAGATTATGAAAATGAATATTTACAGACTTATAATTCTAGATGCATTTTCTGGCTCAAACTAAAATAAAAAAGAGTTTTTTCCCATTTACTCCCTCTCCTTTACCAAAATCCCTGAAAACCCCCTCTCCTTTACTTAATTCCAACTAGCCCCCTCTCTCTTTTACATTATTCCTCCTAACCCCTCACATTCACTTTCCGTCACATGCCGTGACGAAAGACCTGTTCATTTCGTTTCTATTACTTAATCTCATTTCCGCTCAATGAAATTTATTCATTCATCAAATATGATATCGAAGCATTATAATTTTTTATCAAAAATTATGGAAGCATATAATATTTTTGAATAAAAATAAAACTTTTTGTGATATTGTACATATATATGTTAGTACCAATGACAAAACAATCCACCTCGACTTGCTTTGACTGGCTCAATTCGACCGAACCCAACTTTAAAATGTTAGGTTTTTATGGGTCAATTTGGGTTTCAGGTTCGATCAAGTTGGGCCAATTTTGGTTAAGGTCTATTTAATGTGGACCAAGTTTAGTTTGTGTTAGGCCAAGTCATATCCAATTGCATGTGGATCCGGTTGAATCCCGACTTGTGACATATTTTTATCTTATTTTCCCCTCTAATGCTTATATAAATTTGTAGGTTAGATCGATCCAATTTTGGGATTTATTCGAGTGTCTTGTTGGGTACAGTTTAATTTGGGTCGATAAATGGTCTAGTTAGGGTCGAGTTGTGTCCAATTCAAGCAGGAAGGTCTGCCCGCGTCTCCAATCTTTCACATGTTTTCTGGTATTTTTCTTCTAATATCAATACTCAAAATGCTATATCATTCGAGACAGACTAGATCGAGTTTTGGATCGGATCAAATCAAAATCTGAAAACATAAAATTGATCTCTTTTAGTTACACCATATTAAAAAATATCAATTTATTAAGTAAGGTTTTTTACGTGATCGAAATGCGCATGGACCCAACCAACCAAAGCATGAACCAAACATTTTAAGAATATTAGAAGAACAAAATGTCACACGTCGAGATTTGACCCGTCCGACTGAAATATGTCTAACTCAAAGTAAACTTGACCCTTCCGGAATAGACTTGAACAAAATTCGACCCCACCGGATCATACCGATACTCGAACATGCCCATAGAAATTTTGGGATGTGTTCAATCAAGTTGTGCCAGATCAAGTTGGGCGAGGCATATATTTTTATTAGTTCTACTAACATGTATATAAAATATCACAAAAGTATATTTTTATTCTATAGTATAATATCTTTCATGTTTTTATTATAAAATACAAGTTAGTAATATCACGATTGATAATAAACAAAATACATTAAGCGTTGATGAGATTTAGCAAAAAAAAGGAAGTGAATAGACCTTTCCGACGTTTCCGTCACGGCATATGATGGAAAGTGCTTCTGGGGGGTTGGATGGAATAATGGAGAAGAGTAAGGGGGCTAGTTGGAGTTAAGTAAAGGAGAGCGGGTTTTCCAGAATTTTGAGAAAGGTGGGGTAAATCAGAAAAAACTCATAAGAAAAGCTTTCCATAACGTTAACTGGGTTTTTGATTCACCATCTTAGAGGGTACAACTTCCCTGACCAAATATATTAATTTGGTTGAATTATCTCTTACATTAGGATGTCATTGATTGTCATCAACGGTTCACATTCTGGATACTTTAAATACACGAATGGACCCAGATAAGACGATTCTCTATCACCGTATTTTGTTATGCCATATCCACTCTTGCCTTCGCGTTTAGTTTGGGAGTTCAAACAAGATTATTTCTCCAATAAAAATCTATATTACAAACACATTATACAATTTCTGGTGATACTATCATTATCAAACTTCACAATGAAAATATTATCAACAAAATTGGAATGCTGGGTATTTTTCAGCAAATTTTGGGGTTCAGAATAAATTTGAACGAGTCCACATTGAGTGGGACACACATCAATGAGAACAATACGAACCACTATAGACACATCATCCGGTGTAAGGTGAAATGGTGAATCATTCCCTCTTAATCTGTCCTCGATAAAATGACTAATATACCGGTGACGTGAAATATTAATAGATTCTATGATACGTAAGTATGATTAACATGGACATGATTACGATTTAGGATCTTGATCATAAACTAATCACTAAACAATGTACCCGTAGACATTGTGGAATACAGAAGACGAGATCTAGATGAAGCAAAACTTCTAGATCTGAAACGCGTCTTCTCTCCCTTCACCTAAGCCGCCAGTCGTAAGTCCAAGCCGTAATTGCGGTTTCGTAAGTTAACCCTAAGATGGATTTCAGATTATATTTATAGGCAGAGAGAGGGACGGATTTCTCTATAAGCCTTAATCACAACCGTCCATCAAGGTTGTAAAATAAAAGAGAAAGTCTTCTAAATTAAATCCCGATCCTATTAATTCAGCAGTTTCCTTCTTTGACCATGATTGTTATATGGGCCACATAATAAAAGTATATAATGAAATTCGGAATACCCACAAGTCCATAAAAATAGGGACTTGTGGGTTACAAAATTTCCAATAGTCTCCCACTTGGTCCATATTACAATTCCATTATGGTGTTATATAGGAAAAATATAAGGCGCGCATCAATGCTGAAATAATATACATAATGAGTTTACTTTAATTACCTTGGTTAACCCGAATCATTGATGAGAGTCATAGCGGTTCTACATTAATTAAAGAACATAGTTCCTTCCATGTACCACTGACCAACAATCAAATTAACCAATTCTGTATAGCGAAGCAATCGTAATTGTCCACTTAATGTCTTAGGAAAGAATATTTCTGTTATCATACATTACAATAATATGTACATAACGAATCATGATATGAAACAGAAAAATTCAGAAGTTCCAATACTGAGTACTCAAATAATGTCATTACAAAGCACATATCAATCCACAAATTAAGAAAAGCTACTGGTTACCCTCAAGACCCATTGTTTCTGCATGCTGCTTAAATGTCTTGGGTGGCAGCCCTTTAGTAAATGGATCTGCTATATTAGCACTCGTATTAATGTGCTCAATTGACACTCTCTTCTCCCGAATTTCTTCTTTAACTGATAGATATTTCATCTCCATGTGCTTTATGCCTTTAGAGTACCTATCATTCTTCGAAAAGAAAACTGCTGCGGCGTTATCACAATAAATTTTCAGCGGCCTAGCAATAGAATCAATGACTCTAAGCCCTGAAATAAAATTCCGTAGCCATAATGCTTGAACTGTAGCCTCAAAGCATGCTACAAATTCAGCCTCCATGGTGGATGATGCAATAATGGTTTATTTGGCGCTCTTCCAGGAAATAGCACCTCCAACTAACACAAACACATAACCAAAAGTGCTTTTCCGGGTATCCACGCATCCACCAAAATTTGAATCTGTGTAACCAATCACTTCAAGGTGATCAGTATGCTTGAATGTGAGCATATGTTTCTTTGTTCCCTGTAAGTATCTCAACACTTTCTTTGCAGCTTTCCAATGATCAATGCCTGGATTGCTTTGATAACGTACCAACATACCAACTGCATAACTGATATCAGGTCTAGTGCAAACCTGTGCATACATCAAACTTCCTATAAGAGAAGCATAAGGAATATCTTTCATTCGATCACACTCTAATTCAGTTTGAGGACATTGATTTAAGCTGAACTTATCCCCTTTCTGAATTGGAACAACATTAGAATCACAAGACGCCATATTAAATATTTCCAAAACTTTTTTGATATAAGCATTCTGAGACAATGCCAAAAACCTACGTGATCTGTCAGGGAATATTTCTATCCCAATCACATAAGAAGCCTCTCCTATATCTTTCATTTCAAAATTTTGAGAAAGAAAATCCTTGGTTTCCCGTAATAAACCAAGATCGCTGCTGGCAATTAGAATATCATCAACATATAGAACCAAAAAATGCAAACTTACTCCCACTGATCTTTAGGTATATGCATTGATCAACAATGTTTTCAGTGAACCCAAAAGCCGTAATGGTATTGTGAAACTTAATATACCATTGATGTGAAGCTTGCTTTAATCCATATATTGATTTCTTTAACAAACAGACCATGTTTTCCTTTCCATCTATAATGAAGCCTTCTGGCTGAGCCATGTAGACTTCTTCTTCTAAACTCCCATTCAGAAAAGCAGTTTTCACATCCATCTGATGTAACTCTAAGTCAAAATGAGCTACTAAAGCCATAATGATTCGTAAAGAATCCTTTTTAGAAACTGGAGAAAATGTTTCATTATAATCAATGCCCTCTTCTTGATTAAAACCTTTGGCTACAAGTCTGGCTTTATGTCGTTCGATTTTACTAAGAGAGTCACGTTTGGTCTTATAGACCCACTTGCACCCAACTCTCTTATATCCTTCAGGTAAATCGGCCAACTCCCAAACTTTATTTGCAGTCATAGAGTTTATCTCATCACACATGGCATCGATCCATTTCTTAGAATTTTCAGATTTCATGGCTTGTGAATACGTAACCGGATCTTTATCCATCCCTATGTTAAATTCACATTCTTGTAAATACAATAAGTAATCATCTGAAATAGCTGATTTCCTGCTTCTTGTATATCTCCTTAATTCTACTGCAGGTGTTGCATTTACATTCGGTTCAATGGCGACAACAGGCTCATTATGGAGTGCATGATCATTGACATGTTGTTCTAGATTATTGATTGGATCAACAACATTAGCTGGAACAATGTTAGTCAGAATTGAGGGCAAGGGAATTGGTATTGGTGCCCTTATTTCTCTAATGATCACTTCTCTAACTTTATCACTCCCACTGATTTCGCCATTCTCAATGAATTTAGCATTGCCGGTTTCTACAATTCTAGTACTATGGTTAGGACAGTAAAATCTAAACCCTTTTGATCTTTCAGGATACCCAATGAAAAAACCGCTAATGGTTTTTGGATCGAGTTTCTTATCATGTGGATTATAAATGCGTGCCTCCGTTGGACATCCCCATACATGTAAATGTCTTAAGCTGGGTTTCCATCCCTTCCATATCTCGAAAGGTGTCTTAGGGACAGCTTTGCTGGGAACCCAATTTAAGATGTACACAGCAGTCATAAGGGCATGCATCCACAAGAATATGGGCAGATTGGAAAAACACATCATACTCCTAACCATTTCTAGAAGTGTATGATTACGTCTCTCAGCTACACCGTTCATCCACGGGGAACCGGGCATTGTGTATTGAGGGACAATTCCTAATTTTTCTAAGAGTTTAGCAAAAGGACCAGGATGTTGTCCTGATTCATCATATTTTCCATAAAATTCACCACCTCTATCAGACCTAATGATTTTCACCTTTTTACCTAATTGCCTCTCAACTTCAGTAATGTAAATTTGAACAACATTCACAGATTGAGATTTATCATGCAAAAGGTAAAGATAATAGTAACGTGAATAATCGTCTATAAAGGTAATGAAATATTTTTCTCCACCAAAAGATGGAATATCGAAAGGTCCGCATATGTCTGTGTGTATAATTTCGAGTAGTTCAGTGCTTCTTGTGGCTCCTTTGTTAGTCTATTTGGTTTGCTTACCCTTAATGCAATCCACACAAACACCAAAATCAGTAAAATCAAGACTCGGAAGAATCTCATCTTTTACTAAACGATTAACTCTTTCTCTGGATATATGACCCAGTCTTTTATGCCACAAAAATGCAGAACTTTCACTCGTCCTACTTCATTTCAAACCCACTTTAGGATGCAAAGTAACAAGAAGCGATTCAGAAAATGTATCATCAAGAAAAATTTGATATAAACCATTAATCAAAATTCCTGAACCAAACAAACAGTTTTCCTTAAACAAATTGAAACGTCCACCACCAATTTCTAATGAAAAGCCATCATTATCAAGTTTAGACATGGAAATTAAATTCCTAGAAATGGAAGGTACATAAAGAGTTTTCTCCAGATCTAAATAAAAACCAGAGTCTAATACTAAACGAAAGGTGCCAATGGCTTCTACTGGAGCTTTCACTCTATTTCCCATGTAAAGATAGGCTTCATTTGGACTTATGTTCCGGGTTGTAAGGAATCCCTACATCGAGTTTGAAACATGAACATTAGAGCCATAATCAATCCACCAAGTATTACAAGGTGCTTCTACAAAGTTTGATTCGAAACTACATACAAAAGCCAAAGGCTTACCTTTCTTTTCGAACCATTCTCTGCGCTTTATGCAATCTTTCTGAATGTGTCCAGGCTTCTTACAGAAGTGACAGTTATCATTCTTCCTTGCTTTCTTAGGTGCAGATTGGCCTGACTGATTGGATGGACTAGTCTTAATGCCCTTCCAATTTTTCTTACCGACTTTGTTCTTCCCGTACCCATTACCATGCATGTAATTTGCCTGAGCAACATGACCATTTTGCTGCTTAATTTGAGCCTCTTCCTGAACCAGCTTATTGGTCAGTTGATTCACATTCCACGTATCCTTAATCGTGTTATAGTGAATCTGAAAAGGACCATATTGCTGAGGCAGCGAGTTTAGGATAAATTGGACTAGGAACGAATCCGCAACAGTCATGCCCAATTTACCTAGTTTTGCAGCCATATTAGTCATGTCAAGTACATGTTTCTGCATAGTTTTAGTACCATCATAACAGGCAGTCGTTAGTTCAGCCATAAGTTTTCCAGCAACTGTTTTATCAGCAACCTTAAAGCGTTCAGTAACTATTCTTAAATACTCCTTAGCTGTCTCACTCTCACTCTCAGTAATGGAGGATTTGATGTTGGTAGCAGTGGTTAAACACATGAATTTCAAGCAAAGTTTATTAGCTCTAGTCCATGCATTAAAGTTTTTGATCTCATTCTCTGTTGAGGTAGCAGTAAGATCAGCAGGCTTGTCTACAGTTAATCCCGAATCAATCTCAAGCACACCCAAGTAAAACTCGACATGTTCTTTCCACTCGGTGTAATGAGTCCCATCTAGTTCGGGAACTGAGTTGACAAAGGAATTAAGACAACTGCATTATAGAAATATGTTCACGATAATTAATCTTTGAGTTGTAAACACATATAGACAAATATGACTAAGATTTATGCATACGCGAGTGATTTAAACCAATAATCAAACAAGTATGGTATCTGTGGATATCCTATACATGTTTAATTACAGAAATGAAACAACTCCATAATAGTTATTTTACTTGTAATGCATTGACTACCTGTGGGTAATACATAATGCTAGTAAACAACCAACAATAAGTTTACTTAGTCCGACATCCATTACGTTCTTTGAGTTGACTGTGGTGAACTTCAACCAATAATATGAACGTCATATCTTAAGAAGAGTAACATTCACGTACCGAGATGAAATCACTGTGGTGATTATCAGAACGATATGATATGAACATTGCTCTTAATAGCATATTTTCTCTAACAATTATACGCATATATGGGATTTTTTCCTTAACAGTTATACGCATATATGAGATTTTAGTGAACAAATAATTAAGGAAAAAAATTATAGTCCTATACATGATAGAGTTTTACTCCAGGATTATTCAATAAGGCACGAAAATATCAAACAAAATTTACATAACAATTATGCCCAAAAACACTTAAAACGTGATTTTGAGGGTCTAAACGGCCGAATTAGGCTAAAAAATGAAAACTTTATGGCATCGCGATAAATTTTGAAGAAAACGCCGTTTCTGATGAAGAGTCAAAATTTCATCGAATTCTGACACTTTTTCGGAAGATGCGGAAACATGGATAAAAGTTGATTTTATCTTGATTTAGAACTAAGAATATGATCATAACGAAGCGACTGATACCACATATTAATAGATTCTATGATACGTAAGCATGATTAACATGGACATGATTACGATTTAGGATCTTGATCATAAACTAGTCACTAAACAATGTAAAACATACCCGTAGACATTGTAGAATACAGAAGATGAGATCTAGATGAAGCAAAACTTCTAGATCTGAAACGTGTCTTCTCTCCCTTCGCCTAAGCCTCCAGCCGTAAGTCCAAGCCGTAATTGCGGTTTCGTAAGTTAACCCTAAGATGGATTTCGGGTTATATTTATAGGCAGAGAGAGGGACGGATTTCTCTATAAGCCTTAATCACAACCGTCCATCAAGGTTGTAAAATAAAAGAGAAAGTCTTCTAAATTAAATCCCAATCCTATTAATTCAGCAGTTTCCTTCTTTGACCATGATTGTTATATGGGCCACATAATAAAAGCATATAATGAAATTCGGAATATCCACAAGTCCATAAAAATAGGGACTTGTAGGTTACGAAATTTCCAACATGAAAAACAAGGTGTCTTAATAGAGTGGGTTGTTTCACTTAGTAAATTCTTCCATCTGTGGTATGCATCTCATTACCTTAGTTACATTTCCCTCCCACAAAATATAGAGATGTAAATTGACAAATTAGACAACTTCCTCTCCGGAACTACAATAGACTAAAAAGATACACCTTATTAATTGGTCTACCCTTAATAAACCCAAATCACTTGGTTGGTGGGGTATTCTCAACCTCAGCCTCCACTCACAATATCTCTTTAACAAGATCATAGTCAGTATCATGGAAAAAAGGACAATACTTGATACACATACAATAAGAATAAGTATTATAATCATAAGCAATTATGGGTTAATACTAATAATACAAAAAGCGTATCACATTTTTGGCAATACCTTAACAAAAAAACTCAAGATTGGGGATACCATTCGTACCCATCCACACTATTGGGACTCCACATCCTTCTAGAGTGAAAACAGTCAACTCTGGGAGGATTAGACCAATATCATATAAATCAACTTATTCCAAATAGTATCAAGAGAATCATTCTGGACACAATTCTTGGTGTAATGACCTCAAACAGGCAAAATTATCTTATAATATTCTAGGAAGACATTATCCTTGTTGAGCATATATTGATGTTCATTAACCTTCTTCAAAGACCCTACATGTACCACATGGTGTCTTGGACGTGGGGACCTAAATATTCTATTAATAGAGCATACATGTTCTTTAATGCACCAGGTCACAATATTCTCTATGGTGCCTAATTTTAGAGAATCAAATGTCCTTCTAGGGTCCTTATCATCCTATGACATATAGGAGAAAATCTCTTTAATTGATTTGATTGTATGAAGAGAGGTTTTATGTGGACCTTTTGTTTTCCCTCTATGCACAAAAGATTTTGAGAGCATCAATCATATATCCTTTAAGTGTCTTTACACCATTGATGTATGTGAATAGTTTTGTTTTTGCAATCTGATAATATCATCTACCCATATGATTATGATCAATATCTCTATCATCTATACAATACTAATTCCTATCGTGATCATAACTTCAAGTGGGGGATTGAGACCTAGTGCATGTATTGTAGGGAACCACTCTTTTGATCATCATAAATACCAACTATTAGAGATAATCCCAAAACCTAAACCCATATTATGAAATAAAACAATGAATTCTCGACAAAGGTGAATAAACACTATAAAAAAACACAGATAAATTTTTCCTTTTTCTTTCTTCACAAATTCATAAATCAATGTCACATCAAGGGCATCACATTTAGATATCACAAATCTTATTCAACTCCATTAAAACTAGAATAAAATCTTGTTCTCATATGTGGTTCAGTTTACATCAGATACATGTACATTGATGAACAAACTTAGTCTACAACCCATCCCAGGAAAGAGAGAGTACATGGACATTCTAATCTATCTAGATTATAATATTTATATATTCCTTATCGTGACCTCTCCGTTGGATAGCATTATACCTAAAAACATTTGAAACAACCTCATGAGACTCATATAGAGCCCCAGTGAGTGGATACCTCCCACTCAAGCTAGGTAAATACATCAACATCAGATTAAGTATAATAAACTTAACAAAAACATGCAAATATTGAAAAGTCTAGCAGATAGATCTATCATAAGTCATTTCTAACTTGCAATGATAATCTAATCCAACAGATAAGGTAATCACTTAAACCAATTATAACTTTGAAACATCTTTTAAAGCATGTCTATGAACAAATCAACAGACACTTTTTAGTTCAGATTAAGAATCCTAATGCATGAGTAATAAGTCAAGTTCTAATCATTTTGAATCAATACATAACAATAACATTAACTTTGTGACACTCCACCAGTGGGACCAGGATCACATCCTACAGTCCTGAAGCTGAAGTACACATAATACATATCTACCAAACAATACTATCAAATAGCAAGCAATCCAACTCATATTCAGAAAGTATATAAATCCCAACATTTAAAACTTGTTAGTATGACAAATCATAATATGAAATAGAAACTGTCCATAGAAACATGATTACTTTCCACAACATGAAGCTTAATCAATAATGAAAAATCATCAACTAGTAGTACAAGGAATGTAATAATCATTCAAATCATGTTCTAAACGGCTTATCATCTTTTATTCATTTGCCCTGAAACTACTTGGCTTGTACCTCACCAATTAGAAGTCACCACGCCTGATTCTCATGTCAACGACTCACTGTCACTATCTTAGGGTTTAGTCGGCCACCCTAAGATATCAACAACAGACCCTGGCCACCTCAGGGTTGCCTAAAGAGGCTCACGTCCTCATCTTGGGTACACGAGATAGGAACCAACAAAGTAGTAAGTCACATATCATAGTATTTCACATATTTTTCATTTCACATTTCACATATTTCATTTCATCAGAGTCTATTCCATCTGGACATAGACTTTCACAGTAAGGATTTAGGGCCAGAGCTACTCCAGATGACTCACTCCCAAATCCTGGTGGTCTAACCTTTAAGGTCTCGATCCACACTCCAGAAATCCTTCTCATAATTCATCGATTACTACAAGGAGATCCATTTTGTTTCCCAGTGTGGTCCTCGGGGGAAACTCACGGTGTTCAGGGCACCTAACTAGATATTCCATCATTTCACTTGTTATTAGTCTCTTTTACTCATCTTAAAAGAATTCAAAACATCATACATCATATTTGTGTATTCTCGCGTAACTAGAATATAACATGAAACATATCAAGTTTATCAATAAGGAAACTGATCAAAGTAAAAAGCACAATAAATCTGTAGATTGCAACACATATGATTATTTATATCTTCTACATCATCTCACAACAATCATCAATAATGGGCTTTCTGCCCGAGTCCTAATCTTATTGTCTAGCATTTACCCCATCAGGGTTATATCATCATCAATGGGCTTTCAGCCCTAAACATAATCTCATTATGCAACATTTACCCTTATCAGTGTTTCTCAATGTAAGGAGTGCATATTAAATTCAATTTCAAAATAAATCTTATCAGTTCATTGTATATCATAGTTTTGAACAAATATTAGAAGAGGCATTAGAACTAACAATAGTAAAAGCATATAGATATCATGTATCATTCCTCATACTCAGAATAGATTTATCATACAACATATGCCTGTTCCATCCAATCTGAATAGATGCCAATAATTTCATGCATATACATGCATAACAGACTTAGTTCTCTTCTTCTTTTATTACACATTCTTCATATGGATTTACTAATCAACACATGTTGACTATCAATTGAAGTTTGTACTATTAGTCCATTCTCAAAGTACAATTCACAATTCAAGAACACATTCTTGTAAATCAATTCAAATACTCAACTTTCATCTTTTAGTTGAATTCAACTACAGTTCTGTGCATCTCTTAATCCCCCATTTGAGATTTTCATTCACTAGCATCATCAAACTCATCATTTTAGGGTAAGAGTTACATTCTTAGAATCATCTACTAATTCCTATCTTTTTCCATCATTTTATACTCAGTAGTCTCAACTTCTTTCATTTCATGTTCATTACATTATCTGGACCAATCTTTCTTGATTCACTTTACATACAATGCTTATCTTCTACATAACATTTATCAAAGTACAGTTCTTAGTATATTTCATTTAATTTGGGTTAATCCACATGTAATTAAAATAAAAGATAAAATACTTCATCATACTATCTTCATTAGTTTCATATTTATCTTGCAATCACCATTAAGTACATCTTGTTCATATTGTCTCTTATATTTAGATAAGTGTACCTTGTCATTGACTACTAATGTCATTCCCATAATCAACAATGATCATTCTTTATTACACTAAAACAAATGCATTAGACTTAGATGATATTAATAAGACTCATCATATTCAATTGAAGTATTAATACCTTCAACTTTCACATTTGATCACATTTACAACATCATATACACATTCTAACTTTATCACTCATAATCGTCTTAATAATAAACTTTTAGGGTTCTCAAGAAGTCATTCCTTAGTTCAACATATCATAATAATCATATCATTCAGTAATCCAATCATGACTCAAGGGTTCATTAGGGTTATTCACAAACATGGAAACCCTAGTTTCCATTTTCACACATTTCATTCATCAATCATAAGTATACATTGATTAATTGACTCATTTCATTCACTTCCTCAACACAAATCCTAGTCAGGATATGTGGTCATTCAATTCCATTAACATTCAACAATACACTTGTATCATACAATCTAGTACAATTCAAATATGATTTTACACATGTCAATTCAATTCCAAGCATATCGGCCATTGGGCTGATTTTTAGGAAAAATTCACATGAAATAGCATAGTCATCTACCCATAATAAAAACCCATGGATCCTCAATCAATATATCAGGAACTAATCAAGTTCCATTCAATGATAAATAATCAAAATTAGTAGAATTGGATCCCCAATATCTTTCCCAAATCAAATCCAATCACATAATATGTACAAATAAGGTTTATGATTGTTTTAGCCAGATAGAATTAGGTTTTAAACATGAATAAAAAGCTTAGTAGGGAGAAAAAAACTCACCTCAGGTGACAAATACCTTAATTTCGTAGGTCAACCTCTGAATTTTTGGAAACCCAATCAAACTCTTGCAAAAGAATCCAATTCTTTCTCCTGTCAACTCGAAAACCCTAGAAATGGTGATTAGAAGAGAAAGAGTGAGAAAAGGGGGAGAATTGATGTGATTTCGAATCAAATCAGGGGAGGGACAAAATCTTGACATGTGAGAGAAGATTCACCATGAAATTCTATGCAAAGAAACTAAACTTACTTAATTTCATCATATCTTGGATAGAGAAATCCTAAGTCAACATCTCCACCACTTTCTCTTCTTAAAACCCTAGCTCTCCTCTCTCTCAAGAATTTCATTTCTTTGACAGGAAGGATGAGTTATGAGAGCACCTTGTGTGTTAGGTTAGTGATATAGATGAATTGAGGTGCTTAGAATATTTGTAAACAAGCCCCTCAATGTATTTTTATTTTGCTCAGACTGGTTGGTCGGGTGAGTTATAAACTCGAACAAAACCACACGTTTCAGAATTCAAACCTCATTAAAAAATTATGAAACTTTAACCCAATGTCTAAAATTGAGTTGATAAGTTACAGTAAAATTTTTAGAGCATTTGGAGTTACTAATAAATAAATAAAAATCAAATACTACACTGCTATATTGCTGTCAGCAGCATGGCCGGTCGAGTTTGTCCTTCACATAACTCGACCGACACCACTCTCTGTAGGGATAAAAAATCATCCAAAAATTACACCAATTTAATAAGGTGTCTATAATGGAGTTAGTAAACTACAGTTAAAATTGAGATCAATTGGATATACCAATAAAAAGATAAAATTCAATTACCACACTGCTATATCAATCTGAAAATATGGTCGATCGAGTTTGAAACTTGACTGATAAACATGTCAGAACATTCTTCAAAAATTCTGATATTTTTCAGTGTTGTTCACATTTTATATATCTAAATCGTATCCAAATTTTATTTAAATCAGAATTACACGTAAAATATTAAAAATCATTTTGTGAGGCATTATACTTATCAAAATTTGGATTCATATGTCATCAAAACCCTAATTTGGGTCGATTAGGGTTTCCAAACCTTAACCCTAATTATGTGAATCAAAGTATGATTAAACCTTCTCATTATATTTAAAATATCAAAAATTAAGTACCATCACTAATCAAGCTTTAAATAATGATAAACTTAGTTAAGAATAAAATCATCCAAGTAAACCCTAATTAGATGACTAATTTGAAAACAGGTCATTACATGTATTGTTTGAAATATTTGTATATATCAATTCTAATAGTTCTATCAAATAATTGGTTACTTAAAATATCTACTCTTCACATAAATTATGGAGTCACTCTCTCTTCTTGTAGGTGTTGTCATCTCTAATCATAAGGGGAAAGCCCAATGCAATGCTTTCTACTTTTTCTAGGATGATGAGATAACCATTTTGATGCGCGTCGTCAACTTTGATGCAGATGCCAACACAATCCAGTCTCCTTGAGGGCTTGTAAATCCCTAAGATGCACAAACAACTTTGGTGTATGATTATGATTACAAATCTATTTCCACATATGATATGTTTAGAAAGATCCTTCCTTTTTGTCTACTCGGTGGTTAGTGGTGTTGGCTGTTTAAGGGGATCCCACTAGCAAGTATCACAAACTTTACATTGAATTGGGTGCTTTTGATCACCCTTATGGGCCTTTATTCTAGGCCATTTTTTTTAACTTTGCACCATTATATTATGCTATGTCTAAGTTTAAGCTTCCATTACAAAATCAATATTTTAAGGCAATTCTATTCATTATATGAAGAGAAGGTATTTCCGCAACACACCTTCCACTCATTTCCACTCTTCCTACTTATTTCCACACCGATATATGGGGATAGGTGAACACAAATGTAATTGTTATAAATAACTAATGTTGGTCAAGGTAGATAAAATAAAAATAGGTAGTGGATGTTAGCAGTGTGTACAAGTCTTCAATTTATAAACTCAAACACTATCTCACAAGTATATGAGTGCATGTAGTATTATCGAGGTTGTACAAGGAGCAACATATTGTTAGGAATAAAAGTATTAAACTTTAGAAATCTAGATATTTTTAACAAGAGAGGTTTTATTAAGTTAACTAACCAATTAAAAGGAAATGAAATAAAACATAATTTCACTTGGAGGTTTGTATCCTAGACCCACCTCTCAGTAGTGTAGAAGAGTCCTAATTTTGTATACCACTCTCATGGATATACCTAGATTCAGACTACAAACCTTTGTTCCCTAACACATCCTACCCACTCTCTTGGTTAGTTAGTGTAACTAAGGTACATCTCCTCACTCCTATACATATCATCCTAGATTATACAAAGCACATAATTCATACAAAGTGGCCAATAAAGTATGTAAGAAGACATCAACACTGATGAACCTTAAAACAATAATAAAACTAGCATAATATATAAAATCCACGTTCCACATAGTTATGATATGGGAGTTACTCCCCCATTCCCAAGAAAAGGAGACCAACTCGTCCATGGCTGTTGAAAGTAGATACAAGCAGTATAAAAGAGTGCTAGATGTCATAGTAGAAGGAAATAAATTTGAATGTTAGTTGAAGAAGTAGGAAAGAGTTGGAACTCTAGTCAAGGAGTCAAAAATCCATCCTTACTGTTGGAAAATCTCCATAATGCTTCACTCTGGAGTGGAGGGAAGAGAACAACACAGATACCTATTGTATTTGTTGGAGAAGAAGGAATAAGAAGAAGTTTCCCTCTTGAAAAGCCAACCTTTCTCCCTTGGAACACCTTCAAATCTAAAGAAGGAAGAAGAAAAAGTTTCCCTCTTGAGAAACCAACTTTTCTCCCTTGGAACACCTCCAACTCATGCTGGCTCTCCCTTGCTTGATTCCCGCTCTAAATGGTCCAAAACAGTCCATGATAACTGTCACAAGATGGATTGGGATTGTATATATAAACGTGGAGCATTTACATTTACGTTTGAGTGAAATCTACAGGGGAAACGACACGTTGGTTGGTCAACACGACATGTTAGATGTAATACACGTCTAAAATCTAAGTGCACGTATCATTGTAATATATGCCCAAAAAAGCCCGAATACCGAATACAGGGAAAATGTGTATCCAGAGACTACTATTAACGATGACCTAATAAACTAGGCCTAAGAAAAAGAGTGATTGGTTGAATTGATGACTAAATTGTAGGAATTAAAACTAAAATTACTCATTGTGATCACAATTAGAATGAATTTCTTGGGATTATAACTTCAACACATTTTACATTGCAATTAACATCATTTCATTAATATTAATTCCTCCTAACCCTAGACAAAGGGACCTCTAGCAAGAATTACCTAGTCTTACAGCGTAATTCACTACCTAATCTAACATAAATCCCACTCTCATAGCAATTTGATTAAAAGTTAGGTGCTTTATAGAATTCTCTGGGTTATTCCTTCTACAATTGTAGGCCCTCTCTCGAGGCTCTATATCAATTGTGTACACCTGTGAGTTATCCAACCCTTAGTCCGTCTCTCAAAGCAATTAATAGTATATGAAATCACCTATGGTGATTAGGAACAAGCGATTCATGAAGCAATCATAGAGATATGTCTATAAATTTAGAGAAACATGCATATTAATTCATAAATGTCAATTACAATGCAAAATCAGGCTACTCTCGGGTCCTAAGAAACAAAGGATATTAGCCCCGTATGATTTTCATTGTCAATAACGTAGGGGAACAAGAGAAAAATGTGGGAAACGTTAGAAAACTAAAGCAATCCCTAAAAAAGACGGTCTGGATGACTCCCTCTCTCGAGCGTGCCAATTTGCTAACCACTGACTGCAAATCTGTCCACCCGAGGTGCCCGAATCTCCCAGAACATGGCTTCCTTCTCTACTTTCTCCTCTCCCGACTATCGGTTGTCGTGTAATAGAAAAGAACATGATGCTTAGGTTTGACCACACTCCCCCTAGTCATAGGATTGACTTAGAGTGTCATTAAGTCCCGACCGTTGAATTAATTATGATTCTCGATCTGACCTGATCGCGTCGAGTCAATACTATCGATAGGGCATCGAAAGTACTAACGCCTTCAATTAGTCATGATCTTTAGTATGCTATTGATACTACCGAGTTATCTGTCAGTAGTACCACAAGCTACTAATGATTAATCAATAGGGAATAGTAAAAATAATGAATATTTGATGCAATTAAGTATCACATGCTACTAATGATAAATCATGCACAATAAATATGAAAATGAATAATAAGTGCACACAAAACATAGTAAAACAACATGTGAAAAGCAACAATAATTTTGTGCATCAAAATCCCCTAAGCTTAAATCGTCCTCGAGCAACACACTCTCGGACCTATTTGTGATAAGTCAACAAAAGGACAAGAAATATGAATTTTCATTCTCAACGATCCCCACCTGGCGGTCTCAAACCGGCCTTCATTGACCATTGAACAATCAACTACTCTCTAGAAACCAAAAATATTCATAAAAGATGTCTATCCTCAGATCAATAAAACACTATCAATAGAGCAGTTAATATCATAGTCAATCATGTATTCACTTGGTGTACCATGTGATTCCCTATCTACATTGCTCTTTCCTAACTATCAACTATTTGGAAGTAACTATCCTTATATGAATGAATGAGGAGATCAATCATATTTGTGGCCTACTAATAAGAGCAACAAATGAAATGAAATAGGTGGCTTATGAAGAGTCACAAGTAACATTTGAATCATTTATGCAAAAATAAAACACGATGAACCTGTATGGTGAAGGTGAGTAAATGCATGAATCCTAATGCCTACTATTGTGGGTGGAATGATGTATGCATTGAAAATTTTGTCTGACTAATGAAAGCGAAATAAAGAATGAATCAAGTACATGAGTTCATCTTCTTTTAAAGAAAGATTCAGAGCCAAGATAGGGTATCCTTCCTACCTCTCTATCAATTTTTTTTTCATTAGCCAATGTTCTAGCATGATTGAAGAGTATGCTTGGGCTTCACTACACTAATCAAAATTTTCTTTTGTTTCTTTTATTTTTTTCAATCAATTTTAAGAGGTATGGATGTGTATCCCTGTACTTTTAATTTTAGAAGAAAATACATGAATACATGGTGTGGAATAAATGATGCAAAAAGTATGCAATCTACATGGAGTTGTCATGCAATTAGATTATATGCATAAGAGATTTTATCTTTTTATTATTTTTTCTAAATCTAGTGTAATAAAAAGAAACTAACTATCATGTAAGCTACTATGCTATGCAATGCAATCAAGAGGAAATGATTCAGGTTACTTGATCATCTTAAAATGATGCATCATAATGGATGGAAGAATGGATGGAATCACACAATTAAGAGACAATGTCTTTCTTAAGCTATGATATGTCCCTCTACGATTGACCCATGTACATGATAATGTTAGGATTTATCTCTAAAACTTCAAGTTAAGGTATCGTTAATTGTTTGTTCAATTCAGGACCAAACCCATTATCATACACTTTACATGAGACTTCCATTCATATCAGATGTCCATAAGATGACTAACCCATATGCTTCCTCTAGGTGATGCCACTCAAGAAATTGCAACTAAGCCAATTTTTTTTTCTTTTCAATTTTTAGTTTTCATCGCAAAGTCATGGAAGAACACATTCTATGATTGATAAAGATAGAAATCATGCTTCTACTGCTTGATAATTACACTAGATAGATGTGGATCCTAAAAAAATAAAAATAAAAGAACTAAAAAGCAATAAAAGATAGAGCTGTTCGAGCACCCTCCTAAGCTTGAACTTGACTATGTCCTTATAGTCCAAATTTAGACAAAGAGGTGGAACAATGATACTGATAAAAATGGTGGTAATGGTGGTTGTGGCATGGTCGGGTCATGGGGGTAGAAAGTCCCCTTAAATGTTGGGGGCTGCTGTGACATCTATGGAAGCTGCTGATAGCTGCAAAAATAACCTTGGCTCCAGTAGTTGTCAAAGAACGATTGCTGGTAGTTTTCCATCCACTGCAGGTGCATATGCATGTTCTCTTGGTTGTCTAAGAGAAGTCACTCATTCTCGAATATGGTTAGCTAGTTCTAGTATATCCGTCCTTGGATATCTTGAATGCCTATCAATGTTGATGTTTGTTGTTGTTGCCCCTGATGTATTTGTTGTAGTACTAATGTAAGTGTCGGTAGCACTGACTTCCCCCCATGATATACATGAGTTGGTATCGATTTTTGATATTGATGTGCCTCGTTCATTGATGTCCATGCACATAGAATGTCCCGTGTTGGTAGTACCGACATATGTTAGTAGTACCGACATATGTCAGTAGTACCGACATATGAAGGTATGCGTCAGATGGGTACTACTGACCACTGGATGTGGACAATTGTGATCATTGATGGCACACCCATGGATTATGGTTTTCTTGGTGTTAGTACTACTGATCGATATGCCAGTAGTACCAAGATGATTTATGCTCGCCCTTGTTGAATGGTGTTGGTACTACCAACAATGGTGTCGATAGTATTGAGTCTTTAAAAATGTTAATACCATCGAGAAGTCTCTCGGTATCCCTAACCTGGAGCATGGATGTGGAACATGTACTACCAAGTTGGATGTCATTAGTACTGAGCCCTATTCAATTAACTTGGATTGTCTATGTAAAACTTTGGTGCTACTGACCTCAACGTTGGTACTCCCGAGCAAAATTTTGACCACCATTGTTGAAACATGTTGGTACCACCGAGTTGCTTGTCAGTATTATCGAGTTTTTGTGAAACTCGGCCTTGTTGTTCCTATGATTATTTCGCTACTACCGACTGTGTAGTCGGTACTATCGAATTTTGCTCTGTCTGCACACAAAACAAGAATTATCAAGGCACCTTTTTATAATGAAAATAATGCAATGCAACTAGAATGTAAAGAACATGAATGTAAAAAACAAAATCCTAAAACGATAAAGGATGATTGGGTTACCTACCAACAAGTGCCCTTGTTTTATATCCTAGGCTCAATGATCAGATAAAAAAGAATCAATGAAGCTCAATGAGCTTCAAATCCTCTCCCTCACATGGAAAATCTTCCCTAAAATAATGTTTCAGCCTGTGGCCATTTACAACAAAATGGCTTAGCCCCATTTCTAATCTCAACTGCCACATTGGGAAAAACCTTAACTACCACAAATTGACCATTACATCTAGACCTCAATTTCTCGGGATGCAACTTCATCCTAGAATTGAACAAAAGAACTGTTTGTCTCAGAGTGAACAATCTGTGTGAGATGTGGCAGTCATGGATCTTCTTTGTTCTCTCTTTATAGATCCTAGAGATTTCATAGGCATCCAACCTGAACTCATCTAACTCATTGAGTTCCAAAATTCTCTTCTTCCCTATATCATCAAGATTATAATTCAATTTCCTCAAAGCCCATATGGCTTTGTGTTCCAGTTCCACATGTAAATGACATGATCTCCCATAAACCAACCTAAAAGGAGTTGTTCCTATAGGCATTTTATAGGAGTCCTATATGGACAGAGAGAATCATTTAGCTGCATGCTCCAATTAGTCATATTGGTTGAGACTATCTTTTCTAAGATCTTCTTTATATCCCAATTAGACACCTCAACCTGTCCCTGGGTTTGTGGGTGATATGGGGTTCCTACTCTATGTCTCACTCCATACTTGCTCAATAAGGCCCCAAACTTCTTATTAGTGAAGTGAGATCCACCATCACTTATTATCACTCTTGGCACCCCAAGCCTGCAAAAAAAATTGTCTTTCATGAATATGCATACCACCTGAGCGTCATTGGTGTGGGTTGGAATTGTTTCCATCCACCTAGATATATCATCAATGACAAGCAATATATATATATTGGACTTAGATGACACAAAAGGACCCATGAAATATGTTCCCCATAAGTCAAAAACTTCAATTTCCTAAAAGACGTTTAAGGGCATTTCATGTCTCTTTGATATTTTCTACACATTGACATGCATCACAATGAAACACACAATAGTATGCATTCTTAAAGAGTACTGGCCAATAAAACCCACACTCTAACACTTTGGTTGTTGTGCTTGAGCTAGTGTGGTGTCCCTCGATAGGTATGGAGTGACAGTGTGCCAAGATATTTTCCATCTCACATTTGGGCACACACTTCCTCATAATCTCATCCTGTATCTTAAGGAATGGAAAAAATTCTTCTAATTTTGATACCCCAGTATTCGGGAAGCTCACCATAGGCCAAGTAGTTCACAACTTTGGCAAACCATGGGTCCTTGGCCTTTATGGAAAATAATTGCTTATATATATGGAAACTCTTCAACTATGGGTATATCAAGATCCTTCTCACCCACTATTTTCAGCCTAGATACATGATATGCAACCACATTCTCTGTCCCTACTTTATCCTAGATTTTAATATCGAACTCCTATAGTAACAAGATCCATCTAACCAACCTAGGCTTGGCATCTTTCTTTTGCAACATATACTTAATTGCTGCATGATCAGTCCACACAGTGACCCTTACCCCTATCAAATACTGGATTTTTTTTTCAAAAGCAAAAACTACTGCCAACAAATCTTTTTTAGTGGTTGTGTAATTCAGCTTGGCTTCATTAAGTTTCTTCAATGCATAATAAATCATGGTGGGGTTCTTGTCTTTGCGCTGGCATAAAACAGCCCCTACTGCGTAGTTGGATGCATCACACAACAACTCAAATGGTTGGCTCCAATATGGATCCTGAACCACAGGTGCGGAGACCCATTTCTCCTTCAATATCTCAAACCCTTTAAAACACCACTCATTAAAATTAAATTCATCATATTTTTCTAACAATTCAGATAGCAACTTTGTGATTTTTGAGAAATCCTATATGAAACATTGATAAAATCCAACGTGTCCTAGGAAACTCCTAACCCCCTTCACCGAAGATGGTGGAGGTAGCTTAGAGATGACTTCTATTTTAACTGGGTAGACCTCCATTCCCTTATTGGACACCTTGTATCCCAAGACTATTCCCTCACTCACCATCATGTGACACTTTTCCTAGTTCAACACTAAGTGAGTGTCTTCACACCACTACAAAACCTTGTCAATATTGTCAAGGTAGTCTTCAAATGACTCCCCATACACTAAAAATTTATCCATAAAACCTCGACATCTCTCTACCACATCAAAAAAAATGGCTAGCATACATCTCTTGAAAGTAACTGGTGCATTGCATAACCTAAAAGGCATTTAATGGTAAGCAAACGTACCATAGGGACAAGTGAAAGTAGATTTGACTTGGTACAGTGTCTCAATGGAAATATGATTATATCAAGAATACCAATCAAGAAAATATAAATGAGAGCCACCGACAAGCCACTCAAGAATATGATCAATAAAATGAAGTGGAAAATGATCTTTTAGCGTGGAAACATTCAAACGACGATAATTAATACAAACTCACCACCTGATCACCAATCTAGTAGAATTAAATTCACTTGTAGAGTTTGTTGTGACTGCTATCCCCCCTTTATTAGGAACCACTTGGGTTGGACTAATGCAATCTGAGTCAGAGATAACATAAATTATACATGCCCATAAAAGATTTACTACCTTTTTTTTGACCACCCCAGTCATGATGGGATTGAGACACTACTGAAGTTGCACTATCGACTTGGCTCCTTCTTCGATGCGGATCTTATGCTGGAAAAAGCTAGGAGAGATCCCCTTGATATATGCAACTTACCACCCAAACGCAACCCATCGGTTCTTCAGAACCACTTACAATTTCTCCTCCTCTTGGATGCTTAAGAAGGATGAGATAATGACTAGAATCTTCTCATTTTCTACCAAGAAGATGTATTTCAAGTGTGGTAGCAACGAATTCAACTCAAGATCCAGAGGAATCTATAGAGATGAAATCAACGATGATGGAGGTGGTCCTAAATCCTCATGGTGCCTGGTGTAGTAACACGATAATGCCTTGAGAAACAAGACACACTCCTCCAAAGAATGACATCATGTGTAGTCATCCACAAAATTCATGATGCACGCCTCGAAAGGTAACCGTGGATATGCTTGAACAAGGGTGGAAGACGTTGACTCTTCAAATGTCATAGGGCACTCTTCCTTCTCTTCATCATCAAGATATTAAACCGCCTTGGCCAATGAAACTTCCTTGGTATGCTCCATGATATCCATTGCCAATGTGCCTTTCTGTACCTTGGTAATCACATGAGACATGTCTAGGAATGGCTTCCCTAGAAGTAGAGACACCTCTCCTCGTACATGTTGTAACATGTGACATTGTGCTTTCTCCTCAGTTGGTTGTGTAGAATCATGCATCTTGATTTCAATGTGATCACCCTTGATACTCAGTGTCAGTCTTCCTCTGCCCATCTCTAAGATCACGTCTACAATAGCTTGAAATGGTCTTCCTAGAAGTAGTTCATTGCCATGATCATCATGCATCTCCATGACTATGAAATCTATTAGAAACACAAATTTGTTGACTTTGACAAGAACATCCTCATAGATACCATATGGCCTAACCACTGAATTATCTGCTATCTGTATGGTCATGTTGCTATTTTTGGATTCCTTAAGACCCAACTTCTTGAAAGTAGTCAAGGGCATGAGATTGATGCTTTCCCCTGAGTCGCATAGAGCTTCTCCAAACTTTTTCTTCCCGATGTAGCATGGTATATTGAAGCATCTTGGATCCTACCTCTTCTATGGCAATCTCCTCTGAATGAGAGCACTGACTTCCTCTCTTAATACATTTACATCTAAATCAGCTATCCTCCTCTTTTTATTGATTATGTCCTTCAGAAATTTACCGTAAGAAGGAATCTGCTCAATTTCATCAATGGGAGAGATGTTGACATGAAGCTTTCTAAAAATATCCAAACACTTCTAAAATTGTTGGTCAACTTTATTTGCCTTCAATTTGTTTGGGAAGGGCATTGGCATCACAAAATTCCTTTAGTGAGGTGGGACATATGCCTCCTTCCTTGTCTCCCTTGGTTCATCAGTTTCTTCTTTAGCTGCTTTGTCCTATGCTACAGTGTCTGGCTCAACTAGATCAATAGTCACCATTGATCCTGTGTCACCATCATTATCTTTTATCTCTAGAACTATCCTCTTTTCATTCATCACTTTCTTCCTACAGTGTAGCAACACTGCCTTCACTTGATGGTTGCTAGATGGTGTGTTAGTGTTTGCTGGAAATCTTTCGTGAATGAGTTTATTCAAGGAAGCTACTTCTGCTGCCATCTAAGAGATCTAATTCTCTATGCTGTGAATTTGGGCTCCTTGATCTTGCAATTCCCTCTGTGTCAGGTGAATAATCACCTCATTCTGAATGACCGGCTTGCCTAGCATGACTTTGAAGCAGTCTATGTTACTGGGCCCCTGTCATGTTGTTGTACATTGCCTTGGTGTTGCTTGCCCTACTATGCTTGATACATGTCTTATTCAAAGTTATTGGGATCCTTCCAAGAAAATTTAGGATCCTTCCTCCAAGAATAGTCATTTCCCCTATAGTTCTACTGCCGCATATACATTCATTCTTCTTCCTCTCCTCCAGAGTTATTTCTATCCTTCAGATATAATATCTTGGAAGCTAGGTCTGACTTCTCATTCAATGCTATAATGGCTTTAAATTTTAATGGTTGCTGGATGCTCTCTTTCACCACCCATGACTGATTTTTAGCCATGTTCTTCAAAATCTCGTGACACCTGGATGGCTTGTTGTTGAGGAAGAATCATGTTCCTGAATTGTCGAGTGTGATCCTCTCTCCTTGATGCAGCTCGTAATAGAAGATCTTTGCTTGGCTATAGAGATCGATCCCTTGATGAGGGACCTTCCTCAACATGTTCTAAAACCTATCCCATGCTTCAGAATATGACTCTTCAACCTACTACTTGAAGTTGTAAATTTCTTGATCAACTCATTTGTCTTCTGGGATGGAAAATAGTGCTAAAAGAAAATGTTTATCATCCTCTCCAATTTTTCTATTAACTCAGGGAGGATGTTAATGAACCATGACTTTGCATTGTCTGCCAATGAAGATAGGAACAAATTCAGATATATGACTGTTGCTGGTGTTGGGTTTTTAGGGGAGGCAGAGAAGGCAGCGGAAACAAAAATTTTCTCCCCCAAACCCAGAACAAGGAAACAGGTCAACGTCTATATAATAAGAAAGGATGGTTTGTGGAATCATACCTTGTCCCGAGGCTTTCTCGGATACAATACCTCGCGCCTTGCGTGATCTTCACCTCCGGTCTTGGACGGTGTTTGTGCAGCTCCTAGTCGCACCGGGACTGACGACTCCTCCTCTCACCAGGATTGTCGGGGTTGACAGTTGTCCTCCTGAGCGGCAGAAACCTCCCGCCTCTGAAGTAGTCCACACGGACCACCTGGAACTCCACACTCCTTGTCCCACAAGGAGTCGCACCCTCCTGTTGACGTACTAGTCACCAACACACTCTCCTGCCTCCAGTTGCAACTGCAGTTGTCTTTCCCTTGCTGCACCTCCCTTTGCGGGTAGCACTTGCTCGGTCTCTCCCAGTTACCAAAACTAGAGAGAACGACAACTTTCTAGAGCAACTGGTTGCACTGAGTTGTTCTTTGAGAAGCCCCCAATACCCCTATATATATAGGAGGGTCATGGGACATGGTTCTCCATCCCGGGCAATGCGGGACTAAAAGCAGGAGTAGAAGGGTTCGAGATTTTCCACAAAACAACCAACTCGCAACCTGAACCGATCGTTTCATTTCTGAAATGGTCGGTTGGGGATCTGAGCCGGTCGGTTGACACTCAACTGATCAGTTGGGACCCATGAGCCGGTTGGTTCACTTTCTGAACCGGTCGGTTCGTGGTCCTGACCAGTTCCCGATTGACTTTCCAACTTTTGTTTCTAATTGGTATCAAATACCAATCCTTGTTCCAATCAAATTGGGCAAGTGAAAAGAAAGGAACATTCTCACCAATCCTACTTTCCCAACTTGCCCGGTTGCAACAGTTGAACCGATTGTTTCAACACTTGAAGCAATCGTTCACCCTGTCCTTGAGCCGATCGACTCAACACTTGAGCCGACCGGTTCACCAAGCTCAGTCGATCGGTTCATCACATGAGCCGATCGGTTGGGAGTGCAGATTGTGCAGAATCAGTCAATTGCGAATTCAATCAATCTGATACTCTAATCAATATGTCCAACACCTTGAACACTATGATTTTGAGCTATCAATCAATTGAGTGTTTAATTGAACTACTAAACTCCTTTAGTAATCAATCTAAACATTGTTTGTGGACAAAACTCCTCTTCCAGGTTAAATCCTATGTGTGTGACCCTGCAGGTCCATTTCACGTTGGCAATGAAAGTCCATAAC
Organism: Alisma plantago-aquatica; assembly: GCA_963693085.1. Classification (NCBI taxonomy): domain Eukaryota; kingdom Viridiplantae; phylum Streptophyta; class Magnoliopsida; order Alismatales; family Alismataceae; genus Alisma; species Alisma plantago-aquatica. Next base: position 870,670,979 of record OY856409.1, read on the forward strand.
ACTTATGACTTCACAAGCAAAGAGCGGTGCCTAGTCACACATCAGTGCTACCCAAGTGAAAGTAGAAAGTTAGAGAACAACTTTCAATCCTACAATCTGTGAATGGTGTTACAACGAATGTATAATTCCTTTGTCACTGATATCCCGAATGAACTCGAGGCATGGAACAGTCATCCTGTCAACGTTCATTCACTTTCTTGATCTCAGAGTAGATTGAACGAGATATGTATGACATCAATATCACATATTGATTCACACATGCGTGCGCACGCCTATCTCAATCCTACTCATCAAGTGGCCTTGGATATCAAACTCCCTCAGGAGGGACAAATCCCATATCTATCACTCACCCCTCAAAAGCCCCATGTGTCAAAGCCACCCAATCATCACCTTTATAACAACCCATGTTTCAGGACTGTGTTTGATGATGTCAAAGTGTGCCCAACGACATGTGTTGAGTGTAGTGATTTCAGGTCAAAGAATTACACTCACCACCATCGTTGTGAGTACTGATTGTGACTACCATGTCATGGTTCCATGTGTCAAACTCACGATGGGTCTGTCCGGTACACTTGTTCTCTAACAAGTACCTATGTGTTTGGTTTGATATCTCTATATCATGACTAATGAGATTATGTCATCAACCAACACCACAATCTAATCTTGTGTGTCATTGTTGTCTATCCACCTTCCACAATGACATCCGACTAGGGACATAATGAGAATGTACAAACTCTTAGCATCCGTATGATCTCATCGTTCATGTCCTCAACCTGAAAGCATACATCATTGAGTACTGTCATTCTCTAGACATTCAATCTGTTCTATCACTATCTCATATGACTGAACCAGAAAGAATTGGAAGCTTGCCTTTGATTTTTATCAAATCAATCTTAATGTATCCCACCAATCATCCCATGATTGGCTCTCAGGGCATACATACCAACAGACTCTCATTTGCACTGCGAGCTAATCACCCTTGAATCATATTCATAGTGATCTTCAAACATGTCCCACATGTTACTGTTCTCTAGTGCGAACATAGTGAGTTATGGCAACACCTTGCCAAAGTCAGTACAAATTGCATGTCTCTCATCTCTTCGCTGTACGTCACACGTATGAGATGGAGGTGTCGTAATATGCGATCTACTATTCCTTTGCTAACCTTTAGCCACATTGCATGATCAAGGATTCCATACTTGTCATCAATGAGTGGAATATAAGTTCATCTCATGAACTTCCAGATCCATATAGTATCCACTGTTGTTCTCTAACACATAGATACTCGACATTTCCTTTTAAACGGTTTCATTGGAACACTTCCAATTATCAACAAACTTTCACTTTTATATATCATATATATATTTTACGATTAATTTTCTGTCCTTTCGGAAGTTCGCATATTTGTAACTCTTTACATTGAACTCTTCCTTATATCCATAGAACCGGCACTTCTCAAGTACTTATCAAGTTCTCATGGTATTCCAGTAACCCTTACTGGAAGTAGACAGACATCCACTCGTCATGTCTCACATACGAGCTTTCAGGATAGCACATCATTTTGTCATGTCCTACATACAAGATGATGAATGCATTTTGTTCTTGCCATGTCGATACATGTAAGATAATGGGATGATTACATACATGATAGATCCATATCTATTCTTAGTGTTTCCATTCTTCATAAGAATTGAACACTTGGCCTTGGGATACTAACTCCATGTAACATGGACAAGTTTTCTCCCACTGAATCTGTGCATACTGAACCCTTCAGTACAGATTGCCAATGTATGCTTTCTCCTTATAGGTCAAGAGGTTTTCGAGAACTATCTCTATAGATCTCTATTCCTATCACATAGGAAACATCTCTATCTTCCTTAAAGATAATTTCCACTTTTGGATTTCCATTCTAGAACATTTCCATTTCACATCAACATGTGGAATGTGAACACGCTCCCACTAAATCACAAATCCCTTCTTTATCTTTGACATATCAGTCAAACCCTTTGACCATATCATCAAAGTAAGGATCCAATTCTGAGTTGCTTATACTCAATCAATCACATTGATTAGTCCATTTTAACTTATAGACTTCATTTGCATTAGTGGATTCATAAACCTTATAGGTTGTGTCACGTACACATCCTTGTTTTATTCCTCATAGGAATGCGGTTTTAGTATCTATATGCTAAATGTCTTAGTCATTAAGTTGCAATCAACAAGCATCATCCTTCTCAAAATGTTATCCATGTGTCTTAACACTTAAGACTCATTTGCACTTATGGATTTGATCCAATGAGTGCTACCATCAAGGTCATACCTTATGGTTCACATGGATGTCATTTAGGATGTAATGGTCATAAACCATAACTCAAAATTCAGTTCCTCATATTCATCTAGATAGTTGACTCATCACATGAACAACTCATCACATAGATAATTGAGGTGTATCTGTCAAGGATATAAGAATTCACAACTCCTTGTGATTCTTAATGTCCTTTATTAGTGAAGTGTATTCTTTATTTAAGAAGAATTTAGTTATTTGATAATCATCCTCTAACTCCTTAGAGTATGATTCCTTCTTGATTTAGACATCACCATGCCTTAATCATGAGTTCCCTATGATACACTATCATAATCACTCAAAAGGATCTCAAACATTTGGTCCAAGTATTTCATTCATTGATCTCATCAAGAATCAACACACTACCAAATTTGCACTTCATCTATGATAATCTTGAACACTTCAAGATATTCATATTGGTATTTCTCTAAACACCATTTGAAGTATTAACATTTGTTCCAATAGGTATGTAAATACATCACATGTATTATACCTTTTAGGATAATCATTCTCCCACTACCATTAGTGAAGATTGATTAATCATGTCCAAGAGATTCATGTCTCTTACTGGTTATCCAACCAAAGGAGTCTAGATTTATCCATCATATGGAAACTAGAAATGAATTTCTCATGATTGATGCTAATTTGATTGTTTGAGTTATCAATAACTTTAGGTATCATTTTATCTTATGCATACCATGTATCACAACATAAACAAGGCATTTCCACAAAGATCATATCTTTAAGATTGAAACATCAACTTTATTAATTGCCATCATTGTCATACAATATGCAAAAATAAAGTGTTTCTATCTATTGGCAATATATGAAATAGAAGTTCTCAACTCTATTTCGTGCCCTTTAGGCTGAAATAAACTGAAAGATACTCCTATCTATGGCAGCAACACTTGCTCCAATGATGGGTACTTCTTTCTTGGTCCTTTCACAAAGGCCATCACTTCTTTGTGGATCTTGCATATCATATATGATAGATCCATATCTTGGTATCATATACCTCAGATAAAGAAGCGATTCATTTCATGATACCTTAGGTGGAGATCTCCATCCCCTCCTTCATCTTCTTTTATTCTTCCAGATATAGAGGGTAATTCCCTCATACACCCTTTCCCCATGTGCCTTGAGGCTGAAGACGGCTTGGATTGCTGGCTAACATTAGAACACTTCTTTTCTTTGCCCTTGTCCTTGCCCTTAAGAATTACCTTTTCTTTGATCACATCAAAGATTAGGGTTAGTCTTTTTTCATATTTGCCTCAACATGTCCTCAACATGTCCAACAACTCTGACAACGCTTGTCAAAGTTGTTCATGTTGTAGCTTATCATGAATTGTATGATTCTCACAACATTTGTAGTATCATACCAATAGCCAACTCTTGGCTCAGAGGGAATCCTTTTTAGTCAGGTTTTCCACATACCCAATCACATTGAGTGTGTGAATACCTTACTGGATCTCCTTCTGTCATGACATACTAGGACAGTGTCTTGGAGACATCATATGTCTCATGTTGTCTCTGCAATTCATAGTTCAGAGAACACAACATCAAGCACTCCTCATCAATGTCTTCCTCGATATGCTTCCATAAGCATTCTTTCAACCATTGATATGGTGGGATCAAGTTCATCTAGTCTTGGTATAACTAGGACTTGGAGCTTTCGCTATTTGAGAACACTTCTCATCATCCTCACCAGTCGTGGAATTATTCCCATTTAATTTGTTGGTCTCAAGGACCGATCGCAAATAAAGTGATTATTGTTGATTAACCATTTATTGTACAAAAGGAAATATGCAATTTTAGTCCAAAACTCTTTTGACTTATTTGATTGATTTGAAAAGTTGACGATAAAAATTAGGCCTTTAATTAATTATCGCTCCCACTATTTTACTTCAAATTGATAGCCCTCACCATCAATTCGGAAGATTGCAACGTACAACCTTCTAGTGGGCAAGATCCATATTTCATCAAGTCATGAGTCAGTTTTGGCTGATCTCCCACAATCTTGACTATTTAGGTAGGCCATCATGCCAATTGCATCGTATGCAACTCTTGATGAATGAACATGCGCAACACCTTGCCATGAACATTCCTCGCCTCTGGGCTTAGACGCTCTAAGAATCACCAGTTAAGTCTAACCCAAAAGCTGACACGGTAAACATGCACCCTGCTTTGGAAGAACCTACATGTCTACCCTTCACATTTCCACAAGATAGACGGCACACCACGCTTTGGCGTAACCTACGCTTGGTCGATCGAGTTTTTCATGTGTGCCGCTAATGGAAGGCATATAAGAATTAATATTTTAATGAGGGATTTGGTTTTTATATACATATACATATCCAATCACCACAATATATAGTACGTATCATATACATGCTATATCCCACAGAAACATGCAAAATGATAAAAGCAATGATTATGGCCATCCTAATGTGATTCCTCGAGCCAAGAGGAATCACGGTCATCTAGGTCTACATCACATGCAACCTGTACAAGATGAACTCTGTGCTTTGCCTTTCTGGGTTTGATCAATTCATCACATGAATGATCGGCTCGCCATCAGACTGGTCGGCTGGGTGCCACCAGCCGATCGGTTGGCTCCTCCAACTGATCGGTTCGCCTGGTCATCATGCATCTCATCATGGCCGCCACCCGCTCATCTCGCTCCTCAAACTGGTCATCAACTGATCGGTTCACTCCTTTGAACCGATCGTCTGTAACGTCAACCGATCGGTTCACGTCTTGAACCGATCGTCTCAGCTGTCGTCTGGATGTTCTTCGTTCTTTGACATAATAGGAAATAAAATCTATCCTAATTTTACATTGCTTAAAAGGGAAACCCCGAGTTACATTCGGGGGGAGCAAAGGTAGGAAATAATCTCGAATTATTTTGAGTTACATCAGGAATAGGAGAGGGAAGATCGGTGCGCAGACCGAGATGCAAGCAACCACATACAACCATACACAGATATGGTTTATTGGCCATAACCACGCTATACATCCACCACAAAACTCATTTAAGGGTGACACGTATCGAGTGCATTAATAATACATATCATATATGTAATTCGTATTTGTGGATTTAGGATTGGACATACATAAAGTCAATTTTATTCGCGTTGTATGCAATAAATAAAGGCGACAAACCAAAATCGATCATATCGATATTCCTAAAATATAGAACAGTTGACGTGGATCTGATACCACTGTTGGGTTTTTAGGGGAGGTAGAGAATGCAGCGGAAACAAAAATTTTCTCCCCCAAACCCGGAACAAGGAAATGCGTCAACGTCTATATAATAGGAAAGGATGGTTTGTGGAATCATACCTTGTCCTGAGGCTTGCTCGGCGACAATACCTCACGCCTTGCGTGGTCTTCACCTCCGGTCTTGGACGGTGTCTGTGTAGCTCCTGGTCACACCGGGACTGACGACTCCTCCTCTCACCGGGACTTTCGAGGTTGACAGTTATCCTCCTGAGCGGAAGAAACCTCCCACCTCTGAAGTAGTCCACACGGACCACATAGAACTCCACACTCCTTGTCTCACAAGGAATTGGAAGGAGTCGCACCCTCCTGTTGACGTACTAGTCACCAACACACTCTCCTGCCTCCAGTTGCAACTACAGTTGTCTTTCCCTTGCTGCACCTCCCTTTGCGGGTAGCACTTGCTCAGGCTCTCTCGGTTACCAAAACCAGAGAGAACGACAACTTTCCAGAGCAACTGGTTGCACTGAGTAGTTCTTTGAGAAGCCCCCAATACCCCTATATATAGGAGGGTCATGGGACAGGGTTCTCCATCCCGGGCAATGCAGGACTAAAAGCAGGAGTAGAAGGGTTCGAGATTTTCCACAAAACAACCAACTCGCAACCTGAACCGATCATTTCATTTTTGAAACGGTCGGTTGGGGATCTGAGCCGGTCGGTTGACACTCAACCGATTGGTTGGGACCCATGAGCCGGTCGGTTCACTTTCTGAACCGGTCGGTTTGTGGTCCTGACCAGTTCCCGATTGACTTTCCAACTTTTATTTCTAATTGGTATCAAATACCAATCCTTGTTCCACTCAAATTGGGCAAGTGAAATGAAAGGAAAATTCTCACCAATCCTACTTTCCCAACTTGCCCGGTTGCAACAATTGAACCGATCATTTCAACACTTGAAGCAATCATTCACCCTGTCCTTGAACCGATTGACTCAACACTTGAGCCGACCGGTTCACCAAGCTCAGCCGATCGGTTCATCACATGAGCCGATCGGTTGGGAGTGCATATTGTGCAGAATCAGTCAATTGCGAATTCAATCAATCTAATACTCTAATCAATATGTCCAACACCTTGAACACTATGATTTTGAGCTATCAATCAATTGAGTGTTTAATTGAACTACTAAACTCCTTTAGTAATCAATATAAACATTGTTTGTGGACAAAACTCCTCTTCCAAGTTAAATCCTATGTGTGTGACCCTGCAGGTCCATTTCACATTGGCAGTGAAAGTCCATAATACTTATGACTTCACAAGCAAAGAGCGGTGCCTAGTCACACATCAGTGCTACCCAAGTGAAAGTAGAAAGTTGGAGAACAACTTTCAATCCTACAATCTGTGAATGGTACTACAAAGAATGTATAATTCCTTTGTCACTAATATCCCGAATGAATTCGAGGCATGGAACAGTCATCCTGTCAACGTTCATTCACTTTCTTGATCTCAGAGTAGATTGAATGAGATATGTATGACATCAATATCACATACTGATTCACACATGCGTGCACACACCTATCTCAATCCTACTCATCAAGTCGCCTTGGATATTAAACTCCCTCAGGAGGGACAAATCCCATATCTATCACTCACCCCTCAAAAGCCCCATGTGTCAAAGCCACCCAATCATCACCTTTATAACAACCCATTTTTCAGGACTGCGTTTGATGATGTCAAAGTGTGCCCAACGACATGTGTTGAGTGTAGTGATTTCAGGTCAAAGAATCACACTCACCACCATCACTCTAAGTATTGACTGTGACTACCATGTCATGCTTCCATGTGTCAAACTCATGGTGGGTCTGTCCGGTACACTTGTTCTCTAACAAGTACCTATGTGTTTGGTTTGATATCTCTATATCATGACTAATGAGATTCTGTCATCAACTAACACCACAATCTAGTCTTGTGTGTCGTTGTTGTCTATCCACCTTCCACAATGACATCCGACTAGGGACATAATGAGAATGTACAAACTCTTAGCATCCGTATGATCTCATCGTTCAGGTCCTCAACCTGAAAGCATACATAATTGAGTACTGTCATTCTCTAGACATTCAATCTGTTCTATCACTATCTCATATGACTGAACCAGAAAGAATTGGAAGCTTGCCTTTTATTTTTATCAAATCAATCTTAATGTATCCCACCAATCATCCCATGATTGGCTCTCAGGGCATACATACCAACAGCTGGCACTCTATCAATCTTCACCATATCACATCTCTCGACAAAATTGTTGATGTGTGTCATTGGATCCTCTATGCTATGTCCACGGAACGAACACAAGGAAAACATGTATCCATAGACTACTACTAATGATGAACTAATCAGCTAGACGCAAGAAAAAGAGTGATTGGTTGAATTAATGACTAAATTGTAGGAATTAAAATGAAAATTATTAATTGTGATCACAATTAGAATGAATTCCTTAGGATTACGATTTCACCACAATTTACTCTATAATTTAAATCATTTCATTAATATTAATTCTTTCTAACCCTGGACAAAGGGACCTGTATCAAGAATTACCCACTCTCACAATGTAATCCACTAACTAATGCAATATAAATCCCACTCTCGTAGTGATTTGATTATTTATTAGGTGATTTACTAAATTCTCTGGGTTATTCCCTTCACAATTGTGCCCTCTCTCGAGGCACTGTATAAATTGTGTACACCTATGAGTTTTCCAACTTTAATCCATTTCTTAAAGCAATTAATGGTCTAAGAAATCACCTATGGTGAACAGGAACAAGCTATTCATGAAGCGATCATAGAGATATGTCCATAAATTAAGAGAAATATGCATATTAATTCATAACTGTCAATTACAATGCAAAACTGGGCTACTCCCAGATCCTAAGAAACAAAGGGGATTAGCCCCATATGATTTCCATTGTCAAGAACGTAGGAGAAGAAGAAAAAAATATGGAAAATAATAGAAAACTAAAATAACCCCTGAAAAAGATGGTCTAGATGACTTCCTCTCTTGAATATGATGATTTTCTAACCTATGGATGCAAATCCATCCACTAGAGGTGCCCGAATCTCCCAGAACATGGCTTCCTTCTCTACTTTCTCCTCTTCCAACTCTTAGTTGTTGTGCAATAGAAAAGAACACGATGTCTAGGTCTGGCCTCTCTCCCCCTAATCATAGGATTGACTTAGGGAGTCATTAAGTCCCGACTATCAGATTAATTGTGTTTCTCGATCTGGCATGATTTCTCCAAGTCAGTAATACCGACATGGTGTCAATAGTATCGTCATCTTCAATTAGTCATGATCTTTTGTATGTTGTTGGTACTACCGAGTTGTCTGTCAATAGTATCGAGATTTTCTCTAAAGGTCCCTATTGGATTTTCAGCACACGTCGGTACCACTGAGCTTGGTGTCGGTTATACTGAGATTCATCCTGAACGATACTGTGAAAATATCGATAGTACTTATTCCTGTGTCAGTACTACCAAGTTTATTCAATTCAACTCTGTTCCTTTTTTTCCAATGTCGGTACCACCGACAGAGATGTCGGTAGTACCGAGCTATATCATTTCTAGTAAAATCACCTAAAATGTGAACAAAAACAAACATAAGATCCAAAACAATGATAAATCAATCAAGAATAGTAAAAGTGATGAATATTTGATGCAATTAAGTATCACATGCAATTAATGATAAATCATGCACATTTAATATGAAAATGAATAACAAGTGCACACAAAATATAGTAAAACAGTATGTGAAAAGCGACAATTATTTCATGCATCAATAACAAAGTTCAATCTGCCTCGATCGATGATGACATAACATGTTGGTTGGCCAACACGACGTGTTATTCAGGGGGTTCTCGGTCCAAATTTGGACTATATCATGATGTATCAAAATATATGCATGACATGATGCTGCATTTCAAGGGTTCTGGATCCAAATCTGGATTGTGTTACGACGTGTCAAAATTCAAAATGGTGTCTGATGTCTGGACACAACGTGTTGCTTTCTGGCACAAGGTGTTGCTGATAGTTTTAGGAACATTGATTTTCTAAATGTTTAGATGATTGGGAAATGTGTTGATGGATGATATGATGGTGTTTTCTCCTCATTCTGGTGCCAATATTTTGAACCTACAATCAAAACCATAGAGTAAGTAAAGTAAACAATAAAATGGAAAATCTAGCATGATTGAAAGTGATTATTAAATGAAATTGATTTAGAAATGCAACCAAAAATGGTCCAAAATATGATATAAAATACGCACGTCAAATCCCTCTAATCTTAAACCATTTCTTGTTCTCAAGCAAAATATAAGAAAGAAACATAGATGAAGAAATAGCATGACATACATCAATTCAATAAAATGAAGAATTCAATCATAACATGCCAATAATTGTCAAGGTATTGCAACTAGACGTGAATTCATTTCAATCATTGGAAATTAGAAATTAAGTTCATAAGATGGTCAAATTGCTTTTAAAAAATCAATAAGATAGCAATCAATACAGTTATGATGATAAGCCAAAAGTGTAGTGAATATGCAACCAAATCCTTATATTATAAGGGTGAATAAAATTGAAATTCCAGCTTGGAAACAATGACTATGCAATGACTCCTTCATAAGTAAGAGTTTATAATTAAGAACTTTAGGTATGTCAGTTGGCTACTAATGTAGGTTTACACGAACATGGAATGTCGTTTGTGGTTTATTGACCCTCCTTTTGATGTAGTTCCCTACCTTCATTGGGTTGGGATATTATGTGGACGGCTTAGCCATCTTTTGTAGGGATGTATATATTTTTATTTTGAGAAAAGAAATACCCCTTTTAAACATGATTACGGTCCCACTTTGGAACCTCTTAGTCTTAGTCTAGTCAAAATTTCAAAGTTCATAAGGGTCATGCAAATAGGTGATTCAAAAATAGGAATTCTTTTATTTGTAAACATTTTCATGATACAAGTTGGCAAAAACTGCACTATAGATTTGGAAAAATCATCAAAAATACTACCCAAGGCTATAAAGTTGATTAATCCAAAGCATTTGAACCATTACATGTATTGATATGAGAGTGAGAAAAAAAAACATGCTAGAAAAGAAATATCATGCAAAATGAGTGATTGACCGATTGTTTTAATAATTGTTGGATGTGCATGCTAGGGTTCTTCAACTGTTATCTCAACGAGTACAAGGTTTAGTTAGAAGGATTCAATTTCACCCAAACAAGAACTCATCATCGTGGTCATGCATAGATTTTCACATTAACTGGGAAAGAAAAACAAAAATAGAAAAGAAAAACAAATAGAAAACTACAACTACCAACCGATTGATCCCCTGAAGATTGAAATATGGAGTCTTGTCACTGTGGAAATCAAACAAAGAGAATAACAACATGGTACCTCATCATGGATGAGCCATCAAGGTGCATGTCTTGTGCTCTAATTTGAGGCTAGAAATTATTGCACCATAGATCTACGCCTCTTTGTGAATATATTTTTGATTTGGGACATAGATGTACACTTATGATTTGCAATAGGAATAGTCTTTTAGACAACAATGTTGTTTGGCCCTTTATTCTCTTCTTCACAATAACAAGAATTAGATTCCAAGAGAATTTTCTCCTCACTAATCAGTTTACCAAGTCTATGTGAAAAAATGACATTTGACTTGCTTGAAGAATCATTCCATGGGCATGTGTAGATTTATTCATGTGAGCTTCAGTTTCATTGCCTACATTAGAGTCAACAACTTCATATGATATTTTTTTTTGATGGTGAAGAAGATTCTCCTATAGAAGTTCCACTGCTCAAAGTAACAAATACGTATGTCTCCCTTGGATTAATTTGCGATTGATTAGGAAAAGAAGCAGAAGGTGTTGTTTGATTCAAAATGACAAGTTGAGAAATTTGGTTCTCCAACATTCTTGTGTGAATAGCAATCTTATCCACCTTAGAAGAGAGTGTGTGAATGTCATCCTTCAGGAGTTGTCTTTTCTAGAGGAACTCGTCATTATGATTTATTTGAGATGAAAACAAATCCTCTAAGAGTGATTCCAAGTTGGACTTTGAATGTAGTTGTTGTTGATGAATATGCTATTGTTGAGGATTCTGCCCAAGAACTTCACTTGCTTCATAAACTAGGTTGATTGGTTGAATGGGTTGGGTGTTGAACTTGTCAAGCTTCTGAGACCAGATGTCTAGCTTTGCTACAATTAAGTCCACTTCATCAACCATGTACATGCCAACTTGCATCTCTGAAGTAATAGAAGAAAAGTAAGGTTGATTGCTCATTTCAATGCTCCATTGGCAATGATTTATTGTCATGTATTCAATGATAGCATAAGCCTGTCTATAGGATTTGTTCATCAAAGCTCCATTTGCAGGCACATGTATTGACATCCACGTGTTAAAAAATAAACCATTATAAAAAGTTTGAAGAAGCAATCAATTGCTAAGACCATAGAGAGGACAAAGGTGTTGGAATCCTTTGAATATCTCCCATGCATAATAGAGAGTCTCCCCACCCCTTTGAGAAAAATTAATGAGTTGGCTCCCCAACTGTGTCATTTTGATTGGTGGAAAGTACTTGGATAAGAAGATTTTGAGAAGCTCCTCCCAATTGTTAATAGAATTTCTTGGCAAAGTAGAGAGCCACACCTTGGCTTTGTCCTTCAAAGTGAATGGGAAAAGAATGAGACAAATCTCATCAATAGGAACAACATATATCTTGAGAGTGCTAATATACTACAAAAACTCAACAATATGGAGGATTCTTTCCTCCATTGTTGTCCCTCCAAGCTGGTTTCGTTGTATTATCTGTATAATTGTGGGGCTAATAGAAAAACCATTTGACTCAATTTGTGGGATATTGATAGCCTCATTGATGTCTGTCGCAGCTGGAACAACAAAGTATTTAAGGGGATGATCATTTTCCTTGATTGGTTCTTTTTGTTGAGTTGAACATTTGGGTGAAGTTGTTGGTAATGAAGGTGATGAATGTTGTGATTCCTCTAAATCTGATTGAGGTTCACCCCTCTTTGCTTTATGAAGGATGCTCATATTGTGCTCAATTTTTGGGGTCTAGAAATGTGGAAGGCTCAAGACCCCTTTTGAATTTCCGCATACAATCCTGCAAGTCAACAAGGTGATGAAGCATAAAAATGAAAATGGAAGGTACAAAAACATGGTAATGATTATGATAATGATGAAAATCATGGTGGTTTTTATGTGGTTGTAATTTGATCTAGTCTCTCTTATAATTCAACACTTCTTACTGTAACAAAAAACCGATGTTCGCTGAAAACAATGCTCAAAACTTGTTCTTTGTGTGCACAAGTCTTAAATTTATGAACTCGAACACTACCCTGCAAGTATATGGGTGTGTGTAGTATTTATTGAGGTCATCCAAGGAGCAAAGTATTGTTAGGAACAAGAGTATGAAACTTCAACAATATAGATCTTTTTAATAAGAGAGGTTTTGTTAAGTTAACTAAACAATTGAAAAGAAATGAACTCTTAATCGAATATCACTTATATTAAGGATAAAATTGGATTATGAATTCTTAAGGATAGGGTTTCACATCCACATCATAACATGAAGAACAACATAGATCACCAATACTAGAAATAATCCAAGGGATGTTTGCATCCTACACCCACTTCTCAGTAGTGTAGAACAATCCCAACTTTGAATACCACTCTCATGGATATACCTAGATTTGGACTACAAACCTTTGTTCCTAACACATCCTAGACACTCTCATGGACAAAGTAGTGCAACTAATATATATCTCCTTATTCCTATGCATATCTTCCCAGATTATACAAAGAGCATAAATCATACTTACAATGTGTCCAACAAAGCATGTAAGAAGAAATCAACACTGATGAACCGTTAGAAAAGTGAAACAACTTGAATAATATATGAAGTTTGTGTTAAATATATTTATGCCATGGGAGTTACTCCCCCATACCTAGGAAAAGGAGATCTACTCATCCATGACTGTTGAAAGTAGATACATGAAGTATAAAAGAGCGACGAACATCATTGCAGAAGAAAATAAACTCATATGTCTCTAGAAGATGTAGGAAAAAGTTGAAACTCTAGTCAAGGAGTCAAAATTCCATCCTTACTATTGGAAATTCTCCAGAAAGCTTCACTCTTGAGTGGAGGGAAGAGAATGATGGAGATCCCTGCTGCAACTGTTGGATAAGAAGAAAGACAAGAAGTTTCCCTCCTGAGAAACTTCTTCCTTGGAATGCCTCCATCTCCTCCTCGCTCTCCCTTGCTTGACTACCACTCCAACTAGTCTGAAATAGTATGTGATATCTATCCGAAGATGACTTAGAATCACATATATAAGCATGGCACACCATTCATGTTTGAGTGAAATCTGTAGGTGATATAACATGTTGGATGGCCAGCACGACATGTTAGATGCGATAACTGAAGTAAAAATGCCTCGATCAATGATGACACGACATGTTGATTGGACAACATGGTGTGTTGTTACAATTCTAGGGTTCTAGATCCAAGTCTAGACTGTATCACAATGTGTCGAAATTGCAACGCGGCCTGTCACTCCATTTTAGGGGTTCCAGATCCAAATCTTGACTGTGACATGCCATGTCAAAATTTAACACAACGCGTATGATGTCTAGACATAGCATGCTTCTTTTTGGACACAGGGTGTCACTAAGTTTCATTGATTTTCTGAATGTTTAAATTATTGGGGAATGTGTTGATGGATGACATGATGGTATTTTCTCTCCATTTTGATCCCAAAATGTTGAAACTACAATCAAAATCATAGAGCAAGTAAAGTTAACAATAAAGTGGAAAATCTAGCATGATTCAGAGTGATTATTGGGTGAAATTGATTTAGAAATGCAACCAATATCAGTCCAAAATATGATATAAAAATACGCACATCAATGGACGTAGAGATAATGTAATAAATATAAATAGAAGATAGTGGATGGAGAGAGAGTATTATGAATAGAAATTAGGATAGCAGATAAAGATATACTATATCTAGAGAGAGTATATTTTATGTACAAGCACAATTCAATTCTAGAATATGTACTTTAATACTTACTAATGTGCACTCCTTTATTTATAAATATGCATTATACAATACATTAGTAGATAATAAAAACACTGATATATGTCATGTGTACACACACATATGGGTAATTTTAATACACAATACACGTTTTTTACATGAAACTTGTACTACACTTCCATATAGTATATGATGGAAGTGTTATTGATTTCAATATATGCACAATAATTATTAACATACATTTATTGTCCATTTTTTATGTACATCTATTTTTCATTTCAAAACTATGTATTACAATACTTATTGAGACACAACATCAAGTATTATTTAGTATTATAATATATGCATATTACTCATTTATCAAACAAATACATAAAAATATTATACAAAGTATGTTTGTTCAACATGTTTAGAACATACTTATGATATAAGAATGCGCATCATTATCATCATTGTTTAACGTATATTTATGTGTTGTTTAATAACAAAACAGTGCATTGATATTGGTGATCTCATTATATGTAATTTATTTATCATTTAATTTTCTCTACCTTTAAAAGGAGAGGATGCACATCCATATTTTGGTGTAAGAATTTCACCCTCGTCTTTTTGTATTTGACAAAAAAAGAAAACAATAAGGTTAGTTCCTGTAACTGCTATCGAACAAGTACATGTAACATTATAGAAGGCACTACTAATGTCACATACCATTTTAACACACTTAAAAGGCATAAGCATCTTAGAAGTGGGATTAAGAATGTCTAATGATAGGGAGTCTGTCAACTATTAAGAGTTGAGAAGTCCAAAAAACTAGGAGCAATCCACAAGATGAAATACTTGAACCAGCCTACAAAGAAGATGTCAATAGAACCTTTCAACAACATCAAAGTATTAAGAAGGTTCTAAACTAAAAGAACAACAATAACACCGCTATTGAAGCATAAATAAAACCATAAACCAAAACAAGAAGGTTAGCCAAGATTGTCAGAGACCACATACTTTAGTCATCGAACCATAATAGAAACGCAACAACATACATAATGAAACACGTACCAAAAGTGTTGCAGAATAAAAATAACTAACAACCACAATGCCTAGAGAAATGGTCTCAGAGCTAAAAGATATTTGTATCTAGAAACTTCATGAGAAAATCCTATCCATAGAACATGGGACTCATAATGAGCCAAAAAATAGGCACACAAATATAACTACGTGCAAAAAAACCCAGAACCTTCAAGTTCACAAAACTAAGAGTGCAAAAATACTGTGTCAGATAACAACCTAGACATAACCAACCAAAAAGATACTCTAGATTAGGTCTACATGGTAAGACATAAGGAAATAAAAAATCAAGAACTTAGTCATAATAAAATCATTTCTCAAAAGAACTTCCGTAAATTAAAGTAGAGAGCCTTTAACTTCATGCACTCTTACTTTATTTCTCTACGTACCCAATGAAGGATAATGAAGAACATAAGTTGTTTCTTCCTATTACCTAGCTTAGTCAAATTCTCCAGTAGAGCACGAACAAAAAGAATCAAATGGTTCTTTTTGGCTCTATCCCAAATCAAATTAGTGTGAGAACATCAAAATATAATGGTATTCAAATCTAAACATTTAATCATACAAAGAAAACATAAAGAGGGTCTTAGTTTCCCTTCTTTGTAATGTATTCTAAGGTGATTTTTTTTGTTATGAAAAATCTCCCAAGCATGAATTTTTGGCCTTCTTTGGACATTAAATCTCCACATATACTTGAAAATTCTCAATATTACTATCTTTTCTGGTGACTTCGTCCCAAATATTCCCTTGTCTAATACTACTATTACCAACATAAATGAAGTCGTCGAGGGGAAAAGGAAGACAACCTTAGGGGTGTGTCTCCATGTATATCTGCCATCTTGAAAGATCACTTCAAGCTTAGATGTGGTATGTAAAGCTTAGAGCATCAAAGAGATGCTATGCGAGTAAGACAGTGAAATCCCCAATTC
This sequence comes from Alisma plantago-aquatica, assembly GCA_963693085.1. NCBI lineage: Eukaryota > Viridiplantae > Streptophyta > Magnoliopsida > Alismatales > Alismataceae > Alisma > Alisma plantago-aquatica. The sequence goes on from OY856409.1 coordinate 870,687,642, forward strand.
GAAGCCTACCTGCTACATTTCCTAGACCAACCAGGGCCACAATGGATCCTTTATACACATGGTAACATGTTACATATGCATACATGCCATATATGTACAACAAAGACATATAGATAAAATGTCATCTCGATATACAACATCTATAAAACTCCCCCAAGGACCTGAGAGTATAGGGACGACACGTAAGACTCTACTACAAAATACAAGCAACTCATCCAAACTTTACAACTACAGCTCCTCTTGCTGCTTAGCCTCAATAGTATGACCTCTACCTCTTCGTGCTTGACCACCTAAAAGATGTGGAAACCCACAGGGTGAGACCAAACATCCCAGTGAGAGATATAGCTCTCTGCAAATGTATATGAAAAGCACACATAAATAATCAGGTAGATAAAATACTTAACATGTTGAGAAGTTTCAGCTAAATGATATGTATCCAACAGATAAAGCAGATTAAGCAAAACTAGGAAGTTATCACTGAGTAGTAGAAAAATTAATACTTTAAAAAGGAATATGAAGAGCATGTATAGAAGTTGATTTCTCTTACCACATTATAATTTAAGAAAACAGTACAAAGATAAGGCAAAGGGGTCATCCAATGTTATTCATATTTGACCCTAAGCAAGTACACTAAACGGTTGTGTTACATCTTTTATTACTGCCTAAGGAGATGAGGTATAACACTCATTCTCCAACTGACCACTACTAGCTTGAAATCAGTTCCATATAAGATCAATGGAATAGTCAGAATCTAATGATCACTCCACACCCCTCGGCCAGTCTGAGTCTGCCTCAGTGGCATATAGAGTTGAACTGCAAAACAACCTAGTATGTCTTGGTATATAGGAATAACACTCGTAAAACTGAGTTACAACTGCATCCACACTTCTACCGAGGTATGACCGCAGCCATCCTCAAAACATATAATGTACATATATTGTATCACATCATTGAGATACTGCCTCGACTATTCTCCTGCCAAGGTATGACCACATCCAATCATGTGAAATACATATACTCAACAGTATACGACTCTGAGCTTCCACTAAGGGAAAACCCATTTCACCATCCAACAAGTACTGACGCTGAAGATGAATCTATGGAACAAGGCAACTACATGATTAGGGTTTCACTTGATTAGTTAGTCCAATTGATTATCTTTTAGAATCAATCAAGTTACAACATATAAACCCTAAACAAAGTCTACAAAGATAAGGGCATAATACAACTTCAGAAGATATAAAATGATTGAAGCACATACTAGTCTCATCATCACATAATACCATGCCATCACACAGACACACAAGGATATCTCTATAATCACATTGTCCTTGGTTATCAATCCCTCATCATTTCATTGGCAGATACACCTCACACTAGGCATAAAGCCTCTTCCAGGTCCTCAGACCCTAACATATCATTTTCACCTCATCATGCCTTAACAAGGCTCATAACCATCAATCTGTGTCACATGATTATCACCATAGAATTCACAAGATATGACATTATACAACCTACAAGGTTGGATATATACAAATAGGAGAGAGAAAGCATAATCACATGTCATATGTCAGGGCAAGTTTGACAAGCATAGCATACTCTTGGATTAGGGTTAGGGTTGTATACATAGCCGATTAAGGTTTCATTTCATGATTCAATCACAAAACCGTAGTTATGTCATCTCCCATCTTCTTGGAGCATATTAGGATTCGAACATAATTGTTACCTTGATTAATTAACTAACCAAACAACATTAGGTATCAACCAACATTCACATGTACATGGACAACCATCTCATCTAGTTATACCTAGGTAGTGACCATATACTATGTATGTGTGTTGACCATCCACCAAGACATGGTGTCACGATCGAAGCACCCACATGAATCGACCAACCAAGAAACTAATAGTCTTAACCAAAATAAAACATCAACCAAAGCAAGAGTATCAACCTTAGATGTTGCAATCAACACCCATTAGGGTTAGGGTTTTGACCAAAATAAAAGATGCCATATGTGTAACAACCCACTACACTACACCATGTAATCAAAGCACTCAAAGCTTGTATCACAACCAAAACAAAGGTGGGTGTCTAGACCACCCCACTCAAAAAAGGCGTGCAACAATCACAACACAAAAGAGTCACGACCCAAGGTACAAAAGCCATATGTTTTGACTGAAACAACACAAAGCATCACGACTAAAAATCCAAAGTCAAGGATGTGTCCATCAAAACCAAAGCAATGGTGTAGCGACCACCAAGGTTAAGCTAACACAAGGGCACATAAACGCCTTCAAAATAGAGACAAACCATGTTCAGAACAATAGGTTAAATCAAGGAAACTCATCATCATCAAAGGAAACAACTCCTTACAAAGAGGAACTCAAAAATCTTAAAATGTGTGCCATAGAAGACACCATGAAAGAACCTTGTATAAGAGAGATAAAACTCACGTTCAAAACATGCAAAATAGAAACAAACTCCATAATACATCAAGGCTACATGCATGTTTATGGAAAATCTTGATCCAAAAACAAGAGGAAACCATCGATCTCATAACTCTTTCAGAATCGGGTACTAAGATTAGGGTTTAAGGAAAGAGGCAAAACACATAGGATCATCATCAAGATTATAACCCTAGGTTATATAAATGTCATCTAGCATGTTAACATCATGTTTTATAGATAGAAACAACAACATGCATGTAAGATTATAGGTTCTATAATAGAAGAGAGTAGAGAGTTATATAACCCACCTTAGGTAGAGAACGAAGCTCCAAGATCTCAATCTCTAAGAGAGAAGAAGAACCCCACCAAAGAGCAACTTTTGGCCACAAGGTTACCTCACAAGGAGAAAACACCAAGGTCATGATATAGCTCAAGGAAAGGGGATGAAGAACCCTAGGCTGAACCAAAAAGGAAGAAGAGAGAAATAGAAGAAAGCTTCCTCTCACTTGGGTACCACTATGTCAAACATATTCTACAACCCTTGTGATGAGGAGTCTCTCAAAATGACCACCATGGATGATCCATGGTATAAGGACAAGAAAGAAGGAGGAGAAGAAGAAGGTAGGGTTCTAAGAAAAAATGTGAACAAGAACGTTGAACCACTTACAAGAAGAGAAACCACCAAGAATCACCACAAGGAAGGTGATCAATCTCTAAGGCGCCACATGCAAGGTTAATCGTCCTCCAAAGCACCCAAGATCAGCCCTTCTTTGCTCCACCAAGATCCAAGGGTGAACACAAGAGAGGGGAGAAGGAGGGCCAGAAAGATCACTTGTATGAAGGAGAAAGGGGTTATATACTCAAAGGAGGAGGGAAGTAGGGTAGGTGTGAGGTGTCAACACAAGAGAGCACCAAAGAGACACTTGTCCACAAATAAAACCAACACACAACCACTAAACACATGTATGCAACCTATGGTGATAAAACCTAGGTGGGGTTTCGACCACATGGGTCACCACCACTCTAGAGGTTGAAACAAACCACAAGGCATCTTGTCTCGACCGCAACAAAAGGTCACCAACCACACATGGTCAAAACACATCTCAAGAAGACAAATTGTCTCAACCAAAAGCACCTTAAGACCATCAAGGTAAAAAAAAATCACTCAAGGAAGGTGTGTTGGTTGAAACACACACAAGGAATGCCAACATGGTCAAAACAAAGGTCTCAACACCCAACCAAGCTCAACATGGTCAACACCCAGCAAAACCCTAGCATCACCACATGATGCCACCTCATCAACCAAGGTTAAACAAGGTACCCCATAGCATCACTCTCTATCTCTCATGATGCTAAAGAGCTAAGGGCACACTCGACATGTGACAAATTGCAAGATAAACCCTCATCTTGGGTAAATTGCAACTTGGCCCACACAAGCATACAAAGCTCAAACATCATCAAAACAGGACCAAACTGAAAACTTAAACTTTTCACATGTTAGATAAGCATCTCAAAGTATTAGATTAAGGTTCTAAGCATCTTATTCATCAAAGAAAGAATACTCAAGCATTAATCTAGGTTAGGGTCCTTACAACCATAAGCCTCTAACAAGGATTTCACCCCCAAAATCCTACGCGAAAAGAGACAGGTACTTCCTACGCATCTCTTCTTCAAGATCCCACGTGGCTTCCACTACACCATAGTGATGCCATAGAACTATTGGTATAGTATGCCCAGAGAGCCAATCATATGATGATTGCAATGAGGCATTTGATACTTGATTTGATAATAAAGGCTATTTCTGTCTATATGTTTTAACTATTTTGAGATAATAGTATAACATGTTAGATGTCTAGAGGATGACAATGATCAATGGCATATGTATTCAATTACGTGACTTGAACAATGAGATCATATGAATGTTAAGAGCATGTACATTCTCACTATTGTCCCTAGTCAGTTGTTATTGTGGAAATAACCATAGACATCAATAATACAAAAGACTAGTGTGTGTGTTGGTTGATGACATAATCTCATCAGTCATGATATATGATATCAAACCAAGCACATAGATACATGTTAGAGAACAATGTATCGGACAGACCCACTGTAAGAGTGATGCATGGAAACCACACATGGTTAGTCAGGATCATCTCTTATAGTATTGGTGGTGACTGTGGATCGTAGACCTAAAATCATTACAGTCATCACATGTGGTTGGGTACACTTTATCATCATCAAATGTAGTCCTGAAACATGGGTTATTATAACGATGATGATTGGGTGACTTTGACACATGGGGACTTGACTGTGAGTGATAGATATGGAATTTGTCCCTCCTAAGGGAGTGTGATAACCTGGCCACTTGAGGAGTGAGACTGAGAAATGCATGGCCATGCACATGTAAGTCAATATATGATATTGAGCTCATATATATCTCAGATAGTCCACTACGAATCAAGAAACATGGATTGAACGTTTGTAGAGGATGACAAGTACATGCCTCGAGTTCAATCTGGATATCAGTGACAAAGGAACTATACATTCACTATAACACCAACCATAGATTGTAGGTTGAAAGTTGTTCTCCAACTTTCCTCTTCACTTGGGTAGAACTGATGTGTGACTAGGCACCATTATTTTCTTCTGATGTCATAATCTAGTTATGGACATTCACTGCCAATGTGAAATGGAACCTATATGGTCACACACATAGGATTAACCTATATGACTTAGAATCATCAATTTCAAGTGTTGAACCAACTGATTAGAGTGTCAGATTGATTGAGAATTGCATTGACTGAGTTCTGCACAACCTAGACCACCAATCGACTGGTTCATTGCGTGAGCCTATCGGCTCATGGTTAGTGAGATGACTGATTCACTCTAGTGAACTGACCGGTTCACATAGACCAAACGAGCATGTGTTGGGTTTCCCAGTTCGTGAGAAAAGATTCTCATTTCACTTGTTCAATTCGATTGGGACAAGAAATAATCTTTGTATTAATTACAAATGAATAAGGAAAGTCAATTATGGGAAATTTTGGGAAGTGAAATGAGTGGTTCACTGGGTGAACAGATCAGCTCACCTACCCAAATGACCGGTTTAGTTATGAACCAATCAGCTCACCTTCCCAAATGATCGGTTCAGTTGTGAAACGATCGGTTTGCCTTCCACAATGCAATTAGTTCGTTGAAAATATGGACCCTTGTACTCCCATACAGACTGAGAACCCTGACCCTACCCCCTACTATAAATAGAGGGGTACATGAGACTTCTTAAAACACACAACTTATAACATCAGTTGCTTTGCAAAGTTGTTGTCCTCGCTGGTTGTGGTAACCGAGAGAGCCCAAGCAAGTTCTACCTATCTAGGGAGGAACAGTGAGGGAAAGACAACTGTAGAAAAGTGACTGGTGGTGGGAGAGTGTGTTAGTGACTAGTACGCCAACAGAAGGGAACAACTCCTTCTAGTCTATCCTTCAGAATGACTAGAGTTCCTGGTGGTTTGTGTGGACTATCTATAGAGGTGGGAGATTTTTGCCACTCAGGAGGACGACTGTCAACCACAGTCTGGGTCAAGACCAGGAGCTACACAGATGACGTCAAAGACTAGGTGGTTGAAGGTCGCACTAGTTGTGAGGTATTGTCACTAAGCAAGCCTCAGGACTAGGTATATCTCGCTAAACCATCTTCCCTATTGCATAGTTGTTGATGTGATCTGTTGGTTATGGGTTTGTGGTTAGATAAAAAAATTCTACTGCCTGTTATGTCACACAAAACCCAACAGTGGTATCAGAGCCATATCAACATACTATGTTTTAGGATTAATTGATATGATTAGATTTTGGTTTTTCACCATTTATTTATTGCATGCGATGTGAATGTTTCAATTGACTAATGTGCATATCCGATTAAACACCACAAATCCCTATATACATATATGATATGGTATATATATGCAATCGATATACGTCACCCTAAAACGGTTTTAATGGTAGATTTGTAGCGTGGTTATGGCCTATAAACCCCTATGAGTGAGCTTGGTTGATTGTGGTTGTTTGCATCTCAATCTGTGTACTGAGTCCTTTCTTCTATTCCAGGTGTAACTTGAGATAACTCGAGCCTTCTCTTCTACCTTTTCTCCCCTCAAATGTAACTCAGGGTTTCCCAAAGATATATGTAAAAGTAGGATAGTTTTATTTCTTGTTATGTCAAAGAACGGAGGGTGCCCAAACGAGCGATTGGAGGACCGAGATGTCCGACTGATGGTGTGAGATGAGCAGCTGGTGGCCTGACGAGGAGCACGATGACCTGACGAACTGACCGTATGGAGGAGCCATACGATCAATTGGTGACAACCAACCGACCGGCCAGGAGGCGAGTCGATCAGTCATAGGATGAGATGATCAACCTAGAATAGCCCAAGCACAAATCTTCATCAACAATAGGTTGTTGCATGTGATGTAGACCTAGATGACTATAATTCCTTGTGGCTCAAGGAATTACAAATAGGATGGCCATAATCATTGCTTTATCACTTCACATGCTTTCTTGTGGGACATAGCATGTATATGATACATACTATATATGTGGTGATTGGATATGTATATGTATATAGATACCAAACCCCTCAATATAAATATTAAGCTTAAGATGCCTTCTAAAAATAGCACACATGAAAAACTTGATCGACTAAGTGTGGGCATGCCCTAGCGTGGTGCACCATCTATCCCATGGAAGTGTGATGGTGAATATGTGGGTCTGCCCTAGCAGGGTGCATATTCATTGTGTTGGCATTTGGGCTGGACTTAACTAGGTGACCTTGATCGGATCAAGCACCTAGAGGCATGCAGATGACTATGGAAAAGAGTTATACATATCATCTATCCAAGAATTGCATAAGATGCAATTGGTACATGTTACCTACCTTAGTAATTGATTATGGACATTGGGTTGGCCGGGTAATAACTCAATTATTTTGGATCTTGGCTCACTAGAAGGTTGTACACTGCAATCTTTTGAATTGATGGTAAGGGCTATCAATTTGATCAAAATAGTGGGAGCGATAATTACTTAAAGACCTAATTAATATCGTTAACTTTATCAAATCAAACAAATAAAAATTGTTGCAAAATTCTTTTGTAGAATCCAAATGACAAACACAAATACATTATCATTGTGATTAGTTCATAAATGGGATAAACTTTAAATCTGGTTTGGGACCTTTGAGAAGTGTTCTCAATAGTGAGTGTAAACTCTAAAGTACTTGAAAGACCCGAGCCAGTAGAACCACTCCAAATGCGCCTAAGGCTAAAATTGGATGCTTACTTGAAGTATGCCAATGATGCCTAAGACATCAAGAACCTTATGCTGAGCTATATGAACTATGAGTTGCATAAATAGCTTGAATCATGGACATTCTTGAGATGATTATACATCTTAAGAATCATGTAAGGTGTGAAAGGTATAATGTCTTCAAAGTGATATTTGAGTATAATCAGATGGATGGAGATCAAGTATAATCTCATATGCTCAATATGATTGTGCATATAGATCAACTGTGATTTCTTATAGGTCAAGAGTTGACCAAACATATGATTCTACAAATCATTGTGTGAATCATATAGCCAGTTTATCAAATGTTGAGAAACTTGGCCAAACCATTGTCTGAAGTGCTTGGCATATTGATGCCAAAGCATGAATGAAGAAAGGATAAAACCTGTGATAATGATCAACAGAGTGAAGTCCATTGACTAAAGCAAGTTCAAGAAGTGTTCTAAAGCCAAGCTTAGGTCCAAGTCTTCATCACTCAAGATATGGAGAGAAGTAAGAAGGAAAGGGAAATAACCTCTTTATAGAGGATATTAGGAAGATGAAAGAGAGATAGCTATCTCTACTTCAGGACCTAAGAAGAAGTAAGCTAGAAACTGTGTGGAGCAAGAGTTTCTACCATTACAGTTAGAATATGACATTCATGGGCATATAATAGAATTAGTGAATTGCTATTATACATCTACCATCAATAAAATCGTCTTACGTCTTATATGGACAAAAGTGTAATAAACTGATGTTTCATTTCAAAGAAATGATCTTTGATGGCAATGCCTATGTCTCATCAACTATACTTGATAGTTAAAGAGACAAATGTGTGTGAGACATGTAATGAATGACATGATAACTCAAACTTGAATGCCTATAGCATAGTCATATGTAGTGCATAAATGAGAATTGCATTTCTAGAAATCCATATGATGGTTATCTAGACTCATTCTAGTTATTGAACCAATAGAGACATGCTAATCTCATTCATTGTGCAATATGACAAAGGTTCTTCACTAGATGTAGTGGGAGAATGATTATTCTATTAAGGATTATACATATTGATGCATATAGACCTTTTAGAATAAATGCTAAAGGTAATCAATAGTACTTCAATATATTTACTAATGAACTCAATAGATATGGTAGTCTGTATTTGATAAAATACAAACATGAATCTCTTGAAGTGTTCAAGGAGATCATAAATGAAGTACATAACAAACTTGGTATAAGTATTAAATTTCAATATGATCGGTATGGAAATACTTTGAACCAAGAGTTTGAGAACCTTCTGGAAGATCATGATAATGTATCATGATGGACACCAACTGAAACACAATGATAGTGTATCATGATAAGTGTATCAGAAAGAAGGAATCACACCTTGATACGTCAGAGTGTGAATACCAGCTAAACTTCAAATTTCCTTTTGAGCACATGCTTAACACTAAAACAGTGTACCATTAGTTCAAAAGACACCATATGAGATATGGAATGGGAAGTGTCCTTATATGTCTTTATAAAGATTAGGATCGAAAGCCTAAATAAGAAATTTTTTTCTTAAAAGGTTTTGTCCACAAATTGAGTAAATGTTAGTTTGTTTAATACTACTTTGATATCCAAATCCAACAACAAAGATGTTTTGGATGGATGCATTCCTAGAGGAGAACCTAGTTCTAAAGGAATCAGTGGGAGAGTAAGTGGAACTCAAAATGCTTGAGACAAATAAGAAAAACATTGAACCTAAAGAGGTATAATGGGAATAAAGAGAATCGCAAAATGTTGTGGAATCTCAAAGTTCCTTAAGTAACGCACTAAACTCATGTTTCTGGTAGAACATGCCTAGAGCTTGAATGATATATGATATCTTATGGACAAGAAGGTAGTGAGTTGATCATATGATGAGTCAACAGTCTACCTAGAAGCTAATGAGAGCCATAAACTAAGATATGGCTTGAAGCCATGAAATCCAAGATGGACTCCATGTACGTCAACAAAGTATGACCTTGGTTGATCTACCTGAAGGGGTAAAACCCATAAGGTACTTTTGGGTCTTCCAAAAGACTAACATGGAGGGTAATTTGGTTGCAAAGAGTTTCTAACAAGTTCAAGGTGTTGAACATGATGAAATCTTTTCAGTAGTTACCAAGGATAAATCCATCGGGATAATGCTTGCTATTGTAGCTTAATGGAAAAGTCCATGAAGCTGCATAGATCAATCTTTGGATTGAATTGGGCACCTAAGAACTGGGATCTTCTATTTGACAAGATAGTCAAAGAGTTTGACTTGAGTCAAAATAAAGAAGTAATGTGTGATTATAGGAATTTAGTGGGAGCATATGTATATTCCACATATTGATGGGGAATAACATCCTTATACTACAAATATTAAAACCTGGCAACAAAGTGCATTCTAAAGTTTTAAAGAAGCATCCTATGCGATAGGAATCAAGATCTATAGAGACATATCAAGAGTGGCTTATTGACCTAAGAAAGAGAACATACATCGGCAAGATGCTGAAAGGGTTCAACATGATGAGAGAAAACTTGTCCATGTTCCATGGAGTTAGTATCTCAAGAGCTAAGTGTCCCAATTCTTATGAAGAATAAGGAACACATGGATAGATACCATATGAATTCACAATTGGATTTATCACGTATGAATTCATCTCGTTATCTTGTTCGTATTGGACATGACAAGAAAATATGAACTAATTATCTTGTATGTATTGGACATGACAAGAATATACGAACTCGTCATCTTGTATGTATTGGACATGAGAAGAAGATATGGAATCCAGTTATTTCATATGTATTGGACATGACGAATGGATATCTGTCAAACTCCAGTAAGAGTTACTGGAATACCATGAAGGACATCTTTATGCACTTGTGAAGTACTAAAAGGATTAGTTCTTTAATTATGGTAATAAGGAAGATTTAGGTGTAAAGAGTTACACCGATGCAAGCTTCCGAAATGACAAAATTATGTTTGACCTTGGAATAAGAATTGTTAGTTGGAAATGTTCCAAACATAATAGAATTGATTAATTCTACAATAAGAAGCCGAGTACCTTAGTGTTACGAACATTGTAAAGGATATTGTATGGATCTAGAAGTTCATATGGATGAACTTATGGGATGTTCCAACCATTGGTGACTTAGTAGTAATATTGTGACTACAATGGAGCTACTAGTTAGGCAAAGGAATTTCAGATAGTATACTATGACACTTCCATCTCATACGAGTTGTCGTACAATGAGGGGATGTGAAACATGCAATATACTGACTTAAAGAAAATGTTGCTTACTCGCTATAAAAGCACCTGCGCAGTAGAAACATGATGGACATGTTAAAATCACTTGGAATATGATTTGTATGTGATTGGATCTAAGTGCAAGTGGGATTCTGTTGGTATAGTACTCCCAGAGAATCAATCATATGATGATTGCAATGAGGCATGTGATACTTGATTTGATAATAAAGGCAATTTCCGTCTATATGTTTTAACTATTTTGAGATAATAATATAATATGTTAGATGTCTAGAGGATGACAATGCTCATTGATGTATGTCTTCAAGTATGTGACTTGAGAAATGAGATCATACGGATGTTAAGAGCATGTACATTCTCACTATTGTCCCTAGTCAGTTGTTATTGTGGAAATAACCATAGACATCAACAACACAAAAGACTAGAGTGTATGTTGGTTGATAACCGAATCTCATCAGTCATGATATATGATATCAAACCAAGCACATAGATACATGTTAGAGAACAATGTATCCGACAGACCCACCGTAAGAGTGATGCATGGAAACCACACATGGTTAGTTAGGATCATCTCTTATAGTATTGGTGGTGACTGTGGTTCTTAGACCTGAAATCACTACACTCATCACATGTGGTTGCATACACTTTGACATCATCAAACGCAATCCTAAAACAAGGGTTGTTATAATGATGATGATTGAGTGACTTTAACACATGGGGACTTGATTGTGAGTGATAGATATGGAATTTGTCCCTCCTAAGGGAGTGTGATATCCTATCCATTTGAGGAGTGAGACTAAGAAATGCATGGCCATGCACATGTAAGTCAATATATGATATTGAGCTCACATATATCTCAGACAGTCTACTCCGAATCAAGAAACATGGATTGAACGTTTGTAGAGGATGACAAGTCCATGCCTCGAGTTCAATCCGGATATCAGTGACAAAGGAACTATACATTCACTGTAACACCAATCAAAGATTGTAGGTTGAAAGTTTTTCTCCAACTTTCCTCTTCACTTGGGTAGCACTAATGTGTGACTAGGCACCACTCCTTGCTTGTGATGTCATAAGTTAGTTATGGACATTCACTGCCAATGTGAAATGAAACCTATAGGGTCACACATATAGGATTATCCTGGAAGAGGAGTTTATCGATGAATGATGTTTATATTGATTACTATAGTGCTTAGGTACTCAATTAAACAATAAATCAATAGACTTGACTCAAAATCATCAAGTTTAAGTGTTGAACCAACTGATTAGAGTGTCAGATTGATTAAGAACTGTATTGATTGATTTCTGCACAACCTGGACCACTAACTGAACGGTTCACTGGGTGAACCGATCGGATCATGGTCAGCGAGATGACTGGTTCACTCTAGTGAACTGATCGGTTCACATTGACCAAATGAGCATGTGTTGGGTTTCTCGTTTCGTGAGAAAAGATTCTCTTTTCACTTGTTCAATTGGGTTGGGACAAGAATTAATCTTTGCAATAATTAGAAACGAATAGGGAAAGTCAATTTTGGGAAGGTCTGGGAAGTGAAATGATCAGTTCACTAGGTGAACCGATCTGCTCACCTGCCTAAATGACCGGTTCAATTATGAACCGATCGGCTCACCTTCCCAAATGATCGGTTCAGTTGTGATATGATCGGTTCTCCTGTCGCAGTGCAATCAGTTCATTGAAAATTTAGACCCTTCTACTCCCGCACAGACTGAGAACCCTGACCCTGCCCTATACTATAAATAGAGGGGTGCAGGGGGCTTCTCAGAACACACAACTTAGAACATCAGTTGCTCTACAAAGTTGTTGTCCTCTCTGGTTGTGGTAACTGAGAGAGCCCAAGCAATTTCTACTTGTCCAGGGAGGAACAATGAGGGAAAGACAACTGTATAAAAGTGACTGGTAGTGGGAGAGTGTGTCGGTGACTAGTACGCCAACAGAAGGGGACAACTCTTTTTAGTCTGTCCTTCAGGATTACTAGAGTTCCCGGTGGTCCGTGTGGACTATCTATAGAGGTGGGAGATTTCTGTCGCTCAAGAGGACGACTATCAACCACAGTCTAGGTCAAGACCAGGAGCTGCACAGACATCGTCGAAGACTAGGTGGCTGAAGGTCATACTAGTTGCGAGGTATTGTCACTGATCAAGCCTCAGGACTAGGTATATCTTGCTAAAGCATCTTTCCTATTGCATAGTTGTTGATGTGATCTGTTGGTTATGGGTTTGTGGTTAGATAAATTTTTGTTTTCGTAGCCTATTATGTCCCACAAAACCAAACAAGAACCTTATCCAACACAATGTCTTTCTTCTTTAACTTCTTGATCCTACTATCTAGGATTAGCAAAAGACCCTCCACATAAGACACGTCCTCACCAAGATCAACCTTCATAGGCTGGAACACCAACTCAATGTCAGGATGGCACTTCCTCAACATGGAATACTAGATGCAACATGTGCAACTTAGGTGGCAACTCCAACTTATATGTCAGTTTCCCAACACGTTCCACCATGGGTTAAGATCCCATATACCTAGGATCCAACTTACCCTTCTGCCCAAACCTCAAAACACCTTTTCAAGGAGAGATCTAGAGATACACTCTGTCTCCCACTTGGAACTCCAAGGGTCTGTAATGATTATCTCCATATGATTTTTACATGTCTTGGGCTGCCTTTAACTGTTGCTATATCATCTTTATTTTCTCTGTTGTTTGTTGTACAATCTCAAGACCCAAAATTTGGTACTCACCAATCTCATACCAACAAAACAGAGACCTAAAATGTCTCCCATACAATGCCTCATAAGGTGTCATATCACTGCTCCTCTGATAGCTGCTTTTATGAGAAAACTCTATCGGACTGAGGTGCACATCCCAACTACCCAAAAACTATAAGAAACAAGCTCTCAGCAAGACCTCCAAAGTTTGTATTGTCCTCTCAGACTGTCCTTCTGTATGTGAGTGAAACGCGGTGTTGAACCTCAACTACGTACCCGTAGCTGTGTGCAAACACTCTCAAAAGTGACTAGTGAACCGAGGACCTCTATTTGACATGATGGTAACCTAGATACCATGCAAATGCACTATATCATCAACATATATCTATGCAATCTTCTCTGTTGTGTACGTCGTCTTCACAGGAAAAAAGTGTGTTGATTTGATCAACCTGTCAATGATCACCCAAATGGAATCATGACCTTTGGTCATCCTAGGGAGGCCAACCACAAAGTCTGTCATAACATGATCCTCTCTTGATCAATCATTTCCATGTGAGGACAAAACCTTAGCAACTCCACAAACTTGGATTCATACTCATTGATCGACATGGATCCTTATTAGATGCTCTCAAACTAGGATATCTTCTCATCCAGGTAGGTCTAAGGAAAGTATTAACTCAAAAACTCACGTCAGAACTCCTCCCAACTAATGACAACACCATACCTTTTCTCCTCCTCAATGTCCCCCCAATGGCCAAGACACCCCTTTAAAAGATACACAACATGCTTCACCTTGTACACCTCGGGGATGTTGAGGATCTTAAAGTCTTTATCCAACTCCATCAACTAAAGGTCAGCATTTGTTGGATCTACCATACTAGCATACTCCACAGCCCCAACTCACCTCAACCTCTCAAAGGTCTTCTTGGCTCCCAAAGATTCAGCACCAGGTTCATCTGCCCTTGACTGTGGTGTGGGCATTCTGTTTGCCATGTGCATCATTGTCGGCATGAACTTCCTGAACAAGGACTAAAAGGTAAGGTTTTCCATCATGGCTGGGTCAAACTGGGGCATCTCATGCACTCCATCAACCCTCTCCTTCCTCCTTGCACCACCTCTAGGTGCAGTAATGCTACTCTCAGTAGCATGTTCTTCATGTTCTCCAACCATCGTTTCTTCAATTATTCTTCTTCTACATAAATATAAGCGACCATTAATAGAATAGAGGACACTAGAATAGACACAAACCCTAGTCTTATATCCCTGTACACTCAGTAAACCTAAGCAATGATACCAACCTTACTGTAATGCCCCGACACGCCATAGAGTGAGATTACTCAAAACAAAATGTGGAATTTACACTAATCAACCAGATTACCAAAAAAAACAAGAAATTAAAATTGTTTGCTCATAAGCACAAAAGCTGGAACTTATCATATCTAAGTCCACAAAAGCCACATGTATATATATACATATATATATATGTATATATGTATATATATATATATATATATATATATATATATCCTACCAAAAGATTATTACATAGCATTATTTACTGGCTCACTGGCCAAAACCTGTACAGATGGTAACATGTCACATATACATACTTGCCATATTTATATAACAAAGGCATATAGCCAAAACTTCATCTCGATGTACAACATCTACAAAACTCCCCTAAGGACCTGAGAGTACATGGACTACACATAGGACTCTACTACAAAACACAAGTAGCTCATCCAGCCTTTACACAACAATTGCTCCTCTCTATGCTCAGCCTCAATAGCAGGACCTCTACCTCCTCGTGCTCGACCACCTAAAACATGTGGAAACCCATGGGGTGAGACTAAACATCCTAGTAAGAGATATAACTCTCTGCCAATGTCTATTAAAAGCATAGGTAAATAAGCAGGTAGATAAAATACTTAACAGGTTGAGCAGATTCAGCTAAATGATATGTATACAACAAATAAAGCAGATTAAGAAAAACCAGGTAGTTATCACTGAGCAGTAAAACAATTAATACTTTAAAAAGGAATATTAAGAACATGTATTATAGTTGATTTCTCTTACCGCATTACAATTCAAGAAACCAGTACAAAGATAAGGCAAAGGGGTCATCCAATGTTATTTGTATTTGACCCTAAGCAAGTACACTACACGGTTGTGTTACGTCTTTATTATTCCCTAAGGAGATGAGGTATACCACTCATGCTCCAACTAACCACTGCTAAATCAAAATTAGTACCATACAAGATTAATGAAATAGGCAGAATCCAATAATCGCTCCACACCCCTCAGTCAGTCTGAGTCTGCCGCAGTGACATATAGAGTTCAACTACCAAATAGCCTAGTCTTCCTTGGTTTATAGGAACAACACTAGTGAAACTGAGTTTTGACCACATCTGTACTCCTGCATTGGTATGACCACAACCATCCTCAAGACATATAATGTACATATATCGTATCACAACATTGAGATACAGTCTCTACCCTTCTCCTTCTAGGGTATGATCGTAGCCAATTCTATGAAATACATATACTCAACAGTATATGACTCTGAGCTTCCACTAAGGAAAAACCCATTTCACCATCCAACAAGTACTGACGTTGAAGATGGATCTGTGGAACAGGGCAACTACATGATTAGGGTTTCACTTGATTAGTTAGTCCAATTGAGTATATTTTATAATCAATCAAGTTACAATGTATAAACCTTAAACAAACTCTACAAAGATAAGGGCATAATACAACTTTAGAAGATATAAAATGATTGAAGCATATACAACTCTCATCATCACATAATACCATGCCATCACACAGCCACACAAGGCTATCACTATAATCACACTGTCCTCGGTTATCAATCCCTAATCATGTCATTGGAGGATATACCCCACACTAGGCATAAAGCCTCATCTAGGTCCTCAGACCCTATTAAATCATTGTCACCTCATCATGCCTTAACAAGGCTCATAACCATCAATCTATATCACATGATTATCACCAAAGCATTCACAAGATATGAGATTATACAACCTACAAGGTTAGATCCATACAAATAGGAGAGAGAAAGCATAATCACATATCATACATCAGGGCAAGTTCAACAAGCATAACATACCATTGGATTAGGGTTAGGGTTGTATACATAGCCGATTAAGGTTTCATGTCATGATTCAATTACCAAACCCTAGTTATGTCATCTCCCATATTCTCAGAGCATATTAGGATTAGCACATTATTGTTACCTTGATTAATTAACTAACTAAACATCATTAGGTATCAACCAACACTCACATGTACACGGGAAACCATCTCATCATGTTATACCTAGGTAGCAACCATATACTATATATGTGTGTCAACCATCCGTCAAGACATGGTGTCACGACTGCAACACCCACATGTCTCGACCAACCAAGGAACTAATAGTCTTGACCAAAACTGAACATCAACCAAAGCAAGAGTATCAACCTTAGATGTTGTGACCAACACCCATTAGGGTTAGGGTTTCAACTGAAACAAAAGATGTCATATGTGTAGCGACCCACTACACTACACCATGTAACCAAAGAACTCAAATCTTGTGTCACAACCAAAACAAAGGTGGGTGTCTTGACCACCCCACTCAAAATAGGTGTGCAACAATCACAACACAAGTGAGTCACGACCCAAGGTACAAAAGCCATGTGTTTCGATCGAAACAATACAAAGCATCACGACCAAAAATCCAAAGTCAAGGATGTGTCAACTGAGGGCAAAGTAATGGTGTAGCAACCACCAAGGTCAAGATACCACAAGGGCACATAACCACCTTCAAAACAGAGACAAACCAAGTTTAGAATAGAAGGTTAACATCAAGGAAACTCATCATCACTAAAGGAAACAACTCCATACGAAGAGGAACTCCAAAATCCTAAAATGTTTGCCATAGAAGACACCATGAAAGAACCTTGTATAAGAGAGATAAAACTCACATTCAAAACATGCAAAATAGAAACAAACTCCTTACTATATCAAGGTACTCAAACCACATGCATGTTTATGGAAAACCTTGATCCAAAAACAAGATGAACCCATCTATCTCATAACTATCTCAAAATCAGGTACCAAGATTAGGGTTTAAGGAAAGAGGCAAAACACATAGGATCATCATCAAGATTCAAACCCTAGGTTATAGAAACGTTATCTAACATGTTAAGATCATGTTTGGAGATAGAAACAACAACATGCAAGCAATATTATAAGTTCTATAATAAAAGAGAGTAGAGAGTTATATAACCCACCTTAGGTAGAGAACCAAGCTCCAAGATCTCGATCTTCATGAGATAATAAGAAATCCACCAAAGAGAAACTTTCAAGCAAAAGGTTACCTCACAAGGAGAAAACACCAAGGTTATGATTGTTGGATAAATTGGACATTATGATAAATCCCTTTGTTTCGATGATGACAAACATTTCATTCTTGTTGATCTAACGTGCTACTTGAGTGTTGCAGGAATAAGGTGGATGACAAAGCTCTAGGGAATCTATATGCTTGAATGATTGTAAATGTCATGAAATGTAATCAATTGTAAACTTGTACAAATATATAATGTACAAGTACTTAGACTTCATGTAAATCAAGCGTTAGATATTCCCTAGCTAAACACCACACTTAGTTAGGTCATTCCCTTCAATAGTGTCACATATGCACACTCATACACACACTTAGTGCCTTAATTGAAAGATTGAAACAGGGTCAATCTCGGTCGACAAACTCCTCGACCGAGACACTCTCGGTCGACAAACTTCTCGACCGAGAAAGACCCAAGTAGCCGTTAGACACAGCTGACAAGGTAGTTGGCAGTTGCAAATGAACGTTGATCCAGAGAGCCTGTCGGTCGAAAAAACTTCGACCGAGTAGGTATCTCGGTCGATAATTTGTCGACCGAGATGGACTCTGACAGCAACTGCAGAATAAAGTAACTAGCCGTTACTAATGCACCTAACTTATACCTAACGGCTAGTTAAGCACTTAGAACCCCCTAGAAAGTGTCTAGAACGTCCTTAAGCACTTGGAGGTCATTCCTATAAATAGGACATGCCTTAGGACACTTAAATATACCTAAGCTACACTTGTGCTACACTTGAGCTTGAATACTCATTGGCAATCTGTTTTGAGCAATAGAGCAATTCCAACATTGGCTATTCATTCCCATTGCTCTAATTTCGTGTCCTATAGGCTAGCATCTCCTTTCCACAGCACTTACACTTCTACACTCATTGGTTAGGAGATCAATACGCTTGATATAGGCAAATCAAGCCTTGTGCTTAAAAGGATAAGTTGTAATTTCTGTTTTCCTTCTTGTTCCTTTTATTCTTGGTATTCTCCTTGCTACTCCTAGGGTTGGAGGCTGCAGATTGGAGAAGGTTCTTCTCGGAGGAGAAGGTGGACTTCAAGCTACTTCAAGAAGGATATCGCAACGGGAAGCTACTTCAAGAAGGCTATTGCAACGGGAAGCTACTTCAAGAGGAAAGCTGCTTCAAGGTTGGTGCAATTACTTCTAGGTGAAGGATGCTTCAAGGTTGGTGCGATTAATTCTAGGTGAAGGCTGCTTGAAGGGTTTAGGGAGAGAATTGTAATTTTATGTAAAGTCCTTGCGAGGTAATAAAATTAAATTCTTTCCAAATCCCGGTTGGGTAAGCAACCGGGTAGTGGACTGACAACTTTAGTATTTGCTAAAGTTGGAACCACTCTAAATCCTTGTCCCCTTGTCCAATATTTTGTGGTTGGTTGTTTGAGTTAAATAATTGTTAAAATTGTTTTAAAACTCTATTCACCCCCCCTCTAGTGTTTTTCAGTTGGTATCAGAGCAGGCTTCAAGGAACCCTAACAAGGTCTTGAAGAATGGGTGACGGGGTGCTCAACAACCTTAATCTTGAAGGGACATTTGTTGCTAGGCCTCCAGTGTTTGATGGAACAAACGACACATATTGGAAGAGAAGGATGCAGTTCTACTTTCAAGGCATAAGTTGGGACTTATGGAGGATGGTCTCAACCCCATACGAGCTTCCTCAAATGCAATATGCAGAGTGGGATGAAAATACGGTAAAATCGGCTCAAATGAATGCAAAGGCTGTAAGTATTCTTTATTGTTCAATTTTAGTAGGAGAATTTAATAGAATATCAAATTGTGAAACAACCTATGAAATATGGCATAGATTGTCCATAACCTATGAAGGTACGGTTCAAGTTAAGAATTTTAAGATTAGTATGTTTAAACAGAAGTTTGAACACTTTCATATGGATCCAAATGAATCCATTAGTGAAATGTTTGCAAAATTCTCTTCTATTGTTAATGGTTTGAATGCCTTAGGAAAAACCGTTCTTGAAGAATACCAGGTATCAAAAGTACTTCGATCACTTCCTCCCAAATACAAGCCCAAGGTGACAGCCATTGAAGAAGCTAATGATCTCACTAAACTGAAAATGGAGCAACTCATTGGGAATCTAGAAGCTCATGAGGCAACTTTAGAAGAGGAAGAAAGAAGAGAACGTGAACGTCAACAAGGAAAAAGGAAGGACACAGCATTCAAAGCATCAACCAAGGACACTCATGACACAAGTGAAGATGATAGTGAAGAAGAAACTCTCATTGTAAATGGTAAGCAATATAAAAGTTTTAAAACTAATAAAACTTCTAGTGTTTCTTCTTCCAGGTGCTTTGAATGTGGCAAAAAGGGACACATGAAAGGTGATTGTCCAAAACTCAAGAAAGGGAAGAAATCATCTCACAAAAAGAAAGAAAGAGCATATAAAGTTGCATGGGATGATTCAAGTGATGATAGTGATGATGGAAAAGAAGAAGTAGAATGCCTCATTGCTACAACAAATGAAGATGAAGAAGAGGTAAGTCTTTATGATCTACCAAAAGAAGATCTAATTGCTAGTCTTCAAGATACTCATGAGAAATATATTGAGTGCAAGAAGAAACTTAAGAAATCAAATAAAGTAAATGATGATTTGAATGTTAAACTTCTTGCTCTTGTATCCGAAAATGAAAATCTCAAAAAGGAAAATGAAGATTATGATCTTAAGATAAAATCGGTAGAAGCTAATTGCAATCTTCTTTCCTTAGAAAAATTAAACTTGCAAACTCAAGTGAATGATCTTCAGAAACAACCTATTCTATGTTCACATTTAGATTATGATGAGATTGTCAAAGAAAGAAACTCTCTAGTATCTAATTTAGATCAAGCAAAGAAAGATATAAACAAGAAGATGGATGATATAGCTAAGTTACAAAGAAATGTAAATGAGTTAAGAGGAAATGACATGCTTGAAAATATTCTAAAAATTTCCTCTAGTTATAATGGAAGAAGAGGATTAGGATATGATCCAAGGAGAAATAAACCCAAAAGAGTTAAAGCATCCAAGACTAAGATTATGTTTGTACCTAGGAACACAATTCCTAGAACGAGAAATGAAGTTGACTCCATTAGTTGTCATTATTGCATGCGTCTCAGACATTATTCATTTTCATGCCCATATAAGAAAAAGAATGATGATTTAGCTTGGATTCCTAAAACTTAGTAACTTAAACTTAACTAGTTGAGATTTGACCTAAACTAATTTTTGATATACAAATGTCAACACAATAGAGCTCTAACTTGCATAATCTTATTTTGCTTGGAATAAATTAACAGTTCTGAAAATATTCCAGAAACTTTGTCGGTCGAGAATCTGTCGACCGAGTGAACCTCGGTCGAGAAATTGTCGACCGAGCATATCACTGATTTCCAGTCTGCTGTAAAATTGCTGAATTCTTTTTGTAATTAATCAAATTGCTATCTATTTGTGATTAATGACTGTATATATTTTGGAAATCATCCCTGAAAATTCATATGAGATTAATTTGGTTTATTCTCCAAATGATTTAAGCTAAAACTGAAATTATGCTTAGCTTAATAAAAAGGAAATTTCTGTTTTATCATTATTCACATGATTTTTCCTAAAATATTTTATGGTCTACCCATATAGAAATCATGTGATTACAATCATGGAATTATCATTTTCATCATGATGATGTTGTGTTAGCAAGAATAGATAATGATAATTGTATGCATGGATCCTTGATGATACATAGGCAAGCAAAATAATTCAATGATGATATGTCTCTTAGAAATGCTTGCAACACATAAAATGAAAATTTCTCAAATTGACATCTTTAAAAGACTTGAGATATTAATCGTGCTTTTATTTTTAAAGAAGATGTTTTCATATTGAGTATCACTAAACATGCTTAAAAATTGATATCTATATAAGTGCTTAAATTGGAAATCTGCAACTTTTGCCTCTTGGTTGAAATACAATTTAGCCAAGGGGCGCTATGGTCGTAGTCAAGGATGACCTAAAATAAGCTTTGACAAAATGCTTATTTGGACATTATTTTTATTATACTTAATCTTAGTATACTTTTGATAAAGGTCAAAATCAAAATTTAAAATCATCTGTGACCTTAGAAGCTTTAAATTGCTTTAATGGTAAGATTAAGGGGGAGCTCATACAAACAAATTTGATTATTTAATTAAAAAGATTTTGAAGCTTGTTACGACCTTAGTATTTTTACTCTTGGTTATGAAGACATCTATGAATTTCATAAAAATGATATATCTTAAAGGAACTCTCTAAACAAATCGGGATTAACATCCCTTGCATTTGGATGGAGACATTTTTATTAAAGGATTCTCATTTGACTTTTAGGGCTTAACATCCCTTGATAGATGAGAAATCAATATATAAGCTTAAGGGAATCTCATATCATTTCAAGGCTTAACATCCTTTGCAAATGATTGAGAAACAAATTGTGGCTAAATTAGACAAAAATGATAGTAAATCCATGTTCTTAATAGAATATCTATCTAAGGGGGAGCATAGTATAAAATTAAGGGGGAGAAGAAATATAAAATATTCAACTTGGATATCTTTTTGAAATGACAAAGGGGGAGAAAGAATATAAAATCAAAAATATAAATGAGTTTCATAACATCTTGGCCAACACTCACTTGCAAAACAAGAATGGCTACAAAAGGTAATCTTCAGGTATGAAACTCACATGCTTTATATTTCCTTATTTCATATTTAGGAAATGTTTGTCATCTTCAAAAAGGGGGAGATTGTTGGATAAATTGGACATTATGATAAATCCCTTTGTTTCGATGATGACAAACATTTCATTCTTGTTGATCTAACGTGCTACTTGAGTGTTGCAGGAATAAGGTGGATGAAAAAGCTCTAGGGAATCTATATGCTTGAATGATTGTAAATGTCATGAAATGTAATCAATTGTAAACTTGTACAAATATATAATGTACAAGTACTTAGACTTCATGTAAATCAAGCGTTAGATCTTCCCTAGCTAAACACCACACTTAGTTAGGTCATTCCCTTCAATAGTGTCACATATGCACACTCATACACACACTTAGTGCCTTAATTGAAAGATTGAAACAGGGTCAATCTCGGTCGACAAACTCCTCAACCGAGACACTCTCGGTCGACAAACTTCTCGATCGAGAAAGACCCAAGTAGCCGTTAGACACAACTGACAAGGTAGTTGGCAGTTGCAAATGAACGTTGATCCAGAGAGCCTGTCGGTCGACAAAACTTTGACCGAGTAGGTATCTCGGTTGACAATTTGTCGACCGAGATGGACTCTGACAGCAACTGCAGAATAAAGTAACTAGCCGTTACTAATGCACCTAACTTATACCTAACGGCTAGTTAAGCACTTAGAACCCCCTAGAAAGTGTCTAGAACGTCCTTAAGCACTTGGAGGTCATTCCTATAAATAGGACATGCCTTAGGACACCTAAATATACCTAAGCTACACGTGTGCTACACTTGAGCTTGAATACTCATTGGCAATCCGTTTTGAGCAATAGAGCAATTCCAACATTGGCTATTCATTCCCATTGCTCTAATTTCGTGTCCTATAGGCTAGCATCTCCTTTCCACAGCACTTACACTTCTACACTCATTGGTTAGGATATCAATACGCTTGATATAGGCAAATCAAGCCTTGTGCTTAAAAGGATAAGTTGTAATTTCTGTTTTCCTTCTTGTTCCTTTTATTCTTGGTATTCTCCTTGCTACTCCTAGGGTTGGAGGCTGCAGATTGGAGAAGGTTCTTCTCGGAGGAGAAGGTAGACTTCAAGCTACTTCAAGAAGGATATCGCAACGGGAAGCTACTTCAAGAAGGCTATTGCAACGGGAAGCTACTTCAGGAGGAAGGTTGCTTCAAGGTTGGTGCAATTACTTCTAGGTGAAGGTTGCTTCAAGGTTGGTGTGATTACTTCTAGGTGAAGGTTGTTTGAAGGGTTTAGGGAGAGAATTGTAATTTTATGTAAAGTCCTTGCGAGGTAATAAAATTAAATTCTTTCCAAATCCCGGTTGGGTAAGCAACCGGGTAGTGGACTGACAACTTTAGTATTTGCTAAAGTTGGAACCACTCTAAATCCTTGTCCCCTTGTCCAATATTTTGTGGTTGGTTGTTTGAGTTAAATAATTGTTAAAATTGTTTTAAAACTCTATTCACCCCTCCTCTAGTGTTTTTCAATGATATATCTCAAGGAAGGGGGATGAACAACCGTAGACCAAACCAAAAAGAAAGAAGAGAGAAAGAGAAGAAAGCTTTCTCTCACTTGGGTACCACTATGTAAAACATAGTCAAGACCCTTATGATGAGGAGTTTCTCTCAATATGACCACCATGGATGATATGTGGTCTACATACAAGAAAGGAGAAGAAGAAGAAGGTCGGGTTCCAAGAAAAAATGTGATCAAGAAGGTATAACCACTTATCAAGAAGAGAAACCACCAAGAATCACCGCAAGGAAGGTGATCTAGCTCCAAGGCACCACATCAAGGTTGATCGTAAGAGAGGGGAGAAGAAGGAGGGTCAGAAATATCACTTGCATGAAGGATATATACTCAAAGGAAGAGGGAAGTAGGGTAGATGTGAGGTGCCAACACAAGAGATCACCAAAGAGACACTTGTCTACAAAGGAAACCAACATGCAACCATTAAACACATACATGCAACCTATGGTGATAAAACCTATGTGGGGTTTAGACCACATGGGTCACCACCACTCTAGAGGTCGAAACAAACCTCAAGGCATCTTGTCTCGACCATAAGAAAAGGTCACCAACCACACATGGCCGAAACACCTCTCAAGAAGACAAACCATCTCAAACAAAAGCACCTCAAGACCATCAAGGTCGAAACAAACCACTCAAGGAAGGTGTGTTGGTCGAAACACACACAAGTCACACCAACATGGTCAAAACAAAGGTCTCAACACCCAACCAAGCTCAACATGGTCAACACCAAGTGAAACCCTTACATCACCACATGATGCCACCTCATCAACTAAGGTTCAACAAGGAACTCCATAGCATCACTCTGTCTATCTCTCATGATGCTAAAGCACTAAGGGCATACTCAACATGTGAAAAATTGCAAGATAACCCCTCAACTTGAGTAAATTGCAATTTGGTCCAAAACAAGCATACAAAGCTCAAACATCATCAAAAAAGGACCAAACTAAAAACTTAAACTTGTCACATGTTAGATAAGAATTTCAAAGGATTACATTAAGGTTCTAAGCATCTTATTAATAAAATCAACCATACTCAAGCATTAATCTAGGTCAGGGGCCTTACAAACTTAGTAAGCATTTTCTAGAAACTAGGTTTGACTGAGCCTCTATGTTAGAACCTAGATGTTTGAGAACCAGGTTTAGGCAAGTGTGTGAAACCCTTTCCATAAAGAGATCATATGTATTAGGTAGATACACTAGTCTACACCTTGTTCTCACCATTTTACTAGGTTACATTGCCCTAGATGATATATTATGTGTGGGACACTCAGTTTTGCTGATTTGGTTTTGCTTTCCAGTCAGCTCGAGCCTCGACATTTTCTCTGAAATCTGCTTTCTCAGAGAAAAACTATATATAAATATGAAAATGTGTCCCTCGCTCAGGAGAATAGGATGTATTCATTCAACCTAAGTGAAAGGGAGTGACATCTTGAAGAGAGAGTATATCTTATTTAGATGTCTAGAGCCATATCAGATATTGAATAGTTAGAGTATATGATAAATTGATATAATATATCATCAAGGATGATCTTATATAAATTAGATTTATGGATATAAGTTTCCTCAGAAAGATCTAAGTTATGTATCAGGTCTAAATCCAATTTTGGATAATCTAAGATGAGTTTTGGTGATGAAAGTACATACTCTTTCTTACTTAAGATGAGCTAAGTTAAGATAAACTTGAATATGCATGAGCCTCAAGCTATTTTACAAAGGAGGAACTCCAGTGTTAGGACAAGATACGTGGTGAACTCTAGAGAGAGTGAGACCCACAAGAAGAGGGTCATAGGACCTACCCTACAATATATGAAAAATATGATATATATGTGAAATGATGTGTCCTAAGTTGGGTTCCTCCTAAGTAGATGAGTTGAGTCCTTTATGCATGATTCAATCGTATATGTGAGTGTTGGGTAAAAAATGAAGGGTAGGTGACTCATAATGAGAAAGTAAATCCTTTTGATTGAGTTAAGTCCTAGCTTGAGTGACATATGTTGTGAATATCATCATTATCTACAAGTGAGGTGATATGTGAAACTCTGTATCTGAGAGTAAGATGCCTATGCATAAGATACTCAAAAATGTTGTTCTTTCTACTTCTCTTTCTTAATATATGATGCAAGAAACATCACTTGAGCTATATAGATGATATATATCTGATAAGACACTCACAGAAGCTTGACCTATTCTATATTCTCTTCCTGTACCATACATACAATATCCAACTCTAAAATTGTGATAAGATTGACTTAGTATATTCTTTGTCCATTCATATCATACATTGAAGATATAAGTTTTAAATTAGATAAATTGACACTAGAGTATTCTCTTTCCCTTTATATCATACATGAAATGTATACGTTTGAAATTATGAGATTAAAAAAATATGATTAGATCATAGATTACATGATCAAAATTATAGTTCTTAACCTTAATATTTTTTATCTAATATTCTAAGTTTGAGGATAAATCTCACACAATAGGGTGAAACCCTAATACTTAAATATGAAAAATCAAGTCCTTCTCTAATGATGAAATCCTAGAATGATGTTGATCATAAACCATATTAGTGATATTAAGTTTTATAAAATCTAGTAAATAAATGAAATGAAATCTTGGTATCACCTTGCACATGTTAGCAGGGTAAAAGATGGAACTTTGAAAGTTCCTTCTCAACTTCAGAAGTAAGAACAATCCCTTATCCTTAAGGGATGATGAGGGTGTAAATCCTATATTATAAGGATGTCATGTGATGACTAAGACACGAATGCTACAATATCTTAAAAAATGATGTATCAATATATAAGGTGGAGTGAATACACCCTAGATGCTCTAAAATCCTAAGATGACACCTTAGGGTTTGTTAAGAGTATGATAGATTTGGCAGCTAGAAGTGTTGGCATGAAGGTATTAAAAAACCCTAATTTCTCAATTAGTATGATATCAGTCGAATTTTGAGGATGAAATTCCATATAAGGTGGGATGAATGTGATGATCCTGATTTTAGGGTTTCGATAACTAATATAGTATTGTAGGACCAAACATTCTATGTAGATGACAAATATCGAATTGAGGAATTGGTAACCCAATTATGGATTCCTTTACACAAATTAGTTGTTTTAAGATACAATAGAGGACTATGATACCTAATTGAATTCCATTGTGAATGAATAGCCTTTATTAATCAATTGAGTATTTTTGAGATCGAACATCCTTTTAGTATCTATTTTAGTAGTGAAATGATTCCTCTTGAGCAATTCAGTTGAGTGATCAAGTACCTATGGCTCAAAGTTGGCGGAGAGTATGTGAAACTGATTATGAAGGCACAGTTAACATTTCATAGAATTTGGATGATCTAAGTGAGAGATATTGAGGTTTCAATTATTTATTTAAAGAAATAAGTTTAATAAGATTTCAGGCCTAAGTTGATTATTTAATTACCAAGTTTGTGACATTTAATTTTCACATGGGCGTAACTCTTCTTTTTTTCGGGTAGTGCGGCCCCATCATGCCCTCCACATTGGAAGTTGTTAAGATATGGTGGGTCTGACTCCATCTTCTACCTCCAAACAAAGCGGGGAGGAAGGGAGCTCAGGCTGTGATCCAACCAATCTCGACTACCTACCAATCTTGGATCTCAAACATATATGAAAGATCAGTCAGATTTGCCACCCTCAAAGGAAGGCTTTAACCCCTCACACAACAATGGGGACCCATGGTACTGAGAGATTGACCTCCCCCATTTCTCTACCTCTCCACTGATGAACATAGGGGATGAAAGGAAGAAGTAGAGGGACAAAGAGGCTAGAAGAGATGGGGTCATGAGGAAAAAACCATTCCACGAACTACAAAATCCTACTCGACCCTATACATTTGTGAGCATAGTCATTTCCATGGCTTCCCAGCTGGTCGTCGGGGGGATGAGGACGACAACCTTAGCAGTATGTCTCCAGGCATATATACCATTTTGAAAGATCACTTAAATATTAGATGTGGTCTATGAATCCACTTGTAGCATCATAGATATGCTATGCGAGCAAGATAGTGAAATATCAATTTGAAGCCTACCTACTATATCGCCTTGACCAACCAGGGCCATGATGGATCCTTTGATTGCAAACCTATGTCGTGGAGGCTAGAGAACCAATGAAAAATCATCTATGATGATCTATTGATGGTGAGGACGATGTTTAAGACATTGATCGTTCACTGGAGTCCCTCTCCATAGTAACAATTACACGTCCAAACCCTCTAGTTGGGGCACACGAAGAGGAGATGGGTTTCTGACTGGTCCAACAAGTGCTACACCAAGAACTGGTCTGACTCATCGACCAAGTTGGCCAGTCACCCTTGACCAGACCAGACAAGGGTGCAATTAGGGTAGGTGGACATGCCATCATGGGCCAATCCAAGTGCACCACTGAGGCAGTGGACCCCATGAAACAAGGTATTATGATTTTGATATTTAGAAAATAGCCTTTTCTTAGAAAATCTATTATGAATAGTTCTCTAGCAAATAAATACATAGAAAATATCCCTACATTTAGAAAAATACTCTATTCACTATGAAACCTTTATATTGGACTTTTGATTATTAGTTTTCAAGGTTTTTAATTTATATGCAATGCTTCCTTTTAAAATAATATTAAACGGAAGAAATGATATATGAGCACTATAAAATCTCAGAAAATTCCTATTGAACTCTACTATCATTTATATACAATATGCAGACTCAAATCTTAGTATTATTGGTTGATATAGACTTTTCTCATTAATGCTTAATTGCATTCTTCAAGTCTCATATTAATTCTAGGAAATAGAACAACCATCAGAAAAATCAAAAAATTGGTCTGAAACCCTAATATTACCTCATGGTCACTAGAAAAATACCAAACACATGTTCTAGGTTAGTTGAACCTAGATTGGCTAAACCCTAATATGGACCTAAATATCAAGAATAATGTTAAACCTTGTATGAATGATGATAAATTTTAATTAATCAGGTGATGATCAAATTATACAGATGATCATGGATGTCTCAGGAATCTCTAAACTCAGGTGTGTAGATTTAGGTATAAGACTAGTTTTTTGGGTGAAAATAAATATGAAGTACTTTCTTGACTTATTTTAAGAATCTTACTTGGATGTATGTATATGCATTATACTCTTTAACCTTAAAATTAAGAACATTAAGAAAGATAGTAAAATGTAGTTATTGATGGTGCTCATTAATATCCCTAAAAGAGAGGGAACATATTAATGTTGACTAGAACCTCCCTAGAGTACATGGTACATAGGGAGATCCCTAGAGTACATGGTACACTGGGAATGTACCAAAGAATATATTTGATTAAGTGGTAAGTCTACCATAGTAATGCATATTAATTGAAAGGAGATTAATAATGTGGGTATACCTAACTTTCTGCATTAAATAATGTGTTCTTTTACCTTCTTCTTCCTTTTTAAATTATCAAATATGCAAACACAATATGTATGCATCTTTCACCCACGTACATGTCACATTGTTTCATGTATTTTCTAGGTTCAGAGCTAGCATGGGATAAAAGACAGGAAGTGAGAAGTTGTACAGGTTGTACCTATTGTGTAAGATCCTAGCATACATGTTCAAACTTGTAAAATATCCTTCTAAAATGATTACAATAATCTAGGTTGTATTAATTAATTTTCTAACATATACATGTTAAATGTTGAGAATGTATGGTGTATGTTATGGTTGAATGTTCATGTATGCGCATGTTGCTTCCGCAATGCTCTTTGATACAATTGCTTAACATTTTCATATATTTCCTCTTAGATCTTCTAAGTCTTGAGATGGTAAAATGTGGGGATGTTACAGTTAATATCAGAGCATGAACAATAGCTACACTTGATAATTGCTCACCATAAAACATAAAACTAAATTCAACCTTCCACTTAAAACCCTAGAAACTTATAAAGCATTCTCTAGGAACTAGTTTGACTTAGCCTCTAGATGAAAATCTAGATATTCAAGAACCAAGTTTAGACAAGTGTGTGAAACCTTTTCCAAATAGAGCTCATATGTATTGGGTAGCTACACTAGTCTACACCTTGTTCTCATCATTTCACTAGGTTACATGGCACTAGACTATCTACTGCATGTGGGACACTCAATATTTCTTATTTGGTTTTGCTTTCCAATCGGCTTGAGCCTCGACAATTTTCTTTGACGTCTGCTTTCTCTGAGAAAAACTATATAATATTTTATTATATATATGTAAATATGAAAATGTGCCTCACATAGGAGAGTAGGAGGTGTTCATGCAACCTAAGAGAAAGGAAGTGACATTAGTCTATAAGAGAGAGTAGATCTAGATTAGTTGTCACGAGCCTCATCAAATATTGAATAGTTAGGGTAGATGATAGATTGATAGAATATATTAGCAAGGGTGATCTTATATAAATTTGATCTCTGAGATATAAGTTTCCTTATAAAGATCTAAGTTGTGTATGAGGTTCGAATCCAATTTTGGATAATCTAAGATGAGTCTAGGTGATGAAAGTACATACTCTTTTCTTACTTAAGATGAGATAAGAGAAGATAAAGTTGAATATACATGAGCCTCAAGCTCTTTTACAAAGGAGGACCTCCAGTGTTAGGACAAGATACATGTGAACTCTATAGACAGTGAGACCCATAAAGAGAGGGTCATAGGACCTACCCTACAATATTTGAAAAATATGAGATATATGTGAAATGATGTGTCCTAAGTTGGGTTACTCCTGTGTAGATGAGTTGTGTCCTTTTGCATGATTCAATCTTATATGTGAGAGTTGGGAAAAAATGATGGGTAGGTGACTCATAATGAGAAAGTCAATCCTTTTATTTGAGTTAACTGATAGCTTGAAGGATGTATGTTGTGAATATCATTGTTAGCTGCAAGTGAGGTGATATATGAAACTATAGTTCTGACAATAAGATGTCTTATGCATAAGATACTCATAAATGTTGTTCCTTCTACTTCTCTTTCTTAATATATGATGCTACTATAACGACCCCACCCCTCGGTAACCCCCAATTAAGGAAGACCAAGAAGCTAGTGCCACTATCCCAAAATAGGATCAATGGTTTTGCAAATAATCAAAATAAATTAATAAATTCTACCATAGACTAAGCTTAAAATAGGATAAAAATTTACTTTTCACATACCTTCCAAAAATCGGATATTGGAACTTTACCCAACATATAGTTCTATCTTACTAAATCCTCCTTTCTTTAATTAGCTTTATTATTCAAATATCACTTTATTGTTTGTACTTTTTCAAGTATTCCTAAAACACCGACAAATAAAAAGTCGGTTAGTATAAAGAATATATTGGTATGTGGTGGCAACCAATAACTTGCACATATTTCATAACAACCTAATCACATCAAATAGTTGTTAAGAATCCAAGATTACATTTTCTTTATAACTTCCCAACCATTTTTACTCATCCTCTGGGATACCCACTCTTAGGGTTTAGTCCTTTCAAGGGACTTTAGGCTACCTTCTCCATCTTGAGCTTGGTACCTTATGGGTCACCTCTTTGGGTGCCCTGTGGACTTCCCTCTAGGGCTTGACCACCTATGACCTTCCCTCCAGGGCTTGTCCTCTTAAATTGTAAATCTTACATCCAATGATGGTATGCAGGTTCAGGCAAGTCATATACAATTACATTGTGATAATCATAGACACTTTATAGATTGAAAGAAATAAAGTCATCCAAACAGTTATTTTCAAGAAATCGATGAAACCTCAGAAATCACCGTGAAACTAAAGTGAGTAATCATAAAATAACCACATATCTGATTTGGAGATCTTAAAGAATCAAGCAAACTATCCAATCTAATAAGGCAGTTCAATCAACCAAATCAAGAAAACCACACAAGCAAATCTAAATCTTGAAAAGCATGTATTATCTAATTGCTACATATTCATCATAATCCCTTTTAATGACTTTAGAATCCCTTCTAGGGTTTCTAGGCTGAATTAGGGTTTCCTTAAGGTTTCTTAGATCTATCTTAATCTTTACTTTATTTAGGTCAACAAACCCTAAAATGGATTCTACAACATAAAACTCTAATTATTCAAGTTGTCCATATTAAGGATTCCTTATTCTCACTTTGGGTTAGGATCATCATATCTCTGTCTTATGCATGGATTTTCGAAATAAAACCATTAAAAGTCATAATCACCTAAATTGGGGTTTCTAAGCCCATTAATGCACATCAAATAAATGAAACCCTAAATTGAGCCGATTAAGCACAAAGATTATCTTTTTAGATCTAAATCTTCCTTTATTAACAATAGGTAAATATCAGCTTAAATTATCCAAAGAACGTTAATAAATCTCATTAACATCAAAATTAAGGTTTTCCATTCATAAATCCATTAAAGGAGACAACTTTCACATACTTTTCGAATTTCAAACATATCTAGACTCTTATTACATTTTTATTGAGTTCTTTGCATTTTTTGATAAATTTTCGTATATAACATGTCTTCATCAAAGCATCCTAGCATTTACTATAATATTTGCAAGTTTATCAGTAATCAACCAATTAGGATGTGTCATTTCAGCAAAAGGGCATTTTCCTTAATTCCATGCAGTTTCGGCTTGATGAATAAACCTTCTCCACTTAGGCAGTGCACTCGACACGAGCAAGGCACCGAACCAGGGCAGTTTGTACACTTTTGCCCCATGTGCCTTAGACTTGAGCCAAGCACGCCTGGGGACAAGGAGGTAGTTTCCTCCTTTCCATCATCTTCCCCCTCCGTGGTCTGCTCTATCACGTGCTCTAGGTAGTTGAGTCAACTAGAAGGTTGACTAGGAGCTACAAGGCACTGGCGAGGCACTCAAAGACGTCATTAGTTCTGCTAGGCTTGGCCAAACTCGCCTGCAGCCTCAGGTACATCGGAGAGGCGAGAATAGGAGGAAGAGAAGAGATCTGAGTGGTGGCATTTTGAGGAAGAACCAGAGGAAAAGATAACGGAAAAGATCAAATTAGGGATGTGAAAGGGTCATGTTTGGTGTGAGGGATTTTGCACAAGTCTTCCTCTCGTAGGGAGGATTTCTAGTCCTTTATATAAACTACCTTGGTGGTGTGGCCACCCATGGAGACTAACCCCACACACAAAAAGGGGAAAATCCTTAATGGAATCCCATCTAGGCTCTTCCAAGTAAGAATCAGAATCCTCTCCTAAATGTAATGGGAGGGCTAGCAACATTTCATATAGACCACAAAGAGAGAGAGTCAGATGGAAAGGATCCATCTTACTGTAGCCATAGTTGCCTTAAAAGTATGGAGGTAAAAGAAGGTCCCCTAACCATCCGATCACGATCCTGGGGCTAAGATCGCACGTGACAACAATAAAGGGCTGAAAAGGGCAATTCCAAAAGGAATACATTTTGTGACATTTCATACATTGCTTCGAAATCCCTCTCACTTTAGGAATTCTTACAAAAAATCATATCTCCTAAACCGCTTATCGTTTGATCCCAAATTTTAAAGGAAAGTCCATAATGACTTAAAATACTTGTGTGCCAAGTTTGGGATTTAAATTCGAAAGTATGAGGGACTTTTCTTCATATGCAAGTTATCACTTAAAAATGCATATTTTATTCATATTTTCTCTCTCTTTCTGTAACACCTGGGCCCACTGCCCAAGGCTCTAGTAGAGTTTCAAGAATGACGATTGGCCCCACTGACCACCACTAGCCTTAACAAGGCACTTTTTCCTCACTCACGCACAAGCCAGGATCAACTTCCCAACTGGTCACCCATCCTAGTACTACTCCAAGTTGAGCACGCTTAACTATGGAGTTCTTTAGTGATGGGCTCCCTGAAAAGGAGGTGCACCTTGGTGATATGGGTAGTCCAATCATGCCTTTTAAGATGATCTTATCCAAGGCCTCAAATCCTAGGATGTTACAATCTCCCCCACTTAGACTCTTGACGTCCTGGTCAAGGCTCAACTATATGGCCTCATAATCATTCCCCATTTCAATGTTGACCCAAATGACCCATGTACACCCAGCTCCCGATCACGGCTACCAATGCAAGAGCGGCTCCATCAACTCAGATATCCCTTTCTAACATGCATGGACACTACCAGTACATGGGTGGCTCCATCAACTCGGATTGCCCTTTCCAACATGCGTGAACCGCACGGCTCAAAGACGGGCATGCCACAGGCCCATGTGGGCCCCACCTACAGGAGGGGAATTGGCTCTGATACCATTTATAACACCTGGGCCCACTGCCCTCTAGTAGAGTTTTAGGAATGACGACTGGCCCCACAGACCACCACTAGCCTTAACTGCGCACTTTAATATCACTCACGTGCAAGCCAGGATCAACTTCCCAACTGGTCACCCATCCTAGTAATACTCCAAGCTGAGCACCCTTAACTATGGAGTTCTTTAGTGATGGGCTCCCAGAAAAGAAGGTGCACCTTGGTGATATGGGTAGTCCAATCATTCCTTTTAAGATCATTTTATCCGAGGTCTCAAATCCTGGGATGCTACACTTTCCCTTCTATTTCCTTTATTTGGATTCCTTTTACCATTATTAACCAAGTGGATTCAAAACCTGATCCATGAAGGTCATTCACATCACTTTCTAGAGAATTCCACCTGATTCTCATCATTATCTTAATTTCTTTTCCATTTTATGCATTATTAGATTTCCTTCAACTTTTCTTTCCTTTTTATCACATTGGACTCACTAACTCAATAGGGTCCATGAAATCATATATTCAAAGAACATATTATCAAATAAATCCATTCGTTACACATAAATCATACAATTTCCATAATCACACATTTAATTGGAGAAATTGCATTTCAAACCATATAAGCCCAAAAAATGGGGTTGTAACATCCTTCCCCTCTTATAGGAATTTTGCCCTCAAAAACATACAAACAATTCAGGATAAGACTTTTCCATGTCCATCTTCAGCACTCATGTGCCTTCATCCTCTCCATGGTACTTCTAAAGAACCTTTACCATCTCTATCCTTTACTCATGAGTTCTCTCACCTGGGTATCTCATGCCCTCATAGGTGACTCAGGGTAAGTTAGCCTCCCTTGGAGTTCAATAGGCTCAATGCTCAGCACATGGCTCGGGTACCTCACATGGTGCTCTAGATCAGAAACATGGAACACATCATGTATCATATTATCCTAAGGGGGTAAGGTTATAAACAAAAAGTAGATTCACTAATCCATTCCAAAATCTCAAACGGACCCATGTATCAGGGACTCAACTTTCCTCTAATCTTAGCTATAGCTCAGAGGGGTCGGATTTTCAAAAACAAATGCTCACCCACAGTGAACTGCAAGTCAGTTTGCTTCACATCAGCATGTGACTCCTGTCGATTTTGGGCTTCCTTAGCCATTTCTTGATCAAAGTGACTTTATTAACATACAACTATGGCTTCTCTGACCTCCACAAGGTCCTCTCACTGACATCACCCTATTGAAGTGGTGACCGACACATCCTCCCATAAATAGATTCATACATCCCGATACTAGTTTTTGTGGTTGTCATAACAAGAAAACTCTGCTAGGGGTAGGCACTGCTCTCGCAATCCACCTCAAATGAACATATATGCTCTCATTAGACCTTATAAAGTCTGGATCATACTCTCTTGACTGTCCATCAGTCAGGGGGGTGATATGTTGTACTAACTTCAATCTAGTAACAAGTTCTTCATGTACCCACTTCCACATCATGGACGTGAACTTAAGGCCATGGTCAAGAATATTTGAACTTGGATCACTATGCAGTCGAACTATCTCTCAAATATAGCTCAACTAGATTTGTCATATTGGAAGTGGTCCCTAAGGCAAGGACATGTACTAACTTGGTAAGGCAATCTACCATAACCAATATTGCATCATGACCTCTCTCGATCTAGGGGAGACTCACCACAAGGTCCATGGTGATCTGCTTCCATTCCACTTGAGGAATTCCAATCCTCTATAACAATTCATGGGGTTACTAGTATTCAGCCTTCACCCTCTGACATGTATGGAAATTGGTCACATGCATCTCTATATCCTTCTTCATTCCAGACCTTTAAGGTATCGCTGCAAACCTCAACCATCTTGGTAGTACCAAGGTGTATGGTGTACTTAAAATCATGAACTTCTTGCCCGACATGATTCTTCCAGTGAAAATCCTCAGAAACCCTAAAATACTCTAGTAGTGATTCCACCGCCTACTTTTCCTGAGAGGTGCATCTGAGATTCCTCTAACAAACCTTTTATCTCATCAAATTCTAGGCTAATCGGGCATCCACTAACTCGACCAACAGGTCTGATTGTATCTATATGTTAGCCATACAGGTCTCATCTTCCAACAATCACAGGGTCCACCTAGCAACCTCTTCTAGCCTCTCTACTGGCTAAATAAGACAGCTATATACCTGAGCTGTGTTTCAGCTAAGAGTATCTATTACCACATTAGCTTCCTTATGTGCTAGGTGTTGGTGAAGATATAAATCTTTATATACTCCACTCATCATTCTTGTCTCAGGTTTAGTTATGTCTGAGTCAGGTAAACTTCAACCTCGTACATCCATCATCTCGGTTATCAAACCCAAACTTTAGCTCATAAAATCCAAACTATTCTTGACAAGTATGTACTCATATGATGATTACCTTAGTTCATCTATGCTTTCATACCATCTATCCAAGATACTTCCAAAAGGGTGTGGTACGTCCACTACCCTCAATCATCATATAAAGGTTTCAACTCATATCACCTTTATCCTTAGTATATGGCATGCGTTGTGTCCTGCCTCTCACACCCATAACAAGAAGAAATAAGCATTTGGTTGTAGTCCAAATACAAAGTTCATCCCGTTCCAGGAGTAGAGATGGTGCATCACACATCACCATTACACTTTCTAGTCTAAGTTGAAACATACTTCTCATGACTCCACACCATGAACATCTAGAAAAAGTATGTACGCCCATGGGACGAGTTTTCCCATCACTCTTATGTACAATCCCAAGTCATTTCCTCAAGGTCTCTAGGGTGTTGGTACTTTTGGGGTGATCTTACCCTTATGCATCTAGGGAGTGCCTCTCACATTTACCCCTCAGGCCCCATGAACTTACAAAGGTAGTCAACCTCCTAACCCATGGGCCTCGAGGAAAGGTAGATGTTACCTCCCAACCCTATGGTCTTGTGCATCTAGGGAATAGACAACTCCTACTCCCATCGGTCTTATCCCTCCTTGACCTAGGTATTGACTTAGGATTTACCATAGCACATCTAAATCTTTAAACCTCACCCGAATCTCCATCATCTCTCTGGGCACTCATGGTTAAACTTACATCCCTTCATAGGAATTATGGTGACTTGCCTAACTCGGTCTGGTCCCATACAAATTACCTCTATGGTAGTATATCCTCATGCCCTTAGATATGGTCACACATGGGTCTAGAGATTCATGCTCCTATTATGTGCTCTTACACTTAGCTCATTAAGCTCTTATAAGTGACATCTTAAGGTTACCTCAAACCTAAACAGAAGTTGGTGCTCACCCCAACATGAAGGGTCCCTTACTAGGATAGTAGAAAACTATCACTTGATAGTAGAAGAGGTCACTAAACGTCCTTGCATTCAAAGTTGTATCATAATGTATATGTATAGATCCTATCTGGATACCTATGCACATGGCTAGCAAGAATACAACCTATTAGACCATTCTAAGTTCCTTGGTATGTCATACTTGTTCATCATTCCTCAAGGTTGGACCAATATCATATATGAATATGTCACCAACCTGTGTGAGTGGTTCATCAAACATATATCTCGATTCAAGTGGGGTTTCCTTTTTCTCTAATACATGGGGGGTGCCATGATTAATTCCTATGAACTCAATCAGCCTTGTGAGCATCATGTGCAACAAGTATTGTTACTTCCCCTCTTTGGTCTAGGAATCCCCAGGTTCACCTCATATGCATCAGGTGTCTAACTATATGCTCATCTGTTCAAACACGAACCAATCCTATACAAGATATGGTCTATACTTCCTAACACTCTTCCACATGAACAACCCTTAGAGTCCTACCCAGGGACAACCAACTGGGAGTGAGGCCTCACAACTTGTTACCATACCTCTCCAAGGTCTTTGAAACTCTCCTTCCTACACCTAAAAGGTAGGCACTTATATCATCTGTATATCCGTACCAGAAGCCTCTTCCTCTTTTCTAGGGTTTGGGTCCTCTAAAGGCACCTAAGGCATGACATCCTATTTAGGTCATGCATGAAGCAACTCCAAGCACCTACTCAGGGCCATCTATTCTAGGCCATAACATACCAAACTTCTCATGATTCCTCATGTCTCAAAGTCTAGGTATCCAACCTTCTTCATTAGGGTCTCACCATCTTTCTAGACATAACCCTAAGACTGGTCCTACCACTGGATGTTCTCTCTTGGAAGATGGGTCAAGCTCTTAAGGATACACATCTATCCCCACATGAGTGAAATGTACTATCAAAACTTATGTTCGACCAAGATCATCCAAAGCTTTG
The DNA here is from genome assembly GCA_963693085.1 of Alisma plantago-aquatica. Taxonomy (NCBI): domain Eukaryota; kingdom Viridiplantae; phylum Streptophyta; class Magnoliopsida; order Alismatales; family Alismataceae; genus Alisma; species Alisma plantago-aquatica. The sequence continues at coordinate 870,726,637 of OY856409.1, forward strand.
CATTCCTATCTCATTAATTATCAGGCATATCCCTTCTGGCTTAGGTCTAAAACATGTTGCCATCCTTGCTGCCACTCAGTTCTATGTAGGTATGTGCCTCTTCCCTACTCATACATGCCTGTTGGGGTTTCTATATGGTCACCATCAACCTTCTCAATGAGGGATCTATCCCTCACCCCTAATAGGCATGACCCACACATGGTCGGGTCACTAAAAGGCACTAGAGGTCAAACAACCACTCATAGTCTATGTTTCTCATGCGTACTCAAAACCTCTATGTAAAGCATGCATGTGTAACCCATGTACATACATGCATGGTCAACTATGATATCCAACTCATCGTGTCTCCTCTTTCTCTATCTCCCGCTTGAGGTTATGGGTCAAGCATCGTCCTCATAGGATACGTCATGTCTCTTCCTCTTCCTGGAGGCTTCTTCCTCTAAGACTGTCCCTCTCCTTATCTTCCTACTAGTCTAACCTTAGCATTCTCCTGAGGGGTATCCAAGGGCACAGCAACACATGCCTTGCAACCTAATCATGTAACTAATCTCAATCTAAGTTCATTATTTAGACTTATGTCCATGACATCTTTCTTACATGCTTTTTGTTATTTGGTGGAGGATTCCTTAATCCTTATTATGCTTACCCTGAACTCAAGAGGGGGTCAAGAGGGAGAAACCTTAATCTCTTAAAGTTATTCAATGAATGGAGTAGAGAAGGGACGAAGACAGATGATAGAATACCTACAGATATCTTATTTCGAGTCAAATCCTCCAATTTTGGTCAGGCAGTCACAGAATCTGGGAGTCCTTGTAGACCGACTAGCAGGGTGGAGGAAACTCTTGCCAGCCTCTGGATTGTGATCCTTTTTTAGACACCTCCATCTTTGGAAAATCCTCTAATAACTCCTTTGGGTTCTAAAGAATTTGTAACATTTAATAATTATTAGATATCAGATAGAAAACCATGCTCTGATACCAATTGTAACGACCCCATCCCTTGGTAACCCCCAATTAAGGAAGACCAAGAATCTAGTGCCGCTATCCCAAAATAGGATCAATGGTTTTGCAAATAATAAAAAATAATTATCAATTCTACCACAGACTAAGCTTAAAATAGGATAAAATTTTAATTTTCACATACTTTTCAAAAATAGGAGATTGGAACTTTACCCAACGTATAGTTCTATCTAAATAAATCCTTCTTTCTTTAATTAGCTTTATTCTTCAAATATCACTTTATTGTTTGTCCCTTTACAAGTATTCCTAAAACACCGACAAATAAAATGTCGGTCAGTATAAAGAATATATTGGTATGTGGTGGCAACCGATAACTTGCACATATTTTATAACAACCGAATCACATCAAATACTGGTTAAGAATCCAATATTACGTTTTCTTTATAACTTCCCAATCATTTTTACTCATCCTCTGGGATAGCCTCTCTTAGGGTTTAGTCCTTGTAAGGGACTTTAGGCTACCTTCTCCATCCTGAGCTTGGTATCTTATGGGTCACCTCTCTGGGTGCCATGTGGTCTTCCCTCTAGGGCTTGACCACCTATGACCTTCCCTTCAGGGCTTGGTCCTCTTAAATTGTAAATCTTACATCAGGAGATGGTATGCAGGTTCTGGCAAGTCATATATAATTACATTGTGATAATCATAGTCACTTTATAGATTGCAAGAAATAAAGTCAACCAAACAGTTATTTTCAAGCAATCAATGAAACCTCAGAAATCACTGTGAAAATAAAATGAGTAATCATAAAATACCCACATACCTAATTTGGAGATCTCAAAGAATCAAACAAACTATCCAATCCAATAAGGTATTTCAATCAACCAAATCAACTAAACCACACAAGCAAATCTAAATCCTGAAAAGCATGTATTATCTAATCGTTACATACTCATCATAATACCTTATAATGACTTGGGAATCCCTTCTAGGGTTTCTAGGTTGAATTAGGGTTTCCTTAAGGTTTCTTAGATCTATTTCTCAATCTTTACTTTTTTTAGGTCAACAAACCCAAAAATGGATTCTACAACATAAAACTCTAATTATTCAAGTTGTCCATATAAAGGATTCATTGTTCTCACTTTGTCTTAGTATTATCATATCTTTGACGTATACATGGATTTTTGAAATAAAACCATTAAAAGTCATAATCGCCTAAATTAGGGTTCATAATCCCATTGATGCACATCACATACATGAAATCCTAAATTGAGATGATTAAGCACAAAGATTATCTTTTTATATCTAAATCTTCCTTTTATTAACAACAAGTTAATATCAGCTCAAATTATCCACAAAACATTACTAAATCTCATTAACATAAAAATTAGGGTTTTCCATTCTTAAATCCATTAAAGGTGACAACTTTACATACTTTTCGAATTGCAAGCATATCTAGACTCCTATTATATTTTTATTGAGTTCTTTGCATTTTTTTGATAAATTTTAATATATAGCATGTCTTCATCAAAGTATCCTAGAATTTACTATAATATTTGTATGTTTATCGATAATCAACCAATTAGGATGCACCATGTCAGCAAAGGGCATTTACCTTAATTCCACGTAGTTCCAGCTCGATGAATAAACCTTTTCCACTTAGGCAGTGTGCTCGATGGGAGTAAGGCACTGAACCAGGGCGGTTTGTACGCTTTTGCCCCCTGTGCCTTAGACTTGGGCCAAGCGCGCCTGGGGACAAGGAGGTAGTTTCCTCCTTTCCATCATCTTCCCCCTCCGTGGTCTGCTCCACCACGCACTCTAGGCAGCTGAGTCAATCAGAAGGTTGACTTGGAGCTACAAGGCACTGGCGAGGCACTCAAAGACACCATTAGTTCCGCTAGGCTTGGCCAAACTCGCTTGCAGCCTCAAGTACACTGGAGAGGAGAGAATAGGAGGAAGATCATATATTCGGGTGGATGCATTTTGAGGAACAACCAGAGGAAATGATAAAGGAAAATATCAAATTGGGGATGCAAAAGGCTCCAATTTGGTGTGAGGGATTTCACACAAGTCTTCCCCTTACAGGGGGGATTTCCAGTCCTTTATATAAACTACCCCGGTGGTGTGGCCGCCCATGGAGACTAACCCCACACACCAAAAGGGGAAAATCCTTAATGGAATCCCATCTAGGATCTTCCAAGTATGGTTAGAACTGGAATCCTCTCCCAAATGTAATGGGAGGGCTAGCAACTGTTCACATAGACCACAAAGAGAGAGAGTCGGATGGAAAGGATCCATCTTACTGTAGCCATAGTTGCCTTAAAAGGTTGGAGGTAGAATAAGGTCCCCTAACCATCCGATCATGATCCTAGGGCTGAGATCTCGCGTCACAACAATAAAGGCCCAAAAAAGACAATTCCAATCAAAATATATTTTGTGACATTTAATACATTGCTCTAAAATCCCTCTCACTTTATAAATTCTTACAAAAATCATATCTCCTAAACTGCTTATCCGTTTGATCCCAAATTTTAAAGGAAAGTCCATAATGACTTAAACTACATGTATCAAGTTTAGGACTTAAATTTGAAAGTATGAGGGACTTTTCTTCATATGCAAGTTATCACTCAAAAGGCATATTTTATTCATATTTTTTCTCTCTTTCCCTTCTATTTCCTTTATTGGATTCCTTTTACTATTATTAACCAAGTGGATTCGAAACCTAATCCATGAAGGTCATTCACACCACTTTCTAGAGAATTCCACATGATTCTCGTCATTATCTTACTTTCTTTTTCTTTTTTATGCATTATTAGATTTCCTTCAACTTTGTTAGTATGTATGCCCTGAGAGCCAATCATGGGATGATTGGTGGGATACATTAAGATTGATTTGATAAGCATCAAAGGCAAGCTTCCAATTCTTTCTGGTTCAGTCATATGAGATAATGATAGAACAAATTGGATGTCTAGAGAATGACAGTACTCAATGATGTATGATTTTAGGTTCAGGACCTGAACGATGAGATCATACGGATGCTAAGAGTTTGTACATTCTTATTATGTCCCTAGTCGGATGTCATTGTGGAAGGTAGATAGACAACAATGACACACAAGACTAGATTATGGTGTTGGTTGATGACAGAATCTCATTAGTCATGATATGGAGATATCAAACCAAACACATAGGTACTTGTTAGAGAACAAGTGTACCAGACAGACCCACCATGAGTTTGACACATGGAACCATGACATGGTAGTCACAGTCAGTTCTCACAGTGATGGTGGTGAGTGTGATTCTTTTACCTAAAATCACTACACTCAACACATGTTGTTGGGTACACTTTGAAATCATCAAACGTAGTCCTGAAACATGGGTTGTTATAAAGGTGATGATTGGGTGGCTTTGACACATGGGGCTTTTGAGGGTGAGTGATAGATATGGGATTTGTCCCTCCTGAGGGAGTTTGATATCCATGGCCACTTGATGAGTAGGATTGAGATAGGTGTGCACATGCATGTGTGAATCAGTATGTGATATTGATGTCATACATATCTCCTCCACTCTACTCTAAGATCAAGAAAGTGAATGAACATTGATAGGATGATTGTTCCATGCCTTGAGTTCATTCGGGATATCAATGACAAAGGAATTATACATTCACTATAACACCATTCACGGATTGTAGGATTGAAAGTCGTTCTCCAACTTTCTATTTTACTTGGGTAGCACTGATGTGCGACGAGGCACCGCTCTTTGCTTATGAAGTCATAAGTGATATGGACTTTCACTGCCAATGTGAAATGGGCCTGTAGGGTCACACACATAGGATTTAGCCTGGAAGAGGAGTTTATCCACAAACGATGTTTAGATTAATTACTAAAGGAGTTTAGTAGTTCAATTAAACACTCAATCAATTGATAGCTCAGTATCATAGTATTCAAGGTGTTGGACCGATTGATTAGAGTATCAGATTGATTGAAACTGTAATTGACTGATTCTGTGCAGTCTGCACTCCCAACCAATCGTCTCATATGATGAATTGATCGGCTCAGCTTGGTGAACCAATCGGATTAGATTGGTGAGTCGATCGGCTCAGGACAGGCTGAATCGACCGGTTCAAGGGTTGAACCGATCGGCTCAACTGGTCCAAACAAGCGAGTTGGGAAAGTCAGGTTGGTGAGAAATTTTTCTTCATTTCACTTGTCCAATTTGATTGGAACAAGGATTGGTATTTGAATCAATTCAAAACAAAAGAGGAAAAGTCAATTGAAAACTGACCAGGGCAGTGAACCGACCGGTTCAGAAGTGAACCGATCGACTCAGGTATCCCAACCGACCGGTTCAAGTGTGAACCGATCAGCTCAGGTCCCCAACCAACCAGTTCATGCTTGAAATGATCGGTTCAGCTGGCACAGTTGGTTATTTTGTGGAAATTCTAGACCCTTCTACTCCTGCTTTAGTCCCGCATTGCCCGGGGTAAAGAACCTTGTCCCATGACCCTCCTATATATAGGGGTATTGGGGGCTTCTCAAGTACAACTTAGAATACTAGCTGCTCTGCAAAGTTGTCATTCTCTCTGGTTGTGGTAACCAGGAGTGCCCGAGCAAGTGCTACCCGATAAGGGAGGCACAACAAGGGAAAGACAACTGCAGAAAGGTGACTGGTGGCAGGAGAGTGTGTCGGTGACTAGTACACTGATAGGAGGGTACGACTCCTTCTGGTGCCTTGTGCAACAAGGCGATCGGAGTTCAAGGTGGTCCGTGTGGACTACTACAGAGGCGGGAGATTTCTGCCGCTCGGAGGACAGTTGTCAATCCCGACAGTCCCGGTGACCAGGAGCTGCACAGACAGCGTCCAAGACTGGAGGTGAAGATCATGCAAACCGTGAGGTAATGTCGCCGAGCAAGCCTCGGGACAAGGAATGTCTCTACAAACCATCCTTCCTATTGTATAGACGTTGACGCGTTTCCTTCATTCTGGGTTTGGGGAGAAAATTTTGTGTTTCCATTGCCTTCTCTGATTCCCCTAAAACCCTACAAACTTTTCTTTCCTTTTTCTCACATTGGACTCATTAACTCAATAGGATCCATAAAATCATATATTTAAAGGACATATTATCAAAGAAATACATTCATTACATAAATCAAATAATTTCCATAATCATACATTTAATTGGAGAAATTGCATTTCAAGCCATATAAGCCCAAACATTGGGGTTGTAACAGCAACAAACCTCACTTGAGCTATATAGATGATATATATTTGAGAATCCACTCATAGAAGCTTGACCTATTCTATATTCTCTTCCTATACCAAATGTTCAATATCCAACTTTAAAATTGTGATAAGATTGACTTAGTATATTCTTTGTCCCTTCATAACATACATGAAAGATATTATTTTTAAATTAGATTAGATTGACACTAGATTATTCTCTTTCCCTTCATATCATGCATGAAATGTATAAGTTTGAAATTATGAGATTAAAAAAGATATGCTTGGATCATAGATTACATGATCAAAATTATAATTTTAACCTCAATCTTTTTTATCTAAGCTTCTAAGTTTGAGGATAACTCTCACACAATAAGGTGAAACCCTAATACGTAGATATGAAAAATCGAGTCGTTATCTAATGATGAAATACTAGAATGATGTTGATCACAAACCATATTAGTGATGTTAAGTTTTATAAATATAGTAAATAAATGAAATGAAATCTTGGTATCACCTTGCACATGTTAGTAGGGTAAAAGATGAAACTTTGAAAATTCCTTCTCAACTTCAGAAGTAAGAAAATCCCTTATCCTTAAGGGACTATGAGGATGTAAATCATATAATATAAGAATGTCATGTGATGACTAAGAAACTAATGCTACAATTTCTTAAAAAAGATGATGCTTCAATATATATAAGGTGGGGTGAAGACACCCTAGATGCTCTAAAATCCTAAGATGACAACTTAGGGTTTGTAAAGAGTATGATAGATTTGGCAGGTAGAAGTGTTGGCATGAAGGTATTAAAAACCCCTGATTTCTCAGTTAGTATGATACTAATCGAATTTTGAGGACAAAATACCATGTAAGGTGGGATGAATGTGATGACCCTGATTTTAGGGTTTTGCTAACTAATACAATAATGTAGGACCAAACATGATATGTAGATGACAAATACCGATTTGAGGAATTGGTAAACCAATTACAGATTCCTTCACATAAATTAGGTGTTTCAAGATACGATACAGGACTGTGATACCTAATTGAATTCAACTGTGAATGAATAGTCTTTATTATCCAATTGAGTATTTTTGAGACCAAACATCCTTTTAGTATCTATTTTAGTAATGAAATGATCATGTTTGAGGAATTTAGTTGAGTGATTGAGTACCTATGGCTCAAAGTTGGTGGAGAGTAAGAGAAACTAATTATGAAGGCATGGTTAATATTTCATAGAATTTGGATGATCTAAGTGAGATATATTGAGGTTTCAATTCTTTATTTAAAGAAATAAGTTTAATATGATTTTAGGCCTAAGTTGATTATTTAAGTACTAAGTTTGTGACATTCAATTGTCATGTGGACTTACCCCTTTTTTTCTAGGTAGTGCGGCCCCATTGAGCCCTCCACTTTAGAAGTTGTTAAGATCTGACGGCTCTGACTCTGTCTTCCACCTCAGAACAAAGCGGGGAGGAAGGGAGCTCAAGTTGTGACACAACTAATTTCGACTACCTTCCAATATAGAATCTCAAACAACTATGAAAGATCAATTAGATCCATCTCCCTCTAAGGAAGGTTTTAACTCCTCACACAACACTAGAAACCCATTGTACAGAGAGATATACATCCCCCATTTCTATACCTCTCCACTGCAGTTGATAGGGGATGAGAGGAAGGAGTAGAGGGAGAAAGGGGATAGAAGAGGTTGGGTTGTGAGGAAAAAACAATTCCACTGACTACAAAATCACACTTGACCCTATACATATAGGAGCATAGTCATTTCCATGGCCTCCCAGCTGGCCGCCAAGGGGAAGAGGACGATGACCTTAGGGTTATGTCTCCAGGCGTATCTACCATCTCGAAAGATCACTTCAAGATCAGTTGTGGTCTGCAAAGCCACTTTGAGCATCATAGAGGTACAATGCGAGCAAGAGAGTGAAATCCCCAACTAGAAGCCTACCTACTAGATCGCTTTGACCAACTAGGGCCACAACAGAGCTTCAAAGATCCTTTACTTACAAACCTATGTCTTAGAGGACAGAGAACCAGTGGAAAATCATTTGCGATGATCTCTTGATGGCAAGGATGAGGTTCAAGCCACTAATCACTCACCAGAGTCCCTCTCTGCGGAAACACTCACATGTCTAGTCCATGCGATTGGAGCACACAAAGAGGAGATGGGTTTCTGACCGGTCTAGCAAGTGCTACACCAAGAACCGGTCTGGCTCATCAGACCAAGTTGGTCGGTCACCCTTGACCAGAGCAGACAAGGGTGTGATCAAGGTAGGTGGATAGGATATCATGGGCCAATCTAGGAGTGCCACTCAGGCAGTGGACCCCATGGAACAATGTATTATGCTTTTGATATTCATAAAATACCCTTTTCTTAGAAAATCCATTATAAATAGTTCCCCAGGACAATAAATACACAGAAAATATCCCAAAATGTAGAAAAATACTCACTTGACTATGAAACCTTTAGATCAGACTTTTGATTATTTGTTTTTAAGGTTTTTAATTTAGATGCAATGCTTCCTTTTAGAGTAATATTAAATGGAACAAATGATATATGAGAAATATAAAATCTCAAAAAATTCCTATTGAACCATACTATCACTTAGATACAATATGTAGACTCAAATCTTGGTATTATTGGTTCATATAGACTTTTTCTCATTAATGTGTATTTACATGCTTCAAATCTAATATTCATTCTAGGAAATAGAGCAACGATAAAAAAAATTGAAATTGGTTCAGACCCCTAATATAACCTCCTGATCACTAGAAAAATACCAGACACATGTTTGAGGTTAGTTGAACCTAGATTTGGATAAATCCTAATATGGATCTAAATAACAAGAATAATGTTAAACCTTGTATTAATGAGAATTACTTGTTATTAATCAGGTGATGACCAGAGTATCTAGATGATCATGGATGTATCAGGAATCTCTAAACTCAAGTACATGGATATAAGTATAAGACTAGTTTTCTTGACAAAAATAAATATGAAGTACTTGATTTTCTTATTTTTAGAATCTTGCTTGGATGTATGTACATGTATTATACTCTTTGGCATTCAAACTAAGACCATTAAGAAAGATAATGAAATGTAGTCATTGATGGAGCTCATTAATATTCCTAAAAGAGAGGCAAAGTATTAATGTTGACTAGCACCTCCCTAGAGTACATGGTACACAAGGAGATCCCTGGAGTACACGATACATAGGGAATGGTCAACAATATATGTGATTAAGTGCTAAGTCTACCATAGTAATGCATATTCATTAAAATGGGACTAATAATGTAGGTTTACCTAATTTTCTTCCTTAAATAATGTTCTCTTTTATGTTTTTCTTCCTTTTCAAATTATTCAAGTATGCAAGCACAATATGTATGTATCTTTCACCCCGTACACAACACATTGTGTTGATTCATTGTTTCACGTATTTTCTAAGTTCAGAGCTAACATGGGATAAAAGACAGGAAGTGAGCAGTTGTACATGTTGTACCTATTGTGTAGATCATAGTTAGCATACATGTCCACAAAATTGTAAAGTTCTTCTTTCAACATGTAATTGTAATTTGTAATTAGTGATCTTATAATAAATGTATATGTTGATCTTGAGAATGTTATGGTGTATGTTGTGATACTTGAATGCTCATGTATGTGTATATTGCTTCCACATCGCTCTCTGATACAGTTCCTAACATTTTTGGATTTGTCCTCTTAGCCCTTTAAATTCTTGAGACAGTAGAATCTGAGGATGTTACATAATACTTCCAAGAAGGTGAAGCTTTTTAATTCAGTTCACACCTTGCCACTTGTACTACATGATGAGCATAGAACCCAGGTAGTCGACAACACCTCCATTTCAAACTCATACCTCTTCTCACACTCATGTACCCAATCCCAAGCCCACTGTGGTAGAGGAGGAAAGTGAATAAGAGGAAGAGTGGCACACCAATGCAACATTTCCTTTCACCCCCTAGTCCATGGAAGACCTCTGGCATTTTCTGAATCTCAACTCTCATCCTCTCCACCCTACGCACTTTCTATGCAAGGAGACATTAAAGTAGTTTGACTTTACCATTGCCTAAACCTCTTCTCAAGAACATTTCCATACCCAACACAGTTTTGAAGGGTAAAATAAAGGCTTACCCTACTCTTATTTGCAAGTTCCTTACAACCTTTCAAGAGCATGGCAACTAGGGATGTCAGGTGGTTGATTTCAAAATGAACGGTGAGGAATTCTCACTAGGGAAAAGGATTTTTCTCAAAAAAATGTCTTTGAAGAAGATGGAAAGACCAGATTCTATATTGACTTTAAATATCAAACTCTTTGGTTTGATATCACCGACAATGTGCCCTACAATCCTAGAGAGGATAGGAAAATCCACATTCACAATTTTGTTCTTTGCATCCACCACTGAGTTTCATCAAGCACTATTTATTGGAGGAAGGAGACATAGGGTTTGGTTTACCGAGATGATATGTATCTTTTGTGGTGAATGTTGCACAATTAGAGGATAAATGCAGGCATTTCTTAATCTATAAGTTTCTTAAGTTGGCGGCTTGCAATATGGGGACATCGCAATTGAGGTTTGATCTCCAAGATATATAAGCGGCTCAAGGTGGTACCAAAAAGGCCTTCCCTTGGGGGTCATCAATTGATTGACACCTACCTTTTGGTGGCGGCTACTATTCTGAGGAAAAATGTAGGGAACGAAAAGTACTATGTTGGCATACATGGCCATCCTCGAGCCTTTTTGTCCTTGTCATGTCTACTCTTGTTTGACCTAAGGAAAATCAGGTGGCATCCATAGAAGAAACAAGGTGTAAATTTTGCATGCCTCCCTTCAATGACTCTTTCTTTACCAGCACCACCTTCCACTATGACCGGATGGAATATACCTAGTCAACACCTGATTGGCGGTATTGATGAATGCATATTCATCATGATTTCCAGTCGCTATCTTGGACCCTTTTCGACTCAATACACCTAATTTCAGTTCTAAATATCAAAATGTGCAAAATTACTTAATTAGTCCAATTATCATGACCTTATCTGAATTTATGTTGATTTGATGCAGGTCTTGATGAGGTTGAATAATCAACTGGGACCCACCTTTCACTCACCATTCAATCTCACCATCGGTCTTACCATTCAGTCTTGACCGTTCAGTCTCATCCAATCGGTTTCTAACTCCATATGGTCTTCAAGATCGGTTGAGCAACCTGCTCGAAACCGTTTGGGCAACTCAACAGCATTGGGCATGTTTCCCCTCCTCTTGCTTTCCCTTCCTCCGCCAACAGCAGCGTCGGCACCCACACATCCACCTCCTTCTACCTCCAGCAACCCTAAACGCTACCTGCAACGCTGCCGCTCCCACTCCACGATCACCACAGAGAATCCCTCACGGTCTTGAGACCGTGAGGCATTGATCGATCGCATACTGATTGGAGGAGATTACACAGACCGGTTGCACGACGCCCAGTCCAAGACCGTTTGAAAATCGACGTGAAGACCAGTTGAACTTCAACGCAGAGACCGTTTGGAACCCATCGGTCTTCGAGACCATTTGCTTTGCCAAACCGTTTGGACAACGAAGATCTGAGACCGTTTGGATGAAGACCTTTTGGGACACACAAGCACAGACCATTCAGTCCTAAGACCATTTGGATCCATTCAGTCCCAAGACCGTTTGGAACCATACGGTCCCAAGACCATTTGGAACCATACGGTCCCAAGACCGTTTGGAACCATTTGGTCCCAAGACCGCTTGGAACCATTCAGTCCCAAGACTATTTGGAACCATTCGGTCCCAAGACCGTTTGGAGCCATTTGGTCCCAAGACTGTTTGAAGGTGGATTTCTAAGACTGTTTGGAGCCATTCGGTCCCAAGACCGTTTGGAGTCATTTGGTCCCAAGACCGTTTGGAACCATTCGGTCCCAAGACTGTTTGGTCATTCAACTGATCTGTAAGACCGTTTGAAGGTAGATTCCTAAGACCGTTTGGAGCTGGATTTCCAAGACCGTTTGGAGAAGGTTCATGTAGAAAATGTGAAGACCCCGTCTGATCCTATAAATAGGACCGCAAGGGTCCTCAATTGGCATCGGTTCTGGGACGCTGACAGGCTGCCTATACACAGGTTCGATCCAGTTCGGTCCACACTGCCACTTCACCTGTCACTCCTACTACAACTCAAGAAGACAGAGAAGAGAAGGAAGGAGGAGTGAGAAAGACCGACCGGTCTATCTTGGCATCCCTCATTCTTCCAGATCTACTCTGACACGATGTAGAAGACCGCATCATCTTCACCGAGCTGTGACCACCTTCTGCACCATGTTCATGGCGGATTCCTTTCTCTTTCTTATTCCTCTTATTTCTTGCACCATGAACGAGTAGTCTCTTTTCGCTGGGGTGCAGGGACTAGCCCTGCTGCCCATGCAATCATGTTCTTTTGTCAAACTTTCCATGGAAATGTATATAACCTTTCATTTCGTTGTTAATCGTTATGTTCGTAGTTAGATTAATTGCTTGCTTTCATCATTGTTCTTCCTATGTTGTGATAACTTCTTTATGTAGGATTGAATGTCATTTAATAGGTTGACTCCCAAACTAGAAATAGAATGAGATTCCTTGAGGTCGTAAGTGTATGATCCACGAGGGGACGCGCCATCTAGCATTCGGTGACGCTTATGTGCACCTAACGCCTGTATAGGGGGTTCACAGCCTTAGTTGGATTTTGTATCTTCCTGTTAATTGTCGATGTCAGCTCATATATTAAATCTCCTACTTGCTTATCGATTAATGTGATTGACTCCCTAACTAGAAATAGAATGGGATTTATTCGAGGTCGTAAGTGTATGATACGCGAGGGGACAAGCCATCTAGCCTTCGGTGAGGCTTCTGTGTGCCTAACGCCTGTATAGGGGGCCCACAACCTTCGCTGGATTTATGTATCTTTGGAGCCATAAGTAAGTGATCCAGATGGTGACGAGACATCTGATGCCTAAGGTGATGCTTACACGAACCTAACGCCCGTATGGGGGGTTTTGCAGCAGCTCTATTTGGATAGTTATATCTTGCCTAGATGTTTGAGGTTTTGACGTGTTTGCTTGTGTAGTGGTGGTGAAACCCAATACCATCCCAGCAATTCCATATCATCAATCTAAATCCAACTTTAATTCAGCTTTTACTTTCTTGCAATTAGTTTAATCAAACTCAAATCAACCAATCGTTTTAAATATTAGCCTTAACTTGAATTAGATTCGACTAACAAAGGTTCTTAAAAATGTTGTCCTTTGGGTTCGATCCTAAACTATACTGCGATAAGACCCGTCCGCTTGCGGGTGGTATTATTGCACTTTGGTTTTGGTAAAAGCTCGGGGTTTCAACCTCGAGTGAGTTTGTTAGTGCGATAAGATCCCACATCAAATTATGGCGCCGTTGCCGGAGACAACGAAATCAGTTAGTCAAATCCAGTTCTTTTAAGGCTAATCTAGGATTTTGTTTTTCTTTTGATACAATCGATCATCTATTGACTTTGACTCTACCTTGTGGATCTCATTTACCTTTTATTTTCAGGTACTTCAGGAGGATTAGTGCATGCACCGCCTGAACAGCCCCGGACTCGCTACCAGTTTTGATCCCAAAATAGACAAAACTTTTCACCGTCAGATAAGAGAAAATCAAGCAAGGATGGCTCAAGAAGAGGAGATAGCTCAAAGGGTGGCTCAAGCCCTTAATGCACAGAGAGAAAGATTCATGAAAGAAGCTAGAGATGCAGTTCAAGAAGAAATTCAAGCAACGCAGGCAGCAGCACAAGCAACTGAACTACAAAAAGATCTTAGAGAATTCTCAATCCTGAAAGTTGCAAATGTTCATCATCCAGTACAACCTCCTCCCATCAATGCTGCCAATTTTGAGATTAGGGCACATTGGATCGCATTGCTTCAAAATAGCCCATTCTATGGTAAACAAGGTGAGGATAGTCAAGAACATCTCTTAAGGTTTATTGATCTTTGTGCCATGACAAAGAAAATTGGAGTATCTGATGATGCCATTCAACTTCGTCTCTTTAAGTATTCCCTTGCCAATAGAGCTGTAAGTTGGTACAATTTGCTGCAAAGTGAAATGTCCATCATTACTTGGGAACAACTCCAAAATGTGTTTTTGGAAAAGTTCTACCCTCCATCTCACACATATGAAATTAGAGGCCGAATAACAAATTTCACTCAAGTCCCTGGAGAAACCCTTGCTAAAGCATGGGATAGATACAAAGAGCTTCTATGTAAGTGTCCACACCATGGAATTCCTGAGAATCAACTCATTGAAATTTTCTATATAGGGGTATGGATGACGACATCAAGAGATTCTTAGACTCCTCGTCTCGAAGAAACTTCATGCGTCAAAGTTATGATAGCGCATGGAGGGTTGTAACCCTTAGAGCTGAAAATCAAGCTAATTGGGGTAGATCTGTAGGTAAAGGAGTTTTAAAAGTAGCTATGGCTGAAGCTACTCCTGAGTACAAGTCTATCGCTGAAACCCTGAAACTCTTAGTTGCCAAGCAAGACCATATTGAATCATCTCTTGCTGCAATTGGAAGAGGACGTTCGCCCACTCGGAAACAAGAACAGATCAAGTCAGCTTCATTGTTTTGTGAAGCATGTAAAAGTATTGATCATTCCACATTAGCATGCAATGTTCTTTATGACATTGTTCTAAGCAACGTATGTGGACAAGGAGATAATAGTCAAATGGAAAATCTTAATGTTTTTAATACCATCCATAGTCAAAGTTACTACAGTCTGAATCAGAATAGGAACCATCCGGGATTTTAGTATGGAAACCCCTCTGGAGCAGTAAACTCGCACCAATTTAGTTCGAACAATCAACCACGAGGCCCACCAAGATTCCATCATAATCAACAACAGAATTTTGGAAATCAAGGAAATTTCAAGGGAAACTTTCAGAATAGGAACTTCAATAACTATCAAAATAGTTATCAGTACCAGAATCTTAATCAGCCTCAAGGACAACAAGATGATCCCTTCTCACCTGATGACAAATTGACAACCATTGAGAAGATGTTACACTCACAACAAAATATGATAGCTAACTAACAAACCTTGATAGCTAACCAGCAAGCACATCAGAAAGCTATTGAATCTCAACTGGCTCAACTTGCCGCTAGCATAAAGCCACCTATTGGATCTTTTGCGGGCCAGCCCGAGAATAATCCTAAGCACACAGAACAATTGAAGGTTGTCACAACCAGGTCAGGCAAGGATTATTCTGATCCTCCTGTCAAGCCACTTGTGGTTGTTACAAATGAGGATGAGCCTGTGATCATTCAATACTCAACAACACCAGAATCTCAACCGAAAGAACCAGTAACTGATGATAAGACAGATAGAGAAAGTCCTGAGAAACCAATTGAGGAAGGAACTAAAACACCAGAACCTGATATCCCTGTATATAAGCCTCGTATCCCTTTCCTTGCTCATTTAAGGCAAACCAAGCTTGATACTTGGTTTAATAAGTTTAAAGAAGCTATGAAGAAACTTCATGTTGACATACCCTTTCTGGATGCGCTGGCTGAGATACCAGCTTGGACAAAATACTTAAAGTCACTCCTGACTAGGAAATATATAACTGAAGAATATGAGACAGTCAAGTTAGCTAAAACCACTTCAGATATCATTCAGAAGAAGATGCCAAAGAAGTAGAAAGATCCAGGATCTAATGGGATTTCCTGCCATATTGGTGATTCTTCATGCAAGAAAGGACTAGCGGATCTTGGTGCTAGCATCTCCATCATGCCACTCAGCCTTTGCAAAAGTCTAGGGTTTGCTTAACTTCTTCCAACTGGCATGACCATACAACTCGCAGACAATTCGATAAAATGCCTGTTAGGAATTATTGAGGATGTACCTGTCAAGGTAGGAAAAGATTCTTATGTTCCATGTGACTTTGTCATCGTGGACATAAAAGAAGACGACAGATATCCTCTCATCTTTGGACGTCTGTTCCTCATCACCGCAAGAGTTCTAATTGATGTTGAAGCAGGAACCTTGCTGCTTAGATTAGGCAAGGAAACACTCGAATTTAAAGTTTTTGAAAGCATGAGAAGACCAAGTATGCAAGAAGAAGATTATTTGATTGATTGCATAGAGCAGATGTCACTTCTGACTCAAGAGAATCATGAATCAAACGATCCATTAGAAGTCGCTCTAACAGATCCATCAGTTGATGAACCTATTGACGAACAAGTAAAGGATTGCATTGAAGCCCTTGACTCTGCAAAAGAAGATGTTGAAGCCACATGTAAAGAACTCAAAGCTGTGGAAGCTACTGGAGAAACATGCAAAAAACCAGAAACTCCAGAGATGAAGCCCCTGCCCAAGGGACTGAAGTATGTGTTTTTGGATGACCTCAAGGTTTGTCCAGTAATAATAAATTCCGATCTTACGACTGAATAAGAAGATAAACTCCTGAAAGAATTGAAGGTGAGGAAGAAAGTGATTGGCTACAAAATGAATGACCTCACTGGGATTAGTCAAACATTGTGTATGCACAAGATCCCTATGATGGAAGATCACAACCCAACCATTGAACATCAACGGAAACTGAATCCAAATATGAAGGAGGTAGTCCGTAAAGAGGTCATTAAACTGCTCACCGTTGGAATTATCTATCCAATATCTGACTCACCATGGGTGAGCCCAATACATGTAGTCCCGAAGAAAGGTGGAACAACTGTAATACAAAATGAAAACGATTAACTCATCCCCATCTGAACAATCACAGGATGGAGGATGTGCATTGAGTATAGGAAGTTGAACAAGGCAACTCAAAAGGATCACTTTCCACTGCCTTTTCTTGATCAAGTATTAGAACGGCTGGCTCATCAAGAATATTTCTATTATCTCAATGGTTACTCTGGATTCTACCAAATACCTATACATCCAGATGACCAGGAGAAAACCACTTTCACCTGCCCATTCAGAACTATGCATTCGGAAGAATGTCATTCGGCCTCTGCAATGCACCCGCAACTTTCCAGTGTTGCATGGCTGCCATATTTTCCAGTCTCACCGAAACCATTATGGAAGTTTTCATGGATGATTTTTCTATATACAGAGATTCATTCGATATATGTCTAAAACACCTCTCCCTGGTCCTTAAACGATGCGAAGAAGCACATCTTGTGATGAATTGGGAGAAGTGTCATTTCATGGTAAAGGAAGGCATTGTCCTGGGCCATAGGGTCAGTAATCGAGGTATTGAAGTAGATAAGGCCAAGATTGAAGTGATATCCTAGCTCTTTATCCCTATCAATGTAAAGGAAGTTTGAGCATTCCTAGGTCATGCAGGATTCTATAGATGGTTTATAAAGAACTTCTCAAAAATAACCAAGCCAATAACAAATCTGTTACTAAAGGATGTTGAATTCAATTTTGACGAAGAATGTGTTAAAAGCTTCAACACACTGAAGCACACCCTTAAAACCACACCCATCATTAGAGCTCCTGATTGGGACCACCCTTTCGAAATCATGTATGATGCAAGAGATTATGTTGTAGGTGCTGTCTTGGGACAATATATAGAAAAGAAACATTATGTGATCTATTATGCATCAAAGACCCTCGATGAAGCTCATAGGAATTACACTACTACTGAGAAAGAACTTCTGGCAATCGTGTATGCCTTCGACAAGTTTAGATCCTACCTAATCGGTTCAAAGGTCTGTCTACATCGATCACGTTGCCATTTGTTACCTTTTGGCAAAGAAAGATGCAAAACCTAGGCTAATTAGATGGATTCTCCTACTGCAAGAATTTTATTTGGAGATAAGAGATAAAAAGGGTATAGAAAATGTGGTAGTAGATCACCTCAGTCGCATCCACACTCTGAATACTGAGAAGATTCTGATTAATGATTCCCTTTCGGATGATCAACTAATGAAGGTCTCAGAAGCCATACCATGGTACTCAGATTTTGTGAAGAACCTTGCTGCTGAGGTTATCCACCCTCAATGCACCGGAAATGCACTGAAGAAATTTATGCATGATGTGAAACAATACTACTGGGATGAGCCGTACCTTTTCAAACTATATGTTGATGGTCTATATAGACGATGTATTGCTGAAGAAGAAGCTCAGTTTATTTTGGAATAATGTCACTCAGGACCAGTGGGAGGACATATGAGCTCTAAAAAGACTGCCTTGAAGGTTTTGCAATGTGGATTCTTTTGGCCAACCATATCCAAATATTCCTATGACTTTGTCCTATCATGTGACAAATGTCAAAGATCTGGCAATATAACAAAGAGAGATGAGATGTCGCTGAATCTATGGTAAGAAGTAGAAATATTCGATGTTTGGGGGTGGACTACATGGGTCCATTCCCATCTTCTCATGGATATTCATACATCCTAGTGGTGGTGGACTACGTCTCAAAATGGGTTGAAGCCATACCAACCGTCACTAGTGATTCCAAACCAGTCATCAAATTATTCAAGGATATTATTTTTCCCTATTTTGGTGTCCCACACACGGTGATATCCAATGGAGGTTCCCATTTTCTTGAAAGAATCTTTGAAGCATTGCTAAGAAAGTATGGTGTTACTCATAAGGTAGCCTCACCTTACCATCCACAAACAAGTAGACAGGTGGAGGTTTCTAATCGTCAACTCAAAGGTATCTTGGAAAAGATAGTAGGCCGCAATCGGAAAGATTGGTCAGTGAAAATCAACGACGCATTATGGGCTTATCGAACCACTTATAAAACTCCCCTACGGACTACACCATTTCGATTAATATATGGAAAGGCTTGCCATCTGCCAGCAGAACTAGAACACAAGGCATGGTGGGCAATAAAACAACTAAATTTTGATATGAAAGAAGCAGGCCAAGCCATGATTCTGTAACTCCAAGAGCTGAACTCAGGATGACAGCTTATGAGAATGTACGAATCTACAAAGAACACACCAAACTTTGGCATGATGGTCATTTGAAAAGAAAAGACATACAAGTGGGAGACCAAGTTCTGCTATTCAACTCAAGGTTAAAGTTATTCCCAGGGAAACTCTGCTCTCACTGGTTTGGACCGTACATTGTCAAAAGAATCTCCCCACATGGTGCTTTCTCTTTATGGAGCGAAAAGTTAGGTGAATTTGTGGCAAATGGTCAATGTTTGAAAAGATATTTCACCACAGATGATATAAGCACCGAAGCAATAATAGATCTCTCATATCCAAAGGAACCACCGTGAAGTTGAAGATGTCATGTCGAGCCATCAACGTAAAACAAATGCTCTTGTCGGGAGGCAACCCGATAAATAAAATTCGTGTTAACTTTGAATTAGAAATTTTTCTCAATTTTGTTTTTACTTTTTAAAATTTTTTTCACCAAATAAGAATCACATCGCGAGATGCTATTTTGAGTTATAATTAATCTTCATTTTTGAGATTTCCATATGGAGGATGCATGCTTATTGGAATGCAACCATATCCAGTGGTCCAAATGGCATGAACTTCCCCCTCCATCTCAGATTTAGACTTTGCTTGGGACGAGCATATTTCTAAGTTTGGGGTGGAGGGTGGGTGGTACGTGGTACGTATCTTACTTTTCACTTTCCACCCTCACCCATCTAAATCAAACTTAAGATTTCATTGTCACATTTTTGGCCTAAATCTTCAAATTTTTCAAATAAAATTTTCAAAATTTTAAAGTTTTCAAAAGATATTTGAACAGATGTTTGATGAAATTTTTACATGTTTTAAATTTCTATGCCTTTATCATTATACCCTCTTTATCCAAAGCAGATCCTCAAAAGGACCTTTTTCTGAAACTAGCCTTTTGATTGAAATCATCTTGTGAAGCTTATGACTCCTAACATCATGATACTTATGCAAAAATGGCAAGTGTCTGTCGAACTAATAGGGATCAAACACATCGTGCTTCCTAACTGACTAGTGAAATAATAACATGGAATCCCCACTGAATCCTCATCAAGTCATTATCTTAGCAGAGTACGATAAAGAGAACGACCCGATGCATGGAATTGTAAATCAAGTTGCATTCTGGTCTGAACTCTCTTCTACACTTCTTCTGTCATCTTCGTACCCCTCCATCCATCAAAAAAAAGAAACAAAAATAGCCAAAATAGTGCCAAACCCTAAGTTCGGGGTGGCATGGCACTTCCATCTATATCCACTTCTTCCATACCCCTCGCAAATTAATAGGGGTGTACCACTAAAAATGCAATCTCGAGTCGAATAGAGGAGAGATTTGCACACAAAAAGATGGCTAAGCGCACACAAAAATAAATGCAATCTCAAGTCAAATAGAGGAGAGATTCGCACAAAAAATGCAATAAATGAAATTGCAAAAATAATAAAAATCTTGAGTCAAATAGAGGAGAGATTTACTTCTTCCTCCCATACCACCCTTCACTCCCTTTTCTACCTAAAGGCACAATAATAGCCTCCACTACCCTGAAATACACCAGTGTCAGATCAGATGCACACTTGTTTTTCTGTGGGCGACTCTAGACTCTTACAAAACTCTTTGACATGCTTGTTGTAGGAAAAAGTGAGGAGGAAGTGATATTGGAAAGCAAACTCAGGAATGAAGATATGGTGAGATGTGTTCAGTGGTCTTAGGAGGTTGAGATACTGAGTCATACTGAGTAGAAGGAAAACAATCGTAATGTGAAGATGAGGCAATCACACAAATTGAAAGTATTTATTTGGCGACTTTTTCAGATTTTGTGTTACTCGAGGACGAACAACGTTTAAGTTCGGGGTGTTTTGATGAATGCATATTCATCATGATTTTCAGTCGCTATCTTGGACCCTTTTCGACTCAATACACCCAATTTCAGTTCTAAATATCAAAATGTGCAAAATTACTTAATTAGTCCAATTATCATGATCTTATCTAAATTTATGTTGATTTGATGCATGTCTTGATGAGGTTGAATATTTAGCTGGGACCCACCTTTCACTCACCATTTGGTCTCACCATCGGTCTCACCATTCGGTCTCATCCAATCAATTTCTAACTCCATACGGTCTTCAAGATCGGTTGAGCAACCTGCTCGAAACCATTTGGGAAACTCAGCAGCATTGGGCATGTTTCCTCTCCTCTTGCTTTCCCTTCCTCCTCCAACAGCAGCGTCGGCACCCACACCTCCACCTCCTTCTACCTCTAACAACCCTAAACGCTACCTGCAACGCCGCCACTCCCACTCCGCGATCACCACAGAGAAGCCCTCATGGTCTTGAGACCGTGAGGCATTGATCGATCGCATACCAATTGGAGGAGATCACACAGATCGGTTGCACGACGCCCAATCCAAGACCGTTTGGAAATCGACGTGAAGACCGGTTGAACTTCAACGCAGAGACTGTTTGGAACCCATCGGTCTTCGAGACCGTTTTCTTCGCCAAACCGTTTGGACAACAAAGATCTGAGACCGTTTAGATGAAGACCGTTTGGGACACATAAGCACAGATCATTCAGTCCTAAGACCATTTAGAGTCATTCGGTCCCAAGACCGTTTGGAACCATACAGTCCCAAGACCGTTTGGAACCAATCGGTCCCAAGACCGCTTGGAACCATTCGGTCCCAAGACCGTTTGGAACCATTCGGTCCCAAGACTGTTTGGAGCCATTCGGTCCCAAGACAGTTTGGTCATTCGACCGATCTGCAAGACCGTTTGAAGGTGAATTTCCAAGACTGTTTGGAGCCATTCGGTCCTAAGACCGTTTAGAGCCATTCGGTCCCAAGACCGTTTAGAACCATTTAGTCCCAAGATCGTTTGGTCATTCGACTGATCTGTAAGACCGTTTGAAGGTGGATTCCCAAGACCGTTTGGAGTCGGATTTCCAAGACCGTTTGGAGCAGGTTCATGCAGAAAATGTGAAGACCCCATCCGAGCCTATAAATAGGACCGCAAGGGTCCTCAATTGGCATCGGTTCCAAGACGCCGACAGGCTGCCTGTACACAGGTCCGATCCAGTTTGGTCCACACTGCCACTTCACTTGGCGTTCCTACTGCAACTCAAGAAGACAGAGAAGAGAAGGAAGGAGGAGTGAGAAAGACCACCCGGTCTGTCTTGGCGTCCCTCGTTCTTCCATATCTGCTCCGACACGACATAGAAGACTGCATCATCTTCACTGAGCTGTGACCACCTTCTGTACCATGTTCATGGTGGATTCCTTTCTCTTTCTTATTCCTCTTATTTCTCGCACCATGAGCGAGTAGTCCCTTTTCACTGGAGTGCGGGGACTAGCCCCGCTGCCCATGCAATCATGTTCTTTTGTCAAACTTTCCATGGCAATGTATATAACCTTTCATTTCGTTGTTAATCGTTATATTTGTAGTTAGATTAATTGATTGCTTTCATCTTTATTCTTCCTATGTTGTGAGAACTTCTTTATGTAGGATTGAATGTCGTTTAATAGGTTGACTCCCAAACTAGAAATAGAATAGGATTCCTTGAGGTCGTAAGTGTATGATCTGCAAGGAGACGAGCCATCTAGCCTTCAGTGACACTTCTGTGCACCTAACGTCTGTATAGGGGGTTCACAGCCTTATTTGGATTTTTTATCTTCTTGTTAATCATCGATGTCAGCTCGTATATTAAATCGCCTGCTTGCTTATCAATTAATGTGGTTGACTCTCTAACTAGAAATAGAATGGGATTTCTTCGAGGTCGTAAGTGTATGATCTGCGAGGGGACGAGCCATCTAGCCTTCGGTGACGCTTCTGTGTGCCTAACGCTTGTATAGGGGGCCCACAACCTTCGTTGGATTTATGTATCTTCGGAGCTGTAAGTAAGTGATCCGGATGGTGATGAGACATCTGATGCCTAAGGTGATGCTTACGCGAACCCAACGCCCGTATGGGGGGTTTTGCAGCAGCTCTGTTTGGATAGTTATATCTTTCCTGGATGTTTGAGGTTTAGACGTGTTTGCTTGTGTAGTGGTGGTGAAACCCAATACCATCCCAGCGATTCCATATCATTAATCTAAATCCAACTTTAATTTAGCTTTTACTTTCTTGCAATTAGTTTAATCAAACTCAAATCAACCAATCGTTTTAAATATTAGCCTTAACTTGAATTAGATTTGACTAACAAAGATTCTTTAAAATGTTGTCCTTTGGATTCGATCCTAAACTATACTGCGATAAGACCCGTCCGCTTGCGGGTGGTATTATTACACTTTGATTTTAGTAAAAGCTTAGGGGTTTCAACCTCGAGTGAGTTTGTTAGTCCGATAAGATCCCACGTCAGGTATATGTACACCTTCATGTAATCCACCTTCCAATAGCATTCAACAAGGTTGGATCACCAGGACACAAAGAACTAGGCCCTCTATTAGTAACATCAAGATATGTCTAATATCCTTAGTTCGATGAACACTTGGAAAATCAACCAGCAACACTACTCGGACATGTATGCTTCAGGTAGATCTCGAAGACTAGAAAAACTACACGGTCCACATGGACAAGACAGCATCCAGGGTGCTCTGACTCCAACACCACACATTGAGCATCTAGATTGGACACTATTTTGAATTATCTTTGGATGGGTGGCAACTAGATTTTCTTCTTAGTTTTCTACACTTTTATCTCTCTTATCTAATGTATCTTTTATTTCATTCATTACATGTTCATGCATCACATCTGCATTCATTTTTTATGTATGCATCATATTTGAACTCTATCATCATTTTTGTTGTTAGTATTTGCATGTAATGTAAAAAAGTTTATTTTTATTGTATGTTTGTGCAACTACATGTTTCTTCGTAGTCATATGTAAAATTTGACCATTTTTTAAATATTACCGTGTAAAACGAGTACATGATTTCATTGTGCACTTATTCATCCCTCCATAGAATTTCTTATACCACAATATTATCCATCATATTCTTAACATGTTCTATACTGCTATAAAAAGAGGGAGTTTTTTTTAATTACAAAACATGCCACTGGCCAATCATATTGTACCATTTTAAAAAATCGGCACCTCCTTGTTTCACTCTCTTCTCTCCTTTTTTTGAAGATTTTACAACTTTCACTCTACCTTATACTCCTCAAAACCACGATCCCCAACACCCCATCTCCCCTCTCCGCCCCAATCTCTTCTCATAACTCCTATAATCTCTCTCTTTCTCTACTCATCTCATTCAAACTTTATGCTTTCTTATTCTCTTCAACCATCTCCAACTAAACCACATTCCAAACCCCACTATTCTTCCCCTACTTTCCTCCCACGTATCCCATCTCTCTCCTCTCATAACTATACAATGGTTCATCCCCCGCCTCCCTTCCATATATTTCGGTTGTTGATTCATCCTATCCCAACGCATTCTCTCTCGCCATTAATCACACCCGACTAAATGAGTCCCTCACAAAACGGCCAGTACTCATTCATCATAAAATCAACTTTTCGCACACCTCTTCTAGCCATGTCTCTCTCTATTTCTTTAGACCACAAAACTACTCTCCTTTCCATAATCATATCTCTTTCATTCACTCAAATATCTCAATCTACAACGACCCCTTAATTTTCTACATCAATCTCGCTCATCTCTCTTCCCATCTATCCTATTCAAGTAACATCCACTCTCCAATCTGACGTCCATCTTCCCCTATCCACTACTTATTGCTCTCCAACTAATTAGACTTTTTGTATTTGATTCTAATTAGCCTCTCCTCTTTAATAACGTATTTATGGTCCCCAAACCACGCACAATGGAACTAGTATCTTCCAAATATTCAACAGTAAAGAAATAAAGGACTTTTTGAAAATATTACCGCAATGTAAAACTATAAAATTATGTGTATGAAACTTAAACTTGTAAAACGGAACACCATACTTTTTTTTCCTTTTTAGATATGCAAAAAATACATAATAACACATGGATGTAAAATAAATACATGAAATAATAGGGAAATCTCCAAGTTTTATTATACTTTGAAATATATAAGGTTCATTTCATACTCATCATTTTTAAGAATAATAATATCTTTTATTGCAAACAAGTTAATCATCACATAGTTTTTGAAGGTTTATTGTAAATATAAATTTGAAAGATTTTGATATATACAAACACATGGTCATAAAACTAATGTACATGGACACATGCATTGTTACACAATGTATTTTGTATGATTTTTTCATCATACTTATAAAAAATCTAACTGAGTTAAAAAACAGAATGCACGTTTAGAAAGATGTTATTTATACTAACCTTTTTTTCTTTTCTGCATCACGATCTCACACACACGAACGAATTACCAATATTTCCTCCCCTCACGAGTTGAAAGATGTTATTTATACTAACCTTTTTCTTTTCTTCATCATGATCTCACACACACGAATATAAACTAATGGCATGGCTTATATATGAGTCAATCACATGTATATCAAATACGTAATCTAATATAATTTAGATTCACACGTTGACACACCTTCAAAAAAAGTCTTATTGATATAAAGTGTGTTTCTTTAGGTTATAATTTTGCATTTCCAATGGATTGCATTCACTTTTACTGAGAATATTTTATTTTTGTATACATATTTACTAACCACTATGTAATATTATCATACTTTATGTACATTTTGTATATGATTTTAGCTAACGTAAATGAGAAAACAAACTCATTTCTTCTATCCCAACGTATTCTCTCTCACCATTAATCACACCCCCACTAAATGAGTCCCTCCCAAAATGGCCAGTACACATTGATTATTTAACCAACTTTCCCCACGACCCTCTCTCTTTCTTTAGACCGCGTAATTACTCTCCTTTATGTTAATACTAGTAAACACACGCATGTGCCATGCACACAAAAAATACATTTATAATAAGATTATATTTTAAGATAGATACATAAATTTCAAAAATGATTTTATTCTAAAACAACATATTACACAAATTTTTCACAATAAAGTTGTGATCTATTTTCTTTTATTACAATTTTTTAATGTCCATGATAAATGACAATGCTAAACCAAATAAAAATATTTTTTTATTTTATCAAAAAAATTGAAGTTTACTTTAATATAATTATAAGGATAGGTGGAAGTGCGGTAGATTTCATACTTAAACTCAAATTATAAAATTTGAGTTTCAAATTATAATTGGAAGTAATAAAAATTATGTATGAATCTGAAGTCCAAAATATTGCTATTAATATATTAATTTTTATGCTATATTTTAGTTCGTTGGAGATGTCAACCCTTTCTCACAGATAATTTATCGACCATATTTTATGCAAACACGCCTAATATATATTAATTAACTTTTACATATATGTTTCTTAAAAGAGTAGAAGATAAGTAAATAAAATAGATAACCACAATGAATCATATCTATTATATATGAGTTGTATTTAGGGATATTAGTGATAATATATATCAACAATGATTATATTAACTTAATAAAAAATTGAAATTATTGATATGCTCATTTTCAAGACTTTGATGGAACTTTAAGATTCATTGATATGCCCATCTCGACAACATACATCATCAACTGCATATGTTTTCCTTAAGCTTTTCTTCTTCAAAATTAGGTATGTTAGAATTGCTAATTATTCATGTAGAAATATGAACCATATAAACATTTTAAGAATTAAGTTTATTTAAAGTTTCACAAAAACGTTGCTGACAATTTGTTACTTACTTTTACTGCGACAAAATAACAAATATAAATTATATAGTATTTCATCTATAATTAACTTTGAAATATTAAATTAATTTAAACCGAAATAGTAACTTGATTTTTGTCCCTTTATGTTGTAACAAGGAGTTCATAATTAACATAAAAAAATATTTACGTATAAATACTAATAAGAAATAAAAAAACAGCATTGCTCTCTTTATTAATCAATAGTTACTATATCTAGTTGGAGAGCATGCAAGCATCATGTGACCCTATACAACTCCACCAGCTTAAATAGTAATGATGACACAGGAATTTGCTAACATCCCATAGAGGCTTTTTGGAATGTTTCCCGTATTTTTTCGACAATAGCGAGAATCTAATAAATGAGTGAGGAGGAATTCTTCCTTTTTATTGTACGGTGACGGATAGATGGGGCCTTTTAAAATGGTTCCCATGTTTTTCCTCCTGTCCGAGATCTATGCTAACCAACAGACATCTCCCCTAATCGAAGGTCAGTTATCTCGGGTAGTTTCTTTTGGAAGACTGCGTGCAGTTTTTGATTTGAAAAGAGATGGTCAAGAATGTGGTTTATTGAGAAAGAGAAAATTTGTTCTGACATGAAGTATTTAGAAATCGACTTAGTCAAAGTGTAGATATTTAATAATTGTATATGCTACTTTAAAATTGCAAAATTACAATATAGAGATATTTTAAGGAGGCCATGATGGTGATTAGCGGAAGTGGTGGTGTATTTCAATCGTGGTCTATCTCAAGTAATTGTCAACTTGGAGAGAGATAGTTGACAACGTAGTTCACTCATGAGAAAGAGAAAAAACTTGTTGTAAGAGGACTTATAGGAACTGATTATTTCTAATGCGAGAGATTTTTAGGGGGACAAGAATGATGATTTTTTATGGGAACATTGATGGTAGCGGTGATGGACTATGTCTTACTAATATAAAATACGGAATTGTGATATATCAGAGCATTTTTAAAAGAGAAAATTTTGTAATTAGCAAGAAGTATATTTTCTTATCTATATCTATACTACTATAAAAAGAATGAATCTTTTCTCTTAATTACAAACCTGCCACTTTTTCCACATTCAAATCTTCTTAACCAATCACATTGCTGTATTTTCAAAATACTGCAATTTCCTTGCTTCTCTCTCCACTCAGAGTTTTCCAACAATTTTCTTATCTGTTGTTGTGTTTTCTCTTACGCTCTCTCCACAGAGAACTGTAACTGACGACCGCTCGATCCAAAATCCAAATGAGAACTGTAAACCACGTTCACCGGAGCAGAATTTTGTGGTTCTCACGTTCTCCTTCCATGTCAACTATAGCCAGGAAATTGAATTACAACAGAAAAAAGATAGCAATCACAAATTTTCCTGCCCCAATCATCACAACGAAAACTACCTCTATCGCCACAAAAACTACTTCTGTTAATAGATATCGCTGTTCCGATTATCTATCTCGACGAAAACACCCCTCCTTTCCGACTAAACCCACTATTCTGCGCTCCATGCCAACAACCTCCCCTCCAACTAAACCCACTGCTCTCCCCACCGTACTCGCAGATCTCATTATGGTTATTAAAACACGGACACAGCGAAAATGACAGGCGAGATCGTGTAAAGCAGAGTCACCATTCCATGTTCGATTTCTAACGCTGGATTTGCTGTGATGGAGTCAAGTACGTCTCTAGATCTTCATATTATGCGAGTTTGTAGTAGGATTGATCCTGGAAAGCTTCCGACCTCCATATTCATCCCAACAACAATATTTCAACGCAGGTTTTCACTAATCACTCTCCTAACCATCTGTTGCCATTTACGCTCATGCTTATTTTTGATAGAAGTTAAATCTGAAGATATTATTACTGTTTGTTTTTAGTTACCCACCGGTTCCCACCTATCAAACTGTTGACGCTTGAATCTTCTATATCTATACTACTATAAACAAAGTGAGTTTATGTTGCACTCTTTTTTATTCTTTCTCTTCTCACAATTTTTTTTTATTTGTTCTATTTTATTTTTTTTTTCTTTTATGATAAAATCAGTTGTCGCATACATCTCAACTTTTCCGTCACATTCATTGCTTCAAACGTACGTTTCGGAGTCAATAAACAACACATTTCTAAATTTTCTACAAAACAATTACAAAATTACCATTATCCTTTTGGCAAATTTTATTTTTCAAATATTTTATGTAAAATAAACATGTTCAATGAGGCACGTGCATGTGCACGTGTGTGTTAAGTTTACAATAAGAAATAAATTCGGGCAAAACATTTCAATCCAAATCCAGTTCATTTACAATCTTCCTAAGCACGTCGATGATGTCCTTCACTAACCGTTTCTATATGTTGGAGTTTTATGTGAGTTTGTGGTCAATGAAACCAATTGCAAGTACGTTGCTTCACCTTATATTAAACGAAGATGGAGGCTGTTGTAGACTCTTCATCATTCTATATCAAAAGTTAAATTGAAATAAATGGTCTTCGGAGAAAAGAATGAACAAGTTATACAAAATCAATTATTCACTAATCAAGCAGTCTATAAAGAAAATTAAGTTGTTTTTATACCACTCCCTCACCCAATGATCATCCTCAAACTCACTAGACGCCATTATGTTTACAATCTTTTCTCTCAATTCTTGTGGTGCACTCTCTTAAATTGACCATTCGTTGGATCCACTCCCCACGTTTCTTTATTTCTTTTCGTTAATATTTTTTGTTTCCAAATAATGCCTTTGATACTCTCCCATTCTTTTTTACGTTCTAACTCTTCAGTAATTATCCTCCTATAATCATTAGCTCACTCTTTATTCCGGTTGACTCCTCTATCTCCTGACTATAATGTCCCAACAACTTCCTAACGCTCTTCCCACTCTCATCATCCTCGACCTGACAGACACTTCGTTCCCAGATATCGCTTTCTTTATGATCAATGCATCACAAATTCACATTTTCCGTTACTCCCTTTATCATTAAAGCATGATGAACGTTTTCCTTAGCCGGTCAGACCCACTTCAAAAACCGTAATCGAGTCCCAAACAAAACAAATTTTCCGTTGCCTCCAGCTGATCGCCTGGAGGGTCTCCAAGGAAGCGATCTGATCAATTAACATCAAGTGGCTTATTGGGGTTCCTTGTTAGGTTGGACCATTGGTGTTATAGAAGCCTTTACCTGATGAAAAAAAAAATAGTGTGGCATCGACATTGATGTTCGAGTCAAAATATGATTCAAAATGTATTTTCTCATGTCCAAACCTTTTTTAGGGAACCAAATTTTCCTTACTTGGATCCAATATTTTTGTCCATATAGAAATAATGGTTTAATACACTATTTATATCTATTTTATGTTGATTAATTCATAAACTTTTCTCTTATTATTGTACTATAATGTGTAATTCAATTATATATTCATGTGCAGGATGTGCCGCCCACACTGCTCCTTGTTGCCTCCCGCTGTCCGCCTGGAGGGTCTCCGGAGCCCTCCTTCTATGTACCCGCGTTGGCCCTTGAGCCGCCGGATTCTCTATTGTGCCTCGGCGTATTCTTCATGTAAACTGGTCCTTCCAATTCATTTTATCTTATCTGCGCCTAGCCAGATGATCTAGGCGAGTCTGAATTGGCTGTTATTTTCTGCTTTTAGACTCGGTCTCAATCATGGCTTCCTCCCATGATGATTTATGTCGTCAGGTGACTACAGTGAAGTTGGATGGGTGCAACTATCAACACTGGGTCTCCTCCATGTAGATCTTTACAAAATCCCAAGGTAAGCACTCTCGTCTAACTCGGGATCTGCCTCCTGCTCCGCCCGGTACTATCGCGTCTAAGGATAAAAAGATCTACGATGATTGGGCCAAGAATGACTCGACTGTGATGACGTGGATCCTGAACAGCAGTGAAACTCATATTAGTGTTACTCTACTTCGTCTCCCGACTGCCAAGGAGATGTGGGATCAACTAGACAGTACATACTCACACAACAAGAATCTGAAGAAGGTGTTTTTGATTTGAACAAACAGCTGACCCGCCTGCATTTCACTGGGCCTGATATTGTTGACTATTTTTTTACCTTCAAAGGCTTTTGGGAGGAACTTGAGAATCTTCATGCGCTATCTACTGACTTAGTCACTATGCATCGACAATGGTAGGAACTCCATGTTGTCCAGTTCTTATGTGGACTCCTGACTCATATGTTGGAGTGGTTGATCAGATCCTTACCAGTGATTCTCTACTGACATTGGAGAGTACTTTTGAGCATCTACAATGAATGTCAGCTTCCTCATCAGATCTGTCTTCTGATAATGGTAACACTAATTCTCTTGCTGCTATATCTGGTTGTGGTCGTGGTAGGGTGCACTCGACCTCTAGACAATCGTTCTTCTGCTTCTGGACGGGGATGTGGGTCCCTTGGTCGTGGATCTCTTGGTCGTGGCTCATCTTTTGATGTCTCTGGAGGTGTCGTAGCTCAGCGGTATTGTGACTTTTGTAGTCACACAAACCACACTGAAGACATATGCTGGAAGAAACATGGCACACCTGTGTGGTCAATGTTGCGTCTGAGGGTGCTTCTCACACACCTTTTGTTGCTACCTCAAGTTCCTCCACTGCTGAGTTCATCCACTTTGAGGTGGAATGTCTCCTGCTAAAAAAGATTGGTGCTTCCTCCTCGTTTGTTGTTGAATCTGGAGCTCACGTTGTAACTTACACTGGTTGTGATTTTGCCTTTTTGAGTGCTCCCTCTTCTAGTGCTAGTAATACAAAATGGGTGATTGATTCTGCAGCTTCTTCACATATCTCTGACAATTGTTCTCTTTTTTCTAAATTGTCTAAACATTGTCCTAGATTTGCTGTTATGCTTGCTGACAGATCCAAATCTGTTGTGTCCGGAATTGGTGATATATGTGCTCAAGTTCTTCTGAAATCTGCTTTATATGTGCCCAATTTTCCACTAAACTTGTTGTCTGTCAGTAAAATTGTACGTAATCTGATCTGCAGTCTGACCTTTGTACCCAGTACTTGTGTTTTTTAGGACCTTTGCACGAGGATGAAGATTGGTGGGGGCATGAAGGACCTAATGGACTCTATTACTTGGATGATTTGAAACAGATTGGCACTACAGCTCTAGCTTCAGCATTGTCTTCTTCTATTTCTGCATTACAGTGGTGTTATAGACTTGGGCATCCATCAACTAATAAATTAAAACATTTTATTTCTGGTGTAGGGATGCACAATTTTCAGTGTGAGTCATGTCAATTAAGCAAACAGTCCAGAGCTATATTTCCCAAAAAAAATCAGATTGGTAGCAAAAATATTTTTGATTTAGTTCATGTTGATGTATGGGGTCCTTGTCATGTTCCAAGTTTGTCAGGTTATAAATACTTTATTTAGTTCATTGATTATTACTGTCGTGCTCCCCGGCTGTTTTTAGTGAAAGATAGATCACAAGTATTGCCTACTATTAAGTTCTTCTTTGCTGAAATTAAAACACAGTTTTCTATGCCTATTAAAATTTTACATATTGATAATTCTTTGGAATTTGTTCAAAAAAATGTTGAACTATGTTGTCGTTCTATGGGTACAATTCATCATACATCTTGTGCTTACACACCCCAACAGAACGGTGTTGCTGAAAGAAAAAATAGCATTTACTTGAATTTACTAGAACACTCATGATGCATTCTAATGTTCCAAGACATTTTGGCCAGAAGCGGTTCTCACTACCTATTTTCTGATAAATCGCATGCCTTCATCTGTTATTGGGAATAAAATTCATGTGCAAGTGCTACAACCCCATCTTTCTCTTTTTTCTATTCCTCTAAGGATTTTTGGGTCAACTTGTTATGTTCGTTTGCTTGTACCGACTCAGAACAAATTGTCTCCTCAAGCTAAAAAAAATGTATTTTTTTAGAATATTCACGGACTCAGAAAAGATATCGTTGCTATAGTCTTGTTACTAATAAGTGGTTCATGAGCAGTGATGTGGTTTTCTTTGAGGACACTCCATACTACTCTACTAGGGGGAACACGTTGAGTTCAGATCTCATTTTAGTGTCTCTAGCTATTATTAGTGATTCCCCATCCGCTTTGCAGCCTGCTGAGACTACGTTTCCTCCTCTTATTGTTTTCTAATGCATGAATCATCTGTCGTAGTCTACTCCTGCTCAAGACCCTCCCCCCCACAGACAACCAATCTTCTCTTTCATAAGGTCATGCACCTGTCGAGGTAACTTCTAATCTAGATTTACCTATTACTCTCAGGAAAGGCACTTGATCATGTACCTCTCATAATATTGCTAACTATGTTTCTACTACACACCTGAGTGTCCATGTTAGTAATTGTGTTGTTGCTCTTTCTATTGTTTCTGTCCCCAAAAATGTTCATGATGTGTTACAAATTAAGGCCAGGACACATGCCATAACTGAGGAGATGAATGCTCTTACTGATAGAGGTACTTGGGATTTTGTTTATCCTCCATCAAATTGCAAGCCTATTGGATGTCGTTGGGTGTACACTATTAAGTATCATCCTGATGGAACTGTTGAACGCCTGAAGTCCCGCCTAGTGGCAAAAGGGTACACTTAGACTTATGGTATTGATTACTTTGAAACATTTTCTCATGTTGCCAGGCTAAATTCTATGCGGGTTTTTCTCTCTGTGGCAATTAATTTGGATTAGCCCCTTATCCAGTTGAACGTCAAGAATGCCTTTCTTTATGGTGATCTCCAGGAGGAAGTCTATATGGAGCAACCACCTGGGTTTGTTGCTTAGGGGGGAGTCACACAAAGTCTATCACCTCAAAAAGTCTATTTATAGACTCAAGCAGAGTCCACGTGCCTAGTTTGATAAACTGAGTAAGATTCTGTTTACCTATGGCTTCCTCAGATCTAATGTTGATCACTCTATCATTATTAAAAAGATATCCTCTAGTATTGTAGTTCTAATTGTGTATGTTGATGATATTATTTTATTAGGAAGTAATCTCTCTGAAAATGATGCTACTAAAGCCTACTTATGCAAGCACTTTGTCACTAAAGATCTGGGCAAGCTGAGATACTTTCTGGGGATTGAAGTTTCTAGGACTGCTAATGCTCTTGTTCTATCTCAAAGAAAGTATGTTCTTGATCTTATACAGGAGGCTGGAATGCTTGGATCTCAGACCACTGATACATCCCTAGATCCTAATGAAAATTGGGATGATGATGAGTCTCCCATGTATCCTAGTAGTAAAAGATATAGGAGACTAGTTGGCAAACTAATATATTTGACTGTCACTGGAGTTGATATTTCTACTATTGTTGGTTTTGTTAGTAGGTATCTTGACAAGACTAGACAGTGTCACTGGGAAGCACTGTGTCATATCCTGAGATATCTAAAGAAATCTCCTGGTAAAGGCCTTTTCTATAGAAAATATGGACATTTCTCTCTTGAAGGCTACTCAGATTCTGACTATGCTAGAAGTAAGATGGACAGGAAATCTACTTCCGATTATTATACTTTTGATGGTGGAAATTTTGTTACCTGAGAGGAGCAGGAAGCAGAATGTTGCTAAATAGAGTGTTGAGGTCGGGTACTGGGCTATGGCTCATATCGCGTGTGAATTATGGGGATACAATCTCTTCTAAAAGAACTTCATGTGGGATCTTTTGCTCCTATTCCCATTCATTGTGATAATAAAGTAGCTATCTTTATTGCAAATAATTCTATTTTTCATGAGCGGACCAAGAACATTGAAGTGGACTGCCACTTCATCATAGAAGCTATTCTGACTGGTCGTATTTACACTCCTTTCACTCGCTTAGAGTACCAAGTTGTTGATATCTTTACAAAGTTGCTGGCCAAGAAATATTTCATCTCTCTTGTGTACAAGTTGGGCATGATTGATATCTATGCTCCAACTTGTGGGGGAATGTTAAATAGTGTTTTTTATTTAGTTTTGTATATTCACCTATTATTTTCCTATTTAATGTGGATCTATATGTAATTTTTATGTTTATAAATATATGGGTTACACACGTTGTGCACCCTAACCCTTATAGACAACTCAAGACTAATTATAGGACTTTTTGACTATATCACTTAGGAAAAACTCATCCTTATAATTAGACCCTATATGTTTTCATTTAATTAGAGATGAAGAAGTAAAGTGCCTACTTAGCATGCCAAACTAATTTTAAATACCAATCTAATATATATGGTTGCGTGATTTATCAACTTTGTGGAAAAAATGTTCTTTTACTCCTTGAAACTTATTGGATTCATGGTTACAACCTTGTATGTGTATCAACCATTATTATGGGTGGCTTCCATTGTATTTAGTATCTATTGATCACATGTTAGTCATGTGATGAACAACTTGTTTAATATCATGAAATTCCTCCTTATTTCTCTAATAATTGTTAACCTTTTATAGGAATTGGTGAATGGGGTTCCCTACTTCACCAAATTTGTATACCTAAAAGGGATACAAATTTAGTGGAGGCAATCAGATCTCTAATTGTTGTTAAATGGAAGTAAATTGGAGTTTTTGCACGCTAAGTCTCCTTGTACAAGTAATGACAAAGGATATATGGTTCTCTTTAGAGGGATCTATAGTGCTTATTATCTTGTGCTAGGTTTTTTGTTGGAAGACAATAATATCTACACCTAGGTGATTAATACGTGGAATTCATTAATCACAATGTAGTGTGAAATGTAGACAAGAGGAAATCATGTCTATTTTGTGTGAATGTTCATTATGAAACTAATATGTTCCATGGCTTAATTAAGAGAAATTTCATGACAGCCTTAGCTAATTTAGGACTTAATCTAACCAACTATTTTCTTGTTACAATTACATGGTTAATTGATATTATTTTGTATTCAATTGCTTATTCTTCTTGTGGATATTTGATTGGCTCAAAATGTGGTTCAAAAGTGCAAGCATGATTGCCTAGTATAAATGGATTGGACTTCAAATTTATACGTGAATCCAATAAATGACCATAATGACAAGTATGGTCTTTTTTAGTAAATAGAGCTGAACACATATATAATGGTGGCAAGAATGTTGGAACTTAATATCTTAGATTAACTAAGTTAGAAAAAATTGAATTAAGTGAACCCAAGAGGAAACAAGTAGCAAAAGGAAATAAACAAACATAAAGATAGGAGATCTAGATTATCAAACTAAAGGAGAGGTTTTTACTATTTTGGGATTAAGAAATTAAATGGGAAAACATGGATTATCTTTAACCATTCAAGATCACTTGCCAATCATGCAAATGCCCTTCACTATTTCAATTCTTGTTATAAATATTTTGTAAGAAATGATAAACATTGAGTTCTTCTCTCTCTCTCTCTCTCTCTCTCTCTCGGTAATGGGGTAGACTGAAGTCAAAATATAAGTCTCTCTTGAGATGGCATACAACTCACAAAGACGCATAACTTATGACCAAAGCTTTATTGATTCCTCACTTTTTTGTCTCAAACTATTACATACTCTAGATCTAGCCAAGCCCCCTTCCCTTTAGATTGTTCATATCAGACATTGCAAGAAGGTAGCTAAGCATACACGCAATGCATTAAAATAGGAGTAAGGAAATAAACTTGTAAGAATATATTTTGAATGAAAAAGGAATGCTCATATGGTAGGGAG
Organism: Alisma plantago-aquatica; assembly: GCA_963693085.1. Classification (NCBI taxonomy): domain Eukaryota; kingdom Viridiplantae; phylum Streptophyta; class Magnoliopsida; order Alismatales; family Alismataceae; genus Alisma; species Alisma plantago-aquatica. The sequence continues at coordinate 870,763,166 of OY856409.1, forward strand.
GGTTTGATGGCTACTCCCAACCAAAGTTTCAAGGTATCTAGCCACTCATGTTGAAAGTTGTCAAATTACAACTTGATATGGCCAATAATTAAATTTAATAAATAAAATTTAACACTAGAAAATAGAAGAGCTACTGAATACATATTAGGTCTTTTTAGACCTACCCACATTTTTTCTTAGGTATATCTTCAACAACATTTTTATCTATCTAGTCATGGTCCAAGGGGACCTCGATAGATCATTAGAGGTTGATAGTTGTCAAAAGTGGAACAAGGGACTTAATAGGTGATTTTCTATCAATAGATCACTTTCATTGATCTTTTTTAAGGCTCTAGGTTAGCAAATCAATGGCTCAATCGATGCTCCATAGTTGTTGGTTTGGTCTCTGAACTTGGAGTGGTAATGTTCCACCTGCTCCCAACATGCCATGGAATGAGGCCTAGTGGGCCTATTAATAGGCACGGTAAGGAATGAGAGGTAGCACCAAAAGGTTTTCATTGGTCCATGTAGTAGCATCCCATAAGTTTGCTCTTAGAAATAACATTAAAGGTGAGGGACGATAGTAGCTGCTTGATTACCCATCCTTCTTGGTCTATTGAGGGCATCTATCAATGTGGCATTGTGTATGAGCTTTGATATGACTTATCAAGGCTTGGTTGGATAGATCTTGATATCTTGGTGGTTGTCGATAGATTATTTATTGAGGCCTTGCTTGTATAAATTTTTCTTGGTATAAAGGTTGATGGTTGATGATTTTCTTCTCTATTCTTGACAAATTTTTATCAAGGTTGATATTGACCTATCGAGGTTGAAACTAGATAGTAGTTTATCAGATCTTGTCAAACTGGACTTTGATTGACTCTTTCAATTGTAGTTGACACTGCTTTTATATTTGGGTTATCAAGATGTATGACAGATAGATGACATACAAAGTTATGTCAGAATGTTGGCCTTGATAGGCATTTGTCTTTGATAGATTCAGCTCAACATGTGTCTGTCTCAATAGTATCTTATGGAGGACATGCCTCCCTCAATAGATTGTTTCATATCATGCCTTATTAGGTGTGTATTAGGATCCCTATTGCTTAGCTCCAAATATACTAAATCTCCTTAATTGTATAGATTCATTGATTAAAGGAAGTACTTAGCATCATTTTTATAAATAAGTAGACACATGGGTAGTGTGAGCATAATTCATGTGAAGGTAGGTGTAAAGAGGCATAAAACATCCATAAAATTGGATGTTACCAAGATGATCTTAAACTATGCTATTTTTGACTTGTCTATTGTGAGCCTCATGTGTGTAATTTAGGTTTTACCATTGGTTAAGTTCACACCTTTGTGAAGCAACATCAATGAACTACTAGAATTTTGTCAATTTCTTGATGTATATTATAAATTTTATGATAGGTTATCTCTATGATGTCTATTAAGGTGATTAAGAAAGAAAAGTGAATTTGTTGAGATGATATAGTTTGAGGATTCATTCTCATATAACAATTGATTAGAGGATGGGGTGATGATAGTGAAACCTAAGGAATAACTTACATGCATATGATGACCTATATAGCCTATCAAGGTACTTAGGGATTCTAGATATGCCTTCCATATAAGGATCATATTATTTTATTAAATCTAAGGTTGACCAAGATTTTGAGAGATAGTATAGTTTTTTTATATGGATCAGATATGTGGCCATGTCAATTGGAAAATTAAGTAATATCGTCATATTTCTATATATTTCTCAATAACATGATACTCAAGTTTGATGGTCAAGTCTACTTATGTAACTTGTTATGTTAATATAGAATATTTGTATGTTCTAAACTTTTTAGAAATGTTAATGCTTCATAAATTATGTGAATAAGGAAATCCTTCATGAAGTCAATTGAATTATATATTAATTTTGGTACTACCCATTATGAAATGAAATACAAAACCTATGTATTCAACCTAGCTAACCCATGATTTATGACATCAAGATTTCCCCATGGAGGTCTATCACAATAGGAATGTACATGAACTATCACACATATACACATTATATTTAGGTAGATATACTTGTGTTTAAAAAAATCCAAATATTGAATATAATGGACATATAATGTGTTTCAACTTGACAACCTATAGAGTCTATTAGGGTACCTAGGGTTTCCACATATGGTTTTATGTATTATACATTATTTTTAGGAAATATACAGTTGAAAAGACTTGGATATATAATAGAGTTTTTGCTCCAAATTTGGTGGGTGGATCGTGTCCATTGAATGATTAATTATTATGACCATTTTTCCATATATTTCATAATGATGTGATATCTAAGTATGCTTTTCACAACTACATGTGTAATTTATTTTGTTGGTTTTAATATATTATATGTTTTTCACTTTTCAGGCTATGTTAAATGATTTGTAAATTAAGTGTTTAAGGAAATCCTTCATGAATTCAAGAATAATGTTATATGTTTCAATTTCCATATTAACGATCAAGTGATGGAAAAAATCCCTTCTGGTTCAAGAATGTAAGTATCTTGATCTTTATTAAAACAATAATGTTCAAGTATTAATGTTATCATTGAAACAAAACATTATAGAACTAGGTTTAAATGGTGTAAAACACATATCCTTGATCATATACACTCAAGTGAATCATCTGAAATATGACGCAACTACAATATGATGCCATCTAGACCTATAAATCATAATGACATATTGCAAATTCACAATGAAAATTAATAATGAAGTAGGACAAATTAGAAGAGTATTCCTTGCATTATAAATGCACCCTCATAAATTAAAAGTATGTTGTCAATTGTCCCCTTGTGTTTATGTTGAGCCTTTGATCATATGGGCTCTGTGTGAGAATTATTTGAGCCTTAATCATCCTTATGATCATTGTGAACGCATTAGGTTAAGGAGAAAAATTATTCAACTCAAGTTAGTTTAGGCTATTAATCACTATCAAGTAGAGTTTTTTTTATCTTTTTAGATGTTTTGGTAAAAGTAGATGTGTTTTCTGTTGTGAGAAATAGATTACCAAATTAATCAATTCCACTTACACTAATAGAAGTCATATATGTGCATGCCTTGGGATGACATGTCTGAAGGGACAAATCTTTATGAGGATAATATCATGACTTCAACCAATTATTTTAAAGTCTTACTCTGGTGGGCTTTCTCTACACATTCAGGAAATGTTTGCTTAAGTTCATATAGTTTTGTAACAAATCATATGTATATCAAGGTTGATCTTTATGCAAAATATTCATAATGTTTTCTGCTTAGTATATAATGGTTTTTCATGTTATTGTTGTAATGATTACCAATCTTTCTGACACTCCTAATATGATAAAAAAAATAATCATGATTTTTCTTATGCATATTCTAACATAAAAATTGGGGTGTTATGAGATCTCTAGTTTTTTTGTATACTTTAGCAACTAATCTTATAAGGATAACTATTCCTAACATGTGAGACTCGCTCATCTAGACTAATCTTAATTTCTCTATCAGTGTCCATGGTGGCTCACTAATCAACTAGGTATCATTCATATTTCCTAGGTATAACAAAATGATGTGTTTATTATAACTGATTTAATAGAGTATTCCCTAATAAACATTGACAAACCTATAATTAAATTATACTTATACATACCATAGGGTTCAATACTCCACCTCTTAAATAGGATTGCCCTATGACCCAACCAACCACCTAAGAGATAGCTAGGGGTAAGTCGACTAAGATTTAGGTATACATAATGTTTTCTTACTTATTTCTCCACAAATAGGTCTATCATTTTAGAATGTAATTTAGTTTTTGGGAATATTCTTATTTAAGGGGTATTTCTACTACTTCACTCTTCCACAAGTAATAACCTAGTTCAAGAAACCATCAGTAGAGCATGTAATGCTTTTCTTTTATAAATATAAAATTATAATGGAAAAAGATTTAACAAGTAAAATTTTCAAGGCAAATATAAGTATCATGCCAAAATCAATAAGAGTATCAAATCAACAACTTTACATAATAACACATGTTTACTCATTGTTTAACCATTAATTCATTCTACCAAGAGAGTCTAATCCTCCTAGCATATAGAAAGTGTAATTAAAACATTTTTGTCTTATTGTATAGGAGTGAGGGAGGGTTTCCAATTATATGTTTTCAACCTATACTAGGTCCTTGTAAGTTAAACCATCCACTACTTAACACTTCATCCTAATCATAACATGTCCAAGCAGGGAACAAATAACCTCATCATGGACATTGAGGATTCAGGTAGTTATTATACCTCGTTGGAAAGAGGTTAACATTTCCCATTCTTTATGGTTTACTACATAGTGTCTTAACTAGATAAAATGAACTATATTGGCATACATCACTTGGTTTAATTAGGTAACAATATCTTCTTATGTCTTAAGGGGATTACTTCAATATACAACTTACATTGTAGAGATGAGGGAGGTGAACTCATAAGGGTCTTCATTTGATATCAAATAATATCCCTCAAAACAACACTAGTATATGAGTAATCCAAAGCTTAGATAAAAGGGTATCCATTACCTAGAGGAGAAGTTCATAGGAAAACTATGCCAAAGCAAGTCCATGTTGAAGGAAAGGTTTACCTAAATGTAATGGAGTTAGTTTAGGTTATCACTAGCACAAGGGGGTATCATAAATCTAAAACTTACTATTGAATTCAAGGTTTCTTATAAAATTGCTCGATCTTAGGGTATACATAGTTGAGAGCACACTTGAAAGACAAAAATGAAGAGAACTAAGACATGAACTAGGCTCAAACTAGCTAAGACTTTCTAGATAGGATACACTCTATAATGGTTGAGTTGAATTTTCCACTTGGTTATAAGGTATAAGATATTACTAAAAGAGTCAGCTCTTACTTAAAGAAATTATCACTACAAGAATGAGATGGCAAGGGTATTTTAGTTACTAAAGGTTGATCCTCAACCATAGGAGTGGTGTGGGGAGTTGATGAGACCAAGTCAAGTAAGGATCTAAACCCTAAGTGGTGTCCTGCGACTCAGGGCAGGACCCTCACCAACTGATACATGGTCATATAACTATTTACACAAATCATGGATGTAGGAACAAAAGAGGTTAACTTGAAATAGTTATATTAAGTGGCATATAAGGCTCTGATACAATACTTGTAATGAGTGGGACCCAATGTTGGTATGTATGGCCAGAGAGCCAATCATATGATGATTCCAATGGGGCATTAGATACCTGATTTGATAATTATAAAGGTAATTCTATCTATTATGTTTGTCTTGGCATGAGATGATGACACAGACATAGTATATGTCTAAAGAATGATGTTACTCAATGACATATGTCTTCAGGTTGAGGACCTGAACAATGAGATCATATGTATGATAAGAGTGCATACATTCTTGATATATCCATAGTCAGATATTATTATGGAAGTCAAATAGACAATAGTAATACATAAGACTAGAGTGTGTGTTGACTGATGATAGAATCTCATTAGTCCTGATATGTCATATCAAGTCAAGCACACATGTATATGTTAGAGAACAATATATTGGAGAAACCCACCATGAGAGTGATACTTGGAGACCATGGAATGGTAGTTAGAATCATCTTTCATAGTAATAGTAGTGATCGTGGTTCTTAGACCTGAAGTCACTACATCTATCACATGTCATTCATGTACTTTGACATCATCCAACATGATCCTAAATAAGGGTTACCATAACAGTGATGATGGGGTGCACTATGACACATGGGGATAGAGTGTGAGTGTTGTAGGTGGGATTTGTCCCTCCTATAAGAGATTGATATCCAGGGCCTCTTGATAAACAAGACTGAGATATGTATGGCCATAATCATGTGACTCAATATGTGATATGTGAGCTCACGTGCTTCTAATCAGTCTGCTCTTGTTCAAGGAACATGGATTGAACATTGAGAGGATGATTATACCCTGCCTCGAGTTCAATCCAGATATTAGAGACAAAGGAACTATATGATCATGGTAACACTGATCATGGATTATAGGTTGAAGTTGTTCTCCAACTTTCTGGATTACTTGGGTAGCAATGATGTGTAGCTAGACGTTGCTCTTTTCATGTGATGTCATAAGTTAATTATGGACATTCACTGCCAATGTAATTCTTGATCTATAGGGTCACGCGTATAGGATACACTTGTATAAAAGGAGTATATTCATGAATGATATTTAGATTAATTACTAAAAGTGTTTGGATATTCAATTAAACAACTAAGGTTCAAAATTGACTAACTGGACTCTGAATTGACCGGTTTAAGTGATGAACCAATTTATTGGAGTCTCAGGTCAATTGGAATCAACATTGGATGATAAATGGCTGAACCAAGGAGTAAAATGACTAGTTCACATATCGAACCGACGGGTTCACACGTCCCAACCGACGTTTGATGATGTGAACCGATCGTTTCATCATCTGGATTGCTTGATTCAATGGTCAATTTGATTGGATCAAGGATTGGTGCTGAAATTATGTTGTGCATTAATGATACATTGGATATTAATGTGATTCAGAATAGGAAACTACATGAATCGGTCGGTTGGCACACTAACCGACTAGTTGGGCATGTGAACCAATCGGTTCACCATATGTAGGTTCTAGAAAATTCATGAATCCATCCATTTTGACTCTCACATCGATTGGGAACCCTGAAACTGGTCTCTCCTATGAATAGAGGGGTACTGGGGGCTTCTCAGAACACAACATTTCTCTAACAACTATTGTCCTCTTTGGTTGTGGGAAGCAATAGAGAGATCAAGAAAGTCCTACCCGATAAAGGGAGGGATAGCAAGGGAGAGATAATTGTGGAGGAGTGAATCAACTCTAGCAGGTCGACATTCGAAAGGGACAACTCCTCGTTAGCTCTAGTAGCACAATGTGGAGTATCTGGCGGTCCGGATGGACTACTCTAGAGGCGGGAGGCCCTTGTCTATTGTTAGGAGGACATTGTCAATCGTTGTCTGTGGTGTTGCACTAGGAGGTCAGAAGAGATGATTGTTCAAGTGTTGTTGCTGAAGAAGGAGCGAGGTGCTACCTAAAGAAGAAGAAGCATGATGCTACTGCAAGGTTAATGTAACAGGACTTGCTCCAGGACTAGGTATAACCTTGCAACCTTTCCTTCCTAGATACATTTTTGTTGATGCAATCTTACTGTCTGGGGAATCAAGCTTTAAATTTTTGTTCTCGCTGCCTTATATGTTGCCCTGATTTCCCTACAATGGTATCAGAGCCACGTCAATTTATAATGTATCTGGATTTCAGTCGACATCATCAGATTTATGTTTGTTGTATATGAAGCAATTATTAAATCGGTAAGTGTGAATCTCTTATTAATTACCACATATGATTCACAAACTAATATATATATATATGATATGATACATATGCAATTCACAAGCTTTATCCTAAAAGTCAGTTTTGATGGTGGATGTGAATCATGGTTATGGCCAATAACCATAGATCTATGTGTGCATGGTTGTGGTTATTTATTCCTATTTATATCTCAGTTTGTGTATTGAGCCTCTCTCTCCTTTCTAAATGTAAATTAATGTTCTTCTTCCTATTTTCCCTCAAATGTAACTCGAGGTTTTCCCTTATACAATATAATAAGAAATATGATATTTTTAATTTATGTTTCATTGTGAGAAGACATTCTACACCAGACAAATTGACTGACTCATGAGATGAATTGATCAACTGGAGCAGATAACACGAGGATGAACCAATCAACCGGTAGCCCAACCAATCAGCTGGAGGAGTCCAGATGTTGATTGAACCTGAAGACCAGACCACCATTTTAAGAGCCCAATCGAGCAACTAGGAGGCGAGCTGACTGGTTCAAGAGTTGTACCGATAAACTCAGATTAGTTTGAGCATAGATATTCATCAACAACATATTGCATATGATGTGGACCCTAGGTGGTAGTAATTCCTTGTGGCTCCAAGGAATTACAATATAATTACCATAATCATCACTTGTGTGTTTTAATTATTGCATGCTCTCATTTTTCATTATATCATGTATATGATATGTACTATAAGTATGTGGTTGTTGGATATACATATATATATATATATATATATATATATATATATATATATATATATATATATATATATATATATATATGTGTGTGTGTATGTGTGTGTATTTATATATAAAATCCCTCAAATACAATATTAAGTCTAAGATGCTTTACATAAGTAGCACACATGAAAAGCATGATCAACTAAGCATGGGTACCCCAAGGGTGGTGCATTGTCTATCTCATGGAAGTGTGATGGTAATAATTTGAGTCAAGCTTAACTATGTGTCCTTAATGAAATTAAGCACCAGAGGCATGCATATGACTATGGAAAGGAGTTGCACATATCATCTATCTAAGAATTTCATATGATGCAATTAGCAAAAGTTGTCTACTTTAATAATTATTTATGGACGTTGGGCGTTGGTCGGGTAATAATTCAACTGTTTTGCATCTTGGCTCACTAGAAGATTCTATGATGTAATTTTCTGAATTGATATATGAGGATTATCAATTTGAACAAAATAGTGGGAGTGATAATAAATTAAAGGCCAAATTAATATCATTAACTTATTAAATCAAACAAATAAAAAATGTTTTGAAAAGTTGTAATATTTTTTTGTAGACAAACACAAACACATTATCATTGCAATCATCCCTTGAGTAGGACAAACTAAACGGGATTAACTTCCACATCTGGTTTAGGATTTTGATAAGCGTTCATAAATGAGTGAAAGATCTATGTCCTTGAAAGACCAGAGCCAGAGGAACCCACTCCAAAGGTGCCCAAGGCTAAAATGAATGCCTACTAGAAGCATGCAATGATGTCGTAGACATTGTGAGTACCTTATGATGTGTTTTATGAACTACGATTTAAATGAACAACATGAAGAACATGGACATTCTTGAGATGGTAACATGTCTTAAGAATCATGTAAAGAAAGATAGGTACAATGTCTTCAAAGTGTTATATGAGTGCAAACTGACAAAGGGAGATCCAGTAAAGCCCAATGTGTTCAATATGATTGGACATATGGAGTGATTGGGACTTCTTCTTAGGTCAAGAGTTGACCATAGATATGATTCTTCAAGCATTGCATTAATCATATATCCAGTATTACTACTTGAGTAACTTGGCTAAACTATTGTCAGAACCATTTGGCATTTTGATGCCAAAGCAAGAATGAAGAAGGAAAAATCTATGATGATGATCAATAGAATTGAGTCCAAGGGCAAAGGTAAGGACAAGAAGAGTTCTAAGGCTAAGATAAAATCCAAGTCTTTAGCATTCAAGTTAAGGAGAAGGGTAAGTGCAAAAGGAATTTGTCCTTTTCACTTAAAGTAATATAGGAAGAAGAAAGAGATAGAGATCTCTACTTCATGACCCAATAAGAAGTAATCTAGAACTTTACGGAGCAAGGATTGCTGCCACTATAGTTGAAATCTATCATTCATGGGCATCTAATAGAATTAGTGAATTGTTATTATGTACCTGCCATTGATGAAAACACAGTGTATCTTGTTTGGATAAAAATTGGTGTTTCATTTTAAAAGATGAGATCTTGTATGGAACTGCCATGTATCTCACAATCTATACATGAAAATTGTAGAGACAAATGTGTATGACACATATAATGAATGACTTGATGACTCAAACAATGAATGTCTATAGCACTGTCATCTAGAGCGTATAAATGATAAATGCATTTCTAGAATCCATATGATGGTTATCTAGACTCTTTTGGTTATTGAACAAATAGAGACATGCAATTCTTATTTGTTGTGCAATATGACAAAAGCATCTTCACTAGATGTAGTGGGAGAGCAATTGTTCTATTAGGGCTCATACATATTGATGTGCATAGACCTTTTGAAACGAACGCTAAAGGTAGTTACCAGTGCCCCATTTTATTTACTGATGCTCAGTAGATATGGAATTTGTATTTAATGGAATACAAGTATAAATATCTTGAAGTGTTCAAGGAGATCATGAATGAGGTACATAACCAACATGGTTAAAGTATTAAGATACTTTGATATGATCGATGTTGAAATATTTTAACCAAGAGTTTGAGAACCTTCTGGAAAATCATGATAATGTATCATGATAAGCTCCAAATGAAACACAATGATAGTGCATCATGAGAGTATCAGAAAGAAGGAATCATACCTTGTTAGTCATGGTGCTATTATCAATAAAATCTAGCTAATATTCTAATTTCTTTTGGGAACATGCTTTACACTAAAACAATGTACCATCTAAAATGGTTCAAAAGATACCATATGAGATATGGCTTGGGAGGTGTCCCGATACGTCTTCTATAATGATTAGGATTGAAAGCTTATGTAAGAAAATAGTTTCTTGAAAAGCTTTGTCCACAAATCACATAAATGTTATTTTGTTAAAATACTACTCTTATCCCAATCCAACAAAAAAGTTGTTTGTTGATATGGATAAATCTATCGCTAAAGAGGAACATAGTTCAAAAGGGATTAGTGAGAGTAAAAGAAGAACTCAAAATGTTTGAGAAAAACAAGAAAACATTGAAACTAAAGAGCTACAATAGGAACATGGAGAATCACAAGTTGTTTTGGAATCTCAAGTTCCTTATGTAACACACAAACCTCATATATCTAGTAGGATAAGACTTGAGCATGTAAGATTATGATATCTTCAAGAAGGTAGTGATTTGGTCATATATGATGAGTCAAGTACCTACCTAGAAGCTATTGAGAGACCAGAATCTGAAGCATGGATTAAGGCCATCAGATCCAAGATGGATTCCATGTGTACCAACAAGGTATGACCTTGGTGGATCCACATGAAGGGGTAAAACCCATAGGGTGCAATTGGATCTTTGAAATGAGACCAACATGGAAGGGTAAATTGGTTCCAAAGCGTTTCAACAAGTTCAAAGTGTTGAACGTGATGAAATCTTTTCATCGATTACCATGGTTAGAAACCATCAGGATCATGCTTGTTGTTGCATCTTGTTATGACTAATGAGATTTTTCATATGGATGTAAAAACCCCATTACTTAAGTGAAATAATCATGAGGATGTGTATGTAACATAGCCTAAAGGTTTTATAAATTCAATAGTTTAAATAAAGTTTGTAAGCTACAAAGGTCAATCTATGGATTGAAGCAAGCATCTCAGAGATGGAATCTTCTATTTAATAAGACAATCAAAGAGTTTGACTTGAATCAAAATGAAGATGGACTCTCATATTACAAAAGATTTAGTGGGAGCATATTTATATTCCTTATAATTATGGGGAATAACTTCCTTATCCTACAGGTGTTAAAACCTGACAAGGAAAGAACCTTCTCTATGAAGCTTAGGCAAAGCATCCTATGTTATAGGAACTGGGAAACTTCTTAACTTAAGAAAGAGTGCATACATTGGCAAGATGTTGAAGGGTTCATCATGCAAGACTCAAGGGTGAGATATCGGCCATTGGGTATCTTGCTTGACAAGATATCACAACCCAATATCACTTTATGCACAAACTGATACAACTTTTGCAAGGAGCATCTAAACTGGCAGGATTTACCTAATAGAGGTGCTTAGTCCAATATGAATACTTAAAAAAAGTTTATAAACCAATAGGGGACCTCTTCTATGGTTTCTAAACCGATAGGCACTCCCATATACTCTACATAACTCAATACAACCACATTTAGGGTTCAAGATACTCAACATTCTTTGGTTCTTTCACCACCAAGAGTGCTATCACTCAACCAAGACTCAAACAAGGTGCCCCCTCCTTTATATCTCTTCTAGGTGATGCTAAGAGAGAGAAGGGACACTATAGAGGTGGTAAATTGTACATCAACCCCATATTCTGGGTACTTTGCGATTTTCACTAAAACTATCATATATAGATCAATCAGCCTTCAAACAGGCTCAAACTTGAAACTTGAGCTCTCCTTAAGTATTAGTTACTTTTCAAAATATTAATATAAGTTTTTAATCATCTCACTTATGCAAAAATTCTAGGGTTATCCCAAAACCCAGGTCAGGGTCCTTACAAGTTATAAACCCCTAACAAGGATTTCACCCCCGAAATCCCACGCGAAAGGAGATGGATATTACTTATGCATTGCACCTTCAAACTTTCACAAAGTTCCTTGATGTTAAGGAAATGTCATAAGACTTGACCAGCATATTCTTCCTCCATCCTAGGTCAACACAGGATCTGATGTACAAGGTACATACTCAACTTATCCTCTCCATTACTAGATGCAAAATCAACCCTATGCCAAGTGATACTTTCTTAGCCATAGAAGTACTATACATACTTATCCTTATTTATCTCAACGGCCAACTCCTTTTTATTTATAACCTTATCAACATACCATATCGTATGATAAGATTCTCAAACTTGAAGGTTCACCATACCCTTTTCAAACCTCAGCATGTCTTCTTCCAAAGAAAGACTAGAGATGCATATATTACTTACTTAAGATTACAAGATCTACCATGCTTCCATTGCGCTACTTTGGTCTGCTGATTCAACACAAAGATCATGTATGATTCATACCAATTGGCCTACTATTACGTACACTTCCAAATGTACTTTCTTTTCAACTGATCTAGATAGGGATTGAAAATTCTACTCATTAGTGTACATCCCTTCGGAATCCTCCTTACTTGCAAAACTCATAGTTGTACTCCAAGGGTTTGTACTCAACCTAATGAAATTTACCCAGGAAGATCTTGCAACTGTCTCTTCAACATATGCATCCTTGTTGATGTCATCTTATGCGATGCATAAACCCCTAACAAGTGATACCCATACTATAGGTGGAGTACATGGAGCCAGATTGATCTCAAAGTCAATCCTTCTTAGGTAGTCAAATACTTAATAATCTTATCAAGAGACATATTCTCGGGTCCACACACAACTGTAACTTCTTGGATATTAGGATTCTTCACCTTGGTATCTATCACATGTGCCAAAAATGCATCACATCTTTATCTCATCCACCCTCTATTGTTACTGCCAGACCCAAACATATCAGAAGAACCTTTCCAACATCTTTTAAGGTTAATAAAACATCACTATTCTCATATTTCACCATCTTGGAACTAAAGTCCAAGCCCTAGTTGATACTTTTCAAGTATCTGTCTCAAGTACTTCAAAACCATGCATATCAAGTGATATGAGACTTCACTCAAACATCATATCTGTAGAAAGGAAATATGAAGGAAACATGCTTTCCCTTATTACCATAGCATCATCTGGGAATTATTAATAGGGAGAAGGATATTACCAACTTACCTTGGTTATTATATGAGTTTACACTACTCATGTATCATTCAATTTGTTTTCATCTTGGTTTCCTTACCATTGGCATAGGAACTGTAAAGATGATTACATGTCATTACTTCTTCTTTGATTTTTGTTCTTCATGGTCATGTACATTTCCTTGTTTTACCACATTTTTCATTTCTATATCAAGCAAAGGATCATTATTCTCTTCATAGTCTTATTGAGCAGGGATTATCTTCTTTGTTCCCTATTTACATATCTTAAGACTTACTCTTTATACTTTCTTATATTCATAGTTTGGTCTGAGATTAACTCAGGTTCCACTTCATCATAATTTATAATGTGGTAAGAATTTTTGTGCCGCATTTCCAATTTCATGATGCTCTTTAGATTGCATCAAAATGATTACTTGACCAGAGTAATCAGAAAGATGGCAATCTAAGAGTCCCATACAGACCTTGTCTTCAATAATCAAATACCTGGCCAGGGTATCCAAGCACTGAGATTAGGTAGTATGCACTTTAGTTTATATCATGTTTCTTACCTTAAACATCTCTTCCTATTTTATATGAACACAAAAAATTATAAAACATTTTAGAGGATACTAGATAGAATATAAATTCTAGTCCTCTCCATCTCTTTCTCATGTCCCCATAGGATTAACCAAAGAGAACTACACAACAACTATTCTTCTTATGATTAACATGTAAAATAAGGAGAAACAAATCAGAATGAAAAAGTTCTATCTGACCTGTCACCCCTTACGGGTCTTCTACCGTCTCAGGTTGACTCGAAGCATGGAGTCTAGTTGCTTCATGTTGTCACTTTTTCCTTTTTGCAACGATGGGATGTAACTCCTGTAAGCCCTGCTGAGTCGACCTCGACTATTGGGCCACCTCAACCTTTCTTTCTAGACAAAAGGGTCTAGTATGCCCAACCTGTCCACATCTATGACATTTCTTGTCCTCATACCATGGTCTTGTCGGTCTTGTTACTGATGTAGAAGCTAAGTTAGGAGTTCTTACATGTGGGAAGTTAGGACCTTTTCCTTTACTTGGTGGCCATTTCCCTGGTGCACTAGGCATTTCTCGTACTGGTGGCACCAAAAACTTTGGCTTTTAGAGCTACTAGTCAACTGTCCCTGAGATTGTGCAGACTTTTCCTTAATACTCAGTTCATTGTCCCTTCTTGGGCATTGCCTCCTCAGATGTCCTATCTATCCACACTTGTGGAAGACTCTATTTTCTTGCCATATTTTGGTCTTTCCTACATTTTTCACTATTCTATCATGGTGTAGTTGTTCAAAGGTCTTACCAGAACCCAAAAAGTTTGTATTGGGGATTGGTGCCCAAGGTGGTATTACTAATTTTCCGGTCCACTATATGCAAAATTGTTGTCATAATATGCCCAACGAGAGCATGAAAAGTAGGGTTTTCTAGCATAGACTAGTCCAGTTGGGGATTCTTAGGCACTCATTCTCCTCTTACCTAATCCCTTGCACCTCCTCCTGGTGAAACAACATCACTTTCAGCAGCATGTTCCATGTGTTCTCCAGACATCCTTAGGGTTTATCCTTTCTTCTGCATGAGCAGAAGCCACAATTAGAAATATTGGAGGACACTTAGAACAGACTCAACATCCTTAATCCTATGTCCCTATAGACTCAACAAACCTATAGCTATGATACCAAAATTGTGACAATCGCTATCCAACTGATAACAACATCACATAAAACCACGTAAAAACAACCACCGATAGTGAATTACCAAAAATCACTAAAAATTAAAACCATCTTCCATAAAGATCTGTTGCCAGGAACTTTTTGCCAAATAGCCCAAGGCCATATATACATCATGGTTTACTCCATACATACATTGTTCCTTCATATTGCAAGGATATGAGATATCAGTTGCTTTACCAAAACATTTACAAAAGTAACATTACACATCGAGGTGTTCATAGCCAAAAATATTAGATCGATCATAAAACCAGATATGAAACTATTCCCCAAGGACCTCAGAGTACATGGATGACACATAGGACTTCTATCTACAACATGACACGGCTGACAGCACACCTCCTCAAAATCACATGTCTTCTTCCTGTTGTTGTCCTAACTCAGCTACACGGTCTCTGCTATCTCATGTATGTCCACCTAAAAATTTGTGGAACCCACGGGGTGAGACAAAAGTCCCAGTGGGAGATATAACCCTCCACCAACAATATTATTATCCTAGACAAAAATTTATGAAAGTGAGTAGAAGAAACCTTTATTGAATTAAACATGTATAACTATTGATTATATGCAGACAGAGTAGTCTCATCATCTAAATAGTTCAAATATCTATAGTTGAGCAATAGATCATTTAGTCAATTTTAAAAAGGAATATGAAGAACATGTATAATATTTATCAACTATGACATACAAAAGCAATAGCAACCTCATTCAATGTTTCTGTATTTGATCCTTAAGCAAATATGCTACACAGTTGATTACATCTTTCAACAATCAATCATATGCCCTGAGGAGATGAGGTATACCGCTCATGCTCCAACTGGCCACTACTAAGTAGCATCGGTGCCATACAAGGTCCATTGAAGAGCCAAACTCCATGACCTCACCCCCTCGGTCAGTATGAGAATATTGGCAGTGACATCATGAGTCGAACTACAATTAGCTATCCTACATATATAGGCTCATCACTGTAGAGATATAGCACATAACATGTTCTCTGTTTAGGGTATGACCTTCAGTCAATCCTACTTATATACATTTGAATCATGGAATGCAGCCATACTCTTCTTAGGGTATGGCTTTACCACCAATCTCGATGTTGCATTAGAGATATGGCCTACAACCACACTCTTTCTAGGGTATGTCCTATAGCCAATCCTGAGGTTTGAAGTAAGCAAGGAAATACTCATCCTGCACCCTTGCATATTCAAAATATGCACTCAGAGTAAAACTCGTTTCACCATCCAGCAAGTTTTGACACTGAATGGATCTATGGCCAGGGAAAATTACATTTTTAGTTTCACTTGATATTAAGTGCATTACAACATCTTTTAGCATCAATCAAGTTACAAGCATGAATTATAGGTAAATGCTACATAGAAAGGTGTAATATGTTTTTCAAGGAATCTTATATCAATTGGAACACATCTTGTTACCCTTATCCTGGGATATCAATCCCTTAAACATATTACTGGGAAATTTCATCCCTTTAACATTATCAATATCATGACCACATATTTTGGGTATCAAACCCTTAGTTCATTATTGAACAGTGTCACCTCTTATCAGACAACAATCATCTCTAGGTCATCAAACCTATGATATATATTGTACAAGTATTTCACATGGCTCTCAAAGCCTTACATAATTTGTATCATACTAAATCATCATCTCATAATACCTGCATGGTTAGGATTTCATGGTAAAAGCAATCTCAAGTATTTATCATCACCTCTCATAATTAGGATTAGGGTTTCCCCTTATAGTCGATTAGGGTTTTCAAGTTCATAATTAATAGTCAAACCCTAATTCACATCATAAGAGCTTATATTATTGCCATAAGTATTCAAGCATACTTAATTACTCTCATCAATTATCATCAATTGATTATCAACATGAAGTATTACCTTTCTCATATGAGTAGTATAGGTTTCTCTTTCATCCTTACTTAGGATATTGATTCCAACATACTTATTACATTGGTTTAATCATCTTTAGGGTTTATCATCCTACTCTTATTAAAGTGCATCCATTTCATTACTTCATATTATATCAATTGATTATATTCAATGTGTATTGGCCTACACTCATCAAGGTGTATCGGCCTACACTTATCAAGGTGTATTGGCCTATACTCAATAAGGTGTAACAGCCTACACTTATCAAGGAGTATCATTATATATACTAACTCTTGTATCGGTCTAGACACGTCTACTTGTGTTGGCCTAGACACATCTACTTGTGTCGGCCAAGACACATCTACTTATGTCAACCTAGACACATCTACTTGTATCGGCAAAGGCACTACTGCTTGTGTCGGATAAGGCACATCAAAGAGGTATCAGTTTAAAGGTTCTTAGGGTGATATCGGCCATGAATCACATCTTGGTGAATCATCTTCACCATACCTTAGTGCATCACCTTCTCCATACTTTAACATAATATTTTCACCTCACTTAAGCATAACACCTTGACCTCTTTTTAGGGTATCGGCCATCCTAACACTCCATATATCGTCCATAGTGTACTTTAGGGTATCGATCATACAACTTGTCTAGTGTGTCGGCCTAGCTATCCTTTTGTGTATCAGCCATTTCTATCACCAAGTGATATCGGCCTCACCATTACTTGGTGTGTCGGTCATGACCTCAAGGAGTGTGTTTCCCACACTTTCACATGGTGTGTTTTCCTAGGTGTGTCGGTTTAGCCTCACTTGAAGGGTGTGATGGAAAACACCATTTGAAGTGTAACGGGTAACATTACTTGAAGTGTAACAGGTTGTTAGAGTTTAAGTCATATCAGGTTGATTACATATCTCTTCTCATCTTCAAGATATTAGACTGCCCTCATCTTAAGCCTTAGATGATAGGCTAGACAACTGCAAGAACAATGGTCCTTTGCATGTAACAAACCAGTAAGGAGTTAGGACTTCTAGTGTATCAGTTTAAGGGTGTATCGAGTTGCTAGGGTTAAGGTTTTCCATGTTGGCTTCTTACTCAACCAAGGCATCATGATTTGATACTCCAACTTGGAATACATCCTTCTAGTCATGACGGGCTAGTACCCTCAAGGCATATCATTCTAAGGTCTCAATCATATTGGTCTAGCTTTTCTTGGTCATGACGATTTAACAATCATATCAGTTTAGGGACCACAAGTCATGAAGTCCACCCACAACATAATGTATGTGGTGAATTTGTCATCTTCAAGCTTTAACCCTTCATTCCCTAACACCCTAGTTCATGGATAACATGCCCATATTCCCTTTAGATCTCATAGAACCATAATTCAATCAAGTAAAGTTGTATTTGAAAAGGAACCATCAAGTAGTACATGATAGAAGGTGAATAATGATAAAGTTGAGTTCAAGTTATATAGCCTGCCTCAAAATCACCACTAGCTTCAAGCTTCAAAGTTACATGTTCCCAAGGTTGAAGATGACTTATCAAAAGTCCAAGACTTTGCTCATAACACCTCTATATGAAAGAAGATACCATAGTTAGGAACTTAGTGAAGAAGAAAAGAAAGAAAGGAACCATGATTCGAGAAGCATAGTCCATCCAAGGTTGAAGATGACCATAGATTCACCTTAGGCCAGATGATCAGCCTTCCTCTTGCTCCTTGAGATCCTAGAGTCTTCCACCAAGAAGGATATGGTAAAGGAGTCGAAAGGTTTACTTGTTTTTTAGAAGAGGGGCTTATATAGTTGAGGCTCATGAAAGAGAGTATGTGTAAGGTGTCACCACCATATGCACGTAGGTGACACATGTCCATGAATGGTGGAACCATGCAACCATGATTATTTCGACATGAAAAACTCTTGTGGATAATTCAAGGGTGAGATATCATCCATTGGGTATCTTGCTTGACAAGATATCACAACCCAATATCACTTTATGCACAAACCGATACAAATTTTGCAAGGAGCATCTAAACTAATAGGATTTACCTACTAGAGGTGATTAGCCCAATATGAACACTTCCAAAAAGTTTCTAAACCGATAGGGGACCTCCTCTATGGTTTCTAAACCAATAGGCACTCCCATATACTCTACATAACTCGATACAACCTCATCTAGGGTTCAAGATACTCAACATTCTTTGGTTCTTTCACCACCAAGAGTGATATCACTCAACAAAGACTCAAAAAAGGCGCCCCTTCCTCTATCTCTCTTCTAGGTTATGCTGAGAGAGAGAAGGGACACTCTAGAGGTGGTAAATTACACATCAACCCCGTATTCTGGGTACTTTGCAATTTGCACTAAAACTTTCATATGTAGCTCAATCAGCCTTCAAACAAGCTCAAACTTGAAAGTTGAGCTCTCCTTAAGTCTTAATTACTTTTCAAAATATTAATACAAGGTTCTAATAATCTTACTTAGGTAATACTTTTAGGGTTATCCCAAAACCCTAGTCAGGGTCCTTACAATGACCTCGTCATACAACTAGTTATTATTGTCAATTGATTGTGGACATCTGACTCTATGACCTCATCATACAGCCAGTTGTTACCATCTAGTGATCTAAGATGTTCCCCCTTCATTCTTTTGTGGTCATCAAAGAAGATGTTGATGCAATTTCGGAAGAGGATTATGCCATAGGACTACACATAATTAAATAGTATGAATACAAGACATATCTAATGCAAAACTCATTAATCCTTCTCAGTAGGGTTCCAAGTAAGATGAATGATCACCCTTTCTTTCTCATGTAAATTTGATCCTTTGAAAGGGTTCCTCTCCACTATCGTTGATTCCTTTAGTGTACTGCCCTTTTATTTTTTAGTATTCAGGTCATCATCGGTGATTAGCTTCCTCTTTTTAGGTTGTACACCATCCATTATGAAGATGTTGGAGAAGAACATGAGAAGAGATAGTCAATAAACAACATGCACACTCTAGTGAATGTGGATTGAAACGGTGAAATCTAGATAATAATTTGTGTTAATAGTGATTGGAGAATAAATAGATAACTCTGTGGTAGCATTTCCCAAATAGGGTTTATGTGTAACGTTAGTTATTACTTGTAGGTACTCGAGTATCTCAGGAAATGAGGTGGTATATAAGCATCATAAGATACACAACTCCACTGATGGGAATAATGGTTTTTATGTTGGGTGATAATGCTCTACAACAATCCTTTAGTAATAGTTTACAATAATTATTTCTATGTATTATGCTTATAAATCACAAGATGTGTTATCAATTGTTTACAATAGTGTATATGCTCTAATTAGGTCTTAGCTTATATGTCAAAGGGAAACTAATTTTCTACTAAATGTTGGATATAAGGTGAATGGTGAAAAGGTAGTAGTTATTAATTGCTCCAAATGTTGGCTATTAGTTCTAAAGAAATAGATCATTAGTGTTGTTTAGTTTGTGATATAAAAAATGATTGTCAATGCCTAAAAATGATGGTTGGTTGACAAGTTTAAACTAGTTAAGCTTGTCAATGAACATTGGTTAGTCATGAATTCAAAATTGGTTACTCGTGCCAATAGATTCTCATTAGTTGTAAAGTCAAATCTCGCTACTCTTTTCAACAAACATTGGTTAGTTATGAAGTCAAAACTAGTTACTTGCGTCAAAGGAAGCAGGATATCGTGAAGTCAAAACACATTTCAGTGAATGATGTATACTTGTTCTCAGAAACTCATTTTTTGTAAAAATTAAACCTACTAGGAGACTTTGACATTAGAGTCTATGATGGGAACTAAGATACAACAACTGACAAATAAGAGGTTAATGTTGTACAAATTGAAGTATAAAAAGAACCAAATGTACATGTAATACTCACAAATCATCCTTGGTAGGATTTCATGCCCGATGAGTAAAGACATTACCTCTCCAAAAAAATCCTCACAAATCCTTACTCACTCGATTACAAGTGGTCCTTCGGTGGAATCCTCTCCACCCATCAAATGGTTGAGCTTGAAGGTATTACTTCTCCACTAGACTACTTCTAAATTAGAATCCTAATAATCAAAGTTGAGCGGACAGCTTTTGTATACATTTTGAAATGTCACCGAAGATGAGAAACATTAGAGAAAATAGTGCTAAGCCATAGAGAAATATTTTAGGAGGATGTGCGATGAGACAAGGAAGGAGAAGCACCTATCAAAAAATACTGGAAACTAACAACTGGTGAAGTATTGGTGCGGATACATTTATCTAGTGGAATGATAACCATGCATTCCCAAAAACTCATGCTAGTAAAATGATGAGGGTTTGTCTTGATGTGGCTTGCTTTAGAATATATTTGTGTTTGTTAACACTGCTTGCCAATTGGACGAAAGGCAGGCTGCCATGTGTCTAAGTGATTGATGGATGATACAGATAGTACTCAACACATCCGGAGAAAAACACTTGTTAGGACCGAATGCGAACCACCATGAAATAGATCCTTTAATCACAAAGTAATGATCAATAAAAACAAGAACTAAGAAGGATATCAGTGTAGAGGAAAACATAATGTTACTACATTCGTCATCAGAAAAGGTGTGGTAAGGGCCCTGGGGGGCACTTTTATGCACTAGTGTTTTTTTATGAGAACTCACGAAATAAAATCTATATATATATATATGGAAGGATTTATATAAGTTGAGTCCCTAAATTTTTTCATTATAGACTCCTACTAGTTTGGTGTAAGTATAATTATTCTCAAACTTATTCAAGGCAACTAAAATCAAGTTCTAGAAAATTGAGTTCCCGTTGATTGGTTTAAAGTCAAGTTTTCAATAAAATTTGGCTTTTATGTAATTAGTTTGCTATAATATGAGTATATGGTATCAAAATAGAAATCATGATACATTATCTATGTATAACACATAAAATTTAAATAAAACAACAAAATACATTGAATTTTATCTATAACATTGGAACATGTAAATAATCTTGAATATATACTTCAAAGTAATATAAACACTACGAATTTTGGGAAAATTTGATGATAAGAATATACATTTAAATACATCACCTTGACTATATAAGACAATATGAAATATTTATATATTGAAATTTTTGATGGTTTTGTTGTTATGCTTAAACCCAAACTTAAACATATAACTTAAGCATCAGTGTAAAGCATTAATTGAGCATAAAGATATGATTTCCTATATGTGTTTTATAAATATCACAACTATTTCATAATGAAAAGACATGGTTGCAACCTTCTAATCCATGTGAAACAAAAAATATTGGAATGATAAAATATATTTTGAATGGAGGAGATTCTAATTACAAAAAGGAAACAACGGATAAGATATATATGTTATTTTTCAAAAACAAAAACAAATTGAGAAGCTCTTTAACAATACACTAAATTGTTCTTGCTGATGGTGATAGACTCTTCTATTCTAATAAAATTGTAAAAAAATTGATTATTCAGGTATCGCCAAAAATTCAAGTGCAAAGCTTAACTCCATGGAATTGACAATTTATCTGACTAGGTAGTAGGGTCGATCTGTTGTATGTCACAAGTAAGGGTGATAGGGTTGGAGGCCATGTCTGTGGAATTTCTCTAGGCTTATTTGTTCCATCGATAGAATGACGACACGGTAAACAAACTAGGAACAACTTATTAACTGTTATTTGTTATGTAGTTAATAGGATAGATAAGATGTTGTATGATTTATTTAATCAAATAATCTTCACTTAACATACCGCTTGGAATCCTTGTGATAGAAAATAGGTTTATCTGCCATAAATATCTATTTCTCACAGAACCCCTCTAATAGATTCTCCAATACATTCAATGATATTTATGTGTAGGACATAATACACTTTATACAAATATAGAAAGATTATTTACTTATGTAACAAACAATGAACATCATATAGCTATAACTATTTTTCGTTGCTTTAAACAATAGTTATCTAACACAAAGTTAACATATCATTGGTTAGATATCTATGACAACTAGACTTAGCACAACGATATACCAAACACAGCCCTAGTCTACCCTAATCGTTCCTCCAGACACCCCCTGATGAGAGAAGAGGAGTGCATGATGCACCGTAAGGATTGAGGGAAGTTGTATGATGTTTTATGAATGAGTTCTACAGATAGAACCGAACCTTTTTTATACTTTAGAAATTTCAAGAAAATCTATAGAACACATCTTCCACACTTACACCTAATCAGTCAAATGAAGCTAGTTGAGAGACTTAACTTTTCAATATTTTTCAGCCATGTTATATCAAATCAATTGGACCCTCAGGTTAAGATGAGAACTTTTTAATTATAAAAAAATATTTCCTTAACCATGTAGATAAATTTACAAAAATATCATTATAGAAGCACCAACAACAAATTAGGTTGTCAACCTTTTTTAGATGGAGAAGTTTACAGATATAAAAATAAAATAATTAGATGTAGACGGTTATGGCATTTTTTTGTTGTAGAAAGGAGTATTTATTCAGTAGTAGAAATGAGAGTGAATAGCCTCCTATATATAGGAGTGAGGTTACTTAAGTTGGTTATAGGAGCCCCACTTAAGTGTGAGTATAAGATAAGGAAAAGAGTGGATACAATCATATGAAATATATCAACACACCCCTCAAGTTAGAGATTAAATTTTGTGAAGTCCCAACTTGATGCCCATATATTTGAACAAAGTAGGAGGAAGTGGTTTGGTAAGGATGTCCACAACTTGATCACATGTCCTAATTGAATAAAGTAGGAGGAATAGGAGTAATGGTCTATTTAGCTTTGACCAGGCCTCACACAAATTGATAGTTGACTTCAAAGTGTTTTGTATGCTTGTAGAGGATTGGATTATCAGCTATATGTATAGTCACATGGTTGTCATAGTATAAAGTAGCTTGAGTTTGGAAAGGGATTCCAAACTTGCTCAAAATAGACCAGACCCACTATAGATGACAACATGCATGAGCCACAGCCAGATATTCTGCCCCGATGTTGGAGCGAGCTATCACAACATGTTTTTTACTCCTCTTGAAAATTGGATGAATGCCAATTATGACACAATAACTAACGATCTAGAAAATCACGTGCAATATGCATATTCATATCCAGAGATAGAGATTACCTTAGACTTAAGATGTTTGAAGAGAAATCATCATCCTGGAGTGCTCTTGAGGTAGCAAACAATGCTTTCAACACTAGACTAGTGGGTGTGGAGTGGTTCACTCATGTGTTGGTTGACTACGCAAACAACATATGTAATATCTAGTCAAGTCATAGTCAAGTAAATTAGCTTCCCATATATAGAGATAGTTTTCTAGATCGGCAAATAGTTCTCCTTCATGCATAGGCTTCATATCATAGTCCTAGGAGTAGAGACTAGATTGACTTATGCCATATTGGTCTCTCAAAGCAGGTCTAAGACATAGTGTCACTATGACTAGATGATCCCCAAGGTTGAGTAGAGGACTTCGATCCAGAAGAAGTATCATAAGGTGCCTAAGTTCTTTGTGTGGTAATGTGCCTACATGGACTACTTGAGCTGAGATATCCTCATCATATCATCGTCGGTGATGATGATGTCATCAACATAGACAACAATAAGAATATGGCCTTTGGAGGATGTGGAGAAGCACAAAGAGTGGTCGGTGGCTAATCTCTGAAAGTTAAGCTATGTAAGAAAATCACTTAACTTGTTGAACCAGGCCCATAGATACATGTTGAGATCATAGAGAGATTGTTGAATACGACACACTTTGTGAGAAGGCACCCCCTCAACAACAAAATTGGGTGGTTCTTGCATGTAGACTTCCTCTAGGAGATCTGCATGAGGAAAGGCATTCTTGATGTCAAGATGATGAAGAGGCCAATCGAGGTGAGCTATAAGGGAGATAAGGATGCAAATGGAGGCAATTCTTTTCACTAGAGAGAATGTCTGAAAGTAATACATTCCAAAAGTTTGTGTGAATTCTTTGGCAACCAGGCGTGCCTTGAGTCTATCAGTAGAGCCACCAGACTTGTGCTTAATAGAGAAAACCCACCCACAACCTACGTTACTTTTGCCTAATGGTGGGGTCATGAGTTCCCATGTCTTGTTGTCATGGAGAGTCTTCATTTTTTCCATCATGTCAGCTTTCCATTTTAGGATGATGCAGAGCATCTGATGGGCACATAGTAACATATGTTGTGTCTAGGGATATAGCGATGGATGGGGCAAAAGAAAAAAGACATGCTTGACAACATGTGTGAGAAATGGGATGCTTATTAGAGCATGAATGTATAACTTTGCATAGTGTCATGGGTAGATTGGGTTGGTTTGGAACTAACGATGATGATTTAGGTGCAGTCAGTGACTCATCTTTCTTACACCAATTTGGTGGTGATGGTGGTAATGTTAGTGGTGTTGATGGGATGAATGCATCAGGAAGTCAGACCATAGTATCAGTATGATCTATTGGGGGTGAGGATAATGAAAAAGAACATTTCACCCACATGAAAGGTGACATCTACATAGATATAGACTTTTTGGAGCTAGGATCAAGACACTTGTACCCTTTTTTAGAAAAAAAGGATAATTAAGAAATACCATTCAAATAGATTGGGGGAGATCTTGTTGGCCTTGGGATCAAAATTATGAACAAAGACAACACAACCAAAAACACAAGGCGATAGTGAAAATGGTCTGGATTAAGGGTCAACAATGGAAAAAGGGGTGCCCTTCCTGAACAAAGGAAGGTCGGAGATTGATAATAAAGCAAGTGATGGGGACAACATCGGGCCAAAAATGGATAAGTGGAGTTGGCATGAGTAAGAAGAGAGTGTGTAATGTATGTAGATGAAGATTTTTATGCACAACAACATCATTTTCTTGTAGAGAGTATGAGTATGAGCGTTGATGAATCATCCCTACATCATGACAAAAAGAGGTGGTAGCCTTTGGGTATATTCGAGGATGTTGTCAGATTGAAGAGTCTTAATAGAACTTGAAAATTGAATCGAAACCAACTTGTGAGGCTTGCAGATTGGAGTAAAAGCTTCATCATGAGTTTGAAGTAAATAAAGCCATGTAATTTTAGAGAAATCATCCATGAACGTAAGAAAGTATCTATAAACATTGTATCTAGTAGTCCTGGATGGACCAAAAATATCACTATGAACCAAATCAAACATATGGGATGATTGTTTATATGTACAAGCTAGGAAGGATGTAGGGAAATAGGGATGACAAATAAGGCAATGAAAACAAAAATTTAAAGCCTAATTCCCCTGGACATCAAGATTGTGTCAATAACAACGTATCTAGGAAGGAAAGTTTGCAAGGTTATACTTGGTCCTGGAGAAAGTCCAATGACATTACCCTTCCAGTAGTATGCTTCTTCTTCAGGTATCAACACACTTCTTCAGCAGCAACAACACTTGAACAGTCATCTCTACCGGCCTCCTGGTGCATCACCATGGACAATAGTTGAAGGTGTCCTCCTAGCGGTAGACAATGGACTCCCGCCTCTAGAGTAGTCCACGCGGAGCACCCAGAACTCCATGTTGTGCTACCAGAGCCAACAGGAAGGGGTTTTCCCTTTCAAACATCAACTTTCTAGAGTTCATACACTCTCCCACAATTGTCTCTCCCTTGCTATCACTCCCTTTATCAGGTAGGACTTGCTCAAGCTCTCTATTAATTACCACAAATATAGAGAAAAAAAAATTATCAAAGACAACTATTATGTTTTGAGAAGCCCCCAGTACCCCTCTATTTATATGAGAGGTTGGGGTCAGAGTTCCCAGACTGTGCGGGAGTCAGAAGGGTCAAATTTATGAATTTTCTAGAACTTGTGTACAACAAACAGGTCAGTTCGCACACCCAACCAGTCAGTTGGTGCGCGAGTCGGTCGGTTCACTTAGCAAATCGGTCGGTTCGTGCAATTTCATGTTCTGAATCAAATTAGTAATCAATGCACGATTAATGCTAAACATGACATCAACACAAATCCTTGTACCAATCGAATTGGAAACTGAACTGTGTGGTTCATTCCATGAACCGATCGATTGGGATATGTGAACCGGTCATTTCACTCCCTGATTCAGCCATTGATCAGCCAATGTTAATTCTTGTTAACCTAACACTCCAACCGACTGGTTCACTGCCCAACTGGTCAGTTGGCAGGGTGAATCATTCAGTTCAAAGTCTAGTCACTCAATTTTGAACCTCAATTGTTTAATTGAATACCTAAACACCTTTAGTAATCAATCTAAACATCATTCATGAATATACTCCTTTAATCCAAGTGCATCCTATGCGTGTGACCATATAGGCCTAGAATTACATTAGCAGTAAATGTTCATAACTAACTTAGAACATCACAAGCAAAAGTGGTGTCTAGAAACACATCATTGCTATCCATATATTTGAGAAAGTTGGAGAACAACTTCAACCTACAATCTGTGATAAGTGTAACCATGATCGTATAGTTCCTTTGTCTCTGATATCCAGATTGAACTTGAGGCATAGAATCGTCATCCTCTCAACATTCAATCCATGTTCTTGAACTAGAGCAGACTATCTAAGATGCACGTGAGGTCACATATTGTATATTGAGTCACATGAGTACGGTCGTACATTTCTCAGTCCCTCTTATCAAGAGGCCTTGGATATCAATCTCCTATAGGAGGGACAAATCCCATCTACACTTACATTCAATCCCCATGTGTCACAATGCACCCAATCATCACTGTTATGGAAACCCTTATTTGGGATTACGTTGGATGATGTCAAAGTAGATGAATGACATGTGATGAATGTAGTGACTTTAGGTCTAAGAACCACAATCACCACTATCACTATGAGAGATGGTTCTGACTACCATTCCATGGTCTCCATGTACAAATATCATGGTGGGTTTGTCTGATATACTATTCTCTAACATACATGTGTGCTTGACTTGATATCACATATCATGAGTAATGAGATTCGGTCATCAATCAACACACACTCTAGTCTTATGTATTATTGTTGTTTATTTTTCTTCCACAATAATATCTAACTATGGACATAACAAGAATGTATGTACTCTTATCATACGTATGATCTCATTATTCAAGTCACGTACTTGAAGACATACGTCATCGAGTAATCATCATTCTTTAGACATCTACTATGTTTGTGTCATCATCTCATGCTGAGACAAACATAATAGACATAATTTCCTTTGTTATTATCAAATCATGTATTAAATGCCACATTCCAATCATCATATGATTGGCTCTCTGGGCATATATACTAACAAAGGATACATGAATGTGTTTCCCTTTCTAACATGCATCATAAGAAATAGAAGAACAAGAAGATAAAGACTATCTAAAGAAAAAGAAGATAAAGAACTATCTAAATGGCCATGATGTAGGTGCAACTGAAGTGGTGTGGATGCAAGAAGGGCTTGTGGTGGGCTTAAATGTGGGATGGAGAAGTAGTGGAGATCAGTAAGGCATACTCCTTACCCAATCATTGTCAAATTCCTACAATACTATAAAATAAAACCAAATGGACCAAAGGTTTGAAACATCAGAAGGAATCAACAATTTTTGCTACATAGATTAAATTGTATGGGAAGTTTGAAACAAAGTGGATAACAGTCAACTTGATTTTAGAAGAGATAGAAATAGTGCCCCACCAACTTATTCATTTGACCAATCCATCGTCCATGGTGATAGAGGAGTAAGGAATAAATGAATTAGATGTGGTTTGAAGATGAGGCATACCAATCATATGTTGTGTCACAAATGAGTTTGTAATCCAGTTAGAACTGGAGGCAAGCATAGATGCCCCAAAGTTACCTTGAGGAGTGGTGGCTAGGTGGGTAGAAGAAGAGTAGTAGAGGAGTCCTCGAAATTCCACTCGGAGGAGGAGTGTGCCAAAGTGGAGTGAAACAGTGGATCCGTGTAGATTTGTGGTAGCTTGTAGCATGCATTCATATGCCTCGATGAATAAGGAGACATGAGAGGAGTTGGATGATGCTAGTATGATGGGAGCAGTGTGGCCGACATGTGAGCTAGGAGCTTGGGTGATGTGGGTAGAACCCCTAGCATGTACTCTTTGATAATGGGATGGATATCCATGCTTGGAGTAACATACCTCCTCCGCGTGGACAATCTTGCCATAGTAGGTGCACGTGGGCCATTGTCCTCATCCCCATACACATCCTCTAGTATCCATAGTCAGTGCTTGGGGGAGCTCAGATGCATTACTAGGAGGTATGTGAGGAGAGATCATCTCAAACTGTGAGAAATGAGTGTAAATTTTGTAATGGATGAGAGTGTTGTGTCCACAAGTATAAGTTGGCGAACAATACTGTAGTAAGGGTGGAGTCCATTGAGGAAGCGGTCAGTCAAAAGAGTTTCCTACTCCTTGGTGACTTCATCATACTTCATCGGAGATAAGAAGTTGAGCTATCTTTACAGGGCCTTATTGGTGTCAATGTACTTGGACAAGGGTCACTCTCCTTACTATTTGGAGAAGATCTTATCCATGATGTTATACATGTGCATTCAATTGTCTTCTTGAGTGAATAATTTCTTCATATCCATCCACATCATATTGACATTGCAATGCCACATGTACTTGACCGCCACCTCTAGCTCCATGCATCCCCAAAGCCATGAGAGCACTCGATTATTGCCCGTCACCCATACATCACCAAGAACTATCAATGAGTCATCGATGACAAATTTGAGTTTATCTCGGGATTTGAGAAACGACTGGACAAGATTCATCCATATAAAAAAACATATGGACAATATTCATCCATAGGAAAGTTGTTATTTTTAAATTTAACGACAGATATGTGCGACATACAGTTGTAAATGATAGTTAGCTTGGCAACATCACCCATGATGAGGTGAGTAAAATACTTGATGTAATGGCATGGTACAAATAGGAAATAAGTACCTAAATGTAGAATGGTATAAACATAAATTAAAGGTACTAGAATGCAACACGGTACAAAGAATAGAATAGAAATACTATCAGATTGGAAACTCAATTGAAAGAGGAGTAACACTACTGGAATGGAACTTGGTAGGAAGAAAATAGTACTACTCGGAATGAAACTAGGTAAAAAAGTAGTGATACTAACAGAAGAGATCTCAATAGGACAACGAAAAGTGTTATTGGATTAATTGCACAATAGGATAGATGAATCTTAAGTCTCTAATTTTAAGTAAAGCACTTAGCCACATGGATTAGGGGAACCACGTGGAGAGGAAGAAGAATGAAAGTTGCATCCCTTCTTTTTTTATTACTTTATAATTCAATATGAGGTCTTTTGATCTCTACTTTTTATGCAATAATTGAAAATGAAGAATTGGTACATAAGAAGAGAGAGGGGGAGGGGAAGCAAGGAACTCCTCCAAAAGGCATCTATAGAGATATGGCCACAGGGACGGTGGTCGACTGCCTCTAGGACACTGGCTGTGGTGTGCTACCTGTGTGTGCCTCCTGCCACACCAGGCAAGGAGGGATGGAGGGGAGGGAAGGGGAGGAGAGGGGTAGGTGTGTTGGGGCAATGGTGGCACCGACGGTGCTAAAATTGGACTTGCTAGTGGGAGGAAAGAGAGGAGGAGAGGCGGCACAGGGGGAGGAAGGGAGGAGGAGACAATTGTTGGGTTAGGGCCAGCCACCGTGTTTGGGTGGGAGGGAGACATGAAAAAGAAGAAGTGGAGAAGATAAGGTTAGGAACTTTCTCTTGAACTATGTAGAAAGGAGTGTTTATTCAGTAGTAGAAAGGAAAGTATATATCTTTATATATATAGGAGTGATGCTACTTAAGTGAGTAGGAGACCCTTAAGTGTGAGTACAAGAGAAATAAATGAACAATATACAACCATATCAAATATACCAATAGTTACTATTAGTTATGTGTTGAAGGCATCACATATGAGTTGTGTCATCAGAAAACACTCAAAAGGTATCAAAAACAAAATACAAGAAATAAGTATGATTTATCATACAAGCTGCTCCATGCTTTTGTATCTTTTATACTTGTTATATATCAATCAAATAACAAGATGTCAGCCAGACATGAGGAGTGGAGACCATCATGTCATCATTCAAGAAAGACCACACAAATTTCCTTTACAATCTTTAACCCAACTCAAAAGATGAGGTCAAAACAAATGAAAAATCATGTTCTAATTTATTAAAAATGAAACTGAGACCTTTAGTTGCACATGACAATAGACGATATGAGGGAAATAAAAGAAGAAAAAAAACAAAAGAAACGAACCTTGTATTTGAACAGATGATAAGAGATATAAAACATTTGATATAAGTGGAAACAAAAGGAAGTTTATACATAGAAGGGAAGGAAAAGAGAATAAAATTGTCTTGATCTTTCTTTTTGTGTAATAAAGAGAAGAGAGAGAGAGAGAATAGTACATAAAAATGCAATACATAAAAAATATTCAAACAACAAATAAAATAAATTAAATTATACATAAAATTACTCTAATAATGTACATACATAGAGATGAAACTCTATTAGTACAATAGACAAACAAAATACAAAACAGTGTAGTTAACGTTTTCTATGATAGTATCTTTCTAACTAAATATCAACTAATTAATAAATACAATTAAGAAGTATAAAATTTCAGAACTAACATACAATACACAAAACTACTTAACAAATTTATTCAAATGAGTCAGTACACAAAAATATGTAAAATAACTCATAATATCAACAACACGATATGTATAGAAATGATACATGTTATGGTATACCATTGCATATAGAAACATAAGAACTAATTTTTCATTTAACATTTGACCGTAAGTATTACAAGACACTTAAATTTTCAAAATAATACTCATAAACCATTGATATAAATTTAAAAACATATGTTATTTTTTTACCTTTTTGGGTAGGAGATAGTTAATTAAGTATCTTTACAATGACTATCTCAACTAATTCCTCCTCTCTATCTCTTAGATAGAATATAATTGCAATTACCTTTGTAATGTTACATTTTTCTTCCTAGATGCCCCATCTTTCTCTCTCGTAGCATAAAACATTTGATACCTATATTTTACTATGATCGATAGTCAAACGATCATTCTCAAAAATAGGTATATATATTGTATGTAAGACAATTATGACATTGCTCATAAAAGATGTAATGCATACGTTTAACATGAACTGGGAGTTGTCTGCTACCAACTATATGAAGTTACCAATGTTGGGCTAACCCTTGATATTGCATGAAACCAACGACTGCCTACATCCAGTCATATGTAATTATGAATGTGTCACCAACCCTTGATATTACATGAAATCAATGGCTACCTACATCCAGTCGTATGCAGTTATGAATGCCCTGCTCATGCTTGACATGGAATGCTACTTTGACCACCACATGTGTGAGAGCATGCTCCTTAATTTGCCTAAATTATATTTTATGCCTTTAAATTGAAATGATTCCTTCTATTAATTTAAATAATAGAGCATACTTTTTAAAATAACTAAATATAAAATTCATAGACCTACTTTATATGATGTGGTCATGCTTCAGTTGAATCTTGGCGTAATAGCATTTTGAAAATTTTGTACTTTAAATAATATATGTTTTTGGATAGCAACGAGGGCTTTGAGCTATTGTTGCCTATGGATAGCTATTAGACCATAGCCTGGAGGGTTCAGTGTTGGACCCAGTTGAGTTACTACATGTTGAATATGTGTCATTGCAAGTATATCTAGGTTGATACAAGCCTGATTCAGTTGAAGTGAACCACTTAAGGTTGATGTAGGACCAATTTGGGTCACTAAGAGATGAAAGAGGTCATTCAGGGTTGATTTTTCTCAATGTGGCCAGAGGGAGGTCGTTATTGTGATGCACCGTTCGAACAAAACATCATTAACTAAGTGGAAGCAATTATTAACAGCGGATTACTGAACATCACTAAAAATTAAAACCATTTACAAAGAGATCCAAACATAGGAAAACTATTTTATCAAGAACCAATGTATTTTATTTACATCATGGTTCATAAGTACATATCCTGTACCATCCCTTCTCAAGGATTACAAGCATCAACTGCTCTATTAAAACTATACACTTGCAACATAAGAACCTTGAGGCATCAAGCCAAAATCTCAGATCGATTCATTAAAAATACTAACTACTAACTCCTAGGACCTGAGAGTACAGAGACGACACATAAGACTCATATCTACAAAACACGATAGTCAGTATCTCCACTTGAGATGTCACTGTTGTCCCTGGTGTTGTTGTCCTTCTCCAATTGTAGGATTTCTACCACCTTGTCCTCGTCCACCTAAAAAAATGTTGGATCCCACGGGGGTGAGACAATTGAAATTGTCCCAGCGAGAGATATAACTCTCCGCCAGAAACATTATTATTGCGGGTAAATAGTAATAAATTGAACAGGGGAATCTTTATTAAATAGCAAGATTTAATCATTATTAAGCAAAATAGAGCAATATCATCTTTTTAAGGCATTACAACTATAAATGATAAAGCAATAATCATCTATTCAGTTTAATTAGGAATATGAAGAACACGTATAATATCTATCCATTTAGAATACAATAAGCATTGTAACATCAACCAATGATTTCCGTATTTCATTCTTAAGAAAATACGATGCACAGCTGATTACATTTTACAATCATACATATTCCCTGAGGATATGAAGTATACCGTTCATGCTCCAACCGACCACGATTACGTAAAGCATCAATTCCATACATAGGTCGATGGAAGAGCCGGAATCCATCACCTCATCTATCTTGGTTAGTACGAGACCATATGAAGTACATCGAGTGTCTCTACTAAATATCTTTCCAAGGTATACTGAAAACTTCGCTATAGAGTTATAGCATGTAGCATATACTCTCTTCAGGATATGGCCCGTAGCCAATTCCTGGTATTGTGGAGTTATGGACCATAGCCATACTCTTATTGGAATATGGTCCATAACCATTCCTGTGCATAGGATATAGCCCGCAGTCATTCCTATGAGGCGTAAGGATATATTCGCCCATTACCCCCACATATTTAAAAATATGCATTCCAGGAGTTCCCATAGGAAAACCTATTTCACCATCACCAACTACTGACGATGATGGATCTATGGACAGGGCTCTACATGATAATATTCCACTTGATTAGTTAAGTACATTACCATATTCTTTTAGCATCAATAAAGATTTCAAATAGGAATTATTATAACAAATGCTACAAAGAAACATGTAATGCTTTTATCAAGTGCTTGTTAAATCTTTATAGAACATGGGGATCTCAATCCCTGATCTCATTACTGGGAGTTCACATCCCTCCACAATGTCATCATCATGGTTACTGGATCTGGGAATTCAAACCCTTAATTCATCATTGAACAAGGTTACCATTTATCAGGTAACTAATACCTCTAGGTCATCTGACCAAGGTATTCATGATACTTGTTTACACAAGCATCTCACATAGCTCACCAGGCATATTCAACTTCTTGTCACCTCTCCCTAGGCAACAATTAAATTAATGGCTTACAAGGCCCATTAACATCATAGCTCATACCTGGTTATGCTCATCACCTCATGATATCTACATGGTTAGTATACTTGATAACAACCATATCAATTACATATCAACAATATGCAATACAAAGATAACATCACTATTCCCTTATTAGGGTTAGAGTTTCCCAATTCATGTCAATTAGGGTACTCATCCCATTACACAAAATTAGGGTTATGGTTTATCATCATATTGCCCAAGATTAGGGTTTCATACACTATAACCCAAAATTAGGGTTTCACATACCTTCACCCTATATTAGGGTTAGGGTTTCATAATAGGATTTCATATAGCATTACATATCATCACCCTGGATTAGAGTTTCACATCACATCATTGCATTAGGGTTTCACATGGCATCACCCTAGATTAGGGTTTCACACAACATCATCAATTAGGGTTTCACATAACATCACCATATATTAGGGTTTCACATAACCTCACCCTATATTAGGGTTTCATATAGCATCACCCTGTATTAGGGTTTCACATCATTATCAATTAGGGTTTCACATAACCTCACCATATATTAGGGTTTCACATAACCTCATCCTATATTAGGGTTTCACATAGCATCACCATGTATTAGGGTTTCATGATTATCTCATTAATCCAAATCCTAAATCAGTGCTTCCACATATCTTGGAGCACATAGCATTATTTAAGTATTAAATCATACTTATCATTGTTCCATATGCTAGGAACACATATCACCATCATGCCTTATTAAGTTGATTTAACCTTTCACTAATTACATACACCTATTTTATCATGGTGTATTGGATTTATTACTTTCATAGGCATCAAGTGATAATCACTCTAATTACACTAATCACCTAAGTTCTTAGAGGTACTTCCATTTAATTTGACCTTGAGTTACTCTTCAACCACTTATAGGGTTAATAGTACCTACACGGTTTGAATCAATTAGACCTTCAAATGGTCTTGAGGTACTAGACCCTCAAACGGTCTTGAAATACTTTGACCTTCAAACGGTCTAAAGACCGTTAGTGTAACATCCCTGACCTGGAGTTATGAAATAACCCTAGGTTTTTTGCTTAAATATGTGATTAAATGCTTGTGGTTATCTTTTGATATGTAATTAAAACTTCTGAGAAACATATATTTCCATTTCTGTCCTTTTGAACAATGTTGTAATATTGTTTTATTAAATATGGACTAATGTTCAAATTACCCAATTAGAGGGGTTAACTTGCAAATTGCACATGTTAAGATGTTTCTCTGATGTTGAGACATCATAAGAATGCATATTATGGGGTGGAATGAATTCCACAAGCTTGGGCACCAAGATATAGCTTGTAGAGCAATCTTTATGCTTTAAAATCTAGTTTTGGTGTAAAGTGCAATTTACCCAAAATCTAGGGTGCAACATGTAAAATATACCATCTAGAATATCTTTCATGACTTTTGGCATCAAGTAGAGTAAGGAGAATTAGGAGGGCGCCTCATTTGATTGATCAAGTAAGAAAGATAACTTTGATAATTAAATAACTAAGTTTTAAGCAAGATGACTCCTTTATATATATGCAACTTATTAAGATATATGGATCCTTTCCCTTTTACCTTGGATAAGGGAGGAATTTTTCATGGGATAAGAAGGGAGAAACGTGGCCAAGAAAGTGGAGAAAGGCTTAGTGGATATAGTTGAGAAATAAAAGAAATAATCCTCCTTGCTTTGAAAATACCCCAAAAATATATAAGTGCATCCTTTTAACAAGCAAAGGATCGTTTCCCTTCATTCCTTCCCTTATCTTCTTGCTTTGGCTGACTAAGGAGAAGCTCAGGAGTAGAGGAGAACGACCAGGCTAGTTTGGGTAAGTCTTGATCATCATTCATCTCAATTTCATGGTGGAAATCCTTATACAAGGTTGGTTTGTTAGTTTTCCTTACACAATTCTTCTTTCTAACCTTCTTCTCCACCCAAACCTTGAAGAAAGAACCTTGGGAAACCTTTGGAGCTTCATCCACAATTAAAGCTATGAATCTTGGAGCTCTAGATCTGATCCTAAGGCGGGTTTTATAACTCTAACCCTTAAAGTTTTGCTTATGCATCTTCCTTTCATGAAAACGTTGCTTAATCTCATTCTTTAGACACTTCTATGTGTTCTTGCTAGAAAATCCGTGAAGAACAGTCTATGTTCTTGAGGTAGAATAAGATGGCATTATTTCCAAAGTTCATCCTAATCTTGCTTTAACAAACGGTCCTCCACCTCTTGCTCAAACGGTTTGCAAAACCATTTGAAAGTAAACGGTTTCACAAGAACGTTTGGGAGCAACCGGTCCAAGACCGTTTGGATGGGTTGACCAAGTGTTGACCATTTGGAGATATGTTGTAAACATTATGTACTAATTACCCACCAAAAATCATCATCTAATTCCAAGTAAATCACCAATTGAAGGCTCATTAGTCACCTAAACCCTAATCGGGTTTATTGCTGATTTCAATGATGCAATCATGTTGAAGTTTGGGTTGAGTGGCCCTTACCTAGGGCAAACGGTCTTGATGGTGTACTTGGCCATGCGGTCTTGAAAGTCAAAGGGACCAAACGGTCAACAACTCCAAACGGTTTCAAAACCGTTTGGAGGTTGAAAGTGCAAAACCGTTTGGGGTCTATTAAGGTCAAGAATGTTTGATGCCTTAGTGGGCAAGATGGTTTAGTAGTTGATTAAACTAAACCCTAAAGGTACCTAAAGTGATTAAGGGAACAAGTAATTAGACGATTGATGCATGTAATGGTCAATGGTGAACATTACAAAAGTACCCTTAGTGAGATAGTGTGACTAATACCCCTTGATCAAGCAAACCCTAATAACCATAATGGTGATGATATGACTTATATTATCAAGGTTGATTTGACTTAATCTAATCAAGAGTGATGTAAACATCATCTAATAGTTAGAGGAGAGAGAAGACTCCCTATATGTATGAGAATCAAGTAATATACTTCCAATATGTATGAATACACATAATTAGAGTATGATCCTTCATAGTGAGATCATGGAAACCCTAATTGTGGTGATTAATGAATCTTAACTTAATTGAAGGCATTAATGGAAGTTATCTTCATACATGATGATGGTATGACCTCAATATCATGTAATATGAATAGTAAACCCTAATTCTAGAGTAATAACATGTAATGTGAATAGTAAACCCTAATCTAGGGTGATGTGATGAAATGAATAGTAAACCCTAATTTTGGGTTGTGCTTTTAAGCATGATACTCTATACTGGATTATGGAGTGAGTAATCATTATGCCTTATAAGTTAAATGGGTTGAATAACCCTAATTAGATTAAAAAGGACACCTAACCCTAAAAACCAGCTGTGGTGATGTGACACGGTCGTGGTATTCTGTCTGTGGCACGACCGTGTAATGAAGCACGGCCGTGGTGACTTAATCTTGCACAACCGTGCAAGATAGAACGGCCGTGGTGTTCTATGAATAATTTGAAAATAATTTGTATTGTGCTGATACAGATATTATGTGCATGTTTTCAATTATATTAGTCATGTAGGTTGTTACCAAGAGGTAATCATAGCCAGGTAAGGGTTATGATACCACATTTATTGAAAGTATTCTTTAAGATTTGAAAACAGTGATATGTTATGTTGCCTATTAAAAGGTAACTTTTAAGATGGATAGGCTATATGAGTCATGAAGACCATCTGTATTGTTATAATCAAAGTCATGTTGTTAAATGACTTGATGACTATATGTCACATGGTAACAAAGTGTTATGATGATCTAAAGGTTTGAACACCCCTATTTTTGATTCATAATGATGAGATGGTTAGGGATTGATATCCCAATGGTATCTGATGTGGAATGAACTTGATATAATTAGTACTCCTTCTTTATAAGCAATTGTTTTAATGGTTTATGTTTGAAAACATACCTGATGTTAAAAGAATGCTATAATGTACTTAAATAATCAAGTATAATGATATCATGTAGAGCCCTGATCATAGATCCATCATTGTCAGTAGTTTAATGATGGTGAAACAGGTTTTCTTAAGGGAACTCCTGGAGAACATACTTTTGAGTATGTTGGGGTTATGGACGCGAATATCCTTACGTCCTAATGTAGGGATTGATGTGAGATGTACTTTAATCTCTCATCCCTTCATTATATGTTTATGTCGGGATGATGTATCACTAATCTCCCGATGATGTTGTTAATGCCGCATCGATGTGAGATAAACAAGAAATCCCTCGATGGCGAAGAGAGTACAGAATGCCACTGTAACTCTAATAGTGAAGTTGCCAGAATACCCTGGAAAGCTATTATAGCAGAGACACGAGATGTCCTGCATGTTAGTCCTCACACTGACTGAGGAGGATGAGGTCATAGGAATCCGGCTCTTCTTATGACCTATGTATGGTACCGATTGCGATTTCGTAATGGTCGGTTGGAGTATGAGAGGTGTAACTCATCTCCTCAGGGCATAATAATGTTTGCAAAATGTAATCAGCCGTGTAGCATAACTGCTTAGGTTGAACTACGAGAAACAATGATTGACGATACATTGTTTAGAATATTCTAGTTATATAACTAGTATACATGTTCTTCATATTCCTTATTGAGATAGGCCTTGATATTCAATTAAGTTATAATTGAAATGATTGACCAAGAGAATGTTGCTTTACTTAATATTAAACCTGCTGTTAAATGTTTATAGTTTTACTGCTTATTGTTACTCCTTTATTGCAATAACAAAGCTTCTGGCGGAGAGTTATAACTCTCGCTGGGACAATTATTCAAATTTTCTCACCGTCGTGGGATTCGACTTTTTAGGTAGACGCCGCGGACGAAGGAACCCATCAGTGGGTGAGCAGCAGTAGCAGCAACACCAAGGACAGTAGTGATTCTCAGGTGGAGACACTGTCTATCAAGTCTTGTAGATAGAATGTCCTATGTGTCGTCTCTGTACTCTCAGGTCCTAGGAGTCAGTAGATGTTTAAAATAGATCTGAGATTTTGGCTTAATGCCTAGAGATTTTTGTATCTTGCTTTGTACAGGTAACAGAGCAATTGATGTGGTAATCACTCGAGATGTGATTTTATAGAGATGTAATGATGAATCATGTTGTAAACAACTTATTATGTTTCTTTATGAAAGAGTTTTATCGTTTAAAGATCTCTTTACAAAAAGTTTTAATTTTTAGTGATTTTTAATAATTCCGTTGCTAGTTAATCGCTTCCGCCTAGTTTATCTCGTGTTTTGGCGATTTGTTCGCCTCATTTTAGTGGTATCAGAGCTCTAGGTTCGCTGAGTCTATAGAGATATAGGACTTAGGATGTTGAGTCTGTTCTAGTGTCTTCCAGTATATCTGATAGTGTCTTCTGCTCCTCAGGAGAAGAAGATAAGACTAAGGATGTATGGACCACATGAAGAACACGAGGAACACGTTGCCAAAAGTAGTGTCGCTACACCCCGAGAAGGTGCAAGAAACCCAGAGATAGAACAACTTGTGCCTGAACCACCCCAGTTCAATCCAACTGACATGGGGAACCCAGTCGTCCAGACCATGTTTGGGCAGTTTATGACTGCCATGACACACATAACTGATAGGATGCCTATACCTACACCTAGGGCACCTACCCATCCTGAAGGACAAGGAATCGGCAAGACATTTGAACGACTTTGCCGAGTTGGAGCCACTGAGTATTTTGGAACAGCTGACCCCACAGATGCCGACTTGTGGTTAACTGAACTAGAGAAGGCCTTTAGAATCTTGAACATCCCAGAAGTTGAGAAGGTTAGACATGTTGTGTATCTTCTCAAAGGGAGTGTTGGTCATTGGTGGACCATGGAAGAACAGAAGAGTCCAGGTGTGGAGGTTGCATGGGAAGTTTTCTGACGGGAGTTTATTAACAGATATTTCCCTAAGACATTCTTGGATGAGAAAATCTCTCAGTTTGATAGGTTAAGACAAGGTCCAATGAACATTAGTGAGTACGAGGCTAAGTTCATGGAGCTGTTACGGTTCTGTTTGCACATGGCAGCTACAGATGAAGAAAGGATTAGGCATTTTGAGAAAGGATTAAACGCTGAGTTGACTACTCCCGTGTCTGCCCTAGAGAATAGAGAAAGGTTTTCTACCTTTGTAGAGTCTGTCATAAGGATAGAGAGGTCTGTAGAAGAGAAGAGACAGACCTAGAATAAGAGGATGTATCCTCAGTTCCTAGGATCTTCATCTAGAGATTTCAAGAAACCTAGGTTTTCTGCGCCTACACCACCACCTAGACCCAATACCCAGACGCAGTGGACGTCGAATAGGGGTAGAGGACAAAGCCTACCACTAGAAGGAGCTCGCAGTTCAGCATCTATGTCAGTTACAGGACCACCCAGACCACAACAACTGAACAGGAGTTGTTATATATGTGGAAAGATGGGACATCTGATGAAAGATTATAGAGCTAGAGAAGTGAGTGTAACTCAACCCCAGAGGCAGAGTCAGCAAGGATCCCAAAGGCGACAGTTTCCAGGAGGATCTAGAGGACGTGGACAAGCGTCCCAAGCTGGATCATCAGCACCTAGTCAACGAGCACTGAATCAACCACAGGCGACGGCGAGATTCTATGCGATGAATCCACCTGATGCAGTGATCAACCCTCGGGTTGTGGTAGGTCAGATGGAATTGTTATATTCTAATATGTCTACATCTTGTGTTGTATCTGTTTTGATTGATCCGGGTGCTACGCACTCCTTTATCACTCGAAGAGTGATTCTTGACTGCAACTTGACTATACGTCATAGAGCAGATAGTTTGTTGCTAGAAACTCCATTGATGGGGTCTGTTGTGTTGCAGGAGGTATGTTCTCCCTACATCCTCTTCTTTTCTGGACATTACATTCAAGTGGATCTTATACCACTTGAGATGCATGGATTTGATATAATCCTTGGGATGGATACCTTAGAAAGGTATAAGGTTGTCTTGGATTGTGAATCCAAACAAGCTGTGTTTGCTGATGTTAGTGACACATGGATCTTTCAAGGAGAAAGAAAGATTCTACCCACCTGTCTTGTGTCAGCTATGGTTGTTGAGAAGCTGATGAGGAAAGGATGTTATGCATTCTTGGCCCATGTGGTAGATAGTACCATGGATAGTCCTAACCCTGCTGAAGTTCCTATAGTCAGGGAATTTGAAGATGTATTTCTTGAAGAACTTCCAGGTGTGCCACCGCCTCAGGAAATTGATTTTGAGATCAATTTGATCCCAGACACACAACCTATAGCACAAACACCATATAGGATGGCGCCTGCTGAGATGGCAGAACTCAAGAAATAGCTACAAGAGTTGCTTGAGAAGGGTTTCATTCGACCGAGTACTTCGCCTTGGGGTGCTCCAGTCCTCTTCGTTAAAAAGAAAAATGGGTCAATGCGGTTGTGCATTGATTATAGACAGCTAAATAAAGTAACAATAAAGAACAAGTATCCTCTACTGAGGATTGATGATCTCTTTGACCAATTGTGTGGTGCAACGGTCTTCTCAAAGTTATATTTGAGGTCGGGATATCATCAACTTCGTATTAAGGATAGTGACATACCCAATTCTGCCTTTAGAATGAGGTATGGTCACTATGAGTTCACAGTTATGTCGTTTGGACTAACAAATGCACCAGCTGCATTTATGGAACTCATGAATAAAATCTTCTAACCTTTTCTCGATCAGTGTGTTGTTGTCTTTATAGATGACATTCTGATCTACAGTAGAGATGCTCAGCAGCATGAATGACATCTTCGTCAGGCTCTAACTTTGCTAAGAGAACACAAGCTATATGCTAAGTTTAGCAAGTGTGAGTTCTGGTTACCAGAAGTATCTTTCCTTGGACACGTGATATCTGCTTCGAGTATTCATGTTGATCCTAAAAAGGTAGAATCTATACTGCTATGGGAGCAGCCGAAGACACTGACAGAGATCTGTAGTTTCTTAGGGTTGGCTGGCTATTACTGAAGGTTCATTAAGAACTTC
This sequence comes from Alisma plantago-aquatica, assembly GCA_963693085.1. Classification (NCBI taxonomy): domain Eukaryota; kingdom Viridiplantae; phylum Streptophyta; class Magnoliopsida; order Alismatales; family Alismataceae; genus Alisma; species Alisma plantago-aquatica. The sequence continues at coordinate 870,805,771 of OY856409.1, forward strand.
ATTTCCATAGCTTTACCCTTAACTAAGTTGACCAGGAAGGATGTTCCTTTTGTTTGGAGTGATAAGTGTTAGCAATCTTTTCAGCTGTTAAAGGAGAGGTTGACAAGTGCACATGTGCTTGTGTTACCTGAACAAGGAAAAGGATATATAGTTTTCTGTGATGCCTCCAAGAATGGACTTGGATGTGTGTTGATGCAAGATAAACAAGTGATTTCTTTTGCTTCCCGACAGCTTAAGAAACACGAAGAGAATTATCTGACACACGATCTGGAGCTAGCTGTTGTAGTTCATGCCTTGAAGATCTGGAGACATTATCTTTATGGAGAGACATTCCAGATTTTCACAGACCATAAGAACCTTAAGTATATCTTTTCTCAGCATGGGCTTAACATGAGGCAACGCCGCTGGATGGAGTTAATCAAGGACTACGACTGTACAATTGATTACCATCCAGGGAAGGCCAATGTGGTTGCAGATGCTTTGAGCAGGAAATCAGCAACGCCAGCCTTAGATAGAGCACAACTAAATTCATTAGTATGCTCTAGGAGAGATATGCTTATCTCCTTAAGGCAAGACAATGTACAGTTGAAAGTGTCATTGTTAGTCGGGTTGTTAGCTGAGATGCATATAAAACCTACTCTGAGAGAGCAGATCAAGGAGGCACAGCAAGTTGATGTTGCAGTTCAACAGATCAGATCGGAGTATGGTGATGAGAAACGAGATGGTTTCCATGACTCAGATGACCAAGGAGCCTGTTATCATGGTAGGATGATAGTGTCGAATGTGGATAACTTGAGGAAGTTAGTCCTAGAAGAAGCTCATTCTTTGATGTATGCTATGCATCCAGTAAGAACCAAGATGTATCGAAACTTGAAAGATATGTATTGGTGGCCTGGTTTGAAGAAAGACGTTGTTGAGTTTGTTATGTGATGTCCTATGTGTCAGCAGGTTAAAGCTGAACACCAGAAGCTTGTAGGAACAATGCAACCTTTACCCATACCACAGTGGAAGTGGGATCATATAACCATGGACTTTGTTGTTGGCCTACCCAGGACAGCCAAAGGACATGATTCCATCTAGGTAATAGTTGATAGGTTGACAAAGACAGCTCATTTCTTGCCTGTCAAAACAACCTATTCTGCAGAGAAGCTGGCACAGTTATATGTTGATGAGATAGTGCGACTGCACGGAGTCCCAGTTACCATTGTTTCCGACAGAGGTCCCCAGTTTACGAGTCATTTCTGGGAATGACTTCATAAAGCTCTAGGCACACAGTTAAGGTTTAGTATAGCCTTTCATCCTCAGACTGGTGGATAGTCTGAAAGGACTATACAGACTTTAGAAGACTTGCTTAGAGCATGGGTTCTCTAGTTTACAGGGAGTTGGGATCTGCACCTAAGCTTGAGAGAGTTTGCCTACAACAATAGCTACCAGTATAGCATTGATATGGCACCTTATGAAGCTTTGTATGGTAGACGTTGCAGATCACCCCTATGTTGGTATGAAACTGGTGAATATCGGTTGATAGGTCCTGATCTTGTGCAGCAGACCACAGAGAAGATTAAAGTAATACAACAATAGATAAAGACTGCATAGGATAGGTAGAAATCTTATGCTGATAAGCGTCGTAGACCTTTAGAGTTCTAGGTTGGAGACAGAGTATACCTTAAAGTCTCACCTTGGAAAGGAGTTCTGAGATTTGGAAGGAGAGGGAAGTTAGCTCCTAGGTTTATGGGGCCTTACCCAATCATTGAACGGATTGGAAGAGTAGCCTATAAGCTAGAGTTACCACCAGAGTTACATAGGTTACACCATGTGTTTCACATTTCCATGCTGAGGAAATGTCATCCTGATACAAAATCAGTTCTGCAACCTATGGAAGTAGAATTAAATGATGATATATCTTATGAGGAAGGACCAGTGTCAATCCTTGATAAAAGAATTAAAAAGCTGAAAAAGAAAGACATAAGTCTTGTGAAAGTTCTCTGGAATCATCGTGGTGTTGAAGAAGCCACATGGGAACTAGAGGAAGAGATGAGGAGGAAATACCCTGCTCTTTTCTCTTAATATGTTTTGTTGATTTCGGGGACGAAATCCTTGTAAGGGGTGGATAATTTATAAAATCCCTGACCTGGGGTTATGAACTAACCCTAGGTGTTTTTCTTAAATATGTGATTAGATGTTTGTGGTTATCTTTTGATATGTAATTAAAACTTCTGAGAAACATATATTTCCATTTTTGTCCTTTTAAACAATGTTGTAATATTGTTTTATTAAATATGGACTAATGTGCAAATTACCCAATTAGAGGGGTTAACTTGAAAATTGCACATGTTAAGATGTTTCTATGATGTTGAGACATCATAATAATGCATATGATGTGGTGGAATGAATTCCACAAGCTTGGGCACCAAGATATAGCTTGTAGAGCAATCTTTATGCTTTAAAACCTAGTTTTGGTGTAAAGTGCAATTTACCCAAAATCTAGGGTGCAACATGTAAAATATACCATCTAGAATATCTTTCATGACTTTTGGCATCAAGTAGAGTAAAGAGAATGAGGAGGGCGCCTCATTTGATTGATCAAGTAAGAAAGATAACTTTGATAATTAAATAACTAAGTTTTAAGCAAGATGACCCCTTTATATATATGCAACTTATTAAGATATATGGCTCCTTTCCCTTTTACCTTGGATAAGGGAGGAATTTTGCATGGGATAAGAAGGGAGAAACGTGGCCAATAAAGTGGAGAAAGGCTTAGTGGATATAGTTGAGAAATAAAATAAATAATCCTCCTTGCTTTGAAAATACCCCAAAAATATATAAGTGCATCCTTTTAACAAGCAAAGGATCGTTTCCCTTCATTCCTTCCCTTATATTCTTGCTTTGGCCAACTAAGGAGAAGCTCAGGAGCATAGGAGAACGACTAGGCTAGTTTGGGTAAGTCTTGATCATCATTCATCTCGATTTCATGGTGGAAATCCTTATACAAGGTTGGTTTGTTAGTTTTCCTTACACAATTCTTCTTTCTAGCCTTCTTCTCCACCCAAACCTTGAAGAACGAACCTTGGGCAACCTTTGGATCTTCATCCACCATTAAATCTATGAAGCTTGGAGCTCTAGATATGATCCTAAGGTGGGTTTTATAACTCTAACCCTTAAAGTTTTTCTTATGCATCTTCCTTTCATGAAAACGTTGCTTAATCTCCTTCTTTAGACACTTCTATGTGTTCTTGCTAGCAAATCTGTGAAGAACAGTCTATGTTCTTGAGGTAGAAGAAGATGGCGTTATTTCCAAAGTTCATCCTAATCTTGCTTTAACAAATGGTCCTCCACCTCTTGCTCAAACGGTTTGCAAAACCGTTTGAAAGCAAACGGTTTCAAAACCGTTTGAAGAGCAAACGGTTTCACAAGAACGTTTGGGAGCAACCGGTCCAACACCATTTGGATGGGTTGACCAAGCGTTGACCATTTGGAGATCTGTTGTAAACATTATGGACTAATCACCCACCAAAAATCATCATCTAATTCCAAGTAAATCACCAATTGAAGGCTCATTAGTCACCTAAACCCTAATCGGGTTTATTGCTGATGTCAATGATGCAATCATGTTGAAGTTTGGGTTGAGTGGCCCAAACAGTTTCAAAACCATTTGGGGATCACCCAAACGGTCTCAAGACTGTTTGGTGATCACCCAAGACTGTTTAGAGTCTAGGGTTAAGTGGAGTTAACCAATTGAGGGTCCAATCATATCAAGTTGTTGAGCAATTAAGTGCTGATTTTGTGACCTAATCTAGGGTTCAACCCTTAAGTGAATGACTTGGTTTTTGATAAAATAAAGGGCAAACGGTCTCAAGACCGTTTGGAGGATGTCCAAACGATACCAAGATTGTTTAGGGGTCAAGTCATGACCCAATTGAATGATGGTCCAATGGGTTCAACATCAATTAGACTCATGTTGATACATGTTGAAGGGTGATCAATTTCAACTCTAGTCCAATCAATCCAAACCCTATTTGGTGATCAATTGAGGGTCAATTGAGGATCCAATTAGTTAAGGGATGACCTAATTAACTCAGTTGATAAGTGGTTAACCTTTATTTGAACAATTGAGGGGTTCAACCATGGAAACCCTAGCTCAATTGGAAGAGTTAACACACTTTTTGGTCCATGCAGTTTTGAGGGTGTTTGGACCAAACGGTCTCAAGACCGTTTGGGACCAAACGATCCCAAACCCTTTGGTGACCATGCGGTTTCAAGATAAATTTTTCCCATGCGGTTTGAAAGTAAAAGTTGGCCAAACGGTCAACGAGACTAAACGGTCTTCACCTTACCTAGGGCAAACGGTCTTGATGGTGTACTTGGCCATGCGGTCTTGAAAGTCAAAGGGACCAAACGGTCAACAACTCCAAACGGTTTCAAAACCGTTTGGAGGTTGAAAGTGCAAAACCGTTTGGGGTCTATTAAGGTCAAGAATGTTTGATGCCTTAGTGGGCAAGATGGTTTAGTAGTTGATTAAACTAAACCCTAAAGGTACCTAAAGTGATTAAGGGAACAAGTAATTAGACGATTGATGCATGTAATGGTCAATGGTGAACATTACAAAAGTACCCTTAGTGAGATAGTGTGACTAATACCCCTTGATCAAGCAAACCCTAATGACCATAATGGTGATGATATGACTTATATTATCAAGGTTGATTTGACTTAATCTAATCAAGAGTGATGTAAACATCATCTAATAGTTAGAGGAGAGAGAAGACTCCCTATATGTATGAGAATCAAGTAATATACTTCCAATATGTATGAATACACATAATTAGAGTATGATCCTTCATAGTGAGATCATGGAAACCCTAATTGTGGTGATTAATGAATCTTAACTTAATTGAAGGCATTAATGGAAGTAATCTTCATACATGATGATGGTATGACCTCAATATCATGTAATATGAATAGTAAACCCTAATTCTAGAGTAATAACATGTAATGTGAATAGTAAACCCTAATCTAGGGTGATGTGATGAAATGAATAGTAAACCCTAATTTTGGGTTGTGCTTTTAAGCATGATACTCTATACTGGATTATGGAGTGAGTAATCATTATGCCTTATAAGTTAAATGGGTTGAATAACCCTAATTAGATTAAAAAGGACACCTAACCCTAAAAACCAGCCGTGGTTATGTGACACGGTCGTGGTATTCTGTCTGTGGCATGATCGTGTAATGAAGCATGGCTGTGGTGACTTAATCTTGCACAACCGTGCAAGATATCACGGCCATGGTGTTCTATGAATAATTTGAAAAGAATTTGTATTGTGTTGATACAGATATTATGTGCATGTTTTCAATTATATTAGTCATGCAAGTTGTTACCAAGAGGTAATCATAGCCAGGTAAGGGTTATGATACCACATTTATTGAAAGTATTCTTTAAGCTTTGAAAACAGTGATATGTTTTGTTGCCTATTAAAAGGTAACTTTTAAGATGGAAAGGCTATATGAGTCATGAAGACCATCTGAATTGTTATAATCAAAGTCATGTTGTTAAATGACTTGATGACTATATGTCACATGGTAACAAAGTGTTATGATGATCTAAAGGTTTGAACACCCCTATTTTTGAATCATAATGATGAGATGGTTAGGGATTGATATCCCAATGGTAACTGATGTGGAATGAACTTGATATAATTAGTACTCATTCTTTATAAGCAATAGTTTTAATGGTTTATGTTTGAAAACATACCTGATGTTAAAAGAATGCTATAATGTACTTAAATAATCAAGTATAATGATATCATGTAGAGACCTGATCATAGATCCATCATTGTCAGTAGTTTAATTATGGTGAAACAGGTTTTCTTAAGGGAACTCCTGGAGAACATACTTTTGAGTATGTTGGGGTTATGGACGTGAATATCCTTACGTCCTAATGTAGGGATTGATGTGAGATGTACTTTAATCCCTCATCCCTTCATTATATGTTTATGCCGGGATGATGTATCACTAATCTCCCGATGATGTTGTTAATGCCGCATCGATGTGAGATAAATAAGAAATCCCTCGATGGAGAAGAGAGTACAGAATGCCACTATAACTCTAATAACGAAGTTGCCAGAATACCCTAGAAAGCTATTATAGTAGAGACACGAGATGTCCTGCATGTTAGTCCTCACACTGACTGAGGAGGATGAGGTCATAGGAATCTGACTCTTCTGATGACCTATGTATGGCACCGATTGCGATTTCGTAATGGTCGGTTGGAGTATGAGAGGTGTAACTCATCTCCTCAGGGCATAATAATGTTTGTAAAATGTAATCAGCCGTGTAGCATAACTACTTAGGTTGAACTATGAGAAACAATGATTGATGATACATTGTTTAGAATATTCTAGTTATATAACTAGTATACATGTTCTTCATATTCCTTATTGAGATAGGCCTTGATATTCAATTAAGTTATAATTGAAATGATTGACCAAGAGAATGTTGTTTTACTTAATATTAAACATGCTGTTAAATGTTTATAGTTTTAATGCTTATTGTTACTCCTTTATTGCAATAACAAAGATTCTGGCGGAGAGTTATAACTCTCGTTGGGACAATTATTCAAATTGTCTCACCCCCGTGGGATTCGACTTTTTAGGTAGATGCCGCAGACGAAGGAACCCATCAATGGGTGAGCAGCAGCAACAACAACACCAAGGATAGCAGTGATTCTCAGGTGGAGACACTGTCTGTCAAGTCTTGTAGATAGAATGTCCTATGTGTCATCTCTGTACTCTCAGGTCCTACGAGTCAGTAGATGTTTAAAATAGATCTGAGATTTTGGCTTAATGCCTCGAGATTTTTGTATCTTGCTTTATACAGGTAACAGAGCAATTGATGTGGTAATCACTCGAGATGTGATTTTACAGAGATGTAATGATGAATCATGTTGTCAACAACTTATTATGTTTCTTTATGAAAGAGTATCGTTTAAAGATCTCTTTACAAAAAGTTTTAATTTTTAGTGATTTTTAATAATTCCGTTGCTAGTTAATCGCTTCCGCTTAGTTTATCTCATGTTTGGCGATTCGTTCGCCTCAGTTAGACCTTAAACGGTCTTGGTTCAATTGAATCTCCAAATGGTCTTGAACCTTTTGTACCTCCAAACGGTCTTGAGGTGCTTGACCTCCAAACGGTCTTGAGATCAACATCCTTAAACGGTCTGAAGACCGTTAGACCCTAAACGGTCTTGTCCAAATTCTTCAAACGGTTTGAGACTGTTAGACCATCAAACGGTCTTGAACCCAATCCTCCAATCAGTCTGAAGACCATTAGACCTTAAACGGTCTTGAAGATTGACCAACTCTAAACAGTTTGAGACCATTTGATCTTAAAATATAATTAAACCCAATCAGTTTGAGACCGAATGGCCCTCAAACGGTCTGAGACCGAATGGTCCTCAAACGGTCTCAGACTGTTTGGTCAAATCAGCTTGAAACTGTTTAACCCTAAATTAGGGTTTTGTTCCTCAATCGATCTAGGGTTTGCAATCAAGGAACCATCAAATGCTGAAACCTTTGGGACTAGATCAATTGTAACCATTGAATATCCATCCAACCATGACACCACTTGACCTCAAATGGTCTTGAGACCATTTGGTCTCAATCGGTCTTGAGACCGTTTGACCTCAAACGGTCATGAGACCGTTTGGTCACCAAACGGTCTTGAGACTGTTTTGTCACCAAAAAGGTGAAACTGTTTGCTCATAATTTTTATTGAGGTGTGTGCTAAGATGAGGTCATCATCATCAATCTTTAGACCTTTGAAATCTACTACCATTCATATGGTCATTTCATCAATTATCCAAAAGGAATTTCAAGAAGAAAGAAATGATCAACATGAAATGAAGAGTTGAATTCAATAATAACATTTAAGGGTTCAAGTTATATAACCCACCTTAAAATTTGAATCCAAGATTCAATCTTCACGTCTTTAATGGTGAATGAAGTTTCCTCAACTATCCAAGGTCCGTTCTCAACTCTTTGGATGCAAAGGATGATCAAGGTTGAACATTGAATGGAGAAAAGAAGAGAATGAGTGTTGAAATTCAATTTCCATCATGAATTCAAGGTTGAAGATGACTATGGAGCTTACCTACAGGTTGTGGCACGTTATCCTCTTGCTCCTAAGCTCCTTAGTCTTCGTCCCAAGCAAAGAAAAAAGTGGTTTGCAAAATGGCCTTTCAAATAAGGAGAAAATTGAATATATGTGATTGATTTTCTAGGAGAGAGAAAGTAGAAGAAAATCCATCCATTTTCTTTCCACATGCCCCCCCTACTTCCTTGCCTTCTAATCCATCTTCCTTGCCTTCAAATACTTCTCATTTATCATTGAATTAAAAGCAACCACTTTAAGCACCTTAATCATTATAATACTATTATCCATTTTTAGTGGACAATTCTTTTTAATTAACAAATGCAAGTGGATTTCTTCACCTACTTAGGATATTTCGGTGAAACTCAAGGCATTTGGACGTCTTTTCATTATAGGATTTCAACTACAGCCTTTTTAATTAATGGGCTCTTCAATTAATATATTTATTTTGCTACAAATTAAATTAGGGTTTCAATTATGCTTAAATCTTGATTATTTTATTATCAAGATTATCTCTCCTTAAAAGAGATTCAAATGAGACGTCCCTATGATTTTCTTGTCTATAATTGATACCAAGAAACATTAGGGACTCTCTAGAAGTGGTATTTTGCATATTGAACCCTAGATTTTGGGTAAATTGCACATTACACCAAAACTAGGTTTTAATGCACAAACATTGCTTAATAAGCTCTTTCTTGGTGCTCAGGCTTGTAGAATCCATACCTCAGCATCATTATCATTCTTCTGATCCTTCAACACTTGAGGAACATTTTATCATGTAATATTTGCAAGTCAACCCCTCAACTTGGGTAATTTGCACTTTAGTCCAAAATGGGCAAAACATTGTTTTCAAAATTATTCAAAAAGGACTAAAATTGAAACATAAGTTCCTTTTGAGCCTTAATTACCTTTAAAAAAAATAAGAGCAAGCATATAATTATCTTTCTTAAACAAAACATCTAGTATTAAAACATAACCCAAGTCAGGGATGTTACAAATTATCCACCCCTAATAGGGATTTTGTCCCCGAAATCATCAAGAGAAAAGAGAAGGGTACTTCCTCCTCATCTCTTCCTATAGCTCCCACGTAGCTTCTTCAATGCCACGGTGATGCCAGAGAACTTTCACAAGACATATGTCTTTCTTTTTTAGCTTTTTAATTCTTTTATCAAGGATCATCACAGGTCCTTCAACATATGATATATCATCATTTAATTCTACCTCTACAGGTTGCAAAACTAACTCTGTGTCAGGATGAAACTTTCTCAGCATGGAGATATGGAACACTGGATGTAACTTATGCAGCTCATGTGGCAACTCCATCTTATAGGCTAACTTCCCAATCCGTTCAATGATTGGATAAGGCCCCATAAATCTAGGAGCTAACTTTCCCTTCTTTCCAAATCTAAGGACACCTTTCCAATGTGAGACCTTGAGATATACTCTGTCTCCAACTTGGAATTCTAAAGGTCTTCACCGTTTGTCGACGTACGACTTCTATGTATCCTGTGCAGTCTTTAATTGTTGTTGTATTACTTTAGTCTTCTTAGTTGTCTGCTACACTAGCTCAGGACCCAAAAGTTGGTACTCTCCTATTTCATACCAACATAAAGGAGATCTACAACGTCTACCATATAATGCTTCATATGGTGCCATATCAATATTGTGCTGATAGCTATTATTGTAAGAAAATTCTATCATGCTCAAGTGTAGATCCCAACTTCCTACAAACTGAAGGAGACATGCCCTAAGAAAATCCTCCAAGGTTTTTATGGTCCTCTCAGATTGTCCATCTGTCTGTGGGTGAAAGGTAGTACTAAACCTTAACTGCGTACCCAAAGCTTTATGTAGTCGTTCCCAAAAACGACTCATGAACTGGGGACCTCTGTTAGAAACAATAGTAGTTGGAACCCTGTGCAATCGTTCTATCTCATCTATATTTGACAGGAAGGAAATGTGTTGTCTTAGTCAACCTATGAACTATCACCCATATGGAATCATGACCTTTGGTTGTTCTAGGCAAACCAACCACAAAGTCTGTGGTCACATGATCCCATTTCCACTGCGATATAAGCAATGGTTGCATTGTTCCTGCGGGCTTTTGATGTTCAGCTTTAACCTGCTAACACACCGGACACCGCATAACAAACTCAGCTACATCCTTCTTCAATCTTGGCCACCAATACATATCCTTCAAGTTATGATACATTTTGGTTCTCCCTGGATGCATTGCATACATCGAAGAATGAGCTTCCTCCAAGACTAACTTCCTTAAGTCATTGGCATCAGGTACTACCATCCTACCATGGTAACAGACTACCTAATCCTCTGACTCATGACAGCCATCATGTTTCTCACTACCATACTCTGACCTGATCTGCTAAACCACAACATTGGCTTGTTGTGATTCTATAATCTGCTGTCTCAGAGTAGGTTTCACTTGCATCTCAGCTAACAGCCCGGCTAACAACGATACATTAAGCTGTATTTTGTTTTGCCTCAAAGAGATAAGCATATATCTTTTTTAGCACACTAAGGAGTTCAACTGTGCTTTATCTAAGGATGGTGATGATGATTTCCTACTTAGTGCATCAGCCACTACATTAGCCTTCCCTATATGATAATCAATTGTAAAATCGTAGTCCTTGATTAACTCCATCCAGCGGCGTTGTCTCATGTTCAACTCATGTTGTGAGAAAATATATTTTAGATTCTTATGGTCTATGAAAATCTGGAATGTTTCTCCATAGAGATAATGGCTCCAGATCTTCAAAGCATGGACCATAGAAACTAACTCTAAATCATGTGTAGGATAATTCTCCCCGTGTTTCTTAAGCTATCGAGAGGCAAAAGAAATCACTTGATTATCCTGCATCAACACACATCCTAGACCATTCTTAGATGCATCACAGAAAACTATGTACCCCTTCCCTTACTCAGGTAACACCAGCACAGGTGAACTTGTTAACCTTTCCTTCAATAGCTGGAAAGAATGTTGACACTTGTCATTCCAAACAAAAGGAACCTCCTTCCTAGTCAACTTGGTTAAGGGTAAAGCTATAGAACTGAAGTTCTTAATGAACTTCATGTAATAGCCTGCCAGTCCTAGGAAACTGCGTATCTCTGTCGGTGTCTTTGGTTGTTCCCATTGCATGATAGATTCTACCTTCTTAGGATCAACATGGATACCTGAGGTAGATATTACGTGTCCTAGAAAAGAAACTTCTGGTAACCAGAACTTGCATTTGCTAAACTTAGCATACAATTTATGCTCTCTTAGCAAAGTTAAAGCCTAACGGAGGTGCTTCTCATGTTGTTGAGCATCTCTACTGTATATCCAGATGTCATCTATGAAGACTACTATGAACTAATCAAGAAAAGACTGAAAGATTCTATTGATGAGTTCCATGAATGCAGTTGGTGCATTAGTTAGTCCAAACAACATAACTATGAACTCATAGTGACCATACCTTGTTCTAAAGGCAGACTTAGGTATGTCACTCTCCTTGATAGGCAACTGATGATATCCCGACCTCAGATCTATCTTAGAGAAGATAGTTGTACCACGCAACTGATCAAACAGGTCATCGATCTTTGGCAGAGGATACTTGTTCTTTATGGTTACTTTATTCAACTGTCTGTAATCAATGCATAACCGCATATATTCATCCTTCTTCTTAACAAAGAGAACTAAAGCACCCCATGGTGAAGTACTTGGTCAGATAAAACCTTTCTCAAGCAACTCTTGCAGCTATTTCTTGAGCTCTGCCATCTCAGCAGGTGCCATTCTATACGGTGTTTGTGCTATTGGTTGCATGCTCGGGATTAGATTAATCTCAAAATCAATCTCTCAGGGTGGAGGAACACCTGGAAGTTCCTCAGGGAACACATCTTCAAACTCCCTAACTATCGAAACTTCAGAAAGATTAGAACTCTCTATTCTGGTATCTACCACATGTGCCAAGAATGCAAAGCATCCTTGTCTCATCAGCTTCTTAGCTACCATAGTTGACACAAGACAGGTTGGAAAATCTTTCTATCTCCCTGAAATATCCATGTGTCACCGTCATCTACGAACACAGCTTGCTTGGAATCACAATCCAAGACAACCTTATACTTTTCTAGGGTGTCCATCCCAAGGATTATATCAAACCCATGCATATCAAGTGGTATAAGATCCACCTGAATGCTATGTTCAGAAAAAGAAAGAATATAGGGAGAACATACCTCCCGCAAAACTGTAGATCCAACTAATGGAGTTTCTAATAACAGATTATGTGCTCTATGACTAACAGTCATATTGCAGTCATAAATCACTTCTCCAGTGACAAAAGAATGTATAGCACTCTGATCAATCAAAACAGACACAAAGCAGGATGAAGACATATCTGAATGAAATAGTTCCATCTAACCTGTCACGACTCGTGGGTTAACCATTGCTTCCGATTGATTCATAGCATAGAATCTTACCGTTGTTGGTTGTCGACCACTCTCCCTATTGTTGGATGTAGATGAGCTAGCTTGGGACACCTTTCCACATCCTCGAGTGCCACTAGAAAACTATTTCCTCTGATGACCTTGTTGACTCTGCCTCGGTGGTTGGGTTACCATTATGTTTCCAACTGGACAATCCCTTTCTAGATGTCCTACCTATCTACACTGGTGATTAGTTCTATTCTCTTGATATGTTCTAAAAGGTCCAATCACTGATGTTGATGTTGTATTGGGGGCTCTATTTGGAGGAAAAATACGGCCTCTACCCTTACTTGACATCCAGTGTGTCTGGGTATTGAACCTTGTTGGTGTTGTTGGTGCTGAAAACCTTAATATCTTAAAACTCTCAGACCTCTATCCTTGGAACTGGGTATATATCTTCTTACTGTTGGCCTGACGTTTCTTAGTCACGGACCTTTCTATCTGCCTAACTGACTCCTTAAAGGTGGCAAACCTCTCTCTATTCTCTAGAGCAGATACTGGTGTGGTTAAATCAGCATTCAAACCCTTCTCAAAACATTGCATCCTCTCCTCATCTGTAGCAGCCATGTGTAGACAGAACCGTAGAAGCTCCATGAACTTATCTTCATACTCACTAATGTTCATTGGTCCTTGCCTTATCCACTCAAATTGAGAGATTTCCTCATCCAGATATGTATTGGGAAAATATCTACTAACAAACTCTCGTCGGAACTCTTCCCATCTGACTTCAACACCTGGCCTTTTGCCTTCTTCTATAGTCCACCAATGACCAGCACTCCCCTTCAAAAGGTACACTACATGTCTAACCTTCTCAGCTTCTGAGATATTAAGAATTTTAAAGGCATTTTCTAGCTCAGTCAGCCACATGTCTGCGTCTGCTAGGTCAGTTGTACCGGCATAATCAATGGCTCCTACCTGGTGAATCCATTCAAAAGACTTACCAGCTCCATGTCCCTCATTGTGAGATGGTGCCCTAGGTACAGGTGGTGGCATCCTGTCCGCCATATGTGTCATTGTTGCCATAAACTACCCAAACAGAGTATGGAAAGCTGGGTTTTCCAGTGAAACTTGGTTAAGCTGGGGGTGTTCAGGTACTGGTTCTTCCCTATCCTGATCCCTTGCACCTCCTCCTGGTGCAACAACACTGCTTTCAGCATCATGTTCTTCGTGTGATCCAGCCATCTTCAAACTTTACTTCTTCTTCTGAGAGTAGAAGTCACTATCAGATAAATTGAAAGTCACTAGAACAGACTCAACAACCTTAATCCTATGTCTTTGTAGACTCAGCGAACCTTAAGCTTTGATACCACTACTTGTGATGCACCATTCAAACAAAACATCATTAACTAAGCGGAAGCGATTACTAACAGTGGATTACTAAAAATCACTAAAAATTAAAACCATTTACAAAGAGATCCAAACATAGGAAAACTCTTTTATCAAGAACCAATATATTTTATTTACATCTTGGTTTATAAGTACATATCATGTACCATCCCTTCTCGAGGACTACAAGCATCAACTGCTCTGTTAAAACTATACACTGACAGCATAAGAACCTCGAGGCATCAACCCAAAATCTCAAATCGATTCATTAAAAATACTAACTACTAACTCCTAGGACCTGAGAGTACAGAGACGACACATAGGACTCATATCTACAAGACATGATAGTCAGTATCTCCACCTAAGATTTCACTTCTGTCCCTGGTGTTGTTGTCCTTCTCCTACTATAGAATTTCTACCTCCTTGTCCTTGTTCACCTAAAAAAAATGTTGGATCCCACGGGGGTGAGACAATTGAAATTGTCCCAACGAGAGATATAACTCTCCACTAGAAACATTATTATTGCAGGTAAACAGTAATAAATTGAACAGAGAAATCTTTATTAAACAGCAATATTTAATCATTATTAAGTAGAATAGAGCAATATCATCTTTTCAGGCATTACAGCTACAAATGATAAAGCAATAATCATCTATTCAATTTAATTAGGAATATGAAGAATATGTATAATATCTATCCATTTAGAATACAATAAGCATTGTAACATCAACCAATGATTTCCGTATTTCATTCTTAAGCAAATACGCTACACGGATGATTACATTTTACAATCATACATATGCCCTGAGGAGATGAAGTATACCGTTCATGCTCCAACCAACCACGATTACATAAAGCATCAGTTCCATACATAGGTCGATGGAAGAGCTGGACTCCATCACCTCATCTGTCTCGATCAGTACGATACCATATGTAGGACATTGAGTGTCTCTGCTAAATAGCTTTCCAGGATATACTGGCAACTTCGCCATAGAGTTATAGCCTGTAGCATATACTCTCTTCAGGATATGGCCTGTAGCCAATTCCTGGTATTGTGGATTCATGGCCCATAGCCATACTCTTATTGGGATATGTTCCATAACCATTCCTATGCATAGGATATGGCCCGCAGTCATTCCTATGAGGTGTAAGGATATATTCACCCATTACCCCCACATATTCAAAAATATGCATTCTAGGAGTTCCCATAGGAAAACATGTTTCACCATCACCAACTACTGACGATGATGGATCTATGGCCAGGGCTCTACATGATAATATTCCACTTGATTAGTTAAGTACATTACCATATTATTTTAGCATCAATCAAGATTTCAAACATGAATTATTATAACAAATTCTACAAAGAAACATGTAATGCTTTTATCAAGTGCTTGTCAAATCTTTATAGAACATGGGGATCTCAATCCCTGGTCTCATTACTGGGAATTCACATCCCTCCACAATGTCATCATCATGGTTACTGGATCTGGGTATTCAAACCCTTAATTCATCATTGAACAAGGTTACCACTTATTAGGTAACTAATACCTCCAGGTAATCTGACCAAGGTATTCATGATACTTGTTTACACAAGCATCTCACGTAGCTCACCAGGCATATTCAACTTCTTGTCGCCTCTCACTAGGCAGCAATTAAATTAATGGCTCACAAGGCCCATTAACATCATAGCTCATACCTGGTTATGCTCATCACCTGATGATATCTGCATGGTTAGTATACTTGATAACAACCATATCAATTACATATCAACAATATGCAATACAAAGATAACATCACTATTCCCTTATTAGGGTTAGAGTTTCCCAATTCATGTCAATTAGGGATACTCATACCATTACCCAAAATTAGGGTTATTGTTTATCATCATATTTCCCAAGATTAGGATTTCATGCACTATAACCCAAAATTAGTGTTTCACATACCTTCACCCTATATTAGGGTTAGGGTTTCATATTAGGGTTTCATATAGCATTACATAGCATCACCCTGGATTAGAGTTTCACATCACATCATTGCATTAGGATTTCACATGGCATCACCCTAGATTAGGGTTTCACACAACATCATCAATTAGGGTTTCACATAACATCACCATATATTAGGGTTTCACATAACCTCACCCTATATTAGGATTTCATATAGCAACACCATGTATTAGGGTTTCACATCATTATCAATTAGGGTTTCACATAACCTCACCATATATTAGGGTTTCACATAACCTCACCCTATATTAGGGTTTCACATAGCATCACCCTGTATTAGGGTTTCGTGATTATCTCATTAATCCAAATCCTAAATCAGTGCTTCCACATATCTTGGAGCACATAGCATTATTTAAATATTAAATCATACTTATCATTGTTCCATATGCTAGGAACACATATCACCATCATGCCTTATTAAGTTGATTTAACCTTTCACTAATTACATACACCTATGTTTATCATGGTGTATTGGATTTATTACTTTCATAGGCATCAAGTGATAATCACTCTAATTACACTAATCACCTAAGTTCTTAGAGGTACTTCCATTGAATTTGACCTTGAGTTACTCTTCAACCACTTATAGGGTTAATAGTACTTACATGGGTTGAATCAATTAGACCTTCAAACGGTCTTGAGGTACTAGACCCTCAAACGGTCTTGAAATACTTTGACCTTCAAACGGTCTAAAGACTGTTAGACCTTAAACGGTCTTGGTTCAATTGAATCTTCAAACGCTCTTGAACCTTTTGTACCTCCAAACGGTCTTGAGGTGCTTGACCTCCAAACGGTCTTGAGATTAACATACTTAAATGGTCTGAAGACCGTTAGACCCTAAACGGTCTTGTCCAAATTCTTCAAATGGTTTGAGACCGTTAGACCATCAAACGGTCTTGAACCCAATCCTCCAATCGGTCTGAAGACCATTAGACCTTAAACGGTCTTGAAGATTGACCAACTCTAAACAGTTTGAGACCGTTTGATCTTAAAATTTAATTAACCCCAATCAGTTTGAGACTGAATGGCCTTCAAACGGTCTGAGACCGAATGGTCAAATCAGCTCTAAACTGTTTAACCCTAAATTAGGGTTTTGTTCCTCAATCGCTCTAGGGTTTGCAATCAAGGAACCATCAAATGCTGAAACCTTTGGGACTAGATCAATTGTAACCATTGGATCTCCATCCAACCATGACACCACTTGACATCAAATGGTCTTGATACCGTTTGACCTCAAATGGTCTTGAGACCATTTGGTCACCAAACGGTCTTGAGACCATTTGGTCACCAAACGGTCTTGAGACCGTTTGGTCACCAAAAAGGTGAAACCGTTTGCTCATAATTTTATTGAGGTGTGTGCTAAGATGAGGTCATCATCATCAAGCTTCATACCTTCGAAATCTACTACCATTCATATGGTGATTTCATCAATTATCCAAAAGGAATTTCAAGAAGAAAGAAATGATCAACATGAAATGAAGAGTTGAATTCAATAATAACATTTAAGGGTTCAAGTTATATAACCTGCCTTCAAAGTTGAATCCAAGATTCAAGCTTCACGTATTTAATGGTGAATGAAACTTCCTCAACTATCCAAGGTCCGTTCTCAACTCTTTGGATGCAAAGGATGATCAAGGTTGAACATTGAATGGAGAAAAGAAGAGAATGAGTGTTGAAATTCAATTTCCACCATGAATTCAAGGTTGAAGATGACTATGGATCTTACCTACAGGTTGTGGCACATTATCCTCTTGATCCTAAGCTCCTTAGTCTTCGGCCCAAGCAAAGAAAGAAAGTGGTTTGCAAAATGGCCTTTCAAATAAGGAGAAAATTGAATATATGTGATTGATTTTCTAGGAGAGAGAAAGTAGAAGAAAATCCATCCATTTTCTTGCCACATGCCCCCCTCCACTTCCTCGCCTTCTAAGCCATCTTCCTTGCCTTAAAAAACCTCTTGTTTATCCTTGAATTAAAAGCAACCACTTTAAGCACCTTGATCATTATAATATTATTATCCTTTTTTAGTGGACAATTCTTTTTAATTAACAAATGCAAGTGGATTTCTTCACCTACTTAGGATATTTCGGTGCAAATCAAGGCATTTGTACTTCCTTGCATTATAGGATTTCAACTACAGCCTTTTTAATTAATGGGCACTTCAATTAATATATTTATTTTGCTACAAATTAAATTAGGGTTTCAATTATGCTTAAATCTTGATTATTTTATTATCAAGATTATCTCTCCTCAAAAGAGATTCAAATGAGATGCCCCTCTGATTTTCTTGTCTCTAATTGATACCAAGAAACATTAGGGACTCTCTAGAAGTGGTATTTTGCATATTGAACCCTAGGTTTTGGGTAAATTGCACATTACACCAAAACTAGGTTTTAATGAACAAACATTGCTTCATAAGCTCTTTCTTGGTGCTCAGGCTTGTGGAAGCCATACCTCAGCATCATTCTCATTCTTCTGATGCTTCAACACTTGAGGAACATTTTCTCATGTCATTTTGCAACTTAACCCCTCAACTTGGGTAATTTGCACTTTAGTCCAAAATAGGTAAAACATTGTTTTCAACATGATTCAAAAAGGACTAAAATTGAAACATAAGTTCCTCTTGAGCCTTAATTACTTTTCAAAAGATAAGAGCAAGCATATAATTATCTTTCTTAAACAAAACATCTAGGGTTAAAGCATAACCCAGGTCAGGGATGTTACAAATTATCCACCCCTAATAGGGATTCCGTCCCTGAAATCATCAAGAGAAAAGAGAAGGGTACTTCCTCCTCATCTCTTCCTCTAGCTCCCACGTAGATTCTTCAATGCCACGGTGATGCCAAAGAACTTTCACAAGACATATGTCTTTTTTTTAGCTTTTTAATTCTTTATCGAGGATCATCACAAGTCCTTCAACATATGATATATCATCATTTAATTCTACCTCTACAGGTTGCAAAACTAACTCTGTGTCAGGATGAAACTTTCTCAGCATGGAGATATGGAACAGTGGATGTAACTTATGCAGCTCAGGTGGCAACTCCAGCTTATAGGCTACCTTCCCAATATGTTCAATGATTGGATAAGGCCCCATAAATCTAGGAGCTAACTTTCCCTTCTTTCCAAATCTAAGGATACCTTTCCAAGATGAGACCTTGAGATATACGTTGTCTCCAATTTGGAATTCTAAAGGTCTTCTCCATTTGTCGGCGTACGACTTCTGTCTATCCTATGCAGTCTTTAATTGTTGTTGTATTACTTTAATCTTCTCATTTGTCTGCTATACTAGCTTAGGACCCAAAAGTTGATACTCTCCTATTTCATACCAACATAAAGGAGATCTACAACGTATACCATATAATGCTTCATATGGTGCCATATCAATACTATGTTGATAGCTATTATTGAAAGAAAATTCTATCAAGCTCAGGTGTAGATCCCAACTTCCTACAAACTAAAGGACACATGCCCTAAGCAAATCCTCCAAGTTGTGTATGGTCCTCTCAGATTGTCCATCTGTCTGTGGGTGAAAGGCAGTACTAAACCTTAATTGCGTACCCAAAGCTTGATGTAGTCATTCCCAAAAATGACTCGTGAACTGGGGACCTCTATCAGAAACAATAGTAGTTGGAACCCCGTGCAACCACACTATCTCATCTATATATATCTGTGCAAGCTTCTCAATAGTGTAGGTTGTTTTGATGGGAAGGAAATGTGTTGTCTTAGTCAACCTATAAACTATCACCCATATGGAATCATGACCTTTGGTTGTTCTAGGCAAACCAACCACAAAGTCCATGGTCACATGATCCCATTTCCACTGCGGTATAGGCAAAGGTTGCATTGTTCCTGCGAGCTTTTGATGTTCAGCTTTAACCTGCTGACACACCGAACACCGCATAACAAACTCAGCTACATCCTTCTTCAATCTTGGCCACCAATACATATCCTTTAAGTTATGATACATTGTGTTGCTCCCTGGATTCATTGCATACATCGAAGAATGAGCTTCCTCCAAGACTAACTTCCTTAAGTCATTGGCATCAGGTACTACCATCCTACCATGGTAACAGACTACCTGATCCTCTGACTCATGAAAGTCATCCCATTTCTCACTACCATACTCTGACCTAATCTGCTGAACCACAGCATCAGCTTGTTGTGCTTCTATAATCTGATGTCTCAGAGTAGGTTTCAATTGCATCTCAGCTAACAGCCCAGCTAACAACGATACCTTAAGATGTATATTGTTTTTCCTCAAAGAGATAAGCATATCTCTTTTAAAGCACACTAAGGAGTTCAATTGTGCTTTATCTAAAAATGGTGATGATGATTTCCTACTTAGTGCATCACCTACTACATTGGCCTTCCCTGGATGATAATCAATTGTACAATCATAGTCCTTGATTAACTCCATCCAGCGGCATTGTCTCATGTTCAACTCATGTTGTGAGAAAATATATTTTAGATTCTTATGGTCTATGAAAATCTAGAATGTTTCTCAATAGAGATAATGTCTCCAGATCTTCAAAGCATGGACCACAACAGCTAACTCTAAATCATGTGTCGGATAATTCTCCATGTGTTTCTTAAGTTGTCGAGAGGCAAAAGAAATCACTTGATTATCCTGCATCAACACACATCCTAGACCATTCTTAGATGCATCATAGAAAACTATGTACCCCTTCCCTTTCTCAGGTAACACCAGCACAGGTGCACTTGTTAACCTTTCCTTCAACAGCTGGAAAGAATGTTGACACTTGTCATTCCAGACAAAAGGAACCTCCTTCTTGGTCAACTTGGTTAGGGGTAAAGTTATAGAATTGAAGTTCTTAATGAACCTCCTGTAATAGCCTGCCAGTCCTAGGAAACTGTGTATCTCCGTCGGTGTCTTTGGCTGTTCCCATTGCAGGATAGATTCTATCTTCTTAGGATCAACACGAATACCTGAGGCAGATATTACGTGTCCTAGAAAAGAAACTTCTGGTAACCAAAACTCGCATTTGCTAAACTTAGCATACATCTCATGCTCTCTTAACAAAGTTAAATCCTGACGGAGGTACTTCTCATGTTGTTGAGCATCTCTACTGTATATCAAGATGTCATCTATGAAGACTACTATGAACTGATCAAGAAAAGATGGGAAGATTCTATTCATGAGTTCCATGAATGCAGTTGGTGCATTAGTTAGTCCAAACGATATAACTATGAACTCATAGTGACCATACCTTGTTCTAAAGGCAGAATAGGTATGTCACTCTCCTTGATACGCAACTGATGATATCCCAACCTCAGATCTATCTGAGAGAAGATAGTTGCACCACGCAACTGATCAAACAGGTCATTGATCTTTGACAAAGGATACTTATTTTTTATGGTTACTTTATTCAACTGTTTGTAATCAATGCATAACTGCTTAGATTTGTCCTTCTTCTTAACAAAGAGAACTGAAGCACCCCATGGTGAAGTACTCAGTCAGATTAAACCTTTCTCAAGCAACTACTGCAGCTGTTTCTTGAGCTCTGCCATCTCAGCAGGTGCCATTCTATACAGTGTTTGTGCTATTGGTTGTGTGCCCGAGATTAGATTAATCTCAAAATCAATCTCTCGGGGTACAGGAACACCTAGAAGTTCCTCAGAGAACACATCTTAAAACTCCCTAACTATCAGAACTTCAGAAAGATTAGAACTCTCTATTATGGTATCTACCACATGTGCCAAGAATGCAAAGCATCCTTATCTCATCAAATTCTCAGCTACCATAGTTGACACAAGACAGGTTGGAAGAATCTTTCTATCTCCCTGAAAGATCCATGTGTCACCATCATCTGCGAACACATCTTGCTTGGAATCACAATCCAAGACAACCTTATACTTTTCTAGGGTGTCCATCCCAAGGATTATATTGAACCTGTGCATCTCAAGTGGTATAAGATCCACCTGAATGCTATGTTTATAAAAAGAAAGAACACAGGGAGAACATACCTCCCACAACACTTCAGATCCAACTAATTGAGTTTCTAATAACAGATTATCTGATCTATGACTGATAGTCATATTGCAGTCATGAATCACTTCTCTAGTGACAAAGGAATGTGTAGCACCCGGATCAATCAAAACAGATACAAAGAAGGATAAAGACATATCAGAATGAAATAGTTCCATCTGACCCGTCATGACTCATGGTTTAACCACTGCTTCCGGATGATTCATAGCATAGAATCTTATTGTTGCTGGTTGTCGACCACTCGCCCTGTTGTTGGATGTAGATGAGCCAGCTTGGGATGCTTGTCCATGTCCTCGAGTGCCACTAGAAAATTGTTTCCTCTGATGACCTTGTTGGCTCTGCCTCGGTTGTTGGGTTACCATTGTGTTTCCCGCTGGACAATCCCTTGCTAGATGTCCTACTTGTCTACACTAGTGACAGGTTCTATTCTCTTGATATGGTCTAAAAGGTCCAGTCACTGATGTTGATGTTGTACTGGGGACTTTATTTGGAGGAAAACTACGACCCCTACTGTAACATCCCTGATCTGGGTTATGTTCTAACCCCAGGAGTTTTGCTTAACAAAGTTGATTATATGCTTGTACTTATCCTGTGAAAAGTAATTAGGGCTCATGAGGAACTTATGTTTCAATTTTGGTCCTGTTTGAACAATGTTAAAGCAATGATTGCTTGTTTTGGACTAAAGTGCAAATTACCCAAGTTGAGGGGTTAACTTGCAAATTGCATATGATAAGATGTTCCTCTGATGTTGAGACATCATAAGGATGAATATGATGTAGTAGTATGGTTTCCACAAGCCTAGACACCAAGATAGAGCTTGTTGGACAATGTTGTGCATTAAAACCTAGTTTTGGAGTAAAGTGCAATTTACCCAAAATCTAGGGTTCAATATGAAAATTACCACTTCAACAAGGTCCCTAATGTTTCTTGGCATCATTTAGAGCAAATAAAATGAGAGGGGTGCTTCATTTGAATTAAGTTGGAGGAGAGAGAATCTTGATATTAAAATAATCAAGATTAATGCCTAATTGAAACCCTAATTCGATTTAGGGCAAAAATGAATAAAAATAATTGAAGGGCTTTTAACCAAAATGTTTTGGATTGATTTTGAATAAGTATGGACGTTCCTTTGCCAATATAAGGAACGAAAATATCCTAAGTAGGTGAAATTCCACTCACCATTATTATAAGGAAAAGAAAACCCACTCACATATGGATATTAATATAATAAGCATTAAGGTGCTTAATTTGATTTTCTTTAAATCATGGATAATGGAGAGGAGTAAGAGGAAATGAAGATAGCCTCGTCCTTAAGGATTTTGAGGAGAATTTGAGGGGGAATAGGCGGCACCAATTTTGGAATTAAATGCATTTTCTCTTTCATTGATTTTTTTATAAAAAAGCCTTTTCCTAGCCAAATGAAAGGCTATTTCGACCCCACTACTTCTCTTAGCTTGGAAACCGACCAAGGAAGCTAGGGAGGACCAGGAGGACGAACCCAAACCTGTGGGTAAGGTCTTGACCTTCGTTCTCCTTGATTTCATGGTGGAAATCGAAAATAAATTATGGATTCCTTCTTATTTCGATCTCCTCTTCAACCCTAGCCAACTTTTGCAATCAAAAGCATGAGGACGAGCCTAGGGGGAGTTGCAAGATATTCATCCACCATTAATGGCGTGAGCTTGGAGATTTGGAGCTCAATTGGAGGCGGGTTTTATAACTCAAACCCTTAAACATTGCTATTGCATCAATTCTCTATGCTTTGTTGATTGATTTCTTCAATTTGATACACTCTTGTTTTTTTGCTGCAATTTCCCTCAAGAACAGTTTCTGTTCTTGGTTGTTCGAAGGAAAGGTATGATGACATCATCCTAGATGCTTATCCAAAGAAAATTACCAAGCAAACCCGTTTTGATAGCTACTCCAAATCGTTTTAATTCGATTGGCTATGCGGTTTCAGCAAACCGTTTAAGGGCAAACGGTTTGAAACCGTTTGGGAGAAAACGGTTTCAAGACCTTTGAGTGCGTTGACCAAGCGTTGACCGTTTGTGAATTTTGTTCCTAATTATGTAGGCTGATAACCCTCCACATTTGAGGGATTAACTCCAAAGGAATCGAGAGTTGAAGGCCAATCAATTAGGCAATCGGATTGAATTATGTGCTGATTTTCAACCTGATTAACTTGACCTGGTTGAGAAAACGGTTTCAAGACCGTTTGAGATGGTTGACCAAGCGTTGACCGTTTAGGATTCCTGTTCATAATTATGTTTATTAATAACCCTCCAAATTTGAGGGATTAACTCCAAAGGAATCGTGAGTTAAAGCCTAATCAATTAGGGAAACCTAATTGGATTAAGTGCTGATTTTCAATCTGATTTAATTGAACTTTTTGGGCAAACGGTCTCAAGACCATTTGAGTGCATTGACCAAGCGTTGACCGTTTGGGATTAATGTTCCTAATGATGTGATCTAATGACTCACCGAATTTGAGGGATTAACTCCCAAGGAATCATGAGTTGAAGGCTATTCAATTAGGAAAACCCTAATTGAAAACAGTGCTGAAATTCCAATGAGTTAAGTTGAGATTTTGGGTTGATTAGCCCAAACGGTTTCAAGACCGTTTGGGGATCACCCAAACGGTCTCAAGACCGTTTGGGGATCACCCCAAGACCGTTTGGAGGTCTGGGGTCAAGTATAGTTGACCAATTGAAGGTCCAAAGGTACTAATCATATTGCAATGTAGTGTTGATCTGTTGATCAACTCGATAGACCAATCCATGATGATTTTTCACTAGAATCCAAAGGTTGGATGGGCCAAACGGTCTCAAGACCGTTTGTTGGTCACCCAAGACCGTTTGGAGGTCTAGGGTTGAGTATGGTTAGGTGTTTGAAGGTCTAAAGGTACCAAGCTGTTATACAATGCAATGCTGATTTGGTGATCAATCCAATGATCCAAACCTTAATTGGATGGCTTGGATTTGGGTGATATGATGGGAAAACGGTCTCAAGACCGTTTCGAGGTCATCCAAACGACTTCAAGACCGTTTGGGGTCAGGTCATACCCAATTTGGATAATGGTTCAATAGTTTCAAAGTAACCAATCTTGCATTAATGAGTGTTGTTGGATCTTCAATTCCAAACCCTAATTCAATTGAATCAAGCCCTAATTGATGACCAATTAAGGGTCAATTGAGGGTCAAATTAGTTGAAGGTTGACCTATTAAACTCAATTGAAGTATGAGCATAGGTTCAATTGATGATTGGTATCATGAATTCAATGGTTGAAGGTCCAATGCAATCAATGGAAACACAATTAGTAGCATGATTGATGATCAACTTCAAAGCTCTAATTGGTGTTTATAAACCCTAATCCCATTGAGATCAGACCATAATTGAAGTCCCAATTGAGGGGTGAGCCATGATTCAAATGATGATTGAGTTGATGATCCAATTGGTTGAAGTTCCATTGATTAGAATTGAGTGTGGTTCAATTTGGTTAATTCAATTGGATACCTCATGTTATTGAAGGTCTAATTGATCAAACCTTTTTGAAAACCTAATGTGATTAGGTGGGAGATACCTTTAATGGTACTAGTCATTAATGCATAACAAATGCATGGACCCAATACATGATGTAAACCATAATTGAGGTTGATTCAATGTATAACCTTAATAAGAGGTTGTCTACATGTGAAATCACTAATTAGGATGTTAGTAAACCCTAGTTGAGGGTGTATCCTTGTGAAACCCTAGTGGAGGGTGTATCATTGTGAACCCTGGTTGAGGGTGTAATCTTGTGAAACCCTAGTGGAGGGTGTATCATTGTGAACCCTGGTTGAGGGTGTATCCTTGTGAAACCCTAGTTGAGGGTGTATCATTGCGATTGTTTATAGGCAACTTTATAATAAAGTTATGCCTTAAACTAAGATAAGTCCATATCATGTGAGATAGCTGGACAATTCTAATGTGTGGCCTATGCATTATATGCTAAGGGTGAGTATTCTGTGATGGAATGTATTAAGAGGGGAAATACCTTAATACAAGATAAAGTTGGTTAACTCAAGAGGGTCTGAATTAATGAGAAATGGGAAACCCTAACCCTGGTAAGGGAATAGTAGTGTTACCCTTGAATAATGATGTTATATATTGTTTTGCATGGTGCTGATATGAAATTGATGTATTATCATCTGTACTAACCATGCAGGTATGATGTGATGATGAACATAGCCAGGTATGAGCTATGACATTTTATGTATTGACATTGTTTATTGGGCCTTATGTGCCATGCTATACCTTATTGCCTAGTATGAGGTAATAAGAAAAGTAATGGGCCTTAAGTGCCATGAGAAGATGTTTATGTAATAAGCATCATATTTACCTTGGTCAGGTGACCTGAAGGTGATAATTACCTGAAAAAGTGGTAATAATGCTCAATGATGAGCTAAGGGTTTGAATACCCAGAACCATATGATTATGGCATTGAGTTGCAAAGGAATGAAAATTCCCAGTATTGAAATGAGGGACTGAGATCCCCATGTCTTATAAAGACTGAGAAGTGATTAATGGAAATAGTACATGTTTTCTTTATAGCATTTTTCTTATTAAGTTATGTTTGGAAACTTGGCTGATGCTAAAAGAATATGATAATGTACTTAATTAATCAAGTGATACCATATAATGTAGTTGCCCTGATCACAAATCCATCAGCGTCAGAATTAGCTGAATGGTGAAACGAGTTTACTCAGAACACATATTTTTGAATATGTGGGGGTAATTGGGCAATTATATCCTTATGCCCCATAGGCATTGCTACGGGCTATGTCCTATGAACGAGATTGGTTACGGACCATACCCCAATAAGAGCATGGCTACGGGCCATGACTCCACAAAATAATACCGGGCATTGGCTACGGGCCATATCCTGAAGAGAGTATATGCTATGGGCTATAACTCTAATAGCGATGTTGCCAGTATACCCTGGAAAGCTATCTAGCAGAGACACAAGATGTCCTGCATGTTATCTCGTACTGACCGAGATAGTTGAGGTCATGGGAATCCGGCTCTTCCATTGACCTATGTGTGGTACCGATGCTTTACGTAACCGTGGTCGGTTGGAGTATGAGCGGTATACCTCATCTCCTCAGGGCATAAGTATGATTGTAAAATGTAATCAGCCGTGTAGCATATTTGCTTAGGGTTGAATTGTGAGGATCAATGGTTGATGATACATGGTCTATTATATCATAGTTGGATAAATGATATACATGTTCTTCATATTCCTTCTTAAATGAATGACTTGCTACTTAATCAAGTTATAATTGAAATGATTGCATAGAGAATACTGCTCTACATATCTTATTCAATGATTTACCTACTGTTGAGTAAATATAATTCTACTGCTTAGTGTTATTCTATTATCGGCAATAACAATGTTTCTGGCGGAGAGTTATATCTCTCGCTGGGACAATTTTTATAATTGTCTCACCTCCGTGGGATTAAATTTTTAGGTAACTTCCGACGAAAAGGCAAGGAACCTATTACAGAGGAAGAGCAACATCAGCAGTAGCAGGGACAGCAGTAAATCCCAGGTAGGGATATGAGCTGTCAAGTTGTATATAGAAAGTCCTATGAGTCGTCTCTGTACTCTCGGGTCCTAGGAGTAATGTTTTGATGGATCGATCTGAGATTTTGGCTTTAAGCCTCGAGGGTTTTATACTACCTGTGTACAGTTAAGACAGAGTAGTTGATGTTTGTATTCCTCGAGAAGTAATAGTACATGAGATGTATATATGAACCAGGATGTAAGGTTTTACTTTGGTTCTGAATGAAAGAGTTTTCCTGTGAATGGATCTCTTTGCAAATGGTTTTAATTTTCACTGAATTTTGCTAATCCGCTGCAACTGATTTTCTTCCGTATGTTTTATTATTGTTAATGACACTTGTTATCTTAAATGATGGCGGGTGTCGTGACAATTTAGTGGTATCAGAGCTCTAGGTTCGCTGAGTCTACAGAGACATAGGATTAAGGTAGTTGATTCTGTTTTAAGTGTCTTCCAGTTTATCTGATAGTGTCTTCTGCTCATATAGGAGAAGAAGAACTAAAGATGTCTGGATCACACGATGAACACGCTGCTGAGAGCAGTGTGGTTGCACCGGGAAGAGGTGCAAGAGACCAGGACAGGGAGGAACCTGTACCTGATCAACCCCAGTTCAACCCAGCTGATATGGGGAACCCAGCCTTTCAGACTATGTTCGGGCAGTTTATGGCAGCTATGACCCACATGACGGATAGAATGCCAGTACCTGCACCCAGGGCACCACCCCATGATGAAAGACATG
Source organism: Alisma plantago-aquatica (assembly GCA_963693085.1). Lineage (NCBI taxonomy): Eukaryota > Viridiplantae > Streptophyta > Magnoliopsida > Alismatales > Alismataceae > Alisma > Alisma plantago-aquatica. Next base: position 870,834,073 of record OY856409.1, read on the forward strand.
GTGCCGGCAAGACCTTTGAAAGGCTGAAGAGGGTAGGAGCATTAGAGTATGCTGGTACAACTGATCCAGCAGATGCTGACCTATGGTTGACTGAATTAGAGAAAGCCTTCAGAATCCTCATGATACCTGATGATGAGAGGGTTAGGCATGTTGTATATCTCCTGAAAGGGAGTGCTGGACACTGGTGGACCATTGAGGAGGGCAAAAGACCTGGAGTTATGATTGGATGGGATGAATTCAGGCGTGAATTTGTCACTGGATACTTTCCTAAGACATTTCTAGATGAGAAGATATCCCAGTTTGAGAGAATTAAACAAGGACCTATGAACATTAGTGAGTATGAGGCTAGGTTCATGGAGTTGTTGCGGTTTTGTCCGCACATGGCATCCAATGATGAGGAAAGAATTCGGCGATTCGAGAAGGGATTGAACGCTGAATTAACCACTCCGGTGTCTACTCTGGAGAACCGGGACTCCGGTGTCTACTCTGGAGAACCGGGAGAGGTTTGCAACTTTTGTGGAGTCTGTAAGACGCATAGAGAGATCTATAGTTGAGAAGCGACAAACTAAGGGTAAGAAGGAATACCCACAGTTTCAAGGGCATAGTGCTGGGAGTTTCAAGAAACCAAGGTATTCTGTGCCTACACCACCAAAGGAAGCTCACAGTTCAGCTTCTATGTCAGTAACTGGACCCCCTAGACCACACCTAGAAAATAGAACTTGTCATCGATGTGGACTAGTAGGTCATCTGGAAAGGGATTGCCCAACGGGGATTGCTGTGGTGAATCAACCCCCGAGACAAAGTCAGCAAGGTTCTCAGAGAAAGTAGTTTTCTAATGGTACCTGAGGACGTGGATAAGCATCCCAGGTGGGATCTTCTACGTCCAATAATAGAGCACAGGGCCAACAGCAGGCAACGGCTAGGCTCTATGCTATGAACCAGTCTGAAGCAGTAGTCAACCCTCGGGTTGTGACAGGTCAGATGGAATTACTTTAATTCTGATATGTCTTTATCCTTCTTCGTATTTGTGTTAATAGATCTGGGAGTTGAGGAGGAAATATCCTACTCTTTTCTCTTAATGTTTTGTTGATGATTTCGGGGACGAAATCCTTATAAGGGGTGGATAATTTGTAACATCCCTGACCTGGGTTATGTTCTAACCCCAGGAGTTTTGCTTAACAAAGTTGATTATATGCTTGTACTTATCCTGTGAAAAGTAATTAGGGCTCATGAGGAACTTATGTTTCAATTTTGGTCCTGTTTGAACAATGTTAAAGCAATGATTGCTTGTTTTGGACTAAAGTGCAAATTACCCAAGTTGAGGGGTTAACTTGCAAATTGCATATGATAAGATGTTCCTCTGATGTGGAGACATCATAAGGATGAATATGATGTAGTAGTATGGTTTCCACAAGCCTGGACACCAAGATAGAGCTTGTTGGACAATGTTGTGCATTAAAACCTAGTTTTGGAGTAAAGTGCAATTTATCCAAAATCTAGGGTTCAATATGCAAATTACCACTTCAAAAAGGTCCCTAATGTTTCTTGGCATCATGTATAGCAAATAAAATGAGAGGGGTGCTTCATTTGAATTAAGTTGGAGGAGAGAGAATCTTGATATTAAAATAATCAAGATTAATGCCTAATTGAAACCCTAATTCGATTTAGGGCAAAAATGAATAAAAATAATTGAAGGGCTTTTAACCAAAATGTTTTGGGTTGATTTTGAATAAGGATGGACGTTCCTTTGCCAAGATAAGGAACGAAAATATCCTAAGTAGGTGAAATTCCACTCACCATTATTATAAGGAAAAGAAAACCCACTCACATATGGATATTAATATAATAAGCATTAAGGTGCTTAATTTGATTTTCTTTAAATCATGGATAATGGAGAGGAATAAGAGGCAATGAAGATAGCCTCGTCCTTAAGGATTTTGAGGAGAATTTGAGGTGGAAGAGGCGGCACCAATTTTGGAATTAAATGCATTTTAATAATACATTTTCTCTTTCATTGAATTTTTTATAAAAAGGCCTTTTCCTAGCCAAATGAAAGGCTATTTCGACCCCACTTCTTCTCTTAGCTTGGAAACCGACCAAGGAATCTAGGGAGGACCAGGAGGACGAACCCCAACCTGTGGGTAAGGTCTTGACCTTCGTTCTCCTTGATTTCATGGTGGAAATCGAAAATAAATTATGGATTCCTTCTTATTTCGATCTCCTCTTCAACCCTAGCCAACTTTTGGAATCAAAAGCTTGAGGACGAGCCTAGGGGGAGTTGCAAAAGATTCATCCACCATTAATGGCGTGAGCTTGGAGATTTGGAGCTCAATTGGAGGTGGGTTTTATAACTCAAACCCTTAAACATTGCTATTGCATCAATTCTCTATGCTTTGTTGATTGATTTCTTCAATTTGATACACTCTTGTTTCTTTGCTGCAATTTCCCTCAAGAACGGTTGCTGTTCTTGGTTGTTCGAAGGAAAGGGATGATGACATCATCCTAGATTCTTATCCAAATAAAATTACCAAGCAAAACCGTTTTGATAGCTACTCCAAATCGTTTTAATTTGATTGGCTATGCGGTTTCAGCAAACCGTTTAAGGGCAAACGGTTTGAAACCGTTTGGGATCAAACGCTTTCAAGACCGTTTGAGTGCGTTGACCAAGCATTTACCGTTTGGGAATTTTGTTCCTAATTATGTAGGCTAATAACCCTCCAAATTTGAGGGATTAACTCCAAAGGAATCGAGAGTTGAAGGCCAATCAATTAGGCAATCAGATTGAATTATGTGCTGATTTTCAACATGATTAACTTGACCTGGTTGAGAAAACGGTTTCAAGACCATTTGATATGGTTGACCAAGCGTTGACCGTTTGGGATTCCTGTTCATAATTATGTTTATTAATAACCCTCCAAATTTGAGGGATTAACTCCAAAGGAATCGTGAGTTAAAGCCTAATCAATTAGGGAAACCTAATTGGATTAAGTGCTGATTTTTAATCTGATTTAATTGAACTTTTTGGGAAAACGGTCTCAAGACCGTTTGAGTGCGTTGGCCAAGCGTTGACAGTTTGGGATTACTGTTCCTAATGATGTGATCTAATGACTCACCGAATTTGAGGGATTGACTCCCAAGGAATCATGAGTTGAAGGCTATTCAATTAGGCAAACCCTAATTGAAAACAGTGCTGAAATTCCAATGAGTTAAGTTGAGATTTTGGGTTGATTAGCCCAAACGGTTTCAAGACCGTTTGGGGATCACCCCAAGACCGTTTGTAGGTCTGGGGTCAAGTATAGTTGACCAATTGAAGGTCCAAAGGTACTAATCATATTGCAATGTAGTGTTGATCTGTTGATCAACTCGATAGACCAATCCATGATGATTTTTCACTAGAATCCAAAGGTTGGATGGGCCAAATGGTCTCAAGACCGTTTGGAGCTCATCCAAACGGTCTCAAGACCGTTTGGTGGTCACCCAAGACCGTTTGGAGGTCTAGGGTTGAGTATGGTTAGGTGTTTGAAGGTCTCAAGGTACCAAGCTGTTATACAATGCAATGCTGATTTGGTGATCAATCCAATGATCCAAACCTTAATTGGATGGCTTGGATTTGGGTGATATGATGGGAAAACGGTCTCAAGGCTGTTTGGAGGTCATCCAAACGACCTCAAGACCGTTTGGGGTCAGGTCATACCCAATTTGGATAATGGTTCAATAGTTTCAAAGTAACCAATCTTGCATTAATGAGTGTTGTTGGATCTTCAATTCCAAACCCTAATTCAATTGAATCAAGCCCTAATTGATGACCAATTGAGGGTCAAATTAGTTGAAGGTTGACCTATTAAACTCAATTGAAGTATGAGCATAGGTCCAATTGATGATTGGTTCCATGAATTCAATGGTTGAAGGTCCAATGCAATCAATGGAAACACAATTAGTAGCATGATTGATGATCAACTTCAAAGCTCTAATTGGTGTTTATAAACCCTAATCCCATTGAGATCAGACCATAATTGAAGTCCCAATTGAGGGGTGAGCCATGATTCAAATGATGATTGAGTTGATGATCCAATTGGTTGAAGTTCCATTGATTAGAATTGAGTGTGGTTCAATTTGGTTAATTCAATTGGATACCTCATGTTATTGAAGGTATAATTGATCAAACCTTTTTGAAAACCTAATGTGATTAGGTGGGAGATACCTTTAATGGTACTAGTCATTAATGCATAACAAATGCATGGACCCAATACATGATGTAAACCCTAATTGAGGCTGATTCAATGTATAACCTTAATAAGAGGTTGTCTACATGTGAAATCATTAATTAGGATGTTAGTAAACCCTAGTTGAGGGTGTATCCTTGTGAAACCCTAGTGGAGGGTGTATCATTGTGAACCCTGGTTGAGGGTGTAATCTTGTGAAACCCTAGTGGAGGGTGTATCATTGTGAACCCTGGTTGAGGGTGTATCCTTGTGAAACTCTAGTTGAGGGTGTATCATTGCGATTGTTTATAGGCAACTTTATAATAAAGTTATGCCTTAAACTAAGATAAATCCATATCATGTGAGATAGCTGGACAATTCTAATGTGTGGCCTATGCATTATATGCTAAGGGTGAGTATTCTGTGATGGAATGTATTAAGAGGGGAAATACCTTAATACAAGATAAAGTTGGTTAACTCAAGAGGGTCTGAATTAATGAGAAATGGGAAACCCTAACCCTGGTAAGGGAATAGTAGTGTTACCCTTGAATAATGATGTTATATATTGTTTTGCATGGTGCTGATATGAAATTGATGTATTATCATCTGTACTAACCATGCAGGTATGATGTGATGATGAACATAGCCAGGTATGAGCTATTACATTTTATGTATTGACATTGTTTATTGGGCCTTATGTGCCATGCTATACCTTATTGCCTAGTATGAGGTAATAAGAGAAGTAATGGGCCTTAAGTGCCATGAGAAGATGTTTATGTAATAAGCATCATATTTACCTTGGTCAGGTGACCTGAAGGTGATAATTACCTGAAAAAGTGGTAATAATGCTCGATGATGAGCTAAGGGTTTGAATACCCAGAACCATATGATTATGGCATTGAGTTGCAAAGGAATGAAAATTCCCAGTATTGAAATGAGGGACTGAGATCCCCATGTCTTATAAAGACTGAGAAGTGATTAATGGAAATAGTACATGTTTTCTTTATAGCATTTGTCTTATTAAGTTATGTTTGGAAACTTGGCTGATGCTAAAAGAATATGATAATGTACTTAATTAATCAAGTGATACCATATAATGTAGTTTCCTTGATCACAGATCCATCAGCGTCAGAATTAGCTGAATGGTGAAACGAGTTTACTCGGAACACATATTTTTGAATATGTGGGGGTAATTGGGCAATTATATCCTTATGCCCCATAGGCATTGCTACGGGCTATGTCCTATGAACGGGATTGGTTACGGACCATACCCCAATAAGAGCATGGCTACGGGCCATGACTCCACAAAATAATACCGGGCATTGGCTACGGGCCATATCCTGAAGAGAGTATATGCTATGGGCTATAACTCTAATAGTGATGTTGCTAGTATACCCTGGAAAGCTATCTAGCAGAGACACAAGATGTCCTGCATGTTATCTCGTACTGACCGAGATAGTTGAGGTCATGGGAATCCGGCTCTTCCATTGACCTATGTGTGGTACCGATGCTTTACGTAACCGTGGTCGGTTGGAGTATGAGCGGTATACCTCATCTCCTCAGGGCATAAGTATGATTGTAAAACGTAATCAGCCGTGTAGCATATTTGCTTAGGGTTGAATTGCGAGGATCAATGGTTGAAGATACATGGTCTATTATATCATAGTTGGATAAATGATATACATGTTCTTCATATTCCTTCTTAAATGAATGACTTGCTGCTTAATCAAGTTATAATTGAAATGATTGCATAGAGAATACTGCTCTGCATATCTTATTCAATGATTTACCTGCTGTTGAGTAAATATAATTCTACTGCTTAGTGTTATTCTATTATCGGCAATAAAAATGTTTTTGGCGGAGAGTTATATCTCTCGCTGGGACAATTTTTATAATTGTCTCACCCCCGTGGGATTAAATTTTTAGGTAACCGCCGACGAAAAGGCAAGGAACCTATTACAGAGGAAGAGCAACATCAGCAGTAGTAGGGACAGCAGTAAATCCCAGGTGGGGATATGAGCTGTCAAGTTGTATATAGAAAGTCCTATGAGTCGTCTCTGTACTCTCGGGTCCTAGGAGTAATGTTTTGATGGATCGATCTGAGATTTTGGCTTTAAGCCTCGAGGGTTTTATACTACCTGTGTACAGTTAAGACAGAGTAGTTGATGTTTGTATTCCTCGAGAAGTAATAGTACATGAGATGTATATATGAACCAGGATGTAAGGTTTTACTTTGGTTCTGAATGAAAGAGTTTTCCTGTGAATGGATCTCTTTGCAAATGGTTTTAATTTTCACTGAATTTTGCTAATCCGCTGCAACTGATTTGCTTCTGCATGTTTTATTATTGTTAATGACACTTGTTATCTTAAATGATGGCGGGTGTTGTGACAATTTAGTGGTATCAGAGCTCTAGGTTCGCTGAGTCTACAGAGACATAGGATTAAGGTAGTTGATTCTGTTCTAAGTGTCTTCCAGTTTATCTAATAGTGTCTTCTGCTCATATAGGAGAAGAAGAACTAAAGATGTCTGGATCACACGATGAACACGCTGCTGAGAGCAGTGTGGTTGCACCGGGAAGAGGTGCAAGAGACCAGGACAGGGAAGAACCTGTACCTGATCAACCCCAGTTCACCCCAGGTGATATGGGGAACCCAGCCTTTCAGACTATGTTCGGGCAGTTTATGGCAGCTATGACCCACATGACGGATAGAATGCCAGTACCTGCACCCAGGGCACCACCCCATGATGAAAGACATGGTGCCGGCAAGACCTTTGAAAGGCTGAAGAGGGTAGGAGCATTAGAGTATGCTGGTACAGCTGATCCAGCAGATGCTGACCTATGGTTGACTGAATTAGAGAAAGCCTTCAGAATCCTCATGATACCTGATGATGAGAGGGTTAGGCATGTTGTATATCTCCTGAAAGGGAGTGCTGGACACTGGTGGACCATTGAGGAGGGCAAAAGACCTGGAGTTATGATTGGATGGGATGAATTCAGGCGTGAATTTGTCACTAGATACTTTCCTAAGACATTTCTAGATGAGAAGATATCCCAGTTTGAGAGAATTAAACAAGGACCTATGAACATTAGTGAGTATGAGGCTAGGTTCATGGAGTTGTTGCGGTTTTGTCCGCACATGGCATCCAATGATGAGGAAAGAATTCGGCGATTCGAGAAGGGGTTGAACGCTGAATTAACCACTCCGGTGTCTACTCTGGAGAACCGGGAGAGGTTTGCAACTTTTGTGGAGTCTGTAAGACGCATAGAGAGATCTATAGTTGAGAAGCGACAAACTAAGGGTAAGAAGGAATACCCACAGTTTCAAGATCATAGTGCTGGGAGTTTCAAGAAACCAAGGTATTCTGTGCCTACACCACCAAAGGAAGCTCACAGTTCAGCTTCTATGTCAGTAACTGGACCCCCTAGACCACACCTAGAGAATAGAACTTGTCATCGATGTGGACTAGTAGGTCATCTGGAAAGGGATTGCCCAACGGGGAATGCTGTGGTGAATCAACCCCTGAGACAAAGTCAGCAAGGTTCTCAGAGAAAGCAGTTTTCTAGTGGTACCCGAGGACGTGGACAAGCATCCCAGGTGGGATCTTCTGCGTCCAATAATAGAGCATAGGGCCAACAGCAGGCAACGGCTAGGCTCTATGCTATGAACCAGTCTGAAGTAGTAGTCAACCCTCGGGTTGTGACAGGTCAGATGGAATTACTTTAATTCTGATATGTCTTTATCCTGCTTCATATTTGTGTTAATAGATCTGGGAGTTGAGGAGGAAATATCCTACTCTTTTCTCTTAATGTTTTGTTGATGATTTCGGGGACGAAATCCTTATAAGGGGTGGATAATTTGTAACATCCCTGACCTGGGTTATGTTCTAACCCCAGGAGTTTTGCTTAACAAAGTTGATTATATGCTTGTACTTATCCTGTGAAAAGTAATTAGGGCTCATGAGGAACTTATGTTTCAATTTTGGTCCTGTTTGAACAATGTTAAAGCAATGATTGCTTGTTTTGGACTAAAGTGCAAATTACCCAAGTTGAGGGGTTAACTTGCAAATTGCATATGATAAGATGTTCCTCTAATGTTGAGACATCATAAGGATGAATATGATGTAGTAGTATGGTTTCCACAAGCCTGGACACCAAGATAGAGCTTGTTGGACAATGTTGTGCATTAAAACCTAGTTTTGGAGTAAAGTGCAATTTACCCAAAATCTAGGGTTCAATATGCAAATTACCACTTCAACAAGGTCCCTAATGTTTCTTGGCATCATGTAGAGCAAATAAAATGAGAGGGGTGCTTCATTTGAATTAAGTTGGAGGAGAGAGAATCTTGATATTAAAATAATCAAGATTAATGCCTATTTGAAACCCTAATTCGATTTAGGGCAAAAATGAATAAAAATAATTGAAGGGCTTTTAACCAAAATGTTTTGGGTTGATTTTGAATAAGGATGGACGTTCCTTTGCCAAGATAAGGAACGAAAATATCCTAAGTAGGTGAAATTCCACTCACCATTATTATAAGGAAAAGAAAACCCACTCACATATGGATATTAATATAATAAGCATTAAGGTGCTTAATTTGATTTTCTTTAAATCATGGATAATGGAGAGGAATAAGAGGCAATGAAGATAGCCTCGTCCTTAAGGATTTTGAGGAGAATTTGAGGGGGAAGAGGCGGCACCAATTTTGGAATTAAATGCATTTTAATAATGCATTTTCTCTTTCATTGAATTTTTTATAAAAAGGCCTTTTCCTAGCCAAATGAAAGGCTATTTCGACCCCACTTCTTCTCTTAGCTTGGAAACCGACCAAGGAAGCTAGGGAGGACCAGGAGGACGAACCCCAACCTGTGGGTAAGGTCTTGACCTTCGTTATCCTTGATTTCATGGTGGAAATCGAAAATAAATTATGGATTCCTTCTTATTTCGATCTCCTCTTCAACCCTAGCCAACTTTTGGAATAAAAAGCTTGAGGACGAGCCTAGGGGGAGTTGCAAAAGATTCATCCACCATTAATGGCGTGAACTTGGAGATTTGGAGCTCAATTGGAGGCGGGTTTTATAACTCAAACCCTTAAACATTGCTATTGCATCAATTCTCTATGCTTTGTTGATTGATTTCTTCAATTTGATACACTCTTGTTTCTTTGCTGCAATTTCCCTCAAGAACGGTTGCTGTTCTTGGTTGTTCGAAGGAAAGGGATGATGACATCATCCTAGATTCTTATCCAAATAAAATTACCAAGCAAAACCGTTTTGATAGCTACTCCAAATCGTTTTAATTTGATTGGCTATGCGGTTTCAGCAAACCGTTTAAGGGCAAACGGTTTGAAACCGTTTGGGAGCAAACGGTTTCAAGACCGTTTAAGTGCGTTGACCAAGCATTTACCGTTTGGGAATTTTGTTCCTAATTATGTAGGCTGATAACCCTCCAAATTTGAGGGATTAAATCCAAAGGAATCGAGAGTTGAAGGGCAATCAATTAGGCAATCGGATTGAATTATGTGCTGATTTTCAACCTGATTAACTTGACCTGGTTGAGAAAACGGTTTCAAGACCGTTTGATATGGTTGACCAAGCGTTGACCGTTTGGGATTCCTGTTCATAATTATGTTTATTAATAACCCTCCAAATTTGAGGGATTAACTCCAAAGGAATCGTGAGTTAAAGCCTAATCAATTAGGGAAACCTAATTGGATTAAGTGCTGATTTTCAATCTGATTTAATTGAACTTTTTGGGAAAACGGTCTCAAGACCGTTTGAGTGCGTTGTCCAAGCGTTGACAGTTTGGGATTACTGTTCGTAATGATGTGATCTAATGACTCACCGAATTTGAGGGATTAACTCTCAAGGAATCATGAGTTGAAGGCTATTCAATTAGGCAAACCCTAATTGAAAACAGTGCTGAAATTCCAATGAGTTAACTTGAGATTTTGGGTTGATTAGCCCAAACGGTTTCAAGACCGTTTGGGGATCACCCAAACGGTCTCAAGACCGTTTGGGGATCACCCCAAGACCGTTTGGAGGTCTGGGGTCAAGTATAGTTGACCAATTGAAGGTCCAAAGGTACTAATCATATTGCAATGTAGTGATGATCTGTTGATCAACTCGATAGACCAATCCATGATGATTTTTCACTAGAATCCAAAGGTTGGATGGGCCAAACGGTCTCAAGACCGTTTGGAGCTCATCCAAACGGTCTCAAGACCGTTTGGTGGTCACCCAAGACCGTTTGGAGGTCTAGGGTTGAGTATGGTTAGGTGTTTGAAGGTCTAAAGGTACCAAGCTGTTATACAATGCAATGCTGATTTGGTGATCAATCCAATGATCCAAACCTTAATTGGATGGCTTGGATTTGGGTGATATGATGGGAAAACGGTCTCAAGACCGTTTGGAGGTCATCCAAACGACCTCAAGACCGTTTGGGGTCAGGTCATACCCAATTTGGATAATGGTTCAATAGTTTCAAAGTAACCAATCTTGCATTAATGAGTGTTGTTGGATCTTCAATTCCAAACCCTAATTCAATTGAATCAAGCCCTAATTGATGACCAATTGAGGGTCAATTGAGGGTCAAATTAGTTGAAGGTTGACCTATTAAACTCAATTGAAGTATGAGCATAGGTACAATTGATGATTGGTTCCATGAATTCAATGGTTGAAGGTCCAATGCAATCAATGGAAACACAATTAGTAGCATGATTGATGATCAACTTCAAAGCTCTAATTGGTGTTTATAAACCCTAATCCCATTGAGATCAGACCATAATTGAAGTCCCAATTGAGGGGTGAGCCATGATTCAAATGATGATTGAGTTGATGACCCAATTGGTTGAAGTTACATTGATTAGAATTGAGTGTGGTTCAATTTGGTTAATTCAATTGGATACCTCATGTTATTGAAGGTCTAATTGATCAAACCTTTTTGAAAACCTAATGTGATTAGGTGGGAGATACCTTTAATGGTACTAGTCATTAATGCATAACAAATGCATGGACCCAATACATGATGTAAACCCTAATTGAGGCTGATTCAATGTATAACCTTAATAAGAGGTTGTCTACATGTGAAATCATTAATTAGGATGTTAGTAAACCCTAGTTGAGGGTGTATCCTTGTGAAACCCTAGTGGAGGGTGTATCATTGTGAACCCTGGTTGAGGGTGTAATCTTGTGAAACCCTAGTGGAGGGTGTATCATTGTGAACCCTGGTTGAGGGTGTATCCTTGTGAAACCCTAGTTGAGGGTGTATCATTGCGATTGTTTATAGGCAACTTTATAATAAAGTTATGCCTTAAACTAAGATAAGTCCATATCATGTGAGATAGCTGGACAATTCTAATGTGTGGCCTATGCATTATATGCTAAGGGTGAGTATTCTGTGATGGAATGTATTAATAGGGGAAATACCTTAATACAAGATAAAGTTGGTTAACTCAAGAGGGTCTGAATTAATGAGAAATGGGAAACCCTAACCCTGGTAAGGGAATAGTAGTGTTACCCTTGAATAATGATGTTATATATTGTTTTGCATGGTGCTGATATGAAATTGATGTATTATCATCTGTACTAACCATGCAGGTATGATGTGATGATGAACATAGCCAGGTATGAGCTATGACATTTTATGTATTGACATTGTTTATTGGGCCTTATGTGCCATGCTATACCTTATTGCCTAGTATGAGGTAATAAGAGAAGTAATGGGCCTTAAGTGCCATGAGAAGATGTTTATGTAATAAGCATCATATTTACCTTGGTCAGGTGACCTGAAGGTGATAATTACCTGAAAAAGTGGTAATAATGCTCGATGATGAGCTAAGGGTTTGAATACCCAGAACCATATGATTATGGCATTGAGTTGCAAAGGAATGAAAATTCCCAGTATTGAAATGAGGGACTGAGATCCCCATGTCTTATAAAGACTGAGAAGTGATTAATGGAAATAGTACATGTTTTCTTTATAGCATTTATCTTATTAAGTTATGTTTGGAAACTTGGCTGATGCTAAAAGAATATGATAATGTACTTAATTAATCAAGTGATACCATATAATGTAGTTTCCTTGATCACAGATCCATCAGCGTCAGAATTAGCTGAATGGTGAAACGAGTTTACTCGGAACGCATATTTTTGAATATGTGGGGGTAATTGGGCAATTATATCCTTATGCCCCATAGGCATTGCTACGGGCTATGTCCTATGAACGGGATTGGTTACGGACCATACCCCAATAAGAGCATGGCTACGGGCCATGACTCCACAAAATAATATCGGGCATTGGCTACGGGCCATATCCTGAAGAGAGTATATGCTATGGGCTATAACTCTAATAGCGATGTTGCTAGTATACCCTGGAAAGCTATCTAGCAGAGATACAAGATGTCCTGCATGTTATCTCGTACTGACCGAGATAGTTGAGGTCATGGGAATCCGGCTCTTCCATTGACCTATGTGTGGTACCGATGCTTTACGTAACCGTGGTCGGTTGGAGTATGAGCGGTATACCTCATCTCCTCAGGGCATAAGTATGATTGTAAAACGTAATCAGCCGTGTAGCATATTTTCTTAGGGTTGAATTGCGAGGATCAATGGTTGATGATACGTGGTCTATTATATCATAGTTGGATAAATGATATACATGTTCTTCATATTCCTTCTTAAATGAATGACTTGCTGCTTAATCAAGTTATAATTGAAATGATTGCATAGAGAATACTGCTCTGCATATCTTATTCAATGATTTACCTGCTGTTGAGTAAATATAATTCTACTGCTTAGTGTTATTCTATTATCAGCAATAACAATGTTTCTGGCGGAGAGTTATATCTCTCGCTGGGACAATTTTTATAATTGTCTCACCCCCGTGGGATTAAATTTTTAGGTAACCGCCGACGAAAAGGCAAGGAACCTATTACAGAGCAAGAGCAGCATCAGCAGTAGCAGGGACAGCAGTAAATCTGAGGTGGGGATATGAGCTGTCAAGTTGTATATAGAAAGTCCTATGAGTCGTCTCTGTACTCTCGGGTCCTAGGAGTAATGTTTTGATGGATCGGTCTGAGATTTTGGCTTTAAGCCTCAAGGGTTTTATACTACCTGTGTATAGTTAAGACAGAGTAGCTGATGTTTGTATTTCTCGAGAAGTAATAGTACATGAGATGTATATATGAACCAGGATGTAAGGTTTTACTTTGGTTCTGAATGAAAGAGTTTTCCTGTGAATTGATCTCTTTGCAAATGGTTTTAATTTTCACTGAATTTTGCTAATCCGCTGCAAATGATTTGCTTCCGCATGTTTTATTATTGTTAATGACACTTGTTATCTTAAATGATGGCGGGTGTCGTGACACCTACCCTTACTTGATGTCCACTGCGTCTGGGTATTAAACCTTGGTGGTGATGTTGGTGCAGAAAACCTTGATTTCTTAAAACTCTCGGACCTCTGTCCTTGGAACTGGGTATATATCTTCTTACTGTTGGCCTGATGTTTCTCAGTCATGGACCTTTCTATCTGCCTAACTGACTCCACAAAGGTGACAAACCTCTCTCTATTCTCTAGAGCAGATACTGGTGTGGTTAAATCAGCGTTCAAACCCTTCCCAAAATGTTGAATCCTCTCCTCATCTGTAGCATCCATGTGCAGACATAACCATATAAGATCCATGAACTTAGCTTCATACTCACTAATGTTCATTGGTCCTTGCCTTATCCGCTCAAATTGAGAGATTTTCTCATCTATATATGTCTTGGGAAAATATCTACTAACAAACTCTCGTCGGAACTCTTCCCATCCGACTTCAACACCTGGCCTTTTGCCTTCTTCTATAGTCCACCAATGACCAACAGTCCCCTTCAACAGTTACACCGCATGTCTAACCCTCTCAGCTTCTGGGATATTAAGAATTCTAAAGGCCTTTTCTAGCTCAGTCATCCACATGTCTGCGTCTGTTGGGTCAGCTGTACCGGCATAATCAATGGCTCCTACCCGGCGAATCCATTCAAAAGACTTACCAGCTCCATGTCCCTCATTTTGAGCTGGTGCCCTAGGTGCAGGTGGTGGCATCCTGTCCGCCATATGTGTCATTGTTGTCATAAACTACCCAAACAGAGTATGGAAAGTTGGGTTTTCCAGTGCAGCTTGGTTAAGTTGGGGGTGTTCAGGTACTGGTTCTTCCCTATCCTGATCCCTTGCACCTCCTCCTGGTGCATCAACACTACTTTCAAAAGTATGTTCTTCGTGTGATCCAGCCATCTTCAAGCTTTACTTCTTCTCATGAGAGTAGAAGTCACTATCAGATAAACTAAAAGTCACTAGAACAGACTCAACAACCTTAATCCTATGTCTCTGTAGACTCAGCGAACCTTAAGCTCTGATACCACTAATTGTGATGCACCATTCGAACAAAACATCATTAACTAAGCGGAAGTGATTATTAATAGTGGATTACTAAAAATTAAAACCATTTACAAAAAGATCTAAACACATGAAAACTCTTTTATCAAGAACCAATGTATTTTATTTACATCCTGGTTCATAAGTACATATCATGTACCATCCCTTCTCAAGGATTACAAGCATCAACTGCTCTGTTAAAACTATACACTGACAACATAAGAACCTCGAGGCATCAAGCCAAAATCTCAGATCGATTCATTAAAAATACTAACTACTAACTCCTATGACATGAGAGTACAGATACGACACATAGGACTCATATTTATAAGACACGATAGTCAGTATTGCCACCTGAGATGTCATTGTTGTCCCTGGTGCTGCTGTCCTTCTCCTACTGTAGGGTTTCTACCTCCTTGTCCTCGTCCACCTAAAAAAATGTTGGATCCCACGGGGGTGAGACAATTGAAATTGTCCCAGCGAGAGATATAACTCTCCGCCAGAAACATTATTATTGCGGGTAAACAATAATAAATTGAACAGAGGAATCTTTATTAAATAGCAGGATTTAATCATTATTAAGCAGAATAGAACAATATCATCTTTTAAGGCATTACAGCTACAAATGATAAAGCAATAATCATCTATTCAGTTTAATTAGGAATATGAAGAACATGTATGATATCTATCCATTTAGGATACAATAAGCATTGTAACATCAACCAATGATTTCCATATTCCATTCTTAAGCAAATATGCTACACGGCTGATTACATTTTACAATCATACATATGCGCTGAGGAGATGAAGTATATCGTTCATGCTCTAACTGACCACGATGACGTAAAGCATTGGTTCCATACATAGTCGATGGAAGAGCCAGACTCCATCACCTCATTTGTCTCAGTCAGTATGAGACCTTATGCAGGACATTGAGTGTCTCTGCTAAATAGCTTTCTAGGGTATACTGGCAACTTCTCTATAGAGTTATAGCCTGTAGCATATACTCTCTTCATGATATGGCCCGTAGCCAATGCCTGGTATTATGGAGTTATGGCCCATAGCCATACTCATATCGTATAATCCATAACCATTCATGTGCATAGGATATGGCCCGCAATCATTCCTATGAGGCGTAAGGATATATTCTCCCATTACCCCCACATATTCAAAAATATGCATTCCAGGAGTTCCCATAGGAAAACATGTTTCACCATCACCAACTACTGACGATGATGGATCTATGGCCAAGGCTCTACATGATAATATTCCACTTGATTAGTTTAGTACATTGACATATTCTTTTAGCATCAATCAAGATTTCAAACAGGAATTATTATAACAAATGCAATAAAGAAACATGTAATGCTTTTATCAAGTGCTTGTCAAATCTTTATAGAACTTGGGGATCTCAATCCCTGATCTCATTACTGAGAATTCACATCCCTCCACAATGTCATCATCATGGTTACTAGATCTGGGCATTCAAACCCTTAATTCATCATTGAACAAGGTTACCACTTATCAGGTAACTAATACCTCCAGGTCATCTGACCAAGGTATTCATGATACTTGTTTACACAAGCATATCACATAGCTCACCCGGCATATTCAACTTATTGTCACCTCTCACTAGGAAACAATTAAATTAATGGCTCACAAGGCCCATTAACATCATAGCTCATACCTGGTTATGCTCATCACCTCATGATATCTGCATGGTTAGTATACTTGATAACAACCATATCAATTACATATCAATAATATGCAATACAAAAATAACATCACTATTCCCTTATTAGGGTTAGAGTTTCCCAATTCATGTCAATTAGGGATACTCATCCCATTACCCAAAATTAGGGTTATGGTTTATCATCATATTGCCTAAGATTAGGGTTTCATGCACTATAACCCAAAATTAGGGCTTCACATACCTTCACCCTATATTAGGGTTAGGGTTTCATAATAGGGTTTCATATAGAATTACATAACATCACCCTGGATTAGAGTTTCACATCACATCATTGCATTAGGGTTTCACATGGCATCACCCTAGATTAGGGTTTCACACAACATCATCAATTAGGGTTTCACATAACATCACCATATATTAGGGTTTCACATAACCTCACCCTATATTAGGGTTTCATATAGCATCACCCTATATTAGGGTTTCACATAACCTCACCATATATTAGGGTTTCACATAACCTCACCCTATATTAAGGTTTCACATAGCATCACCCTGTATTAGGGTTTCATGATTATCTCATTAATCCAAATCCTAAATCAGTGCTTCCACATATCTTGGAGCACATAGCATTATTTAAGTATTAAATCATACTTATCATTGTTCCATATGCTAGGAACACATATCACCATCATGCCTTATTAAGTTGATTTAACCTTTCACTAATTACATACACCTATGTTTATCATGGTGTATTGGATTTATTACTTTCATAGGCATCAAGTGATAATCACTCTAATTACACTAATCACCTAAGTTCTTAGAGGTACTTCCATTGAATTTGACCTTGAGTTACTCTTCAAACACTTATAGGGTTAATAGTACTTACATGGTTTGAATCAATTAGACCTTCAAACGGTCTTGAGGTACTAGACTCTCAAACGGTCTTGAAATACTTTGACCTTCAAATGGTCTGAAGACCGTTAGACCTTAAACGGTCTTGGTTCAATTGAATCTCCAAACGGTCTTGAACCTTTTGTACCTCCAAATGGTCTTGAGGTGCTTGACCTTCAAACGGTCTGGAGATCAACATCCTTAAATGGTATGAAGACCGTTAGACCCTAAACGGCCTTGTCCAAATTCTTCAAACGGTTTGAGACCGTTAGACCATCAAACAGTCTTAAACCCAATCCTCCAATCGGTCTGAAGACCATTAGACCTTAAACGGTCTTGAAGATTGACCACTCCAAACGGTTTGAGACCATTTGATCTTAAAATATAATTAACCCCAATCGGTTTGAGACTGAATGGACCTCAAATGGTCTGAGACCGAATGGTCCTCAAACGGTCTAAGACCGTTTGGTCAAATCAGCTTGAAACCTTTTAACCCTAAATTAGGGTTTTGTTCATCAATAGATCTAGGGTTTTCAATCAAGGAACCATCAAATGCTGAAACCTTTGGGACTAGATCAATTGTAACCATTGGATCTCCATCCAACCATGACACCACTTGACCTCAAACAGTCTTGAGACCATTTGACCTGAAACGGTCTTGAGACCGTTTGGTCACCAAAAAGGTGAAATCGTTTGCTCATAATTTTTATTGAGGTGTGTGCTAAGATGAGGTCATCATCATCAACCTTCAAACATTTGAAATCTACTGCCATTCATATGGTGATTTCATCAATTATCCAACAGGAATTTCAAGAAGAAAGAAATGATCAACATGAAATGAAGAGTTGAATTCAATAATAACATTTAAGGGTTCAAGTTATATAACCCGCCTTCAAAGATGAATCCAAGCTTCAATCTTCACGTCTTTAATGGTGAATGAAGCTTCCTCAACTGTCCAAGGTTCGTTCTCTACTCTTTGGATGCAAAGGATGATCAAGGTTGAACATTGAATGGAGAAAAGAAGAGAATGAGTGTTGAAATTCAATTTCCACCATGAATTCAAGGTTGAAGATGACTATGGAGCTTACCTACAGGTTGGGGCACGTTCTCCTCTTGCTCCTAAGCTCCTTAGTCTTCGGACCAAGCAAAGAAATAAAGTGTTTTGCAAAATGGCCTTTCAAATAAGGAGAAAATTGAATATATGTGATTGATTTTCTAGGAGAGAGAAAGTAGAAGCAAATCCATCCATTTTCTTGCCACATGCCCCCCTCCACTTCCTTGACTTAGAATCCATCTTCCTTGCCTTCAAAAGCCTCTCGTTTATCCTTGAATTAAAAGCAACCACTTTAAGCACCTTAATCATTATAATACTATTATCCATTTTTAGTGGACAATTCTTTTTAATTAACAAATGCAAGTGGATTTCTTCACCTACTTAGGATATTTCGGTGCAACTCAAGGCATTTGGACGTCCTTGCATTATAGGATTTCAACTACAGCCTTTTTAATAAATGGGCACTTCAATTAATATATTTATTTTGCTACAAATTAAATTAGGGTTTCAATTATGCTTAAATCTTGATTATTTTATTATCAAGATTATCTCTCCTCAAAAGAGATTCAAATGATATGTCCCTATGATTTTCTTGTCTCTAATTGATACCAAGAAACATTAGGGACTCTCTAAAAGTGGTATTTTTTATATTGAACCCTAGGTTTTGGGTAAATTGCACATTACACCAAAACTAGGTTTTAATGCACAAACATTGCTTAATAAGCTCTTTCTTGGTGCTCAGACTTGTGGAAGCCATACCTTAGCATCGTTCTCGTTATTATGATGCTTCAACACTTGAGGAACATTTTATCATGTAATATTTGCAAGTAACCCCTCAACTTGGGTAATTTGCACTTAAGTCCAAAACGGGCAAAACATTATTTTCAACATTATTCAAAAAGGACTAAAATTGAAACATAAGTTCCTCTTGAGCCTTAATTACTTTTCAAAATATAAGAGCAAGAATATAATTATCTTTCTTAAACAAAACATCTAGGGTTAAAGCATAACCCAAGTCAGGGATGTTACAGTTATGAACAATCTTTTTTTTGAAATATTGTGTATTTAGGAAAAAATAAATTTCCACCTGAATCAAACCCCTATATATAAACCAATAACAACCCCTAGAACTATTATAGTTCATATTAGAGTTGGAGGAGATGTTTTCAAGATCAAGAATGTTTTGTCTTGATGGAAAACTCCTTTGATGTTGATGATTTTGCAAATTTGTAGTTTGGAGTCACCATCCCAGCCCAATAGAGATCAAATCAAGTAAGCTTGTTCATATTATCTCATCTTTTCATTTGTTTCCTCTCCTCTCTAGCTTCTCGATCGATGTTGTTGGTAAATCATGGTAGGTTAATTAGACCTATGGGGATATATATATGACAGAGAAGTCATGTCACAATGTTAGACATTACAATAATTCAACTTAGTCATTCCATATCACTCGACATCCTTATGTATATGTAAAGTGGTGTATATAAATAAGAGTTGTGATGTTGTCTCTTTATGAAATGTTTACATTAATAGTCAGCATCACTACTCAAGTATGTATATATATATTGTAAAGATAGCATGTATGTTTAGTTGTTTTAACAAGAAATGAAGTTTTGTTGGTCATGTGTGGTTAGTTCATGTGGTGATAGTTAATATGCTAAAGGGTTATTTAAAAGAAAATGTTAAGAGTGAGTTTAGTTTTACTTGATCTCACTTTATATTTTTTTCTCATGATCTTATAGTGTTTTTGAGATTATGTTGTAATAATAAGTCAGAGTAAATCTAGGGAGGGGGCTATCGTGGCTCTAGTCACCCCTCAATTTTTTTCCAAGCATATACTCATAATTTTATAACAAAACAATATATATATGTGGATATATATATATATATATATATATATTCATCTCAATCTTGCATATAAAAACATTCTTGGTTAGAGTGGTGCATTTATCTATTACTTAAATTTGAATTTGCTAGTTCAAATCTTAGTCAAAATAACATTTTCTATCTGAGCTCCATATATTGTGTAACTTAAAATATACACAGATATGAAATGTCTAAAATTGAAAGAATACTTTATTAGATTAGCACATACTCATGTACTTATCTTTGTTGGTGTAGGCTCAACTCCTTGTTATAACATTTTTTTTAATCTTATCCCTCCTACTGTCATTTTTTGGATACACCACTAACAATAAACATGATCTAATGTTTATCTTATGATCATTACAAAAGAATTATAACATTTTAAGTACCACATGCGTTATGACACATTTATAAGAAGGCTACTTTAGAGGAGGGCATGGGGAGCAGACACGCATGTGTGTGCACATGGCATGTTGGGTTGGATTGACACTGGGATTTGTGGAATGGTCTTTGATCCTCAATTAGAAAATTATATAAATTGAAAAGTTCTCTAAGTGAAACTATATTTGATCGCATATATTTTTATTTGGCTTGGATATGAATGGTATGATATAAATACACATCCATCTTGTATGATTGAATAAGTTAAATATTATCATAAAAGTTGAGTAGCTGTTGAATACGTGGACAGATAGATACCATCAAATACATCAGTAAAAAATAGTCAATTAATTTTGTAGATGCTTCTGATTTATTAATTTTGTAGATATTTTTGATTTATAAAGTGAGAACATGTGTAAGAGAGAAATGGTTTCCAAGTGTTAATTCTATGATTAGGATTCATACTAATTTTTCATAATTCCTTTATACTATGCAGTGGTGACTGAATCCATGTAGACCATCATCTCCTCTCACTATAATATTTTTCTACTGTTAGCCTTATTGTTATTTAGTTTATTATGTTGTATGTGTCTAATTGTCTTGGCCCATTAGGGTTAAATTTTCTTCACTTAAATTGTCTCATCTCCTATATATAAGAGAGGAGTTTGTTGTCTATAAATAACAAATATCTCACTAGACTCCCATCTTGTTTTTCACATGATATCAGAGCACCGATCCTAACCCTAGGGAGAAAAAGAGAGAGCCTCTGCCCGTGGGTGCTTGTTGCAGTTCTTGTCTTGGATGCCCTCCATGCATCACCCCCGCCTCCATGTCCATTCTTATTCTTATTTCATAAAAATCTTATCTTTCTAAACCTATATATCAACGCTTTCCATTCCAACCATCACTGAAATTTCTTTGCCTTCGCTAATCTTATATACCTAGTCATCGATTTCCCACATCCTCCCTACTTACATCCGATCTCTCCTCATACATATCAAGTTCCTCATTTTTTCTTTCATAAAAATTCAGTATTTCTAATGTTTTTAGGCCTTATGGTGCTACCCTTTGTCTATCACTCACATGCCTTTGTAGTTCCTTTTGTCAACTTCTTCTCCACAATTATCTACAAGCACATCATCTCATCCAATTAATGATGTTTCTGACTATGAAGTGTTGGTAAGGATCAAAACAAGCGATCACCATGTCCAATAAGGCTTCCAATCTATGAGTGTTCCTTTCTTTCTTTTGCTCTATGAACAAAATCAATTAGGATGAATCAAATTCCACACACAGGGAAACAAGGAAGCAACACAAGGCCATTGGACCTGCTGTGTGTGTCAACCTCTTTGGATCGTCTTCCTGGTAGTGTACCTGGTGTGGTTCCTGCATTCTTCCACTCCTGAAGTCTACAAAAGCATGGCAGTCTATGGTGTGACTTTGATAAGGACAGTGACACCAACTAGCACGTAACGACATCTATGATGTAGATTTCTACAAATATAGCTTCCCAACCTTATCTACCGCAACTGTAATGATTGTATATTGTGTAAATATTGTAGTATTTCATCCCTCATGCACTTCCACAAGTTTCATGTCCCTAGGGACCTTGATCCAAATTTCATTGAGTTCCTCCTATCTCAGGTCGCCGCGCCACATGCTTTTTTATGTCTCACATGCGCCTAAAGTGAGAACAAATGTGCCTTTTTAGGTCGCACACAGAACCATTTATTTTTTTTAATCGGACTGTCTAATCAGGTCATATAGCACATTATTATTATTTATATTACAACATATCAAAAATAAAAGACTACATACTAGTTTATAAAGCACCAAAAAATGGGGGCATCATACTAATTTTCTTACTCTTCTCCTGTAGCAAATTTTTACCCTTACCACCCCTCCTGTGTGCATCACACTTGTGCCTAAAGGGCAGACAAATGTGCCATTTTAGGTCACACAAAGACCCATTTATTTTTCCATCAAGATTGTCTAATAAAGTCATATAGCATAACTTGTACTATTTACTAGGACATATTAGAAAATAAAAGACCACATGCTATGTATTGTCTCTTTTCCACATCAACTACCCATTTGCTTCTTAATTGGTGTGCAGGGCTAGGGACATAGAGGGGGATAGAGAGAGATGGTATGAAAAGGGACGAAGAGAATGTATGAAGAGGGAGTATGAGGTACAAGAGTATGAGAGAGATTACACGTATACGTCCATGCTATCATGTTCTCCACATAGCTTCTTATTATTACACACATTTATTTTTTGATGTCTTTGTGGTGCTTGATTCTCACTAGGCATCATGATTTGAACGCATCATTGGTGTATCATTTCCCAATGAAACTGTGCTTTTTTGTATTCTTTCCATGATATGCACATATGTTGGCTATTTGTGCTTCACTTATTCCAATTGGATACCACTTTCATGCAAGTTGAAGTATCTCAGGTATATCATTGACCTACATTGGGACAAATCTTATTGCACTTATTCTAACCTCTTGTCCCCTTTGGTATTGTTTTGTGGCTATCCTACTGCATCTCATAAGACTGATGGTTAGTTTTAGAAGCTCATTAATATCAAGCTTATAAATACTACACTTGTAGGATTGATATTTCATCCAGATTTAATGTTCATCGAGCTATTTTATTCATGACTTCTCAAATTTGCATATGTCATTCTCAAATGTCAAAATGGTTCTTCTTGTAATCTACTTGGGCTTTCCTTGATGATGCCTTTCATTCATGTCAAGCCCACAATAGTTAGTTACACTCCAGTTGGATCCAATTTGATTATAATCATTCCCTCATCATAAGTGTTTGAGAATACCTCTATTGCTACATTGTTAGATGTCTTGATTGCACTTGTTCCAATCACACATTTCTTGCCAGTGAATACGGCGCAGTCATGGTGTGTTGATCATCTACACAAAATTGATGGTGATTTTCTTCATTCCATATACACCTCAGGAAGATCTTCTCAAAAGCTTAAGTATTTCCAGTCTGTTGTACATGACTTCAAAGGTGGTGTCAAGAACTATTTTATTAGTTGGAAAGTCATGTTTAAGGGGGAGCACAAATTTTTACGTGAAGTGACATTTTATTTTTCTAATTATCACATCATCTAATTGAGCCTTATAAGTCCAAGCTTGATATGTGCTTCACCCTTACTTTAACTTGAGGGGGAGTGCCAGAGTTACTATTGTTTAGTTCATTATGTTATATGGGCATGCTTGACTTTGTAACATCCCTGACCTAGGTTATGCTTTAACCCTAGATGTTTTGTTTAAGAAAGATAATTATATGCTTGCTCTTATCTTTTGAAAAGTAATTAAGGCTCAAGAGGAACTTATGTTTCAATTTTAGTCCTTTTTGAATAATGTTGAAAACAATCTTTTGCCCGTTTTGGACTAAAGTGCAAATTACCCAAGTTGAGGGGTTAACTTGCAAATATTACATGATAAAATGTTCCTCAAGTGTTGAAGCATCATACAGATAAAAATGATGCAGAGGTATGGCTTCCACAAGCCTGAGCACCAAGAAAGAGCTTATTAAGCAATGTTTGTGCATTAAAACCTAGTTTTGGTGTAATGTACAATTTACCCAAAACCTAGTGTTCAATATGAAAAATACCACTTCTAGAGTGTCCCTAATGTTTCTTGGTATCAATTAGAGACAAGAAAATCATAGGGGTGTCTCAGTTGAATCTCTTTTCAGGAGAGATAATCTTGATAATAAAATAATTAAGATTTAAGCATAATTGAAACCCTAATTTAATTTGTAGCAAAATAAATATATTAATTGAAGTGCCCATTAATTAAAAAGTCTGTAGTTAAAATCCTATAATGCAAGGACGTACAAATGCCTTGAGTTGCACTGAAATATCCTAAGTAGGTGAAGAAATCCACTTGCATTTGTTAATTAAAAAGAATTGTGCACTAAAAATGGATAATAGTATTATAATGATTAAGGTGCTTAAAGTGGTTGCTTTTAATTCAAGGATAAACGAGAGGTTTTTGAAGGCAAGGAAGATGGATTCGAAGGCAAGGAAGTGGAGGGGGGAATGTGGCAAGAAAATGGATAGATTTTCTTCTACTTTCTCTCTCCTAGAAAATTAATCACATATATTCAATTTTCTCCTTATTTGAAAGGCCATTTTGCAAACCACTTTCTTTCTTTGCTTGGGCCGAAAGACTAAGGAGATTAGGAGAAAGAGGAGAACGTTCCCCAACCTGTAGGTAAGCTCCATAGTCATCTTCAACCTTGAATTCATGATGGAAATTGAATTTCAACACTCATTCTCTTCTTTTCTCCATTCAATGTTCAACCTTGATCATCCTTTGCATCCAAAGAGTTGAGAACGGACCTTGGATAGTTGAGGAAGCTTCATTCATCATTAAAGACGTGAATCTTGAAGCTTGTATTCAACTTTGAAGGTGGGTTATATAACTTGAACCCTTAAATGTTATTATTGAATTCAACTCTTCATTTCATGTTGATCATTTCTTTCTTCTTGAATTTCCTTTTGGATAATTGATGAAATCACCATATGAATGGAAGTAGATTTTGAAGGTTTGAAGCTTGATGATGATGACCTCATCTTAGAACACACCTCAATAAAAATTATGAGCAAACAGTTTCACCTTTTTGGTGACCAAACGGTCTCAAAACCGTTTGAGGTCAAACGATCTCAAGACCGATTGAGACCAAACAGTCTCAAGACCATTTGAGGTCAAGTGGTGTCATCATTGGATGGATATCCAATGGTTACAATTGATCTAGTCCCAAAGGTTTCAGCATTTGATGGTTCCTTGATTGCAAACCCTAGATCGATTGAGGAACAGAACCCTAATTTAGGGTTAAATAGTTTCAAGCTGATTTGACCAAACGGTCTTAGACCGTTTGAGGACCATTCGGTCTCAGACTGTTTGAGGGCCATTCGGTCTCACACCATTTAGAGTTGGTCAATCTTCAAGACCGTTTAAGGTCTAATGGTCTTCAGACCGATTGGAGGATTGGGTTCAAGACCGTTTGATGGTCTAATGGCCTCAAACCGTTTGAAGAATTTGGACAAGACTATTTAGGGTCTAACGGCATTCAGACTGTTTAAGGATGTTGACCTCAAGACCATTTGGAGGCACCTAAAGACTGTTTAGAGGTACAAAATGTTCAAGACCGTTTGGAGATTTAATTGAACCAAGACCGTTTAAGGTCTAACGGTCTTCAGACCGTTTGAAGGTCAAAGTATTTCAAGACCGTTTGAGGGTCTAGCACCTCAAGACCGTTTGAAGGCCTAATTGATTCAAACCATGTAAGTACTATTAACCCTATAAGTGGTTGAAGAGTAACTCAACGTCAAATTCAATGGAAGTACCTCTAAGAATTTAGGTGATTAGTGTAATTAGAGTGATTATCACTTGATGCCTATGAAAGTAATAAATCCAATACACCATGATAAACATAGGTGTATGTAATTAGTGAAAGGTTAAATCAACTTAATAAGGCATGATGGTGATATGTGTTCCTAGTATATGGAACAATGATAAGTATGATTTAATACTTAAATAAGGCAGTGATGTGATGTGAAACCCTAATACAGGGTGATGCTATGTGAAACCCTAATATAGGGAGAAGGTATGTGAAACCCTAATTTTGGGTTATAGTGCATGAAACCCTAATCTTGGGGAATATGATGATAAACCATAACCCTAAATTTAGGTAATGGGATGAGTATCCCTAATTGACATGAATTGGGAAACTCTAACCCTAATAAGGGAATAGTGATGTTATCTTTGTATTGCATATTGTTGATATGTAATTGATATGGTTGTTATCAAGTATACTAACCATGCAGATACCATGAGGTGATGAGCATAACCAGGTATGAGCTATGATGTTAATGGGCCTTGTGAGCCATTAATTTAATTGTTTCCTAGTGAGAGGTGACAAGAAGTTGAATATGCCTGGTGATCTATGTGAGATGCTTGTGTAAACAAGTATCATGAATACCTTGGTCAGATGACCTGGAGGTATTAGTTACCTGATAAGTGGTAACCTAGTTTAATGATGAATTAAGGGTTTGAATACCCAGATCCAGTAACCATGATGATGACATTATGGAGGGATGTGAATTCCCAGTAATGAGATCAGGGATTGAGATCCCCGTGTTCTATAAAGATTTGACAAGCACTTGATAAAAGCTTTACATGTTTCTTTGTAGCATTTTTTTATAATAATTCCTATTTGAAATGTTGATTGATGCTAAAAGAATATGGTAATGTACTTAACTAATCAAGTGGAATATTATCATGTAGAGCCCTGGCCATAGATCCATCATCATCAGAAGTTGGTGATGGTGAAATAGGTTTTCCTATAGGAACTCCTGGAATGCATATTTTTGAATATGTGGGGGTAATGGGTGAATATATCCTTATGCCTCATAGGAATGATTGTGGGCCATATCCTATGCACAGGAATGGTTATGGACCATATCCCAATAAGAGTATGGCTATGGGCCATAACTCCACAATACCAAGCATTGGCTACGAGCCATATCCTGAAGAGAGTATATGCTACAAGCTATAACTCTATAGCGAAGTTGCCAGTATGCCCTGGAAATCTATTTAGCAGAGACACTTGATGTCCTGCATATGGTATCGTACCGAACAAAACAGATGAGGTGATGGAGTCCGGCTCTTCCATCAACCTATGTAAGGAACTTATGCTTTACGTAATCATGATTGGTTGGAGCATGAACGATATACTTCATCTCTTTAGGGCATATGTATGATTGTAAAATGTAATCAGCCGTGTAGCGTATTTGCTTAAGAATAAAATACGGAAATCATTGGTTGATGTTGCAATGCTTATTGTATCCTAAATGGATAGATATTATACATGTTCTTCATATTCCTAATTAAACTGAATAGATGATTATTGCTTTATCATTTGTAGTTGTAATACCTTAAAAGATGATATTGCTCTATTTTGCTTAATAATTATTAAATCCTGCTATTTAATAAAGATTCCTCTGTTCAATTTATTACTATTTACCCGCAATAATAATGTTTCTGGCAGAGAGTTATATCTCTCGCTGGGACAATTTCAATTGTCTCACCCCCGTGGGATCCAACATTTTTTTTAGGTGGACGAGGACAAGGAGGTAGAAACCATACAGCGGGAGAAGGACAGCAGCACCAGGGACAACAGTGACATCTCAGGTGGAGATACTAACTGTCGTGTCTTGTAGATATGAGTCCTATGTGTCATCTCTGTACTCTCAAGTCCTAAGAGTTAGTAGTTAGTATTTTTAATGAATCGATCTGAGATTTTGGCTTGATGCCTCGAGGTTCTTATGCTGCCAGTGTATAGTTTTAACAGAGCAGTTGATGCTTGTAATCCTCGATAAGGGATAGTACAAGATATGTACTCATGATCCAGGATGTAAATAAAATACATTGGTTCTTGATAAAAGAGTTTTCCCGTGTTTGGATCTTTTTGTAAATGGTTTTAATTTTTAGTGATATTCAGTAATCCGTTGTTAATAATCGCTTCTGTTTAGATAATGACATTTTTTTCGAATGGTGCATCACAATTAGTGGTATCAGAGCTTAAGGTTCACTGAGTCTACAAAGACATAGAATTAAGGTTGTTGAGTCTGTTCTAGTGACTTTCAATTTATCTGATAGTGACTTCTACTCTCAGGAGAAGAAGTAAAGCTTGAAGATGGCTGGATCACACGAAGAACATGCTATTGAAAGTAGTGTTGCTGCACTAGGAGGAGGTGCAAGGGATCAAGATAGGGAAGAACCAGTACCTGAACACCCCCAGCTTAACCAAGATGCACTGGAAAACCCAGCTTTCCATACTCTGTTTGGGCAGTTTATGGCAACAATGACACATACGGCGGACAGGATGCCACCACCTGCACCTAGGGCACCAGCTCACAATGAGGGACATGGAGCTGGTAAGACTTTTGAGCAGCTTCACCAGGTAGGAGCCACTGATTATGCCGGTACAGCTAACCCAGCATACACAGACATTTAGCTGACTGAGCTAGAAAAGGCCTTTAGAATTCTTAATATCCCAGAAGGTGAGAAGGTTAGACATGTGGTGTACCTGTTGAAGGGGAGTGTTGGTCATTGGTGGACTATAGAAGAAGGCAAAAGGCCAGGTGTTGAAGTCAGATGGGAAGAGTTCCGATGAGAGTTTGTTAGTAGATATTTTCCCAAGACATATATGGATGAGAAAATCTCTCAATTTGAGCAGATAAGGCAAGGACCAATGAACATTAGTGAGTATGAAGCTAAGTTCATGGAGCTTCTACGGTTCTGTCTGCACATGGATGCTACATATGAGGAGAGGATTCGACATTTTGAGAAGGGTTTGAATGCTAATTTAACCACACCAGTATCTACTCTAGATAATAGAGAGAGGTTTGCCACCTTTGTGGAGTCAGTTAGGCAGATAGAAAGGTTCGTGACTGACAAACGCCAGGCCAACAGTAAGAAGATATATACCCAGTTCTAAGAACAGAGGTCCGAGAGTTTTAAGAAATCAAGGTTTTCTACACCAACACCACCACCAAGGTTCATACCCAGACGCAGTGGACGTCAAGTAAGGGTAGGGGCCATAGTTTTCCTCCAAATAGAACCCCCAATACAACATCAACATCAGTGACTGGACCTTTTAGACCATATCAAGATAATAGAACATGTCACCAGTGTAGACATGTAGGACATCTAGCAAGGGATTGTCCAGCTGGAAACACAATGGTAACCCAACCACTGAGGCAGAGTCAACAAGGTCATAAGAGGAAACAGTTTTCTAGTGGCACTCGAGGACGTGGACAGGAGTCCCAAGCTGGATCATCTACATCCAACAAGAGGGCGAGTGGTCGACAACCAGCAATGACAAGATTCTATGCTATGAATCAGTCGGAAGTAGTGGTTAACCCACGAGTCATGACAGATCAGATGGAACTATTTCATTCTGATATGTCTTCATCCTGCTTTGTATCTGTTTTGATTGATCCGGGTGCTACACATTCCTTTGTCACTAGAGAAGTGATTCATGACTGTAATGACTGTCAGTCATAGAGCAGATAATCTGTTATTAGAAACTCCATTAGTTGGATCTGTAGTGTTGCGGGAGGTATGTTCTCCCTGTGTTCTTTCTTTTTCTGAACATAGCATTCAGGTGGATCTTATACCACTTGATATGTACGGGTTCGATATAATCCTTGGGATGGACACCCTAGAAAAGTATAAGGTTGTCTTGGATTGTGATTCCAAGCAAGCTATGTTCGCAGATGACAGTGACACATGGATCTTTCAGGGAGATAGAAAGATTATTCTAACCTGTCTTGTATCAACTATGGTAGCTGAGAAGCTGATGAGACAAGGATGCTTTGCATTCTTGGCACATGTGGTAGATACCAGAATAGAGAGTTCTAATCTTTCTGAAATTTTGATAGTTAGGGAGTTTGAAGATGTGTTCCCTAAGGAACTTCTAGGTGTTCTTCCGCCCTGAGAGATTGATTTTGAGATTAATCTAATCCCGGGCACGCAACCAATAGCACAAACACCGTATAGAATGGCACCTACTGAGATGGTAGAGCTCAAGAAACATCTGTAGGAGTTGCTTGAGAAAGGTTTTATCCAATCGAGTACTTCACCATGGGGTGCTCCAGTTCTCTTTGTTAAGAAGAAGGACAGATCTATGCGGTTATGCATTGATTACAGACAGTTGAATAAAGTAACCATAAAGGATAAATATCCTCTGCCAAAGATCGATGACCTATTTGATCAGTTGTGTGGTGCAACTATCTTCTCTAAGATAGATCTGAGGTCGGGATATCATCAGTTGTGTATAAAGGAGAGTGACATACCTAAGTCTGCCTTTAGAACAAGGTATGGTTACTATGAGTTCATAGTTATGTCATTTGGACTAACTAATGCACCAGTTGCATTCATGGAACTCATGAATAGAATCTTCCGGTCTTTTCTTGATCAGTTCATAGTAGTCTTCATAGATGACATCTTGATATACAGTAGAGATGCTCAACAACATGAGCAACACCTCCGCCAGGCTTTAACTTTGCTAAGAGAGCATAAGTTGTATGCTAAGTTTAGAAAATGCGAGTTCTGGTTACCAGAAGTTTCTTTTCTAGGACACGTAATATCTGCCTCAGGTATCTGTGTTGATCCTAAGAAGGTAGAATATGTCATGCAATGGGAACAGCAAAAGACATTGACGGAGATACGCAGTTTCCTAGGACTGGCAAGTTATTATAGGAGGTTCATTAAGAACTTCAGTTCTATAGCTTTACCCTTAACCAAGTTGACTAGGGAGGAGGTTCCTTTTGTCTGGAATGACAAGTGTCAACATTCTTTCCAGCTATTGAAGGAAATGTTAACAAGTGCACCTGTGCTGGTGTTACCTGAGCAAGGGAAGGGTACATAGTTTTCTGTGATGCATCTAAGAATGGTCTAGGATGTGTGTTGATGCAGGATAATCAAGTGATTTCTTTTGCCTTTCGAAAACTTAAGAAACACGAGGAGAATTATCCGACATATGATCTAGAGCTAGTTGTTGTGGTCCATGCTTTGAAGATCTGAATACATTATCTCTATGGAGAAACATTCCCGATTTTCACAGACCATAAGAATTTAAAATATATTTTCTCACAACATGAGTTGAACATGAGACAATGCCACTGGATGGAATTAATCAAGGACTACGATTGTACAATTGATTATCATCTAGGGAAGGCTAATGTAGTGGCTGATGCACTAAGTAGGAAATCATCATCACCAGCCTTAGATAAAGCACAGTTGAACTCCTTAGTGTGCTTTAAAAGAGATATGCTTATCTCTTTGAGGCAAAACAATATACAACTTAAGGTATCGTTGTTAGCTGGGATGTTAGCTAAGATGAAAGTGAAACCTACTCTGAGACAGCATATTATAGAAGCACAACAAGCTGATGATGTGGTTCAGCAGATCGGGTCAGAGTATGGCAGTGAGAAATGGGATGGCTTTCATGAGTCAGAGGATCAGGTAGTATGTTACCATGGTAGGATGGTAGTACCTGATGCAATGAATTAAGGAAGTTAGTCTTGGAGTAAGCTCATTCTTCGATGTATGCAATGCATCTAGGGAGCACCAAAATGTATCATAACTTGAAGGATATATATGTATTGGTGGCCAGGATTAAAGAAGGATGTAGCTGAGTTTTTTATGCGGTGTCTGGTGCATTAGCAGGTTAAAGTTGAACATCAAAATCCCACAGGAACAATGCAGCCTTTGCCTATACTGCAGTGGAAATGGGATAATGTGACCATGGACTTTGTGGTTGGTTTGCCTAGAACAACCAAAGGTAATGACTCCATATGGGTGGTAGTTGATAGGTTGACTAAGACAACACATTTCCTTCCTGTCAAAACAACCTACACTACTGAGAAGCTTGCACAGATATATATAGATGAGATAGTGCGGTTACACGGGGTTCCAGCTACTATTATTTCTGATAGAGGTCCCCAGTTCACGAGTCATTTTTGGGAACGACTACATAAATCTTTGGGTACGCAGTTAAGGTTTAGTACTACCTTTCACCCTTAGACAAATGGACAATATGAGAGGACCATACAAACCTTGGAGGATTTACTTAGGGCATGTGTCCTTCAGTTTGTAGGAAGTTGGGATCTACACTTGAGCTTGATAGAATTTGCTTACAATAATAGCTATCAGCACAGTATTGATATGGCACCATATGAAGCATTATATGGTAGATGTTGTAGATCTCCTTTATGTTGGTATGAAACAGGAGAATATAAACTTTTGGGTCCTGAGCTAGTGTAGCAGACAACTGAGAAGATTAAAGTAATACAACAACAATTAAAGACTGCACAGGATAGATAGAAGTCGTACGCCGACAAACGACGTAGACCTTTAGAATTCCAAGTTGGAGACAGAGTATATCTCAAGGTCTCACCTTGGAAAGGTGTCCTTAGATTTGGAAAGAAGGGAAAGTTAGCTCCTAGATTTATGGGGCCTTATCCAATCATTGAATGGATTGGAAAGGTAGCCTATAAGATGGAGTTACCACCTAAGCTGCATAAGTTGCATCCAATGTTCCATATCTCCATGCTGAGAAAGTGTCATCCTGACACAGAGTTAGTTTTGCAACCTATGGAGGTAGAATTAAATGATGATATATCATATGTTGAAGGACCTGTGATGTTCCTTGACAAAAGAATTAAAAAGTTGAAAAAGAAAGACATATATCTTGTGAAAGTTCTCTGGCATCACTGTGGCATTGAAGAAGCTACGTGGGAGCTAGAGGGAGAGATGAGGAGGAAATACCCTTCTCTTTTCTCTTGATGATTTTGGGGACGAAATCCCTGTTAGGGGTGGATAATTTGTAACATCCCTGACCTGAGTTATGCTTTAACCCTAGATGTTTTGTTTAAGAAAGATAATTATATGCTTGCTCTTATCTTTTGAAAAGTAATTAAGGCTCAAGAGGAACTTATGTTTCAATTTTAGTCCTTTTTGAATAATGTTGAAAACAATGTTTTGCCCATTTTGGACTAAAGTGAAAATTACCCAAGTTGAGGGGTTAACTTGCAAATATTACATGATAAAATGTTCCTCAAGTGTTGAAGAATCATACGAATGAAAATGATGCAGAGGTATGGTTTCCACAAGCCTGAGCACCAAGAAAGAGCTTATTAAGCAATGTTTGTGCATTAAAACCTAGTTTTGATGTAATGTGCAATTTACCCAAAACCTAGGGTTAAATATGCAAAATACCATTTCTAGAGAGTCCCTAATGTTTCTTGGTATCAATTAGAGACAAGAAAATCAGAGGGGCATCTAATTTGAATCTCTTTTGAGGAGAGATAATCTTGATAATAAAATAATCAAGATTTAAGCATAATTGAAACCCTAATTTAATTTGTAGCAAAATAAATATATTAATTGAAGTTCCCATTAATTAAAAAGGCTGTAGTTGAAATCCTATAATGAAAATACGTCCAAATTCCTTGAGTTGCACCGAAATATCCTAAGTAGGTGAAGAAATCCACTTGCATTTGTTAATTAAAAAGAATTGTCCACTAAAAATGGATAATAGTATTATAATGATTAAGGTGCTTAAAGTGGTTGCTTTTAATTCAAGGATAAACGAGAGTTTTTTTAAGTCAAGGAAGATGGCTTCGAAGGCAAGGAAGTGGAGGGGGGCATGTGGCAAGAAAATGGATGAATTTTCTTTTACTTTCTCTCTCCTAGAAAATCAATCACATATATTCAATTTTCACCTTATTTGAAAGGCCATTTTGCAAACCACTTTCTTTCTTTGCTTGGACCGAAGACTAAGGAGCTTAGGAGAAATAGGAGAACGTGCCCCAACCTGTACATAAGCTCCATAGTCATCCTCAACCTTGAATTCATGGTGGAAATTGAATTTCAACACTCATTCTGTTCTTTTCTCCATTCAATGTTCAACCTTGATCATCCTTTGCATCCAAAGAGTTGAGAACGGACCTTGGACAGTTGAGGAAGATTCATTCACCATTAAAGACGTGAATCTTGAAGCTTGGATTCAACTTTGAAGGTGGGTTATATAACTTGAACCCTTAAATGTTATTATTGAATTCAACTCTTCATTTCATGTTGATCATTTCTTTATTCTTGAATTTCCTTTTGGATAATTGATGAAATCACCATATGAATGGGAGTAGATTTTGAAGGTCTGAAGCTTGATGATGATGAACTCATCTTATCACACACCTCAATAAAATTATGAGAAAACAGTTTCACCTTTTTTGTGACCAAATGGTCTCAAGACCGTTTGGTGACCAAACGGTCTCAAGACCGTTTGAGGTCAAACGGTCTCAAGACCAATTGAGACCAAACAGTCTCAAGACCATTTGAGGTCAAGTGGTTTCATGGTTGGATGGAGATACAATGGTTATAATTGATCTAGTCCCAAAGGTTTCATCATTTGATGGTTCCTTGACTGCAAACCCTAGATCGATTCAGGAACAAAACCCTAATTTAGAGTTAAACAGTTTCAAGCTGATTTGACCAAACGGTCTTAGACTGTTTGAGGACCATTCGGTCTCAGACCATTTGAGGGCCATTCGGTCTCAGACCATTTGAGGGCCATTCGGTCTCAAACCGATTGGGGTTAATTATATTTTAAGATCAAACGGTCTCAAATCGTTTAGAGTTGGTCAATCTTCAAGACCGTTTAAGGTCTAATGGTCTTCAGACCGATTGTAGGATTGGGCTCAAGACCGTTTGATGGTCTAATGGTCTCAAACCGTTTGGAGAATTTGTACAAGACCGTTTAGGGTCTAACAGTCTTCAGACCGTTTAAGGATGTTGACCTCAAGACCGTTTGGAGGTCAAGCACCTCAAGACCGTTTGGAGGTACAAAAGGTTCAAGACCGTTTGGAGATTCAATTGAACCAAGACCGTTTAAGGTCTAACGGTCTTCAGATCATTTAAAGGTCAAAATATTTCAAGACCGTTTGAGGGTCTAGCACCTCAAGACTGTTTGAAGGTCTAATTGATTCAAACCATGTAAGTACTATTAACCCTATAAGTGGTTGAAGAGTAACTCAAGGTCAAATTCAATGGAAGTACCTATAAGAACTTAGGTGATTAGTGTAATTAGAGTGATTATCACTTGATGCCTATGAAAGTAATAAATCCAATACACCATGATAAACATAGGTGTATGTAATTAGTGAAAGGTTAAATCAACTTAATAAGGCATGATGGTGATATGTGTTCCTAGCATATGGAAAAATGATAAGTATGATTTAATACTTAAATAATGCAGTGATGTGATGTGAAACCCTAATACAGGGTGATGCTATGTGAAACTCTAATATAGGGTGAAGGTATGTCATACCCTAATTTTGGGTTATAGTGCATGAAACCCTAATCTTGGGGAAT
The DNA here is from genome assembly GCA_963693085.1 of Alisma plantago-aquatica. NCBI lineage: Eukaryota > Viridiplantae > Streptophyta > Magnoliopsida > Alismatales > Alismataceae > Alisma > Alisma plantago-aquatica. The sequence continues at coordinate 870,869,548 of OY856409.1, forward strand.
ATGATGATAAACCATAACCCTAATTTTAGGTAATGGGATGAGTATCCCTAATTAACATGAATTGGGAAACTCTAACCCTAATAAGGGAATAGTGATGTTATCTTTGTATTGCATATTGTTGATATGTAATTGATATGGTTGTTATCAAATATACTAACCATGTAGATATCATGAGGTGATGAGGATAACCAGGTATGAGCTATGATGTTAATGGGCCTTGTGAGCCATTATTTTAATTGTTGCCTAGTGAGAGGTGACAAGAAGTTGAATATGCCTGGTGAGCTATGTGAGATGCTTGTGTAAACAAGTATCATGAATACCTTGGTCAGATGACCTGGAGGTATTAGTTACCTGATAAGTGGTAACCTTGTTCAATGATGAATTAAGGGTTTGAATACCCAGATCCAGTAACCATGATGATGACATTGTGGAGGGATGTGAATTCCCAGTAATGAGATCAGGGATTGAGATCCCCATGTTCTATAAAGATTTGACAAACACTTGATAAAAGCATTACATGTTTCTTCGTAGCATTTGTTATAATAATTCCTGTTTGAAATCTTGATTGATGCTAAAAGAATATGGTAATGTACTTAACTAATCAAGTGGAATATTATCATGTAGAGCCCTGACAATAGATCCATCATCGTCGGTAGTTGGTGATGGTGAAACAAGTTTTCCTATGGGAACTCTTGGAATGCATATTTTTGAATATGTGGGGGTAATGGGCAAATATATCCTTACGCCTCATAGGAATGACTGGGGGCCATATCCTATGCACAAGAATGGTTATGGACCATATCCCAATAAGAGTATGGCTATGGGCCATAACTCCACATTACCAGGCATTAGCTACGGGCCATATCCTGAAGAGAGTATATGCTACATGCTATAACTGTATAGCAAAGTTTCCAGTATTGTTGGTATGTATGCCCTGAGAGCCAATCATGGGATGATTGGTGGGATACATTAAGATTTATTTGATAAACATCAAAGGCAAGCTTCCAATTCTTTCTGGTTCATTCATATGAGATAGTGATATAACAGATTGAATGTTTAGAGAATGACAGTACTCAATGATGTATTCTTTCAGGTTGAGGACCTGAACGATGAGATCATACAGATGCTAAGAGTTTGTACATTCTTGTTATGTCCCTAGTCGGATGTCATTGTGGAAGGTAGATAGACAGTAATGACACACAAGACTATATTGTGGTATTGGTTGATGACAGAATCTCATTAGTCGTGATATAGAGATATCAAACCAAACACATAAGTACTTGTTGGAGAACAAGTGTACCGGACAGACCCACCGTGAGTTTGACACATGGAACCATGACATGGTAGTCACAGTCAGTACTCATAGTGATGGTGGTGAGTGTGATTCTTTGACCTGAAATCACTACACTCAACACATGTCGTTAGGCATACTTTGACATCATCAAACGCAGTCCTGAAACATGGGTTGTTATAAAGGTGATGATTGGGTGGCTTTGACACATGGGGCTTTTGAGGGGTGAGTGATAGATATGGTATTTGTCCCTCCTGAGGGAGTTTGATATCCAAGGCCACTTGATGAGTAGGATTGAAATAGGCATGTGCACGCATGTGTGAATCAGTATGTGATATTGATGTCATACATATCTCTTCCAATCTACTCTGAGATCAAGAAAGTGAATGAACGTTGACAGGATGACTGTTCCATGCCTCGAGTTCATTCGGGATATCAGTGACAAAGGAATTATATATTCATTGTAACACCATTCACGATTTGTAGGATTGAAAGCTGTTCTCCAACTTTCTATTTCACTTGGGTAGCACTGATGTGTGACTAGGCACCGCTCTTTGCTTGTGAAGTCATAAGTGTTATGGACTTTCACTGCCAACGTGAAATGGACCTGCAGGGTCACACACATAGGATTTAACCTGGAAGAGGATTTTTGTCCACAAACAATGTTTAGATTGATTACTAAAGGAGTTTAGTAGTTCCATTTACATATATGATATGTGTTATTAATGCACTCGATATGTGTCACCCTTAAACGAGTTTTGTGGTGGATGTATAGTGTGGTTATGGCCAATAAACCCTATCTGTGTATGGTTGTATGTGGTTGCTTGCATCTCGGTCTGCGCATCGATCTTCCTTCTCCTATTCCTGATGTAACTCGAAATAATTTGAGATTTTTTTCCTACCTTTGCTCCCCTCGAATGTAACTTGAGGTTTCTCTTTTTACAATGTAAAATAGGATAGAATTTTATTTCCTATTATGTCAATGAACGGCGGACATCCAGACGACAGCTGAGATGATTGATTCAAGGCGTGAACCGATCGGTTGACGTTCTAGACGATCAGTTCAAGGAGTGAGCCGATCAGTTGATGACCGGTTCGAGGAGCGCGACGAGCGGGTGGCGGCCATGAAGAGATGCACAATGACCAAGCGAACCGATCGGTTGGAGGAGCCAACCGATCGGCTGGTGGCACCCATCCGACCAGTCTGACGGTGAGCCGATCATTCATGTGATGAATTGATCAAACCCAGAAAGGCAAAGCACAGAGTTCATCTTGTACAGGTTGCATGTGATGTAGACCTAGATGACCGTGATTCCTCTTGGCTCGAGGAATCACATTAGGATGGCCATAATCATCACTTTTATCGTTTTGCATGTTTTCTATGGGATATAGCATGTATATGATACATACTATGTATTGCGGTGATTGGATATGTATATGTATATAAAAATCAAATCCCTCATTAAAATATTAAGTCTTATATGCCTTCTATTAGCGGCACACATGAAAAACTCAATCGACCAAGCGTAGTTACACCAAAGCGTGGTGCACCGTCTATCTTGTGGAAGTGTGAAGGGTAGACATGTAGGTTCTGCCAAAGCAGGGTGCATGTTTACCGTGTCGACTTTTGGGTTAGACTTAACTGGTGATTCTTAGAGCGTCTAAGACCAGAGGCAAGGAATGTTCATGGCAAGGTGTTGTGCATGTTCATTCATCAAGAGTTGCATATGATGCAATTGGCAAAATTTGCCTACCTGAGAGATCTAAGTTGTGGGTGACAGCCCAAGCTGGTCCATGACTTAGAGGATTTCAGGATCTTGCCCACTAGAAGATTGTACGCTGCAATCTTCCGAATTGATGGTGAGGGCTATCAATTTGAATTAAAATAGTGGGAGCGATAATTAATTAAAGGCCTAATTATATCGTCAACTTTTCAAATCAATCAAATAAGTCAAAAATGAGTTTTTGGACTAAAATTGCATATTTTCCTTTTGTAGTACAAATGGCAACAAACAACAATCACTTTTCTTTGCGATCGGTCCTTGAAAAGGACAAGCTAAATAGGAATAATTCCACGACTGGTTAGGATGATGAGAAGTGTTCTCAATCAAAGAGCGAAAGCTCTAAGTCCTAGTTATACTAGAACCATATGAACTCAATCCCACCATATCAATGGCTGAAAGTATGCTTATGGAAGCATACCGAGGATTACATTGATGAGGAGTGCTTGATGTTGTGTTCTCTGAACTATGAGTTGCAGAGACAACATGAGACATATGATGTCTCCAAGACATTGTCCTAGTATGTCATGACAAAAGGAGATCCAGTAAGGTATTCAAACACTCAATATGATTGGGTATATTGAAAGACCTGACTAAGAAGGATTCCCTCTGAGCCAAGAGTTGGCTATTGATATGATACTGCAAATGTTGCGAGAATCATACAATTCATGATAAGCTACAACTTTGACAAGCGTTGACAGAGTTGTTGGACATGTTGAGGATAGTAGAGGCAAAGATGAAGAAAGACAAACCATAATCTTTGATGTGATTAAAGAAAAGGTAAGGATAAGGGCAAAGCAAAGAAGTGTTCTGATGCTAGCCAGCAATCCAAGCCGTCTTCAGCCTCAAGGCACATGGGGAAAGGGTGTATGAGGGATTGCCCTCTATATCTGGAAGAATAAAAGAAGCTACAGGAGGGGATGGAGATCTCCACCTAAGGTATCATGAAATGAACCGCTTCTTAATCTGTGGTATATGATAGCAAGATATGGATATGTCATATATGATATGTAATATCCACAAAGAAGTGATGGCTTTTGTGAAAGGACCAAGAAAGGAGTACCCATCATTGGAGCAAGTTTTGCTGCCATAGATAGGAGTACCTTTCAGTTTATTTTCAGCCTAAAGGGCACGAAATAGAGTTGAGAACTGCTATTTCATATATTGCCAATAGATAGAAACACTTTATTATTACATATTGTATGACAATGATGGCAATTAATAAAGTTGATGTTTCAATCTTAAAGATATGATCTTTGTGGCAATGCCTTGTTTATCTTGTGATACATGGTATGCATAAGATAAAATGATACCTAAAGTTATTGATAACTCAAATAGTCAAATTAGCATCAATCATGAGAAATTCATTTCTAGTTTCCATATGATGGATAAATCTAGACTCTTTTGGTTAGAGAACCAGTAAGAGACATGAATATCTTGGACATGATTAATCAATCTTCACTAAAGGTAGTGGGAGAATGATTATCCTATTAGGTATGATACATGTGATGTATTTACATACCTATTGGAACAAATGTTAATACTTCAAATTGTGTTTAGAGAAATACCAATATGAATATCTTGAAGTGTTCAAGATTATCATAGATGAAGTGCAAATTTGGTAAAGTGTTAATTCTTGATGAGATCAATGAATGAAATACTTGGACCAAATGTTTGAGATCCTTTTGAGTGATTATGATAGTGTATCATAGTAAACTCATGATTAAGGCATGATGATGTCTAAATCAAGAAGGAATCATACTCTAAGGAGTTAGAGAATGATTATCAAATAACTGAATTCTTCTTAATAAAAGAATACCCCACACTAATAAAGGACATTGAGAATCACAAGGAGTTGTGAATTCTTATATCCTTGACAGATACACCTCAATTATCTATGTGATGAGTCAACTATCTAGATGAATATGAGGAACCGGATTTTGAGTTATGGTTTATGACCATTACATCCTAAATGACATCCATGTGAACCATAAGGTATGACCTTGATGGTGTAGCACCCATTGGAATAAAATCCATAAGTGCGAATAAGTCTTAAGTGTTAAGACACATTGATAACATTTTGAGAAGGATGATGCTTATTGATTGCAACTTAATGACTACGACATTTGGCATATGGATACTAAAACTGAATTCCTATGAGGAATAGAACAAGGATGTGTACGTGACACAACCTATAAGGTTTATGAATCCACTAATGCAAATGAAGTCTATAAGTTACAATGGACTAATCAATGTGATTGATTGAGTACAAGCAACTCAGAATTGGATCTTTACTTTGATGATATAGTCAAAGGGTTTGACTGATATGTCAAAGATAAAGAAGGGATCTTTGATTTAGTGGGAGCGTGTTCACATTCCACATGTTGATGTGAAATGGAAATGTTCTAGAATGGAAATCCAAAAGTGGAAATTATCTTTAAGGAAGATAGAGATGTTTCCTATGTGATAGGAATAAAGATCTATAGAGATAGTTCTCAAAAACCTCTTGACCTGAAAAGAGAAAGCATACATTGGCAATCTGTACTGAAGGGTTCAGTATGCACAGATTCAGTGGGAGAAAACTTGTCCATGTTATATGGAGTCAGTATCCCAAGGCCAAGTGTCTAATTCTTATGAAGAATGGGAACACTAAGAATAGATATGGATCTATCATGTATGTAACCATCCCATTATCTTGCATGTATGGACATGGAAAGAACAAAATGCATTCATCATCTTGTATGTAAGACATGGCAATATGATGTGCTCATCCTGATAACTCGTATGTGAGACATGACGAGTGGATGTATGTATACTTCCAGTAAGGGTTACTGGAATACCATGAGAACTTGATAAGTACTTGAGAAGTACTAGTTCTATGGAGATAAGGAAGAGTTCAATGTAAAGAGTTACATTGATGCGAACTTCTGAAAGGACAGAAAATTAATCGCAAAATATATATAGTATATATAAAAGTGAAAGTTTGATGATAATTGGAAGTGTTCCAATAAAACCATTTAAAAGGAAATGCCGAGTATCTATGCGTTAGAGAACAACAGTGGATACTATATGGATCTAGAAGTTCATGAGATGAACTTATACATATTCCACTCATTGATGACAAGTATAGAATCCTTGATCATGCAATGTGGCTAAAGGTTAGCAAAGGAATACTAGATCGCATATTACAGAAACTCCATCTCATACGTGTGACGTACAGTGAAGAGATGAGAGACATGCAGTTAAAAACTGACTTTGGCAAGGTGTTGCCATAACTCACTATGTTCGCGCTAGAGCACGGTAACATGTGGGACATGTTTGAAGATCACTATGAATATGATTCAAGGGTGATTGGCTCGTAGTGCAAGTGGGAGTCTGTTGGTATGTATGCCCTGAGAGCCAATCATGGGATGATTCGTGGGATACATCAAGATTGATTTGATAAACATCAAAGGCAAGCTTCCAATTCTTTCTGGTTCAGTCATATGAGATAGTGATAGAACATATTGAATGTCTAGAGAATGACAGTACTCAATGACGTATGCTTTCAGGTTGAGGACCTGAACGATGAGATCATACGAATGCTAAGAGTTTGTACATTCTTGTTATGTCCCTAGTCGGATGTCATTGTGGAAGGTAGATAGACAGCAATGACACACAAGACTAGATTGTGGTATTGGTTGCATTAGTCATGATATAGAGATATCAAACCAAACACATAGGTACTTGTTGGAGAACAAGAGTACCAGACAAACCCACCGTGAGTTTGACACATGGAACCATGACATGGTAGTCACAGTTAGTACTCACAGTGGTGGTGGTGAGTGTGATTCTTTGACCTGAAATCACTACACTCGACACATGTCCTTGTGCACACTTTGACATCATCAAACGCAGTCCTGAAACATGGGTTGTTATAAAGGTGATGATTGGGTGGCTTTGACACGTGGGGCTTTTGAGGGGTGAGTGATAGATATGGGATTTGTCCCTCCTGAGGGAGTTTGATATCCAAGGCCACTTGATGAGTAGGATTGAAATAGGCGTGCGCACACATGTGTGAATCAGTATGTGATGTTGATGTCATACATATCTCTTCCAATCTACTCTGAGATCAAGAAAGTGAATGAACGTTGACAGGATGACATTTCCATGCCTCGAGTTCATTCGGGATATCAGTGACAAAGGAACTATACATTCATTGTAACACCATTCACGGTTTGTAGGATTGAAAGTTGTTCTCCAACTTTCTATTTCACTTGGGTAGCACTGATGTGTGACTAGGCACCGCTCTTTGCTTGTGAAGTCATAAGTGTTATGGACTTTCACTGCCAACGTGAAATGGACCTGTAGGGTCACACACATAGGATTTAACCTGGAAGAGGAGTTTTGTCCACAAACAATGTTTAGATTGATTACTAAAGGAATTTAGTAGTTCAATTAAACACTCAATTAATTGATAGCTCAATGTCATAATGTTCAAGGTGATGGACACATTGATTGGAGTATCAGATTGATTGAAACTGCAATTGACTGATTCTACACAATCTGCACTCCCAACCGATCGGCTCATGTGATGAATCGATCAACTCAGCTTGGTGAACCGACCGGCTCAGGTTGTGAGTCGATCGGCTCATGGTCAGGGTGAAACGATTGCTTTAAGTGTTGAAATGATTGTTTCAACTGATGCAACCGAGCAACTTGGGAAAGTAAGATTGGTGAGAAATTTCCTTTTTGTTTTTACTTGTCCAATACGATTGGAATTAGAAACAAAAGAAGGAAAGTCAATCAGGAACTGATCAGGACCACGAACCGATCGGTTCACATATGAACCGACCGTTTCATGGGTCCCAACTGATCGGTTGAGGTGTCAACCGACCGGCTCAGGTCCCCAACCAACCGTTTCATAAATGAAACGATCGGTTCAGGTTGTGAGTTGGTTGTTTTTGTGGAAAATCTCAAACCCTTCTACTCCTGCTTTTAGTCCCGCATTGCCCGAGATGGAGAACCCTGTCCCATGACCCTCCTATATATATAGGGGTATTGTGGGCTTCTCAAAGGACAACTCAGTGGAACCAGTTGCTCTGTGAAGTTGTCGTTCTCTTTAGTTTTGGTAACCGAGAGAGAGCCCGAGCAAGTGCTACCCTATAAGGGAGGCACAATAAGGGAAAGACAACTGCAGAAAGCAATTGGTGGCAGGAGAGTGTGTCAGTGACTAGTACGCTGACAGGAGGGTGCGACTCCTTCTAATTCCTTATGGGACAAGGAGATTGGAGTTTTAGGTGGTCCGTGTGGACTACTTTAGAGGCGGGAGATTTCTGCCACTCGGAAGACAGCTGTCAATCCCGACAGTCCCGGTGAGACCAGGAGTCGTCAGTCCCGGTGCGACCAGGAGCTGCACAGACACCGTCTAAGACCGGAGGTGAAGACTGTGCAAGGCGCGAGGTATTGTCGTCGAGCAAGCCTCGGGACAAGGTATGATTCCACAAACCATCCCTTTCCTATTGTATAGACGTGAAGCGTTTCCTTGTTCTGAGTTTGGGGAGGAGAATTTTTTTTGTTTCCGCTGCCTTCTCTGCCTCCCCTAAAACCCAACAAGTATACCCTGGAAAGCTATTTAGGAGAGACACTCGATGTCCTACATATGGTCTCGTACTAACTGAGACAGATGAGGTGATGGAGTCTGACTCTTCCATCGACCTATGTATGGAACCGATGCTTTACGTAATCGTGGTCGGTTAGAGCATGAACGGTACACTTCATCTCCTCAGGGTATATATATGATTGTAAAATGTAATCAGCCGTGTAGCGTATTTGCTTAAGAATGAAATACAGAAATCATTGGTTGATGTTACAATGCTTATTGTATCATAAATGGTTAGATATTATACATGTTCTTCATATTCCTAATTAAACTGAATAGATGATTATTACTTTATCATTTGTAGCTGTAATGCCTTAAAAGATGATATTGCTCTATTCTACTTAATAATGATTAAATGTTGCTGTTTAATAAAGATTCCTCTGTTCAATTTATTACTGTTTACCCACAATAATAACGTTTCTGGCAGAGAGTTATATCTCTCGCTGGGACAATTTCAGTTGTCTCACCCCCATGGGATCCAACATTTTTTTTAGGTGGACGAGGACAAGGAGGTAGAAACCCTACAGCAGGAGAAGGATAACAACACCAGGGACAGTAGTGACATCTCAGGTGGAGATACTGACTGTCGTGTCTTGTAGATATGAGTCCTATGTGTCGTCTCTGTACTCTCAGGTCCTAGGAGTTAGTAGTTAGTATTTTTAATGAATCGATCTGAGATTTTGGCTTGATGCCTCGAGGTTCTTATGCTGCCAGTGTATAGTTTTAACAGAGCAGTTGATGCTTGTAATCCTCGAGAAGGGATGGTACATGATATGTACTTGTGAACCAGGATGTAAATAAAATACATTGGTTCTTGATAAAAGAGTTTTCCTATGTTTGGATCTCTTTATAAATGGTTTTAATTTTTAGTGATTTTCAGTAATCCACTGTTAATAATCACTTCCACTTAGTTAATGACGTTTTGTTCGAATGGTGCGTCACAATCTTGATCTATTAGGGTTAAGTTTGCTACCCTTGTACTTGTCTCCTCTCTAATATATAGAAGTATGGTTTATTGTCTATCAATAAGAAATATCTCATTAGACTCCTATTCTTTTTTTTAATACTTAATAATGTCGTTCTGTACTCATCACTTTGCTCTAGATGATATGACATGGTCAAAGTTTGCTATATGTCTTGAATGTGTTAAAGTTCTATTTCGAGAAAGAAATGGCATGCATGTAGTCTGGCACTATTTTTTCTAAGAGAAGCGTTTGTGGATGATTCATTCAAGGTAACTTTTTTGATCTTGTTTATCTTTGATATGGTCCTACTGCCATCTAGTTATGTTTTTTTATTGGATCCATATTTCTAATATACATTCATATAAACTCCATCATTGCAAGCTTGCAATAATTTGGCATGTTACTTAATCTGTACTTTCAGCAATATGTACATGTATGTGTTTTAGTATTACATTTTTTCAGATTGAATCATTAGATCATTTGATATACATATAATAATATATCTAATTATATAAATATAAAATAACATATCCTAATATACAACATAAGCCCTAAATCCAAAATTGATCCAGATAATGTCCCTATGGTGATCTATGCTTCATTTGAAAAAGAAGTGGTAATTACTCATACATTAATGGACAAACACTGAGACAAAGAAGTCACTTGCTATCAATCGCCTTGCCAAACGTACAACCGCTCTAATTTTACACTATTTTTTCTTTTCGCAATGACTCAATGTGAGAAATTGTTGTGATGACTGATTGACGATCACTGATCGGGAATGCAATCACTTTTCGAAATGCTACACTACTAACAACTAGTAATGATGTGCACTACTACATATATGTGTAATGTAAAGCAATTTAATGTATACTACACAATTATTATTATTATGACTCAATGACCCAATATGGCAAAATAAATGTTCTGATTATTTTTTTACATAATATACATTAATACACATTGTTCACATTGATGCACATACAATACATATAACATCACATGAAATTGAAAAAACACATGTCACGTTTTATAACCGTCCTTTGTGTTTTAGAAGCTTTTGCACAAAGAAAATTGAAATACATTTAACAATGTAAAAAGTATACGTATCATTATTTAGAATAGGAACAACAAATATTTAAATGCTACCATCCGTAAAAGCATATATTTATATATTTGTACATCATTTCTTATAAAATACTTAATAATGAGCTCAACAGATCAAATTAATTATACTTTTTAGTTGCCTTTATCTGTTGGCTCAACCCATCGAACTAACTGATTTATCAGTCACGGGTCATTAGTTCAATTCTAAACTAGAATGTTAAGAAACACTACTACAGAAGTGCCTTTTAGTGTCGGTTGTTTAACCCCCTTTGGCGTCGGTTTCTGAACGACGCCTATGTGGGCGCCGCTAAAAGGTTGGACACTTCAGCGTCAGTTAAAAAACCGACGCCTATTTAATATAAAGGCGTCGGTTTATTATAATAAACCGACGCCAAAAGGGTTCGCGCCACAGAAAACGGCGTCATCTAGGACGCTTTCTGCGTCGATTATATACTAAAAACCGACGCAAAAAAGTGTCCTAGATGACTCCCATTTCCTGTAGCGCGAACACTTTTGGCGTCGGTGTTCAACAAAAAACCGACGCTGTAAGTCTGTGCTGACGGGTATCGGTAAATAACCGACGCCTATATCTATTTTTTTTTATAAATCTGTTTGCAGGCCTGCTGTGACTGGTCAGCAGGATGAGAACCTGCAGTTCAGTTTTCTGAACTGCAGGTTTACGACATCCATTGATATCAGCCTACAAACAGGCCACAAACCTGCAAAATTAACATAAAAAGATTCACACAAGTAGATACATTCAGACATCAATTCAATTGTCACGTTCACACATATAGAATCATTCAAATACATGTTTTAACATTCAGAAACATTCATTTACAAAGTATCATTCATCATCACTATCAACATCCCAATTATATCTAACAGTTTATGACCCCACATGCCTTCCTCCCCAGTTCATGCCGCTAGACAACCACACAATGGATCCAAGAGGATATGCAGGCGTTTGCCAAAGACTATAGGCTGAGTTAACTATTGAGTTAACTCAGCCTATAGTCTTTGGCGAACGCCTGCAATCCTTTTGGATCCATTGTGTGGTCGTCTAGCGGCAGGAACTGAGGAGGAAGGCATGTGGGGTGATAAACTGTCAGGACTAGCACAACAAGTTGCGATGGAGGTGGAGACGACGACGACGGTGGTGCTTCAGGCGACGCCTGCTTGGCCGGGTAGGGCTCGGCGAAAGGGTTCAACTGCGGCATGGCTTCGATGTAGTAGAGGGAAGGGAGGGGTTCAGAATCCTATGAGAAACGTTTAGAGATGAGGATATTACTGCGGAGGAGGAGGAAACGGTAGACGATATCTCGAGTTGGAATGTCCTCTCCGCGCATCAAGTTGCTCCAGTGCTTCAGTGGGTACATGTGCATCATCAACCTAAAATTTGACAAAAATAAACACACTGAATTAGGCCAATATAGAAATATAGGATATATGACATAACTAGAAGATAATGAATTTTATAGAAATACAAGATATGTTTTTAGAACTTACATTGGTATCCTCGCCATGCTCGTCATGGACAACATGCTCATCATGGACTTCATGCTCATCATGAACATCATTCTCATCATGGTCAGCCATCTGAAAATGTCATAAAAAAGGCAAACATTTAGCATTTGTATCAACTAGAAAAAGGAAAACATTTAGCATTTGTATAAATTAGAAAAAGGAAAACATTTACCATTTGTATAAACATACATGTCTCTAAAATTGTGATCTTTTATCAATTAACAATCCTTCATTGTGATCTCCGCGCACATATAAGTCATCATTAGCTTCAATATTTTGTGGAGTTGGCAACCCAACTGAGAATGGACTGGAGTCATCATACTTATCATAGTACTCTTCTTCATCTATAGGATCTTCAATGAACTGTCTTTTACCATGAAGAACAACCGACCATTTATCATTTGCAGGATCATCGATATAGAATATTTGTTTTGCCTGTGATGCCAATATGAATGGTTCAGCCTTCTCGCCAATCATTTCAAAGTTCACCAAAGTGAAACCCAATTCATCCACTATAACTCCTTTGGTGTTATCAACCCAATTACATTTAAAGAGCGGAATATTGAAATCTATGTAGTCAAACTCCCAAATGTCTTCAATGACACCGTAATATGACATTTTAGCTTCACGTGGACTCTTATCCTTTGCACTTGCAAAGTACATAGTTGACGCTTGAAGAGTGACCCCACTATTTTGGACGACACTCTTATCATCTTGGCGCTTTGTGTAATATGTGAATCCATTAATGTCAAACCCTTCATAAGACATAACATTCGGTTTTGGTTTAAAGGCGAGACATTTGATAGTTTCTGTAATATCATTTGGTGTTTGAGATAGTTGATGTAAGACTTTATCTTCAAACCACTTAGTAAAAGTCTTATTATGCTCTCTAGCAAGCCACATTGAACTTGCTCGAGGATGTTGTCTCTTTATGAAATTGGTATGTTCCTCGATATAAACACTCACTTCGTCCATATTATGTAAAATATACAAGTGAGCTTGTTCCAACTGCTCACGGCTGATTACTTTCACCCGTGATCCCAAAATTCCTTTGCCCTCCTCAATATTCTTGTCATTATCAGGAGTGTCATTACCACTGAGAAAGTCATTGCAGAAATCCATAACCTCTCTCGCCACATAACCTTCAATAATACTCCCTTCAGGACGATAACGGTTTCGAACATCACCTTTAAAAACGCTCATGTATCGTTCAAAGGGATACATCCAATGCAAGAAAACCGGTCCCAAGATTTTCACTTCCCTAGTCAAGTGGACAACAAGATGTACCATGATATCAAAGAATGAAGGAGGGAAATACATCTCAAGCTGACATAGGGTAACAACCACTTCTCTTTGCAAATTATTGAGAGTATCAGGGTCAATAACTTTGCTGCATAGACTGTTGAAAAAGAAACAAAGTCTGGTAATTGCAAACCTTACATGCTTCGGCAATATAGATCGAATTGCCATGGGCAATATTTGTTGCATTAGAGTGTGACAATCATGAGATTTAAGACCTATCAACTTCAGATCTTTCATTGATACCAATCTACGGATGTTGGATGAGTAACCATGTGGCACCTTAACATTTACCAAGCATTCACAAAAAGTTTTCTTCTCCTTTCTAGACAACGTGTAACAAGCGGGAGGTAAGTATGTTCTTTTATTACCCATTTCACGTAATTCTGTTAATTCTGACCTTATTCCCATTTCACGTAGGTCCAGTCTGGATTTTATCCCATCTTTAGTCTTACCTGGTATATTTAATAGAGTACCAATGATGCTATCACAGACATTTTTCTCAACGTGCATTACATCGATACAATGCCTGACTGACAAAGAACTCCAATAAGGAAGATCCCAAAATATTGACTTCTTTTTGAATGAAGAATTGTCACTCTGTGTGGCCATACTACATTGTGATTTCTTACCAAATTCATTGACAATGTCTTTTACTCTTTCATAAACAACATCCCCTGGTATAGGTTTAGGTGCACTCCGTTCATCATTCCATCCATTGAATGCTTTGCGCTTCCTACGATACAGATGGAATTTTGAAAGAAACCTTCGATGACCAAGATATACAGTCTTGCCGCCATATTTTAGTCTTATTGAATCAGTGTTTTCTTCACATATAGGACACGCTTTAGCTCCTTTGACACTATATCCAGACAAATTCCCATATGCCGGAAAGTCATTAATAGTGCAAAACAACATAGCATGCAAACGAAATGTCTCTCTTGCTGAAGCATCATAGGTCATCACACCTTCAGCCCAAAGTTTCTTTAAGTCATCAATCAAAGGTTCAAGATAAACATCGATATCATTTCCGGGTTGTTTAGGGTCCGATATCAACAATGACAACATAACGTACTTATTTTTCATACACAGCCAGGGAGGAAGATTGTATATAACAAGCATGACTGGCCAAGTGCTATGTTGGCTGCTCAATGTCCCGTACGGATTCATCCCGTCTGTACAAAGCCCAAGTCTTAGATTCCTGACTTCTTCACCAAATTCAGGGAACAATACATCAATCTTCTTCCACTGTGGGGAATCAGACGCATGTCGTAGGATCCCATCATTATTTTTCTTAACATCTGCATGCCACCTCAAATTCTTCGCATCTTTCGGATTTGCAAACAAGCGTTGAAACCGTGATGTTATAGGTAGATACCACAACACCTTGGCAGGAGAACCAGTTTTGGACTCCCCCGAAGTCGTCAATTTATATCGTGACGCACCACATTTTGGACAATCTTTCAAATCTACATAGTCCTTTTGAAATAATACACAATCATTCGGGCATGCGTGTATCTTTTTGGCCTCCATTCTCATTGGGCACAACATTTTCTTTACCTGGTATGTTGAGATTGGCAGCTCGTTTCCTTCAGGAAGAATTTCTTTCAACAAAGTCAACAATTCAGTGAAGCTTTTGTCGCTCCATCTATTGTTAGCTTTCAACTTATACAATCTCAGCACAGCGCTAAGCTTCGTAAACTTAGCACAGCCTGTGTATAACGGTATCTCAGCATCATGCACAATGTTTGTAAAGATAGGAGGTGGATCGGTGTGCTCTACCCTACAACTATCCAGCATCGCATCAACAATGTCTGCTGGAACTGGTTCGTTCACATTTACGTCATCGGAGGCAATTTCTTCTTCCACCCAAGCACTGCTATTGACATCTACTGGATTCGATTTTGAAATCTCTCCATGCCAGTGCCATTCTGTATAGCCTTGTACAATCCCGTTGCACATGACATGACTTTTGATTTCCTCACCAGTGTTGAGTTTCAAGTTGTTACCGCAATGCCTACATGGACAGTAGAACCTATCTGTAGGTTTTTTCCTATGTTCCTCGGCAAATCTAATAAACTGATCAAGACCAGATATAAACTCTGGGGTGCAACGATTACGAATGGACATCCATGATCTATCCATTCTATGATCAGAGAAAGCAAGTATATATTAGGAAAGCAAGTATATATTAGGAAACAAGTATATAAGCAAGTATGTCGTATTACAGTTCATCATTAAGAAAGATATAAGCCAGTATGTCGTATTAAAATAGACTAAACAATAAAAGAATTTTTTTTTGAGGCAAGACAATATGAGAAAATAGTAGTGTAATCATGTAAATGGGAACATTCATGGGAACACACACTTCAGTTATAAGCATTCACGTAGCAACTTACAGTTCCATTCATGGGAACACACACTTTAGTTATAACAATAACTAAACAAAGGGGTTGGTGTACCCCTAAACATGCGCATAATTAAAAAAACTATTACTACAGACAAGTCTAGATAGATAGACAACTAAATACTACACCAACATGGTCCCGCATGCATCAGTAACTTCTTTTTGATGATGAAGCTGTGTCACGAAGCTCCTCACTGTATTTAGACGAATCTGAACTGATAGGGGCCTCAGATTCAGATTTGTCTGAGCTGATATGCGACGCTGTGCGCTCATACCGCAGAAGATGATCGGGGGTCTCGCAGTTGCTGTTGGTTATCCAAACTTTGATGGAATTATCGCCAGCTGGACGGAGAAAAAGCCTATTCCAACGGACCACATGCAGCTCTCCAATCCAATCACGCCAACCGGATTTTGATACAAGATTTCCCGCCAAATCATACTCAACCTCGATTACATGTGAATAATTTCCAAAAGTTAGGGTCACTTTACCGGGCATGTAGTGTCTTCCTTTTAGAAAACGCCAATGTTTGGGTATGACCAATTGGTTTAAGGAACGATCATCTAGGATGATGTCCAATTGTTCTTCAATAGGGAACGTTAACATTGACATAGAGGCCCAATTCATAGTCATTGTTATGGGAAGACAGAGACTGCACAATATTAGTATTAACAAAGTGTAAGTACGTATAACGATGTTATATATTTTCAGAAAAAGTTGTATAACATCAGTTAACCTTTTAAACAAGTATATATTAGGAAACAAGTATATATTAGTCAATCTTGGACGGGTTTCTAGGCCAACAAACACATTTGATGTCAATCTTATATATAATAAATGTGTACCACCTATCCCATCCTTGAACACCTAATCTCACTTAGGATGTAAGTGTATAATGTGTATTTGGTTTTCAAGAAAATTTCGGCAGCATTTCCCCGTTGTTCTCTAAGTACATATGTACTTAGAGAACAACGGGGAAATGCTGCCGAAATTTTCTTGAAAACCAAATACACATTATACACTTACATCCTAAGTGAGATTAGGTGTTCAAGAACAGTCCCAAACTGGGGACTATCCAAGATTTACTCCTACTGAGTAAATCTTGGATGGGTTTCTAGGCCAACAAATACATGTGTTGTCATTCTTATATAAACCCTATAATTCATGAAATCATTCTAATTCAATTTAATATGTTGGGATCACATAATTATATAATGACATCAGAATATATAGAAGAATCATAATTAACATGATTAACAACATGCTCATCAAACTAGGGTTTTCTTGAATATCATCTAATAAATCAAGAATTTCATAGTTTCAAACATGCAATAATTCACAATGCAATGTTATAAACTATAGGCAACATGGATAGATGAAATAAATAAACATCCAGCATCTATCACTTATTCAATCTTCAAGAAACCTTGACAAACATCCAACATCTATCACTTATATAATTTGCATGTATATACACCCTAAAGTGCCACAAATCATATAATAAAACTATCATGTTATGATATTAGGACCACTTAAAGCAGATTAGGCACATTAAGCAAGCAGAGTAGGGAGCCAATTTCGTGCAAGCAGATTAGGTCAGCACATAAAGAACCAATTTCGCGCCTGGGTAGGTCTGCAGGTACCTGGGCAAGAAGAGTAGGGTGAGGTCGAGCTGGTTGAGTACGTGGGTGGCGGCCGACGAGCTCCAGAACCAGCGGCAGTGACTCCGACGAGCAGGAGCGTCAGCCGCAGCAGGCAGGCAGGCGGCCAGGCGGCGGCAGGCAGGCAGCGGCCAGGCGGAGGAGAAGGAGAAGGGGGTACGGCAGCGCCGGTTCTCAGGCGTGGCAGGCAGGTGGGCACCAGGCGTTGCGGCGGCGCCGGTTGTCAGGCGTGGCGGCGGCGCAGGCGGTTGGAGCAGCAAGGCGGGCAGCAGGGGTGCCAGAGAAGAAACGCGTCGGAGAGGGGCGTTGGAGAGGGGACGCCGGAGATGGGGCACCGGAGAGAAGCGCCGGAGAGAAGCGCCGGAGAAAAACTAGTACCAGCAGCAGAGAAATCGCTGCAATAGGAAAATAGGGTAGCAATGAAACATAAGAAAGGGGAAGAGTCGGGCAATCGAAGGTTATGAAGTTCCACAATAGCGTCGGTTGTTTACAAAAACCGACGCCTAAACATCTTTACCGTCGGTCGTTCGCAACATCCGACGTCCATTTGGACGATATTTTCGTGAAAATGTTTGGCGGGAACCACATTCAACGTCGGTGATTAAAGGACGACCGACGCGGAAAAGGACACTTTTCGCGCAAATTTCCATCGCACATAAGCGTCGGTGTTTTAACTACAGACTCGACGCCGAAAGTGACATTATTTTTTCCGCTCGAAAATTGGATGACATGATGCGTCGGTTTTGTATAAACAACCGACGCTGTATACAAAGCGGTACCCGTGTTTGGCTGGTCTTTGAATATAGACGTCGGTTCTTCTAAATAACCGACGCCTTTAATATAAGGCGTCCATGTTCCTTAATAACCGACGCCCAGAAAAGCGACACTGAATGCTATTTCTGTAGTAGTGAAACTCATGCACGAAAAGAGACTCTCTAAAGAAAAATGAAAAATTTATACATATAAAGAAAAATTAAGCCACATAAGTGTGTTATCTCGGAAGCTTTATGTGTAGCAGTTCTACTTAGGGATTTTAATTTTCTTTTGAATCTGAGAATCCGGTTGTGTCTGTCTCAGAAAAAACTTGACCCAAGTTTCAGTTGTGACGTCCCAGGACGATTTCGGGTTTAAGATTAGATGTTTGTATCTAAATTGAGTCAGGTCCTAGTTTAGAGACCAAGAAAAATCAGGTAAATACTTAAATATATTTATGGGATGCATATTATGTTTTGAAGTACTATATATATTGTTTTAGTAATATATGTGATGTTGCAACATATTTTAATTATTTGATGTGATATATTTGTTGTGTTTGAATGATATTGTGATATTCATGTTTGAATTTACTTATTAGTCAGGTTACAACGATGATGACTTTGGATATATGGATATTGTCATTATATGGTATACATCTTGCTTTGCTATGATATAATCATCCTAATTGAATTGATAATCTACATTTGATGTGTTATATCTATTTTTAAGGTCCAATATTGAAATTATTTTTGAGGCTTTTTTTGACTTTGTCTGTATCAACAAATAATTCGAAATACCTCAACTTTTTTAGAATCAGAGCATGTCTTAGTCAAATATCAATGATCTGAAGGACTTCTTTTACATTACACTATTTTGAAAACCTAAGGACTCGATCGTATGAACACGTCAAATACCAAATTTCCAATCCTAGCAAAGAAAGGATTCAAAGAGACACTAGATTCCAAGTGATATTTGACGCTGTAACATATATTGATGTGTTATTTTAATATGATATATATGACGTTGTAGTTATGTTGTGATTTTCCTGTATTTATGTGATATTGATATATTAGTATTGGAATTAGTTTCTCTATATGCAATGAAATGTCGGAGACTGTATATTACAATAGAAAGCAAATGACAAATAATATTACGACTGTTATCATTGACACTTTTTGAGTTTTATTTTATATAATAAATTTTTATGCAATTATGGGTTTTATTAGAGAATTGACTTTTCTAAAAAGTCATTCTCAAATAAGGCCTAATTTTGGTTCTGAACTTAGATTTCTCAATCGGGATTGATTCTGAATTAAGAGGTGTAATGAAAATTTTGGATGTGAATTGAAATTCAAGTTTAATAGTCAAACAATCTAAGTTTGACTTTTTACTCAGAACATTTGACAATCAAACAATCCAAATTTTCAGAACACAAGACCCAATTTTTGACATCATCGGCTCTTGAACCAGTGGAGAGCGGATGGCATGAATCGGATGAATAGGGGGGGCTTTGAGAATTTATATAATAAAATTTTATGCAATTATGGGTTTTATTAGAGAATTGACTTTTCTAAAAAATCATTCTCAAATAAGGCCTAATTTTGGTTCCGAACTTAGATTTCTCAATCGGGATTGATTCTGGATTAGTCAAACAATCTAAGTTTGACTTTTTACTCAGAATATTTGACAATAAAACAATTCAAAATTTCAGAACACGAGACCCGACCTTTGACATCACCAGCTCTTGCAACAGTGGAGAGCGGGTGGCATGAATCGGATGAATAGTGGGGGGCTTTGAGATTTTTTTTTTTTTTTTGAAAATTGGGGTGCTTTGAGAATTTATACCACCCGCAAAGTAGTGCGCTGTAAAAAGAACAATAACGTTATCTCTCACTCTATTAGATTGCCCCATCGCTTGCTTACCGCCTTCATCACTGTCACTGAAACAATTCTTCTGCTCTTCTCCGCGAAAGAGTGAAGAATACCTCTCCTCTGCCCCCACCCCAATCCTCCGTAAAGGATATCTGCGAAATGGAACCGCTGCTGAAAGGAGGCTATCTTGGAATGGAACCGCTGGTGATACCGTCGTCGCTGGCCGCAGCCAACCCGAGAGGATTTATCTTTCTGCCGTCTGTACCGCAGGCTGCTACGAGAAGACGCTTAACATTGGTAAGAGGTCGACCTGTGTTGGCACTGAACCAGACAGCTGCTCGAAGCGGATCCTACCGACCCCAAAACCGCGAAAAGGAATTGGAGCGAGGCTCCCGACGGGACAGCAAAAGGGTGCAGGAGAACGAACATCAAGAGGATGATACCTCCTCTGCCCGTCGCCCTCGCAGTGGCGTGTTCACAACATTCCCCACATCAGGTAGAGGTAACATGGCTGCCGGTAGCCCTGGAATGAGGCTGAACGCCCACCGTATCAAAGCCCTGGTCAACAGAAGACAGAGTACCACTAGCACAGGTAGCGACGTGAAGGAGCTATCCATTCCGCCGAAAAAGAAAAACGTGAAGGAACTATCAACTAGAAAGCATGAATATAACGCTGATACTACCACTGATGCCCACAACTCCGTGACTTCTACCGTCACTAGCAGAAAAAGCTTCACACCTAACAGGCAATCTGACTCCAACTTCTTGCGCACTGTCGAGGGGGACGCTTCGAATCGGGATACTGTTTTGCCTCTGAAACAGCGCTCTTATCCTCCTAGCCGAAGAGGGTGGGGCAATAGTCCTCCCAAACCAGCTGATTCCAGGAAATCATCTGCCGCAGATGCATTTTTCAGCAAAAAGTCGTTCCAAGACCTTGGGTGCAATAATGATTTGATTGAGGTGTTGAAGGGCCTCTCTTACCTTCGCCCTTCTCACATTCAGGTTGGCTGTTTTTGTTCTGCAGCTCTACTAATCTACACAGACATTTACCTTAGCCTATTTAAGTTAGGTTTATCAACGGGCTTATTTCAGCAGACTAATTTTTAGACGAGGTTGCCTTTTTATGCAGACCTAGGTTCATTCCTGTTAAACAAACTGTATTTAGAACATTGATAAATCCTGTTCAAAATTCCTTTATCTAGAATCCTTTTCGAAAGCCCTTTCTCTAGAAACCAACACTAGTAAATCGGTTTATCTGAGCCATGTAACAACTGACAGAGTCATATATAAGCTGATTGTTTACCACTTGATTTCTGTCCATTTATTCAGGCGATGTCTTACCCACATGTTTTAGAAGGAAAAAGCTGCATCATTGCTGATCAAAGTGGATCTGGAAAGACTTTAGCCTATCTAACTCCAATTATACAATCCCTAAGGCGAGATGAACTCCTTGGACTTGATAAATCCTCGCCAAATAATCCTCGAGTCCTCATTTTGGTGCCAACTGCAGAACTCGCATCTCAGGTTCGTGTCCAACTCTTTATGCTGAAGTCCTTAGTATAATATGTAAATGAAATGCCTGAGACTGTAGCGGCTTTTTATCCGGTTCTTTGCATATTACATAACGTTTTATATGAGATTATTAGTATCTTAGCTGCAGGCCTAGACAATACTTTAAAAAGGTTGTAAACTTTCAATAGATCATTACCTTTTTGCAACATGAAGTTGGGCTTCATGAAATTATTGTGTTATGATAAATTTAGCCTACTACACACCCTTTATGGTATGTGGCCTATGTCATTAGTATTATTCATGCCCAACATTCACGTTTTTCTCTATCATGCTACGGGCCCTATGTATACTACTAGAAATTGTGTTTTAATAGATGTAGCAATTCACGTGTTGTCTTTTATTATATTACATCTCAATAAGACAAAACTGAGCAGAAAAGAAGTACCGTGTAGTTAACCCAACATTAACGGCGGATCTTGATGAAGATTTTGGAGCCAATTCCCATATTTCACTTAAGCATAGTCCAGTTTTTAACCTCACGGTCAAATTCCAAACTAAATCATGAATACTAACTAAAACTCGATAAAGCATGTGGAAATCAAAAGATACCAGAATACCCCATCCCCTTGCTTGTTTAAAACATGCAAATTAACCGATAATGCAGTATCATTCGATGAATCTTGTATATTTGGTCACGTGAAGAGCGACAACATTAATACTGCACTAACTAATGTGATCATATGTCTATATACATCAAACCTGATGCATGCAAACAAAAACTACCTTATGCTCCCTCTTAGACTCCCTAGGACTGAGTGTATCAGGACGAATGATTCTCTACTACAACCTCTAGTCTCTACATTGACTCCCCACCTCATACAAGGAATTCACTACCGTTGCTAGTGTTGCCATGGAGGAGATTTGTCCTCTGACTCTAGTTGTTGAGAGCCTAAAAAAGACATGTAACAAGGTTGAAAAAATGCGTGAGGCGTAACGAGGCGTTTTTGTCTCAGTGAGGCGAGGCGTAAGCCTCAAAATATGTATGAGGCGGTCAAAAAATAAATTTATACATGTATTTACATATATATATTTATATCTTATGTGTATGAATGTATATATAACAAAATATGTACATACAAACACAACAATATAAAATAGTAATTATTTCTGAAACTTAATAATGATAATAGAGACTAAAGACCCACCAGAACAACAAAATAAATATGTAAAAATAACAAGATATCAATTCTTTATACTACTAGAACAAAAGATGTCTATAGTGAATAGATAAACTGAATTTCAAATTAGTAGGAACGAGGAACCAAAATTAGTTAACGATGATATGAAATTCACCGACATAGTGAATAAGAAGGTAGCAAACAAAGAGAAATTTAACAATGAAGATTGAAAGATGTTACTCAGAAAATCATGATTAAGTGTTTATTAATGAAAAATAACAATCAACTACAAGAACTTTGATTTTTTTTTGAAAAAAGTATTTTTAATAAACTGAAAAGTAGACAATTTGGTGGTTAACATAAGGCATCATCATTCGGAATTGAGGCGTGCGCCTCAGCAAAGCCTCAGAGCCTCAGTGCTTTGAGGCGGGCCTCAGACATTGTGAGGCGTAAGCCTCAGTCCAGTACACTGAGGCGTAAGCCTCGAGGCGTATTTGGGATAGCCTCGCCAAGAGGCGTAAGCCTCGAGAGCCTCAAGGTGGGTTTTTTATTACCATGCATGTAAGCAACTCATATGAGACTTGAAGTCCAAGTGAGTGTGACAAATCCCACTCGAGATGAAATCACACAAAAGCTGTACATTACACAACAAAATAATGAAAACAATTTTTTTTGCAATTTTAGTCATATTGATTTATGATATTTTTTAATATGATACAAAAGAAGGTGTATGTGTTTTATGTATACATGAGGGTCTACATGTAAATTGTCCCTATATATTCTTTATATATAGAGACTACTATCAATCAAATTTAATTCGATCCCCTAATCTTTGTCTTCATGGCATCAAAGCGGTGGGGTTTTTAACGTAGGGTTTTTGTCACCGTCTCAGAGTTGGAGTAAACCCTAGAGGATGTCTTCATCTCCCCTCCTTTAATTAATATTTTGTTGCTCCCATATGAAAATCCTCTTTCAGTCACTCGCTATGATCTTTTGGTGTAGCAATGGCAATTTGAAAGGACTTGTGGGCATAACCTTTTCACATCTTTTGCCTCAAGTGGCCTTCCTCTATCCCTCTCCCTCTCTTTATCCCTGGGACTTACTAGTGGAGGCATAGATGGTCTTTGCACATTAGAATACTACCACCATTGCGCCACTCCTTTTATTGGGTGGTGGACCAAGCTGGTGTATCGCCTGCCTTGATGGGTACTCCAACTATACTTGGGGGGAGCTCCCACCCTTCCGAAATTGGATCGATGTGGGGGTATCACTACCCCCACTATCTTGCCACCAGAAGTTCCCAGGCATCATAGCATCGAGGAGAGAGCAATGATTTTTCTTCCCTCTCTTACTGTGGCTGCAAGTACTATACCAACATAGATAAAGCAACAATATAGGGTCTTTTGGTCCCCACCAATTAAGTTGTTGGTTGATTAATATCTTCTCCTATCCACGATGACTTACAAAAATGAGAATACAATTCCTCGAGAAACATCTACTATCACTGTCCAGAACCAACATATCACAAACCAGACTTGAACGAGAAGAATTTGCACAATGGAATTGGACCATGAAGATCTTTGTTTCCTAAAAGACAGAGAAATACAAGAATCTTATTGATTGACTCCTGCCTCAACAGATGCTTCATTCACAATGAGAACAACATGATGCCAAGTTTCTACCCATGATGTGGAATTCCTTAAAATCACAAATGTCAAACATGCTTTTACACTTGCAAGGAGTTGTGGAATCACTTGATGCTCATGTAGTCCAGTTCTATTCCGAGATGTATGATGTCTATGTTGGACTGTATGGTCTCTGACAGGGTGATAAGTCCTTAACTCAGTATTTTGGAGAAGTCACAAGACTCATTGATGACTTACATGGTTTACTTCCTCTCATTTTACTTCCTCTCATTAATATAGAAGATGCATGCATAGAGGGATCAAATGATAATAATAAAGATTCTTATAGGTCCTTGACATGTCTATGAGGGCGCCCATAATTGGATTTTGTCTAGAATAAAGCTCCTGTCCCGTGTAGAAGCTTATTCTTGGGTTTGAAGTGCCAATCTAAAGTATGATGCTTTGATTTTGAGTCCTACTGGTGACAAGTCTGCCATGGTTGCTCAGATTAGCGTGGTCTTTCAACACGTGACCATGGATGTAGAGGAAGGAACAATGGATGCGAAAGAACTAATGGTGGTCGTGTTGGACCATGTCAATGTCTAAAGTGCATGTGTTTTGGTAGGAAGGGACACCTTGATGCAAACCACATTGCAAAAATCAATTTCATTCATATGATTCAACTTTGGACGACAATACCCTTGAGCATGGATTTATATAGAAAGCTCGTCGATAGTCCTAATTGGCTTATTTTTGCTAATCACCCTATTGAAATAATAAATAAAATGAAATAATTAATGACTTACTAGTTACTAGTAAGTCCCTAGTATTACACTTAGGTCATGAAACTGAAACAACTACATAATAAACCTTGACGAAAACCAAGACAAAAATGAAATAACAAATGAACAACAATAAAAGACGACTCATGACACACTCTAATTAAGCGGCGCCAAATCCTAGCCAAGCTTTGTGAGCAGCTTGTCCTACATCAAATCCCTAGGGTTGACAAAACAAACCTTCAACGGGCGGGAGTGTAGTTGTGGTACTCCTAGAAGTCTGGCGTGCGTAACATATGTTCAATGAACATGGTGCATTGAGGTGTGTCCTCATTTGGCTTGTCACCACTAGGCTCGCTTACTGGCTGTACATCCTCATATTCTGCATTGTCTTCATTAGTCTTTGGTGTTGTGGTCATCAAGTGATTGGATCATTGGTCGGAGCGATGTCCAAACTCCTTACTAGAGAAGCACTGAATTCAGCTTGAGGATATTGCTGTAGAAGATGTGGGTGTGACTATAGTCGTGACTATAGTTGAGTGGTAGGCGGAGCTAATATTGAAGAAAAAACAAAACCAAGGGGTGGGGTCCTTCATGTGTCATTTCTACTCATGCTCTTGTCTGTGTAGCCACGTGAATGGCTTCGTCCATAGAAGAAATCCGCGAAGTAGTCAATCTTGCAGCGATAGACAAATTGAGCCTGTAATGGAATGTGGTGATCTTGGAAGTATAATCCCAAGTGATGTATGCCTTCTAGATCAAGTCATATAACTTGTTGGTATATTCATTCATAGAATCAGATCCCTGTTGTAAATCAGATAGCTTGAGGCACAAATGTTGTATGTAATTGACAGGGACGAAGGACTCTATGTCAGCTTTCATCTGTTTAGGTGCTGATGTGATGAACTATACAGAGTCACTTCCACCAAGTAAGCATGGTGCCACAAAGCTTGGCTTATGTGTACCGGATTTTGTGGTTATCTACAAGCTGGTGCTTGTCAAAGAGTGACCCCTTGTTGTGAGTCCAGTCATAGAATACTTTGAGGTCTCCTGTGCCTTAGAATTATGTTGCAGTGATCTTAAGCAGAGGATCTTGTTGAGGAAAAGGCTAATGAGGTGGTGGATACCGTTGTTCAAGTCGCTCTTGCATATGGTTAAATGTGGCTCACATCTCGGTGAGTTGGTCAATTTTGCAAATTTCGGGTATTCGAGGACGCATGGATTGCACAAAGAACAAACTAGAATCCTATTCAACAATTATATAGAAGACTCCCAAAGTTGTAGATGACACACACATAGGAAGGAATCACTATCAAAACTCAATTTGGGGTTGATTTGGGGCCAAGATAGCCCTACTGGGCCACTACTACAATACTAGCAGGTCCGGACCAGAATTACAGAGCTTCTTTGCTCCTACCATGATGCTCAATTGGCTGCGAGGCCTTCCGAATGTTGAGAGAGTCCTTTGGATTCCTATAATCACCTTCTGGCTTGGACGATGACCGGGATATTGCTGGTGACCTGTGTCGTCAGCCTGTTTTCTTGTAGCCATCGATCACCTGGGTAGGTGAACCCACTTGGGTCCCTTCATATGACAACAGGCTAGCCGCTACGAGCTAGGGGAGGGTTCCCCAATTTGCTCATGGATGAGAAGTAACAGGGAGGACATGGTATTCCCCTGGTTTGCTCGGCGACACATTACCACTACAAATAATACATCATTGCAGAAAAAAAGGTGGAAACAGACGTGGGTAGGAGGGAACGCGGGAAAAAATAAGACGGAAAAGGAGTAGATGCACATGGTGGTAGGAAATTTGGGGAACAGGTGGCGGAAACTAGGAGGAAGAAGCTAATTAGGAGGGGATGAACGATGGTGGCATACTGTTCATAAATTGTAACTAATTTTTTGAATTGAGGGGATTAATTAATCGATGCTGGGGGATAATTTGGTTAGGTCACACTTATGGTTTTGGCTGTTTCCCGAGTACCTGAGATCTAGACCTAGGTTTTAGATCATAGGCCCTAATACCATTGATGCAAACCACATTGCAAAATCAGACTTATATAATTCAACTCTGCTAAACGATACCTGTTGAGATAATGGTGGTAATGAGAGACCCGAACAACAAGGCCCAACGAGATGCGAAAGCGTGAGATCGAGCAAATCAAACCGAACACATACGACAAAGATCAACGATGAACTAGCAAGCAACCACAAAGACATGATTTATAGTGGTTCGACAAATTCCCAATGTGGGAGCCTACACCCAGTGGCGGAGATGATGTTATTGATAGAGAGATTACAAAGATAATGAATACAAAAGGGAGAAGAAGAACCCAATCCCCTCTTACACCCGAAAGCTACCGTGGAAGAAGACAGTTGCTTGGAGAGGAACTCTTGGAGGCGTGAAACCCTAAGGAAAGCCCTAGGTCCATCCGTGGTTCTAGGTCTTTGAAAAACGACGTCTCTTGATATCTCTTTGTTGCTCTTCATGCTTGGGACCAGTTGGGGGGGAGTCTATTTATAAGAATAGGACCCATATCTAAAGTCCCAAAGTCATTAAGTTGTTTTCCGGTCATGTTACAGTCCATAACACATACTGTATTTTCATTTCAGCAACATTTACAGTCTAGCGCTGGACTGCATATGGTCCAGCTAGAGCGTAAATGTAAATATAGTTCAGGAAGACCATATATGGTCTGAAGTATGATCGTAAATACACATGTAGGTGCCAAAACACATCCCGAAGATGTCGAGGCTTGGTATAGACATCCAGTTCATCAAGGAAGCTTTTCTAGAGAGTTTAAGACACTCTCTCAACAAACTCCACCTTGACTTCAACTTGAAAACGATGGAAGAGAAAAGCACTTGCAATCTTCTCCAATATCAGAAATTGATTAAGAATACCATCTCCACATGCCCTACATGGGCAAAGCTCAGGTAGAAAGAAGACCGACTAATTTTGAGCAAAGCTCAAACTTATCTAATGGAAAAGTCATCATCACGTCGGTTCGATTCTCAGACATAGATTTTTCTTTATTTGAATCTTGCCTTCAACGGTGACTTCTCTAATGAAGTGGTATTTGACATCAATAGGCTTCGTTCTCTCGTGGAATATTTGATCTTTGCTAAGATGTATAGCACTTTAACTGTCACAATGAACAACAACTTGTTCTTGAACCATGTCCAACTGATTCATCAAACCCTTGAGTCATAAAGCCTCCTTCACAGCTTCCGTTGCCGCCATGTACTCTGCTTCAGTAGTAGATAAAACAAATATACTTTGTAGAGTGGCTTTCCAACTAACAGTTGTAGATCCCACTGTGAACATGTAACCTGTGAGAGATCTCTTGTCAAGGTCGCCTGCATAATCTGAGTCCCTATGAATCTCCATGCCAAGAATCATCTCAACTTCACCTAGGTTTTTCATATCAAATTCTCCACGTAGAAGAAATTTCACCTTGGCAATCTCAGATGTGTCTCTACAAGTGATCAACATGTCATCAACATATAACAATAAGTAAACAAAGGAATTGTCATCCAAACCTTTTTAGTAGACACAAACGTCATAGCTACTCCTAGAAAATCCATTGTGTGTCATGAAAAGAGTCAAATCTCCTGTACCATTGTCTAGGAAATTGCTTCAGCCCATAGAGAGTGACCTCTTGAGCAAGCACACACGGTTCTCTTTGTCTTCAAAACCTCAAGCTATTGCATGTAGATCTTTTCTTCTAGTTCACTGTGCATAAAAGTTGTCTTTACATCTAGCTACTGCAACTGTAGGTCTTCAATGGCTACCAAAGAAAGAAGCACCCGCATGAAACTATGCTTGACGATGGGTGAGAAGACTTCATTATAATCAATGCCTTCAATTGGACTGTAGCCTTTTGCAACAAGGTGTGCCTTGTATATATCACTTTCTTTCTTCTTATAGACCCACTTGCAGCGCACTACTTTCTTGCCTTTGGGAGGTACCACCAACTCTCAAGTTTGATTGTTGTGAAAGCTACCGTACTATTGGCTGTCATTGGATTTTTACTATTAAATACCAGCCAGATAGTTCGATTGAACGGATGGCGGCTTGTCTAGTAGCAAAAGGTTATATTCAAACCTATGGGGTTGACTATTTTGAAATTTTTTCCCATGTTGCCAACCTTAATTATGTGTGGGTGCTTATTTCTGTTGATGTGAACAATGATTGGCCTCTTTTTCAACTTGATATAAAAAACGCCTTCCTGTATGGTGACTTGCATGAGGAAGTCTACATGGAGCAACCGCCTGGTTTTGTTACTCAGGGGGAGTGTTCCAAAGTCTGCAGACTCAGGAAAGTGATTACGGCCTAAAACAAAGCCTACGAGCATGGTTTGATAAATTGAGCCAGATTTTTCTGAAATTTCAATTTCGGTCCCCACATTCAGATCACTCTGTTTCATTAAAAAAAACCAGTTCCATGCTTGTTATTCGTATTGTCTATGTGGATGATATAATTTTGTTTGGTAGTGATACTGATCGTATTTCAGCTGCTAAAAGATATCTAGAACAACACTTTGTTACAAAAAATCTTGGCAAACTCAGGTACTTCTTGGGAATTGAAGTCTCTAGATCTTCTGGCGTTTGTCTTTCATGGCGCAAATATGTTCTAGATCATCTGACAAAAACAAGCATGCCTGGTACTAAACCTGCTAGCACTCCTGTGGATCCCAATACCAATTGGGGTGATGAATCTTCACCACCCTGTCCTGATAACCACCAATACTAAAGATTGGTTGGTAAGCTTATTTATCTTATTGTGACTAGAGCTGATATTACTATTGCTGTTGGACTTGTCTGGAGGTATCTGGATAAACCTCGACAATGTCATCTGGATGCTGTCTGTCATATCCTTAAATATCTAAAAAATTCTCTAGGAAAACGATTACTGTAACGTAGACATGAGCACTACAAACTCACTGGATATTCTGATTCTGATTATGCCGGAAGTAGATGTGATAGGAAATCTACCTTTGGCTACTGCACTTTTATTGGAGGGAATCTAGTTACATGGCACAGTTTGAAGCATGCCATGGTGTCTCAGTCTAGTGCTGAAGCATAATACAGTTACAGAGCTATGGCTGATACCGCTTGTGAATAAATGTGGGTCCAAGACTCCTCAAGGAATTTGATATCTCTGATCCCGATCCTATTCCCATGTACTGTGACAATAAAGCCTCCATTTTTTATTGCTAGCAATCTAACTTTTCATGAGCGCACCAAACATATCGAGGTGGATTGCCACTTTGTTTGAGAATCTGTTATCTCTGGTTGCATTTGCACTTATCTCCGGACAGAAGATCAGGTTGCATACATCTTTACCAAGATACTTCCCAAGACTCGCTTTGCTACACTGGTGGACAAGCTGGGCATGTTTGACATTTATGCTCTAGCTTGAGGGGGGATATTAGTATATGTGCTTTATGCTTTATGTTTTATTGTGTGCTTTAGACTTGTCTTGTCTTTAGCTTTTCGTTTATCCCATATTGCCTAATTCTACTTCTCATTTACTCTCTTATCCTATAAAAGAGAGTGCATTGTATATGTTTTAAACACATCAAATAAAAGTTTTCTTATTCTTTAGTGGCCAAACAAATAATTGTGGTTGCAGCTAATCCACCATGGTGGTTTTGGTGATCTTTTATCATGGTAAAGTTGAGCATTTTCTATCTAGTTTTTTTTTTTGAAAATAGCTCAATATCATTAAAAGAAAGCCATACGACATCTACAAGATAGACATCTCTCATCAAATAACCAAGCAGCAACTCCTTTTACTGAAAGACATAGCACCAGGCTCAGATTGGGATGTGATAGGTACGCTTCTGCCCCGTCCACCTCTTGTAGTGGCTGTCTAAAACAGCTGTCTGGGATGGAATTCATCAATCTACAAGAGCCTAAGAGTACATCTGAAGAGGAGTTTGCAAAGCCGCTGACAGAGAAAACCATCCTGAAGACAACGAAAGATCACCAGACAAAGAGCTCGACCACAAAGCAACAACACAGACCTAACAACACAACGTCCCACAAAACAGGACGAGAAACACAACTACCAGCGACGAGCACAAAGGTTGCACCAACCAGGAGACCCAGGAAGGAGGCCAAACCCCAGCGATGCAGATACAGAGGAAGGATGGCTCATGCGGGTACAAAGACGGGGAGTAGAGGGTGCCGGGAACTCCACCACCACTCCCGACCACCACTACGAACAGGGGGCGGAAGACCCACACGAAGCCCAAAACCCAGCTTTCTCCTCCTCTGCCTGGAGCACCAAGGGGCGCCCGAGCTCACTGTCCGCCCAAGAAGGAACCCAAGGCACGACACGACCAACAAACGACGGTAGAAAATGCCTACAGGCGGAAACTAAAAAAAAAACTAGAGGCACCTGCCACTAACAAAACAACTCTACCTACTGACAGACAAACAGGTAAGGGGCACAAACAAGGAACCAGACGGACAAGCGGCCAAACCCCAACAGGTGCAAACAAACGCGCACCCCGGGACCCCAAGCCCGGCGGCCGTCCACGGATTTTTAATATGTTGATTATATATGAGCATAAATGTATACATTTACAATATAAAAATATTACACCTTTATATATTAATATGTAAATGTAGAATTATACATATATAGTATGTTATACACGGGGAATATGTGGTTTTGGATTTTTTGAATAAGATAATCATATATGACGGGGCATTATGCAGTTTTGGATTTTTAAATAAGTTATTTATATATGAGCATAAATGTATATATTTAAAATATAAAAATATTGCACCTTTATATATTAATATGTGAATATAGAATTATACATGTATAATATGTTATATATGTGTATACATATATGCATATGTGGATGTGTGTTTGTGTGTATAAGTAGTTTTATGTATAATTAAACAAGATATTTGATTAGAAATCAAACATAGTCTCTGTATAAAAACGACTGCATATGTGTCACATAGCGTATGCGATCAAGACCGCATTATGGACTACATAGACATGCGTTTCAGGAGGTGACCAAACCGCATATGATGCCTCATGTGGGGCATATGAGAATACTAATTACATTTGCCAAATTTTACACTTCTAGGAGCATCATCATCATTATTCTTGCACTGCTTTATCGGTGGAAACAATGGATGCGGTCCCATGCTTTATTGGGCCTAGCACGACGGTTAGCATTGGTATGAATTTCCTTGATATACATGGCACATTGACAATGAGGGTGGGCATCTTGCAAGGAGAAAGATGGTTCCCAAGTCAACATTGAACCATCATGGACAAACACGAAGTGTTGAGGATTTTGGAAACGGATGCCAATCAATATGCCATTTAGGTTGCCATCGACGAGCTTTGACAAGTGGGAACATTGGAGCTTCTCTTAACATGCCATATGCATAGTAGTAGGGCAGGCTATGGATCACAAACATCTCCAGACTCTTAGAGCGAGCGATTGCCAACACAATCATGATTCCCCTACCGAGTAGAACATCATCCTGGTGCCAAACCTCCTGCAGGCCACTTACAAGATCACTACTACAATCACGCTCAACAAGTTGGATCCTACTATTGCCTTTAGAAGGTTGTTGCTCGAGGCAATGGATGTCATGAGCTTACTTACCTCCATCTAAAGGCAGGTGATGGATCCTTTAGCCGTGAGGATGTCCACCATGAACTGCAAAACATAAGAATTGCAAGGCCAATAACCCCGCTATTGCATGTGACAACACAATCGTTGGGTTGAGATTGTAAAGGCATCTTGACTAATTAGGACAAAGAATCGTGTACCCATCATGGCGTTGAACTTCAACAGAGCTATGTCCTACTGGTTTGGGAAAGACAATGTCTGGTTCTC
Source organism: Alisma plantago-aquatica (assembly GCA_963693085.1). Classification (NCBI taxonomy): domain Eukaryota; kingdom Viridiplantae; phylum Streptophyta; class Magnoliopsida; order Alismatales; family Alismataceae; genus Alisma; species Alisma plantago-aquatica. The sequence continues at coordinate 870,902,831 of OY856409.1, forward strand.
GCAGTGTTGTTGTATGAACATATAGTTCTTCTGAGTCCATGGGAATGGTCAAAGCTATTATTTATTGGTTTGTTAGGGAAGATCGTTAGATAGTGATCGAATGCGGAAGGATAAATATGGGCACAGGAAAGTGAGTTTGGAGAAGTGAGGCGTGGGTGTTAAGGATTATATACCACCATCTCACCTAACATCCAAAAGAAATGGATTCTCGATCCATCACCCTCCATAATGTCTGGTTATTCATTTAGATTGGTATAGACACATGCTGAAACAGTTAGGATGACAATGGGTGATTTACAAAATAAAATAAAGGGAATTTGCCTTGCGCATGTTGTTATTAGATGTGCAGACCTCTTCCCTACTATAGGAGAAGGGGGGAAGAAATACAAACTTCAGCCCATATTACAAATAGACCCATTAACTAAATACTAATACTCTCTAACACTCCTCAAGTTGGAATGGGAGAAATAATCAAAGAACCAGAATAAAAGGATAAAACAAGTCCATACAAGAATATTCCCCCCCCCCCCCCCCCCCCCCAGTTTTACAGTCGAGCACTCAAGCAATTGCACACCCCTCCTAAGCAGATAATAACAACATCAACAATCAAAATTTCTTCAATCGATCTTGCGCAGCTACTGAGACAGCAAGTAGACTACAACGTCAATAACAAGTGACTCTCTAACCCTCCTTAAGCAGATAACTCCAAGACAAACAAGGCAGGCACAAAAGAAAATAAAATGCATTTGGAGCAATAGAAAATGACGCTCCACTAGCTCTCCATGAATCAAATAGTAGTAGAAGTTCACAAGCTCTTCAATAAGCACATATAATAGAAAAATCCTCATATAATAGCAGCAGAAGGAAGATCCACAGTGTGTGACTAGCGTGGATAAATACTTCCTCTCTTCACTCTTTATTTCATCTCTCTTTATCTCATTTCATTTCTCTACTCATCTCTTTTCTACCTCTATTCTCCCCCTCAAACCAACTACAAACAGAATCAAAGTAGTTGGGGTTGAGAGTTATAAACAAAGGCAAAGTTAGTGGATGGGTAGGCTAATATGTAGAGGAGAGTATCTGATAACACAAGTCAATCTAATACTTGACCCTATTACATGGATCTAGTTAAAAAACTAAATGGATCTTTATGACCCGAGTATGATTAGATAAAAAATAGATACAATTAAGTATCCAATTTGCATTAGGCATGAATGTAAATGTGCAGTAGCGCACATATTAAGGAAGGCTATTAGTATGTGGTTAGGACTGGAAGATAGCAAAAGGAACAACGAAAACAAGAGAATACACCGTCGATTGAAGCCTTACACCAATGGATAGAGTAGCAGATGAAGTTGCATGCCGTGTGTCGGATATTAGCCATCCCCAACAGACACACGCTGTGTCGTGAACCCACACGACATGCAAAAGAACGGAGAACTTGCAGCAGACAGTTGAGATGATGTGTAAAATTTTCACATGACTTGCAGTTGTCAGGGGTAGAATGATCAGCAATAAGAGGATACACATTGTATAAAGCAAATACACGTCGTTTATTTTGGCAGACTGTCTAAAGCCGGGGCGGTGGCAGTGGCGACGGGGTACATATTTGTGGTCACAAAACATGTGAGCCATTGGCATACTATGTAAATTGGAAACACGTCGTGTAAAGTAGCGGCGAGTGAGATGATCACTGCTCAAATATTGTGTCCAGTAGAGACATGTCGTGTGATGCTGCAAAACAACTTGTAGAAATCCCCAAAAGGCATAAATATAGTGGAAAACCCTTGCGGATATCCACCGTATCAAGTAGGGATTGAGTATCCCCAATTGACATTATGTATAAACTGGAAACACGCCGTGTGAAGCAGCAACATATGAGTTGATCACCGCTCAGATACTATGTCAAGTAGGGACATGCCTTAGACGTGGAGGAACCACAACAGAAGCCCCCAAAAGGCAAAAATAGGGTGGAAAGCCCCTTATACATCTTCACCGTATCAAGGCAGGGATCAAGTATCCCAAATGACTGTAGATACGGCGATCATTTACCATCGACTCTTTTAGATAAAAGAACCCAAAAATGGTCTGCAGTAGGTGACAACGACAAAGGATCTTGACGCCAATGTAAACATAGATGGTGGCAGCGGTAGATGGCGACATTGATGGTGGCGGAAGTAACATGGATGATGGCAATGGTGATGCACATGAATGCAACAACATAGATAGCGTGACACCTTCAGAGGAAGATGGCGATGGCTCCAAGGGAGTACGACGAAGGCGGCTTCTTCATGGTAGGGCGGTGGCATAAAAAACAAGGAAGTTCATGGCAACACTAGCAATACTAGACACTAATACAAGTCAGGTCCTTAACAAACTGAGCAACATCATAGAAAAAAGAGTAATTTTTGAGATGGAGAGACTCATAGAAGTAGGGGTAGGGCTTCCTTGCGGGCAACCAAGCAACGCAAGGGAGGACGACTGCCCTCAAGGGATGGCATTCTCCTTTTCTCTCTCTCACATAGGGTTAGGGTGCGCAGGACCAAATGGTCTGATAACACGTAGAAAATGAGATAAAGTGAATTCCCTTGTGTGTTTGTAACATCCCAGGATTTGAGGCCTCGGATAAGTTGATCTTAAAGGGAATGATTGGACTACCCATATCACCAAGGTGCACCTCCTTTCCGGGAGCCCATCACTAAAGAACTCCATAGTTAAGCGTGCTCAGCTTGGAGTAGTACTAGGATGGGTGACCAGTCGGAAAGTTGATCTTGGCTTGCGCGTCAGTGTGGACAAAGTGCGCAGTTAAGGCTAGTGGTGGTTTGTGGGGCCAGTCGTCATTCCTAAAACTCTACTAGAGCCTAGGGCAGTGGGCCCAGGTGTTACAAATGGTATCAGAGCCAATTCCCCTCCAGTAGGTGGGGCCCGCATGGGCATGTGGCATGCCAGTCTTGAGCTGTGCGGTCCAGGCATGTAGGAAAGGGCTGTCCATGGTGATGTAGCCACCCTTGCACTGGTATTCCGTGATCGGGAGCTGGGTGTCCATGGGCCATTATGGGTCTGCACTGAAATGGGGAAGAGATTATGCGGCCTTATAGTTGAGCCTTGACGAGGACGTCAAGAGTCTAAGTGGGGGAGATTGTAACATCCCAGGATTTGAGGCCTCGGATAAGTTGATCTTAAATGGAATGATTGGACTACCCATATCACCAAGGTGCACCTCCTTTTCCGGGAGCCAATCACTAAGAACTCCATAGTTAAGCGTGCTCAGCTTGCAGTAGTACTGGGATGGGTGACCTGTCGGGAAGTTGATCCTGGCATGCGCGTGAGTGAGGACAAAGCGCGCAGTTAAGGCTAGCGGTGGTCTGTGGGGACAGTCATCATTCCTGAAACTCTACTAGAGCCTTGGGCAGTGGGCCCGGGCGTTACAGTGTTATTATTAGATGGGCATACTCCATCCCTATATCTGGGAGAATGGGGAAGCATTAGGGACTTAAGAAAACCCCTAATGGGTCAACACACACTTGGACCCATATTACAAATAGACACATTAACTAAATACAAATACTCTCTAACATGTGATTTTTCCATCCCTGCCTATAAGCTAATAAGATAAAATTGGGTGTTACTATACTTAACCACATCCTCTTTTGACTGGCATACTTGTAATTTTCACGTGGATATTATAGTCTTTGTAGAGTTAACAGAGTGGTGAATTAGCTTAACACTATTGATACCACTAGAATTACAATTTTCTAATCTTACTATCAATTGCCCTAAGCCTTTGTTTATTAGTCGACAAAAGATATTTTTTGTCAATCTAAAATAATAAAAGGCTTATAATTAGATGAGTAAAACAAGTACAAAGGTCTCTCTTTTATAGAACAAGAGAGTAAAGCATACGTAGAGACGAGCAATATGGGATAAAAGAAAGAGGCTAATAGACAAGACAAGTCTAAAGCACATAACACAATAATAAAAATAAACCCAGTAAAATATATATACTAATACTCCCTCTCAAGCGGAGCATAGATATCAATCATGCCCAACTTGTCCATCAGAGTAGTGAATCTGGTCTTCGGAAGAGTTTTGGTGAAGATGTCTGCAACTATCTGAAGTATGTGTATAAGGCGTAGAGATCTGACCAGATAAGACAACTTCCTGCACGAAGTGGCAATCAACCTCAATATGTTTACTGCTTTCATCGAATGTGGGATTGCTGACAATAAAGATAGCTGCTTTATTGTCACAGTGCATGGGAATAGGCTTAGAATCAGAGACACCAAAATCTTTTAGAAGTCCTTGTACCTAGAAGAGTTTGCATGTAGTATGAGCCATCGCTGGATACTCGACTCCAACACTTCAACGAGCTACTACGGTTTGCTTCTTGCTTCACCAGGTGATTAGGTTACCACCTACAAAAGTGTAGTACCCAAATGTAGATCTACAATCTATCTTGCTTCTAGCATAGTCAGAATCAGAATAGCCAATAAGATTACAATGCCCATGTTTCTTGTAAAGCAGACCTTTTCCAGGAGAACTTTTCAGATACTTCAGAATATGGCATATCGTCCGGTGATTCTGTCTGTGCTTATCTAGATATCTGCTGACCAGTCCAACAACAGACGTGATATTAGCCCAAGTAACAGTGAGATATATAAGTTTCCCTACCATTCATTGATACTGATGATGATTAGGGTAAGGAGGAGAATTCTCATCATCTCAGTTAGCATCGGGATCCAAGGGAGTAGCAACAGACTTGGCCCCAAGCATTCTTGTTTCAGATAGGAGATCCAGAACATATTTCCGCTGTGACAAGCATAGACCAGAGGATGAACGAGAAACATCAATGCCCAGAAAATATCTCAATTTGCCTAATCTTTGGTAACAAATTGTTTTTCCAAGTAGCTTTTAGTGGCCTGGATTCCTGCGGAGTCACTACCAGATAATATGATGTCATCAACATAGACAGTCAGGATCACAAGACCAGAAGTAGTTTTCTTGACAAACACAGAATGATCAGACTTAGAACGACGAAAATCAAACTTTTGAAGAATTGAGCTTAGCTTGTCAAACCAGGCTTGGGGACTTTGCTTAAGTCCATAAATTGCTTTGCGCAGGCGACATACTTTGGATGACTCCCCCTGAATCACAAATTTGGGAGGTTGCTCCATGTGTACCTCCTCATGTAGATCGCCATATAGGAAAGCATTTTTATCATCTAATTGAAATAAAGGCCAGGAAAAATTTATTGCCACAAAAATAAGTACACGAATCGAGTTCAGGCGAGCGACAAGAGAGAAGGTCTCGAAGTAATCTAAACCATATGTCTGAGTGTAGCCTATGGCTACAAGACAAGCTTTGAGTTGCTCAATAGTTCCATCAATATGATATTTGACTGTAAAAATCCATCGACAACCAACTGGTGAATAATCAGCAGGCGCATTAACCAACTTCCAAGTATGTCGATCAGTAGAGCCTGCATTTTAGATTCCATGGCTTGACGCCATGCTGGATGTTGAAGAGCCTGCGTAGCATTTTTAGGAATAGAAATAGTAGATAGAGCATAAGTGAAGTTCGCAAAATTAGTTCCCAAGTCAACATTAGTACAGAAATTCCCAATGGGATGTTGAGTGCAACACCGAGTTCGTTTGCGTAAACTGATAGGAATATTCAAGTCAGAAAATACCTTAGGCGGAGGTGGATCTGCCGACAAGGATGGAGGACTTGAAGGGGCCATGGAGTGAGTTGCAACTTTCAGTCTTCTTTGATGAACCTTCAGTGGAGGAGCATGTGGAACAGTTGTATCCGGTAGAGCAGTATCATCAATCAGAGGTAAATGAGTATCTGCTAGTAAATCAAACATAGTTTTCAGAACCGAACCGGTGAGTGAACCGATGAGGCCTCCGGTTCTCGGTTCAGTGGTTCAACCGGTGGTCGGACCGGTTCAACCGGTGACATCATTATGACGTCACAGATAATTTTAATAACCTAAACATATATGAAAAACATAGAATATATACAAATGAAACATGAATAATAACACGCTTGCTCAAAATAATATAATTGAAAACTTGACTAGTTAGGTTGTGACTAGCAGGGTAATACAAATTAAACAATCAATAGGAAACAATTAATTTCGTAATTAAGAGACGAACTTGTAGGTACTGCGGAGCCCTAGCGGAGGTGATTTTTCTTGTGACTCAGGAGCCGCCGCCATCCGCTGGACCTGGGGGAGGGGGGCGATCGCAACCCCCTCTCCCCCTGGGTCACGTCGGTCTTCCCTCGCCCTCGAGGAAGGCTTTTCTTCATCGGGCTGTGGTCTGAGTCTGAGTTTAGGAGGCGACGCGGTTTTGGTTGGTGTCTGCTTCGGCTAGGCGTTGAAGTTCTTCTCGATGGCGCCCTGAGCTGGTGGATATCAAGCATCTGCAGCGGCAACGGTCGGATCCGTGGCGGAGGTTCCAGGTGGTGGTGCCTCTCCTTCCTCAGTCTGGATCTTGGGTGGAGCCTGCAGTCGGGAGGTGGTCTGCTTCTCCGTGAGGGTGACCTCCTTGCGTACGTCGTGCTCGGGTCTTGGTCTCTCAGATTCGCGGCTCGTTTTCCTTTTTTCTTGCTTTGTTCTGTTTTTCGTTCTACTTGTTCTTGTTTTTGTTTTCTGCCTTTGTGGCATCCCTTGCTTCAAGCAGGTTATTCCCCCCTTTCGTAGGGGTTGTTACCTCTCTCCTTGTGAGAGTTTTGTTATCCCTAGTCTCTACTAGGCATCTGATTTTTTTGCTATTCCCCAGTTTGATTTCCTTACTGTGTTTTATGGTCATGTATGTGGTGGTTATCACCTTCGGTAAATCGTTTTACTCCTCAACCGATTCTCTCATGGGCTCTACCGGATTGAAGGTATCTCTTGTTGATAGCTACTCTGTTCAGCCACATTGTGGAGAGATCTTTGCTGAAATTTACCCATCATCTCCCAATCTGAGCTCGTGTGTTGTGTCGGTCTCTAAGATGAGTATTGGTTGTACCTTTGGTGTGTTATGGCTGTCATGTAGATGCCGTATGGCTTATCAGTAATAATATTGATTTGTTTCCTTCAAATAAATAAATAAATTTCGTAATTAAATTCTAAAACTGATTGTAGTTATAGATGAGAATTTGATACTGAAACAAACAAATTGGTGGCAGGTAGGCAGTATTTGTGTATCACACATTTCGGCTGGGACACCCAAATTTTGCAGCAAGCAGCAATACACAATTCGGCATAGCAAAATCCGAGCTTCGACAAGTACACCAGTTCCAAATTTACACCAACGTGAAGCTAGCAATATAGGGAATAGATAAGAAATAATTAGAAGATAAGAGGCAAGATTTAGATGGTTAAGTAAAAAAAGAAGCAATTGAGAGAAGGACTGAAGGATACGTAAACATGAAGAGCAATGAATCAAGAGAAAAGAGAGTACGTCAACATCAATTGAGAGAAGAAGAGGCATAGTAGTGGGAAGGAGTTAGAGAAAAAGGGAGTGACCATGATGAAAATGAAGGATATAAAGAAAGAGGAGGAGAAAAAGAAATAGGGAAGGGAAGAAGAAGACGAAGAGCAAAATAGGAAGGAAAATGGGATGAGAAGAAGAGGACGAAGAGCAAAACAGGAAAAATAGAGCAAATACCCGTATGGTATAGAAAGTGCAAGAAGAGAAGGAAGAGAGGAAATGCACGGAGAGGAAGAGAGGAAATGCAACCCCCCTGGCGGTATAGGAAAAAGGGAGTGGGTGCAGGAAGAGGAGGAAGAGAAAAAGTGGACAGCCGAGGTGTACTAGAAGCGGGTACAAAGAGGGCGTCACTCCCCGTCGGCAGAAAAGGGGGAATAGGACCCGGTTTAGCACCTTGCTGGAAGAAGAGAAAAAACGAGGAAGGAATAGGGGAGGTAGATGGAGAAATTAGAGAAATAGAGAAGGAGAGGAACTACACCTTAGCGGTGCTAGCAAGTCGGGAAGATCCAAGCACCGCGGAAAAGGCTAAGCTCCAAGAAGCGGCGGCCGGTGGTGAGCTCTGGGCAGCGCGGTCGGCGGTGAGCTCCGAGCAGCAACTTCTGCCTGCAAAGCTCCGACAACACCAGCCGGAGGAGCAACAGTGCGACCTAACGGAGGCGGGTCGGGTATCACGGAACTGGGATAGGGGGTCGGGAGGTATCAGGGGGGGGTCGGGAGGTGTCGGGGGTATGGGAGGGTTTATTTGACGCGGGGTCACTTTGAGGCAATAGAAGCAGACCGTCCGGTTGTGTAATACTCGACCGGTTCACCAGTTTAACCGACCGATTCACCGGTTTTTGGCCAGTTTCATCTCAATAGCGGGTCTGGAAGCCAACCGGACTGGGACGCCACCGGTTCCCGGTTCAATCAGTCGAACCGACCGGTTTGGTTCGGTTCGGTTCGGTTCGGTTCTGACAACTATGAAATCAGATTTCAGTGCTGAGCCAGCAGAAGAATAGAAAGACATGCTCAAAAAAGACGACATCGACAAAAAGCATCCACTTCTTTGTAATTGGATCATAACACCGATACCCTTTGTGTGTCCTAGAGTACCCCAAGAAAACACACTTGGTAGCACATGGATCCAGTTTTATTAGGCCAGGACGCAAATTTTTCACAAAATAGGTACTTCCAAAAATTTGAGGCACAGTAAATAGAGGTGCATCGAAAGATTTTTATAATTTTATCAAACTGGGTAAGAATCTCAGCAAAGAAGGATGTGATAGTATCAATGATATGAGATCTGTCTTATAACAAAAATCACCAGGTAGTTCTAGAGAAATCATCAATAAAACTCGTAAAGTACTGAAAACCAGAAATGCTACAAACAGAACACGACCCCGAAATGTCAGCATGTACTATATCAAATGGCTGTTTTGAGCCAATACAAGTTTTTTTGAGAAAAGCAGATCTAGTCTGTTTGCCCAACTGGCATGTTTCACAGTGAAAACTGAATCAGAAATATCAGGTAGTAAGTGCTTCAACTTAGCCGGTGAAGGGTGTCCCAAACGATAGTGTCATTGGAGGTTGGTTACAAAAGTAGTCAGTAGCGCTGCAGTCTTTGGCGTGTCCCATAGTTGTTGAGGCGGCCACCTGGGCACCGCATAGGCGCCGCCTAGTCGAGCAGACGTTCAACAGGGCTCCTCCCAGCCAATCACTTTGCTTCAGAGTCACTTTTGGCGTCCGCCTAGGCCGATTGGGCGGCTAGGCGGCCGCCTAGTCTGCCTGGGCGACCCAAAACAGTGATGGGTGGCCACTTTTTTGGAAGGTTAGATCCAGTTTCCCATTTAATAATTTTTTTCTGTCAACATTCTATTAATTCTTGTGAAACAACCTGCATCCCCGTTGATACTATCGATAGGAGGTCGATGGTATCGATATTATCACAGCAACAGAAGAGCATTCTGTCGATACCATCGACAGTCTTGTCGATACCATCGACAGTCCTGTTGATGGTATTGAGAGTAGAACAATGGCGGAAATCGACGACCCGTCAACTGGTTCTATCTTTATTATATTATTTGTTTTATTATTTCTCTCTTATTTTCTTCTTTGTACCACAATGTATTTTACCCTAATATATAAAAAGAAGAGAGACAGACTATTGCCCTCTCAAGGAAGCTGCTCCTTGCAGCCGACAAATCTCTCGGTGTTCGTCTCCTCTCCTCTCTTTTCACATGGTATCAGAGCGACTTTGATCCGCCGCCCCGCTTCCTCAACAAGCCACCGCCACAGCCTCCCGGCCTCCTTTCTCCTTCTCCAGGCGCCGCGGCAACCTCGGCCGTCGGGCCGGCAGGAACAGCAGCCCGCCGCCGGCGCGGGTGCTGCTGGGCTAGCAACCGCTAGCCGTCTTCATCGTTGGATCGATAGCAGCTTTTTCCTCGCTGTTGTAGATCTAGCCACCAAGGACTGGAGCCACTAGCAAGCTTTCGGTTGATTTACAACAATTTTCGACCAGTTCTCAGGAGCCGAAACTACTGTTTGGGAGTCTCCGGTTGATCCAACGACTATCTAAAGCCCAATCCGAGGGACTCATCTCTTCCAGAGTGCTCTCCTAATCACATATCCTCCATGTGTGATTAGGAAAATCGATTGGAGGCTGTGAATGCGTTAGTAACGCATTTATCTGTGTTTTTTTTGTGTTGTGACGTGTATCTCTCCATCACCTCATCTATCTCCGTGACGTGTATCTCCCCGTCACCTCAGCTTTCTCTGTGACGTGTATTAATCCGTCACTAAGTTCCCGTCTACAATGGAGGACACCAAGACTCCCTACAACGAGGCGTCTCCTATCCCCTCCATCAAGCTCAACGGGAAAAACTATCTACTATGGATGAACGCTGTTCACACTGTCTTGGAATCTCGCGACAAGGCGAGACATGTTGACTCGGGTCCCCTGGACTCTACTGATAAAGGATACGCTGAATGGAAGCGTCATGACAGTCTTGTGAAGACTTAGTTATGGAATAGTATGGAACCTACAATTGCGGCTAGGTTTATGTTCTATACTACAGCTAAAGAGATATGGGACGTAGTGAAGCAGCACTATTCTCAGGAGAAGAATGCTCTTCGGAAATTCATGATATATGATCGTCTGTTTGCTGAGAGGCAGGGTGATAGATCTCTTGAGGAATACTTTGGAGCTATTCAGGCCCTTGCTCAAGAGCTGAGCTACTATCATCTTGTGATAGTTGCTGCACAGATCAAAGACAGAGACGACCTGGTTACTGCTAAATTTATATCCTGGCTTAATCCCAATTGCGGTTCTGCCAGGAGTGTCATTCTGGCTTCTGATAAATTGCCAAGTCTTGTGGAAGCCTATTCGAGAATTCAACAGTCTATTTTTGAGTCTGTTAATCCTGTCTCTACTATATCTTCTGGGGAGTCTCATGCATCCGTAGCTGCTGTGGTGAGAGGAGGACGACCTGGTGTGGGCAGAGGACGTGGGACACGTCCTAAGTGTACTTTCAGTGACAAACCGGGACATACAGTGGAGAAGTGTTGGAAGAAACATGGGAGACCTACTGCACCTCCTGTGGGGGCAGCACATTGTGCCACCTCTACATATTCCTCTCCGTCTTCAGCTGTGGGCACCAATTCTGGGACCGGCATCACTCTTACTCAGGAGGAGTATGATCGGTGCATTCAGGCTACATAGCACATGAGTGTGGGATCTTCATCTTCGTCATCAGCAAACCTGGCATCTACTGCGGGTAATCAGGCTACATCTCTCATAACTTCTGGCTCTACTTCATCTTGGGTGGTTGACTCTGGCGCGTCACAGCACATGACTGGTATGAAGAGATTGCTCCAATCTATTGACTCGTATATCCCTCACCAATCTGTCACACTGACAGATGGTTCAGTGAGGAGAGTGCTAGATAGTGGATCTGTCCCTCTAACACCCAAGATTGATCTTAAATCTGTACACTTTGTGCCTGAGTTTCCTTTTAATCTTCTTTCTGTTGCAAAATTGATTGACACTGTAAATTGTACGGTAACATTTGGGTCTTCTTGTTTTGTTTTACAGGATCTCAAGCGTATGAGGACGATTGGTGGGGGCCTAGGAAAGGTGATCTCTACCTTTTCTACGGTGACAGTCTGCCTCGCCCAGTATCTGCTCCAGCTCCATCCATTCTGTTGAGTGGTTCCCCCTTACTATGGCATTGCAGATATGGACATCCGTCGTTAGAGAGCCTGCGAAAGTTGGAACCTGAGTTGTCCTAAGTGTCATCTTTAGAGTGTCAGTCATGTCAGCTGGGAAAACATCATAGGTTGTCTTATCCCAGTCGTGTCAATAAATGGGCATCTTGTCCTTTTGAGTTAGTCCACAGTGATGTATGGGGTCCTGTTAAAGACCAAAGTTATAATGGTTTTCGTTATTTTATTTCCTTTGTGGATGATTTTTCCTGCATGACATGGATCTACCTTCTCAAAAGTCGAGAGTTTGTGCTATTTATTGTGAAACATTTTCATAAAGAAATAAAGGTTCAGTTTGACTGCAATATATAAACTCTTCAATCTGATAATGCTTTAGAGTATGTTCAAAAGGCTATGTCTGATTTTTGCAGTTCTGTGGGCATGATCCATCGCACATCTTGTCCTCACACCCCTCAGCAAAATGGGGTGGCTGAGAGGAAAAATCGCCATCTTCTTGATATTGCTCTTTCGATCATGTTTCAATCCAATGTGCCTGAGAAATTCTGGTCTGAAGCTCTTAAAACCGCTTGCTTCTTAATTAATAGACAACCATCCTCTGTTCTTAAAGGACAAACTCCTTTCTCTATGTTACGATCCACGGATCAGCCCTTCTCTCTTCCCCTTAGAGTGTTTGGTTGCACTTCTTTTGTCCATAATTTTGACCCTAAGGCTGACAAACTTTCTCCTAGGTCTATTAAAACCTTGTTCCTTGGTTATTCTAGTACTAGCAAAGGATACAAGTGTTACTGTCCTAGTCTTCGTCGCATGTTTGTGTCTAGGGATGTTACCTTCCATGAGACCACTCCATATTTCTCCGATGCTATGAGTAAGGGGGAGCAGTTGAGAGAGGGAGTGCCACCAGATTTTCAGAGTGAGAGAGTGGCACCATCTGTGCAGAGTGAGGGAGCGCCACCCATCATTCATGATTGTACTTTTATTCAGGACGAGCAGGCAGCTGACATGCCTGTTATTCAGTAGTACCCATATGTTTATAGTAGGCGAGGCAGACAAGATCCAGAAAAGGTAGCGACACCAGTCCCTGAGCCTTCCTCATCGTCTTCTACTCACGAGATTCCTACAGAAGCATCATATCTTGATCTTCCTATTGCTGTTCGGAAAGGTACTCGTTCTTGTACTATTAGACATCCTATTACAAATGTGTGTTGTCTGTCCCACTTATCTAAGTAGGCCCGCGCATTTGCTATTGGGATTGATTCTGTTGATATACCAAGGAATCACTATGATGCTCTGAAGGACAGTGGCTGGAAACAGTCAATGCAGCTTGAGATGTCAGCTCTTTTGCATAATGACACATGGGATCTTGTTGACTTGTCTACAGGGAAGAAAGCAGTGGGTTGCAGATGGGTTTTCACCATCAAACATAATCCGGATGGATTAGTTGAGAGGTTGAAGGCCAGATTGGTAGCAAAAGGCTACACACAGACCTATGGAGTTGATTTCTTTGAGACCTTTTCTCCAGTAGCTCGTCTAAATTCTGTGCGGATTATTATTTCTCTGGCTAATACCTTTGATTGGCCCCTATTTCATCTTGATGTTAAGAATGCCTTTCTACATGGTGACCTACATGAAGAGGTATATATAGAGCAACCTCCTGGGTTTGTTGCTCAGGGGGAGTGTCAGAAGGTGTGTAAATCGAAGAAAGCCATATATGGGCTGAAACAGTCTCCTTGAGCTTGGTTTGACAAGTTCAGTGAGGTTGTACTCCAGATGGGTTTTTCTCGCTCCATGAATGATCACTCTTTATTCTACTCTAGCTCTTCTTGTGGATCTATCATTATTGCTATATATGTTGATGACATAGTGATTACTGACAGTGATTCTACAAGCATATCTTGTGTGAAGGAAGGGTTGCAGAGACACTTCCAAACGAAGGATCTGGGTAAACTGAGTTATTTGCTGGGCATTGAGGTGCTTAGATCTCATGTAGGTGTCAACCTATCTCAGAGGAAATATGTGCTTGACTTACTACAGGAGACATGCATGACTGAATCTAAACCGATATCTACTCCTACGGATTATCACATCAAGGAGACGGTTGATGATGTTGAATACTCAGATCCAGGATGTTACAGGAGAATAGTTGGCAACCTAATATATCTGACTGTTACACGACCTGACATTTCTTTTGCTGTAGGCGTCGTGAGTCAGCATATGCACTCACCACGACAGTCACACTGGATAACAGTTTGCCAGATTCTGAGATATCTGAAGAGTGCTCTTGGTAAGGGGATCACATATTCTAAACCCAAGGTGCCTCCATCTACTTTGACTCTCACAGGGTATTCAGATGCAGATTGGGCTGGTGATCATACTGATAGAAGGTCTACATCAGGCTATTGTACTTTCCTAGGTGATCATTTGATTACTTGGAAAAGCAAAAAGCAACATGTGGTAGCTAGATCCAGCACTGAGGCTGAATACCGTGTTATGGCCCATGCATGTTGTGAACTACAATGGGTCAAATCTGTTCTTTCTGAGTTAAAAATCACTATTATGTCTTCTATGGAGCTCAAGTGTGACAACCAGTCTGCTATACACATTGCCAGGAATCCTATCTTTCATGAGCGTACAAAGCATATAGAAGTTGATTGCCATTTTATTCGTAATCAAATCAAAGATGACACTATTGTGACGCCATACGTCAAGTCTGAAGATCAACTGGCGGATATCTTGACCAAGCCTTTGGGTCCAGCAGCTTTTCAGAGATTATGTGGCAAGCTGGGCATACACGATGTGTACTCTCCAACTTGAGGGGGATGTGAAACAACCTGCATCCCCGTCGATACTATCGACAGGAGGTCGATGGTATCGAGATTATCACAACAACAGAAGAGCATTCTGTCGATACCATCGATGTCCTGCCGATGGTATCGAGAGTAGAACAGTGGCGGAAATCGACGACCCGTCAACTGGTTCTATCTTTATTATATTATTTGTTTGAATGTTTCTCTCTTATTTTCTTCTTTGTACCACAATGTATTTTACCCTAATATATAAAAAGAAGAGTGACGGCTATTGCCCTCTCAAGGAAGCTGCTCCTTGCAGCCGACAAATCTCTCGGTGTTCGTCTCCTCTTCTCCTCTCTTTTCACAATTCTACTATAGAAACTCTACTATAGTATACTTAATTACTTATGTCGTCTCTTTTTGGTATTGAATTTGTCTCATTTTCTTTATTTGTTATAGACTAATTGACTTATAAAAAGTGTTATTGCAATAAATTTGGGAGGGGTGGATAAGTTATACATACATACAAGCATACTTATATACATAACATAGTATAATAATACATAAATTTACATGCATAGTTATATACATAACATAGTATGGTACATAAATAATATATATATTATTTACATATGTATAATTTTGTGTAAAAAAAAAACACCGCCTGGGCGGCCTAGGCGTCCATCTAGGGACAACAGCCGCCTGGCCGCCTCAATAACTATGGCGTGTCCAGGTAGTATAAGCCGTCTGGTCCCTCATGGCCCGAACTAATCTTCATCCTCGTGTGTAGATCCTGAAATATAACACCATCCGGGTAAAAAATTATGAAACACCATAGCTCTTAACAGTTCTACTCACAAATAACATATTTATTGGGAATTTAGGAACATATAGTGTTGAACGTAATAAAAGATGACCAGGAATGCAGATATTCCCAATTCCGGAAACGGGTGTTTTAGAACCATCGTCAAGGGTAACAGGTGGAATAGCAGAGGTTTTATGCAGTTTAGAAAATAAAGTATTTTTATGCAGTTTAGAAAATAAAGTATGATTGCTAGTAATATGGGAGGTTGCACCGGATTCGATCACCCATGTATTTTTACCAGACTGTGCCAACAGAGCAGAGCTGCCATCAATAGAGGTCTTAGGAGAGGAAGCTAGTCGTGCTTGAAGCAACTTCTCAAACTCAGATCGGATCCATCTGCAAAAGGTGGGGCAGATGAGGATGCAACAGTTTCGGGCTATTATGATGTAATTTGATTTGCCCAGGAAGGTTTGCCATGCTTGATCCAGTAATGATCTTCAGTATGATTGGTTTGTTTGCAGAAGTTGCAGTAGCGTTGTTCAGTAGATGAAGAGTCAGAACCAAATGAGTAAGATCCGCGACCAGGTCCAGTAGAGCGTCCTCGACCACGTCCACGACCGCGACCACAACCACGACCACAAAAAGAATCACCGGACCTAACGGTAAGTGCCGTCGCATCAGAGGAATCAGGGGAAACTTGAGTGACAGAAGGTAAGCGATGTACGCATTTGAGAACATCTCTCAAGGTAGGCAGGGGATCACTGGATAGGATCTGATCAACCAAACTAGCAAAGGAGTGTGGTAACCCAACAAGAAACTGAACAATCTAAAGCTTGTTGCGCTGTCTCTGGACTTCCTCAATATTAGCAGCAAGCGGGTGGTAGATCTCGAATTCATCCCAAAGCGCACAACATGGATTGTAGTAGTCCTTGATAGAATCGGTGTTAGAGTACTCCTTTTTGGCCAAGTGTTTGAAGATTTCAAATACTTTCTTCGGATTGTGTTGATGAGAATACACGTGGGAAAGTTGATCCCACATGTCCTTAGCTGTCCGAAGGCGTAGAAGAGATAGGGTGATCTTAGGTTCAACATTGTTGACCATCCAGGTCATAACACCAGAGTCCTTTGTCCGCATGTCATATGCCTGCTTTGTTGCGTCATCAACAATTCCAACAGGGGCAACAGTAGAAAGATGAGAGTAACGTCCTTGAGCCTTAACATAAAGTTCGAAAGAAGCAGCCCAGGTGTGATAGTTGGATCCATCCAACTTGACTGTAGTGACGCACAGATTCCGGAGCAGATCGGTGGATGCCATGAGTCACGAAGTAAGCAAGACACATAAGCAGACAGGAATAACAGACATGAGGTAGACGGAGCCGTCGGCAGAAAATAGAAACAGAAACCCAACACATCGGCAGTAGTAGTTTTCGGGCAAGAGCTAATAACACTTGCACGGGGGCAGAAGATACCAATAGGAGATCTGAAGCATCAAATCTCAAAAACCCACGCAGGGGCAGCCGATGAGATAGAAAAATCTACGCCAACATGGAGGAAGAATTACTCCACCATATGGTAGGCAGGCAGTGAGCGAAAACCGATTAACCCATCAACATGCAATAACTGGAAAGTTGCCGGAGACGTCCAGAGAGTAGCAGGGAAGAGAATGATGGATTGGGGTAGTCAACCAGAGGGAGAGATGGTGGTGTGGAAGAAGGGAGGGAGGAGAAGAGGTGATGGCGGGCTGTATGGAGTGGGGAGGGTGGGGCTTGCGGGCTGTTTGGAAGTGGTGGCGGCGGGCGGGTAGGAGGGAGTGGGGGGTGGCGGCGGGGCGGGGGGGGGGGCAACAAGGGAAGAGGGGTGGCGGCTAGCTAGGGTTAGGGAGGCATGGATAGGGTTAGGGTGGGAAGGGCTTAAGGAGGACCAGGAGGCGCTCTGATACCATCTAAAATAATAAAAGGCTTATTATTAGATGAGTAAAAAAATTACAGAGGTCTCTCTTTTATAGGGCAAGAGAGTAAAGCATAAAGCAGAGACAAACAATATGGGATAAAAGAAAGATGCTAATAGACAAGACAAGTCTAAAGCCCATAACACAATAATTAAAATAGACCCTGTAAAATATATATACTAATAGTTAATATGTTAATGTTTTGAAAGAATGCTTATGTTTTCCTGCCTTTGTATATTTGAATTGGGTAGCCTATCATGATGTGATCTTGTATGCATAATATGATTTGGGTTCCTTGATAAATTAGTGCTTTGCAAGAGTGCTTCAATATTCCTGCTTTATTGAACTTGAATTTGGTACATACCTATTATGGTATGATCTTGTTTGCAACTTTGCTGTATATTATTTAGGTTCACTGCTGCTTTGATGCTTTAAGGTGCTTATATTTTCCTCCTTATTGAGTTTAAGGTGGATACATACCTATTACATTATTTTCTTGTTTTTTTAGTATGATTTGTGTTCACTTTGGTGTGAGTTCTATATAACACTTGAGTGTTTTTAACAGTGTTCTTTAACCTATATTCATGAGCATTCATCTTTGTCTTCTATTTGCTCAAGAAAGATCTGTTATGGTATTATAAAGTGATATGGAAGAGAACCGAGATCGTAATCTCCAAAGAGATGGGGATGAATCCCGTGGTCAATGTATGGACATGTCATCTTAATCGATGCTTATTGTCCCTGAAAACCTCTAGACACACTGTTCAGCCTTGAATTTGTTCGCTAGTTATGTGTCAGCCTGGAATTATGTTGGATGCTATACCTGATAAGGCATGCATACCAGGTTTTTCCTTTTTTAATGGAATACAAAATTTGGTGGCAGCATCTTGATAAGTAACTATTGTAGCCTGGAACTCCTGATACACATATTCATTCATTTGGCTAAACTACAAACTATCAAGTGCTTTTTTAGGCAATGAGTAAATACATTACGGTAGTGGGCAAACATTTGAAGGCATTTAACATTCTCGTGTAAGTGACCACCCAAAGTTCCTGTTACATTGGGAATATACTTAGAGCAAAGTGGATTTTTGCTGAACTAGCATGTTGCACTTCCTCTCCATTCTGTATATATCAATTGGAAATCGTCTTCTATGACACCACATCACTTGTCAATCGATAGGAAGACATGGATTATCCTGTTTTAGATCCCATAACTCTTTTAGTTGGTTAGGAATTACATTTGATTCAAAATTGTGAGGGGCGGATCATAGAATCATACACAAGAATGCAAGATTGATTTACCAAAGTAGGAAATAAGTTCTAGCTCACTTCATAAGGTATTAAATTGTAATTGTATTTTCTTTGTGTTCATTAAGTGCATGAATTATTGAAGAACTGATGGAGTTTATGTTGACTGCTCTTTTGTCAAGATATGGCTCAATGGGATTATAGATATGAATTCGCAACGTGAGGCTACATTAAGTTTAGAGTTGAACTATGAATTGATGTATAGTCATTTTCCTCTTCTTTCTTCTCCTTCCTCACAACCTTCCAACCTGCCTCCATATATACATGGCTAAGGAATCAAATGAAAATCTAGCAGGATTCTGCTCCAGGAGCATGCAAAATTGTCCTATATATGAGGCTCATGGAATACACACACACATGTTGAAAGGAAGATTAATTCATTGATTAAAGCCATGCATCATTTACAAAGGGCATCAAACTTAAAGTACAAATCTAACCAGATCAAATCTTCTTCAAGAAAACCTAGATCAGAAAAACCAAGATCAAACCCTTCTGCTTGCTCTCTGTCATGTCACTGCTAATGGATACAGTCTTTCAGGAAGGGGATCCACATATCTGGTGTAGATTTTAGGAGGAATAGATTTCTTTGATTCACTATTTGTAGATTTAGAATTTACATCCGCTGCTGCAGCATGGAGACCCATCAAAGAATCAATCTACAACAAACTATGAGAACCAGAGATCTTGAAACAATCTTGAGGAGAGACTAAATCTCTCCCAAAACTGGCAGCGAAGACTCGCAAAGGAGAGAGAGATGGGGATTGTTAAAGTAAAAATGAGTAAACAAACAACTGATTGAGAACAAAAAACTGGTAGGTAGCCTAGGTGCTGATTAGAGGGGGAACCCTGTGAGCAGGTGCAACAGGACCCAGGGGAAGAAGGAAGGCAGTTATCACCCGTCAGGCTGTCCTTCTTTATGAGTAGGTCATTTTGGTGGTGGTGGAAGCTCCGAACCCTTGAGAATCTGACTTTCACCTGAATCGAGTTACTAGTGCCAAACATACCTTCAGTTGTTTATATAGTTGTTTATTATACATGTGGTATTGCCCGTTGCTCCTAACATCAGAAAAAATTCCTCAATATGTTTTCTTTTGGCTTTTCCTTGTGCAATATATTATCATAAAAAACTGGAAATTTGCAGATTATTATATATGCTTCTAGTGTGCATACCATAGTGTTCATAATTCATAAATAATGATTGTCATCATCCTCAGGTTCTCAATAACTGCAGGTCCATAGCTAAATGCGGAGTTCCATTTAGGTCTATGGTCGCAACTGGAGGGTTCCGGCAAAAGACTCAGTTAGAGACTTTACGACAAGAGTTGGATATTCTTATAGCAACGCCTGGCCGATTTATCTATCTACTTAAAGAGGGATATCTGGAACTCAATAAACTTAAAAGGTTTGCTATTTACCTTGTCCATTTCTGGGATGCTTTTTTTTAAGATGTCAGGTCATGGATGGAGTTGTGATATTCTATCTTATACTATAACCACATTCACTGACTAGGATCATATATCTAGAACCTTGGTGAGGAAGTACTATTCGGGGAAAAACTAGACGACTTAACTTGACCAGTTTATGTGTGTTCATGCATCTGTGTATCATGTAGCATGCATAAGTACACCCCAACCTTTGATGAAGTAGCACAAATGCCGTCTTTGTGGTTACTCAAAATTGCAACATATGACCTATGATAAAATTGTCATGCCGCTTTTACATGACACGTGCAGAAACATGGTGACTTGAATATATGCTATTTGTTAGAATATTTATATGCTTACCTATCTTTTTTTTTTCAATCCCGTATTGTTTAGAGCTTTCCTTTCTCTATCTCCTAATTATATAAGGAGATGAGTACCCTACCTTTTATACTTAACCAACTATAGATTCCATATCTTTGATCATGGTATTATAGTAGGATTAGTTTGGGAATATCCCTCACCCTCTCTCTCTCTCCGTCCCTTGACTCCATCCGGGTGTGTAGTTGGCGTTGACACCCACCTCCCCAGAGTGCTATTCCCACTACCCTCTCCCACGGTCGATATTGTTGTCTTCCTTACGAGGGAGTCTCCACCACCCTCCTCCCTTCCCTATGGCTACTGCTGCTGTCTTCCCTGGAATAAGCCGCGACCACACTCTTTCCTTGAGGCTGTTGTTGCCTCCTGGTCTACTGCAGCTGGCGCTATTTCCCCTTGGGGACGCTGCCACCTCCTAAGGGACCTACTACGGTCACCATCTACGGACGCTGCTCTGCCCTAGGGGGGCTATGCCATAAGGGGATCCTACCCCTTTTTGTTTCTTTTCTCAACTATAGGGAGGCCTTCTCAACCCCTTGGGGGGCTCTTCCCCTTGTATATTATACCTAAAACTAATGCGTTAAGGCTAGTTTAGGTGCTTGTTTACTACATCTGGCTGCTACTCTATCGTTGCCTCTCTAGATAACCTATGATTGTCATCTGGATATCTTCTCTACTTTTGGACGATATTTGCTGTTGTCATGGCTTTTACACTTGAGATGTCTTGTCATTAAGGCACTCGATACCACTGGCTAGAAAGAACTTGAAACATGGCATAAATCCTTAAAGATCCATGCTTACTCAGGATAAAGCATCTCACCTGAATGATCATCCTCCTGCTCCACCTGACAACAAGGCAAAGGCTGTCTACACTACCTCAAAGAATGATGTCTCTTTGGTATAAAGCTAGATCCTTAGTAATGTTGAGCCTCACTTTAGTTTTTCTCTCATTCACCTTGGGACTACTAAGGGTGTGTAGGACAATATGAGTATTTTTTTTTTGAGAGCAGGACAATATGAATATTGTATATGGTCAGAAGGAGAATTCTGAGAGGGTTTATAAGAAATACCAAAATTAGACAAAACTCAATCTCAGTTTTGGAGTCGACATAGACATTACCAAGTCCACTTCAAATCTGTATGTGGTGATCTAAAGAGCATCTCCCTCAAATAACAAATTTAGATGCTCTGTAGAAGCAAAGGAAATAGCTCCAACTTGTGTAGTTCTTTTGTAGTGTATATGCCAAATTTTAAGCAACGATCCTGTGCCACCTATTAATGATGTTCTCAAACAATTACAACGTATGACTACTTCTCTATGAAACATGTCTGGATCTTATTTTGAAGTTGCTATCCTTGATCCTACTCTTCTTGTTTGAGGTGGTTGTTGATGTGGTCAATCCTCCAATAGGGGACGTAATTGATCTTCAGAGGGTGCAGGTCGAGGATGTGGACAAGCTCCAAGTTCCTGATACTGCAATTAATGTTGGAGAATAATTTATGTCGAGTAAAAGTGTTGTCTTAAACATAGTAAACTAATTCGGTCCAACCAAATATCTAAAAACACTAGAGCCCCCACTAAGGACAATTTTGATACCACTACTATATTCGAGGCACATTTTTTTAGTTGGACCATCTATTGAGTGTTGATGGTGCAACTCTTCTCGCATTGGGGATTTTGTTTTCCTTTCCACTCTGTCAACCTATGGTAACAACAATAAGATTATTATCTGATATTACACCACAACCTTCTATTTCTCTTGTTCTATTTTGGATTTAAATCTTCGGTTACTGGGACAGGGGCTGCAAAGCTCATCTCCACTCTATTTCTTTTTTTGTTCTAAATGCTCCCAGATTTCCTGTGAATATACTCTTTATCAGCAAGCTTATATGCCTTATTGCATTTTACAAGATTTGTGCATGAGAATGAAGATTAGTGCCTATTGCATTTTACAAGATTTGTGCATGAGAATGAAGATTAGTGCCGGGCATGAAGAACCCACTAGACTATATTACTTTGATACAGAGGCTCGATATTATGGTGTTGGCCTGTCTTGCGTGATCTAGCCCCTTTAGTGGCGTTTATGGGTTGGTCTCCATTTGAATATAAACTATTACATTTCTCCTAATTCTGATGTTTCTTTTGATTTCCGGTCTTGTCAATTGGCAAGCAAACTCATTGATCTCTTTTCCCACCAATAACTCTTATCTGTAGTTCTGATATATTTGACATAATGCATCATGATGTATGGGTTCTGTACAAAATTTGAGCGGATAAGCATATTAATACTCCACTACTTTTGTTTATGACTTCTCTAGAACTACTTGGATTTATCTGCTTAAAGGTTCAACCTGCTATTTAGAATTTATTTGCTAAACGTAAAACCCTAAATTTCCAAACTTTAAAGATTAATCACAATGATAAGGCACTTTAAGTGGTAAATAATGGGAATATGCAGTCGGCAAATAAATGGAAGTAAGGTTTTTGAAACATATGAGAGCGGGAACAGGCAAATGAGGCTCACCTTCTTCCTGATGGTTCACCCTAGCATGGCAACCGTTAGACCGGCATGACCCCCTCTTCCCTACTGCTCCTTAATTCCTTGGACTACCATTGGCATGAACCTAGCACCGCATATGATCTCTGAGTGTGTTGCTTTTATCTTGAAATTCATTATGCCAACTAGGATTCATGAATCATAATAAGATGTTATTGAGAATCCTTAGGTAATCACCTTGAATATGGACATCACTCCATTCTCTAGAGTCATCATCATGCTTTCATTATGCGCTTTACAAGCTTCATGCTCAATGATTAGTATAGAGATATGCTGTTTTTCTGTTATGTCTTGTTGAGTGTCATGTGCATAGCATGTGCCTCACTTATGCTGTTCACTTCTGTAGTTTAGTCCTTATATTGCTCATCCCTGTTTTAGTCTCTACTCTGTTCTGTTATATAAGAGACTGCATTGTACACTATTTTACTCACTCAATAAACAAGCCTTCATACAACCAAGAACGAACATTTGAGGAGTTTATCCTAGATTATGCAATTTGTCACTAGTCAGGCATATAGAGAACACGTTGAGAGTTGAGACACATATGCTTGTATAAAAACAAAATTGACTAGAGCCGGTATGTTAGAATTAATCAACTCATGTATGCCAACAAAGAGGACAACACCATCATGGTTTTCAAGCTTCGACTAGGTACATAAACCATATTGTGTTTCATTATGCAATTGGTGATAACTGCTAGACTGCTGTAAATTTGTAACAAGTTATAACTTGTAACTTATGTTCCTTAGTGTACCCATTGAGTCATAAAGACCCTCCCAAACTCAGCATATGACAGTGTTGCATAGTTGTGTGGCTTTAAGTCTATAGATTGTACTTGCAAACTTTCATAACTTAATCAATTCATTTCATCTATGAGATGTGCATCTAAATCCCATAAAACATATTCAGTTTCCTTCACCCACATATAAAGAGACCCCTTCACCACATATCCATTATGACATATTATTGGATATGGTCCACAAGTACGTATATATTTAATGCATATAAAGTGTTTCTGGAAAGATACACACACACTTAATGAAAGTTAACTATAAACTGAATAAAATATACCTAAAGTTCGTGAAAAGCCTTGGAATGGCTAGGTGCCCACCTAGGCTTGGGGAGCTCACCACGTAGCAGTCTTGACAACTATGGTATCCAGTAAACAAATATGATTAAATATTATTTTTTTGTAGATTTCCAGATCTGATCCACATTTCCGCCCTACTTAGAATTTTGTTTAATATATTTATAAAAAGGCCTTGTGATGTACTTCCATGATTGAGATCATACCTGATGTTGATAATAAAAGGAATCTATCCACTTTCAGTTGCTTTCTAGTTTACAATTTAGTTAAATGGCCGTCATTAATAGTTAGTCCCCCATTAAGGCTACAAGAAAGTGAAGGCCCCTAGAAAATTGATTTAATATGAAAACTATGGTTTGGGGTTATCCACACTCATGACGGATATATCTATGCTTAAACATACAAATAAATAATAATAGAGATCACCTAGACCGGGAACAAACTTTATGCAAAAAAAGCAGATATCCTAATCACAGATTTGTTATTTGGGGCAACTAAACTAGTTCAAGATATTGTAAAGGTGGCAACTGGCAACTTCAAGAAAAGCTTCAACTGGATTTGGAGTTTGGGACCATATCATCAAGTTTGTATATGTCATTATCAAATGATAAGTTCATGGATGCCATATTATGAGATGACATTTCATTGTGTCGTGTTTCTAGAAAATCTCACTTTCATTGTTGGATGAAGTTCTGACTTATTCAGAAGCAAGTGTAATTTCTTATAAGGTCACCTGCCGGTTGTCTGAAGATGTTGTTCTGAGATTGGGAATTGAACTTTTTATATACAGATACTTGGATTTCAGGGCCAATAGGAATATTGTCATGGTTTCTCTCTTATCCTCTTTCATTATTCTCCTAATATCAGCATACCTTTTACTTAGGTGCATCCAACATTTTCTGCTCTCAAAATATGCTCATATCAAGCGAACTCTGATCTTCATTTCCCATGTTTTGTAGTGTTGTATTGGACGAGGTGGATATCCTATTCGGTGATGATGGATTTGGGGTGGTCCTCCGATCTCTGATTGATACTGCGCCTGTAGCAACACAGTATATTTTTACTACAGCAACTCTACCAATTGAAATCTATAACAATCTAGTAGAACTTTTTCCCGACTGTCAAGTGGTTATGGGACCTGGCATGCACCGGACAAGCTCTGGCCTTGAAGAGGTAGATGTCTTGCAATTATCTCCATGTTTGTAATGCAATTTGCTGTCCTTTTGTTGTCTTCAATAGCTTTATTTCTTTATTTATGATTATTATTATTAACTCACGTCATGGAGAAGTAATACCGCCTAATCATATCATTGTTTTTTTTTGACAACCAGAAGTAATATCTATTATATTAGCAATTTAACAGTTACAAGTTGCAATATGGTTTGACACATTAGCGCATCTACATACAATGAAGGCTACTGGCCTGTTACATTATGACAATATTGCCAATTCACCTGCTACATCCACCATAACCGTATTTCTGCTACTATGTGCTGTCTATATACTGAAGGGTGCTGACAAACTGGCTAAGGAGGCAGACAAGGTTACAAACAGTAACTTCTACCAGTTAGCAGCAATCCTTATTCAGGTCCTCTCACATGTGTGCTCCAGCGAACTAGGGAAGACCTATATGATGGTGGCTTCAACTTCCTCCATAGCGGATGCTCGTAGTGTGTATTGCTACAATGTGTCTGGATTCTTTTGGTAAAAGTACAGCTTGAAAAGATGTCGAACCCTATAAAACAGCATTGCAATACATATTTTGTAGGAGTTAAGCAATTTCCCTAAGCCCCTGTTTGGTTCGGGACTGGGATTCTGTAGTCTGGACTAGGTTAGTCGGGGTTAGTCAGTAGATCTGGACTGGGTTAGTCTGGATCCAGTCTGATTCTGTTTGGTAACCCAGTCTGATTCTGGTCAGCTGGTCTGGTTTGAGTCTGGTTTCCGTCTGATTCTGTTTGGCTACCAGTCTGATTTTGTTTGGCAATGTAGTCAGGATCTGTTTTTCTGTCCTATTCTTACAGAACTGTTTTTAACAATGTAAAAATATCTGAAGCTGTGATGGTTGTACGATACAAGTATAAAATTAACTGCAAAAATAATGATTGCATAGATAATGTGGCTTATGTTGTGTTGTTTATTGAAATGAATATTCGATGAGTTTGCTCATTTATTTAATATGTTTATATTAATGATATATAACTTTACAATTGTCTTGCATGGCATGTTAATTTTGTATGTATGTATATAGTTGTGCATATTCGCTCTGGTAATTGGTGACAAGATAATTGTAATTGGCATAATAAAACATTAGTCACGCCCAAGTAGCAGAAAAGTTTGTGAAAGACGGTGAGTCCTGGGTGGACCCCCCGCCGTCAATTTAACCGGCTAAATCAGCCATAGCAAAATTTACAATGGATAGCGGACAAAAAAGGAACTACTACAAAAAAGCAGACCCATACACACATGCATACACACATGCTAAGATGGTGAGCAACCACTGTACTGACAAGTGTTGGGTGAGCCGGATGATTGTTCTTGCTCCAACGTAGGACCTTCCCAGTTTAGGGCCTCATCATACTTGTCCCATGATACGGGACAGTCGTCCTGCAGCGGCTGAGGTTGTTGTTTGATGTCGTCTTTTGGCCAATCAAACAACAATGGCAGATGAGGAACATTTTTATTGACCCCATCCTTCCCTTCATCCTGGCTCTCAGATTTTGCCCCTGGTGTGCATGCTCGCAACATTTGTTCTTACAGACAACATATTCTTCGAGATATTTTTGTAACTTTGATGGGGACATCAATATCTTTTCCAAGCGTCCCTAGTAAACTGTCCATCAATACACCTACCTATGTCATACTGCCTCGTCAGTGATGAAACTAAAGCGTCGTCAGAGTCTCTCGACCATATAAAACGGAGTTTGGGGTCAGCGGAAGACATACTCCCGTAGGTGCTGCAATTTATAAGTAATGTGAGCGGTGTTTATAGTAATTATAAATATATAATTAGTTACATGGTTATTAATAGGTACAACAAATGGAGGGCATTTTCCCATGGGACACCAGATTTGCTGAAAAAACCTATGCAAAGAAGATCAACTTTGGTCATTTCATCACTTGTAGCACCATGTAATCCACAATCAGCATATTCACTCATTTCCTCCTGCAAACCCTACCCTCTGATTGTATAATTGAAAGCATATTAGAAAGCATGCCTCCTAGTTTGAAAGTAATCTGACAACCCATATACACATCAGAAAGCATACATGTACCACATTCTGATCACTGAATTGAGTTAGCATTCATTAGCATCATCTAGCTTATCATTTTAGGGTTACAGTTAGGTTCATAGATTCATCTACTAATTCTCACCTTTTGCCTTCATTTTATATTCATTAGTCTCAACTTCTGTAATTTCATGTTCATTAAATTATTGGGACCAATTATTCTTAATTCACTTGATATACAATGCTTCTCTTATTATAAAATATTAAAGACTTCATCATAAAGTTTGTAGCGATCCAGTGAGAAATTTGACACAAACAGAGCATGAAAGGCATTTAGTTAAGTGCAGATTTAGAATATTTCTATAAACCGACCATATTGGTGCAAACAACATTGAATTATTTATGTTCACATAAGTAATCACTGTGACTTTTAGTTTGCAAGGAGCATTGAATGATTTATGTTCTCATAATAAGAGAGCTTGTAAATTATAAAGTTTGTGAATTCTGTATTTTTTAGTTTTAACTTTATCCCCTATCTGTTGTCTCTGTTGTCTCTGTAATTAGCCTGTCTCTTTTGTCCTGTGTAAATAGAGGTCTTATATTTATTTAATTATCTCAGTAAATCGTATTCTCTTATAATGAATCAAAACTAAAAATCGTATTCTCTTATAATTAATCAAACTAAATATAAGGAATGGTAAAAGGCATAACTTCCAAAGCAGGCTAAGGAGTTGCTTCTTATACTGCACAGTGGGTATTGATTGTGCGTTCTGGGTCTATTTATGGGTTTTCATCTCATTTGTAGGAGTTCCAATGTTCAAATTACATACTTCTTTCTAGGCCAGGTGTCTAATGCTTGTCAATAGGGGTAGGTAGTTTGTCCCTTATAAAAAGACCAAATAACGATGAAGAATATGAAGTGCATTTTTATAATAAGAGAATGAAATAAACAGATAGTTTACAAACATCACTTATGTAGGTCGGAAATTACAAAGATGTTAGGTACCCTAAACTTGATTTGATTGAGGTATTGTAGGTCCAAATTTATATTCTGTTTGACTAAATATACTTGTAATGTAGGCTAGTAATATCGTTTTAAATGGGTTAATTTAAGTCAAGTAAGAGTTGTATTTAAACTGAAATTTAGGTCTATGCAAATAATTATAATTATTAGTTATGAAACATGAAGATACATGTACGTAAAACATATCAGAATGTATGGGGTGTCTGAAATTTATCTACACATGGTTTTCATCTAATAAAAGTTTATTTATGTTAGATTATATAGTTTATGACAGTTTTATTGAGAATTAGGTTAGGTTTTAGTAAACAAAGGCTAATATGGATGCTTTTTAACCAAATACACCAAAGACTTATCTTTGCCATAGTATAATATCATTGACAATAATTTATGTTCACATAGCAAATCACTGTGATAGGTGACCAAAGATAAAAAATAACTGTCATCGGATGTTTTTACATCCCCATTTTTCAATCGTGACCAAACAGAAGAAATCAGAGAGTGTGTGTGGACTATGATCATGGTTATAGTGTTGATGACAATCAATCGTGCATCAATTTCAATGACTTGCAATGTGGATTGTAGTGTTGATGGGAAGAACTGGCAATGTATAGATATGAACGAAGCATACCTGCAAGCCGGAAGCGCCGTCGCTGTCCACGCAGACCACAACAGCAAAAAAATAGAAACAAAATACAAACACAGTCGTTAGTATGTATTCATAACTGGAAGAACAGAAAACACAAGAACTACAAACAAAGAATAGCAGAAGAACATAAAACAACGCAACAACACAAAATGATCTGACCGTGGAAGCACTGAACACAGATCCGAGCAGGTAGAACAATCTCCGGCACCGAAGGCGTCTGCGAGTAGGTTAAGGACACTGACCAGGTAAAACGGGAGGAGGTGGACGACCGGTGCCCCTAATTTATAGCACATGTGATGTTTCCTCGAATCTGCCCGCTCGCCCATGGTCAATGTCCTGCAAAATCGATCACCACGGTGAGAGAAGTTGGGGGAAGAACAGATTGGACAACACAATGCCCTTACCTTCTTTCAATTCACCGCCTGCTACGCCCTCCTGTTCGCCCTGTGAACCGCCAACCGCTCCCAGCTGCAGCATTGCCATGGCGACACCCTACCGTCTGCATTCTCAAAACACCTGCCACCACCACACGCCGGCGCCGGGACAGAGGCGAGTGGACGGGGAACAGCTAAAGCCGACCTACACCTACTCCTAGACCCAATTATCGTCTTCCTTGAGCAGGTATGCTCAGATGGAGTAAAGGGGGGTGTCGGGGCGCGGGGGGGGGGGGAGGGGAGAGTCGGGACTCGGGACGGGAGAGTGGGGAGCGGGGGAGATTGAAACCAGGTTGCAAATGAAATCCCGCTCAGACTGGGACTGAGTTGGTCCGGGTTTTGAGATAATGGAAACACAAAATGGGGCCGTTTTGGGATATTCAACCAAACGCACAAAGGCGCCGATCCGGACCGAAAATTGCTGAGCTGGCGCTAGGCGACAGGGTTCAATCCGGGTTCAGTCCCGAACCAAACAGGGGCTAAAGCATTAGGCTGGTACTGCGAGGGTGTAGAGGAAGTGGCCTTTTTTGCATCAAACTATTGAGCATAGTTCTTATTTCTAAACATTTTATCACACTTCACCATCCAAATAACCATAAATGAGGAGCAGGGGAAGGCCAATTTTGATTGCAGTGACCAACTTCGTATAGGTGAGCTAGGGTAGCTAATGATATGACCAAGTCATTATGCACCCACTCTCGAATTCTTCTAGTATCTCCAATATAGGGTTTTGCAATGAAACTTCTTTGGAGTGTGTTAGTTGACTTGGACATCTTAAATAGATTCATTACATACTTGTTAAGGCAGTCACCTAGGCATGCCTAAGCGGCCACCTAGGCGACAAAGCACCCCAGGGGGTGCGCTTTGCCTTTGGCTTCTCCTAGTTTGCCGCCTTATATTATGTTGGCGCATTTGTTTTTGCATATTAGTGATCTTTAACGGTCTATTTCTGTATCCTAGTGTTTGAAATGTACATTTTTGTGATTGATATGTGCCAACTATCATTTTTATTGTAATGATTTGTATCAATAAACATTTCCTAGATTTTCATATTTTGCTTGGTTGCTTTACATTCAATTTCTGTTTAGTGGCTATATTATTAAAGACAGTCAATACGTAGCAATAGATTAATCTCTATTTATGTACTAAATCTCAATATCTTACATTATTTGGATTTGTGTTCTTCTTGTTTAGGCAATGCTAAGTAAACTTTTTTAGAAAATGTAATTTTCCATGCTCCGTTACCAAAATGCGTATGTATGTCATTGAGTTAACCATTAGTTTATGTACTTACACATATAATTGTGAAATAATTGTATATGAAGGCAGAATAGTTTCTGTAAATCATTAAATATATGTATACCTACATGTTAAATGTACTACTATGTTAGCTTTTTAAAAGCCCTGCCTAAGTGACGCTTATTCGCGACTAGTCATGACTAGTCACAAGGCTCTCTGCCTGAACGCCGTGTTGCCTTGACAAGTATGATTCACTAGATACATATAACATGGTAATGTAGTCGTCATCAACAGAATAAACTTGGGGTCAATGAGGGCGCGGCGTATTCTGTATTCCATGATTGTCAAATCTCTCACCTATTTCTGCAGACGACTTGCTTATCTTCACGGTGCTAGCACAAAAACACTGAGCCGTTTACATCGATTCTTTAAAAGTTTGGGAATATGGTTGGTTTCAAACTTAACCCGTCAAAAAGACAACTAGTCTATTACAATCAAGAAGCAATGTGTAGTAATTCCAATGATGTATGCCAATGCTACTGATATGGGATGACAACTTAAAAGAATCGGAGGATAATGGGTATATAGGGTCTCATTGGTAATGTGAAACAACCTGCATTCCCATCGATACTATCGACAGGAGGTCGATGGTATCAAGATTATCACAACAACAAAACAGTACTCTGTCGATACCATTGACAGTCCTGTCGATGGTATCGACAGTGGAACAGCGGCGGAAATCGGCGATCTGCCTCCTGGTTCTATCTTTATTATATTATTTGCTTTATTGTTTCTCTATGATTTTCTCCTTTGTACCACCATGTATCTTACCCTAATATATAAAAAGAAGAGAGACGGCGGCTATTGCCCTCTCAAGGAAGCTGCTCCTTGCAGTCGACAAATCTCTCGGTGTTCGTCTCCTCTCCTCCTCATCTCTTCTCACATGGTATCAGAGCAGCTTTGATCCGCCGCCCCGCTTCCTCAACAAGCCGCCGCCACAGCCTTCCCGCCTCCTTTCTCCTTCCCAGCTGCGCCGCCGCCCCGCTTCTCTAGGTGCCGCGGCCACCTCGGTCGTCGGGCCGGCAGGAACAGCAGCCCGCCGCCTGCGCGGGTGCTGCTGGGCTAGCAACCACTAGCCGTCTTCATCGCTGGATTGATAGGAGCTTTTCCCTTGCTGTTGTAGATCTAGCCACCAAGGACCAGAGCCGCTAGCAAGCTTCCGGTTGCTTTACAGCAGTTTTCGGCCAGTTCCCGGGAGCCGAAACTGCTGTTTGGGTGTCTCCGGGTGATCCAACGGCTATCTAAAGCCCAATCCGAGGGACTCGTCTCTTCCAGAGTGTTATCTTAATCACATATCCTCCATGTGTGATTAGGAAAATCGATTGGAGGCTGTGAATGCGTCAGTAACACATTTATCCGTGTTGTTTTTATGTTGTGACGTGTATCTCTCCGTCACCTCATCTATCTCCGTGACGTGTATCTCTTCGTCACCTCAGCTTTCTCTGTGACATGTATC
This sequence comes from Alisma plantago-aquatica, assembly GCA_963693085.1. Taxonomy (NCBI): domain Eukaryota; kingdom Viridiplantae; phylum Streptophyta; class Magnoliopsida; order Alismatales; family Alismataceae; genus Alisma; species Alisma plantago-aquatica. Next base: position 870,934,892 of record OY856409.1, read on the forward strand.
AATCCGTCACTAAGTTCCCGTCTACAATGGAGGACACCAAGACTCCCTACAACGAGGCGTCTCCTATCCTCTCCATCAAGCTCAACGAAAAAAACTATCTACTATGGATGAACGCTGTTCACACTGTCTTGGAATCTCGCGACAAGGCGAGACATGTTGACTCAGGTCCCCTGGACACTACTGATAAAGGATACGCTGAATGGAAGCGTCATGACAGTCTTGTGAAGACTTGGTTATAGAATAGTTGGAACCTGTAATTGCGGCTAGGTTTATGTTCTATACTACAACTAAAGATATATGGGACGCAGTGAAGCAACACTATTACCAGGAAAAGAATGCTCTTCGACTATTCATGATATATGATCGTCTGTTTGCTGAGAGGCAGGGTGATAGATCTCTTGAGGAATACTTTGGAGCTATTCAGGCACTTGCTCAAGAGCTGAGCTACTATCATCCTGTTACAGTTGCTGCACAAATCAAAGACAGAGACGACCTGGTTACTGCTAAATTTCTATCCAGACTTAATCCCATTTGCGGTTCTGCACGGAGCGTCATTCTGGCTTCTGATAAATTGCCAAGTTTTGTGGAAGCCTATTCGAGAATTCAACAATCTATTTTTGAGTCTGTTAATCCTGTCTCTACTATATCTTCTGGGGAGTCTCATGCATCCGTAGCTGCTGCGGTGAGAGGAGGACGTCCTGGTATGGGCAGAGGACGTGGGACACGTCCGAAGTGTACTTTCTGTGACAAAATGGGACATACAGTGGAGAAGTGTTGGAAGAAACATGGGAGACCTGCTGCACCTCCTGTTGGGGCAGCACATTGTGCCACCTCTACAGATTCCTCACGATCTTCAACTGTGGGCACCAATTCTGGGACCGACATCACTCTTACTCAGGAGGAGTATGATCGGTTAATTCAGGCTACACAGCACATGAGTGTGGGATCTTCATCTTCGTCATCAGCAAACCTGGCATCTACTGCGGGTAATCAAGCTACATCTCTCATAACTTCTGGCTCTACTTCATCTTGGGTGGTCGACTCTGGCGCGTCACAACACATGATTGGTATGAAGAGATTGCTCCAATCTATTGACTCGTATATCCCTCACCAATCTGTCACACTGGCAGATGGTTCAGTGAGGAGAGTGCTAGCTAGTGGATCTGTCTCTCTAACACCCTAGATTGATCTTAAACCTGTACACTTTGTGCCTGAGTTTCCTTTTAATCTTCTTTCTGTTGCAAAATTGATTGACACTGTACAATGTACGGTAACATTTGGGCCTTCTTGTTTTGTTTTACAGGATCTCAAGAGTATGAGGACGATTGGTGGGGGGCCTAGGAAAGGTGATCTCTACCTTTTCCACGGTGACAGTCTGCCTCGCCCAATATCTGCTCCAGCTCCATCCATCCTGTTGAGTGGTTCCCCCTTACTATGGCATTGCAGATATGGACATCCGTCGTTAGAGAGCCTGCGGAAGTTGGAACCTGAGTTGTCCCAAGTGTCATCTTTAGAGTGTCAGTCATGTCAGCTGGGAAAACATCATAGGTTGTCTTATCCCAGTCGTGTCAATAAGCGGGCATCTTGTCCTTTTGAGTTAGTCCACATTGATGTATGGGGTCCTGTTAAAGACCAGAGTTATAATGGTTTTCATTATTTTATTTCCTTTGTGGATGATTTTTCCCGCATGACATGGATCTACCTTCTCAAAAGTCGAGAGTCTGTGCTATCTATTGTGAAACATTTTCATAAAGAAATAACGGTTCAGTTTGACTGCAATATAAAAACTCTCCAATCTGATAATGCTTAAGAGTTTGTTCAAAAGGCTATGTCTGATTTTTGTAGTTTTGTGGGCATGATCCATCGCACGTCTTGTCCTCAGTCCTCACACCCCTCAGCAAAATGGGGTGGCTGAGAGGAAAAATCGCCATCTTCTTGATATTGCTCGTTCGATCATGTTTCAATCCAATGTGCCTAAGAAATTTTGGTCTGAAGCTCTTTTAACCGCTTGCTTCTTAATTAATAGACAACCATCCTCTGTTCTTAAAGACAAACTCCTTTCTCCGTGTTACGACCCATGGATCAGCCCTTCTCTGTTCCCCTTAGAGTGTTTGGTTGCACTTCTTTTGTCCATAATTTTGACCCTAAGGCTGACAAACTTTCTCCTAGGTCTATTAAAACCTTGTTCCTTGGTTATTCTAGTACTAGCAAAGGATACAAGTGTTACTGTCCTAGTCTTCGTCGCATGTTTGTGTCTAGGGATGTTACCTTCCATGAGACCACTCCATATTTCTCCGATGCTATGAGTAAGGGGGAGCAGTTGAGAGAGGGAGTGCCACCAGATTTTCAGAGTGAGAGAGTGGCACCATCTTTGCAGAGTGAGGGAGCACCACCCATCATTCTTGATTATACTTTTATTCAGAACGAGCAAGCAGCTGACAGGCCTGTTATTCATCACTACCCATATGTTTATAGTAGGCGCGACAGACAAGATCCAGAAGAGGTAGCGACACCAGTCCCTGAGCCTTCCTCATCGTCTTCTACTCACGAGATTCCTACAGAAGCATCATATCTTGATCTTCCTATTGCTGTTCGGAAAGGTACTCGTTCTTGTACTATTAGACATCCTATTACAAATGTGTGTTGTCTGTCCCACTTATCCAAACAGGCCCGCGCATTTGCTATTGGGATTGATGCTGTTGATATACCAAGGACTCACTATGATGCTATGAAGGACAGTGGCTGGAAACATGCAATGCAACTTGAGATGTCAGCTATTTTGCATAATGGCCCATGGGATCTTGTTGACTTACCTACGGGGAAGAAAGCAGTGGGTTGCAGATGGCTTTTCACCATCAAACATAATCCGGATGGATCCGTTGAGAGGTTGAAGGCCAGATTGGTAGCAAAAGGCTACACACAGACCTATGGAGTTGATTTCTTTGAGACCTTTTCTCCAGTAGCTCGTCTAAATTCTGTGCGGATTCTTATTTCTCTGGCTACTACCTTTGATTGGCCCCTGTTTCAGCTTGATGTTAAGAATGCCTTTCTACATGGTGACCTACAGGAAGAGGTATATATGGAGCAACCTCCTGGGTTTGTTGCTCAGGGGGAGTGTCAGAAGGTGTGTAAATTGAAGAAAGCCATATATGGGCTGAAATAGTCTCCTCGAGCTTGGTTTGACAAGTTCAGTGAGGTTGTACTCCAGATAGGTTTTTCTCGCTCCATGACTGATCACTCTTTATTCTACTTTAGCTATTCTTGTGGCTCTATCATTATTGCTATATATGTTGATGACATAGTGATTACTGGCAGTGATTCTACAGGCATATCTCGTGTGAAGGTGTGAGAAGAGATGAGGAGGAGAGGAGACGAACATCGAGAGATTTGTCGGCTACAAGGAGCAGCTTCCTTGAGAGGGCAATAGCCGTCTCTCTTCTTTTTATATATTAGGGTAAGATACATAGTTGTACAAAGGATAAAATCATAGAGAAACAATAAAACAAATAATATAATAAAGATAGAACCAGGAGGCAGATCGCTGATTTCTGCCGCTGTTCCACTATTGATACCATCGACAGGACTGTCGATGGTATCGACAGAGTACTGTTCAGTTGCTGTGATAATCTCGATACCATCGACCTCCTGTCGATAGTATCGACGGGAATGCAGGTTGTTTCACACTCCCCCTCAAGCTGGAGAGTACACATCGTGTATGCCCAGCTTGCCACATAATCTCTGAAAAGCTGCCGGACCCAAAGGCTTTGTCAAGATATCCGCCAGTTGATCTTCAGACTTGACGTATGACGTCACAATAATGCCATCTTTGATTTGATCACGAATAAAATGGCAATCAACTTCGATATGCTTTGTACGCTCATGAAAGATAGGATTCCTGGCAATGTATATAGCAGACTGGTTGTCACACTTGAGCTCCATAGAAGACATAATAGTGATTTTTAACTCAGAAAGAACAGATTTGACCCATTGTAGTTCACAACATGCATGGGCCATAGGACGGTATTCAGCCTCAATGCTGGATCTAGCTACCACATGTTGCTTTTTGCTTTTCCAAGTAATCAAATGATCACCTAGGAAAGTACAATAGGCTGATGTAGACCTTCTATCAGTATGATCACCGACCCAATTTGCATCTGAATACCCTGTGAGAGTCTAAGTAGATGGAGGCACCTTGGGTTTAGAATATGTGATCCCTTTACTAGAAGCACTCTTCAGATATCTCTGAATCCGGCAAACTGCTGTCCAGTGTGACTGTCGTGGTGAGTGCATATGCTGACTCACGACGCCAACAACAAAAGAAATGTTCGGTCGTGTAACAGTCAGATATATTAGCTTGCCAACTATTCTCCTGTAATATCCTGGATTTGAGTACTCAACATCATCAACCGTCTCCTTGATGTGATAATCCATAGGAGTAGATACCGGTTTAGATTCAGTCATGCCTGTTTCCTGTAGTAAGTCAAGCACATATTTCCTCTGAGATAGATTGACACCTGCATGAGATCTAAACACCTCAATGCCCAGAAAATATCTCAGTTTACCCAGATCCTTCATTTGGAAGTGTCTCTGCAACCCTTCCTTCACAGAGATATGCCTGTAGAATCACTGTCAGTAATCACTATGTCATCAACATATACAACAATAATGATAGAGCCACAAGAAGAGCTAGAGTAGAATAAAGAGTGATCAATCATGGAGCGAGAAAAACCCATTTGGAGTACAACCTCACTGAACTTGTCAAACCAAGCTCGAGGAGACTGTTTCAGCCCATATATGGCTTTCTTCAATTTACACACCATCTAATAGGTAAACTTCTCTAGTTACTATTACTAGACTGCATATTTCAATTGCTGTTGGAGTTTTCGGTCAAGTCATGGATAACTGTATGAGCCAATAGGATGTAGTTTGGCTTATCTTGCATTATCTAAAGAGGTCTTCTCAGAGAGGTATGTTCTATCAGAAAAATGTGCTACAAATATGTTTGGATATCTTAATGATGACCACATAATCGGTCTAACAAGAGATCTACTCTAGCTATAGTTCTATGGTTTGTGGCTTGTGGTAAGTGATAGTGCACATTCTAGTCATTATCTTGTATGCTTTTGCATGCATTTGTCCATCATCTAGTCAACACCATTGCTTCATCTTGTGTTTCAATGATGGTTACACTGTCTTGTTTTCTATTGTCATTTTAGGGCAACAAAGGGAACTTCATTATGTTGGCTAGGATTAGTCATTATGAAGCTCAATTGCCCAATCCTTCATTAAGTTGACCTCATCTAGGGCAATTCAAACCTAGCAAAAACAGTCCAAAAGATTAAAATCAAAGTTGGTGCAGTAGGGAGCTCATTTCACTAATTGTGCCAAATTTCAGTGATAACCCAATTATGCTAGAATGCTATGGTCAAGGAACACTTTCTGCCAACTTTAAAGGTCTAGTTGTGGAAGCCAACTACCTCCACGTGCCACCTTTGTTTAACTAGAGCACCATAGGCATTTTCTAGGAGATGAGAATTAAAGTGAGAGCGATAGGGAGCTCATTTCACTAATTGTGCCAAATCTCAGAGATAAGCCAATTATGCTAGAATGCCATGGTCGAGGAACACTTGCTGCCAATTTTAGAGATCTAGTTGTGGAGGCCAACTATCTCGTCGTGTTACCTTGGTTTAACTAGAGCACCATGGACATTTTCCTCAACTGTGCTCCATATCATGAATGAAGAAAATCTTAGTTTTCTTCACCAAGCTCAGGATCATACCATGGGAAAAACTCCCTACTTGAGGTAACTTCTTTGGTTGGGGTCACCTAAGAAAAGAGTCTGCTACCTCATTTTTAGAACTAACATCACGACTGAGGAAGTCCATGTCCTCTCTACCCAAATGAAGGGCCAAATCACAACCTTGGTTTTCCCCCGTGGTGACTATCTTGAACAAGGTTAACTAAACACAACCACCATATGTCAACTGTGGTACCGCCACCTTGGGTGGGAAAATGTCATCAAATGCCTCTACCTTGGCCATGGTACTGACACCACCGTCAAGGAAAGCTTCAGCGACATACATCACCTCAACTATGGTATCACATCTTGATGGAGGTGGTTTAAAATTGGATCAGCAGTACTATCGCCTCTCCTAAAACTTAGAACACCATGGCCATGGTACTTGTACCACGACTAAGATAACCAAATCCTAACCAACTAAATCAGCAAAATGAGTAATGTACCCCTCTTGACACGGTCACGTGGGTATCTGTCCTAACCTCCCAAACATATAAATATCCTCTCCCAACCCAAAGAAGGCACATATCCAATCTCTCCAACCCCTTTGCTTCTCCACTCATCCATATCCTCTCAAGCCCTTCCACCATTTTCACTCACCCTCGCTCTTTTCCACTCATCATAACCCATGCCCACCACCATCCCCTGGAGTTGCAAATATTAGATCTATGACTTCATCTCTAAGGAGGAAGGAGGTTAAAGATAAGATTCCCAGTTAGGGTTGGAGACAATTTAGTGTAATGTTCCTCTCCCCTTGTTCATTTTTTGTTTCTTCCATGGTTTGCTTCTTGCCTCTACTCCTTCCTTGTTTTACACCATCAAAGTGGGTAGATTCTCTTTCCTAGGAAATGGGAGTGTTGGTATAAGTGGTTATTGGGCATAGGCCCATTATCATTCGTCTTTATTTATTCTTTGGTAAACATAAGTGAGAGTCCAATTACCCGCTTAAGCATATCCATTAATCTTTTGTTTTCCTACATATAGGAGAGCCTATGCACTCTTATTTGCAACTTATACAAGGTTGAATAGAAATATATTGGATGAGTAAAAGGTTTACAGTGCATTCTCTTATATAGGATAAGAGAGGAGATACAAAAACAGAGATGAGCAATATGGGACTAAACCACATAAGTAAAAGCATAAGTGAGGCACATGCTAGGCACATGACACTCAGTGAAACATAAACATATCTCTATACTCCCCCTCAAGATGGAGCGTAGATGTCGAACATGCCCAACTTGTCTACTAGAGTCTAGAAGCGAGCCTTTGGAAGAATTTTGGTGAAGATGTCCGCTAGTTTTTGCTCAGTGCTGAGATATGGAGTACAAATATGACCAGAAAGAATAGTCTCGCGGACGAAGTGGCAATCAAACTCTATATGTTTTGTCCTTTCATGAAATGTCAAGTTGCTCGCAATAAAAATAGAAGCTTTGTTGTCACAAAACATCGGTATAGGACTGGAGTAGGATATGTCAAACTCCTTGAGAAGACTTTGGACCCACATAAGTTCACATGTAGTGTGGGCCATGGCTTGATATTCTTCCTCTGCAGTGGACCTGGCTACTGTAGTCTGCTTTGTGCTTCACCAAGTAACTAGATTGCCACCCACAAATGTGCAATAGCCAGATGTAGATTTACAATCGGATCGACTTCCTGCATAGTCAGAATCCGAAAAACCTGAGAGATTGCAATGGCCGTGCTTCTTATACAATAAGCCTTTGCCTGGAGAACTTTTGAGATAACGCAGAATGTGACACACAATGTCCCAATGACACTGCCGTGGTCTGTCAAGATACCTGCTTATGAATCCTACAACAACAGTAAGGTCAACTCTCGTGACAGTGAGATAAATAAGTTTGCTAACAAGTCTTCTGAATTGATGGTGATCAACACAAGGGGGAGAGGTTTCATCGTCCCAATCCGTATTTGGGTCAAGAGGGGTGTTGGCTGGTTTACAGCCAAGCATACCAATTTCTTGCAAAAGATCAAGGACATATTTCCACTGGAAAAGACACAATTTTGCATATGATCTGGATACCTCAATGCCTAAAAAATATCTCAGCTTTCCGAGGTCCTTGGTGACAAAAGTGTTTTTCCAAGTAAGTTTTAGTAGCCTGAATGCCCAAGGTATCACTACCAGATAAGATAATATCATCGACATAGACAATAAGAATGACTAGCTCGGCCACAATTTTGCGAATAAACACAGAATGATATGAATGGGAATGACGAAAGCCAAAATTTACTAAGATCTGACTAAGCCTGTCGAACCTAGCACGAGGGCTTTGTTTTAGGCCGTAGATGACCTTTCTCAGTTTACAAACTTGCGAGGAGGACTCCCCCTGAGCAACAAATCCTGGTGGTTTCTCCATGTAAACTTCTTCCTACAAGTCTCCATACAGAAACACAATTTTGACATCTAACTGAAATAGGGGCTATTCTTTGTTGACAACAACATAAATGAAAATTCTAACAGAATTTAATTTGGCCACAGGAGAAAGTTTCAAAGTAGTCCACACCATAGGTTTGTGTGTAACCCTTTGCCACAAGACGACCTTTTAGTCGCTCAATCGTACCGTCTGGTTGATATTTAATGGTGAAGACCCAACGTCATCCAACAGTAGAGCAGGAAGGAGGACGATCCACAAGCTCTCACGTCTTGCGATCAGAGAGTGCCTGCATTTCATGTTCCATAGCCTGTTTCCATATAGGAATGAGAACTTCTACAGCAGTCTTGGGAATAGAGACAGTAGAGATATTAGAAGTGAAGCATGCAAAACTGTCATTCAGATTAGAAGATGAGCATAAATGACTAATAAGATGTTTTGCGTAGGAACGAACACCCTTGCACTGACGGATAGGCAGGTGTAAGTCAGAAGTTACCTCAGTGGTTGTATGATCATCCACAAAAGGAGGAATTGGTTATGGAGGGGCCATAGAGGAAGTACTTGTCTTGTTTCTTCGCTTGTAAACGTGCAGAGGTCGGTCATCAGGTGACAGCTCAGAAGATGGTACAATCTCAACAACATCAGGCAACGATGTGGGTACCAACATATCACTATAGAGTGATGCTCCGTCATCAGAGTAATATGGCATATTTTCAAAAAATACTACATCAACACTCACAAACCATTGCTTCAGAATAAGGATCAAAACATCGATAACCTTTCTGGGTTCTAGAATATCCCAAAAAGATACACTTGGTGGAGCGAGGATCAAGTTTTGTTAACCCCGGGCGTAGGTTTTTGACAAAGTAGGTACACCCAAAAATGCGGGGAGGGACAAAAAAAAGTTGGGCGTTAGGAAAAAGGATGTTGTAAGGAATTTGATTGTGCAGAACAGAAGATGGCATGCGATTGATAAGATAGCACGCCGTAGAGACAACCTCAGGTTAGAAGCGTTGAGGAACTTTATAATGAAGGAGTATAGTGCGAGCAACCTCTAACAAGTGGCGGTTTTTCCTTTCAGCAACTCCATTTTGTTGTGGAGTGTAGGGGCAGGTAGTTTGGTGTAGAGTATCCACGGACAGAATAAAAAAATGTCACTGATTTTTGCATAAATTCAAGAGCATTATCGGTGCGGAAAACTTTAATGGGTTTGCTGAATTGTGTCTGTATTTCAGAGAAAAAATGCTAATATTATCCAAAATTGTGCTGCGATCATGGAACATAACTTCGACGATTTTTGGCGAAATTTCGCCAAAACTTCGAACTTCGACCATAGGCGAAATTGAATCCCAAATACTTCGGCCTCGTCCAAACTTCGGGGCGAAGTTTCAGTGATGTCGGCGAAGTTGACTTTTTTGTGTGTATTTTCGTCTCAACTTCTCCGAAGTTGTCGAAGTTTCCTCGAAGTTGGCGAAGTTGGGCGAAGTTTGGTCGAAGTTGAGACGACCCAGAGCATTAATCCTAACTAGTGTCCCAAAGGCCATATAAGGCATAAGTGTCGCCTCCAACCCTCTTCACAACTTCTAATATCAACTCCTATGTTGTTTGTTGTCACTCTTTCCTAGATAGGGTGTTTTAACTACTATTTGACTGTATATTGTATAGAATACATATGGTGAACTATATTTGTATATGTGTATTGCACATTTGACCCTTGAAACTAGGGCTAGAGAGTTGTGAATTGTGTTTTGTGTTAAATTAACATATATAAGATAGATGTATAACATATATAGTAGTTTTCAATTAAAGTTTCCTTCAAATTCACATCATTTTCTTCAAAAAATGGCATCGAAGTTTGTCGAAGTTTGCGTCTAAACTTCCTCGAAGTTTCCACAAACTTCCACTTCCACACCTGACGAAGTCGACACGAAGTCAAAGTTCTGCACCATGGCTGCAATCTTTTAGTAAAACAGCCAAGTAGCACGAAAGTAATCATCAATGAAGGTCATAAAGTATTTAACTCCAGAATGGCTAGGAACTGAACATAGACCGCAAATATCCGCACGAACAATATCAAAAATGCCTTTAGAGCCAATATTTTTCTTAGCAGGAAACACAGTACGAGTTTGTTTACCCAACTGACAAGATTCACAAGAAAAAGTTTTTTCAGATAAAATAGGAAATAAATGTTTCAGTTTTGCAGCAGAGGGGTGACCAAGCTGGTAGTGCCACTGGAGTCCTATTACGGATGTTGACAGAAGAGTAGACGCCGCTGGTGGTCCATCCAGATAGTAGAGTCCGTCTGGTCCCTCATGGCCCAAACCAATCCTCGTCTTCGTGCGGAGATCCTTCAAAACACAACCAGAAGGATCAAATTTAATGGAGCACTCAAGAGTTTTTACGTCTTATTGACAGAAAGCAGGTTAACAAGAAATTTTGGGATATATAAAACAGATTCAGATGCAGTTTACGAGACAAGGGAACAATGCCAATGTCATGAACGAAAGTTTTGGAACCATCAACAACAGTAACAAGTGGAATATGAGTAGTTTTAGTAAGAGCAGAAAATAAGTTGATATCACCAGCCATATGAACCGAGGCACCAGAGTCAATGCACCATTTATTGTTACCAACAGAAGGAGAGGCAAGCAAAGCAAAAGATCCAACAACGGACGTAGAGGGAAGCTGAGACATGCGTTCTTAAAAAAATTTCTCGAACTCGGAGCGAAGCCTCTCAGTTGAAGGCGGAACAGGTGGCTGTTTTGGTGTAGGATCAGTCAAAGTCTCTGTAGATGCTTGGTTTGCCCAAGCAGGTTTACCGTGCTTGATCCAACATCAATCTTCATTGTGATTGTCGCGACCACAGAAGTTGCAGAAGCGAGGACCAACTGGTTGTCCTCGACCAGTAGCAGGAGAAGATGTGCGTCCACCATTAGGAGGGAGACGTCCTCCACGACCACGTCCGCGACCGCGTCCTCGGCCGGACTCAGAGGTGCGAACAATCATAGCAGGATGTTCGATTGTAGGGGTGGAGGTCATAGATGGAAGCCTTTGAACACGCTTGAGGACATCCTAAATAGTCGGCAATGGGTCACTTGATAGAATCTGGTTAACCACCCCAAAAAAGGAAGCCGGAGGGACTAGTTGCAGTTCATTGCGTTGCTTCTGGGCTTCTTTGATGTCGGCTGCCAAAGGATGATAAATCTCATATTCATTCCAGAGAGCAGAGCATTGATTATAAAAATCCTCAACAGAAGTGTCAGATGAAAATTCCTTCTTAGCCAAAGTCTTGAATATTTCAAAGACTCTCTTGGGATTCTGCTGATGAGAATATACATGAGATAGTTGATCCCACATTGCCTTAGCATCATGAAGGCAAAGTAATGACTGGATGATCCGTGGCTCGGTGCTATTAAGAATCCAGGACATAACATCGGAGTCATCTTTGGACCATTGTGCATAAGCTTGCTTGGTTTTCTCATCCGCCATAGCAGCAGGAGCACTTGGGGGTTCAGTAGTGATATGAGAATTGTGAAACAGAAAACAGTTTTGGGAAGCGTAGGGTTGCACAATGTGTGCACCCTCATATATATAACATTGAAACATTTACAGAGAGGTCCACATATAATATGGAAATAACAAAACAACTAACATAATATATAAAACAGGAATATATGTTAACACTCCCCCTCAAGTTGGAGCATAGATATCAATCATGCCCAACTTGTCCGTCAGTGTGCAGAATTGCTTCTTCGCCAGCAGCTTGGTGAAGATGTCAGCAACTTGGTCTTCAGAACGAGTGAAGGGAGTGCAGATCTTGCCAGTCAGAATGGATTCCCGAATAAAATGACAATCTACTTCAATATGTTTAGTGCGCTCATGATAAACTGGATTATTCGCAATGAAGATAGCAACTTTATTATCACAGTGCATAGGTATAGCAGAAGAAGAGTCAACCCCGAACTCTTTTAACAGAGAGCGCACCCACAACAATTCACAGGCAGTATGGGCCATGGCCCTATATTCAGCTTCAGCACTTGACCTGGCCACAACATTTTGTTTTTTACTCCTCCAGGTAACAAGATTGCCTCCAACATACGTACAATACCCAGAAGTAGATTTTCTGTCAACTCTGCTACCTGCATAATCAGAATCAGAGTACCCTGCAAGAGAACAGTGTCCATGCTTCCTGTAGTGAAGTCCCTTGCCAGGAGACTTCTTCAAATATCGTAGAATCTGACAAAGAGCATCCCAGTTACACTGTCTGGGTTTATCAAGGTATCTGCTAAGAAGACCCACTGCAGTAGAAATGTCAGCTCTGGTGACAGTCAAATAAATGAGTTTACCAATCAGCCTCCGGTACTTTTTATGATCAGCAAACAGAGGAGAAGAATCATCATCCCAATTTACATTAGGATCTAGAGGAATATCAGCAGGTCTCGCCCCCAGCATACCAGTCTCCTGCAGTATGTCTAGGACATATTTTCTCTGAGACAACACAAGAGCATTAGAATTTCTAGAAACTTCTATGCCCAGAAAATATCTAAGTTTGCCCAAATCTTTGGTAGCAAAGTGCTTGCCCAGATGAGATTTAGTAGCCTGAATACCAAGAGAATCACTGCCAGATATGATAATATCATCAACATAGACAATCAGAATAATAATACCAGCTGAAGTCTTCTTGATAAAAACAGAATGATCCACCTGAGATCGCAGAAACCCAAAATCAATCATAATTTTGCTCAATTTATCAAACCAAGCCCGGGGACTCTGCTTAAGCCCATAAATAGACTTCTTTAACCTGCAAACTTTGTGAGACTCCCCCTGAGCAACAAACCCAGGAGGTTGCTCCATATAGACCTCTTCTTGTAAATCACCATACAAGAAGGCATTTTTCACATCTAGTTGCAACAGTGGCCAGTCAAGATTAACAGCAACAGACAGAAGAATTCTGACAGAATTAAGACGAGCAACAGGAGAGAAAGTCTCAAAATAGTCAATACCATACGTCTGGGTGTAGCCTTTAGCAACTAACCGTGCCTTCAGCCTTTCAACAGTGCCGTCAGGTTGATATTTGACCGCATACACCCATCTGCAACCTACAGGTTTACACTGAGGAGGTGGATCCACCAGCTCCCAAGTATCTCGTTCAGCAAGAGCTAACATCTCCTCCTTCATAGCAGACAACCATCCAGTACTCTGTAGAGCATCCTGGATATTCTTTGGAACAACAACAGCAGATAAGGCATATACAAAATTGCTAGAATTAACATTCAGATGATCAGTAGAAACAAACTGAGCAATACTGTGTGATGTGCAGGAACGAGTACCCTTTCTAAGAGCAATGGGTAAATCAAGATCAGAATGTACCTCAGGTGTAGTAGAACCTTCTGGAGGTGAAGATTGGTTTTCATGGGGGGTTTCTTGAGTAGAAGGTGCTCTGTTCCTGCGTTGATAAACTATAAGAGGAGGCTTATCAGCCTCAGTAGTGACTTTGTCAGTAGTATCAGGCACACAATCAGAAGTAACAGGTAGAGGTGAGGCAATAAGATCAGACTGTAAACTGTCACCACGAGTCGAATAGTAAGGAGTATCCTCAAAGAAAACTACATCACTGCTAGTATACCATTTTCTTGCAGTAGGACTGTAACACCGATATCCCTTCTGGGTACGAGAATATCCCAAAAAAATGCACTTCTCAGCACGAGGAGACAGTTTATCAGAAGTAGGTCCAACTAACCGTACAAAACAGGTACATCCAAAGATCCGAGGAGGCACAGTAAATAGCTGAATATCGGGTTGAAGAACTTGAATAGGTATTTTGTTTCCAATCACAGAAGATGGCATTCGATTTATCAGAAAACAAGCAGTCAATATAGCCTCAGGCCAAAACGAGCGAGGAACATGTGCATGCATCATAATAGTTCTAGCAACCTCTAACACATGTCGATTTTTACGCTCAGCCACACCATTTTGCTGGGGTGTATAAGCACAGGAGGTCTGATGTATTGTACCCACAGATTTACAAAAAACATCCACATCTTTTTTAACAAATTCCAGTGCATTATCAGTACGAAAAATTTTGACAGGCATACCATATTGAGTTTTTATTTCAGCAAAAAAGAACTTGATAACAGACAAAACTTCGGACCTACTTTTCATCATAAACAACCAAGTAGTCCGTGAAAAGTCATCAATAAACAAAATAAAATATTTATGACCAGATAAACTCGGCACATGACAGGGTCCCCATACATCAGAGTGCACTATATCAAACATATTTTTACTGCTAATCTGGCTGCGTCTAGGATAAACAGCTCTAGTTTGTTTTCCAAGTTGACATGACTCGCACTGAAAACTACAAATGCCAAGATCAGACACTAAATGTCGAAGCTTTTCAGATGATGGATGGCCCAGCCGGTAGTGCCACTGTAATACAAAAACTGAGGTAGATAATGCAGGAGTCACAGATGCTTTAGCTGCTTTTGGCAAATGATCCAGATAGAAGAGTCCATCAACACCTTCATACCCCCCACCAATCTTCATCCTCGTGCGAAGGTCCTGAAAAACACATGAACCAGGAATAAAAGTCAGACTACACTGTAGGCTCCGCAATATCTTGCTAACAGATAACAGATTCAAAGGAAATCTCGGCACATATAAGGCAGATTTCAGCAGAAAGTCAGAAACAATATCCCCCACTCCAGACACCGCAGACTTGGAGCCATCAACCAACATAACAGATGATGGTCTAGCAGGTTTAAATAATTTGTGAAACAGTGATCTATTTCCAGAAATATGTGAAGAGGCACCGGAGTCGATGACCCACTTAGTATTACCAGGAGTAGAAGAAGAGCTCAGGAAGGCAGTGTCATAACCAGAATAAGTGGCGGCATGAGCTCCACTAGTCGAAGCTTGAGACGACGCACCAGCTCGCTCAAGAAGAAGACGCTCCACCTCAGCACGGATGTAGTCAGCAGTCGCACCCGAGGAGGCAGAGTCAGTAGGCTGAGTCGTTCCCTCTGATGCAGTAGTAGTGGAGTCAGCAGCTGCATTGGCCCACGCCGGCTTACCATATTTCTCCCAGCATTTTTCTTCAATATGGTTGGACCGGCCACAGAAGGTACAAAGGCGCTGTCCTGACTGAGGACGCGCACCAGCAGTAGGGGCAGTAGAAGAGGCTCCACGACCAGGAGCAGCCCGTCCTCGTCCTCCACCCAGGGGAGGACGGCTCTCAGTAAAGCGACCACGGCCACGACCAGAAGCTGCAGCAAGGGCCGAAGAGTCTCCAACATCAGTAGTCAGAGACGAGGAAGACGAAGGCAAACGCAGAAGGCGTTTGTAGGCACTCTGTAGTGACGGCAGAGGGTCACTGGCTAAGATCTGGTCCACAACTCCAGCATATGACTCAGGCAATCCACAGAGAAACTGGACCAACTGAAGCTCCTGGCGCTGACGCTGCATAGTAGCCAGGTCCGTGGAGAGAGGGTGATAGGATTCCAGTTCACCCCATAATCCAGTGAAGTCAGAGAAGTAATCCGCAATGTCCGTCCCCGTGAACTGTAGACGTCCCAGCTGCTTGGTGATGTCAAACACCTTGTTGGGGTTCTGACTATGCGAGTAAGTACCGGCGAGCTGATCCCACATCTGCTTCGCCGTAGGTAGGTGAAGAAGTGTGACGCTAATCTTCTCAATGCTGCTATTGAGAATCCAGGTCATCACATTGGAGTCATCACGAACCCAGTCGTCATACGCCTTTACATCTTTAGCATCAGCGTCCTCTGCGGGTGCTGCCGGACCCGCACGGATAAGATGTGAGTACTTGCCCTGGGATCTGGCATAGATCGTCATGGAGCAGACCCAGTGCGGATAGTTGCGCCCATCAAGCTTCACAGTGGTAACCTGACGGCGGAAGTCATCATGCGAGGACGCCATGGGAGCAGTAGGCACAGCAGGAACATGCACGATCAGGCAGGAGACGGGCTACGCCGTCAGACAGGCACAACAAGCACAAGGAACACGGAGAAGACCTCTCACATACGGTCTACGCCGAAGCGCAGAACAGAACCCGGCGACACAAAGGCCTACTCGGGCAGGCAGGTACAGGACCGAAAAACGGTCTACGTCAGTTCAAGCCACCGGACCTTCACGGAGCCAACTACCCGGTGGCAAACGGCCGCGGAGGCGCACGAGCCCCCTGCGGCGGAGAGGAGGACCGGCCCTGGCGGCTGGCCCGACGCCTGAAAGCCGGCGGCTGCTGCTGCCTGCCCGGCGGCGGCTGCTGGCTTGCCGACCGGCGGCTACAGCCGGCGGCTGCTGCTGCTGCTGCGGGCCGACGGCGGCTCGGCTGCTGCTGGCCGGCGGCGGCTTGCTGCTGGGCCGCGGGGGGGGGGGGCGGGCGGAGAGAGAGAGGAGGGAAGGGAGGGTGACGGCCGACTGGATCTACTGCTCTGATACCATGTGAAACAGAAAACAGTTTTGGGAAGCGTAGGGTTGCACAATGTGTGCACCCTCATATATATAACATTGAAACATTTACAGAGAGGTCCACATATAATATGGAAATAACAAAACAACTAACAAAATATATAAAAAAGGAATATATGTTAACAAGAATGTTGACCTTGTGCTTTGACATACAAGACAAAAGACGCCGGCCAGAGATGATAGTTGGAGCCATCAAGTTTGACTGTGGTAACACACAGGGAATGAGGAGGCTCAACAGATGCCATGGCAAACAAATCTGAAGCAGAACTAGTAGAAGAAAGGACTGCCGGTGCAGCAACAGCAGAACCCACCAACAGAGATCAACAGATCCGAAGAAACCCTCTATGGGGCAATAGAGCACAACTGTAGATTTGACACATCAGATCAGAAGAGACCCGCTACGGGCAGAATAACTGATAAAGGAACCTATGCCGTCATGAGGAGAATAAAGAACCCACCATGAGGCGTAGGCAGAAGAAGCCAAAGATCTGGGGGACTCTCAAAGTGCAATGACGATGGCTGTCTGGAGACGTCAAAGACGTAGGAGTAGAGTTAGGAAGGTAGGATGTTAGATGAGAAGGGTAATGGGTGGTGAGATTGGTGGGAGGGGAAAGGGAGGTGGATCAGGCTAGGGAGGTGGTGGAGAGGACAACAATAGGAGGGAGGAGTGGGCGGGAGGAGGAAGGGGGGGGGACAGGAGTCGGTGGCGGCGGGTAGAGGGTAGGGGGGGTGAGGGAGTAGTGGCGGGGGGCGGGGGGGGGGAAGGGGCTTAGGTCATGAAGGGGTAGGGTTAGGGTGGGAACTTGCACAGGGGGAAAGAACATGCTCTCGATACCATATACAAGGTTGACTAGAAATATATTGGATGAGTAAAAGGTTTACAACGCATTCTCTTATATAGGATAAGAGAGGAGATACACAAGCAGAGATGAGCAATATGGGACTAAACCGCTCAAATAAAAGCATAAGTGAGGCACATGCTAGGCACATGACACTCAGTGAAACATAAACATATCTCTATACAACTAATGAGATATCACTTTAATATCATCTACATTGTATCATAGCAATAGGCTCTGGAGACTAAAACCTCTAACTTTACTAGGTGTCCCCCCTACCCTCTCTTACCCACCCCCCCCCTCCCCTCTCTGCCACCTGTGATAGGCTTGCCCAATGCTAGCAGGAGGCGTGGTCCCAACCTTCCACCCCGGCTGCACGAAGCGACACCAATATAGAGGGGTCAACCCCTGTAGCCGCTTTAGGCTGTCCCACCACCGCCTACTCTCATCGAACCAGTTAGCGAGAACCTCCGAGTCAATTGCCTCACCCTGTGTTGACACCCGTTCGTGTCCTCCTTCTGTGATCCAATTGTAACAAAGAACAACAAATCAAATAGGAAACATCGAGTGAAAGAAACAAAAAAACCTCGATAGTTATTCTACCACAAAAAAGGGAGGGGCAAATCATTAACTATTTTCCTCTCAATTTGTTTCCCTAAATCACATGGTTGAGTGTCGTATATCATAAATTAGGGGCTTTATGATTTCACAAGACAATGCTATATGCATGTTATCCCTTTCCCATCATGCATTATATTCCAATAGTGCTCCTTCTTCAATCTATTTCTTTACACTTATTGGGCTTTTATATTGATAGTAATTTCTTTATATCTTCTTGTACCATGCCAATATCTGCTACTATAGTTGACTAGAAAGCTCTTGCCACCCATACTGTTATCTATAATGATATGTTGTTTTTTCTATTAAATTGAATGGAGACAACTTTTTGCTCTGGATGAATGCAGTCCAGACATTTCTAGAATCTCACAACAAATTGA
Source organism: Alisma plantago-aquatica (assembly GCA_963693085.1). NCBI lineage: Eukaryota > Viridiplantae > Streptophyta > Magnoliopsida > Alismatales > Alismataceae > Alisma > Alisma plantago-aquatica. The sequence goes on from OY856409.1 coordinate 870,953,400, forward strand.
AATACATCAAAGACGCGACACCAATAAAACCTAATGTCTCATGGTCATCGAGAGCAATCAGGTCTTGTCATGGCTCTAAGGGTGCCTGGAACCAGATATGCTTTCAAGTTTATGTGGCATTGCAACATCTAATTGATGTGGGACAAATGTAACATTCTACTATCAAGAAGAGAGTTTCCTCCGTCTCTACAACGCCATGGGCAAAATTGTCTCCGAGCAGCAAGGTGACTATCTCTAGAGAAATATTATGACTGATGAAGGCGCTCACCAACCAACTCAAGTTCTTCTCACCCGCTACTTCTACTAAGGTCACCAAAGGAAAGGGACTCCCTCACCACTTGTGACTTCCTTACCGGTCTCAACTCCCAGACCAACTCTCGCTCAATGGCACGTCGATTCCTTGTGGACCAAGCATGCACTTTTCTATCCCGGTCAGATACAACATCAATTGGCATCCCCATCATCGACTCCTTCAAAGCTCAAGCTGCAGTTGTTCTAGACTCTACAAACTCATGTTGGCCAGGGACATAACACGATGACTACGACTGCTACAACCTCTAAAGGAAGTTCCTCCCACATCTCTCTAACAAACAAGGAATACAAATGTATTGTTCAATATTCATAACTATTTGGTGATTTTCTATTACATGTGCACTCCATACAATCTTTTACATACATGTTAGATTGGAAAATTAGGGATCCGCCAAACGTCTCGATGTTGCCTCATCTTACTGCAGTCCACCAAGGTAACCCTAACACGTTCGTGCTCGGCGCCCACCTCAGTTGGATTGTGGATTTCGAAGCTACCCCACGCATGATGGGTATGCCACATCTCCTCGCCTTAGTGGATTCCTTCATCACACAATCCAATGTCACCATGGGAGATGGGTCTGTCAAATGAGTCGTCAAGTGTGGCATTGTTCTCCTTTTCCCCGCCTTATAATTATTCTCAGTACATTTGGCCCCTAGTTTTCCTTATAACTTATTTATGGGCTAAATTGGTTGATTCTTTATGTGGCCATATGGTTTTCTCTAGGATTTGCATAATATGACAAGGATTGGACGGGGAGCATATACTGTGGTGATCTTTACGACTTCTCTATCCCTGCCTTCTCCAACCTACAACTCTCGTTGCCTCCACGCCAATTCAATTTCATATTGGTTTTGGTCCTCTATTGTCGAACAATTTCGTTTTTCTAGATTTGTCGGGTTCTTCTTGTTCTTCTATTTTATGTGATATTTGTCAATTGGGAAAACACCATTGTCTGTCTTTTCTGGATCAAACTACAAAGCGATCTGATAAAACTGTTTGAAATTATTCATGGTGATGTTTGTGGTCTGTTTCAGACACCCATTTATGATCCTTTTAAAATTCTTTCTTACTTTTGTGGATGACTTTTTGCTAATAGCGTGGTTATATTTTCTCAAAACGCATGATGTGGTCTTTGCCCTTATCCACAATTTTCATATGATGATTTTTGTGCAATTATTTGGCACGTTAAAATTCTCCGCACTGATAATGCTCTTGAATGCAACAAACATACAATTTCCTCATTTTTTTGAGAAAATGGCATGTTTCATCAACGCTTTTGCGCTCACTCCCTACAACAAAGTGAACTGTTGAGTGTAAAATTGTCATCTCTTAGTCTCTACACACTTATCATTCATGCTTACCTTTCCAAGCATCTTTGGTCTGTTACTATCCTCTGGGGTTGCTTCCTTATAATCATCAATTGTTGTCTAGTCTTTGCCACAAATCACCTTTTTTGTTTTATATCTCAGTAACAACCATTTCCTTTCTCTCCTTAGTTTTTTGCTTGCATCACCTTCCAAAAAGACTAGTTTTTCTTCTTTCTTTCCGTGTTGTCTACAATGACTATCGATGTAGTCTCTGTACAAGACCCTTTTCTTACGATCCCACTGTGAAACGTAAGTTGCAAGGTTGCTTGCAATGCAGCTTGAGTGAGGGTTCAAGTTCGCTCACCCTTTTATTAATACAACTGGAGAAGTACATAGAGGTCCAACAATAAATAGAAATTACAAAATCATAATATAAAGAGATATATTAACACTCCCCCTCAAGCTGGAGCGTACACATCGTGTATGCCCAGCTTGTTGCAAAAGCTTTGAAAAGTTACTGGACTCAATGGCTTTGTGAGGACATCTGCAAGTTGATCTTCAGATTTGACATGCGGAGTCACTACCTTGCCATTCTTGATCTGATCTCTAATGAAGTGGCAGTCAACCTCTATATGTTTAGTGCGCTCATGGAAGACTGGATTCTTGGCAATGTAGATAGCAGCCTGATTGTCACATCTGAGCTCTATGGGAGACGAAATAGAAATCTTTAATTCAGAAAGTACAGACTGAACCCACTGCAACTCACAACAGGCATGAGCCATTGCTCGATATTCAGCTTCCGTGCTCGATCTAGCCACAACATTCTGCTTTTTACTTTTCTTGGTAATAAGGTGATTTCCCAGAAATGTGCAATACCCAGAAGTAGACCTCCTGTCATTCAGATTACCAGCCCAGTCTGCATCTGCATAACCAGTAAGAGCAAGGGTAGACACAGGAGTCTTGGGTCTATAGTAGGTGATCCCCTTACTAGTGCACCCTTCAGGTATCTCAGAATACGACAAACTGCCATCCAGTGTGACTGTTGTGGTGAGCTCATATGCCGACTCACCACACCTATAACAAAAGAAATATCAGGACGAGTAACTGTCAGGTATATCAGCTTCCCAACAATTTTCTTGTAGTAGCTTGGATCTGGATAATCAGTATCATCAGTCATCTCCTTCACATGATAGTCCATAGGAGTAGACACCGGTTTGGATTCACTCATGCCAGCTTCCTGTAGTAAATCCAGCACATATTTCCTCTGAGGCAAATTAGTACCTGCATGAGATCTAAGTACTTCAATGCCCAGAAAATATCTCAGTTTGCCCAGATCCTTTGTATGAAAGTGCCCCTGCAATCCTTCCTTCACACGTGATATGCCTGTAGAATCGCTGCCCGTGATAACTATATCATCAACATATACAACAATAATGATGGATCCACCAGAAGAGTTGGAATAAAATAAAGAGTGATCAGTCACAAAACGAGAGAAGCCCATCTGTAGCACAACATCACTGAACTTGTCAAACCAAGCTCTAGGAGATTGTTTCAACCCGTAGCTGACTTTCTTCAATCTACACACCTTCTGACACTCCCCCTGAGCAACAAAACTAGGAGGCTGCTCCATGTATACCTCTTCTTGTAGATCACCATGAAGAAAGGCATTCTTGACATCAAGCTGAAATAGAGGCCAGTCAAAGGTAGTAGCCAGAGAAATAAGAATCCGCACGGAATTTAGACGAGCCACTGGTGAAAAGGTCTCAAAGAAATCAACTCCATATGTCTGAGTATAACCCTTTGCCACCAATCTAGCCTTCAACCTCTCAACTGAACCATCGGGATTATGTTTTACTGTGAATACCCATCTGCAGCCCACAACATTTTTCCCTGGAGGTAAGTCAATAAGATCCCATGTGTTGTTTTGTAGAAGAGCAGACATTTCCATATGCATTGCCTGTTTCCAGCCAGTATCCTTCATAGCATCAAGATGATTTCTTGGAACAACCACAAAATCAATCCCAAGAGCAAATGATCGGGCCTGCTTGGATAATTTCGACAAACAACACACATTTGCAATAGGATGTTGAATAGTACAGGAACGAGTACCTTTGCGAACAACAATGGGAATATCAAGGTCAGATGGTTCTGCAGAAATCTCTTGAGTAGAGGAAGATGGGGAAGGCTTAAAGACTGGAGTCGCTACCTCCTCTGGATCCTGCATGCCTCGTTTGCTATAAACATGTTGATATTGTTGAATCAAAGTATCACTTGCTGGCTGCTCTTCCTGTATGACAGTATAGTCAGGAATGATAGGTGGCATTCTCTCACTGATGTCTGATGGTGGCACTCTCTCACTTTCACACAATGGCTTCCCCTTACTGGGAACACTAGAGAAAAAAGGTGTGGATTCATGGAAAGTTACATCGCGACACAAACATACGGCGGAGACTGGGACAATGGCACTTGTATCCTTTGCTAGTGTTGGAGTACCCAAGAAAGAGAGTCCTAATAGACCTAGGAGATAACTTATCAGTCTTAGGATCAAAATTGTGGACAAATGAAGTACACCCAAACACTCTGAGAGGAACAAGGAAAGGCGGATCTTTTGGACGTAAGACAGAAAAAGGGGTACGTCCTTGAAGCACCGAAGAGGGTTGCCTGTTGATCAGGAAACAGGCAGTAAGTAAAGCATCAGACCAGAACCTCTTAGGGACATTGGATTGAAACATAATAGTCCCGGTAATATCAAGAAGATGACGATTTTTGCGCTCAACTACTCCATTTTGTTGAGTGAGGGCAAGACGTGCGATTTTTGCGCTCAATTACTTAGTGTATTTGCTTATTTCTCTTTATTCTCTTCATCTCTTTATCCCATATTGCTCATCTCTAAATATTGTACACTCTCTTGTCTTATAAAAGAGAGACCATTGTATTCTTTTTAGATCATCCAATAATAAGCAATCTCGTTGCCAACTTCTAGAACAATAAACAATATACTTATCATGGATACCTTACTAGCTTATTTTTATATTTGCATATCATCAGTTAGTCATACATTACAGCAGTATATTTAACCAAATACATTCTAATTTAGATAATAGTTACATGTAATTTACTTGTATACATTACAGCAGTACCTATCATCACGACTTACATACAAATTATGCATTCTAATTAGAACTACAGCTTATTATAGAACATTTCATGTATATACGTTTAATGTATTATAGTCAATAATACTTGGACAAGATAATTTACTTCATTTTAGAGGTTTACACCAGTATTTAAAAAAAGGGGAAAAAAGCGGGCAAAGACCGGAGAAAAAAGGGTAAAAAGCGGGAAAAAAACGGGTTAAGCGGCCAAAAAACGGCCGTTTTTGTAAATCTGCTAAGTGGGCGCTCAGCAGCAATATTAAACGGCTGGAGATCTTGACCGACTAAGCGGCCGCTCAGAACGTTTTTCAATAGTGTGTGTGAGTGAAAAAAAGTGGAACTGTTTAGATGGAAATTTCAATGCTAATTTCGGTTACATAAGGAATAAGTATATCGATTTTTTCAAGCACAATCAATCATCCTTCCCCCCACCAATTTGGGAAGATCCATCTATCTCCTGAACATGCCATCTATGAAGATTTTAAAATCAAGCAACAATGTCACCACGTTAATAATCAGGTTCAATTGATATATTATAGCTTATGCTATATATAATCAAAGAGTGGAAATACTAAAATTATTCTGAATTTAGATCTGAAATTATTCATAACAATAGGTATAAATTACTAAATTTAGTTGATACTAATAGTCTTACATATTGAATATATCAATTAAAACATTAGACTATTATTGCCCCCACATGCAGTTGAAATTTGATGTATACAACTTAACGTCATACATAGCAATTCTATTTGTATAAAGTCTAACTTATATATTAATTAGTTTAATATCTGAAGTATTACATTTTTGTAAATAATTTTACTAAAACCATCTCATATAAGATTTTAATTATAATTTTAATATCTGTTAAGTGTTACATAATGTATATGAATATAAAGTAAAAACTAAAAAAAATAATTTTGGAAATATTATATCCATTATCTTGAGAAATAGGATATATATCAAGTTACAAAATAATTGTAATTCCATGTAATTCATAGCATAAGTCATAAAAGTACAAGTAGCGATTGCAGTCTGTGAAACAACCTGCTTCCCGGTCGATACCATCAACAGGTGGTCGATGGTATCGAGACTATCACAGCAACAAAACATCATTTTGTCGATACCATCGACAGACTTGTCGATGGTATCGACAGAAGGTCAGCGGCGGAATCTAGCGATCTGCCTCTTGTCTCTATTTTATTATATCACTTGTTTTATTGTTTTTCTTGGATTTTCTCCTTTGTACCACCTTGTATCTTACCCTAATATATAAAAAGGAGTGAGACGGCTATTGCCCTCACACACAACAGCTGCACCTAGTAGCCACCAACATTGTTCGTCTCCCTTCTCTCTCGTTAACATGGTATCAGAGCAAGGTCTGCTCTAGGCCGCCGTCTCTCTCCACCGACAGTCCCTCCCTCTTCCTTCTTCTTCCTCCTTGTCCGCCGGATCTTCCCCTTCCTCCCTCCAGATCTTCTCACCGCGGCACAGGCAGCAGCAGCTGCGGCTGAGCCGCCGCACGACGTGCAGCTGTAATCCGCCGCTTTGAGGATCTTCGGGTGATCCGACGGCGATCTAAAATCTGAACCAAAGGACTAGTCTCTCTACGGTTATTATCCTAGTCACACATCCTCCATGTGTGATTAGGAAAATCGTCCGGAGGTTGTGAATGCGTCAGTAACACATTTCTTTGTTTCTTGTGTAACTTGTATCTCTCCGTCACCTCAGTCTTCTTTGTGGCGTGTATCAATCCGTCACACAGTCCCGTTCTATAATGGGGGACATCAAAACACCTATGATCTACAACGAGGTGTCTCCTATCCCCTCCATCAAGCTCGACGGGAAGAATTTTCTTCTATGGATGAATGTTGTTCACACTGTCCTGGAGTCTCGTGACAAGGCGGGACATGTTGACTCAGGTCCTCTGGCCTCTACTGACAAAGGATATGTTGAATGGAAGCATCATGATAGTCTAGTGAAGACTTGGTTGTGGAACATGGAACCTGCAATTGCGGCAAGGTTCATGTTCTATTCAACAACTAAGGAGATATGGGACGCAGTGAAGCAACATTATTCTCAAGAAAAAAATGCGTTTCGACAATTCATGATCAATGACCGTTTGTTTGCTGAGAGGTAGGGTGACAAATCTTTTGAGTACTTTGGAGCTATTCAGGCACTTGCTCAAGAGATGAGCTATTATCATCCAGTGACTGTGGCTGAACAGATCAAGGATAGGGACGATCTAGTTACGGCTAAATTTTTATCCAGGCTTAACCCTTCGTGCGGTTCCGTCCGGAGTATCATTCTGGCTTCTGATAAATTACCTAGTTTTGTGGAAGCCTATTCAAGAATACAACAATCTATCTTTGAGTCTGCTACTCCTGATCTGCTATATCTTCTAGGGAGTCTCATGCATCCGTAGCTGCTGCGGTGACAGGGGAACGACCTGGTATGGGCAGAGGACGTGGGACACGCCGTAAGTGCACTTTCTGTGACAAATTGGGACATACAGTGGAGAAGTGCTGGAAGAAACATGGGAGACCTGCTGCACCACCTGTAGGGACAACACATTATGCCACTACTACAGATTCCTCTTCTTCTGCTGTGGGAACTACTTCTGGAACCGGTATCACGCTTACTCAAGAGGAGTATGATCGGTTTATTCAGGCTACACAACACATGAGTATGGGATCATCGTCATCATCATCAGCAAACCTGGCATCTACTGCGGGTAATCAGGCTACATCTCTCATATAGCTTCTGGCTCTACTTCATCTTGGGTGGTTGATTCTGGTGCGTCATAGCACATGACTGGTATGAGGAGATTGCTCCACTCTATTGATTCATATATCCCTCACCAATCTGTTACACTGGCAGATGGTTCAGTGAGGAGAGTGTTAGCTAGCGGATCTGTCCCTCTAACACCCAAGATTGACCTCAAATCTGTACACTTTGTGCCTGAGTTTCCTTTTAATCTTCTTTCTGTTGCAAAATTGATTGACACTGTAAACTGTACGGTAACATTTAGGCCTTCGTGTTTTGTATTACAGGATCTCAAGAGTATGAGGACGATTGGTGGGGGACCTAGGAAAGGTGATCTCTTCCTTTTTCATGGTGACAGTCTACCTCGCCAAGTATCTGCTCCTGCTCCATCCGTCCTGTTGAGTGGTTCCCCCTTACTATGGCATTGCAGATATGGACATCCTTACTTAGAGAGCCTGCGCAAGTTGGAACCAGAGTTGTCCCAAGTGTCATCTTTAGAGTGTCAGTCATGTCAGCTGGGAAAGCATCATAGGTTATCTTATCCCAGTCGTGTCAATAAACGAACTTCTTGTCCTTTTGAGTTAGTCCACAGTGATGTGTGGGGTCCTGTTAAAGACCAGAGTTATAATGGTTTTCGTTACTTTATTTCTTTTGTGGATGATTTTTCTCGAATGACATGGATCTACCTTCTCAAAAGTCGAGAGTCTGTGCTATCTATTGTGAAACATTTCCATACTGAAATAAAAGTCCAGTTTGACTGCAATATAAAAATTCTTCAATATGATAATGCTCTAGAATATGTTCAAAAGGCTATGTTTGATTTTCACAGCTCTGTAGGTATGATCCATCGCATATCGTGTCCTTACACCCCTCAACAGAATGGGGTGGCTGAGCGGAAAAATCGCCATCTGCTAGATATTGCTTGATCTATTATGTTTCAATCCAATGTACCCAAGAAATTCTGGTCTGAAGCCCTTTTAACTGCTTGTTTCTTAATTAATAGGCAACCATCCTCGGTTCTTAAAGGACATACTCCCTTCTCTGTGTTGCGACCCACAGATCAACCCTTTTCTGTCCCCCTTAGAGTGTTTGGTTGCACTTCCTTTGTCCATAATGTTGACCCTAAGGCCGACAAACTTTCTCCTAGGTCTGTTAAAACCTTGTTCCTTGGTTACTCTAGTACTAGCAAAGGATACAAGTGTTACTGTCCTAGTCTTCGTCGGATGTTTGTGTCTCGGGATGTTACTTTCCATGAGACCACTCCATATTTCTCCGATTCTATAAGTAAGGGGGAGCAATTAAGAGAGGGAGTGCCACCAGTTTTTCAAAGTGATAGAGTGGCACCATCTGTGCAGAGTGAGGGAGCGCCACCCATCATTCCTGATTATACTTTTATTCCGGATGAGCAAGCAGCAGACATTTCTGTTATTGAGCATTACCCACATGTTTATAGTAAGCGAGGCAGACACGATCCAGAAGTGGTAGCGACACCAGTCTCTGAGCCTTCATCTTCGTCTTCTACTCATGGGATTCCTGCAGAAGCATCAGATCTTGATCTTCCTATTGCTGTTAGGAAAGGTACTCACTCTTGTACTATTAGACATCCTATTACAAATGTGTGTTGTCTGTCCCACTTATCTAAGAAGGCCCGCGCATTTGCTATTGGGATTGATTCTGTTGATATACCAAGGAATCACTATGATGCTATGAAGGACAGTGGCTGGAAACAGGAAATGCAGCTTGAGATGTCAGCTCTTTTGCATAATGACACATGAGATCTTGTTGACTTACCTACAGGGAAGAAAGCAGTGGGTTGCAGATGGGTTTTCACCATCAAACATAATCCGGATGGATCTGTTGAGAGGTTGAAGGCCAGATTGGTAGCAAAAGGCTACACACAGACCTATGGAGTTGATTTCTTTGAGACTTTTTCTCTAGTAGCTCGTCTAAATTCTGTGCGAATTATTATTTCTCTGGCTACTACCTTTGATTGGCTCCTATTTCAGCTTGATGTTAAGAATGCCTTTCTACATGGTGACCTCCAGGAAGAGGTATATATGGAGCAACCTCCTGGGTTTGTTGCTCAAGGGGAGTGTCAGAAGGTCTGTAAATTGAAGAAAACCATATATGGTTTGAAACAGTCTCCTCGAGCGTGGTTTGACAAGTTCAGTGAGGTTGTACTCCAGATGGGCTTCTCTCGCTCCATGACTGATCACTCTTTATTCTACTCTAGCTCTTCCTGTGGCTCTATCATTATGGCGGTATATGTTGATGACATAGTAATTACTGGAAGTGATTCTACAGGCATATCTCGTGTGAAGGAAGGGTTGCAGAGACACTTCCAAACGAAGGATCTGGGTAAACTGAGATATTTTTTGGGCATTGAGGTGCTTAGATCTCATGCATGTATCAATCTATCTCAGAGGAAATATGTGCTGGACTTACTACAGGAGACAGGCATGACTGAATCTAAACCGGTATCTACTCCTATGGATTATCACATCAAGGAGACAGTTGATGATTTTGAGTACTCGGATCCAGGATATTATAGGAGAATAGTTGGCAAGCTAATATATCTGACTGTTACACGACCTGACATTTCTTTTGCTGTAGGATTTGTGAGTCAACATATGCACTCACCACGATAGTCACACTGGACAGCAGTTTGCTGGATTCTGAGATATCTGAAGAGTGCTTCTGGTAAAGGGATCACATATTCTAAACCCAAGGTGCCTCCATCTACTTTGACTCTCACTGGGTACTCAGATGCAGATTGGGCTGGTGATCATACTGATAGAAGGTCTACATCAGGCTATTGTACTTTCCTAGGTGACCATTTGATTACCTGGAAAAGCAAAAAGCAGAATGTGGTAGCCAGATCCAGCACTGAGGCTAAATACCGTGCTATGGCCCATGCATGTTGTGAACTACAATGGGTCAAATCTGTTCTTTATGAGTTAAAAATCACTATTATGTCTTCTATGGAGCTCAAGTGTGACAACCAGTCTGCTATACACATTGCCAGGAATCCTATCTTTCATGAGCGTACAAAGCATATAGAAGTTGATTGCCATTTTATTCGTGATCAAATCAAAGATGGCACTATTGTGACGCCATACGTCAAGTATGAAGATCAACTGGCGGATATCTTGACAAAGCCTTTGGGTCCGGCAGCTTTTCAGAGATTATGTGGCAAGTTGGGCATACACGATGTGTACTCTCCAGCTTGAGGGGGAGTGTGAAACAACCTGCTTCCCGGTCGATACCATCGACAGGTGGTCGATGGTATCGAGACTATCACAGCAACAAAACATCATTCTGTCGATGGTATCGACAGAAGGTCAGCGACGGAATCTGGCAATCTGCCTCTTGTCTCTATTTTTATTATATCACTTGTTTTATTGTTTTTCTTGGATTTTCTCCTTTGTACCACCTTGTATCTTACCCTAATATATAAAAAGGAGTGAGACGGCTATTGCCCTCACACACAACAGCTGCACCTAGTAGCCGCCAACATTGTTCGTCTCCCTTCTCTCTCGTTAACACAGTCAATCACTTGCAACTTGAAATTTCTGGGTTATCTTTTAGATCTGGATGGAAGGGGTTAGAAGTGGAAGAAATAGGAGAGATAGTAAAATTTTACCTTAGATCCTAAAAGGAAATCCTTCAAGAGCAAGAGAATGCAAAAAGAACCACCAAAGAAGTAACCCTCCTAGTGCAACAACATGCTTCGGTAGTTGTTTCCCAAAATTGTGAACCCATTTCGGGCGTGTTTACGAAATGCAGGCCCAAATTGGGCTTTTTTTACTGAAATTTTTGTGCTTTTTTTGAAAATTAACCCCTATCAAAATTGTGACAAAAAATTTGAAATTTTAGTTGCATGTTCCTAGGAAGGTGCTTTTCTAGGTTCAATTCCCGTTAAAATCAAAATTTTGAGATTTCAGCCTAAATTTCAAACAATGAGTTAAACGTTAAACTTCTTTTCTCAAAAGTGATCTTTTGGAGGAAGTGTATATGCAACAACCCCCAGGTTCTGTTGATGACGGGGATTACACCGACAACCTCTTCTTTCTTCGTTTGCTCATTATACGACCTTAAGAAATCTTCATGAGCCTTGTTTAATACATAGAGCACGATCCTTTTATTCTCCTCTCTCTTTTCGAGGTCTCATCCGTCTTACAGTGTATGTGGTGACATTGTGATCCTCGACAATTACGAAGGCATCTCAAGTCTAAAAGATCTCTACAATCCCACTTTCACACCAAGGATATGAGAAATTTGCTGTATTTTCTCAAAGTTCTTCGCTCCAACGCATGATTCAACTTATCTCAAAGACGCTATCTCCGGACCACTTTTAAAGACAAGGATGAAAAATGCCAAAATGGTATCTACTCCGTTAGACTACCACACAAAAGCTTCGAGTGAGGGACCTTGATCTAGAGAAGTATCGCCGTGTGGTTGCGAAACTAATTTATTTGACAATAATCCGATCAATCATCGTCTATGCCCTCGATGTAGTCAGTCAGTATATGAGTGTGCCTCTTCAAGCTCATTGGTGCAATGTTCAACTTATCTTGTGTTGTGATACCTCAAGAGTTCTCTGGGAAGAAGGCAGTTCTACAACCGACCTAAGAAGAAGGCCATTACTATTGCTATTATGCAAATGATGCTTAAGACCGACGTTCTACGTCTGGCCTCTTTATCATGCTGGGTAATCACCCCATTGCCTAGAGAAGCTAAAAACCGTATGTCATTACTCACTCTAGCACTGAAGCTGAATAGTGAGCTATGACCCATGCATGTCGTAACCAACAATGGGTAAAGTTTATCCTGAAAGAGTTTGGAATTCTTGTTCTGACTCCAGAAACCCCCTACTAAGATAATCAATTTTCAATTCACATTGCAAACAATCGGGTCTTCCATGAACACACCAAACACATTGAGGTGGATTGGAACTTTGTACATGACCTAGTCAAAGCAAGGAAAATCATGACTCTTCACATGCAAGCAAGAGATCAGATTGCCAACATTATGACAAAACCACTAACTCCAACACTTATTTGCAACTAATGAGATGTCATTCAAATATCACTACAAGGAGTAACTCCATGGCCCTCTTTGTATGGCCTTGTTATACTATTAATGCATCTATCTTCGTCATCTTCTTCTATATTGCGACTTAGGACTTACCTACTTGTTTGCTCTCTTGGTTTGGCCAACCTAGGATTGCATGATAGATGTTTTTGTTTACAAAAGAAAAGATGAATGGATGCATTGGGCATGGGGTCTAGATTCATAAACCTAGTTGTGAGAATAGTAGGAAGAACTGGGAGAATTAGGGTTCTCATGCATATATACCCATAACCCATGTAAGGTGTTCTCCATGAGAGTGGAAAGATGGCAAGCCTAGTACCCCTAAGTCATTATGGAAAGGGGGAGGGAAATTTAAAGGCTTTCCTACAAATGGAGGAAAAACATATGCATAGGAGGTATGTTCATACAAGATTAGGGAGATGCAGGCTTTCTAATCCCCATTTAAGAGGCCGTAAAGAAAGAATTTATTTTTCCTGTCTTAAACTTCATGACCGTTCAGAATCTCCAACTACAAAGTGGAGCAGATAACACGTGGGTGAAACCTAAACGCTAGGTTTTACATTATATATCATATCCATCAACACATTTGCCTTTAAGGAAGAGATCGACCAAGTTCTTTGACTCCATTCAAAACTTGATTCTTTGTTGGCTATTTGTTATAATTGCTTCTTTTGCCTTGTTATAATCCTAGTCTAGTTTTATTTGCCTATACAAGTAGTATTTGCTCCCACCTTTGTATAGGTCTAGCTTGTAGGAATAGTAGATGCTAGGGCTCAAAACCTATCCTCCTATCCTTAATCAAAGCAACAAACACCTTGAGATCGACCTTGGACTACAGCCGACCCTATTCTATTGCATGTGAGGGTAATTCTAAGTTAGAGCTTGAATATAGATAATATTTGATTATATGTAGTATTGTCCAGACAATCACCTTAGCCATTGGAGGGTCACAAATGTGGGTGCTAGGTGCTTAAGTGAGATGGACGGATGCTTAATACCTTTTAGCACAATATAAGTCATAAGGGAAAAAAGATTTAGGTTTAAATTAGATGAACTTCGTTCATTTCACAGTTCCATTAGGCCAGTTGTCCAATGTAAGTCATACTAGGTTTGATTGGGACTAATTAGATTCTTTTTTCTACCATTAGGCCTGATTTGGTGAAAGTAGGTCTCATTTAGCTAATACTAGATTAGGGAAAATTAGGCCTGGTTTTAGTAATTTGAGCAAGTTTTATTTCATTTTTTTGTCAAGCTCATCCCAAGTTGGGTCTAATATAGGTCATTTTAGTACATGAAATCTTGTTCGGTGCAATTTTTCCAGGCATGGAAGTGAAAGTTTATGGATACTTCGAGGTAAGTTTTAAGGAAGTTTTGACACAAACTTGAATAAATTCCAAAATGATTTTTGAAAATAATTAATGTGAAACTAAGGAAATTTGATGGAAAGCTTCGTATTTGCTACAATCTCTATCTCGTATTTTGAAAATGAAAATGAAAAATATGCATGAAAATATGACATACCTGCTGCAATAGCTATTCTCATCTCCATCCCACGATCGGTAGCTGCGGTTTAGATGCCAAGGCAGCTAACCGTCTTATGTTCATCAACACATTAGGTATACATTTTTCTCCGAACATCGCCATGTTGGTGTAACTTTGAGGAGACCCAGTCGTTTTGGGTCCACTTTGCTGGGATTTTCACCTCAATATTATGATCAGCTGAAGTCTTCGAACATTTACTTCACCAAGCCTCAAAGTTGAAGTCTTTAATGATCTCTCTCCCTTCACTGTGAAGTCTGTCTATGATTGGGAGGTTGCTCTCTATGTGTCTAAAATCTTAAAGATCTAGTCAGTCATAACTCATGGTGCCAATCAGATCTGTACAACAGTAATTGCAGTAACTCCCAAGGGTGTGGTATTTCACCAAACAGTGCATATAGTATTCTCCAGGCACATGAAGCATGGTCATTAGTAAGAGCCTGATCAACCCAAACAGTCGAGTGAAAAGTGAACAAGCATGTGGTCCTCGCAAATAACTGGTATATTACATGCTGAGAGCTAATGCCATCAGGGAGGGTGAGGGAGGGAAAGCTACATCTGAGAGTAATGAGGAGTATTAAGAGTTAGGTTAACAGTTATGGTAGGGGCAGATGTTGCGCGAGAATAAATGCGGTGTCATTTTGGTTGCAGGGGAGCAAGGGCAAGCCTAGTAATGGGAAAGATGAAGCTGATCAATATGGAGAAGAATCTGACAGACAAACTGGAGGCACTTGTCGACAAAAAAAATTCTTGCTGGGTTAAACCTAAGACAGGTGGTACAGATGGTTAGGGTCAAAGACCATGACTAACAACTATAAAGACATTGTGATGATGATAAACTGAGATGGGAGTGGGGGGGATCCGGTTGGACCTAATCTCTGACTACCTAGGGGTGTCAAAAAATCGGGTTGGGGTCGGGGTTCCGGGTCAAAAAATCTTGTCCGGATTGTTTGACTGTCAAATCCAAACCCAAACCCGGACCCAAATTTTACTCATACCTCTCAACCCGGAAGGACCTGGATCAAAAAATTTAAACCTGGAACCAAACTCGAACCCGGATTTGAAGATGAGTTTTAAATTTTTTTTTTCCAGATAAGTCATCTACACGATTGTAAATAATTTCGTTATCTAAAATAAACTACCAAAGATGTCAATGATCAGATAATATTTGTAATATTATTTTCCCTTTACTTCTATTAGAGAAAATAATACCAACAACAAAACATAAATATCACCTAAACACAAGAAAATTTCAACACAGGTGCAACATCACATATATCATACTAAAATAACACATATATCACATTTAAATTGTTGCAACATCATCTATAGCATACTAAAACAACACATATTCACATAAAAATATAGCCCATCAAACCAATTGAGATGACTCTACCATACTAAAACAACATTTACCATATTATAACAACATCTGTATAACAAAAGCCATCATTAGTATTACCTAACACAAGTAAATTCTAACACAATAGGAATATCACAATTCTATTTAAAACAACAATATGTCACATCAAATAACTAAAATATGTTGCAATATCACATATATTATACCAAAACAATGCATGTATCTCTTCAAAATATAGCCTGCATCTCATAAATATAGGTATATAAGTAAGTATTTAGAACCCAGTTTTGTCCGGTTTCTAAACCCGGAACCAACCCGGTTTAGATTCGGACACCTAATCGTAAATCCGAAGTTGACCCGATACGTCACAACTGAAACCCGAACCCAGTTTTTTCCGGGTCGGACATAATCGGGTTCACGGGTTCGGACAAATTTTAACAGCCCTATCTTATGGTGCGGAGGACTTTCTCTTTACTGGCTTTCGGCTTGAAGTACCATACCTGCTGATTTTGGCATCCTTCTGTTAGCTGCAGTGCTTACCGCTGCATATCTTCTGGATTTGGAGAGGCTAGGCTGAGAGGGCAGCTTCAGAGCGAGACACACCAAAAGGGAGAAGAGCTAGGTGGTACATAAGGGACTAGAAGAGTGGTAGAGTGTGAGAGTGAAGGGCTGATAGCTTGATGCAGTCTTAAAATACAATATGGGTTGAGACCCTGGTGAGAGGACTAACACAAAAAGAACCAAAGAAAGATCCCTGATGTGGGACTGACAAGATCTATTCCATACTGCATCAAATTAATCCCCCAAGATAGGGTTGGCCTTTGAGGATCCTAAAAGATGTTATGTTGTCAAATGGAAACACGAGATCTATGTAGCCATTGCCAACATGGTTTACATTGAGGTTTAGATTGTTTTTCAAGTCATGGTACCTTCTTAAAGGAAGGGGCTTTTGGAAGTGTTTGGGAGGACTAGTCAATCAGTCAGCATGTAGAATGTTGAGTCTTTGGAAAGACTTTAGTATCCTTGGACATCAATTTCTATGGGGGAGATTGATGCACATTTGGTGTAGCTGTGGCATTGATAACAAAAGAAAAATGTGTAGCCAGAACTCCTATCAGAATGTTTCTACTTTTTAGAAATGTTATCACGTTTGCAATTTCAATTCTAGTTATACATGTTATGACCTGATTGCATGGATAACACTCTACTAATAATTCTACCAAAACTCTTAACAATGCAAATTGTCAAAAATCCATAAATTCTTTTTTTCGGTAAAAAAAATCCATAAATTCTTATAATATGTTACTTGGTACTATTTATCCCTCTGATATTTCCACTGCTTTTGCAGGTACTTGTTGATTGTAGTGGGGAGGGAGAGGAAAAATCTCCTGATACAGCTTTTCTAAATAAAAAAACAGCACTTATGCAGCTTGTAGAAGAATCACCAGTTCGTAAAACTATCATCTTTTGCAATAAGGTCCATTTTTCTTATCATCTGATTTTTCATTTTGTATTTTTAGTTTTCTTATAGTCTGCATAGTATGTTGTTAGGGAAGTCCCAAGATTTTTATTGATCACGATGTAATGTTATGTTAGTTTTCTCTATTTTCTAAAGGTAATCCTGGACTCTTGAATTATTCAAACTCGCTTGAGTGGATAATAATTGGCTCTATAACTTAGCGACAGTTTCTGCCTTCAGATTTGTTTATTGTCTTGTTCTATAAAACGGTAGGGTTTCCTAACAACAGTGCGTAGAATATTTGCAGATAGAAACATGCAGAAAAGTTGAGAACGTATTAAAACGCTTTGACAGGAAAGGAGACAGGCTTCGAGTTTTACCCTTCCATGCGGCCATCGATCAAGATGAGCGTATATCAAATATGAAAGACTTTTTGAATTCCAACTCGAGTGAACGGATGTTTTTTATCTGCACCGATAGGTATTGCAGTTTGTATTAAACAAATTCATCTTCTGATAAATTTGCTTTCTATCGCTGTTGATATCTGGGAAAGCTACTGGATCTTCACCTTGTATTCCTCTGAATTCTGTGAACAGAGCATCTCGTGGCATTGATTTTGAAGGTGTGGATCATGTGATCCTTTTTGACTTCCCTCGGGATCCGAGCGAGTACGTGCGGCGGGTCGGAAGAACTGCTAGAGGTGCTGGAGGGAAGGGGAAGGCTTTCATTTTTGTGGTGGGGAAGCAAGTTCCGCTTGCCCAGAAGATAATAGAGAGGAACGACAGGGGTCACCCACTGCATGATATACCCCCTGCATATTAGTTAGGAATGTTTGTTCTAACGTGAGTGACGTGGGATTTCTTTTTGTACCCTGCCATTGATGCCTTGATTTTGTGAAAGTTTTCTGCAACTCTTTTTAACATCTTTGCACTAGAAAATTTCAGAGAAAATGATAATTGTACCACCTGCAATCGTTAGTTGCAGCTAATGTATAGCATTCAATTTGTTGCTATGAGTCAGGTTATCATTTGTTTTGCCTATTAAGTTGAATCATTATATAAACTTGTGCTAGGTCTTGCTATTAATTCACTTATCTTGATTTAATATACTTGTATTTTTAAGTAACTTATGGACGTATATATTTTGTGAATAGCAAGAACACGCATTGCACGTGGAACCACCATGCAGTTTTATATAAGTTGATGTGTATCATTCATTACTAATATAGCTGTCACGGGGCATCTACAAAAAGCTATCACTAACGCTGACTAACTTTTACCACTAATTTTATGTACAAAAGGAGGTCTGTTTACCCTTTTTTTTGGGTGGGGTGATGTTCTGTAGCAAGTCCATGTTTAGTTTTTCTCTCTCTCTTTCAATAACCTAAGATTACAAAGCTACACCTTATGATTTTTTGGTTCTCGACAACCTAAGGGGGATGCTCACGCCTTAGTTGAAAAAAAAATTCCCTTTCTTTTTGTTATGTCTTTGAGAACATACCTTTCATCTGTGTATGATCTTGCTAAAGATCTAGTGTCATCCTTTCCGGCAATGGAGGCAAAATCAATGTGAGGTTTCATCTCCAAGGAGAGAGATCAAGCAAGCGCTTCCTCTGAATTGACCTTGCCCACTCAAGGAGGGAAGAAAAGTGCAGCGGGCCTCGTATTGGTGACTCTAGGTTTCTTCCTCTCCATCTGAATTCAGATTGAAAAAGATAGTATCTCAATTTGATTGTTCTTATTGTGAGAGTTTTGCTCCTTCCTCTTTAGACTTCAAAGATTTGTGCGTCCAGTGATTCATTTACTATTGATCCTCTGATGAATGTTGATATGACATCACAAAAGATATTCCTCTTCGTCTACAACATTCAGATTTGGCACAATCACTTTCTCTTCAAAATTAACTTGGATTGACGAAGTCCTCCCACAGTAGTCTGTATCAAGAGAATGATACAACAAGAGGCATTTGGTTCTGTAGAAGTATTATGTCTTTGCTTGGTGGATCTTGATTTTTGTAGAGAAGAGACGATTATGTTTAAGTTGTACTCATTAAATGTACTCTAGATGCCATGCAAATTTCCGTAATATACCCTTAACGACATGGTATGATGTATACGGAAATTGGCAAAAACAATCCATCTGCGGTCATTTTATAGTCGCATCTAAGATTTAAATCATGTCCAGAAATGGAAATTGGTAAAACCAAGGCTATATACCTTATGGTGGTAGACATTATATTATACCTCAAATATGAAAAAGAAAAACTCGAGCACCTTCTGAAGCACATATCAAGAGTGCACAACCTAAGGTTAGAAAGCTAATTACTCAGCCTACACGACAAACTCGTTGTAGATCTCATTTATTCAAGATGAGGTGGAAATTTTTCTTTTTTCTTTTTATGAAAATGTTAGATGAAAAGTTGCTATGAGACATCGTAGCACAAACGTGTAGCATATACAAACCAACATGCATCCATAAATATTGTGATGTGTAAGTAAGAAATAATGTAAAACTGAGTTTAAGGTGAACGTGGTGGGTAAGGGTGTCCTAGGATGGTAACTAGTGTCGAGACGATTCATCGCTCATTAGCACGAGCTACTAGTGGTTTGCCTCTCAATTTCAATTCTCTGTTGAATCATGTCTTGTCTCTAGGTGCCAGCACGAGAACATGGTCAGATTGTTCATTGTCTCTTATATGTCACCACATTTAACAGTTATTACAATGAAAACTGATGAGAGATGAAGAGACTGCTCGAGGAAGGGTTGAATAGTAATAGTGGAGAAATGAAGAAGAAAAATATAAGGAAACAAAGCCGCACAAGGAATGGGAACAATGTTGTCTCGGTGTGATGTAGTCAAAATGCTACAACGGGGAAGAATTAAGTCCTTTTCATATACAAAGATGGTCAATCGAAGGAACACCCATCTTGGGATATTTTTTTTTTTTGTTTGAACTATATTCAGGTTCTAAGAAACATAAAGACGTTGAACTCAACTAAAAGAACCAATGAGAAATAATAAAACGACTAGCATAAATGTAAAGGATGGCTGTAATATCCCATCAATATAAAGGTCCTATCATTGAGTACATAGTATTAGAGTGGTTAAGAGACATCTGAATGAATGCCTATATATCGATGATGAAAACTATAGTACGGTAACATGCCACGTAAGAAGTAGAGATGTTGGTTGTAAGAGAGTATATGGTGGTTTTGGATATGGCGGTTGGAATGGGAAACATATTAGATTTTTCTGTTGACTATGATATGATTTTGGCAAAAATCCATCACAACTAAAAGTGATTCTCATCTTATTACTTTCAAGAGCGAGCATATTGTAGCCAAGTTGATTACTTCCTTACAAGATAATGATTGGCCCTTGGAACCGTGTTTGAAACGAACGTGGTCCCTTAAGGATTGGATTTTATATATATAACCTATAACTCCCGGGACACCAATAATGATGTTTGGGGTCGAAGCAGTGAGACGAGGTCGAACAAGGGACTTAGGGACAATTAGTCACCTAAGATTTGACTCTTAGTTAGGTAAGCAAAATAGATGGTAGATATATGCATAAACAAGTCAAGAAAACAAAACAAACAAAATAAAGAAAGTGAGTCCCGCCAAATCCTACAAATTGAGAAAAGGAGTTCTAGGTTACGTAACCACAAAATTAGGTAGTCTATGCACCATGTTCTTGGGCTTAGACGATCCTCAAACACTCTATCAAGCAACTAACATCCCAACCTAACACGTACTATGGCAACTACTACTATGGAGGTCATCTGACTCATTCTCGTGAAGCGTGACCAAAACCTCATCAACAACCCAATACCTCTCTCAAGGATCATCGATGAACACCCCTAATTGGTCTTGATTACCTCTCTTATCCAAAACAACCAGGAGAATTAGGAGTGGCAAAAGATCTATATGGAATTCTGACACAACCAATCCAGCCTAGGCTGGTAATACCTGGGACAGTTCTCTATGTCGGGTCATACTTCTCAGACTTTGGATTCTAGGAAGATCCTCCCTTGAACCTCATCCTCTCAGAGTTTAGTGCAAACTATCTTCTCTATCTATTCTGACCACTAACCTTTCAATGTTAGTAAAAATATAATTTCATGCAAGAAAGAAATCAGCCAAACCAACAATCATAATCAAGAGAAGAAGATAAAATAGTAACATGTTAGATTCAGATATTATCTACTCGCTTAGAGTCAAAATGCATAAACACGCCCAAAACAGACTACATAGTCAAGAGAAGAAGATAAAATAGTAACATATTAGATTCAGATATTATCTACTCGCTTAGAGTCAAAATGCATAAACACGCCCAAAACAGACTACATAGTCAAGAAGGAGCTCAACTAGCCATATACAAACATAGTTGGCACTAAACAAATATATATTACATCAGAAGAAAAGATGAAGAGGAAGAGATAAGCCCATGGAGGAGAGGTGTATCTCGATCCTTAGCCTCTAGATGGGTTGGATCTCATCCTTTTATTTGTCCTCTTTGGTCTTATAGACTCTTTGACCTCCTTCGTCCTTGATTCTACCTAAATAATAGCTTGCACAATGGATGGAGATGAACCCGTCCTTGGTTGGACAAACTAGGGCCAGTTTCGTCTGGGGCCTGGATGGGTGAAGGTGGAAACCAATGGAAATGAGTGGAGAATTGAGTTCGTTGATGGAACATGGTGCAAATTGATAGAGATGGATGCAAGATAACAAGAATGGGTGTAGGGTGAGATCCTTATCCCTCTCAAGCCTTGGAGTTCTAGGAGGAGGTATGTGAACAAAAATAAGTAGAACCCTTGGCACAGAGGCCAATGAGGGATATTTATATGGTAGGTGGTATATTAGTAAGTGGGGGAAAACCCAACCCAATTTGGACAAACTAGGGAAGATTTTGTGTGACAACAAGATTTGTGAAGGAATGAAACTGGCCTAGCTTGCATGAACTGGGGATAGTTTCGTGGCATCGGTATGTCGAACATTGATTTCCATCGGTCTGTGAAGTCATCAATCAGTTTCATCAGTGGTCTTTATCGATAGTCACCCTCGGTAAGTTCCATCGGTTGGTTTCCATTGGTGGCTTGGTCGATGACATGGTCTGGTGAGTCGGTATGGATTCATGAACTTACCCTAATTTTGTGCCATCAATCGTGAAATATTAATTGGACACATAGGTCGGTGAAGTTGTCCATCAGCGGATGCAATTGGTGAACATCATCTGTCAAGGTTTCATCACCTGATGCTCCACCGCTTGGTGTTCATCAGTTGTCACCCGTCAAAGGAGGTCGACGAAACTCTGACACGAATTGGGGTTGGTTTTACTAAACTCAGGCCAAATTTGTGTCATTGACTTAATGGAATTAGGTTGATGAAGATGGTGGTTTCTGGCTGTTTCTCAGGCCAAAACTTGGCTGATTTGGGTGAACTGGGGTCGGTTTCATTAGGCTGGGTTGTTGGTCTGTCAAAATCTTTCTAGTCTTTGTACTAGAAATCCAAAGAGTCGATGTCTATTCAACTTAGTGCCTGTAAAGTCCTAAAATTGGTTAGTTGAGCAACTATATATTAAAAAAGGAATACAATATGAAAGCTAAATATCTAGAGTGTTTTGGGCATATTAAGGCTAGTAGAGGCATGAAACTACAGTTAATTGCTTAACATTAACGACTACATTTGAGTGTTATCGACCACTCCAATCTTATAATTTTCTTTCCCTCAAGTAAGACAAAACTCAAAGAACAAAAAAAATCCAATTTAAACTAGGCGATAAATGCTAAAGTTAGGAAACTATTTAAAATTGCGAGTCCCCAAGACATGTTGTTTCAACAAAACCCCACCATTCAAGCAAAACCTACTAAAGTAAGACCATAGAGAATACACGTATGTTTAAGTAAGTTTTCTGCAACCTAATATTGTTCATAGGAGCTTGAACCATATAGGGAGCATTAAAGAACAATCACTTAGGGAATGAGACAAAAGACAAAGGCGTGTAATGAGATGTCATGATCTATACAACTCCCAACATCTGTACGCCAATCCATAAACAAACCATGACATGAGGTGGGCCTCCCAATCGAAATGAAAATGCACCCAATTTCTCATTTAAGAAAAACAATTCAATAAAAGCGTAAACCAATAGGGAATAACACACCTCCCACTTATTTAGGTCCTAAGGTATAAGTAAAAATAAAATACTTTAATGACTTCTAAGGATCACAATATGTGTCATTCTGATCCATGTACAAGCAACGGTCCCTGCAATATGAGTAGTTGGCATAACACAGTGAGACAAACTCCTCATATTGTGCTCGAACTAACCGTGCTACATATATGATCTCATAGGTCTCTTATGGTATCCTAAAGGCTCACTACTGAGCTTTTGGGGTGGTGCTACCAGGCATGGCATACCCATGTTTGTGAGCACAGTCGTACACCCACTAGATACCATTAATGTAGGGCCCCTGACCTAGCTTAGTACTTAAGTATGCTTGCTTTTCTTAATAAGATGCTTAAACCCTAATATAATCTCTTGAGATGCTTTTATGACATGTGACAATATTGTGTTTTCACTTTGGTCTTGTTCGGATGATGTTTGAGCTATGTATCCTTATTTTGAACCAAGTTACAATTTACCCCAGTTGAGGGGTTATATTGCAATTTGTCATATGTAGAGTATGTTTCTTATACCTTAACATCATGAGAGAGAAGATGATGCTATGGGGATCCTTGCTTGGACCATGGTTGATGTTGTGGCATCACATAGTGAGATTAGGGTTTCTAGGGTTCCCTTGGTTGTTGAGCCTTGATCATGTGTTGGTTGTGTAGTGTTGCGACCACAACACCTCACTTGGTGAGTGTTGCGACTGCAACACTTGTTCTTGGTGTGGTTATTTCAACCATGATGCCTTAGATATGGTTTGATCGAAGGGGTTTGTCCCCTAGTGATGTGTTTCGACCATATTGAGCGGGTGAACCTTGTGTAGCAGTCGCTACACCTTGCTTTGTTTTGACCCTTGATGTTTGTTATGAATGCAACCAGGTATGTAGTGGACTTTAGTGGTCACTACACCACCTAGGTTGTATCACCCTTTTATGCATGCATGTTTTGAGTGGTTACATGGCTATTTTCTTGGTGGACAAGTGTCCTTTTGGTGCTCTCTAGTGTTGACACCACGTACCCACCTTACATCTCTCCTACCTTGAGTATATAACCTCTCTCTTCTTCATGCAAACATCCTTTTTGGCCCTCCTTCTCCACCCTCTTGTGTTTTTCCTTGGAGCTTTGTGGAGCAAAGAAGGACTGATCTTTGAGCCTTGGTGATCGATCAACCTTTCATGTGGTGCTTTTGAGCTTGATCATCTCCTTTGTGGTGACCTTTGGTGATCTTCTTTCTTGGTAAGTGGTTTTGAACCCTTGATCTTGTTTCCTTTGCACCCTACCTATTCCTCTTCCTTCTTGGCCATGAGTCTATGGTTCTACCATGGTGGTTATCTTGAGAGAAACTTCCCTTCACAAAAGTTGGAGACTATGTTTGATATGGTGGTACCCAAGTGGGAGGAAGCTTTCTTCTCTATCCCCTTTCTTCTTCTTATTCGACATAGGGTTTTTCACCCTCTTTTCTTGAGCTTTCCTTTTACCATGGTGTTCTTCTTTCTGGAGGTGATCTTGTACCCAAGGAGTTAATCTTTTCTGGAGTTTCTTTCTTCTCTCTTGGAGATCGTGGCCTTAGAGCTTGATCCTCTTCACAAGGTGGGTTATATAACTCTCTACCTTCTTCTATTATTGGCACCTTAATCTTTCTTGCATGCTACTATTTAATCTCTAAAACATGATGCTAATGTGGTAGATGAAGTTATCATGATCTAGAGTTTATGACTTTGTAGTATTTTCATGTAGATTGCTCTCTTTCTTAACCCTAATTTCATGTACCCTATTTGTTAAATGATGGTTGGAGTGATGTTCTTACATGCATCATAATCCTTGGTTGTATCACCACGATGTGGTTTGGCCCTTATGTTTTTCTTGAGGTTTTGGATCGACTTTTCTTGAGGTTGAAGCTTGGTCTCTCTCCTAGTTTTGTCTCTTGGGTGTTTATAAAAGTGATTGTTTTTGAGGGTTGGATGTTCGTGCTTTCTTAAGAGTTAATTTTGGTGACACTTGGTGTTCTTGGTGTTTAGAACATGTTCGGTCATGCATGTTTTTCTCCTTGGTGTTTTTGGTCAACACACTCTTGTGTGGTTCATATGCTAGGCTGGTCGACACCTTGTTTGGCTTTGTTACGGTTGACACTCCTTGACCTGGTTCAAATGGGGGTGTGCTTTGTGCAATGAATCGGGTGCTACACCCTTTTTTATTTGATTTGGTCACAAAATAGTTTTGCTCTGATCCGATCGCTACATGGTTTTGTGGTGATGACCGTAACACATGGGTACATGGTCGCTACATATGAATAACATAGTGAGAGGGTTATGCATGCTTGATACCTAATGTTGTCTGATATGGTTAATCAATCATTTTTATAATAATCTTATCCCTTATCATGCTCCTTAACCCTAATATGTTCCAAGAAAGTGGGAGATGATGAAACTAGGGTTTGAAACCCTAATCGTCTGTACATGTAACCCTAACCCCAATTTTAGAACACATGATGTGATTGCTGCTATTGTTTGAAGTAATTAGCATGAGATGATATTCTCTTTATCCTACTTGTGTGATCCTAACCTTTCAAGTGGAATAAATGACATAGATAGTGAATTCTATGGCCTTGTCATGACATAGGGTAGTGAGTATAGGCCTTTATTAGGCATGATGAGATAGTGATGATGTACCGAGAACATGTGATTTGGGTCTTGTGACCTGGCAGAGGCTAAATGCCTATTGTGATGTGAGGTGATATCCTCCAGTGATGTGATGAGGGATTGATATCCCATGACAATGTGATAATGTTGATGGCCTTGAATTGGCAGTGATATCAAGTGATAGTGTGACAAGTGTGCACCTTATACGCTTTATATCTTCTAAAGTTGTATTATCTCCTTATCTTTGTAGAATTTGTTTAGGGTTTATATGTTGCAAATTGTTTGATGCTAAAAGATACTTATTTGGCTTAACTAATTAAGAGAAACCCTAATATTTTAGTTTCCCTATGCCATCGATCCATCTACATCGTCAGTACTTGTTGGATGGTGAAATGAGTTCTCCCTTAGTAGAAGTTGAGAGTCATATACAGTTGAGTATATGCATTTCACAGAATTGGTTGTGGTCATACCCTAGTAGGAGAGCGGTCGAGGCCGTATACCAAGTGATGTGATTCAGTATATATAAGATATGTTTGGTGGATGGATGTGGTCATACCTCGACAGGAGTGCAACTACGATCGTAACTCAGTTTTCACTAGTGATGTGCCAATATACCATGGCATACTAGGTTGTTTTGCAGTTGGATTTTATAGGTCACTACGGCGAACTTGGACTGACCAAGGGAGTAGAAAATCATAGGAGTCAGAATCCTCCTAGATCTTGGATGGCATTTATTTTGACTTAGCAGTTGTCAGTTGGAGTATGAGCATTATACCTCATCTCCTCAAGGCATAATAAAAGATGTAAAATAGTCATGTAGTGTATTTGCTTAGGGTCCAATGCAATTCACATTGGATGATACCTTTTCCTTATTCCTTGTACTAATTTCTTGAATTATAATGCAATAAGAGAAATCAACTGTTATACATGTTCTTCGTATTTCTTCTTAAAGTTTAAATTGTTCTACTACTCAGTGGTAACTGCCTAATTTGCTTAATTTGTATTATTAGTTTAATACATATCATTTAGCTAAATCTGCACAACATGATAATAATGTTATCTATTTTCTTTAAGTTTACTTATGCTTATATAATTATTGGAGGAGAGTTATATCTCTCACTGGGACATTTGGTCTCACCCCGTGGGTTTCCACATCTTTTAGGTGGTCATGCATGACAAGGTAGAGATTGTGCGGTTGAGGCTGAGCAGCAAGAGGAGTAGTAGTTGTTGAAAGGTTGGACACGCTAATAGTGTTTTGTAGTAGAGTCCTATGTGTCATCCCTATACTCTTAGGTCATTGGGGGTATTTTATAGATGTTGTATATCACAACAATGTTTATGGCTTTATGTCTTGTTGTATAGATATGGCATGTATATATGACAACTTGTCGTATGTACATGTTTTGTCAGTGAGCCAGTGAATAATGCTATGTAATAATATTTTGGCATGAGATATGTTACATGTGGTTTTGTGGAATAAAATGTAATAAGTTATAGATTTTTTGCTTATGTGGAATAGCTTTTAATTTTCTGTGTTTTCTGGTAGCTTGGATGATTAAT
Source organism: Alisma plantago-aquatica (assembly GCA_963693085.1). Classification (NCBI taxonomy): domain Eukaryota; kingdom Viridiplantae; phylum Streptophyta; class Magnoliopsida; order Alismatales; family Alismataceae; genus Alisma; species Alisma plantago-aquatica. The sequence continues at coordinate 870,980,771 of OY856409.1, forward strand.
ATTAGTTCCACATTTTGTTTGAGTAATCTCACTTTGTGAGGCGCGGGGTATCACAATTCACAACTCTCATTAAGGAGAAAACAAACAAACACTCATGCTTTTATTGACGCTTAGAATTTTATTCTCTACATTCTTATTTATATGCATGGATGTTGGTATTTTTATAAATTTCTAGCTCCTTGAGCTATTTCGTATTGTTTTTTAGATTTTTTGGCAGCCAAACCTCTTCTCCATATTTTTAACATTTTTTTTTATTTTTATCTAGTGTGGGAATGCACACAAACCATCAAAGAAATATAAACCAACTTGATTAAAACTCAAACCTCATAATTGTTCGCTTGATACCTCAACAAAATCTTTAGTATGGTTTAAGGACCCTTAGAATGTAGTTGAATCTGTGAAAAAATAGCTCAGAGTTGATCATACTTTAGCTCCAACTAATCATTCTTGAATCTTGAGTTTTTTGTTCATAACACAAATCAAGGAAACTAACATTTCAAAACTGTGAAATGGTACATAACTCTAGATCAATCACCAAACTTATAGGAAAGAGTCAATGAATTGAATGAACCTGGAGATCAAACAAATAAGATGATGTTTGGGCAATTAGGCACGTAGATAAGCACTTGAGTATTAAATCCGCACCACATATACTTAATTTCCAATCCCATCAATTACAAAACAAGATTCTATTAAGCAGTACAAGTTAAGCTAGAAAGAGGCGATAGTGCCAAAATCTGAAAAATTTATTCTATTTAAATGTAGAAATCGGTACTGAAACATGAATGCATGGAAAATAAAGTAAAGGAAGACAAAGACAAAAGAATAGAAGGGTGAATTGTCCTACCACACCAAGATTAAAAATTTTGCTCATCCTTGAGTAAATCCCAAACTTAGGATAGCAGACATGGCTCGTGATATAGCAACTTGATATAATCATTGCCCAACAAGTTGAGGTCAAATCCAACAAAACCACTGGAAGAGGGGTCACCATAAAGGAGTTTCATCTACCACTACACCGCTAAAGAGTTGATGGAATCACTGAGGTTAAAGCTTACTTCCTTGGCAAATACTGAAAAAGGTTGGTGGCTCACAGTCTATGTAACATCCCTAACCTGGTTTATGCTCTAACCCTAGATGTTTTGCTTAATAAAGTTAATTAGATGGTTGTTCATATTTCTTGGAAGGTAATTAAGGCTCAAGAGGAACTTATATTTCCATTTTAGTCCTTTTTGAATAATGTTGAAACATTGTTTTGTTTGTTTTGGACTAAAGTGCAAATTACCCAAGTTGAGGGGTTAACTTGCAAATTGTACAGGATAATATGTTCCTCAGATGTTGAAGCATCATAAGAATGAGAATGATGTAGTGGTATAGTTTCCACAAGCTTGAGCACCAAGATAGAACTTGTTGAACAACGTTTGTGCATTAAAAACCTAGTTTTGGTGTAATGTGCAATTTACCCAAAACCTAGGGTTCAACATGCAAAATACCACTTATAGAGGGTCCCCCATGTTTCTTGGCATCAATTAGATAAAATAAGATGGGAGGGGCGCCTCATTTGAGTTATTTTGGAGGAGAGAGAATCTTGGTATTAAAATAATCAAGATTTAAGAATAAAAGGAACTTTACTTAATTTAATGCAAAAAGATATATATTAATTGAAGAGCCCTTCAACCAAAATTTGAGGGATGTGTTTGAAAATGATTGGACGTCCTTTGTGCCTTGTAAAGGCAATGAGAATATTAAAGGGAATGGATAACTCACTCCCATTATTAAAGGAAAAAGAAATATCCACTAAAGAGAGGATATTAATATAATATGTTTAAGGTGCTTAATTCCTTTTCTTTTAATCCTTGGATAATGAAGAAGTTTTGCAAGTGAATGAAGGTGGATTCGTGGCCAAGGAATGGAGGGGAAGAGGCGGCACTAATTTTTTAAATCAAAGGAATTAATTCCATTTTCTCTTTCCTTGGAATTCCCTTATACATATCTCATTTCCTACCCACTTAAAGATATTTTTCGGAATTCCTTTTCTCTTCTTGCTTGCAAACTGACCAAAGGAGCTAGGAGCAGCTGGAGGACGACCCCCAACCTGTTGGTAAGTTCTTGATCTTCTTTCACCTCGATTTCTTGGTGAAAATCATAAAACGATGCATAATTCTTCTCTATTTCACTCCCTCTTCAATCCTAGCCAACTTTTTCATCCAAAAAGCTTGAGAACGGACCTTGGGCAGTTGTTAAAACTTCATCCACCGTTGGATTCGTGGAGCTTGGATCTTGGAATCAGATTAGAAGGCGGGTTATATAACTTAAACCCTTAAACATTGATATTGCATTCAATTTTCCATGATTTGTTATTCATCTTGTTTTATTTTGAACTTCCTTTGATTCATTGTTGTAATTTCCACGAAAACGGTAGTAGTTCTTGGATGAACGAAGGAAGATGATGATGAAATCATCTTGGACACTTTTCCCAAGAAAATCCTACTTCAAACGGTTTCAACAAATGTGTTCAATTGATTTCCACAAGACCGTTTGAACTTAAACGGTTTCATCAAACCGTTTGGGAGTAAATGGTTTCAAACCATTTGGAAGAGTTGAACATGGTTGACCATTTGGAGATTTGATGCTAATGATGATGGTTAATGACCTATTAATTTTAGTTGATTAACTCCAAAGGATTCATTAGTTGAAGGTCCATCAAGTAGCAAACCCTAATCGGGTTAAGTGCTGATTTTGTATTTATTTTGATTTAGAACTTTGGGTTGATTGACCCAAATGGTTTCAAAACCATTTGGGGATCACCCAAACGGTCTCAAGAACGTTTGGTGGTCAACCAAGATCGTTTGGAGGTCTAGGTTTGAGTATGGTTAGGTATTTGAAGATCCAAAGATACCAAATTGTAATGCAATCAATTGCTGATTTGATAATCAATCTAATGACCTAAACCCTAATTAGACTTCACCAATTTTGATGATAATTGGTGGAAACGGTCTCAAGACTGTTTGGAGGTCATCCAAATGACCTCAAGACCGTTTTAGGTCAGGTCATGCCCAATTTGATTGGTGATCCAATGATTTCAAAGAAATTAGTTTCACAATGTCTAATATTAAAGGTTCATTGATTTCAACCCTAATTGGTGATCAATTGAAGATTGAATCAATTGAAGGGTGATTCATTAAGCTCACTTGAATCATGGTGCCTAGGTTCAATTGATGAATAATTACATGGATTCAATTGATGAAGGAGTCAACCTTGGAAACCCTAAATCGATTAGAGAGGTTGAGACCCTTTTTGGTCCAATCGGTTTTGAGGAGGTTTGGACCAAACGGTCTCAAGACCATTTGGGACCAAACGATCCCAAACCGGTTGAGGCTCAAACATTTTCAAGCACCACTTTAGCAAGCAGTTTCAAATGTTCACTTTAGCAAACAGTTTCAAATGTTCACTTTAGCAAACAGTTTCAAGTAACTACTTTGCTAAACTGTTTCAATTGTTAGACTTAGACCGTTTGAATGTTATCCATGCAAGATTGTTTGAGGTCTGATTGGTCAAGACCGTTTGGGGTCTAAGTGACCAAGACTATTTGGAAGTAATTAACCCTAACACCGCATGAACAATTAAAGTGCTTAAAGGTCAATTGTTTAATTGATTATTTTATAATGCCATCCAAGGGTGATTATGGTAATTATACCCTTGATAAGATAGGGTGATTAATACCTTGTGAATTATTAATCCTTAATGATTACAGAAGTAATAACATAATACATGGTGTCAACCCTTCAATCAAGTTGAGTGGATTTAATCCAATCAAGACTGATGTAGATATCATTCTATAAAGGATGATAGAGAGAGAACTTCTTACATTAATGATAATCATGTGGAGGTTAACTCTCAACACTTTCAACATATATGAATGTGTAATTAGGGTATGATCCTTGATTAAGAGATCATGAACCCTAATTAGGAAGGTCAATGAGCCCTAACCCTAGTTAAGGGCAATGATAAGTGAAACCCTAATTCATGATGATAGTAACCCTTGTTGAGGGAAATAAAAGGTGAAACCCCAATCTATGGTAATGATACGACCCTAATTAAGGGTGATGACATGAGAAACCCTAATTTAGGGTATTTTAATAATAAACCCTAATTGAATGTGAATAGTAAACCCTAACTGAGGATGATGTTATGAGAAACCCTAATCAAGGGTGAAACCATGTGAAACCCTAAAGCAAGGGTGATGGCATGAAAACTCTAGATAAGGCTAAAGTAAAAAAGAAATACTAATGCAATGATGAGATGTGGAACCTGATTCAAGGTGATACTATATACTGGTATGTAATTCTTTGAAGTGAAATCCTATACTGATATGGAATAAAGATGTGTGGAACCCTAATCTTGGGTTGTTTTGTATGAAACCCTAACTTTGGGCAATATGATAATAATCATAACCCAAATATGGGTAATGAGATTAAGTATTCCTATTTGATATAAATTGGGAAATCTTATCTCTAATAAGGAAATAGTGATGATGCTCTTACATACATAGTGCTGATTGGTAATTGATATAATTGTTATCATGTGCACTAACTATGCAAGTTTCATGAGATGGTGAACATAGTCAGGTATGAGCTATGATGCTTTAATACTGAATTTTATTTACGGGCCTTGTGAGCCATAACATGATGTGTTGCCTAGTGAAAGGTAACAAGAGATATTATTGTGCTTTAAGAGCCATGTGAGATACCTACACTGCAATTATTATGTTTATACTGATTAGTTAACCTGAAGGCATTAAGTTACCTGATAAATTGGTAACAAGTGTTTGATGACTTGAGGGTTTGAATACCCATGTTTCATAATCATGATGATGAGATGACAAGGGATGAGATTACCCTGATGTGATAAGGGATTGAGATTCCAATGTTTAGCAAAGCTTTGAAAAGAACTTGATAGAAACAATATTCCTTCTTTGTAGAAAATGTTAAAATGTTTTCTGACTAAAAACATGCTTGATGCTAAAAGAATACTGTAATGTACTTAAATAATCAAGTGAAACCATATCATGTAGAGCCCTGACCATAGATCCATCATCGTTAGTAGTTTAGGTGATGGTGAAACAGGTTTTCCTAAGGGAACTCCTGGAGGGCATACTTTTGAGTATGTGGGGGTTATGGGCGCGAATATCCTTACACCCTAATGGAGGAATTGATGTGAGATAAACATTAAATCTCTCAATCCTTCATTATATGTGACGGGATGGATGTATCACTAATCTCCCGAATGTCGGGATGGATGTACCATTAATCTCCCGATGATCTTAATTCCGGATCGATATGAGATAAGTATAATATCTCTCGATTGCGAAGAGAGTACAACATGCCACTATAACTCTAATAGCGAAGTTGCTAGTATACCCTTGAAATCTATTTAGCAGAGACACAAGATGTCATGCAGTTGGTCCTTACACTGACTGAGGAAGATGAGGTCATGGAAATCCGACTCTTCTATTGACCTATGTATGGTACCGATTTCGATTTCGCAATGGTCGGTTGGAGTATGAGCGGTATACCTCATCTCCTCAGGGCATTAAGTATGATTGTAAAATGTAATCAGCCATGTAGCATATTTTCTTAAGGTTGAAATATGAGAAGCATTGGTTGTTGTTACTTTGACTAGTATGTATAATGGACAAATGTTATTTATGCTCTTAATTTCCTTATTGGATAAGTAATATGCTGATTTATCAAGTTCTAAGTGAAATGACTTGAATAGACAATACTGTTCTAATATGTTATATACTGAATTATCTACTGTTAATTACTTATGAACCTTCTGCTCAATTTTATACCAATAGCTGCAATAATAATGTTTCTGGCGGAGAGTTATATCTCTCGCCGGGACAATTTCAATTGTCTCACCCCGTGGGATTCAACTTTTTAGGTAGACACAGAAGAGGCAGAAACCCTACAGTAAGGGAAGAACATCAACATCAGCAGAACCAAGGACAATAGTGAATTCTCAGGTGGAGACACTGGTTGTCATGTCATGTATAAAGAGAGTCCTATGTGTCGTCTTTGTACTCTCAGGTCCTAGGAGTCAGTAGTTAGTTTTATATCGATCTGAGATTTTGGCTTCATGCCTCGATATTTTTTTTATACTGCCTTTGTATAGTTTAACAGGGCAGCTGATGTTTGTAACTCTCGAGAAGGAAGGGTACAAGAGTTGTACTAGTAAACCAGCATGTATTTGAAATACTTTGGTTCTTTTATGAAAGAGTTTATCAGCTTATGGATCTCTTTGTAAAAAGTTTTAAATTTGAGTGATTTTTAGTAATTCCTCTGCTAACGATATGCTTCCGCTTTAGTTAATCCTATTTTAAAAGTTGGATGCCACAATTTAGTGGTATTAGAGCTCTAGGTTCACTGAGTCTACAGAGACATAGGATTAAGGTTGTTGAGTCTGTTCTAGTGTCTTCCAGTTTATCTGATAGTGTCTTCTGCTCATATAGGAGGAGAAGATAAACTAAAGATGTCTGGATCACACAATGAACATGCTGCCGAGAGCAACGTTGCTGCACCAAGAGGAGGTGTAAGAGATTATGATAGGGAGGAGCCCATACCTGAACAACCCTAGTTCAATTAAGCAGATATGGGGAACCCAGGCTTCCAAGCTATGGTTGGACAGTTTATAGCAGCAATGACCCATATGACAGATAGGATGCCATTACCTGCACCTAGGGCACCTACCCACCATGAAGGACAAGGAGCCGACAAGACCTTTGAACAACTTTGTCAGGTTGGAGCCACAGAATATGTTGGTACAGCTGATCCATCAGATGCAGATATGTGGCTGACTGAGCTGGAGAAGGCCTTTAGAATCCTTAACATCCCAGAAGTTGAGAAGGTTAGACATGCAGTGTACCTTCTTAAGGGGAGTGCTAGTCACTGGTAGACCATAGAGGAGGGAAAAAGGCCAGGTGTGGAGATCGGATGGGAAGTATTTCGACGAGAATCCGTCAATAGATACTTTCCTAAGATGTTCCTAGATGAGAAGATCTCTCAGTTTGAGAGATTAAGGCAAGGACCAATGAACGTTAGTGAGTACGAGGCTAAGTTCATGGAGCTTCTGCGGTTCTTCCCTCATATGGCAGCTACCGATGAAGAAAGGATTCGACATTTTGAGACGGGGTTGAACGCCGACTTGACCACTCCTGTGTCTGCATTAGAGAATAGGGAAAAATTTTCTACCTTTGTAGAGTCTGTCAGACGAATAGAGAGGTCTATGACAGAGAAGAAACATACTATGAGTAAGAAAGTGTATCCTCAGTTTCATGGACAAGGATCCAAAAGTTTTAAGAAACTGAGGTTTTCAGCACCAATGGCACCACCAAGGTTCAATACCCAGACGCAATGGACGTCTAATAGGGGTAGAGGCCATAGTTTACTATCGGAAAGAGCCCATAGCTTAGCATCAGTATCGGTAACAGGACCATCCAAACCTCAGCCAGGGAACAAAGGTTGCTTTATATGTGGAAAGATGGGGCATCTGATGAAGGATTGTTGAGCCAAAGAGGCAAGTGTGACTCAACCTCAGAGGCAGAGTCAACAAGGTTCTCAGAGGTGATAGTTTCCAAGTGGAGCTAGAGGATGTGGACAAGCGTCCCAAGATGGATCATCAATACCCAGTAATCGACCACCGAGTCAACAGCAGGCGACATCGAGATTCGATGTGATGAATCAACCTGATGCAGTAGTTAACCCTCGGGTTGTGGCAGGTCAGATGGAGCTGTTTTACTCTGATATGTCTATATCATGTGTTGTATCTATTTTAATTGATCCGGGTGCTACACATTCTTTCATCACTAAAAGAGTGATTCTGGACTGCAATATGACAGTTCGTCATAGGGCAGAGAGTTTGAATCTAGAAATTCCTTTGAAGGGATCTGTAGTGTTGTGGGAGGTGTGTTCTTCTTGCACACTCTTCTTTTCTAAACATTGCATTCAAGTGGATCTTATACCACTTGAGATGCATGGGTTTGATATAATTCTTGGGATGGACACCCTAGAAAAGTATAAGGTTGTCTTGGATTGTGAGTCCAAGCAGGATGTGTTCACAGATGATAGTGACACATGGATCTTTCAAGGAGATAGAAAGATTCTTCCAACCTGTCTTGTGTCAGCCATGGTAGCTGAGAAGTTGATGAGACAAGGATGTTTTGCTTTCCTGGCACATGTGGTAGATACCACCATGGAGAGTTCTAATCCTTCCGAAGTTCCAATAGTCAGGGAATTTGAAGATGTGTTTCCTGAAGAACTTCTAGGTGTACCTCCGCCCCGAGAGATTGATTTTGAGATTAATCTAATCCCGGGCACACAACCAATAGCCCAAACACCGTATAGTATGGCACCTGCTGAATTGGCAGAGCTCAAGAAACAACTGTAGGAGTTGCTCGAAAAGGGTTTTATCCGACTGAGTACTTCACCATGGGGTGCTCCGGTCCTCTTTGTTAAAAAGAAGGATGGATCGATGCGATTATGCATTGACTACATACAATTATATAAAGTAACTATAAAGAACAAGTATCCCTTGCCAAAGATTGATGACTTGTTTGATCAGTTGCGTGGTGCAACTATCTTCTCTAAAATAGACTTAAGATTGAGATATCATCAGTTGTGTGGTGCATTGACTACAAACAATAAAATAAAGTAACTATAAAGAACAAGTATCCCTTGCCAAGGATTGATTACTTGTTTGATCAGTTGCGTGGTGCAACTATCTTCTCTAAAATAGACTTAAGATCGGGATATCATCAGTTGCGTATCAAGGAGAGTGACATACCTAAATCTTCCTTTAGGACCAGTTATGGTCACTATGAGTTCATAGTTATGTCGTTTGGACTAACTAATGCACTAGCTGCATTCATGGAACTCATGAATAGAATCTTTCGGCCTTTTCTTGATCAGTGTGTAGTCGTCTTTATAGATAACATCTTAATCTACAATAAAGATGCTCAATAGCATGAGAAGCACCTCCGTCAGGCTTTGACTTTTCTAAGAGAGCATAAGTTGTATGCTAAGTTTAGCAAGTGTGAGTTCTGGTTACCAGAAGTTTCTTTTCTTGGACACGTAATATCTGCCTCAGGTATTCGTGTTGATCCTAAGAAGGTAGAGTCTGTACTGCAATGGGAACAACCTAAGACACCAACAGAGATACGTAGTTTCTTAGGGTTGGCAGGCTAGCATAGGAGGTTCATTAAGAACTTCAGTTCTATAGCTTTACCCCTAACCAAGTTGACCAGGAAGGAAGTTCCTTTTGTCTGGAATGACAAATGTCAACATTCTTTCCAGTTGTTGAAAGAAAGGCTGACAAGTGCACCTGTGCTGGTGCTACCTGAGCAGGGAAAGGGGTACATAGTTTTCTGTGATGCATCTAAGAATGGCTTAGGATGTGTGTTGATGCAGGATAAGCAAGTGATTTCTTTTGCTTCTTGACAGCTTAAGAATCACGAGGAGAATTATCCAACACATGATCTAGAGCTAGCTGCTGTGGTCCATGCTTTGAAGATCTGGAGACATTATCTCTATGGAGAAACATTCCAGATTTTCACAGACCATAAAAACCTAAAGTATATCTTTTCTCAGCATGAGCTGAACATGAGGCAACGCCGCTGGATGGAGTTAATCAAGGACTACGATTGTACAATTGATTATCATCCAGGGAAAGCCAATGTGGTTGCTGATGCACTAAGTAGAAAATCAGCAACACCAGCCTTAGGTAAAGCACAACTGAATTCCTTAGTGTGCTCTAAGAGGGATATGCTTATATCCTTGAGGCAAAGCAATGTACAATTTAAAGTATCATTGTTAGCCGGGTTGTTAGCTGAGATGCACATAAAACCAACTCTGAGACAACAGATTAAAGAAGCACAACAAGCTGATGCTGTAGTTCAACAGATTAGGTCAGAGTATGGTAGTGAGAAATGAGATGGCTTTCATGTGTTAGAGGATCAAATAGTTTGTTACCATGGTAGGATGGTAGTACCTGATGCCAATGATTTGAGGAAGTTAGTCCTAGAAGAAGCTCATTCTTCGATGTATGCTATGCATCCAGGGAGCACTAAGATGTATCATAATTTAAAAGACATGTATTGGTGGCCTGGACTGAAGAAAGATGTGGATGAGTTTGTTATGCGGTGTCCGGTGTGTCAGTAGGTTAAAACTGAACATCAAAAGCCCGCAGGAACAATGCAACCTTTGCCTATACCACAGTGGAAATGGGATCATGTAACCATGGACTTTGTGGTTGGTTTGCCTAGAACAACCAAAGGTCATGATTCCATATGGGTGATAGTGGATAGGTTGACAAAGACAACACATTTCTTACCTGTCAAAACAACCTACACTGTTGAGAAGCTGGCACAATTATATGTAGATGAGATAGTGTGGTTGCACGGGGTCCCAGCTACTATCGTTTCAGATAGAGGTCCCCAGTTCACGAGTCATTTTTGGGAACGACTTCATAAAGCTTTGGGTATGCAGTTAAGGTTTAGTACAACCTTTCACCCTCAGACAGATGGACAATCTGAAAGGACCATACACACTTTGGAGGACTTGCTTAGAGCATGTGTCCTTCAGTTTGTAGGAAGTTGGGATCTACACCTGAGCTTGATAGAAATTGCTTATAATAATAGCTATCAGCACAGTATTGACATGGCACCATATGAAGCATTATATGGTAGACGATGTAGATCTCCCTTATGTTGGTATGAAACTGGAGAAAATGAATTTTGGGTCCTGAGCTAGTGCAGCAGACAACATAAAAGATTAAAGTAATACAACAACAATTAAGGACTGCACAGGATAGACAGAAATCATACATTGACAAACGGTAAAGACCTTTAGAATTCCAAGTTGGAGATAGAGTATATCTCAAGGTCTCACCTTGGAAAGGAGTTCTTAGATTTGGAAGGAAGGGGAAGTTAGCTCCTAGATTTATGGGGCCTTATCCAATCATTGAATGGATTGGAAAGGTAGCTTATAAGTTGGAGTTACCTCCTGAGTTTCATAAGTTGCACCCAGTGTTCCACATCTCGATGTTGAGAAAGTGTCATCCTGACACAGAATTAGTTCTACAACATGTGGAAGTAGAAGTAAATGATGATATATCATATGTTGAAGGACCTGTAACGATCCTTGATAAAAGAATTAAAGAGATGAAAAAGAAAGACATTTGTCTTATAAAAGTCCTCTAGAATCACCGTGGCATTGAAGAAGCTACATGGGAACTAGAGGAAGAGATGAGGAGGAAATACCCTACTCTTTTCTCTTAAAATGTTTTTGTAATGATTTCGGGGACGAAATCCTTATAAGGGGTGGATAATTTGTAACATCCCTGACATGGGTTATGCTCTAACCCTAGATGTTTTGCTTAAAAAAGTTGATTAGATGCTTGTTCATATTTCTTGGAAGGTAATTAAGGCTCAAGAGGAACTTATATTTCCATTTTAGTCCTTTTTGAATAATGTTAAAACATTATTTTGTTTGTTTTGGACTAAAGTGAAAATTACCCAAGTTGAGGGGTTAACTTGCAAATTGTATAGGATAATATGTTCCTCAGATGTTGAAGTATCATAAGAATGAGAATGATGCAGTGGTATAGTTTCCACAAGCTTGAGCACCAAGATAGAGCTTGTTGAACAATATTTGTACATTAAAAACCTAGTTTTGGTGTAATGTGCAATTTACCCAAAACCTAGGGTTCAACATGAAAAATACCACTTCTAGAGGGTCCCCCATGTTTCTTGGCATCAAGTAGAGAAAATAATATGGGAGGGGCGCCTCATTTGAGTTATTTTGGAGGAGAGAGAATCTTGGTATTAAAATAATCAAGATTTAAGAATAAAAGGAACTTTACTTAATTTAATGAAAAAAGATATATATTAATTGAAGAGCCCTTCAACCAAAAGTTGAGGGATGTGTTTTCAAAGGATTGGACGTCCTTTGTGCCTTGTAAATGCAAAAAGAATATTAAAGGGAATGGATAACTCACTCCCATTATTAAAGGAAAAAGAAATATCCACTAAAGAGAGGATATTAATATAATATGTTTAAGGTGCTTAATTCCTTTTCTTTTAATCCTTGTATAATGAAGAAGTTTTGCAAGTGAATGAAGGTGGCTTCGTGGCCAAGGAATGGAGGGGAAGAGGCGACACTAATTTTGGAAATCAAAGGAATTAATTCCATTTTCTCTTTCCTTGGAATTCCCTTATACATATCTCATTTCCTACCCACTTAAGGATCTTTTTCAGAATTCCTTTTCTCTTCTTGCTTGCAAACCGACCAAAGGAGCTAGGAGCAGCTGGAGGACGACTCCCAACCTTTTGGTAAGTTCTTGATCTTCTTTCACCTCGATTTCTTGGTGAAAATCATAAAGCAATGCATAATTCTTCTCTATTTCACTCCCTCTTCAATCCTAGCCAACTTTTTCATCCAAAAAGCTTGAGAATGGACCTTGGGTAGTTGTTAAAGCTTCATCCACCATTGTAGTCATGGAGCTTGGAATCAGATTAGAAGGAGGGTTATATAACTTAAACCCTTAAACATTGATATTGCATTCAATTCTCCATGATTTGTTATTCATCTTGTTCTATTTTGAACTTCCTTTGATTCATTGTTGTAATTTCCATGAAAACGGCAGTAGTTCTTGGATGAACGAAGGAAGATGATGATGACATCAACTTGGACACTTTTCCCAAGAAAATCCTACTTCAAACAGTTTCAACAAATGTGTTCAATCGGTTTCCACAAGACCGTTTGAACTTAAACGGTTTCATCAAACCGTTTGGGAGTAAATGATTTCAAACCATTTGGAAGAGTTGACCATGGTTGACCATTTGGAGATTTGATGATAATGATGATGGTTAATGACCTATTAATTTTAGTTGATTAACTCCAAAGGGTTCATTAGTTGAAGGTCCATCAAGTAGCAAACCCTAATCGGGTTAAGTGCTGATTTTGTATTTATTTTGATTTAGAACTTCGGGTTGATTGACCCAAATGCTTTCAAAACCATTTGGGGATCACCCAAACGGTCTCAAGACCGTTTGGAGGTCAACCAATACCATTTGGAGGTCTAGGGTTGAGTATGGTTAGGTATTTGAAGATCCAAAGATACCAAATTGTAATGCAATCAATTACTGATTTGATAATCAATCCAATGACCTAAACCCTAATTAGACTTCACCAATTTTGATGATAATTGGGGAAAACGGTCTCAAGACCATTTGGAGGTCATCCAAATGACCTCAAGACCGTTTGAGGTCAGGTCATGCCCAATTTGATTGGTGATCCAATGATTTCAAAGAAATTAGTTTCACAATGTCTAATATTAAAGGTTCATCGATTTCAACCCTAATTGGTGATCAATTGAAGATTGAATCAATTGAAGGGTGATTCATTAAGCTCACTTGAAGCATGGTGACTATGTTCAATTGATGAATAATTACATGGATTCAATTGATGAAGGAGTTAACCTTGGAAACCCTAAATCGATTAGAGAGGTTGAGACACTTTTTGGTCCAATCGGTTTTGAAGAGGTTTGCACCAAACGGTCTCAAGACCGTTTGGGACCAAAAGATCCCAAACTGGTTGAGGCTCAAATGTTTTCAAGCACCACTTTAGCAAACAGTTTCAAATGTTCACTTTAGCAAACAATTTCAAATGTTCACTTTAGCAAACGATTTCAAGTAACTACTTTGCTAAACGGTTTCAATTGTTAGACTTAGACCGTTTGAAGGTTATCCATGCAAGACCGTTTGAGGTCTGATTGGTCAAGACCGTTTGGGGTCTAAGTGACCAAGACCGTTTGGAAGTAATTAACCCTAAAACTGCATGAACAATTAAAGTGCTTAAAGGTCAATTGTTTAATTGATTATTTTATAATGTCATCCAAGGGTGATTATGGTAATTATACCCTTAATAAGATAGAGTGATTAATACCTTGTGAATGATTAATCCTTAATGATTACAGAAGTAATAACATAATAAATGGTGTCAACCCTTCAATCAAGTTGAGTGGATTTAATCCAATCAAGACTGATGTAGATATCATTCTATAAAGGATGAGAGAGAGAACTTCTTACATTAATGATAATCATGTGGAGGTTAAGTCTCAACACTTTCAACATATATGAATGTGTAATTAGGGTATGATCCTTGATAAAGAGACCATGAACCCTAATTAGGAAGGTTAATGAGCCCTAACCCTAGTTAAGGGCAATGATAAGTGAAACCCTAATTCATGATGATAGTAACCCTAGTTGAGGGAAATAAAAGGTGAAACCCCAATCTATGGTAATGATACGACCCTAATTAAGGGCGATGACATGAGCAACCCTAATTTAGGGTATTTTAATAATAAACCCTAATTGAATGTGAATAGTAAACCCTAACTGATGATGATGTTATGAGAAACCCTAATCAAGGGTGAAACCATGTGAAACCCTAAAGCAAGGGTGATGTCATGAAAACTCTAGATAAGGCTAAAGTAAAAAAGAAATACTAATGCAATGATGAGATATGAAACCTGATTCAAGGTGATACTATATACTGGTATGTAATTCTTTGAAGTGAAATCCTATACTGATATGGAATAAAGATGTGTGGAACCCTAATCTTGGGTTGTTTTGTATGAAACCCTAACTTTGGGCAATATGATAATAATCATAACCCAAATATGGGTAATGAGATTAAGTATTCCTATTTGATATAAATTGGGAAATCTTATCTCTAATAAGGAAATAGTGATGATGCTCTTACATACATAGTGCTGATTGGTAATTGATATAATTGTTATCATGTGCACTAACTATGCAAGTTTCATGAGATGGTGAACATAGTCAGGTATGAGCTATGATGCTTTAATACTGAATTTGCTTTATGGGCCTTGTGAGCCATAACATGATGTGTTGCCTAGTGAAAGGTAACAAGAGATATTATTGTGCTTTAAGAGCCATGTGAGATACATGTACTACAATTATTATGTTTATATTGATCAGTTAACCTGAAGGCATTAAGTTACCTGATAAATTGGTAACAAGTGTTTGATGACTTGAGGGTTTGAATACCCATGTTTCATAATCATGATGATGAGATGACAAGGGATGAGATTACCCTGGTGTGATAAGGGATTGAGATTCCAATATTTAGCAAAGCTTTGAAAAGAACTTGATAGAAACAATATTCCTTCTTTGTAGCAAATGTTAAAATTTTTTATGACTAAAAACATGCTTGATGCTAAAAGAATATTGTAATGTACTTAAATAATCAAGTGAAACAGTATCATGTAGAGCCCTGACCATAGATCCATCATCGTCAGTAGTTTAGGTGATGGTGAAACAAGTTTTCCTAAGGGAACTCCTGGAGGGCATACTTTTGAGTATGTGGGGGTTATGGGCACGAATATCCTTACGTCCTAATGGAGGAATTGATGTGAGATAAACATTAAATCTCTCAATCCTTCATTATATGTGACAGGATGGATGCATCACTAATCTCTCGAATGCCGAGATGGATGTACCATTAATCTCCCGATGATCTTAATGCCGGATCGATATGAGATAAATATAATATCTCTCGATTTCTGAAGAGAGTACAACATGCCACTGTAACTCTAATAGCGAAGTTGCCAGTATACCCTGGAAAGCTATTTAGCAGAGACACAAGATGTCCTGCAGTTGGTCCTCACACTGACTGAGGAAGATGAGGTCATGGAAATCCGGCTCTTCTATTGACCTATGTATGGTACCGATTTCGATTTTGCAATGGTCGGTTGGTGTATGAGCGGTATACCTCATCTCCTCAGGGCATTAAGTATGATTGTAAAATGTAATCAGCCGTGTAGCATATTTTCTTAAGGTTGAAATACGAGAAGCATTGGTTGTTGTTACTTTGACTAGTATGTCTAATGGGCAAATGTTATTTATGCTCTCAATTTCCTTATTGGATAAGTAATATGCTGCTTTAGCAAGTTATAAGTGAAATGACTTGAATAGACAATACTGTTCTAATCTGTTATATACTGAATTATCTGCTGTTAATTACTTATGAACCTTCTGCTCAATTTTATACCAATAGCTGCAATAATAATGTTTCTAGCGGAGAGTTATATCTCTCGCTGGGACAATTTTCAATTGTCTCACCCCGTGGGATTCAACTTTTTAGGTAGACGCAGAAGAGGCAGAAACCATACAGTAAGGGAAGAACAACAGCAATAGCAGAACCAAGGACAATAGTGAATTCTCAGGTGGAGACACTGGTTGTCATGCCATGTATATAGAGAGTCCTATGTGTTGTCTCTGTACTCTCAGGTCCTAGGAGTCAGTAGTTAGTTTGATATCGATATGAGATTTTGGCTTCATGCCTTGAGATTTTTTTTATACTGCCTTTGTTTAGTTTAACAGGGCAGCTGATGTTTGTAACTCTTGAGAAGGAAGGGTACAAGAGATGTACTAGTAAACCGACATGTATTTGAAATATTTTGGTTCTTTTATGAAAGAGTTTATCAGCTTATGGATCTCTTTGTAAAAAGTTTTAAATTTTAGTGATTTTCAATAATTCCACTGCTAACGATATGCTTCCGCTTTGGTTAATCCTATTTTAAAAGTTGGATGCCATAGTCTATTCTAGAAGGATCCCAAGTTCAGGAACAAACTGGGTCAGTTGACACATAAATGATGCTTGGAAGCATTCTGGTTGTATAGGGGCTGCTGCAACAATTAGTATGGAAGGTGTGTCATTCTTTCTTGTTGGATGCTGCTTCTTGATCCAATGGGTCATTTGTTTTAGCAGCCATGTGTAAACTATGTCAAACCCGCTTCAGATGTAT
Source organism: Alisma plantago-aquatica (assembly GCA_963693085.1). Classification (NCBI taxonomy): domain Eukaryota; kingdom Viridiplantae; phylum Streptophyta; class Magnoliopsida; order Alismatales; family Alismataceae; genus Alisma; species Alisma plantago-aquatica. Next base: position 870,997,661 of record OY856409.1, read on the forward strand.
TGAATGTATCATTGCATTTGTTGTATGTCTCTCCAAAGCCTTTCAAAGTTTTGTTGTATGAATTTGATTTCCTATCAAATGTCATCGAGTTGATCCCAATGATGTCCTCTATCCTCTTGGAAATAGTGGATGTCCTTCCTTATATAAGTGAGAATCTAGTACAAACCACCCATGTCAAAATATGAAGGTTGTGGTCCCAGTGGAGGAGGTGGTGGCTGGTAGTATCGTTGAACAAGCTCAATATGGGGCTTATAGCTCATGAGGAATGTCATAAGTATGTTCCATTTTGTTCCTCAACACTTCATCTGGGCCTGGTGCAGTGGAATTAGAGGCACCTACATTTCTGTGTGCATGGGGTGTGTTGACTTCATTGTCTAAGATAGTGATGTCTACAAGCAATGCATGACACATGAAATTTGTATTGGTTGGAAGGAGACATTTATGAGTCTTGTATCTAAAAAGGAACATGTACCCTCTGTTGCATATCCTAATTATGCTTGAGTGGTGAAGATGCTCCACATCCACCCTCTAGTGTTGGACCTATCCATCAGCTATGGAAATTAGGTATCATCGATTCCATTATGCAACACGATTATTGTGATGACTCTCCCCATCGGGATGAATTAGCACTTCCGCCCAAGGGTGTTGTGGAGGTGATAGATGAGGGAGTTCCCAACATTAAATTTCCTCCCAATGACAACACACCATAGGAGGTAGAGATCAATTTAGCTAATTGCACCCTAGCTATCCGGCATGCCTGAGATTGAATTAACAATAACTAGTGATGTAGTGGACATGAAGTTCTTGGTTCAGTGTGGCCTTTTGTGATTGGAGAAAAATTTTCTCTTTCAATTTAGCATTCCCCAAGAACCAGTGTGTTAAAGTCATTGTATCCATTTTTGATCCAACCTCAGGATACCTCGATATAGTCTTCTATGGAGTGCATCAACTGACTATGTTTAGCCAGTCCACAATACCTCTCATTGTGTGTTCAGCAAGCAGAAGTGCATGTTCCCATGCTTTGCATTCCTTCAACTTCTCCATTGTAGAGAAGAACTCGATGGTGAACCTCTCATACACATCATAATCAGATACATAATGAAGTTTAACCCACTTTCTTTTAGGAATTGATCTATATATGTGTGTGTTCCCAAGGAGTTAAGGGTGGTGGGATTAGCGTACTTTGGTGTTACAACCCATGTGTAGTTGATCTCATCATACTTCTTATTATGATACCGTCAAGGGAGATCAAGGGGATGGATGGCGACTAGTCCCCTATAAGCAGAGGTGACATACATATCTTCGACTGAGGTGGAGTGGCATGAGGAATACTATCTCCGCATGGACACCACCCTTTCTGCATATGCTCTCTACTTCTCTTCTGATGGTCGTACTTCTGTAGAACATGTGTGTCATTGCATCCCATGTTAAGTGTGCAATTGATGCCCATTTATGACTTCTAGGTCAAAGTCTCGTCGATGACGTGTAAATCCTAGGCAGTTATATCTTCCATCTCTTCATCAAAGATGTAGTTGTTGGAGGTTCCACTAGTGGTGTCCATTGAGGAAGTGGATGCACACTAAATATTTTCTCAAGAGGTAAGGATCTAGATCGCAAAACATACAATGAGTTATGAGTGCATATTACTCATAGAGGATAGCGATTTAGTCTGCTTCTCACATGCGCGGGTGTCGTTCCCCTTGAGGCTATCATGTACACATTGCTTATTGAGGAGTCTTCCCCTCTTCTCTTAGAAAAAACCCTCTTTAACATTGTAAATGCCCCTTTTGTCACATCCATGGTGTTGCTGAAAAGGAACATGATTCAGAGAAGGTAGTTGTCAGCAGACTAGGGATGAATTGACATTAGTTTTAACAAACTAGGGCCGATTTGTGGTTGCAGTGGTGGCGGTTGAGGCACGTGGCAGGTGTTGGTTCGAACTGACATTGACTTTAGTGAACCCGTACTAGTTTCATGTTCCCAATCATGATGATGACATCAGTGGTATGAGAGATGGAGTGACGTGATGGAGTTGAGAGCTAAAGGTGAGAGATGGCAATAGGAAGAGTTGTTGAGCTGTGGAGGATTGCCGACGACTGATGCATATGGTATGGCATCGAATTCGAAAATCGACATTGGCATTGACTATGGAGGCTTTAACAGTTGCATATGAGTGGGACGATAGGAGAGAGGTAGCAGTGATAAAAGCAATGATGAAGGGGATGCTGGCTATCACAAGGAGTATAATATAGTTGGATGAAAGAAATATGTGTTGACTTTGTAGTATTTATAGCAGGCGATGGTGGACCAACTAGCAAATCCGACCTTTTTTTTACAAAAGAAGAGAGAGTCTATTGTATTCATCCCACCCTCTCAAGCATGCTAACAAAAATGTTGCATGTACTAAGGATAAAAAAAATTGAAAAATTATATAATCAATTTAACTGCAGCAAGCACACACATTGGGTCACTGAAAACCACTACCATAGGTCACCCTCATATTTTTTTCCAGCAGCCTCTCCTCTACCGCATAAGATTAACCCACCACCAAACACCACCATGTAGCCTCAACAAACACCGCCGCACATCTCTGTGCTCTCTCTTCATCTTCCGCTAGCCCTCCGCTACCACCAAGCATCATCACACAACCCAAAATCCTCACCATGTCTTCCACCAGCCCCCACTTCTGTCGCTGCCAAGCATCGCCACACAACATAGGAAAAAAACCAAAATGACCTAGTTTGAGGAACTTATTTACCCCAGTAACCTAGTTTCAAGGATAATTCCAATGTGATCGAGTTTGCAACATGAGAGAGAAAGTGGAGACGCCAAATGGAATGGTGTCTCTCACGCCATTGGCCCAGTCCCTTTTTCACAAAAAAAACACCAGCAACCCTCTACGCCGGTCAGCGAGGGGCCGAATGACGCCATGTGTCAGCTCCCCATTGAAGACGCCATTCAGACTGGCTCCCAGCCGACCGTTGCCCTCGACTAGCCCCAATGGCCCCTCCACTAGCCCCAAAGGCCATATGACTACTACCCCAACAAATATTTTACCCCAACTTCTCTATATAAATCCCCATCTACTTCTTTAATTTCACACAAGCTCTTTCTCCCATTCTCTTCTATCAACAAATCTCTTCATTTTTTCTTGAGAAATTGAAGTTCACTCTCTCAATATTGCTCTAAGTAAGTATCATTGTTATAACCTCAATTTTCTAACTAATGTAATGAGATGTATAATTCTCTTTTAATGATAAATGAAATCAATGGTTAATTTTTTTTTATGGATTTCATGTACAATGGCCTTGATTGGTTGTTAATGGACTTAGTTGGCCATTGAGCCCAATTGAAAGGGAAAGAGAATTAAAAAGAGAAATGATTTATCTAATAAAAGGAGAAGTATAATGAAAAGGATAAATATAAATGGAAAAGGCAAAGAGACATTTTCTAATGGGAGATTTCATACCTTTAGGGTTCCTTGAGGACCAAGGGACTCGAGATAATCAGATAATGGCAAAGGAAAAAGAAATATTAATTAAAATTGGTTTAATTGATGGATAACTTGGGAGTGAAGGAAACACTCTCATATGTTAAAATTTGACTTTCAAATTTAATACTCGGTTAGATAATGCCAAGATGGAGTTTCCTATGAATTTTGAGAGAAAAATGTTAATCGAGGAGAGAGAAATGAATTTTCCAAGATATCATGTTAAAACACCTTTTTAAATCAATTTTGGGATAATTGGATTTCGGGGAGCGATGACAGCCGTTGGATGACCCGCGTGGTCCAAGGGACCACAGATCTAAGGGTATTTGTTCATCGTCTACCCCAAATCACAATAAAATTGAGAGATGAATTGGGAATTTGAATTCTCATCGTCTGAGGTGATAATTCGAAGAACAAACTAGTCCATCGACTTCGGGAGAGTGATCCGAAGGATCTAGACCCTAAGTTCGCATGCTATTGTTGACGAGGGAAGAAGTTCCCAAATCATCAGACTTTGAAACCCAACCCTTTATAAAGGGGGGTACGCGAGGGTACCAACAGACCTAATTCCTATCCCAGCCGCTGCAGAGAGCAACGACGAGTCAAGCGACAACCTCAATTGTGAGTTTCATCCTAACCTACCCCTCTGCAACTTTTTAGCAATGGCGGAACTCCGACGGCTCATTCATGGTGAAGGTTGAGTGGGATCGAGAAATTGAATGGCTCATCGAGTTCGGGCAATGACGGCGGAGCTTCCGAGCACCTTTGTTTCTTTGCTGGTAGCCTGGAGCTCAAAGTCAACTGAGGAGTTGACTGGAGCCCTGCGAGCGATCGAAGGAAGATGATGACCGAAGATCGTCCGATCGCAGTCCACGGTGATCTCGGGCTGAGATTCAACAAGAGGAAGCGAGAGCGGATAACTTAGGCACGCGTGACAGGAACCATCCGATCCAGGGAGCGAATCACCGGTCCACCGATCTAGCAGTCTGTGATTTTCCGGTAATTTCCCTCTCTGCTCAATTAATATTGAAAAAGGGGTTTCCATGCTAAAATCGTAGAAATTAATAGAAAACTCAGATGAATAAACTTTATGCATGAAAGTTGATCAGAAAAATGCAAGGAATAAGATAAAAATAGTTTGAAGGCATGAATCTGTATATTTTTGCAAAAGTATATTATTTTGATGAAAAAGGTATTAAAATTAGGTTAGAAACCCTAATTGATGGTAATGGATAATTTAATTAGTAATAGGTTGATTCAAGTATTATCAACCTATTATATGATAATGTTGAATCTGAAACTTGATTTAGATGATTAATTGCATGATTTAGGGGTTTAAACCTAATTCAGTGGATAATATATGTAGAAACCCTAAAAGTGGATAAAAGAAGAGAAAATCTGAAAATACGAGAATTTTTGGTTAAAAGATGATCTTAGGATCTTTTATGAGAAGTAGGTGAGAAAATTAGGGTTTGTGAGTATTTTGTATAATTAGGGTTTAAGGGTGTTAAAAGTACGACAAAACCCTAATTGCATATGAAACCCTAAAAGAAGTAGAAAACCTAAAAAGGGATAGAAACCCTAAGAAGCAAGAAGGTTTGGGTAAATATGAATAAAAAGGAAATTGTATGTTATTTCAGGAATCTTGCTTGCTTGCTTGGATTGGATTTCTTTTCTTATTGGTTGATTTTATCTCAAAGATCTGCAAAAATAGGTATGTGGTTATTTATGGTTAACCGTTGTAGTTTCACAAAGGTTTTCTGGATGTTTGATCACATTGAATGCAAACTATCTGTTTGAATGTTCATATGTGCAAATTATAAAGACACTATGATTATGACAATTATGATACAGTGTGTATTCTCGCACCTACATGCCACCCTTATGTAAGATGCAATGAGGTCAAGCCCAAGAGGGAAGACCCATGGGCACCATGAGAGGTGACCCCAGGCACCAAGCTCAAGATAGAGAAGGTGGACTATATTGCGTGACTAATGGGCACCATGAGAGGTGACCCCAGGCACCAAGCTCATGATGGAGAAGGTGGACTTAAGTCAATGGTAAAAGAGAAACCCTAAAGAGGGTATTCCAGGGTCAGGGTAAAAGCGGCAGAGTTTGACACATTTAAAATGTAAATTGAATTGTTAATTAACTTGATTGTGATAATTAGGTTAGCCCTATGTGTGAAATTTTGATTGTCCCCACATACCGACATATTCATATATGCTAACCGACATTTTGTTTATTGGTGTTTTAGGTACAACATTGAAAATGACAAACAGTAAAGTGGCACATTGTGAAAATAAGAATTAAAGTGCAAGGAGGATTAGTTAGAATAGATTCCAACTGTGGATAGAAGTTAGATATCTAAGTTTTAAAAAGGTATGCAAAGTTTTATTTTATTCCATCCTTTCTGTATAGTTGGTATAATTTTATAATTATTATTGATTATTTGTCGAACCTTTGATCTGGTTAATTGGGATAACGGCTCTGGCCTCTTGGTCTCCCTTAATTGGGGGTTATTGGGAGGGGGTCGTTACATTTGGTATCAAAGCATCGGTTCCTCATTTAATCTTTAGTAATTATTAAATTTTACAAATTCCATAGAACTGAGGGAGTTATTTGAGGATTTTTCGAAAGATAGAGGTGTCTAGAAAAGGATCACGTCCGGGGGCTGGCAATATTTCCCTCTACACCGCTAGTCAGAATACGAGGACTCCCAGATCTGTGTGACTTCCTGGCTAATATCTTAGGATCTTACTCAAAATAAGATACCTTTAGGACTCTCTCTTCTTGTTCATCCCTTCTCAACTCAAATTCTCTTAAGGATTTTAAGAGTTAGGCTTTACTCTCTCTTCCTCACCCTCTTGAGGTATGGGTAAGGCTTAAGGTTTAAGGAATCCTCCACCAAATTAATAAAAGATATATAAATAAGATGTCATCGACATAAGTATAATTAGTTAAATATAGACTACATGTATGTTTGTATGCTTATGTAGATGGCTCATGTGAAGACCGTTGCTATCCTGGATGCCGCCAATGGTGGTGGGCCTTCCTACAAGGAGAATGGGTCTTCCGAAAAGAGAAGAAGGAACCATGGTAACGAATCCTCAAAGAAGAGGAAGAGATCAGAAGAAGTTGAAGGCGAGATCCCCAACCCTAATCCGATACCCTTTGAAGACCCAGAGAAGGAACAGGAAGAGGAACCAGTATATGAGGGAGAAGCCCAGATGGAGGAGGTCTAGTCTGGTGGTCCAAAACTGACTATGGTGGTTCACACCACTGATGCTATATGGATGGAGCAACAGAAGCAGCTGTCTGAGGCTATCAGTGCTCTGGCTCTCAGAGACATAGCAAGAGATGAGAATGGAGAACTACTTCCCATTCATCCTTGACTCAGAGCCACCATCCTGGACTTCGTCAAGTTGAACGTCGAGAAGTATTGGGGAGAAGATAAGTATGAGGTGGTCGACAAAGCAGAAGCCTGGCTGTTAGCAGTCGAGAATGGATTTCGTATGCTTGAGGTACAACCGAATAAGAAGGTTCTTTTTGCTGCTCACCTTCTGGAAAGAGCAACCAAGATATGGTGGGAGAACCATATCATGGGGAGAGACTTGATCGAAGAACCAATGGCGTGGATTGAATTTAAGACTGTCATCACCGTCAGATTCATCTCCGTCTCAGCTAAGAAGGAGAAGGAATGAGAGTTCACCAACATGACCCAAGGAAACTCATCAGTTGCTGACTTTGGTCACAAGTTCCGCATCTTGGAGCACTTCAGACATATGATGGATGAAGAGAGGAGGGTGGATAATTTCATAGAGAGTCTGTACCCTGCCATCAAGCCTCATGTGATGGCCAGTAAGCCGAAGACCTTCACTGAAGCCTACAACACCGCCTTGGACATGGAAAGGACGTTGATGCTTGCTCAGAACCCCTCCAAAGGTTACATGGGTTTCACTGAAGGAGCTCAGGGGAAGAAGAATGAGCTCAAGAAGGGACAAGGGTGCAACAACAACAAAGGAAAGCATGTACACAAAGGCAAACCATGTGGTGAGAATTGCTTTCTAAAATGTCGCACCTGTGGATGGTCACATCCTGGGAAGTGCCGCTTCGAGAAGAGGGTGTGCTACCATTTCCAATAAGAGGGCCACTTCATCGCCAACTATCCTCAGACTGATCCGAGAGGACAAGTAGTAGCATAACCAGTGGAAGAAACACCCCCAACGGGAGGTGGAGCACCAGTCGGAGGACCCCCTACTGGAGAAAGGAGGAAAGCTAGAGTGTTCGTCATCGACAATGAAGAAGCTCAGGCGAATGCTAATAGGTTGATTGAGGGTAATAACCCATAGAGTTTTCCTTTTAGTTTAGTAGATCATGTAATAGCTTTCTTATATGGTATGGACTATGTAGTCTTGTTGGAAGTCATGGGACAAAATGTGAAAGCATTTTTGATTCTGGTTCTACTAATACTTTTATTTCAAGAAATTTGGCAACTATGATTTGTTTGGACATCAAGGATCTAGGTTATGTTTTGGATGTCACAACCCCGAGTGGTCGTATATATACATCTCTTTTCAAAAAACCCTATCTTGCCAGTTAAGTATTTGAACCATGAGCTTCCCACTGACTTCATCCTCCTCGATATGAATGATTTTGATGTGATCATTGGTATGGATTGGCTTTACACCTATAGATCCCAGATTGACTATAGAGAGAAGAAGAATCGTATTAGGAAACCTGGCCATCAACACTTCACCATTCGAGGAAGGAAAGATGCAACTACCAACCTTTATGTGTCGGCCTTGAAGGCTGAGTAGATGATATCCAAAGGTTGTCGAGCCTACCTAGCCATAGTTACCAAACCTGAGACCAAGGGGTGATCCTTAGAGGAGATAGAGGTGGTTTGGGAGTATGCGGATGTGTTTCCAGATGATCTGCCAGGGATTCCCCCTGAGAGAGAGGTAGATTTCTCCATCGAGTTAGCTCCTGAGACTAACCCTATATCTAAGGCACCCTATAGAATGGCCCATGCCGAGTTACTTGAGTTGAAAACCCAGTTGCAGGAGTTATTAGATAAATGTTTTATCCGACCCAATACATCACCATGGGGAGCACCAGTTCTCTTTGTAAAGAAGAATGATGGGTCACTTGAGATGTGTATTGATTATCGGATGATCAACCAGGAAACCATTAAGAACAAGTACCCCTTGCCTAGAATAGATGACCTGTTTGACCAACTCAAATCAGCCTAAGTCTTTTCCAAGATTGATTTGAGGTCAGGATACCACCAGGTGAGAGTGAGAAGTGAGGATATACCTAAAATGGCTTTCCGAACCTGTTATGGCCATTATGAGTTTGTGGTCATGCCATTTGGGTTGTCCAATGCACCCATTGTCTTTATGAACCTTATGAATAGTGTGTTCCATCCATTCCTTGACTCTTTTGTGATAGTGTTTATAGATGACATTTTGGTGTACTCTGATGACCTAGATCAACACCGTGACCACCTGGGTAGAGTCCTTGATATCTTGAGAAAGCAGAAGTTTTACGGAAAGTTCTCAAAATGTGAGTTTTGGATAGACCAAGTCATGTTTCTCAAACACATCATCTTAGGAGGAACGATCACCGTAGATCCAACCAAAGTGTCGACAGTTTGAGATTGGCCTGCACCGAAGAACCCCTCTGAGATTCGCAGCTTCTTAGGGTTGGATGGATACTACCGTCGCTTCATTAAGGATTTCTCAAAGACTGCTTTGCCGCTAACTATGTTAACCTAGAAGGACATGAAGTTTGTGTGGTCTGACGTATGTGAAGCTTGCTTCCAGGAGCTAAAAGAGAAGCTGACCACTGCCCTAGTGTTGACTCTACCTTCCGACAATGGGTTTCTTGATATTCACCAATGCTTCAAAGATGGGACTTGGTTATGTGTTGGAACATAATCGACATGTGGTTGCATATGCCTCCCGACAACTCAAGCCCAACGAGGTGAATTACCCGACACACGAATTGGAACTGGTTGTTATCATCCATGCCTTAAAGATATGGCAGCATTACTTGTATGGTGCTACCTTCGAGATCCTCACCGACCATAAGAGTCTGAAGTACATACTGACACAAAGAGACTTAAACCTACAACAATGACGATGGATAGAGTACATGAAGGATTATGACTTCACCATTGCCTATCATCATGGTAAGGCGAATGTCGTAGCTGATGCTTTGAGTCAGAAATAGCTCAAGTGTGCGGCTATTTTGTCCAGTCAGTGGAAGAGCTTAGAGGAAATGGTGGAGTGGACTCCACAACCGCTCGAAGATTGAGTTCAATTGGCCAATATCAAGATCCAATCTGAGTTGTTAGGTGAGATCGTGGCAGTGCAGTTGGTTAGTGGAGAACTCGACAAGATGAAGGGTTTGATGACGAAGCCACAGACTCATCTCTCAGTGGGAGTAGACGGAGGGATCAGATTTGAGAATCGCATATGGGTTCCTGTGGATTCACCGATAAGGGAGCGTATCTTGCAAGAGGCTCATGGTTATAACTATACGGTGCACCCGGGAACTACCTGATAACACCATATTTTACATACTTTCTGTATATATTTCACACAACTTTTAGTATAACTTTAGTTAACTTTTCACATAATCTCTCTATCTTTTTGACTAAAGCCTTGTTTAATGATTTTAGGAATCAACACAACTTAGGTCGTGATCTTGGAGACCGTGACCGTGGTTAATCAAAAGACCGCGACCGCAATCATATAGAGACTACGACCGCGGTTATTCAAAAGACCGCGATCGCGATCATCCAGAGATCGTGACTGCGGTTCTTCTCCTCACTCACTCCTCTCACAACACCCGTGGTTTGCATCATCTCAACGCCGCGACCGCAGTGATCCAAAGACCACGACCATGATTATTCCAGAGACTGTGACTGCAGCTATCCAAGGAAATCACGACCGTGGGAATTCAAGGACTGCGGCCGAGGCAATCCAAAGAATCGTGACCACGATTATATGAGGACCGCGACTAAGCTGGATCGTGACCAGAGAAGAATAAAGCAGAGACCGTGACCGCAGTTCTAAGTCAGTGGAAGACGCTTATAAATAGCACCCCACCTGTCTTGTCAAAGGATTGGACGATACAGATCAGATCCTGAGGCCATGAAGTGCTACTGTATTTCAGACTTGTCTCCGACCACCCATCCATCAGTCTTGGATCTCCAGGAGCGAAAGTCAAGGAGAGAGAAGACTGTCATCTGCCCCTTCTTTGACAGGAGAAGGTCATCCACGTGGTAGATCCAGATTTGAAGAAGTAGTGTGTAGTATCACATTCTTCTCTCCCAGATCTATCGCTTCATCCCGTTGTACCCCTTCCCCTCTTCGTGAACCTTATGGGTCTGTCTGTATGTAGTGCTGTCATGTTTTCCGCAAGCATGAGTGGCTAACACCTTAACTTGGGTTGGGAGTAGCCACTAAGGCTCTCCCAACATGTATATTGTCTCTTTATTTTGAAAATAAATATTCTTATCAAGATTATCTCCATGCACCTATTTTTAACGCTTCACTTCTATGCTTAGCTACCATCTTATGATGTTTGATTATTGATATCTCGAGAGATTTATATCACTTTTATCCCATGTCATGGAGTGGTATGAATGTACGAGAGTGTTGGAATGCTAAAGCTTTAACCATATGTTTGCTGTGAGGTTTTTGAGTTGTCATCTCGAGAGAGAGGCTTCTTTTAGACTTAGATCTATCCACATCTCAAGAGAGAGTGGAATAGACTTTTTAATAGTTGCTTGTAATCTTGATATGAGTATGCAAGGGAGAGAGAGATAGTGTTACATGTTGGTGAGGTGCTTTAGTTGGTAAACCCCAACCCGGGTTTTCCCCCGTATACTTGTTTACAGTTCATTCCCTTTTTTTGTCTATTTTATTGTTCTCATTCTTATGATACCGTTCCTTAGGGAACATCTCTTTACACCCTTTTCAGTTGGAGTATAAGAGTGTTTGATTCTGTGTTCTTAACACAACCAACCTTGTCCCTGTGTTCGACTCCGATTGCTACATCGGACCCCGTTTATCATTGCGGGGGTCTGAGAGTCGGGTTATCTCTTTAAAAGTCCGACTACTGTAATCCATGCTCTATTTGGACGTGTGATTTAGGCCGGTCAACTTTTTGGTGTCGTTGCTGGGGACAAGGCAAAACAGTATTGTTAAGAACCTGAGTCCACTTACTATACTCCCGTGCCTCAAGCCTAGAGATAAGCTTGATAGCACAGTTTTCAGCTTTCTAACCTGAATTTGTGCAAGATAGTTTGTTTTACCAGTTCGGTTTCCTAACTTGACTGTACGACCTATTCAGGTACCCAGGAAGAAGCGATTGGTTCGACTTAACTCCCATTCATCATGCCGCCTCGCGTGGAAGGTCCCCTTTCAGCAGACGAGTGGAACGCGAGGGTTGGACAACACCCACCTCTGCTAGGAACCGATGAAGATAGAAATGACTGTTATAATGATGATCATCTCTATGAAGAACCAGGTGAACCTGAATAAGAAAAACCTAAAGATGACAATCGCCACAATGAGGAGCATCGTCATCATCGTAGGAACATAAGAAACCATAACAACCATGAGCGAAATTGCAGGGACAGTGCCAGCGAAGATGACAAAGAGGAAGAAAAGACTCTTCGGGAGTTGGCAGCTACAAAAGCCAACAATTCAAGACACCTTGTGATCATCCCAAGGTTCAATGCAACGAACTTTAAATTGAAGCCATCTGTAATCTCTATGACCCAGAACAAAAGCTTTCGAGGGAATTCAAAGAATGATAACCCTTACCATCACCTCGATGCTTTTAAGAATATTTGTGACACCATTAAAATGTGGGGAGTTATGCAAGAAGTCATCTATTGCAAAGGTTTCATTTTCTCCTAGTACCTTGGGCTACCACATCAAGCTTTGAATGGATGGAACACATTGGTAGATGCTTTCGTGAACAAGTTCTACCCCACTGAGAAGACTATTCGTAACGGGCAGAAGATCACGTCTTTCATGCAGAAACCATGTGAGAATCTACATGAAGCCTGGGAAAGGTATCAGAAATACCAGAGAGATTTCCCTCACCACAATTACAAGAAGGGGTTCTTGATAACGACATTCTACAATGGTCTAACTCCTAAAGAGAGAGTCTCGCTAAATGCAGCAACAAGAAATGACTTTCTCGGTAAAAAGCAAAGTAGAACTAAAAAGATCATAGAAAACATGGCTGAGTTACAAGCTAGGACTGACTATGACAGGACCGACAGAGGGTATGCTAAGAAAGCCACCAATGAAGGGTCGTCGATAGAATCAAGGGTTCTCGAAGTAATCACATCTCAAATACAAAAGATAGCAATGGATGCCAAACATCTGAAGGAATCAGGAGGGAAAGGAAAGAAGCAAATTGAGAAGGTGATGAAATGTGTCACTTGTGGTGAAGGTGGGCACGGAATAGATAACTGCATATACACCCGACCTAGAGAATCAAGTGAAAGTGAGTATGAGGAGGAGGAAGCTGAAAATGTCTCTTATGACAACTTCAAGAGGCCAGATCACCCCGGTTTTAGTTATGGCAACAAAGTTGCTGTAGAAAATTTGCATCAATTGAATAATCTACCCAAGCAACCACCAGGTTTTGAGAAGAAGAGCGGACAAAGATAGTACACCAAGAGAAGCACTTTCCAAACAAACAAAACCAACTATCAAGGTCAAGGGAAGTATGAAAACCGCTAAGATACCAACACAAGTCAAGGACAAGGACAAGCTCAAGGACAGAATCAGACAAGGAGTATTAGTCAGCCTGACTTAGTGGGCCAACTATTCGATTTCATTAAGAGACATGACATGATAAACAATCAACTTGCACAAAGTGCACTGTCCAACTCTGGCATTCTGAACACTATGCAGGTACAAATGGTGGATATGCAAACACATCAATGCTAGATAGACCAACAACTCGCTCAGTTGGCCGAGCTTGTGAAGAACCCTATAGGTAAGATTCCTTCTAACACAGAGTCTACCAATATGGCGATCCTTAGATCGAGAAAGACAATAGAGAGCCCTGAGGTGACAAGACCTGAAGAAATAGAGCCAGAGAATGTTATAGAGAACCCAACCAAAGAAGAGAATTGACACACTCAAGTTAGAGAACTGGAACTTGAGGAGGAAATATTTTCCAAAAGAAGTCAATACTCCTCGAGATTACCTTTTCTGTACAAACTTATAAAAGCACACCTCAAAAAGAGGTATGAGAAGTTTATGGAGTCGGTGAAAAAGCTTCACCTCGAGGTGCCATTTCTGGATGCTTTAGAAGAAATGCCAACATATGCCAAGTTTTTCAAGGACCTAATCACAAAGAAAAGAAGAGGAGGAAGGATTGAAACAGTGCACCTTGCCAGTTTTTCAACTGCCTTCTTAAAAGCAGAATTATCTACCAAAAAGAAAGACCCATGAGCCTTTACTATACCTTTTGTTGTAGGGGATAACATCGAAAGGAAAGGTCTCACTGACTTGGGACTAGCATCATTTAATGTCTTTAAGCCTCGCACAATGATTAGGATTGACCGATATGGTCAGGACTAATATGAAAATTGAGTTGGTGGATCACACCTTCAAGAGACCTATGGGAGTAGTCAAAGATGTTCCAATTTGCGTGGGGAGATTCTTCATCCCATGTGATATTGTTATCATTGACACTATTGAAGACCCTAAATGCCCTATCATATTTGGACATCCTTTCTTGGTGATCGGGAGGGCACTGATTGATGTCGCTGAAGGCATCATAACTCTGAGGGTCAGAAATGACCACATCGATTTCAAGGTGAAAGATGCAATGAAAGGACCATCCCTGCTCGAATCTGCTTACTTTGTGGATAGCTACAACCAATATTGCGAAGAAGTATAAGAAGACACAATAGTGGTAGACCCTCTTATGAGAGCGCTAAACAAGGAAGATTCAGAAATCGAAGACCCTGAGGTTGCTGAGATCCTCGAATACCTAAGTCAAGACGAAGAAGAATTGAGCGACGAAGAGGAAGTTGTCGAGACAGTAAAGTATGCTTCTGTAGAGCTGACAAAGGGAGAAGATAAAGTACCAAAACCCAAACCAGAACTGAAACAATTACCGAAAGGTCTAAAGTACGAGTTTCTTGATCCTGAAGAAAGGAATCCTGTCATAGTCAATGCAAGTCTGACTGAAGAGCAAATGGAAAGACTTCTTAAAGAGCTAAGGCTCCATAGGCAAGCTACAAGATATTCGGTGGATGATATTAAGGGGCTAAATCCTGCCCTATGTATGTACCGCATAAATCTAGAAGAGTCAGCCAAACCCCTTGTTCAACCCCAAAGGAAGTTGAATCAGATGTTAAAAGAGATTATAAAGAAGGAAATTATCAAGCTAAGGGACGCATGTATTATCTACCCAATCAGCGACAACAATTGGGTGAGCCCTATTCATGTGGTACCAAAGAAAGGAGGGATGATAGTTGTTAAGGGTGATAAAGGAGATGAAGTGGCCGTCCGGACCACCGCCAGATGGAGAATGTGCATCAATTATCGAAAGCTGAATCAAGCAATGAAGAAAGATCACTACCCTCTTCCCTTTATTGACCAAGTGCTAGAAAGACTTGCACATCACAAATAGTTTTGCTTCTTGGATGGTTATTCTGGATTTTACCAAGTTCCCATCCCACCCGATGATCAGGAGAAAACTACCTTCACTTGTCTATATGGTACCTATGCCTTCTGACGAATGTCGTCCGAATTATGCAATGCTCCTACAACATTCCAACGTTGCATGATCTCGATGTTCTCAGACTTTCTGGAAGACATTGTGGAGGTCTTTATGGATGATTTTTCTGTCTATGGAAGAGATTTCGATGGTTGTTTGAAAAACCTGTCGTTAGTCCTAGAACGCTATGAAGAGAAGAACTTAGTCCTCAACTGGGAGAAATGCCATTTTATGGTGCAAGAAGGCATAGTCCTGGGCCACAAGGTCTCAAAGAGAGGAATTGAAGTAGATGTCAGCAAGGTCGAGGCTATCTCTAGACTGCCTCCACCTAGGTCCATGACAAAAGTGTGAAGTTTTCTTGGTCACACTGGTTACTATCGAAGATTCATAAAGGACTTTTCGAAGATTTCAAAACCCTTGTCAAATCTGCTGATCAAAGATGCGGAATTTGATTTTATAGATGATTGTTTGAAAGCTTTTCAGACTTTGAAGGAAGCACTCATAACACCACCTATTCTTTAAGCTCCGGATTCGGAGCTGCCCTTTGAGTTAATGTGTGATGCTAGTGACTATGTTGTGGGGGCAGTTCTAGGGCAGAAGAAGGACAAAAACATCATGTCATCTGTTATGCCAGCCGCACTCTTGATGAGGCACAAGTAAATTACACTACCATGGAGAAAGAAATGCTCGCTATTGTTTTTGCCTTCGAAAAATTCATGTCTTATCTGATTGGAGTGAAAGTAAAGGTCTACACCGACCATGGAGCAATACGATACCTGATGCAGAAAAAGGACACTAAGCCTAGGTTGGTAAGGTGGGCCCTATTACTTTAGGAGTTCAATCACGAGATCATTGATAAGAAAGGGGCGGAAAACGTAGTTGCTGACTATTTGTCTAGGATTATCGTTGAAGACAAGAATGAGCCACTTGTAAATGATAATTACCCAGATGAGGCTTTGCTCATGATAGAAGCCAAAGAACGAAACTTGCCATGATTCACGGACATTTTCAATTACCTTACTTGTAGGGAGTTACCACCAGAAATAACCTACCACCAAAAAAAGAAACTCTTCTTTGATATAAAGAATTACTACTGGGATGATCCCATGCTCTTCAAAAGATGCTCAGATAATCCATACAGAAGATGTGTTTCTGAAGAAGAAGTGCCTGATATTTTGAGGGAATGCCATTCCTCACCCTATGGAGGACATCTGGGGAGTGACAAGATAGCATCCAAGGTCCTACAATCAGGTTTCTACTGGCCTTCGCTATTCAAGGATGCCACAACATATGTAAAAACCTGCAAGGAATGTCACATGACAGGGAATATCGGTAAAAGAAATGAAATGCCTATGGCAGAGTGGGTTGAAGTTGAAATTTTTGATGTATGGGGGATCGACTACATGGGACCTTTCCTGCCATCCCGAGGGTATAAATACATCCTCATGGCTGTCGACTACATTTCTAAATGGGTGGAAGTTGTTGCCACCCAAACTTGTGACTCCATGCCTGTCATAAGGCTATTTGAGAAAACTATTTTCCCAAGGTTTGGTGTACCACGAACTGTTATAAGTGATGGAGGGTCCCACTTTGGGGAAATGCTATTTAAAAAGTTGCTAAAAAGTACGGAGTTAGACACAAGGTTGCTACCCCCTACCACCCACAAACTTCAGGGTAGGTGGAGGTGTCAAACAGACAACTGAAACAAATCCTTGAAAAGATTGTTAGCAGAACAAGAAAGGATTGGGTAATGAAACTGGATGATGCCCTTTGGGCATATAGAACAGCCTACAAAACCCCCATTGGAACTACACCCTATCGAATCTTATATGGGAAATCCTACCATCTACCTTTAGAACTCAAGAACAAAGCCCTCTGGGCCATAAAGTTTCTGAATATGGATATGGAGAAAGTTGGTCAAGGATGCTACTTACAACTACAAGAGTTGGAAGAATTAAGATTGCATGCCTACAAAAATGCAAGAATCTAAAAACAAAGGACAAAGGTGTAGCACGATACACACCTAAAAAACAAGGATGTCCATGAAGGAGACAAGATGCTTCTTTTCAACTCCAATATTCATCTCTTCCCATGAAAGATAAGAACCAGATGGTCAGAACCCTTCACTGTGGTAAAAATCTACCCATCTGGGGTAATGGAGATCCAGGGAAAGAAGACTAGAATTTTCAAGGTTAATGGACACAGGGTAAAAAGGTTTTATGAAGATCAAGCTTTTGTGAGAAGATCAGAGATTGATTTGGAGGAGCCAAGCCAGACAGAGGAGGGAAACAAGGAGAAATTTCCACACCCTGCTACAGTGACCAATGAATGAAGTTGTATGAAGTCTAGCTAAGAGACTTTAAAGCAAGCACTTCTTGGGAGGCAACCCAAGTCTTTATCTTTTCTTTACCTTTATTTTCTCTTGCTTTCCCTCATTTAGTTAAAGTTTTTCTCCATCTTCTGACCAAGTTTGTTTTCATTATGAATTTTATCAGTTTAAGTTTATATCTCATAGAAACTGACTCTTCTTTGATCTGGTCATGGTTATAACCATGACCGCAGTTTTGCTTGTGTTCCTAAAGAATTGCGACCGCGATCGTTCCCTTGCAACCGACAAGACCGCGACCGTGCTCCCTTCCAGGAAAATCATGACCGCGATCATACCCATGACTGTGGTAAAAGCTGCGACCACGGTAAAAGCCCCGACAGTGATTCCTTCAAGCAAAACTGTGACTGCGGTCTTTTCCCTCGATTAGCTTGATCGTGATCTGGATGCCTATAAATACCTTTAAGAACCCAAATGTTTGATTGTTTATGCTCTCATCGCTATCGTCTAAACCCTAAGACTTTCGTGCTGATTCGAGACCCCTGATCGCCGCCGCACATCCACCGTTTGTCGTCTGCGATCGTCGCCGCCATCGCAGCCACACCCATCGATAAGGTAACTGCTCGCTTTCTTTATGCTTTGCGTCGATGAACTTTTGCTTGTTCTTGAACTTTTCCATCGTCACTACGGCAATCTGCTCTCGCAGTTTAGCCGGTGATCGCTCCACCAATGCTTTGTTTCCGAACGTAGGGTTCTGTATCTTTTTGTCCCTAAAAAGAAAAAGAAAACCTAAAAACCCTAAAAATGGAATAATGGATGCTTGCAAAAATGAAGAACAAACGGTCTAAAAAAATTGAACGAACGGAGAAGACGAACCGCGATCACGGTCATCTTAACCGACGCAAGATGGAAAACCCTAAGAACCGCGACCGCAGTGTTCGCCTAACCCCTAAGAACTTGCTAGTTTGGGCTTTCCTGAAGAGACACCGCGACTGCGATTTTAATCGTAATCGCGATTACTATTGCGACCACGGTAATAACCGCGACCACGGTCTTTCTTTAGAAAACCACGACCTTTATTTTAGGATACCCCAGCCATAGAAATAATCACAACCGCGGTCTTTCTTCAGGAAACCACAACCGCGGTAATAATTGCGACCACGATCTTTCTTCAGGAAATCACGACCGCGTCTTGCGCTGAGGTGACAATAACCGCGACCGCGATTAAAAATCACGACCGTGGTTCTTATTGTCCACTTAATAAAATTTGAAACTTAAATTTTCAGTTAAGCAAGATAACCTATAATCTGGTGTTAATTGTTCCTAGAACAATAGAGGCGATCTTCAGTAAACCTGACTATGACCTAAACTCCTTTAGTGTTGTAAATTTCACAGAATGTCTTCTCCAACAACCAACGACCCTCTTCTCAAGAAGGCTACTTCCCTGAAGGAGGTAGAGATTATAGTCAAGGGCTTGACAGAACAACCAAAGAAGAACACCTCTATACCAGTGCCAAAACACCTGTAGATACAACTATGATTGGAGAAGTATCAGAGAATATTGGAGGGGGTACCACAAGAGGAGTCCCCAGAAGAAACCGAACAAATGAAGGAGACAGAGACCTCCAAATACTGACCAGAATAGTTGGGGAGCCCGGTGCATGGGAGGAAGCGAAAAGCTGCATCAAAGGAACCCATGCCCAGCAAGAAGGCAAGGGCAGAAAAAGCCATGGAAGAAACCTATGTACAGAAAGGGGAGCCACCGTTCGTGCCTCGGGACAAAGTACATCAGTCTACTTATGATTGGATGTCTGCAAATAAAGAATGCATTCTGACATGTTACTTCAACATGGAGGACTTCAAGAAGCTGGGTATTTATGAAAGGACGATGAAGTTCCTGGAGGGTGCTAATTTACACACCATCTGTACACCCGAAGTAAAGTCCTACATGAGGCTAACCCTAGAATTCTTGTCTTCCCTGATGAAGATCGTCTCTGATAGTGAGGCATGAGCAGTGGGAGGAGGAGACTTCATGCTTCAGGTACGTCTAGGGGGCGAAACCCACAGGGTGACAGAGGCAGACCTGAATAGGATATTCACTACAACGAAAGAAAAAGCCAAACCATGTTAAGCTACTCCAGCAGAAAGAGAAATTGCTGAATACGACAGTAACAAAATGTGGGAAGAATTAACTGGGGAGGAAAAGCACAACCCTAAGAATTCAAAATCCTCCCAGATCAGCTCCTGCTTCATCAAGATTATACAGAAGATCACCGCCTTCACTATAGATGCCAGATCAGAGACCGGGACAGTCAGTAAGGGGGACCTTTTTCCTCATATGGTCAATGATCAAGAAACGACCAATTAATATAGGCAGAATCCTAATTAGAAGGTTGTCAGCGGTAGTAGGTGGTGATGTAAATAGAAAATCTACTTTTTGCATGGGCGGTTAAATTACGATGATCGCCTATTACCTATTGGAAGAAGGAGAAGTCTAGAAATACGAAGAAATGGAGGGACATCAAAGCATATACATCAAGTCCCTTGCCAGCATGGGAATCTTGGAGTTGAAGGGGGAGAAAACATATTTCAAATATAAAGGATTAAGGAAACCACTCCCCCTTCCTGAAATGGCATTTTATGACGCTCATAAACTGCAGCCAACTCTCGACGACATCGATAAGATGAGCTCTAGGGTACTGCACGCCAACATACCAACGGATCCAAAATAGACAATAGGGGAAAGCAGTGCCCCAACACTAAAAACAAAGAACCAGGAGCCGAGGAAGAAACTGGTAGTGGATAAGAAGAAAATAGACACCACCATCAAGCCAACTAAGAAAGAGAAGGCCACAGGACAATAAGTGGATACAAGAGTTGTAGACCCCGCCTCTCCAAAGCCACAAGAGGAAACAATTGCAGTGGAGGGAGAGGCAGAGAAGAATAAGGATACATAAGAGGTGCCACATCCCAACAACATGCCGGAGGTAGAGCCAAAAGGATAAGGCTCCCAAGCCATACCGAAGGTAGGAGAGGGTGAACCTCATCCAGAAGCCCCATGGACAAAGACGTACCGGAGGCAGCAACAGAAAAAGTAGGGGAGATGCCCGCACTACCGCCACCTAGGCAGCCAGCCGTGCTGAGTTCATCGATAGCACGCGCGGAGCAGAAGATGCATCAGCAACAATGACAAGCACCCTCTTTATGGGGTACTTTAGGTATAAGGTTTGATACAATGTGTGAACACATGCATCAAACCAATGTTATACACGATAAAATTTCTACATCTTTGTCATCCATAACAATGCAGGTACAGACATTGGATGAAAGGATGACAATATTCCTGGACTTCATACAAGAGGTTTTAAGTAACCAGTGGATGATGATGGGGATGCTGAAGAAAATGCAGGAGGAAATGACGCTCCTGTGAAAAAAGGGTAGGCCATCCGCGCAGACAACAAGCAAATGCGCCAAGAATATGAAGAAGCAATGGCCGCCCTTGAAGAAGAGTGCCAGGGCGTACAAGACGACTGCCGAAAGCTCGACCAGGAGAGCATAGAAGTCGAGGCCCGGTGGGAGAAGAAGAGGACAAAGCACCCTGCCAGCCCAACATGCTCCTGAGCCAGCCCCTCCAGCCACAATGACAACGTGGGGGGGCAGGGGCAGGAGCCGACACAATAGGAGTCGGTGCAACAAAGAACAAGAGCACAAGCAAGAAGCTGTCTCCCGTGGCTGAACAAGAATGAACCCAATCATAAAAAAGGATGAGCCCCCAGACTGAAAAACAAGAAGCACAAATGAAGGGGTTCAACCTCAACTATGACCCTGAGGAGGTGATGGATGAAACCGCCAATGAAGATAAGCACCAGGCGGCACATCACCTCTCTCCTCCAGCACACACTCTGACTATAGAAGAGTAGATAGCAGCTGCTCATCGGTAGGAAGTGGTCATAGAGCTCAGCTCGGCTGGAGCAACATAAATAGACAGGCTGATAGTTGTGCTGGGAGCTGGGCTCGATGAAACTAATGACTTCCTCCTCTTCCCACCTCATGAAGAGAACCGCAACTATATCTATGATGGGAAGATGGAGGCCACTCTAAATATGATGATAGAAGCCAAGTTGGGATAGGCCTCTTAGGAGAGTCACTCCAAAGACAACACCGCCGCAGAAACCTCCTCATAGGTAGCTGGACCAACAACCACGTTGCAATCTACGCATAAAGCTACTGAGAAGGTGGTAAAGGCTATGCCGACAATACAAGAAGCCTCGGCACCGATTGCACTTGAGGCAACATCTGAGGATGAGGATGGTGGGATAGAAACCTTCTTCATAGATGACCCCACCAAGGAGAGTCAAGCTGAAGACAAGATCGAGATACATGTAGTAGCTCCTCCTCTGTCATGCAAGATGAAGGACATTGACATGATAGCCATGTCACAGATCTCCTACAGAGATGTCCATGTCCTGGAAGATGTCCTCAATGACGATCTACCTGGGTCGGACATACTGTACAACAATAAGGGTAGACGTCTGTCTAGAGATGACTTCCAGAGGGTTTTCCTAAAGAAGGCGCAAGTACACAAAAGAATGTTCAAGGTACTTTGCGCCACCCTCCTAGAAGAGTTCCTACATCCAGACAAGCCGCAGCCAGTTTTCAACAGCACCACACGTCTGGCCGGCCTATTATACAAAGAAGAATACATGGTAGCAGAAGTGTTGGAACTATAGGCGGCGGTCCAAAGGAAAGATACAAAAACAGTGGTGCTGCCCATCAGGAATGCAAAGCATTGGGCACTAATAGTCGTTGATCTACACGAACATAAGACGACAGTGCTCAATTGCTGCGCAGCTGAGATGGACATCACATTTCTGATATACAAAAGGAAGGATACTAGGGACACCTTGAAGATTCTGATACGCCTACAACAAGTTATCAAAGAGGTGGGTGCAAAATTTCAAGGGTCCTGGAAGTTGTTCTCCATCAACAAGAAAGTTCCCCAGGAAGAAGCTGGTTTGGGGGATTGTGTCTTCATTGTTCTGTGCATGATGGAAGCCGTCAACAAGGGCATTCCCCTGGAAGACCTGAGCGTGGAAGACCTACATGGATTGCGGGGTGTGTACGTCATGGAATTCATCTACAATTGTCAGTTCTTCAAGGATCCGACGATGGCTGCAGATACCATACCCGCAGGCTCCATATGGACATCCCTCTCCCTGAGAAGATATCTAGGAGGGAACAACTCAAGACCATGTGGGTCGACCCTTCTGAACTGGCCAGAGCTATAGCTTGGAAAGCAGGCTGGACGGTAGAGACTGAAGAAGTTGTGAAGAAAACAGAAGAAGAAGAACAACCTTCAGTAATAGAAGCTCCCGAAGTTCCTCTTGGAGAAGCACAACCCGTAGAATCAGAAGCTGAAGAAGACCTAGGGAATGATGGACCAGATGGGCCGATAGGAGAAATCGTGCCTTCTTTTGAGAACTTCGACATATGGAGCTGCTTCAGTCTGTCGATGGAAGAACTTACCATAATCATAAATTCTCTGAAAGAAGATGACTAGCCAGGAGATGTCATCTTTCAATGAGATGACATCTGTGTTTTAAAAGACGACATCTACGAAACTTTAAAAATAGGAGGGTATCTTTTTGTAAGCACGATGTCAGCTTACCAGATGCTATTAGGGGACTATATGTCAAACTACCACATGGCATATTTCCTACTAGTAGACGACATCCTCAAAGATAAGAAGACGGGAGAAATGGAGTGGCTGCAAGACAGCTTCAAGCGGCCACGCCAAAGCACATTTTCTTGCCGATTCTTCATGACAACCACTGGACCTTGTTGCACGTCAACCTTCTAAAAAGGACTGTAGTTCTGTACAACAGCTCTGACGCAACCTTCTCACTCAAGAAAATGACCAACATGACAACAGAAAAGTCTCCTACAGAAGAAAAGGCAAATACTTGCGCTGCAGCTATCATTGAGATGATAAAGCAGCATTGTAGAGGGTATGTAATGACAAAAGGCAAGGACTTCAAGAAAACTCAGTATTGTCACAGAAGCCCTCAGCAGGTACCCCTATCAAATGACTGTGGGTTCTTCTCCCTATCATGGATGGTAGCTATCACAAATACCATCCTCAAGGTGGAGAATATGCAGTACGAGTAATACCATGCACTTAGGGGTATCTACGTCAGCATGCTCCTGGAGTCCAAGTGGGCTTTCCTCGCCAAATAAACAATAAAGAAGGCTCGTTTATACAACTTACTCAAATTTTGACACCTTGGGATGGGGTGCAGGGTAAGTTTGGGGAAGGAGTCATAAACGAGCCACAGAGGTACTTGTACCTCCCTTTTTCATTTACTTCCTTTTTCATTTCACTTTCCCTTTTATTACACCGTCAAAAATGTTGAAATTTTGAAAATTTTGTTACAACTAACCTTTTAGAAGCTCGCTTCCTCTCGCTAAAAATTTCTAAATGTAGTGTTCCAGTCCTCTAAGAGAGAAGAATATGAGCAACATACACAAGAAAGCATGAGCAAAACAACAGCCATAGCAATACTGCTATATCTCATTCTTGCAATAGGACATTGTAAATGTAACACCTTAACTCATGAAACCACTACAGACTAGAGAACGTCAGTCATACTCCTAAGCAAACACCCACCTGATGCTTCTATCTAGAAAAATCCTCATCTCTATAGAAGGGAAAAAGCTTCCCTGTTCAAGGAAAATATCCAAAAAGAGGCTTGGTCGCCCAGAAAACCAACCAAAACCCTCAAACCCAAGCCTAAAGGGAGAGATAAAAAGCCAAAAATCAAATAAAGAAAAGAATATGAAAGATGTGCCCTAAAAGATTCCAAAAGTTTCTACCCAGTCAGTATATTGCCACACTCATGAATGTAGATATGTCATGCCCGTAAGTGGAAACTGGAAGCCAAGCTTACACACCTCCAATCCTGAATGGAACTTCACATACCACCTGACTTAAAGTCAGAAGTCCAAAAAGGGCAACACTGTTCTTATGACGGTTGTGGGTGAGGATTTTAGGGGGAAGAGGAAACACCTAAAAGCTTCAAGCCTACCTATACACATTAGCATAGCAGCCGCTGAAAATAAAAAATAGGTGTGAAAGCTACCTTTCGAAAAGATGTGGCATTAGTATGGATGTTAGCTAAGGGAGGGGTGATGAGTTGAGAAGGAGAGCCTTTTACAATAGAAGGTTATGACAAATAAGATGAGGTTATGCAACTCCAAGTCTAAAGGGGGAGATTGAGACCTAAGGGATTGAATACACGCTACAACAATCTTGATGCAAGGATGAGATATTTCAATCATGCTTTTATTTTGTCTCTTAAGTTGTCCATTCTTTCTCTCTCTGAGTTCTCGGACCTACACTTAGCCTGAGGACATGCTTGATTCTAAGTTTGGGGGAGTTGATAACACCGTATTTTATGTACTTTCTATATATATTTCACACCACTTTTAGTATAACTTTAGTTAACTTTTCACATAATCTCTCTATCTTTTTAACTAAAGCCTTGTTTAATGATTTCAGGAATCAACACAACTTAGGTCGCAATCTTGGAGACCGCGACCATGGTTAATCAAAATACCGCAACCGCGATCATCCAGAGACCACGACTGCAGTTATTCAAAAGACCGCGATCGCGATCATCCAGAGACCGCGACCACAGTTCTTCTCCTCACTCACTCCTCTCACAGCACCCGCGGTTTGCATTGCCTCAACGCCGCGACCGCGGTGATCCATAGACCGTGATCGTGGTTATTCTAGAGACCGCTACCGCGGCTATCCAAAGGAATCACGACTGTGGGAATTCAAGGACCGCGACCGAGGCAATCCAAAGAATTGTGACCGTGATTATATGAGGACCGTGACCAAGCTGGATCGCGACCAGAGAAGAATAAGGCAGAGACCACGAATGTGGTTCTAAGTCGGTGTAAGACGCCTATAAATAGCGCCCCCATCTATCTTGTCAAAGTATCAGATGATACAGATCAAATCTCGAGGCCACAAAGTGTTGCTGTGTTTCAGACTCGTCTCTGACCACCCATCCATTAGTCTTGGATCTCCAGGAGCAAAAGTCGAGGAGAGAGAAGACTGCCGTCTGCCCCTTATTTGTCAGGAGAAGGTCATCCACCTGGTAGATCCAGATATGAAGAAGTAGTGTGCAGTATCATGTTCTTCTCTCCTAGATCTATCACTTCATCCCGCTGTACCCCTTCCCCTCTTCGTGAACCTTATGGATATGTCTGTATATAGTGTCATCATGTTGTCCGCAAGCATGAACAGCTAACACCTTAACTTGGGTTGGGAGTAGCCACTAAGGCTCTCCCAACATGTATATTGTCTCTTTCTTTTTAAAATACATATTATTATCAAGATTATCTCCATGCACCTATTTTTAATGCTTCACTTGTATGCTTAGCTACCATCTTGTGATGTTTGATTATTGATATCTCGAGAGAGTAATATCGCTTTTATCCCGTGTCATGGAGTGGTATGAATGCACGAGAGTGTTGGAATGCTAAAGCTTTAACCATATGTTTGCTGTGAGGTTTTTGAGTCATCATCTCGAGAGAGAGGACTTTTAGACTTTGATCTATCCACATCTCAAGAGAGAGTAGAATAGAATTTTCAATGGTTGCTTGTAATCTTGATATGAGTATGCGAGGGAGAGAGAGATAGTGTTACATGTTGGTGAGGTGCTTTAGTTGGTGAATCCCAACCTAGGTTTTTTCCCCATATACTTGTTTACCGTTCATTTCCTTTTTTTGTCTATTTTATTGTTCTCATTCTTGTGATATCGTTCCTTAGGGAACATCTCTATACACCCTTTTTGGTTGGAGTATAAGAGTGTTTGATTCCGCATTCTTAACACGACCAACCTTGTCCCTGTGTTCGACCCCAATCACCACATCAGACCCCATTTATCATTGTGGGGGCCTGAGAGTCAGGTTATCTCTTTAAAAGTACGACTACTGTAATCCACGCTCCTTTTGGATGTGTGATTTAGGTCAGTCACTACCAAGATGTTTAAAGACTTGCAGAGGTTTTTCTGGTGGCCAGGAATGAAGAGAGACATTGTGGAATGTGTGGCCAGCTGTCTTACGTGCCAGATGGTGAAGGTTGAACACCAATGACCCAATGGACTTTTACAGTCAATAGAGATTCCTGAATGGAAATGGGAGCAGATCACCATGGATTTTGTGGTGGGTCTACCCCGGACCAAGAAAGGTCATGATACGATATGGGTCATGGTAGATCGTCTTACCAAGTCAGCACACTTCCTTTCCTTAAAGACCACTGCCAAGGTGTCAGATCTAGCTGAGCTTTATATTAGAGAGATAGTGTGTTTGCATGGCGTACCCGGTTCCATCATCTCGAATAGATACCCAAAGTTTGCTTCCAAGTTGTGGAAGCAAGTTCAAGAGGAACTTGGTACGAGGTTGAAGTTTCGTACCGCTTATCACCCCCAGACGGATGGTCAGTCGGAAAGAACGATCCAGACATTAGAAGATATGTTGAGAGATTGTGTGCTCGATTGGGGTGGCTCATGGGAGAAGTACTTACCTTTAGCTGAGTTTGCCTACAAAAACAGCTACTAATCCAATATCGGGATGCCTCTGTATGAAGCTCTTTATGGGAGACCATGTCAGTCACCGCTTTACTGGGATGATGTCAGTGAGAGGACCCTGTTGAGGTCAAATGAACTCCAAGTGTATATTGATAAAGTTGCTTTGATTAAGCAGAGGTTGAAGAGAGCCCAAGATTGACAGAAATCATATGCTGATGCGAAGCAGACTGATGTGCATTTCACTGTGGGAGAGCATGTTTTCCTAAAAATCTGACCACTCCAAGCTATAGACAAGAACAGAGGAAAGTTGAGTCCCCAATATGTGGGTCCATTTGAGGTATTAGAACGGATTGGTGAAGCTACATATCATTTGGCATTACCCCCTCAGTATAGTATGATGCACAATGTGTTTCACGTGTCTAATCTGAAGCGATATGTGCAAGATCCGAGCCATGTGTTGAGCGTTGAGCCTATTGAGCTTCAAGGGAATCTGACCTATCCTGAGTCACCTTTGTGGATTCTAGATACCAAGGTGAAAGAGCTCAGATGTAAGAATATAGAGATGGTAAAGGTTCTTTGGAAGCACCATGGAGAGGATGAGGCCACATGGGAGCTGAAGACGGACATGGAGAAAGCATACCCTGACTTGTTTGTTTGATTGATTGAATTTTGAGGGAAAAATTCCTATGAGGGGAGGATGTTATAACCTCATTTTTCTAAATAATGTAATGAGATGTATAATTCTATTTTAATGATAAATGAAATCAATGGTTGATTTATTTGTGTATGGATTTTGTGTACAATGGCCTTGATTGGTTGTTAATGGTCTTAGTTGGCCATTGAGCCCAATTGAAAAGGAAAGAGAATTAAAAAGAGAAAGGATTTATCTAATAAAAGGAGAAGTATAAGTAAAAGGATAAATATAAATGGAAAAGGCAAAGAGACATTTCCCAATGGGATATTTCGTACCTTTAGGGTTCCTTGAGGACCAAGAGACTTGAGATGATCAGATAATGGCAAAGGAAAAGGAAATATTAATTAAAATTGGTTTAATTGATGGATAACTTGGGAGTGAAGGAAACACTCTCATCCGTTAGAATTTGACTTTCAAATTTAATACTCTGTTAGATAATGCTAATATGGAGTTTCCTCTAAATTTTGAGAGAAAAATGTTAATTGAGGAGAGAGAAACAATTTTTCCAAGTTATCATGTTAAAACACCTTTTTAAATCAATTTTGGGATAATTGGATTTTGGGGAGCGATGACTGTCGTTGGATGACCCGCGTGGTCCAAGGCACCACGGATCCAAGGGTAATCGTTCAACGTCTACCCCAAATCATAGTAGCATTGAGAGACAAATCAGGGAATTTGAATTCTCATCGACTGAGGCAATAATTCGAAGAACAAACTAGTCCATCGACTTCGGGAGAGTGATCTGAAGGATCTAGACCCTAAGTTGACATGCTATCGTCGACGAGGGAAGTAGTTCCCAAATCGTCGGACTTCCAGACCTAACCCTATATAGGGGGGGGGTACGCAAGGGTACCAACAGACCTAATTCCTATCCCAACCGCTGTGAAGAGCAATGACTAGTCGAGTGACGGCCTCAATTGCGAGTTTCATCCTAACCTACCCCTCTGCAACCTACTAGCCACAGTGGAACTCCGACGACTCATTCACAGTGAACGTCAAGTGGGATCGATAAATTGAACGGCTCATCGAGTTTGGGTGATGACGGCAGAGCTTCCGAGCACCTCCATTTCTTTGCTGGTAGCCTGGAGCTCAGAGTCAACTGGGGAGTTGACTGCAACCCTGCGAGCGATCGAAGGAAGATGACGACCGAAGATCGTCTAATCGGGTCCACGGTGATCTCGAGCTAAGATCCAACGAGCGGGAGTGAGAGCGGCTAACTTAGGCATGCACGACAGGAACCGTCCGATCCAGGGAGCGGATCACCGGTCCACCGATCTAGCGGTCTGCAATTTTCTGGTAATTTCCCTCTCTGCTCAATTAATACTAAAAAGGGTTTTCCTTGCTAAAATTGTAGAAATTAATAGAAAACTCAGATGAATATACTTTATACATGAAAGTTGATCAGAAAAATGCAAGGAATAAGATAAAAATAGCTTGAAGGTCTGAATCCATATCTTTTTGCAAAAGTATATTATTTTGATGAAAAAGGTAAAATTAGATTAGAAACCCTAATTGATGGTAATGGATAATTTATGAGTAGTAATAGGTTGATTCGAGTATTATTAGCATGTTATATGATAATGTTGAATCTTAAACCTGATTTAGATGATTAATTGCATGATTTAGGGTTTTAAACCTAATTCAGTGGATAATATATGTAGAAACCCTAAAAGTGGATAAAAGAAGAGAAAATATGAAAATATGAGAATTTTTTGTTAAAAGATGATCTTAGGATCTTTTATGAGAAGTAGATGAGAAAATTAGGATTTGTGATTACTTTTGTATGATTAGGGTTTAAGGGTGTTAAAAGTACGACAAAACCCTAATTGTATACGAAACCCTAAAAGAGGTAGAAAACCTAAAAAGGGATAGAAACCCTAAGAAGCAAGAAGGTTTGGGTAAATATTAATAAAAAGGAAATTGTATCTTATTTCAGGAATCTTATTTGCTTGCTGGGATTGATTTCTTTTCTTATTGGTTGATTCTATCTCAAAGATCTGCAAAATAGGTAAGTGGTTATTTATGGTTAACCGATGCAGTTTCATGAAGGTTTTCTAAATGCTTGATGGCATTGAATGCAACCTATCTATTTGAATGTTCATATGTGCAAATTATAAAGACACTATGATTATCACAATTATGATATAGTGTGTATTCTCACACCTACATGCCACCCTTATGTAAGATGCAATGAGGTCAAGCCCAAGAGGGAAGACCCATGGGCACCATGAGAGGTGACCCCGGGTACCAAGCTCAGGATAGAGAATGTGGCCTATATTATGTGACTAATGGGCACCATGAGAGGTGACCCCAGGAACCAAGATCAGGATGGAGAAGGTGGCCTTAAGTCAATGGCAAAAGAGAAACCCTAAAGAGGGTATTCCAGGGTTAGGGCAAAAGTGGTGGAGTTTGACACACTGAAAATGTAAATTGAATTGTTAATTAACTTGATTGTGATAATTAGGCTGTTAGATCTATGTGTGAAATTTTGATTGTCCCCACATACTGGTATATTCATATATGCTTACCGATGTTTTGTTTGTCAGTGTTTTAGGTACAACATTGAAAAGGACAAACAGTAAAGTGGCACATTGTGAAAATAAGAATTAAAGTGTAAGAAGGATTAGTTAGAATAGATTCCAGCTATGAATAGAAGTTAGATATCCAAGTTTTAAAAAGGTATGTAAAGTTTTATTTTATTCCATCCTTTCAGTATAGTTGGTAAAATTTTATAATTATTATTGATTATTTGTCAAACCTTTGATCCTTTTAATTGGGATAACGGCTCTGACCTCTTGGTCTTCCTTAATTGGGGGTTATTGGGAGGCGGGGTTGTTACAATCATATTTCTTCAATCAACCTGTGGTTATTTTATATCATATTTTAAAAAAATCTCTTAAATTTGTATCTCTGTTATCTTTAAATTATCTAAGTAAGTTGACATGTCTTTATTTTCTTGTTATAATTTTATAAACATTCTACTTTTCTTAAGTAAATTGTTATTAAACATCTCTATTCTATTTTATATTTTTGTTAGATGTCTCATCGAAGAACATGGACATTCCGCATGACAGAAGCATTAATTCTTATAATGGATGCAAAGTGTCTAGATGGAAAAACGGCTCATCAAACTCTTCTAGATGATGATTGGAATGATGTACCAAAGTTTCTACAAAGAAGGTTAGGCTTTATTCTGACAAAAGAACAAACACAATTTCATCGACAATTGTTGAAGCAAATGTTTCACAAGTATGAGGAACTTCTTGAGCTACCCGATTGGTATTGGGATCATAATAAAAATAAAGCAATGCTAGACAATTCACAAGCTAGAAGAGAGTTAGAGATATCACATCCAGAGATATATAAATTTGTCCATCAAACATGGCCTTTTTTGATGCCCTGGATCAAATATTGAACCAGATGCAATAAAGTTGAATTATCTAAATTCTATATAAGTTGTATTTCTTCTTGTATGTTGTAACCTTGATTTGAAATGATGTTCATGTATTTGTATCTTCAAATGATTTAAATATAACATATTTACTCATCTGACTCCCTTTTAAAGAAATATAACAAAATTAGACAACATTATTGTTTTACTTATAAATATGAATAATCATAGATGAATACATGGATGAGAGTATGTTTCGAGTGGTACTTGGAGTACCATATGAAAATAAATCTGTAATAGAACTATCAAAAGGTAAACTACTGGAGAGCAATTGGGCATATTGTTGAAGATAATCTAGTTGGCTACCACCAAGCTGGCTAGACTCTGCCTGGATAGACCGCTCCTAGTTTACATGTGGCTGGTAAAATTCTTGTTGCATGAACTCTGGCTGAGTGTAATCTTATTTCCTGAACTCTTACTGAGTGAACCCTTGTTGAGTGTAATCTTATTGCTTGAATTGTGGCTGAGTAAACCCATGTTCAATGTAATCCAGTCGGCTGATCGCTGGAGTCCATTGCTCTTGTGTCGACGGTTTAGTGAACTGTATTTGTTGATGAGGAGGCAATTGATGAATATATGACATTTGTATATCCATGATCCCATCGTGCACCCTCTCCCAACTCACATGATATGTTTGTTGTTTTCAAGACTTCTCTGATCTTTAGATGTATTTGTATCCATTGAAATAAAATTTCATGATAAATGTAAATAATTTAAAATTATAATAAAAAAGATGAGCATATATTACTTACATTTTGTCGTTCAACATAACCTCGAGGGTAGTACTGTGATTGAGGATCCACAAGATGATCAACAAGATATTGATACTGATACCAAGAATATTATTGTGGTGTATCAATTTCATCAGGTAACTGAACTATGTTGGCATGTCTCTTATTCCAAAGTAGCACTTAATTTTAGTAAAAAGTGGCCCAATCTACGGTAGGTCATCCCCTTCCATCAATCTTGTCATATATTGGAAATGATTGTGGTGGTGGTTGATCTTGGGCACCAAATTGGCTAAAAACTCTATCAGGTACAAGCCATTCAATAATATTATAACATATCATTAGGACACATGCTAGCCAGATGTTACTTCCTTCACGACAAATTGCTGGCAACATGTACAATATACGGTCCGTGTACGGACTCCATATCACATGTAGAGATGAAAGTTAGTTAAGAATATGATAGTTTTACATTATAATTGTATATACTTATGAAGAAAATAATATCACCTGAGATGGTTTTTGGACATCAATCTCATTATCGTATGTTTTTACATCACATTGTGGGATAGACTTGCGCATTAACAAATGATTCCACCTATTAAAAATGAAAAAAAATGTATTGTTATTTTTGAGATATAAATGTTAAGTTGTTGATAAGCATATAATATATTAGTAACTAACATGTACCCTAATAGAGTTACTTGTGGCCATTGATAACCTTCTAGTATTTCAGCATGTCCAGGATGTCCTACATGAAGATGTTCCCAAGACCATAATTGTAACAACACTAGACAACTAGCTATACGAGAGTTTGGCTCAGTGATACGGTTAGTTGCCTTGTACAACTGCCTATACAGCCATACTAAAACTGTAGTACCCCAAGACAACTATCTGCATTGTTCAAAATTGGCTACAAGGGGTAAAAATCGTAAGTGGGTGTCATTTCCAGTATTGTTTGGTAGAAGGAAAGATCCCAAAAAAGTACAACAAATATGCAATAGTATATATCCGCTTTAGTTGCGGATGTGCATGATCTAGGTCAATTGTTAAAAATGTGGCTCATAACCAACCCAACGATATCTGTCCAGTTATCTTTCCATCAGGGTGAATACCTAAATAGTAATCACAAAGGTTACTCCAAGATCCAAATTGACCATCACATGTACCGATCAAATTATGGCCTATGACTGCTCCCCCCATCCACTCATAAACCCAAAATAACTACTACATCCTGTAATGTAACTGTCATTTCACTAATTGAAAAATGTAATGTATTTGTGGAAGGACTCCACCGATGAACAAGTGATGTGATCAAGGATGCATCTAGTCATAGTGGGGTAAGCGTAGTGACATGACCAAACCCAGCTATACTAATATAATGTTTGACAATTTCATCTTGAACATGCCACTTTTGTAACTCCCTAAAATGTTGAGAAAGCAACAAAGGGTGCATCCTTTGTTGTATCATGCCTACCAAATTATAAAAGATGAATTTTTAATCACATTGAGTTAAATTGATGAAGAAAGCAAACCATTACATTACTGAAGAAAGAAAACCATTACATTGATGAAGAAAGAAAACCATTGCATTACTACATTGATGAAGAAAGAAAACTACTACATTGATGAAGAAAGCAAACTACTACATTGATGAAGAAAGCAAACTACTGCATGTTTATCCAGTACAAGAGAGAGTGTCGTGTCCACTTCCTCCACACTTTTTGCACTTATAGGATTCACAATTAGGATCACGATTCATGGTTGATAAATATCTCTTAACCTTTGGTCTCCCACGAGATCTCTTTACATCAAGTGGTAAAAGAGGGATAATCCCTATGCTCTCATCGAATTGTGGCTAATATCTCCTATCAGATATCCCAGTGAATGTTGGTTTGTATGCCCCATAATAGCTTTTAGTGTAAAACCACTTGCTTGCAAGAACATGATAGTTTATGTTAGAGCCACGATTCATGAATTTTCCATTATAACGTTACATTATAAAAGGTGGATAAGATGTCATCTTCCTATTTTTGAAATGAAGTAATAAGTTAGACTGAATATGAGTTCTTAATTAACATTTAATGATTAAAACAAAGAATAATGCAATCAAACAAAATTAACATTTAAGAACAAGTTCTTAATTACACATGCAAAAAATATGTAGTTGATTTTTTAAATTGAGTATGTGGTAGTTGTACCCTTTTCTCCTAGTAACCCATAGAAATAGAGAGTAATTTTGAGTAATATTTCAAGTTGATCATGTCAAATAAGAACATAGATGAGGGGCCTAATGTGTATTTTTATTTCATACGAGTGGGTTGGGTATTTAAGAAAAGATGAGAAGATAGATTTTCTTATAGTTTATGTTTTCTTTAATAATATAAAAATGAGAAGATAATTTTTTTTCAAAATTTATGGTCGGTTGGGATACTCCTAAAATAGAAAAGAAGAGAAGATAGAGTATTCTAAGGTTAAATATTTCTTATTTACAACAACATTTTACTTCAGCCAGGTAGAAGATATGTTCTACAGTGAAGGGACTCCATCCATCGACAAATGCAGATTGGGAGAATTATGCCAGGACCCTCACAAGTATCTGACTAGACACCTTAGTAAAATATTTTGAAATAAGAATTACTTCAAATTTAAATGGATAAAGATAAATACTGCGGAAGAAAATAACATGAGAGCTACCTATGGAAGACAATAAAGAAATAATCTAAGAGTCTCATATTAGTATTAGTCCCATGAAGATATTATTTATTGTGTAATGTTCCAAAATAGTAATCAATTCTAAGTTATCAATAATGTAAGAAAAAATATCATCTAATATGAATTATGTAGCTAACAAATAAATTTATTTTAATTAATCAATGATTTTAAGTAATCATTTATAATTTTACTACAATTTTATAATGAAAAATAAATAAATTAACTTACTTAATTGTGACGAGATCGTACTTGATGCGAACAAGATTAAAAGAAGAAAAAAGCTCGGGCTCCAGCAATTATAAGAACTCCTTTGATATAAGAAGACCAAAGAACTCTAGAAATAAGTCGCAATAGATTACTTAATGCATATAAGAATACCAAAGAACTCCTTTGATATGAGATGATAGCCTTTGAAGATGAGAAGAGAAGACATGAAAAGAGAGAAGAAGAAGAAGAGTGAGTGAATTGGTATGGAAATGGGGAATAAGGGGGTGTTTATATAGGAAATTCTAGACGGGGGATTTAAGAAATATAGTCATTGGGTTGAAAGGAGCCGTTGGGGCTAGTGGAAGGAAACGGTCGGCTGGGAGCCGACCAGCACCACGTGTCAACTCCTCGCTGAAGACGTCATTCAGAATGACATCTTTAAAGGGAGTTGACACGTGGCGTCGGTCGGCCCCTCGTTGATCGGCATAGAGGGTTGCTATTGGTTTTTTGCAAAAAAAGGGACTGGGCCAATGCCGTGAGAGACACCATTCCATTTGACGTCTTCACTTTCTCTCTCCGTTACTAACTTGATCACTTTGGAATTATCTTTGAATCTAAGTTACTAGGGGAAATAAGTTCCCCAAACTAGGTCATTTTGGTTTTTTTCCCCACATCATAACACCCCCACCATGTGTTTCATGGCCCCTCCTTCACTGCCAAGCACCGCTGCAGAACCCAAACCCTCACCTCAATCTTCCACTAGCCCCACATCCTCTTCCCCCAAGCATTGCGACACAACAAATTAAACACCCTCACACAGTATATCCAACCTTATTTTAATGAAACCATCCCCAATTTATGTGGTGGAAAAATGATGGAGGTCAAAGAAAACATGCAACACATGGAATAAGATTAAATGACTATTGGTGGTGCAAAAAAAACAAAAATTAGGGGTTCAATAAATAGCGGGTGAAAAACAAAATTGGCGGGACAAAATTGGAGCCCATTTCACAAAATCAAGTCAGTTTAAAGGCAGAAAATAGAAGTGTGAATCAAAAAAATGTGGAAGGACAAAGAAAAAGAGGACCACACATAGGTTATTGAAAAAGCCAAAATGGTGGCGTTAAGAATGGCAGCAAGAAAAGATGAAAAGCTATAGGCAAGCATGGACCGTGTTGGATGAAAATGACCCGGTTTTGATGTTGCATCATCCAACAAGATGTGTCAGCATGTCAACACAATTTGAAGGATGGGACTAGGGGTGCAAAAAATTAGCGGGTGAAAAACAAAATTGGCAGGATAAAATTGGGGCCCATTTCACAAAATCAAGATAGAAAATAGAAGTGTGAATCAGAAAAATGTGGACGGACTGGGAAAAAGAGGACCAACACATGGGTTAGTGAAAAAGTCAAAACGGTGGCGTGAAGAATGGCAGTAGGAAAAGAGAAAAGGCTATAGGCGAACATGGACCGGGTTGGATGAAACTGACCCATTTTTTATGTTGCATCATCCAACAAGATGTGTTAGCATGTCAACACATTTTGAAGGTTGAGACTAGGGGTGTAAAAAATATCGGGTGAAAAACAAAATTAGTAGGACAAAATTGGGGGCCATTTCACAAAATCAAGTGAGTTTCAAGGCAGAAAATAGAAGTGTGAATCAAAAAAATATGGACAGACCGGGAAAAAAGAGGACCAACACATGTGTCAATGAAAAAGTCAAAACAGTGGCGTGAAGAATGGCAGCAGGAAAAGAGGAAAAGTTATAGGTGAACACGGACCATGTTGGATGCAACTGACCCAATTTTGAAGTTGCATCATCTAACGAGATGTGTCAGCGTGTCATCACAATTTAAAGGATGGGACTATGGGTGCAAAAAATAGCGGTTGAAAAAACAAAATTGGTGGGACAAAACTGGGGCCCATTTTCACAAAAAGTTTCAAGACAGAAAATAGAAGTTTGAATAAAAAAATGTGGACGGACTGGGAAAAAGAGGACCAACACATGGGTAAGTAAAAAAGACAAAATATGGCGTGAAGAATGTCAACAGGAAAAGAAGAAAAGCTATAGGTGAACATAGACTAGGTTGGATGAAACTAACTCGATTTTGATGTTACATCATCCAACAAGATGTGTTATCAAGTCAACACAATTTGAAGGATGAGACTAGGGGTGCAAAAAATAGCGGGTGAAAAACAAAATTGGCGGGAAAAATTGGGGCCCATTTCTCAAAATCAATTTAGTTTCTAGGAAGAAAATAGAAGTGTGAATCAAAAAAATGTGGACGGATCGGGAAAAAAGAGGACAACACATGGGTTAGTGAAAAAGCCAAAACGGTGGCATGAAGAATGGCAACAGCAAAAGAGGAAAAGCTATAGGCAAACATGGACCTGGTTGGATGAAACTGACCAGCTGATTTTGATGATGCATCATCCAACAAGATGTGTCAGCATGTCAACACAATTTGAATGATGGGACTAGGGGTGCAAAAAAAGCGAGCAAAAAATAAAATTGGTACGAAAAATTGGGGCCTTTTTCACAAAATCAAGCCAATTTCAAGGTAGAAAATAGAAGTGTGAATTAGAAAAATATGGACGGACTAGGAAAAAAGAGGGTTAACACATGGGTCAATGAAAAAGCCAAATTGGTGGTGTGAAGAATGGAAACAGGAAAAGAGGAAAAGCTATAGGTGAACATGGACCGGGTTGGATGAAACTGACCCAGTTTTGATGTTGCATCATCCAACAAGATGTGTCAGCATGTCAACACAATTTGAAGGATGGGTTTAGGGTGCAAAAAATAGTGTGTGAAAAACAAAATTGGCGGGACAAAACTGGGGCCATTTCACAAAATCAGGTCAATTTCAAGACAGAATATAGAAGTGTAAATAAAAAATGTGGACGGACCGCGAAAAAAAGAAGACCAACACATGGGTCAGTGAAAAAGCCAAAATAATGGTGTGAAGAATGGCATCAGGAAAAAAGAAAAAGCTATAGGCGAACATGGATGAGGTTGGATGATTTTGACCCAGTTTTGATGTTGCACCATCCAACAAGATGTGTCAGCATGTCAACACAATTTGAAGGATGGGACTAGGGGTGAAAAAATAGAGAGTGAAAGCAAAATTGGCGGGACAAAACTGGGGCCCATTTCACAAATCAAGCTAGTCTCAAAGTAGAAAATAGAAGTGTGAATTAAAAAAATGTGGACGGATCAGGAAAAAAGAGGACCAACACATGGATCGGTGAAAAAGCCAAAATGGTGGCGTGAAGAATGGCAGCTCTAGGCGAACATGGATCGGGTTGGTTGAAATTGACCCAATTTTAATGTTGCATCGTTCAACAAGATGTGTCTGCATGTCAACACAATTTGAAGGATGGGACTAGGGGTGCAAAAACTAGTAGGTGAAAAACAAAATTGGCGGGACAAAACTGGGGCCCATTTCACAAAATACGATCAGTTTTAAGGTAGAAAATAGAAGTTTGAATAAAAAATGTGAACAGACCAGGTTAAAAGAGGACCAACACATAGGTCAGTGAAAAAGCCAAAATGGCGGCGTGAAGAATGGCAACAAAAAAAGAGGAAAAGATATAGGAGAACATGGACCGGATTGGATGAAACTGACCTAGTTTTGATGTTGCATCATCCAACATGTGTCAACATGTCAACACAATTTGAAGGATGGGACTAGGTGCACATAAAATAGAGGGTGAAAAAAAAATTGGCGGGACAAAACTGGGGGTCATTTCACAAAATCAAGTCAGTTTCAAGACAGAAAATAGAAGTGCGAATCACAAAAAATGTGGACAGACCGGGAAGAAGAGGACCAACACATGGGTTAGTGAAAAATCCCAAACGGTGGCATGAAAAATGGCGGTAGGAAAAGAGGAAAGTTATAGGCAAACATGGACCGGGGTGGATGAAACTGATCCAGTTTTGATGTTGCATCATCCAACAAGATGTGTCAGCATGACAACACAATTTGAAGGATGGGGCTAGGGGCGTAAAAAATAGCGGGTAAAAAATAAAATTAGCGAGACAACCCATTTCACAAAATCAAAGTCAGTTTCAAGGTAGAGATTAGAAATGTGGATGGGCCTGAAAAAAAAGAGGACCAACACATGGGTCAGTGAAAAATCCAAAACGGCAGTGTGAAGAATGACGATAGGAAAAGAGGAAAAGCTATAGGCAAACATGGACCGGGTTGGATGAAATTGACCCAATTTTGATGTTGCATCATCCAACAAGATGAGTCAGCATGTCAACACAATTTGAAGGATGGGAAAAGTGGCAACATGAGGTCTGTTGAGGCAAAGGGATGTCAGTTTTTTTAGAAAAAGGCAAGCCCTATCATAATTGGACCTAGTTCAACAAAATTGGGTGGGTTTTAGGGAGAAGGAAGGAAAGAGGTTAAAGCCATTAACCATTAGTAGACGAGTTCTCATCCTTCTAAACTAGGCTCTTACTTAAGGATATGAATTGAAGGACCCTGATCACTTGCTAGTAAAAAATGGGATGTATACAAGAGGAAAGAAACATGTATAGATATGGGAGACAATGAATTTTAGAAAAAAAATCTAAATGATATGTGTAAGAAAAATTGCATCTAAATAGTTAGAAGAAACAAATATTAAACTAGAATATGAACAAAATAATATTTTAGCATAAAGGAAAGAAATAAATTTTTGTAGGGGAGAGGGGGAGGTTTACCCACAACTGCTACATTGGGATTCCAAATCTAAAGTTTTGGGCCCATGTTATCTACGTATTGAAGACAATATCGGCCATGTAGGAGTGAAATAGGCGGATAGGATAGACTTGTTGAATCAGATGTAGATAAAATATTTAATGACTCAATGACTTCATTTCTATGCTAGGATTGACTTAAACTACACTAAAATGAATTCATCAATAAAGCAGCCTCAAGTTACCCTCCAAGGTATGAATCTGAATATGTGTGCCCTAGGATGTCGACATATGACGAGATGGATGGAAGAGATTGTCAATACACTAAAGGTTTATATTCTTCATGAGTGCCTTGGAGAGTCTTCATTGTAAATCTAAATCATAAAATCATCATATGAACATGGGCATGCCTAGGGGAATATAGCTTTACAACTTTCACTGAAGATTATTGTTGACTTCGTGAGACATGGTGTCCTCATGTTCTGCAACCATATTGTCATAGATTGTCCTTTTTGCTCCTTCCTCACTAACAATACCCTGCAAGAGGAGTGTAGTAGATACTGGTACATGGGAATTTGGCTTGTCTTCATCATCACTAGATTCACCTCCCCACATCAGAAAATCACTGTCATGATCATCTTCAAACAATTCATTCCATACCATAGTGGGTGCACTATTTGTAATGAAATGACAGACTCAAATCATGAGGTGTCAGTCTGCTTTGGGATAGACATCTAGTAGGTCCAGCCAAACAGACCATAGAAATGTGATGAAGATGATTTAGACTTTTTTTATTACCATGTAATGGATGAAGATCATCATCGTCAACCTTAACATTTGAATGTCATGATTCCTCCATTATTTTCTCAACTACATCATCTGGATGAAATGAAGACCTTCCCTCTTTAAGTGAGTCTTCACTAAAAAGTCCAAGTGAGTCCAATAGGTGATCTAAATAGAATGGTGATATGGGTTCTTCATAAGGTCTAGTGGAGTGGGTTTGATAGTTGAAGTCTTCATTTGAGTACACCAAGAGTTACATATTGCCAAGAATTGAATTAATAAGATCTTGAAGTTTTCTATTACTCACAACAACCTCACTTCCGAGTTACTGGAGTTGGGTCAATGTATAAAGGTCTGCCATTTGGGTCATGTGCAGTTGTTGAGGCTCCGCAGTGGTGATGTACTGCTTGTGGATGAAACTGATTACAAAAACTTCAAGTATGTTTCTAGTCGGGCCTCAATCTCTGACACCTCTTGTAGCTGGCAATCCTGTCTATTGAGTTAACATGAAGCAAACATGTTTGGTCTCATAGGTGGGTTGACAAGGTGGAAAGAAGTACATCAACTTCTTATTGATTCATTCAGCTCTTAAGTCAATGAAGAAATAGTACACTAGATTTGGTCACCATTCTCTGTCTCAAGGGTTATTGTTCAATGTACATTTGTGTGGAAGATAGATGCAACAGACTCATGAGTAATACCTATCTTATTATATGATGACAATGGGGTTGAATATAGTTTGACTAGCTGAATTGCATAACTATTAATTATTTGCCAATACTCAGGACTTTGGAAAAATACTGGAGGATAGGTGGACAATAGGATCTGCCTTGTCATAGCTAGATCCACGGTTGTCAATGAAAATTGAAGAAAGAAAAGAAAAAATATATTAGTGTGTATGGACAAGTCGGTGTGACAAGAAAGAAAAACTATCCATGTATATACATACTTAGTCTAAATAGAAAACCAATCATTGGGCATTTGAACATGGTAAAACCACATCCCCGACAATGGCTCCAAAGTTGATTGGCCCTCGAGACTATGTCCAAAACAAACATAATCCCTTAAAGATCAATCTTTATATTTATAATCAGAAATTATTGAAATGCCAGTATGGGGTCGAAGTAGTGAGATGGGGTCAAAGATAGGGGTATGGGGACATTCGGTCATCTAAGATTTGATTCTTACTTAGATAAGAAAATGGATGGTATATATATGTAGAGAACTATGAAAACTAAAAAAACAAAACAAGAAAAAGAAAGAAAGTTGATTATGTTGAATCCTACTAATTGAAAGAAGGAGTTTCGATTTAAGTAACCACAAATTAGATGATCTATGCACCTTGTTCTCAGGCATAGAGGACCCTCAAACATCCTAACTAGAAACTAACATCTCGAATCAGCATGTACTATGGTGGATACTCCTATGGGGGTCATCCCACTCGCTCCAGTAAAGTGTGACTAAAACCCCATTAAAATCTCAATACCTCACTCGAGGATCATGGAAAAACACCCATAATAGTTCCAGATTACCTCTATGGTCCAAAACATCCAAGAGCATTAGAAGTGGCAAAAAATATATGTGGAATCCTGAAACAACCAACTGGCTCGAGTAGGACAAACCCAAGTCAGTTTTGTTTTTGGGTCAAACTTACTCTTACCTTGGACTCCAGGTAGATCCTCCCTTGGATCTCATCCTCTCAGAGTTAATTCCAAAATTATCTTCTCTACTTGTTCTTACCACTAATCCTTTAAGGTTAGTAAAAACAAATGCTCATACAAGAAAGAGATCAGTCAAACCAATAATCATAACCAAGAAAATAAGATAATAGCATAGCATGTTAGATATGGATATTATCTACTTGCTTACAGTCAAAATACATAAACACATGTAAAACATGCTATATAGACAAAAAGGATCTCAACTAACCATACACAAGTATAGTTGGCATAAAAAAAGATGGAAATACATCATTTGTACAAAAAAAGGAGAACAGTAGAAGAAAAGAGGAAAAAGAAGATATTATCCCATGGAGGAGAGGTGGTTCTTGGGCCTTTGCATATAGATAGGTTGGATCTTGTCCTTTGCACCATACTCTTTGGTCCTATATACTCCTTGGCCTGCTTCCTCCTCGATTCCACCCATAACAACATATTGCATGGATGGATGGAGAGGAACCTATTCCTGGTTGTATGAACTGGGGTAAAATCATTTGGGGACTGGATAAGTGAAGGTAGAAACCGATGGAAATTAGTGGAGAATGGAGGTGGTCAATGGAAATGTGGTGTAGAACGATGAAAATAGAGATGAAAAACAATGGGAATGGAAGTAGGGTGAGATCCTTAGCCCTCTTGGGACTTGGATCTCTAGGATGGAGGTCTAGGAACTAAATATATAGAATGCTTGGCACAGAGTCCAATGAGGGATATTTATAGTAGTAGGTGGTATATCAGTAAGAGGTAGAGTGTCCGACCCGATTTGGATGAACTAGGGCCAGTTTCGTGTGGCAGGTGAATTTCTGAAGGAATGAGACCAGCCTAGTTGGGATGAACAAGGTAGATTTTGTGGAATCGGCCAATTCAACATTAGTTTCCATCAGCCAATGAAGTCAGCGGTTTGTTTCATTGGTGATATTTATCAGTGGTCACCATCGGTAGG
Organism: Alisma plantago-aquatica; assembly: GCA_963693085.1. Taxonomy (NCBI): domain Eukaryota; kingdom Viridiplantae; phylum Streptophyta; class Magnoliopsida; order Alismatales; family Alismataceae; genus Alisma; species Alisma plantago-aquatica. The sequence continues at coordinate 871,040,770 of OY856409.1, forward strand.
TGCCATTCATTGGTCGATAACTAGGGGTGGTGTTTGTGAACCCACTGAGTTTTGTACCATGAATTGAGAAATGGTAAGTGGACATGAAGGCGGAAATCGATGAACATCATCAATTGATGGTTTGCCTCTTGGCGTTTATCAATTGTCACTCATCAAAGGAGGTTGATGAAGCTCTAATATGATTTCGGACCAATTTTGTTGAGCCCAAGCTGGTTTCATGTGATCCACTCGGTAGGATTAGGTCGATGAAATGTGGTGGTTGATGGATGTTTCTTGGGTCAAATCTGGACTAGTTTGGTTGAACTGGTGCCTATTTCATCAGGGCAGGCTGGTTGGTCAGTCAAAATCTTTCCAATGTTCATCCTGGGAATTGAGGGAGTCAGTATCTCTTCAGTTTGGTGCTTGCAAGTCCAAAATTATCTAGTTGAGCAATGATATCTTTAGAAATGGATAAATTATGAAAAGCTAAGTATGAAGAGTTATTTGGGCATATTAAGGCTAGTAATGTCATGAAATTATAGTTATTACTTAACATAAATGTTTAAATTTGGGTGTTGTCATGTAAGTATGTGAGGATTGCGAACTGGTCCCTAGTTAAGAACTCACACTTAACATAACTTGGTGACTTTAAATATTAACATGCAAATCTACATAGAAAACCATGATTAAAGAACCAAGCAATGGTAATACAGGAAATAATGATTAAAGAATCAAGCAATGGTAATATAGGACAAAAGAAAGTGACATTTTATGATAAATTTCTCATAGGGGGACTTTGAACTTTGATTTTGATTGGAGTCCTCTAGAGAAAGAGACTTGGTGATAGAATGATGGGTTACATAAGGCTATTGAGTCAAAAGAGAGTTATGTAGAAGCTTGGCCAAACCTTGGGTCAATGCATCTCTTTCAAAATACAAGCTAGCAAAGAAAGAAGCTAAGAAATAAATTCAAGAGGCCATATATAAATTCTTTATAGAGATAATTAAGAAGTTGGATGTTAAAAGTGGTTTATAAAAATTATATTCATACGTTAAAGGAAAGGAAGAGTCATGGGATAAATAAAATGTGTCATGAATAAGGATGGAAAACATTTGATAAAGGAAGAATATATTAAGAACTATTGGAAAAACTTCTTCCATGGTCTATTCAATGGAAACAATTCAAATAATATAAATGAATCACATGAAATGCATACAAGAGATATCAATTACATACCGCATGTCACACAATTCAAGGTCAATTATGTTTATAAAAATATAAAATGGGAAAGGTGTGTTTGCCATATAACATTCCCAAATTTGCATGGAAGTGTATGGGGGATAAAAGAGTTGTTTGGTTAATGAATACCTTCAACAAGATTATAAAAACACCATAAAATGTTGTATGAGTGAAGAAACAATACCAAAAGTACCCATGTAGATTACAAAGGAAACATTCAAAGATGCACAAACTACCAATATATCAAGTTGATGAGTCACACTTTGAGCCTTGAGAAAGGATTACTAAACAAATATTAAATTTTTTTTACACATATATCAGATAGTTTTGCGAAGAAGATCCACAAAAGATGTTATTTCTCAAATAAGGAGGATTATGTAATTATAGAGAAAATAAAAAAGAACTTCATATCATATTGGAATAAAAAAGATTTGGACGGGGTATTAAGGGAAGTACTATGGTCGGTTTTGCAACAAAAAAAGAGTATTCTAGTCCAATAATATTGAAATCATGAAAGTCGTGTATGCCATCTCAACTTCATGTGTTAGGACTCCTGGAGGAGAAACACCAAGTTCTTATGTTACTATTAGGGTACATCAAGGATCATCCTTGATACCATATCCCTTTGTTCTTTTTATGGATGAGTTGACGAAACATGCTCATGAGTATATACCTTGGTGCATGTTATTTGCTGATGATATTTTACTTATTGATGAAGCTTAAGAATCACAAAATCAAACTCTAGATAAATGCATTGGAATCTAATGGATTTAAGATCAATGGAATAAACAATGCATTGGAGTTTCAGATACTATAGAATTATAAGTGGTGTTACCAAGTTGGATGGAGTGAATCTGTGCCATTGCTTGGTTCTGTTCATTCAAATAAATGACAATGTTTAGTATGATGTTTGTCACATGATGCCAACAACATAGTTGAAATATAAGAGTGTAGATAGAGTTGTATGTTACTTAGATATCCCACTTGGATTAAATAAGTAAATTTTATAGAAAATGTATATGACCATCCATGCTATATGGGAGGAAATGTTGGTCTAAAAGAAACCAGGTTCCAAATGTGAACATGTCCAAAAATACATATACTGAGATGGATGAATGTGGCCAAAATGCATATTCCGAGATGGATTTATGGTAATACAAAGAAAGATCACTTGAGAAATGTCTATATAAGGAACAAAGTTTGGGTGGCATGTAGTGAGGACAAGTTATGTGCGAACCTACAATAGTATGGAGATGTGAAATACAAACAAGCATATGCACTTATAAGAAGCAATGCTATGCAAGACAAAGAAAGCTCGCTTGAGAAATGACTATGTAAGGAACAAAATTTGATGGCAAGTATTGAAGATAAGTTGTAAGTTCCATTGTAAGAGTATGGAAATGTGAAATACAAATGAACATATGCACTTATAAGAAGCAATGCTATTAAGTCAGGCAAAGTTAAAAGAAGAAGAGTATGACCAAAAATATTTTGGAAAGAGGTTATAAGGATACATTTTGAATCTCTTTATCTTGATGAGAATATATCCCTATCATGAGTGGAATTAAGGATTCAATGATGACGACAATGATAATGATGAATCAAGAATAGTAATAAAGGATTACAAGATTATTGTCCGTTGTTGAGTTTCCAATGTACAAAAATAAACACTAACAACTAAACAATATTTTCCATTCTAAGTAAATGATGAGTATGCATGAACCAAATCCAATTGAATTGGGTCAGTTGAGCATTGCACAACAATACAGACAAACAACATGCATTTTTGTGTGTATTTAAAGTAATGCACATGCCAACATGGTGGCATAGTAAGCTTAGAAATTCCCATGACCCAAAAGGACCGCATGGGATTTGGTCTCAACACATAATTATGTGGATCCTTCTCACTTTATAAGTGAGAGATATGGAATAAATATGACCAAGTGGTTTTGAAATACTTTAATAAACAAGGAAAGAATGCAAAATCCACCACATATTTAATAAAACTAAAAATGTATATAATATAAAATGAGTTTGGACAATGTTTTTATATTTATGTGCCTTGTAGATTTTGATATTGTTTTGCAATTATTATTCTAATATAGAGATACATTATAAAAGAAAATTTGAACCTAACTCACTCCATTATCAAATTCCATTAAGCCATGTATACATAAAAAGGGTTGGGGGCAAGTTCATATCACATGTGTGCATTATGACTTTTGTAGGAATCTATTTCATGAGTGTTCTAACAAGAATACAAGACAAGCTCCTCCTTGGGTTAGACTGACATACCAAGAATCTATAAAGGTGTATTATTTGTCCCAACACACTATCACATATGGATCCAACCCATTCATAGACATGATCTTCATCTACTATGTCAACATCAAAGTACAAATGTCATAAAAAGAATCTAGCATAAAACTTCTAGGTTATGCTTCTATCCAAGAAAAAGAATAATTTTGCTTCCCCTTTGGACTAATCCTACTATAATGTGTAGTTTTAGAACTGTATGGATATCATTATGGCATTCACATCATGGATTGAAGATTTGTTCTCCATTATGCACTAGGTACTACTTTATGAGTTATATCCTCAGTGAGAAGATTAACAATATTATATATAGATGTCAAAATATGCAGAGATAAAACACCATATGTACAGAAGTCTCTCACCTCTTCATACCTTAATCTCATGAAGAACTTCCACGAGGTTCCCTTATATTGTTTAGCCCTTTCTATGGTTGGCCTATTATAACAATGGATACAAATAGGAGAAAACAACTCAAGTAGTTTAGATGAATCAATTACAAATATAAGGACCAACCTGACAATAGGATATATTATAGAGATATAAGATCAACATAGTAAATATAACCTTGAAGGTTTGTTTGTAGGATTTCCAAGAAATTATATAAACATTAAGGGAAAACGAATATATACTAATAGATTTGGCTTTATCTAATCGATGTGATTTTCATTAACATACCCTTCTATTATAACAAGGAAAATATAGTATTGAAGGCCATAAAATTTCTCCTTTAATATACTGAAAGACTTCAACAAAAGCCCTCTCATGACCAATGTTAGGACAACTAGTGCACCTACTCAGCCTTATGAAAACATATACAATATCTGGTCCAGAGAAGTTTGCTACATACATCAAGCTTCATATTATTTCGGCGTATCTAGTTTGACTCACACAATTACCTTCATGTCCTTTAAGTGGACGGATGGATTATAAGCACTACTTTTCACATGTAATGAAAAATGCCAAATCTGTGCATGTCTTTTTCAATATAATTAGTATAATTTAAAGAATATATATAACCAGATTACCAAATTCATAGTAATTTATATGAACAGTATATCATATTTAATATTAGTAGAAATATAATTATTTAACAAAAATAGAGACATTAAATCCAGAAAGTAAAATTGTCAATAACACACAAGCATATGTCAAAAATGCATATCAGGGAATTTTAAATAAATGCATCTATTAGGTTCATTATCAATAAACTTAATAAGGTAATATGAATCCAATATATTAATCATTTTGCTACTTTTGTTATTATTCTAGAATGTATAAATATTTAATCAATCTCCACACCTAATGTTCTTTTCTAGGTACTACAAATCGCTCAGGTTCATCCTTATAGATATCTTCCTCAAGGTCACCATTGAGGATGATAGTCTTGACACCCATTTGATGGATTTTAGACAAGGAAACAAACACAATTATTGAGGCAATCATGGTTATGAATGAGTATCAGACTAGGTCATATCGAGTTTATGTTGTTTCATACCCAAACCCATAGTGTAAGTTTGTTGCGACCCAGTGTAGCCCAAAAATGTTTCAAAACCTTAGACCATACCTGACCCACGTAAAAGAAATGAGTTTTAGGTTGAGTTCTAGCCGGTCTAGATAACACACTAGGTTGAAAAAAAAATTCAAGCATATACATAGAGACATATTGTTAATAGAGTTTTCGAATTATATACCTATCAATTCATGTAACCTATATGTATAATCTATAAAAATACTATAGTTAAAACTTTTCCACTAAATTCAAAGGATGAAAATAATATTGATTGAATTAGGAAAGTTTAAGATATATAGTCATATCAAATGTATTTATGGAAAATTAATTGAAAATAATACAACAATTTTTTTAGAATTTCTACATCTTTTCATTGATTACAAAATGCACATTTTTAAAGTGAATGGTCTAAAAATACTCAATCTAGATGATTTTTGAAACACATGTAATATAAATAGTATCATACAATATATAAGATTAGAATGTGTTTCAGATCATTGCAAAAATATTAAATATTGTGTAAAGAAACTAAATGCACACTGGAACATTGTTCTTTTATCCTTATTAATATGATCGATTAAACATATTTTAGATCAATACAATTTGGAAAGTTTGTATTCAAATGTATCTTATATATATATATATATATGTGTGTGTGTGTGTGTGTGTGGTTATACATGCATGAATATGCAATGAATATCTTCATATGTGTTTTCAGGCATGGGTATACTTTAGCCCTCACTCTGCTGATAAAAAAATTTGGGTCAAACTTTTAGGCCCTACCTATCCATATAAGTTATATGGATCAAGCCTAGTTCAGATTCATGGTTTATATTAGGTTAGTCCCATATGATGCCATCCCAAATCATGGTCATAGGAGCATATCTACGGAAGGAATCAACTCCTTTCTATCTATAAACTTGGTTATTAGCCTAGTCTTAAGCTTATCTATGGAACCACCTCACCAATATTTCTTCCTAGATACCCATGTACATCCAATAACATTGTATTTTGGAGTAATATTTTTAGTTTCATTGTTCATTCCATGAAAAACTTCTCCTTTATGGAAACTTACATCTGTAAATTTCATGGACTCATCATAGATCTTGGGGTTTCTATCTACTATGAAAGTGGAAATCTTGTAACCAAATTTCTTTGCCACTTATCCCGTATACCCTGACCAACAACACTAAAGGCTCAATTCTATTATGGTTCAAAATTTAGGTTCTTTAAGTATATCATTTTAGTAGTGAGGGATTCTAGTTTCTTACCGTTTGAAGTATTTTTATAAATATCTAAGAACACTTAATATAAAAGGAAAGATAATCTCATAGAAAAATATATGAAGATCTAATTTCTAGTATTGAGTTTATCTAAATCTTACTAAATCATATTTTGTAAGTATAAATATAGTAGCAACTATATTACTACAGATTGTATAAAATTGATTTCTATAGTTCCAGGACCAATTTTTCCCTTCTTAATTTTAGATATTTTAAATATTCCCTAGGAACTATGCACTCTAAGGTAAGATAAACCATGTTTCAAGTCAAAAAGTAGGGTTTATAAGGAGTTTTCTAGTATGTGCTTGACATGGATACAATTCAACATATCATTAGAAATTAGGACAACGTCCCGCACAATCTCTAGTTGAGACCAAGTTCGACTAACATAGCATTGTCATATATTCTTTACTTTCACATAGCATTGACCATATCAATTAATATTCTTTCTCAACCACATCATTTGTCTTTATTTGTATGACAATAATTTCATCTATAAGTCCATGATTCTCACAAAATAGACTAAGTTCATTTTAGGTATACTTCTCTCCTCAACTTGATATAATCATATTGATGTTTGTCTAAGTTTGGTTTTTGAACTATATCTCATAGACTCTAGATTTTTATTTTCTCATCTTGGACTTGAACAAAATAGATATAAACCTTGATAAGTATCAGAAAGCAGCAAGTACATCATTAGTAAAAATACAATTAATATCATCATCATCTATCTGAATAAGATGAACAAAAGAAGTATTTATTTGTATCAATGAACAAAGTCTTTTTCAGGGTTGGACTCATCCTTGTGACGTGATATCTTGTTCACATACATTCCTAAGAGCTTTAAAAATATTTCAATGAATAAAATACATGCCACATTTACACCTAGCACAATATATCGCTCTCATAGTTTGTAGATGCTTGATGACAAATAGATACTTGAAGAATAAGACACAATATGAAAAGTTCTTAGCAAGTTGTGGCATAGACAATAAATTTATTTCCATTTGAGCTACAATGGAAACACCTTGCAGTGGTACAAAAGTTTTATGCATGAATTAAGAATCTCCCATTATTAAAAAACCATATCACGTATGAGAGATAATACTGCCAAGAATTCCCCAATCACAAACAATGTATTCTAAAGCTCTTAAGTCCATATTTCATTAAGTAAAACTTACATCACTCAACTTGATTGTAGCTAATGCCTTTGTTTTTAGCTTGTAATTTTGAAATTTCATGTGACTAATAGGAGTTGCTCAACCTATACCATCATCTTAAGGAATTGTGGCCCCTTTTCCTTAAACCTGACATTGAAGCGGTTTTCCTCCTCCATTGAATCCACTTGTTTATCAAGCATTAGGGGTGAACATCTCCCTTGTGAATAAAAAATGAGATTGTTTTTGTATATTGTGATAACTTCCTAATATACCAAAATTATTAGGGAACTAGATCTAAACAACTAATTCATGTGACTCATTTGATTCATCTATTAAAACTGTCCCCTCAGTGATTTGGAATACCTCCTATCACCCCTTCTAGAGCCTTGACATAATGTCTCCTTCCATAAAAAGGGCAAACTAGTATTAGTAGTAGATGGAGGAGCAATTTTCCTTATCTCATATTATTCTATAATGATATCATATCAGACTAAGGAAGAATGCGAGATTTCATTATAGAAACACTAAAGATCCCATACTGTGAAGGGAGACCATTCAACTGATAGTGGACCTTGTCTTCTTCATCTATGAATCTACAAATCTCACTCAACTGATTGCAAATAAGTATAAAGTAAGGCACCTAGACAAATCATTTTTATCTTTTTGTATATGTAGTGGTTGATACATTAATTCAAATGATCTTAAATGAGAAGATTTACTAAAGTTGTTAGAAAGAGAAGACTAGATCCTGAAGGATGGATCATCCCTACTACAACTCTAAAAACTTCTAATGACAAAGAGAGATTATTTATCCCCAAACCAACTTGTCAATCCTTATCCACACCTTGAAGGTTGGATTTGGCACAAATGTGTTGTTGTTGTCTATGATGAACTTAGACAGAGCATGTTCAATTCCATTAATGAATCCTTCTAGGAAAATCCTTCAATAAGAGATATGATCTTTAGTTTCTAAGAGAGGTAGTTGATGTTTTTGAGCATTAAGAATGGGAAGTTTGGTACATTTGTGTTAGCATGAAAGAGAAAGAGATACACTCTTATGATGCTTTTTGATTTTGAACCTCCTAGATGTCATTTTGTTGAATATTTAGTTGAGATATTGATTGAATCTTCCACATCTTTCTTCCTTTCTAGGATGATATTTTTTTTATCCATGATCTGGTGAAGTTAAATATTATTTTATCCCATGCACTAGTACATTTTTTTACCATTGGTGTCACTTTTCTTAACATCAGTTTTAAAAGAAAATTGACACTACATGCCTACATCACCAGTTGGTAATGCATAAATGCCACTATTAGTCAAATCATGCCAAATAAGAAAAAACATGGGTACCGCATTTATTATAATGTTGGTTTCTTGAGGTAGAACCTACACCATAAAAGCCCGGGAAATTCAATTTTCCAGGAGAACATTTTAATATAGACATTTAGCGTTAGTGGAGCAAAAACCTATGACGCAACCTTTATAGGAAAATAAACCTTACCTCCAAAAGGCCTCTTCATCGATTATTCTCTATAAAAAAAATGACGTCGTAGGTCATGTCCATTGCAAAAAAAATTATCTCCAAAAATCATGTGGTGTTAATTCCTGTTATACAACTGGAGACCAAGGGTTTCTACCATGTAACCCATGGAGAATATTTCCCCCTAAATTTGTCTATGTCGATTGTTTTGGTATTTAAATTAACAATACATGTCTTAGTGAGGTTGGAGTTTTCTTAATAAGAATAAGGACATATGTTTTTGGTTTCTAATTGACAAACTAACTATAGAGTTTACCCTTTGTCGTTGGTTTTTCTAACTTAATCAATGTCTAAGTCCTTAGTGAGGTTGTCATTTTTATTAAGGATAAGGAATTTTGTCATTGGTTTCTAAGTGTTCAATCAATAATGGAGTTTACCCTCTATCATCAATTTTTTTGATCTAACAGATGACTAATTCCTTAGTGAGGTTACCATTTTTTATTAGGAATAAGGACATCTGTTGTCAGTTTCTAAATGTTCAACCAATAATAGAGTTTAACCTCTATCATTAGTTTTTTTGACCAAATTGATGACTAAGGTTTTAGTGTCGATTATTTTGGATCAACCAACTACTAAGTTCTCCTTAATAGCACCCATGAAACTTTCCTTACCCCATTCTTGGTTTCATTTTGCATCTTTCCTCCATATCTCTGATGATAGTGCTCTCTGTCGCCACCCTCTACCACCACTGATACTTAGATTCTCACCTATGTTGTCTATGTCTTAGACTCTTCTTCCTCATCTGCTGTGATTGTCATCACTTCCTCCATTTCCATTCGTCTGACCTCCCACAGTCGTTGCTACTTAAGTTGTTGTTGTTGATGATGTTTGAGTTGTAGCCAATGCTACTTGAGCTGTTGCCATTTCTAGTGCTTGAGTTGCTTGATTCTACCCTCTCCTCTCTACTTTATGACTAAGATGTGTTGTTTTATTTTTATTTTTATTTAGGTATACATGTTGATTTTCTATGTTAGGGATAACCTTTGTTGTTTATTACATTCTTGACTATATCTATGTATGAAAATACATATATTGTTTCTTAAACATGCTTGTTATGTCACCAAATCTAACTATCAATTTAATTATAATTGAAATTATGCCTAAGAAAATGCATATATAGTTGTTTGTTTAGTTTGTTTATAAACTATACATATTATGTTTCGTATCATTATGCATATTTGGTACAAAAATTATAAAAATTGTGTCTAGCATTGTTTATGAGACCAACCCCCAACCTAATGATGATAAGTTCTGATAAATGACTGATAGATGTGTGGCATAGAGACCGGACCTAATCTCTAAACCCTAATTACTAAATCATAGTGTTGGTCCAGAAACTCATCTGAGATTTACTCATTAGGAGTAAAACTTGGATAGTCCCTGGTTTGGGATACTTCTTGAACACTTAATCTCATTTAAGTGTAGATGTGTATTTAGTTTTCAAGATGTTTCTTCAAAACTTCCCCATTTTTTCTCTAAGTATATATGTAGGTGGGTATTTCCCCATATACATCGGTGTACTTGGAAAATTGTAGAAAAATGTTGTCGAAATATTCTTAAAAACTGAATATGCGTTATACATTTATTAGTGAGATTAAGTGTTCAAGAATGGGATAGGTGGTACACATTCATCACTAAGACCTAAACGATAAATCCTAATCTATAACCCTGATCTCCAAAAACCTGATTCAATTATCATTTTCTCTATGATCATAGAATGAATCGATCATGGATGTCCATTAGGAATCATTGCACTCTAGAGTTTATTATTGGTTTTGATCAGTTTATAAGATTTTTTGAGGAACATAGGAAATGAACCGGAAATAGGTTCTATTATCCATGTAGGAATTTCACTAACAACTTGAAAGTTGACAATGTTCCTTAAATCAAAAGTCATGTCATGTGCTATGGGATTGTACAAGGCTATACATAATGGTACTAGCATGCAAAGATTCTTACTATGAGATCCATAGATGTCGATAGCAATACTTGTGTTGAAGAATAAATTGTCGAAGATGTTGATGTTAATGAATTGATTGTGGTAGACATGGTTGATGCCATGCTAGATAGTTATGGGGTAAATCTTAGTGATCCACCTTCCTTATTTAGAAACATTATCTATGATGTTGAGATACCATTATAATTAAGTTTTACTAAGTTTAGAAATATGAGCATTGTGTTGAGATTGTATACTTTGAAGGCTAACAATAGATGGAGTGACAAAAGCTCCATGTCTTTATTGTATTTGTTAAAATAAATTCTTCTCAAAGGCAATGAGGATTCAATCTCAACATACAAAATAAACAAAATGTTGTTCTCAATGGGACTGGAGGATAAGAAGATACATGCCCAAATGACATTGTGTCATTAAAAAGGACTATATAGCTTTGAAAGATTGTCTAAAATGTGGGATTTCAAGGTACAAAATGATAACTTCGGGTAAGTCTAAAACTAGCTCTCATGCTAAGGTGACGTGGTGTCTACCTATGATACCATAATTTTGATGCATGTTTGCCAATACCATGGATGCACAAAATTTATCTTGGTATGTAGAGGCAAAGAAAAACAATGATGGGATCTTACAACATGCATCTGATTCCTAATGATGGAAGAAAATTGATTCATTGTACCCTAAATTTGGTGAAGAAGTCAAGAATCTAAGATGTGGGATTTTCACCGATGGGATGAAGCCACACTGCATATTAAGCAACCAAAATAGCACTTGGCATGTTATGATTGTTGTATACAGTATTACTCTCTGGTTGTGTATGAAAAATAAGCATGCCATGTTGTCCTTATTGATATCGTCCCTCAAACAACGTGGCAATGATAGTGATGTTTTTCTTGAACCTTGGATTGATGACTTAAAGAAACTATGGGGAGAAGGTGTGATGACCTATAATGCTTCATGTAAAGATACATTTCGTTTGCATGCTATGTTGTTTTGCACTATTAATGACTTTAAGGCATATGGGAATTTGTCTGGATACAACGTATGTGAGAAGAACAATGATTCAATATGACTAAATATGGCGGAAAGACTATATTTCTTGGTCATGAAAGGTTTCTTCCAAAAGTGCATCCTTATTAAAGGTTGTGCTAAGCATTCAATGGATCAACTGAGGAATGGAGTGACCCTAAACATGTATTATGGGAGGATGTTTTTGAAAGAATAAAAGACTTTGTCAATGCATTTGGTAATACATCACAATGTACTTGTGATAACCTAGATTTTTGAGTTTTAAATAACTAATACAATAATGAGAGACAAGCATTCTAGGTAAGATGTCAAATACCACATTGAAGAATTGGTAATACAATCATGAATTCCTTCACCTAAACTAGGTGATTTGAGATACGATGGAGGACTAGGATGCTTAATTGAATTCAATTATGAATGAATGTCCTTTCTGATTAATTAAGTCCTCATAAGACCAATCATACATTTGGTGATCCAGTGAGTAGTGAACTAATTTCCTTTTGAGGAATTATGTATATATGAACCAATGTTAGAGTTTGATGTCAATCTTGATTATTTCGGCTTATCAATTTCTTTTAATACCATCCCTAGTATCTTATAAAGTCAAATTACATGAAATATGACATATAGCCAATTGACATGGCCAACATTCGGATTTTAACTCCAATTTTACATCATAGCTACATCATGACATTATAAAGATACACCTAAAGTTTTGTGGCAATTGGACCATCCAATTAGGAGATATAAGCATTTGAAATTATGTGTATTTTTGCCTTGTTCTCAACCTTAGGACCTAAGTTTTGGTTTAATTGGTCAATGAATGTGTCACGCGGCCCAGGTTCAGGCTGGGCGCGGACCGTTTAATGAAGGGTCGACCCTCAGCCGTCCGATTCAAGGCCCCAGCTTCCCGCGCTGATCCAAGGATCCAGGACCCATCTTCAACCTCCCGCAAAGAGCGGAGAGGCGAGAACGGACCCGAGCAGACCCGATGCGCCACCTCACCCCCTTTTCTCCACCCTTCGCCCGACGAGCTGACTTCGTCTCGCAATTTTGTGGCCACCTATCCCAACAACGACCGAGTTTCATGCATCGATGTGCCCTCCTAACCTTCGCTCCCCCTGACCTTCTCACTCCGGCGGTGGAGTTTTTAGGGCTTCCCTGCCCATAGCCTCAAGAGACTACATATAGCCTCCATTAGCTTCGCCTAGACCCCTTTTGTCTAGCTTGGCCTGCAATTTATCTGAATCATGACTCCGTAGATCCACCCTCAACCAAACTCCGTCCAGGCACCTCCTCCACGATGCAGCTACCGGTTGGGCCTTTCTATTAGTCGTGACCTCAATCAAACCCCTTCTCAAGGTGTGCAAGGCCATGCGGAAGCTCACTGACCCTTTTCTCAAGCTCCCAGCACCCTCCCTCGCTCCCCTCATCATCTTCTTCTCCGCGGCCGGCGACCTCCTCGCTGGACCTCGACGGATCACCGCTCCAAGGGGAGCCACACCCCGATACTCTACCGTCCCAATCCGTTCCGACCTCGCAAAGGTGACCGCAAGCCCGCTTGCCCCTGAGGAACCCTCTTCTGCCCTTGCTTCCTCGTCGGAGTAACCCTATGCGGCGGCATACGTCGAGAACAGAGTCTCGATCAGGGATCCTGACTCACTTTTCGCGTGAGGGTGTAAAGAAAGGAGAACTGAAGGTTGAACCGGGTTCAAAACCCCTGAACCGACTAGTGAACCAGACCGGATCAACCAAAGAACCGGCCGCAGCAAGCCAAGGAGGTGCGCCCTCCTCAGGGCCACGTGTCACCTCCAGATTGGTCGCTTAAGGTAAATATCCCATAAAATGCTTAGTTCTTGTATAATGCATAATAAATAGCTCGTTTATCAGAAAAATACAAATAAGGTATCAAAATTCTCAGAAAAATACGTAGAACAACATGAAATCTTAATATCAGACTTTTGATGCACTAATAATAGTGATATCATGTAAGATGTATAATTCTTGTTTAATAGATAATAAATAGCAAAGGATGATATAAAATCATGGAAAAATATTAGTAAGTCCAAAATTATGTATATAATGCATTTGATGTCAGGTATGCCCATGTTGATGTACTAAATTACGTAATTTAGTTCATATGTCCAATTAGGGCTAATAATACTAAAGATGATGCAATTAATGCACACATGCTCAATAAATGATGAAATTCACAGAGTAGGCTTATACCAGTATATGGAACCTCAGTTTTAATTATGAGATCATCATGATGAACAGAATCTATGTTATATGAAGATGAATATTAATACATGGTTTAAAACCCTAATCTAGGTTAATGATGTAACCTAGGGTTAATATGTGCACAAAAATAGAATATGGAACCTAATATTCAGATAATGAATCATAATCTGGAAATTGACATCAGTAAGATAAATATAAGACAATAATGAAAGTAAATGTTGGAATATCCTAATGAGATAATATAAACCCTAATGAACACGACTAGGGTTAAGATGATCAGAATCTGATTCTAGTATATGATTTTGTTATTAATCAGGTGTTGACCAGTTTATCTAGATGATCATGGATATGATTAGAAATCTCTGAACTCAGGTACGTGGGTTTATTTAATTATATGACTATGGTTTTCTTGCTTGCAATCATGATATGTATGTATGCTCTCTTCTATTTGCAAATATTGGATGTAGTATTGCTATGTAGTACCCGTTGTTTTGTCACTTGAAAACATAAATTATGAGTATATGTTTTGTAGTTATTTAAGGTGTTCATTATCCCCCTTACGAGGGAATAGATTAATGTTGGCTAGTACACCTCCCTAGAGCACACGGTGTACAGGGAGTTTCCCTAGAGTACTTGGTACACGGGGATGGGCCCATATTTATGTTTTGGTACTAGTCCACCTTGATAATGCAATTCATCTAGGAAAATGACTTAAATTGGCGTATTTCGCTTAATAAAGAAGTGTTTTCTATGATTTTCTTTCCTTCTGCAAATCTTTTTCAAAAATTATGCAAGCCATAAATATATGTATCTTTCTGCCCACGTGCACAACACCTTGTGTGTTGATTCGTTGTTTCACGTATGTTTTAGGTTCAGAGCTAGCTTGGGAGAAAAAGTACAGGATGTGAGCAAGTTGTTCAGGTTGTACCTATTGTGAAGATCCTAGTTAGCATACATGTTCATAGATTGTAGAATTTTCATTCAATATGTAATTGTAAATCATTGTGTAATAATGCATGTTGTATAAATATACATGTTATTGTTGAGAAATGTTATGGTTGTATGTTAATGTATGCGTATTATGCTTCCGCATCGCTTTTTGATATAATTGCTAACGTTTTCGGATTTTGTCTTCTCATCTCCATGGAGTTTTGAGAAGGTAAAAATCCGGGGACGTTACAGTTGGTATCAGAGCATGAACAATAGCTACACCTGACAATTGTTCACCATGAAACATAAAAACTAAATTTCACCTTTCACCTTAAACCCTCAAAAGTTAGTAAGTTGTTTTATAGGAATAAGTTCTGACTTAGCCTCTAGGTTAGAACCTAGATGTTCGAGAACTAGGTTTAGACAAGTGTGAGAAACCCTTTCCATATAGAGCTCATATGTATTGGGTAGCTACACTAGTCTACATCTCGTTCTCACCATTTCACTAGGTTGCATGACACTAGGCTATCTACTGTGTGTGGGACACTCGGTTTTGCTGATTTGGTTTTGTTTTCCAATCGGCTCGAGCCTCGAGTGTTTTCTCTGACGTCTTCTTTCTCGGAGAAAAACTATATAATATTTTATTATATATACGTAAATATAAAAATGTGTCCCTCACACTGGAGAGTAGTTAGTGTTCATGCAATCTAAGTGAAAGGGAGTGACATCAGTCTAGAAGAGAGAGTAGTCTAGATTAGATGTCTAGAGCCTTATCAAGATATGTGATACATATAGCATATGATAGAATGACAGTTGAAATAAGCACGTGAAATCTTATCTAAGTTTGATCTCTGATGGTATAAGTTTCCTTATATAGGTTTAAGTTGTATATTAGTTGAATCCAATTTTGAAGAATTTAAGCAAAATCTTGATGATGAAAGTACATTCCCTTTTCCTACTTAAGATAAGCTAAGTTAAGATAGTGATAAGTGTGCATGAGCCTCAAGCTCTTATACAAGGAGGATATCTAGTGGTAGGATGAGATATGTGGTGAACTCTAGAGAGAGTAAGACCCACATGGAGAAGGTCATAGGACCTAGCCTCCAATATATGAGATATGTGTTAAAAAAAAAATTCCTACACTAGATTACTCCTGAGTAGATGAGTTGAGTCCTCTGGCATGATTCAAATCTATATGTGAGGATTGGGTAAAAGAAAAGGATGGGTAGATGACCCATATGATAAAGTCAATCCTTTGGCTGAGTTAGGTTCTAGCTGGAGTGACATATTTTGTGAATCTCATCATTAGTTGCGAGTGAGGTAATATATGAACTCTAGTTATGAGAGTATGATGCTTTGTGCAAAAGATACTCAAAATACATGTTCTCCCTTCTTCTCTTTCTTAATATACGATGATAGAAACCTCACTTGAGCTATATAGATGATATATATATGAGGAGTCACTCGCATAAGCTTGCCCTATTCTATATTCCCCCCCCTATATCATACATGTAGTACCCAAGATTGAAATCATGATAAGTTTGACTTTAAAATATTCTCTTCCCCTTCATATGAAATACAAAAGATATGATGCTGAGATCATGGGATAAACTTAGTATATTCTTTTTTTTTCCTTACATAGTACATGCACGACATAAAAATTTGAACTCAGGAACTTGATATAGAGATATTTTTGGATCATAGGATATATGATCTGAAATATAGTTCGTAACCTTGATCCTTCTCAAAGTATGCTTCTAAGTTGGGTATGAATATCACACCATAGGGTGAAACACTAATGGTCAAGCATGCTACATAAGCCCTTCTTATGTAGAAAAATTCTAATATCAAGGACGAAGATAAATCTCCTCTAATTCTGAAATCATTGAAGATTGTTAATGATGTAGAATTGAATAATCGGAATATCATAGCATATAAACGAATTCCTCTTGAACTATAAAATTATGTATAGAACCCGTACCCTTAGGAGTGTTGTAATCCTAAGATATCATAATGTCATGTTACGGCTAAGATATTAAGTGATGCTTCCATATATATATGGTGGGGTGGACACACCCAAGAATCTCTAGACCCTAAGCTGAAAACTTAGACTGCACGCAATTATGGTGGTCTTAGAACCTAAGAAATAATGATGTATATGAAGTTCGACCCCAAAAATAGCCTCTTAAGGAGGAGATTAGTTGAATTTCGAGGACGAAATTCCAAATAAGGTGGGGTGAATGTGATAACCTAGATTTTTGAGTTTTAAATAACTAATACAATAATGAGAGACAAGCATTCTAGGTAAGATGTCAAATACCACATTGAAGAATTGGTAATACAATCATGAATTCCTTCACCTAAACTAGGTGATTTGAGATACGATGGAGGACTAGGATGCTTAATTGAATTCAATTATGAATGAATGTCCTTTCTGATTAATTAAGTCCTCATAAGACCAATCATACATTTGGTGATCCAGTGAGTAGTGAACTAATTTCCTTTTGAGGAATTATGTATATATGAACCAATGTTAGAGTTTGATGTCAATCTTGATTATTTCGGCTTATCAATTTCTTTTAATACCATCCCTAGTATCTTATAAAGTCAAATTACATGAAATATGACATATAGCCAATTGACATGGCCAACATTCGGATTTTAACTCCAATTTTACATCATAGCTACATCATGACATTATAAAGATACACCTAAAGTTTTGTGGCAATTGGACCATCCAATTAGGAAATATAAGCATTTGAAATTATGTGTATTTTTGCCTTGTTCTCAACCTTAGGACCTAAGTTTTGGTTTAATTGGTCAATGAATGTGTCACGCGGCCCAGGTTCAGGCTGGGCGCGGACCGTTTAATGAAGGGTCGACCCTCAGCCGTCCGATTCAAGGCCCCAGCTTCCCGCGCTGATCCAAGGGTCCAGGACCCATCTTCAACCTCCCGCAAAGAGCGGAGAGGCGAGAACGGACCCGAGCAGACCCGATGCGCCACCTCACCCCCTTTTCTCCACCCTTCGCCCGACGAGCTGACTTCGTCTCGCAATTTCGTGGCCACCTATCCCAACAACGACCGAGTTTCATGCATCGATGTGCCCTCCTAACCTTCGCTCCCCCTGACCTTCTCACTCCGGCGGTGGAGTTTTTAGGGCTTACCTGCCCATAGCCTCAAGAGACTACATATAGCCTCCATTAGCTTCGCCTAGACCCCTTTTGTCTAGCTTGGCCTGCAATTTATCTGAATCATGACTTCGTAGATCCACCCTAAACCAAACTCCGTCCAGGCACCTCCTCCACGATGCAGCTACCGGTTGGGCCTTTCTATTAGTCGTGACCTCAATCAAACCCCTTCTCAAGGTGTGCAAGGCCATGCGGAAGCTCACTGACCCTTTTCTCAAGCTCCCAGCACCCTCCCTCGCTCCCCTCATCATCTTCTTCTCCGCGGCCGGCGACCTCCTCGCTGGACCTCGACGGATCACCGCTCCAAGGGGAGCCACACCCCGATACTCTACCGTCCCAATCCGTTCCGACCTCGCAAAGGTGACCGCAAGCCCGCTTGCCCCTGAGGAACCCTCTTCTGCCCTTGCTTCCTCGTCGGAGTAACCCTATGCGGCGGCATACGTCGAGAACAGAGTCTCGATCAGGGATCCTGACTCACTTTTCGCGTGAGGGTGTAAAGAAAGGAGAACTGAAGGTTGAACCGGGTTCAAAACCCCTGAACCGACTAGTGAACCAGACCGGATCAACCAAAGAACCGGCCGCAGCAAGCCAAGGAGGTGCGCCCTCCTCAGGGCCACGTGTCACCTCCAGATTGGTCGCTTAAGGTAAATATCCCATAAAATGCTTAGTTCTTGTATAATGCATAATAAATAGCTCGTTTATCAGAAAAATACAAATAAGGTATCGAAATTCTCAGAAAAATATGTAGAACAACATGAAATCTTAATATCAGACTTGTGATGCACTAATAATAGTGATATCATGTAAGATGTATAATTCTTATTTAATAGATAATAAATAGCAAAGGATGATATAAAATCATGGAAAAATATTAGTAAGTCCAAAATTATGTATATAATGCATTTGATGTCAGGTATGCCCATGTTGATGTACTAAATTACGTAATTTAGTTAATATGTCCAATTAGGGCTAATAATACTAAAGATGATGCAATTAATGCACACATGCTCAATAAATGATGAAATTCACAGAGTAGGCTTATACCAGTATATGGAACCTCAGTTTTAATTATGAGATCATCATGATGAATAGAATCTATGTTATATGAAGATGAATATTAATACATGGTTTAAAACCCTAATCTAGGTTAATGATGTAACCTAGGGTTAATATGTGCACAAAAATAGAATATGGAACCTAATATTCAGATAATGAATCATAATCTGGAAATTGACATCAGTAAGATAAATATAAGACAATAATGAAAGTAAATGTTGGAATATCCTAATGAGATAATATAAACTCTAATGAACACGACTGGGGTTAAGATGATCAGAATCTGATTCTAGTATATGATTTTGTTATTAATCAGGTGTTGACCAGTTTATCTAGATGATCATGGATATGATTAGAAATCTCTGAACTCAGGTACGTGGGTTTATTTAATTATATGACTATGGTTTTCTTGCTTGCAATCATGATATGTATGTATGCTCTCTTCTATTTGCAAATATTGGATGTAGTATTGCTATGTAGTACCCGTTGTTTTGTCACTTGAAAACATAAATTATGAGTAGATGTTTTGTAGTTATTTAAGGTGTTCATTATCCCCCTTACGAGGGAATAGATTAATGTTGGCTAGTACACCTCCCTAGAGCACACGGTGTACAGGGAGTTTCCCTAGAGTACTTGGTACACGGGGATGGGCCCATATTTATGTTTTGGTACTAGTCCACCTTGATAATGCAATTCATCTAGGAAAATGACTTAAATTGGCGTATTTCGCTTAATAAAGAAGTGTTTTCTATGATTTTCTTTCCTTCTGCAAATCTTTTTCAAAAATTATGCAAGCCATAAATATATGTATCTTTCTGCCCACGTGCACAACACCCTGTGTGTTGATTCGTTGTTTCACGTATGTTTTAGGTTCAGAGCTAGCTTGGGAGAAAAAGTACAGGATGTGAGCAAGTTGTTCAGGTTGTACCTATTGTGAAGATCCTAGTTAGCATACATGTTCATAGATTGTAGAATTTTCATTCAATATGTAATTGTAAATCATTGTGTAATAATGCATGTTGTATAAATATACATGTTATTGTTGAGAAATGTTATGGTTGTATGTTCATGTATGCGTATTATGCTTCCGCATCGCTTTTTGATATAATTGCTAACGTTTTCAGATTTTGTCTTCTCATCTCCATGGGGTTTTGAGAAGGTAAAAATCTGGGGACGTTACAGTACTATTCCCACAAGAAGTGACAAATATTTATTCAAGATGAGGTTAGTATTTTGGGATCTTCCTTATCGAGATTCTTTGGCAGTTAGGTATTGTACCAATGCCATGCATGTTGAGAAAAATATTTGTGGTAGCATCATTGGCACTCTATTCAATATACTTGGTAAGACTAAGATGGAATCAAATCTGGAATGTATCTACATGAAATGGATATAAGGAATGAATTAGCAATAGAATTTAGTAGTGATCCAAATACATACTTACCTCCTGCTTGTTACACATTGTCTAGATTGGAGAAGAGAAATTTTTGCGAGTGCTTGCTTAATTTTTAGGTAACATGTGTATTCTCTTTCAATATCTGTACATTAGTATCAATGAAGGATTTGGATGAGATAGGTCTAAAATCTCATGATTGTCGCAGTCTAATGCAACAAATATTTCTTATAGCTATTCAATCTATACTACCAAAACATGTAAAGTTTGCAATCACCAGACATTGTCTCTGGAAGGCCCCCAATACCCTTCTATTTATAGGAGTTCTAGGGTCAGTGCTTCCCGTCTGAGCGGGGGTTGAAGAGACAAAATTTCATGAATTTTATCAAACCTACAAATGTTGAACCGGTCGGTTCACCTGTGAGCTGATCGGTGCAACCCTTGAACCAGTCATTTCCTTATGTTTCCCAATCACAATTGTATTGGCAATTAATATTCAATTCATGCACAACATGACATCATCATCAATTCTTGAACAAATCAAATTGATCAACCATATAGTCAGTTTACAACCTGAAGTGGTCGCTTCACAAACCTGAGTCGATCAGTTCACTTGTTGAACCGGTCGTCTCATGCATATGATTCCCAATGTTTGTTCAATTGACCTAATACTTGAATCAATAAGTTCAACACTTGAACTGGTTGGTTCACAGTTCAGTCAGTCAACTTTCATTTATTATTGTTTAAATTGAATACATAACACTTTAGTGATCAAGTTTAAAATACATTCATGAATAAAATCCTATTCCAAGTGCATCCTATGTGTGTGACCCTATAGGTTCCAAGTTATGTTGGTAGTGAATGTGCATAACTGATATATGACATCACAAGCAATGAGTGGTATCTAGCAAGACATCATTGCTACCCAAGTAATTGGAAAGTTTGAGAACAACTTCAACCTACAATATGTGATTAGTGTTATAATGATTGTATAGTTCCTTTGTCTCTGCTGTCCTGATTGAGCTCAAGGGCATGGAATCATCATCCTCTTGAATGTTCAATCCATATTCCTTGAACTAGACCATACAATCTGAGATATATGTAAGTTCAATATCACATATTGACTCACATCAGCATGGTCATGCATGTCTCAATCTCGCTTATCAAGTGGCCAGGATATCAAACTCCTATGGGAGGGACAAATCCCATCTACATCACATGCAATCATCCCTATGTGTCACGATTCACCCAAGCACCACCTTTATGGGAACCCTTATTCAAGGTCATGTTGGATGATGTCAAAGCACACCAAATTTCATGTTATAAGTGTACTGATTTCATGACTAAGAACCACCATCACTATTGGGCATGATTCTAACTACCAATCATGGTTTCCATGCATAACACTCTCAAGGTGGGTATGTCCAATGCAGCGTTGTTTAATAAGTATCTATGTGTTTGGTTTTATATCACATATCATAATTAATGATATTATATCATCAACCAACACACACTCTAGTCTTATATGTTATTTTTGTCTATCAACCTACCATAATAACATTCGACTAGGGAAATAACAAGAATGCATATACTCTTAGCATCTATAACAACTTGGGCCCACTTCCCAAGGCTCTAGTAGAGTTTCAGGAATGACGACTGGCCCCACAGACCACCACTAGCCTTAACTGCATGCTTTTTCCTCACTCACGCGCAAGCCAGGGTCAACTTCTTGATTGGTCACCCATCCTAGTACTACTCCAAGTTGAGCATGCTTAACTATGGAGTTCTTTAGTGATGGGCTCCCAAAAAAGGAGGTGCACCTTGGTGATATGGGTAGTCCAATCATTCCTTTTAAGATCATGTTATCTGAGGCCTCAAATCCTAGGATGTTACAATCTCCCCCACTTAGACTCTTGACATCCTCATCAAGGCTCAACTATATGGCCTCATAATCTGACCCCATTTCAATGCAGACCCACAATGGCCCATGGACACCCAGCTCCCGATCACAGAATACCAGCGCAAGGGTGGCTACGCCAACCATGGACAACCCTTTCCTTCATGCCTGGACTGCACGGCTCAAGACTGGCATACCACATGTCCATGTGGGCCCCACCTACTAGAGGGGTTATGGCTCTGATACCATACTGTAAGGAGGCGAGATCACCCCCTCACTAAAATTTAACGGAAAATACAAAGCATCCCTCTTTAGATAAAATTTGATGATGAAGGATGCATGCATAATAATTCCATTTAAATAAGCATGAACCAAATACAAAATTGTCAATAGTAGCAGCAGAAGAAAAAGATGAGAAGCCTACTCTATTACATAGCTTTATTACAAAGGTTTATAACATAATATTGAGTAGGATCTAGCAATAGAAACCTAGGCATGATGGCAGCACTACCCATGTCCTAGTACTCCTTGGCCTTGATCTATCCCTTGCCCTGGTCGTGGGTGGTTGGGGGTCACCCAGCAAGAGAAGATAAAAGTATGTGTCAATTACGTGATAAAGGACAAGTAACATTTATTTTTAGAAGATTGAAAAGTAAAGACTCACTATACTATGAGATTTCAAAAGTATGAGGCATGTTTACAATTTAGATTTCTACCAAGAAAATATTAAGTAAAGTGCAAGCATGATTCATTGACTAAATTAAACTAACATAGGGATGAGGCACCTACCTAACCTCAACCTCTAGGTGAGGGAGAATTTACACATTCTCAAGCACCTAAAAATATTTATAAACTAGGGAGAATTATCACGTTCCCCTGGGCAAATTTACACATGCCCACTATGGGTGGTTGTATAGATCTACGCTATATTAGTTAATTATTCATTTACATCATCATCATGCTTAAATAGTCATATGGCAAATATAAGAAGTTTGAAACATTTCAAGTGGGGTCCAAGACCCAATTATCATTGAATTAATCACAATAAGCAAGATATGGTGAAACAAGTATATAGGCTCATGACTCATTGGGAAAGTGGGTTTAGATTACAAAAGATGCCCAACTTGGTGTTAGAAAGCACATACCTGATTTTAGATTCCCTATATAGAATTTTCCACCAATTGATGAAGTCTAAGTCACTTTAACCCTAGGTACAAGTGTTTATCACATGTGTTAGAGATGTGTAGTAATTAAGTGTAAAAATACCCAAATTTGGACCTTCCAAACAAACCATCGATTTTGGGCTTGAAAACCTAACCATAAGACTTATGATATTTTTCTAATTAATAAAACATATTTATTCTTCAAAATTGGAATTAAAATGCATTAGTTATTATTTTTAGAACATTTAATATGATTAAGATGGTGTACATATCAAATATCAAAATAGGGTTGAGAATCAGTATTAAAAAACCTAAAAATTGAATTCTAAAAGAAACAAGCTTTCCAACGAGTATTCAAGAAAGAGTGGCCTTGTTTCTTTTAGAATTTGATTTTTTAGAAAAATGCAAATAAATACTCATTGGAAAGCGTGTTTCTTTTAGAATTCGATTTTTAGGTTTTGAATACTGATTCTCAGCCCTATTTCGATATTTGATATGTACACCATCTTAATCATATTAAATGTTCTAAAAATGATAACTAATGCATTTTAATTCCAATTTTGAAGAATAAATATGTTTTATTAATTAGAAAAATATCACAAGGCTTATGGTCAGGTTTTCAAGCCCAAAATTGATGGTTTGTTTGGAAGGTCCAAATTTGGGTATTCTTACACTTAATTACTACAAATCTCTATCACATGTGATAAACACTTGTACCTAGGGTTAAAGTGACTTGGGCTTAATCAATTAGTGGAAAATTCTATATAGGGAATCTAAAATCAGGTATGTGCTTTCTAACACCAAGTTGGGCATCTTTTGTAATCTAAACCCACTTTCCCAATGAGGCATGAGCCTATATACTTGTTTCACCATATCTTGCTTGTTGTGATTAATTCAATGATTATTGGGTCTTGAACCCCACCTGAAATGTTTCAAATTTCTTATATCTACCATATGACTATTTAAGCATGATGATGGTGTAAATGACTAATTAACTAATATAGCATACATCTGTACAACCACCCATAGTGGGCATGTGTAAATTCGCCCATGGAACGTGATAATTCTCCCCACTTTATAAATATTTTCAAGTGTTTGGGAATGTGTAAATTCTCCCTCACCTAGAGATTGAGGTTAGGTAGGTGCCTTAGCCCTATGTTAGTTTGATTTAGTCAATGAATCATGCATGCACTTTACTTAATATTTTCTTGGCAGAAATCTAAATTGTAAACATGCCTCATACTTTTGAAATCTCATAGCATAGTGATTCTTTACTTTTCCATCTTCTAAAAATAAATGTTACTTGTCCTTTATCACGTAATTGACACATACTTTAATGTTCTCTTGCTAAGTGACCCCCAACCACCCAGGACCAGGGCAAGGGATAGATCAAGGCCAAGGAGTACCAGGACAGGAGTAGTGTTGCCATCATGCCTAGGTTTCTATTGCTAGATCCTGCTCAATATTATGTTATAAACCTTTGTAATAAAGCTATGTAATAGCATAGGCTTATCATATTTTTCTTCCACTACTACTATTGACAATTTTGTATTTGTTTCATGCTTATTTAAATGGAATTATTATGCATGCATCCTTCATCATCAAATTTTATCTAAAGAGGGATGTTTGTATTTTTCGTTAAATTTTAGTGAGGGGTGATCTCGCCTCCTTACAGCATCTGTATGATCTCATTGTTCAGGTCCTCAACCTGAAGACATACATCATTGATTAAAATCATTCTTTAGGCATTTATTATATTAAATCATTATCTCATAACTAGATAAAATAGAATAAATTAGAAGATTGCCTTTATTATTAATCAAATTGTTTCCAAGATATGCCACTAAAATCATCATATGATTGGCTCTCTGGGCAGACATACCAATAGACTCCCACTTGAACTTAGAGACAATCACCCACGAACTTAATCCCAAGTGATATAACATGACCGTCATGCTTCTATTGTGAAAGTTATTTTGTCAAGGGGTCAACCACATTGCTTTCTATTGGTACTCTGTAAATCTTCACATCTCCTTATTATATGATTTCTTGTATGAGATGGAATTGCTTTTGTATATGCTTGGAATGACGATGTGATCTTGGTTCCTTAGCTTGTGCAATAGTTCCATTGTTGTCACATATAGCTCTATTGCATCATTGATGCTTGAAACCACCCCAAGTTCTGAGATGAACTTCTTGATCTAAACAACCTCCTTTGCTGCATTGGATGCAAAAATATACTTTGCCTCTTTTATAGAATTTGCAACTATCTCTTACATGGAACACTCTTCCATCTTACAGCTCTGTTGTTTAGGAAAAACACAAATCCAAACTACAATCCATAGCCATCTTTGTTAATTTGGAAGCTTGCATCAGTGTAACCTTTTACCACCAACTCTTCCTCTCTGTCATAGACAAGGAACTGGTCCTTAGTTATTCTCAAGTACTTAAGGATGTTCTTCACAGTAGTCTAGTGAGATTCACTGGGATCTAACTGATATATGGTCGTCATGCTCAAGGCATACGAAACATTTGGACGAGTGCATTACATTCTATACATGATAGATCAAATTGTTGACGCATATGGAATCTTATGCATGTGCTTCCTTTATTCATAAGAATTGGTACATTGAGATCTATAAGATAGTAACTCCATGAGACATGGGTAGGTTTCCTATCTTTGATTTCTCCATGTTGAACCTCTTCTACACGTTGTTAATGTATGTGCTCTAACTTAGTCAAAGAAGTCATCTATATCTATCTCTATAGATCTTGATTCCTAGGATGTAGGATGCTTCACCTAAGTACTTCATAGAGAATGTAGTTCCTAGCCAGGTCATTACCATCTGTAAAGTAGTGATGTCATTCACCATCAATAGTATGTCATCTACGTATAATATGAGGAATACAATTATGCTTCCACTAACCTTCTTGTAAACACATGGTTCATCTTCATGTTGACTAAAGCCAAACACTTTGACTATTTCGTCAAATTGAAGATTCTAGCTTCGAGATTCTTAGTTCACTCCACAGATAGACCTTGTAGCTTGCAAACTTTAATTACATTCTTTGGATTTATAAAACCATCATGTTGTGTCATGTAGACATACCCATGAAGGTTCTCGTCAAGGAATGTGGTTTTAACATCCATCTACCAAATCTCATAGTCATAGTAAGATGTAATGGAAAGTATGATCATGGTGGACTTAACCATGGTAACTGGTGAAAAACTTCTATAATAGCCAACACCTTGAACTTGTTTGAAACCTTTTACAACTAATATGCCCTTATAGGTTTGTACATTGTCATCCATGTCAGTATTCTTCTTCAAGACCCACTTGCACCCTTTGGGTTCTACCCCTTCAGGTGGATCCACTAAGGTCCATACCTTGCTGGTATATATGGATTCCATCTCAAATTTCATGGCTTCAAACCATTTCTCAAACTTTGGTTCCTTAAAAACTTCTAGGTAGGTAGTTGGCTCATCATCAATGATTGAATCATCGCCTACTTGAGTCAGTAGATAACCAGATCTATCTGGCTCAAGGCATGTCCTACTAGATCTGTGAGATTCCTAAGTCACATGAGGAATTTGAGATTCCACAATGGTTTGTGACTCTCTATGTTACTCTTGTACCTCTACATGTTCAATGCTTTCTTATTGGTATCGAACTATTTTGAGATCTACTTTCCTCCCGCTGATTCCTTTGGAAATAAGTTCCTTTTCTAGGAAGGAAACATCTTTGGCAATAAACACTTTTTTGTCATTTGTGTTATCCAAGTAGTATCCCTTACTTTCTTTAGAATTTCCAATAAAGTAACATTTATATGATCTAGGGACAAGCTTTTCAGGAACCATTTTCTCGACATAAGCTTCACATCCCCAAACCCTCATAAAAGACATTTTGGGATGCTTTCCAGTCCATATCTCATTAGGTGTATTTTGAATCGATTTAGATGATACACAATTAAGTATAAACATTTTGGTTTCTAGAGAATAGCCCTAGAAGGAAGGTGTAAGATCGATAAAACTCATCATCAATTTCACCATATCTAGTAATGTGTGAATCCTTCTTTCTGATACACCATTGTGCTATGGTGTTCCAAGTGGATTCCATTGTGATATGATACCACGGGCTTGTAAAAGGTCCTCAAATTCTTGGCTTAAGTATTCTCCACCTCAATCGAATGAGGTGCCTTAATATTTTTACCAAGTTGGTTCTATACTTCATTCATGAAATCCTTGAACTTTTCAAAAGTTTCTGACTTATGTTTCATCAAGTAAACATAACCATATCTACTGAAATCGCCAGTGTAGGTAATGAAGTACTGATACCCAACTCTAGTATTTGCTCTAAAAGGGCCACATACATCAGTATGTAAGAGTCCTAGTAGATCACTAACTCTCTCACTGTTGTTAATGAATGGAGTCTTTGTCATCTTGGCCAACAAACAAGACTCACATGTCTTTATTGATCCGAAATCAAAAGAGTCTAGCTAACCTTCTTATGGAGTCTTGAGATGTGATTCTCATTGATGCGCCCTAGACAAAAATGCCAAAGATATGTTTTGTTCAAGATATCAACTTTTAACCTTTCGGCATTTATGTTATAAATGTTTGTCTTAAGATCTAATAAATTAATACCATAGGACATTAGGGCACTATAGTAAAAGATCTCATCTTTTAAAATAGAATATTGACCATTCTTTATATGAAATTCGTATCCATCATTGTCCATACAAGATATAGAAATAATGTTTCTATTTATGACAGGTACAAAATAGAAGTTCTTTAACTCTATTAGAATTCCTGTGTGACGAGATAAATTGTAGGTTTTAACTGTAGTGGAAACAACTCTTGATCCATTTGCAACGTGTCATTCAGCCTTGCCCTTTCATAAAGGCTTACTTCTTCTTAGATCTTGCATATGTGAGATCCACATTTGGTATCTACCGAAGAGGAAGAAGTAGACAAAATTATCTCAATAACGTATATACCTAAAGTGGAGATCTCTATCACCTCCTTCTTCTTCCTCAGTTCCTCCAGGTATGGAAAGCAATTCCTCTTCCAATGTCCAGGATGGTGACAGTGGTGAAAATTACCTCCCTTGTTCACCCCTCCCTTTGCCTTGAGTGCAAAAGACTTGGGTTTCTGGCCAACTTTGGAACTCTTCTTAGTTCTCAACATGCCAAACAATTCTAATGATGAAACTTTTTCATGTTGTTGTTCATGACAAAGTGACTATTTGACTCTGGCAATGACTACAGAATCACATATGTAGACAACTCTTGACCCAAGGGAAATCCCAGTCTAGAAAGGTTCTCCACATACCCAATAAGCTTGAGCATATGGGGACCTACTGGATCTCCTTCTACTATGTTGCACTTGAACAACACCTTTGAGATATCATATCTTTCATGTCTTGGCTGATCTTGGTACATATTCTTAAGATGTGTGACCATCTCAATAACATCCATGTTCTCATGCTATCTCTGCAACTCATAGTTCATTGAGCATAACATCATGCACTTTATAATCATGACATATTCAAAATGCTTCTTGTAAGAATCCATGTCAGCCTTAGGTGCAGTGGGAGCAAGTTCGTCTAGTGTTTCATGGACATTGAGAGTATGCTCTTGTGTGAGAACAATTCTCAACATGTTGAACCAGTCATGGAAATTACTCCCATTCAACCGGTCCTTCTCAAGGACCGATCGTGACTAAAATGTGTTAATTGTCGTCATTTGATTCTAAAAGAGAAAATTTATAGTTTGCCACAACACTTTTGATTTGATTTAATTAAAATAAAATGTAATCGTGTTTAATGAGGCCTTTAATTAATTATTGCTCCCTTTATTTTTTTCAAATTGATAACCCTCACATATCAATGCAGAAGATTGCATCATACAATCTTCTAGTGAGCCAAGATCCATATTTCATCAAATCATGAGTCGACTTTGGTTGATCGCCCACGAATCAACTATTTCGATCAGAAACTTTTGTTAGTTGCATCTAAATACAACTCTTAGATAGATGGTGTGCAAAACTCTTCGTCACCAATCCATTTTCATGCTTCTAGGTAATTAATCTCATTAAAATCACCTAGTTAATCCTGACCCAAAAGTCAACACAATAGAATATGCATCCTTCTTTGGCAGATCTACACATATACCATAACACTTCCATGAGATGGATAGTGCACCGTGCTTTGGCATAACCTAAGGTTAGTCTATCAAGTTTTTCATGTGTGTTTCTTATGTAAATCATATAAGCCTTAATATTATATTGATGGATTATATATTTATATACATATACATATCCAATCACCACATACTTATAGTATGCATCATATACATGTTATATCCCACAAATGAAAACATGCAATTATAAAACATGAGTGATGGTTATGGCCTTATCTATTATAATTCCTAGGAGCCAAAAGGAAATACTACCACCTAAGATCCACATCATATGCAACAACTTGTTGTTGATGAAGATTTATGCTTAAACCAGTCTGAGTTGATTAGTTCAACTCTTGAACCGGTCATCTTGCCTCCTGGTCGGCCAGTTGGTCATTGATCTAAATGAATTCTAGACACCTCCAGTCACTCAGTTGGGCCCCCAGCCGATCAGTTTGACTCATGTTGTCTGGACTCCTTGGTCCTCCAACTGATCAGTTCATATTCTGAAATGGGTGGTTCGTCTGGTGCTGAGTGTCTTCTTTGACATAACAAGAACTAAAACTATCCTAATCCTATTAAACATAATACATGGTAATAGTAAAACCTCAAATTACATTCAAGAGGAGCATATGAAAAAGAGAATTAATACTTTTACATTAGAATAGAAGATTGAGGATCGGTATGTAAGCCGAGATAAAATAAGAATAAAAATCCAACCACACATAAAGATCTAGGGCTCATTGGCCATAACCATGCTAAGCATCCACCATAAAAACTGATTCTAGGGCGGCACATGTAAATTTCGTATTATATATATAGGGTGTTCATTCAATGCCCGCACGGGTAGCTACCCGCTCCATATTTGGTTACTTTTTTTAGAGTTTCTTACTTTACACATGTAGAGGGTTACTTTACCTTGCAAGCTATTAATTTTCATGCATAAATAGTTACATTTGTAACAGCTGTAACAAATATACAGTTACATATTTATTCCAAAAATTTTGCTCTGTATTCAGCCCGGTTTTATTTTTTGATTTGAATAGTTACTTTTTGGTCAAAATAGTTACTTTTTTGTTTGCAGAGTTACTTTTCTGACCAAATAGTTAATTTTTGGACAGCACGGGTAGAGAATTCTAGGATACCCATGAGGGTATTAGAGATAAGCTCATATATATATATATATATATAGTCAGGCTAGAATACACTCGAGTGTACGGATCGCACGAATACACTCAAGTGTATTTTCATATCAAGACTATTTCTTACAAAATGTAAACCGTTGATTTTCACCGTCATACTATAAATAGGCTACATACAAATTTTGAGCCCATTTGGATGAGTGTAAATCACTCATCCGAGGGTAACAAAATCAACACGCGAAACTAATTTGAAATACATAATTTTTGTGGTCTTCATAACATGAGCTATACATATCCAAATGTGCTCAAATTTTGCGTATGAGTTGTTAACGAGATGTTTAAGAAGATCAATGAATTATATTTTCAAAAAAAATATTGCATCATGAAAAACTACTTGAGTGTATTCCGCTCCGGATACACTTGAGTGTATTCTAGCCTGACTATATATATATATATATATATATAGGGATTGTATGTGGTATTTAATTATATATACATATTAATATTTTTAAGTATTCACATTATATGCAATAAATAAATAATAAAATAGAAATCTGATCATATCGATTATCCCAAAGTATAGTACAATGACATGGCTCTGATACCACTGTTAGGAAATATGACATCAGATAAGGTAGTGGAAATAGATATTTAACTTACCATATTCTCCTTAAACAATAGATCATGTCAATAACTATGTAAAGGTAAGGAGGTTTGCAAGGTTTATACCTAGTCTTGGAGCAAGTCCAATGATAATCCCTTGTTGCAGTGTGTGACTTTCTACAAGTTGAGCCTAGACAACAACAATAGCGGCTTCTTGGTTGATCACCACAAATAACGGTTGTATTTGTCCTCCTAGAAGGTGTCAATGGCCTCCTCACCTATATAGTAGTCCACATGGACCACCAGGAACTCCTGTCGTTCTAGATGAATGAACAATAATGAGTTGTCTCTCCGAATTGACGTGGTAGCGTCAACTTTCTCTCCCACAATTGTCTATCCCTTATTGTTCCTCCCTTTGACGAGTAGAATTTGATCGAGTTCTCCCGTTACCATAATTGTGAGAATACAACAATTGTTAGAGGTTATTGTTATGTATCTGGAAGGACCCAGTACCCCTCTATTTATAGGAGGGCCAGGGTCAGGGCTTCCAGTCTGTGCGGGAGTTGAAGAGACAAAATTCTTGGATTTTTTGGAACCTATGAAATTTGAATCAACAGTTCACTGCTAAACCAGTCAGTTCATATGTGAGTTGATTGGTTCAACCCTTGAATCGGTCATTCCACTATGTTTCCCGATTCCTAATTGTATTGGCAATTAATATTTGATTGCACAACATGGCATCAACATTAATCCTTGATCCAATCAAATTGATCAACCAAATAGTCAGTTTACAACATGAACCTGTCAGTTTACAAACCTGAGTCGATCAGTTCACTTACCAAACCAGTCATCTCATGCGTCTGATTTCCAATGTTGGTTCAATTAAATAGTTGGTTTACAATCTGAACCGGTCAGTTCACATACTTGATCCGATCGGTTCACTTATTGAACCAGTCATCTCATACATCTGATTTCCAATGTTGGTATAATTGACCTACACTTGAATCGATTGGTTCAACACTTGAACCGGGTCAGTTCATAGTTCAGTCAGTCAACTTTTAGTCATTGTTATTTAAGTTGAATACCTAACACTTTAATAATCAAGTTTAAACTACATTCATGGATAAACTCCTATTCCAAGTGTATCTTATGTGTGTGACCCTATAGGTTCCAAGTTACATTGGAAGTGAATGTCCATAACTAATTTATGACATCACAAGCAATGAGTGGTATGTAGCAAGACATCATTGCTACCTAAGTAATTGGAAAGTTGCAGAACAACTTCAACATACAATATGTGATTGGTGTTACAGTGACTGTCAAGTTCCTTTGTCTCTGACATCTAGATTGAACTTGGGGCATGGAATCGTCATCCTCTTCAATGTTCAATCCATGTTCCTTGAACTAGAGTAGACTATCTGAGATATATGTAAGATCAATATCACATATTGACTCACATGAGAATGGCCATGCATTTCTCAGTCTCTCTTATCAAGTGGCCAGAATATCAAACTCATATAGGAGGGACAAATCTCATCTATATCACTCACAATCATCCCCATGTGCCACAGTGCACCCAAGCACCACCTTTATGGAAACCTTTATTCAAGGTCGTGGTGGATGATGTCAAAGCACATCGAACGTCATGTGATAAGTGTAGTGATATCAGGTCTAACAGTGTTTTTAAAATCAAACTGGATCGGCCGGTCTGACCGGTCAGACCGGTGAACTGATAGCTAACCGGTTCAGAAGTCTAAAAACCGGTTATGTGTCTTTTTCCAATCCAACTGGTCCAACCAGTTGGTAGGACCGAACCGGATTGAACCAGTGGTTCAAAGAGAAGAAAAAACAGAAGGTAGAATACATATAGGAATTTACATATATGTATATATATGGTATATATACCATATGTATGTATGTATGGGATTAAGAGAAAAAGATTTCTCCCCCTCTCCCATTCTCGTGGCAGAGGCCGAACGCCCAGGAGGGTGGTAAATCAAGGTGGTAACTGGGAATCGAACACGGGTCCCTTCATGAGGAGACACCGTGCTTGACCACTTGAGCCACTCCTTGTTGTATGTATGTATGTATGTATGTATGTATGTATGTATGTATGTATGTATGTATGTATGTATGTATGTATGTATGTATGTATGTATGTATGTATGTATGTATGTATGTATGTATGTGTTTATATAGAAAATATACATATAAGGTAGAATATATATATATATACACAAATATATATATATATATTTGTATATATGTATGTATGTGTACATTTACATAATATATATATATATATATACAATGTATACATATTCAAATATATATATATATATATATATATATTGATATAATATATATATACATATAATACGCCCGGTTCAACCAGTTTGACTAGTCCGACCGCTAATTGCCTTTTATCATGGTGACCAGTTCGGTTTTTCCATTCAAAATTTTTTTTAATGTAATGTTGACATCATTTCCGGTCCAACCGGTTCAACCACTCTAGTTGAACCTGACTCAATCTGATCTGAGTCAGTATTGGTCTGACGACCAGTTCGGTTCTGAAAACATTGGGTCTAAGAACCACAATCACCACCATCACTATGAGAGATGATTCTAACTACCAATAATGGTTTCCATACATCACTCTCAAAGTGGGTCTGTCTGATACACTATTCTTTACCAAGTATCTATGTGTTTGGTTCGATGTCACATATCATGACTAATGATATTCTATCATCAACCAACACACACTTTAGTCTTATGTGTTATTTTTGTCTATCAACCTTCCATAATAACATCTGACTAGGAATATAACAAGAATGACTATACTCTTAACATCCATATGATCTCATTGTTCAGGTCATCAACTCAAAGACATACATCATTGAGTAATATCATTATTTAGACATTTATTATGTTACATCATTATCTCATAAGTGAATAAAACATAATAAATTGGAAGATTGCCTTTATTATTAATCAAATCATTTACAAGATATGCCATTATAATAAACATATGATTGGCTCTCTGGGCATACATACCAACATGATTCACCCCTCGACTGAATCATTTCATCACTACCTAACATGGACTTGTCAACAGCTAAAATGGGCATCTGACACAATGAATTGGTCGACCCAGAGTCCTCAACCTAGCATTTCAAACTCCAAACCATTGTCTCAAGTTCCTTAATGGCCAAGTCTTGGTCATACAACACCACAACCACTTCTCTAGGGTTTTGACCCGCTTCCCTTAACCTGCGCCCCTTTAGATCTGAAACAAGTGGCTCAGATAGTGAACTGGTTGGGTCACCATCTACCAACAACCCATTTCAGCAGTCGCCAGTCATATTTCTATCCCTCTACTAGGTTTTCCACCCCTCCTCCCTATAAAAGGAGAGGAGACTCCACAAGAAAAAGGGCACCCTTGTTATCTAGTTTTGCTTCTGAGTAGTTTCCCTTGTGGGGCATGGGGACTAGACCCATAGCCTATTATTATTCGATGTAATCAACTCATTATTTCAATAACAGAATGATTTCATTCCATTTTTACTTTGATCATTGGATTAACTAATATATCCTTGTGGTTGATATGATTGTGGATGCCCACAAGGATAAACCCATAATACCTTAATTGTGATTGTTATCCTTTTTAACATTTGATCTCATACTTGTTTTTTTATTGAATGATTATATTCATGTGTGGGCAATGAGATCTCGGGACCTTGTATTAATGAACTCATGATATTTTGACGTGATCACTGATTAAGATCATGATCTATTCTACCCATTTGACTTGTTTGTTATAGTCAATGCTGACGTAATAACCTGATTCATGTGCTCAAACGTTGGATAGGAATCACATATATCTTGATGAGATCTTGGATAGTTATTTGCTGGATGATTGGACAAGGATGCATAAATGTCAGGATCGACGGGTTTTCGGGAAGTCCATCCTTGTGGGATTGTGCTCCGTAAGGACACAATCCACATGGTCCTAATTTGATTATTGAGATTTAGGATTTGATTTGTTGAGTAAGATCATGAATATTGGTGGTGATCCCCCAGACCCCTAGTTCCTTTATCATTTGATTCAAATAGTTGTTTCCACATGCTTTACTTTCTGTTTTTATCATAACTAAAATTAAACTAACTTGATTTTCCTTCTTGTTCTTGCAATCAATTTTGGATTTCAATCATTTTGTCTCTGCCTTCCCTTAGATCGATACCTAACTATACTAAAGTTGAATTGGTGCTTGCATCAAGTTGACATCCGGGTTAGAAGGTTAAACTCTAGGACTTTTCCTAGTAATTGGTATGAAATGACACATATCAATTTGGCATAGTTGTCGGGAAAGGCAGGTGTTATTTTTCATAATCGATTCCTTTTTAGTTAGGATTCTTCTTTTCATAATTTTAGTTTGATTTTATAATTTTTAGTTTGTTCCATAATTTTAGTTTTGTTTCATAATTTCTTAGATTTTTTATAATGTTTAGATTTGTTCTCTCTTTCTAGTTCATTTCACTTTTGTAACTTTATTTGTTTCATAATTTTTAGTTCTCTTATAATCTCCTTAGTTTCCCTTCATATTTTAGACTTTTTTCATAATTTCCTTCTAAGATTTTTGTAATTTCTTTTGCCTACTAAGACCCATTCTGGTAGTGTATCTCCTCCTTCTGCCAAGTTTCCACTTTGATAGTACAACTTTCCTTAGTTTACTTTTGTAAAAAAAAATTGAATTATTTTATCCTCTTGTTCTCATGTCCCTTCCACATGCATCAACAATGTATACAACACCCTTATGAGTTGCTCACACACCTTTTTCCTAAGATCCTGATATTGACAGGACCTTCCATTGTCTAAATTGATCCCATTGGTTTAGGACGGATCAAGAAGAGGAGATCCAAAGGTAGATAAAGTAGGATCTAGCCTCGTGGAAAGTGTCTATGGAAGAATAAGCCATGGCTCAACAAGAAGCCAAATAACAAAAAAATCTTTTAAGTTCCCAGGAGTGCTAACTGACATCATGTTGTTCCTCTTGAGATTACTTCCCTACAATTGGAGATCTGTACGCAATGGATCAATCTCCTTCAAAGTAACCCTTTTCTAGGAAGAGTGGGAGAAAAGAGTCAAGACCACCTCTGATGATTCCTTGACTTATGCTCCTTGCATAAAGTACCAGATATTATTGATGATTCCTTCAGGCTTTAACTATTCAAATACTCTCCCACTGACCAATCCACAAGTTGGTACAATTCTCTAGAAGGAAACCCCGTCACCACGTGGGAAGCTATCCAGGCAAAATTTCTTGAAAAATACTACCCCCATCCCTAACCTATACCATCAGGGGACAAATCACTAGATTCACCATGGTTTTTGGTGAGACCTTGAGAGAAGCCTGGGAGCGATTCAAGGAAATCCTTCATCTTTTCCCATACCACAATATACCCAAGGATTAATTGACTGATATTTTCTATCAAGGTGTAGACGAAGACACCTCTAGACAAATCCTCTAGCAAGAACTTTATGTTCCAGAATATCAAAAGTTCTTGGGTGGTTGTCCAAAGAAGTGAAAAATCCCAGGATAGATCTTACAGGGAAGGAGTCATTAAGGTGGCAAAAATTGAACACCACTCTGAGCTAAAGTCGATTGTAGAGAGTCTCAAGATGATTATTTCGAAACAAGACTGATTGGAATCCTCTTTCAATACATGTGAAAGAGGACCACCTCAACAACAATTTGAAGATGTGAATGTTATTTAAAAAAATTCCTAATCAATCTTCCAATCAGTACCATGCTAGATCCCACCCCGTCTATTATCACAATAATAAAAAATATAGAAATCAAGGAAGCTATAGGGAGCAACAATTCCAGAATCCCCATCAAGCTCCCCCCTCTTGATAATGAGAGGATTTATGTCATATAAAGAAACATTCAATCTATGATAGTAAATCAACATATGATGGTCGATAGCTAGTGGATGATAAATGATAACCATCGAGCTCACCAAAAATCAGTTGAAGCCCAACTGGCCTATTGACCACAGTCCTACATCATCCCACAAGAGTACTCATTAGATAGCATGAACTGAATCCTAAGCATATCGAACAACTCAAGGTTGTAACTACTCAATCTTGACTTACCACTCTAGAAAGGGCGATTCATCCTCCCATAATCTCTAACCAAGGGGATGATGATGAAGTTATTGTCCCACATCCACTAGAATCATCCATGCCACAAGAAGACATTCTTGTCTATAACCCGTGTATTCCCTTTGTTGGACGAATGAAGAAGACCCAGTTGGACTCTTAGATTCAACAAGTTCAAAGACACTATGAGGAAGTTATGCGTCAAAATCCCTCTCTTGGATGCCATGATAGAAACACCAAAGTGGAAGAAATTCTTCAAGGCCCTATTGAAATGAAAGTACATTACCAAAGAATCTAAAATGGTGAACTTGGCCAGAACCAGGTCAGACATAATCCAAAGTAAGATGCCGCACAAACAAAAAGACCCAGGATCCTTTGGGATCACATGCACTCTCAGTGATTCTACCATCTAATCAGAATTGGCCAATCTCGGAGAAAGCATCTTCATCATTTTCTTGAGCATGTGTAGGATACTCGGTCCTACTGATGCATGACACACTCATATGAGTATTCAGCTAGTAGACTCTTCCATTATCAAGCCACTTGGCATTATATATGATGTGCTAGTTAAAGTAAGAAAATTTTACATCCCATGCAAGTTCGTGGTATTGGATATAAAGGAAGACCATTGTTACCCGTTTATCTTTGGCAAACCTTTCCTCGCCACTACCAGGGCATTGATCAACGTGGAGGCAAGACTTCTCACTTTATGAATGGGAAATGAATTTATCAACTTCCAAGCCTCTGGCAGTAGCATGAAGTACACCAAAGAAGAAGAAGCCTACTTCCTCAACTACATAGATCAGTTTAATCGGATGCAGCAGTGCTTCCTCAATTCCCAGACCACACCAATGACCAAATCTCAAATTTCTCTAGAAGACAATAAAGATATAGAACAAATTGAAGTTGTACCATCTAGCCCCATGATGATGGACATATCATTTCTCACCATCCCCACTCTTGTAACGCCTGATGTTGCTACTCAAAATCTCCCACAACCTCTC
Organism: Alisma plantago-aquatica; assembly: GCA_963693085.1. Classification (NCBI taxonomy): domain Eukaryota; kingdom Viridiplantae; phylum Streptophyta; class Magnoliopsida; order Alismatales; family Alismataceae; genus Alisma; species Alisma plantago-aquatica. The sequence continues at coordinate 871,079,741 of OY856409.1, forward strand.
CCTTTCTCTCAGGCCACACCTCAATCCACCACTCTTTTTCTTTCCTCCTCCCCTCTAAAACCACCAGTCTATGATATCCACTATGTCCCTTATGAGTTACCATTACCAATGATAACTCAAGAAGAACCATTGAAAGCCAATGAGGAAGTTCCTATGTATCATCCTTTCAAACTGCTCCCCATTGAAACTAGTGACGAGTATGGTGGGATGACCTGGCATCCGCACTTGATTCTAAACTTTGTACTTTCTTAATATTATATTTATGATCATACAACTGAGCTACCCAATAAATATTTTTTGTCACATATTGTACCATGAGAACCTACCCATTTCGATCCCAATTATTTTCCTTGGTACACAAATGTGTGCCAAGCCATCAGAGACACATTCCAAGGAACCGAAGCAAAGATTATGGATTAGGTGCAAGGAAAGCAGTTGAGTCAACATAATACCATTCAAACTCGATCTCCTACCCCCCTTGAAGGATACCACTACAGTTGGGCCCCCGATGTTAAATAGGGTGCTTGTTGAGAGGCAACCCAAAAATTTTCTTCTCTCTGCTCTGGATTTAAGTTTTTCTCAGGATGAGAAAATTTTTAAATTTGGGGTGGAGGTGGGTGGTACGTACTCATTCCACCCACTCTATCATAAATCTCTTACGATTTCCATTATGTTATGTAGTTTAGCTTTAATTTTTTCAAAAAAATCCTTTAGTTTTGGCCCTTTAATTTAACTCTAGCCATGCCTTTATCTAGTTGGCAATGATGATATGCATGTCATCAACATACCCCCTTGAATGATGCAACTTCTTTTGTAACACAATTGTAAAAACTGCCATTGATAGAATTTATCACGTCATTTATGATCTGAGTTAACATCATTCCTTAGAAAATATGGCAAGCTATAGAGGACTGATAGGATTAAAAAACAATTCTCCCTTATCTAGCGTTATAGATTGACTTGAAAATTTTCTTGACTTATGCATAACTCAAAAATCAATTGATCCATTGTATGATACTCCCAATGCACTTAAATTCACAAAAATGAGTTACAAAATGAACAATCTTTTTTCTACACTTCTTCCATCAACTTCTTATCTCTCCATCCACAAAGAAAAATAAAAGTAAAAAGTGAATATGCCAAACTCCAAGTTTGGGGTGTCACACCCCCTTTTCCTCCCACTTTTGCTTCTTTCATATCCCTCAAAAATTTAATAGGCGTGTACCATAAAGAAAAATGTCAAAAAGAGCACACCAAAACATGATGTCAATGTAAGTTCAAACAAAATATAGAAGGCCTCAAGTTGAATAGAGGAGAGGTTGTTTCCTTCCATACTTCCTTCACTCTACTTTTATGTCCAAGGGAATCTACATGACCCCACCAAATGCTTGAGCCTTGTTCTTATGCAATGACGCGTAAGAATATGCGAGAGTACCAAATGCAAAGGAATTATGAAACTTGTTTTATTGCAGATCTTAAAATGGAACAAAGTTGTGAAATAATCTAAAAAAGGAGATATGAAAATTTCTTATCGTGAATCTAGGGTGTTAAGTTTGCTTGGTCATGAAAGGTTGGAAGAACTTAAATGGTGTTATATGAGTGAGGATGATAGGCCTAAAGTGTTATCTAGAAGTATTTCAAATTCAATTTTGCTTGAGGACAAGCAAAGTTTTAAGTTTGGGGTATTTTAATGAACGCATATTCATCATTTTTTCATCACATCTTTTTTTTCTTTATTTAGGGTTTTATCTTATTTTTTCCAATTTTCTAGAAATAATTTCATGTTACTTGCTCTTTTCCCCTTTATGCAAATTCTTATGTTTTCCCTCATATTTTGCATATTCTACCTTCAATCACAAATTTCCACCCACTTCAGCCCTTAAACTGAGCAGTTCACACAGTGAACCGATCAGTTCATTCATGCAGAATGCCATATCTCAGAGTCCAAATGGCCGATTCACCCCTCAACTCAACCATTTCATCACCACCTGACATGGCCTTGTCAACAACTGAAACGGTCATCTGATACAATGAATTGGTCAACCCAGAGTCCCCAATCTAGCGTGTCAAACTCCAAACCTCTGACTCAAGTTTCTTAATGGCCAAGTCTTGGTCAAATGGTAGCACTACCACTTCTATAGGCTTTTGACTCACTTTCCTGACCTGCATACCTCCAGATCTAAAACAAGTGGCTCAGATATTGAATTGGTTAGTTCACCGTCTTTCAAAAGCTGCTAGCCAGATTTCTCTCCCTCCACTAGGGTATCCATCCCTCCTTCTCCCTATAAAAGGAGAGGGGACTCCACAAGAAAATGGGTATCCCTTGTTATCTAGTTTTTCTTCTATTCTTTAGATTATGTCTGAGTAGTTTCCCTTATAAGGGCATGGGGGTAGCCCCATATCATGTTATCATTAGATGTAATCGACTCCTTGTTTCAATAAAAGAATGATTCCACCCCAATTCTGCATTGATCATTGGATGAACTGATATATCCTTATGGTGTGATATGATTGTGGATCCCTAGAAGGATGAACCCATAATCCCTTAATTGCAATTTTTATCCTTTTTTATTGTTTGATCTCATACTTGTTTTTTCTGATAGAATGATTATATTCATGTGTGGGCGTCGAGATCTCGGGCCCTTGCATGAAGGAACTCATGATCTTTTGATGCAATCATCTGATTTAGATCATGATCTATTCTACCCGTTTGACTTATTTGTTATAGCTGATAGTAACATGATCACTTGATCCATGGGCTCAAACGTTGGATAGGTATCACATATATCTCAATGAGATCACGAATAGTTATGTGTTGGTCAGTTGGATGAGGATCTGTAAACATTAGGATCAACAAGTTTGTGGGAAGTCCAGCCCTTGTGGGATTGCACTATGTAAGGACACAATCCATGTGGTCCTAGTTTGATTATTGAGGTATATTAGTTGATTTTTTGAGTAAGGGTATGACTACTAGTGGTGATCCCTTGGACCCCTAGTTCCTTTACTATTTGATTCAAATAGTTATTTCCGCATCATTTACTTTCCGTTCTAAGCAAAACTAAACTTCAACCAATCGGATTTTCCTTCTTGTTCTCACAATCTATCTTGGATTTAAACCATTTTCTCTCTGCCTTCCCTTGGATCGATACCTTACTATACTAAAGTTGACTTGGTGATTGCATCAAGTTGACAACTTGGCTAGAAGGTTAAACTATAGGACTTTTCCTAGTGGCTACTGTGAAATGACATGCATCATCAAGAAAGGTGGATTGTCACAAGATAAGGTAGAGGACATAGTAGCAAAGAGAATAGAACAAATAATGAGATAGTTTCAGCCTTCTCAGTCTCAATCTCCTCATATAGTACCTCAGTCGCATCGCTCTTCTTATGAGGTGGACCCTCCTTACAAAAAGCTGGTTAGAAGTAATACCATGGACCCTATAGAATGTTCGGTGTAAGTTTTTTATGATATAATAGTCTTTCAGGTGAATTTATAACATGTTGTATTTGGATATATATAACACTATATACAAATTGTAGGTGTTGGTGGCATGCTTCCTTACATTACTTGAACCTAGTTTCTACATCGTTGCACCAGACGAGACTTTCATGTCCCTTCCAGGTGACACAATTCGTGATGATCTAATGCCTAACAATGCAGTTCGTGTGATTGTCAAGCTTGTCTACCCAACTTGGAGACAGAACAACTACCATATGGACACCCCAACCACAAGACGATATGAGATGTAGATAGTCATGTGGTTGTGTGGTGCAAGGATAGAGTTATATATGAGAATGTATGATACATTTATATTGCATTTCTATTTGTCATTTTTTTCTATTTGTGTATATAATTGGTAACTTAAATGAGAATACATGCATATCATAGTAACTAAGAATCCCCCTATAGTTCCTCTTTTAATTCCTTCTCAATTACCTTCTTGGATTACAAATGACCTATTTGAATCAGTAGGTCCTAAGTGTAGGGGGTTGGCAGTATGGTTACACAATTTAGAAGAAGGTCTACTATGATCGCCTGTATTCAGGAGGATGATGTAGGTTAAGATCATGATACTAATGTATTCTTGATAGATATTGTGGAGTTGTTTACTTATGATTGGTTGAATACAGTTGTGACAAAACTTTGGATATGGTGAGTTCTTATGGATAAATACCTTGTTCTACATATGTGAAAATATGTGTTGCTTTTTTTTCTTGTATATTAATCTATCATATATGTTTTACAACTACTTATATACGATGTGTCGGTAATTCATATTAACTAATGTGGCATTTCTAGTTCCATCATTGATTAGCTTTGTAGATAGAGACCCAACATATATTAGCGAACACTACTCTACCACAATTAAATATGTTGGTATCGTGGTAAAGAGCATGATTATAGTTCCTTTAAATGTTAAGTGAGTTTCAGGCAAATCACCTATAATTTTGACTTATGAATTATATGTCATTGTGGAATTTGATTTTTCCTTTTTTTGTCTTATTTTCACTCAGTAATAAAATTGGGATTTGTTGTTAATTGTCCTCGAGGTGTTATCTATGTATTATCTAGTTCTTCGATGTGACAAAATTGAAAGTGGGGGACATGCAATAAAAATGGCTTTAGTAGAGTAAGTAATTTTTTTATTCGTCAAAATATATTAATGCTTGCATTGTTACATGACTATTTAATAATTCAATTAAATGTAATATGTTAACTAACAGAGGTACGAAAACATTGAAATAGGTCAGAGGAAAGGTAGATTGAAAATTTATTAACTTGGAAGAATGTTAAGGTAGTTTTTTAACTCCAATGCAAATATATTCCAACTATGCTTACATTTATTTATTAGTATTTTGCATAACTATAGTTTTATAATGCCTTATTTAATATAAAAAATGGTCATATGGATACTATGTGACGTGGTACATGGACCTGATTGTCAAACATTTGGCACTAGACATCTATTGTTTAGCAAAGGTAATCTATATAGTCTTGAATAATAAGTAAATAGTCTCATTTTCTTGAATTATGTCATTCCTTTTGTAGTCATTTGACATGATAGAGTCTTATACAAAAGAAGAGTTGGATGAGATACGAGAAGAGTGGGCACAATCCTTTGTTAAGGAAGTCAACTTTGCATTTGACTGAGATAAAATATGAGTTTTCCAAACTTTGATGTCATTATTTCTATATACATGTGATAGTTATGACTTTTTACAACTTTAAACTTGATGCAAGTGAGTTGTTGGTACATATGTGAAGGATGTCTATATATGCATATTTTTGTGAATGAATGTGAAAAAGTGAATACGATGAGAATTGCATTTGTACATGTGATGAGAATGGAATTGGAGAATGAAATTGCATGTGTGTTTTCTAAATATTATACATGCATGAGAATGTAATTAAGTATTGATGAGAATGAAAATGCATGTGTACGAATGAATTGTGTAGATCTGGACTCTTGTATGTGTTTGTTATTGCAGATTTTATAGGTATGTATGTTTTCAAGCTAGACACGAGACGGAACATGCAGCTGTAATGAAATGCGGGTTCCGCATCTAGTGAACAGCCAGACAACATGTTTGCAAATTTGTTTATTAAAAAAACCATGCATGCGATGTCAGATGCTATAAAAAAAATTACATTATAGATCTACTTTGTCGGTTATCCATAAAAAGTCAAGACCAAAGTTGTCTTATTGGTTAAAATTTTAAATTATAATGAAGTACATTGTTAGGTGTTTAAGGAAAATCAATGAATAATTATTTGTTGATATCTCTATGTTTCGTCGATTTCTTTGATTCAAAAGATCACACATATCTACGTCATTGATTCCTTTCTGTTGAACCGATGACTATAAACCCAGAAAAATCCCATAATCGTTGAAGATATCACTATGTGTTGTCAAACTCTATTTTTCATTGCAACCTATATTGACTCTATGTTTTCGGTTTTGGCTTACCCTAGACACTTACGGAAGAAGGCCCTTATTTCTAGTGTCTCCCACTTAGGTGTTGGTACAAAACTGGCGTCGTAGGACTAATTTAACCAACGTTATAGACGGTAACTATATTAGTGATGCTTCTCTATGGATGATCTCTTACCATGAAAGCATACAAGAATAGAAGGTAGAAGAGACTAAGGAATATGAATTTTAGATCTACATAATTGACAACAAAGAGAGAACTAAGAGGCAAGTAGAAACTAGTTTCAAAGTGAATTCAGTTTAGGCATCATACATTGTCCTTAGGATCCAGTTACACAAAAATTTGGGCCTTGCTATTTGGTAATGTTCCCAGTTAATTACATCTCATGTGCATACCACTGAGAAAGCTAACAATCAAAACATAAAGCATTTATCTCCTGACAAATTGTAGATATGTGAATAACAAATAAGAAAGATAATGATCGGTGCTCGTCTTCAACCATGATCTTCATTGTATTCATCATATGTTTGAGCTAATAGACTAATATCAGTGACTACCTACCATGGAAAGGAAAGTGAAATGAGATTTATCAACATGATTCCAAATGTAAATGAACCAATACTAAATGTTCCAAAGCACTGGTACTGAATCACCACATACACTTGGTAGCTAATTTTATGACCACTAAAAGAGTCATGTATTTGGTTTTATGTCTTGAGATCCATCATGTGATGATTGTAATAGGGATAAATTGTATATGACTTTATTATTAATAAAGACAATTCCACATATTATGTTTGTTTCAATAGTGAGATAGTGGATAAAAGTAACAATGTCCGAAGGATATTTTGACTCGATGACATATGATTTGAGTTGAAGACATGAACATGAGATCAAATGTATACTTAAGGGTATTTATTATTCTTAATTCCCTTCTCAATTATTATTGTGAATATTATAGTAGAACAATAATACATAAAGGCTAGTGTGTATTTTGAGTGATGATTATGTCTCTTAAATGCATGATATTGGATATCAACTCATATACATAGGTAGTTGTCAGAGAACAAATTATATTGGATAGACCCACATTGACAATGACAAATGGAAGCCATGTCATGGCAAGTCAGATTCATATCTCAATGTGAAATTAGGGATTGTGATCCTTAGATCAAAGTCATTACAGTAATCACATGTTGTTCTATGTACTTTAACATTGGCCCAACACGACTCTAAATTAGGGTCACCACACAAGTGGAGACTGGGTGTAATGTGATACTTGTGGAGTGTTGTGAGTGATAAAGGTAAAATTTGTCCCTCCATTGGATTGATATCATGATCACTTGATAAGTGTGACTATGAAAATGCACGGTCATCCTCATATGAGTCAATATGTGATACTGAGATTAAATGATCTCAATAGTCTACTCTAGTTCAAGGAACATAGATTTAATGTTAAGAGGATGAAAAACCCATACATCTATTTCAATCTAGGTATTTGTGACAAAGCAATTATATGGTCATGGTAACATTAGTCACTTTCAATTTCAAGTTGTTGTCAACTTATTTCAATTACTAGGTAGCAATGATGTATTTATGTACCCCAATATTTTCTTCTGAGGTTGTGAACATATCTATTGACATGATGTGGAACCTATAGGGTCTCACACATAAGGTTTCATAAGGGAGTTGAAGTTCACAATCAAACATATGATTATAATGGTTCTAAATCATGTACATGTTGATTTTAAACCCAACCGGTAGACTAGGTAAGCCATTCGGTCAAACAGATGGTTTGATTTAGTGAAAAATTGATTTAAAATTGGTTGCATGATTATAATTTTGGGAAAGCGACCAGTCGATGGAATGGATATTTCTTTCGTTCGACTACAAATCCCAGTCATTCAAATGGACCAAGTTAAGGAAAGAAAAGGAAATTTATGTTGTTTGATTTGGAATCTAGTTGGCTAACTGAATCACACCAGGACTGGTGACTTGGTTGACTGGATAAGCCATTTGGTTGAGTGGGTAATCAAGTTGGTTGACTCAGTGTCCAAATTGGCCTCAGACGGTTGACTAGACCATCCAATCAGGTGAATGGGATTACTATCTGAGTTTTCCTTATATGAGTTTACTTTGATTTGTGACTAAAATGAGATTAGATTTTGAAAACTCCAACCCATGAATCTCTAATATAGGGGTGATGTTCATGGGGTGATATACCACTAAACACAATATTGCGACGCAAGTTGTCTAAGAGTTATTCCTCTTAGAGAGAGAAAACCTCACCCCAAGGATAATAGCCCACAATAAGAGGAGAAGGAGAGTGAGAAATGCTACCACATCAACAACTCTGAGTTCTTCTTCCTCTTAGCTACCAAGGTGGTGCACCATGAGTTCTCATATCATTATGGACAACATAAAGGCCAAGGCCTCTAATAAGAAGCTTGAGAATAAGCAACTTCTTCAAGGAAATGACAAGGTGTTGCTACGACACCAAGGTGGAAACAACACAAGCAACTTCTTCAAGAAGAAGACAAGGTGTTGTTGTGACGACAAGGTGGAAATAGCAACAACCACTTTGGATCCAGCTCAAAAAGTGTAAGTTCTATATCGACATAAGGTGAACCTAGTTGTGGCACAACTAGTGTGATTTAAGGGTGCTAAGGTATATTATATATACCTTCCATGTATGTAGTATACCTACATTTATAGCTATAAGGATCCAATGGCTTCGATTTTATTAGGAGATATTTTTATATTTCCATTGTGCCCCCTCCCACAAAACCCTACAGTGGTATCAAGTTGATTTTGTTTTCTTTTAATGGTGGCTTGGTTTTTAACTATAAATAGTTTGTTGGAGAATAAAATGCAATTGTATCCATGCTAGTCACCAACTATCATATATGATATGATATATCTATATGACATCAACCAATGTGACACCTTCAAAATCATTTTGATTTCTCAATGTGGATATGGCAACTTGGTTGATGTGGTGAATGCTTGTGATCTATTTTTGATTGATATCCAAAACAATGTGACATGTATATGTCTTTTATGCCATGCCTATCTCCCTACATTTTCCTTGTAAATTTTAATTCTTGTAATCATAATAGGATGATATATTTAAATCACAAGTGGATAGTGGTATAGAGGATGAGATTATTAGAATATCACACAAACAAGGAAGGTCCTTATAGGGTTCATGATTATGATGAAGCGATGAATCCATCAACAACCAAATGCCTTCCTAAATAGGGAATCCAATCGGATGACTAGCTTTCCAATCGGCCAACTAGAATACCATGTAAAAGAAAAATTAGGGTTATATTAGATGTGAGTCTCTTGGTTGTTTTTCTACAACTCTTGTTGGCTCAATATGTTTTAATAGTCATCAAATCCTATTTTATCCCTTGTGGTGATCATTGTAGTATGTGATGCATACAATAATATATATATGCACAGGTGATTGGAGACATGTGATTATTATATCAAATCTCTAAATATAATATTAATATTTAATATGCCTTCTCATATGTAATACTCATAAAAAACTTGATCGACTATGTGTGGGCACACTAAATCACAGAGCACCATCTATCTTAGGGAAGTGTGATAATAAATATGTGGGTCAGCAATACAGGGTGTGTAGCTTATTGTATTGGCCTTTGGGTTGGACTAGAATAGGTGATCCTAATACGATTAAGCACCTAGAAGCATAAGATGGCATATACTTCATAAGATGACTTATGATAAGGAGTTTTGCAACCATATATCCAAGAGTTATATTGGATGCAATTGGTAATTGTTACCTGCCTAGATACATAAGTTGTGAGCAGATATCCAAAGTTGACTCATAACTTAATGTATTATGGATCTTGCATCACTAGAACATTTCCCATTGTAATATTTTGAATTAATAGTGAGGGCTATTAATTTGATCAAAATAGTGGGATCATTATTCATGAAAGTCCAAATAATACTAATAAATGAAATTAACTTCAAATAAAATTTTTGACTCGTGCAAATTTTTTCTTTGTATATATAATGAAAATTAGGTTCTTGTTGTGATAGATCCTTGAGAAAGAAATGTTGAATGGTAATAACTTTCATGATTGGTTTTAGACATTGAGAATTGATCTCACTCATGAGCATGACCTCTTTGCTCTGGAAACACTAGAAGTAGAGGAACCAACTTCAAATGCACCAAGAGTGGAAAGAGAAGTTTATCATATGCATATATATGATGATATTGATGTCAAGTGCCTTGTGATATGCTCTGTGAATCATGAGATTTAGAAGCAACATGAGAACATGGATGTTCTGGAGATGTCTACACATCTCAGAAATTTGTTCTAAGAACAAGCAAGGCAAAAGAGGTACAATGTCTCAAAGGCCTTGTTTAAGTGCAACATGACTGAAGGTGATCATGTTGGGACACATGTACTCAAGTTGATTAGGTATGCAGAAAGTATACATAAAATGGGATTCCCCTTACGTGAGTTGGCCACTGTTGTAATATTGCAATCATTTCCAGAATGTTACAGTCAACTTGTCATGAACTACAACATTTGACCATTGTTAGAGTTTCTTGGCATGTTGAGAATTTTTGAGACTCAGATGAAGAAAAACAAGTCAATATCCATGTTGATAGTCAAGGCAAGTCAAAGGGAAAGGGCAAAGCTAAGAAGAATACTAAAGTTAGTCAATATTCCAAGTCTTATGCACTTAAAGTTAAAGGAGGAGTTGACAAGGAAGGTAATTGTCACCAGTCTAGACATTGAAAGAAAAAAAAATTACCCTCTTTACCTTGAATAACTAAAGGAGGGGATAGAGATCTCATCTTCAGGTATATATGTTATAGAGATGAAGATATCTACTTATTCATATTGAGTATTGGACACTAGATGTGGATCTCAAATATACTCTGATATGCATGATCTGAAAAGAAGTATACACTTATAAAAGGGAGAGGTGGATCTAGGAGTAGCTATTACAGGTCTGTAATAGAGTTACAAAATTGATATTATGTAGCTTCCATAAATAGAAATATTATGTTTGTATCTTGTTCAGACAAGAGCAATTTTGAATTTCTAACAAAAAAAGTCAAATTTATATTTCAAGAGATGATATCTTATATTGCAGTGCCCCAATGTCTTATGGTGTTTATTCAATTGGGACTTGAGGCACATGTATATAACATAAATCCAAGAAGTAAAAATTGATGAGTCAACAAAACTTACCTATGGCATTGTCGTCTAAGGCACATAAACAAGAAATATATTTCTATCCTCCATAAATATGGCTATATATACATCTTTGATTTTGAATCAATAGCCACATGTGAATTTTGTTTATTGGGCAAGATGACAAAAGAACCCTTCAGTGGTAACAGTGAGAGGGAAAATAAATTATTAGGAATCATGCATATTTATGTGTGTGGACCTTTTAGCACAAGTTCTAAAGGTGGATATTAGTACTTCATCACATTTTTGATGACTTTAGTAGATGCAGATATGTGTATCTTATGAAAAAAATCACAACCTCTTGAAAAGTTGAATTAATTCATAAATTAAGTACACAACCAACTTGGAAAGAATGTTAAAGTAGTACAATCTGATTGTAGTGGAGAATGTTTAAGACAAGAGTTTGAGGCCCTTTTGAGATACTATGATATGGTATCACAGTTGACTCTGCCTGCAACACCACAACATAATAATGTGTCAGAAAGAAATAATCACACCTTATTGGATATGGTATGATCAATGATGAGTTTAGTCGATCTTCCAACTTTCTTATGGGGACATATTCTTAAAACCATCACTTTACACTTAATTGAGTACCTTCCAAATCCATTAGAGACACCATATAAGATTTGGAATGGGAAGTATCACACTATTCCTTTCATGAAAGTTTGGGGATGTAAATCTTATGTCAAGAAGTAGTTATGTGAAAAGCTTGGACTCGAATAGGATAAATGTTTCTTTGTTTGATACCCCAGGAACTTAGAGTTATTACTTCTATATTCCATTTGAAAACAAAGTGTTTTTTGCCTGAACGGTTGTATTCTTTGAAAAGAAATTTATTTCCAAAGGAACCAATGGGAAGAACATAGATCTTGAAGAAGTTAGAGGCCAACAACATAATATTGAGCCTATGGAGGTAGATGAGGAACAAAGAAAATCATAATTTGTTGTGGAATTAGAAATTTTTCATGCAACACAAAAACCTCAAAGGTCTAATTGGACACATGTGAAGCCAGAGATATTTAGATTTCTTATGACTCAATAATATGATTCGGTGGTCGTAGATGATGAGCCAACAACCTACAATGAGGAAACAAAAGGACCAAAAACTAGTAAATGGATCGAGGCCATAAGATCTGATATGGAATCCATGTATGCCAACAAAGTATGAACTATGGTAGATGCACCTGAAGCGGTAAAATCCATAGGGTGCAAATGAGTCTTCAAGAACAAGACTGACATGGATGGTAATGTACAAACCTATAATGGATCAGTGGTTGTGAAAGATTAGATACAAGTTCAAGGTATTGATTAAGAAAAAACATTTGCACCAATTTTCATAGTTAAATCAATTAGGATCATGCTTGCCCTTGCAACTTCTCTTGACTATGAGATTTGGCAAATGGACATTAAAACATCTCTCTTTAATGGAAATCTTCTAGAAGATGTGTACATGTCACGGGATGAAGGTTTTATCGCTCCAAATGAGATCAATAAAGTTTGTATGATATAAAGGTCAATCTATGAATTGAAGAAAATGTCTAGAAATTGGAATATTCATATTGATGAGATACTCAAACAGTTTGGCTTTATCAAAATAAATATAAAATTTGTCTTTATTAGAAGGTCAGTAAAAACATAATTGTGTTTCTCATATTATATGGGAATGACATATTATTGACCAAAAATGAGATACCTACTCTACAACAAGTCAAGAGCGGGTTGGGAAATGTCTTCTCTATGGACTTAGATGAAGCATCTTACATTTCAAGAGTCAAGATCTACAGAGAAATATCTAGAAGGCTTCTTGACCTAAATAGGGTACATAAATTAACAAGGTGTTGCAAAGGTTCAACATGAAGGATTCTCATAGAGGAAACATGCCCATGTTTCATGAATAAGTCTCTTAAATTCCAGTTTCCAACTCTTTAGTAGAGAATTCATGTATGATTAAGATTCTATATTCATATTCAATTGGATCATAATGTATGTGATGTTATGTACACGCCCACATGTTTCATATGCTTTGAGCATGATGAGCAAATACTAGTCAGATCTCGGTAAAGATCACTAGAATGTCGTGAAAAATATCCTAAAGTACTTGAAAAGAACTAAGAATAAACTCTTGATATACATATGTGAAAAAGAGTTGATTATAAACAATAGAGCTCTAAGCTAGAAGAGTTCCAAGCAAGATATGATAGTTGATTTTGCAACAAAAGTTGAGTATATTGTTGTATCCAAACTAGAAAAGGAAGCAATTTGGATCAAACAGTTCATTAGTAAACTTGGTGTGGTTCCACCATTGAGGACACAGTAGAGCTTTATTATGACTATAATGGAGCCATTGCATGGGATAAAGAACCCAAATCACATCAACATTCCAAGCACATACTATGGCGATATCATCCCATATGAGAGATTGTATAGAGAAGAGATGTAAACATTACACTAAAAACAATGTTGTTGAGCCCTTGACAAAAGCACTTTCCCAACAGAAGCATGTTGGTCATGTTAGATCTGTTATACTTATTCATGAGTGATTGTCTTTAATGAAAGTGGAAGAATTTTTATTGTATGTCCTAAGAGCCATCATGTAATGATTATAATAGGGATTCAATGTATATAATTTGGTTATTAATATAGATAATTCCACATATTATGTTTGCTTCACTATTGAGATAACAAATAAATATAATAATATCCTAACAATGTCTGACTCGATGACATAAGATTTAGGTTGAGGATTTGAGCATGAAAACATATGTATGCTTAAGAGTATTCATTTTTGTTATATCAGTAGCCAATTATTATTGTGGATATTGTAGGACACCAATAATACATTAGACTACTGTGTATGATGTGTGATGACTATGTTTTTTTATTTATGATATTAGATGTTAACTCAAATATATGGGTACTTATTAGAGAATAGGTTGTATGAGACATACCCACTTTGAGACTAACACATGGAAGCCATGTCATGGCAAGTTAGAGTCATATATCAACGTCACATTGCTGATTGTGATCCCTAGACCTAAAGTCACTATAGTAATCACATGTTGTTCTACGTACTTTAATATTGGCACAATCTGAATATGAATAAGGGTTGCCATACATGTAAGATTGGGTGTACTATCACACTTGTGGATTATTGTGAGTGATGTATATGGAATTTATCTCTCTATTGTAGTGACATCCTTACCACTTTATAAGTGAGACTAAGAAAATGCAAGCAATGCCCATGTGAGTCAATATGTGATATTGAGCTCACACAATCTCAATAGTATGCTCTAGTTCAAGGAACATAGATTGAATGTTAAGAAGATGACAACTCCATGCCTTAATTGCTATCTGAATATTTGTGACAAAGGGATTATATAGTAATGGTAACATTGGTCACTTTACAGGTTCAAATTATTCTCAACTTATTCCAATCACTTGGGTAACAATGATATGTTGCTAGACACCAACCTTTACTTGTGAGGTTATGATCATCACTATCAATGTAATGTGAAACTTAGTGGGTCGCATGAACAAAGGCGCCTAAGGGAACTGAAGTTCACAATCAAATATGTGATTAAAATGGTTACGGATTTCCTATCTAATAGGTCAAATGGGTAAGCCAAGCGGTCCACTGGATGGTTATCTTTATTGAAATGATTGATAGTCAATCGAATGATTATTTATCACTTTGGAAAGTAATCAGTCAGTTGATTGGATATCCCAATCTTTTGATGGACCAAGTCAGGGAAATAAAATGAAAAATTCCTTGTTTGATTTGGAATTGAATTGGTAAAACAATCAGACCATGACTAGTGAGTCTATCGACTAGGTAAGCTAGTCGGTCGACAAGGCATCCAATTGGTTTGTTCGGTCGACGGGATAGTCCAGTCGAGTGACTAGGATTATTGTCTTGAGTTTTTTTATATGAGTCTATTTTGGGTTGCAATTAGGAACAGGGTCAAACTTTAGAAATTTTAAGCCAATGACTCTCCTATATATAGTGTATACATCCATGGGGTGGGACACACTAAACACAACATTGTGAGATAAGTTTTATAAGAGTTCTTCTTCTTAGTTAGAAAAAAAAAACCTAATGACAATAGTTTGTAATAGAAAGAGAAGGAGAGCAAGCATCACTAGCATGTCGACAAAATTCATGTTTCACTTCTTCTTGGTGATCAAGGTGGTGCATTAGGAGTTACTACATCTGAGTGGATGACGTAGAGGCCGAGGTCCTTACTACATCTGAGTGGATGACGTAGAGGCTGAGGTCCTTGGGCAAAGACTTGAGAAAACAACTTCTTCAACAATAAGATGAGGCCTTGCTGCGATGACAAGGCAGCAACAATGATAACCATTTCAGATCGAATCCGTAAGTGTAAGTTCTCCACTAACATAAGATGTGTCTAATTATTGGACAACTGATGTGCGTTAAGGTATGTTTGATACCCCTTTCATGTCTTTATTATTGCAATATATTATGCCCTGGATAGATCCTTGGAATTTATCGTAGAAAAAATTGTCTCTCTATTGTGCCTTCTCCCACCAAAACCGTACACTGTCAACTTGATACCCACGGGTCTACCCATTTGGTTCAAATTGTAGCATGAGATTCCATGACCCTTTTAAGTTGACCCGGATCGTCATTCTTGGAAAACAGCCGAAATGGAACTTGGTTCATTCAATCTTGTGAACTAATCGTGACCGAAATTGAAAAAAGAGATACGAACAGAAACTAGACCCACTCGTGCATTATGTACAGCCAAGTCTCACTGGTAGACCCACGTGTAACCGCTGGCCGACCCATCTATAAAGGCCTCCAGCCGTATGTGTAGGGGTTTATTCGTTGCTATAGTGTTCACCTTGAATCCCAAGTCCTTTGACATTTGAGCCATCTAGGGCCTGCTGATATCTGTAGCAAAGATTCCATGTGGGCCTGGCTAAGGGCTTTTTCTGTTAGAAAGTAGTTTAATCCATCAGGATGTAATCAAGTGCATTAAATTGCACCCCACTTCATCGTTAAGGCCAAAATAGACTCTAGAAGATAGTTGTTAGACGATATTGTAGACTTAGCTGTTCACATGTGCCAGAAATAAAAGTACTGCGATACCTGTAGTTGTACGTAGTCTGTCCGCTTCGTTTCCATTTTGTTGCGGAGCCACCAGCATAGTCGGCATGCGCCACTGTCGTTTTCCAATACGTTCTAAATCATAAAAACTCATCTTACATGACCATAGCAAACAAGCTCTAGGATTTAACTAAGTCACCGAGGCATATTTGACTTCGACGGTTAGCTCTTCATTAGGGTAGCCGTTAACAATGTCAGCAGCCAAGACCAACAATATCATTTTTACATGCTCTTGGATTGGCGTTGTGGATAATCTAGATACGTTATTTGCTGCTTGAGCATGCAGGTAATCGTTTATAAGTGATCGCACCTGCTAATTAACAAAGTATCAAATTAAGCTAAACGGTGACAAATGCACTAACAAGATAGCTACCACTGGGATAAGTGATTTGACAGGGAGATACACAGAATTCTTCCTTACAAAATGCGCTGACACCCTGCTATTTGCATTAGAATTTGCATCTGTTTACACCAGTTGGCTAACCCTGTTTAACTTCTATATATTATGTCAGCAAATCGTCAATTGCTATAACATTAGCACTTGCATCTGGGCACCTCGGGTGGCTAACGCAATGCTCAGTTCTAATTTTAGAAGAAAAAAATATTAGCAGCAGCTAACGATAAGTAGCAAACATGCTGCTCATTTCAATTTTATACACCTTAGCTTCAACTAGCTGCCAACACCGATTCAGTTTTATGACTCAGTCTAATCATAGAAATGGCTTCTTAAATGACAGTCAAATGGGCACCCCTAACATACCCACTGTCTTTGGAGTTGTTACCACTGAATCATTTTAACCTATACCCGTGCGACCCAACTAAGGCTTAACTTTTCCAAAGTGAATATACGCTAACGTTGCAACGTCCAGCCCAATGGATATCATTAGAAACAGTCACATACATGTCAACAATAATTAGCGAGACAGCCACAGATTATGCATAAATTCAACTTGTTTCAACATCCCTTACAAACGCATTACTCCTTAATCAAAACTTATGATAAAATAGAGTATGGAAGAACTCCCAAGGCGGCCATTGTAAGGCACAAACTCAAGCATGTTGAAGAGTCGCTGCGCATTGTAATTGGATTGATATTTCGTCCCTTCACTAATCATCAACTGAGATCCAATAATTTACACACAAACTTACAAATTATTTGACAAATTCTTTATAACAGTGCTATGATAGGCAAAGCTGATACATCTACAGAGCTACGACCTTTAAAAAAAAAAACTCCTAAAGGGGATCTGAGAACCGCAACTCAGCGGGTCCCGGACCCAATATCCCTTTTTCATTTGAAATAGGAATGCTTTTATGATTGAACCAGCCGTTCTTCTCTTCTACCACCGTTGTTTGATGCTGCCAAACATGTACGGGCCAATCCTATAAAATCAAAAAGGTCAATGACTACGGAGAATAAGATGCATTTGCTAAAAATCACAACACGGTTTGCTACCCCCACCTCTTCACGAATGTGATCTTCTGGTTGCATTGGAGATGAGCAAAGTGGTATGGCGTCGGAGTCTGGTTTTTGGAACACAATCACCGCAAACAGACCTGCAGATGCAATAAACCATAGATTATTATTTATGAATAATGGGATAGCAATTGAGGTTCAAACCTTAACTTGATAACATCACCTAATATGTCAAAGGGACGGGCAAGCAGCTTCCCTCGGGGATCAACATAGTTTGATCCGTAACTGGATAGAAGGCCAGCAAATTGGGGCCTGGACACAATGTGAAAATCATTTCAAATGTGAATGATTACTTCTGATCTGAGGAATGAATCAGCCAACAATTACTGTCCAGAAAATTTTGAATCCATAAAAAAAACCGGGTAAAGGGAATATAAACTGAGGCAAGTTTAAAGCATGTTGACGAATAACCAAATAAGCAAAAATATGACAAAAAATAGTTACTGCATCACATTTTCTAGCAGGTCACCATGATACAATGATGTCAATCATATTAAAAGAGTTTCCACGCCATCATCACATTCTAAGCCTTAATATCAGCTGTTGTGTCTCCATAAATGGGCAGGGGAGGCGACTCATTTACTTGATACATCCTGTTTCATTGTTTGTGGAAAGATTGATCATGGAGGTGAATCAACTTGACACTTTAGGCCTAGTTTGGGTAAGCACTTCTCGAATGCCGGCAGTCTTACATGTAAAAAGATACTTTTTGGTATTCTGCTGTACAGGAGTTCCGGTAGGAGCGGAAAAATAGCCAGCTCATATGTGCCAAAGACACACAAAAGTGATAGGACAGGAACGGAGCCTGCAGTCCCGAAACCCGCCAATCCCGACGCCATTTGCAACTACCATTTTTCTAATAAATCATGTACGCAACGGTTCAAAAAGAATACAGATGGACATCCGTCCCTACACAATTAATGTAGTTTAGATAGCAGCGGCCAAACTAGGCCTTAGTCTATATATTGCAACACGTCCTTGTTTTGAGTCAAAAAGAGTAAGCATAAACAGTCATGGTTTTCCCTTTAGAAAAGTTGCCACAAATCCTTTATCATGTGTGCTGTTCAATCTTGTTACTCCAGAAGCTTATTAACCATAACCCACGCATGGAGGATTCCATTACTAACATGTACTATTTAGACTGGCCATAAAGGACACAACATAAAATTGAAAAGAACGGAGTTTGTCAGTCATCAATTTATTACGCATCAGACATCTAAAATGTTCACCCACTAGTACCTGTTGTCGTCATAAAATTCAGTGAAATTTTGAATTTCCACGTAATCCAAACCAGCCTCTCTGGCCAACCTGCAAGTAAGGAAAACTAGCTAAAGTCGTTGAAAATCCAACCCTGGAGACTGTAAATGAATGCTGATGGAAACCTGATCAAACTTGGAAAATGGACCAAACAATGTGTTTCAGAAGTGACATCATTACTAAATTTCAGCTGATACTTCTTTCCAAAGAACGGAAACCTGACAGCTTGTAAACACTGCACTCGTATCAACTCACAAGTATAATATAATCACAGAAAGCATAGCAGAAACAACTATAAAAACGTACTTTTCTTCTTCTGTTTCAAAAGTAACAATATAGCTCTCAGATCTTATACAA
The DNA here is from genome assembly GCA_963693085.1 of Alisma plantago-aquatica. NCBI lineage: Eukaryota > Viridiplantae > Streptophyta > Magnoliopsida > Alismatales > Alismataceae > Alisma > Alisma plantago-aquatica. The sequence goes on from OY856409.1 coordinate 871,099,149, forward strand.
TTTGTAGCATTAGGCTTCTGACCAATCCCTTTACTATGAATCGCTTCAACATTCTTCTGGTACTTTGTCCTGTAAAAAAGTATACGTAACACAATGGTAGGTCAATATCAGAAAAAGTAAAATGATAAAAACGATTGTGTGCATGGATAACAGGGTAAACATAAACTTTCATGTCTCTTTCTATTAGCAAAGGAGTATTACAGAAATCAAGTGTGTGAGCACCAGCACAGAAAGGAAAAGTCCCAACTGGTAAGAACAGTAGACACAGGTTTAGGGGCTTGAAAGGTATCATTGTAAGGGAAGTGTTGCAGCACACATATGGAAGTGGTCAAATGGGAAGTACTGTGAATCTCGTACTAAAATCATCAACATTAGGCAAATAGTCAAAAGATTTTGTCGATGTCGACATCGGCAAAGTCGAAACTGGGTAAAGTTCTATATTCAAAAACTTTGACAGCATTATGGCCCACATCGGTTTAATGTTTTATCAAACAATTAGAATATTTTCAAACGAAAAATGGATACATGGTAAATGAGTACCCAGCAGCCATCGAACAATTAGAATTTTTGCAAACTTCAAATGGATACATGGTAAATGAGTACCCTGCAGCCATTAAACAATTAGAATATTTATGATCAAATGAAAAAGAAACTTTAAACTACACAGCTGTAGGTAGAGCTGGCAATCGGGCGGGTCGGGTCGGGCCATTTCAGGTCGGATTATTACAGGTCGGAGATAATTCGGGTTATTTTATTCTTTCGGGTCGGGTTAGTATCGTGTTGAGTCCCTTCGGGTCATTTTATATTTTCAGGTCAACTCGGGTTCGGGTCGGGTCAATTTTAATATATATTTTTTTCAGGTTACTTTAACGGGTCGGGTCGGGCAGGTCTGGTTCAAGTCAATTCATTTCAAATTGTCTTAATATTGGTTCCGATCAATTTGCACTATTTCCTCAAGCTAATTTAGTTTCGGGTCGAGTCATTTTGGTTAGGTAGTAACAGGTCGGGTCTTCTTGGGTTGTATATTTGGTTCGGGCCTAGTTGTTTTGGCAGGGTCTCGGTCTATTGAGGTTGGAGAGTTGGCAATGATGCGGTCAGTTTGACCAGGGTCATTATGGGTCGAAGCTAATTGAGGTTATTTTATCCTTTCATGTCAAGTCGGGTTTGGGTCGGGTTAGTATCGGTTTGGTCCCTTCCGGTTCATTTTGCATTTTTGGGTTAACTCGTGTTCGGGTCGGGTCAATTTTGGTATAAACTTGTTCAAATTCATTTATTGGGTTGGTTTGGGTTAACGTCAAATCACTTCAGGTTGTGTCAATTTACACTATTTCCTCGGGCTAACTCGAGTTCGAATCAAGTCATTTTGACTTGGGGTAGTTATGAAGTTGGGGTTGCCTGGGTTGTATATTTGTATTATCAAGTTGTTTTGAGTTGGACCTCATTCAGGTCAGGTTGTGACTTGCAATAATAAATAATGACTAATATGTTGCATTAATTAAAAATAAAGCAGATCTTTTTTACTCGTTATTTTTTTCTTAACTATCCATTATTCTGTTTATGTCCCCTTCCTTTTCCTTACTATCAAATTATTATGCAAATTATTTCTTATTAAATAATATAACGATAAAGCCATACCAAAATCTACCGTAAAACTAAAACCTGATTTATCAGCTTCTCGCTAGTACTCGGTCGGGTTGACATTGGGTAGAGTGGGTATTAGATTGGATTAAATTCGAGTTGGGTTGACATTGGTTCGGTCAGTGTAGGGGCGGTTTGATGTCAAGTTGGGTTGATATTGGGTCAGGTTGGTGTTGGATCAAGTTGACATTGGGTTGGGTTGGTGTTGGGTGGGGTTGACGTTGGGTTGGATCAATATCAGGTCAGGTTGATATCGAGTCGGGTCAAGTCGGTTGTGGATTTTTCAGGTTGATTCAGGTCACACGATATCATCGGGTCGGGTGTCGGGTCAGGTTTGGGTCTGACAATTATGGGTCATATTGAGTTTTGGGTAAACATCGGGTCGGTCAGGTTCAATTCGGGTTGATATTTTCTTCGGGTTTCAACGGGTCGGGTTGCCGGTGGGACGAGTCGGGTCAGCTTTTGCCAACTCTAGCTGCAGGGGATGGCCTCCCATCTTCTCTACTGTTACTAAAGAGAAAGTCATGCCAGAGAAGGCAGTGAAATAGCAACAGCAGTGGCAGCAACAGCCGCCGCAGTAACTAGGGTACACAGCGGCGATAATCCAATAACCGAGAGACAACAACAACAGAAGCAAATACGATCAGGGGTACATCCCAACCATGTCTGGATTTTTTGTTCTAGAAAGAAGTGGGCATGCCCACCCTAGTCCAGCATGCGCCGAGCAAACCAAACCGTCTGTCCAAGACACATTTCCAAGAATGCCATGGTGTCTCCCAAGAAGTGTAAGTACTTCCTAACTTTTCTACTGGACGGAAGCCACTATATGTTAGGAGGCTAGTCATTTGCAAGTGATGAAAGACCGGTTTGCATGATGACAATAGTAGCTGGGGGGAACAAGTAAGATAGGAAAATGATAATTATAGAAGTTGCATTAAAGAAGACCTTTTCTTCGGTGGATGATGCCTGAAATGATGTGTTAATAGATTTATTTTTATTTGTTTTATTGTGTACTCTTTAGTATCTTGTCTATTTTCCCATATCGGTGAACTTTGTATGATGTAGACTTCTCCTATCGTATATAAAGAGGGTGTCTATGCTTGAATCTGTTAACTCAATAATATAATCCTATTCTATTCACATGGTATCAGATCTTTTTGATCCGCCCTAATTCTCTCCTCCCTCTCCTTCACCCCAGCCGCCACCTATCTCCCTTACATCTTGCTTCTCTGTTCCACACCATCACCCTTTCGCCTATCCTCCCCCCCCTCCTATTGTCCCCTCGCCGAACCTCCACCAGCCGCTGCCATCCCCCACGCCAAGCCCTCTTCTCCAAAGCTACCGCTACATCTCATCCGCCAGCCCTCCACCCCCACCCGGTTTGCCGCCCGCCAGCACTCACCGCACGCCCACCTACAGCCACTCAACTGCCCTGTCCCGCCTGCAGCATTCCAGCCACACAATCGGATCCGGACCTCCCCCACCCTGATCACCTTCTCCATCCCTTCCGCCCCTTAACCCTGTCGCTTCTCATGTCTCCCTGACCCGCCCCCCGCCTCCCTCTCTCTTGCCGCCTGCTTCCACCAGATGCGCCGCCTGATCAATCCTCCTCCCCCGCCAAGATCTCCTTGTCATCCTCTCCACCCGCGTCGTTACCCGCCCACACTGCCAAGCCAATCCTCCCTCACCCTGCTAACACTCCACCTCCACCTTTCCCTTCTTCCATTCACCCAATTACATAACATTTCCCTTCCATTTCGGTTGATTTTCTGGTTGAAGCTACCCTAGGACTAGAGCTCCTCTTCTCGGTTCCACTTCAGGACGGGGGAGGGACTTGCTCCCTCCCATCAACCTTCGTCATGTGTAGGTTTAAATTGACATGTGGCGTTGGTTTATTAATTAAAACAATCTTAATGCCCATTCTTTGGGTTTATGAACTCTTTAGTTGATAACTTGCATGATGCTTCAGGCCACTCTGAACTAAGAACTTATGTTGACTGAACTAGAATTGATTCCATCATGGCCTATAATGATAACTTCAAAACTCTTTGTGCGAACACTATAAAATTGGATGGTTCTAGCCATAGTTTTAAACATCCTCGACATCTGGCGATTAATCCTCGATGTTACATATGTCTACGTCTGTCGATGTTCGGTCAATGTCGAAACCTAGTAAACTTCCATGAATGTTGAAGTTGACACGAAGACGGCGTCTTGTAAATTTGCATGTGATTGTGTTTTTCTACATATGTAAACCTATAAGAATGGCTATATGTAAACATATGTTTTGTTTTTAAGCTAGATTTAACGAAATATATCAATTTTTATCATAAAATGACTATTTTTAGCGTTAAAATTTAATTGTAAAAATCCTCGAAGTTTCCTTCATGTTTCTACAAACTTCCACCCATGTCGAAGTTGACTCAAAGTCGATGTCCACTTCCATAGTTCTAACTACCATGCGTGGTTAGCTTCATTCGAGTTGTACGTCAAAGCCCAAGGTGGTACTCTCATCTTATCACTAAAGGACTTGTTACTCCGTCTGAGACGGCTGACGAGAAAACTAAGTAGGCATATGACCTATGGGTCAAAGATGATTCTGGAGTTATGACTTGGATGGTCAACAGTATCGAACCAAAAATAAGTTAGTCTCTTTTACGACTTAGAACGGCAAAGGTCATGTGGAATCAGTTAGCACATATGTACTCAAAAGGTGTTTGAAATTTTAAAAAATCTGGCTAAAAAGGAATTCTCTAAAGATACCTCGGTTGAGGATAATTATAATCGATGTTATGCTTTGTGGGATGAATTTGAAGTTTACCATCCCCTGACTTCTGATATCATTGAAGTTCAATGACAATGGAATGAACTTCAGTTGGTACAATTCCTTGTTGGATTGTCGACCTCCTTTTCAAGTGTAGTAGATCAAATCCTCTCTACTCTCTAGTGATCCACTCTGAAAGCTTCGTGGTGTCCTAAAAAGGGTCCAGCACCTACCATCTGTCTTTTCGACTCTTACTGGTTCCACGGAGGCATCTGCTCTTGCAGTCCGATTTGGTGATTCTGGTCGTAGTAGAGGTCGTGGTTGTTTGGCCCGTCAGGACCTGGACATGGCCAACCCCCTACTAGACCTAGTCGTGGTCAGCCCTCCGCTAGACCAAGCAATGCCCCTCCTACTAGACCTCGTCATTGTAATTTCTACGTTTGTAATATTCACACCGAGGATCACTATTGGGAGAAACATGGCTACCCCAACACATGGGCCAATCAGGCCTCTACTGACTATACTGAGGGATGTACCCGCCCAACCCATCACAACTTCTACAGATTGGGCTCGGGCTGAATTTCAAAAGCTCTTCCAAGAATGACTTTAGACTCCGATATCGGCTCCACCTTCAGATGTTGACTCTCCTTTTTTAGCATCCTCGGCTCCTTATGGTAAAAGCAAATGGGTCATCTACTCTGGTGCTTCTACCCATATTTCTGGAAATTCGAAACTGTTCTCTAAATTATTTGCTTCTTCTTCTATTCCGCTTGTGACTGTTGTTGATGACACTCAAGCCCAGTTCATGGGGTTGGAAATATTCAAACTACAAATGATTTCTTGCTTAGATCGGCTTATATGTTCCTCAATTCCCTTTGAATCTTCTTTCATTTAGTAAAACCGTCAAACAACTCCAGTATTCTATTACATTTGACCCGGATGGATGTGTCTTTCAAGATCTCCGTACGAGGATGAAGATTGGTTCGGGCCATGAGGGACCAGACAGCCTATACTACCTCGATGCTCCAAAGACTATTGCTCTTCTATCTTCTGTTGTTTTGGGACTCCAATGGCACTACAGATTAGAACCCCCATCTGCATCCAAGCTCAAGCATTTTATTCCTAATGTATCTGAAATTGTGTTTAATGTGAAGCATGCCAGTTAGGAAAGCAAACTCGATGTAGTTTTTCTAGAAAAACCACTATAGCCTCAAATTTTATTTTTGGCATCGTATATGTTGATAATTGGAGACCTTTTATTCTGTCACAAGTATGTCTGGATTTCAGTACTTTATGACCTTTATCGCTGACTTCTCTAGGGCTACTTAGTTGTTTTTACTTAAAGACAGGACGAATGTCATTGATACTATTACTACATTCTTTGTTGAGATTAAGACTCAATTTAATAAGCCCATTAAAAATTTTAGAACGGACAATTCTCTTGAATATATGCAACAATCTGTCAGCGTTTTTTGCAAAATCTTGGCACTATCCATCAAACATCTTGTTCTTACATTCCTAAGCAGAATGGGATTTCCGAAAGCAAGAATCGCCATATGCTTGAAGTAGCTTGAACCCTTATGTTTCACTATCATGTCCCTAAAACTTTTTGGGTTGATGTGGTCTCTATTAGTATATATATTTTCCTAGTTTTATTTTACCCTTATTATTATGTTATGGGCCTTTGTTTATTAGCCATTAGCCTTTTTCCTTTTTCTAGAATATTCTTGTTTCTAGATTATTCTTACTCTTTCCTATAAGAGAGTCTCCCGTAATTGGTTTTAATCATCTAATACAAACCATCTTTTAGATTTTAGATGGTATCAGAGCGTGATCCATCTTAAGACCCTCCCATCTCAACCCTAATCACCCATGCCTCCTTAAACCCTAGCCGCCACCCTCTCTTTCTCCTCCTTCCCTTCTTCTTCCTCCCACTCTGCCGCCACCACCCACCGCTGCACCCACAAACCGCAGCCCCACCCGCCACCTCCACCTGCTCCATCCCCTCCAGCCGCCTCCACCTCCCTCCCTTCCCACAGCCACCGCCCCTCCCTCTCCCACAGTTGCCGCCCGCCCCTCCCTCTCCCACAGCCTCCACCTACCCCCCTCCCACTCCCCACTGCCGCCCCCCCATCTCCTTCCCTCCATGCCACCACCTGTTGTTGTCCTCTCTATCCCATACATCCTCCTTTCCTTTTCACCTTCACCCACCATCCTTTCCTCCCTCTAGCCGCCACCACTACCACTCTTTTCTCTTTTGGCTCGCCTCTGTTCTTCTTTGGTAACTTTCCATTTATAGCATGTTGAAGGCGTAACCGGCTCTCATTTTTCTCTACCTACGCCTCATGGTGGAGTAAGCTTTTCCTCCATGTTGGCGTAGATTTTCTATATCTACTGCTGCCCAATCGTGGGTTCCTGGGATCCGATGCATCCGATCTCCTTCTGCTATTTTCTGCCCGTGCACAGGTATTTTTAGATTTGCCCCTGAGTTGGGTTTCTACTGCGTTCGTCTACTATGTATCTACTACTGCTACGTGCCTGCTAATCTGTCTATTGACTACTACGTGATTCCTGCTCTAGTCAACCACTTCTGTTTGACTTGTCGTCCTGCATTATGTGATCTGTCATGGCGTCCTCAGATCCGCTTCACAATCTTTGTGTGACGACTACCAAGTTGGACGGCTCCAACTATCACATCTGGGCAGCCTCCTTTGAACTCTATGTCAAAGCTTAGGGGCGCTACTCCCATCTTACTATTACAGGTCCGGCGAAACCAACTGCTAATGCTAATGAAAAGACTAAACAGGCGTATGACCTGTGGTCCAAGGACGACTTTGGGGTTATGACCTGGATGGTCAACATTGTTGAACCCAAAATCAGCCAATCCCTTCTGTGCCAACGCACGGCCAAGGATATGTGGGATCAACTCTCCAACGATTCTCATCAATAGAATCCCAAGGAGGTGTTTGATATATTCAAACACATGGCCAAGAAGGAGTATTCTACCTCAGATGCTATTGAAGATTACTAAAATCAGTGTTGTGCCCTCTGGGATGAGATTGAGGTTTATCATCCGTTGTCCTCCGACATTAAGGAAGCACAAAGATAATGGAATGAACTACAGCTCATTCAATTCCTAGCTGGCCTACCACCCTCCTTTGTGGGTGTAGTTGATCAGATTCTCTCCAGTGATTTGTTGCCTACCTTACACAATGTTCTGAAACGTGTGTAGCGCTTGCCTTCTGTCTCTCAGGCAACTCCTGAACTTTCTGACAATGTTGCTCTTGTTGTTCATTCTGGTGATTCCTTCCGTGGACGTGGACGTGGTCGTGGCCGTGGTTGAGGCCGCTTAACTCCAGATGTTGGTCGTGGTTCGTACTCCTCTGGTTCTGACTCCTCTGAACCACGTTACTGCAACTTTTGCAAGCGCAATAATCATACTGAAGACTGTTGTTGATCAAGCACGGCAAACCTGCTTGGGTGAATCAAGTTTCTTCAGACCAGCCTAACACTTCTGCTTCTACATCTGCCCCTCCATCTGTTGATTGGCTCCGATCTAAAGTTGAGAAATTGTTCCAAGCCCGCTTGGCCTCTTCTGCTGAGACTTCCACTGCTGGCGGTTCCGCTCTTCTGACACAATCTTCTCCTCTAGCACAGTCTGGTAAAAATAATTGGGTTATCGACTATGGTGTCAATTCTCATATTACTGGGAATCGCTCTTTATTTTCTACTTTACATAAAACTGGTACTATTCCTCCTATCTCATTAGCCGATGGGTCTCAAATACCTGTTTCTGGAATAGGAAACATCTATATTGTTGGTCGTCTTATTTTGAACTCAGCACTGTTTGTTCCTAAATTCCCTATCAACTTGTTATCTGTGAGTAGAACTGTTAAGAGCCTACATGCTCAATTACTTTTGACTCGGATGGTGTTATCTTTCAGGATGTGCGCGCGAGGATGAAGATCGATTCGGGCCATGAGGGACCAGACGGACTCTACTATATGGATGCACCAAAGATGAAGGCTTACCTGACTACTTCTGTGACCGGCATTCAGTGGCACTTCCGATTGGGGCACCCTTCACCAGCAAAACTGAAGCATTTATTACCTGACATTTTTTAGACAGTTTTTCATTTTGAGACATGCCAGCAGTTAGGGAAACAAACTCGATCTACTTTTACTAAGAAAAATTGTATTAGCTCAAAAGAATCATTTGATATTGTGCATGCCGACATTTAGGGCCCGTGCTCTATTGCTAGTATTTCTGGATTTCAGTACTTTATGAGTTTTATTGACGATTTTTCTAGAACCACCTGGTTGTTTTTGTTAAAAGACAGATCTCATATACTTGACACTATTACAACTTTTTTTGCTGAGATATGTACCAGTTTGGTAAACCCATTAAAATCTTTCGATTTGATAATGCCCTTGAATTCATGCAAAAGTCATTAAATCTGCTTTGTACCAAAAATGGTACTATTCACCAAACCTCTTGTACATATACACCACAACAGAATGACATTGTTGAACACAAGAATGGACACATCCTTGAGGTTGCGTGTACCCTTCTCTTTCACTATCATGTTCCTATTGATTTTTGGCAAGAAGTTGTTTCCACTGCTTGTTATCTTATTAACCGCATGCCATCTTCTGTTCTTGGCAATCAAGTGCCTTTTCAAATTCTATATCCTGATGCTCATTCGCTCACTGTACCTCCTCGTATTTTTTGGAGTACGTGTTTTGTGAAAAATTTGCATCCTGGCCTTACTCATCTGGACCCTGGTGCTACCAAGTGTATTTTCCTGGGTTACTCTCGGACACAAAAAAGGTATCGCTGCTTTGACCCGCTTACTAAGAAATGGATGGTTTCGACTGATGTTGTCTTTTTTGAACATATGTCGTTCTACTCTTCTGTTGGATCTGCCTCGACGTCTGACTTAGTGTCAGACACACCTTTACCTGTGCATGTTGATACTGCCCCGTCAGACAATACAATTGCACCTGCTCCACCTTTAAAAGTCTACCAAAGAAGACCGAAGGCACCGACTCCCTCTATGGCCCAAGTAAGTCTTCCAACCTCGTCAGCAGATCAGCCACCATCTCAGGTATTTTCTGAATTAGACATTCCTATCAGTTTACGCAAAGGCACTCGCTCTTGCACGCACATCCTATTGGGAATTTTTGCAATACTGCTAATCTGGAAAATAATTTTGCAAATTTCACTTCTGCTTTGTGTTGTTACTATTCCTAAGAATGTTGCTCAGGCTCTCCAGCATTCTGCATGGCGTCAAGCCATGGAAACTGAAATGCAGGCCCTCACTGATAGACATACTTGGGATTTACTTGATGCGCCTCCTGGTTGTTCGCCAGTTGGTTGCAGATGGATTTTCACAATCAAATATCAATCAGATGGTACTATTGAATGACTCAAAGCTCGCCTAGTAGCCAAGGGCTACACTCAGACATATGGAGTTGATTACTTCGAGACTTTCTCTCATGTGGCTCGGTTAGATTTTGTTCGTATCCTTATTTTTGTGGCCGTAAATTCTGATTGGCCTTTATATCAACTAGATGTTAAAAATGCATTCTTGTATGGTGACCTGCATGAGGAGGTTTACATGGAGCAGCCTCCCGGCTTTGAGAGTCAGGGGGAGTCTTCCAAAGTTTGTCACCTTTGCAAAGCAATTTAAGGCCTTAAGCAAAGTCCTCGAACCTGGTTTGACAAGCTCAGCTCTATCCTTCAAAATTTTGACTTTCGTCGCTCTCAGTTTGATCACTCCGTGTTTGTTAAGAAAACTACCTCTGGTCTAGTAGTTCTCATTGTCTATGTTGATGACATTATCCTATCTAGAAGTGACTATGCAGGCATCCAGGCTACTAAGACATACTTGGAAAAGCACTTTATTACCAAAGACTTAAGAGTCTCCACCGCCTGTTTTCTAATCAAAAAATGCCATCGTCTGTCTTGAACAACCAAGTTCCCTATACTGTGTTATACCCTGGATCCCCTCTTCTCTCTCCACCAAGAGTTTTCGGTAGTACTTGTTTTGTCAGAAATCTTTAGACTAGCTTGAGAAAACTTGATCCCCGATCAACTAAGTGCATCGTCTTGGGATACTCTCGAACTCAGAAGGGGTACAGATGTTATGACCCGGCTGCTAAGACATGGTTTGTTAGTATGGATGTTGTTTTTTTCGAGGATACATTGTATTTTTCTACTATGGGGTTGACTCTATCTAAGGATTTACTTGTGGATGCACCGCTTCATGTTGCTTTTGAGTTGGACTCATCTCAACCTGTTGTTACATCCACTAAGGTTCCTCTCCGGGTGTATCAAAGACGTCGCAAGACTCCAACTCCCTCTATGGCCCCTCCCTCAGCCAATCCCTCATCTTCGTTCGCAGACCACGACACAAATCAGGTATACTCTGATATGAATACTCAGATTAGCATAAGAAAAGGGGTGTGCTCTTATACTTTCCATCCTATCAGTAATTATTGTTTTTATGCTAATATTGTGTCAAGTTTTGCAAACTTTACTATTACTCTTTCATCTATTTGTGTTTCTAAAAATGTGGTTGAGGCCCTCACACATCCTGTCTGGCGTCATGTCATGGAAGTGGAGATGGAAGCTCTACATACTCAACAAACTTGGGACTTAGTAGATGCCCCTACACATGTTTCACCTGTAGGTTGTCGTTGGATCTTCACTGTGAAGTATCACCCAGACGGCACGGTTGAACGCATGGTTATCAGAATCATAGCGAACCGGCCGGCGATTTCTCCGGTCCCTCCTTGAAAAAGAAGAAGAAGAGCAGCTAAGCACGAATGAACCTTGTCGGAGACGGATAGTATACCTTCTCGATCTCACAAGGAAGGACTCCCGCGTAGTAGTAAGCAAGTCTGGAATTATAGCCCTTTCTCTAACTAGAACTCTGAGTGTTCAGGGCTATGACAAGGTGCAAAGCGAAGCAAGGGTCTTTCATTGAATCCCCTTCCTTTATGATATGAATCATGCAGCATGTCGAAAAAATAAGAAAAATATCTTTTACGGCAGCAAGTCAAATGAGAAGGCGTCAGGCTCATTACACACACCTCCCTTTTCTTCCATTATTGATGGGTTTGACAATTAGAATTGGTTATAGATCGAATGCCTTTAAAACCTCAGCATTTGGTTCCGCTATGACGTCTATGCTCCCCAGGTTTCATGGCACGATTGAATGCATGGTTATCAGAACCCAAAGCGAACCGGTCGGTTCAACCGGTCGAACTGGGAACTGGCTATATCAGTTCGGTTTGACCCCAAACCCGGAAATCCCTTTGAACTGATCAAGAAACGGTCAACCGAGCGGCTGAACCGATAAACCGATCTGATTTTCACTGAATTGGTCGAGTCTGACGAACCAATGATTTGTTGCGGTTTTTGTTGGTTTTTGTTATTGTTGCAGGTACATGCTCCCTCCTCCCATTTCCCGTATTCTTCGTCTTCCTTATCTTCCTCCTTTTCATGTCATTTCAACAATTTGCTACTAGCATTTGCTTCTATTGTTGTTGTTGCTTAATGCTGCCTTGTTTGGTTGTATTGATCCTCTTACAATTGCTATGGTGCCTCCCTTCTTCATCTATTCCCCTAGTAATGTTTCCATGTAGTTGAAATATTCTACCTACCTTTTCTCATTCTTTAGCATACTCCTATTGCCCAACCAGGTCAGTGACTATACAAAAGCCTAGTGCTATTGTCTATATTTATTTTCCTATAAGGTTTCCAATATCCTTATGCCAATTAAACTGTGGTATCGCCTCATGTTGATGAAAGTTTATTTTATTACTTGATAATTTGACATAGGAAATGCACTTCCCAATTGAATTTTTATTGTTTCCATGCTAGTTTTTGATGCTCCTAGATTTTCTTACTTTTTCCTTGACTTTTCATATATTAGTTATAAAAATAATTTATGGTGGCATGTTGACGTCACCGGTTGAACCAGTCGAACCACTAGTTGAACCAGTAAACCGAGAACCAGAAGCCTCAAAGGTTCACTCACCGGTTCGGTTCTGACATTCTTGGTTGAATGCCTTAAAGCACGTGTTGTTGCTAAGGGCTATACTCAAACCTATGGTGGGATTACTTGGAGACCTTTTTGCATGTTGCGCGACTTAATTCTGTTCAAATTCTTATTTATGTTGATGTCAACAAGAAGTGGTTCTTGTTCCTAATGGTAAAATTGCTTTCTTATATGGCAATCTGCATGAGGAAGCATATATGGAGCAACCTCCCAGATTTGTTGCTTAGGGGGAGTGTGCTAAAATCTATCGTGTTAAGAAAGCTATTTATAGACTGAAATAGAATCCAAGAGCATGGTTTGATAAATTAAGTCAAATTCTTGTCAAATTTGACTTCAGACGCTCACATTCTGATCATTCTGTATTTGTTAAAAAAACTATTGAGGGTCTTATTATTCTGATAGTGTATGTGGATGATACCATCCTTTCTAGGAGTGACCATCGGGGTATCCAGGATACCAAAGAATATTTACAAAAACACTTTATTACTAAAGATCTAGGAAAATTGTGTTATTTATGGGAATTGAAGTATCTCATTCTTCTTCAAGAGTCTATATATCTCAGTGCAAGTATGTCATTGATCTTCTACATAGGGGTGTAAACGGTGCGGGTACGGTGCGGGTTTGGCCATACCCATACCTATACCCATCTAATTTAGTGGGTTTGGTTCCGATTCTAGACCTGCATAATACAAAACTTGGACCTGCACCATACCCGTACCCGCAATAATAGTGGGTATGCGGGTAAGCGGTTCTATAAAACACCATATTGTTTATGTAAGAGAAATGACTATGTTATATATATTTAACAGAACAAGATACTGGCATTATATAGTATATTAACCTGTAGTAGTTATATTAGACAATGCTATATTTTATAGATTAACATTAATTGAGTAATTGTTTACATATTTGTAGTCATGATCATAACGTTTAACTTATGTAGAAAGTAATGTAAATTAGTAGACATTTTGCTTTTAAGTTTACATATGATGTTCATTATTGTAACTAGAATACTTAATTCTTAATTATATGACTAGTCTCAACCTTATTGTGGTTAGAGTAGGATATGATCTCAAGAATTATATTACTTAAACTGGTAAAGTATGATATATGTGAAGCAACATACATTCCGGTCGATAGTATCGAGATCAGGTCAGGTTCGATATGAAGCAATCGACATCCTGGTCGATACTATCGACATTCATGTCGATGGTATCGAGATCAGTTCAGGTTCGAGATGAGGTTTTGTCGATACCATCGACATGAGTGTCGATGGTATCGACACCGGCGCAGCGACGGCTCGTCAATCCGGCGACTGTTTTATTTTCTTTATAATATCTATGTTTTATTTCTTTTCTCTCTTTGTACCTCATGTACTTACCCTAATATATAAATGCAAGTGAGTAGGCTCAAGCCCTAATCACGTTTGCTGCGTTTTGCAGTCGACATGTGATCGGTGTTCCTGTCTTCTTCCCTTATTCATTTCTTTTCACATGGTATCAGAGCGGAGATCGATCTAGGGCTTCTCCTTCCTCTCTCCGACGGATCTCTTCCTCTCCGGCGGCCGGCTGCTTCCCACCCGTCGACTTGGCGTAATCCACCGGCTGTGTAGAATCACTGTTGGCTACTCTGGGTCTGCGGTAGATATCCAACTCTACCGTAGTCTCCATCACAAAGCGTTTGGGGATCTCCGGGTAATCCAACGATCATCTAAAAACACAACCGGAGGACTAGTTTCGTCTCAGCCATCATCCTAGTCACACCTCCTCCATGTGTGATTAGGAAGATCATTTGGAGGTTGTGAATGCGTCAGTAACGCATTTCTCCTTGTTTTTCTTCTGTGTGTGACGTGTATCTCTCCGTCACCACAATCTATTTGACGTGTATCAATCTGTCACATATTCCGGTCTACAATGGAGGATATCAAGACACCTACGATCTACAACGAAGTGTCACCTATCGCCTCCATCAAGCTCAACGGGAAAAATTATCTTCTATGGATGAATGCCATCCACACCGTCTTGGAGGCTCGTGACAGAGCGAGGCATGTTGACTCGGGTCCCAAGGCATCTACTGACGAAGGGTATGCTGAACGGAAGCGTCATGACAGTCTTGTGAAGACTTGGTTGTGGAATAGTATGGAACCTGCAATCACCGCAAGGTTCATGTTCTACTCTACGGCCAAGGAAATATGGGACGCAGTGAAGCAACATTATTTTCAAGAGAAGAATGCTCTCCGTCAGTTTATGATCTATGATCGTTTGTTTGCTGAGAAACAGGGTGACCGATCTCTTGAGGAATATTTTGGGACGGTTCAGGCTCTTGCTCAAGAGCTAAGTTATAATCATCATGTGGTTGTTGCTGAACAGATAAAGGATAGAGATGATCTTGTTACAGCCAAATTCTTATCTGGGCTCAACTCGGCTTGTAGCTCCGCTCGGAGCGTTATCCTGGCTACTGATAAACTACCTAGTCTTGTGGAGGCTTATTCAAGGATCCAGCAATCTCTATTTGAGTCTGCTTCCTTTGTTTCTGATATACCTTCTGGAGAATCTCATGCGTCTGTTGCTGCTGCAGTACGAGGAGGACGACTCGGTATGGGCAGAGGGCGTGGAACATGTCCTAAGTGTACCTTTTGTGACAGACCGGGACATACAGTGGAGAAGTGTTGGAAGAAACATGGGAGACCTGCTGCACCACCTGTGGGAGCAGCACATTGTGCCACCACCACAGGATCCTCATCCTCTACAACTGTGGGTACTACCTCTGGCACCGGCATCACTCTTACCCAAGAAGAATATGATCGGTTCAATCAGGCGACACAGCACATGAGTATGGGGTCATCATCATCTTCATCGGCAAATCTGGCATCTACAGCTAGTAATCAGGCTACATCTCTCATAGCATCTGGCTCATCCTCATCTTGGGTGGTTGACTCTGGCGCCTCACAGCATGACTGTTATGAGGAGATTGCTCCACACTATTGACTCATCTATTCCTCACCAATCTGTTACACTGGCAGATGGTTCAGTGAAAAGAGTGTTAGCTAGTGGATCTATCTCCCTAACACCCAAGATTGATCTTAAATCCGTTCACTTTGTGCCTGAATTTCCTTTTAATCTTCTTTCTGTTGCCAAATTGATTGACACTCTAAAATGTTGGGTAATATTTGGACCTTCTTGTTTCATATTACAGGATCTCAAGAGTATGAAGACGATTGGTGGGGGGCCTAGGAAAGGTGATCTCTACCTTTTCAACGGTGACAGTCTGCCTCGCCAAATGCCTTCTTCTGCTCCATCCATCATGTTGAGTGGTTCCCCCTTACTATGGCATTGCAGATATGGACATCCTTCTTTGGAGAGCCTGCGGAAGTTGGAACCAGAGTTGTCCCAATTATCGTCTTTAGAGTGTCAGTCATGTCAACTGGGAAAGCACCATAGGTTATCCTATCCCAGTCGAGTCAAGAAGCGGACTTCTTGTCCCTTTGAGTTAGTGCATAGTGATGTGTGGGGTCCTGTAAAAGACCAGAGTTATAATGGTTTTCGTTATTTTATCTCCTTTGTCGATGATTTCTCACGCATGACATGGATCTACCTTCTTAAAAGTAGAGAGTTTGTATTGTCTATTGTGAAACATTTTCATACTGAAATTAAAGTCCAGTTTGATTGCAATATAAAAATTCTCCAGCCTGACAATGCTTTAGAGTATGTTCAAAAGGCTATGTCTGATTTTTGCAGCTCGGTTGGTATGATTCATCGCACATCTTGTCCTCACACCCCTCAGCAAAATGGGGTGGCAGAGAGGAAGAATCGTCATCTTCTTGATATTGCTCGATCAATTATGTTTCAATCCAATGTGCCTAAGAAGTTTTGGTCTGAAGCTCTTTTAACAGCTTGTTTCTTGATTAATAGGCAACCTTCTTCTGTTCTTCAAGGACAGACTCCGTTTTCTGTTTTGCGTCCCATGGACTCCCCCTTTCCTGTTCCTCTTAGAGTGTTTGGTTGCACTTCCTTTGTCCATAACTTTGACCCTAAGGCCGACAAGTTGTCTCCTAGGTCCATTAAAACATTGTTCCTGGGTTACTCTAACACTAGCAAAGGATACAAGTGTTACTGTCCTAGTCTTCGCCGCATGTTTGTGTCTAGGGACGTCACCTTCCATGAGACCACTCCATATTTTTCCAATGCTATGAGCAAGGGGGAGCAGTTGAGAGAGGGAGAGCCACCAAAAATACAGAATGAGAGACTGGCACCATCGGTGCAGAGTGAGGGAGTGCCACCTATCATTCCGGATTTTACTTCTATTCCGGATGAACAAGCAGGAGATAGACCTACTATTGAGCATTACACACATGTTTACCATAGGCGAGGCAGGCAAGATCCAGAAGAAGTAGCGACACCAGTCCCTGCGCCCTCGTCATCGCCTTCTACTCAAGAGACTCCTACAGAGATATCAGATCTCGATCTTCCTATTGCTGTTCGGAAAGGTACTCGGTCATGTACTATTAAACACCCTATTACAAATGTATGTTGCCTGTCTCATCTATCTAAGCAGGCCCGTGCATTCGCTATTGAAATTGATTATGTGACTATACCAAGAAATCATTTTGATGTTATGAAGAACAGTGGCTGGAAACAGGCTATGGAACTTGAGATGTCAGCTCTCTTAAATAATGGCACTTGGGATCTTGTTGATCTTCCTGCAGGAAAGAAAGTAGTGGGCTGTAGATGGGTTTTCACTATCAAACACAATCCGGATGGATCAGTTGAACGGTTGAAAGCCCGATTGGTCGCAAAGGGCTACACCCAAACCTATGGTGTTGACTTCTTTGAAACCTTTTCTCCTGTTGCTCGCCTAAATTCTGTGCGGATCATTATTTCCCTTGCTACTACCTTTAATTGGCCTCTGTTTCAGCTGGATGTAAAAAATGCTTTTCTCCATGGTGATCTACAGGAAGAGGTATATATGGAGCAACCTCCTGGGTTTGTTGCTCAAGGGGAGTGTCAGAAAGTGTGCAAATTAAAGAAAGCTATATATGGGCTGAAACAGTCACCTAGAGCTTGGTTTGACAAGTTCAGTGCAGTTATTCTTCAGATGGGTTTTTCTCGCTCCATGACTGATCATTCCTTATTTTACTCCAGCTCTTCTTGTGGATCCATTATTCTTATTGTATATGTTGATGACATAGTAATTACTGGCAGTGACACCATGGGAATATCTCGTGTCAAAGAAAGTTTGCAAAAACACTTCCATACAAAGGATCTGGGCAAACTAAGATACTTTCTAGGCATTGAAGTGCTTAGATCTCATACAGGTGTCAATTTATCTCAGAGGAAATATGTGCTTTGATTTACTTCAGGAGACAGGCATGGTTGAATCCAAACCGGTATCTACACCGATGGATTATCACATCAAAGAGGTGGTTGATGATGCTGAGTATCAAGATCCAGAATATTACAGGAGAATAGTGGGCAAGTTAATATATCTAACAGTCACTCGACCTGATATTTCTTTTGTTGTGGGCGTGGTCAGCCAACATATGCACTCTCCGCGACAGTCACACTGGACAGCAGTCTGCAGAATTCTGAGATATCTGAAAAGTGCTCCTGGTAAGGGTATCACATATTCTAGACCAAAGGCACCTCCATCTACTCTGCCTCTCACAGGATATTCAGATGCTGACTGGGCTGGTGATCATACTGATAGGAGATCTACATCAGGCTATTGTACCTTTCTAGGTGATCATCTTATCACATGGAAAAGTAAGAAGCAACATGTGGTTGCTAGATCTAGCACTGAGGCTGAATATCGTGCTATGGCCCATGCATGTTGTGAACTAAAATGGGTCAAATCTGTTCTATCTGAATTAAAAATTTCTCTTCTACCTTCTATGGAGCTCAAGTGTGACAATCAATCTGCTATGCACATTGCCAGGAATCCTATCTTTAATGAGCGTACAAAACACAGAGGTTGATTGCCATTTTATTCGTGATCAAATCAAAGATGGCACTATTGTGACACCATATGTCAGATCTGAGGACCAACTAGCAGATATCCTGACAAAGCCTTTGGGTTCAGCAATCTTTCAGAGACTCTGTGGCAAGCTGGGCATACACGATGTGTACTCTCCAGCTTGAGGGGGAGTGTGAAGCAACCTGCATTCCGGTCGATACTATCGACACTCTTGTCGATAGTATCGAGATCAGGTCAGGTTCGAGATGAAGCAATCGACATCCTGGTCGATACTATCGACATTCATGTCGATGGTATCGAGATCAGTTCAGGTTCGAGATGAGGTTCTGTCGATACCATCGACATGAGTGTCGATGGTATCGACACCGGCGCAGCGGCGGCTCATCAATCCGGCGATTGTTTTATTTTCTTTATAATATCTATGTTTTATTTCTTTTCTCTCTTTGTACCTCATGTACTTATCCTAATATATAAATGCAAGTGAGTAGGCTCAAGCCCTAATCACGTTTGCTGCGTTTTGCAGCCGACATGTGATCGGTGTTCCTGTCTTCTTCCCTTATTCATTTCTTTTCACAATATATATAACACATTATTTAAGTAGTTACTTATGTATAGCGGGTACACGGGTCTAGCGGGTCTAGGTCCAAACATACCCATTATTGGACCCGCTTATATGCGGGTCTAAGAGTATACGGGTCCAAGGGTATGCGGGTATAAAAAATTAGACCCGTGATGGATTTTTTAAGGGTCCGAATTTGCGGGTCCGCGGGCCTACCCGTACCCATTTACAACCCTACTTCTACAGGAAACTGACACGTTGGGTGTCAAGCCAGTCAGCACTCCTCTAGACCCCAATACCAATTGGGATGATGATTCTTCTCCTTACCCTGACAGCAAACAATGTAGAAGACTTGCGGGCAAACTTATTTATCTGACGGTTACACAAGCAGATATCACTTCAGTTGTTAGACTTGTCAGTAGGTACCTTAGTAAACCTCGACAATGTCATTGGGTTGTTGTCTGCCACATTCTCAAATACCTAAAAACCCCACCTGGAAAGTGCTTTCTTATAGATATAATGGCACTGCAAGATTTCTAGTTTCTCTAACTCAGACTATGTTGGCAGCAGGGCTGATTGCAAATCCACTTCAGGTTACTGCACCTTTGTAGGTTACTCTTGTCACTTGGAGAAGCAAAAAGTATGTTGTTGTGGTTAGATCCAGTGTTGAAGCTGAGTATCGTGCCACGGCACATACTACTTGCGAGCTCATGTGGGGATTCAAGGACTATTAAAAGAACTTGGAGTCTATGATTTTGCCCCCGTTCCTATGTATTGTGATAATAAAGCAGCTATCTTCATTGCAAGTAACCCAACATTCCATGAGTGTACCAAACATATTGAGGTAAACTATCACTTCGTCAGAGAGTCCATTCTGTCCAAACGCATAGCCACTCCATACGTCAAGACTGAAGATAAGTTAGTTGACATCTTTGCAAAATCACTGCCAAAGACAAGATTCCTTTCTATGGCGGACAAGTTGGGCATGCATGGTAACATGCTCCAGCTTGAGGGGGTGTTAATAGATTTATTTTTATTTGTTTTATTGCGCACTCTTTAGCATCTTGTCTTTTGTCCCATATTAGTGAACTTTGAATGGTGTGGACTCCTCCTATCCTATATATGGAGGGTGCCTATGCTTGTATATGTTAACTCAATACTATAATCCTATTATATTCACAGTCTGCAATATGGAATTTCCACATCATCCTATGAGAATAGTGTCAAATTCCACCCGTCAATAGATAGAAAGGCTGCCATCACAGCCAGAGTTTTAAAGACAGATTTTTAACTAAACAATCCCAGTTTACTTTCAGAATTCCAGTGGTAACTAGTTTAGCAATTCAGGTTACTATTAGTATATATGCTTTATTAGGTCATGCTATGTTATTTGTTTTGTTATGGCCTTTAGACTTGTCTTATCTTTAGCCTTTCTTTTATCCCATATTTCCTAACTCTGTGTTTCACTTACTCTCTTATCCTATAAAAAATAGTCCATGGTATTTGTTTTAGACACATCAATAAGACTTTTCTCTTCTATATGGTATCAGACAGCTACGATCCCCCTTAACCTCTTCACAGAACCCTAATGCCCCTTTCTCACCCTACCCCCTGCCAAACTACTGCCTGCCACCCCTGTTGTTGTCGCCCCCCTCCCCACCTTACCCGTCGTTGCCCCTCCCCTCGCCTCACCTGTCAATGCCCCCTCCCAACTCCTACCTAGCCCGCCGTCCCCCCTCACCCCCTTTCGACCGCTGCAAAACCCCCACCCACCCATGTCGTCGCTGCCCACCCACACACCGTCCTTTCCCATCGCCTCTTCTCCTTTCCGCCTCCCTCACCCACCCCTCCTCCCGCCACAACAGCCACCCCTCCACCCCTTCCCGCCGCTGCCTCCACCCTGCAACCGCCGCCCCAACCCCCCACCACTCTCCTACAGCCTGTCGTTGCCATGCCACCGCCCAAATTCACCAGCCTTCTCCCCACTAACACCATGTTGCCATACATCCAATCCCGTTTCCACAATACACCACCCCCCCAATTCACATCTATCTTCTTCGTCTCTGGAAATTTCTAAAAGTTGCGCGTTGAAGTTCTAAAAGGTCTACGTTTGTTGCATGTGTGCGCCTAATGGTGGAGTAAATCTCTCCCTATAGTGGTGTAGGTTTTTCTCAGATTTCTTTTGCCCCTCTGCAGGTTTCTCAAATTTGATGTTTCAGATCTGATGTTGTTGCCTACTGCCACGTTGCAGGTTTCTTCGAATCTATTGATCCAGGCCTTCTACTACCCATGAGTTGGGTTACTACTTCTGCTACTACCAGTTGACCATTGTTGCCTGCTGACTACCATTGCTACCCCTGAATTGGGTCTCTTTTTTGTTTGCTACTGCTTCTTGCCGACATCTGGTGTATCCTTCTGATGGCGTCTGTTGAGTCGCTTCGGATACTCTGTCACTGCTGTGAAGTTAGATGGCTCCAACTATCACACTTGGTCTGCAACCTTCGAACTCTATGTCAAAGCTCATGGTCGTTACTCGCATCTTACTTTTGATGCTCCTACCATACCTGTTGATAACAGCGATGAGAAAACTAAGAAAATCTACGATTTGTGGACTAAGGAGGATCTAGCGTCATGACCTAGATGGTTAACAGTGTTGAGCCCAAAATCAGTCAATCTCTCCTTCGCTTGCAGACTGCCAAAGCCATGTGGGACCAGCTCTCACATGTTTACTCTCATCAACAAATCTGAAGAAAGTATTGAAAATTTTCGAACACTTGGCTAAAAAGGAGTATTCTAATACTGAACCTGTGGAGGATTACTATAATCAATGTTGCGCTCCCTGGGACGAGTTTGAGGCATATCACCCCCTCTCTGCTGATATCACTGAGATAAAACAACAGCTTAATGAACTTCAACTCATACAATTTCTTGCGGGCTTGCCCCACTCATTTTCTGGAGTGGTAGATCAGATCATGTCCAACGACCCTTTGCCTACTCTACGAGATGTCCTAATAAGGGTCCAACGGTTGTCGTCTGTCTCTCATGTGTCATTTGACCACTACGAGGTTGCTGCTCTTGCTGTCCGCTCAAAAGACTCCTTTAGTGGTCGAGGTCACGGTCGAGGGCGTGGTCGTGATCATGGTCATGGTCGTGGTCGTGGTCGTGGTCGTGGTCGCTCTACGACTGGGCATGGTTGTGGTTCCTCTTCAGGTGGTCTCGACCCATCTTCTGAACAGTGCTACTGTCACTTTTGTAAACAAACAAACCATATTGAAGACCGTTGTTGGATTAAGCATGGTAAGCTTACATGGGTGAATCAGGTGACTACTGATCAACCTGATTCCGCATCATCCTCTTCATGCCAGCCATCTGCAGAACGAATGCTCTCTGAGTCAAAAAGTTGCTTCAAGCTCGTATCACTCCCTCCATTGTTGATGCCTCTACTGATGGAGTTTCTTCTCTCCTTACCTCCTATACACCTTATGATTAAAATAAATGAGTGATTGACTCTGGTGCCACCTCCCATATTTCTTACAATTATGCATTATTTTCTGAACTTCATAAAACTTTTGTTGTTCCACATGTCACACTTGTTGATGGTTCTCAGACACCTACTTCCAGCATAGGGAATGTCTGCACTCCTGGCAAACTCTTATTGCGCCCAGCCCTTTATGTTCCCAAATTTTCATTGAATCTGTTATCTGTTAGTAGAACTCTGAAGAGCCTAAGGTTCTCTATTACCTTTGCCCTAGACAGTGTTGTTTTTCAAGATCTGCGCACGAGGATGAGGATTGGTTCGGAACATGAGGGACCAGACAGGTTGCACTACTTGGATGCACCGAAGACTACTGCTTTGTTGACTACATCTGTGACAGGCCTACAATGGTATTATCGACTGGGACATCCATCTGCCGCCAAATTGAAGCACTTCATTCCTGTTATTTCAGATTTTGTTTTTCATTGTGAAACTTGCCAGTTGGCAAACTCGTGCTAGTTTTTGTAAGAAAACCTTGTATTGGTTCCAAGCAACCGTTTGATATTGTGCATGTTGATGTTTGGGGACCATTTCTGTTCCGAGTACCTCTGGATTTTGGTACCTTATGAGGTTTATTGATGACTTTTCTAGAACTACATGGTTGTTTTTATTCAAAGATAGATCTCACATGCTCGATATTATCACCTCCTTTTTTGCTGAGATCCGTACCCAGTTTGACAAACCTATTAAAGTTTTTCGCACTAATAATGCCCTACTGTTTGTGCAATCATCTGTCAGCCAGTTTTCTCGCAAGTTCGGTACTATTCATCAAACTTCATGTTCGTACACACCTCAACCAAATGGGTTGCGGAGCGCAAGAATCGGCACCTCCTGGAAGTTGCTCACACCCTTCTTTTTCAGTATAATGTGCCCAAAATCTTTTGGCCTGAAGCTATCTCTACTACATGTTACCTTATTAATCGCATGCCCTCTTTTGTCCTTGACATTCAGGTGCCTTATCAAATATTATACCCTGAAGCCCCCTTTGTGTTGTTCCTCCTCGGATTTTTTGGAAGCACTTGCTTTGTCAAAAACATGTGTCCTGGTTTGACTAAGTTTGATCCGTGATCTACAAAATGTGTTTTCTGGGTTACTCTCAGACTCAAAAAGATTACAAGCACTATGATCCCTCTACAAAGAAATGGTTTGTTAGTGCCGATGTGGTCTTTTTTAGCATATGTCATTGTACTCTGTAGTAGGTTCTGCTCTAACATTTGATTTGTTGATTGATACAACTATGTCGATGTATGTTGACACTGACTTGCCTCCTGATGTTGCACCTTCCCAGCCTCTGAAAGTGTATCAACGAAGACTGAAAGCTACAACTCCCTCCATGGCCCCTCCCTTACCAATTCCTACATATAGGGCTACCACCTGGGTTTGTTGCTCAGGGGGAGTGTTTTAAAGTGTGCAGGTTGCGCAAAGCTATCTATGGATTGAAATAGAGTCCACGGGCCTGGTTTGACAAACTGAGTAATATTTTTCAAAAATTTAGCTTCCGTCGCTCTCATATTGATCACTTAGTATTTATTAAGAAAACATCATCTGGACTTGTAATTCTGATTGTTTATGTTGATGATATAATCTTATCTGGAAGTGATCAAGCAGACATCCAGGCTACTAAAGTGTGCCTGGAAAAACATTTTGTCACTAAAGATCTAAGAAAATTGAGATATTTTTTGGGTATCAAAGTTTCTCTCTCTTCTTCAGGTATTTGCTTATCACAGAGGAAATATGTCATGCACCTTTTGTCGGAAGCAGGAATGCTTGGAGCAAAACCTACTACTACTCCGTTAGATCCTAATACTAATTGGGATGATGATACTTCTTCTCCATCACAGACAACCAACAATATCGCAGATTAGTTGGTAAACTAATATATCTGATTGTTACAAAGGCTAATATATCTTCTACAGTTGGCTTAGTCAGCAGATACCTGGATAAAACCAGATAGTGCCACTGGGATGTTGTGTGACATATTCTGAAATATCTGAAAAATTCTCTGGGAAAGGGCTTATTCTACAAAAAACATGGGCATTGTAAAATCACAGGATATTCTGTCTCTGATTATGCAAGCAGTAGGATAGATCGCAAGTCTAATTCTGGTTTATTGTACCTTTGTAGGAGGTAATCTTGTTGCCTGACACAACAAGAAACAAACTGCAATCGTCCGCTCTAGTGCTGAAGTTGAGTATAGAGCTATGGCTCATACTACTTGTGAACTGTTGTGGGTTTGTGGGCTTCTAAAGGAGTTTGACATTTCTGACCCCAATCTTATCCCTATCTATTGTGACGATAAGGTTGCTATAATTGATTATCAGCAATCCAACATTTCATGAGCGCACCAAGCATATTGAGGTGGATTGTCATTTTGTCCGAGAGGTTGTCTTGTCTGGCAATATATGTACTCCATATACTCACACTTTTGATCAAGTAGCAGACATCTTCACAAAACTTCTTCCCAAGGCCAGATTCACTACCATGGTGGACAAGCTGGGCATGATTGATATCTATGCTCCAGCTTGAGGGGGAATATTAGTATATATGCTTTATTGTGTTATGCTATGTTATTTGTTTTGTTATGAGCTTTAGACTTGTCTTGTCTTTAGCTTTCTTTTATCCCATATTGCCCAACTCTGTGTTTCACTTACTCTCTTATCCTATAAAAGAGAGTCCATTGTATTTGTTTTAGACACATCAATAAAACTTTTCTCTTCTATAGTTAGAATTGCATATTTCCTTAATTATGAAGGAAAGATTACATATGAAAATTTCAGGAAGTGAAGGGCCTGAAGGCATACCAGATAGTTGATGAATCAGGAGTTATACCCAAAAAATAACCCCCTGGTTTTAGCAATGACGCAACATTATTCAGAAGTCTCTTTGCTTTTTCCTCACTTTCAAATGATAACTGCATTTGGCATGCAATTTAGTAAAAAACTAGGTAGAAGACGTACTGATAGTATGTGGAATAAAATAAACCTGTAAATGTTGCATGCAACAAACAATATCAACTGGAGCACTCTTGTCATGCAGATACGATATCAGATTTTCCTGCAGTTAAGCAAGAAAAGAGATGTTTAGTGGTTTACTAGTCGACTATTGAAAAACAAGAAAACAGACACTAAGAAAGTAAATGGTAGAGGCAATTTTTCAGAGACAAAATTTTATCAATAATCATTTGTAACATAGTTTTGTAGTCATCCTTAACCATGACAGAGGAAATGGGGAAAACTCTGGACACACTTATGGAAGAGTTCAATGCAGCTTTGACATAACTTATGCAGAAAGTAGTCGATTATGAGGATATTCATGGATAGCATTAGGTTTCCCTGATAAACATATCTACAGGTCTTGTTTAATATTAAACTGTAGTTTAAAATTCTTAAATTTTCATATAGCAACAGGGATAAATGTCTACAAAGATATATATAATAAACAGCATAACAAGCGTAGCAATACATAAATGTTAGTCTAATTCCATGTTGGATGTCTCACTTCTTCTTGTAGAACTGCTAAGTTATTTGGTGGCTGTCATCATATTATCCACTCTCAATAAATATTGCATCGGCATGTAAAGTAAATTCTCCATAATAAGCATGTATGATGTAAAGTCTAAATTAAGATGTTCTCAATGATACCTAAACCAAGTGTATGACAAAATATCAATAGACCTACATGATCTAAACCCTAGATATGAAATCATAAGATAAAGATGCCGGTGTCGTTTAATGTGTACAATGAATGCAAAAGGGCTCCTTACTGGAGAGTGGAGGCAGTACGTCAATACAGGGATCATTGCCTTGAGATCCCAGATATATACTCATCAAGATTCACAAGAGCAAAAGATAGTACGTTGTACATTTAATCTCTGGTGGCTACTCTCAACTATAAAAGCACATATGTTTTGTCCTTTGTCGGCAGTGAATCTAAAATGCTCGAATGGTGTGCCTACAACACTGCCAATGCCAAAAATCTAATACAAAAGTAGATATCTAAAGGATTACATCACATAGATACTAGGCTATCAACTGATGGCACATATTGTTGCCCATGGCCATAATCATACGCATAACCACCAATAGAATGCAGCAAGGGGATTAAGGGTGTAACAATCCCCTCCCTAGTTGTCAATTATTATGTTGTTTTTGTATAGCCTTTTAGGCCTAAAAAAGAGGCACACCTCTTTTTGTGAACTTTTATGACTAGCGACATGATCACTATTATTGACTTTTTGGATATGACACTTTAATTTCGATGATACAAATATTTACCATTCTATTATTGATGTGTTCTAAATGTTCCAGGTAATCAAGGAAGACAACATCCAATGAAGTTATTTGAATAATCATTCATGTAGTTGGATGCTTGCGAATCAAGTTGTTACAAAATTAAGTTTTGTACATGTGCAATTGTACACCTTGAATATATTATTGTTAATATATCTGTTTATATTCTATTATTTGTAATTTCTATATATTGTTGGACCTCTATGTAATTTCTCCAGTTTCAATTAATAAAAGGGTGAGAGGTCTTGAGCCCTCACACGTTGCATTGCACGCAGCTTTGCGGCATACGTTCACATGGCATCAGAGCAAGGTTGCTCCTAGGGTTCATCCAGGCCGCCGCCCCCTCCCCCTTTCTCCTCTCTCTTCCTCTCCTCCACGCCGCAGCCGTCAGCCACAAAGGTCAGCAGTCGGTGTCGTCGCCCTCCCGGGCAGCAAGCAGCACCGCCGACCAAGCGCGGGCGTCATAGCCGCCGGCCCAGGGCAGGCACACCGACCGCCAGCAGCCCCTAGTTCCTCCGGTTGATTCCGAAGGCAACGTTTACGTAAAACGGCTCATTAAATTTCATACCGGAGGCTCCGTCCAGACGTAGGAAATTCCTAATCACATCTCCTCCATGTGTGATTAGGGAATTTTCATTTGGGGGTTGTGGATGCGTCAAACACGCATATAATCAATCATTTGACGTGATGTGTATCTCCCTGTCACTCACTCCTTTCGGTGACGTGTATCTCTCTGTCACCCTCAATCCTTTCTGTGACGTGTATCTCTCTATCACCCTATCTCTCTGTTGAATCATGGACACCAAGGCATCTACCATCTACAACGAGATGTCACCTATCCCCTCCATCAAGCTTAACGGGAAGAATTATCTCTTGTGGATGAATGTTGTCCATACAGTGTTAGAATCCCGAGATAAGGCAAGGCATCTTGATTCTGATCCTCCTGCTTCTACTGACAAAGGCTATGCTGAATGGAAGCGACATAATAGTCTGGTGAAGACATGGCTATGAGGGAGCATGGAACCCGGTATTGCTGTTAGGTTCATGTTCTATACTACTGCTAAAGACATATGGGATGCAATAAAGAAGCATTACTCTCAAGAAAAGAATGCTCTTCGTCAGTTTATGATATATGATCGCCTCTTTGCAGACCGACAGGGAGACAAACCTTTAGGAGAATATTTCGGAGTGATCCAAGGTATTGCTCAAGAACTGAGCTTCTATCATCCAGTGACTGTCCAGGAATAAGTCAAAGACAGAGATGACTTGATTACTGCAAAGTTTCTATCTGGCCTGAGTTCTTCATGCAGTTCAGCCCGCAGCGTCATGCTCGCTTCTGACAAACTTCCCAGCCTGGAAGAAGCCTACTCGAGGATTTTACAATCAAATTTTAAACCAGTTGATTCTACAACATTCTCGCCTTCTGAAGATTTTCATGCATCTGTAGCCGCTGTAGTTAGAGGAGGTCGTACATGTATGGGTCGAGGACGTGGAGCACGTCCTAAGTGCACCTTCTGTGACAAACCTGGACACAATGTTGGAAGATGCATGGTAGACCTACTGCACCACCTGTGGGGGAAGCAAACTATGAGAATACTACTGAGTCTTCTGAGTCGTCTGCATCAAATTTTAGTTCTTCTGGCATCACACTCACAAAGGAAGAACATGATAGATTTATTCTGGCTACACAGCATCTGAGTGTGGGATCTTCTTCCTCAGCAAATCTGGCATCTACCACTGGTAATCAAGCTACCTCTTTATTGGCTTCTAGTTCAACTTCTTCATGGGTGGTTGATTCTGGAGCGTCACATCATATGACTGGTATGAGACTAATTCATTCCATTGACTCACATATTCCTCACAAATCTATGACCATAGCAGATGGTTCAGTGAGGAGAGTGTTAGCAAGTGGATATGTTTCTCTGACTCCTAAAATTGATCTTAAATCTGTTCACTATGTGCCTGTATTTCCTTTTAATCTTCTCTTTGTTGCAAAATTAATTGATATTGTGAGTTGTACAGTGACATTTGGGCCTTCTTGCTTTGTATTACAAGATCTCAAGAGTATGAGGACGATTGGTGGGGGGCCTAGGAAAGGTGATATCTACCTCTTCCATGGTGACAGTCTGCCTCGCCAAATATTTGCTCCTGCTCCGGCTATCCTTTTGAGCGGTTCTCCCTTACTGGGCACTACAGATATGGACATCCGTTGTTGGAGAGCTTGAGAAAGTTAGAACCTGAGTTATCCCAAGTGTCTTCATTAGAATATCAGTCCTGTCAACTGGGAAAACATCATAGAATGTCTTATCCCAGTCGTGTCAATAAACGGGCGTCTTGTCCCTTTAAGTTAGTCCACAGTGATGTTTGGGGTCCTATAAAGACCAATAGTTATAATGGTTTTCGCTATTTTGTTTCCTTTGTGGATGATTTTTCCCGCATGACATGGATTTCTTTGTTAAAGAGTCAAGAGTGTGTCATCCATCGTCAAGCATTTTCATCAAGAAATAAAAGTTCAATTTGATTGCAATATCAAAATTCTTCAATCTGATAATGCCTTGGAATATGTTCAAAGTGCTATGGCGGATTTTTGTAGCTCCGTTAGGATGATTCATCGTACGTCTTGTCCTCACACCCCTCAATAAAATGGGGTAGCTGAGCAAAAAAATCGACACCTTGATATTACCAGGACTATTATGTTTCAATCCAATGTCCCTAAGAGGTTCTAATATGATGCTTTACTTACTGCTTGTTTCCTGATAAACAGGCAACCCTCTTCGGTGCTTCAAGGACGTACTCTGTTTCTGTCTTACGTCCCAAGAATCAGCCTTTCCTTGTTCCTCTCAATGTTTGGTTGTACATCATTTGTCTACAATTTTGATCCTAAGGCTGATAGGTTATCCCCTAGGTCTATTAGGACTCTTTTTCTTGGGTACTCCAACACTAGCAAAGGATACAAGTGCTATTGTCCCAATCTTCGGCGTATGTTTGTGTCTCGGGATGTAACTTTCCATGAATCCACACCATATTTCTCGAGTGTTCCCAATAAGGAGAAGCAATTGTGTGAAAGAGAGTGTCATCATCAGACATCGGTGAGAGAGTGCCACCTATAATTCTTAATTATACCGTCATTCAGGAAGAGCAGCCAGCAGGTGATACATTAATTCAACAATATCCACATGTTTACAGTAGAGGAGGCAGGCAGGATCTAAAGGAGGTAGCGACTCTGGTCTCTGAGCCTTCCCCATCTTCCTCTACTCGAGAGATTTCTGCAGAACCATCTGACCTTGATGTTCCCATTGTTGTTCGAAAAGGTACTCGTTCCTGTACTATTCGACACCCTATTGCAAATGTGTGTTGTTTTTCAAAATTATCTAAGCAGGCTCGGTCATTTGCTCTTGGGATTGATTTTGAGGTCATTCCAAGAACTCATCTTGATGCTATGAAAGATATTGGCTGGAAACAAGCAATGCATATGGAAATGTCTACTCTTCTACAAAACAACACGGGATCTTATTGACTTACCTCCAGGGAAAAATGTTGTGGGTTGCAGATGGGTATTCACATTAAAACATAATCCATATGGTTCAGTTGAGAGGTTGAAGGCTAGACTGGTGGCAAAGGGTTACGCTCAGACATATGGAGTTGATTTCTTTGAGACCTTTTCACCAGTGGCTTGTCTGAATTCAGTGCGGATTCTTATTTCTCTGGTTACCACTTTTAACTGGCCTCTATTTCAGCTTGATGTAAAGAATGCCTTTCTCCATGGTGATCTACAGGAAGAGGTGTACATGGAGCAACCTCCTGGTTTTGTTGCTCAGGGGGAGTGTTAGAAAGTGTGTAGATTGAAGAAAGCCATCTATGGATTGAAACAATCTCCTAGAGCTTGGTTTGATAAGTTCAGTTATGTTGTACTAAAGATGGGCTTCTCTCGTTCTGTGACTGATCACTCCTTATTTTATTCTAGCTCTTCTGTTGGATCCATTATTATTGTTGTATATGTTGATGATATAGTTATCACTGGCAGTGATTCTACAGGCATATCACGTGTGAAGGAAGGATTGCAAGGGCAGTTTCATACAAAGGATCTGGGCAAACTAATATATTTTCTAGGCATTGAAGTACTTAGATCTCATGCAGGTACTAATTTGTCCCAAAGGAAATACGTGTTGGATTTACTACAGGAAGCTAGCATGAGTGACAAGAGGTCTACTTCTAGGTATTGCACGTTTCTAGGAAATCACCTTATCACCTGGAAAAGCATAATGGTGTGGCTAGATCTAGCACGGAGGCTGAGTATCGAGCAATGGCTCATGCCTGTTGCGAGTTGCAGTGGGTTAAATTTGTGCTTTCTGAGCTAAAGATTCTTGTTTCGTCTCCCATCGAGCTCAAATGTGGCAATCAGGCTGCTATCTACATTGCCAAGAATCCAATCTTCCATGAACACACTAAGCATATAGAGGTTGACTGCCACTTCATCAGAGATCAGATCAAGAATGGCACTGTTGTGACTCCGCACGTCAAATCTAAAGATCAATTTGCAGATGTCCTCACAAAGCCATTGAGTCTAGCAACAATTCAGAGCTTTTGCAACAAGCTGGGCATACACAATGTGTACGCTCCAGCTTGAGGGGGAGTGTTAATATATCTCTTTACATTCTATTATTTGTAATTTCTATATATTGTTGGACCTCTATGTAATTTCTCCAGTTTCTATTAATAAAAGAGTGAGAGGTCTTGAACCCTCACATGCTGCATTGCACGCAGCTTTGCGGCATACGTTCACAATTATGACCAAGTGATGAACAGAAGAAAAGCATCCTAAACCCAATTTTATACTCGTACAAACTCATTAGGATAGTTATTTTTTTATTGCAAAAATCATGTGAGTCGTTTTCCAAGAGTTGGTACCTCGTGGAACAAATTGATTTTTGTTCGAACTATAATTCGTCTAGAAAGCATGTTGGCTGAACTTTAGTTCGACCTGGACATAGCCATTAGACTAAAGGGGGTCATGGCAGTACATCGATAGAATTTTAGTTCAACCAAGATGTTTTTTTCTCGAATTACAATTCAACCGATCTGCAATCCGCAGAGACATTTTGTTGGTGCGCAGTTAGTCATTTATTTCGCATCCACTATACCATAACGACTAGTTTGGCACTAAACTTGTCCAAAACACTCACAAAAATCATCTAAGACCAAGGAATTAAATGACCGATACCGACGTCGTTTCGACAGCTTGGGTATAGATATTTACAGGTATACTGACGGAAATATCGACAAATGCAATGTTGGCCATACTGACGCCATAATGAACGAATTAAATCATGAAATTTTACAGGCGTGGTCTCAACACCTAGATGCAACGTTTTATGCAATAAAATTCTATATTGGGTATGTGGGGGGGGGGGTCAATCATGTGTGAGTTAAGGAAGATGTCCTGTTTTTTGGAGATTTCGATGAAGGATATCGATGGCAAAATATTGGAATTAAGATTTGGAAATTTACTAGCACAATCCATAAACATAAACACACACACTTATGCAATAATATCCAATTTACAACACATGAATAACATAGTAACTTACTAACTCATATCAGTTGTATGTCGAGTTACACACTGATTATCCATACAAGATTGAGTTGATATGGTTGACTTATTGCTCCCCTGGCATGTACATTATGTAAGGTTGGTGATATGAAGTTACGTGTTTCTCAGACACATGTACAATTAAGATTTGGAATTTTACTAGCACAATCCATAAGCATAAACACACACACACTTATGCAATAATATCCAATTTACAACACATGAATAACATGGTAACTTACTAACTCATATCAATTGTATGTCGAGTTACACACTGATTATCCTTACAAGATTGAGTTGATATGGTTGACATATTGCTCCCATGACATGTACATTATGTAAGTTTGTTGATATGAAGTTGCGTGTTGCTCAGACACGTCATGTACAATACTATATAAGTGTATAATACTCATTCGTATTATGTAATTAAACACGATATGTTTTAGAATTTTACAGTACTATATCGCCATATGCATCATATTAGATTCTGAAAGAAAATATACACAAGGGCTTTCTATTGCTCTTCTTCAATGTGTGACTTTGACAATTAACTTCATGACTGTCAAGGAAGTTAAACACCATCACTATTGTGACACCTTTTCTCCGTTGTTGTTTGTACCACATGATCTTGATATGTGGTAGTGAGATTCTCCATGGATTATGCACAATAGAGGGATAAGTATAAAAGCCATTATTACCATGCCCATTATATGCATATCGTGGGGATGCGATAATATAAAAGTGTAGTTAATATGTCAACCATGTCCATGTTGTGCGATATATGTAGCAAGTGTCATATATCAACAAAAATAAGACTAGAAAATTACAAAATCTATATTTTTTTACAATATTTGTTTGTTGTGTTGCGAAGTAGTACATTTTCTTACTTTGTATGATAAAAATACTAGTAAGAACATATGTATACAAATTAGCTCACTACTAAAAATGATAGCAAATTATACTTATATTTTGTGAATTATTTAGGTATATAACTATAATTATAATGTAGATTATGAGAAAGTGTTGTGGATCTAAGAACACATACAATCAGGAAGACATAAAAAGCAGATGGTGAGATCTTTGCCAATTTAAGGCATTTTGGTATGAATTTACATTTTAATTGAGATAGATGGTGTAAATGAGAGAAATGGTAGAAAACATAAAGGCATACCTTAGATTAGACTTATCTGAGCCCTAGTTGTCGAGATCACTTTGCTCCAACATTTCCTCCTCTCAAACAACAGAAACTGACTCAAGCACACAAAAAATTGGTATTTCTGTCGGTATATCAGTACATTTCGTCAAAATTTGGCGGTATTTGGCGGTATTTGGCGATATTTGTCGATATTTGGCGGTATACCATCGGTATACCGATATTTGCAATCCCAGCGATAGGTTTGTGTGAACCGATGACTGATGTCGTCGATATCGGTATACTGGTCGATATATCGACGATATCGTCGATATCTCTTTCATTGTCTAAGACTATTCCAAAGTGTTTTCTATACATAGGAGTGACGCAGGGACACCCAAAGCACACTTGAGCATTGTTTCCACAAGCATTCCAATTAAGCTTAGAATATTAGTTTGTTGTCTCCAACTGCTTCCAAGTAAGCCTAAGTGTAGTCTAGCTTGAGTGTGCTACAACACATCAAGTCTTATTCAAACCCATGTGGAGTTGTCATCGCTTGTTCATAAGAGCATCAAAATTTTGCTTTTTGAGAGAATTGGTTTGTTTTCCTTTCTTCTCTCTTGTTCCATGTTTGTTTTGTCTTTGGAGCTGCATTTTCTGAGAAGCTTGTGTCTGAAAAAGAAAGAAGGAGATTGTGATCTTCTTAATCCTACAAAGGAAAGAGACGACAGTTATTATGAAATTAGAAAAGGTTGGTCTTGACCTACAAAAATATCGGTATTGTAATTTGTATCAGTATAGAAAAGGAAATAAAAAGTTTGGTCACCCAAAAGTGTTGCTCCCATTTTATTGCATCAGAGATGGGTCCCACAATCCGCTAATATTTTCATACATTCTATCATATGCAAATGTAGTCGGTCTCAAGCCCGGGTAAAGGAGGAGGGTTGGTGGAAGGTTGACAACCAACCATAAAACTTTATCACTCTCTTATGACATGGATCGTTATAAAAACTTCGTTGGAGCATCCCTACCTAGCGACGCGTTGCATCGACACCCGGATGCAGTGATAAATATGTAAGAGGTTTCAACGCAGCGGCGCCCGGTTGTGTTTAAGGAAAAGCAAGGGTTCCCACACCTTGGATGGGTGTAGGTAAATAAGTTAGTCTCACTGCATCATTGCTCAAATGTAGTGAAAATTGTGCAAGGATAATTTTTTTGAAGGAGACAAGAAAAAAGCTAGTTCAGCAAATACGGATCAGAGTGGGATCTTGGAATATTGGCTCTTTGACAAGAAAGACTTCAGAGATAGTTGATACCATGATAAGAAGAAAAGGTAACATTATTTGCCTGTAGCAAACTAAGTGGATAAGAGAACGATGTGAGAGATTGGAGACAGAGGGTACAGAATTTGGTATATAGGTATTGACAAACATAGAAATGGCGTTGGAATTATTGTTGATAAGACGTTGAAGGATGACGTCGTCAAGATTACACCAATGGGGGACAGAATCGTAGCAATCAAGGTAGTTCTTGGGGGAAAGATTTTCAATATTATTAGCGCTTATGCTCCCAAAGTTGGCCTTAGTGAAGAGGCAAAGAAGGATTTTTGGGATAACATGGATGAACTAATGCAAGAAATACTGATATAGGAGATCATTATTGGGAGTGACTTAAATGGTCATGTGGGGAGTAGCAATATTGGATATGAGAGAGTTCATGGAGGTTTTGGATGTGGCAGTAGAAATGGAGAGAGGATATTAGATTTTGTAGTTGCTTATGATATGCTCCTGGTGAATACACATTATAAGAAAAGAGATCCTCATATTATTATTTTCAAAAGTGGGCCAATTGTAGCCAAATTGATTACTTCCTTACAAGACGACTGGATAGAAAAATATGCAAGGATAGTAAAGTGATCCCTAAGGAAGAACTCACCATCCAACAGAGGTTGATGGTTTTGGATGTGAACATCAAGAACAACAAAGGTAAGCATAACAGAAGTCAAGATAGAAGGATCAAGTGGTGGAATCTTAAAGGAGAAAAGAAATTTTGTTATTGTATGATAAACTCATCAAGGACAAGGAGAAAACTTGGAAATTTGAGTCTAATGTTAACTCTAAGAGGCAAAATATCAGTGCATGCCATACTTGTTAAGGCGGCAAGGAGACACGGCGTTGGGGCCGGACGCCTTGCGCCTTGGCGCGACTAGGCGCGCCTAGGCGACCTTTAAAAATAATAATTTGTATATATTTTATGTATATATACATGTGTCATGGTTTTTCCCCACTCATATACACACATTGTGTAGTTATATATGTAGTTATCTACATATTTATAGTCGATCTCTCCATATATATATATTTTATTGTATGAAAAAATAACCAATTACATTTCTAATATATTATCATTTGACAATAATGTCAAGGACACAAAAAGAATTGTTAGAATTGTCCCACACCGCTGAGCTCTGGGAAAAGTCCTGGGCTTATAAGGTGTGTGGTCCCTTCACCCATTGCCAATTGGTTTTGGGTTGAATACCACACATTCTAATATGGTATCAGAGCGGACCCCATGAGACAAGTGTGAGGACCACACCCTACCTAAAAAAGAACAAGTGCAAGCACACAAAAGTGGTTGCACTTGAGGGGGGATGTTAGAATTGTCCCACACCGCTGAGCTCTGGGAAAAGTCCTGGGCTTATAAGGTGTGTGGTCCCTTCACCCATTGCCAATTGGTTTTGGGTTGAATACCACACATTCTAATAAGAATTATTGTAAAGAATGTAAGAGTGATCAACATATAAATATATATTTATTGTCATACATAGCTACAAATATTAAGCAATGTAATCACTATCCTTCATAGCATAGCTACTTAGTACAATCTGAATTGAAGGTGCAAACTAAGAAAAATCAAATGTGTACTAAGAGTATTAGATCCAGTCAAACAAAAAAAGAGTATTAGATCCAGTCAAACCCAAAAAAGAGTATTAGATCCAATTAAAAAGTGATATTTGGCACATAAAATAGGCAACACTATTAATTTTAAGCATTGGTGTAGCCATATCAAACATTAAAATAAGTGAATATACAACCAAACCCACAAAATTAGGTTACTGTAGCATTATAAGCAAGGTGTCCTCGCCTAGGCGCAGCCCTGGGGCGCCTTGACAAGTATGGTGCATGCATAACAAAGATCGTCAAAGAGGTCTTGGGAGAGTCTAAAGGGTGTAGGCCTCCACAGAAAGAGACTTAGTGGTGGAATGATGTAGTACAAAAGGCTATTAAACTCAAAAGGGAAATCTATAGGAGCTTGTCCAATTCTAGAGATGATGCGACTTTTTAGGGATACAAGCAAGCAAAGAAAGATGCTAAGAAAGCAGTTCAAGAGGCAAGGTCCAAACACTTTGATGAGATATATAAGAAGTTGGACACTAGAGAAGGGGGAAAAGATATTTATATAATGGCCCGTATAAGAGAAAGGAAAAGAAGAGCCTTGAGTCAAGTAAAATGCATCAAGATGAAGATGGTAGAGTGTCGGTAAAGGATGGTGATATAAAGAACCAATGAAGAAACTACTTTCATAAGCTTTTCAATGGAGATATTGTGAACAATGTAAGAGACTCGGGTGACATGCATGCAAGAAATATCACTTACACGCGACAATTTTCACTATTGGAGGTAAAGAATGATTTGAAAAGGATGAAAATGAAAAAGGCATGTGGTCCAGACGGTATTCCTATTGCTGTATGGAAGAGTATGGGAGAAGGAGCTATGTGGTTAACAAATTTTTTTAACAAGATTATGAAGACAGAAGATGTCAGATGAATGGAGAAATAGTACTATAGTACTGATATACAAGAACAAAGGAAATGTTCAGAGCTGCACAAACTACAGAGGTATCAAGTCGATGAGTCACACTGTGAAGCTTTGAGAGGGATTATTGAACAAAGGTTAAGATTAATTACACAGGTATCAGACAACCAATTTGGTTTTATGTTGGGAAGATCAACAAGATGCTATTTTTCTGATAAGGAGGCTTATGTAGAAGTATAGAGAAAACAAAAGAGATCTTCATATGGTGTTTATTGATCTGGAAAAGGCCTATGATCGAGTACCCAGGAAAGTGTTATGGAGGGTTTTGTATAAAAAGGGTGTGTTTGTCCAATACATTGACATAATTAAAGACATGTATGTAGGCTCAATTGCAAGTGCTAGGACTCGCGGAGGAGAGACAAACTTTTCCTATCACTGTTGGGGTACATCAAGGATCAGCACTCGGCCCTTATATATTTGTTCTTGTTATGGATGAGTTGACAAAGCATGTTCAAGACAATATCCCTTGGTGCATGTTATTTGTTGATGACATTGTATTGTGATTGATGAAAAGAAAAGAAATATCGAATGATAAGTTGAACTATGGAGAAATGCATTGGAACCAAAAGGATTTATGACCAGTAGAAGCAAAACTGAATATATGCATTGCAATTTTAGCCAATGTAGAATTGTGAATGGTGGGGTCAAGTTGGATGGAAAGGTTGTACCTATACGCGGTAAGTTTCGTTACTTGGGCTCTATTATTAAAAGGGAAGGTGGGGTTCAAGATGATGTTAGTCACATGATCACGGCAGGATGGTTGAAGTGGAGTGTAACTGGAGTAGTATGTGACCAGAAGATTCCTTTTAGATTAAAAAGCAAGTTTTACATAACAGTTATACGCCAACCATGCTATGTAGGAGTGAATGTTGGGCGCTGAAGAAACAATGTCTCAACAAGATGAATGTGCCCAAAATGTGTATGTTGATATGGATGTATGGAAGATGGATGTCCATAGCGACAATGTCATTGCAAGGGAGAGCAGCTGAACACGGTGAAGGCAGTGGATGGAATCTGAAGAGCTGGGCGACCACATTCAAATAAGTAGAGATCACCTTTCCTAGATCCCCCACCAATTGTCTTCCAGCTCCTAGGATCCTATAACACAAAGAAAGAGTCTCCAAAAATTACAAAGCATTTCAAAGAATCAACCAGCTTAGCAACAGACATTAAGTTAAATGGAAAGTCTGGTACATGATGTACAGACTGAAAAGTTAAATTGGATGAAATGGCAGTCGACTTCAATATGCTTTGTGCGCTCATGATATACGGGATTGTTAGCAATGAAAATAGCTGCCTTATTATCACAGTGCATAGGAATAGGAGTAGAAGACTCAACACCTAAGTCTTTCAGAAGAGATTGCACCCATAGGAGTTCACTGGCAGTGTGGGCCATGGCCCTGTATTCAGCTTCAGCACTGGATCGAGCAACTACATTTTGTTTCTTACTTCTCCATGTGACCAGGTTACCTCCAACATAAGTACAGTAGCCAAAAGTAGATTTCATGTATGTCTTACTCCCAGCATAATCAGAATCAGAATAGCCTTCCAGAGAACAGTGCCCATTTTTCCTATAATAGAGGCCTTTGCCAAGAGACTTCTTCAGATATCTCAAAATATTGCATAGAGCATCCCAGTGACACTGTCTAGGCTTATCCAGGTACCTGCTAAGAAGACCCACAGCAGTAGATATATCAGCTCTAGTCACAGTCAGATAGATCATCTTGCCAATCAACCTCCTGTATTTTTTGTTGTCTTGAAATAGAGGAGAAGAGTCATCATCCCAATTAACATTGGGACCCAGAGGAGTATCAGCTGGCCGTGCACCAAGCATCCCAGTTTCCTGTAATAGATCAAGTACATACTTCCTCTGAGATAAAACAAGAGCATTAGAAGTTCTAGATACCTCAATGCCCAGAAAATATCGCAGTTTCCCCAAATCTTTAGTAGCAAAATGTTTACACAAATGAGTTTTAGTAGCCTGAATTTCAAGAGAATCATTGCCAAATAGAATGATATCATCAACATATACTATAAGAATCACAATACCAGAAGGGGTCTTTTTTGTAAAGACCGAATGATCAACCTGTGATCTCTGAAATCCAAAAGTAGTCAGAATTTTACTGAGCTTGTCAAACCATGCTCGAGGACTTTGTTTGAGTCCATAGATAGATTTATTTAACCTGCAGACTTTATGTGACTCCCCCTGAGCAACAAACCCAGGAGGTTGCTCCATATAGACCTCTTCTTGAAGATCACCATACAAGAAGGCATTTTTAACATCTAGTTGTATAAGAGGCCAGTCAAGATTAATAACAACAGAAAGTAGAACTCTGACAGAATTAAGGCGGGCAACAGATGAGAAAGTCTCAAAATAGTCAATACCATAAGTCTGCGTATACCCTTTCGCCACCAGGCGTGCCTTCAGACGTTCTACTGTACCATCAGGTTGATATTTCACAGCATATACCCAACAGCAGCCAACAGGTTTGCACTCATGAGGTGGATCCACCAGCACCCAAGTTTCTCAATCAGCAAGAGCATTCATCTCCTCCATGGCAGTAGCCCACGATGTACTTTGCAGGGCATCATGTACAGTCTTTGGAATAGCAATAGCAGATAGATAAGGCAGTGA
The DNA here is from genome assembly GCA_963693085.1 of Alisma plantago-aquatica. Lineage (NCBI taxonomy): Eukaryota > Viridiplantae > Streptophyta > Magnoliopsida > Alismatales > Alismataceae > Alisma > Alisma plantago-aquatica. The sequence goes on from OY856409.1 coordinate 871,139,207, forward strand.
CAAAATTACTTGCATGAACACTCAGATGTGTAGTAGAGACATGATTAGCAATATTATGAGTAGTACAGGAACGAGTGCCCTTTCTAAGAGCAATGGGCAAAATCTAAATCAGAAGTTACCTCAGGTGGTGCAGGACCTTGTGGAGGAGAAGATTGGTGTTGATTGGGGGGTGCTTGACCAGGTTGGGACCTGTTCCTGCGTTGATATACAATAAGTGGAGGGGTAGTATTTTCAGTACTTGAATTATCAGAAACACAATCACTGGAAATAGGCAGAGGAGAAGCAATAATATCTGAATTCAAACTATCTCCTTTAGCTGAGTAAAAGGGCGTATCCTCAAAAAAGACAACATCACTGCTTGTGAACCACTTTTTAGTAGTAGGGTTATCACACCGATACCCTTTCTGCGTTCGAGAATACCCCACAAAAATGCATTTGGCGGCTCTTGGAGATAATTTATCATAGGTTGGCCCAAGTAACCGTACAAAGCAGGTAGAACCAAATATCTGCGGAGGTACAGAAAACAATGGTGCATCAGGTTGTAGAACTTGCACAGGAATCTTATTACCCATCACAGAAGAAGGCATTCGATTTATTAAGAAGCAGGCAGTCAGAATGGCTTTAGGCCAGAATAGGCGAGGCACATTAGAATACAGCATGATAGTTCTAGCAACCTCTAGTAAGTGTCTATTTTTGCGTTCCGCAACTCCATTCTGCTGAGGTGTATATGCGCATGACGTCTGATGAATAATGCCAACCGATTTACAAAACAATTCGACATCATTCTGAACAAACTCCAATGCATTATCAGTTCTAAAAACTTTAACAGGCATAGAATATTGTGTTTTTATTTCAGCAAAAAAGAATTTAATTGTGGGCAACACCTCAGACTGACTTTTCATAAGAAACAACAAAGTGGCACGAGAGAAATCATCAATAAATAATATAAAGTATTTGTACCCAGACAGACTCGGAACATGACATGGACCCCATACATCAGCATGAACAAGATCAAAAATATTTTTACTACTAATTTGAGATCGTTTAGGATAAACAGCCCTAGTCTGTTTTCCTAACTGACATGAATCGCACTGAAACAAATGTGTCCCTACACCAGATACTATATGCCTCAGCTTCTCAGAAGATGGGTGTCCAAGTCTGTAGTGCCACTGTAAAGCCGAAACAGATGAAGATAAAGTTGAAGCCAATGCCACATTGTCCACCTTTTTCAAATAGTCCAGATAATATAATCCATCAGATCCTTCATGCCCCCCACCAATCTTCATCCTCGTGTGAAGGTCCTGAAAAACACATGAACCAGGTGCAAAAGTAAGACTGCAGTTCAGGCTACGCACAGCTTTGCTAACACATAATAAATTGAGCGGAAATCGAGGCACATATAGGGCAGATTTTAACAGAAACTCATAAACTATGTCTCCATTCCCAGAAATAGGAGACTTGGAGCCATCAGCAAGCATAACAGAAGAATGAGATACCGGTCTAGATAAACTTTTGAAAAGAGACTGATTCCCAGATATATGAGATGAAGCACCCGAATCAATAACCCATTTGGTATTACCAGTACTAGATGAGGGTGCACTGAGGAAGGCAGTATCACAACCAGAATAAATAGCAGCATGCGCTCCAGAAGCAGCTCCAGAGGATGACCCAGTACGCTCAAGCAGTAGACGCTCCGCCTCAGCACGGATGAAGTCGGCAGTAGTAGAATTGGATGCATCAGTAGCAGTAGATTGTAGCACTACCTCAGTGGTAGTATGAGTATCAGAAGCTGCATTAGCCCAAGCGGGCTTTCCATATTTCTCCCAGCATTTTTCTTCAATATAATTAGACCGGCCACAGAAGCTACAGAACCGTTGACCAGTCTGAGGACGTGCAGCATTAGGAGGACCAGAAGATGCTCCACGACCAGAAGAGTTCCTCCCCTGCCAGCACCAAGAGGAGGACGAGTTTCGTGAGAACGACCGCGTCCACGGCCACAACCACGACCAGACATAGCAGCAAGTGCAGTGGAATCGCCAATATCAGTAGATGTCTCAGATGAGGATGCAGGCAGACATTGTAGACGCTGAAAAGCACTCTGTAGAGTAGGCAGTGGATCACTGGCCAGAATATGATCCACAACCCCAGCATATGAGTCAAGTAAGCCACACAGGAACTGGACTACTTGCAACTCCTGGCGTTGACGTTGCATAGTAGCCAAATCAATAGACAAGGGATGGTAGGCTTCCAATTCCCCCCAAAGTCCCTTGAAGGTAGAAAAATAGTCAGTAAGATCAGATCCCGAGAACTGCAGACGACTGAGTTGCTTGTTGATATCAAAGACTTTCTTCGGATTCTGGTTGTGTGAGTAGGTACTAACAAGCTTATCCCACATCTGCTTGGCTATCTGCAGGTATAATAAGGTGACACTAATTTTTGTCTCACTACTATTCAGAATCCAAGTCATAACAGTAGAATCATCTTTAACCCAATCATCATATGCTTTGACATCCTTGGAGTCGGCAGTGGCAGCAGACACAGGAGGTGGATCATGCGTCAAATGTGACAGTTTACCTTGAGATTTGACATAGATCTGCATGGAACAAACCCAGTGTTGGTAGTTTCTCCCATCCAGTTTAATAGTGGTAACCTGGCGACACAAATCGTCATGTGAAGATGCCATGGCAGGCAGATCACCAATTGCCGACAGAGAGAAGAACACGCAGGCACAGGCAGAACACGACCGCCTAGTTCCTCAGCTAGGCGGCAGTAGGCATAGTGAAGCGACTGGACGGACCAGTTACATATGGGCTACGCCGAGGCGCAGCAAAAAACCCGGTGGCTCAACGGGCCAACACGGGCAAGCAAAGAACGTGGCTGGAAAAAAAAATGCAACACACGTAGGAATCAACCAGACGAAGGACCGCGGTTGGATCATGCCAGAGGGGCAACGAGAACAGCCCCTAGGTGCGGCAGGCCACCGGCCGTGCCAGGAGCAGCGGGCAGACCGACTGGCGGTGCCGGCGGGGCGCGGCGGCCGGGGGGGTTGGGGGGGAGGGAGGAGGAGAAGAAAGGCGTCGCCGGATCCACGTCTGCTCTGGTACCATGAGAACAGAGAAATTGGAGAACGTAGGGTTACACAACGTGTGTACCCTGATATTTATATAAGTGGTACAATTACAGTGTGGTCCATATGGATATGTAAAATAACAGAACAGTAAATAAAGACATTTATGAACAATCTTTCACCAAATGTTTCTTGCATTATATATCATGAACCTTTTCATGGTAAGAGGCTACCTTGCAATCCGGTTACCACCCTCCAATTATCTAAGTTCTAATACATACCCCTTCTCATTTGTAGTTTTGTAGACATCGCAGAAATCCTCCACACTGCAAGCGTGCCTGAAAAAGAACTTCCTGCTTCCGCTTATGCTTATATTGTTGTTTCCTTACAGTTTTCAAATTCTACAAATATATTTATAGTTTCTTTTACCTATTCCAAGTAAATTGTGTATGAAATCAGCATCATATGTCAGAATACCACATATTAATATAAAGGTATATATCAAACAGGACATAGGTGTAATAGCAGAGTCAACATTTATCTCACAGTTGAAGGATCTAATTCGCAGAAATGGGCAGTGTAAGGCTTCCTTTGACTCTCCCAAGTCTCTCGAACTTCACTAATACTAGATGACAAAGAATCTGCAATTGCCAAAAATTTACACTTAAATAAGACTATTTTGAGGAATTTGAGCAGCAGAATTGTGTGCTACAATAATAATTCGTTACTAATTTCACAAAAGTTAAAATCTGATGATTAAAAAAAATAATAATCATTATATGCAAAGGCATAGTTTCATCAAAGAAGTGAATGCCAATAAGCAATCATTAAAGTTCCAACTTCCAATTGAAGATATGAATGCTAATATGTCATCATAACAGCTCCAACTTCCAAACGAAGATATGTTGGTCGAGCATGTTGTTTCCCCCTCCCATTGTATATATAGACTAAAGGTCTCATGTGCATTTCTATAAACATTTCTTTCTACTTATTCACATAGAAGTACAACTATAAAAATTGTATATATAATAAGCCATTTACAATGTCAAGGCACTCATGCCTAGATAGCTACAGGACTACCTTATATAACTTGCAATCATGATCATATAACTTATTTTGCCTCTAATATTTTATATTTTCATGCCTGATATCACATACATACTAGGCAGATAATAAAAATGGGGTTTTTCCCAAAATAACTATGTTGGATATAAGGTTCATTGTTCTGATATTGGCCCATCCAACCGCATGTGGTTTCGTCTAGTTATAGATTTGTTGTACAAGATGTGTCAGATGATTTTATATGCAAGCTATGTGGCTACATATGATGGGCATATGCACCTTTATTTTAGGTTAGAATGTGTTGTATTTGTGCTCATGTAATAAATAAAGAGTCCCTTAATAGTAAAATAGGAGTAAATGATTATTAACTTTTTTGTTAAGAACTTCCAGATATTTAAAACTTTGATAATGGATGGTTTTTCCCTATTCATAGCAGAAACTATGATTTTGTATAATTTATAATTGGCAGCTTTGATGAAAATATACATAGCCAACTTTGCATGCTCGTGCATATGTTTATCCAGGTTTTAGATGAAGAGAAATGGATTATAAATGTGTCTTTAAAAATGCTTCATGAATAGAAAAACAATACCGTAGTTCCCATGAACAACAAATAATATCTGGATATAATCAAAATTGACAGATTACAAAGGTCTAGGGAAAATGACTCGTCATAAAGCAATAGGATGGAATTTTGAGTAGAGATAGAGAACAACAATGCACAAATCAGACAACTAATTTGATATCATGCCCAAGTGATTAACAGTGGAGCCTATTTCTCTAATAAGGAATCGTACAAAGAATTAATAATAGAGATCTTTATGTTGTTTTCATATATTTAAAAAATTATGTGATCAAAGGAAACTCTTTGGTGTACTTTAGAGGAAAGAATGATTTTGATCCAACACATTAATCAAATGTAGGCAAGATAGTTTAATAGCTAAAGTGAAGACCATAGGAGGAAGGATACCATAATTTCCTACAGGTCTATACAATTAGTGTGCATAAGGATGAGCTTTGAGTCCTTTATATATGTTAGTTATGATGAGCTAACAAAGAACGTTTCTGATGATATTCCTCTGAGTAAGTCATTGTTAATGTATAGTGTAGATTGATGAACGAAAGATGGGGTGGAACACAAATCAGAACATGCCTCTTTGTTCTGACAGATGTGACACTAAATTTTGACTAAAATTGGATCGAGATCAACTTTGTTGCCAAAACAAAGATTTATCCCAATCCGGACTAGGAATGTCCTATCGACCAGATTTAACTCAATCGGAGTCAATCGAGGCTCTTCAACCCCCATCCATTGCCAAACATGGGGTAGGTGTCCCAGATCTGACATGTATTGAGATATATGCTTTATGCTATTTATGTCTTAGACTTATCTTTGTCTTTTACTTTTCCTTTTATCCTATATTCTTGTTTTTATTTTTCACCTACTCTCTTATCCTATAAAAGAGTGTGTTCTGCAATTGTTTTAGACACATCAAATAAAGATTACTTTATTTACATGGTATCAGACTATTACGATCCACCTTAGCCTCACCACCCTTACCCTTCCCACCCTTACCCTACGCTTCCTACCATAGTCGCCACCCTTCCCCCTACCTTTCCTTCTCCTTTTTTCCACCCCCTGCCCTGCCCCCTGTCCCTTCACCATCAACCCTACCCTCCTCCCTTCCCCCACCCACATCCCCCTCCCTCTCCAGCCGTTGCCACCCCTCCTAAAACAATTGTTGCCATCCCCCCCCCCCACTCTCCTTCTCGCTGTCCCCCCGAAAACCCTCCTTCCAGTCATCGCCACCCACCCACCTCCTCTACTGCTAACTCCCCCCCCTACCACCACCACTCCCCCCACCCTCCATGTTGTCCTCCTCCATATCTCTCTCTATCACCATCCCTCTCTTCTGCACCCTTCGGAAAATTGCCCGTTGATACATAAGGCGGTGTTCTCCGTTTTCTTCCTACAGCACATGCTAAATTAAAATCACTATGGCATAGGTTCCTCTTTCATATCTTTGTTGTCCCTATGGCATATGATCCACTAACGATTTTTCTGCTATGTGAGGTCCTTGCGACTATCTTTTGTTTGTGCTTCCATGTGTGGTCACCCACGTTCCTTCTATCTTCTATTGCTGCTTAGTGTGGCGTGTCACACTATTTCGTCTTCTGTTGTTGTGCACTTCGCCACACCTTAACCATTGACGTGTACAGACCCCCCTACGTCGATGTGTTACAACTTAAAACTAGATGGTTCTAACTACCATATACCGTCGACTTCTTTCAAACTTTATGTAAAACCCCAAGGGTGGTATACTCATCTCACTTCTAATGCACTGACACCACCTGCTGAAACGGCTGATGATAGAGCCAAACAAGCCCATGCTCAATGGACTACAGACAACTCTAGCGTGATGATGTGGAAGGTTAATAGTGTTGAACTAAAGATTAGTCAATTTCTCCTTCGCCACCAAAAGGCTAAGGCCATGTGGGCAGAATCCGAAAAAGGTGTTTGAGATATTCAAGAATCTAACCAAAAAAGAATATTGAACCAATGGCTTTGTGAAGGATTATTACTACCAGTGTTCAGCGTTTTGGTATGAATATGAGGTTTATCATCCTTTATCTTCTTATATGAAAGAGGTTCAGCGCCAACACGATGAACTTCAATTACTTCAATTTCTGGTTTGACAACCTAATACTTTTTCTAGGGTAGTTGATCCGGTCTTATCTAGCGATCCCTACCAGATGTACTCAAGAGAGTCCAGTGGCTTCCCTCCATGTCATCCCTACCCATTGCATCTTCTAAAAATTCTGCCTTGTTCTTTCTAGAGACGCCGGCCGAAGTCATGGCCGAGATCGCTCTTTTATAGGTCCTGGATGTAGTCCTCCTCTAGACCTAGATGTGGACAGCCCCTCCAGGACATAGATTTTGTAACTTTTGTGGCCGTACCAACCACACTAAAGATCATTGTTGGGCTAAACATGGTGAACCCACATGTGCAATCCAAGTCACCACTGACACTTCTGAAGATACCTCCATTGCTGCCTCCAGTTCTGCAGTGCTCACAATTGAGTGGATCCGGTTAGAGTTTGAGAAGCTTCTTCAGGCTCCACTGCCTTCTCAAACTACTACTCATCAAGACAAAGGTTCTTCTGCCTTACTTGCCTCTTCTTCTTATAGTAAAAAGAAATGGGTTATTGACTCTGGTGCATCTTCTCATATTTTGTGAACTCCGACTTATTTTTTGACCTGACTAAAATGACGATTGTTTCACTAGTTATAGTGGTTGATGGAACTCAGACTCATGTGCATGGCACTGGAAATATTTACACATCCAATAATCTACCTTTGAAACAGGTATTATATGTTCCAAGACTTTCTTTAAATCTTTTGTTTGTGAGTAAATTTGTTAAGAGCCTTCAGTGTTCTATCACATTTGATCTGAGGGTTGTGTTTTAAGATCTTCGCACGAAGAAGAAGATTGGTTCGGGCCATGAGGGATCACATGGACTATATTATATAGATGTACCAATATCCGCTATTGCTCTTTAATCTTCCTCAATGATTGGACTGTAATGGCAGTGTTGTCTAGGACATCCTTCTATTGCAAAGCTGAAGTGCTTATTTCCTATGCTCTTGGAAAAAAAAACAATGTGATGTGTGTCAGTTTAACTAGTAGACTAGGGATTTTTCCCTAAGAACATTAGTTTTAAAATTTTGTTTATTGTGGTATGTGTTGATATATGGTGACCATGTTCAATGACCAATATCTCAGGATTGAGATACTTTATGACATTCATTGATGATTACTCTGGAGCGACTTTCTGGATACTACCTTTTTTGCTAATGCTGAAATTAAAACCCAATTTGCTAAACCAGTAAAAGTCTTCATACTGATAATACCTTAGAATTTATGCAAAAATCGGTTGGCTACTTTTGTACAAATCTAGGCACCATCCATCAGACTTCCTACTCCTACTCACCACAACAAAATGGTGTTGCGGAGAGGAAAGATCACCACCTTGTGGAAGTTTCTTGTACTTTCCTTCTTCATTATCATATCCCAATTGTTTTGGCCCGAAGATGTCTCAACTGTGTGTTACTTGGTTAAGCAGATGCCTTTGTCTATTTTGAAAAATCAAGTAGCCTACACACTGCTCTATCCTCATGCCCCACCCTGTTCTATTCATCCATGTATCTTTAGCAGTACATGCTTTATTAAAAATCTTTGCCCAGGTTAACAGAGGTCGATCCCAGATCCACTAAATGCATTTTTTGGAGTACTCTAGAACTCAAAAAGGATATCGTTGTTATGCTCTGTCTACGCGGCAGTGGTTTGTAAGTGTCGATGTGATCTTTTTTTAATATATGTCATACTTCTGAGAGTGGATCTTCTTTATCTCTTGTTCTGGATCCTACTCTGGTACCCTAGATTGTGGAAGATGATTTCCATGAAGACATTATTGTTCTCACCCCACCTCTCAAAGTCTACAAACGAAGACCCGAGGTTACATTTCCCTGAACAAGCGCATCCTCCTTCATCTGAAAATCACAACACCTTCTAGATAACTTCCAATATGGACCTTCCAATTAATAATTAATCTACAAAAAGGTGTTCATTCATGTACAATGCAACCTAATAGTAATTTATGCTCTACTGCTAACCTGGGTGCTAGCTTTGCATACTTTAATTCTTCCATCTCTGCTATGTCTATTCCTAAAAATGCTACTCAAGCATTACAACATCCTTCCTGGCGTAAAGCTATGGAAGCTAAATGAATGGTCTTCATAATCTACATACTTGGGATCTTGTGGATCATCCACTAGATTACTCTATTGTGGGTTGTCGTTGGATATTAACTGTGAAGTACCGGCCAGATGGTATGATTGAACGATGAAACTCGTCTAGTTCTAAAGAGATATACTTAGACTTATGGAGTTGATGAATTTGAAACCTTCTCTCTTGTTGCTCAACTGAATTATGTTAGTCGTCATCAATCATTATTTGTTGCTTTATCAGCTTGATGTCAAAAACGCCTTTTTATATGGAGACCTGCATGAAGAAGTATATATGGAGCAACCTCTTGGTTTTATTGCTCAAGGGGAGTGCTCCAAAGTTCACAGACTATGCAAAGCTATCTATGGTCTAAACCAAAGCCCGAGAGCATGGTTTAACAAATTAAGCCAGATTCTTCTTAAATTTGGCTGCAGACGCTCTGACTCTGATCAATCTGTGTTCATAAGGAAGACTACTTTGCATCCTAATTTTGTATGTGGATGACATTATTCTATCTAGAAGCAACAAGGAAGGTATTCAAGCAATTAAAGAATATCTTAAACAACATTTTCTTATCAAGAATCTAGGGAAATTCACATTTTTTCTAGGAATTGAGGTTTTCGCTCCTCTTTTGGCATTTGTCTCTCACAACACAACTATGTCCTTGGCCTCTTAAAAGAAATAGGCATGCTTGGTACTAGCCCACAAGTACCCCTGGATCCCAATGCAAATTGGGATGAAGACTCATTTCCACCTTATCCTTATAACCATCGATACATAAGATTGGTTGGTAAGCCGATTTATCTCACCATCACTCGAGCTGACATTACTTCTATTGTAGGACCTGTCAGTAGGTATCTAGATAAACCTCAACAATGTCATTGGGATGATGCATGTCACATTCTTAAATATCTGAAGAATTCTCTAGGGAAAGGATTACTATACTAGCGACATGGACACTGTAAACTCAGTGGTTTCTCTTATTCAGACTGTGCTGGTTGTAGAAGTGATAGAAAGTCCACCCTCTGGCTACTGCACTTTTATTGGAGGAAATTCGGTCACGTGGCGTAGTAAGAAACAGACATCTGTTGCTCGCTCTAGTGTTGAAGTTGGAGTATAGAGCTATGGCTCATACTACATGTGCCCTAATGTGGGTTTAGGGACTTATCAAAGGATATGACATATGTGATCTAGAACAGATTCCTATGTTTTGCGACAACAAAGCCTCCAGTGAAGTGTTCAAGTCAAGGACTGAGGCAATCAAAGAAAAAGAAAACTTGAAAGAAAAAACTTTATTGCTAGCAATCTGGCCTTTCATGAGCGCACCAACCACATAGAGGTAGATTGTCACTTCGTCCGGGAACCTGTTATGTCAGGTTGCATTTCCACTTATATCCGAACAAAAGATCAAACGTTAATATCTTCACAAAGCTGCTTCCAAAATCAAGATTTGCTACTCCAGTGGACAAGTTGGGCATGCAAGACATATATTTCCAGCTTGAAGGGGAGTATTGATATATATGGTTTATGCTATTTATTCCTTAAAACAATCTTTATCTTTACTTTTCCTTTTATCTCATATCTCACGTTTCTATTTTTCACATACTTTCTCATCCTATAAGGCCGTGTTTGGTTTGTAGTAAGGGATTAAGAAGGTTTGTGTCACAACATAGGATTAGATAGTAGTTGCGCTGGATAGGATGGAACATTTTCCATCCTATGTTTGGATGGAGAAAGGATCATTTGTGGATAGGAAGCATAAACCACTAAGACGGTGCTAAAACTAATAATGGTAGCATGTCGTACATTGTTTTCTCATTCACTGAAGATTAGTGTCGCTGATGAAATGAATGAACGTGGCAGAGGTTGGAAGTAAAGAAAATCCATTGGATAAGTGCTACAGCTCATTCGTATAATTGAAACAAATATGATTCCGCAGCGCCAGATTTACATCGAAAACAATCCCAGAAGTTGTAAATAGCATGGAATAAAATTTTGATCGAAATTTCATTAATTTTGCAATCGCACATCGAAACGTGCGACCGGACATTGAAAGACACAAATGAAGTGAATGGGATATAATTTTGCAAAAATTTCAACCCCAAGTGAGAAATTTTATAAAACATGGTGAAATTTCACAGCAAAAATCCACAACTTAAATTTTGCAAAATGGCAAAGAGACTACTTAAATTTCAAGAAATTTGTTCCTATGGCTGCTAGCATTACATCTTGGGTATTTTGGCAAAAAAAATTATCTCTTGCTTGTATAAGCTATTTCTCTTAAGTTCTAGGGTATGCTTCCCCTACCCTAGACCATCTATATGTTACCTTCTTCAATTTCTACAACTTGTATAGAAATTTAGAGAAATACTTCAAAAATAATTTTAAAAAATTGGATCTATGTATAAATGCCCCATGCAACCTAGTTATAAGCTAACACTAGACTTATACAAGTTGTAGTTCGTAAGTTTGTAACTTGAAACTGTAGTTTTCAATTCTAACCTGTAACTTGAAGTTTTTAACAGTCAAACTGTCTAGCAGACTTGACTTCTTTTTCATTTGTGCACTCACTCATCAAGACATGGATCCCACCTTGAACTCTAAACATATAAATTTATTATATAATCTAGTGTGTATATGTCCAAACATTGTGTTTGCAAAATTTCACAACTTAATTCCTTCATTTTTCCATCAAAATCGCAATCGAAATTCTATTGAGATTGTTCAGCTTCCTTCACTTACATATGTGGGAGACCCCCCTACATATTCAATATGAAATATTATTGCATATTTGAGTAGATCTTGGCGTTTAGGCCTTCCTGGTAAATTTTCATGATTTAATTCCCTTTTTTGATCGTCGAAATCATTTGGGCAGTAAAGAACAAATTTCGGACAAAATTTCAAAAAAAAATCTATTATGGGCCATCGGATACGACATCGAAATCGGACATTTAATTCTATGAAACTGGCTATTACATTGTTGCTCACAACCTGCTAAACTTGCCATGGATAGCTCGAACCCCATAGAATAGTATGTGAATGAGATGACAACATTGAACAATTGAGTCATCGGTGCTCATAAAAAATCGAGAATATGTAACCGTATAACCTGCAACCCGGTGAAGATGATTGTGCATGTACAAAAAATTGGGCCTTTGGATGGTCGCGATCGTCGTGCTGATGGGAGTCGGCGATGGTGATCCTCATCAGGTTTTCGTACGGTACTGCAAAGAGGGTCAGAAGAGGCTGAAATCGGGAAGGCTCTGCAAGTCGGGGATGACAGGGCATCTAATCACGGGATTTCGACCGAGTGTATGCCACGCTAGTACCTAGGGGGAGGTGTGAGGTATGGCATAAACCCATTTGACTGGGACTTCCGTTCCTGAGGGAGTAAACTCCAAATCACTTTAAGCACTAATAAACATAGGATTGCACTTTTTAGTAGGATATAAGTCCTTTCCCATCTGAAGTTCCTCCCATCTGAAGTTCCATAAACCAAACACGGCCTAACAGAGAGTGCTTTGTAATTGTTTTAGACACATCAAATAAACATTGCTTTATTTACAACACGCATCATTGCTTGGGATCCATTATTCATACAGTATGTGATTTGTTATAGGGTTAAATCCTATAATTCTATATTCAATAATAACAGCAGTCACGCTTACTAATATTGTATAGGATCACGAAACAATGGAAACCATATTACATGTGGTAAGACTAAATATCCATTGTGCGCTGAATTTACATAGGGTTTTGAAGATGTAATAAGTTGCAATTATCAAAACAACCCCCCTCAAGTTGGAGCATACACATCGTGTAGACCTAGCTTGCTACTTTAAAAGTAGAAGACACATGGAAGCAGAGGCTTAGTGAGAATGTCAACTATCTAATATCATGTTCAAACATGTAGTGTGGTTATTTTTCTTTGACATGATCAAACAAAACGGTAGACGGTAGTCCACCGTTGTGTTTAGCATGCTCATGGGAAATGGAATTATTTGCTAAGGATTGCGACCCCCATATCTCAAGGCCATTAGATAATTGATTATACATTCAATTCTTCCAAAATTGAATGAGCGCATTGTAGTACGCATCAAGCGCGAGCCATTTCTTAACATTTGGTCTCATTGCTGATCGAGCAAAATAAATAATTTCTTGCTCTTCAACGCCACAAGTGGCCATTAAGAAAGATATGAAATTGAATATTTAATTATATGTCGATTGCATCTCCTACCCAATAACATCAACAATTGGCCTTGAGGTCTCCACCACCGCAAGGTACGCCTACTTCTTCCTGTCCACCTCCCCCTCTTCTTCCTCCACTTCCATCTCTTTTTCCTTCTCCTCCACTTCTCCCTGCACATTGAGCCTATGATCCCTCTACCTCTACTTCTTGTTGTGCTTCTCTTTCCATAATCTCCATCCATGTATTTCGCTTCTTCCTTCCCTATTCCTCTCTATGTAATCTTTGTCCTTCTCCTCCACTCCCCACAAATGCAGGCCAACATATCCCTCTCCCTCCCCAATTCCCCCCCCCCAATTTCTTCCTAATCTCCTGCTCCTCATTTGCTATCCACCACAGTTTTTTTCCTCCTATCAAATCTCCTGTATGTTTCCACCAACTTTTCCTATCCCTATTTGCTCCTGCTGGTCATTCCCCTACTATATTTCTTCCAGTTCCACATGATTATTTCCCTTCTCCCCATTTCTCTCCAACTCTCTTCTTCCTACTACTATCAACTACCAATATTTCGCTCTCCATCTCAATTCTTCCTGATTCCCCCCTCTCAATTTCTCTCCACCCTTACCAACGTCTCCTCCCCATCCTTTTCTTCCTGTACTTCCCTCTCCCTAAAAATTAAATCTGTTCAGTCTGGCTTTCCCTCCCCCTTTTTCTTCATTCCCACCGATGTCTCCCCCTTCTCCCCATTTTCACCCTAGATTCCCAGTATTTTCTTACTACGGCCCTGCCCCTCTATCAATCTATGCCTAATTTTTCTAATTAGTTTTTTACTTCTGTTTTGTTAAAATGTTGGAAATAACAGTTGTTGTTGGTTCAATTGTGATATACAAATCTCTTATGTTTGCTGTATTTTTGGATATATCATTAAGTGTTGGATTTCTTGATTGTTGAGTTGATCTGATTATTGTTTATTTACTGTCCAGCAGTCATTTCGTTATGATTTAAGTTGTCAAGTTGTTTTGATTCTTCGCAAGCATGGACATGAACGTGTATACATAAACTTATGAATATAACTAGGCCATGTTTATTATATTTGATGGGAATTTTTCTATGTGCTTTGTGGATGATTGTATGTATTTTAAGTAAATGAAATACAAACTCCATAATTAAGTTTTTTATAATGGGATGTGTTTCTACATCAAAAATATATACATACATATATGTGTAAAAAATTATCGTGTCCATGTCCTAAATTTTAAAAAATTGATGTGTCCCTTGTACGTGTCCGTGTCTGTGGCTTCATGCCTCCTAGGTAGTAATCATGGGCCTTTGGTATGGAAATAAATATGAAGAAACTTCTTAAAAGCATAAACATTTATGGAATCATCCTGGATTATGACTATGTTGCCAATATAAATAGCCAGAACAATTAATTCCTTATTTCTGTGGGATTAGAACAAGTATGATCACCAGCATAGAACAAGAACACAAGTTCAAGTACACTCAAGACCAAGATCGAAGTGATTATCATCCCATAGATACCCTTTTTCAAATGATTCCTTCATCTAGCATGCCCTAAATTGAATACCTTAAAGGTTGTGCCATGTATACTTTTTCAAGTAAATTGCCATTAAGATATAAATTTTCACATGTAGCTAAAATAGAGTTCAATCATAATGTATCGTAGTCAAATAAAAATGTTGACAAGAGTTGGTCCGAGTAACAAGAGTGGAGGTGTTAAAGAATTCTATTCCTTAAGTTTATGTGTAGCCCTTGGCTATCAACTGAGTTTAAGCATGTTGATGGAGCGATCTCAATTGTGTTTGACAGTGTTCATCCATTTGCAGCCAACAGCATTTTGTTACATTGGTAATCCCACAACTTCTCATGTTTAATTGTTCAAAGAGCAGGCATTTCTTCATTCATAGTTGAGGCCCATCTTAGCAACTCCATTCTGGTTAATGGCACGTCTGCAGGTCTCTTTAGAGGAAGTAACGGGCTGCGCCAAGGTGATCCCTTATCTCCCCTACCTTTTGTGCTAGTCATGGAGTATTTCACTAGAAAGATGCAACAAGCTGAAGAACATAAGGAAATAAAGCCCTACACTGTCCATGGTACAAAGGTAATGACACATTTGATCTTTGCGGATGACGTACTGATTTTTGTAGAAGTCAAACAGCAATACATGGAAAATCTGAAAAGTCTTCTGGAGATCTTTGGGAAGCAGACGGGGATGTGTATAAATGCAAGAAAAACTCATATCTTCTTGTCCAAGAATTGCCACCAGGTAGAGAACAGGCTTACCCAGGCTATGGGTGTGGAGAGAGGTGAATTCCCAACAAAATATTTAGGATTCCCTCTCGTCGGCGGTAAACTTCACGTCAAAGACTTTACCGAGTGCATTGACCAAGTGGAGGAAATGATTAACAGATGGCCTACTCAGAAGACATCCATGGCGGGACGAAGGACATTGATTAAATCTGCCGTAGAGGGACTTGTTATCTTCTGGGTGCAGCAAGGTGAAATTCCTGGCTCTGTTCTTGATAGAATTGAAATGAAGATGGCCAATTTTCTGTGGGGGAATGAGCATCATCCTATGAAATATTCCAGAATTGTTTTTCCTACAGATGAAGGTGGACTGAACTTAAAGACCCCTAGAGACATTGCGAGATGGGGTACCACGAGGAGGATCATTACTTATCAGGAAGGCGCCTCCACATAGGGCAAATGGATGAGGGATAGATACCCAAGAGGGCTGGATTTTATTCTGAAGACAAGGGAAGGATACTCAAGAACCATCAATGTCATGAGAGATACATGGCCACAAATTAAACACATATTTGTTGCAAATGATTCTGGGGAATGGCAGCTGAAAGACAAGAAGATACGCACATGGGAGATGACCCGGACTAGGGGCACAAAAGATCCTCTGGGCAAACAAATATGGGCTGGTAGGTACGTGTCGAAATGGAGCATGTGTCTTTATAAGTTTCTGCATAATGTCCTTGCTACTCTGGATAGAATAAAGAGCTGGAATTATGATATCTCTATTGTCTGCTTGCTATGTGGGGAAAAAGAAGAAAATCACTGCCACCTTGTGGGAGAATGCAACTTTACAAAGGAGATATGGGAGTATATCTGCAGAGAATTCAGATTGCAAATCCATCTTTCTACGGACCCGAAAAGAGTGATTGCAAAGTGCGGCGGTGAAGAAAAGAAGATCCTCCTGTTCTCTGGCCTATGCTACCACGTCTGGGAAGAGAGAAATGCTAGAAGACATCAAGGAAAGTCCACGAATGTTGTTAGCATTGCTGTAAAAATTTGTAAATGTGTTAGACGTAGACTACGCATTAGTTAATTGTGTGAGTTGTAACTTTGCTTTGGGTGTATGGCGTTGGGCCTACATGTAATCTCGACCCCCTATAATTTTAGGGGGGGCGTCGGAATATATTTACCTGATTCCGATAGTTGAGGCCCATCCAGGATTCTGTGCCTCGAGATTTCTAGGAGCTATTGCATTGTCAGCAACAACTAAAGCGTGAGTAGTGGATATAAGGTGAAACAAGCAGCATACATTAGAAATTGGGTGTCTGATAACATGTACCTTTCTTAAGTGTGATGTACAACTTATAATCATCAAGGTTGGCATGAGTGTTCTAGAGCATTCAACGTTGTTGTGGTTGTAAGACATTAAATGGTGATATCTCTACGATAAACTCGGCTTCTATAACTGGTCATCAATATGGCTACCTCTATTAATGCCTTCATGTCTTTGTGTCACTACGGACAAACTAGACAGATCAAACTACATGTGGTTTGCCTCATTTGAACAGTACATGAAGGCACAAGGGAAGTACTCCCATCTTGTTACTACGGTTCTAGAGCTCACTGTCGTTATGGTTGATGCCAAAGCCAAACAAGCTTATGACCTCTGAGTCAAGGATGACTATGGCATTATGACTTGGATGGTCGATAGTGCAGATCAAAGATCACTCAGTCGCTTCTCCATCTCAAGACTGCTAAAGATATGTGGGATCAACTCTCTCATATCTACTCTCATCACCAAAATCTAAAGGACTTTGAGACTTTCAAGACTTTAGCCAAGAAGGTACTTTCTTTTGATAGTCTTATGGAGGACTATTACAACCAATGTAAAGCCTTGTGGGATGAGTTTGAGATCTATCAGCCTATCACCGTTGATATCACTAAGAAACAATGCCAATGCAATGAGCTTCATCTTGTTCATCTCCTTGTCGGTTTACCACGTTCCTTCTCTGACATGGTTGCCAAATTCTTGCTAGTGACACCCTTCCATCACACTTTGAGATGTTCTCAAATGCGTCCATCCATCTCATCTGTCACTTTATCTCTGTTGGAGACTCTTCACACTTTTGCACTTGGTGTTCGTTCTGGAGAATGCGGACGTGGCCATGGTCGTGTCTTTCTTCAGGAGGCCCTAGATGTGGCAAAGGACAACCACTACTGCTCCAAGACTTGTAACTTCTGTGGGTGCAATAATTATACCAAGAACCGTTGTTGGGCTTAGCATGGTACACCTATGTGGGCCAATCAAGTTTCTATTGAGACTTTAGGTCCGAACATTGTTATTGCCTCCACTGCTACTACTATAACTACTAAGTGGATTTGTAATGGGTTCAAGAAACTCCTATCAGAATGATTTATGACCCAAATTGTTGTTGCTGGCCAGGATAAAGGTTCAGCATTTCCTGCTTCATATGGTAACAATAGATGGGTGATTTAATCTGGTGCTTCTACACATATATTTGGGAATCACCTCGTTTTCTAGTCTTACAAGAACGAATACCATTCTCCCTATAAGTCTGGCTCTCTACGGTAAAAGAGATAGGCACTATCATTGTTTGTGACATCTTTACAATCTGCTACATACGTGTTTTTTCTAATCGAACTGTTAGCAAGATTGTGAAAAGTCTTAATTGCTCCACTTTTGACCCAGATGGTTTGCTTAATTATGTACATGTGCTTATCTCGACGGCAATAAATCGTGATTGACTATTATATCAATATGGATGTGGAAAATACATTTCTATATGGTGACTAAAGGGAAGAAGTTTACATAGAGCAACCTCCTGGATTTGTTGCTTAGGGGAGAGTGTCATTAATAAAGCTATATATGGACTCAAACAAAGTCCATGTGTCTGGTTTGATAAATTAAGTCACATCCTGGCACAGTTTGCTTTCAAGCGATTTCATTCAAACCATTTTGTTTTTGTCAAAATCATTGAGGCAGGGTTTATTTTCTTGATTGTATGGTAAACTTGTAGGAAATATGGCATCAGATATGGTAGCGGAAACAAAAACTTAATTGTCATATTCCCCTTTAAACATTTGATCGCATCAACAACTATGTAATGGGAAGGAGGGTTGCAAGGTTTATACTTGGTCGTGGAGCAAGTCCAGTAACTATTTCTTGCTGCAGTGCGCTCCTTTCTTCAAGTTGCACTCGGACGGCATCAGCAGCGGCCTCCTAGTATATCACCACAGACGGCGGTTGACTTCGTCCTCCTAGCATGTGGCAATGGCCTCCTCCCCGTCTGTAGAGTCCACACGGACCACCGGAAACTCTTGTCGTCCTAGATGAACGGACAAGGAGTTGTCCCTTC
Source organism: Alisma plantago-aquatica (assembly GCA_963693085.1). Classification (NCBI taxonomy): domain Eukaryota; kingdom Viridiplantae; phylum Streptophyta; class Magnoliopsida; order Alismatales; family Alismataceae; genus Alisma; species Alisma plantago-aquatica. The sequence goes on from OY856409.1 coordinate 871,157,951, forward strand.
TAGTCAACATGCTAGCACAGAATTGTTCTCTTAAATGTCTCTCCCTTGTTGTTCCTCCCTTGGACGGGTAGAACTTGCCTGGGTTCTCACGTTACCACAACTGTGAGAAGACAACAATTATCTGGCTTATTGTTGTGTCTCTAAAAAGCCTCGACTACCCGTCTATATGTAGGAGGGTCAGGGTCAGTGGAATTCTAGTCTGAGCGGCAGTCAAAGGGACGGAATTTCATGAATTTTTTGTAACCTGCGAACATTGAACCGGTCGGTTCACATGTGAGCCGGTCGGTTCAACCCTTGAACCAGTCGTTTCACCATGTTTCTCAATTGCAGTTGTATTGGTAATTAATATTCGATTAATGCACAACATGATGTCAGCATCAATCCTTGATCCAATCGTATTGATCAACCTAACGGTCGATTCACAGTCTGAATCGGTCGGTTCATAGATCTGAACCAATCAGTTCTCTTGCTAAACTGGTCGTTTCAGAGTTTTGATTATCAATGTCCGTTCCAATTGACCTGACACTTGAATCGGTCGGTTCACAGTCTAGTCATTCAACATTCAACCATTGTTGTTTAAATTGAATACCTAAACACTTTATTAATCAAGTTAAACATCATTCATGAATAAACTCCTATTCCAGGTGTATCCTATGTGTGTGGCCCTATAGGTTCCAAGTTACGTTGGCAGTGAATATCCATAATTGATTTATGACATCACAAGCAATGAGTGGTATCTAGCATTACATCATTGCTACTCAAGTAATTGAAAAGTTAGAGAACAACTTCAACCTACAACATGTAATTGGTGTTACAGTGGTCGTATAGTTCCTTTGTCACTGATATCCAGATTGAACTCGAGGCCTGGAATCATCATTCTCTTCAAAGTCCAATCCATGTTCCTTGAACTAGAGCAAATTGTTTGAGATATATATAAGCTCAATATCATGGCCATGCATTTCTCAGTCTCGCTTATCAAGTGGACATGATATCATACTCTTGTAGGAGGGACAAACCCCGTCTATATCACTCACAGTCATCCCCATGTGTCACAATGCACCCGAGCATCACCTTTATGGCAACCCTTATTCAAGGTCACGGTGGATGATGTCAAAGTACATCGAACGACATTTGATGAGTGTAGTATTTGAGGTCTAAAAGCCACAATCACAACCATCACTATGAGAGATGATTCTGACTACCATGTAATAGTTTCCATGCATCACTCTCAACGTGGGTTTGTCTGATACACTGTTCTCTAACAAGTATCTGTGTGTTTGGTTTGATATCACATATAATGACTTAATGAGATTATGGCATCAACCAACACACACTCTAGTCTTATGTGTTATTGATGTCTATTAGCCTTCCACAATAACAACCGACTAGTGACATAACAATAATGCATATTCTCTTAACATCAGTATGATCTCATTGTTCAGGTCCTCAACATGAAGATATACGTCATTGAGTAATATCATTCTTTAGACATTTATTATGTAATATCAGTATCTCATAACTAAATAGAACAGAATAAATTGGAAGATTGCCTTTATTATTAATCAAATCGTTTACAAGATATGTTATTACAATCATCATATGATCGATTCTTTGAGCATACATACCAACAAAACTCTGGTATCATCTTGAGATTGAAATGTCTCATTGGTTTCTGCCTATCACAACGCATGTCCTTGACCTTCTACATAAAAATGGCTTGCTAGGAGCAAGCCTCTGAACTCCTTTGGATCCTAATATAAATTAGGATGAGACACCTCACTTTCCTACTTTGATAATAAGAAATATGGAAGGTTGGTTGGTAAACTCATCTATCTTATTGTCACCAGCGCTAACATCTCTTTTGTAGATGGTTTGGATAGTCGTTATGTAGACAAACCTCGGATATGCCATTTGGAAGTTGTATGCCACATTCTAAAGTATCTTTATGGCTCTCCAAGAAAGGGACCTCTATACAAGAAACGTGAGCACTATGATATCACCGAATATTTTCTCTAACTATGTGGTAGCAAACTTGATATAAAATCTAGTTGTGGTTTCCGTACCTTTGTTGTGGGAATCTTGTCACCTGAAGGAGCAAAACGTAGATGTGGTTGCTCGATCTAGTGTTAAGCCAAATACAAAGCTATGGCACCACCACTTTCGAGCTCATGGGGGTTCAAGGCCTTCTCAAAGAATTTTGCATTTTTGTTGATGGTTCTTTTTCTATCTTCTAAAACAATAAAGATGCCACCTTTATTGCACACACAAAACACATGGAAGTGGATTGTCATTTGTTTGAGAATCTGTCTAATCTGAGCACATTTCTACTCCCTACATCAAGACGAGAGATCAAGTTATTGACATTTTTACCAAGACTCTACCTTAAAACAGATCCCATACCATGTGGACAAATTAGGCATGATTGACATCTATGCGAAAGCTTGAATGGGAGTGTTAAAATGTTTTAATTATTTCTCTTTATTATTTTCTTTCTTCTTTTAGTCACACATTGGTGAGTATTGCCTTTATGTTAAATATCATCCTTATTAGTAAATCGTGCACTCTTGTTTGATCATTCAAAAAAGCGAGATTAATTTCTACCAAGGTTAGTTTATCAACATGATGGTCAAAGTATGTACAAATATAGTACCTCCAAAAACACTCACTGGAGTAAATAGGCATGTTTGGTAGGGAGACGGTAGAAAATGCAATGGCTCCTTTCGAGAACCAAAGATGATTGTAAATTCATAAGAAAACAAGTAATGGGGATGATTTTCAGCCTGTACATTTAAGAACATTACAATGTATAAGTTCATGTGCGGGTGACATCAAGGAGATGACAGATTTTGCTTTAAGCTACCCCATCATATTGAGTATGAACACAACACTGTTGATGAACCATTCCTACAGACGTATAAAAATGGAACACAACACTGTTGATGAACCATTCCTACAGACGTATAAAAATGGAACACATCTTGTTGAAACAGATTTTTAAAGCATCGGTACTATGAGAGTTTTGATGAGCAAACAAACAAAACTATACCTAGTTGGTGGAATTGTTGTATGATGGAAAGAACATCGCCTATTGGAATCATTAAATAAACTAAAGTCATATGATGAAAATTGTCTAAATAGAGGATGATGAGTAGAGGGAAGAGATGAGTTGGAGATAAGATTGATAAAGGAATATATTTTAATCAAATAAGATGAAGATAATAAATAAGTGACTAAAGGACTTGTATAAATAGGAGTTTGGAGTTTGGACAGAGTAACACTCCTGTCAATGAAAGAGATATCGACGATATCGTCGATATATCGACCGGTATACCGATATCGACGGCATCGGTCATCGGTTCACACAAGCCTATCGTTGGGATTGCAAATATCGGTATACCGATGGTATACCGCCAAATATCGACAAATACCGCCAAATACCGCCAAATTTCGAAGAAATGTACTGATATATCGACAGAAATACCGATTTTTTGTGTGCTTGAGTCAGTTTCTGTTGTTTGAGAGGAGGAAATGTTGGAGCAAAGGGATCTCGACAACTAGGGCTCAGATAAGTCTAATCTAAGGTATGCCTTTATGTTTTCTACCATTTCTCTCATTTACACCATCTATCTCAATTAAAATGTAAATTCATACCAAAATGCCTTAAATTGGCAAAGATCTCACCATCTGCTTTTTTATGTCTTCCTGATTGTATGTGTTCTTAGATCCACAACACTTTCTCATAATCTACATTATAATCATAGTTATATACCTAAATAATTCACAAAATATAAGTATAATTTGCTATCATTTTTAGTAGTAAGCTAATTTGTATACATATGTTCTTCTTACTAGTATTTTTATCATACAAAGTAAGAAAATGTACTACTTCGCAACCCAACAAACAAATATTGTAAAAAAATATAGATTTTGTAATTTTCTAGTCTTATATTTGTTGATATATGACACTTGCTACATATATCGCACAACATGGACATGGTTGAGATATTAACTACACTTTTATATTATCGCATCCCCACGATATGCATATAATGGGCATGGTAATAATGGCTTTTATACTTATCCCTCTATTGTGCATAATCCATGGAGAATCTCACTACCGCATATCAAGATCATGTGGTACAAACAACAGCGGAGAAAAGGTGTCACAATAGTGATGGTGCTTAACTTCCTTGACAGTCATGAAGTTAATTGTCAAAGTCACACATTGAAGAAGAGCAATAGAAAGCCCTTGTGTATATTTTCTTTCAGAATCTAATATGATGCATATGGAGACATAGTATTGTAAAATTCTAAAACATATCGTGTTTAATTACATAATACGAATGAGTATTATACACTTATATAGTATTGTACATGACGTGTCTAAGCAACACGCAACTTCATATCAACAAACTTACATAATGTACATGTCATGGGAGCAATATGTCAACCATATCAACTCAATCTTGTATGGATAATCAGTGTGTAACTCGACATACAATTGATATGAGTTAGTAAGTTACCATGCTATTCATGTGTTGTAAATTGGATATTATTGCATGTGTGTGTGTTTATGCTTATGGATTGTACTAGTAAAATTCCAAATCTTAATTGTACACGTGTCTGAGCAACACGTAACTTCATATCACCAACCTTACATAATGTACATGCCAGGGGAGCAATAAGTCAACCATATCAACTCAATCTTGTATGGATAATCAGTGTGTAACTAGACATACAACTGATATGAGTTAATAAGTTACTATGTTATTCATGTGTTGTAAATTGGATATTATTGCATAAGTGTGTGTGTTTATGTTTATGGATTGTGCTAGTAAATTTCCAAATCTTAATTCCAATATTTTGCCATCGATATCCTTCATTAAAATCTCCAAAACAACAGGACATCTTCCTTAACTCACACATGATTGACCCCCCCCAATACCCAATATAGAATTTTATTGCATAAAACGTTGCATCTAGGTGTTGAGACCACACCTGTAAAATTTCATGATTTAATTCGTTCATTTTGGCGTCGGTATGGCCAGGATTGCATCTGTCGATATTTCCGTCGGTATACCTGTAAATATCTATACCCAAGCTGTCGAAACGGCGTCGGTATCGGTCATTTAATTCCTTGACTCCTGTACTACCCAATATGGGACTAAAGACGTGACAGACCTGTAACACTCCTCCTCAAGTTGGATCATAGGTGAAACTCATGTCTGGCTTGTAAAGATAGACAACATACAAACTCAAAATAAACGAAAGATATAAACAGCCCATACAAAAGATCACTCCCCCTAAATCTCAGAACTTTACACTCAAGCACTCCATCACCCCTAAAAGAAGTAGATAGTGTTAAAGTAGTAGGAGATAAGTCTGAACCATCTGAAGCACACAACAACAAAACATCTAGCATGAAGAAAATAGTGCCATGGTAGATATTAAAAACGCCTCCCAAATAAATATGTAGCGTCTAAAGCAATAGATAACAATACATATGTGCAGTGGTCTCCATCTCAGTCGTTGTCGTCGCATTTTAGAGGGTGTGGGTTCACAATCCACAGTATTGGCTCACAGACATATTGTAGTCGACGTGCAAACAAAGCACGGATGAGCGGATAGTGCAAATGCACAAAATAATAGAGAAATGGCACAAGTGTCGTGAATGTTATCGTGTAGATAGAAGACCATGAGCTATATGTAGATATGGTAGAAACTCCATGATGAGTAGGCAAGTGTATAAGAAGCTCCATAGTAGCAACACATGAAGTGTATATCCACAAGCAAATTCATAGAGAGTAGCAATATATAATGGCAGGAAGATTCATATAGATAGCAATAGATATAAAAATGTTCCTCTATTCAACTTCTCTCCTCCATCTCATCTCTTCCCTCTACTCATCATCCTTTATTCTCCCCCTCAAGTCAACCACGAAAAGAGTCAAAAGAGTAGTCGGGGTGGAAAGGCAGAAACAATGGTAGAGGCAAGGGCTATGTAGGCAAATATGTGGAGGAGGTAACAATTGAAGTCAATGTACAACATGACCCAATTACACAAATTTGGGGAGAAAAATAATGGATCATAGTGCAAAGCTCCTCACGGTATGGATTAGAGCAAGAATGGGATTCAATTAAGGATCTGAATAGCAGTAGGCACAATGTGTATGTATATGAACACAAGCAGATCCACAGAGATAGCAATATATAGTGGCAGGAAAATTTGTAAAGATAGCGATAGAGAAAAAAATCTCAATTCATCTTCTCTCCATCTCATCTCTTCCCTTCACTCATCATCCTCTATGCCACCCTCAAGGGGATGCCCATCCCCTGCATCTTCTTGGAGCGTCCCCATTGAGTCGTCACCATCTTCAACAGCAAAAACAATCCATCTTGAAGTTGTTGCTACTAAATCTACATGGGACGCCATGCACCGCCATTATTGTTTGCTTTTGGAGTCGTCGCCGCTACTGCCCTATACGTTGTTGTCAGGCCCTTCCATCTACAGCTGCCTCCCTTGCTACTTGCCCATGGAGATCTAGTTATCGCCCCTAAACCTTGTTATAGGGCTTTACCTATTTCTTTATTGATATGATTGGACTTTTCATATCTCCCTTTCTCTTGGTGATCCAGAGTGTTCCCCACTTGTTATGGGTCATTTTTCGACCTTAATGTGTTGTTCTGCCACCTAACACAGTGTGTCCAAGATTTGACACGGCGTGTCACCGTCACCTACTACGATGAGTCTATAGTTGCTCCATCTAACACGGCATGTCGTCTTGCTAAGTCCGATGTTACGCCATCCTACACGGCGTGTCAGAATTTGGCATTATGTGTCGTTGTCTTGTTGAGTGTGTTGTTGTGCCATCCAACACGACGTTCAGAATTTGACAATGCGTTGTTTTGTTGTCGAATCGGTTGTTGCGCCATCTAACACGATGTGTCAAAATTTGACACGACATGTCATTGTCTCTGAGTATGTTGTTGCACCATTCAACATGGTGTGTTCATCCAAGACATAGTGTGTAATCCCCTTGTTGTTCATCATCATTATCGGCTAAGCCTCAATCCCAACCATGTTGGGCCAGCTTCATGGATCCTTCTTTTCCAATCACATCTGTTATGGGTCATATTCTAATCAAGATGTAAAGATCATCCCCTTGTTGTTGTGACGAAAAGATCTACACGGGGTGTAGATTCTAAATATGGCGTGTCGTTTGCTATATTCACCGACTGTCGCTTGACACAGCGTGTTGCGTTACCAACAGGTTGTGTCACCTACTACTATTGCTTGATCATAATATGCATCATCCTCTACAACTGTTATAACACATGGCAGAGGCTTTACATGGTGTGACCCTATCATTATCCTTACTGGCAACACCTTATCTTCCGTTTCCAGCAAACTTATATTTTTCACTAATCCCCCCCTTCAGCCCTACATACTTGTTGCCTACCTCCTCAATGATTGTATAAGATCGGATCTAATTTTTACTCCTAATCCATATTGCACCAAGATCCATTTATTTTTCCAACCTGGTTCTGTGTAATCAGGTCATGTTGCACATTGACTCGAGTTGTCAGTTACCTCCTCTGATAGTTGCCTACATAGCCCTTGCCTCTACCATTATTTCTGTCTTTCCACCTTGACCGCTCTCTTGACTCTTTTCATGGTCAGCGTGAAGGGGAGAATAAAGTATGAAGAGTGGAGGGAAGATATGAGATGGAGACAAGATGAACAGAGGAATATTTTTATGTCTACTACTATGTTTATGGATCTTCTTGCCACTATATATTGCTATCTCTGTGGATCTACTTGTTGACATATATTTTGTTGATCATTCTTCTACGCCATTATGTGGTCATCATAGGGAGAGTTTTGTGGAGCATGTTCATCTTCATGCTATAGTGTGTTGTTGCTTCTGCTCTTGAAGAGCCTATTATCTAGAGTTTCGTGTTTGTTGCCTATTGTTTGCGCTGACGGTCTTCTATCTGGCTACATCGTCTTTCATTTCTGCTACTTGTTCGTGCTTTATTAGCATGTTGATTTTGTATGTGCCTAGCACGCGTCGACTTTATGTTGTTGTGTGCCAGCCTTGGTTATCAAGGCGTCTGCCTAGGCAGCTAGGCTTCAGGCATGTCGCCTCAAACTGGGCGTCCAACCCCCTAGGTGACCTAAGTGGCTGCCTACGGCCTTTTAGGCCTAAATTAAGCCACTCCAAGGCTAATTTAACATAAATTAGGTGTGTATTTGATCAAGTTGGGTCATTTTATGGTTAAAATGGGTCTGGTTTGTCGCAAATGAGGTCAAATTAGGTCTGATTTGGGGAAAACAACCATGATATAGGGGAAATAAGTCTAATTTGGGGGAATTAGGTCTGATTTGGCCATGTTAGACCTCATTTAGATCAATATAGGGAAAATTAGGGCTAGTTAGGTTCTATTAGGTCATGTTATGGAAAATTAGGTTTGAGTTTAGGCCAAATTATGTCAAACTTAAGAATATTAGGTCTAATTTAGGGGAAATAGGTCTAATTTGGGGGGAACTCGATCTGATTTGACCATGTAAGACCTCATTTAGATCAATATAGGGAAAATTAGGCTAGTTAGGTTTGATAAGGTCATGTTATGGAAAATCAGGTTTGATTTTAGGCCAAATTATGTCAAGTAGATTAGGTCTGATTTGGGGGAAAACATGTTTGATCTGGGTAAAATGGGTCTGATTTGGTGAGATTAGGTCTGATTTGGCCAAATTAGATCTTATTTAGGTCAACACAGGGAAATTTGGGGAGTTAGGTCTAATTGGGTCATAATATGCAAAATTAGGTTTGATTTAGGCCAAATCATGTCAAATTTGGGCACATTAGGTCTAATTTAGGAATAACAAGTATGATTTAGGGGAAATAGTTCTAAGTTGGGAAGATCTGATTTGGCCAAATTTAGTCCATTTAGGTCGATATATGAAAATTTTAGGGAAATTGGGTCTAATTAGGTCATGTTATACAAAAATTAGGTTTGTTTTAGGCCAAATTAGGGTAAACTAGGTCAATTTAGATCAAATTTGGATCAAATAAGTTCAAATTAGGACCATCTGTTCTAGTTTACGTCATGTTTGGTGTGATTTAGCCTAAATTCTATGTAACACTATGTAATAATGTCATTATTTGATATTTTACATATATGAAAATATGAACGTAAATATGAAAAAAAATGTTATTTATAAAATAAGCTAAACGCCTAGAAACGTTTGTGCACCCGCCTAGGCACCCCTCAGGAACGCCTAGCGCCTGGCCACCTTAACAACTATGGTGCCAGCACATTATGGCTTGTTTGTGTTATGTTTGCATGTTAACATGTTTGTGCCTTGTGCTCGTCGACTTTCTATTGTTGTATTCCAGCTCTCAGTGGCCTGTCTGTGCCTTGCGCACGTGGACTTTCTAATTTTGTGTGCCAACACTCTCTGGCTTGGCTGTACCTCGCGCACATTGACTCTTTTCTCATCTATTCTTTGTATGCACATTGACTACTACTGTTGTTGTGAGTCTTGTGACCCAACACTCTCAGGGGACTGTGATCCAACACTCTCTGGACTGCAACGCTAGCGACCGTGATGAAGACTTTTATGTCTACCTATTGTTGTAAGAAGCTCATGCTACTTGCTTGTGTAGTCGCTTTTTTATTATCTACTTGACCAGGAGTGTGTGAGTGTTTGAGTAAAGGGGAGATACATTCTTGTATGGGCTTGGTTTATCTTTTTACTATACTTCTTTATCTTTCGTTTGTCTGTTTGCAAGGTGACTTGGGATTCCCTAGCTCCAGCTTGAGGGGAAGTGTTAAGAGTCTAGAACTCTAGATATAGTTAATTAAGTATTGAGTCCAATTGTATATGGGCCCAATTGTGTCTAGGACCATTAGGGTTTCCTACTTCCTTGTACTTGCCTCCTTTCCTATTTATAGGAGAGGGGTTGTCCTTCTATCAATAACACATACACAAGGATTTTACCCACTCTATTGTTTATTTCACTGTCTAGAAATAAAATATCTAGAGATACATGTATCTTTGTTGCTTGTATTTCCCTTCTCCATATATTTACTTCCATGTGCCACTACATTTTTTAGTCCCAGAACATGTAATTTAGTTATTCCATCCTTCCCAAACACTTATAAAAGATTCTGGTCTTTTACTAAACAAGACACACAAAAACCTATTCTACATTATACCATAACACCAAATATCATCTTCCTTCCTCTTCTCCTCTATCCTTCCCATCCTTCCTCCCTCTCCCCCCCCCACCCTTCACATCCTCCCTCCCTCTCTCCTCAATGTGTCGCCACCCTCTCGTTGCACCATCTCTTGTCTCCTTGCCACTATCGTCACAGTGCTTACCTCCTCCTCTCCTTGAAATTGTTTCCACCCTGCTTCCCTTCCCTACTCTCCTTGTCATCGTCGCAACCTCCTTCTCTTGTTGGTGTCGTCGCCCCCCTCCCTCTACCATAGTCACAATATACTCGTGACTTCTTGAAAAAGTCATGTTTTAAACGCGATTTTTTTCCTAGACGTATGACAAGGCTGAATAACTCCACGTTCCCAAGTATTATGTTTTATTCCCGTATCATTCGCAATTTATTCACATTTACATTTTTTCCCGATTTATACGTTCTTTTCCCGTGTTCTATACTGATTAAAACTCTAACTTAGTTTGAGTGCATATATATGTGTGTGTGTAAACACGTGTGTTTATATGTAAACACATATGTGTGTATGTCTGTAATATATGTATATGTGTGCAATAGTTATAGATATATATATATGCAATATATATAAAACATATATACACATATATGTATGCAACATATGTATATATCCTCCGATTTTTCTTGACCTTTTCCCAAATAGTTGACTGTATTTTTACTGTACGTTGACCATTTTTTACCTGAATTTCCCACATAATTGCCGAATTCCGAATTTTTCAGATGAACCAAACATATCCCAAATATCGAATTAGTGACTATGCCCTCTACGACCACCCCTTGCCCTTGTCACAACATCTACCCTCTGCTCATCATTGTCGCCACCGCCTCCATCTACCCTTGTCGTCTTCACCCTCCTCGTATTGTTGTCACTACTTCACTCCCTCTGTTTTCCTTCGTCGATGCCACCACCCCCTTACTAATGTTGTTGTTGTCAGCACCACCCACCCCTCCCTCTGCCACTACTGCCTAGATCTATTAGAAGAATAAGGTATTCTTGGTTGGTTAGTTCTTCCTTAGCATCATTTTATATCCTTGCATATAGTTCAATGACTTAATCTATTCAACTTGTAGGGAAGTAATCAACTTAGCTATGATTAGAACGACTCGACAAAGTAGATAGGTGTGATTCATTTTCACTGAAATAATTATTTGTCAATGTCATAGTGAGCAACTGAAATTCCATTATTGACTCACTCTCATTAAAAATCCGTTCTCTGTCTCATAAGGCACATATGTAGGTAAAGGAAGAGTGATAGTCATGGAATTCATAGGGAAGCTCAAAGGAAACAGAGATTCTGTTAATTCGTCATCATCCTTGCTGCAACTCCTATTCTTTCAAAGCCTAAACAGAGAGCTTATAACGGGAACTAACCACATGCAGCCAACCAGGCTTAGAACAATATATAAACAAAAAATATCTTGAACAGTCCGGTAGGGAATGATGTGCAAATATACCACAAACATCAAAAGTATCGCATATAGGTAGATAGCTTGCATGGTGTCTAAAATAGGGGATACGGGAGAGTTTCTGTTACCAACGCCGATATAGTGCCCGATTTGAAAGTCATTCCATTTGTCGAAATCACCATAGTTGCAATAGAAGTCGCATACCTAAACCACAAAACGCCCAGCCACCAAGGAGTGATCAACCGCAGAGACAGAACGGCAAGACTACTATTTAATAACAACGAAAAAAAGAGACTTACTGCGGCATATGGAGACACGAAAATCTTGAGCAGAGCGGTCTTGGCGAAGTCGTACAGACGGTGATGCGGGAGGTCCAGGCGATGACAAGTGGAAGGGAACGGCGGAGGAGGCTGCGGATACTGCGGCACTGGCAGTGTCGGGAGCGTTTGATATTGCGTTGAGGACAGCTGCTGTGACGTCAACGGAGGGAGGGTGGAGGATCCCGCGCTTGTTGAGGAAGTTTGTGCTGTTGTCATCGCCCCCGAGTAAGGTCGGGCGATACTCTATGGAACATATGAAATTAGCAGGGGCGGAGCTTGCTTTTGAAAAACGAAGGAGCTGGGTACAATTTTCAAACTTAAGGGCCTACATGAGCTAAGGACCCGTTTGATTTGAGGTCGTTTGTTTTTCTTATGATCTAGATGTATATAATTTGGTTTATCCCGGGTATCTTACACTATTTTTTTATAGTGAGAATATTAAATTACTTTGTAGAGATGCGCTATTGCATTTGCATCACACTTTATTCAGCTTTAAAGAAAATTAGTGACGCGAGAAAAGTAGAGCAACATGGGAAATATATATGTTGAAATTTATTTTGATTAATGTCGTATCAGATAAAGTGTTAAGAGAGAAGAAGATTAAAACGATAATCAAGAAATAAAGTAATAATAGTTGATCAAGGTTCAAAATTAGAAGGCAGAACCTTTTCAATATCATGTCAGAGCGACCACATCATACACATCCCACATCCCACGTCAGAACCTTTTCAGTGTCATGTCACAGCTACATTTCACAAAAATACATTGTGAGTGCGGCAATAGAAGTCAGGTTCCACTTCAGCGGTACATTAAACCTTATTACAATATGCACTTCATAACTTTTGAAAAGGCTAAAAGTAAATATTACATACAACCCTTCCCACGACCCTTCATACATAGTTAGAAACGTCATCCGCAGGGTTGTCAATGAGGAGGTATTATTTGTTTACCCGGTATCCATACCTTGTAGGGTAAAGATAAGGGTAATGGTTTCTGTTATCCGTTCTCATTTACTCTTTTTCTGTTTCCCCACCACATTAAAAGGGGAGGGTAATGATAAAAAAAAATATAAAAGGGGAGGGTAAGGGATGGACATTATCCATATCCTTTTATCTGGATTTATTAACAAAAATATATAATCATATAGAAGCTTCTAGTAAAATTTTCATTCTATTTTGTGGATTGCGGCTTGCCTCTCATCCCCGCTCACGCGTAAATGTTTGTCATATATTATTATTAAATATTGAACCAGTTGACATGGTCATGGAACAATAAAAAAAAGATGACCACATGTTCCCTTAGCCTCTTCTCTACTTGCTTAATCATGTGGCTTTTTCCATTTTTCTTATCTATGTTTTGAAATTGCCTAGGCGTCCCTTCTGTGGTCGCATTCCTCATCTTTGTCCCATTAGAAGTGAGTGGTTGTTGTGAAGATCAGTAGTGTCGAGAAACATCCCTACATAAGTCGACCCAACAGAATAGTTGAACCCCTTGTCACATAATTTTCTTTTACTTGGTTCTGGTCAGAGGGTGAAACCAATAAGAGAGTTTCCTCAATCTTTTAAAATATAACTACATTGAATTGAATAGAAAAAGATGCTTCATTTTTATTCTTAGACCAATGTCAAAACATATTACACAAGTATAAACATTGGTCTGTTGATATTCACATTTGTGAAAATATAAGTCAAGAAAGATGTGACTTAATCTTTATCACCCTCAGCACTACCTTAAAATAAGTTTGTATTTTTATAAAATTCTTTTTATATCAAAATTATTCATTTACCCTTTATCCTTCATGTTTACCCTGTGGGGAAGAAGGTAAGGGTAAGGGGACTATTGAGAAGGGTAATTACCCTTACCCACTACCCTCTGGAAGGTAAGGATAAGGGTAGAACCTTACCCTCCCCATACCCTCCCCGTTGACAACTCTATTACTCATTTGTTAGTTAAAAATTACATTCAACTTCTCATATGACCTTTCATATAGCATTATTGGAGGACAAATTCATGATTAAAAGCTAAAGGGAAAAATTACATCTAACCACCTTTTATACTCTATAGCGCTGCCTTGTCAGATTTAAAAAGTTAATTTGTAACTAAAATGTAAGAAGATTGAGGAACAAAAAATATAAGAAGATTATATAAATTATCAACACACTATTTTCTACATATTATAGGTTAAAATACAAAGATTGTTTTCTGATGCTAAAAATAAATAAAAAAAGATTACAAAAGAGATCCTTCGTGGACTTTCTTATGTAATATAGATGTATTGACTTTTGTTTTTTATGTTTTGATAATGATATGGTACATTCAAACATAATTGGCTAAATTTTGAACTATACTTTATCACCATATTTGATCTAAATTTTAGGAATTGTGCCACAACTTAGTTAGGCGTGGCCAGGTGAGCCGCCAATATAATCAACCTTTTTAATATGGTGGGTATTGGGGAACACACATGCGCAATCATGTATATATCTATTAAGTATGTCCAAATTATGTTAGGTATGAAAACACTACAAAGCAGGAACACTTTGAGTTTTATAATAAGATTATAATATACACATATGAGGAATCGATGTAGTTCATAGATTAATTATGCTTCATTTGATAAAGTGGTAGAGATTGTTTGGACAACGATTAAATATTATCGAGGAGGGACGGTCAAATTGCAACCGATGTTACCAAACACCAGGTTGGCCACCGTTGGCTATTTGTACTATTTTTACATTTAATGCAACGATGGGCAGCGTTTACGGATGTCTTTTTTTACCGGAGAAAAATCACACAATGATCCATCTCACTGCACCAGAGCGATGGATGACCAAACGCTTTGTCGAACACTGCATTAATATATGATGTTAACTATATATTTTTGCTGCAAAATCATCATTGTTAATTCTTTCCAACCATTTTATACAACATACCTTATTTTAGTAAATATTTTATAGTTTTGATTGACAGGATATATGTTATGCAAAAAACAAAATTAACTATCGATAAGTAGATATTCAGTGTAGCAAAATTCTAGATAAACTTTGTAGTTCTTATCCGAGAGACCTTATCACTTCCATTATGTGCTAAACAAAACTCTGAAACTTGATACAAAAATTTTCCTGAAAATGTGTTCCTGTTAGACATATCTAATTTATGTTGTAGTTATCTAATTTTTCAATCATGCTAGTAATAGATATGTCTTCAATATTTCATTTCATATCAGATTATCTACCCTTTTCATTTACCTTGTATGTACAAGAGTTGCATAACTATACACACACACACACACACATATATATATATATATAATTGATGCATGATGGAAAATGACTTGAGTGTATTCGGTCTCTGGTACACTCGAGTGTATTATAGCCTGAATATATATATATATATATATATATATATATATATATATATATATATATATACCCGCGTGGGTAGCCTGATTTTTCGCTACCCGCACATTCAAAAGTGTAACTATATGATACACAAAAGTAACTCTAAGATCAAAAGAGTAACTATATTGATAAAAAAGTAACTATATGACTAAAAAAGTAACCGCGCAGAAAATATACAATCAGTAAATATATGGACGTGTTTTTTGATTTTGGTGGGGCAAATGATATTATTTTTGGATAAAATTATTTGGGGAGCTAGATAAAATGCTCCTCTATAATTGCGAATTTTTTTTTAAAAAAAAAGTGACAGGAAGGGTGTGCGGGTAGCTACCCGTGTGGGTATTAAAGATGATATATATATATATATATATATAGAGAGAGAGAGAGAGAGAGAGGGGCTAGAATACACTCGAGTGTATTGGAGATCGAATACACTCAAGTCATTTTCCATCATGCAATGATTATTTTGAAAATTGAAACCGTTGATCTTCTTAAATATCATATGATCATACTACATATAAAAATTGAGCTCATTTGGACATGTATAGGTCATGCATCTAAAGGCAACAAAATTTATACAATTTAAAATAGTTTTGTATGTCGATTTTGTTGGTCATGAAAGAGTGACTTAGAAAATTTCAAATGAGCTCAAATTTTACATGTAGCCTTTAGTTGTTATAACAATTAATATCAACAGTTTCAATTTGTCAAAAAAAGTGTACATATGCAAATACCACTTGAGTGTACGGTGCTATATGTACACTTGAGTGTATTCTAGCTTGACTCCCTCTCTCTCTCTAGAATACACTCGAGTGTACATATCGCACGAATACACTAAAGTGTGTCTGCATATCAAGACTATTTTTTGCAAAATGTAAACCATTGATCTTCACTGTCATACTATAACTAAGCTATATTCAAATTTTGATCCCATTTAGATGAGTGTAAGTCACTCACCCAAGGGCAAAAAAATCGATGCACAAAACTAATTTGAAATGTATAATTTTTTCAGACTTTATAACTTGACCTATAAATGTCCAAATGTACTCAAATTTTGCATATGAGCTATTCACAACATGTTTAAGAAGATCAAAGGTTTAGATTTTTGAAAAAAATATTGCATCATAAAAAACTACTTGAGTGTATTCTGATCTAAATACACTCGAGTGGATTCTAGCCTGACTCTCTCTCTCTCTCTCTCTCTCTATATATATATATATATATATATATATATATATATATATATATATATATATATAAGGCTAGAATACACTCGAGTGTACAGATCGTACAAATACAGTAAAGTGTGTTTGCATATCAAGACTTTTTTTTTCAAAATGTAAACCATTAATATTCAATGTCATACTATAACTAGGCTACATACAAATTTTGAGCCCATTTGGATGAGTGTAAGTCACTCATCCAAGGGCAACAAAATCGACGCACAAAACTAATTTGAAATGCATAATTTTTGCAGTTTTTATAACATGACTTATAAATGTCCAAATGTGCTCAAATTTTGTATATGAGCTATTCACAAGATGTTTAAGAATATCAACATATTAGATTTTTGGAAGAAAAAAAAATTGCATCATGAAAAACTACTTGAGTGTATTCTACTCTGAATACACTCCAGTGTATTCTAGCCTAACTCTCTCTCTCTCTCTCTCTATATATATATAGAGAGAAAGAGAGAGAGAGAGAGAGTCAGGCTAGAATACACTCGAGTGTATCCGGAGCGGAATACACTCAAGTCGTTTTTCATGATGCAATATTTTTTTTGAAAATCTAATCTGTTGATCTTATTAAACATCTCGTGAACAACTCATACGCAAAATTTGAGCACATTTGGATATGTATAGCTCATGTTATGAAGACCGCAAAAATTATGCATTTCAAATTAGTTTCGTGCATCGATTTTGTTGCCCTTGGATGAGTGACTTACACTCATCCAAATGAGCTCAAAATTTGTATGTAGCCTAGTTATAGTATGACAGTGAAGATCAATGGTTTACATTTTGCAAAAAATAGTCTTGATATGCAAACACACTTGAGTGTATTCATGTGATCCGTACACTCGAGTGTATTCTAGCCTGACTCTCTCTCTCTCTCTCTGTCTATATATATATATATATATATATATATATATATATATATATATATATATATATATATATATATATATATATGTGTGTGTGTGTGTGTGTGTGTGTGTGTGTGTGTGTGTGTCTGTACACATGTATGTAGACACACACTCATTCATATGCATAAACTTATAATTCAACCATATGTTTTAAAATATTTAAAAATGTAGATTCTTGGGAATTAACTTTATTAGAGTTCATCCAGTCCTTACCTTTCAATTATGAGACATATATGAAATTAATATATGTGCATGCACACACACATATATACATACATGTGTGTGTGTATGTGTGGGGGGGTGTACGTGTGTGCGTATGTGTGTGTGTGTGTGTTTTTGGAAAAAGGAATGATATACTTGACTGCATGCATCTTATATGTATCAATTAAAACTTTAACATGTTTCCAGTATGTTATAGGTAAATCTAACTATATTGATTTGTTGTATAGCCTTTTATATTAGATGTAATAAAAAATCATTTCAATTTGATATATATGGATCACCCAAATAGAAGAGATGTATATTCTCTAATTGATAGTAAGTTTCTGAAACTGCAGAAATTGTTGAATGATGTTTATCTATATTTCATGATATACATGAGATATGATAGTGATGTTTTAAACCAATTCAATCAAGAAAACATTGATTCAATTAGTTAGGGGACCTCGTCTGTGCCATTTTAAAGGTCGGTACAGATAAGTTACATGTACCAGTTGGTACACACTTTGTAATCTACACACACACACATATACACACACACACACACACACATATATATATATATATATATATATATATATATTAGGGGACATGTACTTATATATCAATTATTTCATTCAAGTCAACAATTATATTTATATGTTTTATAAATAAATTTAATCATTTTTCCTATTTATTGGCATATAATACAAAATCAATCTTTGATTTTTATTATATTCCCTCCAATGTATGTCATTTAATTTTGAAAAAGAAATGAAGAACTTCATGATTGATTTTATACACCTAAAAATCATACCATGAAGTGTTTCAAAATAATTCTTAGCTTTATACCCTCATTGAACCATCAGAATATTCACATTTCAAAGTGCATGTAATCTCTATAATGGTGATAGTGTAACCTAAATAGAAATATATCGATGTCGTAATGCACATAGATATTACATTTTGAAAAAATATACCATTTAGAAAACTTATAATTGTATACTTTGTCCTTTTCAAAAATATTAAACAAGTATTCTTATTCTTATTACCTGATGGGGTACATGCATGTACACACATGCATACACACATTTTGTAATTGCATATAACCTTTATAGGCGATTTCAATTTATTTACTACCAATCCAAAAGATATAAGATGGAAAGTAAGATGTTGTCATTGAGAGTTTCATTGACCAAAGAAAAATTTTCTCAAATTTTCAAATGGTCTTTGACATATCCATGTTTCTAATTTTTCCAAAAGTATTGATCTTACTCAATATTTTGGTCAAATAACTGATCTTTCTCTAGTACATGTCCTGTTGGTAAATTGAATTGATAAAAAGATGCAACAAAGTTGTTGTTACATGATAAAAGAAACCCTATTGGAATTAACTAGTTTAATTTAAATTGGTTGTGTTTAAACCAGAGTTGTTGAATCACTAATAACAGGATGTACACCAACCATATGTATCTTATAATTCTTTGCACTTCAAATTAACAAGGGAGACATAATTCATAAAGAGGGATGAGAAATAAAATAAGACTAATTGATAAGACTGTAACTGAAGAAACAAGTGGTATATTGGGTTCCTTGATTTGCATTAATCATATTTACTACCACCACATGTCTGTTACTTTTCCAAATCTATCTCAGATATCCTTATAGAGGAATAGACCTTAAGGTGTAAAAATGCAAGCGTTAGAGGCCATAGGTCGTGGCTATAGAGCCTACCTCAAATTATAATGTGATATATGAAGAAGTTCCTAATCTAAAATAACCCTAATAGAAGAGTTAGAACACCTCATCTTTGGTCAAATAGATATTGGTAACCCTAGATATCCTAAATAGACCTAACCACTATATATGTTTTGATAGATAGGCTATGATTTTTAATTTATGATAACATTATATATGGGTGAGGGAAGAATCCCAAGACCTTGGAGGAGGTATGTTGATAAAGCCTTATGCTTGGGTCGGCGGTCCCTGACATAGGAATGTAGTGGTTAAGTCCTAGAGAGTTGGGTAACATATGGTCATGGGTAGTGAGCATGTACATGATGTCTTAACTTGGGTGGACCCTAGCTTGAGTGACATGAACCTCGAGAGCTCATCCTAAGATGATTGTGAGCACAACCTTGAAACCATACATGTTGAAGAAGGATTATGTTCCTTTCAGATAATGATGATGATATAAAGACCTCTTTTGAGCTAGCCTTTTTTATGGATAATAAGTCACCTGATAATTTTGGCTTTATCTACCCTAAAGATCATTACATGTTTAAAATTAGGGGGGATTTAGTACTTGTAGTGCTAGTAATACATTCCATCCACCTTGGTTATATCTTATTTCAAATTATGAGGAACCAAGACTAGAAAAATCCTATACTAATGCATAACTCACCCTTATTAGGGAATCATGTACTCATAATAATCCAACCCATCCATGCCATTGCCATGGATCATGCAAAGTTAATCCCAAAGCATGAGGGTCTTTTCGAAATCTTGCAATGGGTTGATGAGATAGTTTATTATTTTTCCAAAGTATGAGGTTTTTTTTAAATCTTACAACGAATTGGTGAGATAGTTTATTATTTTGCCCCACCAACCCCTATACCACCAAATTCATAATGTTCTCCATGTGTCCAGCTTAAAGAACCATGTTAAGGATCATGCTCATGTGTTGAATGTCGAACCTTTTAATGCTTCAAGGTAGCTTGACCTACCTATAGGCACCTATGAGGATCTTGAATCCAAATGTGAAGGAACTTCATAATAAAGGATACAAATGGTTAAGGTTTGATGGAAGTACCATAGAGAAGATGAAGCCACATGAGAGTTGCAAGTTGACTTGGGAAAAACTCACGCCAACCTTTTTCTAATTGAGACAATTTTTTTGGAAAAATTCTATTAAGGAGGAAAGGATGTGAGGACTTGATTTTTGCTCCCTTTTGTATAAAGTTTAATTGAAAAATATTATTAATTATAATATTACAAATAAGTAAAGTTGATTTCATCCTTAGTATTTAGTCCTTTATGGAAATAATACCAGAAAATATATGTCTAGTGGTATAAATGGTATTTGTAAATAAAGAGATGCCTTGAGTTAAATTTTAGTCAATAAGAGCTCAATTATCCTAGTTATTTCATCATAAAGCTACAAAGGAATTTTGAATTGAGTTTAAAGGTTTTTGTTTTGATAATTTTCCCAATTCTTGATTTACTTGTGTATATAATGAGGAGAAAGCTATGGCATGAGGGTTCCCTAATTATATCCCATGTTTTGATTATAGAATGGTAAAGATAATAAGAGGTATATTATCAAATTTCAAGTAAATCAAACATTCCTAATGGTCTAGGGGATTTTTGTAAGTTTTAAAGTAATCATTTAAATGTAGGTCTAAAGTTGGTAAGTAGTCAAAGTGATTTATTCACATTTAATTCGATGAGGGGACCAAGGTTCGACTGCTTGATATGCCATGTGTCCTCAGTGTTGTTAGCTCAAGGACCCATGACTTGAAGGTCATCTTCTACCTTGGGATAAAAAGGAAAGAATGAAGGGGTAATACCAAAATTTGATTTTTCCCAATAACCTCCTAATTACGAGTTACATGTGTGCTTGACTAGATCTTTAGGTCTAGATTTCTCACCACTCTTTCTTGCCCCAAAAGTCATGAGAAACAATGATCTATAAAGGAAGATCTACCCTTTTCCTCCTTGCATCCACTCCACCATTATGAAACTAGATGCTAAAGAGGAGAATGATTAGAGAGGAAGAGAATGGCTACTTCAAACTGTTTGGCATAGTGGTATGAGACCTTGATGAGTAGGTTGCCCTCCACAAAACCAAATGCAATGATATGCAACACAAAATAACACAGTGTCCTTTCCAACAAGTGTTGTCATTGTTGCTCCGTTGGTGGTGGATCTAGACTACGGGAGACAGTGGTGGATCTAGACTATGGGAGATTTTTGTCATCTCAAATCACTTCATCTAGCCTTCCGGGTCCCTATGTAGACTAGATGTGAAAAGGGCATCCAATCCAAGCTTATAGATGATTGAACACCATTGTTGGAGGGTCTTCCTCATGGTAATGCTCTCACACAGAGGAGAGACCCCTTAGGGAGATACTATGTGCTCGAGCTTGGGTGAATGGATGGTGGGGTTTGGTAAGACGGGTTGGGGGTGAGGTTGGGACATTGATAACATCCAATTTTATGAATGATTCATGCCTATTTTTTTCCTTAATTTCCCTCCTTAGTATAGACCTACTCTAACTTTCCTAGTTTCTCTTCATATTTTCCCTTTTTGACTTAATTGGGCACTAACTACTCTCTTTTTACAGAAAAACCATTGATCATTGGTCATACCACGACTATTGATGGCATGGGCCATTCCACGAATTAAGGATTCACTTCAATGCAGGTCCTCCATCAGTTGTCACAATTGTGGTTGCACCTGATTCACCTCCCAATGTCACCAACCTCTCAGTGACTGAAGGAACCGCCAACCTAGCCACCCATTGCTTGTCACAAGGATGGTCACACCAGGTGTAAGGCCCCTAAACTTACTTAAAATGTTGAATAAGATTAATTACCATAATTTAGTGCTTATAACCCAAATATAACCTTTTTATATGCTTTGGAATCATAATAAAAGCTTAATTTTCAAATTTGGTCCAATTTGGACAATGTTTGAGCAAGTTATGTAATTTTATGTATATTTTGAACTTTTATGCAATTTACCCAATTGAGGAGTTTTATTTGTAACTTTTTACATAAATTATGTTCCTTAAATGTTTTTTATCATTCTTGAGCTTTTTGAGCCATGGGGTACTCAATTGTACCTTGATTTGGAGGAAATGTCATTCTATGTTGAATTAGGATTTATCCCCCCCATGTATAATCTACCTTTAAGACTATCAACTGATGGATCTACTTGATTGGGCATCATCCGATGGCCCAACAGTCCCCAACAGTCGGTGGACTTGCTACTTGCTTATCCATGCAAACTTTAAGTCATGGACACATGGAGAATCGTTAGTATACCTCATGCTTCCTTTCAACCTTATCCCCTAAACTATATATACTTATCCTATGCCCAAAATGAAGCTTTTGCCCTCTATAACTTTCTTCCTACTAAGAATCTCATTATTTCCTCTGTTATGCTGTGGATAACCTGTCCAAGGTATAAGAAGAAGAAGATCATCTTGGAAGGAGCATCTAGGGTCCGATTTGCTTTCTTCTAGGGTTTCTAAAGCTTCTTCTTGGTGAATTTGACTTGACCAAGTAAATAGTCCTTTCTTTCCTTCGTTTTCTTCTCTATTTTTCTTCCTCCTACCTTACTGAAGGTCAGAAATTTGTTGTTCCATGGTAGAAGATGCTCTAGAACCTAAGAATCTACCCATCTTGTTTCTTCTTCTAGGGTTTTGCTTCCTTGTGGAGAAGGGTGCCCTTTTGGCCGAGTTCAGATATGTAATTTGGGTTTCCCTGCCTTATTTGCTCAAGATACTTGCTTCTAGAAGTCTTTTCTTATCATTAGATGTGATTTTTACAATCTTCTTCACTTATATTGCTTACTCTAAGTTGGTTTTCTTATGTTCTTACTTAAAAATGATGATCCTTGCATGTAGAAACAAGATTATGTGTCTATCTTGTGAAGTTTTCACCATGGTAATGGCAGTGATTCTTGTTGTTCCATACCTTGCCTTTCACTATCTTGACTTTTATCATGTTATTGATGAACTTGGCCATGTAGTGTTGTGCCCTACACCCTAGCTATATCATGGTTGTAAGCCATAATGGCTTATGGTCGATACCCTAATCATAAGGGGTAAACCGTGATGACTTATACCCTAGTCATGTTGCAACATGTGACGGCTTATGGCCGGTACACATGTGGATGTTAATTGACATCCTTTATGGGTGTTAGGCTGACATCTTAGCCATGGTTGTAACCCATGACAGTTTGTAACCGATACACTAGCTAAGCATTGTGACAACCATGATGGTTAAGTGATCGACACACCCTACATGTCTGTTAGGCCGTTATTCTAAGTTGATGTTTGGCCGAAACACTACAAATACATTAGGTTGACACCCTAGGATGGTGTTAGACCCGTTATATCTTGTTGGTAATAGGTTTATAACATGTTGGATGCTAAAACCAATATCCTATCAGCACCCCATATTGTGGATAGATCGAGACACCATGTTGAAGTCAGGAGAATGACCTAGCCATAGAAACAACCCATGATGGTATGTGGCTGACGCCCAATCATAATTATAAACTGTGATGGTTAATGGCTGATACACCCTTGGTGATGATAAGCCGACACACTTTTGATGGTGTTAAACCGATACATCGGGATGTTAAATTAATATACCTATGTTGACATTAGGTCGAAACACCTTGATGTTGGCAAACCGATACACTATGCTAGTGTTAGAACCGTTACACCATGAAGGTGACAGACCGATATCCATGGTGAAATTTTAAACTGATACCCTATGTTAGGGCATAATTGAATGGTTTGGCCTATACCTAATTGATGTTTTGAATAATGAACCCAATCCAATGAATGAGATTGGATGCTTCAATAATCAATGGACTAGAATAAATCCCATAGTCTTATAAATGGTTTTTGAAAATGAGAATTTGATGGTACAACACCATTGAATTTGTAGTCTTACCTTTTCCATTGTATGAATATATGGATAAATCACCATAACAAGTGGATGTGTACCTTTAATGAAACATGGTTTGCTACACCAACTCTAATATGACAAAATGATGATGTTTGGTTATAATTAGACCTCTTAAATGATTAATGTGACAATATATTACATTCTTCTTGTGTTGAAATCTCAATGTAGTGCTAATTGAATACCATAGTGTACTACTATGTTTAACCTATGGGATACATATGTGTTTATGATCTTTTGAGCCTTGTTTAAAGGCCTAGTTTGATAATGATAATCTTGCAAGGTTTAATGTGATGGTCTTAATGACCTTTGGGCATGTTTGAGCCCTGATTGAGGTAAAATCCTTTTCATGTTCCAATAAGGGTTGAAACCCTAGAACTTGTGATAAGAAATGGATATCTTGAAATGATATGATGACATGTGGTTCATTATGATGCATTGAGTGATAGCATGTGGTGATGTGGTTAAGATTTATACCTCAAATGTTTTATATCTTCTGAAGTTGCAATACTTATACACTTGATAGAAATGAATTAGGGTTTGTATGATGAAGCCTTGATTCACCCAATTGGCAAAAAATGAATCAAGTGTAACCCTAATCATGTAGTGCCCTGAGCCATAGAGCCATTTTCAATGTCAGAACTTGCTGGATGATGAAATGAGTATTCCTAAGGGAAACTCAAAGTGCATATTGTTGAATATGCAGGGTATTTATTATCCTAACTTCAAGTGCTTATGGAGGATGACTGTGGTCATACCTATCCCTCTTTTAGAGAATGACTACGGTCATGTCTCAGTGATTATCATGTGATAAAGGTTTTGCTTTGTATACCTTGGTTTCTAGCGTTGTGACCTGTACCAAGGTGGGCTAGTTGTTTACAAGACTATATGTTGTTGTTTTTCTATTTGACTAAGATGTCACTACAGTGCAGACTCATACTGATCGAGTATGGAAAATATCTTGGAGTCTGAATCTTCCTTGATCTTATATGGAACTGATTGCGACCAAGCAATGGTTAGTTAGACTTTTAGTGGTACAACTCAAACTCCCAGGGCATCATAATAAAAGAACTAATCTAAGTCGTGTAGTATATTGTTAGGGTTAAGTACGTCTCACATTGGTTGAGTAGCCCTAGTTTTACCTTTATACTACATAGTTATTATATAATGTAGACTTATGAAATTTGAGTAATTCTACTTGATGCTAAAGATTATTTATTTAATTGTTTAGTATGCTTAACATGTCTAATCTGCTTAAATTGTTTCTGTAATAGCTTATCTTCTTAGTTTGTTTATTATAACCAATATATTGTAATCAATACTTGTTAGAGAAAGTTATATCTCTCACTAGGACTGGGTCTCACCCTTGGGTCACCACATCTTTTTAGGTGGCCGTGGACAACGTGGACGAGGTCGTGATGTGGAAGAGAATCAGCTTGGTGATCAATAGATTCAGAAGGTTGGTCTATTGTAGATATCTATAATAGAGTCCTAATGTTGCCCCTGTACTCTCAAGTCTGGGTATGGGAGGTGTTTCTAGATGAAATATTTGTATTGACACAAGATTTTAGTAGTATGCCATTGTATGTATATATGACATGAACATGTAAATGCTTTTTTTGTACACAGGATGTGGTTGAGGCCATTAAGCATAGATGTAAATTCCTATTATAATGTATGAGAACGGAAAAGATGGACCTTTATGTAAATGTTTCATAACTTGTTCATGATGTGAATTTTGGTTTTAATTATCCCACATTTTTAACTATGTGATTAATTGGTAGTTGATCGTGTTTTATGTTTTGAGTAATCTCATTTAGCATGATGAGGTGTCACAGTTAAGTTGGTATCAGATCTCTAGGTTTGTCGAGTCTATAGGGACATAGGACTTAGATTTGAGCTTGTTCTTATGTATCCAACATATCCGATCATAGCTTATTCTTATGTAGATATGTCTGGAGGACATGAAGAACACACCGAGACTAGCTAGTGTAAGGACCCTGACCTCCATTTTGGGCTTATTCTGTTTGCTTTGGCTAAACCTTATGCTTAGTTGCTTGCTAATCACCTTAAGTGGTGATAAGGGTTTGTTTGTGCTTTGTTGAGAGTTGGAGGTGGTACTTGCAAATAACCTAAGTTTAGGGTTGATGAGCAAGTTTGTCACCTTAAGAGATGGTTTTCTCTCTCCTTGCTTCCTCTAGAGTTGAGAGGAAGGGTTGGGCTCGTTGCTTGAGTTGCCTTGGGCTTTGTTGAGCTTTGTTGGGCTTTGTTTTGTCTTGTTTGGGCCTTGCTCTGCCTTGTTGGACCTTGTATCGGGCAAGAGAGCTTGGTGTCAACCATGGGTGTGTCGCCCATGAGGCTGTGTCGGGCAACAGAGTGAGGTGTGTCGGCCATGGACCATCTTTGACTCCTATCTTCGTTTGTGTCACCACTCTAGTGGACACTTGGTGCATGATGCTTGCATGTGGCAATTGCCTTGGACATGTGTATGAGGTAGGATGAGTAGGTGGCATTGCCCATGAACAAGTGTCCCTAGGTGGGCGACACATTGCCTTGTTTTCTCCTCCACCCTCTTCTATATATGTATCTCCTTTCTCTTGCTAAGGATCCCTTTAGTTCCTTAGTTTCCCCTCTTCCTTGGTGAATGACACCTCTCCTTTGCAACCTTGGTGGCCGATACACTTGGAGGAGCTAAGCTTGGTGGCCGATCCTTCTCCTTGGAGTCTCCTTCTTCCTCTTGTGGTGGTGCTTGAGCTTAAAGCTTGGAGCTTTGGAGCTTGAGGAGCTTGCTTAAGGCGGGTTACATAACTTCTAACCCTAACTATACTACCTTCTTTTATGTTGCATGTTCATATATGATCATGATCGACCATGCATGTTGTTAGATATGTTTCTTACTCTAGCATGTACCTTTAATCTTGTGGATATAGTGATCACGTTGTTGATGATGTTGTTGTTTCTTGTGTACATTTGGACCTAGTTGGCCGAACCCATAGATTAGGGTTTCCTTTGGGGCAAAACCCCTTTCTCTCCTTTGATCTTGAGAAGTGAGTTTGGCTCTAGTGATATAGGCAACACCCCTCTCACTTGGTTGTTGAGAGGTGAGTCTATACTCTAGTTTCTTGGGCAACACTCTTCTCTCACCATGGATTTGAGAGGTGAGCCTTGGTTGAGTGTTGACCTAGTAGTGGTTGAGACCTTGGCTGATATGGAAATGATCCATCATGTTGCCCAATTGGTGATGGAGGTTGTGAAAGACCCCTCTCTCTTAGTTGTTGAGAGGTGAGCCAATCCTCTTGATCTTTTAGGGTTTTGATGATGGTGATCTTGAGGTTGATGATGACCTTGTCAGGATGAGCTTGGTGCCTTGCACGATACACCTTGTAGTAGTGCTGCCCGACACACCTCCCTTGGTCTAGGGTTTTGATATTAGCCGATATGATGTGTTTGGTTGGCTTTGTGCCCGATATGGTTCTCTTGACCTTGATGATGAGCTTGGGTGATATGCCTTGATCTAGATGATCCTTTGACCTAGTAGTTTTTGCCCCCTTGGCCGATAGAGTGCCTAGTTGATATCTCTGTTTGGAGTCTTGGGCGATACATGTTGGGTCGGGTTCTTGCCCAACATGGGTTGAGTGGTGGCCCTTGTGAGTACCTTGTGGTGACTGATATGGTGTGTTGGTTTTAGTTGGGCGATAGGCTTCCTTATGGTGCCTTAGTGGCCACCTTGCCCATGGACGATAGGGTGCCTTGGACGACATGATGTCTTGGACGTTATGGTGTGCTGGTTGGGCATTAGGGTTTGGTCTTGGGCGCCATGCTCCTGGTCGATATGACCCTTAGCTAATGAAGTGATGTGGGTTGCCCGGCATGCAACCCTAACCATAGATGGGCAATACCGTTCTTGGACGTTGGGTATTTGTGTTGCACGACACAATTCTTGAACCAGTTTGCACGATACCCTGGGTGTTGGTCTACTCGTCACCCTCTATGTACAAGTACACAACATGATGATGGCCGATATGGCGGCATAACACCTTAGGGTTGGATGCCCTAGCCGATAGAGTCTTGGTGAGGGTTGTTACCCTACCCGATATCACCTATAGTAAATGTTGCACTACTCGTTACACTTCTAGTGAGGGTAGTGAGCACCTTTGGTGAGGGTTATGTCCAACCTGGAAAACCTAGCTAGTGATCCTTTATCATGTAATCACATCATTGTTGATAATGAAATATGAATAATGGTTTGTAAACCAGTGGTATGTTTGATGCTTAAAGATGATACCAATTAAGATGATAAGATACTTGCCCATGTTTATAAGGTAAAGAGCATAAATGGATGCCCATGATTTGATAGAAGTGATGTAATTAATACAGTATGACACACATATTTATAATCATGACATGTGCATCTACAAATCCGAATGACATGATAATCCGTAAGAGCTATGTCTAGTGATTTTAAGTTATCTCTCTTGATGTGCATACTAACCATGCAGGTATATTAAATGGATTCATAGCTAGGTAAGAGCTATGAGGTTTATGTGCTTTGAATAACACTAAATGATTATAATCCTTTTTTATGAGATAACATGCATCACCAGTATGATGAGATAGGTCTGAGGACCTGATAAAGGCTAAGTGCCTAGTTGAGGTGTTATCCTCTGATGATGAGATAGGGGATTGTGATCCCAGGATGTTGATGCAGGATGTTGATGCCTTGAGAGGCAGTAGCAATCTGTGAGGAGGGATTGAGATCCTAGGATGATGTGATAATAACTGTATTAATGTATCTCAATGATGTTTATGTTTTACAACTTGGTTGCCTCAACAACTCACTTAAAATATACTAATTAATTACAGTGGAACATATTATGTAGTTTTCCCTGGCCATAGATCCATCATCGTCAGATTTGGTGATGGTGAAACAGGTTTATCCTGCAGGATTACCTGGAGCACATATTGTTGAATATGCGGGGTTTTCTCCTAGCCTAAAATAGGAGGATTAGAGTACAACTGTGGTTGTAGACTCGGGATATATGGAGCATGGTGAACAGGCCCATGACTCAATGAGTTATAGCATAAATGCGTTCATGGATCAAGAGCATGGTGATTAGGCATGTGGCTCAAAAGGATACTAGCACTTGTGCCAAGGTGAGCTAGAGATATGGGTAGCTTGCGGAGCTAACCCTAAGGCTGAGGCCATATAAGCATGAGACTGCGGTCCTGCTTTAATTTTCGTGCACTGACTACGAGGAGGTGAGGTCATGGAGTCCAGCTCTCCCATTGACCTTGTATGGCACCAGTTTTTGGGCTTCGCAACCAAAGGTTGGATTTGAGCAGGGACAACTCACTTCCTCAGGGCATAACAAAACATAATCCAGCTGAATAGCATATACTGCTTAGAACAAAACACGGAACATTGATTGAGGCCTCACTTATATAGCTAATCTAGTTATACCTTGCAGTTATGTGTACGATCCTTATATTTTGTGATAAGTTCTTATAAAGTTTATCTTGTCAATCATGTTCCATAAAGAAATACTTGGTTATATGCCTCCTGGATATCTTGGTAAGATTGATGGTAATAATAGCCTTGCTCAGTATGCTGCTCTTATTATATATGTCTTTACCAGCTATCTACTTTAAACCTTCTGAGGTTTTATAGTTTTGGCAGGGAGTTATGTTTCTTGCTGGGACTGTGTGTCTCACCCCGCTAGTTTACAACCTTTTTAGGTGATCGCGCTAGATGTGGTGGTGGTTGCGAGGTTGCGGTCGAGCATCAAGAAGAGCAGTAGAAGGCAAGAGATGGACATGTTGCTGTTTTGGTGGTTTTGTAGTAGAGTCCTAGAGTCATCCCTGTACTCTCAGGTCCTCGGAAGTGTTTGACGACGTTTCACGATGACTAGCTATTGTAATTTTGTATATCCTGATGCTGGCCTTACGTGGCCCGTTATGTATGTATAAACAGGTGATGAACTCTGGTGCTGACAATACAGCTGGTTCTGATAAGCTGTGAACATATACCAATGCTTGTAATATTTATATAATATGTTTCTCTACAGGATCTGGATGCAAAAGTTCTCTTATGTATGCTTTTCGAAATCGGTTTTAATTAACCCGTGTTTTCAGTAATATATGGTTTATGGTGTTTCCGCACATTTTCGCGTATCACCTTGTTGTTTGTGTGATGGCGGGGTGTCACAATGTTGCACCAGGAGGTGGTTCTAGGAGGCATGCACGTGATGAGAGAGTGCTAGAGATAGGGCCAGAGCAGCCCGCAATGCCTCAGATGGACCCGACAATGATGGCCAATCCTGAGTTTTAGTCTATGTTTAGACAAATGATGGCCACGATTACACATATAACAGATAGAACGCCAACACCTCAAGCTAGGTCAACTGTCCCTAATGTGGAATTTTAGGGAGTCAAGAAGACTTCGAACGTCTTAGACATGTTGGGGTGATTGAATATGTTGGTACTTATGACCCAGCAGACGGTGACATGTGGCTTACTACTCTCCACCCCTTAAAAAGGATCAACCTAACAAGTCAAACTAAACAACTTTTTAGAGCTACCCACATCTTCTTGGGTGTGAAAGTTTTAGAGATTTATGTTTTTCATGTATCCATATATAAAGTCACCATCTAGGGTTTAGTTATAGGTCCTCATGTCTCTAACCTATCAACCCTACATGAACATCCAAAAAGTCATAGGGTAGGTCAACTACACCTTTATATCAGACCTAGTCACAAAACTAGGGTTAGAATCTACTCAAACTAGAGTTTCCCTTCATTGTGACTTAGTTCAAGAAAACATCGATAAAGCAGAGAAAACTTTCATACATATAGTAGTATGATGAAAGTAATTTTTTTTAAATAAGAAACATTGTGAGATGAAAAGAAACAAATAATTGGCCAAAATTCAATGCGAAAACCAAGTCACAATATTTCCATATGAATACTTCCTCATAACCTAACCTCATCCTCAAATCAAACCTTATTGCATAAGAAGATCATCATTGATCAAATCTAGGGTGAACATCTCACCTAGACGCAACTATTTAAGTCAAAGGTCTAACTAGGGAGACAAAATTGAAATAGTCTGATTCTGACTACCATGGGCTCTGATACCATGTTGTAAAGAAGTGAAATCACCTCCTTACTAAAAATTTGAACAATAAAACCTCCAGTCCAAACACACTCAGAAGGTATGATGGAGTGGGTGTAAAATTTTCATATCTTTATATAATGGTAACAAAAGACCAAAGTATATCAGCGAAATAAAAACATGGCTATATTCAATTATAAAACAAGGGAGCATCTTAAACTTACAACATAAGGATCCATGTAGAGGAAATCTAAACCACCACAAATTTGCCTCCAAGATTTAACTTCACAATATATGTCCAGGTCAACATGTCTTGTCATCCAAGTCCTCCACCTAGGGTTGGAAGCATACCCCAACAAAAGGAGAAGAAAAGAGGATATCAGCAAAGGCTGGTATGTGCATACTAAAAGGAAATTGAGCAATTTATAAAGAATAAGGGACAAAAAAATAAAAGGCTTCCCATGCAAGAGATAAGAACTACCCAAAGAGGGCATAAAAGATAAGAATCATCATCACATGATAAAAGAGGATACTTGACATAATCAAAGTAATAAAGTAGTGCCACATAAGCACATATCATGATGTGGGCACATAGCCCATCAAGATTTTTGGGCACATAACCCATCATCAATTTGGGCACATAACCCATCATAAACATCATCAACCTGCATGCATGTGAGATAAGCATAGCCCTAGAACAATATAAACACAATTGGCGGCCAACCCTCATAAAGTTAAAACCTGATAGAGAAAGGAATACTGCCAATCTCCCAAATATATATAAAACAGGTCAAGACACACATCTTGTCCAAGGTACGAGGTTCCTTGCCGTCCCAAAAAGAGCAGGGAATATCACATCTGCACGGCAAGAAATAACACATCTATCATAAACAAAAATCAATGCAATTTACACTACTCTAGTGCTATTGAATCACATAGCATGTTCAATGTAGAGGCAAGTAGAAAAGTATAGTCAGAATTATTCAATGTTGCCATCATACAATGGACAACCCAAACATATAAACATCCACTTCAAAGTGGGCACATATCAACAAATTGAGTTACATAATGAACAAGGCATAATAAAGATTCCAAAAGAAAGTCATGAAGATATTTTGATCACAAGATCAGTAACAAGTAGGGTACTTCACATGAAGCATCATTTTCAAAAGGAAAAGATATGGTTTTTAGGTTATTGTCCATAGTACCAAGAGAAAGACAAAATAGGATAATTGCTCAATGGAATAATATGGTGTGCAAACATACCTCAACTTCAGAATTAGATGATCCAAAGTCACTTCTAGATCCAAGTCTAGGTCACCAAAAGCCTACTAAAGCACATATACAGTTTTTATGTCAATTTCATGATCATTATCCAACCCTAAAAACACCTTTTTAAACATATGTGAATTAGGTTTCCAAAACCATGCCACTTTTTAGTATATGTCATTAGGAGTCCAGAACATATTTTATTATATTATTCTGACTTGTAGATAATTAGTTATGATTTTTGCAAGTTAATTCATTATTAATTAGATTCATTGAAAACACTTGTTATTAATCTTTAGATTTAGTTATCAAAACATGTACCATTAGTTAGATCTTAATTTTTTTATTCCAGCACACTTTTTTCCATATTTTCTGATTATTCATTAATTAGTTATCGATTTTTAAAGCTCGGCCAATCACAAAATAACAAGTCAGATAAACAGAGTCGAGAGAGAAGAGAGAAAGGGAGAGGCCTAGCAGGATTGGGCCGGTCAATCAAAGCTGCCCAAGTCAGTCGAGCACTCGTCCAACTCAACAACGTCAAGCGAAAAACAAAAGAGTTGCGATCGTAAAAGATGATTTTACCCTAAGGTGAAAAACAAAAACCAAAGATGAGCGGGGAGGGTAGAGAGGGGAAATCACATGGAAGTAAGTTCCCCTGCGATGAACTCATGACATCAAAGAACATCAGAAGAATCATCGATCACCTGATCCCAAACCAACGTGATCCAGGCAAAAGTGCCATCATCAAACTCGTTCTGCAAGCTTTGACGAACATAGAGAGCAAACCCATACTGAAAATGGTCCAACACTGACCGAGAAAGATGTGTTGCCATCAACGGTGAAACTGGGAAACCTGGGCAGAGAAAAAGGGCCTACGAAAGGCCAAACCAACAGCGGAGAGAGGTTCGACGATCAAAACCGAAGCGAGAGGACAAGGGAAACCAGTACAAAGCCATACATAAATGGAGAATTAGCAAAATGATCAGAATAGGAGGAAAAAGGGTGAAATGCTTTTACCTTCTAATCGCACAAACTGAGGAGACACAAAGCTTTCCTACGCTTTCGCGATCCGAACAACACCAAGAACGAGCACCTCTACACACCAGAACCCACAGCCGAGGTCGTCATCACCGGAAAAGACAGATGGAGTAGGGGAAGGGAGTTGTAGAGAAAATCAGACCAAAAGAACTATGGCACGAGGTTTCTGGGTGATTGGGGGTCGTGAGAGGGTTACTATATATAGGCTTTGGGTCTGGGTTCAACAAGGAAAATCGAAAAATAAAAAAAACATAGAAGAGATAAAAAAACTCCTTGTCTATCGAGCGATTGGGAGAGGGAATCCCAATCAAAGTGGGGATCCCTGGAACCGGAAAGTGGCGAGGATTGTGAAAAGGAAACCAAAAATCTATGGGGAAGAACAAGGAAAGAGATCGGAAATCGCAAAGACCTCAAACACTGTTCGGAGTAATCCGAGTTTGAGTCAGACTAGGCAGGTAAAGGAGGAGCGTCCAGAGCCGTTGATTGATCTACAAAAATCGATATTAAAAGGGAGCCATCCGATCAAGCTGAAAGATGAGGAAATAAAATCCAAGCCGCGTGACAGCACACACTTCGGAAATTATAGTCCCAATGTGATTAGGATTAAAGTGACATTGCAATTAATGTAATTCTTCTCTTTCTTCTTTTTAGGGTGCAAACAAATCCCAAATTGGATGGAATTTTTCACAGAGGCTAATTAAAGCATGTAGATTCTGATTATGCAATTAGATTTGCCTTTTGAGAACTTTTAATGCATTTATTATTCAAAACTTAGCTCCTCTTTCCTCATGCATGAATGACATTAGGACTATCCAAATTAGGTGAAACTTTATCAACAAGTTAACTTAAGTGTTTTGAATATGATTTTAGCATTATTTCCAACTTTTGATGTCATGAATTACATTTATTTATCAATTACACCTTTTAGGCAGTTTCTCTCTCCTATTATTTCAAGGTTGTCCAAATTAGATGAAAATTGACATGTAAACTTATTTTGATGTGTAGATTACGAATTTGAAGTCTATTTTCACTTTTGGGACTTCCTTGTATGAGATATGTCACTTGGCCCACTAACGACCCATTAACTTCATTACTTAACCAATTAAGTTCTTATTCATCTTATTATCTCCAAATGAATTATATGACATATTAGATTACATTATTGATGCATTAGATAATTAGGATCACTCTAACCTCAACCTTGTTTGGTAAAACCCAAAAGGTCAAACTTCCAGTGTAGGGTCCAAGATCTGGTATGTTACAAGCAATGTCTATTAATGAGTATGAGTCAAAGTTTATGGAGATTTTGAGGTTATACCCTCACATGGCAGCCATTGACAAGGAAAGGATCCATAGGTTCGAGAAGGGCCTAAGTACAGAGTTGACTACTATAATATTCAAGTGGATCTCTTGCCACTTGACATGCATGGTTTTGATGTGATCTTAGGAATGGATACCTTAGAAAAGTACAAGGTAGTCTTGGACTGTAGCACTAAAGTGATAACGCTCCATGATGGAGATGTACAATGGATTTTCTAAGGTGATAGGAAGATTATACCTACATGTTTGATATCAGCTATGATAGCAAAACAGTTGA
This sequence comes from Alisma plantago-aquatica, assembly GCA_963693085.1. NCBI lineage: Eukaryota > Viridiplantae > Streptophyta > Magnoliopsida > Alismatales > Alismataceae > Alisma > Alisma plantago-aquatica. The sequence continues at coordinate 871,193,399 of OY856409.1, forward strand.
TGAGATAAGGATGTGAATCCTTCTTAGCTCATGTTGTGGATACTAAGGCGAGAAGTCCTAGTATCCATGAGGTACCAATGTACGGGAGTTTGAAGATGTTTTTCCTGATGCGTTTCTTGGAGTTCCCCCTCCTAGAGAGATTGAATTTGAAAATCAATCTTACTCCTGGAACACAACCCATAGCACAGTCACCATATAGAATGGCACCAATAGTGACGCATGAGTTAAAGAAATAGTTGTAGGAGTTGTTAGAGAAAGGTTTCATTAGGACAAGCACTTCCCCTTAGGGTACTCCTATGTTGTTTGTCAAAAATAAGGACGGTTCAATGAGATTATGTATAGACTACATACAGTTAAACAAGGTGACAATAAAGAATAAGTATCCTTTGCCAAGGATTGATGACCTTTTTGATCAGTTGAGAGGCGCCATTGTGTTTTCAAAGATCGATCTGAGATCAGGATATCACCAGTTGAGGATTAGGACAAATGACATACCCAAGCCAGCTTTCAGGACTAGGTATGGTCATTATGAGTTTGTGGTTATGTCGTTTGGGCTAACCAATGCACCTACATCCTTTTATGGATATGATGAATAGAGTGTTTAGACCCTATCTTGATCAGTGTTTGGTCGTGTTTATAGATGACATCCTGATATATTCTATGGATAGTCAGCAACATGAGAAACATCTTCACCAGGCATTGACCTTGTTGAGGCAGCACAGGCTATATGCTAAGTTCAGCAAGTGTGATTTCTAGTTGTCAGAAGTGTTTTTTCTGGGACATGTTATATCAGCTAAAGGCGTTTGTGTGGACCCTAAGAAGGTTGAATATGTATTAGAATGGGAATATCCCAAGACACCAATAGAGATATGTAGTTTCCTAAGTTTGGCATACTACTATAAGAGGTTCATCAAGGACTTTAGTTTTGTAGTGTTACCCCTAACCAGGCTAACCATGAAAGATATTCCTTTAGCCTAGAATGACAAGTGTCAACATTCTTTCCAAATATTGAAAGAAAAGTTTACCAGTGCACCGATATTAGTGCTTCCAGAGCAATGGAAAGGCTATATTGTCTTTTGTGATGCTTTGAATAATGGGTTGGGATGCATGTGGATGCAAGATAAAAATGTGATTTTTTTTTACTTTGCGGCAGCTTAAGAAACACAAGGAGAACTACCCAACACATGATCTGGAGCTTGCAGTGGTGTTCCATGCTCTAAAGATCTGGAGACATTATCTTTATGGAGAAAAGTGTCAGATCTTCACCGACTACAAGAATATGCAATATATCTTCTCGAAGTAGGAGCTAAATATGTGACAGAGGAAATGGATGGAACTGATTAAGGATTATTATTGCATAATAGACTACCATCCTAGAAAGGTAAATGCAGTGGTTAATGCATTGAGTAGAAAGTCGTCTTCATCATCATTTGCAGACCAGACAAATTTATGCTCCCTAGTGTGCCATAAACTAAATACATTAGTGTCTCTTCATCAGATGAATGTACAGTTAGATGTTTCCTTACTGGAAGGTCTGTTGGCATAGTTATAAGTAAAACCTACTTTGAGACAACAGATGCATGATGCATGTTATGACCGCATCTGAGCTTAATTGGTAAACTAGGGTTTACCTGGATGATTATATGCTTAATTGGATTGATCATTACTTAAATCTAATAAATGATGATAATTCAATTATGATGTTTTAAACCTAGTAAGAATGTCAAGTGTTCTATTGTTTGAGAAATTAGGGTTTGAGAAATATAAACCCTAGTTGACTGAAATTAGGGTTTTGATGGTACATGAGTATGGAATTTGATCAGGATAGCAGTGTGGTAAATGATTTTTCATATTTTCTAAATTTTTTTATTTAATTGAATTTTGGGTACGATATGGATATCTAAATCATACATATTGGAGAAAAATTTCAGAATATTTGAGCGTTCTTTGAATGTGGTTCTCAGTCAAACTATACTTCGACCAAAATGCTGACAGAGTGCTTTTTAGCACTATAGTGTTTTATTTTTAATTATTTATTGGTACATCCAAGTGATCTGAAATTTTAACTGGAGATCTAAAACTCAATCATAAAGAACATTTAAAATTTTCATAATTTTTATATAAGTTTAGACCTTATTAGTAGATGAATTATAGTAACTGACATTTCTACTGAATTCTAGATAGTAGTGAACTATTAGATTTTTAATTATTTAATGGAAGCTTGGAATGATCACAAATTAAAAAAAAAAGATTTGTAACTAAATTATACACAACATGATAAATTCTCATAATTTTTGGAGGAGGTTTGATCTCTTAAATATACGAATTTATAGAAACCTTTTTATGACAGAAAAATCTGATGAAATAAGAAAAAGTTTAGTAAGGGGTCAATGTGCAATTAACCCAAGCAGCTCAATTGCTCTATATGGTCAACCTAACACACAAGTATCTCTCATAATTCGTGATTAAATCCATAGAAACGAAATCCTAGACAGAGAGAGAGTTAGGGTTTGAGAGGAGACATTGATGGAGATGTTGACCTAGGGTTTTGCGGTCTGAGGAATGATGAAATCATGTAAGTTTAGCTTCTTTGGATATAGTTTCATGGTAAATCTTCTCTCACATGTCAAAATTCTGTCCCTCCTCATATTTGATCCAAAATGGTATCAAAACTTCACCTTTTCTCACTCTTTCTTCATAATCCCTCATTTTTAGGGTTTCCTAGTTGAAAGGAAGAAGAATTGGGTGAATTGCTAGGGATTTGATATGAGATCGAGATTTTCAGGAATGAGCTACGTTTTTAAGGTGTTTTCACACCTTAGAGTGAGTGGGAACTTCCTTTAAATAGTATATTGCATGAAAATTGGTTAATTCATCCATAATCTTTAATTGCTAGTATGCGACTACAAACTCTGAATTATCTATTTGTTCTAAGTTGTTGCAAAATGATATGAAACGGATTCTTCCTCTATTTGGATGAATTTTAGATGATAAAATCATATTAGAAATGTATACAATACATCCTAATGAGAATTCCATAAATATTCATAGAGGTTATAAGAGTAAACTGAAATATAGGGAATTTGTCTATGACTGAAATTTGTTGTATAAGTAAATAGAGAAAATTGCTTATCTAGATCCCCTTGGTTATGAATGATTGTTTATCTAAATTCATAGTACATATATGTCAGATACTATCTTGGATTTCATACAAAGTGAATAGTGTTTGTTTGATATCTCAGTAAAGAGGGTGAAACCCTAGATGCGAGGAAAGTTGGATATTTGCGAATAAATATCGTGAAATCCATTTGAAGGGATTTTCTTGACATGATAGAATTTATTTATTCAATGTTATTATTGATGCATGATATCCTAGTGAATGGCATGGAAACCCAAATTCAACTCAGTTCCAAGGTTTCATACATATATTGATTTTATATGATTTGTTGATAGTAGTCTTTATTCAATGAATGTTTATGTCACATAAAATCTTTATGGGAGCCATGTGAATAAGTTGTTGCCTAGTGAGAGGTGAAAAGATGTGTGATGTCCTTGTGAGCCATGAGAATACTTGTACAACTGGTGAAATGAATACCTTGGTCTAAGGACCTAAAGGTAATGGTTACCTGTTACATAGGTAACAATGCTATGTGATAATCTAAGGGTTGAATACCCAGATCCAGTAATTATGATAATGATGTGAAGGGATGAGAATTCCCAGTAATGTGATAAGGGATTGAGATCCCAGATATCATGTGTTGTAAAGATTTGAAAAGTACATGATAGATGTTTTACACCTTTCTTTGTAGCATTTGTTGTGATTAAGTAAAACCCTAAGGGTAGGGTGTTCAATGAATCAAGTATTGTGATATCAATGTTCTCAGTTATTATTAATAATTCTTGTCATGATAAGTAATTAACTCTTAATTGAGTTATGATATGCACAACTCAAGATTTGGGTTGATATGCACGTTCTTTGAGAAATTAAAGATAAATTGCAGGTGCTATTGGCGATTACTCATATGTCAAGTAATTAACTCTTATCAGTGTAATAAGATGATAAATTGCATGATTCTAGTGTGTATGTGTCAAGTGGACATGTAATCTGTTTATTTCAGAATCTTAGTCTGCCTGCATGTATAGTATGTTGATTACTCAGTATATTACAGTGTTTTGAATTTACTGCTCTGCCAAGTTTAGAATGATATACATGTTGTATTATAACTTCAAATAAGTAGACACAATGCCATAGAGATACCAGAGTCAAGTATAAGTAAGAGAAGGATACAATGTAGAAAAGAGTTTTCTAGGAATAATAAAATAATAGACTTAGGAGCCCTGAACACTATAGAACCCCTATGTGAGGTCTACGCCTTAGGGGTGAAATGACCTAACCCTGGCAATGTCCAGTATACGGGGGTCGAAACATGCTATTAGGTGGCACAGGGGACGAAGCCCTAGTGGAAGACTCCTTAAATTATAGTTTCCAGTGTCCAACATCAACCAAAAGTCCTGGTAGTACTAGAGTACAGAAAAGCCAAGAGGTGGCTTGACTCTCCTCCTGTGTGCTCAGGTTAGAGGAGGAGTCCAGTTTAGGCCAGAGAGCCATTTCCCTATTGCAGACCAGGAGAGTAGTCAGACTTAGCATTTCCCGGGTGTGTTCTCTAAGTCTTGTACGGTGTGATCATAGTGCACTACGAGTCTTCATACATAGAGTACACTGCATATGATCAGGGCATAATAAAATGAATGAGAGGTCAAACAAGTGTGTACAGTTATTCTATTATTCTTTGTATGTTTTTTGAATTATTAGTTCTCTTTATGATCAATCAATCATTTCATATATTGATTCACTCTTATAGATAATTAGAGTATCCTGCCATATTTATGATTGTTAATTATAAGGCTCTCTAAAGCCTTCTGCTATTATAATTGATATCAATTGCTCAAAAGTATATCTATAATTATATCAGTGCTTTAGACTGTTTCTTTGAAGTACTCATTCACTGAGCGAGTAGGCTCACCCCTCTACTCAAAATTTTTAGGGAAATTACATGGACTTGAAGAAGATATTATTGCATCATAGTAGATCTTCCAGAAGAGTTAAGTCTGAGTATAGTTAAGTTCAGTCAGTCCCTGTCACTCTAGGTCCTTGTATAGATATGAGAGAGAGTTGTAAATGATGTTTTGTATGTTTGTTTCCTTAATAGGAGAGAATGCAAATGATTTTCATGTCGCATGTACATGGAAGTGTGAGAAACATAATGAATGTATGGATGTGTATCATTAATGCTGAAATTATATTAGAGAAATAAAAGTTTAATTCTCTTATAACGTTTATTTATGTGATTAGATGTGCAAAAACAAAGAGTTTGAAAAAGAAGAAAAAGTTAAGGGCGATCTTTGTATTACGTTAAATCCTCAATTTATGCCCTAATCTCATGATTAGTGGTAATTGTGAGATTGGGGTGTAACAGTTTTGGTATCAGAGCTTAGGCTGAGTTGTCTAGGACCATTAAGTTGGTAAGTTAGAGTCATAAGTGTGGCAGATAGGAGATGTTATGATGTTAGCTCTAGGGATTTGAGTATTTGGATATCCTGGCCCGGTATCTGAGTACTTAGATCAACCAGTATCAAGCTACTCTGTCTATTATTTCATGTATACCCTAGCCAGGTATACAGTGGAAGGATGGGATAGAGAGAAACCCTAGAAATATTAGGGTTAGAAATAAGATAAGTAACATGAATTAAGAGCATAAATATAAAATGAGATAGAACTTTCATTTCATATTGTTGTTTTATTGGAGATGAGTAGAAAAGCTCTTATATGTTGCAATTCAGATATTCAGTATTTTGAAATATATATGGGTCTTTAAGATTTTTTGTACACTATGTAGTTGTAACATTTATTGATTACATTCTTTGTATCAAGTAGACTAGAAATGATCTTTGAATGAACTTTCCTAAGTGGATATTTTTTCCACATGTTTGAGATTAATAGGAGTTGGTTAATCTTAAGTAGCTCTTGGCTTCAGGACTGTAGGTTCGGCCTGGTCCAGATGGTAGGATGCGTTACTAGGATCTAATGACTCCTATTAAAAATATAATAAGAATAGACTCTGGATAAATTATACCCACATCATTGTGAGAATGTACATACACTAAGATGTTGAAACATATGGGAAAGATTAGAATAGCTAAGAATCAGTTGAAACCGATGTCTGAGATCCAACTTTGGGGCCTCATATGAGAAACCCTTAATTGGGAATAAAGGAACACGACATAAGATTCTGATTAAGTTTAATCATTAGTATTATATGAACTCCAAATATGAAATATGAAAAAGATATGAGAAAAGTATGTAAGGGCCAAGATAGTAAGAATCAATCATGAGGAATGGATTATATAATCGAGTACAATGTTTTATGTACTCCAAAGCAAAGAGAAAATAGAAGAAAAGAGTTAAGTATTCGATAAGTACATAGAAGTGAAGAGTCTTCAGAAAAGTTAAAGTGAAGAGAACTAGATCAACATGTAAATCATAAAACTAGGATAAGAAACTTAGTTGAAACAAAGAGAAATGTTGGAAATAATGAGCTTGATTAAGGAATGAGGGTTATGATATAATTGAGAGCATGGAATGTATACCTTTATTGTGAAGTTAATACATTCATCCTACTGCCTTTGGATTCTAAGTCTCTATAGAACAACAAACTAATTTCTAAAAGAAGAACAAAAGTGTAGCTTAACCAATGAATAAGTTATACAAAGGTAGACTATATTCAAGAGGTAAAAACTTGATTAAAACAGATACTAAGTTTGACCCATGCATGAGCCGTTTGATTTAAAATGAAGGATATGTAATGTATTAAACATGAGTTGAAACTAGTAGAGAGATTATGGATTTAGAATTTCAACTTTACATTAGCAGAAGGATAAAAAGAAATAGGTGCAACATGGTATATATGATCATATACCTAAAAGAAGCAACATGATCATAAGAGAAAACTAGAAGTTAAAGATGATATGTGGAATAGCAGTATATGGTAAGGGGATTATGGAAAGTAATGAAAAGGTTTGAAACATGGTGGAGTAATATAGATTATAAAAGAAAGAGGTTGTGAGATTCAAGAAAGTGCTAATTAGTCAAGTATCCTTGTTGATAATTAATTAAACCTACAAATGAGAAATGTATTAATGAATGTTTGAAGATAAGAATTCTAAGTCTCAAAATCATCTTCTCGTTCATATCTTCCTTAATGAAAGCAATGTGGGAATGAAGTGATAAGAAAATGAATCATATATGATGCATTACCACCATGGTAGAGGCATATAGTGAATGCAATAATTACATACAATATGATGATGAAACCCTAGCAGGGTAAATTGAGAATGTAATCTATCTGAATGGCCAAATAAGAGAAAGGAAATTCAATCGAAAAGATAAAGAAGACTTTGGTAAAACTTGTGAGATCCAAAGTTTGAATTTCAAATTAAGGGAGCAAAGTCACATCACAATAACGTCATGCTACTGATAAGGACCAAACCCTAGAATGTTTAGAGTTGTAGTAGTTCAAGGGTTGTCACTAGTGATTTGACCTTGAATACTAGCATCTCTATAAAACAAGATCATGAAATTTGCACTATGAGAAGTAAACTAGCACTGATAGTAATCCTAGCTAATTTGAAAGGTAGATAAAGAATATGGAAATGATTTAGAGCAAAGGATAAGAAATAGATTTGAAATATAAGAGGTGTGTTTTGAACAAAAGGAGAAATACAATATGAGTAAAGTGTGATATGAAATAAATTCTTGCAGTAATAGCAAGAATGATGAATAATCTATTCATACCTTGTATGTTTCAATTTTAGGGATGTTTAATCTACATGATTAAAATGAGAAGGATAAGTAGCAAAAAGTAAGTAGTAATGAATGAGGAGATATATAAGAGAAAACAATGGCTTTTAGTAATATGTGAATTTGTTTTTATAAGTATAATTTGTTGAAGGTATATTAAGGGATGTAAATTGGTTCTACGTATGATTTCAGTGTACATGTACGAGCAATATGTTAATTTCAGGTGCCTGATAGTTGTAGTCATTCATACCAGTAATCCATCTTAGTATTGTACAATTGTTGTATGGTGATATGGTTCAAATGATGATAAAACAAATGGAGGGTTACCCTGAATAAGGTAGTCTTACCTATTCACTCATATGAATAGAAGGGATGATAACCATATTGTATTGATATGTAACGCTAATGAGGTATAGCTTGTTATGCCTAGATTTAATATAACTAAGTGATGGTAATTGGGTATGAATAGTCTTTGAATGACTAATATAATCATGGAGTACTCTGTTACTGTTTTTTAAACCCTAGTATGCTATAACCCGATGGTTACACCTTGAATTATGTGTGGGTTCATACTTGAGAATAGTATGAAATGTGATGGTAATACTTCACCTTATGCATCCATGATACAATGGGGATGACGTGAGTAGTATTGCACAATTGCTGTTGAATCTAGTCTTCCAACTCAAGAATATTTTGCTATTTGAGTAGCACAATAGTGAAATTCAAAAGAACATGGCGAACTCTCTTTTGTGACTTAGAGGTAATACATAACAATAGTACATATTTAGCAGTATGAATTGAGATAGTTGGATCAGATTATCGATGTTGAGGTAACACCTCAAGAGTATGAAAATATTGAAATGGTTGTTTCTCTCTCTATCCTATGATTGATTGTGGCATAGAGAATTTGTTTGTTATCATTTAGAACTATTTCAAACATGTTGTGACTTAGTAAAGGAATTAAGGACTTAATATTGAAAACTGCATTCAAGTATGAAATACAAGAATATAATGACATGTAAGATTTCAGAAGCTTAAAATAAACCTTGAATGTACTTTACTTGCATATTTATGTTTCGGGGACGAAACCTTTTTAGGGGGGGGGGAATTGTTATGACCGCATCTAAGCTTAATTGGTAAACTAGGGTTTACCTGGATGATTATATGCTTAATTGGATTGATCATTGCTTAAATCCAATTAATGATGATAATTCAATTATGATGTTTTAAACCTAATAAGAACGTTAAGTGTTTTATTGTTTGAGAAATTAGGGTTTGAGAAATATAAACCCTAGTTGGCTGAAATCAGGGTTTTGATGGTACATGAGTATGGAATTTGATCAGGATAGCAGTGTGGTAAATGATTTTTCATATTTTCTACATTTTTTTATTTAATTGAATTTTGGATATAATATTTATAACTCAATCATTCATATTGGAGAAAATTTTCAGAATATTTGAGCATTTTTTGAATGTGGTTCTCGGTCGAACTATACTTCGACCAAAATGCTGACAGAGTGCTTTTTAGCAGTGTAGTGTTTTATTTTTAATTATTTATTGATAAATCCAAATGATCTGAAATTTTAACTGGATGTTTAAAACTCAATAATAAACAACATGAAAAAATTTCATAATTTTTCGATGCATTTAGACCTTATCAGTAGATGAATTATAGTAACTGACATTTCTGCATAATTCTGGATAGTAGTGAACTATTAGATTTTTAATTATTTAATGGAAGCTTGGAATTATCTCAAATTTTAACTGAAGCTTTTTAATCAATTATACACAATATGATAAATTATCATAATTTTTGGATGATGTTTGATCTCTGAAATACACGAATTTATAGAAACCTTTTCATGATAGAAAAATCTACTGAAATAAGAAAAGGTTTAGTGAGGGGTCAATGTGCAATTAACCGAAGCAACTCAATTGCTCTATATGGTCAACCTAACACACAAGGATATCTCATAATTCATGATTCAATCTAGATAAATGAAATTCTAGAGAGAGAGAGAGAGAGTTAGGGTTTGAGAGGAGAAATTGATGGAGATGTTGACCTAGGGTTTTGCGGTCCGAGGAATGATGAAATCATGTAAGTTTAGCTTCTTTGGATATAGTTTCCTGGTGAATATTATCTCACATGTAAAAATTCCTTCTATCCTCTGATTTGATCCAAAATGGTATCAAAATTTCCCCTTTTCTCACTCTTTCTTCATAATCCCTCGTTTTTAGGGTTTCCGAGTTGAAAGGAAGAAGAATTGGGTGAATTGCTGGGGATTTGATATGAGATTGAGATTTTTAGGGATGAGCTACGTTTTTAAGGTGTTTTCACACCTTAGGGTGAGTGGGAACTTCCTTTAAATAGTATATTGCACGAAAATTAGTTAATTCATCCATAATCTTTAATTGCTAGTATGCGACTACAAACCCTGAATCGTCTATTTGTTCTAAGTTGTTGCAAAATGATATGAAATAGATTATTACTCTATTTGGATGAAGTTTAGATGATAAAATCATATTAGAAATGTATACAATACATCCTAATGAGAATTCCCTAAATATTCACAGAGGTTATAAGAGTAAACTGAAATATAGGGAATTTGTCTATGACTGAAATTTACTATATAAGTAAATAGAGAAAATTGCTTATCTAGATCCCCTTGGTTATGAATGATTGTTTATCAAAATTCATAGTACATATATGTCAGATACTATCTTGGATTTCATTCAAAGTGAATAGTGTTTGTTTGATATCTCAGTAAAGAGGGTGAAACCCTAGATGCGAGGAAAATTGGATATTTGTGAATAGATATCGTGAAATCCATTTGAAGGGATTTTCTTGACATGATAGACTTTATTTATTCAATGTTATTATTGATGCATGATATCCTAGTGAATGGCATGGAAACCCAAATTCAACTCGGTTTCAAGGTTTCATACATATATTGATTTTATATGATTTGTTGATAGTAGTCTTTATTCAATGAATGTTTATGTCACATGAAATCTTTATGGGAGTCATGTGCATAAGTTGTTGCCTAGTGAGAGGTGAAAAGATGTGTGATGGCCTTGTGAGCCATGAGAATACTTGTACAACCGGTGAAATGAATACCTTGGTTTAAGGACCTAGAGGTAATGGTTACCTGTTACAGAGGTAACAATGCTATGTGATGATCTAAGGGTTGAATACCCAGATCTAGTAATTATGATAATGATGTGAAGGGATGAGAATTCCCAGTAATGTGATGAGGGATTGAGATCCCATGTATCATGTGTTGTAAAGATTTGAAAAGTACATGATAGATGTATTACACCTTTCTTTATAGCATTTGTTGTGATTAAATAAAACCCTAAGGGTAGGGTGTTCAATGAATCAAGTATTGTGATATCAATGTTCTCAGTTATTATTAATAATTCTTGTCATGATAAGTAATTAACTCTTTATTGAGTTATGAGATGCACAACTCAAGATTTGTGTTGATAAGCACATTTTTTGAGAAATTACATATAAGTTGTAGGTGCTATTGATGATTACTCATATGTCAAGTAATTAACTCTTATCAGTGTAATAAGATGATAAATTGCACGATTCTAGTGTGTATGTGCCAAGTGGACATGTAATCTATTTATTTAAGAATTTTAGTCTGTCTGCATGTATAGTATGTTGATTACTCAGTATATTACAGTGTTTTGAATATACTGCTCTGCCAAGTTTAGAATGATATACATGTTGTATTATAACTTCAAATAAGTAGACGCGACACCATAGAGATACCAGAGTCAAGTATAAGTAAGAGAAGGGTACAATGTAAAAAAGAGCTTTCTAGGAATAATACAATAATAGACTTAGGAGCCCTAAACACTGTAGAACCCCTATGTGAGGTATGCACCTTAGGGGTGAAACGACCTAACCCTGGCAGCATCCAGTATATGGGGGTCAGAACGTGCTATCAGGTGGCACAGGGGACAAAGCCCTAGTGGAAGTTTCCTTAAATTATAGTTTGCAGTGTTCAACATCAACCAGAAGTCTTGGTGGCACTAGAGTACAGAAAACCCAAGAGGTGGCTTGACTCTCCGCCTGTGTGCTCAGGTTAGAGGAGGAGTCCAATTTAGGCCAGAGAGCCATTTCCCTGTTGCAGACCAAGAGAGTAGTTAGACTTAGCATTTACCGGGTGTGTCCGCTAAGTCTTGTACGGTGTGATCGTAGTGTACTATGAGTCTTCATATGTAGAGTACACTACATATAATCAGGGCATAATAAAATGAATGAGAGGTCAAACAAGTGTGTACAATTATTCAATTATTCTTTGTCTGTTTCTGAATTATTAGTTCTCTTTATGATCAATCAAGCATTTCATATATTGATACACTCTTATAGATAATTAGAGTATATTGCCATATTTATGATTGTCAATTATTAGGCTCTCTAAAGCCTTATGCTATTATAATTGATATCAATTGCTCAAAAGTATATCTATAATTATATCAATGCTTTAGATTGTTTCTTTGAAGTACTCATTCACTGAGCGAGTAGGCTCACCCCTCTACTCAAAATGTTTAGGGAAATCACATGGACTTGAAGAAGATATCATTGCATTAGAGTAGATCTGCCACAAGAGTTAAGTCTGAGTATAGTTAAGTTTAGTCGGTCCCTGTCACTCTAGGTCCTTGTATAGATCTGAGAGAGAGTTGTAAATGATGTTTTGTATGTTTGTTTCCTTAATAGGAGAGAATGCAAATGATTGTCATGTCGTATGTACATGGAAGTGTGAGAAACATAATGAATGTATGGATGTGTATCATTAATGTTGAGATTATATTAGAGAAATAAAAGTTTAATTCTCTTGTAAAGTTTGCTTATGTGATTGGGTGTGAGAAAATAAAGAGTTTGAAAAAGAAGAAAAATTTAAGGGTGATCTTTGTATTATGTTAAATCCTCAATTTATGCCCTAATCTCATGATTAGTGGTAATTGTGAGATCGAGGTGTAACGATGCACAACAAAATGATACTATGATACAGAATATTCAATCAGAGTTAGGCATTGAGAAGCCTAATGGCTTCCATGAAGATGAGGATGGTACAGTGTGTTTCCATAACATGACAATAGTTCTCGATGTTGATGGATTAAGGAAGATGGTACTTGAGGAGGCTCACTCTTAAATGTATGCAATGCATCCTGGAAGTACCAAAATGTACCAAAATTTGAAGGACCTATATTGGTGGCCAGGTCCAAAGTGTGATGTGACAGAGTTTGTTGCTAGATGTCCAGTTTGTCAACAGGTAAAGGATGAGCACTAGAAGCCTGCAAGGACATTACAACCTTTACCAACACTGTAATGGAAATGGGATCATATTACTATGGACTTTATGGTTGGTTTTCCTAGGACAACCAAGGGCTTTGATTCCATATGGTGATAGTTGACAGATTGATAAAGTCAGCTCACTTTTTTCCAGACAAGATGACGTTTACAACAGAGAAGTTGGCACAAGTATATGTCGACAAAATAGTCCATTTGCATGGAATTCCAGTGACTATAGTCTCTGACAGAGGTCCACAGTTCACAAGTCATTTTTGGGAACGTATGCATTCAGAAATGGGAACATAACTGAAGTTTAGTACAACTTTCCATCCGTAGACAAATGGCCAACCTGAAAGGACTATTCGAACTTTAGAAGATATTTTGAGGGCAGGTGTGTTACAATTTCTTGGGATTTGGGATATACAACTAAGTCTAATAAAGTTTGCCTATAATAATAGCTATCAGAGAAGAATAGATATGGCTCCTTATAAGGCTCTGTATGGGAGACAATGTCAGTCTCCTCTTTGCTGGTATGAAATGGGTGCATATCAACTTTTGGGTCCTGAGCTAGTACAACAGACTACAAAAAAGATTAAAGTAATACAACATCAATTGAAAGTAGCCCAAGACAGGAAGAAGTCTTATGCAGATAACTGATGTGGACCACTTGAGTTCCAAGTGGGAGACAAAGTATATTGCAAGGTCTCTCCTTGGAAAGGTGTGCTGAGGTTTGGAAAGAAGGGAAAGTTGGATCCTAGATTTGGGACCATACCCTATCCTAGCTCGTATTAGAAAGGTGGCACACAAGCTAGAACTACCACCAAATCTACATAGGTTACATAATGTTTTCCATATCTCTATGTTGAGGGAATGCCATCTAGATACAGAGTAAACAATCCAACCAGAAGAGGTTGAGTTAGATGGGGATATCTCTTAAGTTGAAGGTCCAGTGTTGATCCTAGACAGGAGAGTGAAGAAACTGAAGAAGAAAGATATAGTGTTAGTAAAGATTTTTTGGCATCATCATGGCATAGAGGAATCCATGTGGGATCTATAGGATGAGATGCGTAGGAATTACCCATCTCCGTTTGTGTAGGATTTTGGGGTGAAATCCTTGTTAGGGGTTTATAGTTGTAAGGGCCCTGAACTTACTTAGAATGTTGAATAAGCTTAATTATCATAATTGATTGCTTATAACCTTAATATAACCTAGTTATATGCTTTGGAATCATAAGAAAATCTTAAGTTTCAAATTCGGTCCAATTTGGACACTGTTTGAGCAAGTTATGCAATTTTATGTATATTTTGGACTTATCTATAGTTCACCCAATTGAGGGGTTTTTTTTGCAAATTGTTCCATCAATTATGTTACTTACATTTTTTTTATCATTATTGAGCTTTTTTAGCTATGGGGCACTCATTTATGCCTTGATTTGAAGGAGATTTCATTCTATGTTGAATTAGGATTTACCCCCTCCATGGATGAGCTACCTTTAAGACTATCAACTGATGGCTCTACTTGCTTGGGCATCAACGGATGGCCCAACAGTCCACAACAGTCAGTGGACTTGCTTCTTACTTATCCATGCAAACTTTAAGTCATGGACACATGGAGAATCGTTAGTACACCTCATGCTTCTTTTCAACCTTATCCCCTAAACTATATATACTTATCCTTATGCCCAAATGAAGCTTTTGCTCTCTATAACTTTCATCCTTCTAAGAATATCATTTTTTCCTTTGTTATGCTGTAGAGAACCTATCCAAGGTAGAATAATAAGTAGATCATCTTGGAAGGAGCATCTAGGGTCTGATTTGCTTTTTTCTAGGGTTTCTAAAGCTTCTTCTTGGCAAATTTGACTTAAAAAAGTAAATAATTATTTCTTTCCTTCATTTTCTTCTATGTTGTTCTTCCTCCTACCTTACTCCAGGTCGGGTGTTTTCTGTTCCATGGTTGAATCTTCTCTAGAACCCAATAATCTATCCATCTTGTTTCTTCTTCTAGGGTTTTGCTTCCTTGTGGATAAGGGTGCCCTTTTGGCCGAGTTCAGATCTACAATTTGGGTTTCCTTGCCTTCTTTGCTCAAGATCCTTTCTTCTAGAAGTATGTTATTATCATTAGAGGTGATTTTTAATAACTTCTTCACTTATATTGCCTACTACAAGTTGTTTTTCTTAAGTTCTTGGTTAAAAATGACGATCCTTGCATATAGAAACAAGATTATGTGCCTATCTTGTGAAGTTTTCACCATGGTAATGGCGGTGATTCTTGCTGTTCTAGACCTTTCCTTTCACTATATCAACCTTGATCATGTTAGTGATGAACTTATTCATGTAGTTTTTTACTCGAAGCCCTAGCTATATCATGGTTGTAAACCATAATGACTTATGGTCAATACCCTAATCATAAGGGGTAAACAGTGATGGCTTGCACCCTAGCCATGTTGCAACCTGTGATGGCTTATGTCTGCTACACATGTTGATGTTAATTGGCATCCTTTTTGGGTGTTAGGCCGACATCTTAGCCATGGTTGTAACATGTTATGGTTTGTAACTGATACACTAGCTAAGCATTGTGACAACCATGTTGGTTAAGTGATCAACACACCCTACATGTATGTTAGGCCATTATCCTAAGTTGATATTTGGACGACACACTATGATGACATTAGTTCAACACCCTAGGATGGTGTTAGACCCGTTATAGCTTGTTGGCAACATGTTGATAACATGGTGGATGCTAAAACTGAAATCCTGTCGGCGTCCCATATTGTGGATAGACTGAGACGCCATGTTGAAGTCAGGCTAATGACCTTGCCATAGAAACAACCCACGATGGTATGTGTTTAACACCCAATCATAATTATAAACCATGATGGTTAATGGCCAATACACCCTTGGTGATGATAAGCTAACACACTTTTTATGGTGTTAAACCGATACATCATGGGTGTGTTAAATTAATATACCTATGTTGACATTAGTTCGACACACCCTGATGTTGGCAAACCAATACACCATACTGGTGTTAGAACCATTACACCATGAAGGTGACAAGATGATATTCATGGTATAAGTTTAATCTGATACCCTATGTTAGGGCAGAATTGAATGGTTGAACCTATACCTAATGGATGTTTTGAATAATGAACCCAATCCAATGAATGAGATTGGATGCTTCAATAATCAATGGATTAGAATAAATCCCATAGTCTTATAATTGGTTTCTAAAAATGAGAATTTGATGGTACAACATCATTGAACTTTTAGTCATACCTATGCCCTTGTATGAATATATGGATTAATAACCATAACAAGTGGATGTGTACCTTCAATGAAACATGGTTTGCTACACCAACTCTAATATGATAAAATGATGAAGTTTGGTTATAATTAGACCTCTTAAATGATTAATGTGACAATATATTACATTCTTCTTGTGTTGAAATCTCAATGTAGTGCTAATTGAATACCATAGTGCACTACCATTTTTAACCTATGGGATACATATGTGTTGATGATCTTTTAAGCCTTGTTTAAAGGCCTAGAATGATAATGATAATCTTACAGGGTTTAATGTGATGGTCTTAATGACCTTTGGGCATGTTTGAGCCCTGATTGAGGTAAAATCCTTTTCATATTCCAATAAGGGTTGAAGCCCTAGAACTTGTGATAAGAAATGGATATCTTGAAATGATATGATGACATGTGGTTCATTATGATGCATTGACTGATAGCATGTGGTAGTTTAGTTAAGATTTATACCTCAATTACTTTATATCTTCTGAAGTTGCAATGCTTATACACTTGATAGAAATGAATTAGGGTTTGTATGCCCATTTGTATGTTGAAGCCTTGATTCACCCAATTGGCAAAAAACTAATCAAGTGTAACCCTAATCATGTAGTGCCATGAGCCATAGAGCCATTTTCAGTGTCAGAATTTGCTTGATGGTGAAACGAGTATTCCTAAGGGAAACTCAGAGTGCATATTGTTGAATATGTGGGGTATTTATTATTTTAACTTCAAGTGTTTAGGGAGGATGACTGTAGTCATACCTAGTCCTCATTTAGAGAAAAACTACGGTCGTGTCTCAGTGATTATCATGTGATAAAGGTTTTACTTTGTATACCTTGGTTTCTAAAGTTGTGACCTGTACCAAGGTGGTCTAGTTGTTTACAAGACTATATGTCGTTGTTTTGCAGTTTGACTAAGATGTCACTACAATGCAGACTCGTACTGATCGAGTATGGAAAAGATCTTGGAGCTTGGATCTTCCTTAATCTTATATGGAACTGATTGCAACCAAGCAGTGGTCAGTTGGACTTATAGTGGTACAACTCAAAATCCCCAGAGCATCATAATAAAAGATGTAATCTAAGCCGTGTAGTATATTGTTAGGGTTAAGTACATGTCATATTGGTTGAGTAGCCCTTGTTTTACCTTTATACTACATAGTTATTATATGATGTAGACTTATGAAATTTGAGTAATTCTACATGATGCTAAAGATTATTTGTTTAAATGCTTAGTATGCTTAACCTGTTTAATATGCTTAAATTGTTTTTATAATAGCTTATCTGCTCAGTTTGCTAATTTTAACCACTATATTGTAATCAATATCTGTTGGAGAAAGTTATATCTCTCGCTGGGACTGAGTCTCATCCGTGGGTCACCACATCTTTTTAGGTGGTTGCGGGCAGTGTGGATGAGGTCGTGCTATGGAAGAGAATCAACTTGGTGATCAATAGATTCAAAATGTTGGTCAGTTGTAGATATCTATAATAGAGTCCTAATGTCACCCATGTACTCTTAGGTTTGGGTATGGGAGGTGTTTTCTATACAAGATATTTGTATCGACATAAGATTTTGGTAGTATGCCATTGTATGTATATATGGCATGAACATGTAAATGCTTCTTTTGTACACAAGATGTGGCTGAGGCCATTGAGCACATATATAAATTCTTGTTATAATGTATGAGAATGGAAAAGATGGACATTTATGTAAATGTTTCAGAACTTGTTCATGATGTGAATTTTGGTTTTAATTATTCCACATTTTAACTATGTGATTAATTGGTAGTTGATCGTGTTTTATGTTTTGAGTAATCTCATTTAGCATGACGAGGTGTCACACTAGGTTCACCTACCAAAGATTGGACATAGACCTCTCTTACTAAAGGCTAAATCGAGGTCCTCTTTACCGACGTTGTAACACATGGGCCCATGACCCAAGGCTCTAGTATAGTTTAAGGAATGACAAATGACCCCTCATATCACCACTAGCCTTGAATACGTGCTTTGTCCTCACTCACGTGCAAGCCAAGATAAACTTCCTAGCTGGCCACCCATCCTATGACTACCATGGGATGAGCACGCTTAACCACAAAGTTCTGGGCTCCCTGAAAAGGAGGTGCACCTTAGTGATATGGATAATCCAAATCATAATTTTTAAGATCATTTTATCTGAGACCTCAAATCCTGGGATATTACAATATCCCCCACTTAGATTTTTTCTCATCAAATGGCCTCATAATATTTCCCCATTTCAGTACAAACCCAAAATGGCCCATGGACACCCAACCCCCAATCATAGAATACCAGCACAAGGGTGGCTACATTACCATGGACAACCCTTTCCAACATGCCTGGACCGCACGACTCAAGATTGGCATGCCACATACCCATGTGGGCCCAATCTACTAAAGGGGTTATGGTGGTGATACCATTTGTAATACTCAGACACATGACCCAAGTCTCTAGTAAAGCTTTAAGAATGAAGAATGGCCCCACTAATCACTACTAGCCTTAAGTGTGTGCTTTGTCCTCACTCAAGCATGAGTCAGGATAAACTTCCTTATTGGTCACCCATCCTAGTACTACTTTGGGGTAAGCACGCTTAACCACATAGTTCTTTAGTAATGGACTCTCTAAAAAGGAGGTGCACCTTGGTGATATGGGTAGTCCAATCATTCCTTTTAAGATCATTTTATTTGAGGCCTCAAATACTAGGACGTTACAGATGTCTGGGCTAGGCCCATCTACTGAAGGTTCAACAAGCCACTACCCTCTCATGATGTGACTGCTTCATCAACTGATGGACGGTCTATCTGCCTCCCTACAGATGGCTCGACGGACCCCTCTCCTCTGATGGCTCGGAAGCAGACTTGTCGATCAATGGGAATCTATGTCTAGTTGTTGTCATTATCGTTAGGCTTGTGCCTGAAAGCACATTCCATGAGTACTTGGGGCGCACAAAAAGATCATTCATCAAAGCCTCATGCACCACATTAGAGGCTATAAATAGTATCCCCCATGCTACAGGGAGGACGGTAGCTCATTGCTCCACCTTAAGGATGAAGTGTTGTCACTATTCCCAATCACCATCGACCTTTTTACGAGAGTCTGAGCATCCTTCCTTCAGTTTCTAGCAAACAAGGACAAAAATCCAAGGTGCAACAAACCTTCACCATCCTCAGCCAGTTCTAAAGGCCTTCGTTGAGAGGAGAAGGAGGACATGATTTGTTGACCATGATTTTCCAAGCCTTCATCACCACTGGATCTAAGAAGGAGGTCTTCCCAAACTTCAGTACCCCTTTAGTGGTTAGTGTATTCAAGTTTTCTTCCTTCTTCTCCATCTATCTTCATCCTATCCACCCCAATTGCTCTTCATTCATCAATTTGACTTTATTCAGTTGTAACTCCATATTGTCACTCGCCGCCATGAGTGACTAATCCATTATATAGGGTTTGGAGCAGCCACTAAGGCTCTCCGAACATGTAAATACTTATATCTATTGATGTATATACTCTTGGCAATGTTTATATCCACACTCTTGTTCTTAATGCTTCACTTGCATGATTAGCTACCATCATGTGTTGTTTGTTCGCTAATGCCTCAAGAGAGTAGTATTATCTTATAAATAAGAGTTATGAAGTAGTGTAAATGCATGAGACTGATGGAATTCTAAAGTTAATGATCATAAGGATTTTATGTTGATTTTTTGTTTTCCATCTCAAGAGAGAGAAAATCTTATGATCTAGATCTATCCTAAGCTCGAGAGTGATGGGAATAGACACTTAGATGATTGCTTGTAAACTTCTTAAGGACATACAATGGGTGTAAGTATTGCATGTTGGTGAGAGATCTTAGATGGTGAAACCCAATCCAAGTTTTCATCCATCCATATATTCAAAAACACACTTAAAGACTCTTATTCCACTTTTGTCTTATTCATATATATTTTCTTTTCTTTTTTCTATTACACTATAGTTTGGTTACCCTCATTTTGTAAGGAATATATAGCTTGATTTCGATTAGGTGTAACTAATACAAGGCCTAGAATTCTTTACACCTGCCACCCTTGTGTCAAGATCAACCCCATTTACTACACAAGGCCCCATTATTACCGGTACAAGCATCTAAGTATCATGTCATAAATATAATGCCCAATGACTCTATATTTGCTCCTTGGACAAATGGTTTAAGACGATCGACTTTTAGCGGCGTTGTTGGGGACAAGGCAAACCAAAACTATTAAGAACTCAAAGTCTACTTAGCATACACTCGTGCCTTAAGTTTAGCAATATACATAATTGTACACTTTGGATTCAATAACTCTTTTCATCTAGAAGACCTTGTGTCACGTGTCTGGTTCCTAACCTTGACCATACAGTTTATTTCAAGCAATTTAGAGTGACCCATATCCCTTTTTTCTTTCTCACGAAATCATGCCTCCTCATCATAGAATGTTGAAGATCACCATGAAGATAAACTGCACGAAGAAGAAGAAGAAGAACATTTTCATGAAGTAGAAGGACCTCACCCTCGTGTTCATCTAAGACCACAAAACAAGGAAAATGATGAAGAAGACATGGGCCCATCTCTTACTGCCTTTTAGGCTACCCATGCCAATGAGTTTAGGAACCACATTATTCTACCAAGGTTCCATGCTTCCAACTTTGAGTTGAAGCCCGCTCTTAATCCTGTGATACAAGGAAGGACTTTTGGTGTAAACTCTCTAGATGATAATCCCTGTCAGCATCTTTATTCTTAGAAGAATGTATGTGACACCTTGAAGATGAATAAGGTACTGCAAGAGGTGATATATTACAAAGGGTTCAAATTCTCTCTAAGGGACAAGGCCATATCATGGTATCTCTTAAGAAGGATAAAAGTATTAACAAATGGGGACCTCTCGTTGATGCCTTCATCACCAAGTTCTACCCAGTATAAAATACCTTGCGCAACAGACACAAGATAGTTGGTTTCAAGAAGAAAACCCAATGATAATCTATATGAAGCATAGGAACAATATCAAGAGTATCAGAGGGTTTGCTCATCAAAATCATGACAAAAGTTTTCTTGTAACCACCTTCTACAATGGACTTATCACAACTTCACAATTATGATAAAGGATTTATTACAACCACCTTCTACAATGGACTTATCACAACTAAGAGGACTTCACTCAACACCGTTGTTGGAAGCGATTTATTGGGTAAGAACCCAAAGGACTATATGATACTAATATATAATATGGTTGCTTTGTAAGCTGGCCTAGACTATGAAAGAGGATAAGCAGGTAATGTCTTTTTTGTGGGGACAACTGTCAAACACAAGGCCTTCAAAGTTCTCACTGCCAAGATTGAGAAAATAGTTGATGATGTTCGCTAGATGAATGATTCTGGGAACAAGGGGAACAATAAATCTAAAACTACAATGAATTACATTATGTGTGGAGAAGGAGGGCATGGTGTTGATCATTTCATCTACACCCACAAATAGGAGGATAACCAAGATGATGGTAGCGAGAACGTATCCTATGTGACCTTTAAGAGACCAAACCATCCTGGATTCTCTTATGGAAACAAAGACACCGGTGAGAACTCCCACCAACTGAATCTCCCAAACAACCCACCTGCTAGACCACCTGGGTTTGGCAAAATAGGTGGACCATCTGGGTTCACCCATATTACAAACTATAGGGTAGAACCAGAATAAGAACCAAAACTCTAGAGGCACACGTCAAAGTCAAGACCAAATCCCCTTACAATAAGACTTAATAAAGAAGATGTTTTCCTTCAAAAAGAGACAAGACTATAAATGACAAAATAAACCAAATATCTATTAACAGTAACAATCTCTTAAGTATGTTGCAATCTTGGATGGAAGGTGTAACCTTTCAGATTGTTGTTTTGTAGGTACACAACAAAATTGATGAACCAACATATCATGAACATGTCCTAGTTGATCAAGAATCCTCAAGAAACGATCTCGTTGATGATCGAGCATAATTCCAAAGGTCATGAAATGGACAAAATGGCTATGCTCAAATCAGGAGTAGTTATGGGAAAACCAACAACAAAGGCTTCTCTAGAAAGTATTCCCATCTCCAAGTCCCTACTTGAGAATATTGTAGTTGAGAAAGAAATCAAAGTTGAAGTGATTCCTAAGAAGATTAAGTCAAAAGAAAAAGTAAGGGAAAGAATCCAACAAAAGAAAAGAACCTTGATGTTTCCAAAGAAGAAATAGCCACTTGGATCCTTATGTACCAAGGATACCTTTCCCATACAATCTGATCAAGGATCATCTTAAAATGATATATGAGAAGTTTATCAAATCCATGAAGAAGCTGCACCTTGACATCCCTTTCCTTGATACCATTGAAGAAATGCCAACGTCTGCAAATTTTTTCAAGGACCTTATTACCAAGAGAAGGCATGGGGATGATATTGGAATTGTAAGGCTCAAAATGTATAGTGCTTTTTTTGAAGCAAAGATGCTAACCAAATAGAAGGACCTTGGAGCCTTAACCATTACATTCAACATGGGAGATAATGAGGAAAGAAAGGGATTGGTTGATCTTGGAGAAATAATCAACCTGATGCTGCTCATATTATCCCAGAGGTTGGGTCTGAATGACATGATGTAGACTGGTATGCATATTCAATTAGTAGATAACACCTTCACAAATCATGTTGGAATACTAGAGAATGTTCCTATCTGCATAGAAAGATTCTTTCTTCCTTGTGATATAGTTGTCATCAATACAATTGAAGACCCGACATGCCCTATGATCTTTGGATGACCTTCCTTCCTACAAGATGAGCCGTAATTGGTGTGGAAGTCTGGATTATCACCATAAGAGTTGGAAATGATTGCATTGACTTCAAGTTCCAAAACTCCATGAGGGGGCCATTTCTCTTTGTATCAGTTTATTTCATGGATATCTATAATCAATTCTATGAGGAAATGCAATATCAGAATGCTATAGTGGATCCTTAATGAGAGCATTAACTGACCCTAGTCCTAATGAGAAGATCATAAGGTAATTGAACTACTAGATTATCTAGACATGACAGAAAGTGGCTATAGTGATGTAAGATTTTGTGATAGAAACTGTGAAATATGCTCGCCTTGAGAGGAACACTAAAGAAGAGTAAGTACCAAATCCCAAATCTAAATTGAAATAACTTCTTGAAGGTTTGAAGTATGAATTCCTAGATAATTAAGAACAACATTGGGTAATTGTAAGTTATGATCTATCTAAAGAGAAATAGGAGAATCTTCTAGCTGAGCTCAAGTTGAGAAGAAAGGCTATTGGTTATTCTATTGATGATATTTAAGGTTTGAATCCTAATGACCGCATGCATAAGATTCATCTAGAATCTAATGCAAAGACTCTGACTCAAGGCCAAAGGAGATTAAACCAAAACTTGAGAGAAGTAGTTAAGAAAGAGGTTTGAAACTCAAAGATGTGTGGACTGTATATGCTATCAATGAAAGCAAGTGGGTAAGCCCCACACATGTTGTATCAAAGCAAGAGGGTATGACTATTGTTAAGGGCAAAAATGGAGATGAAATAGAAACCATGATAGTGACAGGGTGGATAATGTACATAGATTATAGAAAACTTAACGTTTCTACTAAGAAGGATAAATTTCCTTTACCTTTCATCGACCAGGTGCTTGATCATATGGCTCACTACTTCTATTTTTTCTACCTTGAAGGATATTATGGATTCTACCAAGTTCCTATTCATCTAGATGATCAATAAAGACTACCTTTACATGTTGTTATGGTACATACACCTTCAGGCGTATGCCGTTTGGACTTTGCAATGCACTGACAACCTTTCAAAGGTGCATGTTCTTTATCTTTTTGGACTTCTTGTAAGACATATGGAAGTCTTCATGGATGACTTCTCGATCTACGAAAGTTCTTTTGACAATTTCTTAAGGAATCTCTCCCTAGTCCTATAGTGATGTGAAGAAAAACACTTAGTGTTGAAATGGGAGAAGTGTCACTTTATGATCCAAGAAGGAATCTTCTTAGGAGACAAGGTTTCAGAGAAAGTGTGACACCCTTTGCCACACAAAGCAAGATTACTCAAAACAAGGCACGAAATTATCAATAATAACAATATTACCACAAAACATGGTAAATTAAACCGATATCATGACAAGATCTCAAGCTGAACATTTCACAATTGAATCCATAAACTTATGCCACTTGTATTTCATTCATTGCCAAAGATATTACATATCACTGTTCACTGGCTAACTAGCCACATTATGTTACATATGACCACCTGTTCATGTATATAAATCATATCCGTACCATCATGGCATGAAGCCAAAATCCCAAACCGATGTACAACATTCACAAAACACCTCCAAGGACCTGGGCGTACATGGATGACGCATAGGATGCTATTTCTAGACACTAAATGCATATCCATGATCCAACAACTACATCTTCTTTTATTCTCAGTCTCAACTGCACAACCTCTATCTCAGCGTGCACGTCCACCTAAAAAAAGTGGATCCCACAGGGTGAGACCAAAGTCCCAGCGAGAGATATAACTCTCTTCCAACATCTATTATAAGCACAAGTAGGCTAAACAAAAGATTATACTATTAACAGATAAGAAGATTCAATTAAATGATATAAACAAGGTAACTAACACTATTTGAGCAGTTTAGGCATCTACACTATATAGTAGATAATCTTATGCTTTAAGAAGGAATATCAAGAACATGTATAACTGTTATAACATAAAAAATACAAAATCAAGGTAAGGGGGTCAACCAATGTTATTCACATTTGACCCTAAAGCAAATATTCTACACGACTATTACATATTTTTGTTAATATTCCCCGAGGATTTGAGTCATACCAGCCAAATCTAACCGACCACTATGAAGTCGAAATCAGTATCATATAAGATCTATGGAAGAGTCAGACTCCATGATCATCACCAACACTACTCGGTTAGCTCAAGTCTGCAATGCAATGACATAATAGTCAAATTGCCAGACAACAACTTATAGTCATAGCTATACAACTATAAACAACAACTCATAGTCAAAGCTATGGTCTAGTAAAACAACTAGCCTACCTTGCTACATGGCACAATACTAGAGAACAAGCTCACGCATGCCCATTCTATATTTAAGCATCATACCACTATCTCAACAATTTAAGGACACAAGGAGATACCTCAACTTGAACCCCACATATTCAACAATATGCACTCCAAGTTTCTCGTAGGAGTTACTCATTTCACCATCCATCTAGATACTGATGTGGAAGATGGGTCTATGGTATAGAGCAACTACATGATTAGGGATTCACTTGATTATCTAAGCCAATTGAGTATCTTTTAGCATCAATCAAGTTACAACGTACAAACTCTAAATAACCATACAAGTAGGAGAGAGAAAGTGCAATCACATGCTATTTATGCAAATAGACTAAAAAAGTATAACATACCCTAGGATTAGGGTTAGGGTTCACACACATAGCCGATTAGGGTTACATATCATTATTAAATCACAAAACCCTGATTTATGCCATCTCCCACTTTCTTGAAGCTAATTAGGGTTCAGAATCATTAGTTGAACATGATTAGGTCAATATATCAACAACACTAAGTATCTTCTTCATATACATGTGTAGTTGTACCATCTCATGATGTCATGCAAGTGTTACGACCATGTATCATATAAGTATATCGACCATGCATCAACATGGTGTCTCGACCAACCATCAACAAGGTCAAATTGTCATGAACAAAACAACATGGTTAAGAGTCTCGAATGAACAAGGGACATGGTTGCGACCAAAACACAACATAGCATGAGTGTCTCAACCCTCAACCCTTAGGGTTAGGATCTCGACTAAGACAAGAGCAAGGTCAGGAGTCACGACCAAAACCAGCACAACATATCTCGACCGAGACAAAGAACAACATGTCATGACCGAAACTCCATCATCACATGTGTCTCAAAAAAAGCATCTCAAGGGAGTCTCAACCAAAGCACAACACATGTTCATGACCCTAACCATCATATGGATGTCTAGACCTAAGCAACACAAGATGTCTCGATCACATCACAAGGTGTCTCGACCCAAACCAACATATGGGTGTCTCGTCCCTAACACTAAGGGTGACATATGTGTCGATCAAAACAAAGGTTAACATTAGGAAGACCAAGCATCACTATGCTCAAAACTCAAGGATTCATGATCATATAAACCCTAGAACAAAACCATAAAGATGAACAAGCAAAAACCACTTAAGTGAGAGAAAACCAAACCTCAACGCATATGGAAATCATCCAAAACTCGATAGAAAAACATGATGGCCAAAACTTATCATGGTGATAAAACCAAAGCTCATGGTGCATGTGAGATAATCACCTCAACATCTCTTAACATTCAAGTATACAAATTTAGTGTTTAAGAAAGAGAGCAATCTACTTGAGAAAACTACAAAGTCATAAACCCTAAAATCAAAAGAACATCCTTTACCATCTTAACATCATGATAATAGAACCAAGTATTGTAATACTTGTATGATCATCACCTCCACCCTCACTCAACAACACTTGGGTGTCGACCACCAACAAAACATATGTTTCGACCAAGACTAAAACAAAGGTATGGTGGCCACCAAGGTCAAACTATTACAAGGACAAACAACCATACACAAACCAGGGATGAACCATAACCAAAATAGGAGGTTATACTTGAGGGAAACTAATCAAAATCAAAGGAGATGACTTCATACAAAGATGATCACCAAACTCCTTTAAACATATATGATAGAATCTCCGTAAAAGAACCTTATTAAGAGAGGTGAATTCTCATGTTCAACATGTCCAAAATAGCACCAAAACCCCATGTTACACTAAGGTACTCGAACCCCATGCATGATGATAGGAATCATAAAACCAAACAAGAGAAAATGTCCATCTTATAATCATCTCAAAATCGAGTACAAGAAAATTAGAGTTTAGAATTAGAAGCAATTCCTATAAGACTATCATCATGGTTCAAACCCTAAATCATGGTAATACTTTTTGAAAGCTATGAGCACATTTTAGAGATAGAAACAACAAAATACGAGCAAGATTATGGTACCAAAATAGAAGAGAGGAAAGTTATATAACCCACCTTATGTAGAAATCCATGCTCCAATATCAAAGGCTCCAACAGAGAATAATTAGTAAAAATTGGGCCATTATTCATGAGTGAGTCCTGTCACAAACCCCTCTCTACATGCCCTCACAAATAGGGACAGTTGTGAGTTTGGCCCTCACAAATGGTCTGTGAAGAGAACTCACATGACAAATACCAGTGGCCCTCACAAATACAATTGTCACAGACCAACTGACCCTCAAGAATGTTATATTGAGGGACTATTTAGCCTTCATAAATACATTTTTGAGGGCATGTTTAGTTCTCATAAATACATTTTTGAGGGACTTGATGGTCCTGGAGAATATATTTTTGAAGGGCTAATGCCTTCATTAATATTATTTTTGAGGGCTATGTGGTCGTCATCAATGCAATTGTGATGGCCAATCTGGATCTCATTTTTGAGGGACTAAAGACCTTCATTAATATATTTTTGAGGGATTACTGTAAATGATTTGGTTATTGATTTATTGAATGATTTGTTGAATGTTAATTAATTTTAAATGAAAACTTTGTATATATAACCTCAAGCAATATTTTATAAGAGTCACATGACATCATAAGAAGTTTCAACACCAAAATAACACATAAAAATGTTAAATCACCTCAAACCAATTTCTATTAATGAAGCAAAATATTATCCATATATTGCATGCTAAACGTTGATATAAATAACTAATACATATGGTTCTAAAATTTGAGATTAATGACAATCAACATATCATGCTAGAAACTCTTAAGATCTGTAATGTCTCCATATTCCTTCAAATGGTGTGGTTCTCTTCATCAATGCCATGCCTCATATGGTTGGGTACTTGAGTATTCTTCCCCTAAAAATGACAAATAATTATATTAATAGAATTTAATGTTTATACATAAATCATAGTACAACAAACAACTTACCCTTATATTTTGGTTCTGTTCTACTCCAAAGTGCATTGTCAGTCGAAATCCATCATTAAAAGCAATTCTACCCTATCAATATAAATACAAAAAGGAATAAGAGTGAGTGCAAAGTAGAATATGCCATATTGTTGACTCAAGGCCCAAATGACCTAGAACAATTTTTGTAATCACTTGTAATGATTGTATGACTTGTAATTAAGCTTATAAAAATGGTTGGGACACAAAAATACATGGTTTAACCAGCCAAATCCAATTTGCCAAAATTCCCAACAAACACTCGATCATTCAAGTTGCCACTTCACAGAACTCGACCGATCGAGTGTCTGTTCAAACCTAAAATGGACTGATCGGTCGAGTTGCCACTTCCCAAAACTCAACTGATCGAGTGTCTGTTCAAACCTGAAATGGACTGATAGGTCGAGTTTCTAAGAAACATAATTATCCTGGACTTGCAAACAAAATTATTTGATGAAAATAGACAGATTGATGAACTAAACATTAGCCCATCATGCTTTTTTTTTTTAGTTCTATCAACAAAGTTCAATATGAAGATGCAATCAAAGGTATCATGTGGATTTTTGAAGTAGTGAAAGACACTGATGTAGAAATTTGCTAATAAGGTTCACCTCATTTAAATGTTTATTTCTTGGTGTGAAAGACACCGATGATGATCTGCTTTGGGTGTTCTGCATTTGAGGATGACTTTGTGGATTATTACCAAATGTAGGGCACCAACTTTCAACTGCAGCCTTTGATAAAGTGTACACTTTAATACTCTCATGTGTATGAATATTGAAAATAATCTTCAGCTGTTATGAGGTACCTGTGGATGAAAGAGTAGTGGATGTCCATTGCTAGCACTCTGCATGGGAGCCATGACTCCAAAAGAACTACTTTCAATCCTTTGTGTGGAAAGCCTGCCTACTCCATTCTCCCTTTTAACCCCCTGTATGGAAAGACTGCCTACTCCATTCTCCCTTGAATTGCCTTGTATGGAAAGCCTACCTACTCCATTCTCCCTTGAATTTCCTTGTGTGGAAAGGCTACCTACTCCAGTCTCCCTTGAATTTCCTTGTCTAGAAAGTCTGCCTAAGCCATCCCCGCTTGAATTATTTTGCATGGGATACATGCCTACATCTGCAGCACCACTTGTATTGTCTTATATGTGAAAAGAACCAACACCTGACCTATTTGTGCCACTTTGCATGTGTAAGACACTTGTAGTAGTCCGATTG
Source organism: Alisma plantago-aquatica (assembly GCA_963693085.1). Classification (NCBI taxonomy): domain Eukaryota; kingdom Viridiplantae; phylum Streptophyta; class Magnoliopsida; order Alismatales; family Alismataceae; genus Alisma; species Alisma plantago-aquatica. The sequence continues at coordinate 871,223,196 of OY856409.1, forward strand.
GGGTATTCAGCTGCACAATCAACAGTAATACCGACATCCTAGCACAAATAGATCAACAATGTCAAAAAAAAATTATATATTATATTGACATAGGCAACTGACTCTAAGTTACCTGTGATGGATTATACCAAGTCATTATTTGGGAGATAGAGTTCTTCAATCCATTTCCTGTTTCTTCAAGTTCCTTGAGTTTATCTCAAAATAGAAAAAAAATTACAAACATCGATGTAATAGAATAGTTGTAACTAATAGTTCCAGTTTAGTTTTAATCCAACATACATCCTTTGCTTTGCTTTCCTCAAGAAGCATTTCATATCTTATACCGGCAACTTTCCCCTATGTCCAGTCTCTTTGTGCCCAATTCCAAGACCTCGGATCCTAGCCTTTTTGGAAGGATTTAAAACTTGCAAATAAGCTTCACGTGTTAGATTATCAACACATCTAGGATCTAAATCTTCTTGGTCTGCTACTTGGTTTTCCATAATATCAGAGATTTCAAGCTGTAATTATAAAGCATCATAAAAGGAAATCTTAAATTGAGATATCTAAGCATATGTAGCTTTGTATACATGATAGGAAAGAAAATGTTTATTTTCTAACCACTTGTGGGCTTTTGTCGTAAACTTTTTCCAAAAATTTGTTAAGAGGCACAACGGGTTGTTCTTCACTGACCTGCACATGATAGATAACACAATCACTATCCATGTTATATTTTCAACCCTTACAAAAAAGACAAATGTCCATTATTTATACCATTTTTGCCCGGTAGCAACTCCATGGCTTTGATCCTGCGGTATGATCCATCACATTTTTTGATCTATTTTCCTTGTTGATCTCAGAAAATTTCTAAACCATAAGAAACAAATAATTAGAAAAATGATATAGGTATATATGCAAGTTATATGAAACTGTTGTACCTTGAACTTCTCGGTTCCCCATTCTTTAACAAGATTTTTAAACTGGTCTATATCTATGGAAGCATTTTTCTCAACTTTCTTCATCATCAATTCTGATTCAATCTTGTACTTTTCATAGTAATCTTTCTTTACATGTGCCCTCCACACTGATATCCCTTTGCTAATATGTTCATCAATGTGATTCCATGCATTCAGATGACTGCCTAAATCGAAATATTTCTAAAAACATAGAAAATTTTACTTTGGATATAACAATCATACAATTTTTTGGTCTTTTTATGAAAAAGATTACCTCAATAAATGATTTTTATCTGTAAAAGCTTGTTGTGGTTGTTCATTCCACTTCAAGTCTAGATGCCATATTTGTGGTTTCCTTGCTAGCATATGACAATAACGATTCAATTTGGCACCATTCTCCCCAATAGCATTTCCTTCGGGATCCCATTGGACCTTGTGACGTGACTCCCCTTGCTTAGGAATTAGGCTTTGCTCACTTGCAGGCCCACGTCCATACTTCCTATTCTCATGTTCAACCTCAACATTTTCTTCAATTGTTGCATCGTTTTCAATAGAGGGAGGGACAACAGAAGTTTCAAGTAGAGTAGGTTCTTCCTCACAATTTTCTACAACTGTGGAGGGGGGGACAACAGAAGTTTCAATGGGTGTGATGTTACAACTAGATCTAGTGATTCTTCTTCCTTCCATCATTCAACTGACAAGAAAAATAATTAGATTATTAGTGAAGAAATGTCTGTAATAAAAGTAGTAGCTGCATTTGAAAATCAAATAAATTACAAAGAATATGGGACACCAACATATGAATATTCAGCATTTGAAAAACAAAGAACAATGATGAGTTATAATGATGTCCTACTTGCTGGTATATGAAAAAAGACTAAATAAATTGCAATGAATATGCCAAGTAATAGACCAATTTGGGAAATAGGCCCAAATTATCTAGAAAACTTTTTGTAATCACTTGCAATGATTGTATGACTTGTAATTAAGCTTAGACAAATGTTTGAAACATAATTATCCTAGACTTGCAAACAAAATTATTTGATAAAAATAGACAGATTAATGAACTAAACATTATCCCATCATGCTTTTTTTTAGTTCTATCAACAAAAGATCCCTCGGTGTCACTCCTCGTCTAAGACACATCATTAGTTACACCACCATCATTTGCTTCAACTTGTAAACGAGTCAAACAATTCTCAATAAGAGGTACTTCAGAATAATCTTTAGGAGGATGCTTCAGAATAATCATTTATTTGTGAAGGCGTAAAGGCACTAGAAAATATATCTCTTTTTTAGATGTTTAGTTAAGGGAAATTCCTTTTGTGGCTCGGATTCTAGCTGCCCATTGCTCCTAGATCATTGATTGGTCATGAAAATAAAGAAGTTGGATTGATCCTATTCTAGAGAGGCTCGGTGTCGGCAATTAGAAAAGCTCTAGCTTTGTATCTATTGCATGAATGATCAAAATTCTAACACTACTAGCAGAACAAAACGTGGTGCTTTCTAGATTTTTAACTATTACTATTCAGTACTTAAAATTGCACGGTAGGTAGATGAATTACCTGGAGAGACAAAGAACCAACAATTAATAAAGAATTGTCTTGCCTTCGTATCTATTAAGGCCCAAGCATGACAATGATTTCTGATCCAGCATAGAGAACGCGGCACAACGACAGTGATTGTGGGCCAACGCAGTAATGATCAGTGACTTGTCCAGAGAACATAGAACTTCATACTCGCACAGAGAACATAGCAGTGCATCAGTGACTTGAGATAGAAGAAATCGTGACACCAGCATGACAGAGAACGCAACAGTTCCTAAGACAGAACAAACGCCTTGGCAGCGAGAAGGGTTTGTTCCAGGACCGATAGAATAGGGTTCAGTTGGAGTACACTTATTTGGCAGACATTATTTTCCTAGTGTATTAAGCATATTTTGGAGGGAAATAAAGGAGCGGGTTTTGGAGGGTAAAAAGGGAGGGAGCCCCCCTAATTTTATTTTGAGGGATTATTGTAGTTGGTAATTTATTAATGAAGGAATAGAGGTCACAAAAAAATTGGCATCTTGTTAATGACACGGTTGAGGGACAAACCCTTATTGGTTAGGACAGATCCCTCAATAATAGATGTTTATTTTGAAGGCCTCTCATCCCTCACAGTTGTCCTTCACTAAAGCCCTTATTTTTTGTATATGTGCAATTTGGATGCTATTATGTTGATATTCAAGCCATTTTAGCATCATTTTCTTGTAACAATGTGCTAATGATGTTGTATGCCAGATTCAAGAATATATGTACAATTTCTTGAGTATTATAGTATTTTCAATGCCAAAAATGCAATATAGATGTATATGTTTATTCTGCTATTTCAATCTAATTGCAACTTATTTTTTAACTACAATGACTAGGTCCATATAAATGATTGATATTAACCCAAGAGATGTTCCAATGAATCAATATCATGATAACTTATATGTACATTTATGGTCATACCTTGAAATGATATGTGAGCATGTTTTATAATCTCTAGTTGCATAAACTATATGGTGTGTAGCTAATGTGGCATGCAACTTTTTTCTAGATTTAGGTAAACAACAATCCTTGCACTATTTACAAACATCATAAAGACCTTGAGGTATAGCATCCCATCGAACCATGTCACCACCACTATGTAATATATAAGGGTAAAAAATAATCAAACTTCATTGTGCACCACTAATAGTTATTTCTTTTTTAGAATGCCCACTAACAAAAATCATTTCCTTCGTTTATATACTATCAACAACCATACTGGCAATATTTTCTTCTCCATGTTTTCAGCAACAATAAAATAACTTTTTTATTTTTCAGTAGGAAGATAATTCACATAGATTTTAAATTAATATGGCCCTCCATCATTTACATTAAATTGGAAGGAAATAAATCATATCTTTGTTAATTTGTTGTCCCAAACGTATCATTGTTAATCTCCATCGTACACACTCTTTATCAATTCATTTTCAGGGGTGATTTTTTGAGTAAATATATGGTAGGGATTTTTTGAGACACAATGAAAATAACAAATATGGAGCAACATGTGATGCATTCACATAAAAAAACTAAAAAATATTTGTTAGCAAAATTATGTCAGCCAAAATATTTGTGTTCATAAAAAAAGGCAATGATGTTATCTTTATCACATACTTCTAATTGCCGCGTTAAATGGGGCATATGGTACGTAATGCCCTACCAATGCCTAATTGCCTATGATAATAATCACAAATCACACTGAAACGATCAAATGTGGCTAGGATAATAAAAAATAATGTATTTGATGCTTACTATTAAACGAAACACCTACAACTCGTCAATATCATGATGTAGAAACTTATTGTAACTATGTAACTCAATCCTAACATGAAGCTTAGTTCTTTCTTCGCAAGCTCAATAATAGGTTGGTGTAGTGAAGACATACCTGATCTGAGAAGTGCGGCCGGGAAACAGAATTAAAATTGATCGTCGGTTGGTGGTGGAAGCAAAATTCAACCAAAAGTCCTTACAGAGCAAACCACATGGATCCTCAAGATAGGTATCTTTTAACCAAAAATAGAACTGAACTTACAAAAGCCATCAACTTTGGAATGTTGGACGAATTGAATTAAGGTTCACGGAGGATATATTGAAGTGAGACGTCGTTGTAGTGCTATAGAATCACTAATTAATCATCGATGTTGCTACGGAACAAAGACTGCAGTGGTTGAATACGCAACAGCCGTCAGCGTGAATAATCATCGATGTTGCTACAGAACAAAGACTGCAGTGGTTGAATACGCAACATTCGTCAGCGTGAATATGTGATTTGAATTTAAATTACTATTAGGAAGATAAAAAAAGCACTCACCTTTATGGCTCGAATTCTAATTATCCATCCGCCGCTTCTTGGTCATCGGTTGGTCACGACATCAAACATATTTGGGAACAAGAAAATGATTGATTATGAAATTGAAGAACATAGTGGAAAGTCTTGTAGATGGTTTAGGCACAAAAACATTGAATCGTTGACTAGGATCAAGGTTGCGAGTGAAGGACAACCTGCAATAAGAAATTTGAGAATGCGGAGAATCCAAGGGCGTAGAAGACTAGAACTCCCACGTAGAGAGGAGGATCATGGATTGGAGTCTAACAGGCAGTCACTAAGGATCAATGATCCATGAGTGTGGATTTGTGAGAGATCCCAGATCAGGACTGGAGGTGCTATGCTGCGGAAGATCATGGACTATGCTAGTCCTTTGTAGAAAATCACAGACGGGCTAGTCCTTTGCACAGAATCGACCTACAACGCGCGGTCAAACGGAGGATCACACGCGGTCAATGGTGTTGGTCGCTAGCGGAGTATTTGGGATGCGTGTGTGAATAGGGATCGGAACACGCTATGTGAATAAGTTGATTAACAAAGACGAGACTCAGTGCCAGGAAAGATGGCTGCATAGGGTTTCCTGGAAATGGCGGGCACATACATTATAATTAGTTAATTAGACAGATTTTGGAGGGAAATAATGGAGGGAAGCATCCTAATTTTATTGTGAGGGATTATTATGAATTATAACTTATTTTTGAAGGAAATGGGGCCACAAAGAATTTGACATTACGTTAAAGACACGGTTGATGGACAACGCCTTGTTGGTTAGAGATGATCCCTCAATAATAGATATTTATTTTGAAGGCCTCTGATCCCTCACAACTGTCCTTCACTTATAAGATACTCTGACTTAATTAGCACTTCATCCACAAGATCACCTCATAAGAGAAGAACACCATAGTTAAAAGATTTGCTCAAGAAGAGGGGTAAGAAAATCCTAGGACGAACTAAAAGAAGAAAGGGGAAAGAGAAGAAAACTTCCTCTCACTAGTTACCACCATGGTATAACCATAGTCTATGGCCTTTGTGAGGAGGTATATCTCTCAAGATGACCACTAGGGTAGAAACCTAGACTCCGTCCAAGAAAGGAGGAAGAAGAAGATGGGGTTTCTAGGGAGAAACATGATAAAGAGGGTAGAACCACTTACCAAGAGAAGAATCACCAAGAATCACCACTAAAGGGTTGATTTAGCACAATATCCTCCACAAGCAAGGTTGATCGGTGGTGCGATTTTCCATGCACGTGTGATCTTTCGAATTTATAACACCCTAGACAAGGTTTCACTCACAATACTAAAATATGCTCCTACAAGCGCATGGGGTCATGTCACAGTATATGTGAGAGGAAAGTAAAGGGGGTCGATCCACTGGGAGAGAGAGGGCACTAGAGCTAAGTTATGGTAGCTACGTTCCTAAAGCGGAGTGTAGGGTTTTAGGGTTTAAAAGTGGTTTTGGTTGATTACACTAAGATTGCAAGCAATTAACAATAAGAAGGAAAATATATTACCAAAAACTTTAAATTGCCCTAAGCAAGTTAAGACTAAGAAGCTCGGCTAAATAAGTAACTAAGAAATTAACTAAGGAGCACAAAGGCAATTAACTAAACTAGCATTAATAAGATAAGAGGAAAAGGTGGGTTTTAAACAAGGATATGGATAGGTGGCCCATTTGGGAATGATACTTTGATATTAGTTGGGGGAGGCTACATAACAAGCAAGTTTTATATCTTCAATCTAGATTGCTAAACCAAACAACAAGGCAAGTGCTATTTGAATCTACCCTATGCTACTAGTTGGGGAACTAGGGCTAGGTGTAATTCTAATAGGACTTTACCAGTCTAGGTTTCTAGGGTAAGTGGTATTAGGGCAATTGAGATCCAAGGATAGGAATGGGGGTAGAGATGAGGGTGTTTTGCCTCATGTTATACACCACCTAGCCTTTAGAAAACTCTAGACAGTTGCACTAATCACTCTCACACTAGCTACTTAGATCTCACACCTACTTGTAGGAGAAGGGAGTTGTATGTGGGAACAAAGGGTGCTAGCTAGGGATCTACTAATTGGATCTAGGAGAAAGTCCTAAGATAGCCACATACATTCCATTTCCCCCTAGAATCTAGGTGTCTTCAAGCATCATATAATAAGCAATCCATGTTTAAAAGCACTAACCACAAGCAAGATAATGGGAAATGAGATAGAAGTAAGAGGAAATTATCATAGAATGTAAATATGTTAATTACAAGTTATTTTACCCCAACATGGCATCAAAGTAACATTTTAACCCCAAACAATCCACCACTAGGGGCTTAACTTGACATGATCATACAAAAAAGCAAAAAGGAAATAAGAAAGAGGTAGATGGCCATGGAGCTCGTGGAAGATTATTCTCCTTCACCTCCTAGCTATTATAGAATGTGGCTCCTCCTCCAAGGTAGGTTAATAGCATGGAAATATGGGGGATTATGGCATGATACCTAGAAAACTAGGTTTGTATGGTGGAAATGGAGTGGAAATGGAGTGGGAGGTAGGTGAAAGGTTTGGAAAGCATGGAAATGGCTAAGGAGTATCTAGAGCAACTGTAGGGGTGCTAACCTTCATGCTCTATCCACCACCTATGCATATATAGGTGGTGGGGGAGCACTAGGGTAAGTGGGGGCAAAATGGAAAAAACTGTGGAGGAAATGGGTAGGTTTAGGTGGTCACCACGACCGTGGTGAGGTGCCACAGCCGTGGTGGGGGTTATGTGGCACAATTGTTGGCTATGAGAATGGTCGAGGTGGAAGGTAGAGGTGAGGTGTAAGTATGTATGGTGGCAATGGTTGTGGAGGGTGCCACGGTCGTGTTAGGTAGAGGATACCACGACCGTGTTGGGCAGCATGACTGTGTTGGAGGAGGTTGCCACAGGTGAGGTTGCTCTAAGGTCATCTTGTCTTCATCTTGCCACGGTCGTGGCGGTCACCACGAGTGAGGTGGCCTTCAAGGGCACGATCATGCTGATGGCCATGACCGTGGTCACTCACATGTAAAATGAGTTGATTTACAGTTGATTTTTAGGATCTTGAAGAATAAATCACCACAGGCCTGGCATGAGGCATGGGCGAGTTGAAGCTGCTTGGCCATGGCCGTTGTGGTGACTACGACCGTTTTTCTAACCACAATCGTGGTCATTCATGTACAAAATTGCTGAAGTCCCTGTGACATTTGGAGATTGATTCACTACGACCGTGGTGGTTTCCCAGGGTCGTTTTGGGGCTTCTTTCTACTGACTTTAACTTTCTTCATTTGACCTCCTTTTGCTTTGAATTGATTCTTGTGCATCCAAAGAGGGCTTGGGGAAGAGGTATGTCCAATTTTAGGGTGCAAGGACCCAAAGATATTCTTCATCTCTCTCCATTGCATCAATGCATGCATAAGTACCCTAAAAAACACACAAAAGGAGGTATACGTGTGTTTGACATAAAAGACCACATTCAAGGAAATAGCTTGCAATCTACAATGTTTAGATGTGATTATAATTAAAAAAACACATAGGATGAAGCCCTAAAATAGGGCTGCATCACCACCCCAAACTTAAAATATACTTGTCCTCAAGTATGCTCAAACTTAATCTCTCTTTCAATTCAATCAAGGATCAAAGATAATGTAATCATTGTGATGTTTATTGGCTAAAATGAGTTCACATGAGGAATTAGGCATGCAATCCACTACTCTCTACTCATTTTCATTCTTTTCAAGTGTGAATCAAGTGCAGAGAATAAGAACTAGAATATGGGTCACCATTCACATATGCAAGTAATGCAATTTTCATAATGCTTCTGGTAAATCGTATCATGCATTAAATACAATCAAAAGGTTAGGATTACTGTTTCACTTGCTAGAGCTACCTTATACACTTCATTTCACTGTTCATGACCCACTTGGCTTGTGTAGGGGGGTGAGGGCTAGAGTTGATATACCCTAGCCCTACTAGGCATAAAATGAGAAGAAATGGTTATGAAAGGGAGTGGAGTGCTATTACACTCATCTTTTCTTTATTTGAATGCTCTTAAACAGGAGCACCCTTTATTTTCTTTTTGCTTTGCCCTTAGTGTAGGTAGGGCATGTGATGATAAGAGTGAAGCAGGGAGGTAAATGTATGGTCACTGCAAATTTTTTGGGGGTGGCTAAGGCTGATATGTGCACTTTGGTATCCTTTCATGAGGCGGAGAGGTAAGAAGATGGTGGAAGAATTGTCAGGTCAAAGAGGGGTCATAAGCAATGGAAATTCATGTATAATCTCACTCAAGCAAGTTAGTCTATGTCACATTCACCACTCAAAAAAGTCATGCATAAAATGAACTTGCATCCTTTTCATATAGAAAAAAAAATAAACCCCAAGCGTTTAAGACTTGCGAGAATCACCCTTTTATTCAAAACAACAAATTATTTCAAGAGGCTTGGAGAACATGCAAAATTCCTACACATGACTCATTCTAGCCACGGACATCAAAAGAAAGTTTCATTATCCAAGATTTAACCATTCTCATCACGATAGGTAGATATTCAATTAAAACGTACTATTGAGCAGGAATATTCAAGTTCGGGAAATATTTGGCCAAAATGGTGCCAATTTGCATCCAATCACATCTAAACCTACATTTAGGGAAATTTAAAACATGAAGCAGCAAATCCTAATTAAAACACACAAAAATTACCAAAATCTACATGGAAATGCAATGCATGACATGTAAGAGAAAAAAGAACAAAATTTTTAAAAAATTACGCAAACATGTATGAAATTAAACTACATGTATGCATGAATGTTAACAATAAGAAATCTACACTAGAAAGGGTAAAGTCAATCAATCCAAAATCAGAAGGAACATGCATAAACAAAATGAGAGAGAGGGTGGTTCATACTGCCCTACCACCCCAAACTTTTGAATCATGCTATCCTCAACATGAAATTAAAGCTTAGGGATAATAGGGTTAGAGTCATGGCTGGTGCGGCTGATCAAAAGGCATGTCTCCTTGATGTGGCTGATCTAGATGGTACTTATGTGGGCTTGCTTGAGGAAGTGGAGGACCTGGATGGGCTGGAGGGAATAGATAGTAGTGGCCTTAATAAGGATCATGAGGGGGAGGGTAAGTCTCTTGATATCTCAAAATACCACCCCGGAAGTCTTCACCCCATTCAGGGTTTCTCTGTGCCTGATCATGGTGGTAGTGATACAAGTGGTTGACCTAGTAATGCATCTGCTGTTGGTCATGCCACATGTATTGTTGGATGAGCCGCATCTCTTGTTGTGTCTTTTGGATACCTTCAAGCTGTAATCGGATGGATGACATGTCATAGGCATTTGTTGAAGGCTCATGTAGCTGTGATGTTGCCTCATCCCTTTGTCTCACCCTTCACGCTTGTCTTCTCTGCTCTTCTTCTTATCCCTCTTGCTATTATGCATTTTATTCTCATATTTATTTGTGTGTAGTAGTGGGGTTATAGTTCTCCCTGGGATCTAAAAGGTCAACGACACTACTAGCAGCGAGCAGTGGAACAACATGGTATGGTAGCTCCACATTTGTTGCTACTAATCTGGGTCTCACAGTACACTTAAACCTTTTTATCTTTGATTGTGATCATTTGGGAGTGAATGAGGTATTTTAGATCAACAAACTGAACTCCCTCAACCTCTGTCAGACCTGCAACATCACATCCTAGGGCTATTGCAATTGAGGTTACGATTCTTCCCATGAAAAATATAGTTTTTCTCTTGGAAGGAATTGATCTCATATGATCTATCAACAGTGCTCCTAGGTTGAGATATTTTCCTTTGATAATCCCGTCTAACATGAAGAGGTCTTTCTGTGATATGCTCCCTTGATTATCATATCTTCCCATAATAGTATTAGCAATGACTTTTTGCACATATTGGACCAAGGGATTTCTAATTGCCATGGTCTTTCATTTTCTAGATGTATACCCTCGAGTCCCAGTCAGTTCATACCAGAAGTCATAATATGCAATGTTAGTGTCCTTCTCAATTCGGCCATCATTCATCTTCTTGGCCTCCTCAGGGTCCCTGGAAAAAATGCAATTCAATTTAGAAGAAGTAAGCGTGTGGATCTTGTCAAGCATTACAAATTTGATTGCCTCTTCTCCTTTGACTCTGACCCTTTCAATCGTAGTGAAGAACTGCCGTGTCAGCTCCATGTAAGTGGTTTGTTCTATGAAGAGCACCTTCCACAAACCGGTTCTCTTTAGCTTGTTCTCCACTACTTCCTTGATGCCCAAGTCATTAATCACCTTATTGCATCCATATCTTGTTGATATTACTCTCCTTGTCATGATTCAGGGTAGAGGGGGTGATTTGCATCTTTCTTTTTCCCCTGCCATAAGATGTCCCCTCAAGAGCTTTGCCAAACCCTTTCAATCTATCCGTCTCCAGGTAGGCAAATGTATCCTCTAGCTCAGAATCTTACTCCTCCTCACCAGTATTATCTTCTTCTTCATCAACCTGATATGATCTTGACCCCGAGTTTGTGTCAAGATTGAGCGATATCCGTTGCTTGAGGTATCACTATTGTGCTTCATCTTCTTCAATGATCAACTACTGCCTCTCCTGGGGCTACTATTGTGGTCACTCCCCTGGTGAAGAGGTAGAGTGGTGAGCTGGCGTAGGTCGTGGAGGGATCCTCAATGAAGATGGGACTACTGCCCCCTTACCTTGCTTTTGGCAAGTAGTGACCTCTAGTTCCACCTCATCAATCAGGCATCGAGGTTCTCCTCAAATGTCTCCTCCTCCTCCTCCCGATAGGTCTCTTCGGTGATGTGATGGCTGTCCGACGACCATGTGCGGGAGGCACTCATGGATGTCGAATGATGGAGTGATTGGGAAATGGAATTTGATAGCGATGGAGTGTGGGAAGGTATGAAGACTTGAGAAGAGGCCCTCTTGGTGTGCACTTTGCCTCCAGTGATCACCTTAAGGCTCTTTTGAACCCCTTTCTTCACAACCTTGTGTGGATGTGGTGGTGATGGTATGAGGGCTGTGATTTTTAGATTTTTTAAGAGAGGGCAAGATGGAGGTTGTAGAATGGGTGGAATACGTTATAATGGTTGTTGTGATGGTAGAGGATGGATTAACTAATGGTTTTAGGTGAGATTTGGTGTATTTTCATGGGTTTTTTGGTGGGATGACTGTAGATGGGGTGGAGGATGAAAATGGAATTGTGGCTGGATTGATAGAGGATTTGGGTGGAAATGGGAGAGGGAGAGGTGGCAGAGGTGTATGAGGTTATTAGAGGTCAAATGGGTGAAGGATGAGGGATGGAGGAGGAAGATTGGATGAGCAAGAGCTGTCAGTTGTCTCCACGACCGAGGGGATGCACATGATGGAGAATGGAATGGGAGGGGTCGTGGTGGATTTGGGTAGTTTAAGTGGAATTTTGGGTGGGTTCGAGCCCCGCCACGGTCATGGTGGGGGTTAGGCAAAATGGCCATGGTGGGTGCCACAATCATGGTGGTTGGCGAAGACGTTTGCAGCTTGACTTTCACCACGGTCGTGGCAATTTCCAGGGTCATGGTGTCCTTTTCTCACCTCAGTTGTGGTGGTCACCATGGTCGTGGTTGTTCATGCACAAAATAACCTCTATCACTGTAACTTTCTTGAACCTTTGCAATTAAATCACCACAGCCGTGGTAGGCTCCATGGTCGTTCTGCTATCATGTTTCCATGACCGTTCCAGTCACCACAACTGTGCTTTCCAACACGTGCCATGACCGTTTTGAGCACCACCGCCGTGACCATTCCTTCAAAAAACTTCCCATGGTACTGTAACATTTTCAATTAATTCCACCACAACCGTTTTGATGCACCACGACCGTGGTGGGTCTTTCTTCTATACTTTGTCAATGCAATTTCAAGAACTTTGATATTTTTTCACTACTTTGATACCTTGCCACATTTAAACCTCAAAAGACATGCCTCGCCCTTTTTTTACTCTCTCTTCAACCTATCACCTGCATCTCATCAAAACTTAAACAAAAACTATCAAGTACTAGTGTGAGTGTGTGTATTCTTAGAACTATATAAAGACAAAGGAAAAGTATCAAAAAGTGAAGGTTGGGTGCAAAAGTTCCCAAACCTAGGTGGGTTGCCTCCCACTAGCACTAAATTTTATGCCTTCAGTCGGGCTTATTGATCTAGACTCAATCATCCTCGTAAAACTTTCAAAGAATCTTTGTAGTAGATATCTCTCTCATGTGCATTTAAGCACATCTCTTCATCAAGTGAGTGTTCTTCAACCAGCATCACAATGTCAAAACTTTGGTTGGCTTTATCTGAACCTACTTCAACAACTGCTTTCAATCTTTTCCTATTAACGGTGAACTCTTTGGCTCCATCCTTTTTACATATCACAATAACCCTGGATGGATATACATTTTTAATTAGATAAGTCCCTTCCCATCTTGACCGAAGCTTTCTAAGAAAGAACATCATCCTAGAGTTGTACAACCATACCCATTGTCAGGGCTCAAAGTCCTTCTTGATCAGCTTATCATGAAAAAACTTGGTCCTTTCCTTGTAACTTTTGGACAATTCATATGCCTCATGTCTCATTCCTCTAGCTCATGAAGATGCAACTTTCTTTTCAATCCGGTAGTGTCTCCATCCATGCCCATGGCTTTCAATGCCCATAATGCCTTGTGTTGCATTTCCATGAGTAGATGGCATCTTTTACCATACACAAGTTTGAATGGCGTGGTGCCAATCGGGTCCTTGCATGCAGTCCTATATGCCCACAAAGCTTCATTGAGACATAAAGATCAATCTTTGTGGTCCGACCTCACCGTCTTCTAAAAAATGAGCTTTATCTCTCAATTAGCTAAGTCAACTTGATCACTCATTTGAGGGTGGTAAGGAGTAGCCATGTGATGATTCACCCCATACCTTTTTAGCAGTTCTCCAAAGGTCATGTGGATGAAATGGCTTCCGCCATCAATAATCATTGCTCATGGTACACTTATATGTTGAAGATGTTTGACTTTACAAAATCACAAAACACTTTATGATGATTCGTTCTTGTGGCAATCGCTTCAATCCACTTGGATACATAGTCAACGACCACCAAGATGTACACGTAGCTAAAGGAGGGAGGAAATAGACCCATGAAGTCGATTCCTTAAACATCAAACACCTCAACCAAAAGAATGGGTGATAGCAGCATCATGTCCCTCTTGGAGATAGTGCCCACCTTTTGGCACTTCAAACAACATTTGCAATATTCATTAACATATTTGAAAGGTTGGTCAATAAAATCCACTTTGAAGAATTTTGGCAGCTGTGCGTTTTTCACCAAATGACCTCCACACGTGCCAAAATGGCACATAGATAGGATCTATTACTGCTTAGTTTCCAAGACACACCTTATAATGAGTTAGTCGGGACAATATTTGAATAGATGCGGGTCATCCCAAGCATAGTTTTTCACCATAACAAACAACCTCTTGCTCTCTTCCCTTGTCCAAGTACTCAATATCCTCCTACTAGCTAAGAAGTTATCTATGTGCTTGTACCATGGTCTTTGGGTGGATGAAAGTAAGAAAAGCTACTCATGTGGCATTATTTCTTTGATTCGATTTTTTGTCACAATAAGGTGCCTTAATGCGGGAGAGATGGTCGACTATAGAATTTTCGACTCCATTCTTGTCAACAATCTCTAAATCAAACTCTTGGAGCAAAAAAATACAACGAATCAACCTTGGCTTAGGTTCTTTCTTTGCCATGAGATATCTTAAGGCTGCATGATCCGTGTACAACACCACCTTGTTTTGCAAGAGATAAGAATGGAATTTGTCAAGAGCAAAAATCACGGCAAGCAACTCTTTTTCCGTGGTGGTGTAGTTCCTTTGGGATTCATCAAAGGTTTTGCTTGCATAATAGATGGAATGTAGAACCCGACCAATCCTTTGGTCCAACACAACCCTCACTGCCATATCTGATGCATCAATCATGATTTCAAATGGCAAGGAGAAATTCGGGGGTTGCATAATAGGAGTAGAGATGAGCTTATGCTTCAAGTGGTTGAAGACTTCAACACAATTGTCATCAAAGTTGAATTCCACATCTTTTTCAAGCAAGTGATAAAGTGGCCTCAAGATTTTACTAAAGTCTTTGATGAAATGACCATAGAAACATGCTTGCCCCAAGAAAGACCGGACATGTATTACAGTGGAAGGAATAATGAGAGTGGAAATTAGACCCACTTTGGCCTTATCAACCTCAATTTTTGCCTTGGAAACTCAGTGACCCAGAATGATGCCTTCAGGAACCATGAAGTGACTCTTCTCCTGGGATAGCACCAAACGAACCTTTACACACCTTTTGAGCACAACTACTAGATGGAGAAAACATTCATCAAATGTCTTACCAAACACTGAAAAATCACCCATGAAGACTTCAAGCAACAAATCAAGCATATAGCAAAGATGGATGTCACACATCTTTGCAATGTCGAAGGAGCATTGCTCAACCCAAATGGCATTCTCCTATAAGCAAAAGTACCACTGGGACAAGTGAATGTTGTCTTCTCTTGATCCACATGATGAACAACTATTGGGAAGTAACCAGAGTACCCATCAAGAAAATAGTAGAACTGCCCTGCTAATCTCTCCTAAATCTGATCAAGGAATGGAAGAGGGTAATGGTCTTTCTTGGTCTTCTCATTCAACTTTCTATAGTCCACTCACATCCTCCACTTGGATTGTTCTCTCACGGGCATCAACTATCCATCCTCATTCTCGGCAACTGTGATCCCACCCTTCTTGGGCACAACTTGGATGGGACTCACCCATGGGCTATAAAAAATGGGATATATAATCCCAGGATCTAGTAGCTTCACAACCTCTTACGCTACAATTTCTTTCAATTTCAGATTCAACCATCTTTGGATTTGATGGGTTGGTCTAGCATCATTCTCAAGGTAGATTCTATGGACACAAATGGAGGGGTAAATACCCCTCAAATCAACAATGGACCATCTAATGGCTTGAATGTTTTCTTTTGAAACCTCCATCAAGGCATCTTCTTGCTCCGGAGAAAGGATAGAGGAAATGATCACCAAGAGGGTGTCATTGGAGCCTAATAAAGCACACTTCAGCCCTTCAGGAAGAGACTTGAGCTCAAGAACTGGAGGCTCTTCAAGGGAATTCTTCAATGGTTCATAAATGGAAGGGATGTCCTCACTTTCAACCACTAAAGCTAGCTCATCTTCCTCTTCCTCCTCATCATCATCATTTAGGAATTCTACAATAGGCTCTAGACCTCTACCCTAAGTGACAGTTTGAATCCATACAGATAGACATTCCTCTACAATCTCATCAAGACACTCAATAAGATAACAATCTTCCTCTGTAGAACCTATCACCTCGGCCTTAGCAGAAGACCTGAAAATGTTCAATCGAATCTTCATGTGCGTGAAGGTCACATACATGGTACCGGTCCTCACATGAATCACAACATAAACTGTAGCCAAGAAGGGTATCCCCAAGATAATAGGCACCTTTCTTGAGTCTTTTTCCATATCCAACATAATGAAATCAGTAGGGAATAATGCAAAGGTCTCATCATCAAGTTTGACCAACACATCATTAACACGCCCTCTAGGCGTTTTCACAGATTAGTCAGCCAATTGCAAAGTGCAGTGAGCTGGACCCAGTTGTCCCATTTGTAGTTCAACAAACACATCATACGACATTAGATTCACACTAGAACCCAAGTCAACAAGAGCTTGGTCTATGCAGTGTGCTCCAATGTAGCAAGAGATGTCGGGAGAATTGAGATCTTTCCTTTTCCTTAGAACAGTGTGTTGTATAATTGAGCTCACTTGCTTAGTGAGCTTGACCTTCCTTGGTGTCCTTCCTATCGTTCTCCTCTTGAATGTGCACAAATCTTTCAAGAACTTGGCATAAGACAGGATTTTCTTGATTGCATCAAGTAAAGGAATATTGATCTTCACCAGCTTAAAGGTTTCCATGATGTTTTCAATGTGCTTCTTCTTCCTCTTTTGAATGGATGGTTCCTCAAGTACATCTGGGAAGGGCAGGAGTTGTGTTCCCAACCAGCTCAAATCAATAGAATTATCAATCGGTATTACAAGAATCACAGTGTCATCTCTCTGCATCACAATATCAAATTGAGTGTCTGTCACAGTATCCTCAACCTGAATCTCTATATCACCATCTCTAATCACAATTTCAACCCTATCATCATTGGCTGCACTATCAATGGAAGTGTCCCGTGATTGATCCAAGGTCCTACTACTTCTCAAAACTATCGCCGCCTTCACATGCTCATGGGTGGTAGAAGAAGAAGCTTGTGGTGGTGGTAGTGGCTGTTGAGGTGGTGGTGGTCTCGGGTGTGGGGGATTTGGGTTTTGGAGAATGAATTGTGGCTAAGATTGTGGTTGTGATGGTTGTGGTGGATGGGAGTGATACTTTGGAGGGGGTTGTTGGTATGAGTGAGGTGGAGGTAAAGTGTAATGGTAGTTGAATGGGGGTTGTGGAGGTGGGAAAGCATAAGGATTGGGTGGTACTTGGTATTGGGGTGGAGCATAGGTACTTTGGAGAGTGCTCATAAAACTACCATCATTGTTTGGGTTACCATAGGTTGAGACAGGAGTCTCCCTTCTTCACGACGAGCAAGTGAAAGAAAAATCTGATCTAGCCTTTTCTCAAGGTGGCTAATCATTTGCCCATGAGAGGACACATCTTTCTTCACTTCATCAAGGTCCCTTAGCCTCCCAAGCACTTCCTCTTCAAACTTTGATATGTACTTAGCACCTTGATATTGCCTTGGTTGTCCTTGCCCCTCCTCGTTTTGTTGTTTCCATGAGAAGTTAGGATGATTTCTCCACTCCAGAGTATAAGAGTTGGATATGGGACCTTAATTGTTGCGGTTTCCAAAAGCATGCAAAGCATTCACTTCTTCATCAACAACATCAATTGCCATTGTAGATTGGCTAGTAGAACCTCTAGCTTGGTTCTTCATCATGTTCATCATATCAGCCATCATCTTCATCATTTGGGGGTTGGCTTCTGTTTTGACTGGAGCTATAGGAGGGGGAGGAGGAATGAAGTTCTGATCAAAGTACTCCCCTTTACTTGAAGCTCGGTGGCAAAAATTCTCAGTAAGATTCTCAAATAGGGCCCAAGACTCCTCTGGTGGCTTCGCCATGAATGTACCTCCACACGAGGAATCGGCAATAGTCTGACTCATCTCAACCAGCCCAGTGTAGAACATCTGAACAAGCTTCCACAGAGGGAGCTCATGATGAGGGCAGTCATGCAGGAGCTTTTGGAACCTTTCCTGAGCTTCATGGAAGGATTTATTCTCTTTTTGTGTGAAGGTGGTAATGCATCTCCGCATCATAGTCAACTTGGCGACCAGATAGAACTTCTTAAGGAACTCATTCTTTACCGCATTCCATGTCACTAACTTAGGCTTGGACATGTACCACTCCTTAGCTTCTTCTTTCAGGGAAAAGGAGAAGTGGGTTCTTCAGATTGAGTCATCAGTGGTGGCGAGTGTGCGGAAAGTGGAGCAAGTTTCAAGATACACATCTATGTGGTGGTAGGGATTCTCGTTCTCCATCCCATAGTAAGTGGGAAGGAGTCTGAGAAGGGCTGGTGGAATGGAGAATTGTTGACCTGTCATTTGGCCAACAAGGGTGGCAATTGGGGAGTTGTAATTCCCCGGGGTGAAGTACTCATGGAGAGGGCGGTTGTGTTGTGATTGAGATTCACCATTAGGACTAGGACCGTCCATTTCAACTGATTGGTGTTGTTTGCGGCAGTGTTGGCATCTTCCCCTACCTATCTTGGGGTTGTAGGGAACTAAGTTGGTAGAAGCAGAATACGTACTGTTCATGTACACCTGTCACCTGCACAATACACAAACAAGCAACAAGACCCAAGTTAGACTGCTAGCATGCAAAAGTAAATAAAGAATAAAGAATAGCAATGGTGAGGGCAATATGAAAATCTAAGCTACACTAACTAGCTAGGATGAGCACCTCTACTCCCCGGAAATGGCGTCAGAAAGCTTGGTGCAATTTTCCACACACGTGTGATATTTTGAATTTATAAGGCCCCGAACAAGGTTTCACTCACAATAGTAAAGTATGCTCCCGCCAGCGCACGGGGTCATGTCGTAGTATAGGTGGGAGGCAAGCAAAGGGGGTCGATCCACAGGGAGAGAAGGAGCACTAGATCTAAGTTAAGGTAGCTATGTTCCTAAAGTGAAGTGTAGGGTTTTAGGGTTTAAAAGTGATTTTGGTTGATTAGACTAAGATTGCCAGAAATTAACAACAAGAAGGAAACTATATTACCAAAAACCTTAAATTACCCTAAGCAAGTTAAGACTAAGAATCTAGGATAAACAAGTAACTAAGAAATTAACTAAGGAGCACAAAGGCAATTATCTAAACTAGCATTAACAAGCTAAGAGGACAAGGTGGGTTTTAAACAAGAATATGGATAGGTGGGCAATTTGGGAATGATACTTTGATATTAGTTGGGGGAGGCTACATAACAAGCAAGTTTTATACCTTCAATCTAGATTGCCAAACCAAACAACAAGGCAAGTGATATTTGAATCTACCCTATGCTACTAGTTGGGAAACTAGGGCTAGGTGTAATTCTAATAGGACTTCACTAGTCTACATTTCTAGGGTAAGTGGTAATAGGGAAATTGAGAGCCAAGGGTGGGAATGGGGGTAGAGATGAGGGTGTTTCACCTCATGTTACCATCATGTAGCCTTTAGAAAACTCTAGGCAATTGCACTAATCACTCTTACCCTAGCTACTTAGATCTCACACCTACTTGTAGGAGAAGGGAGTTGTATGTGGGAACAAAGGGTGCTAGCTAGGGATCCACTAGTTGGACCTAGGAGAAAGTCCTAAGATAGCCACATACATTCCTTTTTCCCCTAGAATCTAGGTGTCTTCAAGCGACATATAATAAGCAATCCATGTTTAAAAGCACAAACCACAAGTAAGATAATGGGAAATGAGATAGAAATAAGAGGCAATCATCATAGAATGGAAATATGTTCATTACAAGTTATTTCCCCCCAACATGGTATCAAAGTAACATTTTAACCCCAAACAGCCCACCACTAGGGGCTTAGCTAGACATGATCATACAAAAGAGCAAAAAGAAAGAAGAAAGAGGTAGATGGCCATGGAGCTCATGGAAGCTTCTTCTCCTTCACCTTCTAACTATAGTAGAATGTGGCTCCTCCTCCAAGGTAGGTGAATAGCATGGAAATATGGGGGATTATGATGGGAAACCTAGAAAACTAGATTTTTATGGTGGAAATGGAGTGGGAGGTAGGTTAAAGGTTTGGAAACCAAGGAAATGGCTGAGTAGCTAGATAAGTTGTAGGGGTACTAACCTTTGTTCTCTAGTTGCCACCTATGTACTATAGATGGCGGAGCACTAGGGATAAGAAGGGGCAAAATGGGAAAAATAGTGGAGGAAATGGGTAGGTTTAGGTGGTCACCACGGCCGTAGTGAGGTGCCTCGACTGTGGTGGGGGTTAAGTGGCACAATCGTGGGCTATGAGAATGGTCGAGGTGGAAGGTGGAGGTGAGGTGTAAGTATGTATGGTGGTCATGGCCGTGGCGGGTGCCACGATCGTGTTGGGTAGAGGATACTACATCCATGATGGGTAGCATGGCTGTGTTGGAGGAGGTTTCCACGGGTGAGGTTGCTCTGAGGTTGTCTTGTCTTCAGCTCGCCACGTTCGTGGCAGTCACCACAGGT
Source organism: Alisma plantago-aquatica (assembly GCA_963693085.1). NCBI lineage: Eukaryota > Viridiplantae > Streptophyta > Magnoliopsida > Alismatales > Alismataceae > Alisma > Alisma plantago-aquatica. The sequence goes on from OY856409.1 coordinate 871,243,836, forward strand.
GAGGTGGTCTTTTAGGGCCACGGTCATGCTGATGGCCACGAACGTGGTCATTCACGTGTAAAATGAGCCGAATTACTGTTGATTTTTGGGATCTTAAAGAATAAATCACCACAAGCATGGCACAGGCCACGGGCGAGTTGGAGCTGCCTGGCAACGACCATTCTGGTGACCGTGGCTGTGGTGTCTTCAGTGACCACAACCATTTTGCTGACCACAACTGTGGCCATTCATGTACAAAATTGCTAAAGTCCCTGTGACATTTGGAGATTAATTCACTACAACCATGGTGGTTTCCCACGACCGTTTTGGGGCTTATTTCTACTGACTTTAACTTCAACTTCTTCATTTGACCTCCTTTTGCTTTGAAATGATTCTTGTGCATCCAAAGAGGGATCAAAGAAGAGGTAGGTCCAATCTTGGGGTGCAAGGACCCAAAGATGTTCTTCATATCTCTCTGTTGCATCAATGCATGCATAAGTACCTTGAAAAGCACATAAAATAAGGTATAAGTGCATTTGACATAAAAGATCACATTGGAGGAAATAACTTGCAATCTACAATGTTTAGATATGATTATAATGCAAAAAGACCCAGGATGAAGCCTTAAAATAGGGTTGCATCAATCAACCACCATAGCTTCAAGATCAGACCTACTTGGCTCCCAAAGCTCCAAGGTCAGTCACAAGGGAGAGGGGAGAGAATAAGGCCGAAGAAGATGCTTTCTATTCAAGATAAGGGGTTATATACCCAAAGGAGGAGGGGAGTAAGGTATGTATGAGGTGTCAATGCAATATAGCACCAAAGGGACACTTGTCCAACAAGAAAACAACCATGCATCCAGTAAACACTTACATGCAACTCATGGTGATACAACCTAGGTGGTGTCTAAACCACATGGGTCACCACTGCTGTAGAGGTATAGACAAACCTCAAGACAACTTGTCTCGACCGCAACAAAGGTCACCAAACACACTAGGTCGAGACACACCACAAGAAGCCAAACCATCTCGACCAAAACACATTTAAGACCATAAGGGTTGAGACAACAACACCAAGGGAAGTTGTCTCAGTTGAGACACACCCAAGACACTCCACAAGTTTGAGACATAGGTCGCAACATAAAAGAAAACTCAACATGGTTGATACCAAGTGCTACCAAGCAAACCCTAGAAACCCTAGCATCACCACATGATGCCACCTCATCAACCAAGATCCAAACAAGGTGCCACCTAGCATCATACTCTCTCTCATGATGCAAAATCACTAAGGGCACACTATACATGTGACATTTTGCAAAATAACCCCTCAACCTGGGTAGATTACATCTTGGTCCAAAATAAGCAAACATAGCTCAAGCAACATCAAAATAGGACCAACCTGAGAACATAAGCTCATCATATGTTAACAAAGCATTTCAAAGGATTAGAGAAAGGTTCTAAACTTCTCATTATTCAATGTAAGAACAAATTATCATTAAGATAGGTCAGGGGCCTTACAAAAAGGCATAGAGGTTAATCTGAGTGAGGTTGAAGCCATAGTCAAATTACCACCTCCTAAGTCCGTAATTAGAGTGCGTAGTTTTCTTGGGAATGTAGGATATTAAAGGAAATTCATCAATATTTTTCAAAAATATCTAAACCTCTGTCATGTCTATTGGTCCAGATGCCATTTTTGACTTTATGGATAATTGTTTGAAAGCTTTTGAAACTTTTAGAAGCGCTCTCACGACTAAACTAATCATCCAAGCTCTAGACTAGGATCTCCCATTTGAGATGATGTATGATGTAAGTGATTGTGTTGTGGGTGACATCCTAGGACAGAAAGAGGATAAAAAGCACCATGTTATCAATTACGCAAGCAAGAAGCTTGTTGAAGCACATATCAACTACACTACCACAGAGAAAGAGATGCTAGCTATTGTCTATGCTTTTTATAAAGTTTAGATCTTATATAACTGGACTGAAGGTCATAGTGTACACTTAACATGGCACAATCAAATATTTAATGACCAAAAAGGACATTAAATTAAGGTTTCTAAGGTGGGCACTTATATTACATGAGTTTGACCATGAAATTATTGATAAAAAGGAAACCAAGAATGTGGTTGTAGACCACTTGTCTAGAATTACCTCGGGAGAAGATAGATCATTCCCCATCAAAGATAACTATCAAGATGAATCTTTGATGATGGAGAAGGCCATCGATCTAGTTGTGCCACGATATGCTGAATATGCTACTATTTGGCCCACCAACAGTTACCACCAGATATCACTTACAATGGAAAGAAGAATATGTTTTCTAACTTGATAAACTACTATTGGGATGACCCTCTATTATTCAAGAAGTATCCTGACAACTTATATCAAAGATATATACTGGAGGAAGAAGTACCAAAGATTCAATATGAATGTCATTCCTTTTAGTACAATAGAAACCTAGGTGGTGACACAAACACAGTCAAGATTCTTCAATCTAGATTTTATTGACCCAATATGTTCAAAGATGCTCATGCCTATGCCAAGTCTTGCGATGAGTGTCAACGCACAAGAAATATTTTGAAAAGAAACAAGATGCCTCTTTTTGACGGGATAGAAGTGGAAATTTTTGACATCTTTGGGATAGATTATATGGGACCATTCCCATCATCATGCGACAATCAATATATTCTATTTGTGGTAGACTATGTTTCCAGATGGGTGGAAGTAGTCGCAACCCCCACTTGCTATTCAAAAGTTGTGATGAGGCTTTTTGAGAAAGTTATCTTCTCAAGATATGGGGTACCACACACCATCATTAGTGTCAGGGATCCTATTTTGGGGAGAGACAGTTCGATGCCCTTCTGTGAATATATAGGGTGAAGCACAAGGTTGATACACCTTATCACCCTCATATGTCAAGTCAAGTCAAAGTATGTAATAGAAAGACAAGCAAGTATTGGAAAAGACTGTCGAAAGACTAGGAAAGACTAGGCCTTAAAGCTAGATGTCCTCCTACAAGACACCTATAGGGACCACTCCTTATAGCATGATTTATGGAAAACCATGACATCTTACTGTAAATCTGGAGCAAAAGGCTTTATGGGCCATTAAATTCCTCAACATATGTCTTACACTAGCATGCAAGAAAAGAGTCTTGCAATAAGAACTGGAGGAATTACGACTTCACACTTATGAGAATTCCCAAATCTATACATAGAGGGAAAAGGTGTGGCACAATGCCCACCTAAAAAAGAAATATGTAAGCACATGAGACAAAGTTTTATTGTTCAATTCTATTATAAGGCTATTCCTGGGAAGCTTAGATCAAGGTGGTCTGCCCCCTTCATAGTAACTAAGATTTATCCCTCTGACATGTTGGAATTGTACAGTGAGAAATCTGGACATTTTCCTATGATGGACACAAGGTGACAATGTATTATGAAGCATTCACTTGAAGAACTAAGATTCATCTAGAGGAACCACCTCCATCACTACCATAATAGAATTAGAGAAGACCACCTACAAAGTCAAGCTAGAGATGATAAATTAGCACTTCTAGGGAGGAAACCCAAGTCTTTTTTGAGTTTTCAAACAAATTTCAAATTCTAGTTCTGATTATCTCTTCTTCACCAATTCTTTGACATCATCTAGTTTTTATTTTCTACTAACTGTAGTCCTTATTTTCCACTTGGTTTTTGCTTCATCTTCATAATTTTGGTGTACAAAGATTGAAATTTAGTAAATTACCTAAGAACAATCTAATCAATTTCAGGCACTTCCATCGGTTTGTCTGGATGCACAACCATCGGTTGATAATCTCGGCCAACCATCAATGGTCACAATATCCAGACCACCAACCTATACTGTGACAAAGTGGGTTTTCTGGTTTAATTTTGAGGATGAAAATCTTTTAAGGTGTGTAGGATGTGATGGAGTGAACTTTTGGATCTTTGAACATCTAATGACAATTGAGTTTATTCTTGTGGTTTATACCAAGGAATCCAAGATTTTGGAATAAAATGGATGTTGAAAGTCTTTTGTTGTCGATATTATGTCTTTTCCCCTAAGTATGCGCCATTTTGAGGTGTATATTTGATGGATCAAGTAACGATATTTTGGCACCAAAATTTAAGAGAATATAGCTTGTGATTATGAAACTATGGTCAAAATTTAGTGATCATTAGACCATCCAATCAGAGGCTATAAAGGTTTAAAGTTTGTGAAACATTCAATATGTTGATGTATTTATGGCTAAGGTTCATTCTTTCTGCCTAAGTTTTGATAGTCTCCAATCTCACGCTCCCCCCTTGTGTGGCCTTATCTAAATGATGTGTATGAGTAGAACCGTAGGATTGGCCGTGTCTCCCACATTACAGTTATGTGCTTGATGAGATGAGGCAAGTGATTCCCCAAGAAACCACGATCATCAATCGTGGCATGATAAGGATGGGGAACTCTTTTTCCTTGGATGACCGAGACCTGCAGTCAAATGTTGTTTTTAGGCATGAGGTAGTTGGAGAGCGAGAGAACGAGACCTTCCCACACCATTGTCTCTCTGTTGCCAGCAACTATGACCATGAGGAGGATCATGGTGGCAAGAATCAAGACCCGTGATGGACTCACAAGCGGGCATCAGACAGGCTCTCGTTCACTTGAAGCCGCATGGAGGAACCAACAGAGGCATTAAGCAGAACGAGGAGGAGACGATCAGTCATCATTGCTTACATATCACAACAACACGGAGGTGGCGTGACCTCGGGGATAACAATACACCGTTGATACCATGCCGGAGAGTATCCCAGCCTCCGTAAGTGCACGCTCGCATCAAGCGCGAGATCAGGGATCATGATCCGGAGGAGACAAGCTACCAGAACCAAGGATGCCCTTATCTGATGACTTGGAGTGAGGTAGTGTTAGAAGATGAGGAGGAGTGTTGTTGAGCCGCTTGTTCATCATTGGAACCTAACCTCAGCACGGCGGCGCTCGCTGTACAATGGATCGGCTGAAATCCTCAGCGGAGGAGAACCTGGCGGAGGTGGCCCTCACGAACAGAGCCCCGCTGTGACTCTGGTAGACTAGAACATGACTCAGAGAGGACAAAGCACCAGTAGAGTTGTGAGGGTGAAGTATAGGGCGACCGCTAACCACCATAGATCTTCCTTGCAGCAGCGGCTTGGGTGGTAGAGAACCGACACACTCAGACACATCGCTGCAGATATGGAGATCACAAAGATAGTGAGGAAGCGAGAAAGGAAGCGTCCCTCCAAACCCAATCCAAGACCAAGCTGAATCAGGTTCAAAACTCCTGAACCGACTGGACCCCGATGAGGCAAGTGAAGCCGCGCCCCCACGGGGCCACATGGCGCAACGTGATTGGCTACAAAAAGGTAAATTTTCAATAATTGTCAGATCTTGCATAATTCATAGAAATTAGCACACTTACCAGAAAAATGCATATAATATACCAAAATTCTCAGAAAAATGTATACAACAATATGAAATCATAATATTAGGCTTTTGATGCACGAATATTAGTGATATTTTGTTGTTGTGAAATGCTTAATTGATAAATAATAAATACCAAACGATGGCCTAAAATTATGAGAAAATACCAGTAAATCTATATTCATGTGTATAATACTTTTTAGGTATGAGATTATGGTGTTGAGTGTACAAAATTATGTAGTTTGCTTAACATGGCTAATTAGGGCTAATAACCCTAAATAAAATGCAATAAATACTTACGTGCTCAATAAATGATGATATTTATAGAAAACTCTCATATCAGTAACTGGAAGATAATATGTAGATTTGAGATCAGTTTTATACATGAAATTCATGTTATATGAAGAGCACCCTTAATACCAGTGATGTAACCCTAATATGGTTAATAAAAGTGACATAATGTTAAATATGTTCACATAATAATGTGACATAGGAGTATATCCAGTTAATGAACTATAATCTGGAATATGACATCAGTAAGATAATTCTAAGACAAGAATACAAGTAAAAGTGGGAATATCCTACTAAGTTAAGTAAGCCCTAAAATGGACATAACTAGGGCTAATGATGATGTGAACCTAATGATAGTATGTGATCTTATCTTTATCAGGGTTTGACATGGGATATATAGTTAACCTGAGGAATATGTGATGATTAGGAATATCTCTTTGGAAGGTACGCCATTACCTCTTACTTGGCTTATTATACAATATGCTTGTGTTATATGTGTAGTAAAATACTTGGCATATGATATTGGATGAAATGATTGTTCTTATATGATGTGTTGCATGATTTTCCATACTTATTGCTATATGTATACCTTGAACACCTGAAAATATAATATAGATGTTCCATCATAAGATAGCTCATAAACCACTTGGTGGTAGAGCGCATGCATAATGATCACAAACCACTTGGTGGTAGATCATATGATGTTTGTATAATGATCACAAACCACTTGGTGGTAGATCATAAGGCCTGAAGACGTCAAAGCCTTGGTGGCAGACGCACAAGATATATGATAGAAATGTGCTTAAAATATGTGTTCTCTTTTGCTAATAAATATCTTTGTGTAAGTATACACTTTTCTTATATTCTTCTGTTACTGCCAAGTATATTAGTTTTATCCTATTGCCAAGATATGATGAGAGGTATATAAAAGACACGTAGGCATACTCAGTACAATATTCTTGAATATTGTACTGATGTGTACCACATGTAATCTTTTGTTTAGGTTGTGGTTATGCTCTTGAAGATCCAGGATAGTTGTGAGTTGTGTGGTGAGCTGATGTACAGGTGGACCTGTTGTCTTAAGATCCTGTTGTTTAGTGGTAGTACATGTATATGTATAGTTTGTTGTTCAATATGTAATATCAAATGTTGTAACAATTCATGTTGTTATTATATGTTGAATGGTGAACATGTGTGTATGGTTTTATTATTGTTCATGTACATGTGCTACTGATTGTTTCCTTTTGACTTCCTCTGATTTTCTTCTTCTTAGCCTTGTGTGGGATGTTTAAATTGGGATTGCCGCTGAGGTGAGGATTTCAATTTGGACGTCACACAACAGATTAAGTTTTAGAAAATCTGGGGACGTCACAGGTGGTATCAGAGCATGAACAATAGCAAAGCCTAACATTTGCTCATCATGCAACACAAAACTAAAGAACCTTGAATTTAATAATCTTTTAGGGTTATATTAGTTGTTTTTTAGAGACTAGATCTGACCTAGCCTCTAGGTTAGCACCCAGATGTCAGAGAACTAGGTCTAGACTAGTGCTTGTTGTATAACAAGTCCTTAGATGTCGTTCTTTCCTTGTAGTGCAGCGGTATGGGACGTTGCACTATTTGGAAATGACGTGCATCAATGGAAGAGAAACCCTAGACATATTGTGCACGTTGTATAGAGTAGCTACACTAGTCTACACCATGTTCTCACCCTTTTCACTAGTTTTCATAACACTGGACTCTCTACTATGTGTGGGGCAATCATTTTCTAGATTTGGTTTTAGATTCCAATCGGATCGAACCTCGATAGTTTTCTCTGACACTTGTTTTATCAGAGAAAAACTATAAAATATTATATTATGTATATGTATTACAAAAATGTGTCCCCACACATGTACGAGTAGGAGGTGGTCATGCAACCTAAGTGAAAGTGAATGACATCAGTCTAGAAGAGAGAGTAGTTCTAGATTAGATGTCTAGTGCCTTGTTGGAATATGTGATAGATGGAATAGATGATATAAGTTTTGATGATATGATGTAAGTCTTATATAGATGATATAATATGATTTATGATGATCTATGTTTGTCTTTGAGGACCTAAGTTCACTTTGAGGATTTGAGATAAGTTCGGATGATGCAAGTAACTAGGCTTTTATGAGATAAGATATGATAAGTTGAGACAAGATGTGAGTCAGCATGAGCCTTAATTTCTTTTACAAAGGAGGACCTCTAGTGTTAGGACCAATTTCAGGGTTAACTCCAGTGAGAGTGAGACCCACAGGGAGAAGGTTAGAGAACCTAGACTCTAAGATATGAGAAATATGAGATTTATGCGATATGATACGTCCTAAACTAAAATACTTCTGAGTGATTGAGTTGAGTCGCTTTATGCATGAATCCTATAGTCTTCTTGAACCCTAGATGTCCTTGGGAGGACCAAACCCTAGAGTTAGAGAGAGGCTGGTTATATATGTGTGCATATGTGAACATGAATATGAGTGCCTGTCATCTGGGTGAGGGAGAGAGCCCAAGACCCTGGAGGAGGTAGCTATGTTAGTTTCTATGAAGCCTCAAGATCGGGTTGGTGGTTCCCACATAGGACACTAGTGGCATGTGTAAAAGATAGTGTTCAATAAGAATAACTCATGGGTATAAACCTATAAAGAGGATGTCATACCATGTTTTGGTTTGTGCTTATGAGGCTAGAGCTAGTAAAGCAATCGACTAGTAATGAGGTAATCCGAGAACCCTAGACTAAGAGAGGAAAGATAAACTATATACATATGAGATACTCATAGAGTTGAGTTAGCTCAGAGAGACTGAGCATGGCATTACCCTCTGGTATGGGTTAGGAGAATCTCAATTGGACTATATGAAGTTTTGATATATGTTTAACAAGACACTCACAATCGTTGTTTAGCACAACTGTGGTATAATAAATGTAGGAACGTGATCTAAGTTTGAGATATCATACGAGGGTATGACATGAAGGAAACCTAGAAAGGGTTTAATAGATCTCAATGTATAAACGGTTAATCACATACATAAATAATGATGATAATGTGATGTTGTTGGTTAATCTTGTGATGAAATCACTAATAAATGTATCAATTTAGTATGAATAATGAAATAAGATCATATGAATGAAACATGTTGCACAAGGTGTTAATCTTAGTGCTTAACAAAGATGGAAAATATAGTTTGATAGTCAGCACAACATAATGTTTATGACACCTTGATGTATGAGTTAATCTTAGTTAACTCCTTTAGAACATGGAATATGATGTGAGAACCCTAATGCATGGCTAAAGATAAGGAAGCAAATCTAACATATGAGATATGTAATGACATAACCTAAGCTTCTAAACCCTTGTTTGAGCCTTCTATGGAGTGAGGTTTCACCCTTGATGCTTTTGAAACCTCATAATAGTGCTTTGGATACATGGTTCTAGGTAACCTTTGTGGATATGTTACACATAGAATGGTGCCTACATGTGGATGAGAGCAAGATAAGGTTTTCCCTGGAAGTATGAGTGTGGTTTACTTTCGAGGACGAATGTTCTTTTAAGGTGTATATGATGTGACAAAGTGGATTTTCTGGCTTAATTTCGAGGATGAAAATCTTTTAAGGTGTGTAGGATGTGATGGAGTGAACTTTTGGATCTTTGAACATCTAATGACAATTGAGTTTATTCTTGTGGTTTATACCAAGGATTCCAATATTTTGGAATAAAATGGACGTTGAAAGTCTTTTGTTGTCGATATTATGTCTTTTCCCCTAAGTATGTGCCATTTTGAGGTGTATATTTGATGGATCAAGTAATGATATTTTGGCACCAAAATTTAAGAGAATATAGATTAAGTGATTATGAAACTATGGTCAAAATTTAGTGATCATTAGACCATCCAATCAGAGGCTATAGAGGTTTAAAGTTTGTGAAACATTCAATATGTTGATGTATTTATGGCTAAGGTTCATTCTTTCTGCCTAAGTTTTGATAGTCTCCAGTCTCACGCTCCCCCCTTGTGTGGCCTTATCTAAATGATGTGTATGAGTAGAACCACAGGATTGGCCGTGTCTCCCACGTTGCAGTTATGTGCTTGACGACATGAGGCAAGTGATTCCCCATGAAACCACAATCATCAATTGTGGCATGATAAGGACGGGGAACTCTTTTTGCTTGGATGACCGAGACCTGCAGTCAAACATTCTTTTCAGGCATGAGGTAGTTAGAGAGTGAGAGAACGAGACCTCCCCACACCATTATCTCTCTGTTTCCAGCAACTATGACCATGAGGAGGATCACGGTGGCAAGAATCAAGACCCGTGATGGACTCACAAGCAGGCGTTAGACGGGCTCTCGTTCACGTGAAGCCGCATGGAGGAGACAACAGAGGCGTTAAGCGGAACGAGGAGGAGACGATCAGTCATCATTGCTTACATATCACAACAACACGGAGGTGGCATGACCTCGGGGATACCAATACACTGTTGATCCCACGCCGGAGTTTATCCCAGCCTCCGTAAGTGCACACTTGCATCAAGCGCAAGATCAGGGATCATGATCCGGAGGAGCCAAGCTACCGGAACCAAGGATGCCCTTGTCTGATGACTTGGAGTGAGGCAGTGTTAGAAGATGAGGAGGAGTGTTGTTGAGTCACCTATTCATCATTGGAACCTGACCTTAGCACGACGACACTCGTTGGACAATGGACCGACTGAGATCCTCACCGGAGGAGAACTTGACTGAGGTGGCCCTCATGAACAGAGCCCCGCTGTGACTCTGGAAGACTAGCACATGACTCAGAGAGGACGAAGCACCAATAGAGTTGTGAGGGAAAAGTATAGGGTGACCGCTAACCACCATAGATCTTCCTTGCAGCAGCGGCTTGGGTGGGAGAGAACCGACACACTCAGACACATCGCTGCATATCTGGAGATCACGAAGATCGTGAGGAAGCGAGAAAGGAACCGGCCCTCCAAACCCAATCCAAGACCAAGCTGAATCAGGTTCAAAACTCCAGAACTGACCGGACCCCGATGAGGCAAGTGAAGCCGCGCCCCCCACGGGGCCACGTGGCGCAACGTGATTGGCTACAAAAAGGTAAATTTTCAATAATTGTTAGATCTTGCATAATTCATAGAAATTACCACACTTACCAGAAAAATGCATATAATATACCAAAATTCTCAGAAAAATGTGTACAACAATATGAAATCATAATATTAGGCTTTTGATGCACGAATATCAGTGATATTTTGTTAGTTGTGAAATGCTTAATTGAAAGATAATAAATACCAAACGATGGCCTAAAATTATGAGAAAATACCAGTAAATCTATATTCATGTATATAATACTTTTTAGGTCTGAGATTATGATGTTGAGTGTACGAAATTATGTAGTTTTCTTAACATGGCTAATTAGGGCTAATAACCCTAAATAAAATGCAATAAATACTTACATGCTCAATAAATGATGAGATTTATAGAAAACTCTCATATCAGTAACTAGAAGATAATATGTAGATTTGAGATCAATTTTATACACGAAATTCATGTTATATGAAGAGCACCCTTAATACAAGTGATGTAACCCTAATATGGTTAATAAAAGTGAAATAATGTTAAATATGTTCACATAATAATGTGACACAGGAGTATATCCAGTTAATGAACTATAATCTGGAATATGACATCAGTAAGATAATTCTAAGACAAGAATACAAGTAAAAGTGGGAATATCCTACTAAGTTAAGTAATCCCTAAAATGGACATAACTAGGGCTAATGATGATGTGAACCTAATGATAGTATGTGATCTTATCTTTATCAGGTTTTGACCTGGGATATATAGTTAACTTGAGGAATATGTGATGATTAGGAATATCTCTTTGGAAGGTACACCATTACCTCTTACTTGGCTTATTATACAATATGCTTGTGTTATATGTGTAGTAAAATACTTGGCATATGATATTGGATGAAATGATTGTTCTTATATGATATGTTGCATGATTTTCCATACTTATTGCTATATGTATACCTTGAACACCTGCAAACATAATATAGATGTTCCATCATAAGATAGCTCATAAACCACTTGGTGGTAGAGCGCATGCATAATGATCACAAACCACTTGGTGGTAGATCATATGATGTTTTTATAATGATCACAAACCACTTGGTGGTAGATCATAAGGCCTGAAGATGTCAAAGCCTTGGTGGCAGACGCATGAGTTATATGATGGAAATGTGCTTAACATATGTGTTCTCTTTTGCTAATGAATATCTTTGTGCAAGTATACACTTTTCTTATATTCTTCTATTACTACCAAGTATATTAGTTTTATCCTATTGCCAAGACACAATGAGAGGTATATAAAAGACACATAGGCGTACTCAGTATAATATTCTTGAATATTGTGCTTACGTGTACCACATTTAATCTTTTGTTTAGGTTGTGTTTATGCTCTTGAAGATCCAAAATAGTTGTGAGTTGTGTGGTGAGATGATGTACATGTGGTCCTGTTGTCTGAAGATCCTGTTGTTTAGTGGTAGTACATGTATATGTATAGTTTGCTGTTCAATATGTAATATCAAATGTTGTAACAATTCATGTTGTTATTATATGTTGAATGGTGAACATGTGTGTATGGTTTTATTATTGTTCATGTACATGTGCTACTAATTGTTTCCTTTTGAATTCCTCTGATTTTCTTCTTCTTAGCCTTGTGTGGGATGTTTAAATTGAGATTCTCACTGAGGTGAGGGTTTCAATTTGGACGTCACACATCAGATTAAGTTTTAGAAAATCCGGGAACGTCACATATACCATCAAAAGGCAAACTTAGATTACCATAAACTTTTGACATTGGAAGATATATGTCTGACCTTCCACCAATTTTGAGGAATTGGCAAGCCATAGGTTTTGATGAGATGTTCAGACCAACCTTTTGAAGATGGAACCTGAGGAACCATCAGAAGGAAACAATAGACTTGTCTTTGGTAGATGTCATCCTGACCTTCCATCGAGTCACGTAGGCAGGAGCACCTTCAAATGAAAATCAAGATTCACCATCAAAAAGCATCAATCTAACTTCCACTAGAAGGGATACTTGTCTACTCTTTAGTCTACTACAGTACATGTCGACTTGCCATCAGAAGATGCCTTCTTAGATACCTTCAGAAGGAGATGCAAACAAAGACAACCAAAAGGTGTTGGACTCATGTCAAAGGGAGTGTGGGGTCCATGACTACGTAAAGTAGAGGAGTATGAAAGTAGCAGGGCACGACACTTGTACCTATCTAACATACACTTGGAGTAAAGGAAATTGAACACTGCTAGCAAACTCTAATCATTCCCACCTAATTCTATCAGAAGATGAAAACCTTGAGCCTTCGTTCCACCACCTTCAAAATCCACCATTAAAAGTTGAAGCTTCACATTGATAAGCCCCTTCTAGATATCAATTGGCAATGATGTCGGTTCAACCACCATTGTAGACCGACAATGGTACCATAGGTTCATGAAGACTTCTAGGGTCGCTTATACAGAAAAACCGACCCAATAGGTTCTATCCCAAAATTCTACAGCAATTTGAAGACTTCTTGGGTCGGTTATTCAGAAAAACCGACCCAGTAGGTATTTTTTAAAGTTATTTGAAGACTTTTAGGGTCGCTTATGGAGAAAAATCGACCCAATAGATACTTGTTGGGTCAGTTATTCAGAAAAACCGACCCAGTAGGTGTTTTTACAGCTGTTTGAAGACTTCTAGGGTCGGTTTTTGTTGCTCTTTTGGGTCGGGTTTTTACCTCTTTTGGGTCAGTTTTTTACCTCTCTTGGGTCAATTTTTGTACTTTTCTTGGGTCGGTTTTTGTTCCCTCTAGGGTCGGTTTTTTTACCTCTCTAGGGTCAGTTTTTCTACCTCTCTAGGGTCAGTTTTTTACCTCTCTAGGGTCGGTTTTTTTACCTCTCTAGGGTCGGTTTTTCTACCTCTATAGCGTCGCAAGTACTGTAGCGACGCCCACCTAGGCGTCGCCTAAAAAGTGACGCTGCAGGCTTCAAAAAACTAACCCGAGAGACCAATTCTGTACTAGTGGGTAATATAGCTCATCTTCTTATGCTAGAAGGACCCTTCAGTGCGGTGGATCGACAGGGAGCTCAAAGCGACAATCAATAACGCCACGCTAACAAGAAGACAATAGTAAGCCCCTTTCAAAACCTCTTTCTCTTTTCCTTCAATCTCTTTATCCTAACGTTCAACCTTGCAAGCTTCCACTGAAGACGATCACCATCGAAAGGCAAGACCTTTTCCATCTTTTCTCTTTCTTTTGGGTTCTCTTTTTTCCTTTGCTTTTCTATTTTAGCACCTTTCTCACTGGTGATTTTTGTTCTCCCTACCTTCGGTTTTGGAAACCTTTAGTTTCCAAATACAAGACTACCTTCTATCAACTATCCTTCGGTCTCCGCGACTGTGTTCTTTTGGGTTTTCCAAACCATCAGAAGATGATCATGTCATCTTCTTCCTGATCTGGTACCAACGGTTCTCCTACCCATAAGTTTCTGAGGGGATGTCTTTCCATCAGTTTGCAATCCATTGAAAGTTGATCTATCACCATTGGTTTGCATAAACCTGCCTCTTTATATTTACTTTATAAATCTTTGTTAAAACATTGATTTAAGGATTATTTCCTGTATCTGCCAGTATTATCTATTGACCTAACCTTCTTGCACATGATATAATTATATCTACATCACAAATTAGCTCAAATGACAAGAAATGTAGATAAACAGAGGCCTCACCTCTCACCAAATCTAGCTAAGAGGATGAGTGAGGTAGATTGATGTGCACAAATCATATCATCTTTTGGATCATGTTTGGTTGCATATCCATGTTGTTTTGACTCAATTATCACTCTCATTCATGCTAGATTCTATATTTTTAGCTATTCTTACTTGTCTCATAATTTGGATTGTAGGTACTATATTTTTCAATGAAATGATGAGGAATATACCATATTATCTTTTATTGGATCACTCATCAAGTATCTACATGTTTTGGGGTTCGAAACTACGCAAATACCACTTTTTACGACATGTAAATCGAACCTACACACTGAAAGTTATGAGCAGAATACACAACAACCCAGAATAGCCAGGTGCACGTCGTGCACCTGGGAGAGTTGAGCAGACTAAAAGTTCTGGAAAGTTACATGACATGCATTTCTTCAGTGCACGTCATACACCTGGGAGCTAAAGGTTTCTGGAAAGTTGCACATCATGTATTTCTTCAGCACACGCCGTGCACAGTGCATTCTGGAGCAAACTAAAAGTTTCTGGAAAGTTGCACGTTGTGCACTTTGGGTGCACGACGTGCACCTGACAGTTTCAGCATTTTGAAAAATACGAGTTTTTGTTTAAATCTAAGTGGGAACTTAATGGGTGGTTATGCCCGGTCATTTTTGGAAGTTCTCTCGTCCTAGAGCAAGCCTAGAGCATAGGAGGGCGATTTTGAGGGGAAAGGAGGTGGTTTCTTGCCAAAGAATCCCAATTCTTCCTCTCTTCTTCTCCAAGGTGCAGCAGAGCTTCTTCACTCCACAAAGCTTCTCGGGAGGGAAGTTTGTCCGATTTGGAGCAGCTGTAGAAGTGGGATTTCATCCTCAAGTCGGAATTCTACCTTTCTTTGGTTACATCTTGGGATTACTTAGCTTTTCCTTCTCTAAACTATGTTGAATTCTGAAAATTCTGCACATTTTCTAATGTACACTATCATGGATGAGTAGTTTCCTTTTCTTTGATATGGGAGAGTAACTCCCATGTCATAGCTTGTATGAACATATAAATTTCGTACTAAATGTTAGTTTCTTGCATGTTCCAAGAGTTGTTTCAGATATGAAATGCTTGTTTGTGTGGTTGGCCATCATACTTGCATGTTTTATGCTTTCTTTCATAATATGAGAAGATGTGTTTGAGAGTATGGTGTTACTCTTTTGGCAACTTGTCCTTGACCGCGAGAGTGGCTGGGATTAAGTTGAGGAGCAAGGTTTGTGATTCAAAATGAAATACATGCACGAGAGTGATGTATGGAGTTGGAATCGTCATCACTTCACCGGGAGGTGAGTGATGACTACAAACCTCCTTTGCAAGTTAATTAACATGTTTAAATTTATATTCTATGACGTGACAGTGAAATCCCAAGTCTAAGATCCTTCCATATTTGAATCTTAACTTTTCTTAAGTGATAGTTTACTGTTTTGTTTTAAATCTATAATTTAGTTGTTCTAATCCAATCATCTTGTGTACAACGATCTAGATTATTGAAAATCACAACTCTTGCGCCTAACTAACCAACGCTCCTTGTGTTCGACCTCGACTACAACTACTCTCGTATACTTGCGAGCTATAGCTAGTTGAGTAAAAGATCATTCTTACGATTGAAACTCATTAGTGTAAACAACCAACAAGTTTTTGGCGCCGTTGCCGGGGAGCATCAGTATTCCTGTTAGAGTAAGAGTTGTTGATAAGTAAATGAGACTAGATCTGTTACAACCCCAACTTTTGGGTTCAATTGGTGAGAAATGTAATTTCTCATATTAAAGATAATTGAACAAATAATGATATAATTTGTTTGGGATAAATGGATTTAGTTTACAATAGCCTTGATGATTGTATTGTGGGCTTTATTGGCTATTGGGCCCAAATAACAAGAAAATTCCATAAGTAAATGAATAATTGAATATTTGAGAAAAGAATGAAATAGAAACCTCTAGAAGGCAAAATGATGTAATCCAAGGATGGATTTCGTGCCTCTTGGGTTCCTTGGGTTCCAAGGAGTCCAAAGTTGCATAGAGAAGGCAATAAGAAAAGAAAAGTTTAATTAAGTATTTCTTTATTAAGAAAGAAATTGAAAATAATGATAAAATGTGGAAAATGAGTGGAAAGAGGCATAAATGAGATTTCTTGGTGAAATTTCGTATACATGAGGTTGCTAATATTAAAAGGAATGCCAATGATGAAAATAAAAGAGAAATAAAGGGAAAACCTCAAAAAGAGTTATTTTAATGAGAAATAAACAAGATAATGTGAAATAATGCATAAAGATGCATTTAGAAGGATAATAAGTATCCAATCAAAAGAATTTCGAAATAATGGAGTGTCTTGGGATCCAAGGAGTCCCAATAAAGAGGAAAGAAAGAGAAAATACCAAAATTTTCAAAATAAAAGATAATATGATACATTATTAATGAATTTTGGTGATATTGATAAAAAGGAAGTAATTTCTATTAAAAATAGAAATTCGTGCCAATGAATCAAAAGGAAAGAATAAAGAGAGTAAGGATTTTCGTATTCCAAAATATTCAAGAAATAAGGTATAAAAAAAAGAGAGATGGTTAGGAGAGAGAAAAAGAGGAACTTGCTTAGTAATGATGAAATCAAATTCCTTTTAGGACTGCGTTTCTTCATGAGCAAGCCATCCTGGGGCTTCTTTACCCTCCCTATATAAGGGGTAAAGCCCAGGGTTGAGTTCCAGAGAGATCCCATGACTCCCACTCTCTTCCTTATCTTCTTCATGCTTCCTTACGTTCAAAACCCTAACCCAAGAAGATAGTGATGTCTCGAGGGCGATGAGGAGTTGTAATGGAGTCTCGTTGGATTCGCAAAGTGCCCATGATGACTTGGGATGATCGTCTATCACCCCCAGGCCCCCGGTCACCATGCAGCGCCTGCAGGAGGCCGATGACATGGCAGCAGGTCGCACACCTTCCCGCTCAAACCAACCACCAAGAACGTGAGATAGGTGGCGCCCCAAGGGAGGCGGAGTGTGGCGGAGCTAGGAGAAGGTTCGGCGGCGGCCATCGGGCTCAGGAAGAGGAGGAGAAGTTGCTCAATGCACGGCTAGGGCGGCAACAGCAGCAGCCGCACCAGGTTGAAGATGAGGGGGTGTTTTGGATGATTCTACCCTTCAGTCTTGAGAAGAACCGAGGAACCACGTGAGGGTATAAGTGGAATTTTGTTATGTTTTCAAAGCAAGCCGCATGCATGGGAACTTGGCGACGTGGCAATCTCTGATTTGCTGGAAGGTAATTTACTTGCAAAAATCATATCTAATGATTGGTAACTCCGATTAGGACAAGTAATATATGAATTTTTCTTAGAAGAACGAGAGGAATCCAATAAAAATGATATGAAAGATTGATTCTGTAACATACTCAAAATCCTAGATTTATTAATGTACCTTAATGTGAAACCCTAGTTTCCAAGTTTAAGCTTTTATCCAACAAACTAGAATTTTATGGGACCTCTTAGTCCAATGTATGATGAAATAATCTCATAAACCTAGCTTTGTCTCATATAGTCTTTCAATAAATGATAATTCTATCAATGTCACATTTATATAATGCATGTATTAAATTAGCAACCTACATGAAATTGATGAACGAACGAGCAACAAAATGAAAATCCAATTGGATAGAGAGATTCTAGACCCTCTAATTAGCTTATGGTCAAAATTTGAGCCTAATCGGACTTCGTTTGACCCTTCAAATCCATTAGGGAAGTTAACATATAGTTTGGGTTATTTATTCAATGATATTTTGATTTATCCGCCTAAGTTTCCTTTTTTTTTTAATGTCACGCGGCCTCTCTGGTTTTCGGTTTTGTTCTGGGCCGTTGGATGCCCATCGGGCGCCGCTGGACCCATCTCCTACCTCGGGTAGGAGACCAGGCACAACCAAGTCTCTGGCGCTAGCTTCTTCGGCTCGGTTCTCCCTCCTAAGACCACAGTTCTCGATGATTCCTTTGCCATCGCGACCGGGAGTAAGCCACGAACCCAATGGTCCCTAGTTCGAGAGGTTTTGGTGCCCTATTATGAAACACCCAATCGAGCTTGGACTTCTCTTCCGCCCTTGGTTTTTCCGAGGGGTTGCCAGCCCGCAAAACCTATATAAAAGGGGCCAAAAATGATCGCCAGCCCTAGCGTAGCCCTCCTCTTCTCTCAATTCAATCCCTCGTGCCCTAGGCCAGCGCCGCCTAGTCGACCTTTGTTCTCGATGATTCAGGCCTCACCCCATCCTCCTCCGGCTGTTCTGGACGAATTGGCTCACAGGTGAGCATCTTGGGCTCTTGCTCTTCGTTTCCGTAGTGTTGGTTTGCCCTAGATCCTCTCTAATCCATGTACCATGTAGAAGACCTTGATGCGCACGCCGTCGGGTTGCCATCTCGATTTCTTGTGTCTCTCCAGTCACAGAAATGGGCCCTTCTTCTTTGCCTTCCTCCGACTTTTGCTTTGCGAGTTTTGGTTCTCGTTATCTTGCCTTGAATCGATGGTGTCAGTGCTTCGATCCCTTATGCTCTGTTCCGGCCATGGCGGGAGGGACTGCTGGTTCTCCAGGAGTCAAGAGAACCCAACCTTGGGCTTGTTGTCTTCATAAGGATGTGGGCAATTCGTTACTGATTGTGGTCTCTTGCTTGCTTTTGATCTCAGAGATCTTGGATATCACTGATCGGCTGCCCGATTCTCTGTCTCAGTTTCTTTCGTCATTTCAGTCGAACGATGAATCCCAGGTGCGGTATTCCTATTTTAGCCTCTCCGGATCTGTGCTCGCTTTTCAACCTTAGGGATAATTTTGGGTTTTGAGCACCCTTGTTTCCTTTTCACAAATGAGGGGTTTGTTCACTAGCTAGCGGCCCCCGATTGGGCCAGCTAGACAGGGCCCACAGCCCTTTGGGCAATTGATTTTCCTAATTGGATTTTCTTTGAATTCTTATTGGCTGATGCATGAAAATTCATAACTTTTAATTGGTAGATCTTATGGGGACAAGTTATATATGAATTTTGCTCAATTTTTCGAGATCTATCCAATGGTTAGGGTTTTAAGATGTGCTTTGGTTTGGTTTTCACGAAGTGACAGGTTTGAGACAATTAGGGTTTAGGATATAATTAAGATGATAATTAATATAAACCATGATTAATTTCAGGAACCTAGGACTTGACTCAGGATCAGGGAGACTAAGATTAGGTTTTGCTCCAATAAGGTAAGCGGTCCATGTCATTATGCATTTATAATGGATGAATTGCTTGTTATGTATGATTTAAGATTATGATTTAGAATTTCATGTTAATGAATGAAATCAAGATAATGATTATGCATTTGATTATATGCTTGTTGTTATGTCTGTAAAGTCATATGCTTATCACTGATGTTAATTAGTTTAATGCTATGCTTATGCAATGATTAAGAAATTGAATAAAGAATCATGAAAATCATGTAATGTTAATGTCAAGATTAAGAGGGAGAAATCCCATGATGATTAAGATAATGCACTTAAGTTGTAAATTGTTCCTCTTTAGGTAATTTTGTCTTTATGACATTGATGAGCACTTTGGTGCAACTAAGGTGAGCCTTAACCGGCCTGATGAGCACTTTGGTGCAATTATTGGATGAGGACAATTCACATTGATGGCAAGATAAGAACAATGATGTTAATTTTAAGTTAAGAGAATTAAGTAACTTATTATATGTTTCTCGAAATGATGGACCTTTATGGTCGTTATGGGCTTCCTAGCAATGATGGGCTTTCCGAGCATGATGTGCCCCATGTGGGCAGTTAGGAGAGAATGCATATAATAATGTTCTTAATTCATTGATGTAATGAAGATTAATGTGTGATGAGAATTTGTAATGTCAAATTATGTCAAGTTTATTTTAGTTCAAGTATATGTTTATTTTCAGTTCTTATAACATGCATAATGCTGCTTACTGATGTTGATGCTTTCTTTCACATGGCCATGGGACGAGATGTCCCTAGATCAAGGAGCAAGAGGGAACTGACGTGAGCAATCAAGGGTAGCTGACTCAAGGAAGACCTTAGCTTGGTGGGGTGCCATCTACCACCCAGTAGATCCTCTAGTCTAGTTTATCTTTCCATGTTTTAGATTTTCTTAGCTTACATGTGTTAGACTTGAGATCAAGATAAGACAGTTTATGCTTTAGTTATGCTCAGCGTACATGTATTAGGTTTTGTTATCATATGATATAGTTATGTCTTTGCCTTCAAGAATAATGTATGAATCTATGTTTTGAGTTAATGCATGGTGTTTCATTTATCTTATTGTAATGATTATCATGTTTTGTGATGTTCCTAGGAGCCAAGTGACCCATGTTATGGACAACATCGGGTTTTCTTCTGCTGACTTACATATGTGTTTGGAGGGGCGTTACAATATGGTATCAGAGCAATGAGTAGATGGCCACTAAGCTAAAGATTCACATGTTCTAACCCTAGGTGTACCTTATTTTCTAGATGGCTCCTAAGAAGTCTGACAAGGGAAAGGATAGGGATGATGGTGCTAGCTATTCAAGTGAGGGAAGTGGATCGAGAAGAAACCCTAAGGCAACCCTGGAGGAATTAGTCCAACTACTCACCAATGCCCTAGGACAAGGACAACGTCAACCCAGACACCACGAGCTGACCTTGGTGGATTTCTTGAAGATCAGGCCCGACTCCTTTGCTGGAGAAGGAGAGGATGATGTCGTCACCAAGGGAGAAGAATGGATTATGAGCATGGAGCATTGTTTTCATGACCTGGACTGCCCTCAATAGTCTAGGGTTGGCTTTGCCACCCACATGCTGAAGGGAGCAACACGTACATGGTGGGAGAACTTTCTCAACTCCAAAGCTGTTAATGCACTTACACTCACATGGGAAGGTTTTGTGGAAGCCTTTTAGGAGCACTACGTGTCTGAAGCCATGATACAGAAGAAGGAGATAGACTTTGCCAATCTATCTCAGGTTGGCGACATGACGGTGACCCAGTACGCCATGAAGTTCAGGGTTCTGCAAAAGTACGGATATGATTACGACGAGCGACGCAGGACAAAGAATTTCATCCGAGGACTGAAGCCAGAGTTAAGCTTTGCCCTATCAGGAAGAGGCCACAGGACCCTTCAAGCTGCATTAGATGCTGCCCTAGAGCTAGAAGACCACCCCGGGAGGTCCTACAAGAAGGAGGCTATTCAGAAGAACAATCAGAATCAACCTCCCAACAATAAGAGGAAGGCTCCTGAGGTTGAAGCCCCTGCTGCCCCAGAGAAAGCACAATGCCCGACTTGCAAGAGGGTCCATGGAGGGTCGTGTAGGTTTGGTACTGGTTTATGCTACTACTGTGGAGAACCTGGACACATAAAGCCTGACTGCCCTAAGATACAAAGGAAGGAAGCAAGAAACCAGAATCCAACCCCTAAGAGACATGCCAGAGTGTTTGCTATGGACATGGAGGAGGAAAGTGATCAAGGTATGGTTTAGATTGTCACATTTAGATTTTGACTTTATCCTTGGACCATATATGTGTTAGTCTTGAGCTTTGAATGATAAGTTATGATGTTATGAGATATGAAAAACCAACGTAGAGGTCTAGATGTGAGACAATGGTTTAGATAATGATTAGCATTATGTGCCTAGATGTTTTGGATTTTTATGTTAACTCTTGAACTGTATATAGCATACTCTCTCTTTTTCTCGCGTGTCTGTGGTATGGGACACAAGCTCATGGGGTTTTTTAGAGAGGATGTTATATGCATAATCATGCTTATCTTGTCCTTCCAATTGCATGTGGTATGGGACATGTGCATGGGGGAGGTACTAAGATAAGTGTGATAAGATAAGTCAGCTTTGAATGTATGACCGGCCGACATGTATCCAAAGGTGACTAATAAAAGAAGAGTTTGCATTAAAAGTTCAAGACATATAGTTACCTAAACCTAGTCAAGACACATAGTAAGACCAAGCATGAGTAGGGGGAGTAGATATTTGACATAGATAAGCAAGTAAGATCCATGGTAAAATTTGAAACCCTAGAGAAGAGTTCGGAGATGTAAATGATGATGTTAAATAGAAGAATGAGAAATACACCCACTTGGAGGTCAAGATAGTGTTCTACCATGAGAATGTGACTTTAAGATGATTAGTGTAGACAAAAAAAAGGTGAAACCCTAAGGTGGGTAGCATGAGAAAATTTCGAGGACAAAATTTATTTAAGGTGGGTAGAATTGTAACATCCTCAAAATCCTAGATTTATTAATGCACCTTAATGTGAAACCCTAGTTTCCAAGTTTAAGCTTTTATCCAACAAACTAGAATTTTATGGGATCTCTTAGTCCAATGTATGATGAAATAATCTCATAAACCTAGCTTTGTCTCATATAGTCATTTAATAAATGATAATTCTATCAATGTCACATTTATATAATGCATGTATTAAATTAGCAACCTACATGAAATTGATGAACGAACGAGCAACAAAATGAAAATCCAATTGGATAGAGAGATTCTAGACCTTCTAATTAGCTTATGGTCAAAATTTGAGCCTAACCGGACTTCGTTTGACCCTTCAAATCCATTAGGGAAGTTAACATATAGTTTGGGTTATTTATTCAATGATATTTTGATTTATCCGCCTAAGTTTCCTTTTTTTTAATGTCACGCGGCCTCTCTGGTTTTTGGTTTTGTTCTGGGCCGTTGGATGCCTATCGGGCGCCGCTGGACCCGTCTCCTACCTCGGGTAGGAGACCAGACACATCCAGGTCTCTGGCACTAGCTTCTTCGGCTCGGTTCTCCCTCCTCAGACCACGGTTCTCGATGATTCCTTTGCCATCGCGACCGGGAGTAAGACACGAACCCAATGGTCCCTGGTTCGAGTGGTTTTGGTGCCCTATTATGAAACGCCAAATCGAGCTTGGACTTCTCCTCCGTTCTTGGTTTTGCCGAGGGGTTTCCAGCCCGCAAAACCTATATAAAAGGGGCCGAAAACGATCGCCATCCCTAGCGTAGCCCTCCTCTTCTCTCAATTCGATCCCTCGTGCCCTAGGCCAGCGCCGCCTAGTCGACCTTTGTTCTCGACGATTCAGGCCTCGCCCCGTCCTCCTCCAGATGTTCTGGACGAATTGGCTCACAGGTGAGCATCTTGGGCTCTTGCTCTTTGTTTCCGTAGTGTTGGTTTGCCCTAGATCCTCTCTAATCCACGTACCCTGTAGAAGACCTTGATGTGCACGCCGTCGGGTTGCCATCTCGATTTCTTGTGTCTCTCCAGTCACAGAAATGGGCCCTTCTTCTTTGCCTTCCTCTGACTGTTGCTTTGTGAGTTTTGGTTCTTGTTATCTTGCCTTGAATCGATGGTGTCAGTGCTTCGATCCCTTATGCTCTATTCCGGCCATGGCGGGAGGGACTGCTAGTTCTCCAGAAGTCAAGACAGCCCAACCTTGGGCTTGTTGTCTTCGTAAGGACGTGGGCAATTCGTTACTGATTGTGGTCTCTTGCTTGCTTTTGATCTCAGAGATTTGGGATATCACTGATCGTCTTCCCGATTCTCTGTCTCAGTTTCTTTCGTCATTTCAGTCGAACGATGAAGCCCAGGTGCGATATTCCTATTTTAGCCTCTCCGGATCTGTGCTCGCTTTTCAACCTTAGGGATAATTTTGGGTTTTGAGCACCCTTGTTTCCTTTTCACAAACGAGGGGTTTGTTCACTAGCTGGCGGCCCCCGATTGGGCCAGCTAGACAGGGCCCACAGCCCTTTGGGCAATTGATTTTCCTAATTGGATTTTCTTTGAATTCTTATTGGCTGATGCATGAAAATTCATAACTTTTAATTGGTAGATCTTATGGGGACAAGTTATATATGAATTTTGCTCAATTTTTCGAGATCTATCCAATGGTTAGGGTTTTGAGATGTGCTTTGGTTTGGTTTTCACGAAGTGACATGTTTGAGACAATTAGGGTTTAGGATATAATTAAGATGATAATTAATATAAACCATGATTAATTTCAGGAACCTAGGACTTGACTCAGGATCAGGGAGACTAAGATTAGATTTTGCTCCAATAAGGTAAGCGGTCCATGTCATTATGCATTTATACTTTGGATGAATTGCTTGTTATGTATGATTTAAGATTATGCTTTAGAATTTCATGTTAATGAATGAAATCAAGATAATGATTATGCATTTAATTATATGCTTGTTGTTATGTCTGTAAAGTCATATGCTTATCACTGATGTTAATTAGTTTAATGCTATGCTTATGCAATGATTAAGAAATTGAATAAAGAATCATGAAAATCATGTAATGTTAATGTCAAGATTAAGAGGGAGAAATCCCATGATGATTAAGATAATGCACTTAAGTTGTAAATTGTTCCTCTTTAGGTTATTTTGTCTTTATGACATTGATGAGCACTTTGGTGCAACTAAGGTGAGCCTTAACCGGCCTGATGAGCACTTTGGTGCAATTATTGGATGAGGACAATTCACATTGATGGCAAGATAAGAACAATGATGTTAATGTTAAGTTAAGAGAATTAAGTAACTTATTATATGTTTCTCGAAATGATGGACCTTTATGGTCGTTATGGGCTTCCTAGCAATGATGGGCTTTCCGAGCATGATGTGCCCCATGTGGGCAGTTAGGAGAGAATGCATATAATAATGTTCTTAATTCATTGATGTAATGAAGATTAATGTGTGATGAGAATTTGTAATGTCAAATTATGTCAAGTTTATTTTAGTTCAAGTATATGTTTATTTTCAGTTCTTATAACATGCATAATGCCGCTTACTGATGTTGATGCTTTCTTTCACATGGCCGTGGGACGAGATGTCCCTAGATCAAGGAGCAAGAGGGAACTGACGTGAGCAATCAAGTGTAGCTGACTCAAGGAAGACCTTAGCTTGGTGGGGTGCCATCTACCACCCAGTAGATCCTCTAGTCTAGTTTATCTTTCCATGTTTTAGATTTTCTTAGCTTACATGTGTTAGACTTGAGATCAAGATAAGATAGTTTATGCTTTAGTTATGCTCAACGTACATGTATTAGGTTTTGTTATCATATGATATAGTTATGTCTTTGCCTTCAAGAACAATGTATGAATCTATGTTTTGAGTTAATGCATGGTGTTTCATTTATCTTATTGTAATGATTATCATGTTTTGTGATGTTTCTATGAGCCAAGTGATCCATGTTATGGACAACATCGGGTTTTCTTCCGCTGACTTACATATGTGTTTGGAGGGGCATTACAATATGGTATCAGAGCAATGAGTAGATGGCCACTAAGCTAAAGATTCACATGTTCTAACCCTAGGTGTACCTTATTTTCTAGATGGCTCCTAAGAAGTCTGACAAGGGAAAGGATTGGGATGATGGTGCTAGCTCTTCAAGTGAGGGAAGTGGATCGAGAAGAAACCCTAAGGCAACCCTGGAGGAATTAGTCCAACTACTCACCAATGCCCTAGGACAAGGACAACGTCAACCCAGACACCATGAGCTGACCTTGGTGGATTTCTTGAAGATCAGGCCCGACTCCTTTGCTGGAGAAGGAGAGGATGATGTCGTCACCAAGGGAGAAGAACAGATTATGAGCATGGAGCATTGTTTTCGTGACCTGGACTGCCCTCAATAGTCTAGGGTTTGCTTTGCCACCCACAGGCTGAAGGGAGCAACACGTACATGGTGGGAGAACTTCCTCAACTCCAGAGCTGTTGATGCACTTACACTCACATGGGAAGGTTTTGTGGAAGCCTTTTAGGAGCACTACGTGTCTGAAGCCATGATACAGAAGAAGGAGATGGACTTTGCCAATCTAGCTCAGGTTGGCGACATGACGGTGACCCAGTACGCCATGAAGTTCAGGGTTCTACAAAAGTACGGATATGATTACTACGAGCGACGTAGGACAAAGAAGTTTATACGAGGACTGAAGCCAGAGTTAAGCTTTGCCCTATCAGGAAGAGGCCACAGGACCCTTCAAGCTGCATTAGATGCTGCCCTCGAGCTAGAAGACCACCCCGGGAGGTCCTACAAGAAGGAGGCTATTCAGAAGAACAATCAGAATCAACCTCCCAACAATAAGAGGAAGGCTCCTGAGGTTGAAGCCCCTGCTTCCCCAGAGAAAGCACAATGCCCGACTTGCAAGAGGGTCCATGGAGGGTCGTGTAGGTTTGGTACTGGTTTATGCTACTACTGTGGAGAACCTAGACACATAAAGCCTGACTGCCCTAAGATACAAAGGAAGGAAGCAAGAAACCAGAATCCAGCCCCTAAGAGACGGGCCAGAGTGTTTGCTATGGACATGGAGGAGGAAAGTGATCAAGGTATGGTTTAGATTGTCACATTTAGATTTTGACTTTATCCTTGGACCATATATGTGTTAGTCTTGAGCTTTGAATGATAAGTTATGATGTTATGAGATATGGAAAACCAACGTAGAGGTCTAGATGTGAGACAATGGTTTAGATAATGATTAGCGTTATGTGCCTAGATGTTTTGGATTTTTATGTTAACTCTTGAATTGTATATAGCATACTCTCTCTTTTTCTCGCGTGTCTGTGGTATGGGACACAGGCTCATGGGTTTTTTTAGAGAGGATGTTATATGCATAATCATGCTTATCTTGTCCTTCCAATTGCATGTGGTATGGGACATGTGCATGGGGGAGGTACTAAGATAAGTGTGATAAGATAAGTCAGCTTTGAATGTATGACCGGCCGGCATGTATCCAAAGGTGACTAATAAAAGAAGAGTTTGCATTAAAAGTTCAAGACATATAGTTACCTAAACCTAGTCAAGACACATAGTAAGACCAAGCATGAGTAGGGGGAGTAGATATTTGACATAGATAAGCAAGTAAGATCCATGGTAAAATTTGAAACCCTAGAGAAGAGTTCGAAGATGTAAATGATGATGTTAAATAGAATAATGAGAAATACACCCACTTGGAGGTCAAGATAGTTTTCTACCATGAGAATGTGACTTTAAGATGATTAGTGTAGAAAAAAAAAAGGTGAAACCCTAAGGTGGGTAGCATGAGAAAATTTCGAGGATGAAATTTATTTAAGGTGGGTAGAATTGTAACATCCTCAAAATCCTAGATTTATTAATGTACCTTAATGTGAAACCCTAGTTTCCAAGTTTAAGCTTTTATCCAACAAACTAGAATTTTATGGGACCTCTTAGTCCAATGTATGATGAAATAATCTCATAACCCTATCTTTGTCTCATATAGTCATTTAATAAATGATAATTCTATCAATGTCACATTTATATAATGCATGTATTAAATTAGCAACCTGCATGAAATTGATGAACGAACGAGCAACAAAATGAAAATCCAGTTGGATAGAGAGATTCTAGACCTTCTAATTAGCTTATGGTCAAACTTTGAGCCTAATCGGACTTCGTTTGACCCTTCAAATCCATTAGGTAAGTTAACATATAGTTTGGGTTATTTATTCAATGATATTTTGATTTATCCGCCTAAGTTTCCTTTTTTTTTTAATGTCACACGGCCTCTCTGGTTTTCGGTTTTGTTCTGGGCCGTTGGATGTCCATCGGGCGCCGCTGGACCCGTCTCCTACCTCGGGTAGGAGGCCAGGCACAACCAGGTCTCTGGCGCTAGCTTCTTCGGCTCAGTTCTCCCTCCTCAGACCACGGTTCTCGATGATTCCTTCGCCATCGCGACCGGGAGTAAGCCACGAACCCAATGGTCCCTGGTTCGAGTGGTTTTGGTGCCCTATTATGAAACGCCCAATCGAGCTTGGACTTGTCCGCCACCCTTGGTTTTGCCGAGGGGTTGCCAGCCCGCAAAACCTATATAAAAGGGGCCGAAAACGATCGCCAGCCCTAGCGTAGCCCTCCTCTTCTCTCAATTTGATCCCTCGTGCCCTAGGCCAGCGCCGCCTAGTCGACCTTTGTTCTCGACGATTCAGGCCTCGCCCCATCCTCCTCCGGCTGTTCTGGACGAATTGGCTCACATGTGAGCATCTTGGGCTCTTCCTCTTCGTTTCTGTAGTGTTGGTTTGCCCTAGATCCTCTCTAATCCACGTACCCTGTAGAAGACCGTGATGCGCACGTCGTCGGGTTGCCATCTCAATTTCTTGTGTCTCTCCAGTCATGGAAATGGGCCCTTCTTCTTTGCCTTCCTTCGACTTTTGCTTTGTGAGTTTTGGTTCTCGTTATCTTGCCTTGAATCGATGGTGTCAGTGCTTCGATCCCTTATGCTCTGTTCCGGCCATGGCGGGAGGGACTGCTGGTTCTCCAGGAGTCAAGACAGCCCAACCTTGGGCTTGTTGTTTTCGTAAGGATGTGGGCAATTCATTACTGATTGTGGTCTCTTGCTTGCTTTTGATCTCAGAGATCTGGGATATCACTGATCGTCTGCCTGATTCTCTGTCTCAGTTTCTTTCGTCATTTCAGTCGAACGATGAAGCCCAAGTGCGGTATTCCTATTTTAGCCTCTCTGGATCTGTGATCGCTTTTCAACCTTAGGGATAATTTTGGGTATTGAGCGCCCTTGTTTCCTTTTCACAAACGAGGGGTTTGTTCACTAGCTGGCGGCCCCCGATTGGGCCAGCTAGACAGGGCCCACAGCCCTTTGGGCAATTGATTTTCCTAATTGGATTTTCTTTGAATTCTTATTGGCTGATGCATGAAAATTCATAACTTTTAATTGGTAGATCTTATGGGGACAAGTTATATATGAATTTTGCTCAATTTTTTGAGATCTATCCAATGGTTAGGGTTTTGAGATGTGCTTTCATTTGGTTTTCACGAAGTGACAGGTTTGAGACAATTAGGGTTTCGGATATAATTAAGATGATAATTAATATAAACCATGATTAATTTCAGGAACCTAGGACTTGACTCAGGATCAGGGAGACTAAGATTAGGTTTTGCTCCAATAAGGTAAGCAGGCCATGTCATTATGCATTTATACTTTGGATGAATTGCTTTTTATGTATGATTTAAGATTATGCTTTAGAATTTCATGTTAATGAATGAAATCAAGATAATGATTATGCATTTGATTATATGCTTGTTGTTATGTCTGTAAAGTCATATGCTTATCACTGATGTTAATTAGTTTAATGCTATGCTTATGCAATGATTAAGAAATTGAATAAAGAATCATGAAAATCATTTAATGTTAATGTCAAGATTAACAGGGAGAAATCCCATGATGATTAAGATAATGCACTTAGGTTGTAAATTGTTCCTCTTTAGGTTATTTTGTCTTTATGACATTGATGAGCACTTTGGTGCAACTAAGGTGAGCCTTAACCGGACTGATGAGCACTTTGGTGCAATTATTGGATGAGGACAATTCACATTGATGGCAAGATAAGAACAATGATGTTAATGTTAAGTTAAGAGAATTAAGTAACTTATTATATGTTTCTCGAAATGATGGACCTTTATGGTCGTTATGGGCTTCCTAGCAATGATGGGCTTTCCGAGCATGATGTGCACCATGTGGGCAGTGAGGAGAGAATGCATATAATAATGTTCTTAATTCATTGATGTAATGAAGATTAATGCGTGATGAGAATTCGTAATGTCAAATTATGTCAAGTTTATTTCAGTTCAAGTATATGTTTATTTTCAGTTCTTATAACATGCATAATGCCGCTTACTGATTTTGATGCTTTCTTTCACATGGCCGTGGGATGAGATGTCCCTAGATCAAGGAGCAAGAGGGAACTGACATGAGCAATCAAGGGTAGCTGACTCAAGGAAGACCTTAGCTTGGTGGGGTGCCATCTACCACCCAGTAGATCCTCTAGTCTAGTTTATCTTTCCATGTTTTAGATTTTCTTAGCTTACATGTGTTAGACTTGAGATCAAGATAAGACAGTTTATGCTTTAGTTATGCTCAGCGTACATGTATTAGGTTTTGTTATAATATGATATAGTTATGTCTTTGCCTTCAAGAACAATGTATGGATCTATGTTTTGAGTTAATGCATGGTGTTTCATTTATCTTATTGTAATGATTATCATGTTTTGTGATGTTCCTCTGAGCCAAGTGACCCATGTTATGGACAACATCGGGTTTGCTTCCGCTGACTTACATATGTGCTTGGAGGGGCGTTACAATATGGTATTAGAGCAACGAGTAGATGGCCACTAAACTAAAGATTCACATGTTCTAACCCTAGGTGTACCTTGTTTTCTAGATGGCTCCTAAGAAGTCTGACAAGGGAAAGGATAGGGATGATGGTGCTAGCTCGTCAAGTGAGGGAAGTGGATCGAGAAGAAACCCTAAGGCAACCCTGGAGGAATTAGTCCGACTACTCACCAATGCCCTAGGACAAGGACAACGTCAACCCAGACACCACGAGCTGACCTTGGTGGATTTCTTGAAGATCAGGCCCGACTCCTTTGCTGGAGAAGGAGAGGATGATGTCGTCACCAAGGGAGAAGAATGGATTATGAGCATGGAGCATTGTTTTTGTGACCTGGACTGCCCTCAATAGTCTAGGGTTCGCTTTGCCACCCACATGCTGAAGGGAGCAACCCGTACATGGTGGGAGAACTTCCTCAACTCCAGAGCTGCTGATGCACTTGCACTCACATGGGAAGGTTTGTGGAAGCCTTTCAGGAGCACTATGTGTCTGAAGCCATGATAGATAAGAAGGAGATGGAGTTTGCCAATCTAGCTCAGGTTGGCGACATGACGGTGACCCAGTACGCCATGAAGTTCAGGGTTCTGTAGAAGTACTGATATGATTACGACGAGCGACGCAGGACAAAGAAGTTCATCCGAGGACTGAAGCCAGACTTAAGCTTTGCCCTATCAGGAAGAGGTCACATGACCCTTCAAGATGCATTAGATGCTGCCCTAGAGCTAGAAGACCACCCCGGGAGGTCCTACAAGAAGGAGGCTATTCAGAAGAACAATCAGCATCAACCTCCCAACAACAAGAGGAAGGCTCATGAGGTTGAAGCCCCTACTGCCCCAGAGAAAGCACAGTGCCCGACTTGCAAGAGGGTCCATGGAGGGCCGTGTAGGTTTGGTACTGGTTTATGCTACTACTGTGGAGAACCTGGACACATAAAGCCTGACTGCCCTAAGATACAAAGGAAGGAAGCAAGAAACCAGAATCCAACCCCTAAGAGACATGCCAGAGTGTTTGCTATGGACATGGAGGAGGAAAGTGATCAAGGTATGGTTTAGATTGTCACATTTAGATTTTGACTTTATCCTTGGACCATATATGTGTTAGTCTTGAGCTTTGAATGATAAGTTATGATGTTATGAGATATGGAAAACCAACATAGAGGTCTAGATGTGAGACAATGGTTTAGATAATGATTAGGGTTATGTGCCTAGATGTTTTGGATTTTTATGTTAACTCTTGAACTGTATATAGCATACTCTCTCTTTTTCTCGTGTGTCTGTGGTATGGGACACAAGCTCATGGGGTTTTGTAGAGAGGATGTTATATGCATAATCATGCTTATCTTGTCCTTCCAATTGCATGTGGTATGGGACATGTGCATGGGGGAGGTACTAAGATAAGTGTTATAAGATAAGTCAGCTTTGAATGTATGACCGACCCGCATGTATCCAAAGGTGACTAATAAAAGAAGAGTTTGCATTAAAAGTTCAAGACATATAGTTACCTAAACCTAGTCAAGACACATAGTAAGACCAAGCATGAGTAGGGGGAGTAGATATTTGACATAGATAAGCAAGTAAGATCCATGGTAAAATTTGAAACCCTAGAGAAGAGTTCGGAGATGTAAATGATGATGTTAAATAGAATAATGAGAAATACACCCACTTGGAGGTCAAGATAGTGTTCTACCATGAGAATGTGACTTTAAGATGATTAGTGTAGACAAAAAAAAGGTGAAACCCTAAGGTGGGTAGCATGAGAAAATTTCGAGGACGAAATTTATTTAAGGTGGGTAGAATTGTAACATCCTCAAAATCCTAGATTTATTAATGCACCTTAATGTGAAACCCTAGTTTCCAAGTTTAAGCTTTTATCCAACAAACTAGAATTTTATGGGACCTCTTAGTCCAATGTATGATGAAATAATCTCATAAACCTAGCTTTGTCTCATATAGTCATTTAATAAATGATAATTCTATCAATGTCACATTTATATAATGCATGTATTAAATTAGCAACCTACATGAAATTGATGAACGAACGAGCAACAAAATGAAAATCCAGTTGGATAGAGAGATTCTAGACCTTCTAATTAGCTTATGGTCAAAATTTGAGCCTAACCGTACTTCGTTTGACCCTTCAAATCCATTAGGGAAGTTAACATATAGTTTGGGTTATTTATTCAATGATATTTTGATTTATCCGCCTAAGTTTCCTTTTTTTTAATGTCACGCGGCCTCTCTGGTTTTCGGTTTTGTTCTGGGCCGTTGGATGCCCATCGGGCGCCGCTGGACCCGTCTCCTACCTCGGGTAGGAGACCAGACACATCCAGGTCTCTGGCACTAGCTTCTTCGGCTCGGTTCTCCCTCCTCAGACCACGGTTCTCGATGATTCCTTTGCCATCGCGACCGGGAGTAAGACACGAACCCAATGGTCCCTGGTTCGAGTGGTTTTGGTTCCCTATTATGAAACACCCAATCGAGCTTGGACTTCTCCGCCGCCCTTGGTTTTTCCGAGGGGTTTCCAGCCCGCAAATACCTATATAAGAGGGGCCGAAAACGATCGCCAGCCCTAGCGTAGCCCTCCTCTTCTCTCAATTCGATCCCTCGTGCCCTAGGCCAGCGCCGCCTAGTCGACCTTTGTTCTTGACGATTCAGGCCTCGCCCCATCCTCCTCCAGATGTTCTGGACGAATTGGCTCACAGGTGAGCATCTTGGGCTCTTGCTCTTCGTTTCCGTAGTGTTGGTTTGCCCTAGATCCTCTCTAATCCACGTACCCTGTAGAAGACCTTGATGCGCACACCGTCAGGTTGCCATCTCGATTTCTTGTGTCTCTCCAGTCACAGAAATGGGCCCTTCTTCTTTGCCTTCCTCTGACTGTTGCTTTGTGAGTTTTGGTTCTCGTTATCTTGCCTTGAATCGATGGTGTCAGTGCTTCGATCCCTTCTGCTCTATTCCGGCCATGGCGGGAGGGACTGCTGGTTCTCCAGAAGTCAAGACAGCCCAACCTTGGGCTTGTTGTCTTCGTAAGGACGTGGGCAATTCGTTACTGATTGTGGTCTCTTGCTTGCTTTTGATCTCACAGATTTGGGATATCACTGATCGTCTGCCCGATTCTCTGTCTCAGTTTCTTTCATCATTTCAGTCGAACGATGAAGCCCAGGTGCGGTATTCCTATTTTAGCCTCTCCGGATCTGTGCTCGCTTTTCAACCTTAGGGATAATTTTGGGTTTTGAGCACCCTTGTTTCCTTTTCACAAACGAGGGGTTTGTTCACTAGCTGGAGGCCCCCGATTGGGCCATCTAGACAGGGCCCACAGCCCTTTGGGCAATTGATTTTCCTAATTGGATTTTCTTTGAATTCTTATTGGCTGATGCATGAAAATTCATAACTTTTAATTGGTAGATCTTATGGGGACAAGTTATATATGAATTTTGCTCAATTTTTCGAGATCTATCCAATGGTTAGGGTTTTGAGACGTGCTTTGGTTTGGTTTTTACGAAGTGACAGGTTTGAGACAATTAGGGTTTAGGATATAATTAAGATGATAATTAATATAAACCATGATTAATTTCAGGAACCTAGGACTTGACTCAGGATCAGGGAGACTAAGATTAGGTTTTGCTCCAATAAGGTAAGCGGGCCATGTCATTATGCATTTATACTTTGGATGAATTGCTTGTTATGTATGATTTAAGATTATGCTTTAGAATTTCATGTTAATGAATGAAATCAAGATAATGATTATGCATTTGATTATATGCTTGTTGTTATGTCTGTAAAGTCATATGCTTATCACTGATGTTAATTAGTTTAATGCTATGCTTATGCAATGATTAAGAAATTGAATAAAGAATCATGAAAATCATGTAATGTTAATGTCAAGATTAAGAGGGAGAAATCCCATGATGATTAAGATAATGCACTTAAGTTGTAAATTGTTCCTCTTTAGGTTATTTTGTCTTTATGACATTGATGAGCACTTTGGTGCAACTAAGGTGAGCCTTAACCGGCCTGATGAGCAATTTGGTGCAATTATTGGATGAGGACAATTCACATTGATGGCAAGATAAGAACAATGATGTTAATGTTAAGTGAAGAGAATTAAGTAACTTATTATATGTTTCTCGAAATGATGGACCTTTATGGTCGTTATGGGCTTCCTAGCAATGATGGGCTTTCCGAGCATGATGTGCCTCATGTGGGTAGTGAGGAGAGAATGCATATAATAATGTTCTTAATTCATTGATGTAATGAAGATTAATGCGTGATGAGAATTCGTAATGTCAAATTATGTCAAGTTTATTTCAGTTCAAGTATATGTTTATTTTCAGTTCTTATAACATGCATAATGTCGCTTACTGATGTTGATGCTTTCTTTCACATGTCCGTG
Organism: Alisma plantago-aquatica; assembly: GCA_963693085.1. Classification (NCBI taxonomy): domain Eukaryota; kingdom Viridiplantae; phylum Streptophyta; class Magnoliopsida; order Alismatales; family Alismataceae; genus Alisma; species Alisma plantago-aquatica. Next base: position 871,278,895 of record OY856409.1, read on the forward strand.
GGACGAGATGTCCCTAGATCAAGGAGCAAGAGGGAACTGACGTGAGCAATCAAGGGTAGCTGACTCAAGGAAGACCTTAGCTTGGTGGGGTGCCATCTACCACCCAGTAGATCCTCTAGTCTAGTTTATCTTTCCATGTTTTAGATTTTCTTAGCTTACATGTGTTAGACTTGAGATCAAGATAAGACAGTTTATGCTTTAGTTATGCTTAGCGTACATGTATTAGGTTTTGTTATCATATGATATAGTTACGTCTTTGCCTTCAAGAACAATGTATGAATCTATGTTTTGAGTTAATGCATGGTGTTTCATTTATCTTATTGTAATGATTATCATGTTTTGTGATGTTCCTCTGAGCCAAGTGACCCATGTTATGGACAACATCGGGTTTGCTTCCACTGACTTACATATGTGCTTGGAGGGGCGTTACAGATTCCATTCCTAATTGCAAAAGTACTGTAAGTTAATGAAAAGTGCATTAAAGTTAAGTTAAAAACCCTATTTGTGATTAAAGGTTGAATCTAGTATGCTTAATGGGTTAATTGAAGTATTAATAACCCGTTGAATGATAATGTTAGATTCGAATTTGATCTAGATGATATTTGCATGATTTAGGGTTTTTACCCCATATGAGAATGATTAAGTATTTAGAAACCCTAAACTTAGGGTAAAAGAGGATAAGATTGTATATGATTTGAAAATGTGAAAATATGTTGTAAAATGATGGTCCTAAGTTATTTGTACATAAAAGTCCTTAATTATGGATAAATACCCTATGTGTAGTGATTAGGGTTTTCTCATGAATAAAAGGTAGATTAATGGTAAAACGAGTTCATATGTTAATTAGACCCTAATGAACTTTGAATTAATGATAGATGCGTATAATGATCTTATCATGGATTAAAAGGATAAAAATAGTAGCTTTAATGAAAAGAAGCTTGATGAAATTAATTAATGATTAATGTGCCTTTAATATCGAAATAGAGTTATATGTTGATTAAGATAACCTTAATATTGAAGAATAGATGAGATAATTAGGGTTTATGAGTAATGGCATAAAATTAGGGTTTAATATGGTAAAAGAGGAAGGGAAACCCTAATTGCAAAATGAAACCCTAAAATGGATACAAAAACCCTAGAAAGTGAATCCAAGTCGATAAAGTAGATTCTTGATAAAGTGTGTAATAAATAGAGTACATATTCTTTTCAGGAATTATGTGATGATTGAATTGCTTGCTTGTATTTCATTCTTGCTTGGGTTTGCTTAATGCTTGTGGAATCATCAAATCAGGTATGTGATTACACTTATGATTATCCCGATTAGTTTTCCGAGGATTTTATCGGCGTTTCCCTCATGGCTTGAAATAACTGTTGGATGTTTTAATTCATGCAACTATAGAGTGACTATGACTATCACTATGAGTATACATGTATAACTAGATAGATCCGAACCGACCCCTGTGGCTATGCAAAGGCTAAGGATAACCTAGAGCAAGGTCTAGGGTATCATGAGTTAGAAACTGGGCTACACATGTGTAGTGCCATGAGACTCTTAGCATACCATGAGTTAAGGAGTGGGCTACCTACGGGTAGTGCCATGTGACTCAGCCCTAGAAATTGATTCACCTATTAGGTGAATTCATGAGGGGTATAATGAGAATCTACCATAAGGGAGGTAGTATCCAGGTCCACTGTAGGGACCGCGCACACATGGATCGCGTAGTTATACTTAAAACATAAAATCATTTGTTAAATGATAATTGATTGCAATACATTGTTATGGATAATTGCATGATTAGTGAATCCCCCACATACCAGCTTTGGCTGACCGACGTTTTGTTTGTCGGCGTTTTAGGTACAAAACAAAAAGGACAAACAGTAAATCATCATATTGTGAAATACATGAATTAAAGTTCAAGGAGGATTAGTTAGTCCCAGTCCTGGATAGAAGTTTAGAAATTAAAAATTTTCAAAGGTATGCAAAAGTTTATTTATTACAACTTTTTAGTATAGTCTAGTAGAATTTAATTAATTGTTTCCAATTAATTGCTGAACCTTGATCCGAAAAATTGGATAACGGCATCGACCTTTCGGTCTCCCTTAAATGGGGGTTACCGGAAGGTGGGGTCATTACAAGATCACAACCTTCATATCCACCATCATATCCATAAATCATAATTCATCATAATCATCATAATTTGTTGTATCTTCCATGTTTGTTTTTGTATCTCACTCACCTTATTTATTTGCAGGAGCATATGGGGTGTTCATAAAAAGATCCTTGAACCATGCATATCTCTACGTTCAAAAAATGAACACATCATTTGCAGCCCTCATGGAGCAAGAAGGAGTGAAACCCAAACATGTATGGAGGAATCCCAACCCACACAACCATCATCCATGTCACCAACACCGATACCACATTATTCCACACCCTCATATCCACCACCTTCATCCATACCACATACACCACCACCATCTACACCACATCCACCTAATCCTCCAGATCCACATGAATAACTAGTCAAGGAGGATGACCTTCCTCTTAAGGACTACTTTGGTACAACTACAATGCACATGAGTGGGCCTATTAATATTTTAGAATTTGAGGCAAAGGAGTTTTCTATCAACCCAGCCATCATACAATTGCTATAGCTGAATGCATTTGGGGGGACACCAATGGAGGATCCAAACCTCCACATTGTTGAATTTCTACAGTTGCTAAGCACCATAAATATATATGGTGTTCCTACTGATGGGATATGCCTAATTCTTTTTCCATTCTCTCTTAAAGATAGAGCCAAGGCATGGCTCTATACTTTTCCAAAGAAGTCAGTCGACACTTGGGAGGAGCTTCTAAAGGTCTTTTTGGCAAGATATTTTCCACCTAGCAAAGCTTTGCAGCTGAGGATTCAACTCATCAATTATTATCAAAGGTTTGGAGAGACCTTGTATGATACATGGGAGAGGTTCAAAGATCTTCAATATCTTTGTCCACATCACGGTCTAAGTAATTGGCTTCTATTGCAATCTTTCTATAATGGTTTATGCTATAATATAAGGATGTCTATTGATGCAGCTGCAAATGGACCTCTAATGAACAAATCTTATGGAGAATCCTATGCTATTATTTAAGATATGGCAGCAAATAATTGCCAATGGAGTCTGGCTACAAGCTACCACCCATCCTTTTCACATACTACTTCTGAAATGCAAGTGGAAGATCACATCGTTGATGCTATAGACTTGATTGCAGCAAGGCTAGACACTTTGTCACAAAGGTTTGAGAATCTAAGCACACAACTAATTCAAACAACCAAGAATATTTGTGATGCATGTGGGTTTCTTGGACACTCATCTTCTACATGTTATGCTTCTTCTATTTATTCCCCAATGGGCTACACTCCACTAGACTTCTATAGCAATGCGAACTTAGATTTCATTCAGCCACAACAACCACAAGTAACTTCTGGATTAGAGTCCATGTTTGCAACATTTATTTCAACTCAAATGCAACAAAATGAGGAGTTCCATCAACAAAGACAATCAATGAAGGATGCCATTTTCCAACTCTCTTCTAAGGTGGACGATATTGCCACTCATGCACACATCTTGGAGAAACAAATTGACCAACAAGATCCTTCTAGAAAAGAAGCATTTCCACCTTTCTTGCCTAGTCCACCGAAGATGAATCCTACATATTTCAGGCCGGTGACATTGAAGAATGGAGTTGTTATAGAGGTATATCCTTCAAAGTATGATGATTTCGATACCCATGATGATTATGAAGTCACAGCTAAAGGTGAGAAAGCTACAACACATGCTCTACATGTTGATTATTTAAGCAAGCCACATGTCCTTCCTCCTCACATTCTAGATGACACATTACTTTATAATGAGAACACTCTTCCCAACTCATATTTTGATGATGCTTCAAAGGAGAATGAAAAGACAAATAGTATTGGCATACAAAAGACTATTCTTGCTACAGCTCATAGGTGCTTTCACTTGCCCCAAATCAAGGACATATTTGCAAGGAGGCATCAATCTTTAGCACAACAACTTCCAACTGCAAATCAGAGCACCGGTCCTCCATGGACTTTGATGTTTCCACCATGATGAGGTACCCGGTTGCAACCTTTTTAGTTTGATTTATGTAGTGAGGACACTGTAGATTTCAAGCTTAGGGGGGAGCAACTGGATGGTAACCTAGTTCTTTTAGCTTTTTCCTTTCATGTTATTTGCTTCTTGTCATTTGCTTTTGTTTTGTGTTCACATTTCAGTCTTTTGTTTTCAATTCTGCTCTTCTGGTGGCAAATCTAGTATGATATGAGGTTTATCTTTTATATGTGGATATAACTCCTATGCTTAACTGATTGTCCTCTTTTGATGAGAAATATCATTTGGAGAAATTGTAAAAGGCATGCATTAATCAAATGAAACTTTTTGGCCATCAACATGTGCTTCACTCTAGTTTATGCTTCTAGCCTGAACATTCATCTTTCACATCCTTGATTGCTTAAAACATGTAATGGTTTCAGTTTTTGTGAGTAAATCAACTTTACAACATCATTTGGAATACGGGATGCCCTTGTCAAGCTCTTAGTGCATTTTCAACCACTCTTTCAATGAAAAAAAATCAAAACAAATGAATGAAATCTAGCTAATGTTGCAATTTAGTTGACTCTCCTATGTTTTGGAAAAAATTTAAAAATTTCTTTTGGCTTATCTCATCTTTATACCCCATAAAAGATGGCTAAACTGCCCACATATCATGCTAGCCTATTGTAAGTCCGATCTGGCCATGATGGTTAGGTGGTATGTCTTAAAAGAGGGTAAAATACCCCAACCGACATTCCACGTGTGCATAAGCCTACATTAGCAGCCGAGTGTCGGAACCCATAATCCATTATCATATCACTTTGGGGAAAGAAGGAGAGTACAACTAAAATTATCAATTTTAACTAAGATTTCATCATTTTTATCCTTAATAGTTGAGAGTTTGAGTTGCACATCCGCTAATTGCTTGGCTTGGTCATCCAAATTCTACTTAGTGTTGTTTAATTGATTGATTTATTTAATTGTGACCACCCCTGCTGAACTAAAAATCTCTTTCTTGGGTGTTTAAGTGAATTGATGGCTATGAGCATAAACATGTTGATCATGGTTGGTTTGGTCTTATACACATCTTTCATTTCATTTGATCTATTCATGAACTTGACAATTCTTCATTTATGTTTCTATTCTCTTTTTGCTTGAGGACAAGCAATGGTTTAAGCTTAGGGGGATTTGATGTGCACAAATCATATCATCTTTTGGATCATGTTTGGTTGCATATCCATGTTGTTTTGACTCAATTATCACTCTCAATCATGCTAGATTCTATATTTTTAGCTATTCTTACTTGTCTCATAATTTGGATTGTAGGTACTATATTTTGCAATGAAATGATGAGGAATATATCATATTATCTCTTATTGGATCACTCTTCAAGTATCTACATGTTTTGGGGTTCGAAACTATGCAAATACCACTTTTTACGGCATGTAAATCGAACCTACACGCTGAAAGTTATGAGTAGAATACACAACAGCCCAGAACAGCCAGGTGCACGCCGTGCACTTGGGAGAGTTGAGCAGACTAAAAGTTCTGGAAAGTTACATGACGTGCATTTCTTCAGTGCACACCGTACACCTGGGAGAAAAAGGTTTCTAGAAAGTTGCACGACGTGTATTTCTTCAACACACGCCATGCACAGTGCATTCTGGAGCAAACTGAAAGTTTCTGGAAAGTTGCACGGCGTGCACCTGGCAGTTTCAGCATTTTGAAAAATATGAGTTTTTATTTAAAACAAAGTGAGAACTTAATGGGCGGTTATGCCTAGTCATTTGTGGAAGTTCTCTCATCCTAGAGCAAGCCTAGAGCATAGGAGGTCGATTTTTAGGGGAAAGGAGGTGGTTTCTTGCCAAAGAATCCCCATTCTTCCTCTCTTCTTCTCCAAGCTTCTTCTCTAAGGTGCAACAGAGCTTCTTCACTCCACAAAGCTTCTTGGGAGGGAAGTTTGTCCAGTTTGGAGCAGCTATAGAAGTGGGATTTTATCCTCAAGTCAGAATTCTACCTTTCTTTGGTTACATCTTGGGATTACTTAACTTTTCCTTCTCTAAACCATGTTGAATTCTGAAAATTCTACACATTTTCTAATGTACACTATCATGGATGAGTAGTTTCCTTTTCTTGGACATGGGAGAGTAACTCACATGCCATAGCTTGTATGAACATATAAATTTCATACTAAATGTTAGTTTCTTGCATGTTCTAAGAGTTGTTTCAGATCTGAAATGCTTGTTTGTGTGATTGGCCATCATACTTGCATGTTTTATGCTTTCTTTCATAATATGAGAAGATGTGTTTGAGAGTATGGTGTTACTCTTTTGGAAACTTGTCCTTGACTGCGAGAGTGGCTGGGATTAAGTTGAGGAGCAAGGTTTGTGATTCAAAATGAAATACATGCACGAGAGTGATGTATGGAGTTGGAATCGTCATCACTTCACCGGGAGGTGAGTGATGACTACAAACCTCCTTTGCAAGTTAATTAACATGTTTAAATTTATATTCTATGATGTGACAGTGAAATCCCAAGTCTAAGATCCTTCCATATCTAAATCTTAACTTTTCTTAAGTGATAATTTACTGTTTTGTTTTAAATCTATAATTTAGTTGTTCTAATCCAATCATCTTGTGTACAACGATCTAGATTATTAAAAATCACAACTCTTGCGCCTAACTAACCAATGCTCCTTGTGTTCGATCTCGACTACAACTACTCTCATATACTTGCGAGATATAGCTAGTTGAGTAAAAGATCATTCTTATGATTGAAACTCGTTAGTGTAAACAACCAACATAGATGCAATTAAAGAATAGCTAAGGCAGGAGGATATGCACATGATAGAAAAGTTGAAAGATGAGGCATCCAGATACATAGAGATCTCCCACCTAGAGAGTAGGAACATAATATTTGAGGCAGACAAACAAAAGTGCCTCAATGAACCTATCCTTGATGAGTCCTCAAACTCCATAGAGTCTAAAGGGACATAAACATCTAAGTACACACCCTCAACATAGATTGGAAACCCCAGGATAAGGAAAGCATTGCACCCTTTCTCGAAAGGCAACACATATAAATCAACTAGAATGACAAAAGAGGGAGGACGTGAAAGAATGCATGCAAGAATTGTGATAAGCACCAGACTAGAAAATTATCCATCTACAATTTCATGTGCACTTGCACCTATCCTCAACCTTCCTAAAACATTTGATCTCAATAAGGTCCCAACCTGACAACTACTTCATCCCTAGGGATGATACACATAAGAAGGTCTAGGGAAAGATGTTCGATGGAAACTCTTAAAGGCAACGAGGTTCGGTTGCAAGGACACTCTAAGAAAATTGGGAATTTACAATAGGGTAAAGGAGCATGTTGACAATGTTGGCCTCTACAAAGTCCACTTTAAGAATAACATCTCATATGAAGAACTCACTCTAGAGTTCATGTCCTCTCTCAAGAAGTTTCCAGTTATGAATGAAGAGGCTAAGGAGTGTGATGGAATCTTCAAACTGGTAGTATAGATAGTCAAAGAGGACTATGTATTAACAGAGAAATGGTTGAACTCCATATTCACCAACACGGAGGAATAAGCCAAGTTGGCAAACAAAGACAAAGGAGATAGAGAAATCCTAGGTTTCTTTACTGAAAAAACCTAGGAGAGACTCTCAAGAGAGGATGAACATAGATCAGGATAGTCCAAAGTGATAAAGATGCATTTGGGCCTTATACGAGTAATACCTTAAATTTTCACCTCCGATCAGACACTGGAAACATAACCATAAAAGATCTCCATATCCTACGAAGCATCCTAAAAAACGTTGATCAACATCGAAAGAATCTTGATCGATATACTAGCGACTAAGATAACCTGAAGAATTATAACACTTCACTATGTCTGAAGGGGAGATACTGGTAGATGTGAAGCACCTAGCATCTACAAATGTCTTGGTGAGGAAGAAGGAGAAATACTTTTATAGGTTCCTGAGATTGAATGATCTGCTCCATCTTATGAAATTAAGCACTTACAAAAACAATAGACTTTTATTCTCATAAGATGATATCTTGAAAATGAAGTCAAGATTGACGCCTCTTCCTCAAATTAGTGAAAAAGCTTGTGCATAAAAACTATCAAACATACAGAAGACAAACCCACAAATCCCACAAAGAAGAAGAAATTGGTCATCAAATACTGAAGAAAACTACCATCGAACCAAAAGAAAGAGATCCCCCAAACCTAAACTAATAATAGAAGAAGAGGTCAAATGACTGATGATTATCCCCATAGTTACCAACCTTGAAAAAATCCCAATTACCCCTCCTAGTGCCCAACATGTGAATGAGTAGATAAGGGAGCCATCTATAGAAGAAAGCATGGCGTCCCGCCACACTATTCCAGAAGCTAACAAAGTCAACACATCTATGAGGACACCTTTGGCCACAATGACTAGCAAAAAGGAGGTGTTAGCTATTGATAAGGAGGGATCAACCAGAGGGAGGAGACCAAGAAGGAACCCTTGATGAAAGATCCCACCCTATCATCCAATGGGTGGAGGGTGACCTACATAGAGGCGATCTACAATCACCTCCAAGAAAGGAGCCCATCTAGGAAGAAAGTTTGGGACAACTTGATGCAACACGCACATGAGCCCCTGGTGCAACTAAATTTGTGGGGATCAGGCTATAAATTGACGACCTACGTGAGATCGTGTATAACTCAACCCTTAATTTCTCTAATGTAAGTATAGATGTATAGTGACTAATAGTGTAGGTGAAAGAGGTAAATATCCATATTCAATCTCTTATGATGCTTCCATAACAAATGCAACTTTTGACGGCCTACCAGTTAAAGATGATGGAAGCCTTGACTGACATGAACAAAGAATTTTCCTTGTTGAGACAAGAGTGGGATGAGTTGAGATGCAAAAACAAACTATTGCACGCCTCTAACAATGAGAAGAAATGTAAGGAGGCAAAATCAACATCTGCATCCCAAGATGAAGCAACCACCAAGAGGTAGAAGGTAGCTGATGAAGCAAAGGCTTTACCATCTGAGGCATAAATGAAGATGGATGTCCACCTAAACACATATATGGTTTTAACAAATCTAGGCATCACATTTGACGTATCATCCCCAGATAAAATTGTCACCGCTAAACTCTCTACCGAGCAAGGAGTAGAAAAGTCAAGAAAGAACAATGAAATGCCCGCTAGGGAAGATGATAATGCAAACCCCCTGTCTCACATGACATTCCACCAACAAGATAGGGGAGGCCAAAGAGATCAAGGCACCTCACGAGGAGAACCCAGTTAAAAATAAAAAATATAGGATCTCCCTATCAAAACTTGATGAAGTTTTCACCCCCGAGCATGTATTAGTGATAGAAGAGAATGAAGTTACATCGTAGAATGCTGAGACTAGGGAAGAGGCAGGGGAGACTACCAAGGATATCATGAACAGGTTGGACCCACTTTTCAATCATAAGGCCCCCCTCCCCTAGACTATGATGACATAGTCAAATAATACTTGCTAGATAAACCTATTGAGAGCGATGCTCAAACCTTTAATCTTTTTGGCGAGACCACAAGAGAGTATGCTTCATAAGAAGATGAAGGGAATATGAACTAATTGTTCTATAAAGCACATAATAAACTTGAAAACCCAGTCTTCACAAAGTCCGAGGTAACAAACATCACCAAGGTGGCAGCGCCCCCACCACTACCATGTAAAATGAAGGACATGGATACAATTCCACATCCGGGATGCTCCTAGGGACATCCACGTCCTAGCTGATATATTAGACAACAATAAACCAGGATATGAATTCGTCTACAATAATGAATGCTATACTCTGACAAGGGATAGACTAAGATTAACATTCATGCATAAAGCATCTGTTAGTAGGAAATTCTTCAAAATTATCTATGACATCATCATTATAAAATACAAATATAGAGACAAATAAGGGAAAATTTTCAATGCTACATCTAGCTTAGCCACCTACCTATGATAAAAATGAAAAGGCATTGTCTATTAAAGAGTTGAAAAAAATCCTTGTAGAGAATAAAAAAGTTGAAGTTCATAGCACTTCCTTATAAGGTTTTAAATCACTAACTTTTGGTTTTGGTAGATCCTTCCACCTGATAGATCATCATTACGTACAACTACAAACATAAGGATCTACCGTATGGAAGGATGGTCTTTGCGAACAAAGATGTTGGAGAAATCCAAAAAACTTCTTTCCTTCTAAAACATCTTATACAGGGGGTAGATATATTGTATGCCCTAAAGTGGTAAAAAATCTAGATAAACCAAGTAATCCCCCCAAAAAAGTTCGACTCGGGGAATATCACTTTTATGATCCTAAGAATGATAGAGGCATTAAACATAGGGATTCCCCTTGAACATTTAGACAACAAGCTTTCATGCTCTGAGAGGAAAATATGTCATGGAGATCATCCATTACAAGAGATTTTTCTATGACCATAGCATGAAAGACATTCCTCAGAGGATGTATTCACTAGTCCCCTTTATAGAGAAGACACCTTAGAGAGAATAACTAAAAAGCCTTTGGAAGGAACCTGAAATCCCTCTCCAACAAAGCTGTACAATGACTCCAACCTTCCCTCAACCTGAACAAGAACCTCCCTCCCAACCCTTACACAAAGAGGCACCAGATGTCACTAAAACTGATTTAGAAAAGGAAATGAATATTCTTGGCGAAGAACATTATATCCCCATAATTCCTAAACCTAAAGTTGCACCAATGGTGAAGAAAGAAGATATAATATTTAATGAAGAGGCTGCAATCCCTGCCAACCCTGAACCCAAAGAACAACATGAGAACGAGAATAGAGATGCAACTCACCATGATGAGGAAGCAGCTAATGAACTACCCCCCTTAGATATGCTCAGTCCTACTTTTGAAAATTTTAATTGGGACACATGCTACAAGATATTCTTGGAAGACCTAACCCTCACCATGGACAAACTGAAGATCGATGAGAAAGAAATTATCACTATCATCAAAAGAGAAAACATCCAAGTCTTAAAGTCAAACCGTATAGAAATCCTCACTCTTGGAGGCTACTTGACTGTAAATGTCATGACTGCATGTAAGATACTCTTAGATGATGTGCTTGAAAATATTTATATGGCTTTCTACAAAATAGTGGGTGACATCATTTTGAAGAAGGAATCAAGGGAAGTAGAAAGGCTGATAGAACAACTCAAGTCAAGAGTTTTGTGACTTATCTGTGTCCCTATTCTTCATGATGGCCATTGGACTTTACTGATATGATACAAGGGCCAAGATTCTAGTTGTATACCACAACTCTGATGATTTGTTTAGCATTAAATGACCAATCTATCACACAACTACTAACAATGTAACTTAATAAAAAGCTGCACAAGTTACAACACATACTATCTAGCTAATCAATTAGTATGAAAGAGATTCTTTAAAAAAAGACCTAATGTTTGAAAAGCACAATTCTACCATAGGGATCCACAATAATCAATTGGTTCCAATGACTGCGACTTCCATATAGTCTTTTGGATATATATCCATGCCACAATTGACAAGAAGGTGGAGGCTTTCTAAGACGAATACTGCCACCACCTATGAGGATCCTACATCACCCGGTAATTAATTTCTCATTGGAAACTAACAAGTTAAACTTTGACTCGCATGTTTGCATATAAAATAATTCTTTGACACCCTGTGGATAGAATGTATGATAAGTCTTGGGGGGTGTGAACATACGAGTTAGGTACATCTTCCAACACATAATATTTAGCTTTGCATATTCTACAATGCATATTCTACCATATTTTTTCCTTATCTTACTTTATATTAAAAAAAATTCATTTTTTTAAAAAGGCTAGAAAACTTTTCTAGTTGTACATATACTTATCTAGAAAGATCTTAATGAAGGATTTTTTTTGATATACATATGATTTTTAAATTCAGTTTTCCTAGATATAATCATTGTTCCCAATTCTTTGACCTTCTTGTCTTCAAGCTACTTCTTATCATAATCATTTCAATAACGATTGGCTAAGGTTATAATTCACCTTATTAAAGCCATTTAGGTATGTATTTATGCCATCGTCATCTCACTACAGGCAGAAAAAGAATGATATATCCTAGGGAGAATTCTCTAAAATAAAGAGGACTTAATCTAGTACACTATTGATAAATCACCCTAGCCTGCTAGTATAGTATGGAAAGTATTTACCTCTCACAAAGGGGAAACAACTACCCCTTCTAGTGTTCAACACCACTAGTGAAAAGAGGCTTGGCAGCCCAAGAAATCTAAAAATTCTATCACTGTAAGCTCGATGAGCAAGACTAAAAGATGAGCATGAATAAAAGCCTGAGTGATGTGCCTAATAAGACATTGAAGGGTTCTTCTCAAATGGTATATAAATACACTCAAGAATGTAGATATGATGTGCCTGGTAGTAGAGACTAGAAGACAATTCTACCCACCTATCTTTCGAAGGGGATCTCACGTAACCACTTGAACTACATTAGGACTAATGGTTGAGTAGAATTGTTATTACTATGATGCTCCTGGTTGAGTGACCCCAAGAAGGACAAGATGCATCACATCCTTGACCCACTCCTACACAGCTAGCCAGGTTACCCAAGAAAATAAAAGTTGGGTGTTAAAGCTACCTCTCGTGAGAACTATGCATGAGTCCGATTAGGAAACAAGGCTTAGAGTGAGTCGGGAAGGAGAAACTCTTCCTTAGAGAAGGTTGTAATAGACAAAAGGTCCAACAACTATAGATCTATAGAAAGGAGGAGAATGATTAGAGAGGAAGAGACGAATTAATTCAAAGTATTTGGTATAGTAGAATGATACCCTAATGAGTAGGTGACCCTCCATAAAACCAGATTCAATGATATGTAACACAAAATGATGTAGTGTCCCTTCCAATGAAGTGCTTTTCATTACTTCTCAATTGGTGGTGGATCTAGACTATGGGAGATATCTGCCCTCCCAAGTTGTTTCATCCAGACTTCTGGGTCCCTACATGTATTAGAGGTGAAAAAGTAATTTGATCAAATCTTATAGATGACTGAACACCATCGTTGGAGGATTTTCCTCTTGGTAATGCTCTCAAACAGAGGTGAGACTCTTTAGGGAGACACTCTATGTGCGAGTCCAAGGGAGTGGATGGTGGGGTTTGGTAAGATGGGTCAGGCGTGAGGTTGGGCATTGATTACATCCAATTTTGTGGATGTTTCATGCCTATTTTTTGTCCTTAATTTCCCTCCTTAGAATAGACCTACTCTAACTTTCCTACATTCTTTTCATATTTTCCCTTTATGTCTTAACTAGGCAGTAACTACTCTCTCTTTATAGAAAAACCATTGATCATTGGTCATACCACAATTACCGATGACATGGACTATTCTACGACAGAAGGATTCACTTCAGTGTAGGTCCTCCATCGATTGTCACAATCGATGGCCGCACCTGATCCACCTCCTAATGACACCAGTCATTCCACTGACTGAAGGAACGACTAAGCTGGCCACCCATTAGTTGTCACAAGGATGGTGAAACCTGGTCCACCTACCAAATATTAGATAGGGACCTCACCTACCAAAGTCCAAACTGAGTTCCTCTCCACCAATTTGGGGGATGGGCCTGTCTACTGAAGGTTCAACATGCCATTTCCCTCTGTTGGTGTGATTGCTTTGTAAACCAGAGGATAGTGTGCCTGCCTCCCAACCAATGGCTTGATGGAACCCTCTCCATTGGTGACTCAACAACATACATGTCGACCACTACCATTAGGCTCATCTCCTGAGGCATGTGCCAAGAGTACTTGGGGCACACAAAAAGCTCGTTCATCAGCACCTCAGACACATCACTAGAGACTATATATAGTACCCACCATGTTACGGTGAGGAGGGTCGCTCATCGCTCCACCTTGAGGACAAAGTGTTATTGTGACTCCCACTCACCATCAACATTTAGATGAGAGTCTATGCTTCCTTCCATTAGTTTTCAACAACCAAGGACAAAAATCTAAGGTTTAGCAAAACTTTGCCTTCCTCATCCAACTCTGAAGGCCTTCTTTGAGAGGAGAAGGAGGACATGATTTGCTGACCATGATTTTCCAAGCCTTCATCACCACTGGAGCTAAGAAGGAGGTCTTCCATGAGCTTTAGTACCCCTTTAGTGGTTACTGTATTCAAGTTTTGTTCCTTCTTCTCCATCTATCTTTGTCATGCCACCTCCACTACCCTTCATTCATCAATCATGACTTCATTCATTTGTAAATCCATAACATCACTCACCATCATAAGTGGATAATCCATTATCTTGGTTTGGGAGTGGACACTAAGATTCTCCCAACATGTAAGTACTTATATCCATTGATGTATTTACTCTTGGAAATGTTTTTCTTCATACTCTTGTTCTTAATGCTTCATTTGCATGCTTAGCTACCATATTGTGTTGTTTGACTACTAATGCCTCGAGAGAGTAGTACTGGCTTATATCTAAGAGTTATGAAGTATTGTGAATGTAGGAGAATATTGGTCTGCTACATCTAATCATCATATGGTTTATTGTGGATTGTTTGTTTTCCATCTGGAGAGAGAGACAATCTTATGATCTAGATCTATCCTAAGCTTGAGAGAGGAGGGAATAAACACTTATGATGATTGCTTGTAAACTAGATAAGGGTATACAATGGGTCTAAGTATTGCATGTTGGTGAGAGATCATAGATGGTGATATCCAATCCAACTTTTCATCCATACATGTATTCAAATACACACTTAATGATTATTGTTCCACTTTTGTCTTGTTCATATATATATATATATATATATATAATGTATATTTTCTTTTATTTTTGTCATCATATTTTGGTTACCTTCATTTTTTAAGGAACTTATATCTTGCTTTTGGTTAGGTGTAACTAATCCAAGGCCTATGATTCTTTACACTTGCCACTCTTGTCCCTGAGATTGACCTTGTTTACTACATGATGCCCAGTTATTATCATTGAAACTGTCAAAGTATTGAGTTACAAATATGAAGTCTAGTTACTCTAGATCCACTCCTTTTTGGACGTGAAATTTAAGGGTGCTCAACCATGTTTCCTAGTTGTTGAGCTCGAGAAGGCCCAAGAAACCAACCCACAATTGATGTGCTACAATCGTTGTATCTAAGTGCCATATTCCATGATTTGAGGGCCCAATACCATCTAATCAACATCCCATATTACTAGACTAAGGTAAACCTTATTACTAGGATAATCAGATTAAGATAGCCTATACAATTTTATTAGAAAAATGCAAGGCAATGAAATTGGTTCCAGAGGCTAGATCCTCCTCTATTTGTTTTGATACCTCAAAATCCTATCTTTTTCCTAAATGAAATATTGGGTACTGATCATGACCTATGTACATGAACCAAATTTTATAATGTCACTAACCCTAATAACTTGGATCATATTTTGAAATTCTAATTCAGATCTAACTATTATTTTGTGATAGAACCACAAAGAATATGATGCATGATGGAACATGTAACCTATATTTAATTACCTAATATGGATCATTATGTTCTAAACCTTAGTCCTAATAACTTAATAATACTAGTATGCCCCTGAACTTAGAATATAATGATGAAATTCAATATAAGTCCATTTAGGAATATTCCCATTTATTAATAAACATGTGCATGAATAGGATTCCATTGATGATAATATGATTTCTCCTAATTAAAAAAAGGAGATATTAGTATAACAATGAGAATAAAATATCTTAGGGTTCTATGTGATAATTGGGGTTTTATGAAGATAAAACCTAGTTGGAAATCCAAATATGAGATCATACCAAACCAAAAATCTAAGATCCTTATTTAACATCAAAACCATAGATAAGGACTCGTAAGAAGTCATTAACACCTTTAGTGTTGGATGTTGATTTGCATATTAAATGTAAGGCCCCTGAACTTGCTTAATAAGTTGAATAAGCTTAATTATCATAATTTAATGCTTACAAACCTAACATAACCCTGTTATATTCTTTTAAATCATAAGACAATCTTAAGTTTTAATTTTGGTCCAATTTGGACACTGTTTGAGCAAGTTATGCAATTTTATGTACATTTGGAATTTTCTACAATTTACCCAATTGAGGGGTTTTCTTTGTAATTTGTCACATACATTATGTTCCTTAGATGTTATATTATCATTATTGAGTATTTGGAGTCATGGGAATCCTAGTTGAGCCATGGTTTTAAGATGTTTTCCTCAAGGGTATTTTAGGGTTTACCCCTTCATGGATGAGCTACCTTTAGTAGCTATCAGCTAATGAATTATTTGATTAGCTTGGAAATTCGACAAAGGAGAGATAATAAGGTCTATATGGATTGTGGGGGAGCTGATTGTGTGTTTTCTTGTATATTCTTAATAGTTTAAGGCCATGGACACTTTTAAAGATACTAGAACTTCAACTTTTTCTTTTTCTTTATCTTAAAGTTTCATATAGTTATCCCTAAGCACCCAAACGAACCATTTAATCTCCACAACTTCCCTCCTTCTATGAACCTAGTTATCCCTCTGTTCTGTTATGAATTTCCTATCCAAGGAAGAAGAAAGTGGGGATCTTCTTGGAAAATGAATCTAGGGTTGCAATTGACTTCCTTTAGGGGTTCCTAAAGCTCCTCCCTAGTGATCTTGACCTAAAAGTGTAAGTATTACCTTATTTACTCAATTTATTTATTTTCTCTTCTTCCTCCTATATTTCTCTAGGTCATAACCTTACTTTTCCATGGTGAAAATGGCTCTAGAACTCAAAAATCTATCCTTCTTTTTTCTTCTTCTAGGGTTTTGCTTCTTTGTGGAGAGAAGTGCCTACTTGGCCAAGTTCAGGCCTGAATCTAGGGTTTTCTTGCCTTATTTGCAAGATATTCTTGCTGTTTGGGATCTGAACTACTGTATAGAGTCGAGTTATATAACATTATTCACTTATATTGCTTGCTAGAATCTTGTTAGTTCATGTTTATGCTTTAATGTGATGATCTAAGCATAAAGAAACCATGCTTGTTTAGGGTTACATATTTTTTATGATGTTCCTTGTTCTGTTCCAGTTCTATATGAACTTATAAACATGTGTATGATCTTTATAAGGTATAATATGATCTGTGACAGTTTGATAGCAACAACCTATGGTTCTAAGTACAAAACAATCGATGGTTCAAATTAGGGTTTTCAAGCTATTTCCTTCCCCATCACACAACCGATGGTCATACCATTCAACAACCAATGGTGTTGCTATCTTGGAAACTTATGTTCGTGATCAAGGGTGTCAAATTTTATGGTGACAACCTATGTTCACCCCCTTAGGTCAAGTTTTGGCTCAATTAGAAATTTAAGTACCATCCACTAAGTATTCTAATGATGCCATCAATCCATGATGACATTAGCTTAATATTTGATGATGTTAAATGAATGTATTACTGATCTAACAACCATTGGTGATCTAATGATCACAATTAATGGTGGATCAGGTCATCACCATATATGATGAGTTAATAATGTAATTATAGATTTGACTAAACCTTAAACCAATGGTTCCTTGGTTCCATTGATCTAATGGTTAGACCTATACTTCAATTGATAACCTTGAACAATGAACATGATCCAATGAATAATATTGGATGCTTCAACATCCAATGGATTAGAATGAATCCCATGGTATTATATGTTTGTCCTATTGATGATAATTTGATGGTTCAATACCATTAATTTGTATCTTACCTTTTCCATCATATAATTATATTTGATAAATCACTATAATAAGTGGATGTGTAACTCCCATGTGATCTAGCTTGTTATACCTAGCATTAATGTAATTATATGATGTTGATTGGTCATAATTAGACCTCTTGAATGATTAATGTGACAATGTATTACACTCTTCTTGTGTTGAAACCACAATGGATTACTATTTGAATATCATAGTGCCTTGCCATGATAATATCTATGGACACATATGTGCTAATGATCTTTTGAGCCTTGTTTAAGGCATGGAATGATGATGATAACCTTACTATGAATAATGTGATGGTCTTAACGAGCTTTGGGCATTTTTGAAGCCATGATTGAGGTGAAATCCACTTCATATTCCAATAAGGGTTCAAACCCTGGAACTTGTGATAAGATATTGGTATCTTGTGATAGTATGATGATAAGTGTGGTCCATTAATTTGCAATCAATGATATCATGTGGTAATGAGATTAAGATTTATATCTCAAATGTTTTATATCTTTTGAAGTTGTTATACATATACTCTTGTTAGAAAAGAATTAGGGTTTGAATGTCTACTTGTATGATAAAACCTTATTGCATTCAATTGGTAGTATTTAATCAAGTGTAACCTTAATCATGCAGAGCCCTGTGCCGTAGAGCCATCTTCAGTGTCAAAACATGCTAGATGGTGAAACGAGTATTCCCAAGGGAAACTCGGAGTGCAACTGTTGAGTATGTGGGGGTGGCAAGTTGAGGATATATCCTTGTCATCCACAAATGCAGGTTATGGAGGATGGCTATGGTCATGCCTTAGACATTTGATGTGATTGAGGACAGTTGCGGTTGTACCTCGGATTAGAGAGTTTTGTATACCCTGGTTTCTAGTGTCATAACTTGTACCAAGTACGGACTAGTTGTTATCAGTTGACTATATGTCATTGTTGGCAGTTTGATTGGTATGTCACTTCAGTCTACTCGTACTGACCGAGGGGGAGATATCATAGGATACTGACACTCCTAGATCATATACGAAACTGAATAGCACTTCACAATGGTTAGTTGGACTTTGAGTGGTTCGACTCAAACTCCCTAGGGCATAATAATAAAAGATATAATACCAACTGTATAGTATAATTACTAGGGTTCAATACGTATCACATTGGTTGATTAACCCTTGTCTTGTCTTTACACTACATAGTTCTTACATGATGCAGACTTATGAAAATTGAGTAATTCTACTTGATGCTACAACTTATTTGCTTAACTGCTTAGTATGCTTAAACTGTTCAATATGTTCATATTGCTTATTCAATACCCTAACTGCTCAATGTATTTATTGTTAATTAATATGTTATAATCAATATATGTTGGAGAGAGTTATATCTCTCGCTGGGACTGGGTCTCACACGTGGTTTACCACATTTTTTAAGGTGGTCGTGGGCAATGAGTTTGAGGTCGCACTATGGAAGAGAACCCACCTGGTGATCAATAGATTCAGAAGGTTAGTCAGATGTAAATGTTAGTAGTAGAGTCCTATTGTCCTCCATGTACTCTTAGGTCTGGGTATGGGATGTGTTTTCTAGATTATATACTTGTATCGAAACAAGATTTTGGTAGTATGCCAATGCTTGTAAATATATGGCATGTACATGTGAAATATCTTTTGTATTCAGGATGTGACTGAGATCTTTGGACCCATATGTGAATACTTGTTACAGTATATGAGAATGGAACGATGGACCTTTATGTAAATGTTCTAAAGTTTATTTACATTGTTGGAATTGGTTTTAATTATTCTGCATTTTTTACTATGTAATTAATTAGTACTTGATCATATTTTGTGTTTTGAGTAATCTCGTTTAGCGTGATGAAATGTCACCGTTAAGTTGGTATCAGAGCTCTAGGTTTACTACAGTCTACAGGGACATAGGACTTAGGTTTGAGTCTATTCTTATGTATCCAACATATCTTATCATAGTTTATGCCTATGTAGATATGTCTGGAGGACATGAAGAACACGTTGAGAGTAGCTATGTTGCACCAGGAGGAGGAGCTGGGAGGCAGGCATGCAATGAGAGAGTGCTAGAAATAGTGCCAGAGTAGTCTGCAATGCCTCATCTAGACCTGACAATGATGGCCAATCCTGAGTTTCAGTATATGTTTGGACAGATGATGGCCACACTTACACATATCGTTGACACAGTGCCAGCACCTCGAGCTAGGGCAGCCACCTCTAATGTGGAGTCCCAAGGTGTTGGGAAGACATTTGAACGTCTTAGATGTGTTGGGGTGATTGAATATGTAGGTACTTCTGATCCAGCAGACGCTGACATGTGGTTGACTGAGCTGGAAAAGGCATTCAAAATCCTAAACATCGCTGAAGAAGACAAAGTTAAGCATGTGGTATACTTGTTTAAGGGTAGTGTTGGCCACTGGTGAGCCATAAAAGAGGAGAAAAGGCTAGGAGTTGTGATAGGATGGGAGGAGTTTCAGAGGGAATTTGTTAGCAGATATTTTCTAGAGACCTATCTAGATGAGAAGATATCTCAGTTTGAGAAGATTCATCAGGGGGATTTGACTATTAATGAGTATGAGTCAAAGTTTATGGATCTTTTGCAGTTCTACCTGCACATAGAAGCCACTGATAAAGAAAGGATCTGTAGGTTCAAAAAAGGCCTAAATACTGAGTTGACTACAACATCATCAGACCTAGAAAATATGGAGAGGTTTTCCACCTTTGTGGAATCTGTCAGGAGGATTGAGAGGTCTGCCATAGAGAACCATGAAGCTAATGCTAAGAAGAGACCTATGCAGTTTCAAGGGCAATCATCTAGAGGCTTTAAGAAGCTGAGGTTTTTCCCACCACAGTCGCAACCAAGGTCAACCTTCACTGAACCAAGATCACATGCACCATCACAATGGACCCCGAGTCGGGGTAGAGGTCACAGTTTTCTCCGAAGAGAGCCCACAATACATCATCAGTTTCATTGATAGGGCCATTTAGGCCATATCATGACACCAGAACATGTTACAAGTGTGGGCAAGTGGGGCATACAAAACCTTATTGCCCTATGAAAGATGAGGAGGTGACTCAGTAGCCAAGGCAAAGTCAACAAGGTCCACAACAACAACAGTTTAGTAGTGGCAGTGGAAGAGGATGTGGTCAGGAATACCAGACAGGATCCTCTGGACAAGAAAGCAGAGGATGGATGGCAGCAGGCAACAACTAGGTTTTATGCCATGAGCCAGCCAGAAGCAGTGATCAATCCATGAGTCGTGACAGGTCAGATGGAGTTATTTCATTCTGATTTGTCTACTTCTTGTTTCGTATATGTGTTAGTAGACCCAGGTGTGACACACTCTTTTATCACCAGAAAGCTGATAGGTAGTTGTTATCTACCTGTTAGTCTTAGATCTAATAGCCTGCAGCTAGAGACTTCTTTGGTTGATTCTGCCGAGTTGCGGGAAGTGTGCCCTTCTTGTGTTCTTTCTTTTTATGGACACAACATTCAAGTGGATCTTTTGTCACTTGACATGCATGGTTTTGATGTAATCCTAGGAATGGATACCTTGGAAAAATACAAGGTAGTCTTGTACTATAGTACTAAGGTGGTGACGTTCCATGATGGAGATGTACAATGGATTTTCCAAGGTGATAGGAAGATTCTTCCTACATGTTTGATGTCAGCAATGACAATTGAGCTGTTGATGAAACAAGGATGTGAGGCTTTCTTAGCTCATGTTGTGGATACCAAGGCGAGAAGTCCTAGTATCCAGGAGGTACCATTGGTGCAAGAATTTGAGGATGGCTTTTCTGAGGAATTTCCTAGCATTCCCCCTCCTAGAGAGATTGAGTTTGAGATCAATCTTGTTCTTGGAACACAACCCATAGCACAGTCAGCATACAGAATGGTGCCAGCAGAGATGCATGAGTTAAAGAAACTATTACAAGAACTGTTAGAGAAGGGTTTTATCAGGCCAATCACTTCCCCTTGGGTTGCTCCCGTGTTGTTTGTTAAAAAGAAGGATGGTTCAATGAGGTTGTGTATAAACTACAGACAGTTGAACAAGGTGACAATAAAGAATAAGTATCATTTGCCGAGGATTGATGATCTTTTTGATCAGCTGAGAGGTGTCACTGTGTTTTCAAAGATAGACCTGAGGCCAGGTTACCATCAGTTGAGAATTAAGGCTGATGACATACCCAAGTCAGCTTTTAGGACTAGGTATGGTCATTATAAGTTTGTGGTTATGTCGTTTGGGCTAACAAATGCACCTACATCTTTTATGGATATGATGAATAGGGTGTTTAGACCTTATCTTGATCAGTGTGTGGTCGTGTTCATAGATGATATCCTGATATACTCCAAGGATAGTCAGCAACATGAGCAACACCTTCGCCATGCATTGACTTTGTTGAGGCAACATCAACTATATGCTAAGTTCAGCAAGTGTAAATTTTGGTTATCTGAAGTGTCTTTTCTGGGCCATGTTATATCTGAAAAAGGTGTTTGTTTTGATCCCAAGAAAGTAGAATATGTACTAGAATGGGAACAACCAAAGACACCGAAAAAGATCTGTAGTTTCCTAGGTCTGGCAGGTTACTACAGGAGGTTCATCAAAGACTTCAGTTATATAGAATTACCCCTAACTAGGTTAACCAGGAAGGATGTTCCTTTTGCTTGGAATGACAAGTGTCAATGTTCTTTCCAACTGCTGAAAGAAAAGTTGACTAGTGCACCGGTGTTAGTACTGCCAGAGTAAGGGAAAGGCTATATTGTCTTTTGTGATGCTTCAAAAAATGGGTTGGGATGTGTGTTGATGCAGGATAAAAATCTGATTTCTTTTGCTTCGCGACAACTTAAGAAACACGAGGATAATTACCCAACACATGATCTGGAGCTTGCATCGGTGGTCTATGCCTTAAAGATCTAGAGAAACTATCTTTATGGAGAAAAGTGTCAGATCTTCACTGACCACAAGAATCTATAGTATATCTTCTCAAAACATGAGCTGAATATGAGGCAGAGGAGATGGATGGAGCTGATTAAGGATTATGATTGCACAATAGACTACCATCCAGGGAAAGCAAATGTGGTAGTTTATGCATTGAGTAGAAAGTCATCTTCATTATCAATGGTAGATAATGCACGATTAAATTCCTTGATGTGCCATAAGAGAGATATGCTAGTGTCTCTTCGCCAGATGAATGTACAACTAGAAGTTTCCTTGTTGGTAGGATTGTTGGCACAGTTACAAGTTAAACCTACCTTGAGATAGTAGATTCATGATGCACAAAAGAATGATATTGTGATACAGAATATCCGATCAGGGATTTGCAGTGAAAAGTATGATGGCTTTCATGAGGCAAATGATGGTACAGTTTGATACCACAATAGGACAATAGTTCCTGATGTTGATGGGTTAAGGAAGATGGTACTTGAGGAGGCTCACTCCTCCATGTATGAAATGCATCGTAGAAGTACCAAAACTTGAAAGACATGTATTGGTGGCTAGGTATAAAGCGTTATGTGGCAGAGTTCGTTGCCAAATGTCCAATTTGTCAGTAGGTGAAGGCTGAGCACCAGAAGCATGCATGGACATTACAACCCTTGCCAATACCACAGTGGAAATGGGATCATATTACTATGGACTTTGTGGTTGGTCTTCCTAGGACATCCAAGGGTCATAATTCCATATGGGTGATAGTAGACATATTGACTAAGTCAGCTCATTTTCTACCAGTCAAGATGACATTTACAGCCGAGAAATCGGCACAAATATATGTTGATGAGATAGTCCGTCTGCATGGCATTCTAGTGACTATTGTTTCTAATAGAGGTCCATCGTTTACAAGTCATTTTTGGGAGTGTCTGCATTCAGTAATGGGAACATAGTCGAGATTCAACATAACTTTTCATCAGCATACCGATGGCCAGTCTGAAAGGACTATTTAGACTTTAGAGGATCTCTTGAGGGCATGTGTGCTGCAATTTCTCGGTAGTTGGGATGTGCATCTAAATCTGATAGAGTTTGCGTACAACAATAGCTATCAAAGAAGCATAGATATGGCTCCTTGTGAGGCTCTATACGGGAGACGATGTCAGTCTCCTCTTTGCTGGTATGAGACAAGTGAATATCAACTTTTGGGTCCTGAGCTAGTACAACAGACTATAGAAAAGATTAAAGTGATACAACAACAGTTGAAAGCGTCCCAGGACAGGCAAAAATCTTATGTAGATAACCGACGCAGACCACTTGAGTTCCAAGTGGGAGATAGAGTATGTCTTAAGGTTTCTCCTTGGAAAGGTGTGCTGAGATTTGGAAAGAAGGGTAAGTTGGCTTATAGATTTATGGGACCATACCCTATCCTAGCTCATGTTGAAAAGGTAGCATATAAGTTGGAGCTACCACCAAAGATACATAGATTGCATAATATCTTTCACATCTCTATGTTGAGGAAATGCCATCTAGATACTAAGAATACAATCCAACCAGTAGAGGTTGAGTTAGATGAGGATATCTCATATGTTGAGGGTCATGTGTTGATCCTAGATAGAAGAATGAAAAAGCTAAAGAGAAAAGATATGATACTAATGAAAGTTTTGTGGCATCACTGTGGCATAGAGGAAGCCACATGGGAACTAGAGAATGAGATACGTAGAAAATACCCATCTCTTTTTGCATAGGATTTTGGGGCGAAATCCTTATTAGGGGTTTATAGTTGTAAGGCCCATGAACTTGATTAATGAGTTGAATAATCTTAATTACTATTGAGTACTTAGAACCCTAATATAACCTTGTGATATTCTTTGAAATCATAAGACAACCTTAAGTTTCAAATTTGGTCCAATTTGGACTGTTTGAGCAAGTTATGCAATTTTATGTACATTTTGGACTTTACAGCAATTTACCCAATTGAGGGGTTTTCTATGCAATTTTTCACATACATTATGTTCCTTAGATGTTATCTTATCATTCTTGAGTATTTTGAGCAATGGGGCTTCTAGTTGAGCCATGGTTTGAAGGTGTTTTCCTCAAGGGTATTTTAGGGTTTACCCCTTCATGGATGAGCTACCTTTAGTAGCTATCAACTAATGGATTATTTGATTGGCTTGGAAATTTGAAAAAGGATAGCTAAGAAGGTCTATATGGATGGTGGGGGAGCTTCTTGTGTGTGTGCTTGTATACTCTTTATAGTTTAAGGCCATGAACACTTGGAAAGATACTAGAACTTCAACTTTTTCTTTTTCTATATCTTAAAGTTTCAAATACTTATCCCTAAGCACCCAAATGAACCATTTACTCTCCACCACTTCCCTCCTTCTATGAACCTAGTTCTCCCTCTGTACTTATGTGAATTTCCTGTCTAAGGAAGAAGAAAGTGGCGATCTTCTTGGAAAAAGAATCTAGGGTTGCAATTGACTTCCTTTAGGGGTTCCTAAAGCTCCTTCCTAGTGATATTGACCTAAAAGTGTAAGTATTACCTTATTTCCTCCATTTATTTCTTTTCTATTCTTCCTCCTATATTTTTCCAGGTCATAACCTTATTGTTCCATGGTGAAAATGGCTCTAGAACTCAAACATCTATCCTTCTGGTTTCTACTTCTAGGGTTTTGCCTCTTTGTGGAGAGAAGTGCCTACGTGGCCTAGTTCATATTGAATCTAGGGTTTTCTTGCCTTATTTGCTCTAGATTCTTGATGTTTGGGATCTGACCTACTCTATAGAGTCAAGTTATATAACATTCTTCACTTATATTGTTTGCTAGAATCTTGTTAGTTCATGTTTGTGCTTTAATGTGATGATCTAAGCATAAAGAAACCATGCTTGTTTAGGGTTATGAATTTTTTATGATGTTCCTTGTTCTGTTCCAGTTCTATATGAACTTGTAAACATGTGTACGACCTTTATAAGGTATAATATGATCTGGTATAGTTTGATAACAACAACCTATGGTTCTAAGTACAAAACAATCGATGGTTCAAATTAGGGTTTTCAAGCTATTTCCTTCCCTATCACACAACTGATGGTCATACCATTCAATAACCAATGGTGTTGCCATCTTTGAAACTGATGTTCATGATCAAGGGTGTCAAATTTTATTGTGACAACCTATGGTCACCCCCTTAGGTCAGGTTTTGGCTCAATTATAAGTTTAATTACCATCCACAAAGTATTCTAATGATGCTATCAATCTATGATGACATTAGCTTAATATTTGATGGTGTTAAATGAATGTATTACTGATCTAACAACCAATGGTGACCTAATGATCACAATTAATGGTGGATCGGGTCATCACCATATATGATGAGTTAAGTATGTAATTATAGATTTGACTAAACTTTAAGCCAATGGTTCCTTGGTTCAATTGATCTAATGGTTAGACCTATACTTCAATTGATAACCTTAAACAATGAACATGATCCAATGAATAATATTGGATGCTTTAACATGCAATGGATTAGAATGAATCCCATGGTATTATAGGTGGGTCCTAGTGATGATAATTTGATGGTTTAATACCATTAATTTGTAGTCTTACCTTTGCCATCATATAGTTATATTTGATAAATCACTATGATAAGTGGATGTGTAACTCCCATGTGATCTAGTTTGTTATACCTAGACTTAATGTAATTATATGATGTTGATTGGTTATAATCAGACCTCTTGAATGATTAAGGTGACAATTTATTACACTCTTCTTGTGTTGAAACCATAATGCAATACTATTTGAATATCATAGTGTGTTGCCATGTGATGAATGTATATTCATCATGAAATTCAATTATCACTTTGAAACAAATTCAACTCTATACATACTTTTTCACTCAATATGAATCATAATGTGCAAAACTACTTAGTTGATTCGATTATCAAGGTTTTAACTAAATATTGTTCATTTAATGTAGGTTTTGACAAAGCTAAACAAGATCGTTTGAGCGCATTCGGTCTCAAGACCGTTTGAGCCCACGCGGTCTCAAGACCGTTTGAGCCCATGCGGTCTCAAGACCGTTTGAGCCCATTCGGTCTCAAGACCGTTTGAGCCCATGCGGTCTCAAGACCGTATGAGCCCATACGGTCTCAAGATCGTATGAGCCCATGCGGTCTCAAGACCGTTTGAGCGCATTCGGTCTCAAGACCGCATAAGCCCATGCGATCTCAAGACCGTTTGAGTGCATTCGGTCTCAAGACCGCATAAGCCCATATATGCAACAAGACCGTTTGGATTTGCTGCTTCCTGAAGACCGATTGGATGAGAGTATCATGCAAAGACCGTTTGCTGTACACTCTCACGTGAAGGCCAAATCACGCAAACCGCATGGAGCAGTAGATCAAGACCGTTTGCTTTTCCTGAATACAAACTGAATGATCACATCAGCAATACATGAAACTGAATGAAGGATCGAGTGAGCAGCATGTGAAGACCATCTGGTCTAAATATACGAAGACTGTATGGAGGGATAAGGCTCCGGGATCGTTTGATAAAGTACCAGGCACGCAAACCGAATGGAAAAGTAGGCAATAAGCAAGACCGTTTGCTACACATGAAGCAGGAAGACCAAATGCCGAATAGGACCGAATGAGCCAGCATGAGAAGACCGTGTAAGCTGTACACGTGAAGGACCGTTTGCTTTTCCCAACATGCAAACCGAATGAAGGGGCAGACCGAATGAGTTAGATATTTTGAATGAAAAGCAGCACAATACCCAAACCGAGAGAGCAAGACCGTTTGGTCAGTTCTTACCAAACCGTTTGAGCACTTAAAATAGCAAACTATTTGGATAAGATATTTTTGAATTGGAATCACACCAAAAATGTGAGGGCCAGTCCAGTGCCTATAAATAGGACCCCAAGGGTCCTCATTTGGGGCATCGGATCCGGACGCCGCCAGGCTGCCCGAACACAGTTCCGATCCAAATCCAGTCGAATTTACGCCAGTTCCGTTTCATCTACTGCCCGTGCTGCAACCAAGGAGGCTGAGGAGAGAAGGAAGACGGAGCGAGGGAGACTGTCCTGTCTGTCTTGGCAACTCCTGTTCACGTCCAGATCTGCTCCGACACGACGTAGGAGGCCGTATCTTCTTCACCGAGCTGTGACTACCTCCTGCACCAAGTTCATGGAGGATTTCTCTCTCTTTCTCATTCTTCTTGTTTCTCGCATCATGAGCGAGTAGTACCTTTTCGCTGGGGTGTGGGGACTAGCCCCGCTGCCCATGCAAACCATGTTCTTTTGTTAAACTTTCCATGACACTATATATAACTCTTCATCTCGTGGTTAACCGCTATGCTTGTAGTTTGATTAATTGCTTGATTTCATCTCTGTTCTACCTATATTGTGAGAACATCTATATGTAGGATAGAATGTCGTTTAACAAGTTGACTCCTTGACGAGAACTTCTGAAAGGATTCCTTGAGGTCGTAAGTGTATGATCCGTGAGGGGACGAGCCATCTAGCCTTCGGTGACGCTTCTGTGTGCCTAACGCCCTTACGGGGGGGTTCACAGCCTTAGTTGGATTTTGTATCTTCTTATTAATCGTCGATGTTTGCTAGTATATTAATCTTCTGCTTGCCTATCGATTATTGCGGTTGATTCCCAACTAGAAATAGAGTGGGATTTCTTCGGAGCCGTAAGTAAAGTGATCTGGTTGGTGACGAGACATCTGATGCCTAAGGTGATGCTTACGCGAACCTAACGCCCTCACGGGGGGTTTTGCAGCAGCTCTTTTTGGTTTGTTATAGCTTGCCTGGATTGTGTGCGATTGCGTGTGTTTGTATGCGTAGCGGCGGTGAAACCCGATACCATCCCAGTGATTCCATATCATTGATCTAAACCCAACTTTAATTCAGTTTTTACTTTCTTGCCATTAGTTTAATTAACCTCAAACAACCAATCGTTTTAAATATTAGTCTCAACTCGAGCTAGATTAGACTGATTAGATTCTTAAAAACATTGTCCTTTGGGTTCGATCCTAAGCTATACTGCGATTTGACCCGTCCAATTGCGGGTGGTGATATTGCACATTAGTTTTGGTAAAAAAACTCGGGGATTTCAACCCTGAGTGAGTTTGTTAGTGCAATTCTAGCCACGTCAAATTCTGGCGCCGTTGCCGGGGACTTCGGAATCAGTTTAGTCAAATCTAGTTCATTTGAGGCTAATCTAGGATTTTGCTTTTCCATTTGATAAAATCGATCATCTACTTGAATTTCACTCAACTCCATCAATCTCACTTCAGATCTTCTCATTTCAGGTACAATTGAGGACTAGCATATGCACCATTTGAACAGTCACGGACTCTCTGCTAGTTTTGACCCTGAAATTGATCGAACCTTTCATCGTCAGAACAGACAAAATCAAGCAAGAATGGCTCAGGAAGAAGAGATAGCCCGGAGGGTAGCTCAAGCCCTTAATGCGCAGAGAGAAAGGCTTATGCAAGAAGCCAGGACCGCAGTTCAAGAAGAAATCTTAGCAGCACAAGCAGCAGCTCAAGCAGCAGAACTACAAAAGGATCTAAGAGAGTTCTCAATTCCTAAAGCTGTTGATGTTCACCATCCAGTTCAACCTCCCCCCATCACTGCTATCAATTTCGAGATACGAGCACACTGGATCACCTTGCTTCAAAATAGTCCATTCTATGGTAAACAAGGTGAAGATAGTCAAGAACATCTTCTAAGGTTTATTGATCTTTGTGCTATGACAAAGCAAAATGGAGTGTCTGATGATGCCATCAGACTCCGTCTCTTCAAGTATTCTCTTACTGATAGAGCCATAAGTTGGTACAATTCCTTGAAATGTGAGCCCATCACCACTTGGGAACAACTTCAAAATGTCTTCTTGGAAAAGTTTTATCCTCCTTCGCTTACTTATGAAATTAGGGGCAGAATAACAAATTTCACCCAAGTCCCTGGAGAAACACTTGCTGAAGCATGGGAAAGATACAAAGAACTTCTACGCAAGTGTCCACACCATGGAATTCCTAAGAATCAACTCATTGAAATTTTCTATAGGGGAGTGGATGATGATATCAAGAGGTTTTTAGACTCCTCATCTGGAGGAAATTTTATGCGTCAAAGCTATGACAGCGCATGGAGAGTCGTCACCCTCGGATATGAAAATCAAGCTAATTGGGGTAGATCTATAGGCAAAGGAGTGTTGAAAGTAGCTATGGCTGAAGCTACTCCTGAGTACAAGTCTATCGCTGAAACCCTTAAACTCGTAGTTGCCAAACAAGATCATATTGAATCATCTCTGGCTGCCATTGAAAGAAAACACTCACCTCCTCGAAGACAAGAACAAGTCAAGTCCACTACTTTGTTCTGTGAAGCATGTAAAGGAACTGATCATTCCACCTTAGCATGCAATGTTCTCTATGATGTTGTTCTAAGCAACGTTTGCAATCAAGGTGATAATAGTCAAATAGAAAACCTTAATGTTGTCAACACCATTTCTGGTCAAAGTTATTACAATCCGAATCAAAATAGGAACCACCCTGGTCTTCAATACGGGAATCCTTCTGGAGCGGTAAACTCACAGCAGCTCGTTTCAAACAATCAACAACGAGGTCCACCCGGATTCCAATATAACAATCAACAACAAAGTTTTGGAAATCAAGGAAATTTCAGAAGTAACTTCCAGAACAGGAATTTCAACAATTATCAGAACAACTCCCAATACCAGAATCCCAATCAAGTTCCTTATCAACAACAAGGAAAACAAGGTAATTCTGCCACACCGGAAGATAAACTAACGGCGATTGAGAGGATGTTGCAGACACAACAAACTATGATAGCAAACCAGCAAGCCCAACAGAGGGCTATTGAATCTCAACTAGCTCAACTTGCAGCTAGCATGAAGCCACCTGCTGGATCCTTTGCTGGTCAACCTGAAAACAATCCTAAGCATCCAGAACAACTGAAGGCTGTAACAACCAGGTCTGGAAAAGAATACTCTGATCCTCCTGTCAAGCCACCTGTAGTTCTTACAAACGACGATGACTCGATGATTGTTCTAGAATCTACAACTCCTGAGTCTCAATCAAAAGAAACAGCGACTGCTGACAAAACAGACAAGAAAAGTCCTAAGAAACCTATTGATGAAGAAAAAGAGACCCCAGAGCCTGAAGTACCAGTATACAAACCTCGGATCCCTTTTCCAGCTCGTCTAAGGCAAACAAAACTTGATACCCATTTCAACCGATTCAAAGAAGCTATGAAGAAACTTCATGTTGATATTCCCTTTCTAGATGCACTAGCTGAGATACCAGCCTGGACTAAGTACATAAAGTCTCTTCTCACCAGGAAATACCTCACTGAGGAACATGAAACAGTTAAGTTGGCAACAACCACTTCTGACATTATTCAGAGCAAGATGCCAAAGAAGCAGAAAGATCCAGGATCATTTGGGATCACTTGCCACATTGGAGATTCATCATGTAAGAAAGGATTGGCAGATCTTGGTGCCAGTATTTCTATCATGCCACTCAGCCTTTGCAAGAGGCTGGGATTTGCTGAACTACTCCCAACTGGCATGACCATACAACTTGCGGATAACACTGTAACCCTTCCATTGGGAATCATTAAAGATGTCCCTGTCAAGGTTGGCAAAGATTCTTATGTTCCGTGTGATTTTGTCATCATGGACATAAGGGAAGATACTAGATATCCTGTCATCTTTGGTCATCCATTTCTTGCCACTGCAAGAGCTTTGATTGATGTTCAAGAAGGAACCTTGCTGCTCAGATTAGGTAAAGAAATCCTCGAGTTTAGAGTTTTTGAAAGTATGCGCAGACCAAGCATGCAAGAGGAAGTTTATTTGATCGACTATATAGAGCAGATGTCACTACTCACGCCAGGGGATTATGAACAAGACGATCCGTTAGAAGTGGCCCTGACTAATCCAAATGCTGCCAGTTCAATTGATGAACAAGTCAAGAGTTGTGTTCTCAACCTTGACACTGCCGAAGAAGATACTGAAACCAAAAGTGAAGAACTCAAAGTTGTGGAGGTTATTGAAGAAACATGTGAGAAACCACAAGCTCCCGAAATGAAACCCCTACCCGAAGGACTGAAATACGTGTTTCTAGATGAACTCAAAACATGCCCTGTTATCATAAATTCAGAGCTAACAATGGAACAAGAAGATCGACTCTTAACAGAATTAAAGGAAAGAAGAAAAGCAATAGGATACAAGATGAATGATCTAACCGGGGTCAGTCAAGCATTATGCATGCACAAAATCCCCATGGAGGAAGATCACAAGCTGACTGTTGAACATCAAAGGAAGCTCAATCCAAATATGAAAGAAGTAGCCCGCCTTGAAGTTATAAAGTTACTCAAGATAGGTATTATCTACCCAATCTCCGATTCACCATGGGTAAGCCCTGTGCATGTTGTCCCGAATAAAGGTGGAACTACAGTGATACGCAATGAAAACAATGAACTCATCCCCACTCGGAAAATCACCGGGTGGAGGATGTGTATTGATTACAGAAAGTTGAACAAAGCGACTAGAAAGGATCATTTTCCAATGCCCCTTCTTGATCAAGTCTTGGAACGACTGGCTCACCAAGAATACTTTTGTTATCTCGATGGTTACTCTGGATTCTACCAAATTCCTATACATCCAGATGACCAAGAGAAAACAACATTTACTTGTCCATTTGGAACGTATGCCTTTAGAAGGATGCCGTTCGGATTATGTAATGCACCTGCAACTTTTCAACGTTGCATGGCGGCTATATTTACTGGTCTTACTGAAACTATCATGGAGGTTTTTATGGATGATTTTTCTGTATATGGAGATTCTTATGACTCGTGCCTAAAACACCTCTCCCTTGTCCTCAAAAGGTGTGAAGAAGCACATCTCGTATTGAATTGGGAGAAGTGTCACTTCATGGTAAAAGAAGGCATTGTCCTTGGTCATAGAGTCAGCAATCGAGGAATTGAAGTTGACAGGGAGAAAATCGAAGTGATTTCCAAACTTGCTATCCCAAGGAATGTAAAAGAAATCTGTGCGTTCCTAGGTCATGCAGGATTCTACAGACGGTTCATAAAGGATTTTTCCAAGATAACGAAGCCAATGACGAATCAATTACTAAAAGATATTGATTTCAATTTTAACGAAGAATGTGTGAAGAGTTTCAATAACTTGAAGCATGCTCTTACAACTACACCCATAATTAGAGCTCCCGATTGGGATCACCCATTCGAAATCATGTGCGATGCCAGCGATTATGTTGTGGGTGCTGTTTTAGGGCAATGTATAGAGAAGAAACATTATGTGATTTATTATGCATCAAAAACCCTCGATGAAGCTCAGAGGAATTATGCTACTACTGAGAAAGAACTTCTTGCAGTCGTGTATGCCTTTGACAAATTCAGATCCTACCTCATAGGTTTAAAAGTCATTGTCTACACAGACCACGCTGCCATTCGTTACCTCCTGGAAAAGAAAGATGCAAAACCCAGGCTCATTAGATGGATCCTACTATTACAAGAAT
The DNA here is from genome assembly GCA_963693085.1 of Alisma plantago-aquatica. NCBI lineage: Eukaryota > Viridiplantae > Streptophyta > Magnoliopsida > Alismatales > Alismataceae > Alisma > Alisma plantago-aquatica. The sequence continues at coordinate 871,312,296 of OY856409.1, forward strand.
TTGATTTAGAGATAAGAGATAAAAAGGGTACGGAGAATGTTGTAGCAGACCACCTCAGTCGAATCCACACTCTGGATACTGAAAAGATCCCGATCAATGATTCCCTGCCAGATGATCAATTAATGAAGGTCTCAGAAGCTATACCATGGTACTCGGATTTTGTGAACTACCTCGCTGCTGGGGTTATTCATCCCCAATGCACCGGGAATGCACTGAAGAAGTTCATGCATGATGTGAAGCAATATCACTGGGATGAGCCATATCTCTTTAAACTATGTGTTGATGGTTTGTATAGACGATGTATCACCGAAGAAGAAGCTCAACTTATTTTGGAACAATGTCATTCAAGACCAGTGGGAGGACACATGAGCTGTAAAAAAACTACCTTGAAGGTCTTGCAATGTGGATTCTTCTGGCCGACCATATCCAAGGATTCCTACAACTTTGTCCTATCATGTGAAAAATGTCAAAGAACATGTAATATAACAAAGAGAGATGAGATTCCACTAAATCTATGGCAAGAAGTAGAGATATTTGACGTTTGGGGGGTGGACTACATGGGTCCATTCCCATCTTCTCATGGATTTTCATACATCCTAGTGGCGGTGGATTATGTCTCAAAATGGGTTGAAGCTATACCAACAGTCACTAGTGATTCCAAACCCATCATTAAAATATTCAAAGATATTATCTTCCCACGTTTTGGAGTGCCACGAACAGTGATATCTGACGGAGGGTCCCACTTCCTTGAAAGAAGCTTTGAAGCTTTACTGAGAAAATACAATGTAACACATAAGGTAGCCTCGCCTTACCATCCACAAACAAGTGGACAGGTAGAGGTCTCTAACCGTCAACTAAAGGATATTTTGGAAAAAAACTATAGGACGAAATCGAAAGGATTGGTCAACGAAAATCAACGACGCCTTATGGGCATATCGAACCGCTTATAAAACTCCCATTGGTACTACACCTTTTTGATTAATATATGGAAAAGCTTGCCACCTTCCAGTCGAACTGGAACACAAGGCATGGTGGGCAATTAAACAACTGAACTTTGATATGAAAGAAGCAGGCCAAGCCAGAATTATGCAACTCCAAGAGCTGGATGAACTCAGGATGACAGCTTATGAGAATGCACGAATCTACAAAGAACGTACAAAACTTTGGCACGATGGACATCTGAAAAGAAAAGACATACAAGTGGGAGACCAAGTTCTGCTATTCAACTCAAGATTGAAGTTATTCCCAGGAAAACTCCACTCGCGCTGGTCTGGACCATACATCGTCAAGAGCATCTCTCCACATGGTGCCTTCTCATTATGGAGTGAAAAGTCAGGGGAATTTGTAACAAATGGTCACCACTTAAAGAGATATTTCACCTCAACTGACACAGGCACCAAAGCAACACTGGAACTCACCAATCCAAAGGATCCACCGTGAAGCTAAAGGATCCAGTCGAGCCATCGACATAAAACAAAGGCGCTTGTCGGGAGGCAACCCGATCAATAAATTTGTTTTACTTTCATTTCTTCAATTTTGTTTTTATTAAATAAAATTAGCATCGCAAGATGCTATTTTAAGACCGAATTGCTCTTTACCTTTGAGATTTTCAAACAAAAGGATGTTCGCTGATTGGAACGCAACCACACCCAGTGGTTATTCTGGCATGATTTTTCCCCTCCATCTTGGACTTAGGGTTTGCTCGGGACGAGCAAATCTCTAAGTTCGGGGTGGATGGTGGGTGGTACATACCTCACTTTCCACCTACATCCATCCTTTTCATACTTAAGCTTTCACTATCACATTCTTGAAAAAAAAAATTCAAAAATTTCAAAATTCTTTAATGTTTTTCCAAGAGATTGAACAGATACTTGATGAATTTTTGACACTTTTTGACTCTTCCTGGTTTCACTAACTAAATTGCTATGCATTCTCAATCATTATATCCTCCTTATTCGAAGTAAACCCTCAAAAGGACCAATTTTTGAAACAAGCCTTTTTGTGAAGCTTATGATTCCTAACATCATAACACTTTTGCAAAAATGATAAGTATCTGTCAAACTGATAGGGATCAAACACATCGTGCTTCCTACTGACTAGTGGAACAATAACATGGAATCTCCACTGGATCCTCATCAAGTCATTATTTGAGCATAGTACGACAAAGAGAACAACCCGGTACATCGAATTGTAAATCAAGTTGCATTCTGATATGAACTCTCTTCTACACCTCTTCTATCATCTTCGTATCCCTCCATTCATCAAAAAGAAACAAAAATAACCGAATATGTGTCAAACCCTAAGTTCGGGGTGGCACGCCACTTCCCTCTTTATCCGCTTCTTCCATACCCCTCGCAAATAAATAGGGGCATACCACCGAAAATGCAATCTCGAGTCGAATAGAGGAGAGATTTGCAAACAAAAGATGCCAAAAGTGCACACAAAAAGAAATGCAATCTCGAGTCGAATAGAGGAGAGATTCACACAAAAAAATGCAATAAATAAAATTGCATAGCAAATAAAAATCTCGAGTTGAATAGAGGAGAGATTTACTTCTTCTTCCATACCACCATTCCCTCCATTTTCTACCTAATGGCACAATGCATGCCCCCACTATCCTGAAAAACACCAGTGTCAGATCGGATGCACACTTGTTGTTCTGCGGGTAACTCTGGACTCTTACAAAACTCTTTGACATGCTTGTTGGTGGAAAAAGTTAGGAGGAAGTGATATTGAAAAACGAACTCAGGAATGAAGATATGGTAAGATGTGTTTAGTGGTCTCAGGAGGTTGAGATACTGAGTCATATTGAGCAGAAAGAAAACATTCGTGATGTGAAGATGAAGCAATCACACGAATTGAAAGTATTCATTTGGCGACTGTTTTAGATTTTGTGTTACTCGAGGACGAGCAACGTTTAAGTTCGGGGTATTTTGATGAATGTATATTCATCATGAAATTCAATTATCACTTTGAAACAAATTCAACTCTATACATACTTTTTCACTCAATATGAATCATAATGTGCAAAACTACTTAGTTGATTCGATTATCAAGGTTTTAACTAAATATTGTTCATTTAATGTAGGTTTTGACAAAGTTAAACAAGACCGTTTGAGCGCATTCGGTCTCAAGACCGTTTGAGCCCATGCGGTCTCAAGACCGTTTGAGCCCATGCGGTCTCAAGACCGTTTGAGCCCATTCGGTCTCAAGACCGTTTGATCCCATGCGGTCTCAAGACCGTATGAGCCCATACGGTCTCAAGACCGTATGAGCCCATACGGTCTCAAGACCGTTTGAGCGCATTCGGTCTCAAGACCGCATAAGCCCATGCGATGTCAAGACCGTTTGAGTGCATTCGGTCTCAAGACCGCATAAGCCCATATATGCAACAAGACCGTTTGGATTTGCTGCTGCCTGAAGACCGATTGGATGAGAGTATCATGCAAAGACCATTTGCTGTACACTCTCACATGAAGGCCAAATCACACAAACCGCATGGAGCAGTAGCTCAAGACCGTTTGCTTTTCCTGAATACAAACCGAATGATCACAGCAGCAATACATGAAACTGAATGAAGGATCGAGTGAGCAGCATGTGAAGACCATCTGGTCTAAATATACGAAGACCGTATGGAGGGATAAGGCTCCGGGATCGTTTGATAAAGTACCAGGCACACAAACCAAATGGAAAAGTAGGCAATAAGCAAGACCGTTTGCTACGCATGAAGCAGCTAGACCGAATGCCGAATAGGACCGAATGAGCCAGCATGAGAAGACCGTGTAAGCTGTACACGTGAAGGACCGTTTGCTTTTCCCAACATGCAAACCGAATGAAGGGGCAGACCGAATGAGCTAGATATTTTGAATGAAAAGCAGCACAATACCCAAACCGAGAGAGCAAGACCGTTTGGTCAGTTCTTACCAAACCGTTTGAGCACTTAAAATAGCAAACTGTTTGGATAAGATATTTTTGAATTGGAATCACACCAAAAATGTGAGGGCCAGTCCAGTGCCTATAAATAGGACCCCAAGGGTCCTCATTTGGGGCATCGGATCCGGACGCCGCCAGGCTGCCCGAACACAGTTCTGATCCAAATCCAGTCGAATTTATGCCAGTTCCGTTTCATCTACTGCCCGTGCTGCAACCAAGGAGGCTGAGGAGAGAAGGAAGACGGAGCGAGGGAGATTGTCATGTCTATCTTGGCAACTCCTGTTCACGTCTAGATCTGCTCCGACACGACGTAGGAGGTTGTATCTTCTTCACCGAGCTGTGACTACCTCCTGCACTGAGTTCATGGTGGATTTCTCTCTCTTTTTCATTCTTCTTGTTTCTCGCATCATGAGCGAGTAGTACCTTTTCGCTGGGGTGTGGGGACTAGCCCCGCTGCCCATGCAAACCATGTTCTTTTGTTAAACTTTCCATGACACTATATATAACTCTTCATCTCGTGGTTAACCGCTATGCTTGTAGTTTGATTAATTGCTTGATTTCATCTCTGTTCTACCTATATTGTGAGAACATCTATATGTAGGATAGAATGTCGTTTAACAAGTTGACTCCTTGACGAGAACTTCTGAAAGGATTCCTTGAGGTCGTAAGTGTATGATCCGTGAGGGGACGAGCCATCTAGCCTTCGGTGACGCTTCTGTGTGCCTAACGCCCTTACGGGGGGGGGGGGTTCACAGCCTTAGTTGGATTTTGTATCTTCTTATTAATCGTCGATGTTTGCTAGTATATTAATCTTCTGCTTGCCTATCGATTATTGCGGTTGATTCCCAACTAGAAATAGAGTGGGATTTCTTCGGAGCCGTAAGTAAAGTGATCTGGTTGGTGACGAGACATCTGATGCCTAAGGTGATGCTTACGCGAACCTAACGCCCTCACGGGGGGTTTTGCAGCAGCTCTTTTTGGTTTGTTATAGCTTGCCTGGATTGTGTGCGATTGCGTGTGTTTGTATGCGTAGCGGCGGTGAAACCCGATACCATCCCAGTGATTCCATATCATTGATCTAAACCCAACTTTAATTCAGTTTTTACTTTCTTGCCATTAGTTTAATTAACCTCAAACAACCAATCATTTTAAATATTAGTCTCAACTCGAGCTAGATTAGACTGATTAGATTCTTAAAAACATTGTCCTTTGGGTTCGATCCTAAGCTATACTGCAATTTGACCCGTCCAATTGCGGGTGATGATATTGCACATTAGTTTTGGTAAAAAAACTCGGGGATTTCAACCCCGAGTGAGTTTGTTAGTGCAATTCTAGCCACATCACCATGATAATATCTACGGACACATATGTGCTAATGATCTTTTGAGCCTTGTTTAAGGCATGGAATGATGATTATAAACTTACTATGACTAATGTGATGGTCTTAACGACATTTGGGCATGTTTGAAGCCATGATTGAGGTGAAATCCTCTTCATCTTCCAATAAGGGTTAAAACCCTGGAACTTGTGATAAGATATTGGTATCTTGTAATAGTATGATGATAAGTGTGGTCCATTAATTTGCGATGAATGATAGCATGCGGTAATGAGATTAAGATTTATGTCTCAAATGTTTTATATCTTTTGAATTTGTTATACATATACTCTTGTTAGAAAAGAATTAGGGTTTGAATGTCCACTTATATGATAAAACCTTAATGCATTCAATTAGCAGTAATTAATCAAGTGTAACCTTAATCATGTAGAGCCATGTGTCGTAGAGCCATCTTTAGTGTCAAAACTTGCAGGATGGTGAAATGAGTATTCCCAAGGGAAACTCAGAGTGCATATGGTTGAGTATGTGGGGGTGGCAAGTTGAGGATATATCCTTGTCATCCACAAATGTATGTTATGGAGGATGGCTATGGTCATACCTCAGACATTTGATGTGATTGAGGATAGCTATGGTTGTACCTCAGATTAGAGGGTTTTGTATACCTTGGTTTCTAGTGTCATAACTTGTACCAAGTACGAACTAGTTGTTATTAGTTGACTATATGTCACTGTTGGCAGTTTGAATGGTATGTCACTATAGTTTACTCGTACTGACTGAGGGGAGGAGATCTTAGGATACTAGTACTCCTAGATCTTATACGGAACTGAATAGCACTTTGTAGTGGTCAGTTGGACTTTGAGTGGTACGACTCAAACTCCCCAAGGCATAATAATAAAAGATATAATGCCAGCTGTGTAGTATAATTACTAGGGTTCAATACGTATCACATTGGTTGATTAACCCTTATCTTGTCTTTACACTACATAGTTCTTACATGATGCAGACTTATGAAAATTGAGTAATTCTACTTGATGCTACAACTTATTTGCTTAACTGCTAGTATGCTTAAATTGTTCAATATGTTCATATTGCTTATTCAATACCCTAACTGCTCAATGTATTTACTGTTAATTAATATGTTATAATCAATATATGTTGGAGAGAGTTATATCTCTCGCTGGGATTAGGTCTCACCCGTGGGTCACCACATTTTTTAGGTGATTGGGGGCAATGAGTTCGAGGTCGCATTGTAGAAGAGAACCAACCTGGTGATCAATAGATTCAGAAGGTCGGTTAATTGTAAATGTTAGTAGTAAAGTCCTAGTGTCATCCCTATACTCTTAGGTCTGGATATGGGATATGTTTTCTAGATGATATACTCGTATCGACACAAGATTTTAGTAGTATGCCAATGCTTGTAAATATATGGCATGTACATGTGAAATATCTTTTGTATGCAGGATGTGACTGATGTCTTTCGACCCATATGTGAATACCTATTACAGTATATGAGAATGGAATGATGGACCTTTATGTAAATGTTTTAAAGTTTATTTACATTGTCAAAATTGGTTTTAATTATTCCGCATTCTTGACTATGTGATTAATTAGTAGTTGATCGTGTTTTGTGTTTTGTATTTTGAGTAATCTCATTTAGCGTAACGAGATGTCACATTTAATTTGGTATCATAGCTCTAGGTTTACTGAGTGTACATGGACATAAGACATAGGTTTGAGTATGTTCTTATGTATCCAACATATCTGATCATAGTTTATGCTTATGTAGATATGTCTGGAGGACATGAAGAACACGTTGAGAGTAGCTATGTTGCACCAGGAGGAGGTGTTGGGAGGTAGGCACACGATGAGAGAGTGCCAGAAGTAGGGCCAGAGTAGCCCGCAATGCCTCATCTAGACCTAACAATGATGGCCAATTCTGAGTTTCAGTCTATGTTTAGACAGATGATGGCCACAATTACACATATCGTTGACAGAGCGCCAGCACCTCAAGATAGGGCAGCTGCCTCTAATGTGGAGTCCCAAGGTGTCGGGAATACATTTGAACATCTTAGACGTGTTGGGGCGATTGAATATGCAGGTTCTTCTGATCCAGCATATGCTGACATGTGGTTGACTGAGCTGGAAAAGGCGTTCAAAATCCTAAACATCGCTGAAGAAGACAAAGTTAAGCATGTAGTATACTTGTTGAAGGGTAGTGCTAGCCACTGGTGGGCCATAAAAGAGGAGAAAAGGCCAGGAGTTGTGATAGGATGGGTGGAGTTTCAGAGGGAATTTATTAGGAGATATTTTCCAGAGACCTATCTAGATGAGAAGATATCTCAGTTTGAGAAGATTCATAAGGGGCTATGACTATTAATGAGTATAAGTCAAAGTTTATGGAATTTTTGAGGTTCTTCCCACACATGGCAGCCACTAACAAAGAAAGGATCCATAGGTTCAAAAAGGGCCTAAATACTGAGTTTACTACAATAGCATTAGCCCTAGAAAATAAGAAGAGGTTTTCCACCTTTGTGGAATATGTCAGGAGGATTGAGAGGTCTGCCATAGAGAACTGTGAAGCTAATGCTAAGAAGTGACCTATTCAGTTTCAAGGGCAACCATCTAGAGGATTTAAGAAGCTGAGGTTTTTCCCGCCACAGACGCAACCAAGGTCAACCTTCACTGAACCAAGATCACATGCACCATCACAATGGACCCTGAGTCGGGGTAGAGGTCACAGTTTTCGCCGATGGGAGCCTACAGTATCTCATAGTTTTAGTGACAGGGCCATTTAGGCCATATTAGGACACTAGAACATGTTACAAGTGTGGGCAAGTGGGGCATACAAAACCTTATTGCCCTATGAAAGATGAGGAGATGACTCAGCAGCCAAGGCAAATTCAGTAAGGTCCACAACAATGACAATTTAGTAGTAACAGTGGAAGAGGACATGGTCATGCATCCCATGTAGGATCCTATGGACAAGCAAGCAGAGGATGTGGATAGAAGCATGCGACATCTAGGTTTTATGCCATGAGCCAGCCAAAAGCAGTGATCAATCCACGAGTCGTGACAGGTCAGATGGAGTTATTTCATTCGGATTTTTCGACTTCTTGTTTCGTATATGTTTTAGTAGACCCGGGTGTGATGCGCTCTTTTATCACCAGAGAGGTAATAAGTGGCTATTATCTACCTATTAGTCTTAGATCTGATAGCTTGCGCCTAGAGACTCCTTTGGTTGATTCTGTCGAGTTGCGGGAAGTGTGCCCTTCTTGCGTTCTTTCTTTTTATGGACACAACATTCAAGTGGATTTTTTGCCACTTGACATGCATGGTTTTGATGTAATCCTAGGAATGGATACCTTGGAAAAATACAAGGTAGTCTTGGACTTTAGTACTAAGGTGGCAACGTTCCATGATGGAGATGTACAATGGATTTTCCAGGGTGATGGGAAGATTCTTCCTAAATGTTTGATGTCAGCTATGACAGCTGAGCGGTTGATGAGACAAGGATGCGAGGCTTTCCTAGGTCATGTCGTGGATACCAGAGTGATAGGTCCTAGTATCCAGGAGGTAAAAGTGGTGTGAGAATTTGTGGATGTCTTTCCTGTGGAATTTTCTAGCATTCCCCCTCCTAGAGAGATTGATTTTGAGATCAATCTTGTTCCTGGAACACAGCCCATAGCACAATCAGCATACATAATGGTGCTAGTAGAGATGCAGGAGTTAAAGAAACAGTTACAAGAACTGTTAGAGAAGGGTTTTATGAGGCCGAGCACTTCCCCTTGGGGTGCTCCCGTGTTGTTTTTTTAAAAAGAAGGATGGTTTAATGAGGTTGTGTATAGACTACAGACAGTTGAACAAGGTAGCAATAAGTATCCTTTACCAAGGATTGATGATCTTTTTGATCAGTTTAGAGGTGACACTGTGTTTTCAAAGATACACCTGAGGTTAGGTTACCATCAGTTGAGAATTAAGGCTGATGACATACCCAAGTCAGCTTTGAGGACTAGGTATGGTCATTATGAGTTTGTGGTTATGCTGTTTGGGCTAACCAATGCACCCGTAGCTTTTATGGATCTGATGAATAGGGTGTTTAGACTTATCTTGATCAGTGTGTGGTCGTGTTCATAGATGATATCCTGATATTCTCCAAGGATAGTTAGCAGCATGAGAAACACCTTCACCAGGCATTGACTTTGTTGAGGCAGCATTAACTATATGCTAAGTTCAGCAAGTGTGAATTCTGGTTATCTAAAGTGTCTTTTCTGGACCATGTTATATCTGCAAAAGGTGTTTGTGTTGATCCTAAGAAAGTGGAATTTGTACTACAATGGGAAAAACCAAAGACACCGATAGAGATCCATAGTTTCATAGGTCCGGCAGGTTACTACACGAGGTTCATCAAAGACATCAGTTCTATAGTGTTACCCCTAACTAGATTAACCAGGAAGGATGTTCCTTTTGCTTGGAATGACAAGTGTCAACGTTCTTTCCAGCTATTGAAAGAAAAGTTGACTAGTGCACTGGTGTTAGTACTGCAAGATCAAGGCAAAGGCTATACTGTCTTCTATGATGCTTCAAAGAATGGGTTGGGATGCATGTTGATGCAGGATAAAAATCTGATTTCTTTTGCTTGACGACAACTTAAGAAACATGAGGAGAATTGCCCAAAACATGATTTGGAGCTTGCAATGGTGGTCTATGCCTTAAAGATATGGAGAAACTATCTTTACGGAGAAAAGTGTAAGATCTTCACTGACCACAAGAATCTACAGTATATCTTCTCAAAACAGGAGCTGAATATGAGGCAGAGGAGATGGATGGAGTTGATTAAGGATTATGATTGCATAATAGACTACCATATAGGAAAATAAAATGTGGTAGCTAATGCATTGGGTAGAAAGGCATCTTCATTATCAACGGTAGATAACACACAATTAAATTCCTTGATGTGCCATAAGAGAGATATGCTAGTGTCTCTTCGCCAGATGAATGTACAACTAGAAGTTTCTTTCTTGGCAAGATTGTTGGCACAGTTACAAGTTAAACCTACCTTGACACAACAGATTCATGATGCACAACAGAATGATACTGTGATAGAGAATATCCGATCATGGATTGGCAGTGAAAAGTATGATGGCTTTCATGAGGCAGATGATGGTACAGTTTGTTACCACAATAGGACAGTAGTTCCTAATGTTGATGGGTTGAGGAAGATGGTACTTGAGGAGGCTCACTCCTTCATGTATGCAATGCATCCTGGAAGTACCAAGATGTACCAAAACTTGAATGACATGTATTGGTGGCTAGGTCTAAAGCTTGATGTGGCAGAGTTTGTTGCCAAATGTCCAATTTGTCAATAGGTGAAGGCTAAGCACCAGAATCCTACACAGACATTACAACCCTTACCAATACCACATTGGAAATGGGATCATATTACTATGGACTTTGTGGTTGGTCTTCCTAGGACAACCAAGGGTCATGATTTCATATGGGTGATAGTAGACAAATTGACTAAGTCAACTCATTTTCTGCCAGTCAAGACAACGTTTACAACAGAGAAATTAGCACATATATATGTTGATGAGATAGTCCGTCTGCATGGCATTCTAGTGACTATAGTTTCTGACAGAGGTCCATAGTTTATAAGTCATTTTTGGGAGCGTCTGCATTCAGCAATGGGAACACAACTGAGATTCAACACAACTTTTCATCTACAGACTGATGGCCAGTCTGAAAGGACTATTCAGACTTTAGAGGATCTCTTGAGGGCATGTGTGCTACAATTTCTTGGTATTTGGGAAGTACATATGACTCTGATAGAGATTGCATAAAACAATAGCTATCAAAGAAGCATAAATATGTCTCCTTTTGAGTCTCTATATGGGAGATTATGTCAGTCTCCTCTTTGTTGTTATGAGACAGGTGAATATCAACTTTTGGGTCCTGAGCTAGTACAACAGACTACAGAAAAGATTAAAGTGATACAACAACAGTTGAAAGCAGCCCAGGACAGGTAGAAATCTTATGCAGATAACTGACGTAGACCACTTGAGTTCCAAGTGGGAGATAGAGTATATCTTGAGGTTTCTCCTTGGAAAGGTGTGCTGAGGTTTGGAAAGAAGGATAAGTTGGCTTCTAGATTTATGGGACCATACCTTATCCTAGCTTGTGTTGAAAAGGTAGCATACAAGTTGGAGCTTCCACCAGAATTACATAGATTGCATAATGTCTTTCACATCTCTATGTTGAGGAAATGCCATCTAGATACTAAGCAGACAATCCAACCAGTAGAGGTTGAGTTAGATGAGGATAACTCCTATGTTGAGGGTTCTGTGTTGATCCTGGATAGAAGACTGAAAAAGCTGAAGAGAAGAGATACAATACTAATGAAAGTTTTGTGGAATCACTATGTCATAGAGGAAGCCACATGGGAACTAGATAATGAGATGTGTAGAAAATACCCATCTCTTTTTGTGTAGGATTTCGAGGCGAAATCTATGTTAGGGGTTTATAGTTGTAAGGCCCCTGAACTTGCTTAATGAGTTGAATAAGCTTGGTTACCATTGAATTCTTATAACCCTAATCTAACCTTGTTTTATGCTTTGAAATCATAATACAATCTTAAGTTTCAAATTTGGTCCAATTTGGACATTGTTTGCGCAAGTTATGTAATTTTATGTACATTTTGGAATTTTCTGTAATTTACCCAATTGAGGGGTTTTCTTTGCAATTTGTCACATACATTATGTTCCTTAGATGTTATATTATCAGTTTTGAGTATTTTGGGCCATGGGGCTCCTAGTTGAGCCATGGTTTGAAGGTGTCTTCCTCAAGGGTATTTTAGGGCTTACCCCTTCATGGATGAGCTACCTTTAGTAGCTATCAACTAATGAATTATTTGATCGGATTGAAAATTTGACAAAGGAGATTTAAGCAGGTCTATATGGACGGTTGGGGAGCTTCTTGTGTATGTGCTTGTATATTCTTAATAGTGTAAGGCCATGGACACTTGGAAAGATATTAGAACTTCAACCTTTTCTTTTTCTTTATCTTAAAGTTTCATATACTTATCCCTAAGCACACAAATGAACCATTTTCTCTCCACAACTTCCCTTCTTCTACGAACCTCATTCTCCCTCTGTGCTTCTATGAATTTCCTGTCCAAGGAAGAAGAAAGTGGGGATCTTCTTGGAAAATGAATCTAGGGTTGCAATTGACTTCCTTTAGGGGTTCCTAAAGCTCCTTCCTAGTGATCTTGACCTAAAAGTGTAAGTATTACCTTATTTCCTCCATTTATTTATTTTATCTTCTTCCTCCTATATTTCTCCAGGTCGGAACCTTGCTGTTCCATGATGAAAGTGGCTCTAGAACTCAAAAATCTATCCTTCTTGTTTCTTCTTCTAGGGTTTTGCTTCTTTGTAGAGAGAGGTGCCTACTTGGCCAAGTTCATATCTGAATCTAGGGTTTTCTTGCCTTATTTGCTCAAGATTCTTGCTGTTTGGGATCTGGCCTACTCTACAGAGTCGATTTATATAACATTATTCACTTATATTGCTTGCTAGAATCTTGTTGGTTCATGTTTATGCTTTAATGTGATGATCTAAGCATAAAGAAACCATGCTTGTTTAGGGTTACAAATTTTTTATGGTGTTCCATATTCTGTTCCAGTTCTATATGAGCTTGTAAACATGTGTACAACCTTTATAAGGTATAATATTATCTGGCACAGGTTGATAGAAACAACCTATGGTTCTAAGTACAAAACAATCGATGGTTCAAATTAGGGTTTTCAAGCTATTTCCTTCCCTATCACACAACCGATGGTCATACCATTCAATAACCAATAATGTTGCTATGTTTGAAACTGATGTTCATGATCAAGGATGTCAAATTTTATTGTGACAACCTATGGTCACCCCCTTAGGTAAGGTTTTGGCTCAATTATAAGTTTAATTACCATCCACTAAGTATTCTAATGATGCTATCAATCCATGATGACATTAGCTTAATATTTGATGGTGTTAAATGAATGTATTACTGATCTAACAACTAATGGTGACCTAATGATCACAATTAATGGTGGATCATGTCATCACCATATATGATGAGTTAAGAATGTAATTATAGATTTGACTAAACCTTAAACCAATGGTTCCTTGGTTCAATTGATGTAATGGTTAGACCTATACTTCAATTGATAACCTTGAACAATGAACCTGATCCAATGAATAATATTGGATGCTTCAACATACAATGGATTGGAATGAATCCCATGGTATTATATGTGGATCCTAGTGATAATTATTCGACGGTTCTATACCATTAATTTGTAGTCTTACCTTTACCATCATATAGTTATATTTAATAAATCACTATAATAAGTGGATGTGTAACTCCCATGTGATCTAGCTTGTTATACCTAGCATTAATGTAATTATATGATGTTGATTGGCTATAATAAGACCTCTTGAATGATTAACGTGACAATGTATTACACTCTTCTTATGTTGAAACCACAATGCAGTACTATTTGAATATCATAGTGCCTTGCCATGATAATATCTATGGACACATATGTGCTAATGATCTTTTGAGCCTTTTTTAAGGCATGGAATGATGATGATAACCTTACTATGAATAATGTGATGGTCTTAACGACCTTTGGGCATGTTTGAAGATATGATTGAGGTGACATCCTCTTCATGTTCCAATAAGGGTTAAAACCCTGGAACTTGTGATAAGATATTGGTATCTTGTAATAGTATGATGATAAGTGTGGCCCATTAATTTGCAATCAATGATAGCATGTGGAAATGTGTTTAATATTTATATCTCAAAAACTCCTATCTTTGAGCTCTTAATAGACCTGGTTCGGACTGCAGTTCCAATCTATTGGGATGACCTGCAGATGACGACGAGGTCACCATGCTTTTTCCAGTGTTTCTCAGACAAGTATACTGCTTATACAACCACCTCCACTCATAATTCAAAGAGTCTGAGGACTAACATTCACCTTAAACAAAGTAAGGTACCTCTTCTTGTCAATGGTTAATCAATGTCTCTTAGGCATCACTACATGATGATCTATTCCAGTAACAATGTTCACATGACGATTAGGATGATTTGATTGGTTAAATCCACATTCAGTATACATCTAGAGTTGGGTAATCAACTTACTAATATACAGTAGTATGCACACCATGGTTTATGCATGTTAATAACTAGTAAGTTGTATGCATCGTTATTAGCATAGTAAACCTAATTATTGATCTTTTAAGTTAGTATCCTACATATGAGTATTGATTTACATGTAAGTATGAGAGTTAATAAAAATGGTTAAGAGGTGGATGACAAGTGTAGTGATTGTTATAAAGAGACTTGATACGATCTCATTCTTCCTTTTTATATCATAAATTCCCTACGTACTACACACATATCTAGAATTATCGATTGACCCTATTATTTTATAGAAGTAGATATATGTTAGCCTATGTATTGAGTCCTACAAACTCTAATCTTTGACAGACATTCAATAAAGCATGACTATAATGATAATCAAGATTTATTGATTCATCGTCTTGTTATGGGTGTGTTAGAGAATATCAATGAGAATCATTTGATGGATTGAAAACCCAAATTAGAAATACAAGTAATTACATAATTGACGATAATCAAAAATAAGAAATTGTATATAAGGAATGCATCTAACTATGTTGGCTGATTTATGAGTAAATCGTGAAAGAGAGAGAAATAAATTTAAGGGTGCTTTTTGTAAGTATAAATGTAGATGACTTACATCTTGATAAGATTTGGCACTAAATGACAGGTTAGATCAACTATATATGACTATACTATATCTTGAAATGGTCAATTGATTGTACTCATACACTTTGAGATCTATGTATGAGTATATGACCAATTTATATAGGTAATGCTAGACCTTGCTAAACCCTAACATTCCCGGTAATGGTATCTTGATAAATAATAACTAATCCTAAATCACATTATTTAATCAATATTATGTTTTTAATTATGAACTAATAGTTGAGGACTAATGTGTATATGAAATACTTTTAGGTCAAGAAGGACAAAATGTGATTGGATCCCTAGAAATAGGGTTAACCATGAAGATCAGGTATGTACTCCTCTCTATTTATAACTGGGTATTATACGACTATATTTTCCCATGATGAGGCATCTTTTGAAATACTTGCTCTTTGTTGAACAAAACATATACACTCAATTGGACTTTGTTATTATTCTGAAATTGCTATTATCATGTTTAATTGGGTCAATGACCCCACCTATTATTATGCCTGAATAATGCCACGTATGTTTGTGAAAGATGTATCTTGCCACTCTATTTATGCTTGTTAGATAATTTGACTAGTTTAACTATTGTATATGCTTATGCATAACCATTAGGGTGTGTCTATTTCCGCCAGGGGTGCGTCTTTCCACCTATTTTTATACAGGGGCACGTCTATTTCCACCCAGGGTGCGCCATTCCCACCCATTTTACTTAGGCCATTGACTCAGTGGTGTCGTGGCCCTACCATAGTTACTTTAGTCAAATATATCGACATGCAAATATTTATATGATTAAATTGTTGATTGTGGCAAGAATTATGAATTCAATGGTTTAATTATTATGCCTCATTCTATTAGAAATTCCTTCTTTTGTTATTTCTCATTGAAACTTACCTAGCTTTAATGGCCCCCTCTTTGACGGGAACACCTTTCTTTGCTTTTGAAATAAATAATGCCCTAGTTAATTTTTCTAATGTACATACTCAACTTTTGCTGATACATATCTTATTTTTCTATTTTCTGGGTGTTCCCTCCACCTAGGTGTAGGTGCTTTATAGGGCTGAGACCCAGGATGATCGTGAACTCATTGGAAAAAGTAAGGATAGCTTGAAATAGTTTTGTTACCCTCTGCATATGGGCTTATGTGTATATAGATGTAATCTTTTCATCTTATGTACCACCCATAGGGTTAGAAAGTTATGTACATGGAAATGTTTTGTAACTTTGTAAATAGTTATATTTTTTGCTGCTTAAAATTTTCATGGCTCATGTTTGTACCATTGAGTGGGCCCACTATAGGGTCCCACTCCTTACAAAATGGTATCAGAGCCAAAGAAGTTGGTAACTAGACTATTTCAAGTTATCCTAGAATGTTCCTTAACAGATAGATGACCTTTTAAAGGTTGTTGTCATACCTAAAGCTGATTAATGCTTACCAATTAGGATTTCACCCCTATCTAATTTGGTGGTATATACACATCCCAAACTAAGTATGTTGATGATATAGTTTCAGCTAACTCTTATCAATCCTACCCTTTCCTTATGGGTATAGCTCTCTATACATAAAGGTTGACTCTCCCAGGAAGTAGCATCTACCTCCTACCTTAGGGAAGGCCAATTCATCTCCTATAGTTAGTAGGTTGACTTGAATTCACATAATTGTGTGTAACCCTAACACAAGTCATCAAACTTTTTGCTTTTGTAGTTTTTGAGCATGCCTATGATATGTGCATTATGTGGACTGATGCATGCATGGATACAAACTTAGAGTATTGACATGAGGTTTATATTTTGAGATGTTATATAATAGCACATGATGAAATGAAGTAGATCAATTAAGGTCAGGCTTGTCTTGCCTATAACATGGAGTTATTTTAGCATAGTTTATAGGTGACTCGCCATCCAAAGGTTGGATACTATCCTAGCTATACCCTCAATACCTCATAATTGAGGGTTTGTTTAAGGAAGATACAGTCTTCAAGTAACAATCCTTGGGATTTCATCCCTCACATACCAAAAGGTAGGAATTATTCTTATCTTCCTTGTCCTAAAAGGAATGATCATGTAGTTGGATCACATAATAAAATTGTGTACCATGTTATTTCTCTCGAGGTCATATGGATGCATAGTTATGTTTGGAAGCTATGATGGAAGCTCTTTTCCTTGAAACTTCAGATGTACACTGACACTGAGGTTAGGTGTTGTAGGTATATTTAGGGTTGATCCTTAAAGAGTTGACCACTCTCTCATCCCCACCTTGTAATTAGTTTATCTGATGTGTGAGATGAAGAATAGTTTGACTAGCTAGTTCATATGGACTTATAATGACACCAAGGTAGTAAACCATTAGGAAGTAGAAACCCTAATCTCTTCTTATTATTGTTACAAGTCTTATAAAAATTGGTATTTTAGGATATGATGGCCTCAATCATGAATGGTAGAATTATAAAGGTTGTGCCTAGTAGAAACTATTATAAGTTAACTGCATGTGCGAAGAAACTTGTATCCCCTCCTAATCTAGAATTTTGATATGCTTGTTGTATTCCTTGAAGATGTGTGTAGAGAAGCCTTGTTGTGAAAATGAAGTAATGTTAGAGTGAGAGTATGTGGTATGTGGTAGAAAGTGGTCGACTTGGTTCTCGAATTGAATTTGGTGCCATTTTGGATTCCCATCGCAAGGTTTTCATCATCAAATTTATTTTCATTCTTAACTTATATATATATATATATATATATATATATATATATAAAGACGTTTCTGATTTCATCGATGGTTTTGGAACCAAGTCACCACCACAAGTAATTTGTAGAAATAGATAGGCTTGTTAGTGTAGAAGATCTTTAGCAAAGACCCTATGACTGGCTAGGTCTAACATGTAACCTAGACTTAAGTGAGAAGTAGTAAGTATGAAGAATAAGTTTGGATGTGTATGACCTAGTTGACCTACCCCTACTATATCTCACAATTAGTTAGATTGTAGGCTAACCTTTCTAAGGGGAGAATTCTTGTATACTTTAATCATTAGGAATGCAACTTAACTTAAGGACTATATGAACTTAATATTGTATATAAAATGCAATGTATAGATAATTTCCTCAACTAAAAATCATACACATGATTACTCCCTAATTAGGGTCGTGAAACCTATCTAAGATGAATACATTGAACATTAATTGGATAACCTAAAATAAATCAATACAAAATTTGTATTCATATGTTAGCTAAATTTCTGGGTGGAGAGAGCCCACTTGGTTGATGTTAGTCATAATATTTTCTAAGTTATGACTGGGTAGATTTTGAGGACGAAATCCTCTTTAAGGGGTGGAGTGTTGTAACATACCCGAATCTGGGTATATATGTAAATCCTCCCTCTTTTGAGCCCCCTTTTAAATACTATAGCATAAAGTAATTTTCTCTCCTAATTTATATTAAGTTAGGAACATTTAGAATCAAATATTATCACAAATATATAAACAATATCCATATTTGAACATTTATAAATAAAATAAATCAATAAATTTATTAGTAGGGTTAGATGTACAAATACACCAACCAATAGTGGTTACCTATAAATTGGTACTTTAGAATCGTCCTAGGTCTGGTGGATCAGGCAAAGTGAGATATTAAGATATTATTGTGTACCAATTGATCTAATAGGAGAAAGAAATGCATACAATGAGTCATCAACATAAGTGATAAAGTTTGACACCAATTAATGTCAAAAGGTAAAATTGACTCCAATTCCGTTTCTCCATAGTCCAATTGGGAAACCTATGAATTTTAATGTCCTTCAACTAACGCTTGTTCCCTCTATTTAATTTAGAAAGTAATGGCCTAATTTACCTAGTTATAATTAATATAATCCTTTAATTGATCAATTTATAAATTTGGTAACACCGCCCCTATGTTTCTTTCTCTACTGGTCACGCTTCTTGCGCTGTAACCGCAAACCGCGATGGTAGGGAGCCGACGGCTGCGTTCCCATGTTCCTCTTCATTTTCTTGTTTTTCTCCTTATTTCTTCCTCTGCCTACCCGACCCTAGCCTCCAGCATCTCCTCCTCCAGTGCGCTAGCCGCCACGAAATCGTTCACCATCCCTCTGCCTCACGAAGTCCCTCTTCCTTTCCTTGTGTCTGACCACCGTGGCTGGCAGGACCTATTGCCACCACTACTTCAGATCGTCGGTGATCTGTCTAGTGGCCACCTACTGCCATGAAACTTCCATCCTTCAGATCATCACCACCAGGCACAAGGGTCGGTAGTGATGTAGTTCTGCAGACCACCGATTGACAGATGATTGTCCAACATTCCCAACCCTACCGCTATCAGACTCGCCACCACCGCAGCCCGTTGAATGCCCGGCCCGAACCTCACCTTCTTCCCTTGGCGTGCGATTTGCTTACGATCCAAAACTGACCACCAATTCTCCGTCCACCATTCGATGGCTTTTGAGAAGGAAGATGTAGCCTCCAACCTTCACAGGCCTGTAGATCTGGATAAACCTGTCATGGTCAAGAGTACAACCTCCAACTGCACAACAATCCCGCTCATCGCCGTCCACCACCGCCATCTACCTATCATTATGGACCTGTTGGAGGAACTTCTCGCCGCCATCAAGCACCACAGCTCCACCGTGCCTCCTGCCTTCTTGCAACACGGATCTCACTCCCTGATCAAGTGGTGTTTAGGCTGCAGATCTGGAGATCTTACTCAACAGAGTGCCACCTGCAAGGACGAATTGCAAAAGCCCTGTTCAATACCCAAAGCTATAGACCCGACACAGAACTCTATCTTTGAGCTCTTAATAGACCTAGTTCGGACTGCAGCTACAATCTATTGGGATGACCTGCAGATGACGACGAGGTCATGCACCTTGCTTTTTCCAGTGTTGCTCAGACAAGTATACTGCTTATACAACCACCTCCACTCATAATTCAGAGAGTCTGAGGACTAACGTTCACCTTAAACAAAGTAAGGTACCTCTTCTTGTCAATGGTTAATCAATGTCTCTTGGGCATCCCTACATGATGATCTATTCCAGTAACAATGTTCACATGATGATTAGGATGATTTGATTGGTTAAATCCACATTCAGTATACATCTAGACTTAAGTAATCGACTTACTAATATACAGTAGTATACACACCATGGTTTATGCATGTTAATAACTAGTAAGTTGTATGCATCGTGATTAGCATAGTAAACCTAATTATTGATCTTTTAACTTAGTATCCTACATATGAGTATTGATTTACATGTAAGTATGAGAGTTAATAAAAATGGTTAAGAGGTGGCTGACAAGTGTAGTGATTGTTATAAAGAGACTTGATACGATCTCATTCTTCCTTTTTATATCATAAATTCCCTACGTACTACACACATATCTAGAATTATCGATTGACACTATTGTTTTATAGAAGTAGATATATGTTGGCCTATGTATTGAGTCCTACAAACTCTAATTTTTGACAGACATTCAATAAAGCATGACTATAATGATAATCAAGATTTATTGATTCATCGTCTTGTTATGGGTGTGTTCGAGAATATCAATGAGAATCAGTTGATGGATTGAAAACCCAAATTAGAAATACAAATAATTACATAATTG
Organism: Alisma plantago-aquatica; assembly: GCA_963693085.1. Lineage (NCBI taxonomy): Eukaryota > Viridiplantae > Streptophyta > Magnoliopsida > Alismatales > Alismataceae > Alisma > Alisma plantago-aquatica. The sequence continues at coordinate 871,332,994 of OY856409.1, forward strand.
ACGGTAATAAAAAATAAGAAGTTGTATATAAGGAATGCATCTAACTATGTCGGCCGATTTATGAGTAAATCGTGAAAGAGAGAGAAATAAATATAAGGGTGCTTTTTGTAAGAATAAATGTAGACGACTTACATCTTGATAAGATTTGACACTAAATGACAGGTTTGCTCGACTATATATGACTATACTATATCCTGAAATGGTCAATTGATTGTACTCATACACTTTGAGATCTATGTATGAGTATATAACCAATTTATATAGGTAATGCTAGGCCTTGCTAAACTCTAACATTCCCGATAATGGTATCTTGATAAATAATAGTTAATCCTAAATCACATTAGTTAATCAATATTAGGTTTTTAATTATGAACTAATAGTTGAGGACTAATGTGTATATGAAATACTTTTAGGTCAAGAAGGACAAAATGTGATTGGATCCCTAGAAATAGGGTTAACCATGAAGATCAAGTATGTACTCCTCTCTATTTATAATTGGGCATTATACGACTATATTTTCCCATAATGAGGCATCTTTTTGAAATACTTGCTCTTTGTTGAACAAAACATATACTCTCAATTGGACTTTGTTATTCTTCTGAAATTGCTATTATCATGTTTAATTGGGTCAATGACCCCACCTGCTATTATGCCTGAATAATGATATGTATGTTTGTGAAAGATGTATCTTGCCACTCTATTTATGCATGTTAGATAATTTGACTAGTTTAACTATTGTAGATGCTTATGCATAACCATTAGGGTGCGTCTATTTCCGCCCGGGGTGCGTCTTTCCACCTCTTTTTATACAGGGGCGCGTCTATTTCTGCCCAGGGTGCGCTATTCCCACCCATTTTACTTAGGCCATTGACTCAGTGGTGTCGTGGCCCTACCATAGTTACTTTAGTCAAATATATCGACATGAAAATATTTATATGATTAAATTGTTGATTGTGGCAAGAATTATGAATTCAATGGTTTAATTATTATGCCTCATTCTTTTAGAAATTCCTTCTTTTGTTATTTCTCATTGAAACTTACCTAGCTTTAATGTCCCCCTCTTTGACGGGAACACCTTGCTTTACTTTTGAAATAAATAATGCCCTAGTTCATTTTTCTAATGTACATACTCAGCGTTTGCTGATACATATCTTGTTTTTCTATTTTCTGGGTGTTCCCTCCACCCGGGTGTAGGTGCTTTATAGGGCTGAGACCTAGGATGATCGTGAACTCATTGGTGAAAGTAAGGATAGCTTGAGATAGTTTTGTTACCCTCTGCATATGGGCTTATGTGTATATAGATGTAACTTTTTCATCTTATGTACCACCCATAGGGTTAGAAAGTTATGTACATGGAAATTTTTTGTAACTTTGTAAATAGTTATGTTTTCCGCTGCTTAAAATTTTCATGGCTCATGTTTGTACCATTGAGTGGGCCCACTATAGGGTCCCACTCCTTACACTTGTCCAACTAGATATAATGCAAACTCACTGTTCATTTTAGTGAAAAAAATAATGAATACCACTTAATACTTATATGCAATTGTGTGTTTACTTGTAAAATGTGTATTAAACTTAGATTTTAGCGGAATGAAATAAAGGTAAAAACAAAAATAACATAAGGGAAGAAAATAGTTTGGGTGATATCTCAAGGCATTAATTTGTGATATTTTATGGTTGTACATTTATTTCTCAAGCATTTTTGTATAAATCAATAACTATTGATGTTATGCATAATGACATAAATATAGGACATATATCATTTCCTTACCTAGCTTATCACATCATTTATTTAACATTGTAAGATATTTTCCTATAAAAGCCTAATAGGTCAAGTTGAACTAGCATCCACTAAATAAGTATCTACAAATAAGGGTCCAATCTTATCTTTGATGGATATTCACCATTCAATTTCAACATGACACATCCCTTGATGAATTGTCCTTGCTTTTTGTGTAGAACGAATTATTCGGTTCACCACTTAAGTAGAAGGTTGTTATTCGCCTCAAACTAGGAATAAGGAATTTCAAGTTAGAAAGAGGATCATATGTCTCTCTATGTTGATCTTATCCATTAGTTTATCTTGTCTTGTATAATATTTCTAGGGGTGGGCTTATATGTAATGATAAGTGGGATGAAATCATGAGAAAATTTAGTGTAGTGAAACATGGATAACATGAAACTCCTCATAATATATCCCCTTGAAGAACAAACCCGTACATCATGGTGCCTTTATTATCCATCCAATTTTTGAGATCCAAATTTGGCCTTTTCATGATCAAGAAAACAATGATAGTGATGGTGATGCATATTTCATGTAACCACGTTGTAATTGGAGTCTTAAAATAGGGATGAGCTCTGAAGATTATATTTTTGCTAATTTGGGGTCTTTTCTTATATAAAGAGGAGACTTTTCAGTGTGATACCTACAAGATATAGTATATGTTGATAGAGAATCCAATCAAGTATGGGGTATACATAGTTATATTCTTAATATTGTTTTCTTACGTAGCTTAGAGTTCATCTTATAATAAAATTTATACCTATTGGGAAAAAATATTTTCTAAAAACCATTCTCATCCTTCCATTTAATGTTGAATTACATAAGGAAAAGGAAGATTCACAAAAAATAAGGGAAAATCAATGGAAAACCCTTTGGGTTTCTCACAATAAGTGGTAATTTAAGGTCTTAACTTGGCCCGGGAAAAACACCTTTGACAAAAATTTGTCCAACGTAAACTATGTTGTCAGTTGACTATAGATAAAACCAAAGACTAACATTGTATCCCAGATGCAACCCAACAATACCTACATCATCAATTTTGGGAGAATTTTTTTTGCGGGACACTTGGGGCGTACCTCTTTCTCATTGGTCCATTTAAGAACAACCAATGAGATATACAAATGAGAATTATAAAGATACGTTTGACGTGTAACCCTATATTTCGTCAATTATAGTATCATAAACTGACAAAATAGGATTTTTGGAGGCAAATGAAATGCCTCAAAAAAATTTTACGCGACATTATATTTTCTCGGGCGATCTATCTCGCTAGTTGGTTTACGAAACAATCGATGATTTGAATAAAATGTAGCCCATACTTTCTCAGTTGGTCAACTGCGACAGTTTTCTTTAAGGAACTGACGAGATAGAATACATTGTCAGTTTCCCTTGAAGAAAAAAATTGACATCATAAGTCAAATCTATAGTAGTGCCCGTGTTCATATAATATATAAGGTAGGTAAAGGATCCAAAAAAGAAATATCATATCTTCTAATGAACTCTTCATATTGAAAATGTTTGGTCATTTTCCATTAACAGCTAACATTTCTGACTTACTACTAGAGATGTCCACTTATCTATGTGGACAATATTCGCTCAAACTTAGTTTCCTAGCAATTGTAGAATGGTATACTTGAAGAGAAAAAGTAGGCATCCTTACTTCATCTTTAGTCTTTAGACAGGTATCATGCCAAACCCTAGTGTGTTCATAAAAAAATTTTGCACTCTCATGAGAATCTTATCAAATCTCCTAAAATATTTGGAGCCGTAATATTATTTTATGACATGTTGAGGTCAAATTTAAACCTTGCGGTATACCTGAAGGATTTGTGTTCTATCTCACTTGGCAGGTAGCATGACTTACTACATATGAAAAGATACAATGTTAGTACAATCAATGTAAGCTCGTATCCATAATTTATATTCAATACCCATTTTTTCTTGTCACACCATCCATTTTATCCATGATATGTTTTATCTACTTGTCGGGTAATTCAAATATCCCATATGTTTATAGGTGATATGGGATGGTGACTTTATCCCTACCATGTACTCTTAAGCAAGCTCTTCTATTGTCATTCAATGAATTAGGAACCAACATCACTAATCACCATACTTCAAACTCCAAAACAAGTAAAAATAATAGTCTAAACACTTAAAAATGTTTTTGCAATAACATATTGGTGAAGCCATGTTTCTATGTCTTCGTAAACGTTAATAAAAGCATAAGAATATTCATGTTACTAATGGATGAAGGTCATATGGGTTTACAATTTGTTCCCTAGACAACAAAGTTAAATATTAACCAATTAGGTACATATATTGACATTATTCTACGATTAGATGACTTTTTTATTCAGGAATATATCACATATACACACCAATCAAACATCTCTTCAAAGTAATGAGTTGTCTCGAAAATAATGCTTCGAGTATACAAAAAATTATTCTTGTAATGTCAATACATGCATGGTGATAGCTTCACACACGCAAGATGCTTACAAACATTGGTAGGCCATGGTGTATTCAAGCATTGAATTTCCAGAACATACTCATCCCAAGACAACATACAAGTTGTCTGTTGGAATAGAATGTGTATTCTCTTCACAGATTCAGGAGAGATGGTAACCAATACGATTCTCACCTAATTTTTATATCACGAGTCTCAATGGTAAGATATAGGATTCACACCTCTCCCTATTGAGACCAACATATCTTCATTTTTGGATATTTCTCAGGATGATAGTTTGTCACTTTTTACTCTGTTGGTCATCGAAAGATCATACTATTTTTTAAGTGTTATTTCTTACATAGGGGTACATGTAGTGATTATGAGCATTTGTTGTAATGGTTAAAGACTATTTGTTGTGATGATTATAAGCATTTGTTAAGTATAATATTGTAGATGAAAGATTGCTCTCCCAATATTTTGATTATCCTTTTAAGATTTCATTACTGCACCCCGAGTGTGGAGTTAGGTGCAATTTGTGACTTTGTCTTTTATAATTATCTGTACTATCTAAGGAAGGATTTAGGAGTTGGGTGTAATTTTATCTATATTATTTTAAATTATAAATTGAACATTTCTGTGTTTTTTATGTTATATATGGAAGGGTATGGAGAGACTTATGTAGCTCGTCTTTATTTTCTGAAATTGCAAATTTATCTTTCTTTATCATAATGAAATAGTAGTTTATCGCACGGGCACGGGCTTATGCCTAGTATGCCATAATGGTGCATGGGCATTGTGTCATCACATGGCAAGTTCGGAGATCGTAATAACCAGTTCAGGTTGCCTGGCGTCACAGTATATGTTTTCTGATGATGCTTGGCTCACGACTATGAAACAAAATATGAGAGCCACTTTTCATTGAACAGAGAGGGCAACTTCGCTAGTTCTTAAAATCTTAATACATATTTAGAATACACTCCATTGCCGTCTCTGTGAAAATTTGAGGCGCACTTTCTATCCTTTCTGGCTCGATCAATTAGCGTGGTGGACTTGGTGACTGCCACAAATTTAAGCTTACACACTAATAGCAACAGTACAAAAACGTACATACTCCACACCAGTAGACCACTCAACTGTAATGAAATGCATTTAATGCTAGAGTGAATGATCCTTTCTGTTGCGGATGGACGATCGTGCATGTGCACTTATTGCAAAATTGAGTCCGTGAACTCATAAGCGAATCCCTCGAATTCTGAATTGGAGATAAATGTATGCGCTTTTCGCAGCATATATTTACATACAATTCTATTTACACTGTATGATTATGTAACGAAGACATGCATCATCCTCATATTTCCGCTGAAGGGGGCTCGTGCTCTTGCCATATATGCATGATGTGCGAAGAACAGTATGGCGCTAAACGGTAATGTAGGGACTGAAAAAATCCTTATCCGGCAGAAAGAGGTACCGGAACCTCGAAATAAATGGAATTACAATAAAGCTCCTGGCTCCTAGGAGCCTATGCCTCCACTGTGACGCAGAGTCTCGCACTAGTGATATTTGTTCAGGCAAAAGGAACCTACAGATCCAGTCCACTAGCAGAGAATCTTCTACTATACCTTTAGCAAAGCAATGCAACAGTTTCGGAACTAAGAGCTTCCCCTTATCATTTATGTTGACGGATGCCCGAATATAGTCTCTAAGTGATAGATGAAGCTGTTTTTTAATATTCTCTGCAGTATATATTCTTACCTGCACCAGAAAACAGTACAGGTGACTATAGATCTTTTAGTAGATACACCCATCCTTTTAAAATGATGACACAAATAATCAAGCAATGAAGAGCTCTCGAGAGAGAAAAACAGAGATCTAAACGAAGTTACCAAATTGCAACTTGATTAACAATTATTTTGGTGAACAGATTGTACGCTGAGACCACTAATTGGACCATACTCATATCGTATTCACACATTTGTGGTCATATAAAGTTGATTATCATTGCAAGTGGAAGTGAAAAAAGATGATGAATAATAAGTGTAGATATTTACGAGAAAGTAGAATTAGATGGTACTAGATACAAAGACTATAAAAATGGCCAAATTTTCATCCTCGGTTAAGAGAAGTTTCTTCTTGTGAACAACCAGCAGGATATTAACCCCGACTGTAGTAATTGGAAGAAGTGATGCAATGCGTGAATCAACACACAGCAGAATTTAGCTATCGACAATGACTACACAAGACAGAAATTGTGTCACTGCCATATCATCCAGATAACTGTCTGAAAGTAAATATAATATAATTAGTTAATGCTCCTTGAATAAGGCCTTGGTATAGTGGTCACCTTTTCCAATACGACAAAACTAAATTTAGAAGTAATTGTTATCAGAATATTGTAGTTCTATCAGCTTGTATTTATTATAATATTCAAAATTTCTGTGGCTGTAGTTACACAGTGTTACCACATAACAACATCATGCAAAACCATGAGATTAGTCTTACGATTAGAGTTGCAATGTGGGACAACTTGAGGTTGCGAATCAACAAGCCAGCAAACCCGTCGCAGTATCATGGCACTCGGATATATGCTGAGCTTCATGGATGACGGCCCCGGTATATAATTGTAGTTTTCATCAATCAGTAATCACATGCTCATGCTAATTAAGCGATGGAAACAGCCCATTATGAGAGCATGTCACATGTGAACTACTAGTACAACTGCCTTTAAGTGAATTGCATCAGGCCTGAGACAAACTACAATACTATATGATTATGGCAATGATATCATTCCTCACCACATCCGTCAGACCATGCAACGACCTTCTACTGATAAACCATTGTTATAGTACTAACTTCATGATTCTTGAGATAGATAGTTCATTACGTCAACATCCAATAGGTAAAACCTTTGGTTGTAATGGCACATTTTCATGGTTCATGAGTGTTATCCTTAGGCTTCATGCTCTCTGGATAGTCCTATGGTTACTGCTTTTAGCCTCAACTTCTGGCTCTGGAGGCATACACACACCTTTCACGGCAACAAGATTCAGACCATCCTCTCTCTCTCTACCTCTCTCTTTCTTTGGTGGGTGGGTGGGGGGGGATGCTATTCTCAACCTTTACTTCCTTGGCTTCCTTCCATGTGTCTGGATGTGTAGGTGTAATGTGTTTTGCAAAAGGACCCTGACCTTCTTCGGTAGTACTGTTCTCAGCCTGTTTTGTTTGGTTGCCTTCATCTGTGGAGATATCGGTGCGAGCTGCTAAGTTTTTCATGGCAACAGGATCCTGAATAAATGTTTTCTTCCTCGGTTTCCTCCTCTCTTTTTCCTAGGTTGTTACCCTTAAACCCATCTTTTGCTAGGCAACTTTTTGGAAAAAAGTCATGATTTTTAGTTAGCCAAATGTTACTCCCGAAGAAAATGTAGGTCGGTGACTTTTAGTGATTTTTCACGGTTATTAATAATTTTAATGACTCTTCGATGAGCTTCACGGTTTTTTACAACTTTATAAAACATATTTTAAATTGTGTTCCATGTTAAGGTTTTTTTTAACAATTTTCTTGGCCTTCTTATTGTATCCTATTCCAACTAAACATCATGTATCCTCCCTCTCCTCCCACAATACAATTATAGAGGTTTCCTCTCTCCATCTTGCAAAACTATAGATTCTTACGTTTTTAAGAGATCTACCATGTTATGCACACAATTAGATGGAGATATATATGTCCTTACATATATGTGTGCATAAATACACACACACACACACACACACACACACACACACACACATATATATATATATATATATAATGCATTACATAACTTCAGCCGACGAGTGGCTCAAGTGGTCAAGCATATTGACCCATAGCAAAAGGACTCAGGTTCGAATCCCAGCAGCCGCCTTGGTTTGCCACCCTCCCGGACGTTCGACCTCCGCCACAGGCATAGGAGAGGACGAGAAAATGTCTCTCTTTATCCCATGTATATACATCATAAATTGCGCAAACACTCGCACACAATACATGCCGACTTCTTTTTCAATGTTCCAAGATTCTAGACCAAACTTTCACATTTTTCTCGAGTTACAATTTTTTTCAAGCAAGCCGAAGAAATTGCCAAATCCTGAATTGATCACTGTGCCTAAAACTTCCTTTTCTCCAGCGGGAGCTTTATCAGCCAAAACTCTGTTATCCTCTTCCTTTGACGTCTTAGCTCGATCTTCTGGCAGACCCTATGGCTTTCATAACTCTGATCCCTGACCCTTTTTGTCAGAATCAGTTTCTAACTGATTCTCCATGTTTAAGCCTATTTTCAACAGAGGCTGCTTTTCCAGTTTTATCTCTTCAGCTGCAATTATCAAAGGCTTTCTACCTGATTACCTTCGCTTTTCTCTTGCAGCTTGACATTTTTGTTCTGTTAATCTTATCCCAATGGCATGGTCATCAGTCTTGTGTGACAGTTACTCTCCTAGAATTATAACGTCAGCTTTCCATTTTGACTCAGCAACATGGTACTCAAGCTTGTCTGTTTCGTAGCTCTTTTCCATTTTGACTTCAGCAACCTGTTTGGTATACTCAGCTGCAGAACCATCCTCTGCCTGAGTCTTCTCTGTACCAGTCCGATTTTCCATTTTTTTATTCCTTTTGGGAAGCTTTTCTTCCCTTCAGTGGTCTATGTCTTGGCTGATGAGGAATATTACTCGATATAGAGAAACCATGATGGCAGCAGTTGCACTCCTTACTGGGAATGGCTGCAGGATATCGCTAACAATGCATACAAGTCAGGGGAGTTATCACCACCTGTTTGCGGGGCTAGAAACCATCAATATGAGTCAGCTTGACAGATTTTCCATACTAAGAGCCCTTAATAGATATGGGATGAAGGGATATGGAATAGTGCCCAGAAAAAACCATATTTCTGTGGAGAAGTTTCTTGGGCAAGTAACCCAAGTATGGAGAAGCTGCAGCCTAAAAGATATTTCTTTGTCAACGGGTGTCCTCTCTGTGAACCAGCAAGTAAAAAGCCTCACACTATTGCTAGAGTGTCAGTTTGCGAGGAGGTCCGCTGCTATGGATATAGTTGACTGGGTGACCATTAACCAATGTTGCTACCGAATCCTGGTTCATGGTCATTTGTCTGAGTCATACATTGGCATGACCATGTTGCCCTAAATACGTTTTATTTGAAAAATATATAGTAAAACCAAGAAAATCATAAAAAAAAGAGAAAACAGAGGAAAGCAACTAACGTCTAACAATACAAATATAATTGTGTAAAAACCATTACAGAAATGTTTCTCATTTTAAATACTTTTAATATGAATAAACAATAAACTTGGGGAAAAAAGCCAGCTCTTACTAAAACTCAACAAGCTGACACCAGGACAGGGAACTCTTAGGTTTAAAGGGACACCCAAAAGAAATAGTGACCAGAAGCTCATTATTATAAGCAAAGCAATAACAGCCAGTAATATGTATAAACAGAAGAAACTAACAGTTTGATTCCAAAATATACACATTCCTAACTAGTCTAAGATGCAGTATAGCTTCAGACAACAGTAGTGATAGATTCTAACTCTAGAATAGGGTAAAGATTATTTCTTATTAAGTGAATAAAACTAATACACGACCCTCTCTTTTATAAGACAAGAGAGTAGAGCTAGGCAATATGGGATAAAAGTACAGGTTTATAAAGACAAAAGCCAAAAATACATTAAGTAAGAAACAACACAGCACAGTAAAATATATATACTAATACTCCCCCTCAAGCTGAAGCATAGATATCAATCATGCCCAGCTTGTCAATCGGAGCAGTGAATCGAGTCTTCGGAAGAATCTTGATGAAGATATCTGCAACTTGATCAGAAGTATGTGTATAGGGCGTAGATATTTAACCAGATAAGACAACATCTCGTACAAAATGACAGTCAACTTCGATGTGCTTAGTACGTTCATGAAAAGTAGGATTACTTGCAATAAAGATTGCAGCCTTGTTGTCACAGTACATAGGAATAGAATTGGAATGAGAAATACCAAAATCTTTCAGAAGGCCACGGACCCAGAAAAGTTCACAGGTAGTATGAACCATGGCTCAATATTCTACTTCAGCACTAGAACGAGCAACAACTGTTTGTTTCTTACTGTGCCAGGTGACCAATTTACCACCTACAAACGTGCAGTAACCAGGAGTAGATCGGCGATCTATTTTGCTCCCAGCGTAGTCAGAGTGTGAATACCCCACAAGATTACAGTGCCCATGTTTCTTATACAAAAGACCTTTCCCAGGAGAACTTTTTAAATATTTTAAAATATGGCAGACAACATCCCAGTGACATTGTCTCGACTTATCGAGATACCTGCTAACAAGTCCAACTGCAGATGTGATATCAGCTCGAGTGACAGTAAGATAAATAAGCTTCCCGACCATGCGACGATACTGATGATGATCAGGATAAGGAGGAGACGTCTCGTCATCCCAATTAGTGTTCGGATCCAACGGGGTACTGGTAGGCTTGGCTCCAAGAAGACCTGTTTCAGATAGAAGATCCAGAACATATTTGCGCTGAGATAGGCACAGACCAGAAGATGACCGAGACACTTCAATCCCAAGAAAGTATCGTAGAGTACCTAAATCTTTAGTGACAAAATGAGTTTCCAAGTAGCGTTTAGCAGCCTGAATACCTACAAGGTCACTCATAGATAATATGATGTCATCAACATAAACAATCAAGATAACAAGCCCAAAGGAGGTGTGTTTGATAAATACAGAATGATCAGACTGAGAACAACGAAACTGAAATTTTTGAAGAATAGAGCTCAGCTTATCAAACCAGGCACGGGGGCTTTGCTTCAGTCCGTAAATTGCTTTACGCAAACGACACACTTTTGAGGACTCCCCCTGAATCACAAAACCAGGAGGTTGTTCCATGTATACCTCCTCATGCAGATCACCATATAGAAAAGCATTCTTGACATCGAGCTGAAATAAAGGCCAGTCAGAATTAACTGCTACAGAAATGAGTACACGAACCGAGTTTAGACGGGCAACAGGTGAGAAGGTCTCAAAGTAATCCACGCCATATGTGTGAGTATTGCCTTTGGCAACAAGGCGAGCTTTAAGACATTCAATAGTCTCATAAGGCTAATATTTGATCGTAAAGACCCATCGACATCCAACCCGGGAACAATCAGTAGGAGGATCAACTAACTGCCAAGTGTTGCGTTCAGTAAGAGCCTGCATTTCAGATTCCATGGCCTGACGCCAAGCTGGATGCTTAAGAGCCTGAGAAGCATTCTTAGGAATAGATACAGCAGAAAGAACAGATGTGAAATTTGCAAAATTAGTCCCCAAGTGATCAGTGGTACAGAAATTCCCAATGGGATGTTGCGTACAAGTCCGAGTACCTTTACGTAAGCTGATAGGTATATCTAAGTCAGAAAATACCTGGTATGGAGGTGGGCCTGCCATCGAGGATGAAGAATCTGGATGGGCCATGGAGGGAGTTGGAGCCTTCGGTCTTCTTTGATAAACCTTCAGTGTAGGAGCAGCAACATGACTGGTATCCGATGAGTCAGAATCATCAATCAGCGGTAAAGGTGTATCCGTAAATAAATCCGATGTTACGGCAGAACCAACCGAAGAATAAAACGGCATATGTTCAAAGAAGACGACATCAGCTGAGACCAACCATTTCTTTCCAACAAGATCATAGCAGCGGTACCCTTTTTGAGTCCTAGAGTACCCTAAGAAGACACATTTGATGGCTCAGGGATCAAGTTTAGTCAATTCAGGACGCAGATTTTTAACAAAGCAGGTGCTTCCAAAAATCCGAGGGACAGAAAACAACGGAACATCAGGATATAGAATTTGATAGGGAACTTGATTTTCAAGAACAGAAAATGGCATGTGATTGATAAGATAACATGCAGTAGAAATAGCTTCAGGCCAAAAACAGTGGGGAACATGATAGTGAAACAGAAGAGTACGAGCAACTTCAAGAAGATGTCGATTTTTGCGTTCGACAACTCCATTCTGTTACGGAGTATAAGCGCATGAGGTTTGGTGAATAGTACCCAGTTTGCGACAAAAAGAGATGACTGAGGCTTGCATGAATTCAAGGGCATTGTCAGTGCGAAAGATTTTTCTAGGTTTACTGAACTGGATACTTATTTCAGAAAAAAGGCAGTAATAGTATTAAGAATATTAGACCTATCTTTCAACAGGAATATCCAGGTGGCTCTAGAGAAATCATCAATAAAACTCATAAAATACCGAAAGCCAGAGACACTGGGAACATAACATGGACCCCAAATATCAGCATGCACTATATCAAAAAGCTGTTTTGAGCCAATACATAGTTTTTTTGAAAAAGTAGACCTAGTTTGCTTGCCTAACTGGCAAGTTTCACAGTGAAAAACAGAATCAGAAATATCAGGTAAAATGTGCTTCAACTTGGCCGTCGACGGATGTCCCAACCGATAGTGCCATTGGATGCCCGTCACAGAAGAAGTCAGAAGCGCAGCAGTCTTCGGTACATCCAGGTAGTATAAGTCGTCTGGTCCCTCATGGCCCGAACCAATCTTCGTCCTCGTGCGCAGATCCTGAAAGATAACACCATCCAGATCAAATGTTATAGAACAACACAGACTTTTAACAGTCCGAGTGACAGACAATAAATTAATTGGAAATTTATGAACATATAATGCAGAGCGCAAAGGTAGGCGACCAGAAGTATAGATATTGCCAAAATCAGATACAGGTGTTTGTGAACCATCAATAAGAGTAACTGGAGGAATAGCAGTAGTTTTATGCAAAATAGAAAATAAGGTAGGATTGCCAGTAATGTGGGAGGTCGCACCAGAGTCGATCACCTAAGTGTTTTTATAAGACTTTAGTAGAGCAGTACTGCCATCAGTGGAAATCTCCATAGACTAGGCCGAACGCGCTTGAAGCAGTTTCTCAAATTCCGATCTGATCCAATCAGGTTGCTCAGACGTGACTTGATTTGCCCATGCAAGTTTTCCATGTTTGATCCAGCAACGGTCTTCATTATGATTAGTCTGTTTGCAGAAGTTGCAATAGCGTTGTTTAGTAGCATCAGCAGTAGAGGAGGACCCCATCCTTGACCAATAGAGGATCGTCTATGACCGCGTCCTCGATCGCGGCCACACCCACGGAAGGAGTCACCAGTCCTAACAACGAGGGTTGTCCCGTCAAAGACATCAGGAAGTGCTTGAGAGATAGAGGGAAGACGCTGCACACACTTTAGAACATCGCAAAGGGTAGGAAGAGGATCGCTAGAAAGGATTTGATCGACTATCCCCGCAAAGGACGACAGCATGCCAACAAGAAACTGAACTAACTGTAACTCATTGCGATGGCGCTGGATCTCAGTAATATCTGATGATAGGGGGTGATAGACCTCGAACTCATACTAAAACGCAGAGCAGTGATTATAGTAGTCTTCCACAGAATCATTAGCCGAGTACTCCAGTTTGGCCAAGTTTTTGAAGATCTCGAACACCTTCGGATTCTGCTGGTGAGAATACACATGGGAAAGCTGATCCCACATCTCCTTGGCCGTCTTCAGGCGGAGCAAAGACTGGCTGATTTTGGGCTATGCACTATTGACCAGCCAGGTCATGACACCATAATCTTCTTTAGACCAAAGATCATAGGCATGTTTCGTTTTGTCATCAGCATCTGTAGCAGGAATCGCTGGACCTTTGGTAGACAGATGTGAGAAGCGTCCTTGAGCCTTGACGTAGAGTTCAAAAGAGGTTGCCCATAAGTGATAGTTGGAGCCATCTAGTTTGACAGTGGTGACACACAGGTTGCGGGGAACGTCTGAGGTCGCCATAACGACAACAGGCAGCGTGGATCAAGGGCGCAGGCAACAATAGCAAGCAGAAGGTTGACGTAGCAAGCAGAAGGTTGACGTAGCAGTCAACAGAGGTAGACAACAGCAGAAGCCCAACACATGGGCAGATCTAGAAGATAGGAGATCCAAGCATCAGATCTCAGGAACCCACGTAGGGGCAACAAGGAATATAAAAGAACCTAAAAAAATCACTCCACCATGAGGCGTAGGCAGTCAGAGAGCAGAACTGATTTTACGTCTTCAACGTGCAAGAACGGGAAAGTGTCTGAAGTTGTCCAGAGGCCAACGGGAAGAGGATGGGTGGATGGGGTGATCAACGGGATGGAATAGGAATGAGGGATGAAGGAGGTGGTGGAGACGGAGAGTTAGGAAGGAGGTGGTGGGTTGTGGAGAAGAGGGTGGGCTGTGGGAATAAGGGTGGCGGCGGCGGTAGCAAGGGAGGCAGGGGGGCGACGGGCTAGTGTTAGGGAGGAGGGGTGTTGGCGGCGGTTTGTGGAATAGGGATAGCGAGGAGAGGGCTGATGGGGTGGAGAGGGTTGGCGGCAACAACAGGGGAGGAGGGGAGGGCCGGCGGCAGCAGGGTAGAGGGGGGGCAGTATCAGCGTAGAGGGGGCGCTAGGGTTAAGGAGGGAGGGGTTTACGGGGGATTGGGAGGCTCTAATACCATCTAGAATAGGGTAAAGATTATTTCTTATTGAGTGAATAAAACTAATACATGACCCTCTCTTTTATAAGACAAGAGAGTAAGACATAGAGTAGAGCTAGGCAATATGAGATAAAAGTACATGCTTATAAAGACAAAAGCCAAAAATACACTAAGTAAGAAACAACACAGCATAGTAAAATATATATACTAATACTAACAATAGCAGCGGCGTTATAAGCATTAGCAGCAAGGGCTTTGTGGCTCAAACTATAAGCATTGGCACCTCCAAGCACTAGAAGCAGTCACAACGCCAATCCAAGCACTTACAACAGCCAGAAGGGGCAGACCAGCGGGAGTGTACGAAAAGGAGGTATAGAGGAGGGTCACGGGTAAAAATGAAGAGCTTGGAGAAGAAGTCGTTGTAGGCTTCAGTGTCAATGGTGGAAACAAAATCCTAGGATGGCTGGTGAACACACTGCTTCCGAAACATCTCACTCTTCAGCCTCTAGGGAAGCAAAGCTTAAGGGTGTTTCTTGCTGTTGGTTGATTGCAAGAACCATGGGGCTTTGCATTCTTTAAAAATGTGGTCCAAACGAGAGGGTAAAGATCCAGTGCTGACACCTCTTTTTTGCTGCATGTGCTGAACAAAATTCGGACTACAGAAAGAGCATTTCGAGGCATATTTTGGGAACTCTTAACCTGCGGTTCGGACTCATGGGGGCATTGTTGGGCATTTTTTAGAACTGAAACGGCTGGAACACACTACGGGGAAGTGCATTACAGTTGGAGCACGCCCTGACAACTAGAGCGTACGGATGTGGTAAAAAACTTCACATAATACAACAAGGCTTTACTGGTAGTGCAACCTCTAATCAGTAGATCTCAGGTTTAAATTCTCAAGAATATTATTTTTATTGAAAATTAGTTATTTACAGTGATGCACTATGCACCAACATTGGAATGGTACATGCACCACAATTCAAAATGAGAAGTGTGCACTAAAATTCAAGTACTAAAAGGATTCTAACGGCATATGCACTAGTTAAAGGGTGAAGGTGCACCAGCATTCCGGTGAATGTGAATCAACATCCGTGCACGCACCAGGATTCGGGGTGCACTTAACACCAATATTCACATGTTGATGTACCAATATTCGGGTGAAGGTGCACTGTACTTATATGTTCGTGTGCCAATATTCCGCACAGATGCACAAGTGTTCTTGTCCAGATGCACTAGTATTGGTATGTTGGTGCACCAACATTCGGGTGTTGGTGCACAGTTAAGGGATGTTGGTGCACCACTGTTGATATGTTAGTGCACCAATATTTGGGTGCAGGCAAGGTTTTACAGTGTGTGAGGGTGTAATAAGGCGTTTGTGGCGAGGCATAAACCTCGAAATATGCATGAGCATTCATAAATAAATAAAACTATACTATATATACACTATCTATATGTATGTGCGTGTGGACAATACAAATATGTATATATATGCAAAATGAAACCTACACACACATGGACACACATATATACGCATGGTTTACGTTAACAAGGATAAAGAAGGATTCAGGGGAAGTTAATAATAAAGACCAACAAAATACTAAAAATAAATATGTAGCGGGAAGTGAGATATCAACGGTTTTAAGTATTGATCCGGATATGTAATTGATAAAAAAAATATGGGGAACATAATTTGGAACGAGTAGGAGCAAAGAACCAAGATTCATAAAAATAAGATTTTAAAATTCACCAATATCGTAAATAAGATAGTAGCACAAAGATCAATTTAACAATGAAGATTGATAAATCAAATTCAGAATACAATAATTAATGAAATACATTTATGCAAGAATGATAATTAAATACATCAATTGTGAATAGATATATGTAATTATATTAAAAGAAGAAAAAGACATTGGTTAAATAAAATATTATGACTTAGGAATGATGTTTGTGCCTGATCTAGGCCTTAAATCATCAATGCTTTGAGGCAATCCTTAGACATTTTGACCTGGAAGCCTCAAATTTGGAACCAGAGGCATAAGCCTCAAGGCACAGATAGAATAGCCTCACCTCAAGCTTTTACAAATAGGATAGCCTTCAGAGCCTTAATACAAGTTCTTTAAAACCACAATTATAGAATGGTATTTTTGAAAATTTTATAGGGCACTAATTTCATTTATTCAAACCAACATCTAGACACTAGACACTAGTGCACATGCATACAAAAACTAGTGCACCTACATACAAACACTAGTGCAACTTACACGATGACTGTGCAGGTGTAGTGTTTTGTACTATGATGCATGGATACTCCAAAACAAGTGCCGTACCCGTATCCAATACCAATACTATGTGGATACTCCTGGATACGTATGAAATACTCCTAATCCGTATCCAGGCCGTGTCTAAATGGTAAAAACTAGAAGAAAAAAAATCTGGGCATGACATTGCTTGATTAGCGTTTGACACCAGCTCTTGTCTCAACCCTCTCTGCTAAGTAGTAGCTTGCAGCAAGGTTGTCACAGTTGCTTCCTTGAAGTAGTTCAAGGTTAGTCACCATTCTTCTTGCTAAATGTCAATCTTCCTTTTTCTCTTTATTGTTTGTACCACCTCTGTTTTTTGGGATTTCACTTTTTAAAGAACTTCTATATGTAATCTGGATTTTTGTTTGTTCTTTATTGCAAACCAAATCATTCACCATTACATGGTACTTGTGGATGCTTTCCCTGCTAAGGTGCAAGTTTTATGCACGTTAATGCCCTCCATATTCTATGAAAGGCTTCAATTTAGTATTGTTGGTTAACATGCCTCTTGTTTTGGTGACCAAATTCATTGTGATTTATTCTAGATTTCCATCTAGATAATATCTATTTCATCTCCTTTGAAGATAATCATTGCTCATGCTTCTCTCTCTCCCTATGAAGCACCAATACTCCAAATTAGGTGTCCTACCAGTACTGAATACATATCTGATACTAATACTCCCTAGATACTCTCTAATACATACCAGATACTTCTTAAGCCGTATTCCTTTTTTTTATTAGATGGATATGACCTCAATGCAGCCAGGATACAACCAAACCATTTAGCAACCAAGGGAGCACCCCACTCATGTGATCTCTCAAAATCCCAAAACCATGTGACTTCCCAACTCTATACTTCCCTATTGTATTGTGATTTGAGATTGAAATTGGTAGTTCTGTTAAAATTTTAAAATAAACATTAAAAAAACTGTTGTATCCATGTCGTATCCGTATCTTATATTTTTGAAAATTGTCGTATCCTCGTACCATACATGTACCCATACACGTATCCATTTATGTATCTGTATCCATGCTTCATAGTAGCTAGGCATACATGAGAGAAGATAGTTTGGTATCATAGATGACACAACTCACTTTACTACACAACATTACATGATATATAAAATGTGAAAGGTTTAGAATATGATATTATCATGCCTTGTTGTAACTTTTGTCCCTAATTAATATGAATGAAAGACTCCTTTTTATATCATTGTTTGATATTATGGGATCGGTTTCTATTTTCTTTAAAATATTGTAATTTTTGAATGAAATTTGATTGTCTTCATCTATTTTTAAAAATAAATATATTGGTTTTTAAAAAAAATTAAAATAAATATTAAAAAAATATCGTATCCATGACGTACCCGTATCCTATATTTTCGAAAATTGTTGTATCCCCGCAACCGTATCTAATACGTATTTGTATCTGTGCTTCCTAGGTTTTGTATGTAGGTGCACCAATGTCTAGAAGTTGGTCTGAATACATGAATATTAGCACTCCATTAAGTTTTCAAAAATACCCTTGTGAAATCTAGCCTATGGATACAAAAATTGCTAAAATTTACTAATACATTACCTATGTGTGGTCTATATCATGTTCAAAATTCCTACAAAAAGGGGGGTGTCAACATCAGATCCTGGTTGAGATTTGAGACAATTGATTGTTCAGGGTGTAATGTCTGGACCCACCGCCCAATGCTCTAGTAGAGTTTTAGGAATGACAACTGACCCCACAAACCACCACTAGCCTCAGTTGCGCGCTTTGTCCTCAATCACACACAGGCCAAGATCAACTTTATGATAGGTCAAGCATCCTAGTTCTACTTTGGTTGAACATGCTTAACCACAAAGTTCTTAGTGATGAGCTCCTTAAAAAGGAAGTGCACCTTGTTGATATGGGTAGTCCGATCATCATTTTGAGAAAATTATATATGGGGCCTCAAATCTTGGGATGTTACAACCTCCTATACTATTGACGTCCTCATCAAAGATCAACCATGGCCCTCATAATGTTTCCCCCTTTCAGTGTAGACCTAGAATAACTCATGTATACCCAGCTCCCATTCACAGATAGCAGCACAAGGGTGGCTTTATTAGCTAGGATAGCCATTTCCAACATGCTTGGGTCGCACAACTTAAGAGTGGCGGGTCACATGTCCACATGGGCCCGACCTACTGGAGGGGAGCTAGCTTTGATACCATTTGTAACCCTGGGTCCACCGTCTAATGCTCTAGTAGAGTTTCAGGAATGAAGACTGACCCCACAGACGGCCACTAGCCTTGGTTGCACGCTTTGTCCTCACTCACACACGACCAAAGATCAACTTCGTGATAGGTCACCCATCCTAGGCTGAGCACGCTCAACCACAATGTTCTTAGTGACTCCCTCCTTGAAAAGAAGGTGCACCTTGGTGATATGGGTAGTCCAATCATTCCTTTTAAGAACATGTTATCTGAGGCCTTAAACCCTGGGATGTTATGCAAGGTGTTTTGAGAACTCTATATTATTGGATGATTTATAACAAATACCATACATTTCTTTAGATAGGATTAGAGAGAGAGATTAAATACATAGATAATCAATATGGACTAAACTAATAGAGAAAATAACAGATTACACAAGTCAATGAAACATAACACAAAACATTATAAACACATGTTTACACTCCCCCTCAAGCTGGAGCATAGATGTCTTTCATGCCCAACTTGTCCACCATTGCAATAAATCTTGACTTTGAAAATAGCTTCATGAATATATCAGCAAACTAGTCTTTAGTCGTAATGTATTAAGTCAAAATACATTTGGACATAATGGACTCCGTCACAAAGAAACAGTCTACATTGATGTGTTTGATGCATACATGAAAGGTATACATATGGACGTAATGGACTTCATCACAAAGAAACGGTCTATCTCGATGTTTTGGGTGCACTCATGAAAGGTAAGATTGCTTGCAATGAAGATAGACGCCTTAGTTTCACAATAAATAGGAATTGCCTTGGAATCATTGACATCAAATTCTTTTATAAGTCCTTTAAACCACTTTTGTGCACAAGTAGTTAGAGTCATGGCTCTATGCTCATCCGAAATACTTGACCATTCAACAAAAGTCTGCTTCTTACTTCACCGGGTAACCAAATTTATTCCAACAAATGTGCAATATCTGGAGGTAGATTTTCGATCTGTGTGTTATCTACATAATCAGAATCAAAATATGTAGTGATTTTACTGAACACATGTCTCCTATACAAAAATCCTTTCCCATGAGTTTAGGTATCTAAGAATATACAGACAACTTCCAAGTGACAATGTCGAGGTTTGTCGAGATACCTAGTGACAAGTCCAATAGCGGAAGTGATATCAATTCTAGTAAGAGTCGAGTAAATTAGTTTACCCACCAGTCTCCTATATTGCTTGTTATGAGGATAAGCAAGAGAAGATCATTGTCCCAATTTGTGTTGGGATCGAAAGTACTAATTGATTTAGCTCGTAGCATGCCGGTTTCTTGCAAGAGATCAAGAACATACATGTGTTGAGATAGAGAAACACCAGAAGAAGAGTTGGGAGATCTCAATATCCAAAAAATAGCAAAGCTTGCCTAGATCTTAGTAATGAAGTACTTCCTTAAATAATCCTTGGTGGCTTGAATCCCATCATGAATTAGTGCCAAAAAGTATCATCAACATACACAATAAGAATTACATGCTCAGTAGTAGTCTTTTTCATGAAGACATAATGATTAAGATGAGAGCGTGTAAAACTGAATTGAACAAGAATTTGAATTAATTTATCAAACCATGCTCTTGAGTTTTGTTGTAGACCATAGATTACCTTCCCGAATCTGCAAACCTTGGGATACTCTCCCTGAGCATTAGATCCAAGTTGCTACATGTAGAGCACCTCCTTTAGATATCCATACAAGTTTTTCACATCCAGTTGAAACAATGGTCAATCATGATTAACAACAACAGAAATAAGAACAAGAACAAAGTTAAGGCGTGCAATTGGAGAGAAAGTTTCAAAATAGTCGACCCCATAGGCTTTTGTATAACCCTTGGCCACAAGGCGGGCCTTCAATCGTTCAACAATACCATTCGGTTTTTGAAAACACATTGCTTCTTCCTTGACCCCCTTTATTCAACTCGGTGATCATGTTCTTGGCATCCGACTCCATCTCTATATGTTTGGCTCCAATCTGTACTGCTAGTTGTAGACCCAGCCTTGCGGTCATGCATTCCGCCACGCATGGTTTTACCCCTTGTCAATTTTCTTCATGCTCGGCGCTATCACCAACCCCCTCTCATCTTCTAGAACGACCCCATCCCCCTCCAGAAGATCAGCCAACTGCTGCATCCGTATTCACCTTTAGAATTCCTTTGCCTGGGCGTGACCATACTTTTCTTGTTTGTGGTTGCCAATTTTTTATGTGGTTATGCCTGCGCTCCAAAGCTCTCTTATAATCTTGTAGCCAATTCACATATCCCCTGCCCATCGCCGCCGGTTGCACCTCTTTTGACCCAAAAAGTTTTCATTCCTACAAAACCCGACCGCCCCAAGTCGCATACCTAAATCTTCAAAGTCTTCTATATTCATTTGTTACTTCAACCACATGATAGTCTAGAGAAGTGTCACCTTTGGTGTTGCATCAACAACTGCATGATATCTACTATCTATAGGTTAAGAAAAGAGTTTATTATTGGATAATCCAAACACAATACAATAGACTCTCTTTTATAGGACAGGAGAGTAAGCCAATAGTCAGAAATGGGCAATATGTGATAAAAGAAAAGGGCTAGAGACAAGACAAGTCTAAAGCCCATAACCATGGTAACAAAAAAACCTGCCTTGAGGCTTTCGAGGCTATCCCAAATGCGCCTCGAGGCTTACGCCTCGATGTCCTCGACTAAGGCTTACGCCTCACAATGTTTGAGGCTCGCCTCAAAGCATTGAGGCTTAGCTGAGGCACACACCTCAATGTTGAACGATAACGTCTTATGTTAACCACCAAATTGTCTACTTTTAAGATTATTACAATCACTTTCTTCAAAAAAAATAGAGTTCTTGTAGTTAATTTTTTTTATTAATGAACAATTAATCATTATTCTTTTGAGTGACATATTTTGATCTGCATTGTTAAATTATCTTTGTTTGCTACCTTCTTATTCAGTGTGTCGATGAATTTCATAGCATTGTTAACTAATTTTAGTTCCTTGTTCCTACTAATTCGAAATTCTATCTCCTTTTGTTTTTTGTTGATGCCATCTTTTATTCTAATAGTATAAAAAATTGATATCTTGTTTTTTTTCTACATATTTATTTTAGTACTGTGGTGGGTCTTTAGTCTCTATTATCATTATAGGTTTCACGATTAATTTCAATTTCATTTGGTTGTGCTTGTATATACCTATTTCTGTTATACACACATGCATATACATAACATTTATAAATATTTATATTTAAATACATGTATACATTTATTTTTATGACCGCTTCATACATATTTTGAGGCTTACGCCTCGCCTCACTGAGACAAAAACGCCTCGTTTACGCTTCATGCACTTTACAACCTTGCCCATAACAAAAGAAAATAACAAAAACATAAAGCAATAAAGCACATATACTAATACTATCCATTCACACTGCCTTTGTCCCCGAACAATCAAAACCCATATGTATCATAGTCTCACTCTCTTCTCCACATATGCCGCACACTTTATTATCTGTGATCCTCTTCTGGTAAAGGTTTTCTTTTGTAGCTAGACAATTTGTAATCGCCCTCCAAAGAAAGTGTCAAACCATTGGTGGTATTTTCGGATCGTAGCTGGTCTTCCACCAGGCGTTTCCATTCATCCCCTTGTCTCGTGACAGTGTGTGCTTCATGCCGCATCTTCCCTAACCAATAACCTGATTTTACTGAGTATGTTCCGTTCTTATTTGCCGGTCAAAACAGGATTCCTTCGTTCTTCGCAGACTGATTGGTATCGTCAGAATTTGTTCCACTCTCCCTGTTAAACACCTCTTCGACCTTTTCCACATCCCACTCCACACTGCTCTCCTTGAGAAGATCTGCCACCCTCGTCTATGTCTTTTGAGTCCCTTCCTTTTCCTTGCATCTTCCATCCCCCTCTGGCAGCCACTTTTCCTCCCACACTTGTATGTTTGTACCGTCCCCAACTCTCCATCTTAGGCCCTCCGTCAGCAAATCTTTTGCCCCCCGCCCCACAAACTCCTCCACTTATAACTTGGGTCATGCCCTCTTCGCGTCTCCATGATGTCGGTATTTTTGTGATATCTTGCTTTTAGTACTTGTGCTACCAGTGAATCTGTGTTATTCAGTTGATACTTAACAATAACGACCTAGAGGTAACCCAGCGGAAAGCAGTGAGCATGAGGGTCAAACAAGTCCAAGTATGTTGGTCAAGGCATTCATTTCTACTTCCATCCTCTGTCGCTGTGTGGGATGTTGTAGAGCTTGAGCTCCAATTTCAGGAATAGATATTGCAAAAGGTGCAAACATGGAACATGTTAACATTGTGCCAAGGTTAGCAGGGAACATAAGTAAAGCTACTTATAGGATGTAAAATATAGGAAAGAACTCCTATCCGCAAACCAATAGGAAGATCCCAGTCAAAATTGCCTGAGGTGTATTTTGCTATTTCAATGAAGAGAGACAATTGGAGAACGGAGGGGCCATTAAGGGGGGTTGTAGCTATACTTCAGTGTTGATACCAAGTTGGGCATAGTAGATCATCGTACTGGCAAATTGTCTCCTGGCTCTGTCTTAAGGAAATAGGTAATGAAGTATCAGCCAAAAGATCTGTGGTCAAAGAGGACCCTGCCTTAGAGAAGTAAGGTGGGTTCTCAAAGATACCACATCAGCACTAACAGACCACTGTTTAGCAGTAGGATCATAGCACGTTTATTCTTTCTGATTCTTGGAGTAGCCCAAGAAAATGCACTTAGTAGAGTGCGGGTCTAGCTAAGTCAAGTCGGGATAAAGGTTCTGAAAAAAGCATGTACTGCCAAAGATTTTGGGAGCAACACAAAAAGGAGCACACCCGAATACAAAATATTGCAGGGTACTTGGTTGTGGAGCACAGAAGAATGCATCCGATTTATCAGAAATCAGACAATAGAAACAACCTCAGGCCAAAAAGATTGAGGAACGTGATAATGAAAAGCATACTCGTTCGTGCTACTTCTAGAAGATGACAATTTTTCTTTGCAGCAACACCATTCGGCTGCTATGTATAGGAATATGAAGTTTGGTGATGAGTGCCCACACTCTTACAAAAAACTCTTACAGAATGTTCCATATATTCAAGAGCATTATTAGTCCGATGAATTTAACAGACTTTGAGAACTGCATTTTAATTTCAGCAAAGAAATTTTTAATACTATGCATAATATGTGCATGATCTTTCAATATAAACAACGGAGTATAACTAGAATAGTCATCTATGAAAGTGATAAAATAGTGATAGCCTAATACACTTGTCATAGAGCATGGAAAAGAGCAAGTTGCAACTCATTGCACTGACATAATATTAGCAATAAGAGGATATCAAATTCAAATTTGTCCCAAAGAGAACAACACTTATTATTATAGACATCCACTGAAGAGCCCGTAGAAAGTTATTTCTTTGCCTGATCCTCAAAAATATCCAAGGACACCTCAAATTTTGTTGGTGGGAGTAGACAAGCAAGAGTTCATGATATGTAGCTTTAATAGTTCTGAGGGGAAGGGATTGGCTAATCTTGGGTTCAGGACTATTGACCATCTAGGTCATAACACCAAAATCATCCTTAATCTAGAGGTCATAGGCCTACTGGATTTTGTGATTAGCAGTATTAGCATGAGCAATCGGGGCAATAGTAACGAGATGGGAATGTTTCCTTGC
Source organism: Alisma plantago-aquatica (assembly GCA_963693085.1). NCBI lineage: Eukaryota > Viridiplantae > Streptophyta > Magnoliopsida > Alismatales > Alismataceae > Alisma > Alisma plantago-aquatica. The sequence continues at coordinate 871,357,959 of OY856409.1, forward strand.
ACCTTCACATATAGTTCAAACGAGGAAGACCAGGTGTGGTACCTAGACCCATTAAGTTTGACAGTCGTAACACATAAGAAGTGGAAGGCGTCACTAGCAGCCATGAGGGAAGGCACATAGAGGCTGGGATAACAGAGGCGTGACAAAACACGTGCAGCAATAACAATAGGTAGAAATCAACAACGGATGTACAGAGGGATCCAATACATGGGCAGCAGTAAAAACAAAAAGAATATACGTCTTGACATCAGCTATAGAGACATGTGACATAGGCATTAGGGGTACATACCCCCGAAAAAGAGAATGGAGAACCTGGTGAAAAAGGTTGGGATTTAGATTGGTACAAAAGTAATTGATGAGAAAAAAAGATGGGATGAGTAGTGAGGATGGATATTAGAGGGTTTGGTTAATTTAGTTAATTAAGTTATTTGAGTCTATTTGTATATGGGCCCAAGTTTGTTTTGGCCCATGAGGGTTTAGTCTAAAGTTTGTATGCTTCCCCCTTCTCCTATATATAGGAGGGGATTCCATTTATCATATATATCGCATAGCCTTCTTTTACTTTACAACACGGTATCAGGGTAGTGATCCAAAAACACTAGCCCTAGAGGAGACAAAAAGATTTTCTTTCGCCTATGGGCGACAACCATCCTTCTTGGCTTGGCCGGCCGCTGTGCATCTATTCGGCCTCCATCTTCCGTCCTCCAGTCTTCCCTACCATTATAAACTCCTCATGCGTCAAACTTGACACAATTCCCTACCCTCATTCATTTTTTGTGTTGTCTCTCGCCTCCGGTTCTTTTTGTTCCTATGTAGCCCACTACCGCAGGCTTTAGCCCCTGCAAACCCAACAACCCCGTTGCCCTCTCAACTTATCAGTGGTTTCCTCCACTCCTAGGAAGGAGGAACAACCCTTTTTGTACGCAAGCAAGAAGATCTACACGTCGGCGCTCTCCTCGCTCTCCTCCGTCCACCCTTCCCTTCGTTTGTCTCAACTCCACCGCTCCACTGGTTCGTTGATTGCAGATTGTCCAGCACCAAAAGATGGCCAAAGAGATCAAGTACCAAAGTCCCCATCTGTGTGTCAACAACTGCAACTTTTTCGGCAACCCGGTGACCCTTAACCTGTGCGTAAACTACTACCCTGACCTGCGCCTCAAGACAACCTTTTAAATAGTTTTTAGTAGTTTTTATAATGTTTTATCAGTTTCCTTGCATTTTAGGGGTTATTTGATATTTTCCCAGTTTGTCTTGTAAAGCATGTGGTTTAGTCCCACATTGTCTAGTTGTTTAGTGAGTTGCGTTTAAACACCTGTATATAGTCTTTGTAATGCTTTCTGAAAAAGACAGACTTGATGAATGAAATCTTTTGATGAATATTATTCCTTTTGGTTAGTTATTTTAGATTAGTTATTTTAGATTAGTTTAGATCTCGATAATTAGCCTTAGATTTTATTCATTAGGTTCTCTATTAAGGAGTCCTCAGTGAAGATGGTCGTGGAGACATTCATCCTCTCCAACAACACGTCGGTCTTCGGTCATATGCTGATGGATGCAAAACACTTTGGCTTATTATTTTTCTTCTGTTCTGTTGTGGTTTGGTTCCCATTAGCAATTGACGAGGAAACTATTTCTCCCGTAGGAGACTTTGGCATCCATGGCCTCTGGCTCAACAACAATGACGTCTCGTGGCCCTCAAACTATAATACAGACAGCTACTTTGACACATCTAATATCATTCACAATCCCAAATCCAAAACATGTGGTGTATAGCTAGCTATCAATTCTTGCAACGACAGAGAACGAAGGAAGAGTAATGTGATGACATCAAAATCAAGAATTCAGAATCGAAAGACTAGAAGAAGCTATATGTAATGTCATTAGAAAAGGGAAGGACGGTGGTTGTTATTAATGCGTCAACGACCCATTGTTGATAATTAAGGACCCTATATGGAAAGCCATGAATCAACAAGCATTCTTTGAGACTACTCCTAGAGGCTTCATTACTATGCCGACCATTAGACGAGAGGCATCGTGGCTAGGTTGAGATCTTAGTTGTCGAACAGTTTTGACGAGTTGCTTTAAAACCAACCTAGATTCGTAGTTGGCTGAACTGGTCCATACCATGGGGCAGCACCCCCCAGTTCGGGTCACATTGAGATCCTTTTTTTTCTATCTGGATCTGTCTAATTGGGTCATGTTGCAGATTGACTCGAGTTATCAGTTGATCCTCCACATATTTTCCTACATGTTTATTTCCTTTTCTATTGTATCTGGCATGTCCATCCCAACCACTCTTGGTTCCTTCCGTGGTTGGTGTGAGGGGGAGAAATAGAGGAAGGAAGCTGATATTATGTTACTATATATTTGTGGATCTTTATCTACTTCTCGAAGAACTTGTGGACTTCTACTATTGGTATCCGCATCTGAAAGTCTATACTGCTATATGCTTCTTGGAGAGCTTACTATCAGAGCTTCATATCTACTGCTTGCTTATTTAAGCTAATGCTCTTCTATCCGTCTACGTCGACTCTGCTTTCTACTTTTTATTTGTGCTTTATTTGCATGTTGACATTGTTTGTGCCTTGCGCATGTTGACTTTCCGAACTGTAAACCAGCACACTCTAGACTTTTCTACTGTGAACTAACACTCTTTGTACTTTTCTATTGTGAATCAACACTCTATGGACTTTTCTATTGTGAACCAACACTCTCTGGACTGCGACAATAGCAACTGATGAAGACTATGCCACCTTCTTCTTGTTGTTTACTACTACTCCAGATGCCAAACCCTTTTGGTTAAGAAGTTTCAACACCTATTTGCGACATGCACCTGCGACTTGAGACATACTTCATATTTAACATGCTTGCATACCTACTTTGGGTTATCTACATGAGGGGGAGTATTTGAGTGATGAGAGCTTTATTGTAATCCTAAGGAGGAGAAATATTCTTGTATGGGCTTATTTTATCTTTTTATTCTACTTCTATATCATTTGTCTGTCTGTTTGCAAGCTGACTTGAGATTCTCCCAAGCTTCAGCTTGAAGGGTATTTGAGAGTCTGGTTAATTTAGTTAATTAAGTTATTTGAGTCTATTTGTACAAATGGGACAAAGTGTGTCTTGGCCCATTAAGATTTAGTCTAAAGTTTGTACGCTTCCCCCCTTCTCCTATATATAGGAGGATGATTCCTCTTATCAAAAATATCGCATAGCCTTCTTTTACTTTACAACAATGGAGTTAAAGGTTAGAAGGAGAGGCGATGGCGGCGGCTGGGGGGGAGGTTATTGAGACAGAAGCTAAGGGTGGATTTGAGGAGAGAGGGTTGTGGTGGCACAAAAGGAGGGTCGTAACACTAGAGGCAATAACAGTGGCAAGGTTATAGGTAAGGAGGTGGGTTTTGGCGACGGGGGGAGTGGCGGCAAGTTTGGCAGGGAGGGACGAGAGGCAGTTGTGGTGGCATGGGGAGTGACGGCGGGATGGGAACGGAGAAGACCGAGGGGTAATGACAAGTCCTTTGCTTGTGGAAGAAGTTAGGGCGGGCGTACCGCTCTGGTATAATTAAAAGAACTATATATTATTTGATGATTTAATACAAAAACAATACCTTTGTTTATATAGCAATATAGCATTAGAGAGAGAGGTTAAATACAAATATAATCAATATGGGCCTAAACTAAGAGAGAATAATGGATGACACAAAGCACAATAAAATTGAAACAGAACACAAAACACCATAAATATTTTAACACGAGGTAACTCAATGAATCATACCTATTCATGGAGCCACTGAAGTTCTCAGCAATCCGACTGTCAATCAATCGGATAGCAATAGGTCTAGTGTTTCACCTAACCACAATCACAATTTCAATTGAACGAACTGGCTGGTTTGATTCAAATTTGATAAAATTGCCACACTCGTCAAGCCATATGGTTTCAATAGTATTAGTAACTAAATGCCACTTGACTATTAGTATGTACCATAATTATGTTTTGAGCATGAATTTTATGGCATCTATTTCATGCAGTTTCAGGTATGGAAACCAAAGTACACTGATTTTGCATTTACTACTCTCCCTCTTATCCTTCTTCCAGCAACGACACCATCCACCTAGGTTGGCTAGACTTACCTCCTCCCCTCACTGTCAACAAGACGGGACCAACATGCCCTTCAACCCCTCTCACGGTGGAACCTCATTGAGGCTAAGAGCCAGCCCACACCAGTGGCCTGCCGTGACAAGGAGAGGATGAGAGGCAGTTGTGAGTTGCAACATATAACAGTAGCCTACTACAGTTAACAATGGCACTGGGTCGGGTCAAGTTGCTTTGATACTATTTCAATCATGTTGTAACTTGTAACAATTAGAAGGCCTGAACCTGTTTTGCTTGCATATTTACATACTAAAATATATGATCATACAAATTGTTTACAATATTCCATTCTCTGCATATGCATTAATATACCATGTTTTTAGAATCCCTGATATGGGGCGCAATAATGGAAAAACACTGAAACTAAATATGTAAGAAAAAAATATTTAAGTTGGAATGTTCAATTGTATAATGCTTCTTAACCTACAGAACAATTTGAAATACTCACTGCAGGTGATGAATACAATCCACAACTTAGAGCAAAAGCTACAAGTGGCTCTGGAACATCAACTGAATATTTTAGATGCTCTTCTGTGATTTTGAACTTGTGAAGAGTTAAAACTAAGGCCTGAAAAATGGGATAAAGGGCAAATAAATTCTCAATGTTTATATACAGTAAATGATTAATCAACAGTTCTTGGATCTCATACTGTTTGCGGACGATATGCTGGAGGCTTCATCTTCAAAATTACATACTCAATTTCTGCCGCACTAAATGACTGCTGCCCAACCTTGTAAGAAGCCTGAAGAAACAGATCAAAGAGCCTATGTCGGCTAGAACTATGAACTGCTTAATAATAATAATTATAAGTAAAAATAAAGAAAGAACACCTTCTGCATCAAGGAAAAGTGCTTCAGATCATTTCTAGGAACACCATATGCAAGGTAAGCCTGAAATGATGACCATACTTTTGTGTTAAGTGAGAATTGCAAACAGAAGATTTAAAAAAAAATTTGTTTCCCATTAGTATCCTTCTTACAGAAGTGAAAGTCTTGCATATTCATATCTATGATATTCGCAGCTGGTTATGTTAATTAGTTGGCTGCTGAATTGTATATAGAATCTTGCAACTACCAATCTTTTTAACTAAAAATCATAAGAGCTAGGTAGTGTATAGACCAAAACATCTATACAACTGTTTTTTATTATCGAAAACAATCCAGTCAGTATCTAAAATGGCATCTCTTAGACAATATCTTCCTAAATAATAACAAAAAAACGTAGCTTTACAGACAAGGCAATTACATGCATGATCAGGGCATTATACAAGTTGATCCAGAATGCTAGTCTTTCGTTAGAATTCAAGTGAGAAGGATTTACTTTTGACAGTTGCTCGACAAGATACCTGCAGTGATAAATTAAGCAGTCAAATGGCAGTAGCAGGCTTCTAAAGAATGTCACCATAAAGATGATTGTCGTCAGTTGAATTCGTAAGAATACTATAATATAGACAGATGCAAATTGAACGAGCAGCCACAAAAGTATTGAGGAGATCAGCATAATTACGAATTTTCTTTTTTTTGTCTCATATCTACAAATTTAAATTGAGATTGCAGCATTTGGAGGGAATACATAATTGAATACTTTTAACTTCAGTCAAAACTCAGTTTCTGAACTTAAATTGTTGGATTCTTAGAACATACTGTACAGTTAAGGTAGTAAACTTGAACATGCTTCATAAAGGACAACCACTAACTTTATCAGTGACAAGTAATGCACGTTCCATACAGTTCATCACACATACATAAAAAGTGTATGAAAAACTATGAAAAGTCAAACCTGAATCGTTGTAATGCCTCGGCTGCATATTCAAGTTGTTTCTTCCCAACAGTCATCCAGGAAACTTCAACCGCCACGCTATACACTCCGATGCAAGTTTGATGTCCTTGACTCTGGATCCCATATGGATCAAATTTTCCTTTGGATCTAGTATTCTCACAAAATTGACTAAACTCATTTGAAGAAAATGATCCTGATAATGATGTCAAGGATGAGTAAGAAAGGTGCCCAAGAGGAGATGGACATTTTTTTTGGTTTGGGAGAGCCCCTCTCGTATGAGGAGCTTTTGATGATCCAGAGAGGCAAAGGAAGATGTTTCTCATGCAGTAAACCATTTCTTCTGAAAGACTGTTAGGATGTAGAGAGAGGCCACTCCAGTCCCTGCGAGCAGAAAGCTGTGGCTGCAAAGAACCAATACCGTCTTCCTCTTTGGTAGGTGAACTGACAGATGCTGACTGCTGCTAAGAAAAGCTAATAGAAATGTCAAATTAAACTTCTAGGCTATCTAGTTGTGAACATCATAAAAAATGATAGGAAGAACAACAATGCACCTCACCATTTCCTCAGAAAACATGTCATGGTCGGGATATGTATCTGTTAAAGAAAGCCCGTCCGCCATATAATCCACTATATCATTTTGCTTGGTGAGTGTAGTAGTTCCTCCGGATTCCTGTGCCAACAATTTGTCAGTGCCAACAGTTTCCCAAAGAGAGGGAGTGTTTGAATGTCTTTCACTATACATATCCTATTTGAGCTCTACTTTAAATTTAGAACTAAATTGGTTAATCAAAGTTCAAGTTTAAAAGTTGAGCAACATTTGATCAAATGCCTTCGCAGTCTACATTAAAATTGTTGATAGTAAGTTATGTAGCTTTTTTAGATAGCTTAAGTATATTGGGTTTGTGTCAGTAGCCCATTGGTTATTTTGGTCAAGTTGGTAGTGTAACCTCTCCCTGTAAATAGGGAGTACGGTTCACTCAAGGACATGATTGCTCCCCCTTCCTAAGTCTTATTTCCCTACAAGAGTGAAATTGTAAATGTTAATTTGGTGAGGTACACAGACCATTCAAATATCAAAAATGATTTTTTAGAGGCTCATCATGATTAGACACACAAAATCCATCTTCAGTTATAAGTCATAAACTGTGAACTATATAATTGTATTACATATAAATTTATATCATTAGCTTTGTTACAAAGCATATTATTAGGCTTTGTTAATTACTTATTTCTTATCACGTCGAATTATTGTATCAGTCTATCTATAATATCCATGTCCTAAACCAAGATCGTGATACTAGTCTAAGTGTCTGACAGATCATGTAGTTACAGGTGAGGCCAAATAGGAGGTTTATCCCAAACATTTTCTTGGTGCAAGTGGGTTCCTAAATGACCTCAAGAGGTCATTCATTTTTCAACTGGAACCATTTGAGCAGGATAATCACCAGGGATGGTTGGGGTTAGGGGAAGTGTTTCAACAGTGCCTTTCTGTCAATAAATATGCTTTTAGAGGGTGGCTACAAGGGTCAAGGTCGCCTAGATCATAGATCTATTGGGATATTATATGTTGGTCTTTACCAGCATACTCTTTGGTTATCTGCTCTACACCAAAACATTCTACACAATAATCAAAATAACAAATTATAATCTTTAAATACATGTTGTCCCATTCCTGTTTATAGGATTATTTGTACATTTATCGCTCTACTCCTCGCTCTGCAGTATTATTAGCATAGCCTAGCTAAAGTCTTTCCTTTGAGTTTTTTCCTTGCGAAATGCAGGCCCATGATTCGAAGGTTTCTTAAGTACGACACTAGGAAAATAGATGGCAGTCTAAGTGAGGTGATCAGCATATGACGACGAAAGATACAGATCTAAGGATTTCAAACGTAGCTTTTGCACATATGAATGAATGTAGACAAATGTTCTAGGTGCCAATAGTGATGAGTTTAGCTCTTGGTAACTCTCTCTCCTGGAGTTGTGTGTAATGAAATGTGGTTCTGGGGATCTAGAGAGAAATCTGATGAACAATGTTTCAAGGAAATGTTTGAAGAAGAAGGCTTTTCGTAGAAAAGGTTGTGTCCTGGTGCATGTTTCATCATATGTGAATCTAATGACATACGAGGGGCATTTCTACTATGGTAACTGCAAAGGCAATGTATGGACAGGCTATAGTGAGATAAATAAGCTTCCTTGTAATCCATCAATACTCCTTGGGTCCTTAAAGGACTCCCCCTTAGAATTAGCCCCTCCGTGTGGTAGTCCATTGGAGAGAATACATGTTTGGAATTGAGCATGCCAGAATCTTGCACGAGGTCCAGGACATATTTCCGTTGAGAGAGTGAGATGTTGCTATTTGATCTAAGGACATTAATTCCCAAGCAGTACCATAATTGCCCCAGGTCCTTAGTGTGAAAGTGTGGCTGAAGGGAATCTTTAGCATAGAAATCGCTATATATCACTACCAAATGATGATAATATCATCAACATAGACTGTCAATACGATGATGCTAGAGGCAGTCTAGAGAAGAAGAGATTGTAATCATCGGATAATCTAGAAATCCCAGTGTTAGCGACACCGCTAAGTTTGTTGAACCATGCGCCTGGTGATTGCTTGAGGTTGTAAAGGATCATCTGATGTAGATACGGGAAGAAATTCCCTCAACACTAAAACCGAGAGGTTCCTGCATGTAGATTTATTCATCTAGTTGACCATGGAGCAACGTATTCTTCTATCAAGCTAAATCAGGGGCCAATCCATGTGAGTAGCCAGAGAGATAACAGTCTTGACTGAGGCATTATGAGTCATTGGGGATAAGATTTCAAAGAAGTCAATCCCAAAAGTCCTCGTGAAGCCTTTGGCTACAAGACGAGTTTTGAGGCATTCAATAGAGTCGTCAGAATTAAACTTGATGGAGACAATCCAACAACAACCCACAATGTTCTTATTTTGAGGTGGCGGGATGAGATCCCAAGTAAAATTCTCATGCAAAGATGTCAACTCTTCAAGCATAACAGCTTCCAACCAGGCTGTTTTAGGGCCTTACGATAATTTATGGAATTTGGATGGAATCCAAATGATGGGCAATAGTTTTACAACTGTAGGAGATTTTAGAAAGACAGAAGGTATGAAATATGTGATATCATAAGGTTCAAGAATGTATACCGTTCCAGAGCACCGCAAGATGTGTTGAAAACTAAGAATTGGGTGAGACTGTCGGATTATGGAACTAGGGGTTCATATCTGGGTGTTGGTGATACACCTTGGCAGACTAAGAAATAGGTGGTGGTTGTGGAGGGATGGGACGTTGTGGTGAAGAGTCGATAGGAAGGGGATCTACATGATCCGGGAGATCTAATTTGATAATCTCATTATGAGGTGAGGAAGAAGAGGAAGTAGGTTTAGCAAAGATGTCAAATTCATGAAAGGAAACATTTGCCAAGACATACATACATAAATTGCATGGAATATAGCATTATAAACTTTTTAAAAGGTAGAATAAACAAGGAAAACCGTCTTAATCGAGTGCATATCAAGTTTTTCTACATTAGGATTAGACCTGTCAAACGGGTGGGTGGGTTGGGTTTGGGTTGGGTCGTTGCGGGTGCGGGTCAAAAAGATACACTTCTAAACTGGTGGAAGAAAAGCACACCCAAATCCGACCCAGCGGGTTGCGGGTTGCCCGCAGATGCCCATATAAAATATGTACAATCAACATTAAATTACCAGTTGCTTTCTTTAACACTAAAAACAAAATTTGAAATAGCTTGTAACTATTGTTTTTATGTCAAATATAGTGCAAAAGAACCAACCAACTACTATATTTGACGTCAAACTATTCGATTAGTTTTCGATATATGTTTATGCAAACTTAATGAAAAAGTAGCAGCTAGTTGTATGTTGACATAAATTAGGAAAATCGATGTAGTTTTCATAGATAAATATCACAAAAAAAGATACATAATTTTGTCATGTAACATTAGACATTCCTAATATTACAAGTACTTGTTATTGCCTATTGCAAACACAAAATAAAGAGAATACAACTGTTGTTGGTAAAGGTAAAGAGTTAACTTGTATGAAACAAGCAACATCTTTTAATAGGTGTATGTGTATATAAATATATTTGCTTCAATTAACTGGGTCACCCGCGGGTGCCCGCGGATCACCCACGAAACCCGCTAAATAAACGGGGGGGTATGGGTTTGGGTGATTTTCAGCGGGTGGTAAATTTTGCCACCCAAACCCAACTTAAACGGGTCGACCCATGGGCACCCGCGGATTTTGACCCAGTTTGACAGGTCTAATTAGGATCAAAATTATGAACAAAGGCAGTGCAGCCAAAATATCTAGAATGGAAGATGAAAAGTTTGTCTTCAAGAAAATGAACAAATATGGCATTTTATTCTAAAAGGACAGATGGTGGTTAGCGATTAATGAGGCAATTGGCGATGAGGATTGATTTAGACAAGTAGGATTTGGGTAATTGAGCTTGCAAGATAAGGGCTCAGGTAATTTCTAACAAGTGGCAATTCTTGCGCGTGAAACCCCATTTTGTTGTGGAATTGGCACAAGATCGTTAACGGATCATCCCCATGTCGGACCAAATATTTGACATGGAACCATAGTGCATATCAAATATTTCAAATACTTCATTGTGGGATATCAACATACATATGTGAGTCATTCTTGAGAAGACACCAAAAACGTAATAGAATACCGAAATCCATTAACTAGTGGTTTCAAAAGGGCCACAAATGTCATAGTGAACAAGAACAAATATTTTTAGCAAACATGATAAAGTTTGCATGGAAAAGAAATCCTATGGTGCTTCTCTAATTAATAAGAATCTCAATACAGACATTTTAAACTAGATAAAGATGACTAAAGCCATTTGATTTGCTCCATAAATGGATACTGGTAGCATTAATGAAATCGAAGTGGTGGACAAGAAAGAAGAGGAAATTGTTGGGTGCTATCAACAAAGTCGTATAGGTCACCAACTCTAGAACCTGAACCAATCATCTTCAAATTCTAAGAATCCTACAACACGAAGCCATGAAAACCAAAGGTTACATAACATTTAAAGGCACTAACAAGTTTAGAAATAGACATTCAATTAATAAAAAGTTAGGGTATAATGCATATACGAAGTTTAAGATTGGGTAAAAGGCAAACTACATAATTGTTGGATCATATTAATTGATTCGTTCGTAAGTGTGAGAAAGGAATGGGGAATATGGGACTCAAGGGAAGAAGGAAGGCATTTCTTACCAGTCATGTGTGTCCCCAGAGTCGAGTATCTAGAGTGAATTGAGGGCCCTGCATTACCTTGGTCTAAGGCCAAATATTCGGAAGATGTTTTGCTAGGTTGCACAGATCTAAGACGATTGTGACTTGTCTACATGGGTTTCTTGTACTCTGCAAAAGAGATGGTGATAGAATTTACAGCAATTTAAGCAACATAAGTTGTACCAGCTCCACATCCTCACCCATAGGGATGTCCATGCTTTCAGTAGCACTTCTCCTCAAGGTGACAAAGTTGTTGTAGAAGTTACACTTTGGTTGGGGTGTATGTCCACATCTTTTACCATGGAAGGCGACGACCATGTCAAGTTGTGAATCTAGTAGAATAATTGAGCAGAGTTGTAGGCGCACATCACATTGTTGTGGATGAGAATATGCATCTTCCAAGGTTGGGAACCGGTCTCCTGCCAAGACAACACTGTGAAAGAGGGCATAAGTTAAGTGCAAACCATTGAGAAAATTTGTAGCAATAGGCTAGCGTACTCTTTTGTTTGTTCATTAGAGGAGACCGGACAAAAGAAGTCGAGTTGATGTCATAAGGAAACAATTGCATCATCATATCATCAAGATTTGTCCCCTGGTGCTCAACAAAGAGCTTGTCCCAAATTTTGTTGATCTGCACTGCGTTCTTCTCCTGTGTGAAGTGGTGGCGGGCAGCCTCTCAAAAATCAATGTCATTCTTGTGGAACATGTACCTGGCAGCAATATAGGGCTCCATATTGTCACATAACAAATGCTTGACTTGGTTGATTCCTCGTCTTCACTCGGGGTGTCATCGGCAGGCTTCTCAATGAACTTTAACTTATGTTCATTCAAGAATTGTGGTATAGTAGATTGAATTCACCCAAAATAAGTCATTTTTTCCATTTAATTTGATAATTGAGGTCGGAGCACAATTGTTGTAGATGATGGTCTGACTTGGAGGATCTTTGTCGTTAGCCATGATTAGAGATGTGATTCATTAGAAGGATAGCGGTGAATGAACATAGAAGGTCAGTGATAAGATGCATGGTGATAAAGCGCAGCTATGCACATCACAAGAAAGATGTGATGTGATAGGAATTAGGAGAGATTCCCTAGCATAGGAGCATTCACCCATGTACATAGGAAAGGCACATGGAGAGGTAGACGGGAAAGGACAACCCAATTTTCTTACAAGTAGTTAGTAGATCACCACAGATGCAATTGTTGCAGTCAAAGGCACAAATTCACTGTTCCATTGGTGAAGGATGAAGAATTGGATGTCTTTGACGTAGGCGAAGGGAACGATCTCCTAACTGTATGGAGTCGCATAAGGTAGAGTTCATGCTACTATGTAAGAGAGAGGCGGCAGCGCCAGCCTTGCTCCCTTGGAGGCGACGACGTTGTTGCTCCCTTTAGGGGGGGCGTCTCCAATGGGTGTGGTCGAAGATCTTTTAAGATATAAAAGAATGTAAGCAAAAATACAATGACTATTAGGGACAATCCCATAAACCGTTTGATCAAATCAACAACAAGGTAATGTTGGCTCTAGTGGTAATAAGAGAAATAATATACCAACCAAATTTTTATACTTTAATTAGACATGTATTCAATAGAAGTATCATCCAAGAGATTTGGTTACTTTTCCATAGGAGAATTTTTTGGCTTGCATCCAAATATACTTGTCTATAGGGTGCTTGTCCTTTGAGACCAGGATATCTTATTTTCATAATGGGCAAACTTTATCCCAAGAAAGTACCTCAAGTTCCTCAAGCTTTTAGTTATGCAAGAATTTCTTGTGTTTTGTCCCATTAATACCAATAATGTCACTACCAGATAAGACCATCTGATGTGCAACACATCGTGAAGAAGAAGAACGAAGAAGATAAACTGAAATAATGTATTTCTCAAAACATATTCAATTGCCTAGACAAAGGCCCAAAGGCTATCTTACATAACACTACATGACTTGACCCACAAGTAATGGAAATGAACTCCCATTCAACAAAATTCGGAATTAGATAAAACCTAAAATAAAGAACGACATAAAAGATTGATGACTAAGTACATTAACTAAAAAGTTCGCACTAAAGTCCCTAAATATAAAAGTAAAGCAAAAATATGTAGAGTAAAGACTAATATATCCTACATCACCATCTTATCAACATATTACACACATCCATTAATTGCAGCCAACAAGGAGTGCTCAAGTGGTCAAGCACGACGTCCCCTAACAAAGAGACCCAAGTTCAAATCCCAGTTGCCGCCTTGGTTTACCACCCTCCCGGAGTTCAACCTCCGCCATGGGCGTGGGAGAGGAGAGAATGCCTCTCTTAATCCCCCATACATTAATTGCATGGAATCATATCACATAACATTGTATCAAGTTAGACTCTGTATTATGAAATCATAACTGAACATCTATGTCAAGGAAGCACAAACTCGTTTCTAGATATGGAAGTAGGACACAACAATTTTCTAAAATATAGAACATGGACATGGAAGTGGACGAGGGGATTTTTTTAATATATATGTAGATATGTGTATAATGTTTGTATGTATGTTCCTAAAATTATATAAAAAATAAATGGAACTAAGTATATATGTATGTATAGTCGAATATGAATATGAATGTATGTAATAGAAACAATATGAAGTAGACAACTAATGTTGCATTTTTTAGTAATATATTCATAATTTCATTTCAAATAAATGTGTTTCTATTACTCAATTAAATTAACTATTAGACCAAAATGTGATTTGTGACATCAAATTTATCTTAGATTTTACATATTGATTGTCGTAAGAGATTATATCCGAGATTTGTGTTACATTTTCTCATTGTTAATATTTACTTTTTTTATAGTTGTATAAGCAAAATTTACACCTTGAAATATGTTGTTGCAACAACAGTTGCCATACTGCCACGTCTAGGGAGTGTTAATGCCAAAGGACTATAATGAATAGGACACATCATGACCATGTTCAAAACATTTGGGCCCAAGTACGGGAAGTGTTTGTGTGCAAAGCATACATACCCCAATGACACAAGCGTTGTATGGAAGTATCATGCTTCTTAGATCTATGTGTAACACATTGATTGTTTTTGTTGATTCAACATAGGTGGTAGGGTGTTGGATGGGGTTCTGGACATAATCGTGGGTGGTTGATGTAGAGACCACATTAGTGGAACTACCACTATTGATGAAGACTCTTGCGCATATTACCTTCATTCACAACCTCACAATATAAACAAATAGTGTTATGGGGATATGTTGTGGAAGCTCAGGTGTCGGCAGATCAAGAATACTCTAGATTGAATAACTCATAGTTAGAGGCAAAGAGTGCACCACACACAATTCAATAGCTTAACTTGTAGGTAAATCCCTAATCAACGGGACACAAGAGGTATCTATATTCTAAATACAAGTTAAAATAGTATACACTAAAGTATAACTTAATAATTAAGTTGAGGTACATAATCACCCTTGCCTATATGTGGCTACGTTGCTGCTCACAATAATCCTCGCCATCATTTGACTTACTAATTTGGTTCACATCCTCATACTCCTTGTCTTCATCTTTCTTTGTGTTGGACGCCACAGATGTAATGCGACACATAGCCCTAGCATGAGAAGCTTTCTACCTTCTTGGGTATAGATGTGGCGTTCGATGATGACGCTAGTGTGGCCTTCATAGTGTCAGTAGTTGATGGTGGACGTCTCTAGAAGGCACATTCTCTCTTAGAAGCCAGACAATTTTCTCATGCTTGATATGGGTCGCAACTCGCAACATGAATGATGTCATCCATGTTGTAAGTGTACAATGTGGCAAGCATTATAGCCACGAATGTGAAAAGGGGCACATATTTTCCAAAAAATTATCATGCTGCAACAAAAGCCAATTGATCTTCTCAGTCAAACTGACCATAATCATCTAGACTTCTGCTAATTGAGTATCCTGCACAAACAAGTGATGTCGCAATCATTCATCGTGGCAAAGTCCTTCTTACACACCTAATGCAATTGTTGGTGTGACACATGCGGAAACCAAAACAAAAAAAGCACTTTATCTGGTCCATGGATGTAGCAGGACCCATAGGATAACTCACATGGGTCCATAGTAAGTCATGGATGGCCTAGGATAGCAATCTAGACTCAAGAGAGTGAGGGGGAAGAAAACTATTGGTTGGTTTGGGGAAATTCTCGAGTTGACTATGGTGACTTTTTTGAGATAACAACATGCTTATTTATAGTTTTAACTTTTAAATTTATTGGTGGCTTTCCCTCTCATTGAGGTCACGAGTGCAAGGAGTGATTTATTTGACAATTGAACATAAAGTGAGGTATACTAATTTGATCTTGATCAATAACTCTTTTGACAGATTCTCTTTACGAAACTCCAGTTATCGATCCCTCTTTAAACATCTTGTGATTGTTGTTTCATCCTTTATTTGTCATTGAATTTAGTGGTCCCTGTTTACTGTTGACTTTGACAACATGTTGATGACAAGAGGGCGGATTATTTTCCCAAAGACTATCATGAAGATCAACATGCTCAACATAAAGAAAGAAAGACACTATTAATACAGTTCTCTATTCTGCTAGTGCGAGATTGAAGCATTTTGATGAGCCATGGGTTAGGAAGCATGATGCTAGGCAAAAAACTCTAAAAGCAATGTGTACTGGTGCGAAGGAGAAAGTTGGAAAGGCAGTGGGTAAGTTCCTGGTTGCTCATGGTATACCGGCAAATGTTGCACTTGAACCCTATATCCAACACATGGTAGATGTCATAGGGGAGTATGGTAGGGGCATCAAAGCCCCCATTGCATATGAATTGATGAACAAGTATCTTCCCCAAGAGAAGAAAGATCGACAAGTATTGATTTCAGACCAGAAACAATTGTGGTCTGAATATGGCGTCACACTCATTGTGATGGGTGGACTAGTGAAAATAAAAAAAATTATTAACTTTTTTGCACATTTTCGCGGATTGACTGTTTTTCTAGACTCTACTGATGCTTTTGGTGAAGTCAGGAATTATAAGTACATCAAGAAGCTAATGAAAACATACATCAAGCAGGTAGGGGTTGAGATGCGGTGCAGATAGTGAGTGATAATGGCTCTAACTTCAAGAAGGCCGGTAACTGTATAATGAAGAGATATCCAGTCTATTGGACGTCTGGACACCATGTGTTGCTCACTGCATAGATTTGATTCTCAAGGACATGGGCACAATTGATCACATCAAATAAGTGACAACTGATGGTAGGTTGTCACCGGTTTCATCTACAACCATTCCTGCTTGTTAAATGCAATGAGGCGACCTGAGTACTGTTGAGGTGATCTGATTAGACCAGGGACGACTAGATCAACAAATTACTTGGCCTCAAATTCATTAAAGTCCAAAAGGGATGGACTTAGGAGGCTCTTTAATGGTGTGTAGTAGACCTCCATGAAAGAGCACAACACCCCGGTTGGCGGAAGGATTGAAGAACTAATTGTCAATCGGGCTTTTTGGGATAAGGTTACAAACGTGTTGCGAATAATGGAACCTATTGTCAAAGTATTTTGGCGGGTAGACGGTGACAAAGATGCAACAATGCCTTACGTATATGATGCAATGCAAGTAATGATGCACAGTACTAAAAAATCAGCTCCTAAGTCCAATTCACAATACTTGTCAATTGTAGACAAGTGTTGGACAGATATGCTATTACATCCAATGCATAAAGCAGGTATATGATTTATTTTCTTCTAAATTCTAATCTTCTCATTTATTTTTCTAACTCTGTAATGCAGTCTAAAATCTAAATCTTATTTCCTTATTTGGAATTGATGACAACTTACTATCTGAATCTGAGGTTCTAATACTCACGTAAACTGGGCTTAGATGCGACTCTAATGAATGTTGTGAGAGATATAATTAACAAATTCATTACCTCTACAGAAGAGTGCACCATAGTGATGGATGAGGTATATAACTATATATTTGGTTAATAAATTAATCACATAACTTACATGAAGTCGAGAACATTTTCATTCTTGTTTGATGTTTCATCATTTGTATCTGAACATCTTGAATATTTTTACAGTTGCGACAATTTTGTGAAGGCACCGGATGCTTTGGTCATCCAAATGCAGTTGTCGACCGTGAGGAGGGTGATCCTTGTGAGTGGTGGGTTTGGAATGGAACGGGTGCCCCTATCTAAGAAAAGTTGTTGTTCGCATCCTTTCTCAAACGACATCTGCAGGAGGCTGTGAAAGAAATTGGAGCACTTTCAATTTAATACACTCAAAGAGAAGGAACAGGTTGGGGGCAAATAGGCTAAGAGATCTGATATATACTCACTACAACAGGCGGTTAAGGGCTAGAGCAATACGAGATGCCAACTACAAGGAAGTGGATTTTGTTGTAGTCGGCGATCCCATTAACACCGCATACACATTCAACCCATCCAGGAGTAGAGGCATAGAAGAAGCTGATGATTTAGAAGATCCTTTAGAGGAATGGATGAATGAGATAGGTCGTCCCATTCTTGATAATCTAGATGGTCGTCCAGATCCATACATAGAAGAGCAATTTGAAGCAAATTCTGATATTAATGTTGATCAAACTCCACCTGAAAAACTTCAGCCTGAGCCTGAGCATCAAAACATTGACATGGAAACCAATAGAGCAGTGGAAGAAGAGTTGTGTAACACAAATTCTTCTTCAAAAACTACATCTAGGTTCAATTCCAAATCCAAGTCTAATGATGGTGGTGGCAATGATGGAGGCGGCAGTGAGCACTCTCCAAAATATCCTTCTACTATTGATCATGAGAAAGATGATCGTCCTTTATGTTACTAGGGTTGCACCTCCTCCAGCAAAAAAAGAATATCACATGCATGATAAAACTTTCAAAGGAGGAAAACTTGAACCGACAAAGACTACAGCGGTGCAATACTTGAAGCTACAACAACTACAAGCTCCTATGGCTACAATAGTGATTATAATTTTGATATTGTTGATTCATTCGAGAGCATGAGTATTTCATCTTTTGATTCTCAAACTCAACATGATTCAACATTAGGCTTTAGCGATATGCTATTTCGGCAAATACATGCACAACCCTACCCATCTCATTCTCAATATGGGTACGGGTATTCTAGATATCAAAATCAGCCACCACCACAGCCAGAAGTAGAACATCATATTGAATATACATACAATGCAAATGTCTCGGGCCCACATGGAAGTTATCAGTACAACTCCCTTGCATTCTCTAAGGATGGTGAGCAAATATGGGAGTGGTGGTCGTTCAGTTGTTCCTATTTCTCCGATCCCAATACTTCCTATCGTTGTGCCTATAGCTATTCAGCCTATTCCTCAAGCAAGTCAACCTTCTCCAATTCCTCCACCTCTATCTAAAAGCAAGAGAAAATATCTCAAACATTTAGAAGAGCATTTTCCAAAAATTGGGATGATACAATTTGTCAATGATGATGTGTATGAGGAGCTCGTGACTACATATAACCACATTATAGGATGCACATGTCACGGTTGCAATATCTCAGTAATATCAACTCATTACTGCATGGACAACCAGTGTGCCACTCAACTGATGTGAGTTGGTAAGTAACTATAATATTCATGTGTTGTAAATTGTATATTATTGCGTAATGTGTGTATTTAAGATTGTGGATTATGCTATTAAAATTTCATATCTTAATTCCTACATTTTGTCATCGAAAACCTTCATCAAAATCCCAATGAAACTGGACAACACCCCCTCGCACCCAATATAGAATTTTATTGCATAAAATGATGCATTTAGGTGTAGAGAATACACCTCTAAAATTTCATGAATTAATTCGTTCATTTTGGTGTCGAAATGAATAGGATTGCATTTGTCGATATTTTTGTCGGTATACCAAAAAATACCTATTTCCAAGTTGTCGAAACAACGTTGGTATCGGTCACCTCATTCCTTGCTTTTCAGTCAGTCTGACTTTAATATTCATGACTTCTGCTAATTGAGTATCATGCACAAACAAGTGATGGTGCGGTCATCCGTTGTGGCATTGAAGTCCTTTTTACACAACTAATGCGATTGTTGGTGTGACGCATGCGGAAACCCAAACAACAAAAACTGCTTTATCCAGACAATGGATGTAGCAGGACCCATAGGATAACTCACACGGGGTCCATACCATAGAAGACTGTCATAGAAAGCTTATGAGAGAAATCTAGATTCAAGAGAGGGAGGGGGGGAAACAATTGGTTGGTTTGAGGAAATTCCCGAGTTGACTTTGGTGAATTTTTTGAGACGACAACATGCTTATATATAGCTTCAGTTTTTTTTGGTGGCTTTCCCTCTCATTGATTTCATGAGTGCAAAGCATAGTTGTCAAGGCGACCAGTCAGTCACCTTCCCAGGCTGGGTGACCGTCAACTAGTCGGTCGCCCAGTCGTAGGTATAATATTTACATAATATTACTTAAGTACATATATGTATATACTACTTTATATATGTCCACTAATGTAAGCGTATATTCAAGCATATAATAATCTAGATTTGGTAAATTATGTCATAGAACCCCACAAACTATTTTCAATGAAGACTATTTAATGTATTTCGAATTCAACAAGTATAACTAGAAAGAGAAGAATGACATACCATTGATAAATTCAGACATTTAATACTTGTGAAATTGTTGCAGACATAAAAAATTTATATGTTAAACAGAGTGAATGAAATTGAAATTCAACTCAAATGATGCTAAAAGACAAACACAAATAGTCAAACTCAAAGAAAAACAAAACAAAAAGCCCATGTCTGACTAAGCGGTCGCCCAGTCGAGAATTGGGCCGACCAATTGAGCTAGTCGGCCGACCAGTCGGCCTGGGCGGATGACAAGCTAAAGCTCGATTTGGGTGGTTGGCTAGTCGGTAACCCTCCCAACAAAGTCATCGACTAGTCGGCCGCCTCAACAAGTATGGTGCAAGGAGTGATTTATTTGAGAATCTAACATACTATGAGGTATTACTAATTTGATCTTGATCAAAAACTTTTCTGATATGACACTCAATTTATCAGTCCCTCTTTCAACATCTCGTGAGTGTTGCTTCACCTTTTATTTGGCATTGAATTTGGTGGTCCCAGTTTTTTGTTGAGACGACACACTTTAAGTTCTCTCACTGATAGCCTGATTTTCCAAGTGAGGGGATTTTCAGCAAATGCCGTTGTGCTCGCTTTTACATAATACTTTTTTAAGTTTGATTTTCACCTCTTCCTGGGTTACCTAGCATTCTATGTATTTTCTTTCTATATATTTCTTTCACAATTTATTATAAGCTGTCAAGATAGGTCAAGAAATGATTGTTCAAAAGAGGCGGCAGATGAAACATGATTACAGATCTGTGGCTTTTAGATGTGGCTTTTGACAAATGGAAATAAATGCACATAAACATCTGAGATGACAGCATGCTTAAGTGACAGTTATGGATCTTGTGCTGGCGCTCCCTCTCGTTCAGGGTTGATTCTTGTGATGGTTTTCCCTCTCATTGAGTTTAAGCGATGTACTTGACAATCTAACATTATCGTGACTTGTGAGACATTACTGATTCAATTTTGATCATACAATTTATCAGGTAAACAGTCTCTATATGGCGCACAAGATATTGATCCCTTCTTTCAACAGCTTGCGATTGTTGCTCCACCTTTTATTTTGGCATTGAATTTGGTGGTCCCTGTTTGTGTCTGACTTTTAACGCCACACTTGAAGTCGTCTCAGTGGTAGCCCCTTATTTTCTAAGAGAGGGGATTTGATTTTCAGCTACATCAATCCTATGATGTTAGTACCAGCCTTTACTATTTTATTTGAAAGAAAGAAGAAAATGTGCCGGAAGGATTCTGCTGGACCTGGTCACATTTTCTTTTTCTTTTTGGTTGTTTGTAAGTTTCTAATGAGATAATAATAATAATTCAAAGATAACAAGGATTTCTGGATCTCAAACCTGTTCCGAAAGTGGTGATCCAGGGTTCTCCAGCTGGTCTTGTATGTTTCCACAAACAATGTGGGAGGCAGCAAGACAATCGGGTTGCTGTGGCAGAGGATCCTGGCCGTACTTGGAGAGCCGCAAGGAAGATATTTGCTGAAAACCGAACATGATTAAACAGGTATGGGGCAAATAAGGAACAGCTCAGCAGGCAATCTTAGGAAGGGAAGGAGTGGGGATATGAATACTGTAGTGACTATTAAACGGGAGAAGAAGAATTAAAAAAAAAAAGTGGAAGTCAAACACACCTCATCCCACGAGTAGTTACTGGATGATGATGAGCTCAGGTGTGGTGGTAGGGAGGAGGAGTCAGTGGTGAGAGAAGGAGGGTGACGCAGTCGGTGCTCGGCGAGACTGCGCTCACTCCTCTCCTGTCTGAGCAGGCAGTGCAAAGAGAGCAGCTCGTCCTCCAGCTCCGAGACCCGAGTCTCGAGGTCTTTGATACTTGAAAGCAGCTGCTGGGTCTGGAAACCAGCAATTGGAACAGGCAAATTTAGCAACTGATTAACGTCAAGCGCCCCAGAGCACGCGTGAAGCTCACCTTGTCGTGAACCGTGGGCTCAGTGTCGTGGGAGCTGAGCGAGCCAAGAAGCGCCGGTGTGGCGGCGGTGTCTCCGACGGCGGTGGCCAACGCAGCCTGTAGCCTGAGTTCGTCCTCCAGGAGCGACTGCAGCTCCAGGATCTGATGTATGTATGTATGTATGAGTGCAGTTATTTGGTGAATTCGGGTGTTTTGGAAATGCGCTGGGTGGAGGCAAGGTGTGGTAGTTCCAATGCAATATAAAGAGAGAGAAAAAAAAATGGAAGACGAGGCGTTTGCCGCCGGTGATTTGGTGACTATTACCTCCTCCTCAAGCTGGGTCCGGTACTGGCATTTGCTGCCGACCATCTCACCACCACTACGGCCGGATCCACTCGCCCCGTCCTTCGCTCGACGGCTGCTCATCAGCTCACGACCCACGTCCTCCGAAGCGGCTGCGGCAGAAGTAGAAGGACAGGATATTGAGGGAGAGAGGCACAGTCCCTCCGACTCCGGCGGCGTTGGATGGACAGTTGGGGCGCCACCGCCGTTCCCGGATTTGGAACCGACGGTGGTTGTGGTGGACCTGGTACTGAACTTGCGTACCGCTCTAATCATCATAACTCATCAAACAAACCAACGCGGTGGTGCCGGCTGTGCAGTGCGAGTTCAGTGGGGCACAGCAGTGTCGTATAACCGATGATGATGATGATGATGCGGTGGCACACATGCAGATAGATAGAGCCGCACGCTCTTGTGCGATGGCAAGAGTCACTCTCACAACCCCGCTCCGCCGGCAAACCGGCTGCTTTTTCCACTGTGGATCTGACGGGGCCAGGACTGCGCTGCAGCTCGCTGGTCAGGACCACACCGGCGTCTCTATAGCCGGTGGCTGTACGCAGCCGGAGAAAGAAGAGGCTTCCGGTCGAAGCTAAACTCCGACGGGACCAGCACTAGGCGCGCGGCTCAGCGAGGCCAAGTAGTACTGGAGTAGGCATTGAAGCAATCGAGGGACTGTTTGTGCGACACAGCTGACCAGCGCAGAGACCGAGATTTCGAGAGAGAATGGAAGACCCGAACCAGGTATGTCTCGGAGAGAGGGAGAAAGACTCGACTCGAGGTTAGAAGACTTGAAGCGTCCAGCAGTCTCGGGGTGAGGAGGAGAAAAATACAGCCATGCCCCCGCGAAAGACGTACGCGACGATCCAGAACCAAAGAAAAGGGCCCTATGCGGCTACGCTGCTGATCCGAATTTTCTTCTTCTATACAGATTCGGTCCAAAAACTACTGTTACTGTTTCGTTTTCAGGACCTCAAACCAAGGAAAACTATTAATTTATATCAACAAATTATAAACACTAAAAAAATAACCAGACAACGAAAGCGACGACAGCCACGAGGCTGCGTTCTAGCTTACAAGAATCTATAAGCGATGGCAATCCGTGATTAGTGGCACTGGCAGAGCCTCCTCGGGCAAGTATAACGACCACGATGACATGTGTTGTAATATACCCCTCCCTCATGTGCGTGAATTGTATAATGTGCGCTTCTCTGTTTAGCATTCCGTCATCCAGATGGAGGGCATATTCTTCACAAGTAAACTATATCTAGTGCTTAGCATCTAAGCACTACTCGCAGTAGAGTTCATCCAAGGTGTGGTAGTAGTTCCAATTGCACACATGTGTGCTTCTATGTTTAGCATTTCGTGATCCAGTTGGAGGGCATGCTCTTGACTACCAAAATGAAATCAATCATTGATTAGCATCTTAACACAGCTTGGCGGAGTTCCGTCCAAGACTAACGACCACGACGACAGCCCATATAAGATCCAAACAGTTGCACTTTTTTTTGTCTTCATTTTGCCCATCTGTTATATTGCCCCTCATGTATGCGAATTGCACACATGTGCCCCTTCTCTCTTCAGCATTTCGTCGTCCAGATGGAGGGCATGTTCTTGACTACTAAACCATACCTGCCTGCTCATACGAAACTAGATCAGTGCTTATAGCAGTTAGCGTCAGACCACGCTTGCCAGCATCCGTCCTTTTTTTTTCTTTTGTTGAAGGCTTGGAGCATCCTATTCCGTGCGCGGCAGCCAGCCACACTTGTTGGTTCCGTGGGAATGCCAGCACTGATGCCGCTGTCGGGAAGCTGACAGTCCAACTGTCACGGTCGTAGTCAAAAAAGGTACTACTGTCTCTCAACGGACTACAAGGGGCACAAAACATGACCAGAAGAAGTATAGGATGAAGATGGGTAAAAGATTATCTAATATGCTCAGTGTAGTTAGGAATAGCAGGTGGCAATATAAGTAATTAACCACTCTTTTAGAACCCTTGGCTCCCATTTGGGACCGGATTAGAACTCGACCATTAAGACTGGGTTAGTCTGAGAATATACGGTTTTTTCTGACTAAGATCCAGTTTGATGTTATTTGGCAACTAAATTTTCCCTTTATTAACAAAAAGTTAGTATTGGATGATTTTAGTCTAACTATAAAAAAATTGTAACAAAAACAATAGATTATATAATTAAAGATTTGGTTACATCTTTCGTTACACATAAAATGTGAAACCAATACGCTAATTGTTTTTGCTATATTTTTTGCAAATATATAGTTAAATGATTTAGTTACATATTCATATATGACCCTATATGTAGCTAGAAAACTGTCTGTGTAAGTATAGCTAAATATATGGCTACAATTGTATATGTAGCTATGATTTGTAGAGGAAGTGATATTTACTACAATTGTATATGTATTTCAAGTGTAGAAAAAAAATGTCATGTAAATATAGTTAATATGTAGTGAAAGACATCATGTACTACACATATACATAG
Organism: Alisma plantago-aquatica; assembly: GCA_963693085.1. Lineage (NCBI taxonomy): Eukaryota > Viridiplantae > Streptophyta > Magnoliopsida > Alismatales > Alismataceae > Alisma > Alisma plantago-aquatica. The sequence goes on from OY856409.1 coordinate 871,382,565, forward strand.
TGGGATATGTAACCACTCCATAACTTATTTTTATAAAATTTCCTAGAGACCTGTTGTCCGGCTGTTCAGCAGGATGCATAACATGCAGTTCAATAGAACTGTAAGTTCCATCCTGTGTTCAACTTACCAACATGCCAACAAATCAGCAAAACTTATAATAACAAACACACAATCCACCCACATACAAGATCCATTCTCCAATTCTATTTTCATCACAAGTACAAATACAATTCTATTCATTCATCTTGACATTCATTCATACACATGATATATCATTCAAATATGTACCAATTCCATTCTCATGACATGTAAAAATACAATTCTCATTATATTCATTCATCTTCACATTCACACACATGTATATATACATCATTCACATATGCACCAATAATTTACTCGCATCAAATTTATAGTTGCAAGAAGTCATAAACATCACATGCATATAGAAATAATGAAATCAAATTTACGAAACTCATTCTGTATCTCAATCAATTCAAAGTTCGCTTCTTTAATGAAGGGTTGTGTACATTGTTCTCCTATCTAATCTATATCTTCTGTCGTTTAGGACTTTTTCGTGTCAAACAGATGCAAAGAGAATGGCATAATTAAAGAGTTTGATATTTTCATATTATCACACGAGATTATTTACTTATGATGGTCAAGACTATATATATATATATATATATATATATATATATATATATATATATATATATATAATCTTTTGTATACAGTTGATGTCTACTGCCCCATATCTGACAATCATGTCCATATACTGCATCACATAGTATCTATGTGCCCAACCATTGTCATGTACATGGCATTAAAAATTTACCAACATACAAAATATTAATAAATAAAAGTAAGTATAGTTGGCATAAATATGCATTGGAGTCTGTTAGAATATAGTCTATTTAGTTAATAGGCTATTAGTCTATTGTCTACATGGGCATGTTGCCCAAAGCCCATTAGGATTAGTCTGCTTCCTTTGTGCCTCATTATAATAGCATCCTCTCCTATATAAGGATAAGGGTGTACATATGAGTACAACAACACAACATTATAGTACACACTTCTTCACATGGTATCAGATCAGTAGAGAGGGAGAGAGAACCCTAGTCGCCGCCTCCCTTCCCTCTTCTCTCAGCTGCCCCTTCTAGCCCTAGTCGTCAGCTGCCCTCTCTCCTAGAGAGAGCAACTTGGGGAGCACCCCCGCCTGCGGGCGGCCACCGCCGCCTCTTCCATGGCATACGTCGGCTACCCACTAGGTAATTCCAGCCTCCATGGCCCTTTCTCCCACTTTCACATAGATCTATATGATGGTGCCAACCTTCCTAGAATATAATCTATGTTTTCTGATCCAAAGTTATCTGTCGGCGCCATCCTTCCAAGCACTTTATCTAGTCCGAGTCTCTGGACGGCGCTATTTCTCGTCCAGATCTATCTGTTGTCTTCGTCACCATCCCCAACATCTATTCATCAAGTAGCTCATCTGCCACCATCAAAACAACCACGCCAAAGTAGATCTGTTTTCCACTCCAACAACCGTCGCCATTGTCTTCACTGCCTCGTTGCCCTTCCGTCTCTGCGTCGAGCCGCCGCACCATCCATCGTCTCTGCATTCAACTTCCTTCCGCTTCATCACTCCATCGCTACATTGCTTCTGTCGTTTAGGACTTTGTCGTGTCAAATAGCTATAAAGAGAATGACATAATTAAAGAGTTTGATATATATATATATATATGTGTGTGTGTAATCTTTTGTATGCACTTGATGTCTACTGCCCCATATCTGATAATCATGTCCATATACTGCATCATGTAGTATCTATGTGCCCAACCATTGTCTTGTACATGACATTAAAAATTTACCAACATACAAAATATTAATAAATAAAAGTAAGCATAATTGGCATAAATATGCATTGGAGTCTATTAGAATATAGCATATTTAGTTAAAAGGTTATTAGTCTATTGTCTACATGGGCATGTTGCCCAAAGCCCATTAGGATTAGTTCGCTTCCTTTGTGCCTCATTATAATAGCCTCCTCTCTTATATAAGGATAGGGGTGTACATATGAGTACAACAACACAACATTATAGTACACACTTCTTTACATGGTATCAGATTAGAAGGGAGGGAGAGAGAACCCTAGCCGCCACCTCCCTTCCCTCTTCTCTCAGCCACCCTTCTAGCCCTAGCTTCCGGCCGCCCTCTCTCTCCTAGAGAGAGAAACATGGGGAGCACCCCCGCCTGCGGGCGGCCACTGCCGCCTCTTCCATGGCATAGGTCGGCTGCCCACTAGGTAATTCCATCCTCCATGGCCCTTTCTCCCACTTTCACATAGATCTGTATGCTGGCGCCAACCTTCCTGGAATACAATTTATGTTTTTTGATCCAAAGTTATCTATCGACGCCATCCTTCCCGACACTTTATCTAGTCCGAGTCTTTGGACGACGCTATTTCTAGTCTGAGTCTCTAGACGACGCTATTTATCGTCCAGATATATCTGTTGTCGTCGTCACCATCCCCGACATCTATTCGTCAAGTAGCTCATCCGCCACCATCAAAACAGCCATGCCAAAGCAGATCTGTTTTCCACTCCAACAACCGTCGCCATTGTCTTCACTGCCTCATTGCCATGCCGTCTCCGCGTCGAGCCGCCACACCATCCATCGTCTCCGCATTCAGCTTCCTTCCGCTACATCACTCTACTGCTACATTGCTTCTGTCATTTAGGACTTTGTCGTGTCAAATAGTTGTAAAGAGAATGACATAATTAAAGAGTTTGATATTTTTATATTATCACACAAGACTATTTACTTATGATGATCAATAATATATATATATATATATATATAATCTTTTGTATTCAGTTTATGTCTACTGCCCCATATCTGATAATCATGTCCATATACTGCATCATGTAGTATCTATGTGCCCAACCATTGTCTTGTACATGGCATTAAAAATTTACCAACATACAAAATATTAATAAATAAAAGTAAGCATAATTGGCATAAATATGCATTGGAGTCTGTCAGAATATATCCTATTTAGTTAATAGGCTATTAGTCTATTGTCTACATGGGCATGTTGCCCAAAGCCCATTAGGATTAGTCCGCTTCCTTTGTGCCTCATTATAATAGCCTCCTCTCCTATATAAGGATAGGGGTGTACATATGAGTACAACAACACAACATTATAGTACACACTTCTTCACATGGTATCAGATCAGTAGAGAGGGAGAGAGAACCCTAGCCGCCTCCTCCCTTCCCTCTTCTCTCAATCGCCCCTTCTAGCCCAAGCCACCAGCCGCCCTCTCTCTCCTAGAGAGAGCAACATGGGGAGCACCCCCGCCTGTGGGCGGCCACCGCCGCCTCTTCCATGGCATAGGCCGGCTGCCCACTAGGTAATTCCAGCCTCCATGGCCCTTTCTCCCACTTTCACATAGATCTGTATGTTGGCACCAACCATCCTAGAATACAATCTATGTTTTTTGATCCAAAGTTATCTGTCGGCTCCATCCTTCCTGGCACTTTATCTAGTCTGAGTCTCTGGACGGTGCTATTTCTCGTCCAGATCTATCTGTTGTCGTTGTCACCATCCCTGACATCTATTCGTCAAGTAGCTCACCCGCCACCATCAAAACAACCATGCCAAAGTAGATCTGCTTTCCACTCCAACAATCATCGCCATTGTCTTCACTGCCTCGTTGCTCTGTCGTCTCCGCGTCGAGCCGCCACACCATCCATCGTCTCCGCATTCAGCTTCCTTCCGCTCCATCACTCCACCGCTACATTGCTTCTCTGGTGAACATGGATGATGCTTATTCCTATCCAGATCTGGTCGTGGTCAAGCAAGGAGTCACCTCTATTCATGATCAAAGGAGTACAACATGTGGTGTTAATTCTTGTTGACCCATGGTGCTATTTCCCGGGGTAATTGTCTCCTTGATAATGCTAAATCCTGTCGAGATCGTGCATCAGCCGTCGTCGACACGGCGTGTTGTCCAAACAACATGGGGTGTCATGCTCCAAAAATCACCCTAACAGTGTAGAGTTTCATCCAAAATGCAAAAGACACGGCGTGTTTCTCAAAAGACACTATGTGTTTGATTCCAAAACTCATCCTGACGGTACATCACAATAAATACAACGTGTCATCCTTAGAACATGGTGTATCGACAAACATCAAAGTTACGCCTCTGACATCTGACACGACGTGTCACATTTTCACATGGCATGTTGCAAGGAGTCAGCCAATTTTCAATGAAGGAGCTACACGGTGTGTCATTAGGAGTCTGTCTCTCATCCCCAACAATCAACACGACGTATCCAATCATAGACACAGCGTGTCTGAAGCAGTCAGAACACTTCCAGTTATAGTTTGACGTCCTCCAAAGGTCCATCTCTCCTCTAATGTTTGATGATAATCAGATCCTATTCCTATTTTTGACCCATCGGGCCAAGAAAAGATCCACTTATTTTCTCTATCCAGATCTTAATCGGGTTATTTTTGCATATTGATTCTAATTATCGATTTTCATGTCGAGAAACCATTTTGGCAGTGCCACTTCCTCCCCTACCAAGCAAAATTCTGATAGTGTATCACCTCTTTCTACTGATGTTTCCATTCCAATAGTCTTTTTATTGTTCTTCTCTACATACTACACCTCTCATTTTTACCCTTTTCCTTTCCCACCCACCCACCCATCCATCATGGTGCATCTTTTCACATGCAGGGGGTCATGTTTCCCTTTTTCCACACCATCTACTCACTCTCGTCAAATATAGTGTGGGGGGGAATAGAGGAGAGAGATAGAGAGGAGGGTATGAAGAGAACATGAAAGAGAGGATATGAGGAGAGAGAGGAAAGAGATACATGAGATGAGATGAGATGATATTCCAGGCTCTCTTCATAGAGCTTTGTATTGTTCAGCCTATCTGGTTTCCTGATGTCTTTGTGGTGTGTCATTTCCACTTAGCATCACATTACTTTTCAGACAACATTGAAGGATATTACAATTCTAACATCGACACCAAGACTCCCACGTTTGTACCGTGTTATGTACGTCAGGACACGAGCTTGATGTGCATATTTTAGCCTCTAATCCATTTGGTATTGATAATGTTTTAGTTGATCATCCATGTTGCATTGATGGTGTTCCAGATGGTTGCTTCTTCATCTTTGAAGCTCATCTTCTTCAAGCATGTGCCAAAATTGTTTTTCAAGAATTCATCTAAAGTGATATTCACCGAGCTACTTCATCACGTCTTCTCCAAGTTGCATCTGCTCCTTGTACGTGTTGAGACGACAGCTCAACACCTCGCCCAACCTGTTTGTGCCACGTTATGCATGTCGGTGGTCATGTGCGCTAATTCTAATTGACACCACTTCTTAGACAATTTAGAGACATCTCCACTACTACATTGACATTGTCCATCTGCGTTTATGCCGCGTTATGTACGTGTAATGTGTTGAATGTGCTTATTCCACTCCACATTCCTCTCTAGTGAAGATGGCATAGTCATGGTATTTATGATTGTCTACTTCATATATTCTTCACTCCAGATGCACTTAAATAGAAAGACTATCTTCAAATCTCGAACCGTAGGGAAATACAACATCACGTAGGCAGTGGAAATAAAAAAAAAATACTGACATATTTTCCATTGACCAGTAGATCACATCAATAACTATGCAATGGGAAGGATAGTTTCATGAAGATATACCTGGTCTTGGAACAAGTCCAACGACAATCCTTGTCGATGTAGATGTGCACTTTGTCTTGGACAGTGGTTGTACAGCTCCTAGTCACACTGAGACTCATTTGACTGCTCCTCCAAGGATAGCAGACTCAGATAATTGTTACATTGGCTCCTCAGATCTTGCCATAAACTGCGAGTTGACGTTGCCCTCCTAGTAGCAGGCAACATACTCCTACCTCTAGAGTAGTCAACAAGGATCAATTAGAACTTATGTCATCCTATAGGAATGGACATGAAGGAGTTGTCCCTCCCGTTGGTGTACTATTCACCAACATGCTCTCCCACAACAATGATCCTCGATTGTTTCTCTCCCATGGTTGTCCCTCCCTAGTCAGGTAGGACTTGCCTGGGCTCTCATGGTTACCACAACTAAAGAGGACAACACTTGTTAGAGCAACTGATTCTCAATTGTCTGTGTAGTAGTTGTGCTTTGAGAAGCCCCCAGTACCCCTCTATAAATAGGAGGGGTTAGGATCATGGTTCCCAGCACCCAACCAATGTGGGACTAAAGCGAGAGTGAAAAGGACAAGTAGATCTTGAATTTTCATAATTTTTAGGTAGTTTCACAACCCACATGTGACAAAACGGTCATCTCTCCAAGTGAGGCGGTCGTCTGGGATGCGAGACAGTCATTTCGCTAAGAAAAACCATTGTCTGGGATGCAAGACGGTCGTCTCGTGAGCGAGACGGTCGTTTCACGCTTTCTCAGTCAGATATGAATTGGCAAATTGTTTCTTGATTAATGTCATACATTAATTTACTTGCGCCCTAAGTATCTATAATTGAAACGAGTTTGGGAAAACTCCAGAACCTTTATTTGTTCCAACTGGGCCGTCTAACACCAACAAGACGCCTATCTCACTCACCCATACGGCCGTATGATGAGTTTGAGTTGAGCTGATTGGTTCAACAGCTTCAACCGGTCGGTTCATAGGGAAAAAACTAAGCAAATTTGATTTCTTATCTACCTGACAACCCAAACTGCCGTCTCAAAACTTGAGACGCCTGTCTGGCTGCCCAAATGGCCGTCTCACCTAGTGAGATGGTCGTTTGGCAGTTCGGTCAGTCAATCTGTCGATCTATTGTGTGAACTGAGTACCTAAACACTTTAGTACTTAATTCAATTATCATTCACGATCAAACTCCTCTTCTAGATGAATTCCTATGTGTGTGACTCTATAGGTCCTATATCACATTGGCAGTGAATGTCCATAACTAGCTTATGACATCACAAACAAAGAGTGGTGCCTAGTCACACATCATTGCTACCCAAGTGAATGGAAAGTTGGGGGCAACTTCAACCTACAATCTGTGTATGGTGTTACATTGTTTGTATAGTTCCTTTATCACTGCTATCCAGATTGAACTAGAGTCATGGAGCAGTCACCCTCATTGTTATTCAATATTGTTTCTTGAACCAGAGCAGACTACATGAGATATATGTGAGCTCAATATCATATATTGACTCACATGCGTATGGCCATACTTTTCTCAGTCTCTATAATCAAGAGGCCTATGGATATCATATTTCTGTCAGAGAGACAAATCTCATATCTATCACTCACATTCATACCCCATGTGTCAAAGTCACCCAATCATCACTGTTATAACAACCCATGTGTCTGGACTGCGTTTGATGACGTCAAAGTGTACCCAACGACATGTGATGAGTGTAGTGATTTTAGGTCTAAGAACCATAACCACCACCATCACTGTGAGAGTTGACTATGACTTTCATGATGATGGTTTCCATGTGTCAGTGTCACAGTGGGTCTGTCTGATACACTATTCTCTAACATGTATGTGTGTGCTTGGTTTGATATAGCCATATCATGACTCATAAGATTGTGTCATCAACCAACCCACAATCTAATCTTGTGTGCGATTGTTGTCTATCAACCTTCCATAATAACAACTGATCAAGGACATAATGAGAATATGTATATGTAATCTTAACATCTGTATGATCTCATTTCGACAAGGTTAATACTTGAAGACATACATCATTGAGTTTATAGTGTTCCATCATTATCTCATAAGTGAATGAAACATAATAAATTGAAGCTTGCCTTTTATTATTAATTTATCAAATCATGTATCTAATGCCTCATCCCAATCATCATATGATTGGGTCTCTAGGCCTACATACCAATAGACTCCCACTTTCACTTAGAGTCAATCACCCAAGGATCTCATCTTGAGTGGCCTAAAATGACCATCATGCTTCTGTTACATAAGTGCTTTTATAGCGGGTTTAACAATGTTTGCTTTAAGTCAGTATTTTGTAATTTTCACATCTCATCGATGTAGGACTACTCGTATGAGATGGAAGTTTCATAGTATGCTATCCGAGATTCCCAGCCTAATTAGTAGCTTCATTGTTATCATCAATGGTTTGGAACCTCACATAAGTTCACCCATATGAACTTCTTGATCCATGCAGTATCCTCTATTGTTCTTATAACACAGAGATACTCAACTTCTTTTGTAGATTAGGACAACTATCATTAGTTCAAAACACATTCTAGATTATAGTTCTCGTTTAATGTCAAACACTATTGTGATCATTTTGTCAGTCTGGAATCTTGCATGGGTGTAACCCTTTACATCCAACTCTTCCTTATTACCATAACTAAGTAAGCGATCCTTTAAGTTCTTCACAAGCACATAAGGAGTTATAAGATACCCTAATCTTTCAAACTCGAGGCATTCTACTAAAACTATGAGGTCTGTGTTTACATAAGGAACTAAACACAATAACTTGTGATTCTCCTTGTTCCTATCGTACCTCTTTAGGTTCTATATTTTCTTGTTCATCTCGAGAATTTTGAGTTCTACTTTTACTCCCACTGATTCCTTTGGAACTAATTTCCATTTAAGAATTCAGCCATCCTAGCAACAAACACTTTGTTGTTGGGCCAGAATAAGTAGTATTCAACAAGATAACATTCATGTGATTTATGGATAAAACCTTTGAAGAAAATATTTTATTATACAAGCTTTCAATCCCAATCACTAAAAAAGACTCATCGGGACACTTCCCATGCCATATCTCATATGGTGTCCTTTAGACGGTACATTGTTTAGTGTTTAAGCATGTGCCCAAAAGAAATTGTAAAATGAGCTAGATTTTATTGATAGTCTCACCATAACATGGTGTGATACCTTCTTTATAAAACATCAGTATGTTTAAAATGGAGTTCATTGTGATACACTATCACCAAATCTCCAGAAGGTTCTCAAACTATTGGTTTATATATTTCAACATCGATCACATCAATGTATCTTAATACTATACCAAGTGAGTTACATACTTCATTCATAATCTCCTTGAACACTTCAAGAGATCCAAACTTGTATTTCAATAATACAAATTTCAATATTTACCAATTGTATCAGTAAATATAATGAGGTACTTGTAACTACCTTTAGCATTCATCCAAAAAGGTCTATGTACATCATTATGTACTAGTCCTAATAGAATAGTCAATCTCCCACTACATTTAGTGAAGATACTCTTGACATATCGCACAAAAAATAAAACATGCATGTCTCTATTGGTTCAATAACCAAAAGAGTCTAGATAACCATCATATGGATTCTAGAAATGCATTTCTCATTTATGCACTCTAGATGACAGTTATATAGGTATTCAATGTTTGGGTTATCAAGTCATTCAATATATGTGTCATACACATTTTTCTTTTCAACTATCAAGTATAGTTTATGAGACATAGGGCATCACCATAAAAGATCATAATGTTCTTGTCATACAAAACTTATGATGTTTGGCAAGTACACAATAGCAATTCACTATTTCTATTATGTGCCCGTGAATGACGACCTTTAACTATAGTGGCAACAACTCTTGCTCCATATAGTTCTAGATTACTTCTTCTCAGGTCATGAAGTAGAGATCTCTATCTCTATCTTCTTCCTGAGATCCTTTATGAAGAGGATAATTCCTTTCTAATATCCAAACAAGTGACAATGGTGGCACTTTGTTTTCTTTATCCTTTAAGTGAAAAGGGACATATTCCTTTTACACTTACCCTTCTCCATACATTGAGTGTAGAAGAATTGGACTTTAGCTTAGCCTCAGAACGCTTCCTTGCCTTGCCTTTTCCCTAGGACTCACTTCAGCTGATCATCATCATGAATTTGTCCTCTTCTTCCTTGATTTGGCATCAACATGCCAAACATTTGATAAACTAGACTGTATGATTCATGGAATTCTTGCATAATCATATTCATGGTCAACTCTTAACCTAAGAGAAATCCCAATTCCACATGTCCAATCACATTGAGCACACGGGGTTCTACTAGACCTCCCTTTATCAGTTTGCACTCATTTAGCACTTTGGAGACATTATACCTTCTTTGCTTTTCATGATTCTTAAGATGTGTTACCATCTCGAGAATGTCCATGTATCTGTGTTGTTCATACAACTCATAGTTCATACAACATAGCATTAGGTATTCAAATGTCTTTGGCATCATTGTCATGCTTCCAATAAGTATCCATTTAGCCTTAGGTGCTTTTGGAGTGGGTTTCTTTGGCATTGGTCTATCAAGGACATAGAGCGTTCACTCATTGACGAGAACATTTCTCAAAGTCCTTAACCAATTGTGGAACTTTATCCCATTTTGTCCTTCTTGAGGACTGATCACAATTTGAATGTGTTTTGTGTTTGACATTTGATTCTACAAACAAATATTGCAACCTTTTTCAAAATATTTTTGATTTGATAAATTTGATGATATTAATTAGGTCTTTAATTAACTATCGCTCCCACTATTTTATTTGAATCGATAGCCCTCAATATCTATTAGGAATATTGCAACGTACAATATTTTGGAGAGACAGATCCAAGATAATTCAACTATGGCCCGATTAACACCGCAAACATAGTCAACCATCAAGGTAGGCAACTCTTGCAAATTGCATCATATGCAATTCTGGATAGACGATATACACAGCCCCTTGCCATAATCATATGCATACTTTTGGGCCCAAACACTTTAAGAATCACCAGTCAAGCATAACCCAAAAGACGACACGATAATAATGCACCCCATGGAGGCGGAACCTACATTATTACCATCACACTTCCACGAGATAGACGACGCACCCTGCGAAGGTGGAACCTACGCTTGGTCGATCAAGCTTTTCATGTGGTCCACTTTTAGAAAGCATCTAAGACTTGATATTATAATGAGGGAGTTTGTATGTATAAATACATATATTTTATCCAATCACCACATATATGGTACTATCATATACATGTTATAACCACAAATAAGAACATGCAATAAATAAAACACACAAGTGATGGTTATGACCATACTAATGTAATTCCTTGGAGCCACAAGGAATTACTTCCATGTATGGTCCACATCATATACAACCTATTGTTGGTGAAGATCAGTGCTCGAACCAATCTGAGTTAATCGATTCAACTCTTAAACCGGCCGGCTCGCCTTCTGGTTGCTCGATTGGGCTCTTCTAAAATGATCATCTGGTTCTAAGGTCCAAGTAGCATCTGAACACCTTCAACCAGCCGGTTGGCCCACCATTCGATCGGTTTGTCCTCCTATCGTCTAGCCTCTTCCATCCTCTAGTTGATCGGGTCGTCTCACGATCTGCTCATTTCGTATTTGTGCATATCGTCATCTCACATCGAAACATAAATTAAAACTATCTTATTTCTTATTACAATGTATAAGGGGAAAACCTCGAGTTACATTTGAGACAAAATAGGAAGAAGATCATTAATTTACATATGGAAAGGAGAGGGAGACTCTATACATAGACTGATTAACACAAGAATAATAACCACAACCATGCACACATTGGATCAGGGGTTTTGGCCATAACAATGCTTTTCATCCACCATCAAAATCGATTTTATGGCTACGCATGTAAATTTCATATATATATATATATATAGATATATATATATATATATTCATTTGAGTTCTTATGTGGTGATTTAGACAGACATGCACAACAACTAGTTTAAATATTCAAATCCCATGCAATAAATAAGCACAGTAAAACCAAAAATTTGATTATATTGATTTTCCCAAAACATAACTAATTGACGTGGCTCTGATACAACTGTAGGAAAATACGACATCAGGTAGGTAGCAGAAATAAGAAAATTTTACTGACATATTTCCCATTAACCAGCAGATCGCGTCAATAACTTTGCAATGAGAAGGATGGTTTCACGAAGATATACCTGGTCCCGGAGAAAATTCAGTGACAATCCTCGTCGATGTAGACGTGCACTCTATCTGGGATGGTAGTTGTGCAGCTCCTAGTTGCACTCGGACTCGTATGACTGCTCCTCCAAGGACATCAGACTTGAACAACTGCTATAGTGGATCCTCAGATCTCTCCACAAACTGCGAGTTGACATTGCCCTCCTAGCAGCAACCAATAGATTTCTATCTCTAGAGTAGTCCACACTGACCAATTAGAACTCCTGTCATCTTACAAGAATAGACAAGAAGGAGTTGTACCTCTCGTTGGTGTACTATTCACCAACATGCTCTCCCACAATAATGATCCTTAGTTGTTTCTCTCCAATGGTTGTCCCTCCCTAGTCGGGTAGGACTTGTCTGGGCTCTCATGGTTACCACAACTAGAGAGGACAACATTTATCAGAGCAACTGATTCTCAATTGTCTATGTAGTAGTTGTGCTACGGGAAGCCCCTAGTAGCCCCCTATATATAGGAGGGGTTAGGGTCAGGGTTCCCAGTCCCCAGCCAATGTGGGACTAAAGCGGGAGTGAAAAGACAAGTAGATCTTGAATTTTCATAACTATTCTAGAAATTTCACAACCTATGTGCGATGAAACGGTCATCTCGCCAAGTGATACGGTCATATCGCACATGAGACAGTCATTTCACTAAGCAAAATGGTCATCTGGGATGCCAGACGGTCATCTCATAAGCGAGACGGTCGTTTCGTGCTTTCCTAGTCAGATATGGATTGGCAAATTGTTTTCTAATTAAATTCGTACATTAATTTACTTGCACCCCAAGTATGTGTAATTGAAACAAGTTTGAGAAAACTCTAGAACCTTCATTTGTCCCAACCGGGCCGTCTCACACCAGTGAGACACCCGTCTCACTCACACAGACGGCCGTCTGGTGAGTTTGAGCCGTCTGATGAGTTTGAGTTGAGCCGATTGGTTCAACAGCTTGAACCGATCAGTTCATAGGGAAAAACTAAGCCAATTTGATTTCTGATCAGCCTAACAACCCAAACGGCCATCTCAACACTTGAGATGCCTGTCTGGCTGCCCAAACAGTCATATCACCCAGTGAGATGGTCGTTTGGCAGTTCAGTCAGCCAATCTGTCGATCTATTGTGTGAACTGAGTACTAAAAAACTTAGTACTTAATTCAATTATCATTCAAGGCCAAACTCCTATTCTAGATGAGTTCCTATGTGTGTGACCCTATAGGTCCCATATCACGTTGGCAGTGAATGTCCATAATTAACTTATGAAATCACAAGCAAAGAGTGGTGCCTAGTCACACATCATTGCTACACAAGTGAATGAAAAGTTGGGGGGCAACTTCAACATACAATCTACATATGGTGTTATAATGTTTGTATAGTTACTTTGTCACTGATATCCAGATTGAACTAGAGGCATGGAGCAATCATCCTCATTATTATTCAATCTTGTTAATTTCATGAACCAGAGTAGACTGAATGAGATATATGTGAGCTCAATATCATATATTGACTCATATGTGTATGACCATACTTTTCTCAGTCTCTCTAAATAAGAGGCCTATAGATATCATACTCATGTCAGAGGGACAAATCCCATATCTATCACTCACAATCATACCCCATGTGTCAAAGTCACCCAATCATCACTATTATAACAACCCATGTTTCAAGAGTGCGTTTAATGATGTCAAAGTGTACCCAACGACATGTGATGGTGCAGTGATTTTAGGTCTAAGAACCACAACCACCACCATCACTGTGAGAACTGAATATGACTTCCATGTTGATGGCTTCCATGTGTCAGTCTCATAGTGGGTCTGCCTGATACAACGTTCTCTAACATGTATGTGTGTGCTTGGTTTGATATAGCCATATCATGACTCACAAGATTGTGTCATCAACCAACCCACACTCTGATCTTATGTGTTATTTTTGTCTATCAACCTTCCACAATAACAACCAATCAGGGACATAATGAGAATATGTATATGCACTCTTAACATCTGTATGATCTCATTTGGACAAGGCTAATACTTGAAGACATACATCATTGAGTAATATTATTCTCTAGACATTTATAGTGTTTCATAATTATCTCATAAGTGAATGAAACATAATAAATGGGAAGCTTGCCTTTTATTATTAATTTATTAAATCATGTATCTAATCCCACATCCCAATCATCATATGATTGGCTCTCTGGGCATACATACCAACATGAGCTACTCCAACCTGTAGAACACATCTCAAAGAGACGTCATCATATCTTTTTAGTCATGAAGTATTGTTTAAGGGGGAGTAACAATTTTTGTATGGGGAGTGACATTTCTATATTTCATTATCATTAGTTTCTTGCCATTCAATCGAGTCTTGTAACTTCAAGGTTGGACATGTGTTCACCCATACTCCAGCTTGAGGGGGAGTGTTAGAATATATCCTATTTAGTTAATAGATTATTAGTCTATTGTCTACATGGACATGTTTCCTAAATCCCATTAGGGTTAGTCTGCTTCCATTGTGCCTCATTGTAATAGCCTCCTCTCTTATATAAGGATAGGGGTGTACATACGAATACAACAACACACATTCTGGAGTTCCAATTATTAATTATTCATTTTGAATTCTATTTTTACAAATAATTGCTCAATATCCAAGCGGGCTTACAAATTTGATCATGATCAAATGCTTTTCGAATTATCTCATGTCTTGTAATTGCTGTCTATTTCTTCACAGAGTCAGAATAGCTACATCAACATTCTACCAACAAACTACTTTCTTTTTCTTGTTAACTTTCCTCTAGCATTTTTGAATTCTTTTATAGACATATACATTAATGTAACACATCGAATTGCATCAGTAAATAGTCATATAATAATATATGTTAACTTATATAAATATTAAAATGTACTCCTATGGATGATGGTCTTTTCATTTCATGTTCCCCACTGTCTATTTTGTTATCCTTAGGATCTAGATATTACACAATTAGCATCGTGGGGACAATTACCGACAAAAGCCAATGATTATTCCTTAGTAAAAAGAAGACAAATAAAATAAAATTCAAAATCCACAATGAAATGTAAGTTTAACTAAAAAATATAAGCAATATAATTGAAACTTACCCAAAATTGAAAGTAGCTAAAGTCACACTCTTTTCTGCATTACCAAAATATTTAAATGCGATAGAGCAATATTCGGTAATACATATAGGGTCTTTATGTACACGGCTAATCAACGATGGAACTAAAAATTCCACATAGGGTAGTGTGAACTCCGTACACACCTTATGTAAGTAGCTACAAAATGTATATCATGTATGCATTAATATATAAGGAAACAGATTAACATATATAAAATGAGGTATTTAACCATAACATCTCACCATATCTAAAGTTTTATCATAGATATATTCAACCAAACATGAGTAAACAACTCTACAACATCTTGCTAAATATACTAGTACATTAGGTTGACCTACATCATCCTCCTTAATATGGACCATCGTAGGCTACCCTTCTTCTATAAAGTTGTCTATCCATAATGCCACCCCCCTACAATTAGGACCTAGTGAGTCGAATTGGTCCTTTGCAAGCCAACCAGGTAGTCAAATATCTTGAGGATGAGGTGGAGGAAGAGTTGTAGGGGGTTTCTTAGGCCCTATGTCCTACTATATATATATATATATATATATATATATATATATATATATATATATATATATATATATATATATATATATCGATTGTCATTTATATAGATACAAACACAATATAATTTTTTTCATATATTGGTATAGACAACTCTCTGTTTGGGCCACACAACCACGCTACCTTATGCATCACCTATTGTCTCATGCTCAGGGAGGTCATATGGTAGTGAAATTTGCTTCCAAGCGTCATAGACAAACCTTGACATCATACGAACTGCATCAACGGGCAATGGAGCACCATGAATCATGTCACCTTCAAGGGGTGGGTAATCTATGCCCATTGCAAAGATAAAAACTTCTAAAAGTTGACATGGCCTCAACCCCTGTAATTTTTTATAGAGTAGTATATGTATGCCTAAACACAAACATATTATACAAATCATTCTAAAAGACCAATTTATCATTCTAAAAAAAACTTACAATGGACGTGCTAGCTGGAGAGTCTACGAGATTACTCCCAACCACCTCTGTCCTAGGGGGTCCACCTCGTATAAAGAGTGGGGTGCCACATGTACTGTCTAAGAAGCTGAATGAGAAGCATGATACTATCTCATTGCTTCCTATATTCCCTTTGCAATAAATCTTGTATCTTCTCTTATGAGAATCCCCCTTTTTGGATAGATTTACACTTATGCTCCAATGGCCCAAAGAGGGGTTGTATTCCAACACCAGCCTCAAATAGCCCTAACATGTCCGATATGCTTTGGATTACCTACAACAACTGTCAATTCATCCCTTGTACCCTCAGGGATGAACTTGCCTTGTTTTCTTTACTCATAGAGCTCCCACTATCATCATCAATAGTAATTAGTAACTAAAACATAAACGATCAAGGTCGATATAAACATAACAATCATCAATAGTAATTACTCTGAGAGTTCAATTTTACCATTTTTGTAGTTGTAGTGGTTGTGGGGTTGGGTATTTCTCTAGATTTAGTTTGCCTCATAGCCATCCACAAAGTGTGTCAAGGTAGATGTAAGAGTAGTAGAGGACTCAACAATCTCAAGAGTAGGATGCTGAGAAGAAGACGCCTCCAATATGTGTTGGTGAAGCTTTGTGTAGTCACCTGGACCCATCTTGTGGTTGTGCACTTTCTTTGCACACTTTTCTCTTCAAACATCACTAAAAGCATGGTTTGTCCAAAACATATGTTAAATATGTAATACAATGAAATCTAAGAATGTATCCTAAATGAGGATACTTAATACCTTGAATTCATCATTTTTCTTGAAGCAACAAACGCCTCACACACCTCTGAGTCAATATAGTTTGATTGCTCAGTGGATGACTTCTTCTTCTCAGTGTTCCTTATGTGTTCTCTTAACAGATTTTTCCTATAATTCCTTAGTACCCTACCACATCATTGCGACTCCTTCTTATGATGCAATTTTTATTGACTAGAGGTTATACATTATCCATATTTTGATAATGACTCAACCATTCCATTCATATGTATCTAATATGTGTATTCAATATTGATCTCAGGTGTTAGGTATATGAAAAGAATCAATTTACACAATCCCTAGCTTGTCAAAGTTCAAGTCAAAAGCAATGCAAGTGTGCTAATTAGGAAATCTATGTAAATGATCTTAGAAGAATTTTGTAATCACTTGTATTGATGATATGACTTGTAACTAAGATGAGAAAATTATGTGGGACACTTAGTACCAAGTTTTAATCACTTTTTAATGACTTTAGAAAATTGATCACAGACTGCTGATCGGTCGAGTTACAATCTCGACCGATCCCTTGGATCAATTTTCTGGAGAGTGCATCGGTCGAGTTGTGCATTCACAGAACTCGACCGATCAGGTTACTGACCAAATGTGATTTTAACTTATCGATCGAGTTTTATAGGACAAACTCGACCGATAGTTTGAAAATCAGGTTTGTCTTTTACCTGATCGGTTGATTTACCTTTATTGAATATCAACTGAATGTACTGTATGGAAAATGTAGAAAAAGTGATTCTAACCATTGGTGACTTGTTTAGACAAAAATAGATCTGTTGCCTTGTGCAAAAATGGCTATAATTTGACCCTAAGTGTTCCCCAACTCAAGGGAGCACCCCCAACTATAAATAGGACCACTTGGAGTTCATTCCAAGGTTTCTCATTCACTATATACAAGGTCCTTACTATAGTTGAGTGTGCTACCACCCCTTGAGCCCCTTTCTCTCTCTAGTTTACACTTCATTTTGTGATTTGTGAGTGAGTTAGGATTATTGTAAGAGAGATCCACCTTTGTGCATGTAAAGCTCTCAATCTTCCACTACTTACCTACCCCCTTCTTCCATGAAGAAAAGCTGAAGGAAGCAAGCTCCATCGAGTGAAGAAGGAGCTGTTGTTGGTCCTCTTCAAGGTTGATGAAGAGGTGGTGATCTTCTCCAAGTGAAGGAGAAGGCAAAGGCATAAGATCTAAGAGGAGAAGAAAAGTCCTTCAAGGCTGAAGACTTGAGCTTGAATGGGTAAGACCTAGGAGAAGGCTGAAGATTCAAACAAAGTGAGTAATTTCCTTATGAAGGTGGATATATCCTTGTGATTGGATGGGTAAGTCCTTTGGTGGTCTATTGCTGTAATCTCTGCGGTGATTAATAGAGAAAAGCACTTGAAAAGTCCTAGAGGTTGACCTCTCTAGGTAGTGGACTGACTCACTTCTAGTTTGAAGTGTGGAACCACTCTACATCCCTTTGTCAAGTGCTTGCTATCAATCTCTCTCATCCTTGTTGTGCTTGTTAGTTAGGACTTCAAATTGCCATTGAGCTATTACTTCTAATTGATATAATTTGAAGGTCTAATCTGTTTGGTGAGAATTTTGTAGCTCTATTCACCCCCCTCTAGAGCCCTTACATCCAACAAGTGGTATCAGAGCTAATGATCTTGTCCAACAATCTCCCACGAGATGAGAAGATGGGCGACAACCTACTTGGTTCACTCAACCTAGAGGGATGCTTCTCCATTCGTCCTCTAGTATTTGATGGCACCAACTTCTTCTATTGGAAGAGAAGAATGCAGTTCTATATTCAAGGGATGAACTTTGAAATGTAGAAGGTGATGGGCACACCTTACAAGGATCCGATCGGAGCTATTGCAACATGGAGTGAAGCTGCTCTCAAAGAAGCTCAACTCAATACAAAGGCCATTAGCATCCTCTATGCAACCCTCACTCCCACAAATTTCAACCAGATCTCATCATGGGACACAACCTATGAGATTTGAGACAAGTTGTGCATCACATATGAAGGCACAAAGCAAGTTAAGGAGGCAAAGATCTACATGTTGGGCAACCTCCTAGAGAACTTTAAAATGGGAAAGAAAGAAGGCATTGCAGAGATGTACTCAAGGCTGAATCTCATAGTCAATGGTCTAGCTGCTTTGGGCACTCCTTTGGAAGGAGGCATCATCAACTCGAAGACCTTGAGAACTCTTCTAAAGATATGGGAGTCAAAGGTCACCTCCATTGAATAAGTGAGGAGCCTTGCGGACATCCCAACTGAAGAACTCATTGGCAATCTTCAAGCCCATGAGCCAAGACTTGACAAGCAAGAAGAAGCCAAGTAAGAAGAGAAGGAAGCAAAGAAGATCAAAGATATCGATTTCAAAGCACAAGTGGAGGATGTCATCCTTCAACAACAACTTGTTTTTGGACTCCCTCCTCTAGTAAAGATGAAGGCTCTAGTGAGAATGAAGCCAACTACATCAAGGGCAAGCACTTTAAGGGAAAGTAAGCCTCCTCCTCCTCTACTCTGAGATGCTACAAGTGTGGTCAAAAGGGGCACTACAAGAGTGAATGCCCAAAGTCAAAAAGGTCTCACCACAAGAGCACCTCAAGGAAAGATGATGACTACAAGAAGGAGAGCAAGCACAAGAGGAAGGACAAGAAGGAAAAGAGACACAAAAATGCAACAAATGCAGCTTGGAAAGCTTCATCTTCAAGTAGCTCTAGCTCCGAAGAAGATGGAGAGTGTCACCTTGCCCTCATGGCCTCTACAAGTGAAGACATTGGTGAGGTAAGTGAGGTAAGCTTGCAAGAACTGCCTAAAGAAGCTATTATTGATATGCTTGTTACTACCCATTCTTCTTTTGCTAAATGTAAATCTAAAAGAAAACGGTTAGGAAAAATCATTGATGATCTTTGTGCTAAACTTGAAATTCTAGAATTGAATGAGAAAACCAATCTTGAGAGCATTGATAACTTGCAAGGGCAATATCTTGATCTTGAGCTCCAATACAATGGGGTTGAAGTTGAGAATGGTGTCTACCTTAAGAATATGGAAAGTCTTAAGGAAGAAAACCAAAATTGCCTAAAAGAACTTGAATTGCTTAAAACTGAATATGCTGAATTTAAGTTGCTTATTGATGCTCATAGACAAGAGAGAGATGTATATCTCAAAGAGATTCAAATGCTAAAATCTGAAAATGCTAGGTTGCTTAGTCAAGTAAATGATTTATCTTCTAGACCTTTGTTACCTAGTGATGATGTGACTGCTCTCTCTCTTGAAAGGGATTCATATCTTACTAAAGATTTATGTCTTGAGGATGACCTTATGCATTCTAGGGATGATATATCTAGTTTATCTTCTACTATTGTTTCTTTGAATGATAATAACCATAGATTAAGAACATCCATGCAGAAATTCCTTAAAGGTAGAACTCACTAAATGAAATCCTTGATCATTCTACCCAACAAAAGGGTACTAGTGGTTTGGGATTTGAAGGGGGAGCCTCAAAGGGCAAGAGCAAGGCCAAAGGTAAGAAAAAGAGAAATGAGATCTCTTTCTTTATAGGAGAATCTTTAGGCACTAAGAATCCTATGGTCTATTCTTATTGCAAATGTGATGACCATTATTCTACTTATTGTCCTTACAAGCCTAAGGGGACCAACCCAAAGATAAAATGGGTCCCCAAGCTAACTTTGGATCCTAAAGTTTGAGTTGGGAACCGACATTCTCCTTTCTTGCAAGAAAAAGATAGATGGATTTTTTATAGTGGCTGCACAAAGCACATGACGGGTGATGTAAGCTATTTCAACAATTTCAAAAAGAAGAAAGGAGGATCTGTCACCTTTGGGGACAACAAGAAAGGTAAAGTCAAAGGTGAGGGTGATGTAGGTGAATTCCTATGCATAAAGAATGTTCTTTTTGTGGATGGCCTACATCACAATTTAATAAGTGTTAGTCAACTTTGTGATAATGGTTACCTTGTTCTATTTACTTCTTTTGAATGTTTGATTCTATATTCCCTCACCCACCAAGTTATATATAAGGGAACTAGAAGTGGTAATCTTTACATTATTGTTCTTAACTCTATTAAGCATGTGGTTGGTAGATGCCTTATAGCCAATTCGAATGATGTTTATCTTTGGCACCGCCGGCTTGGTCATGTAAATATGCATCAATTAAAGAAGTTGAGCAAAAAGGACTTAGTCAAGGGACTTCCTAAATTGGATTTTGAAAATGATGAGGAATGCCCACCTTGTACACAAGGAAAGCAAACCAAGTCCTCCTTCAAATCCAAAGGAGTCCTTAGCACTAAGAGAGCTCTTGAGCTTCTTCATATTGACCTATTTGGACCAATGAGAACGCAATCGCTTTGTGGTTCCAAGTATTGCCTTGTTATTGTCGATGATTTCTCTAGAATACTTGGACCTTCTTTTTCATTTCAAAAAGTGATACGCTTGATGTTTTCTTTAATTTTTGTAAACGAGTTGAGAATGAAGGTTTTTGCCGGACTGTTTCCATCCATAGTGACCATGGGAGAGAATTTGAAAATGAACTTTTTGAGCATTTTTGTCATGAATCAGGTTATGCACACAACTTTTCTTCACCTCACACACCTAAAAAGATGGGCTTGTAGAGAGAAATAATAGGTCTCTACACGAGATGGCTAGGACCATGCTTCTTGAGTTTGATACTCCTAAGAAGTTTTGAGCTGAAGCTGTCAGTACCTCTTGTTATGTGCAAAATCGTGTTTTCACGCATCCATCGCTTAAGAAAACCCCTATGAACTATGGTGTGGTAGGAAGCCTTCTATCGAGTATTTCCATGTTTTTGGATGTCCTTGTTTTGTTTTGAATACGAACTATTCTCTTGACAAGTTTGATCCAAAATCGTATAAGGATTTCTTTCTTGGCTACAACACTACTAGCAAGGCATATAGAGT
The DNA here is from genome assembly GCA_963693085.1 of Alisma plantago-aquatica. NCBI lineage: Eukaryota > Viridiplantae > Streptophyta > Magnoliopsida > Alismatales > Alismataceae > Alisma > Alisma plantago-aquatica. The sequence goes on from OY856409.1 coordinate 871,404,467, forward strand.
TTATAATATTGATCTTGCTAAAGTTAAAAAATCTATTAATGTGAAGTTTATTGAAACCACTATTTGGGAAATCGGTCCGCACGACCACATATACTCCCGCTTATGCCTATTCGGTCACCCTACCGCACCGTATATTGCTAATCAGTCCATTAGTGGTCATGGGCCGCATATACTCCCGCTTGGCCGATTAAACTTTTCTTTTTGAAAATCCCACAACTAATGTCCATGTGTTTCATACGTACAAGCATACATATATACTCATTTCAATATATAGTCATTGATTTATATGCATTGTAATACATAGAATAATTTCCACACATATTTGTACAATTATATGAATATCTTTTGACACATTCATATGTATATATACATTGTAATATACCTACATATACAAACACATTTATACATGCATTTTGATTTACTCGCATTTATACACACTCTCTACACATATTTTTATATTGATATACATAAATTTCAAAATTTGTACATTCATTACAAAAACATTCGATATATAGACATGTATACATATATAAGTATGTCATAGATGTATACTAATATATTTAGATGTAAATACATATAAATGCCTAATATATATATATGTATATTTTTATTTATGTTTTCAATATATTATTTATATAATAATTAGTTTAATGGAAAAAATCCAAAACCACATATACTCCCATATATACTTCCCCATACCGCATATACTCTATGTGGTACCCCCTCCGCCCGCACACCGTATACCGCTTTCTTGAACAATGATTGAAACTAACCCCTCTATTCCCAATGATATTGTTTCAAATGATGATATTGCAGATGAAGTAATTCCTATTCTTAAAGAATGCAACATCATACAAAAGGGAAAAGAGGTGGTTTCTCAAGAAGAAGAAAAAGATGATGAAAAGAAGGATTCGACTCCCTAGTTTAAAAAGAATCATCCTAAGGAGCTGATCTTAGGTGATCCATTTGAGAGAGTGAAGACGCGGGCTGCATTTAACAAAGAACAAGCCAACAACGACTTCATCTTACAACTAGAGCCTAAAGATGCCAAGAAAGCTCTTGGGGAAGAAGAATGGATCCTAGCTATGCAAGAGGAGCTGGAACAATTTGAGAAGAACAAAGTTTGGACCCCTTTGCCAAGACCAAGTGATAGAAAGATCATTGGCACCAAATGGGTCTACTGCAACAAGCTAGATGAAAGCGGCAAAGTGGTAAAAAATAAAGCAAGGTTAGTGGCTCAAGACTACAATCAATAGGAAGGTATTGACTTTGATGAAACTTATGCACATGTAGCTAGACTTTAGTCCATTCGTATGTTGTTTTCTTTTGCTAGTCATAAAAACTTTATTTTATATCAAATGGATGTTAAAAGTGCATTTTTGAATGGTACAATTGAGGTGGAAGTGTATGTTGCACAACCTCTAGGCTTTGAACATGATAATCTACCTAACCATGTTTTCGTGTTGCAAAAAGCTCTCTATGCACTCAAACAAACACCAAGGGCTTGGTATGAGAAATTAAAGAACTTTTTGTTAGATCATGGTTATATCATGGGCAAAGTGGATTCTACCTTGTTTCTAAAGCACAGTTCTAACAATTTTCTTATCATTCAAATATATGTTGATGATATCATTTTTGGTGGAACTAACCTTGATCTTTGCAAAAAAAAATAGTGATCTTATGCAGAGTGAATTCGAGATGAGGATGATGGGTGAGCTCACATTCTTCCTCGGCTTTCAAATCAAGCAAACAAAAGATGGGAACTTCATCAACCAAGGCAAGTACACCAATGAACTACTTAAGCGCTTTGGGATGGAGAATACCAAGTCGATGGACATACCCATGTTAAACACCACCGAACTTGATAAAGATGAAGAAGGTGAGAAGGTAAATGAGAAGCTCTATAGAGGTATGATTGGAAGTTTACTTTACTTAACTGTCTATAGACCTGACATACTGTTTAGTGTTGGTTTGTGTGCTAGATTTCAATCAAGTCCTAAGAAAACTCATCTTGTAGTTGTTAAGAGGATTTTAAGGTACCTAGACAAAACTCAAAATTTTGGACTATGGTATCCCAAGTCAAGGGAATTTACTCTTACTGTCTATAGTGATGTCAATTATGCAGGCTGCTTGATTGATAGAAAGTGCACAATTGGCACTTGTTTCCTCCTAGGACCATGCTTGGTGTCTTGGTTCTCCAAGAAATAGAGCACTGTGGCATTATCAACCACCAAGGCTGAGTACATTGCAACCAAGAGTTGTTGTGCCCAGGTCCTATGGATGAAGCAAATGCTCCAAGACTTTAACATTCATTTTGATGCTTCTCCTATCTTTTGTGATAATACTAGTACAATTAACTTGTCTTACAATCCTATAATGCATAGTAGAGCTAAACATATAGAGGTTTGCCATCATTTTCTTCATGATCACATTGCCAAGAAGGATATTTATATCACACATGTAGACACAAAAAATCAGTTGGCAGACATTTTCACTAAACCTCTAGTTAGAGAGCAATTGAACTTTATTAGATCAAAATTTCTTATAACTTCTTTGGATGAATATGATATTCCTTCTAGCTAGTAGTCATCTATCCTATATGTTTTGCAACTATCTTGATCATCCTTGAATGCTTATATGCTTAAAATTGCTTTTTCATGTTCTTTTTTACCTTGTTTTTCTCTTATTTTTGGGTATTTTTTGTAAACGCTTGTTTTATCGCAAAATAGTACCCAATGATGAGTGATATGTGCCTAAGTATGTTTAATATACATAATGGACTTGAAAAATAAATTTAATTAGCATTCAAATGGCTAGAAACTAAGTTTGATAGTTTCAGGTCAGGTTGACCATCAGTCGAGTTTCCCCCAGGACAAACTCGGCCGATCCATAGCTGAGAGATATTCTAAAATGGACCAATCAGTTGAGTTTCCGACTCTCAGAACTCGACCGATCCGCGGGCTGTAGCCAACTTAAGTTGGATTCGGCCGACTATTTTCCCTCTCAACTAGAAAATAGTTGACCGATTCCCCTTCTTCTAGCCCTAAGATCTCAACCCCAGACCTAACCTTCCCTATCCTAGCCCTAATCTGACCTAGATAGACCATTCTAGACCTTCCCCCTTGCTCTTCCTTGGTGTGTGGATGGTTTTGGTGGTTTGTTTTGTGCGTTTAATCTCTTCTTCTCCTTCTTTGCACCTCCATGGCTTCTCATAGAAGAAAGAGACCTGCCCCTAGAAATGCACCATCATTTTCTTCATCATCTCGCTTGGTTCCTTTTGATGAGACCTTCTTTGTCTCAATAGAGGCTGTAAATAGGTATAAGGACCTTCTCCCTAGGAGTCCTTTTCATTTTAGAACCTTGTTTGAGCCTAACCCTAGGCATCAAGTGATCATAGATCAAGTGGCGAGATTGTTATCCGTTCATCACCTATCCGCCCTGGCTGTCGAATTTGACTGTTTTAATAATTTGATATCTAGCACAAAAGTAGTTCACAAATTCTATGCTAATTTGCATTGGAACTACGACTCCCTTATACCCCCGCCGAATACTCAAGTGATCCTTACCTCCATGATCGTCGAGAAGAGATTTCAAATCTCTGAGGATATCCTGAATGTTTTCTTTTCAGGAGCCAATGAGAATGATACATGGCGTAAGGATTATAGTGACTATTTTGACCTTTTGGATCATGAGGATTTCTACAAGCAGAATGAGAGCACTCTTCCTGATATCCATTGCTATCTGAAGAAACCTGATGTACCCTATAATAAGAAGAGCACCCTACCCTCCTCCTCCCTAGATCTCAGGAAGCGTATATTAGCCCTAGTGGTCAAATGCAACATCCATCCAAAGAAAAATCAAACGGATATTGCAGAGAACATTGCAGTTATAATGTACTGCATCCTTGAGAATGTCGAAGTCAAGTGGTCTAGATATATCCTACATCATTTGACTTACTTTGACTCAAGAAAGAACACCCGTGGCACCCATCCACCTTATCCTACCCTGATTTGTGGTCTATTCCAGTTCGCCATTGAGAAATCACTCTTCTCTGACTTCCATACAGACCTGCTAGGAAGGGAATGTGCATCAGTGAGACTACTATTCAGAAGTCTATACCTATCCTTTCCTCCACCACACCAGGTGCTTCACCCTCTGATTCTACCTCAGCTGCCCCTGACCCTACCTCTACCCGAGCTCCACCTCCTCAGCCACCCCGACCTAATCGTGCCTCATATTGTGTATCTAATGAAACCCTCATGGGTTACATGATGCACCAACATGCATACAACCTCCAGGTCTAGGAGCATCTGCACTAGGATTTATGTTCAATCATGTCAGCCATGAACTTATCCTGTGCACACCCTTACCCCACCTACCAGCCTTATCCCAGTAGTGATTATGCTTCCTATGCATATCATCACTTCTACCCTACCCCTGATCCTTCCGTTGCTGCTCCCACACCCCCTGCTGCTGGTAGTTCTGCTCCCATCTTCCTGCCATTGCCTGCTGACCCCCTGGCCACCTTGCTTGCCAGTCTGGGTGATTCTGCTCCCTCCTTCCCTCAGGCCAATGAGCTTAATGCTCTTGGTATGACTTGGGATGAGCAGAATGCTCGTTGGCCCGGTCGTGGCTTCGATCCTTCTATGGACGAGGAGATGCCTGACCAGGATGATGTTGAGACTACTGCTGCTGATGATGGTGATGGTGAGGATGCATCTGATGATGGTGATGGATCTGGTGATGACTCTGATGATGAAGGTACTATTACTGCTGCACCTTCAGATGGAGACGATGACTACGAGCCTGATGCCGAGGATGACGATGATGTTGTGGACATAGATAGTCTAGATGTCTAGTTGTTTCTTAGTTTTTAGTATAGTTTGTTGATCATATATATCTTTCTAAGCTATTTTGTATTAGAAACATCTGGGAACATTATCTGAGATGTATATTTTTATCTTCAATTTTCATCGCTTCTCACTTGTAGCTACTTTTATGAGAACATGCTTTTGAGTTGTAATCTATGTTATGTGCACTCTTGCTCCTTGCTTAGTTATATATTATGAGTTGGTTCCATATTTCACCATATTTTGATTATGACCTAGCTTGTGTGTATCTCTCATCTCTGTTTGATATATGTTATGTGATTGTATGTATGGATATCTGCTTGATTGTGTTTGAGAAGACCTATTTATCTACTCTTCTACCCCCTACCTTTTTGATAATGTCAAAGGGGGAGAGAATTTTCAATGTCTTAAAACTCAATCATATTGATATTATTGCTGAAGTGATCATTTTTCTTGTTCCTTATATGGTTTATCATGTGACTTGCTAAAGGATCATATAGTACATGCATGTTATATTGCTTTGTGTAGAAAGAGAAATTATGCAGGTTAAAGTAAGCATAGATTGAGGGGGAGCATTTCACATTGTTCAAATCTTGAATCCCCCTAATTCACAAGGCAAATGTATACTTTCAATATGTTTGAGGAATGGTTTGTCATTGTAAAAAAAAGGGGGAGAATGTTGACCTAGAGGTTATACATTGTCCATATTTTGATAATGACTCAACCATTCCATTCATATGTATCTAATTTGTGTATTCAAGATTGATCTCAGGTGTTAGGTACATGAAAATAATCAATTTACACAAGCCTAGCTTGTCAAAGTTCAAGTCAAAAGCAATGCAAGTGTGCTAATTAGGAAATCCATGTAAATGACCTTAGAATAATTTTGTAATCACTTGTATTGATGATATGACTTGTAACTAAGATGAGAAAATTATGTGGGGCACTTAGTACCAAGTTTTAATAACTTTTTAATGACTTTAGAAAATTGATCACAGACTGCTGATCGGTCGAGTTACAATCTTGACCGATCCCTTAGATCAATTTTCTGGAGAGTGCATCAATCGAGTTGTACATTCACAGAACTCGAATGACCGAGTTACTGACCAAATGTAATTTTAACTGATTGGTCGAGTTTCCCAGGACAAACTCCACTGATAGTTTGAAAATCGAGTTTGTCTTTTACTTGATCGATCGAGTTACCTTTATTGAATCTCGACCAAATGTACTATACAGAAAATGCAGAAAAAGTGATTCTAATCATTGGTGACTTGTTTGGATGAAAATAGATCTGTTGCCTTGTGCAAAAATGGCTATAATTTGACCCTAAGTGTTCCCCAACTCAAGGGAGCACCCTCAGTTATAAATAGGACCACTTGGAGTTCATTCCAAGGTTGCTCATTCACTACATACAAGGTCCTTGCTATAGTTGAGTGTGCTACCACCCCTTGAGCCCCTTTCTCTCTCTAGTTTACACTTCATTTTGTGATTTGTGAGTGAGTTAGGATTATTGTAAGAGAGCTCCACCTTTGTGCATGTAAAACTCTCAATCTTCTACTACTTCCCTATCCCATTCTTCCATGAAGGAAAGCTGAAGGAAGCAAGATCCATCGAGTGAAGAAGGAGTTGTTTCTGGTCCTCTTCAAAGTTGATGAAGAGGTGGTTATCTTCTCCAGGTGAAGGAGAAGGCAAAGGCGAAAGATCCAAGTAGAGAAGAAAAGTCCTTCAAGGCTGAAGACTTGAGCTTGAATGGGTAAGACCTAGGAGAAGGCTGAAGATTCAAGCAAAGTGGGTAAGTTCCTTGTGAAGGTGGAGGTCTCCTTGTGATTGGATGAGTAAGTCCATTGGTGGTCTATTGTTGTAATCTCTGTGGTGATTAATAGAGAAAAGCACTTGCAAAGTCCTAGAGGTTGACCTCTCTAGGTAGTGGACTGACTCACTTTTAGTTTGAAGTGTGGAACCACTCTACATCCCTTTGTCAAGTGCTTAGTATCAATCTCTCTCATCCTTACTGTGCTTGTTAGTTAGGACTTCAAATTGCCATTGAGCTATTACTTCTAATTGATATAATTTGAAGGTCTAATCTATTTGGTGAGAATTTTTGTATCTCTATTCACCCCCCTTTAGAGCCCTTAGATCCAATAGTTTTTAATCCATGTCAAGTATGCTATGAGAAAGTTCATATACTTAATGGAATATTCTTAAAAATAGAATTGTAAATATCTTTAAAAATAGAATTGTTAATGATAATATCTCACAAAAAGTTCCTTCCATATTAAATCTTTATTACCTTGATCAATTTAATGCCAAGATTCTACTATTACATCTGATTTTCTATGAGTAAGAACCCCTAGATATGACACAAAAGACCAGAGGTTCTTCCTAATAGGGTATTCTACATCATCAAACTCAATGGCCAACTTAGGTCTGTTACCCCTTTGTTCTACTAACTTATACATCATGGCGATGCCTCTTATTTTTTCACACTGATGATGTTGCTCAGCAAGATCAACAAGATCCTCAGGGCGCACATCCTCATGCTAAATTGACAAGAAACACATATAGGTCATAAAAAGATATTAACTCATATATGTGATAAAACAATACAACAAGATAGACATTGTAAAATGGACATCTATGTAATAAAACAATACAACTTACACCAACGTCATCCTCATGACGCACATCATCATGGTGCTCATCCTCACAATAATCATCATCATTGTCAACATACTCGTGCTCATATGCCATCTAAAAAATATCAAATCAAAAATAGTCAAACAATGTAATATAAGTGATAAAGAATGTAAAATGCACATCTAACATCTAAAAAATTAAAAGTGTGCCTCTAATATTGGGATCTTGTATCAATTACATTCCCTCTGTGTGAACTCCATGTATATATAAGTTAGTGTCAACTTCAATATTTGGTATTGGCAAGCCAACTTTTTATGTACTGCAGTCATCATATTTGTCATAGTACTCTTCTTCATATGTAGGATCTACAATGACTGCCTTTTACCATGAACAACAATCAGCCATTTTTCATTTGCAGGATCATTGATATAAATTACTTGCTTCTCCTCTGATGCCATTATGAATGGTTCAGCCTTCTCAATAATTTTTTAAAATTCATTAATTTGAAACCCAATTCATCCACTTCAACTTTTTTGGTGTTATCAATCCAATAACACCTAAAATTTAGGACTCCAAAATCTATGTAGTCAAACTCCCATATATCTTCAATGACATTGTAATATGATATTTTATCTTCACGTAGACTATTATTATTCAAACTAGAGAAATAAAATGAAGACACTTGAAGGGTGACCCACTATTTTTGACGACATCTTATCATCTTGACATTTTGGGTAATATGAAAATCCATTTACGTCAAACCCTTTATAAGACAGAATGCTTGTTTTTTATTTAAAGGTAAGGCATTTGATATTCTAAACAACATTGTTTGGTGTTTGAGATAGTTGACATAAGACTTTATCTTCAAACAACCTAATATATATTTTGTTATGCACCCTAGCAAGTCACATTGAATTGGCTTGAGGATATTTTTTCTTGATGAAATTGGTATGTTCGGTGATATGAATACTCACTTAGTCGATGTTGTGTAAAATATACAAGTGTTCTTGTTCCCATAGCCCACGATCGGTTACTTCCACTCCTGCTCCTAAAGTCGCTTTGCCAAAATAGTCCTCAATATTCTTGTCATTTACAAGAGCTTCATTACAACATATAAAGTCATTGTAAAAGTCCACAACCTCCCTGGACACATAACCCTCAATAGTACTCCCTTCAGGGCAATAAAGGTTTCGAACATGACCTTTAAAACACTAATGTATTGTTTAAAAGTATACATCCAATGCAAGAAAATTGGTCCCAATATTTTCACTTCCTAGTCAAAGGGACAACAAAATGTACCATGATATCAAAGACTAAAGGAGGAAAATATATGCCAAGATGGCACAGGGTAACGACCACTTCTCTTTACAACTTATTGAGATCCTCAGGATCAATAACTATGCCACATAGTGTTGAAGAAGAAACAAATCCCGGTGATTGCAAAACTACATGCTTTGACAGTATAGATTGATTTGCCACGAGCAATATTTGTTGCATTAGAGTGTGACAATCATGAGATTTAAGACCTATCAACTTTATATCCTTTATTGATGCCAATCTTTGAATTTTGGAAGAGTATCCATGTGGTACCTTAACATTAAGCAAGTACTCACAAAAAAATTTCTTCTCTTTCTAGACAATGTGTAACGTACAAGAGCTAAATATGTTTTTTGATCACTACTAATTTCTACTATTAATTCTTTCCTTATGATAATTTCACGTAGGTCCATTCTAGATTTGATGCCATCTTTAGTCTTACCTAGTATATTCAACAAAGTACTAATGACACTATCACAAACATTTTTCTCAACGTGCATGGCATTGATACAATGCCTAACTACCAAAGAAATTCAATAAGGAAGATCCCAAAATATTGACCTCTTCTTGTATAAAGATTTTTCACTCTGTGTGGAAATAGTACATTATGATCTCTAATTGAATGCAATGATAACATCTTTTAATATTTCACAAATAACATCCCTTGACATAGGTTTAGGGGCACTTCGTTCCTCATTCGATCCATTGAACGCTTTGCACAACCTTCATAAGGATGAAACTTTGGAGGAAACCTTTGATGACTAAGATATACAGTCTTATATCCATGTTTTAATCATATTGAACTAGTTTTCTCCTCACGTATAGGGCATGCTTTGGATCCTTTTACACCATATCCAGATAAATTCCCATATACTGGAAAGTCATTAATATTGCAAAACAACATAACATGCAAAGAAAATGTCTCTCTACATGAAGCATCATAGGTCATCACACATTCTCCCTAAAGTTTCTTTAAGTCATCAATCATAGGATCAAGATAAACATCGATATCACTGCTAGGTTGTTTAGGGCCCTATATCAACAATGAAAACGTGATGTACTTACTTTCATACACAATCAAGGAGGAAGATTGTACATAACAATCATAACAGACCAAGTACTATGTTGGCTGCTCAATGTGTCGTATGGATTCATCCCATATGTACATAGCCCAAGTCTTAGATTCCTAACTTCTTCACCAAATTCAGGGTACGATAAATTGATCTTCTTCCATTGTGGGGAATGCAACACATGTCGTAGGATCCCATCATTATGTTCCATTGCTTCTGCATGCCACTTTAAATTTTACACATCCATGGTATTGGTTGAAAAGCATTGAAACCGTGGTACTATAGGTAGATACCACATCACCTTGCCAGGAGAGCCAGTTTTGGAGTTCCCCTAAGTCGTCATTTTATACCTTGATGCCCCACATTTTGGACAATCTTTCAAATCAATATAGTCCTTTTTAAATAACATGCAGTTATTCAGGCATGCATTAATCTTCTTAGCCTCCATTCCGATTGGACATACCATTTTCTTTAATTTGCATGTTGAGATTGTAAGCTTATTGCCTATAGGAAGAATTTCTTTCAACAAAGACAACAATGACATGAAGCTTTTGACACTCCATCTATTGTTAGCCCTTAGACTATACAATCTCAATACAACCCTCAGCTTCATAAACTTAGTACAACCTAAGTATAACAGTCTCTCATCATCATGCATAATATTTCTAAATAAGGAAGGTGGATTGGTGTGGTCTACCCCACAACTTTCTAGCATTGCATCAACCATGATTGTCGGAATTGGGTCATTCACATCTACATCATCGTCCAAAGTTTCTTCTTCAATACAAGTACTGCTATCGCCATCTACTATTCTTATAGTAGGAATATCTCCATGCCAGTACCATTATGTATATCCATGTAATATCCCATTGCATATGACATGACTTTTGATTTTGTCAATAGAAATAGACGAGCATGGTATCATATGTCATATGGAGTTTGGAAAACATCACTTCAAGTAACACTTTTTTAATAGTGGGTTATTTCCAAAATTATCTCACAAATGTACTATTTACAAACATATTTATATCAAAATTTCTAATTTAGTTTATTTGTCAATATTTTTAATTTATACTCAAAATTGGTAGCTATGACTACATAGGAAAATAACATGATTTCAATCTCTATGTCTCTCATCCTTCATGTAGAACTACCTAAATCACTTGATTTTCCATTATTGATCATACAATTTGAATATCAACATGCCACCAGATCTACAGAACTATCATCCAACCACATTTCTATAAACAAAATGCATAGAATTCATCTATCTAAAACCAAATAGAGGCATATATTTTCAACTCACTACTTACAAATTCCTATTTTAAATTTTGCAACCAAATTAACCCTATGGGAAATTTTCCAAATAAATTTCTACAACTCCATTGAACATGACACACACACAAAATAAGTTACTAGTTACAACCCTACATTTCCAACTCCATCGAACACGACACAAAACAAGAGTTCTCTCTCACTCACTCGATCAATTTTTTTGATCGATATATTTGTCTCATCATCGCATCAAAGAAGAAGCTGCCGACCTGCCCCTGAACCAAGCAATGACTATTGTCCTAAAAATTATGAATTACAAACAAATAATTAAATAAGAAGGAGCAAGAAAAGTAGGGGCCGATCACGTTGACTATGAGACTTGTGGTTGATACATCAATGCACAATGTTAATGCAACATCACAAGGATCGTCAAACAAACTCACGAGGTTGTATCTAAAATGCATTCTTTAGAGCTGATAATACAAAACATCACCAGTGGATCAAACACACGCTACGTTGACACACATCATATGCAAAAGATGGCAGTGCAACTGATGAAGGATGTATGAATGGGATGACTTGCAGAAGCGGAGCAGTAAGGCATACAGTGTAGCTGTTGATGAATATTTGCATGCTTTCTAGATGGTGAGTGTGGAGTAGCAGGGAGGGAGTATATGCCGCCATCGAATGAACAACAACCTCTAACCTAGCACATATGATCATTGTATGTCATGTGTGTTGCCTTGTCTGTCTACAACTTGTGGTGTTTCATGATGTGTAGAAACCAAACTCATCATTGCTTTACCTAGGGATCATACATCTATTGTATCAGAAGTTGACTATCTAAAATTCCCATTAAGGGTAAGAATCAATTGACATCCTAGATACTAGTTTCAAAGTCATCTACACTCAAGATCAAATAAACATATAAACTTGATGATTAGGTAAGAGTACAAGTATGAAATGATTGATTCTAAACATATAATGGTCCTTACAATTGTAGATAAAGTAAAGAGAACAAAATCAAATAGAGGGCCTAGTAAAAGGATGACTCGCACATGATAGAAGCAACAAGTTTAATGAAGGAAAGGAATGAGAAAGCCATCATCATAAAAGAAGAAGGAATGATAGTTGTAGTATGTAGAAGCAACTCTTCAGACTCGAAGATAGAGACGTCGAACAAATAACAAGAACACCCCTTGACGTTCATTGGTGATAATTTGAAATTGTCGACCTCTCTACCTTATGGACTGAATCTGCTGCTATGGAGGCTAAGTAGGTGAAGGATGATAATGGATCGATGGAAGAGGTGACATCTTTGATCTAGCTTTTTTCAAAGTTAGGACCTTGGAGTTTTGGTGTAGGTTGAGATCATGTTGGTTGGTTGACCGATAAAACCAACTAATGAAAACTCGAGATGGTTAGCTCAGAACTGATTTTGGCAACCTCGTGGTATTGAAGGTGGATCCTTTTCATGGTGGGAAGTGCCTTGTATTTATAGGTGGGGTTAGGATTTGGAACCCTTTCCAACTGCCTTGCACTTAAGTCTCAACTATCATGGATGCAAAGGGGCAACAAAGAAAGGTAGAAAAAGAGTCTCACGACTCTCAATATTCCCATCGGTGCTAGGAGCGTAGATTGAGTAATGTAGAAATTTTGTTAGGGGTTGATTACAGGCCAGCCATTGGCTAGTGGAGTCTTTGTGGTTGTCAGTTGACAGAGTTTATCGACAATCAGTGTGCACATGTATGCATTTCATTTATGCACAATGGATCAATCCCATCGGTGGTACACATAGGCCAAGCAATAGAGGGCAGAGCACAGGGCATGTAACAACATAGATGCATGTCGCTTGTTGGTTGGTACATGTAGGGTAACTATCAATGCATGATGCAAGACTTCCATTGGACTTCGGAGGCCGACACTGGTCGAGTCTCAATGCATTGAAGCTGCACCGATCATCAAAGTTAGATCGAAGGAAAGTCAAGAGGGTTGTCGATCATCATGCATGATTTTACATCGGGGAGTGGGCAAAAATTGGGCATCATGTGGGTGGAGGCTTGTCATTGGAGGTAGACCGATGATGTTTCTTTATAGAAACATATCAACTCAAGGGCCATTGTATTGTGAGCAAGGGCATTCACCAATGAAGCTTTTGACTGATGAATGGACAGTTCCCGAGTTCAATTTATCAAAAATTTTGTGTGCCCGCTAAACTGTTACCGATACCACCATCTACTACACCATGCACATGATGTGAAGCTCGATTCTTTCGTGGAAATTAAAAAATTGGATCAAAAACCTTATAAATTAACATAAAATTTAGAAACTTAAATGTAAGTTAGCTTAAAGTAAAATGATGAAAATGAGTATAAAACAAAGCTGAAAATAGAACTAAAATTAAAACGAATGTGTATTGAATATGTGGCCACAACCCATTGTGTGAAAATAAACATACATCATTTTATAGAAAAAAAGTAGATAAGCACACTTTGGCATATACATACCTCTAGTAAAATAATTTTGAGAGTAGACTTCTTTGATAAAAAAACATCAATATGACTAGCGTTTTTCATACCCCAAGGTGAACAAATGCTTCTTTGCTTAGCTATCTTTATAAAAAATAAAGAAAAAACTATCAAAAAAGAAAAAATGCCACTTGGATTGGCCATCTTGAACGCAAGGTGAAAACACAATTAGTTGCAATTTTGTTTTTTCTCTTTCCTTTATTTTTTAATTTTTTTTCTGATAAAAACAATATGAATAAAGCAACGTCTTTCACCTGGGCGTATGGAAAACACCACTTCAACTATTTCTTTTTGTCAAAGTGGATTGTTCAGTTTTCACAAATGTAATATTGAAAAAATTGTTTATATCAAAATGTTCTAATTCAGGTTTTCTTCTCATTTTTTTATTTGTACTGAAAACTGGTAGTTGGGACTACATAGGACCAATGTGGTTTCTTTTCCTAGTATCTTCCTATGTCTCCGGGCCTTCCTCCATATAGAAAACTACTTATATAACTTGAAATTTGCATCATTAATCCAGCAATTTGAATAGCAGGATGTTATGAGATCTACAAACATATATTTAATCAAAGTTATCCAATTATAAAATTAAGAAAAAACAATACAAAAGAAAATGAAAATGCCACTCGGATTGGCCACTTTGAACGTCAAGGTGAACATGTACTTCTTTGCTTAGCTATCCAAGGGGAACACGTACTTCTCTGCTTAGCTATTCAATTAAAAAATTAAGAAAAAACAATACCAAAAAAAAATGAAAATGCCACTCGGATTGGCCACCTTGAACGTCAAGGTGAAATTGCCATTAGTGGTGATTTGTTTTTTTTGTGTGTGTGTGGACAGAAACAGTATGAGTAAAACAACGTCTTTCACTAGGTGTCTGGAAAACATCACTTCAAATATTTTTTTTGTCAAAGTGGATTGTGTACTTTCCACAAATATGATATTGAAAAATAATTTATATCAAAAAGTTCTAATTTATTTTTTTGCTCGTTGTTTTTTATTTTTACTGAAAACTGATAGTTGGGACTGGATAGGACCAGTGTGGTTTTTTCCACAAATGAAACGTATACAATCATCTAATTGAAACCAAATAGAGACATGCCTTATCTTATCAACTCACTGCTTACAAATTCATGTTTTGAGATTCACAGCCAAATTGACGCTAAGGACAATTTTCCAAGCAAATTTCGACAACTTCATTGAATACGCCACACAACAAGATCTCTCTCTCTCTCTCTCTCTCTCTCTCACACACACACACACACACTCAGGGCACACGTTTGTTTTGCCGTAATCTGCTGGATTGGATTGCATTCTTACATCCAGTTGACAAAATTTTATATTTGTTTCACCGGCGCTGCAAAAAATAAAAATTTCAGTATTTTTGGTAATGCAAGAAGTGCCGCATTTCGTTTTCCATCTGAAAACCGCTGGACGCTGTTGTCGTGCTGCAACCATCGCTGTCTCACTTTGGCCAACGTGTTGGGAGAAACTTTTTGACTGCATGACCAACAGAGTCGTACCGACAGTCCAAACATAACACATGACCAACACACTCACAGGAATCCGAAGGTTGTTTCCAATACGGGATTAACTAAGTACAAGATTTATTTAAGACAAAAAAATGAAATGTCACATTTGCCAATTTTTATTACCTAAATGGCACGTTCTTGAACTTATTGCCCAAAATGACACATTTCGGGAGCAATGCGTCTCCTGCCGGGACGCATTGCCCTCACGGGAGGCAATGCATCCCGGCGGCGGACACATTGGTCCCACAGGAGGGCAATGCGTCCCGGTTGGGGCCAATGCGTCCGCATCCGGGACACATTGCCTCCAGGGAGGGCAAAGCGTCTCGGCAGCAGACGCATTGGCCCCATAGGAGGGTATTGCGTCCCCAAGCGAGACACATTGCCCTCTGTGGGGCCAATGCGCCGCGCGCGGAGACGCCCCCAACGGCTAGAAACGGCTAGAAAATGCCACGCGGGCAATGCGTCCAGGATGGGGACACATTGCTCCCTGGACCCCAACGGCTATTTTGCCGTTGGGGCCGCGGCGCGGTGCCACGTGGGCGCAATGCGTCCCCAACCGGGACACATTGCTCCCCTATATATTGGCCGAAATCAACCCCCCAAATTCACACCATTCTTCATTTCCTTACTCTTGCTCTATACTCCCATTGCTCTGGAGCTTTTGCTCGGATTTCTACCGCTTGGAGGCGATTTCTAACTTATTTTGGGCGATCTTGGAGCTGCTATCTTCCAGATTGGAGACGATCTTAGAGCTTCTTCTTTCTCTTCTTGTATTCTTCGATTGTCAAGGGATAACTCTCCATTTGAGGATTTATTCTACCAAAATTTTAATTTCCAAAACTGGAACTTAACATTAGTACGAAATATTACAAATGAAATAATTGTATTGTTACTCCTTAATTCCACATTACTGAAATAATGATGTAAAAAATGACAATTGAAGGTTAATTAATACCTGAAAAATTATTGTTCGAAATTGCAAAATTGTTGTTCTGAAATGTTAGTGTTACTAAAAAATTAGCAAAATTGTTGTTATGAAATGTTAGTTAATTTTACTGAAAAAATAGCAAAATTGTTGTTCTGAATTGTTGGTCACTGTTAATGTTATACAAAAAGTAGTAAAATAAATTTAATTCTAAATTCAAAATTATTTTTCTAAAATCTTAACTATTCTTTTAAAAATGATGTCACTGCTCTAAAATATTAATTCATGTTAATATAATGTTATAAAATATGAATTTCTTACTGATGTTAATATAATATTCTAAAATATAGGAAGATGGCATCTAGTTCAAATTCACGAATTGTGAAGATGCGATATGATGGGAAATTTCTCTCAGATGGGTCTTATTCTAGTCGATCTGTTAGACCCATAAACATTTCACTTATTAATACCCTATCTGAACTAAAATCATATATCTATACAACACTTGACATCAATCCCAACCACTTCTCTATCAAAATATCCTATCTTTTCCCTGGAGAAAATCATATGCTCGTACAAGTTGATGATGATGATGCATACATAACCTTGTTATCACTTTCAGCTGATGCCTATATTGATGTGTTTCTTGAAAAAATATCTATCCACCAACAACCTTGTTTAATGAGTCTATTGAATCAATTTCAATCTCAATTCCCTCACAATAATTTATGGAGTCAACCACCTCAATTCTCTCAAAGTCATTTAACTAATGAATGGAGTCAACCACCTCAATTCAGTCTTAGCAATTTAACTGTTGAATGGAGTCAACCACCTGAATTTTCTCAAAATCTTACTACTGAGAATATTGGTGTTGAGGTTGAGGAGGGAGATAATGATATTGATCATGAAGGTGATAATGATAGTGATCACAAAGGTGATAACAATAGTGATATTAAAGGTGGTAATAACAGTGAACCACCTGAGGATGAGTCATTGACTAAAACTGATGATGAGCACACACATCCATTCCCTGACTCTATTGCAGCATTGCGTTCTATTCCATCCATATTTGACAACCAATGGCCCAACATGAACACATTGATTCCAACTATGAAGCTTTTCAAGATGATGACTGGGTGGAAGATTTTCTTCATGAATTTCGTCTCAATTACAATCCTTCCAGTGCTTTTATATATGAGGGTGCTTTATTTGCATCCAAAGTTGTACTGGTTGAGACACTCCAAAAATGGTCGGTACAAAAGAATGTCAAGTACCGTACATTACACTCAAATAATCGCCATCTTAAACTTGTTTGTATCCATGATCAACGATGTCCTTGGAGATTGACCGCTTTCCAGTCCAAAAGAGCATGTGGCATGTGGAAGATAAAACGTTGTAAAGTAGGCCACAATTGTGAATTAACTGTTATGAATCATGATCATCACCAAGTCACAACATCTTATATTGCTCGAATGATAATGCCAATCCTAGTATCACGATTGGATATGTCGACACGAGAAATTTGTGACAAGGTGAATGCTGAACTAAGGCTCAATATATCTTACAAGAAGGCATATCTAGCGAGGAGGAAGGTTGTTTGTAAAATATTTGGAGACTGGGAATCATCATATCATAGTTTGTTGTCGTTCCTGATTTCTCTGACACAATATATTCTAAGAACTATATATGCCCACCTTATTGATGATTATACCCTTCAAACTGAAGGCACTCATAGATTCAAGCGGGTGTTTTGGGCATTTGGTCTAGCTGTGAGGGGTTGGGCCTATTGTAGGCCTGTTCTTACTATTGATGGCACATTTTTAACAGGAAAATATTCTGGCATACTTCTCATTGCATGTGGCATAGATGCTGATAATGGTCTATTTCCACTTGCTTTTGCTGTTGTCGAGAAAGAAAATAAGGACTCCTGAGAGTGGTTCTTTGGTTGTCTACAAACTTGTATTCCAATCATTCCATGACGTACATACTTGTGTATTATTTTTGATCGAATGAGTGGGATTTTTCCAGCACTTGAATCAAAATTTGATTGGGCTCAACATCATTATTGTCTTCGACATCTTCGGGAGAACTTCCATAAGCAGTTCAAGTCCAAGGAGTTGAGGGAGCTTTTGTGGAAGGTGGGATCCACAACTGATATACATAAATTTGATCGTCATATGACTGTTATAGAAACCATAGAACCATCAGCGAAGGCGTATTTATTAGGCCAAAATCCAGTACTTTGGGCTCTCGCATATGATAAAGGATGCATGTATGGGTCATTGACTACCAATCACGTTGAAGGGTGTAATGGAGTCTTAAAAGGTGTTAGAGGTTTGCCAATACAAGCGTTAATTGTTGCCACATACTATCGCTCCATGACCATGTGGCTGCATAGGCATAATCTCACAAATAAACGTGCACAAGATGGACTGAAATGGCCCTTTAGGGTTCATGATAAGCTTTATAATGTTTGAGAGGATGCAAAAAAATTGATAATACACATCTGTGTGAACAATGATGAATGGCTTGTTGGTGACATGGATGGATATAGATTTCAAGTAATAGTGCGTCCAAATGGTGGCAGCCAATGCAGTTGTGGTTTTCCACAACAATGGCATTATCCATGTTCTCATGTTTGGGTAGCTGCATACTCTGTCAATTGGGATATTGATGCACTTGTGAGTGCATATTATACAAATGAGGCTTATCTAAATGCATACAGAACTGAATTTCGTGGTATTCCCGACAAGAGGTATTGGCCTCAATTTGATGAAACTAGAGGTATTTATCCCTTATTACCCCCTAGGAAACGAAGGCAAGCTGAAAGACCAACGAAAAAGAGAAGGTATTCAACTATGGATGTTGATCCAAATCAGTATACATATCACTGTCATAAGTGTGGCAGAAAGGGCCATAATAGACGCACTTGTCCTAATGTCATATGATGTCTGGTCATGTAATGTTTGCAATTTCAATTTACTCAAGTCATGTAATGTTTGCAATTTCAATTTATTCAAGTCATGTAATGTTTGAAATTTTAATTTACTCAAGTCATGTAACGTTTGCAATTTCACTAAAACAATGAATTTATAATGGTTTTTTTATAGATGGCTCATCGAAGGACATGGAAATTTCACATGTCCGTATAGTTAATTCAAATAATAGCTACGAAGTGCCTATAGGGAAAAATGGCTCATCAAACTCTATTGGATGATGACTGGAATGACGTACCAGATTTGTTGTACAACAAGTTAGGATTTATAGTGACAAAAGAATAAGCAAAATTTCATTGGCAATTTTAAAGCAAATGTTTCACATGTATGAAGAACTTCTTGAGCTACCTGGTTGGTATTGGGATCACACGAAATAGAAAGCAATGCCAATCAATGAACAAGTTAAAAACAAGTTAGCTGTATCACATCCAGAGATACATCGAGTTGTACATCAAATGTGGCTATTTTATGAACATCTAGATGAGATATTGAATCAAATGCAGTAACTAATTATTGTAGTATTTCTCTTTTAGTAGTTCATGTTGTATTTTTATATTGTTTGGTGGTTCATGTATTTGAATTAATTTCATCTTATCTAATGAAGAATCTTGACAAACTTAAATGTTATACAATATTTGCACTTTTCATTTAATATAATATTTGCACTTTTCATAGATATGGCTCCTAGACAAGCAACCTACCGACTCTCCCAACACCACATCATGTTGGCACAATGGCCTATTACTGACCCGAATGTTTTAGAAAATATTTCCATGGCTGATTTTGGGCTTGTTCATAGGCTACCCTCTATCCACCTTGACCCCACTTTAATCACTGCATTAGTTAACAGGTGAGACAACTCTAGCAATACTTTTAGGTTTCCCCCTTTTGAGATGAGTGTAAACCTTCATGATGTTGCAGTTCTTTTAGGCCTGAGGATTGATGGTCCACCGGTTATAGCTTCATATCCTTTAGGTGTAGATGAGGGGCAATTTTCTTCATGGACTCACCTTTATGAGAATTTCTTAGGAGATGCACCAGATGGGATGTCTAAGGGGCATATCTCCTTGATTTGGTTGCGTGAGACCTTCAAGGATATGGATCTGACCGCGGGTGATGAAGAGCAACAATTAGAACTGAGGACAAGGTACACTAGGGCATATCTCTTATACTTCTTAGGTAGTTACCTTATCCCAGATAGTACCGGGGATAGAGTGCATGTTAGGTACCTCCCTCTTGTGTCCGATTTTGCACGTTGTGGCACTCTATCTTGGGGTGCTGCAACTCTAGCTTTCTTATATAGGGAGTTGTATAAGGCAACCACCCGGTCCAGGAGAACTTCCCATCTGTCAGGTTGTGTCTGCCTATTACAGTTGTGGTGTTGGGAGAGGTTGGGAATTGGATGCCCAGGTACAATTGCAATGCACTGGGATGATTGGTCAGAAGATGTTCCCTTGGGTTACAGGTTAAAGATCTACACAATTAATTTTTATATTTGTCCAAACATTATGTAGTGTTTATCTAAATTTAGTTTGTCAATTTAATAGGTGGCCTACCTTTGTCCAAAGGAGTCAAACTATCAGGGGAACAACCCAGTTATACGATTCAACATTTGACCAGATTTTGCCCTCACATGTATAACTTACTTACCTCTACTAACATGTTGTATGGTATATGTTTTATTTATTTGCAATTTACTCTATTTTATATGATACACGTTGTCTATATGAATAACAGATAGAGTTGACTCCTTACACTACTGATGTTCTCGAGAGATTGCCTGCCATTTGTAGAGATGGTAGTGATATTTGGTTGGCACGAGTGCCTCTGTTGTGCTACACAATAGTGGAGTGGCACTTCCCCGACAGAGTACTTGGACAGTTCAACTTTGTTCAAGTACAACCTACTCTTGAGCTGCCGCAGCTTAGCCGGATAGATGGGAGGGGTCAAGCGGCTGAGGATTGGATGCTTCATCATAGGCGGGAGGTGCAGATGTGGAACAACAGACGTGAGAGATTAGTTCCCACTCCACCAGCTGATACAATCTTCAGTCCTCAGGTTCACTATGCATGGTATCATCCACAATACCCTCCATCTATCCCTCCAAGCACATACTACCCGCAAAGTTATCGCCAACAAGAATTTGTGAGTATCATTATTATTTCTTTTACAAACTGTTATTATTTATCTTTTTTATTTGTAATATATGTAATTGGTCTTTATTATGTGTACATACTTTGTTTTACAGGTACAAACACAGGTGGCGATCCGAGCGGCATTAGAGCACGCCCCTGCACAGATCAGAGACAGCATCTATAACATCCAGGGGAGTTACTTTGATAGTCTTCCCGACTATGCTCAGCCGTGGGATCCCATACCCACTCATACCACAACCCCTGAGACCACTCCTACTCCTACTCCTACTGCTGAGCCCACTCCCACTCCCACTTCTCAGTTCATGTCATGGGGACCGACATGGCCATATTTTTTAGGAGCTGCTTCATATTCCTCATTCATCACCCCACCTCAACCAGCATCATACTATGGAGCAAGTTCTTCTTCTATTCCATACACTCCATTCCCACCACCAATTATTCCTGAGAGCCGACCACCACCTTATGCACTACTACAAAACATGTCTTTGGCGTCGGTTGTTTAACCCCTTTTAGCGACGATTTTCAAGCGACGCCTATGTAGGCGCTGCTAAAGGTTGAACTCTTTGGCGTCGGTTTTATAACCGACGCCAAAAGGGTTCGCGCCACAAAAAGGGCGCCATCTAGGACACTTTCTGCGTCGGTTTGCAACTAAAAACCCGACGCCATATTCCCAGACGCCACGGCCGTACTTCCCTGCACGATCGTATTTAGTACTATAGGCGTCGGTTTTGTACTAATACCCGACGCTTTTTCCGCCACGGCCGTACTTTCCTGTACGGTCGGGTTGTTTGTCATATTAGGCGGCGATTTTATCTAATAACCAACGTTGTAAGCCTTTGATGACGGTGTTCTATAAATAACCGACGCCTATATTTTTTCTTATCAGTTTGCAGGCCTGCTGTGGCTGGTCAGCAGAATGAGAACTTGCAGTTCAGTTTTCTGAACTGCAGGTTTACGACATCCATTGATATCAGCCTACAAACATGCCACAAACCTGCAAAATCAACAAATATACTTTTCACACAAGTAGATACATTCAAACATCAATTCAATTCTCACATTCACACATGTAGAAACATTCAAATACATGTAGAAACATTCAGACATGTATAAACATTCAGAAATATTCATTTATAAAATATCATTCAACATCGCTATCAGCATCCCAATTATATATTACAATCGCCACTGTTTGTATGGCTCTTGCCCATTCTTCTCTTATTTCATTTAATATTTCCATCGTATATGGAGCATGTACATCTTTTAAGCGTTTACCTATAGTGTGGTCAATTTTAAACACCTGCAAAGAGAATGATGTATATATATAAGTAATAATATAAAAATAAGATTGATATATTTCATACTAACTAATGAGACTATATATAATACCTCATGTATGGTATCGATGTCCAATGCGACATTTTAGACAATCATCTGCATAAATCGCATCACATAGTATGCGCATGCCCACTCGTTGTCTTGTGTAGCGCACTATAAATTGAAACATACAAAATATTAAAAAATACAACTAAGCACAGTTCACATAAATAATATATACATTGGAGTCGGGAACTTACTTTTACGTTCTCCCAAATTATTGGCTGGTTCTTTTTCTTTGGGACCTTTCCTCCAGCATTTTTGAATGCATCTAAACCCCTACATGTTAATGTAACACAGTAAATTGTATAATTAAATAGTAATGTAATAACAGATGTTAACGGATATAAAAATAAAATATTTCTCACCAGAATAATGGCAATCTCATTACATGTCCAATTTTAGTATTCAATGTACTCCCCACAGGATCTAGATAATAAACGGTGAACGTCCCAGGGAGAATAACTAGTAACTCCCAATGCCTACCGCTAGAGGTAAAAAAGTTAAAATTAATAACTCAAAATCCACAATAAAAATGTAATTTTCTTAAGTCCAAATTATAAGTAAAGTAAACTTACTTGACATTGAATGGAGCTATTATTATCGTCTTCTTTTGCTGACCGAAAATTGTAAAAACATCTATACAGTATTGTTGAACACTATCAGGGTCTTTAGCTACCATACTAATCAATGATGGAATAAAAAATCCCACATGATCAAATGCAAATTGTTTGCATTGATTTTCGACGAAGTAGCTGCAAAACATGTATTACGTATGCATTAATATATAAGAAACCAGATCACCAGATCTTACACAAGGTATATGGATGTATAAACAAGATCTCACCTTATCCATGTCTCTATCATTGATGTATTCAGTCAATCATATATAAACAACTCAATAATATCTTGTATAAATAAAGAGCTTTTGTATGATTGACCTGCATAATTCGCTTCTAAAGAAACAATTATAGGGCAATGTATATTATGTGCCCGTAGCCAACATGCCATTCCCCTACAAGCAGGACCTAACGGGTATTTTAGGTCAGTTGGAACCCAAGTTGGTAATGCACGAAGTGGAGGTGGAGGCCTAGGTGCTCCGGGTGTCTTCTTTTTAACCTGTATATATAATTTCAGATCAATTGACCTCATATATACACATTAACAATCTAAAGTAATGTAAATTTATCTTACAATTTCAGTAGTGTAGACGGCATCTGCTTTGGGCCACAATATCACCCCGCCTTCTGCCTCAGCAAGTGTATCAATATCTGAGTGGGCATATGGCAATGTAGCATCCCTCCAATCGGGTAATACACGTATCAGGCTCACACGAACGTAGCCCTGTGGTATTGGAGTCCCGTGAAACGTTACCCCAGGAAGGGACGGGTAAGCCTGCACCTATGCAACAACATAGTCTTGTATTCTTAAGCGGCATAGCTTCAACGCCTACAAATTTACGTAAAGAATATTATACATATATACATATCATCTTGAAAACATATCATCTTGAAAAGACTAGCTACAATGCTATTACCAATACTTACATCAGACGTGTTAGGCGGTGGGTCTACAATATTACTCTCAGTCTGTGCATCAGGAGAAGAGTGGGTCACCATAGGCTAATTGGAAGCCTGAGATGCCTGCCACCGCACCATTTCTTCCTTGACTTTCTCAACAACTATATCATCGAACTTCTTAGCAACTATATCCTCGACTCTCTTATTCTCCTATACATGGATAAAAGAAATATTAGCTTCTTATTATTGAATTCCCTTTTGCAGTAACATTCTAAAAAAAGAATAGGTTACCTATTCTTGTGAAAGTCCCGCTCTGAGTTTGCACTTGGATGGCCTAAAGAATGCTTTGATGCCCACACCAGCGTCTGGCCCCTAACACGTCCAGGATGCTCTGGGTTACCCAGAGCAACTGTCAATTCATCCCTTGTGCCCTGAGAGATGAACGTGCCTTGTTTCCTCTGCTCGTGCAGCTCCCGCTAATCACCATCAACAGAAATTGGTAAGTTAACACCACAAATAATCAATATTCAAACGATTGCTCTAAGAGTTGTATTTTACCATTTTCACAGCCGCCTCAGCAGTTACATGATTCTTTATTTCACCCTTCTTGTTTTGCCTCCCAGCTATCCAGACATCATGGCGAGGCATGGGTGTGGCACATGTAGTAGAGGACTCCTGAGTAGCAACAGACTCCGCCTGTAGTCTTTGGCGAATGCTTGCATAGCCCTTTGGGCCCATAGTGTGGTCATGCACATTCAGTGCACACCTTGCTTTTTGCGCCTCACTGAGGGCCTAGTTAGTATGCACATTAATGATTTGGTTAGTAGCACTAAATATTAATCTTGAATAGGTGAATACAACGTATATTAATTAAATTGGGAGTGACACCTAATACCTTGAATTCTTCAGATTTTCTTGAAGCAACAAACGTGTCCCAATCTTCTTTGTCCAAGAAGTTCCACTGTTCAAGGGCTGACTTCTTCTTCTTATCACCATCTTTTTTGTATTCTCTGTTGAGATTTGTCCTATAGTTCCTTAGCATCTTTCCAACGCGTTGAATCACACTTTTACGATGCAGCTTCTCATGCAATGCAAACAGATTTTGTAAAATAGAGTTGTTATTAACTAGTATCCAAAAATAGAATTGCAAATAATAGAATTTCTAATCGACAAAATAGAATTGCAAATAATATCAAGTCTTTCTTCGCCTGAGGAACTTTATGCCAATTATCATACTTAACACCACAATGGATTCGAGTGACAACCCCAAGATAGTTTACAAAATTATTGCGGTTCACTCCAATTGCATTTCCTCCATTATCAAACTCCACAACCAATCTGGATCCACTGCCACTTAGCGCTATTAACTTCTTCAACAAAGTGATGCCCCTTTTCTTGTTAAGTGTTTGGTGATGCGCATCAAGTTCCTCCAGTGCTTCAGTGGGTACATGTGCATCATCAACCTAAAATTTGACAAAAATAAACACACTGAATTAGCCCAATATAGAAATATGGGATATATGGCATAACTCGAAGATAATGAATTTTATAGAAATACAGGATATGTTTTTAGAACTTACATTGGTATCCTCTCCATGCTCATCATGGAAAACATGCTCATCATGGACTTCATGCTCATCATGGACATCATGCTCATCATGGTCAGCCATATGAAAATGTCATTAAAAAGGCAAACATTTAGCATTTGTATTAACTAGAAGATAATGAAACATCAAATCTGAAAATGATATTGATATTAAAAAGCAAACATTTAGCTTCAATAAAAAAATATAAATATGCATGCCTCTAAAATTGTGATCTTTTATCAATTATAATAAATGTGATGTCATTCTGATATATAATAAATGTGATGTCATTCTGATATATAATAAATGTGTACCACCTATTCCATCCTTGAACACCTAATCTCACTAGTAAGTGTATAATGTGTATTGGTTTTTAAGAAAATTTCGGCAGCATTTCCCCACTGTTCTCTAAGTACATATGTACTTAGAGAACAAACGGGGAAATGCTACCGAAATTTTCTCGAAAACCCCGATACACATTATACACTTACATCCTAAGTGAGATTAGGTGTTCAAGAACAGTCCCAAATCGGGGACTATCCAAGATTTACTCGTAATGAGTAAATCTTGGATGGGTTTCTAGGCCAACAAACACATTATATACAAAAAGACATAAACAACCGACGCCAAAGACATGTTCTGTAGTAGTGAAATTCAGGGCATAAACACATGTGATGTCATTTTGATATATAATAAATGTGTACCACCTATCCCATCCTTGAACACCTAATCTCACTAGTAAGTGTATAATGTGTATTGGGTTTTCGAGAAAATTTCGGCAGCATTTCCCCGCTGTTCTCTAAGTACATATGTACTTAGAGAACAAACGGGGAAATGCTGCCGAAATTTTCTCGAAAACCCAATACACATTATACACTTACATCCTAAGTGAGATTAGGTGTTCAAGAACAGTCCCAAACCGGGGACTATCCAAGATTTACTCCTAATGAGTAAATCTTGGACGGGTTTCTAGGCCAACAAACACATAATATACAAAAGGGCATAAACAACCGATGCCAAAGACATGTTCTGTTAGGGTTTCATCACAATTGATGTTAGGGTTTCATCAATGTTAGGGTTTAATCAAATCAAATTAGGATGCTAGAATGGACAAATTTAAATCTTATTTCAACATGCATCAAAATTTACTGAATTAGGTCAAACATTAGGATTAGAAACACAAATATATGCAAGCAAAAGATTTGTTCGTATCCTAGGATTTACATAAAGCATTACATAAAGATTTGTTCATATCCTTACCAACAGCAAGCACGGCCGTGGTAGGCCAACACAGCCACGACCATGCTTGCCCTTACCAACAACAAGCACGGCCGTGGTAGGCCAACACAGCCACGGCCGTGCTTGCTATTGGTAAGGAGCTACAGAGAAGGAAAGCTACAAAGAAGGAAGCAAAGAGGCTAGGGCCACCTGGAGCTAGCGTGGAGAAGAGCGGAGGCGACCGACGACAGCAGTGGCAGCGAGCAGGCGAAGACCAGAGCGACGAGCAACAGTGGCACCAGGAGAAGAGCAGAGCAGACCGGCGAGCAGCAGTGGCGGAAAGCGGCGACGACAGCAAGAGAAAGAGGACGCGGCGGCAGCGGCGGCGAGCAGCAGCGGGGGTCGTCGGGCGATCGTCGGGCGATTTTAGGCGAGCGGCGATCACAGCAAACTATCGCGATAAAACAGGAAGGAAGGGGAAGATCCGGGTGATACATGTCTATTAAGTTTGTCAACAACGTCATTTATCTGG
The DNA here is from genome assembly GCA_963693085.1 of Alisma plantago-aquatica. Classification (NCBI taxonomy): domain Eukaryota; kingdom Viridiplantae; phylum Streptophyta; class Magnoliopsida; order Alismatales; family Alismataceae; genus Alisma; species Alisma plantago-aquatica. The sequence goes on from OY856409.1 coordinate 871,431,986, forward strand.
AAAAATTTAAGTGTCGGTTGATATTAAAAAACCGACGTCCAATTAGACAATCTTTGCCCTAAATTATTTGACGGGAACGATTGTCAGCGTCGGTTATCAAAGGATAACCAACGCCTAAATTGGAACTTTTCGCGCAAATTTCCATCTTATATCGGCGTCAGTTAGTAGTTAAAAAATCGACGTTGTATGTGATACTTTGGGGCAAAAAAAATTTCGCTCGAAAATTGGATTTCGTGGGTGATTTTTGGTGTCGGTTTGTTTTGCCCAGCCGACGCTGACTACAAAGCGGTACCCGTGTCTGGCTGGTCTTCGAATATAGACGTCGGGGTTCCTAAATATCCGACGTTGAATATTGTAGGCGTCGGTTTCGTTAAATAACCGATACCCAGAAAAACGACACTGAATGCTGTTTCTGTAGTAGTGATGTCACATATTCACCTACTCCGTTTGATTTCTCAGGATGCACCCCACCTGATGCATCCTATCCTGGTTTTCAGAGACCCCTCACCCCACCTCCACCTTTTCATTTCTTCCCTGATGCTCGCCAGCAGCCTCCTACGCAGTTGTCCCCAGTTCAGCCATCTCCAGATGACATCGGTACAGAGGATCCAGATGTAGAGGGAGGTGGGTGAGGACGTCGTGGGCGAGGACGACGTACTTAGTTTTTTTATATATATTGTACAGTTTTGTATGTATGCCTTTGTGAAGACATCTATTGTATGTGGATCTATCATATTATGATATCACATTGGTTCATTTTAAATCTATCATATTGTTCTGTTGTGTATGTATGCCTTTGTGAAGACATCTATTGTATGTGGATCTATCATATTATGATATCACATTGGTTCATTTTGGATCTATCATATTGTTCTGTTGTGTATCATTTTCTCGTCATGTTGGTTCATGTTTTAACCTTATTTTTAATTGCTATCTCATTTTTTTTATTAAGTTCTATTATATAATCAATTAGGAACCAAGTGATGTTGGTTGCAATACACTTATATATTCCATATGCATGTTACGAGCTATTGAAATTGACAAATTTATAATAATTGGGTATATTATAGACATCCAAATACAAGTGAACGAATTGTAAATGTACAAATATAATCAATATTGTTAATACACATATCAATAACCATGAAACAATATCAGTGACTGCAAAAATATGATTAAAAAACGTAATGCGTCCTGTATGGGGACACATTGGTGTAATGCGTCCCCGCGGCGGACGCATTGGTCCCACAGGAGGACAATGCGTCCCGGTTCGAGACGCATTGCTCTGTTGTGGGAGCAATGCGTCCCCTGCTGGGACGCATTGCACCAATGCGTGCTGCCAGAGGACGCATTGCACCAATGCGTCCTTCCAGAGGACGTATTGGTCCCACAACAGCGCAATACGTCCCAAACCGGGACACATTGCCCTCTTGTGAGACCAATGCGTCCCCCGCGGGGAAGCATTGCTCAATACGTCTCAACAGGGGACACATTGCTCCCAAAATGTGCCATTTTGGGCAATAAGTTCAAGAATGTGTCATTTAGGTAATAAAAATTGGCAAATGTGTCATTTCAGTTTTTTTTGCCTTTATTTAAATCCAATTAGATCCAATGAACCAAACATGCCCTGACTCACTCAATCGCAACCCCTAAATTCCCTCTCATTCATCGCTCAATGTTTGTCGATCCGTATATTTGTCTCATTATAATCGCATTCAAGAAGCAACTGCCAACCTGCTTTGGTCCTGAAAATAATGAATCGCCAACGAACAATTAAATAAGTAGGTAGCAAGAAAATTGGGCCAATCACGTTGACTATGAGCGCACGTCGTGGTCGACAAATGAATGCGGCGGTGTAATGTAAATGCAGGGTCACAAGGATCGTCAGTACTCAAACGGCCTCACAAGGTCGTACCTAGCCATACGTATTCTATCGATCGAGCTGATAAGAACAAAACCTCAAACACACGCACCATATACAGACGACGGCGGTACATGCGCGCGGCTGCGACATACGGAGGGGATGGCTTGCAGAAGAAGAGCAGCAAAGGCGTCCGAGGATGGTGGTACACTGCAGCCACCGGCGACTGTTTTGCATGCTTTCTCAATGAAGAGCCCGGCGGGGCGTAGGCAATGCCGAAGCAAAGAAATTTTTTATAGGGGGCACCTTATAAATACGAATCTAGAATATATATAGATTACCTATTGGCAGTTTCAAGGAAACAAAGAGTTATATCTAGTTTGAGATCACACATACAATAACGTTTCCTCCAAATCCAGAACGGGTAAGGACGCCTAAAATCTGAAATTTGAAGTGCGGATTCCTTTTTTTTATCTTGGCAACTGGTAGGGCTAGTACCCTCCGGTGCCCTACCACGCACGTACGGCCGTGCTGTGCGCCGCCTTGTCTGGCTTGGCCTTTCGCAGTACTGGAGAGAAACCATGCTCGGCAGGCAAGCAAACAGTCGACCACCGGGACTGCACAGTACCGTCCGCTTGTACTCATTACGCATTTATTGCCGGTGTATGGGCTTCGGAAACGCCACCAACGGTCGTCCGGCCGGAACATGGGGGTCGACGTGGACAGTAAAAGGGGGTGGTGGTCCAAAAAACCGCTAAGCTGCTCATCCTTTCCGCCCCGTTCTCGGCTTGGACGGTCGGAGGTCCGCTGTCGCTTGTCGGGACCGACACGGCAGTGCCCACAATGGGGCCTGGGCCACACACCCGGCATGCATCTGGACAGGCTCCGTCCGGTCTTCCTGCTCCTGCTCGGCGGCGTGGCTTGTGGCACCAAGACCAAACAGCTTGCTGCAGCCTGCAGTCTTTGCTCATTGTTCTCTTCCAGGTCAAGAAGGGGTCCATCAGCACGAGGCATCTTTAGCAGGCCCAAGACCTTGGCACGACAATGTTGTTTGTTGGATTGCCGACTGCTTACGACTGGTCAAAAAGAACTTGGTACCACAAAGGGTGGTGCTGGAACATATCGAAACTTGAATATATTCTCAATTTGGTTCACTTCTAAGCTTTTTCTTACTTTTCTTTCCTTTCTGGCCTTGATGTCGAAATTATGGAATTATTAGTGATTTTAGGATGAATTTTATCACCATTTATGTCAATATATAGGTTTATGCACAAATACCTCAGTAAATATTTTTAATAAGGGTCTAATATGCAAATTTATCACTTAAGTGACATATTATTGAAAATAATTCGTTCTAGATCATTCCTTAATCTCAAGGAGTAAGGGAAGAGAAAAAAGAATAAATAATATTGTTTTAAACATGTTAATGCGATATGGAATTATTTAATATGTAAAATAGTGGTAATATTGGATAATGGGCTAAAATTAATAAAAAGAAGACTAATTGGTTAAAGATATGTTGAGATTCGTTTTTCCTTGGGTTTGATTTGGCTTGGGGACCATGTTTCATGATTTTGGAATGATAATAATTATATCAATTTTTTTTTTAAAAAGACGAGTCTTCTCTAAAATATGAGAAAAATCATTTAATGACTAAAAAAAGTGGAAAATAATCTTAGATTCATAATCTACACATTAAAATAAACCTTTGTGTTCAATTTTCATGTAATTTAGATAATTTTTAATATACATGTGTAGATTATTTAGATTCGTAATCTACACATTAAAATAAGTCTTTGGGTTAAATTTTCATATAATTTGGATAATTTTTAATATACATGTGTAGATTAGGAAAGAGAAAGTGTGTTAAAGCTCAAAATATTAAATAATATGATAAATAATTCCAAAGGATGAAATTAATGCCCAATTCAAGTTCTAAATAGTTCAATTTGCGTAAGGGTGAAGTTTCACACTAATTGGTGGTTTCTAGATGTCTCTAATGTGATAAGAAAGAGAAACTGTGATTTACTTTAAAATAATTAAATAAAATATGTAGAGTCTTCAAAAAAATCTAATTGTATATTCAAATTCTACATGTCTTAATTAGTCTAGTTGCAAAATTTCATTAATTTTGGAGTTTGTTTGCACCATCAAATGAGGATGGAGAAAAGGTATATATATATCACTTTAATCCGAATATGATTTGGAATAAAATTTATGTCACATATTCTATATTTAGACCGCGTGATCTGAGTCGTTGATTTCTTGATCGGACGGCTCTGGAGTTATCCTCTACCTCCTGCACATGTGAACAGTGCCGCCGGGCATATATGATTTTTGAATCCTATTTTCTTGCTCGTTTCTCCTTCGTTTTTTGCGATTTTTCCTACGTCAGAATATGGATAAGATTCCGCATCCAAAGACCCCTTGCACATGATTTCTCATCGCATATATTTGTTTTGCTCAATTTGAACTTTCAGTTTCTCAAAGTTACCTACTCCATAAGCCATTGCATCGAATCACACCTATAAATGGCCATACACATGCCTCTGTTAGCTTATACGCAACCTTCCGCCCGTGTGAATTTTGTCTCTAACCCTCTCCATCGCCGTCAAGTTCTCGCTAATTGGAGGCCACCGTCGGCTCTACGTGCTCTTTTTTCACCACTCCTTATTTCAATCCCACCCAAGGTATGATTATACAACCTTTGTTCTTCATTTCCGTGCGATTAGATCGTTGTTTCGTTACTTCATCAGGTTTTGCCCAAATCTAGGCGCAAGCAGCAACTTGCTGCTTCCCAGCCATGGTTCTTGCGAGACGAGAGGGATGTTTCTCTCTTATGCATTCTCAGTTCTGCCCTCCTTGTCTCCTTTCTTTTGCTTTTCACTTAGGGGTATGATCATCTTTTTACCCTCAAATTCCTTGGTTTGGATGAGTCAAAGCCAAGAGTTGAAGCTGTGATTTGGCCGACCCTGATTGGGCCAAGTCACTGGGACGGTCCGGTCTTTGACCCTCTCTTACGCATTTTCTCTGCTGATGTGGCTTTTTAGGATTTTCTAATTGGCACATTTGCAAATATCATATCTGTTACAACCCCAAATTTTGGGTTCTTTGGGTGAGAAATATAATTTCTCCTATCAAAGATATTTGAACAAATAATGATATAATTTGTTTTTAATAAAAGATTTCATTTACAATAGCCTTGTTGGTTGTTTTGTGGGCTTTATTGGCTATTGGGCCCAATAACAAGGATAAGACAAAAGAAACTCTATTATTAATAAGAGATGGATAAAAGGAAAGATGTAGAAACCTCTAGAAGGCAAAAGAATATAATCCAAAAGTGGATTTCGTACCTCTTGGGTTCTTTGGATTCCAAGGAGTCCAAAGTTGCAAAGATAATACAACAAGAAAAGAAAAGATCAATTAAATATTTCCTTATTAAGAAAGAAATTAGAAACAAGATAAAATGTGGGAAATAAGTGGAAAGAGGTATAATTGAGTCATCCTTGATGGATTTTCGTATCCATAAGGTTTCTAATATTAAAAGGAATTCCAATAAGGAAAATAAAAAGAGAGATAAAGAAAAATCTTCAAAAAGAGATATTTTAATAAAGAAATAAAAAGGATAATGAGAAATAATGGATATAGATGCATCTAGAAGGATAATGAGTATCCACTAAAAAGGTCTTCGAAATATTAGAGTTTCTTGGGGTCCAAGGAGCCCCAATGGAGAAAAAGAAAGAGAAAATACAAATAAAATAAGAGGATAATGTGATGCATAATTAATGGAATTAGTGGCATTGTTAAAGAGGAGGTATTTTCTACTAAAAGAAAATATAAATTCGTGTCAATGGATTAAAAGGCAAGCATTAAGAGAATAAGAGAGAGAATTTTCGAATTCCTAAATATCCAATGAACATGGTTTATTAAGAAGATAAGTAAAAGAGAGAAGTTTGCTTCTCAATGAAGGAATAGGTTTCCTTGTGAGAGTTGGACTTGTTTCCTCGTGGATGAACACCTTAGGGCATGGATACCCTCCCCTATATAAGGGGTAGAGCCTCTGGTTCGAGTTCAAGAGAGATCCCACACAACTCTCTCTCTCTCTTCTTCTTGTTCTTTCTGTGAAAACCCTAACCTTTGAGAATAGTGCTATCTCTGGAGCAGTGAGGGGTCGTGAAGTACTCGAGAGGGAAGCAGGATGCCCCATGATGTTGGGGAGAGGCTTAGCCATCACCATCGTGCCCTAACCCAGGCGCAGTAGCTGCAACTCGGCTGTAAAAACAACCGCATGTGCGGGCTTGGTGCTCGTGAAACTGGCCGTCTCAGCCATGCTTCGAGGCCCTATTGGGTGTGGCAGGGAGCGTCGGAGGTAGGGCGATCAGTTCCGGCGAGCTTCAGGCAATGGAGTGAGGGAGATAGCCTCGCGCTTGGCTGTAGGTCGACGACCGCGTAGGGTTCTAAAGGAGGAAGACAATCGGGGGTCGTTGGACCGTTTTGCCCCTCCGCAGGCTGAAGAAAAGATCAATTTAAATGAGGACAGAAGCATCATTTCGTTATATTTCCAAAACGGGCCGCGTTGCATGGAAAGTGATGACGTGTCAGCTTCTGATTGGTCCAAGTAAGTTAATATTGCAAAAATCATATATTTTTATTGGTAGCTCCAATCGATACATGTAAAATATGAATTTTGCTCAAAAAAACATGAGGAATCCATTAAAAATGGTTTTATAGCCTAATTCCTCTTGCAATTTGAAAAGTAGTGAAAATTATCAACTTAAATGTTTTAATGATTAAGAAACCTTAAATTGAGATGATTAATGTACTTAAGAAGGGTTTTATGAATGATTAGAGTTGATATTAGCTTGTTAATTATAAAAAGAACAAAAAGGATGAAATTTGCACGTATTTGGTTTAATTTGGAGTTCCATGTACATGAATGAGCTTTAATGGGCCTTGAAACCCTAATGTTAGTCATTGTGACTCTTAATGGCTTTAATTGTTAAAATTCATGAATAAGCTGAGATATGATGGTTCTAAGCTATTTCGAGTATAAAAGTTCCTAATTGTGGATAAATACCCTTAATATAGTAATTAGGGTTTTCTAATGGATAAAGGTGGAATTAATGATAAATAGAGTTCATATGTGAATTAGATCCTAATGAACTATGAGTTGTTAATCCAGAATGAACCAAAGATGATAATTGGGCCTAATGATCGTGTCATGAATTAAAAGGATAAAATGGTAGTTTTAATGTAAAAGAGGCATAATGGACTTAATTGATGTTTAATTGTGCCTTTTATCCGAAATTAAGGTTATATGTTGTTAAAAGGTAGCCTTAATATCTTTCATGAGGAATAGATGAGATAATTAGGGTTTAAAATAGTATAAATGAAGTGAAACCCTAATTGCAATGGAAACCCTAAAAGTAGACTAGAAACCCTAGGAAGCGAGCTAGGTTTAATAGATCTTGATGGCATGATCAATGATAGGAAATTGTATGCATATTTCAGGATCTCTTTGTGTGCTTGCTTGCCTATTGGCTTTCTTGCATTGATTGGATTAATTCTGTCTCAAATCATCCTGACATGTATGTCGTTAATTATGGTTAATCACATTAGTTTCCCGAAGAGTTTACTGGATGATTCATCACATTTAATGCAACTTATCAGTTTGGATGTTCATACTTGCAAATCATAAAGTCATTGTGATAATAATAATAATAATAATAGAAGTGTGTATTCTCGCACCTACATGCCACCCTGATGGATGATGCCAAAGGTCAAGCCCAGGAGGGAAGACCACTGGGCACCACGAGTGGTGACCCCAAACACCAAACTTGGGATTGAGAAGGTGGTCTTTATAGAATGATGAATGGGTACTATGAGAGGTGACCCCATGCACCAAGCTCAGGATTGAGATGGTGGCCTTAAGTCATTGGCAAAAGAGAAACCCGAAAGGGGGTATGCCAGGGTTAGGGAAAAAGCGGTGGAGAATGTCACACTGAAAGCGCAATTTGGCTTGTTAATTAACTTGATTGTGATATTTAGATTGTTAGCCATATTTGCGAAATTTTGGTTGTCCCCACATACCAGCATATTCATTTATGCTGACCGACATTTTATTTGTCGGCGTTTTAGGTACAAGATTGAAAAGGACAAACAGTAAAGTGGCATATGTGGAATTAAATAAGAATTAAAGTACAAAGGAGGATTATTTAGAATAAACTCCAGATTTGGATAACAGTAGATATCTAAGTTTTTGAAAAAGGTATGCAAAGTTTTATTTTATACCAGATATCAGTTTAGTTTGGTAGAATTTTATAATTATTACTGATTATTTGTCGAACCTTTGATCCTGTTAATTGGGATAACGACTCTGACCTTCGAGTCTCCCTTAATTGGGGGTTACCGGGAGGTGGGGTCGTTACATTTGGTATTAGAGCATAGGTTCCTCATTTAATCTTTAATAATTATTAAATTTTACAAACTATGTAGAACCCAAGGGAGTTATTAGAGGATTTTCCGAAAGACAGAGGTGTCTAGAAAAGGATCACGTCCGGGGACTGGCAAGATTTTCCTCCGCACCGCTAGTCGGAATATGTGGACTCCTGGATTGGTGTGACTGCCTAACCAATGTATTAGGATTTGACTCGAAATAAGATACCTTTAGGACTCTCTCATCTTGTTCATCCCTTCTCAACTCAAATGTTGTTAAGGGTTTTAAGGATTAGGGTTTTTCTCTCTCTTCCTCACCCTCTTGAGGTATGGGTAAAGTTGATAGGGTTTAAGGAATCCTCCACCAAATTAATGAAAAGCATATAAATAAGATGTCATGGACATAAGCTTAATAGTTTAAGCATAAACTAAAGAATAGATGCATGCTTAGGTCGGATGACATATGTTGTCATGCCCTCAGGAGAGACCTGAGGCTAGACCTTCTTGTCAGGAGGATGAGTGGAGAAAGTTAGCCTTAGAGGTAGAGACCTCCATTATAAGTGGAGACCTGGCACATCCTTTGAGGATGATGCTAGCCCTAACCCTAAGTGGTGGTTAGAGAGAGATGTCATGATGAGTTAGATGTCATGATAGACCAGGGTTGTGGACATGTTTTTGGATACCCATGACGATATGAGCCATGTGAGGTTGGATGACCTAATACCTTTGGCGATCCAACCTTGGAAAGGGTCATGCATGTTAGAGTGAATGATAGCTCCTTCAATGATGAGGTTAGTGAAGAACCTATAGAAACCCTATGGGCTTATGCGAGTAGGGCATAACATGCACCTAGAGTACGTCAGTAGTGTGGGCATAGGTGGAAACGTTGGCTAGGAGAGTATATTGGATGGCTTATGAGATAAGCATGAGGAGCTCTGGATAATCTTGAGCAAACGTAAGTTTGAACATAGGCTTCACCCATGTAGGGGTATGCTTGTGAGCTTGATCCACCTTCATGAAGAGAGGACCTCTGGTAGTGCAGCTATTTGATAGCTCTAGAGAGAGAGAGAGCAGGACCCAAGCAAGAAGGTGGGAAGCTTGGACTCTGAGATATGAGGAACAGTGGGGGGTTGAGGATGATGTGACCTAAGTGGATGGTTGCGGTTGCCTCATGCATGATCCCTGAAGGCTGATGATACATTGGTTTCCTTTGGAGGAACCAAACCCTAGAAAGAGGATGAGGTTTCTAGTACCTATATGCAAATAGGTGCTTACCTTCTGAGCTAGGAAGAAGAGTTCCTTAGACCTAAAGAGGTTTAGTAACAGGTTGTGAGGCCTTATACCTAGTTGGTTTTCCTTGAGAAGGACTCCACTCTGAAGTGTTTCTCGAGTAAAAGGATCATGGGAAGTGCACGACATACCCTGTACATGCTTGGCTCATGGTTAAAAAGTTGAGCAGACAATTGGACATCAGGAAGGTGAACCTAGGGTTCCTAGGCCTAAGAGGGAAAGTGGTGTACCTGATGCTCATGATGAGATTTGAGTTTTTATAGATTCGAGCATGGTACTCCTCATGTTTAGAGGAAAGGGAAACCCCTTAAGTTTAAGGTATGTTTGGTGAACCCCTCACAACTAAGTTGGTGACATGGGAAGGTATGTTCTTGGTCCAATGTTGAGGAATGAGAAAAAGTATGACCTAGCATGGTTTAGTAGGTGTTCTGTTTGTGCCTTAGTAGCTTGCTAGGGTTAAGCATGCTCATGTGGATGCAAACCCAAGACATAAGCACGTTTGTGACCTTTGCTATCAAGGTGTAGTTTCCTCCCATCCTGGGAGAGGGACCCTTTTGTAGGGTGTATACCAGTTTTTGTTGGTTTTGAGGTAACCTAAAGATGTCTCAATAGGATCTTAAGAAGCTAAGTGAAAAGTACATAGTAAGATAATGAACCTGTAGACCCATAGATAACCATCTCTAAGTGCATGTGGACGTGTTACTATGGAGGTAACCAGTATGGGGCCTGACCAAGGTAGACAGGTCGCCATGACCCCTATGAAAGGATGAAAGTCAGCCCAGGAATGTAGAGAGAGATGATGGAGACTGAGGTAAGGTTCTAAGTTGGACATGTACTATATTAGAATCCTAAGTTTATCCAAGGGTCAGTAGGGATAAGACCTGTAAGGACCATGACCTGGGTTATGAGGTAACCCTATTTTTTTTGGCAAAGTAAGTTGCTTAGAACTTTAATATAACCCTCTAAGGGGTTTTGTTATCATGTGACACACTTATGTTCCAAGTTTGGTCATGATTGAATGCTGTTTGAGCAATGTTCCTTTTTTTTGGATCAAAGTGCAATTTATCCAAGACGAGGGGCTATATTTCAAAATGTCACATGTTGAACATTCCTCATGTGTTTTAGCATCATTATAGAGAGAATGATGCAAGGTGGTGGCTTGTGGAAAGCCTAAATTCCAAGTTTGAACTTGTTTGAATAATGTTGGTGACTTGTGCACCAATTTTGGTACAAATTGTAATTTACCCAAAATGTAGGGTGGATATACAAATTACCACCTCTAGAGTGTCCCTACTTCCTCTATGTATCATTTATAGGAGAGATAATGAATGAGACACCATGTTTGAACCAATTATGAGTGATGGTACTCTTGATGATAAAATGATCAAGAAAAGGGGTTGAATATGAAACCCTAACTTGAGTTGTATCAAGTTGAAAAGCTTATATGTAATGCCTGTCTTACGAAAACAAGATTAACTAATGCGGAAGAATTCACTAAGCAGAGGATTACCAAAAATCACTAAAAATTAAAACCTTTTTATCAAAAGATCCATCAAAGGAAAACTTTCTCACATAGAACCAACGTAACATAATTACATTCTTGTTCACAGGTACATATTTTGTATCATCTCCTTTTGAGAATTACAAGCATTAACTACCTGTCAAGCTAAACACAGGCAATATAAAATCTCGAAGCACTGAGCCAAAATCTCGAAAGCACTAACTACTACTCCGAGGACCTGAGAGTACAGAGACGACACATAGGACTCTATCTATATCTATACAAGGCATGACAACCAGTGTCTCCACCTGAGACTTCACTACTGACTCTGTTGCTGCTGCTGTCGTCCTTCTCCTACTGAAGGATCCCTGCCTCCTCGTCCGTGTCCACCTAAAAATGTGATTCCCACGAGGGTGAGACAATTGTAAATTGCCCCATCGAGAGATATAACTCTCCGCCAGAAACATTATTATTGCAACTTAAGAAGATAAATATGCACAAAGGAATCATATTTATTTGACAACAGCTAATTCAATGTCTAACAAATTAGAATATTATTCTTATCTAAAACATTGCAGCTATAACTTGAAAGAGCCACATGTCACTTATTCATTAAGGAATATGAAGAACATGTATACCATTTATTCACTACATCATCATTACCACAACATTAACTATCTTCAGGCTTAGATCATATATCTACTACCTGACATTGTCATTGTGGAGTCATGTCCTATAGCCATACTCTTTTCACAAAGTGTTGGGATCTTAATCCCTCAACTCACCAAGTACATTTCCTCTTCTTAACAAGTTCATCATCATGATTATAGCATCTGGGTATTTGAACCCATAACTCACCATAGGATACTTTTTACCACTTGTTAGGTAACTTTTTACCTTCAGATCATCTGACCAAAGACATCATAATTATTGCTATACAATGTATTTTACATAGTACACAAAGCTCATTGATTCTTACTACACAAAGCATATGAAGGCTTATAAAGCCTATAAAACATTCTCAATAAACAAGCATCATAGCCCATACCTGGCTATGCTTCTCATCTCATCATCCCTGCATGATTAATATTCATGGTAACAATTATAATGCTTTCATATCAGTATCATACAACACTAAGTAGTATCATCCCTTTTTAGGGTTCATGATTTCTCTTTCACATCAGTACCATACAACACTAAGTAATACCAATGTTCCCTCTTTAGGGTTCATGGTTTCTCTTTTATATCAGCACCCTTCATTAGGGTGTTCCATAAATAACCACTTGGGTTCTTAAGATCATATTATTAATGATTAGCCCTATTCCATTGCTTCTCAAAGCTAGAAACCAAAAATAGATATCATAAGTATTCAAACATACTTATATATCCTCATCATTCATAATTGAATGTATTATCAACACCAAGTATGAGTTTCTCTCTCATCTTTATCAGAATATGATTGTATCATAGTCTATTGATTTGAATTAACCTTTTCATAAGGCATGTTAGCCTACACTTAACAAAGTGCATTACATCTCAATGTAACAATTGTCATGACACATTTCATGTGTCATCTATTCCAATTATAATGAACTTATAACACATCATGGTATATCAAAATTGGGGTGTTGGATGTGATATCTATCATGCCTTGATGTATCACTTCACTCAACACCCTCATCTTGCTTAAGTTTATTCACTTATCTTGTATTAGGGTATCACTCATCCTAATACCTATGCACTAGATCATCACATTCATTATGCAATGTATTGGTCATGATTCATCTATTTTAGAATACACAACCATTGCCAAAGATATGAACTCACCCTTGAGTCAGGGACTATTCATATAAGGATATCCATAATCAACCCCTCTAGGTATTTCATTTGTCAATGCATTAATCACTATTATATCAATAGGAATAGGATTTCCATAATTATAATTTGAGGTTCACTTAGCATCTCACAAACATATATAGATTTCACCTAGAATCACTCTTCATTAGAGTTTCATATAAAACCCTTATATATCAGGTTTTCACCTAGTATTATGTGAAATTTAGACTTCACAACACATCACCTAGTGTTAAGGCTTCACATTAGTATTAATGGCACTTCCCTATTTTAGGGTTTCATATACCTTTATCCCATTTTAGGGATTAGGGTTTACCGTTCACATTCAAGTGGGGTTTCTCTTTCTTCATACCTAATTAGGGTTAGGATATACAATTCCCATTAAATTAGGGTTTCTTACATTGTGACACTAAGTTAGGGTTACATAATCACCCTATATTATGGTTTCACTGAGCTTTGCCCTTAAATTAGGGTTTCACATAACCTTGCTCTAATTTAGGATCAAGGTACATCAATCTTTTCAATGAAGATTTTATGATCTCATAATATGGATCAAACCCTGATTACACATTTATTCACTATGAGAGAAATAGGGCTTAGTAAGTAAGCAATCAACTCTCCCATTCACTCTCCCTCTCATCCTCTCTAGGATGTTAACTATTCCAAGATTAATCAAGGTCAACTCTTTACTTGAGTACACAAAGCTAGGGTTAACCTTTATATCATCATGGGTCTACATCATTAATAATCACATAGCTAATTGACTTTTGATCAAATTAGATGTCCAAATGGTCTAATAAATTAAACCATCAATTATATAAGGAATTCAAAAGAATTGACCAATTAAACTTTCAAGTCCACAAAGTGATCAATTGAGTTAACCATTGAAATCTTCAATTGCATTCAGTATCCAAATGGATTCACCATATTGGACCTTCAATTGTATGAGATACTCAAATGGATTAACCATGTATATCTTCTCAATATTAATTACTTAGACCCTCAATGATATTAGTTCTCATAAATCAATTGATTGAAAACCATTTGAACAAGTTATACTTGAAACCAATTGGACAAGGTAGGTATTGAAACCGTTTGCACTTTGGGTCTCCAAACGGTTTGAGATCGTTTGGTCCCAAATGGTCTTGAGACCATTTGGACTCAAATGGTCTTGAGACCATTTGGACCCAAACGGTATTGAGACCATTTGGTCCAAACCTTCTCAAAACCGCATGGACCAAAAATGCACTTCAACACTCAATCGACTCAATGTTTCAATCCATGGACCAATTACAAATTGAACCATTAAAGTATTCATCAATTGGACCAATGAATCACCATTCAATTACACCTTCAATTTAGGGTTTTGAACCCAATTGAACTAGGTTTGATAATCAAGAAACTATCACTTAGGGTTTGAAATCGAGGATCCATCAATGGTTGACATTGTGGAACCAAATTAGTTGAAATCAATAAACTATCATCATCACATGATATGACCTGACCTCAAACGGTCTTGGATGACCACAAAACGGTCTTGAGTCTGTTTGGTTGATATACAAACGGTCTTGAGACCGTTTTCCCATTCCATCATCAAAATTCATGACATCCAATTAAGGTTTTGGACCATTGGATTGATTATCAAATCAGCACTTAGTTGCAATTCAATTTGGTACCTTTGGACCTTCAAACACTTAGACATACTTAACCCTAGACCTACAAACGGTCTTGGGTGACCCCCAAATGGTCTTGAGACCGTTTGGGTGATCCCCAAATGGTTTTGAAACCGTTTGGGTCAATCAACCCAAAACATCATCTCAATCAATTGGAAATTCAACACTTAGCCGATTAGGATTTATACCATATGTTTGAATCTTCAAATTCCTAACTATACTCAACTGTAGAACTCCAAATGGTCTTGGTTGACCTCCAAACGGTCTTGAGACCGTTTGGGTGATTCCCAAACGGTTTTGAAACCATTTGGGTCAATCAACCCAAGTTTCAAACTCAATCAATTATGAAATCAGCATTCAACCCGATTAGGGTTTAGGTGATTGATGGACCTTCAACTCATGAACCAATTGGAGTTAATCAATAGTAATTGATGGTTCATTAACCTAGATCATTATGAACAAGTCCCCAAATGTTCAACCCTGGTAAACATCACCAAACGGTCTTAAAATGTTTGCTTCTATGCGGTTTAGTGAAACCGTTTCATTCCAAACAGTTTGAAACCGTTTGCTCCCAAAACACAAACTATTTGGACATTTCATTGAAACCGTTTGGTCTAAATATTTGGGGAGGTGTGTGCTTATGATGATGTCATCATCATAAAGCTCTAGACCCACGAAACCTACTGTGATTTCCATGGAAATTGCATCAATCAACCAAATCATTAATTGTAAATAGAGAAATGAGCATTATTTGATGGGGAATTGAATGCAATAACAAAGTTAAGGTTTCAAGTTATAAAACCCGCCTCTAATTGAGCTCCAAAGCTCCAAGATCACGGAAACAATGGTGGATGCAACTCCTTTCACTATTCCAAGGGTCGTCCTCAAGCTTTGAGTGAAAAGAATTGGTTAGAATTGAAGAGGGGATCAAGTTATGAAGAATTCATACATTGATTTTCGATTTTCACCATGGATTCAAGGTGAAAGGAGGTCAAGAACCTTACCAACAGGTTGGGGGTCGTCCTCCTAATCCTGCACAGCTCCTTGGTCGTTTTCCAAGCAAGGGGAAAGAAAAGAATCCGAAAAAGCCTTTGTTTTGGCTTGGAAAAGGTACTTTTATAAGAAAATTGATGAGAGAGAAAATTCTTTATAAAAGTCTTTTAATTACAAAATTGTTGCCACCACTTCCCCCTTGGTTTCTTGCATGCAAGGGAATCTCTATCCCCACCGAGTTACCTTCCATTATCCATGAATTAAGGGAAAATAAATTAAACACCTTAACCCTTATAATAAGAATATCCATATTTGAGTGGAAATTCTTTTTCTTATTATAATGGTGAGTGGAGTTTCACCTCCTTAGGATATGATCGTGCCTTTGCAAGGCTTTAAGCTCATCCACACACATATGAATTCAACCATTTTAATTTTTTTTGAAATCCCTTTAATTAATACATTCATTTTTGTCCTAAATTGAATTAGGGTTTCACTTAGGATTAAATCTTGATTATTTTAATATCAAGATTCTCTCTCCTCCAACTTAATTCAAATGAGGCGCCCCTCTAATTTTCTTTGCTTTAAAGGATGCCAAGAAACATTAGGGACCTTATTGAAGTGGTAATTTTCATGTTGAACCCTAGGTTTTGGGTAAATTGCACATTACACCAAAACTAGGTTTTAATGCACAAGGATTGCTTTACAAGCTTGTGAAAACCATACCACTACATCATATTCATTCTTATGATGTCTCAACATCAGACGAACATCTTATCATGCAACATTTGCAAATTAACCCCTCAACTTAGGTAATTTGCACTTAAATCAAAATAAGCAAACCTTGCTTCAACATTGTTCAAACAGGACCAAAATTGAAACATAAATTTCTCATGAGCCCTAATTACTTTTCCCAAGATAAGATTAAGCATCTACTCAACCTTATTAGGCAAAACATATAGGGTTAACACATAACCCAGGTCAGGGATGTTACATTATATATGAGTGCCTATCAGCCAAGGAGCCAAAGGAGGAGTCTCATATCGTTTTGTGGACTCTTAGCAACGCCCATGACATTCAAAGCACCTCAATGAGGTGAGGTGTATTGGGTTACAACTTCCTTATAAAAGTTGTATCAGGTAGTGGAAAATGTGATGATTTAATTGATATATCTTATTCAAAGGGATATGTAATGGAAGAATTTTCATCCCTAGGTTATCCTCAACTGTTTTGCATGTCAAGATAAATGTTGATGCATGCATGTACATGTGTCACCCATGCATGGACATGTGGCACCTACTAGCTCAAATTGATGACACCTCATTCTTACACTCCTTCATGAACAACAAGTATATATACCCCTTCTTTCACCCTTTAGTGAAATGTTTCAGATCTTACCACCATCCTTCCATATGGTATCATGCATAGGGTCCATGTATCATGCAGGAGTTAAGTGGTATCATGCATAGGGCCTTGGGTATCACCCATAGCAAGATCATATCGCCCAAGTAGGGTGATATCGACCAAGAGGGTGATATCGGCCATAGTGAAGTGTTTTTGGCCACAAGTGAGGGGGATATCATCCACAAGTGGTGGAATATCATGCAACGGTTGTGAGGTATCGTGCAAAGGTGCAAGAGCAAGAAGGAGCTCAATACTTAACCCTAAGGTGAGGTCATGACCATCTTCAACCTTGGATTGAAGCATGATTTTAGGGTTTTGATCTTCCTTTCTTTTCTTCTTCACCAATTGCTTATCCATGGTGATTCCTTGTATATGAAGGAGTTGTGAATGAGCCTTGGAATCTTAATAAGTCATCTTCAACCTTAGGAACATGGAGATTTGGAGCTTGGAGCTTTGAAGTTGTTCTTGAGGCGGGTTATATAACTTGAACTCAACCATGTTATTATTCATCACCTAAATTGCTATACTTAATGAATTACTTTTAATTCTGAAATTTCCTGAAATAGTTGATGAAATTATGAGTTCTAGTAGTTTCTTAGACCTATTTCCATGAACTATAACTATTAGAATGGAGGGATAGAGCTTGAAGGAGATGGTGTCACTTTGTAAAAGTGATATCGGGTTCAAGTATATACACAAGTAGCTCTAACCCAATATGGGTATGGATTGCAGGATATGCTTGCACAAGATGCTTGCACAATATGCTTACACAATAGGAAGTCAAGTATAGACTCCATGCACGATACAAGGTTAAATGTATACTTGTAAGTTGATATGAAACCCTAATTTGGGTAATCGATATGAGTGAAGAGTAGTAAGTGTTATTGCATGATATGGTAGCCCGATACACAACTCTAGATGACTTGTAACCCGTTACGACCAACCCTAGTTGATGTCTAGTCCGGCATGGTAATGAGTTGATATCTCTTAAACACCATGGGCGACACATACATGTACCATGTGCCCGTCACAATCAACCCTAACCCGACATAGGTGTTGCAACCCAATATTGGATGGTGTAGCCCGACATGGCTTGGTGTCCTTCACTCCTATTGACTTGTGTAATGGGTTGAGAAGAGTTTAACCAATTGTTTAACCTATTACTCATCCTTAAGATAGGATGGTACCCTTCAAAGGAGGAAATAATATGAATATATTGGGTTGAGCCTGATATGGCAAACCCTAACCCATCACGGCCAACCCTAGATGGTTAGCCACATGATATGGTGATTGAATGCACCTCTAGCCCGACATGGTGATGGTGTAATACCTCATGCACGATATGGGTCACACATACAAACACCTCTAGCCCGATATGGATGGTGTTCATACACCTCTAACCCAATATGGTGAGTGCTCATACACCTCCAACCCGATATGGTGGTGTCTACACACCTACAACCCAATATGGTGAATATATGCACACCTCCAAACTGAGACACTTTGTAAAGGTGAGGTCAAAACACTCTTAGGAGTGAAGAGTATAATACCAAGTAATGGTGTGGCTAATACATGTTGGTATGTATGCCCATAGAGCAAGTCATGTGATGATTATAATGTGATACTTTGTAAATGATTTGAATAATAATAAAGGCAATTTCCGATCTATATGTTTTAACTATTTCTGAGATGATAGTATAACATGATAGATGTCTAAAGAATTGTTTTACTCAATGACGTATGCTTTTAGGTTAAGGACCTAAACGATGAGATCATATAGATGTTAAGAGTATACATTCTTGTTTAGTCCCTAGTCGGTTGTTATTGTGGAAATAACCATAGACATCAATAACACTAAAGACTAGATTGTGTGTTGGTTGATGACAAAATCTCATTAGTCATGATATAGTGATATCAAACCAAGTACATAGGTACTTGTTAGAGAACAAGTGTACCAGACAGACCCACCGCGAGAGTGATACATGGAACCATGATTTGGTAGTCACAATTAGCTCTCACAGTGATGGTGGTGAATGTGATTCTTCGACCTGAAATCACTACACTCAACACATGTCGTTGGGTACACTTTGACATCATCAAACGCAGTCTGGAAACATGGGTTGTTATAAAGGTGATGATTGGGTGGCTTTGACACATGGGGCTTTTGAGGGGTGAGTGATAGATATGGGATTTGTCCCTCCTAAGGGAGTTTAATGTCCATGGCCATTTGATGAGTAGAATTGATAAAGGCAATGCATGCATGTGTGAATCAGTATGAGATATTGATGTCACACACATCTCACCCAGTCTGCTCTGAGATCAAGGAAATGGATGAACGTTGAAAGGATGAATGTACCATGCCTTAAGTTCATTCAGGACATTAGTGACAAAGGAATTATACATTCCCTGTAACACCATTCACGGATTGTAGGATTGAAAATTGTTCTCCAACTTTCTATTTCACTTGGGTAGTATTGATGTGCGACTAGGCACCACTCTTTACTTGTGAAGTCATAAATGTTATGGACTTTCACTGCCAACGTGAAATGTACCTACAGGGTCACACACATAGGATTTAACCTGGAAGAGGAGTTTATCCACAAATGATGTATAGATTGATTACTAAAGGAGTTTAGTAGTTCAATTAAACACTCAATTGATTGTTAGCTCGAAATCATAGTGTTCAAGGTGTTGGACCAATTGATTAGAATATCAGATTGTTTGAAATTGGAATTGACTGATTTTGCATAGTTTGCACTTCCAACCGATCGACTCATGTGATGAACCGATCGGCTCTGGTTGATGAACCAATCAACTCAATTGGTGAGACGATCAGATCATGTATCAATAAGACAATCGGCTCAATTGTTGAACTGGTCGATTCATGTGACCAATGGAGATCGTTTGAAAGTCAATTTTACAATTACAATTTTTTTCACTTCTACAAATTCGATTTGAACAAGGATTAATATTTGATTAATCAGAAACAAATATGAAAGTCAATTTGAGTTGGACCAGGACCACAAACTAATCATCTCAGAAGTGAACCGATCGGCTCGGGTGTCCCAAACGATCGGTTCAGGTGTGAACCGATCGGTTGAGGTCACCAAACGATCGTTTCATGGTTGAAACGATCGGTTCAGCTGGCACAGTTGGTTGTTTCGTGGAAAATTTTGAACCCGTCTACTCCTACTTTAATCCCGCATTGCCCATGATAGAGAACACTGTCCCATGACCCTCATATATATAGGGGTATTGGGGGCTTCTCAAAAACACAACTCAGAACACCAATTGCTCTACAAAGTTGTCATTCTCTCTAGTTTTGGTAACCGAGAGAGCCTGAGCAAGTGCTACCCGATAAGGGAGGTACAATAAGGGAAAGACAACTACAGAAAGGCAACTGGTTGCAGGAGAGTGTGTCGGTGACTAATATGCCGACAGGAGGGTGTGACTCCTTCCGATTCCTTATGGGACAATGAGATCGGAGTTCCAGGCAGTCCGTGTGGACGACTGCAGAGGCGGGAGACTTCTGCTGCTCGGAGGACAACTGTCCATCCCGATAGTCCCGGTGAGACCAGGAGCTGCACAGACACTGTCCAAGACCGGAGGTGAAGACCACGCAAGCCGTGAGGTAACGTCTCCAAGCAAGCCTCGGGACAAGGTATGCCTTTACAAACCATCCTTCCTATTGTATAGACGTTGATGTGATTCCTTTATTCTGGGTTTGGGAGAAGAAATTTTTTGTTTCCGCTGCCTTCTCTATCTCCCCTAAAACCCAACAGTGGTATCAGAGCCACATCAACTGCTCTATACTTTAGGATTATCGATGTGATCGATTTTGGTTTGTCACCTTTATTTATTGCATACGATGCGAACAAAATTGGCTTTATGCATGTCCAATCCTAAATCCACAAATCCCTATATAAATATATGATATGTAATATGAATGCACTCGATATGCGTCACCCTTAAACGAGTTTTATTGTGGATGTACAACATGGTTATGGCCAATAAACCCTATGTATGCGTGCTTGGTTGAATGTGGTTGCTTGCATCTCGGTCTGTGTATCGATTCCCTATCTCCTATTCCTGATGTAACTCGAGATAAATCGAGATTTATTTCCTACCTTTGCTCCCCATGAATGTAACTCGGGGTTTCCTTTTTCAAATGTAAAATAGGATAGATTTTATTTCCTGTTATGTCTAAGAATGACAGACTTTTTGACGACCGGTTCGAGGAGCGAGACGAGCGGATGGTGACCTGAAGAGATGCACGACAACCAGTGAACCGATCGGATGGAGGCACCAGTCGATCAGCTGGTGGCACCCAACCGACCGACCTGACGGTGAGCCGATCAATCATGAAGATGAGTTGATCAAACCCAAAAAGGCAAAGCATAGAGTTCATCTTGTATAGGTTGCATGTGATGTGGACCTAGATGACTGTGATTCCTCTTGGCTTAAGGAATCACATTATGATGGCCATAATCATTGCTTTTATCGTTTCACATGTTTCTTGTGGGATATAGCATGTATATGATATTTACTATACTGTGGTGATTGGATATGTATATGTACCTATCAAAACCAAATCCCTCATTAAATATTAAAGTTTTAGATGCCTTCCAAATGCGACACATGTGAAAAGCTTGATCGACCAAGTGTGGGCACGCCCTAGCATGCTACACCGTCTATCTCGTGGAAGCGTGAAGGATGGATATGTGGGTCTGCCCTAGCAGGGTGCATATTCATCGTGTTGGCTTTGGGTTGGACTTAACAAGGTGATCTAGATAGGATATAGCACCTTGAGGCATGGAGGTGATCATGGAAAGGGGTTGCGCATGACATCTTTCAAGAGTTGCATATGATGCAATTGGAAAAATTTGCCTACCTGGAAGATCTGAGTTGTGGGTGACGTCCCTAGCTGGTCCAGGACTCAGAGGATTTCAGGATCTTGACCCACTAGAAGATTGTACGCTGGAATCTTCCAAATTGATGGTGAGGGATGTCAATTTGAATCAAAATAGTTAGAGCGGTAATTAATTAAAGGCCTAATTAACTACTATCAAATTTTATTCAAATAAAATCAAAAGGAGTTTTGAAAAATGCAATTTTCTCTTGTATAATGGCAAAAGAATCATCTTTTAAAATGGGCAAATTAATTGAGAATAAATTCCATAACTGGTTGGGGATTGTGAGAAGTGTTCTGCACAATCCACAAATACCAGTAGCCTTTGAATCCACTCTATGTGCGCTTAAGAAGAAGGATAGTTCATTGATGGAGATCAATGGAACAAAGTCTAAGAACAAAGGTGAGGGAGAGAAGGGTTCTCTCACCAAACCAATGTCAGAATCTTCTGTGGTCAAAACATGGAGGGGATGGAAGGAATGATGGAAGAAGAAGTGAGAGATAGAGATCTCTACTTCTGGTGTATACGTTATAGAGATTAACTTTACTACTTCTTTGTCATGGGTACTTGATACTGGATGTGGGTCTCACATTTGTTCAAATGTGAAGGATCTTAAAAGAAGTAGGCCTTTGGGGAAAGGCGAGGTTGGACTACGTGTTGCAAATGGGGCAAGAGTTGTTGCCAGTGCCGTAGGAACCTATGAGTTAACTCTACCTAGTGGGCTAATAATAGAGTTGAAGAACTGCTATTATGTACCTGCCATAAATAGGAATATCATTTTCGTCTCTTGTTTGGACAAGGATGGTTTTGAATTTCTTATTAAGAATGGAAAGTGTTCTATTTCTAAAGATGGGATCTTTTATGGCAGTGCCCCAATGTCTTATGGTCTATACTTGATAGATCTAGAGACAAGTGGATACAACGTAAACACCAAAAGGAAAAAACTCAATAACTCAAACAAAATGTATCTTTGGCATTGTCGTCTAGGGTACATAAATGAGAAACGCATTTCTAGACTCCATAAAGATGGTTATCTAGACTCTTTTGATTATGAATCAATAGAGACATGTGAATCTTGTTTGTTGGGAAAGATGACCAAGACTCCCTTTTCAGGTAAAGGTGAGAGAGCTAGTGATCTATTAGGACTCATACATACTAATGTATGTGGGCCTTTTAGAACTAATGCCAGAAATGGGTATCAATACTTCATTACCTTCACTGATGACTTCAGTAGGTATGGCTATGTGTACCTAATGAAACATAAGTCAGAAACCCTTGAAAGGTTAAAGGATTTCATGAATGAAGTATAGAACCAACTTAGTAAAAGTATTAAATCACTTCGATCCGATCGAGGTGGAGAATACTTAAGCTAGGAGTTTGAGGACCTTCTACGAGCCTATGTTATCGTATCACAATGGACTCCACCTGGAACACCACAACATAATGGTGTGTCTGAAAGAAGGAATCACACTTTACTGGATATGGTTTGATCAATGATGAGTTTTGCTGATCTTCTGATTTCCTTTTGGGGTCATGCTTTTGAAACTGCCATGTTTACACTTAACCGAGTACCATATAAATCGGTTCAAAAGACACCATATGAGATATGGCACGGGAAGCATCCCGATTTGTTTTTTATTAAGATTTGGGGTTGTGAGGCTTACGTCAGGAAAATGTTTCCTGATAAGCTTGGACCCAAGTCTGATAAATGTTATTTTGTTAGATACCCCAAGGAAATGAGGGGATACTATTTATACCACCCTACTGATAACAAAGTGTTTGTTGCTAGGACAACTGTGTTCCTAGAAAAGGAATTTATTTCCAGAGGAAACAGTGGGAGGAAAATAGAGCTTGAAGAGGTTCAAGCCCAACAAGAAAACATTGAACAAGTAGATGTACAAGAGGAACATAGAGATTCATAAGGTGTTTTGGAATATCAGTCTCCTCAAGTAATACAAGGACCTCGTAGATATAGTAGGACACACCTTGAACCTGAGAGGTTTGGATACCTTGTGACTCAGGAAGGCGATGAGTTAATCATAGATGATGATCCAACTACCTATCTAGAGGCTACGGAGGGACCAGATTCTGAGAAATGGCTTGAGGCCATGAAATCCGAGATGGAATCCATGTACTCCAACAAAGTATGGACTTTGGTGGAACCACCTGAAGGGGTAAAACCCATAGGGTGCAAGTGGGTATTCAAGAAGAAGACTGACATGGATGGTAATGTGCAAACTTATAAAGGCAGATTGGTTGCAAAGGGTTTTCAACAAGTTCAATGTGTTGACTATGACGAAACCTTTTCTCCAATTGCCATGATTAAGTCCATCGGGATCATGCTTTCTATTGCGGCTTACGATGACTATGAGATTTGGAAAATGGATGTTAAAATCGCATTCCTTAATGGGAATATAAATGAGGATGTGTACATGATACAACCTGAAGGTTTTGTGGATCCAAAGTATGCCAATAAAGTCTGTAAGCTACAAAGGTCAATCTATGGATTGAAGCAAGCATCTCAGAGTTGGAATCTTCGATTTGATGAGGAAGTCAAAGTGTTTGGTTTTATTCAAAATGAAGATGAACCTTGTGTGTACAAGAAGGTTAGTGGGAGTACAACCACATTCCTCATATTATATGTGGATGACATACTATTGATGGAGAATGATGTCTCAGCCTTAGAGAAGGTAAAGACTTGGCTTGGGAATACTTTCTCAATGAAGGACTTAGGAGAAGCATCCTACATTCTAGGAATTAAGATCTATAGAGATAGATCTAAAAGGCTTCTTGGACTAAGTCAAAGCACGTACATTGACAAAGTGCTGAAGCGGTTCAACATGGAGAACTCAAAGAGAGGCAACATCCCCATGCTACATGGAGTCACCGTCTCTAGAGCTCAATGTCCCCAATCTTTTGAAGAGAGGGAGCGTATGAATGGGATCCCATATGCATCATCCATCAGATCCATCATGTACGCTATGTTGTGCACACACCCAGATGTCTCGTATGCCCTCAACATGATGAGCAGGTACCAGTCAGATCCTGAGGATGCTCACTGGAAAGTTGTAAAGAACATCCTCAAGTACTTGTGAAGGACTAAGGATCAATTCCTTGTATACGGCAGAGAGGTAGAACTGGTTATAAAGGGTTACACTGATGCAAGCTTCCAAACCGACAAAGATGATTATAGATCACAATCAAGATTTGTATTTTTCCTAAACAATGGAGTTGTGAGCTGGAATAGTTCCAAGCAAGAAACAGTTGCCGATTCTACTACAGAGGCCGAGTATATTGCTACTTCACATGCAACAAAGGAGGTTGTGTGGATCAGGAAGTTCATCATTGAACTTGGTGTAGTTCCCAGTAGCTGTGATGTAATTGAGCTTTATTGTGACAATAATGGAGCTATTTCTCAAGCTAAGGAGCCCAGATCACATCAGCGGTCCAAGCACATACTGCGGCGCTTCCATCTCATATGAGAGATTGCACAGTGAGGAGATGTGAAGATTTGAAAAGTACCAACTAAAGACAACATAGCTGATCCACTGACTAAGGCCCTTTCTCAACAGAAGCATGATGGTCATGCTAGGTCACAAGGACCGAGGTTCCTAGGTGAGTGGCTCTAAGTGCAAGTGGGAGTCCGTTGGTATGTATGCCCATAGAGAAATTCGTGTGATGATTGTAATGGGATACTTTGTAAATGATTTGAATAATAATAAAGGCAATTTCCGATCTATATGTTTTAACTATTTCTGAGATGATAGTGTAACATGATAGATGTCTAAAGAATTGTTTTACTCAATGATGTATGCTTTTAGGTTAAGGACCTAAATGATGAGATCATACAAATGTTAAGAGTATACATTCTTTTTTAGTCCCTAGTCAGTTGTTATTGTGGAAATAACCATAGACATCTATAACACTAAAGACTAGATTGTGTGTTGGTTGATGACAGAATCTCATTAGTCATGATATAGTGATATCAAACCAAGCACATAGGTACTTGTTAGAGAACAAGTGTACCGGACAGACCCACCGTGAGAGTGACACATGGAACCATGATTTGGTAGTCACATTCAACTCTCACAGTGATGGTGGTGAATGTGATTCTTCGACCTGAAATCACTAAACTCAACACATGTCATTGGGTACACTTTGACATCATCAAATGCAGTCTTGAAACACGAGTTGTTGTAAAGGTGATGATTGGGTGGCTTTGACACATGGGGCTTTTGAGGGGTGAGTGATAGATATGGGATTTATCCCTCCTAAGGGAGTTTAATGTCCATGGCCACTTGATGAGTAGTATTGAGAAAGGCATGCACATGCATGTGTGAATCAATATGAGATATTGATGTCACACACATCTCACCCAGTCTGCTCTGAGATTAAGGAAATGGATGAACGTTGAAAGGATGACTGTACCATGCCTTGAGTTCATTCAGGACATTAGTGACAAAGGAATTATACATTCACTGTAACACCATTCACAGATTGTAGGATTGAAAGTTGTTCTCCAACTTTCTATTTCACTTGGGTAGCACTGATGTGCGACTAGGCACTGCTCTTTGCTTGTGAAGTCATAAATGTTATGGACTTTCACTTCCAACGTGAAATGGACCTGCAGGGTCACACCCATAGGATTTAACCTGTAAGTGGAGTTTATCCACAAATGATGTTTATATTGATTACTAAAGGAGTTTAGTAGTTCAATTAAACACTCAGTTGATTGATAGCTCGAAATCATAGTGTTCAAGGTTTTGGACCAATTGATTAGAGTATCAGATTGATTGAAACTACAATTGACTGATTTTGCACAGTTTGCACTTCCAACCGATCGACTCATGTGATGAACCGATCGGCTCAGGTTGGTGAACCAATCGACTCATGTATCAATGAGACGATCGGCTCAATTGTTGAACCGGTCGATTCATGTGACCAACGAAGATCGTTTGAAAGTCAATTTTGCAAATACAATTTGTTTTACTTGTACAAATTCGATTTGAACAAGGATTAATATTTGATTAATCAGAAACAAATATGAAAGTCAATTTGAGTTGGACCAGGACCACAAACCGATCGGCTCAGAAGTGAACTGATCGGCTCAGGTGTCCCAAATGATTAGTTCAGGTGTGAACCGATCGGTTGAGGTCACCAAACGATTGTTTTAGGGTTGAAACGATCGGTTCAGCTGGCGCAGTTGGTTGTTTTGTGGAAAATTTCGAACCTTTCTACTCCTGCTTTAATCCCGCATTTCCCGGGATAGAGAACCCTGTCCCATGACCCTCCTATATATACAGGAGTATTGGGGGCTTCTCAAAAACACAACTCAGAACACTAGTTGCTCTGTAAAGTTGTCGTTCTCTATGGTTTTGGTAACCAAGAGAGCCCGAGCAATTGCTACCCGATAAGGGAGGCACAACAAGGGAAAGACAATTGCAGAAAGGCAACTGGTTGCAGGAGAGTGTGTCAGTGACTAGTACACAGATAGGAGGGTGCGACTCCTTCCGATTCCTTGTGGGACAAGGAGATCGGAGTTCCAGGCAGTCTGTGAGGATGACTGCAGAGGTGGGAGACTTCTGCCGCTCGGAGGACAACTGTCAATCCTGACAGTCCCAGTGAGACCAGGAGCTGCACAGACATCGTCCAAGACCGAAGGTGAAGACCGCACAAGCCGTGAGGTAACATCACCGAGCAAGCATCGGGACAAGGTACGCCTCTATAAACCATCCTTCCTATTGTATAGATGTTGACGCGATTCCTTTATTCTGGGTTTGGGAGAAGAAATTTTTTGTTTCCGCTGCCTTCTCTATCTCCCCTAAAACCCAACAATACCTTGATAGGAGAAACACCTAAAGTGATTGATAATGGACAACTTTATATCAACAATGCTTCAACCTGAGATAAGTCCATATCAATTGATGATGGTTGGACAATTCAAATGTGTGACTTATGACCAATACATGACATGATAAATGTGATGAGTTAGTGCATAAAGTATTAGGATGGGAAATACCCTAATACAAGATAATTGATGAACTTAAGTAAGTTAAATGTGATGAGGGAAGTGATAGATCAAGACATGATTAATATCACATTCAGCACCTCAAAGTTAATATACCTTGATGTACCTCAAATCCAATATACTTGGATGAGTATCACATTAAGGGTGTCATGTTAATTATTACATCAAGATGTAATAAGTTAAATACACTTTGATAAGCGTAGGATATATACCTTAATAAAGGATTGAGCCAAGTTAATGAAGTATGATGTAATAAATATCCTAGTGAGGATGAAAGACAAACTCATATTTTGTGTTGATTATCATTTAATGATAAAAGATGAGAATAAATAAGTATGATTGAATACTTATGACATAAAAGTATGCTCCTAGATGTGTGGATCAATGAATTAGGGTTTGGATTAATAATATGAACTTGAAACCCTATTCAGCTATAAAGGAAAACTCTAACTCTAATGATGGGAAGGTTGTAATTCTCTTATTGCATAAGCCTTGTAAGGCATGTTAAATACTTGTATAAAAAGTATAATGATGAATAGCCTTGTGAGCCATATGAATAAGTTGTTGCCTAGTAAGAGATGACAAGATGTGTAACGAGCCTTGTGAGCCATGTGATAAATTATTGCCTAGTGAGAGGTGACAAGATGTGGAATGGCCTTGTGAGCCATGTGAATAATTTGTTGCCTAGTGAGAGGTGACAAGATACTTAATGGGCCTTGTGAGCCATGTGATAATTGTTGCCTAATGAGAGGTGACAAGATACTTAATGGGCCTTGTGAGCCATGTGAGATACTTGTATAACAAGTATCATGTATACCTTGGTCTGAGGACCTAGAGGTAATAGTTATCTAATAAGTGGTAACAATGTTCAGTGATGAACTAAGGGTTTGAATACCTGGATCTATAATCATGATGATGATAATGTTAAGGGATGAGAATTCCCAGTAATGAGATAAGGGATTGAGATCCTAAATGTTATATGTGTTCTAAAGATTTGAAAAGTACTTGATAGATGTATTACACTTGTTCTTTGTAGCATTTGTCATAATAATTCATGTTTGAAAACTTGACTGATGCTAAAAGAATACGGTAATGTAACTAATTAACCAAGTGAAATCTCATCATGTAGTGCCCTGACCATAGATCCATCAGCGTCAGGATTTGCTGAATGGTGAAACGGGTTGCTCCGCGGCATAACCCAGAGACCGCATATTTTTGAATATGCGGGGGTGATGGGCGAAAATATCCATACGCCCCGAATGAGGGATTGATGGTAGATAAACATGAAATCTCTCAATCCTTCATTATTGGTTGGGCTCGATGTAGATAAACATGAAATCTATCGACCCTTCCTCAGGTTTGATGGTAGATAAACACGAGATCTCTCAATCCTGATGAGAGTGCAACTGCCCCTGCAACTCTATAGCGAAGTTGCCAATATACCCTGGAAAGCTATTTAGCAATGACACAAGATGTCCTGCATGTGGTCTCGAACTGACCGAGACAAGGGAGGTCTTGGTAGTTGGCTCTGTCATTGACCTTGTATGGTACTAATTTTGACTTTGCAGTGGTCGGTTGGAGTATGAGCGATATACCTCATCTCCTCAGGGCGTAAGTGTGATTGTAAAATGTAATCAGCCATGTAGCATATCTGCTTGAGGATCGAATATGGAAAACATTGATTGATGCATACTTCAGTTATACATCTTAGTTGATAGATGTTATTTATGCTCTTTACATTCCTTGCAAAGCAGATAGATGATTTATAACTCTACCATGGGTAGATGAAATGTTCTCC
Source organism: Alisma plantago-aquatica (assembly GCA_963693085.1). NCBI lineage: Eukaryota > Viridiplantae > Streptophyta > Magnoliopsida > Alismatales > Alismataceae > Alisma > Alisma plantago-aquatica. The sequence continues at coordinate 871,461,730 of OY856409.1, forward strand.
TTAAGAAAGGAGATTACTTCATTTTGTTCATATAGTGAATTATCCTACCTATTAATATAAAAAGAACCTCTGCTCAGTTTATAAATGCTTAATCTGGGATAATAATATGGTCAGCAGAGAGTTATATCTCTCACTGGGACAATTGTCTCACCCCGTGGGATCCACATTTTTTTAGGTGGATGTGCACGAGGTGGCGAAGATCTTTCTGCAGAGGAGGAACAACAGTTGAGGTAGTAGTGACAGCTCAGGTTGAGTGTATTGTCTGTCGTGTCTTGTAGATAGAAGTCCTATGTGTCGTCTCTGTACTCTTAGGTCCTTAGAGTTGGTTCGTACTAGTTTCATGAATGATATGAGATTTTGGCTTGAATGCCTCAAGGTTTTATGTTGCTCCAGTATGTGTTTTGATAGAATAACTGTTATATGATGTCCTCGAGATGAGATGGAATAATGTTGTATAATGTAAATTATGATATGTATCAGTTTTGAATCTTTTAGTAAAAGCTTTCTGGACAAAGATCTCCTTGCAAAATGGTTTTAATTTTTAGTGATTTTTGTTAATCCACTGTTTATGTTTATTCCACTTAATTAGTAACGATTTGTCTTTCGGTTTGGCGACTGTCGTTACATGTTTGGTATCAGAGCTTAAGGTTCACTGAGTCTATAGAGACATATGACTAAGGTGTTGAGTCTGTTCTAGTGTCCTCCAGTATATCTTGTAGTGACTTCTGCTTATACAGAAGATAGAGTAAAGCTTAAAGATGTCTAGAGAACCCAAGGAGTACACGGCTGAAAGCCAGGTTGCTGCACCAACAGAAGGTGCAGGGGACCGGGAAAGAGAAGAACGACTGCCTGAGAATCCCCAAGATGATCCTACTATGATAAGGAATCCTTCTTTTGATATCACTATTGGGAAATTTAGGACAACAATGATGTGTTTAGTGGATTTGGTATTAGCGGCACAAACCATATTACCAGCCCCCAATGATGAAGTTTTGGACTCCAATAAGATTCTTGCTCAACATCAACATGTTGGAGCAATGAATAATGATGAAAGGAATAGGTTACAACCTAAAATCAGGGTTTGCTACAGGTGTAGGTAGCCTGGACATATCAGAAAAGACTGTCCAGAAAAGGATAATGAGGAAAGAATTAAGAAAAGGCCTATCCAAACTCAGGAACAGAGGCCTAGTAGTTCCAAAAAGGGGAAGTTTTTGGTACCACCGATACAACCAGTGTCTAGTGCACCAGGGAAATGGCTACCCAGAAAGAGTAAAGGACCTAATGTTCCACCAGTTAGAACTCTTAGTTTGGCCTCTACATCGATTTTAAGACCGACAAAGTCGGGGAATTCTTATAAGATGTGTTATAAATGTAAACAGATTAGGAACATTAGATCCTCTTGTCCCAAAAAGGAGGAGGAAATGACCCAATTGCTGAGGCAGAGTCAGTAAGACCCTCAAAGGAAGTAGTCTAGTAGTGACATTCGAGGACATAGACAGATGTTCTGAGCAGGTCCATCTGCACCGAGCAATAGAGCACGATGTTGGAATCAGGCAATGACAAGATTCTATGACAAGAATCAGCCTGAGGTAATAAACAAACTGCGAGACGAGATAGGTCAGATGAAACAATATCATTCTGATATGTCATTTCATGATTCTATGTGTTAAAAATAAGAAAGTAGTTGTTATTGAGCTTCATTTGACTAGTCCTATGAGGACACAAGGAAGACAAGGACTTATATTTTGCTCAGTATTCCTTTAAATGCTTTAAATTTTCTCTTATTTGTGTGAAAAAGGATAAGGTATACATGTGATGCCTGGAGAAAGTTCAGGAATACTAAGTCCTATGTTTTGATGATATGAAAAGTAAGGAATATGATAGAAAACAAAGTGCATACTACCTAATCTTAGTACTTGTATACCCTAGCCAAGTATTCAACTATTGAAGATAAGGTATGTATGGAAATCTTAGATTGTTATCTTTCTGATTACCCCGATCAAGTAATCATTTTGAGACAATCTAGTGAGTATAATGAAATTGGAAATATGGTATGGACATGTGTATCACATCCTAAGTGCAATAAAATGGAATTTGAGATGATCTCAGATCAATCTGTGTATATGAGGAAGTAAAAAGTATAATCCTCATGATAAAGAGAACGAGGACAAGGGAGATGATCCCTATCTGATAAAGCCTGTGTGAATAGTAAAGATCTTTTCCCATGATGTGGAAATGGGAAATGTGATAAATCACAAAATATTCATAAACATGTTAGACAATAACAAAGAAATGAGTAATGGCATGTAATCATCCTTATAATTCCTATGTTGATGGCAAGGAACCTAGGATGAAATAAGAGTAAATTACTCATGAACAGTTGAAAGTTCATGCTATAATTAGAGGAGATGATAATCCCTTCTCTTTGATAAACAACCCTGGGTGATGATGGGGTGATAAGAGGAATATGTTTCTTTGTGTTCTCTCCTTTTAGGGACACGACAATCAAGTGAGTACCATGACACTTGATGTGCATGGATTAGAAATGATCCAATGATGGATACTTAGAAAAATATCATTTCGTCTTGGACTTTGGTTCCACAATAATGATATGTGTAATAAATAATCTCCCAAAGATGAAAGAAAGATCCTTTTATATGTGTGGCTTTGGTAGTAACAACAGAGAGATGGAAATGATGAGGATGTGATGTTTTTATGACACATGTGAAGGATACCAAAGCAAGGAATTTTGGTATCTAAGAAATATCAGGTGGTATGGGAAAATAAAAACATAACTCCTAATCAGCTAATTTATGTTGGTTACCTAGAATGGCCAACTGTGAAATCAGTCTAGTTATATACTATAGTATGGACATCATGTGTTAGGGGTTTATGCTCTACATAAACATAACATCGATAAGGATGTACTAATTGAAGGAACAATTGTAGAATCATTTTGAGAAAAAGCATATCAAAGCTAAAAATGTATGATAAGACATGTAGTCCCAAGTAGGTGACAAAACGTAACCATAATCTCTCCATGAAAAAGAAATGTTAAAAACTAAGTGGGGTTTGACACCTAAATCATTCAAAGTATGAATAACACTTCTTTGATATAGAAGGTGTTACCTAACACAATATATATACTGCAAGTCAATAATGAAAAGGTAGTTGAATATATATATATATATATATATATATATATATATGACAAATTCAAATGATAACCCTGTGTGGAAGAACTTTGTGCTGGTCAAAGTTCTATGGCATCTCCATGACATTAAGATGTTATGTGGATACTTGATGATATACTGAATGAATAATATCTGCCTCCCTTTACCTGAGATTTCGGGGACGAAATCCTTGTTAGGGGTTTATAACTTGTAAGGACCCTGACTTGGGTTATGAGGTCACCCTATTTGTTTTGGATAAGTAAGTTGATTAGAACTTTTATATAATCCTCTAAGGGTTTTTGTTATCACGTGACACACTTATGTTCCAAGTTTGGTCATGATTGAATGTTGTTTGAGCAATGTTCCTTTATTTTGGACCAAAGTGCAATTTACCCAAGATGAGGGGCTATATTGCAAAATGTCAAATGTTGAACATTACTCATGTGTTTTAGCATCATTATATAGAGAATTATGCAAGGTGGTGGCTTGTGGAAAGCCTAAATTCCAAGTTTGAACTTGTTTGAATAATGTTGGTGACTTGTGCACCAATTTTGGTACAAATTGTAATTTACCCAAAATGTAGGGTGTATATGCAAATTAACACCTCTAGAGTGTCCCTACTTCCTATATGTATAATTTAGAGGAGAGATAATGAATGAGACACCATGTTTGAACCAACTATGAGTGATGGTACTCTTTGTGATAAAATGATCAAGAAAAGGGGTTGAAGAGGAAACCCTAACTTGAGTTGTATCAAGTTGAAAAGCTTATATATGAGTGCCTATCGGCCAAGGAGCCAAATGAGGAGTCTCAAATCGTTTTGTGGACTCTTGGAAAATACCATGACGTTCAAAGAACCTCAAGGAGGTGATGTGTATCGGGTTACAACTTCCTTAGAAAAGTTGTATCGGGTAGTGGAAAAAGTGATGATTTAATTGATATATCTTATTCAAAGGGATATGTAATGAACGAATTTTCATCCCTAGGTTATCATAAACTGTTTTAAATGTCAAGATAAATGTTGATACATGCATGTACACGTGTCACACATGCATGGACACGTGGCACCTACTAGCTCAAATTGATGACACCTCATTTTTACACTCCTTCATGAACAACAAGTATATATACCCCTTTTTTCACCCTTTAGTGAAATGTTTTGGATCTTACCACCCTCCTTCCCTAAGGTATCGTGCATAGGGTCCATGTATCGTGTAGGAGTGAAGTGGTATCATGCATAGGGCCTTGGGTATCGCCCATAGCAAGATCATATCGCCCAAGTAGGGTGATATCGGCCAAGAAGGGTGATATCGGCCATAGTGAAGTGTTTTTGGCCACAAGTGAGGGGGATATCGGCCAAAAGTGGTGACATATCGTGAAAGGGTTGTGAGGTATCGTGAAAAGGTGCTAGAGAAAGAAGGAGCTCAATACTTAACCCTAAGGTGAGGTCATGATCATCTTCAACCTTGGATTGAAGCATGATTTTAGGGTTTTGATCTTCCTTTCTTTTCTTCTTCACCAATTGCTTATCCATGGTGATTCCTTGTATATGAAGGAGTTTTGAACAAGCCTTGGACTCTTGATAAGTCATATTCAACCTTAGGAACATGGATCTTTGGATCTTGGATCTTTGGATCTTGGATCTTTGAAGTTGTTCTTGAGGTGGGTTATATAACTTGAATTCAACCATGTTATTATTCATCACCTAAATTGCTATACTTAATGAATTACTTTTAATTCCAAAATTTCCTAAAATAGTTGATGAAATTTTGAGTTCTAGTAGTTTCTTAGACCTGTTTCCATGAACTATAACTGTTAGAATAGAGGGCTAGAGCTTGAAGGAGATGGTGTCACTTTATAAAAGTGATATTGGGTTCAAGTATATACACAAGTAGCTCTAACCCAATATGGGTATGGCTTGCACAATATGCTTTCACAAGATGCTTTAATGATATGCTTGCACGATAGGAAGTAAAGTATAGACTACATGCATGATACAAGGTTAAATGTATACTTGTAAGTTGATATGAAACCCTAATTTGGGTAACCGATATGAGTAAAGAGTAGTAAGTGTTATTGCACGATATGGTAGCCCGATACACAACTCTAGATGACATGTAACCCGTCATGGCCAACCCTAGTTGATGTCTAGCCTGACATGGTAATGAGTTGATATCTCTTAAACACCATGGGCGACACATACATGTACCATGTGCCTGTCACAATCAACCCTAACCCGACATAGGTGTTGCAACCCAATATTTAATGGTGTAGCCCGACATGGCTTTGTGTCCTTCTCTCCTATCGACTTATGTAATGGGTTGAGAAGAGTTTAACCAATTGTTTAACCTGTTACTCATCCTTAATATAGGATGGTACCCTTGAAGGAGGAAATAAGATGAATATATTGGGTTGAGCCCAATATGGCGAACCCTAACCCGTCACGGCCAACCCTAGATGGTGAGCCACCCGATATGGTGATTGAATGCACCTCTAGCCTGACATGGTGATGGTGTAATACCTCATGCACGATATGGATCACACATACAAACACCTCTATCCCAATATGGATGGTGTTCATACACCTCTAACCCAATATGGTGAGTGCTCATACACCTCCAACTTGATATGGTGGTGTCTATACACCTACAACCCAATATGGTGAATATATGAACACCTCCAACCTGAGACACTTTGTAAAGGTGAGGGCAAAACACTCTTAGGAGTGATGAGTATAATACCAAGTAATGGTGTGGCTAATACCTTGATAGGTGAAACACCTAAAGTGATTGATAATGGACAACTTTATATCAACAATGCTTCAACCTGAGATAAGTCCATATCAATTGATGATGGTTGGACAATTCAAATGTGTGACTTATGACCAATACACTACATGATAAATGTGATGACTTAGTGCATAAAGTATTAGGATGGTAAATACCCTAATACAAGATAATTGATGAACTTAAGTAAGTTAATTATGATGAGGGAAGTGATAGATCAAGACATGATTAATATCACATTCAGTACCTCAAAGTTAGTATACCTTGATGTACCTCAAATCCAATATACTTGGATGATTATCACATGAAGGGTGTCATGTCAATTATTACATCAAGATGTAATAAGTTAAATAAACTTTGATAAGCGTAGGCTATATACCTTGAGAAAGGGTTGAGCCAAGTTAATGAAGTATGATGTAATCAATATCCTAGTGAGGATGAGAGAGAAACTCATACTTTGTGTTGATTATCATTTAATGATAAAAGATGAGAATAAATAAGTATGATTGAATACTTATGACATCAAAGTATGCTCCTAGATGTGTGGAGCAATGAATTATGGTTTGGAATAATAATATGAACATGAAACCCTATTCAGCCATAAAGGAAAACTCTAACTCTAATGATGGGAAGGTTGTAATTCTCTTATTGCATAAGCCTTGTAAGGCATGTTAAATACTTGTATAAAAAGTATAATCATGAATGGCCTTGTGAGCCATATGAATAAGTTATTGCCTAGTAAGAGATGACAAGATGTGTAATGGGCCTTGTGAGCCATGTGATAAATTGTTGCCTAGTGAGAGGTGACAAGATGTGGAATGGCCTTGTGAGCCATGTGAATAATTTGTTGCGTAGTGAGAGGTGACAAGATACTTAATGGGCCTTGTGAGCCATGTGATAATTGTTGCCTAGTGAGAGGTGACAAGATACTTAATGGGCCTTGTGAGCCATGTGAGATACTTGTATAACAAGTATCATGTATACCGTGGTCTGAGGACCTAGAGGTAATAGTTACCTGATAAGTGGTAACAGTGTTCAGTGATGAACTAAGGGTTTGAATACCTAGATCTATAATCATGATGATGATAATGTTAAGGGATGAGAATTCCCAATAATGAGATAAGGGATTGATATCCTAAATGTTATATGTGTTCTAAAGATTTGAAAAGTACTTGATAGATGTATTACGCTTATTCTTGGTAGCATTTGTCATAATAATTCATGTTTGAAAACTTGACTGATGCTAAAAGAATATGGTAATGTAAGTAATTAACCAAGTGAAATCTCATCATGTAGTGCCCTGACCATAGATCCATCAGCGTCAGGATTTGTTGAATGGTGAAACGGGTTGCTCCGCGCCATAACCCAGAGACTGCATATTTTTGAATACGCGGGGGTGATGGGCAAAAATATCCATACGCCCCGAATGAGGGATTGATGGTATATAAACATGAAATCTCTCAATCCTTCATTATTAGTTGGGTTCAATGTAGATAAACATGAAATTTATCGACCCTTCCTCCAATTTGATGGTAGATAAACACGAGATCTCTCAATCCTGACGAGAGTGCAGCTGCCCCTGCAACTCTATAGCAAAGTTGCCAGTATACCCTGGAAAGCTATTTAGCAGTAACACAAGATGTCCTGCCTGTGGTCTCGTACTGACCAAGACAACGAAGGTCTTGGTAGCCGGCCCTATCATTGACCTTGTATGGTACCAATTTTGACTTCGCATTGGTTGATTGGAGTGGAGCGGTATACCTCATCTCCTCAGGACATAAGTGTGATTGTAAAATGTAATCATCCATGTAGCATATATTCTTAAGGATCGAATATGGAAAACATTGATTGATGTGTACTTCAGTTATACATCTTAGTTGATAGATGTTATTTATGCTCTTTACATTCCTTGCAAAGTAGATAGATGATTTATAACTCTACCATGGGTAGATGCAATGTTCTCCTTAAGAAAGGAGATTACTTCATTCTGTTCATACAGTGAATTATCCTGCCTGTTAATATAAAAAGAACCTCTGCCCAGTTTATAAATGCTTAATCTGGGATAATAATATGGTCAGAGGAGAGTTATATCTCTCACTGGGACAATTGTCTCACCCCATGGGATCCACATTTTTGTAGGTGGACGTACACAAGGTGGCGAAGATCTTTCTGCAGAGGAGGAACAACAGTTGAGGCAGTAGTGACAGCTCAGGTTGAGTGTACTGTCTTTCATGTCTTGTAGATAGAAGTCCTAAGTGTCGTCTCTGTACTCTCAGGTCCTTGGAGTTGGTTCGTACTAGTTTCATGAATGATCTGAGATTTTGGCTTGAATGCCTCGAGGTTTTATGTTGCTCCAGTATGTGTTTTGATAGAACAACTGTTATATGATGTCCTCAAGATGAGATGGAATAATGTTGTACAATGTAAATTATGATATGTATGAGTTTTGAATCTTTCAGTAAAAGCTTTCTGGACAAGGATCTTCTTGCAAAATGGTTTTAATTTTTAGTGATTTTTGTTAATATAATGTTTATGTTTATTCCGCTTAATTAGTAATGATTTGTCTATCGGTTTAGTGAATGTCATTACAAGACCAATGGTAGTAGGAGTTGCCTAATTCCCTAGTTGCACATGACCATAGGGTTGGGAGGTAACAACTATCATTGTCTGAGGGCAATGGGTTAGGAGATTGATCACCTTCATGATCTCATGGGACCCAAAGGGCAGATGAGTAGCACACTCTCTGGATGCATAAGGGAAGAGGGATAACCCCAAAAGTGCTGGCACGCTACAGACCTAGAGGAGATGACAAAGGATTGTGTGGTGAACCAAGTAGGTTCGAGACCAGTTTTCCATGGAAGTAACTTTGGTATCGAGATGATTGTGATGTTGAGACATAAGTTGCACGTTTCAACTTAAATTTGAAGGTGTACCGGAAAGGTGGGATGTACCATCTCTACTCTTGGAACAGGAAGAATTTTGTATTTAGACTGCAGCCAAATGCTTATTTCCTCTTGTTAGGGGAGTGAGAGATAGGACAGTACGCATTCCATACACCAAGGATAAAGATGATGTGAGTTGGAACGTTGCTATGAGGTATGAGGACAAACATGATAACATACCCTTGAGGAGTGCATGATGTGTGGATGTTGAACAAACACCAAGAGAACTAAGGTAGTCATCTTAGGAGGATGTTTTTATCTTGAGTTGTGTGGAACTTATGAACTATACAAGGTAGAGTTTGATAACCAAGAGAATGAGCTCTGAGTTCCCTTGATGAGGATAAACTTAGAGTCTGAGATGAGATGATAAGTGGAATGCAAGGAGGTGTATGTCATCACTGTTACCTAGCACTTAAAGATGAAAAGTAGAAATGGATGCTCCTGTTGAGATGCAACTGCCTAGTTTAGTTGGAAGCTAGAAGAGGTTGTTAGGTTAACCCTAAGTTGAAAAAGGAGATATGTTTGTCTAACACCCAGATGTAACAAAATCCGTTGATCAAGATTAGTGGTTGCTTGGTTAGCCAACCTAGGGCTTGTTGTGATAGAAAGATGGTTGTAGAACCTCAGATGCACTTCTATGGAAAAGAAGGTGATGAAACCCTACTAGAGTGTTTTAGGGTTTTGAGGAATCAACCTTAAGGAATCATGACATACATGAGATCATGATTTTAAGTGCATCATACACCGTGGTACTACTAAGATAGTAAGTGACATTAGTACTTTGGATGCTTAAGATGAAGTTGCACGTGGCTGGTCATCATGCAAGCCAGAAGGTGAAGGATGAACACCAGTAACCCAGTGTGTTGGTATAGCAGATGAAGAGTCCCCAAGAGGGAATGGGATTTCATAACTATGGATGTTGTGATAAGTCTCCCCTAGACCAAGGAAGGTCAAGATGCAATATGGGTTATGGTATATCGCCTTACCTAGATGACATGAGAAAGAAAGAATACTATCAAGGGACGGATCCGGTGGAACTACATATGAGAAAAATGGTTCAACTACACCATGATGTGAGTTCAAAAGTTCTTGAGTATAACCTAAAGATTCACTTCCATGCGGTGGAAGTAGGTACATGAAGAACTCAATGTTAGTACAGTTTATCACCCTTAACTAATGGTTAGTATAATCCAGACTAGAGGGTCTGATAAGAGCATGTGTGCTTGTTTAGGGTGATACATGAAGACAATTCTTGACTTATGTAAGATGTGATGATAACCACCATATCCAGTATCGGGATGTAAAGAATCTCTGTAAGGGAGGTTGTGTCGGTCACCACTTCATTAAGATGATGTTGGTGAAGGGACCTCACGAAGGTAAGGAAAAGGACCACAATGTGTGCAGATGAAGTCACTTTGATCATGCAATGGATGAAAGCGAGCCCAGGGGCGACATGAGTCGTGAGCTGATGCAAAGTAGACTGACATGTAGTTCACTTTGGGAGAGTATGTGATGTGAAAATCTGACCCCTCTAAGTTATAGCAAAGAGAGCTGAGTCCCGGCTGCATGGTCCATTTGAGATGGATTAGTGGAGATGGTTGTGTTTAGCCTTACCCCTCAGGATAACATGATGAATAATGTGTTCCATGAGTCCGATCTAGAGCACTATGTGAGGTACCCCAAGCCATGTGTTCACCCATGAACCTACTCAGCTTTATGAGAGGCTGAAATGTCCTGAGTCACATATGAGGGTACGATATGCCAAGGTGAGAGAGAACTCAGATGGAAGAACATGAGATGATGAAGGTTCTTGGGAAGCACCATGGAAAGGGTGAGGCCACATGGGAGCCATGATGGACATAGGAAAGGCTTATCCTGTTTGTTTGTGTGCCTGGTGGAATTTTGTGGGCAAAATTCCTATAAGAGGGGAAGGATGTTACAACCCCAAATTTTGGGTTCTTTGGGTGAGAAATGTAATTTCTACTATCAAAGATATTTGAACAAATAATGATATAATTTGTTTTGAATAAAAGATTTCGTTTACAATAGCCTTGTTGGTTGTTTTGTGGGCTTTATTGGCTATTGGGCCCAATAACAAGGATAAAACAAAAGAAACTCCATTATTAATAAGAGATGGAGAAAAGGAAAGATGTAGAAACCTCTAGAAGGCAAAAGAATATAATCCAAAAGTGGATTTCGTGCCTCTTGGGTTCCAAGGAGTCCAAAGTTGCAAAGATAATGCAACAAGAAAAGAAAAGATCAATTAAATATTTCCTTATTAAGAAAGAAATTGAAAACAATGATAAAATGTGGGAAATAAGTGGAAAGAGGTATAATTGAGTCATCCTTGATGGATTTTCATATCCATAAGGTTTCTAATATTAAAAGGAATTCCAATAAGGAAAATAAAAAGAGAGATAAAGAGAAATCCTCAAAAGAGACATTTTAATAAAGAAATAAAAAGGATAATGAGAAATAATGGATATAGATGCATCTAGAAGGATAATGAGTATCCACTAAAAAGGATATTGAAATATTAGAGTTTCTTAGGGTTCAAGGAGCCCCAATGGAGAAAAAGAAAGAGAAAATACAAATAAAATAAGAGGATAATGTGATGCATAATTAATGGAATTAGTGGCATTGTTAAAGAGGAGGTATTTTCTACTAAAAGAAAATATAAATGCATGCCAATGGATTAAAAGGCAAGCATAAAGAGAACAAGAGAGAGAAATTTTGAATTCCTAAATATCCAATGAACATGGTTTATTAAGAAGATAAGTAAAAGAGAGAAGTTTGCTTCTCAATGAAGGAATAGGTTTCCTTGTGAGAGTTGGACTTGTTTCCTCGTGGATGAACACCTTAGGGCATGGATACCCTCCCCTATATAAGGGGTAGAGCCTCTGGTTCGAGTTCAAGATTGATCCCACACAACTCTCTCTCTTCTTCTTGTTCTTTCCATGCAAATGCTAACCTTTGAGAATAGTGCTATCTCTGGAGCAGCAAGGGGCCATGAAGTAGTCGAGATGGAAGCAGAATGCCTCACGATGCTGGGGAGAAGCTTGGCCATCACCATCGTACCCTAACCCAGGCGCAACAGCTGCAACTCGGCTGCAAGAATAGCTGCATGTGCGGGCTTGGTGCTCGTGAAACTGACTGTCTCAGCCATGCTTTGAGGCCCTGTTGGGTGCGACAGGGAGAGTCAAAGGTAGGGCGATCAGTTCTGGAGAGCTCCAGGCCGTGGAGTGAGGGAGATAGCCTCGTACTTGGCTGCAGGTCGACGGCCGCGTAGGGCTCTAAAGGAGGAAGACTATTGGGAGTTGTTGGACCATTTTGCCCCTCCACGTGCTGAAGAAACAATCAACTTAAATGAGGGCAGAAGCGTCATTTCGTTATATTTCCAAAATGGGCAGCGTTGCATGGAAAGTGATGACGTGTCAACTTCGATTGGTCCAAGTAAGTTAATATTGCAAAAATCATATATTTTTATTGGTAGCTCGGATTGATACATGTAAAATATGAATTTTGCTCAGAAAAACACGAGGAATCCATTAAAAATGGTTTTATAGCCTAATTCCTCTTGCAATTTGAAAAGTAGTGAAAATTATCAACTTAAATGCTTTAATGATTAAGAAACCCTAAATTGATATGATTAATGTACTTAAGAAGGGTTTTATGAATGATTAGAGTTGATATTAGCCTGCTAATTATAAAAAGAACAAAAAGGATGAACTTTGCACGTATTTGGTTTAATTTGGAGTTCCATGTACATGAATGAGCTTTAATGGGCCTTGAAACCGTAATGTTAATCATTGTGACTCTTAATGGCTTTAATTGTTCAAATTCATGAATAAGCTGAGATATGATGGTTCTACGCTATTTCGAGTATAAAAGTTCCTAATTGTGGATAAATACCCTTAATATAGTAATTAGGGTTTTCTAATGGATAAAGGTGGAATTAATGATAAATAGAGTTCATATGTGAATTAGATCCTAATGAACTATGAGTTGTTAATCAGGAAGGAACCAAAGATGATAATTGGGCCTAATGATCGTGTCATGAATTAAAAGGATAAAAATGGTAGTTTTAATGTAAAAGAGGCATAATGGACTTAATTGATGTTAAATTGTGCCTTTTATCCAAAATTAAGGTTATATGTTGTTAAAAGGTAGCCTTAATATCTTTCATGAGGAATAGATGAGATAATTATGGTTCGTGAGTAATTGCATAAAATTAGGGTTTAAAATAGTATAAATGAAGTGAAACCCTAATTGCAATGGAAACCCTAAAAGTGGACTAGAAATCCTAGGAATCGAGCTAGGTTTAATAGATCTTGATGGCATGATCAATGATAGGAAATTGTGTGCATATTTCAAGATCTCTTTGTGTGCTTTCTTGCCTATTGGATTTCTTGCAATGACTGGATTAATTTTGTCTCAAATCAGCCTGACATGTATGTGGTTAATTATGGTTAATCACATTAGTTTCCCAAAGAGTTTCCCAGATGATTCATCACATTTAATGCAACTTATCAGTTTGGATGTTCATACTTGCAAATCATAAAGTCACTATGATTATCATAATAATAATAGAAGTGTGTATTCTCGCACCTACATGCCACCCCGATGGATGATGCCAAAGGTCAAGCCCAGGAGGGAAGACCAATGGACACCATGAGTGGTGATCCTAGACACCAAGCTCGGGATTGAGAAGGTGGTCTTTATAGAATGACTAATGGGCACTATGAGAGGTGACCCCAGGCACCAAGCTTGGGATTGAGAAGGTGGCTTTAAGTCATTGGCAGAAGAGAAACCCAAAAGGGGGTATGCCAGGGTTAGGGAAAAAGCGGTGGGGAATGTCACATTGAAAGCATAATTTGGCTTGTTAATTAACTTGATTGTGATATTTAGATTGTTAGCCATATTTGCGAAATTTTGGTTGTCCCCACATACCAGCATATTCATTTATGCCGACCGACATTTTGTTTGTCGGCATTTTAGGTACAAGATTAAAAAGGACAAATAGTAAAGTGCCATATGTGGAATTAAATAAGAATTAAAGTACAAAAGAGGATTAGTTAGAATAGACTCCAGATGTGGATAGCATTAGATATCCAAGTTTTTGAAAGAGGTATGCAAAGTCTTATTTTATACCAGATATCAGTTTAGTTTGGTAGAATTTTATAATTATTACTGATTATTTGTCGAACCTTTGATCCTGTTAATTGGGATAACAACTCTGACCTTCAGGTCTCCCTTAATTGGGGGTTACCGGGAGGCGGGTTCGTTACAATATCTTTTGATTCTCTTGTCCAAAAATTAAGTAAAAATATGTTTTGGAATAAAAAAAAGTGTTCATTCTAAAAAAAATACTTTTTATGCCTAATTTTCATGTTTTTGCGAAGGATGTTTTTGGATAATGAATTTAATCTATAAAATCCCTAAAAATCACAACTTTAACATATTAACTCCAAAATAGACATAAAAATATGTTTTCTTAATCAGGAGAACCTAATAAGATCAATGGTGAAGTTTTTAGAGCATAAGGTCAAAGATTTGTACACAAAGTCCAAAATATGGGTTTTCTTTACATTTTTTAGGGTTTTATTTTCATTAATGTACATGATATACCCTAATACATGATTATACACTAAAAATAGGACAAGTGGAGATTTGACTCATTTAAAGTGGTGAAAGTGAATAATTGAAATTAGTAATAGAGGTATGCACAAATATTACCCTTAAGTTGAGATATTTTTGAACCAACCCTATTTTCCATAATGAGGCATGAAATGAATCATATTTCTTTTATTATTTTTTCTCTTATTCTAATTGCCTCAATATTAGATTTGATATATTATTTCTTGGGTCTTGGAACCCCACTGCCATGTTGCAACTATTTTATGATATTTCTTGCCACTCTACTATTCCTTGAGCATGATAGTTTATTTGACTATTTAGCTATGGTAGTGGTACTTATGTACAACCACCCATAGTTAGGGCATGTGCTATTTCGTCCCAAGGAATGTGCTTACTCTCCCCCTATTGAATTTGTTATTTCTCCCCAATATAAAATATTTTATAGGTGACTGGGAATGTGATTACCATCCCCTCATCTAAAGGTTGGGGTCCGATAGGTGCCTCAACCTTGCTTAGTTAATTTAGTCCTATATAATCATTCATGCAAGTTCATAATTATTTAATTGTTTATGGCAAGAATCTTTTGTTATATGCCTCATTCTCTTGCCTTCTCATATTATGATGAATCTATATCCTTATGTTTCATTGTTGTTCTTGTCTTTGTTTCTTGTTCATATTGTTGACACATACCTTATTTTTCTCTCTTTCTAGGTGACTTCCCAACCACTCAGGTAAAGCACAAGGTGTTGAACAAGATCAAGGAGGGCATAGCTTTCAATATGGACCTAGCTATTGGAGATGTTGCCTGGAGACAAGTTGAAGTAGTTTAAAATTCCCTCTATCTAAATTCTTATGTTGTGTCTTTCATATAAATCTTATATGGGAGAATGATGATGTACTTTTGTACAATTGAATATAGTCATTACTTTTTTTGCTGCTATACACTTTGGTCTTTTGTATACCATTATATAAAAATTTGAAAATTTTATACATGTTTCAGCATACCTTTTGAGTATGTTTGGGACAAATGTTATATTCTTCAAATTTTTAGTAAAGGGGTGATTTCACTTTCTTACAACATGGTATTAGATTCAGGTTAGTCAAAACCTAGTTATTTCAAATTTGTCTCCCTAGTTAGAGACCTTGCCTTGCATAGATTCCCTTTAAGTGAAATGTTTGCCCTAGAATTGACCTATGTTTTTCATGAGTTGATGAAAGGTTGATTAGGAGCATATTAGTTTCACATTAGAAACATGTTTAGTTAACCTTTATGTGGTGAGCATGTTAGGTTTATATTAGGGCATAATTTGAAAGAGAAGGTGTCTAGAAAGGATCAGGGTTTAGGGGCTGGCAAGATTTTCCTCCACACCACTAGCTTGGTTTATGAGGACTCTTGGATCTGTATAATACCTACCTAGCCTGAGCTGATACGGATTGTCTAAAATAGCATACCTTTAGGCAATAGTAACCTTAGATGTCTATGTTGGTTTCTCCTAGAACCTTAATATGATGACCTTGTGACTTGTTTGAGGAGGGATACCCTATATAGTTCCCTTATGTCCCTTAGGACCACATGTTTGGTCAGCCTAACCCTAGAACCTAGACTTTGAAGTTTGGTATTTTGTAAGCTATCAAACTGCACGGTGGAAGCATGATGAATCTTATACATGGTTTAGTTAGACTCACCCTTTTACCTCTAGTTTTAGTTTACCTTGGTAGGTCAAACCTTTAAGGGGTGAATGAATAGTAGTGGTGCCTTGATAGATGTTGGATATGTTGATTTCAAGGGTGAAATCCTTTCTAAGAGGCTGGAGTCTTGTATCATACCGAATCTAGCTACTCTGACGCTAGAAACCCTAACTCCATGTTTAGGAGGTTCGTGTGCTTGGATCCTTAGAATTGACCAAACAAGGTCACATTTATCCCCTAACATGCTTGTTTATATACTAAAGAAAATATTATGGTCATCTAATGAATAGTTCATACCTAATGCACAGAATATGAGTAACTCACATATTAATCCTAATAGTGGATGCATGATGTCGACTATGTCATCAACCAATAAACCCTAATGATATGATGAGTAGGATAAATGGAACCTAACTCTAGACTTAATGCATACTAAGAATGTGTAGGTGAAGTGTAATGATTATATTAACCTAAATTTTAAGTTGTAATCATCTAACCTTAATATATGCATCTTTGATGGCTTTCATGATACACGAGTGACATTAGGTGTCATAATCAAGTAACATACTTTGATACACATAAATGGTATATAATTACCTAATCCATGATTATTATATGTATATATAGTCATCAATATGTAATGCATATCACCTTGTTCTCTAATACACACCTAAGTAATCACCTAATCATGACTTGGTTTGTGAATCAAATCATTAAGATCTAATATGTCCCACCTTGTTTACTAAAATACATATAATGACTTCAATATGGATAAGAAGTAATTGGGTTTGCACAAATGTGCATAATTAATAATAAGAAGTGAATAAATTTGAGAAAATGATTTATGAGGACATTAATGTGAGTAAGAAAGGTAATGTTACAATGTGTAATGTAGATATAAGTAATTGTTGTAATATTATTTGCATTAATTGTAGACTTAATAAAAAATTGGATAAAATGTCTTATTTCATACAAAACAATATGATATAATTCAATATGGTGATAACATGAGTATAATGGAATTTAAATCCAAATTATTAAGGATAATGGTCAAATATATTAATAGACATTGAAATAATTGAGTAATCCCTAATTTTGCTAAAACTCTTAAATGAGATAAGTACGAAATATATATGGTTTCATACATAATAATGAAAGATAACTCATTTGGCAACTAAGTGAATATAATGAGACACAATTAAAAGAATTTTAATGATAATGTGATAATCTAATAAATATAATGCTAATAAGAAAAATGTTAAAAGAAATCTTAATAGCGGAACACTAGGAGGTCTTTGAGAACCTGACCTTTGAGGAGTTGCATGTGAAGTTTTTGAACTCTCAGGTTAAGTAGTTGAAGTATAAGGAGTTTGAGTTGGTGAAAGTTTTTGGTGGAAGTTTAATGATTGAAGGAACAACCTGAAGTTTAGTGTTGAGATGTTGCATACTCACACTTCTCTTTTGCTTGTGATTTTGGGGACGAAATCCTCTTTAAGGGGTGGAGTTCTATAACATACTGAAACTTGGACGTAATATCTTTTTGACCCATTTCCAATCTTTTCCTTTCTTTTCTATCCTTTTTGGCCTTGATGTTGTAATTGTGGAATTATTAGTGGTTTGGGGTGAATTTGATCATCATTTATGCCAATGTATGGGTTTATGTACAAATACCTCAATAAATATTTTTAATAAGGGTCTAATATGCAAATTTACACTTTAGTGGCATATTATTAAAAAATGTGTGTTCTAGATCATTCCTTAGTATTAAGGAGCAAGGAAGAGAAAAGGGAATGAATAATAATGCTTTAAACATGTTAATGTGATATGGAATTATTTAATATGTGAAATAGTGGTAATATTGGATAATGAGCTAAAATTAATAAAAGGAAGACTAATTGGTTAAAGAGAACTTGAGATTCATTTTCCTTGGGTTTGATTTGGCTTGGGGGCCAAGTTCCATAATTTTTGGATGATAATAATTATATCAATTTTATTTTTGAAAATAAAAGGTGAGTTTTCTCCAAAATATGAGATAAATCATTTAATGACTCAAAAGTGGAAAATAGTCTTACATTCATAATCTACACATTAAAATAAGCCTTTGGGTAAATTTTCATGTAATTTGGATAATTTTTAATATACATGTGTAGATTAGGAGAGAGAAAGTGTGTAAAGTCCAAAATGTTAAATAATGTGATAAATAATTCTAAAGGATCAATTAATGGCCAATTCGTGTTCCAAATAGTTTAGTTTACTTAAGGGTGAAGTTTCACATTAAGTGGCAATTTCTAGATGTCTATAATGTGATAATAAAGAGAAAATGTGATTTACTTTAAAATATTTAAATAAAATATCTAGAGTCTTCAAAAACAAAATCTAATTGTATATTTCGAATTCTACATGTCGTAATTAGCCTATTTGCAAAATTTCATCAATTTTGGAGTTTGTTTGCACCCTTAAATGAGGAGAGAGAAAAGGCTAAATAAATATATATCACTCTAATCCAAATATGATTTGGAATAACATTTATGTCACACATTCTATGTTTATCCTACGTGATCTAAGCCATTCATTTCTTGATCGGATGACTCTGGACTTATCCTCTACCTCTCACGTACATGAATAGTGCCACCGAGTATATAGGATTTTTGAATCCTATTTTCTTGCTCGTTTCTCCTCCGTTTTTTGTGATTTTTCTTGCATTAGAATCAGGAGAAGATTCCACATCCAAAGACCCCTTGCACATGATTTCTCATTATGTATATTTGTTTTGCCCAATTTTTCCTTTCGGTTTCTCGAAGCTACCTACCCCATAAGCCATTGCATCGAGTCACACCTATAAATACCCATACACATGCCTCCGTTAGCCCATACACAACCTTCCTCCTATGCAAATTTCATCTCTAACCCTCTCCATCGCCATCAGGTTCTAGCCGATTGGAGGTCATCGTCAGCTCTACGTGCTCTTTCTTCACCACTTCTCATTTCAATCCCACCCAAGGTATGATTGTGCAACCTTTGTTCTTCATTTCTGTGCGGTTAGATCGTTGTTTTTTTGCTTCATCAGGTTTGCCCAAATATGGGCGCAAGCAACTTGCTACTGCCCAACCATGGCTCTCGTGAGATGAGAGGGATGGATGTTTCTCCCTTGTGCATTCTCAGTTCTGCCCTCCTTGTCTCCTTCTTTCTTTTTCTCTTCACTTAGGGCTATGGTCGTCTTTTCACCCTCAACTTCCTTAGTTTGGACAAGTCAAAGCCAAGAGTTGACACCATGACTTGGCTGACCCTAATTGGGCTAAGTCACTGGGGCCGTCTGCTCTTTGACCATCTCTTACACATTTTCTCTATTGATGTGGCTTTTTAGGATTTTTTTATTGGCTCGTTCTGCAAAAATCATATCTTTTGATTCTCTTGTCAAAAAATTAAGTAAAAATATATTTTGGAATCGAAAAAATGTGTTCTTTCTAAAAAAAATGTCTTTAATGCCTAATTTTCATATTTTTGTGAAGGATGATTTTGGATAATGAATTTAATGTATAAAATCCCTAAAAATCACAAATTTAACATATTAACTCCAAAATAGACATACAAATATGTTTTCTTAATC
Source organism: Alisma plantago-aquatica (assembly GCA_963693085.1). Lineage (NCBI taxonomy): Eukaryota > Viridiplantae > Streptophyta > Magnoliopsida > Alismatales > Alismataceae > Alisma > Alisma plantago-aquatica. Next base: position 871,481,564 of record OY856409.1, read on the forward strand.
AAGAGAACCTAATAAGATCAATGGTGAAGTTTTCAGAGTCTAAATCAAAGATTTGTACACAAAGTCTAAAATAGGGATTTTCTTTACATTAATGTGCATGATGTACCCTAATACATGATTATACTTTAAAATAGGAAAAGTGGATGTGACGCTCCACGCTACAAACCAACATAAACCATGAGATTAAACTAAGACTCTACAATGGATTAGAAAAAAACACTAAAAATTTAAAACCAATTACAACAAGAACCAACAACAAGAAACTTATAACATAAGGGTCTCAAACTTTCCATCTGAAACATATATCATAAAGCGTCGCCATTTACAACATGCCCATAAAGGACTACAAATCACATGTGATATCTGTTCATTTATATAAACATGTACAACAACCAACTATATACAAAAAAGCACACACACCAAAAACTCATATCGATAGCACCGTCAAGGAACATACGTAACTCCTCCCAAGACCTAAGTGTACAGGGACGATTATAGGACTCTAACAACAAAAGGGCCACAAGTAGCATTACCAACCTGTCAACTACTATCCTTCTTGCTACTGCTCAGCCTCCACGGTACGATCTCTTCCTCCTCGTACACGTCCACCTAAAAGATGTGCAAAACCCACAGGTGAGATTACAAATCTCAGTGGGAGATATAACTCTCTACCAACACTACTAAAAGCACATATAAGGTGATTAAAGAACAATAGTAAAGATACAACTATGATGAGTAGATACTCATCACTAACAACATCAGCAATTGCAATTGGATTATGAACTATCTTCTCATCATAAAAGGGATATGAAGAACATGTATGTTTACTACCAGCTATACTATTCAAAACCAAGCAAGGCCTCATCCAATATTTTCATATTTTCTCCTAAGCAAGTATATTGGACTGCTGATTATGTATTTTATTATGCCCCTGAGGATTTGAGTAGTACCACTCAAATCCAACTGACCACTGCTAAGTCGAAATCAGTGCCATACAAGGTCTATGGAAGAGTCATAATCCACAACCTCACCAAACCTCATGGTTAGTATATGAGTACACAACAGACACATACTAGTCAACTGTAACATGTAACATATAGTTAAACAGTGGAAGTCCTAGTCCACCTTGGTACAGGTCACAATGCTAGTGAAACTGATATATGGCCCATAGCCACACTCCTTCCAGGGTATGGCCCGTAGCCAATCCTATGAAACCACATAAGCAACATATCACTAAGATACGACCCGTAGCCACACTCCTTCTAGGGAATGACCCACTACCAATATTGTGAATGCATATACTCAACAATATATGACTCCAAGCTTCCTCTAAAAGAAAGCCCATTTCACCGTCTAGCAAGTGCCGACACTGAAATGGATCTATGGCACATGGTAAAATTAAATGATTGGGTTCCACTTGATTAGTTAAGTCAATTAAGTGTCTTTTTGGCATCAATCAAGTTACAACATATAAAATCATAACAAACTCTACACAAAAAAAGGCATATCACTCTTTCAGAAGATATAACCTATGGAGTGTGAACTTGTCACACGATCACCACATGATGTATGTATTTATTCCAATCACCACAACATCAATGCCAAGATCACATGCTATGGGATATTGATCCCTCATATCATCATTCTTGTATCACAAGTAGCTCAACATGACTCACAAGGACATATTCAACATGTGTCATATCATAAACACCACAACCTACACTAGCCATGATTATCTAGCTCGTGACACATGCATGGTTAGAAGTTCATAAACAAGAGAGACAATCCCATAAAATCATAACTATTCCATGATAGGGAAATAAGAAAGATCATTGTTCATTATTAGAGTTAGGGTTTCTTCTTAGCTGACTAGAGTTTATAAGACTAGGTTCAACCATCAACCATAGAACCATCACCCTCCATCATCTTGTAGTGTATGAGGAGTAGGAAACATCATTAAGGTTAATTAGATAATGTTCCATACATCACTATGTATGGCTTATGTATTACTCATATATGATTATCATTAAGTGTTAACATGTATTTCTCATCCACCTACCATTACTGTATATTAACCAAATAACACATGGGTCGCTATAAGGACCCTGACCTGAGTTTTGGGGTAACCCTATTTGATTTGGCTTAATTATATTCTTAAAACCTTGCTCTGATCTTTTTAGATGTAATTAGGGCTTGTTGTGTGCTTAAGCTTTAAATTTGAGCTTGTTTGGAGGTTGTTTGTGTCTTTTGTGCTAGTTTTGGTGCTAATTGCAATTTACCCAGTGAAGGGGGTTGATGTGAAATTTTCCACCTCTAGATTGTTCCCTCTATTTCTTGACAACATTTAGAGGAGAGAAAAAGAGGAGGGTTCCTTGTTTGGGCTCTGGTTGAGGAGTTGACACCTTAAGGGTGATTAGGGTTTCCATGCATGTTGGATGTCTTGACCCATGTGTATGTTGGGTTGTCTCGACCATGGGTCATGACCTAGGTTTGTTTTGGAGGGTGTCACGATTGAGACGCCTCCTCTAGAGTGTAGGGTCATGAACTAGAGAGTCTAGGGAGGTCTTGGGTTGAGATGGATGACCTAGCATGTGTTGTCTCGACCTAGGATTTGTGGAGGTTCCTTGTCTCGACCTAGAGATGTTGTTAGATGGTGGTGTTGCGACCATGGATGGTACACCCTAGGAGGGTTGTGACCATGACCATGTGGGGGTCCATGGTGGTCTATACATTACCTATAGTGTATCACCATATCTTGCATGTCATGCTTAAGTGGTTGCATGCTGGCCTTTCTAGTGGACAAGTGTCCCTTGGGTCCCCTAGCATGTTGACACCTCACCCCTTGCTCTCTCTCTTATTCCATCTATATGAACCCTTGTATTTCATTGTTTGCAACCCTTTCGACCATCTATCTTCTTCCTCCTTCTTTGCTTGTTCTTGGTGCTTGGTGGATCAAGGAGGTTCGTCCTTGGAGCTTGGGGATCAATCTCCTCTTACATGTGGTGGTGGTGATCCGAGCTCATCTTCCATCCTTGTTAAGTGTTTGTCTTCTAAGTTGATGTTTCTTTTGATATCCTACCTTCATCTTCCTCTCTTTTTTTGGCCCTAGACCATGGTTCTTCCATGGTGGTCGTTTTGGGAGAGAAACTCCTCATCACAAGGGTCATAGACCATGTCTTGACAAGGTAGACCCAAGTATGAAGATGATTTCTCCTCTCTTTCCCCTTTCTCTTTTGGTTCAGCCAAGAGCTTCTTTGCTTATTTCCTTGGTCTAGCTTTGACCTTGGTGTCTTCTCCTTCTTGAGACGCTCTTGTGGCTGAGTTTGGAGCTTTTGGTGAAGCTTCTACAACCCTTGGATCGTGTGCTTGGAGCTCTTGATCTTGGAGTTTGGAGCTCATGGCGGTGATCATCTTAAGGTGGGTTTTATAACTTTCTTCCCTCCTCTTTTATTAGCACTCTTAAATTTATTTGCATGTTGCTGATTTCTCCTCTAAAATGTTCCCTTATCATGTTAGTAGACAATGATGATGTCTAGATCTAGTTGGTGGAGAAAATCTTGTTTGGTTTGATAAGAATCTAAAACCCTAAATGTACACCTGATTTTTGATAACTATGAGATAATGGTGGTCTTCCTTACTATAATCTACTATTTTAAACCCCTGGATATGATGATTAATGAGTTAGATGATGTTATCATGAATTTAGGGTTGAAGATTTTGTAGTATTCTCATGTAGATTACTCTTTTTCTTAAACGCTAAATTCATGTAACCAATTTGATTATATGTCAGTTGAGATGATCTTGATACATGCAATATAAGCTTGGGTGTTATCACCATGATAAGTTTCAACCTTTATGTTTTCCTCGGTGATTGTTCATATGTGGCATTTTCCTCATGATAACTATAGTTTCACCTTTGGTTTTAGTTTTGTTTTGGTGACCTAGTTAGACTTGGTCGAGATACCTCTTTGTGTGGTTAAGTTTAACCTAGTGATGATAGGATGAGACACTTGGTGTGTGGTGTTTTAGTTACCCTTGGTGTTGGGGATTTTGTTCCTACCTTTCTTGGGTTGAGTCACCCTCTAGTGTGTTGGGTCACGACCATGAGGTCTTAGGTCACGACATATGTTGGTGTCTGAGACAGTTTGGATGAGATGGAACTCTAACCCTAGTGTTGCGGGCGAGACATGATCTTAGGGATGGTCGTGGCATGGACCATGGTGGGAGGTCACGACCTATGTTGTTAATTGGTCAATAGAGGGTGATGGTAGGTGGTTGTGAAACACATATGAACACCTAATGATATTCATGTATGAGCAATACATAATCACATATAATGTTGTTTGGAATGTCATCTAATCTACTCTAGCGATGTCTCCTAATCTTTATACACTCCAAGATGGTAGAGGGTGATGAGTTTAGGGTTTGTGGTTGAACATAGCTTTACAAACCCTAATTGGCTAAAGAGGAACTCTAACCCTAATAATGAACAACTGGTCTTGCTTGTTTCTCTATCATGGAAGGATTATGATGTTATGTGGTTATCTCTCTCTTTCTTATATAACCATGCAGGTGTTATGAGCTTGATAATCATAGCTAGTGTATGTTATGGTGATTATGATATGGAACAGGTTGAATATGCCCTTTGTGAGGCATGTTGAGGCACTTATGATACATGAATGATGTGAATGGGTCCTATGACCTGGTAGTGACTTGTTGCATAATACGAAATGGCTTTTCTCAACGTTAAGTTGAGGGATTGGTATCCCATGATATGTGTCCTTGTTGATGATGGTGTGAATGTAAATGATACAAGCATCTTGTAGTTATAATGTGACAAGATCATACCTTATACATTTTATGTCTTCTGGAGTTGTGTTATGCCCTTATTTTTGTAGAACTTGTCCTGGATTTGTACATTATAACTTGATTGATGCTAAAAACTTGATTGGCATAACTAAGAGGCGACCATGCGTGAGCTGATCTCGTTGTAATATATGGAACGACCATGTATGAGCCAGTTTCCTTGTTAGATATGGATGACCATGCATGAGCCACTCCTTTAGTTTGGGATGACCATGCGTGAGATGATTCCCTTATGATGTATGAACGACCATGCATGAGCCAATTCATCTAGTTGAATAATATGTCATTGTAGTGTAATCTTGTGCTAGCCAAAAGGTGTTAGAAAGGTCACAAAATTTGGATCTTCCATTGAGCATAGGATCTTATTAGTTGTACTTTCACATTGTATGAGGCTTTGCTTGATTTTGCATAGTTCGATTGGTAGAGAATATACATGTTCTTCGTATTCCTTCTTAGATTATGAATTGTTCTACTTCTTAGTGGTAATTTCCCAATATTGCTTAACTTGCATTATCTATTAGATACATATCCTTTAGCTGAATCTGCTCATCATGCTTAGTATTGAATCTACCTGCTTTAGTTTATCAGTGCTTTAATAGATGTTGGCAGAGAGTAATAACTCTTGCTGGGAAATTTGGTCTATCCCCGTGGGTTTCACAATCTCTTAGGTGGACATGTTTGCAGAGATAGAAATTGTGTTGTTGAGGCAGATATCCTAAGGTGTGTAGCTGTTGGATCATGGATTTGTGGATATCGTCTAGTAATAGAGTCCTATTTGTCATCCCTGTACTCTCAGGTCCTTGGGGGTGTTTTATAGACATTGTACATCGGGTTGATTTTTTGAGTCTATACCATGATGGTGCAGAGTTGATTTGTGTACATGAACATGTTATCACATGTAATAGATTGTGGCCAATTATCCAGTGAACAATGTTATGTAACTCCTTTTGATGTGAATGAAATACTAGTGGATTTGGTTTATAGCTTCAGACATGATGAGTTTAGAATGATGCATGGTTATGAAATCAATTTTAATTTCCTGCATTTTTTTTATTTGCTTGCTTAGTGTTAATTTCGTGTTTGGTTTTAAGTAATCTCACTTTGTGTGGAAAAGGGTGTCACATTTGGTGATATCAGAGGTCTTAGTTCGTTGAGTCTATAGGGATTCTAGGACTAAGATTAGGATGGTGTCTAAGTTGAGAACATGACATAAAATATGGTGCATACTACCTAATCTCAGTACTTGAGTGCCCTGGACAAGTATACAACTATTGAGAAGAAGGTGAGTATGGAACTCTTAGGTTGCTTTCTTTCTGATTACTCTGATCAAGTAGTCATTTTGAAACAACCTAAAGAGCATAATGAAACATGAATTATGATAATAATGCTTTCATCTTACCCTAAAGAAGGACAAAGCTACATCATAATCTATTGGAACTTGAACAAATAATAATCATAAAAGACAGACATGACACTATAAAACTTGAACCTAAATACAGATAAGCTATAAGAGATCCCTAAAGTGGTGATCCTAAGGAGTTTCTAAAGAAAAATCCAGATAAATCTGTGTTAATAAAGTTAGTCAAGGCGTATAATTCACATAAGATTAAGAGAATTCCTCATATAAGTATGACAAAAGGTAGCATATGAGAATGATGATGAACTTATAAAGTGGAATATGAGCTAACCTTAGACCAACCTATGTGAATAAAGAAGTCATAAATAAAAACCTTCATGACATATGAAAGAGTTGAGGAGGAATGACCTATGTTTAATGAAGGAAATGTGAGATATGATGGTTTACCTCTTAAAAAGGAGTAAGAAAACATATTAAAACACAAAAACATACATGAGGATGGTGAAAGATAACCATACATGAAGTAATAAGATGCTTTAACCTTGGTGATTCCTATGCTGATAGTAAGGAATCCAAGTTGAAAAGGGTAAAATGACATATAATAAGTTGTAACTCTGTATGATAATGAAGAGAGTTGGTAAACCCTTCCATGTTAGTTGGATGGTTGATATAGTCACCGGTAAGATTGATGTTGAGCTAATAGATCAGAGTGACATAGTGGAAGCATGATGGGCCCATAACCCACATGTCATGTTATATCACTGTGGTATAGAGGAAGCCACATGGGAACTTGAGGAAGAGATGAGAAGGAAGTACCCCTCTCTTTTCTCTTAGGATTTCAGGGGAGAAATCCCTGTTAGGGGTTTATGGCTTGTAAGGACCCTGACCCGAGTTTTTGGGTAACCTTGTTTGATTTGGCTTAATTATGTTCTTATAACCTTGATCTAATCTTTTGATATTTAATTATGGATTGTGGTGTTCTTAAGTTTCAAGTTTGAGCTTGTTTGTAGGTTGTTTGTGCTTTTTGTGCTAGTTTTGGTGCAAATTGCAATTTAGCTACTGAAGGGGGTTGATGTGCAATTTTCCACCTCTAGAGTGTTCCCTCTCTTTCTTGACAACATATATAGGAGAGAAAAAGAGGAGGGTGCCTTGTTTAAGCTCTGGTTGAGGAGTTGACACCTTAAGGGTGATTAGGGTTTCCATGCATGTTGGATGTCTAGGCCCATATGTATGTTGTGTTGTCTCGACCATGGGTCACGATATAGGTTTGTTTTGTAGGGTGTCACAGTTGAGACACCTCCTCTAGAGTGTAGGGTCACAACCTAGATAGTCTAAGGAGGTCTTGGGTCAAGATGGATGACCTAGCATGTGTTGTCTCGACCTAGGATTTGTGGAGGTGCCTTGTCTCGACCTGGAGGTGTTGTTAGATGGTGGCGTTGCGACCATAGATGGTACATCGTAGGAGGCTAGTTGCGACCGCGACCATTTGGGGGTCCATGGTGGTCGAGACACTACCTAGAGTGTATCACCATGTCTTGTATGTCATGCTTAAGTGGTTTCATGTGGTTGCATGTTGGCCTTTCTAGTGGACAAGTGTCCCTTGAATCCCCTAGCATGTTGACACCTCACCCCTTGATCTCTCCCTCTTCTTCCATCTATATAACCCCTTGTCTTTCCTTATTTGCAACCCTTTCGGCCATCTATATTCTTCCTCCTTATTTGCTTGTTCTTGGTTCTTGGTGGAGAAAAGAGGTTCATCCTTGGAGCTTGGGGAATCAATCTCCTCTTGTATGTGGTGGTGGTGGTGGTGATCTGAGCTCATCTTCCATCCTTGGTAAGTCTTTGTCTTCTAAGATGATTTTTCTTTTGATATCCTACCTTCATCTTCCTCTCTTTTCTCAGCCCTGGACCATGGTTCTTCCATGGCGGTTGTTTTGGAGGAAACTCCTCATCACAAGGGTCATGGACCATGTCTTGACAAGGTAGACCCGAGTGTAAAGAGGAATTCTTCTCTCTTTCCCCTTTTTTCTTTTGGTTTAGCCAAGAGTTTCTTTGCTTCTTTCCTTGGGATAGATTTGACCTTGGTGTCTTTTCCTTATTGAGGTGCTTTTGTGGCCAAATTTGGAGATTTTGGTGAAGCTTCTACAACCCTTAGATAGCGTGCTTGGAGCTCTTGATCTTGGAGTTTGGAGCTCTTGGTGGTGATCATCTTAAGGCGAGTTTTATAACTTTCTACCCTCCTCTATTATAAGCACTCTTAATTTTATTTGCATCTTTCTATTTTCTCCCTCTAAAACATTCCCTTATCATGTTAGTAGATAATGATGATCTCTAGATCTGGTTGGTGGAGAAAATCTTATTTGGTTTGATAAGAATATGAAACCCTAAATGTACACTGGATTTTTGATAACTATGAGATAATAGTGGTCTTCCTTGCTATAATCTACTATTTTAAACCCCTGGATATGATGATTAATGAGCTAGATTATGTTATCATGAATTTAGGGTTCAAGACTTTGTAGTATTCTCACATAGATTACTCTTTTTCTTAAACCCTAAATTCATGTAACCGATTTGATTATAAGTTGGTTGAGATGATCTTGATACATGCAATATAAGCTTGGGTGTTATAACCATGATAAGTTTCGGCCTTTATGTTTTCCTCGGTGATCATTTGTATGTGGCCTTTTCCTCATGATAACTATAGTTTCATCTTTGGTTTTAGTTCTATTTTGGTGACCTAGTTAGCCTTGGTTGAGATACCCCTTTGTGTGGTTAAGTTTAACGTAGTGATGATAGGCTGAGACACTTGGTGTGTGGTGGCTTAGTCACCCTTAGTGTGGGGGCTTTGTCCCTGCCTTACTTGGGTTGAGTCACCCTCTAGTGTGTTGGGTCACTACCATGAGGGTCTTAGGTCATGACATATGTTGGTGGTCGAGACAATTTGGACGAGATGGAACCCTAACCCTAGTGTCACGGGCATGACATGATCTAACGGATGGTCGCAACATGAACATGTGGTTAAGTGGTCAATAGAGGCTGATGGTAGGTGGTTGTGAAGCACGTATGAACACATAATGATATTCATGTATGAGAAATACATAACCATGTATAATGTTGTTTGGAATGTTATCTAATCTACTCTAGTGATGTCTCCTAATCTTTATACACCCCAAGATGGTGGAGGGTGATGAGTTTACTATTGATAGTTGAACATAGCTTTGTAAACCCTAATCGGCTAAAGAGGAAACTCTAACCCTAGTAATGAACAACTGGTCTTGCTTGTTTCTCTATCATGGAAAGATTATGATGTTATGTGGTTATCTCTCTCTTTCTTATCTAACCATGCAGGTGTTATGAGCTTGATAACCATAGCTAGTGTATGTTGTGGTGATTATGATATGACACAGGTTGAATATGCCCTTTGTGAGGCATGTTGAGGCACTTGTGATATAGGAATGATGTGAATGGGTCCTATGACCTGGTAGCGACTTGTTGCATAATATGAGATGGATTTTTTAAATGCTGAGTTGAGGGATTGTGTTGGTTGTTATATTAATGAGTTTCAATCATATAAATGATCTTTTACTCAACCAACTAATTCCCACAAGTATGTGGGAGTAGTTGTAGTCGAGATCAAACATAAGGAGCTTTAGTAACTAGTTAAATGCAATAGTGCTAAGTTTCAACAATCTAGACCTTTTTCAAAGAGTGATTTGGTTGATTAAACTAAAATGTTAGAATTAAACTAAAACAATATACAAATTCCTTGAAGGGGTTTGATTTCAGATTTAAAACAATCTTGGACTTAGGATTTCACTAACACATCATAACACGACTTAGGAACATGAATTTAAACATACCAAACATTTACAAAGGAGAGTTGAATGTTATACTTCACCTCATGGTGTAAATACAACGATCCTAACTCAATACATCACTCTCGTGAATGTATTTCATTTTGGATCAAAAACCTACTCCTCAACTCCATAATTTCCACTCTCATGGTAAATGAGGAGTTTCCAAGAGAGTAGCTCCTTACTCTCCTACCTATCTTCTCATATTAAGAAAGAAAGCATATATAGTGGCTAGCCATACATGCAAGAAGTAAGAACTGATACTCAAAAGGTAGAAATGCAAGCATTTAGTATTTAGAACAAATTATCATGTTCCATACATGTCATGACATGGGAGTTACTCTCCCATGTCCAAGAATTTGAATCTACTCACTGATGGCTATGAAACACAAGTAAGAAGATGGAAATCTGTAGTTTTTCATGACAGAAACTAAGGTACAACTAGAGAATTCGAAATGAAAGACGGAACAAAGAGAAACTCTAACAAATAGATGGAGTTTCATCTCTAAACAACTCCTATCCAACAACCTTCTCTCTCGAGTAGGTTGAAGTCAAATGGGGAAGCTCCAGCTGCAACGATGAAGAAGAATGGAGAGGAAAAGAGGTCTTCTCTCGAATAACTGCCTTGTCTTCCCCAAATTCTCCCTCCTCAACTCCTCTCTGTTCTCTGGTGCAAAAATGCTCCAAATGATCTGTGATAACTGTCCCAAGGGAGGGAGAGTCCTATTTGTCCAAACGAAATATTCAATTTCAAATTATATAGAAAACTGGTCCATTTACGGTGTGTGGATTGGTCCCCACGTCGTGTCGATAAGTGCATCTTAGCAACTGCTCAAGAGACCCAGACTTATGGCGTGTAATTTGGCGACACGCCGTAAGTCCAAGTATCTAACCGAATTTCTCCAAAAGTGCCTTACGTCGTGTTTTTGGGCAACACGGTGTGTGTCTTCCTTTGAGAGTTTTATCTGATGAGGCCTTACAACATGTGTAACTGTGTCACACACCGTAAGTCCTGCTGTTTCTTCAATATTCAGCTCCAACTGCATGACTCCAAAAGGAAATGCCCAATATACACATTTGGGGGCATTTTGTTGTCAAAATAGAATGAAATTGAGTACCTGTGCATCAACAAGAATTCAAGAGTAAGTATACCTCGAATGCATGAAAATCAACATGAATATGAATGAAAATGAGTCTGAATGCATGAAAAATGCATGACAAACAAGATAGAAATATGATATGAAATGTGCACATCAAATCCCCCTAAGCTTGAACCATTTCTTGTCCTCAAGAAAAAAAAAATAGATGTAGGATGTCAATCCAAATCATGGGCATATTTCATATCTTCATTTAAGAACAAATAAAAGAGCAATATCATGCTAACTCTATTTCACATATGCAGTTGAAAAATGAACTAAATTTTATCTCTCAAAATAGGAATTTAGTTCTAGGATTTCATTCTAATTTTCTTCAATAAGTCAACTATATAGCAGTCATGAGCAACAAGCATGATAGAGCCAATAAAATGATGATATGCCAAAAGTTCCATTGATAATAATGATGAAATGAAAAGAAAGTCTCTTAACATATTTTCCTGCTTGCATTGGCTTTATCATACGAATCAAAACATCTATTAGGATTCACGTGCACGATACTCAGCAGTTGAGTATAGGCTTACACACATGTGGAGTACCGGTTGGGGATTAATTTCCCTCTTTCTGTGCATCTCCAACCTTCATTGAGTTGGTGGACATGTGGGTGACTTAGCCATCTTTTGGGGTTCACTAACTTTTCAAAAACACCCCCTTTTCATACGATTCAGGTACCCAATGTTTGTTGTTGTATTTGATTGTTGCACTTTCCTTATTTTTGATTGGGTACCAAACGGTTCTTTTTCTACCCTTCCTTTTTTGTAGATATTTCCAAGCAAGTTTGAGATAGAAAAGAAGAAATTCAATCACTTATAGAAATATTCTCAATTGGAGCAATGAAATATTCATTATAATATTGGCAACATCATGCTAATAGCTAATCAAAGCTCTATAGTTCACAAATTCAAGATTTTCGAATTTTTACTTGTATTGAGCAATAGAGACAAAAAAATTAGTTCACTTTTAAACATGATATGGTATGTGGAGATGTGAGCAATGATAGCCAAAAAAAATTCAGAATATATTAATTAAGACAATGAGTTGTCTTAATATCCTTTATCTTCTCATGTAAAGATGGTTCAAGCAAAGGGAGAAAAGATAAAACACAATTTCATTCATTCAAGATTGATTTTGAAACATGACATGTAATGCTAGAAATCAAAATACATAAGAAAATTTCTAAAACAAATGACAATGGAAGGGAAATGGCATCAAACAAAATGTTGGAAATAAAAGATACAAGACTACCGGTCGGTTGTACCCCCCCAAGCTTGAAGATTGTAGTATCCTCACTGCTCAAATCAAACTCAGAAGTGACACAATCGAGTACCTCATGGTGCACAGAGAAACATCAGAGAGAGGGGTCAACACCCCCCTGAGGTCCATGGAATATGTCATCAACAAAATCATGAAAGGGATCTGCCGAAGAAATAGAAGGCTCCTTCTACTGTGGAGGGGGTTGTGGCGGAGCATAATAACCCTGAGATAGATGCCAAGCATCCATGGGAGACACCATGATGTACATATCTGTCATCTGATGTGAGAAGCCAATGTACTATTGTTGTAAACCTCCATATCTATCATGTATATCGGTATACTGCTACTGTAAACCGGTGTAGGAGTCCTGCAAACCACTGTACTATTGCTGGATACCTATGTACTGAGTCTGAAGTTGTGTGTGCTGATCTTGCAAGGCAGTCATTCTTGTGTCCTGGCTGTCAAAACACCGTTGGACATAGCCATAGAGTTGGTGCATGTCTGTATACCTCCATGAGAGCTCAGTCTGTGTCCTAGTAGAAGGAGGAGTTGTTGCTGTCTCAACTGTTGTAGAAGAACCCGATGCACTGCTAGAGGAAGGCTGCCCTGCATCTTGAGTAGCTGCAAAATACTTCTAGTTTTCCTTCTTCTTTGCAGTCACCACCTCGGGATTTGGCAAAGTAATGGTCTTTTATTTCCCATGGATTGATAGGAAATAAGAACCTTTGGCCCTCTCCCCAGTCAAAATAGCTGTTTTGAGAACCCCACAATCAATCTCAAACTTCTTCCCCAAGTGTTTAATGCCTGAAAGATCAATTTTTAGTGCCTTGGCCAGCTTGGTGATGATACCCCCAATCTCAAACTTCTTCCTAGTCTTCTCTACCTTCTTTAGAAAATGATATCCCATGTTGACATCATACTCATGAACTGCAACCCATAACAAGAAACAATCCAATTTTCCCACAACCCCCATAGTCTCCTTCCTGCCAAGAACACACAAAGAGAGGACCTATGCAAGACTTTAAAAAGAAGGTTTTGAATTTTGGATGCGCGGGCTGATGCGGGATCAAAGGAGGTCTCCTTAGTAATATGGCTCCGAAATTCATTTGCATCAAAGTCAGCTGGATACCTAATAGACCAAGATAATTAAACTTGAGTAAACCACAAAACCGCTCAAATGTCATACGATAAGGTTTGTCTTGCAACCTAAAAGAAATAATGCCAAAGGGTTCTCTAGTCTTCTTAGGGTCTACGTCACTAGAAAAAGAAGTCAAGAATTCATAGACCATCCTGGGGTAGGTGGGGACACCATCTATGCAACAATTTAGTCCTAAAAGTGTAAGATATTCCTTGAGTTCAACTACAATGCCCAACTCATCTATCTCATCCTCATCAATGAAATAGGAGCTTACCACCGACCTGTTGGGTTTTGTGGAGAAAACATGCGTGGAGGAAGCAATAAAATCCACACAACCCAAAACATGATCTCGCCGACAACAACGCATTTGGAAGGAGTGTTTGCGGGATATACCTTATCGCAGAGCAAGTCTGGCGATGTCCCGCTGCACGATGGTGCAACGCTGCTGACCTACACAGAAGGAACTTCTCTCCCGTTCACTGTCGTAGGTTGATCCGGCGACGCTCCTTTGCGGAAGTGATGTACGTCGCTCGTAGCACGTACAGGTGGTCGTCGACGTCCTCTGAACGAATTCGTCAAGGCGTCTGCGTCTCTACTTCGTCCACGCGGATGGACTGGAACTCCACGTCGCGCTTCTTAAGCTGGCGGGAAGGAGTCGTGTCTGTCCGGCGACGTGCTAGCAGCGTGTTGCTCTCCTTCCTCTCCTAAGGATGGTGATGGATAGGGTTTACGTGCGTGAGCGTAAACTAAAAGCGTCTCTCGATATCTTATATAGATATCGGCCGTCAATCCTCCTTTAAACAAGATACGAAGGGAAGTAGGTTTTCCTAAACCCATCGGTAAATAGAAATGTTGCGTTAATTAAAACGCTCATGGATTAATTAGAATATTCTGGAATTCATTAATTAACCAAATAATCACATTAATTGATTAATTAATATTCGACTCCATGCAATCACTTGGGATGGCTCTATGGGCATATATATATACCAACAGACTCCCACTTGCACTTAGAGCCAGTCACTCTAATATTATTCTAATCCATTACATAAACATTTTAGTAATCAATGTGATTCGGAGCAATTCCAATCAAATCCACAATTATACTCCTATTCCAACACATCCTATGTGTGTGACCCGGTAGGCTCCAAATTACGTTGGCAGTGATATCCATAATCATATTATGATTTCACAAGCAATGATTGGTATCTAGCAAGACTTCATTACCACCCAAGTAATTGGAGAAGTTGGAGAACAACTTAACCTATCATTCATGACTGGTGTTACAGTGATTGTATAGTTCCCTTGTCACTGATATCCTGATTGAACTCCAGTCATGGAATTGTTATCCTCTTCAATGTTCAATCCATGTTCCTTGAGCTAGAGAAGACTGTCTGAGATATATGTAAGCTCAATATCACATATTGACTCACATCAGCATGGCCATGCATTTCTCAGTCTTTCTTATCAAGTGGCCAGAATATAAAACTCCCGTAGGAAGGACAAATTCCATCTACATCACTCACAGTCATCCCCATGTGTTATAGTGCACCCAAGCACCATCTTTATGGCAATCCTTATTCAGGACCACGGTGGATGATGTCAAAGTACACCGAACGACATGTGATAAGTGTAGTGACTTCAGGTCTAAGAACCACAATCACCACCATCATTATGAGATGTGACTCTAACTACCAATCATGGTATCCATGTGTCACTCTCAAGGTGGGTCTATCCGATACACTGTTCTATGGGCATATATATACCAACACGACCTAGAATGAAGAAGAGTGTAGATGACCTCCTCCTCCTCATGTAGCTCAAAAAGACACTGGCTCTAGAATCAGTCTGATGAAGAAGATTCTTCGATGCGTGGGAACTTTTCCGTGAGCTTGGTGCAACCCATGTTGAAAATTGGTCTTGACAGTAGAAAACATGATGTGTTCTGTGGATTCACACACCGTAAAGAACCATGTTGGTTGGAGAAGCTTTGACGATGGTTATGCCTTGTAATTTGAGATCACACATTGTGTAGAAAGACGGTTCTTGCGTTAGCTACTGGTGGCCTCGTTGTGGTCATGACGTGCGTTAGAGGAGGCTTACAGCGTGATGAGCAGTAATTTTTCCCAATTGCTGGTGCAAATTTCATGGCGTGAGGGATAGGAGACACGCTATGGGGTAGCTTTGCTGGAGGTGCAGTGGCGGTGAGAGGCTTTAAGTGTCATCTCCCGACTACTATGGTGAAGGGACGACGACGTTGGCCCATCGATGGCGGTGACTCGTAGGTGCTACAAAAGCGTCGGCTAGAGCAGAGCAGCGATGCCTACGTAGAGGGATGACGGAGGGAGAAGTGGCGCTCTCGGCTGGAGTGGAGGTGCTTAGCGATGGCGTGAGTCAAGGGAGAAGAAAGCGGTGACGGTTGTCAGCTCGGATGAAGGTAGTGAGATCGTACATGACGTGAGTGTGAGATATAACCTCTTCTTGCAAAAACTTATGTCGTGTGAATAAAGACACATGGCGTAAGGTCTAGTTCAACTGCCTTTGTGAGAACCCCAAAATTAAAAAACCACGGTGCGTGGAAAGGTCCAACATGATGTAACTTGCTCAAATAGCCATGCCGTAATAATGGAAACCACATCATAAGTTGAACTACCAGTGACTTCTATTGAATTTCTTCAATTAATTGAACATGCAGTGTTGATATGGTGTTACGTCGTGTTGTGCTGACACACACTGTGTTTCTGACCTCCATGCCGTAATGTGAACACCCTGCTATTTTTGGTGATAAACTTCGAAATAGAACCACATGACGTGTGAAGTGGGAAATATGCCATGTTTTCTTCTGCCTCATAGCACTACATATCTGACTGAGTCACATGGCATAAGGAAGTAATGAACACGCCATAATTGTCATAATTTCTTCATATTTTTGTTAAATTTTGATATCTTCTTGAGTTATGTTAAGTACCTAAAACAACAAAGATTTGGGGTATGAAATTTGTACGATACTTAGAGAACTTGCACCATGAAGTTTCAACTAGAAAGGAAAACAAAAACAACTATCTAAATGTGGGGATAACTCCCATAAAGGTCTTCCATTTAAAGTCCGGAAGTAGACTCTTCTTTCTTCTCATGGGATTCAAAGAGGGAGTAAGATGCCCCTTTCAGAATCAGTTCTCCTTCATCATAAAGCTTGCATTGGTGTCCATTGACTTTGAAAACTCCATCTTTGCCTTGCAATTCAACAACTCGATATGGAAATATCTTCATTACAAGAAACAGACTGGACCACTTAGATCTCAACTTTCTAGGGAATAACCTCAATCTGGAGTTGAAAATCAAGACTAGCTTGGTCTCCTTCTTTGAAATATTTTCTGTGGATTCTCTTGTCATGCCAAGACTTTGTTCTTTCCTTGTAGAAATTTGCATTCTCATATGCATCTAACCAGAGTTCCTCTAACTCTTGCAGTTGCAATAGACATTTCTCACTGACCTTCTTCATATCAATGTTTAGGAACTTGATAGCCCATAGATCAGGATGTTCTAGCTCCAGTGGAAGGTGACAAGACTTACGACACACTAGTTTGAATGGAATTGTGCCTATGGTAGTCTTGTAAGCTATCCGGTATGCCCACAATGCATCGTTTATCTTCAGAGGCCAATCCTTCCTTGAGCTGGACACAGTAGTTTCTAGAATACTTTTCAGCTGTCGATTGGAGACTTCTACTTGCCCAGATGTTTGAGGATGGTAAGGTGTAGAGACCTTATGAGTGACTCCATACTTGGATAGATGATTGTTAAACTACCTTTCAACAAAGTGTGTGCCTCCATCAGAAATCATAGCTCTAGTAACTCCAAACCGGGGGAAAATGATTTTTTGGAATAGCTTGATTACAGATTTTGCATCTGGTGCTTGGGTTGGAATGGCCTCAAGCCATTTAGAAACATAATCGCAAGCAACCAAGATGTATTGATAACAATAGGAAGATGGGAAAGGTCCCATATAATCAACTCCCAAGACATCAAATACCTCAATCTCCAAGATGGAGTTAAGAGACATTTCATCATGCTTTGATATTCCACCAACTCTTTGGCATTTGTCACATGATTTGATGGAGTGGTTGACATCTTTGAACAAGGTTGGATAATAGAAACTAGCTTGGATAATCTTTGCTATAGTCTTCTCTCCTCCAAAGTGACCTCTGTAAGGAGAGGCATGGCATTCGAAAATGATTGTGGCAATTTCCTCTTCAGCAACACACCTCCGGATGAGCCCATCACTCCCATGCTTTAATAATAAGGGGTCGTCCCGGTAGTAAAACTTTACATCATGGAAAAACTTCTTCTTCTATTGGTATGTCAAGTCTGGAGGCAGTTGTACTGTAGCAAGAAAGTTTACAATGTCTGCAAACCATGGTGCTTGTATGGACGATGAAGTGTAGAGTTTCTCAATTGACAATTGGTCCTCAACAGACAATGAATTTCCAACATCTGTGGTCAACCTAGATAGGTGGTCAGCAATGTTGTTCTCTGTCCCCTTTTTATCCTGGATCTCAAGGTCAAACTCTTGAAGAAGAAATATCCAGCAGATCAGACGAGGTTTGGCATCTTTCTTGTTAAGCAAATACTTTATTGCAGCATGATCTGCATACACAATTACTTTGGATCCTACCAAATACTGTCTGAACTTATCAAAAGTGTACACTGTGACAAGCATCTCTTTCTCAGTGTTTGTATAGTTGATTTGTGCCTCATCTAAGCTCTTGCTTGTATAGTGTATGGCGTGAAGCTTCTTATCCTTCTGTTGTCCAAGAAATGCTTCTACTGCATAGTCACTCACATCACACATTAATTTGAAAGGATCACTCTAGTCTGGTGGTTGGATGATTGGGGCTGAGACAAGAGCTTCTTTGATCTTGTTCAAGGTTGTATGGCATTGATCATCAAATATGAACTCGACATCTTTTGTAAGCAAGGAACACAATAGTTTTGCAATCTTGGAGAAATCTTTAATGAATCTCCTATAGAACTCTACATGTCCAAGGAAACTACAGATGTCCTTGACTGAATAAGGAGTAGACATCTTCTAAATAGCTTCTACTTTGGCCCTGTAAACTTCAATAACCCTATTAGAAACAATATGGCCTAGTACTACATCGGATTGTACCATGAAATGGCACTTCTCCCTGTTTAGTACTAGGTTAACCTTTTTGCAACAGGCTAAGACTTTAGACAAATTGCATAAACAATTATCAAAGGAATCTTCATAAACACTAAAATCATCCACGAATATATCCATTATGTTTTCAATGAAATCAGAGAAAATAGCCATCATGCAACGCAGAAATGTTGCTGGGGCATTACAAAGACCGAAAGGCATACGACAGTAAGCATAGGTTCCATAGGTGTATGTAAATGTGGTTTTCTCTTGGTCGGGAGGGTAGATTGGTGTTTGGAAAAACCTAGAATACCCATCCAAGTAGCAAAAGTAAGAATGGTTTGCAAGTCGCTCAAGCAATAAATCAATAAAAGGCAAGGGAAAATGATCTTTACAAGTTGCTTTATTCAAGTGCCGGTAATCAATACACATACCCCAACCTGTGACTATACATGTTTGTATTGACTCGTCATTATATCCCTTAATGATAGTTGAACCCCCCCTTTAGGTACCACATGAATGGCACTAACCTAGGGGCTGTCACTTATAGGATAAATAATACCAGCATCTTTCAACTTAAAATTTTCCTTTTTAACCACTTCAAGCATGTTTTGATTTAAACATCTAGGTGGTTCAAAAGTAGGTTTAGCATCATCCTCCATGTTTATTCTATGCATGAAAATGGAAGGATGGATGCCCTTTAAATCATCAATAGAGTAACCAATGACACATTATATAAATGTAATTCAGCAAGCAATTTATTTTCTTGTTCATTAGTTAACTCATCATTGATTATGACTGGAGAAGTAGAACCGGGGTCAAGAAATGCATACCTCAGCCCTGATGGAAGGGCTTTGAGTTCTTCTCTTCTCCCAATTGTGTTTTCTTTGACTTTATCATCAATACGTGAAGTATCTTCATTAATAGCATTTGGTTGAGTAATAGAAAATGCTCCAAAATTTTCAGAGTCACATTGGTAGCTTCATCATCATAATAGTTACATATCAAATCAGCATCATCATGGTCTTCCTCCACAACAGAGTCAATAGAATCAATAAAATAGAGCTCTTCCACTTGTGAAGGTGCCTTCATGGCATTAAACATAGAAAACTCCATGGCTTCTTCACCAACCCAGAGTGTAAGCTTTCTTCCCAGACATCAACAAGGCATCCAAAAGTCCTCAAGAAGGGTCTCCCAAAGAGAATGGGATTGGAAGGAACTTCAAGCATGTCTAACACAACAATATCACAAGGAATGTAGAATTTACCGATTTGCACCGGTACATCCTCCACAATACCTTTGGGATATTTGATTGAGTGATCGGCTAGCTGGATGGCCATCTTTGTAGGCTTCAAATCTCCAAGATCTATATCCTTCCACAAAGTAGACATAATGAGACTAATGCTAACTCCAAGGTTAATAAGACCTTTGTCAAACATGGTGTTTCTAATCTTGCAAGGTAGAGTGAATGCTCCCAAGTCATCTAGCTTCGCGAGAAGTTGTTTTGAATGATTAAACTCATTCTCTCAGAAAGCATGACAGTTTCAACTTGGTCTATCCTCCTCTTCTTGGTGAGGATGTCCTTTAGAATCTTGGCATATGACGGCATCTCAGCTATGACTTTAGCCAACAGAAGGTTGACATGGAGTTTGTTTAGGATCTCCATGAAAGTTTTGAACTTTGAATCCTCCTTCTTATTTGCAAGTCTTTGTGGAAATGGTGCACTTGCTTTGTAAGAAGGTGGTACCTCAGCTGTACCTTTTCCCTTGTCATCAATGGGGGTGCAAATCTTCTCTTCATCAACAACCTCAACACTCTTCTCCTTGGGTGGAGAAGGTCTTTGAATTTCAGCTCCACTCCTCAAGGTGATAGCATTTACTTGCCTTCTTGGATTCACCTCCGGTTGGCTAGGAAGAGCATTGGATGGTGTGTTCTTTTGCTGCACCAAAGTTTGCTGGGAAATTTGGTTTTCCAACATCCTTGTATGAATGGAAATGCCATCCACTTTCACGGAGAGTTGAGCAATTGCATCTTTCAATAATTTGTCATTTCTGCGAAACTCTTCATTTTGCTGCTCTTGGGTGGAGATGAATTGCTCCATCATAGTCTCCAATGAAGATTTCTAGGGTTTTTGTTGCTGTTGGTAACCCCTATTGTTGTTGAAGCCTGGTGGATTCCCATTTATTTTCCGGTTGAAGAGTTGTTGGTGCTGTGCTTGTTGAACGTTTTGAGCATTGCTTGTGTTCCGGTAAGAGAAATTAGGATGATCTCTCCATCCCAGATTGTATGTGTTGTAATAGGGATTGTATTGCTATTTGTTTCCATGTATCCCAACGACATTGACTTTCTCTTGGTTCTCCTCATTCATATTAGGAGAAAAACACATAGAATAAGTATGTCCAACAAGTCCACAAGCTTCACAAATTACCTCGACTTCTTGGATTTGCATTGTAGTCATCTTCTCAAACTTTTGTGTAAGGACATCAAGCTTAGATGCAATTAGATCAATTGCATCAACACTATGCTTTCCTACTTGCTTCCCAGTTGAAGAACTCAGTGTAAAAGATGGTTGTGCTTTCCTATCTGACCAGCATTGGCAGTGGTTAAGTGCTATATCTTCAATGATATCATAAGCCTCACTATAAGACTTATTCATTAAGGCTCCATTAGCAGCGACATCCACTGTCATGCGAGTGTTATAAAACAATCCATTGTAGAATGTTTGAAGTAGCAGCCAATTAGTCAATCCATGGTGAGGGAAAAGGCATTGCAGGTCCTTGAACCTCTCCCATGTGTCATACAAAGTTTCTCCATCTAATTGCGAAAAGTTTGTGAGTTGGCTTCTCAGTTGAGCTGTCTTGCTTGGAGGAAAATACTTTTCAAGGAAAGCATTTAATAGTTGGTCCTAGCTCTTGATGGACTTCTTGGGAAGAGATAAGAGACACACCTTGGCTCTATCTCTCAAGATGAAGGGAAACAATAATAGTTTTATTCCATCAGCAGATACACCATTGATCTTGAAGGTGTTCATGTACTCCAGGAATTCAGCTACATAAAGATTTGGATCTTCGCTGGCGGTACCCACAAAATGGGTTTGCTGGATCATCTACATCATGGAAGGACTAATAGAGAAGGTGTTTGCCTCTATTGTAGGTAGATCAATGGCTCCACAAATATTTGTGGCAGCCGACATGGCAAAGTCCTTCAAAGGACGGTTATCCTCTATGGTTGGATCTTCTTGTGTGGCTTCTTCAAAGGATGAAGAAGATGATAGTGGTGATGATGATGGAATACCCTCTAGTAGTGTTTGCTCTTCTCTTCTTGCTCTCCTCAAACTTGCAAGAGTGCACACAATGTCAGGATCCAAAAATGTGGATGGTTGAAGACCCCTCTTCGAACGACACATACACCCTGAAATGAAGTAAGAGATATTGAGAACACAACTAAAAAGTATATGAAAATTCGAAAATGGAAGTGATGATCTAGTCTCAAATACTAGTTAGCACTTTTTACTCTAATTAGATTAACCGTAGCTCCCCGACAATGGCGCCAAAAACTTGTTGGTTGTTATACTAATGAGTTTCAATCATATAAATGATCTTTTACTCAACCAACTGATTCCAGAAAGTATACGGGAGTAGTTTTAGTTGAGATCAAACAAAAGGAGCTTTAGTAAATAATCAAATGCAATAGTGCTAAGTTTCAACAATCTAGACCTTTTTCAAAGAGTGATTTGATTGATTAAAATAAAATTTCAGAATTAAACTAAAAACAATAAATGGATTACTTGAAGGGGTTTGATTTCATATTTAAAACAATCTTGGACTTAGGATTTCACTAACACATCATAACATGAATTAGGAACACGAATTTAAACATACCAAACACTTGCAAGGAGGTTGTATGTTATACTTCACCTCATAGTGTAAATACAACTATCCTAACTCAATACATCACTCTCATGAATGTATTTCATTTGGGATCACAAACCTACTCCTCAACTCCATAATTTCCACTCTCATGGTAAAGGAGGAGTTGCTAAGAGAGTAACTCCTTACTCTTCTACCTATCTTCTTAGATTAAGCAAGAAAGCATAAAACATTGATATATAGTGGCCAACCATACATGCAAGAAGTAAGAACCGATACTCAAAAGGTAGAAATGAAAGCATTTAGTATTTAGAATGAATTATCATGTTCCATACATTTCATGACATGGGAGTTACTCTCCCATGCCTAATAATTTGGCTCTACTCACTCATGGCTATGAAACATAAGTAAGAAGATGTAAATTTGTAACTTTTTATGATAGAAACTAAGGTACAACTAGAGAATTCGAAATGAAAGAAGGAACACGGAGAAACTCCAACAAATAGATGGAGTTTCATCTCTGAACATATCCTCTCTAGCAACCTTCTCTCTCGAGTAGGTTGAAGTCGAACGGGGAAGCTCCAACTACAACAATGAAGAAGAATGGAGAGGAAAAGAGGTCTTCTCTCGAATAATCACCTTGTCTTCCCCAAATTCACCCTCCTCAGCTCCTCTTAGTTCTCTGGTGCAAAAACACTCCATATGATATGTGATAACTATCCCAAGGGAGGGAGAGTCCTATTTGTCCAAATGAAATATTCAATTTCAAGTTCTATAGAAAATTGGTCCACTTAAGGCGTGTGGATTGGTCCACACGTTGTGTGGATAAGTGCATCTTAGCAACTGCTCGAGAGACCCAAACTTACATAGTGTAATTTGGCGACATGCCGTAAGTCCAAGTACCTGACCGAATTTCTCCAAAAGTACCTTACGTCGTGTTTGTGGGCAACACGACATGTGTCTGCGTTTGAGAGTTTTATCTGATGAGGCCTTACGGCATGTGTAACTGTGTTACACACCGTAAGTCCTGCTGTTTCTTCAATATTCAGCTCCAACTGCATGACTCCAAGGGGAAATGCCCAATATACGCATTTGGGGGCATTTTCTTATCAAAATAGAATGAAATTGAGTACATGTGCATCAACAAGAAGTCAAGAGTAAGTATACCTCGAATGCATGAAAATCAATCTGAATATGAATGAAAATGAGTCTGAATGCATGAAAAATGCATGACAAACAAGATAGAAATATGATATGAAATGTGCACATCAGATTGGTATCCCATGATATGTGGCCTTGTTGATGATTGTATGAATGGAAATAATACAAACATCTTGTAGTGATAATGTGACAAGATCACACCTTATACATTTTATGATTCTGGAGTTGTGTTATGCCCTTATTTTTGTAGAACTTATCCTGGATTTGTACATTATAACTTGATTGATGCTAAAAACTTGATTGGCATAACTAAGAGACGACCATGTGTGACCCAATCTCGTTGTAATATTTGGAACCACCGTGCATGATCAGGTTCCCTTGTTAGATATGGATAGGCATGCGTGAACCACTCCTTCTTTTAGGGATGGCCATGCGTGAAGTGATTCCCTTATGATGTATGAACGGCCATGCGTGAGAGGATTCATCTGTTGACTAATATGTCAATGTACTGTCACTCTCATACTAGCCTGGAGGTGTTAGAAAGGTCATGGAATCTGGCTCTTCCATTGACCATAGAATCTTATTAGTTGTACTTTCACATTGGATGAGGCTTTGCTTGATTATGCATAGTTCAATTGGTAGAGAATATACATGTTCTTCATATTCCTTCTTAGATTATGAATTATTCTACTACTTAGTGGTAATTTCCCAATATTGCTTAACTTGCATTATCTATTAGATACATATCATTTTGCTGAATCTGCTCATCCTGCTTAGTACTATATCTACTTTCTTTAGTTTATCTGTGCTTTAATAGATGTTGGCAGAGAGTTATAACTCTCGTTGGGACATTTGGTCTCACCCTGTGGGTTCCACAATCTTTTAGGTGGACGTGTTTGTGGAGATAGAGATTGTGTTGTTGAGGTAGATATCCTGAGGTGTGCAACTATTGGATCATGGATATGCAGCTAGTGTCTAGTAATTGAGTCATATGTGTCATCCCTATACTCGCAGGTCCTTGGGGGTGTTTTATAGACGTTGTACATTGGGTTGAGTTTTTGAGTCTATACGATGATGGTGCAGAGATGATTTGTGTACATGAGCAGGTTGTCACATGTAATAGATTGTGGACAATTAGCCAGTGAACAATGTTATGTAACTCCTTTTGATGCGAATGAAATACAAGTGGCTTCAGTTTATGGCTTCAGACATGATGACTTCAGCTTGATGCATGGTTATGAAATTGATTTTAATTTCCTGTGTTTTTCGGTAATATGCTTTCTTAGTGTTAATTCCATGTTTGGTTTTGAGTAATCTTACTTTGTGTGGCAAAGGGTGTCACAGTCGTGACCACCCATCATGGTCCATGTCATGATCGCGACCCTCATGCATCTCGACCATCCACCCACATGTCACGACCTCCACCCTCTAGGTCATGGTGCACCTGCGACACCTAGGGTTAGGGTTTCATAAGGCATCTCAACCAAAGGTGTCTCGGACTCAAGGTTCTCTCGATCTCTACGTATGTTGTGACCCGAGTCCATCATGGTTGTGACCCTACACTCTAGGGTGAATCTCAATTCAAGTAAGGCAGGAACAAGACACCAACACCAAGGGTGACTAGGCCACTTAACACAAAAGCCTTGTCCTTACACCACTAGGTCAAACTCCACCACAAGGAAACACCTTAACAAAAATCCATCAAGGTAATGATCACCAAGAGGGAAGTGTCATGACCACACTATGGTATGCTATCTAGGTCTCAAAATAGAACTGAAACCAAGGACAGAATCAAGGTCATCATGAAGGAAAACTCTAGCAACTGATCACCAAACCCTAAAGCAGGGGTCAAGAAACCACCAAGGATGAACCTCTTCCAAAGAAGGGAAAATCATGCTCAAGGTAACCGAGACTGAACCTAACATATATGCAACTTCTAGGTACATGAACATTATGCATGGGAGCAAGCTCAAGAGCAAAACCTAGAGAAGAACCTCCATAACTCATCATCTACTAAATCGGGTACACATAGATTAGGGTTTTAGATTTCTCTCAAACCAAGCAAGGTATCCCCACCAAACAAGCTCTAGAGGTTAAAAATAAATACAAGCATGATGAGGAAGCTATTTTGAGGAAGAAGACAGTAATAAAAAACATAAGGAAGTGCAATAATAGACTAGGTTTAATGTTATATAACCTGCCTTAAGATGATCACCACCAAGAGCTCCAAACTCCAAGATCAAGAGCTCCAAGCACACGATCTAAGGGTTGAAGAAGCTTCACCAAAAGTTCCACACTTGGACACGAAAGCACCTCAAGAATGAGAAGAAACCAAAGCTAGCCCAAGGAAAGAAGCAAAGAAGCTCTTGGACATACTAAAAGAGAAAGAAAGAAAGAGAGGAGAAATCCTCTTCACACTTGGGTCTACCTTGTCAAAACATGGTCTATGACCCTTGTGATGAGTGGTTTCTCTCCCAAGATGACCACCATGGAAGAACCATGGTCTAGGGCTGATAAAAGAGAGGAAGATGAAGGCAGGAGATCAAAAGAAACATCAACTTAGAAGACAAACACTTACCAAGGATGGAAGGTGAGCTCGGATGACAACCATCACCACATGCAAGAGGAGATTGATCCCCAAAGATCCAAGGACGAACCTCCTTGCTCTACCAAGTTCCAAGGACAAGAAAAGGAGGAAGAAGGTATATGGTCGAAAAGGGTTGCAAGAAAGAAAAGATAAGGGGTTATATGGATGGAAGATGAAAGAGAGAGCAAAGGGTGAGGTGCCAACACACTAAGGGACTCAAGGGACACTTGTGCTTGCAAAAGACCAGCATGCAGCAACATGCAACCACTTAAACATGATGTGCAAGGCATGGTGATACACTCTAGGTAGTTTCTCAACCACCATGGATTCCCACATGGTTGCGGGCGTGACCTTCCTAGGTTGCACCATCCATGGTCACGACACTACCTATCACCATCTCCTCTAGGTCGAGACAAAATACCTCCACAAACCCTAGGTCAAGACAACCCCATCTAGGTTAACCATCTCGACCCAAGACCACCCTAGACTACCTAGGTCATGACTCAAACACCTGGAGGAGGTGTCTCGATTGTGAAACCCTCCAAAACCAACCTTGGTCGCGACCCAAGGTCGAGACAACACAACCAACTTGCACATGGTCAAGGTACTCAACACTCATCTCAACCTAATCACCACCTAGGGTGATACTCCTCCACCAAGGGTTAAATAAGGATCCCTCCTCTTTCTATTTCCTCTAGATGATGTCAATAAAGAGAGGGAACACTATAGAGGTGGAAAATTGCACATCAACCCCTATACTAGGTAAATTGCAATTTGCACCAAAACTAGCACCAAAAGCATAAACAACATTCAAACAAGCTCAAAATAGAGACTTAAGCTCTCCACAAGCCCTAATTATATCTCAAAATATTAGAGAAAGGTTCTAAGAACATGATTAAGCCAAATAAATAGGGTTACCCCTAAAACTCAGGTTAGGGTCCACAAGCCATAAACCCCTAACAAGGATATCACCCTCGAAATCCTAAGGGAAAAGAGAGGGGTAATTATTCCTCCATCTCTTCCTAGAGCTCCCATGTGGCTTTCTCAACACTACGGTGATGCCACATAACCTTTACAAGCACTATGCCCTTCTTCTTCTTCAACTTCTTCACCCTTCTATCAAGGATCAACACCAGACCTTCAACATAGGATATTTCTTCATCAAGCTCTATCTCTTATGGATGCAACACTAACTCTGTATCAAGATGGCACTTCCTCAACGTACTCATATGAAACATTGGATGCATCTTGTGCAACTTAGGTGGCAACTCCAACTTGTAAGCCACCTTCCCAACATGTGCCACTATAGGGTAAGGTCCCATAAACTTGGGAGATAACTTACCCTTCTTGTCAAACCTCAGAACACCTTTCTAGGGAGAGTGCTTGAGGTACACTCTATCTCCCACATGGAACTCTAAGGGTCTATGATGCTTATCTGCATACGACTTCTACCTATCTTGTGTTGCCTTCAACTGCTACTGAATCACTTTAATCTTTTTTTTTTCTGTTGCACAAGCTCAGGACTAAGAAGTTGATACTCTCCTGCCTCATACCAACACAACAGAGACCTACAACGTCTCCCATACAACTCCTTATATGGTTCCATGTCTATGCTTCGATGATAATTGTTATTGTAGGAAGAATCTATCAGACTGAGGTGTATGCCCCAACTTCCCAAAAACTGAAGAACACAAGATCTCAACGGATCCTCCAAGGTCTAAATGGTCCTCTCAAACTGACCATCTGTCTATGGGTGGAAGGCAGTGCTAAACCTCAACTGCGTACCAAAACCTGTGTGCATTTGCTCCCAAAAGAGACTCGTGAACTTGGGACCTCTATTAGATATAATGGTAGCTGGAACTCTGTGCAAGAGCACTATCTCATCAACATAAATCTAGGCAAGCTTCTCAGCTATATACGTTGTCTTCACCAGAAGGAGATGCGCTGACTAGGTGAACCTGTCAATGATCACCCAGATGAAATCGTGACCTTTGGCTATCCTAGGAAAACCAACCACAAAGTCCATAGTCACATGATGCCATTTCCACTGTGGTATAGGAAACCGTTGCAATGTTCTTGCAGACTTTTGATGTTTGTCTTTGACCTGCTGACATACAACACATCTCGCAATGAACTCTACTACATCCCGCTTCAAGCCAGGCTACAAATACATGTCATTTAGGTTATGATGCATCTTGGTGCTACCTGGGTGCATATCATACATGGATGAGAGAGCCTCTTCCAACACCATCTTCCTTAGGTCATCTACATCAGGAACCACTACTCTACCATGGTAACAAATTGTCCCATCATTTGACTCATGGAAGCCATCACACTTCTCGCTGCCAAACTCTGATCTAATCTGCTATACCATGGTATAAATCTATTGTGTCTCTCTGATTTATTGTCTTAGTGGGGGCTTCACCTGTAACTATGCTAACAATCCTATTAGAAAGGAAACTTCCAGCTTAACATTCATCTGCCGTAGAGAGATGAGCATGTCTCGCTTGTGTCACACCAAAGAACTCAACTGGGATCTATCCATATGAGAAGTTTAAGACTTCATACTCAACACATCTTCCACAACATTAGCCTTCCCTGGGTGGTAATCAATCGTGCAGTCATAGTCCTTGATTAACTCCATTCAGCGCTGCTGCCTCATATTCAACTCCAGTTGTGAAAAGATATACTTCAGGTTCTTGTGATCCATAATGATCTAACACTTCTCACCATAAAGGTAGTGCCTCCATATCTTCAAAGCATGGAACATAATAGCTAACTCCAGGTAATGGGTTGGGTAATTGTCCTCATGTTTCTTAAGCTGTCAAGAAGCAAAAGAAACTAATTACTTGTCCTGCATTAGCACACAACCCAAGCCATTCCTGAACACATCACAAAAGACAATATACCCCTTTCCTTGCTCAGGAAAGACCAACACTGGTACACTTGTCAACTTCTCCTTCAACCTCTAGAAAGCATGTTAACATACATCACTCCAAATGAATGACACATCCTTCCTTGTCAACTTTGTTAGGGGCAAAGCAATAGCACTTAAGTCCTTGATGAACCACCAATAATAGCCTGCCAAACCCAAAAGGTTGTGAAATTCTTTTGGCATCTTTGGCTGATCCCATTATGTCACTGACTCAACCTTCATGGGGTCCACACAAAATCCCTCAGCAGATATAACATGCCCTAGAAAAGCCACTTCTTTTAGCCAGAACTCACACTTGTTGAACTCGGCATATAGCTGATGCTGCCTCAACACGATCAAGACCTGACGAAGATGCTACTCATGCTGCTAGCTATCATGAGTGTATATCAAGATGTCATCTATGAAGACCACCACAAATTGGTCTAGAAATGACTGGAACACCTTGTTTATCAAGTCCATGAAAATTGACAATGCATTGGTTAGCCCAAACAACATAACTACAAACTTGTAGTGACCACACCTCATTCTAAAAGACAACTTATGTATGTCATCCTCCTTGATCCTTAGCTGGTGATATCCTGATATCAAGTCTATCTTTGAGAACACTATCGTGACACACAACTCATCAAACATGTTGTCTATCCTTAGTAAGGGATACTTGATCTTTCGTCACCTTGTTCAACTGTCTATAGTCTATACACAACCTCATAGAACGTCTTTCTTTTTCACAAACAACACTGGAGCACCCCAAAGTGACATACTCAGCCTGATAAAATCTTTGTCAAGCAATTCTTGCAACTGTCTTTTCAACTCTTCCATATGTGCTGGAGCCATCCTGTACGGTGTCTGGGCTATCGGTTGCATTCTGGGAATTAGATTGATCTCAAAATCAATCTCTTAGCCTGTGTTTGGCACGGGACCGAAACCCGGTTTCGTGTTGTCTTTTAGTGCCAACCCTGCCAAACAACTATCGGTTCAAGGCTGGTTCGTGTTTGGTTCAAAACCCAAAAAATCCTTCGTTATGGGATAACGGAACCCCCAAATCGGGGTTGTCCCAGTCCCACGAGGGGCGGGATTCCGGTTCACAAACCGATTTACGCGATCCTCTCCTCCCCTCGCCCCACACCCATCCCGACATTCTTCTCCTTTCCCCTCTACCTGGTTTATCTTCTGCTCGTTCTGCTCTGTGGTCTATCCTCTCTTCTCTCCCAATACCTCCTCTCCCGAGACCTCGAGACGAGCTCTGTGGTCTATCCTCACCATTACTATTATCGCCAGTAATAAAGCTGAGGCATCATTTCCATCAGTCGTTTCCAGCGGCAGCCATGGCAGGTGACTGGCGTACCCTAAACCCTACCTAGTGGAGTAGGCGGAGTAGCAGGTCAATCAAGCGGCAAAGCTGTGGTGGCTCGTCTGCAAGCTCATCTGCAAGCGGCGAGCTACTCCCGAGTTGTCAACTCACATCAAAGCGTCGTGCAGTAAACCATAGGAAGGGCAACCAGTGTCCCTCCTGCTATATACTTGTGCACTTCATCATCAATCTGGTCACATTTCACCTTCGAAGCCTCCATAGAATCTTCTGTTCCGCCGCCGCTGCCGAGCCGCTGTTGTGGGAAGTCGCCGACCTACTTGCAAGGTAGGTATCCGCCGCCCCTTTTCAGTAACATTGCAAGGTTTTCGGTAGAAAATTGGTATATGTCTCTGCCGACCTGATTTTCAGTAACATTTCAAAGTATCAAGGTGTAGAGTACCTCGTAATTACACTAATTTGTGGGACAAAAGTTTAATTTTTGTTTGACACTCTGTAGCCCAGACATCACCGATGTTAGAACCACAATCTTCCCTACCTTCCTATTGTGCCCAGCATAGCATCTAATTCCTAGATCCTCTTTTCTCTACTTTGACATTTCTCTACAGACAACAAGTCACCAACCTATCGATTATGGCGGAAGCAAGTGATGCCCTGATTGTCGTAGGTGGTGACACTCCCAGCTTTCATTGTCGAGTATTTCATCACAGATGAAGAAACTTTGTAACTTTCTAAGTCATTCTCCATGGGAAAGAGGTTGCCTTGAGTTGAGGGGTGGTGATCTTTGATTCCTATTCAGACCTACTTCATGCATCTGCATATGCATCCAAGGTGACTTTCCTGATCTGGGTTGTAGTTTCATTGTCGACATGTTGTCTTCCAATTAAAAATCCTAGATTTGAAGGCCTAATAACATCAAAATATATATGTGATTAATTATCCTTCATGTACAACAACTGCAATCAAGAAGCTATGCTGCAACAAGCACCTCATTCTCACCCTTTTCTATTGTTTCAGAAATCGTGATTGTCACCATATTAGCAAACAACACCAGTAGTCATAATTTCCCATGATGACATCCTAATGTTATATTATTGCAAATTGAAACAATATTTGGATTATTTTATGACATAATCAACAAAGATGCATTCATTTTCTATTTAAAACTACATTCTTACCTAATGTCTCAACAAATATTCTTTAATTATTAAGATCTATCTAATCGGGTTATTTAGCATATTGACTCATGTTATACGTTATATCGATGAAATATTGTAAAACAAAAGACCCCGTTCTAGTTTATAAAGCACCATAAAAGGGGCATTGTGCTGATTTTTTCCTCTCCATTCATAAATCCTCCTACCACCCTTCATGTGTGCATCAATTTCCATGTGAAGGTGTGCATTGTTTCTTTTCTGCACCAACTATACAACAACTTTTAAATTGGTGTGGGGGAAAAAACAGAGGAATGAGAATATATAAAGAGGGACAATGAGAAAGACGACGTGTGTCAGTCTAAGATATTCTGATCTCCATGGAGCTTCATATTTTTTTGTATATCATACTCCCTAATGTATTTGTGAAACTTAATTTCTACTAAGAATAATGCTTCCTGTGCATCATTAGTATATCTTTCTCAATGTCAATGTGCTTCTAGGGTATCATTGGCACTTCATTCCTAATGAAACTATGTTTTTTGTGTTCTTCCACAATGTGTGCACAAATTGCCTTTTTGTTCTTCCTTATTCTAGTTTTCTACAACTTGCATGCATTGAAGGATCATAATTTAAACAATGACACCATGTTTTTCATGTTCTTACTGCATTTTGTATCTCATGACAGAACTTGTTATGCAAATTACAACATCTTATTTGCTTTGAATTAAAGATGTTTCAGTTGATTATTCTTGCTATATTCTAGTGAGACTAATAAGGTTACTTCTTCACATCAAACATCTCTTTCATTTCCCACTCCACTGTCATCTTGTCAAAGTGGTCAACTAAATGGGCTGAAAAATGTGGTTCTATCCCTCTTTCTCCCACTTTAAACTATCCTCTATCCATCATGTTTTTATTTTTCTACACACTTCAATTATGTGGGTAAACTTGTTGGCCTTTATGTCATACTTGTCAAGGTGCCCCAAGGGGGTGAGCCTTGACATGGCCTTTATGTGGGTAAACTATCCTCTATCCATCTTATTTATTTTACTATTTTTCCTATGGTAGTTGGTTGAATCTGATCTTGATGTTGAGGCATCCCTGTATAGCTATCCAATTGTACTATACATAGATTGCAGCCATATTAGTTGATTGAATCTGATCTTGATCTTGATGTTGAGGCATCCCTGTGCTAGTTGGTTGAATCTGATCCTTGGTATTTATAAGAAATCCCTTCTTGCTTATTTAAGGAAGCTTCAAGCAGCCATATTAGCTGCAACAGCTCTGTATATAAGCTGAATATAACCCTAAACTAATGAAAATTATCTACTGAAATAAAAAAATTATCTACTGCTTCTATTTAAGCACTTCTATCCTTAATCCCTTACTTAAGTTCAAAACTGGTGTATGGTGGATTACAGAATTTATATAAATCTGTTTTGTATATTAGTGGAACCTCAAATACCCATTATTGGCACATTTACGTCTATGCATACAAGTATAACTTTCAAAATTATGTATATATCTATGTATGCAACAATACAACTGTATATATTGAGGTTTAGTTGTGTTTAAATGTATATATCTATGTATAAAACAATAAAATATTTATCTTCCTGTAAGACATGTATATCAGTGGATTAACCATAATTTTATGGATTGACCTACATTTATGTATCTGAAATATAACATATATATGAAAGGGGAAATGATATAAAGATCATAAGATGTGTATTGATATAGGTAAAAATAACATATACATGAAGGTGGATGTTATAAAAATCATAACACATGTATAGACATAAGTAAATTGTATAAAACTTTAATTTTTCGTAAAGCTTCTCTGTATATTACCTTCTATATATCAGGACACATGCTCCTGACTAGCTAATTAGTGATATTTTTGCACTGTGGTCCTGAGTCTATATATAGGTATTTAATTATTTATTTGCTATACACATGTCCTAATATACAAATGAAGTATATATATCTATGTTTGTTGTACAATGTCATTATTTTCTGGATAGTACTCTTGGTATTTATTTTACTATTTTTCCTGTGGTAGTTGGTTGAATCTGATCTTGATGTTGAGGCATCCATGTATAGCTATCCAATTGTACTATAAATAGATTGCTACTTATAAGAAATCCCTTCTTGCTTATTTCAGGAAGCTTCAAGCAACCATATTAGCTGCAAAAGCTCTGTATATCAGCTGAATATAACCCTAAACTAATGAAAATTATCTACTGAAATAAAAAATTATCTACTGCTGCTATTTAAGCACTGCTATCCTTAATCCCTTACTTAAGTCCAAAACTGCTGTATGGTGGATTATAGAATTTATATAAATCTGTTTTGTATATTAGTGGAACCTCAAATACCCATTATTGGCACATTTACGTCTATGCATACAAGTATAACTTTCAAAATTATGTATATATCTATGTATGCAACAATACAACTGTATATATTGAGGTTTAGTTGTGTTTAAATGTATATATCTATGTATAAAACAATAAAATATTTATCTTCCTGTAAGACATGTATATCAGTGGATTAACCATAATTTTATGGATTGACCTACATTTATGTATCTGAAATATAACATATATATGAAAGGGGAAATGATATAAAGATCATAAGATGTGTATTGATATAGGTAAAAATAACATATACATGAAGG
Source organism: Alisma plantago-aquatica (assembly GCA_963693085.1). Lineage (NCBI taxonomy): Eukaryota > Viridiplantae > Streptophyta > Magnoliopsida > Alismatales > Alismataceae > Alisma > Alisma plantago-aquatica. Next base: position 871,516,049 of record OY856409.1, read on the forward strand.
TGGATGTTATAAAAATCATAACACATGTATACACATAAGTAAATTGTACAAAACTTTAATTTTTCATAAAGCTTCTCTGTATATTACCTTCTATATATCATGACACATGCTCCTGACTAGCTAATTAGTGATATTTTTGCATTGTGGTCCTGAGTCTATATATAGGTATTTAATTATTTATTTCCTATACACATGTCCTAATATACAAATGAAGTATATATATCTATGTTTGTTGTACAATGTCATTATTTTCTGGATAGTACTCTTGGTATTTATTTTACTATTTTTCATGTGGTAGTTGGTTGAATCTGATCTTAATGTTGAGGCATCCATGTATAGCTATCCAATTGTACTATAAATAGATTGCTACTTATAAGAAATCCCTTCTTGCTTATTTTAGGAAGCTTCAAGCAGCCATATTAGCTGAAAAAGCTCTGTATATAAGCTGAATATAACCCTAAACTAATGAAAATTATCTACTGAAATAAAAAATTATCTACTGCTGCTATTTAAGCACTGCTATCCTTAATCCCTTACTTACGTCCAAAACTGTTGTATAGTGGATTACAAAATTTATATAAATCTGTTTTGTATATTAGTGGAACCTCAAATACCCATTATTGCCACATTTACGTCTATGCATACAAGTATAACTTTCAAAATTATGTATATATCTATGTATGCAACAATACAACTGTATATATTGAGGTTTAGTTGTGTTTAAATGTATATATCTATGTATAAAACAATAAAATATTTATCTTCCTGTAAGACATGTATATCAGTGGATTAACCATAATTTTATGGATTGACCTACATTTATGTATCTGAAATATAACATATATATGAAAGGGGAAATGATATAAAGATCATAAGATGTATGAGCAGAACTGCTCAATCTTGTACTCGAATCTTATGTTAAAATTGGATTGCTGAGAATGCTTGTAGAAGTGTTGAGTTTTAAGGAGTTTGAGTACATGCTTATTTATATTGTCAACTTATATGAGAACCCTACTGTCCATTACATCATAATAACCTTAGCCATGAAAAGAAAACTATATTGCGACAATTGTGCAAATTGTGGTTGTTGTGCTAGGGTTGTGGTACATCAGACATATACCAATATTTTTACAATGTTACTATTGTCCACACGAATTCTGCTGATTATATTGCAAATAATATCACTATTTCGGCTAATCTGTGTTCCCTCTCAAATTCTTGTATGTACCGTCTCTGACCCTGTCGCTGCCCGTGCAACTCTCTTCAACCTTCACTTGGGCTTACCAGGTATATCTCATGAGCAATACGAACACGTTTAATGTGAATGCCATGCTGAATGCTTGCTATTTATGTAGTTTTCCTGTAATGAACATATTTGATGATGCGTTTGCTACAACCATTTCAAATTTAACTACAATTTAAAATTTGTTGTACACATTTTGGATCTTATGGTTGGTCCGGGTAATGGATCTTGTCTTAGCCTACTTCAATACAAGTTATTTCTTTCAACTGCATAGTCTCATACTAGGTTCGTATGACGGTTTCGTTTAAACACCCACACTAAATTGATATATCGCAGTGTCATTGCTACTATGGCTGCACCCGACCCGAGGTTCCGTATTGTATGGTCGAAAGAGTTGGATGAGGCTCTGGTTGCGGCATTGAGGAGACAATATAACATGGGTAGGTGCGTCGATGGAATATTTACTAGGGACGCGTGGAGGGAGACGCTACGCGATTGGCATATCAGGATGGGGAGGAATGAGGGTACATTGGATCAGTTAAAAACTCGGTGGAAGAACCTCAGGAGAGACTATGCAAAGATAAAACTGGTAACCAACAAAAGTGGTGTTGGATGGGATGACAACAGGCACAAGCCAATATTGCCTGACACCCCAGAGTGGAGGGAGGCACTTGCGGTATGTCTAATAATATATACTCCCCTGACTATTATATATTAAATTAAACTTGTTACTTTTGACCTAATCAGTAGTTGTCCCCTATTTTAGGCAAACAGGGAACTAGCGAGATTGATCAACAAACCATTCTACCACTACCACGACGTCGAGCTGATGGGGGGAGGAACATAGCTAGGGGCCATCATGCAATGTCCTCAACTGATAGACAACCTCCTTCTGATGTTGCATCTGAAGATGATGTTGCTGTTGACCTAGATGCATCTAATTCATTTGTCAGCCCAGAACCAACCGGTCCAGCCGGTTTCACTGAAGACGTGGTTAATTCTGGGACACAAAGTGAGGACACCAATGGCGGATCACATGACCAAGGTGTTGGTGCAATGACTCCCACAACGATCAGATGTAGGAAGCGAGCGTCAAGCTCACATGACAGTTGTGTCCTGTCTAATGATGTTGTGTCCGAATTCACAAAGGTGTTTTCCAAGGTACATGAGATGGGTAGCGGAATTGCTGCTAGGTGTAATGATAAAGACGAATACCAAACCATTTTGCACCACTTTCATGCAACCTACCATGATGCCCCTGTCCCAGTTTTTACCACTCTTGTGCACGCCATAAAAGATCCATCTAACCGTAACATTTACCTAAGCCTTATGGACACCCCACACAAAATTACCATTTGGTTGCAAGACTTGTGGGAAATGAAGAACACAACTTCTGCATCACAATCACCCTTCACGCCACAATCTCCACCGTACTTTTGAGGTTGACTAATTTAATAAGTATATCAGTATCCTGCCTTTTATTTGATGAACTTTATCAGAAGTTGTTGTTGTACTATTTTATTCAGTTGTTGTTGTACTATTTTATTCTATTGGGAACAAGCTCTGAACTATAGTACTATGTAATGGTTTTAATGAAACAAGCCCTAATTTCATTTCTACAATATCTCGATATTTCCCTGATGTGGATAATCGCTTTTAATTATAGACGTGATGGCTGGTATGCATCCATATGAAACAACTGATGACATTCTACAACTACTGCATCTTATGTCTGCTCCGACTTATGACATTGCTAACGCAATATCCTACCAAATAGCCGACCAAATTTCCCACAATATCATGGGAAATTCAGACGCCTCAACCACACACCAACCAATACCGAGATCGGTTAGTATTAGGAGCGGCCATCAAAAGGTTTTAGAAATAATAACCGGCCATGAAAGGAGGGTGTACGATCTGTACCGTATGCTACCCAACATGGTTTTAGCCTTTGTTGACAAACTTGAGGGCCGAGGTTTGTTGAAAAGTACCAGAGGTGTGTCATCAGTGGAGGCAATTTACTACTTCCTTCAGATGGTTGGCCATGGCCATACCAACTGTGTTCTTACTGAGGACTACATTCACAGTGGTGAGACCATAAGTAGAAAGTTTAACGAGGTGTTGGATGCAGTGTGTGCTTTGTGCAGTGAATATATTGTCATGCCAACTGCATCCACAACTCCGCACCGCCGCATCGACGAGAGTCCAAGATTTTACCCTTACTTCAAGGTATGACCATCACTTAGTTGACCATTATCCATTCCATTGTTAATATAACCACTATCGTCATCGTTGAGTTTGGTATTTACTTGCGTATTTCTTATATACTTGTCTTAGGATGCCATTGGGGCAATTGACGGGACACACATCCCTGTTTTGGTGAAGCGCGAAAAGCAGAACCGATATAGAAATAGAAAAGGGAATGTTTCCATGAATGTCATGGCTGCAGTCGACTTCTCAATGGAGTTTACATATATCATGACTGGTTGGGAGGGATCTGCTGCTGACCAAAGGGTACTTCAGGCAGCTACAACCACATGCGGGTTCAAAGTACCCGTTGAGAAGTACTATCTTGTTGATGCAGGGTACGCCAACACCAGGCAATTTCTTGCACCATATCGAAATGTTGCTTACCATATAGCAGAGTATCAGGGTAACAGAGGCTCATACACAAGCAAAAAGGAAATGTTCAACCACCGACATGCTCAACTACGTAACGTTGTCGAGCGAGCCTTTGGTGTGTTGAAGAAGAGGTTTTCCTACTTTCGTAAAGGAGCAACTTTTCCCGTGCAGTCTCAGTCTCGGATTGTAATGTCTTGTTGTATCGTTCACAATTTTATCCGGCGCCAAAATGATGGCGATCCTATGATGGACGAAAACTTGGATGAGCCTCATACTATGACTGACATCTCGAACAAATTGAGTTCTCTGCAACAAACAAGCCAGGTCGATGCTAGAGAGGGAGATGTCTTACGCGAAACTGTTGCCAATTCTATGTGGGAAAATCAGTGATTTATACATTTGTTTTGTAACTTGCAGACATTGAAACATGTTCTACAACATGTTTCGCTTACTCCCTTTTTTGTGTAACCTAACGGCCAACTTTTGTTCTCAAACTGTATTGTTCACCGTTTTATTTGCCTACTTATAATCAATGTGAAATTATGTCTCATTAGGTTTTCTGTCTAAAAATGGACAAAGACATGCCGTCGTGCCCATGTGGTCTGCAGTGCACCGTACGAGTGTACATGGATGCCACAGATGCGGCAAATGGACGGTTTGAAGACAACAATCCCCACAGGCCATATTTTACATGTGGTAGGGGTCTTGTACAAACCAGATGCCATATGAGGTTGCCCGCGCAGCAAGTACCACCTACAGTGGCTACGCTGACTGCAATTAGGGATGCAATGGTATCACAACTTGCATATGCACGTAGCGAACGCAAGTTCTGGTTAGAACATTGTGCCTTTTTCTGTTCAACCAGAGCAGACACAGATAGGTTACAAGAAGAAATTTCAAGTATGCGGGAGAGGTGTCGATATCTTCACCACCGACTTTATGAGCGATAATGACTCTTCATCAGAAGAAGATGGATACAATACGTCATAGATATACTATATTATGATATGTCTAAATGAACTCCACTTGTCTGTTGCAACAATTAGCTACTCTGTCTTCATATTATCTTTGAAAACTATGTCATGAACCCGATATTTTTCTATTAATCGTCAATTCTGTTTTATTAGATGTCGATGATTCCATCTGAGGTTCTGAGGTGTGATTGTGGGCTAAATGCAGCCTTACGGCTTAACACAGAGGATGCAGGGTTAAATGACTTTGCCATTCTGAGTCAAAGGCTGGGCGAAATGTATTACATATGCCCTACTCGTGAGGTGTGATAGTACATCAATAAATAATATACTGTCCTTGTCGAGGCTCCGCATTCTTTGCCATTAACTTGTACCTCGTACTACATTTTAGGGAAAAGACCGATGCAGATACTTCCATTGGGCAGTCGATCTCCCCCCAACAATTGATTCATTGAAAGCGGAGATTATGTTACTAACTGTTGAGTGCAAGTCAGTGTGGGGTCAGGCGATGAACATGAAGGACTTCGTTGAAATTCATTACAACTACGATGAATTATACTCTACCAAAAAGTATGAGCATGAGGTTTTAGAACGCAACGTTGCCAGTCTTGAGGATGATTGTCGTATGCTTCTCGACATCCCTTCACCTCAAATGACTCCTTAACGTTGAATGGCAAATGTATTTACATTGTCTTCTCTGTTTAGAATGACTATCAATGGATGTTATGAATACCATACACTTGTTAAATTTAGGCACTTTTATAAACGTCATATTGCATTTTAAGTGGTATGAAATTTTTCTTCATGTTGATGAGTGTTTTAGTAATGATGTATGTTATTATTCAAATTTTTGCTTAACGTTAGCTCAAACCAAATAATACAATTAATTGTGATATACACCCTTACTTTTTGAAAAATATATTACTTATAGAATCTGTTATATGGCTGGCCAACCGCCGACACCGTCTTTTATCTGGTCTACCGAGCTTGATATGGTTCTCAGGGGTTTGATGAGAACCCAATATCACGTGGGTAGATGTGTGAATGGAGTATACTCTACACAGGCTTGGATGGAGGCATGGCACCAGTTCGTATACATAACAGAAAGCCCTTACATTTCATTGCCTGAGTTGCAAATGCGATGGCAATACATCAAGAGAGAGTTTGTAAGAGACAATATGTTCATATTGGCAGATTTATTGCCTCCCCCCACATTGGCCGCGCAACAAGGCATTGAACGCAACTTCTTGACGACGCATCACACTTACCCACTAGGGATTTTTTTAGCACTGACAATTGAAATAAACAAATGAACTTGTAACATTTGTGCTAAATGTAGTTATGTTTTTGCGTCGAAACAATTTACATTGTCTACTTATGTGTTGCATTATTATATATTGCTACCATAATGCGATCAAATTTCCTACTTCATTATTATCTTATTGCCACAGTTACTTTACGAATTCTGTTATTTGTTCATACCTTTGTTTTTATTAATTATATATGTCGACATCGCGTGCAAAACCATGTTGCAATCACACAAATGAGGACGAGGGAAAAATTGGGACCGATGATCAAGTCAAGGGCAAAGTCCTCAAGGGCAAAGTCAGTCAGCATGTTCCTCATTTGCCATTATTGTTTGATTGGCCAAAAGATGACATCAAACAACAAAACAAGCAGCCGATGGAGGAACCATGACCAGTGTCTTGGGACGAGTACGATGAGGCCATAACGTTGGCTTATTTTAATCAAGATCCACATCCAACCATGTCCCCCCAAAGTGCCTTGTCAAAATCTTAGCTTTTGTTTGGGTGTTTATTGCTCCCATTTTTTGTCCTTCTCCCCTTATGAAGATCACCCGTAAACAATTATGTTATTATCAGTGATCGTTTATGTTTCACTAATGACGACAATATGATTATTATCAGTTGCTTTTACTCACGATAATGTAATTTGTTTATGTTATGAAAAAAATATATTAGGCCAATTTCATATTTCATGTAGCTTGACTGTTACTGACGATAATGTAATTTTTCACACTAATGACGACAATGAACTATGATCAACATTACATATATACCACATGCAAATGTCATTCCAGACGACAGTATCATTTCATTAATTTATAATCACTATGTAAAATTAGAATTATCATATCTTATTTGCACTGTTATAAATATACAAAATAACACCCACACAACACAAATAAAATATATTTTTAATATATTCTAAACTTAGGTTGAAGTGACATCACAAATACACATTCAGCGTACTTGTTCAAACAGTGATGCAAGAACGCTTCATTAATTTTAATCACTACGTAAAATTAGAATTATCATATCTTATTTGCACTGTTATAAATATACAAAATAACACCCACACAACACAAATAAAATATATTTTTAATATATTCTAAACTTAGGTTGAAGTGACATCACAAATACACATTCAGCGTACTTGTTCAAACAGTGATGCAAGAACGTTTCATTAATTTTTAATCACTACGTAAAATTAGAATTATCATATCTTATTTGCACTGTTATAAATATACAAAATAACACCCACACAACACAAATAAAATATATTTTTAATATATTCTAAACTTAGGTTGAATTGACATCACAAATACACATTTAGCGTACTTGTTCAAACTGTGATGCAAGAACGTTTCATTAATTTTTAATCACTATATAAAATTAGAATTATCATATCTTATTTGCATTGTTATAAATATACAAAATAACACCGACACAACACAAATAAAATATATTTTTAATATATTCTAAACTTAGGTTGAAGTGACATCACAAATACACATTCATCGTACTTGTTCAAACAGTGATGCAAGAACATGACAGAATAAGCAGATACTGACTACGCTGCCAAACAGAATCAGACTTCCAGCCAAACAGATTCAGACTGAAGTCAGACTGTAATCAGACTAGCTGACCAGAATCAGACTGTGTTGCCAAACAAAATTTGACTGCATCCTGACTGCCCCAACACCGGAATCCAGACTAACCCTGACTAACCCAGTCCAGATTCCAGAATCCCAGTCCTGTGCCAAACGCAGGCTTAGGGTGGGGGAATACCTAAAAACTCCTCAGGAAACACGTCCTCAAACTCTCTGACAATTGGCACCTCTTAGATACTAGGACTCCTCACCTCAGAATTTAGCACATGTGCCAACAATGCCTCACAACCCTGTCTCAACAGCTTCCCCACCATCATCACATACCAGTCACATTATTCCTATCTCCCTGGAAGATCCATGTCTTATTGCCATCTACAAACTGCATCTGCTTGGAACTACAATCCAAGACCATTCTATACTTCTCCAAGGTTTCCATTCCAAGGATTACATCGAATCCATGCATGTCAAGTGGTGTGAGATCCACCTGAATGTTGTGCCCTAAAAAAGAAAGGACATATGAAGGACACACCTCCTACAACATTGCAGAACCAACTAAAAGGGTCTCTAACAACAAAGTATCTCTCCTAAGACTAACAGGAAAAAGACAAATATGCACTTCTCGAGTGATAAAAGAGTGTGTTACACCCGGGTCAACCAAAATAGATACAAAGAAAGAAGAAGACAAATCAGAATAAAATAACTCCATCTGACCTATCACTACTCATGAGTTGACCACTGCCTCTGTCTGACTCATAGCATAGAATCTAGCCATTGCTTGTTGTCTCCCCCGCCCTCTACTTCCTTGAGCAGACGATCTGGACTACGATGCTTGGCCACATCCTTGTCCTCCAACACCACGGAACTACTACCTTTGGGAGACCTGCTAGCTCTACCTCGTTTTTTGTGCCACCCCATCATATCTCACTGGACACTCCCATCTCAGATGTCCTACTTGCCCATACTTATAGCAAGCTTTGGTTTCAAACTGCAGCCTAGACGACCCTGTCACTGACATTGACGTCATGCTGTGAGCCTCAACAGGTGGAAGGCTGTGACCTCTACCTACCACTACATCTGCGTACTAAACCTCTGCGATGCTGGCGGTGCAAAAAACCTCAACTTCTTAAAACCTCCTAATGACTATCCTTGAGACTATGTAGGCCTCTTCCTGGCACTTGCCTATCACTTCTCTATCACATATCTCTCTATCCTTCGAACAAACTCCATGAACGTGCCAAACCTTTCTCATTTCTCCAAGGTAGCCTCCAGGGTAGACAACTCAACATTCAACCCCTTCTTAAAATTCCGTATCCTCTCATCTTCTGTAGCACCCATGTGAGGACCGAACCAAACAAGCTCCATAAACTTAGCCTCGTACTCATTGATAGACATGGATCCCTGCCAGAATGCTCAAACTCACTGATCTTCTCATCCAAATAAGTCCATGGGAAGTACCGACTGACAAACTCACATTGGAATACCTCCCATCCAACAACTACTATGAGCCTCTTCTCCTCTTCTATGGCCCACCAATGACTAACACTCCCTTTCAGATGGTACACAACATGCTTCACCTTATCTGCCTCCGAAATGCTAAGGATCTTGAAGGCTTTCTCAAGATCGGTAAGCCACATATCAGAATCTGGTAGATCAACCATCCCAACATACTCCACTACCCCAACACGACGAAACCTCTCAAAGGTATTCCCCATACCTAAAGATTCTGTATTGGGAACCGATGCCCTAGGCTGAGGTCTAGGCATCCTGTCCACCATATGTGTCATAGTAGCCATGAACTTCCTAAAAAGGGACTGAAAGGTAGGATTCTCAAGCATGGCTGGGTCAAACTAGGGGACCTCATGCACCCAATTTTCTCATGCCTGGTTCCTTGCACCACCACCTGGTGCAACAACACTGCTCTCAACAACATGTTCTTCATGTTCGCCTGACATCTTTAAGCTTTTCTACTTTTTCTACATAAGTAGAAAACACTATAAGATAGACTGGAGGACACAAGAACAGACAAAAACCCTAGTCCTAGGTCCCTATAGACTCGGTGAACCTAAAGCTCTGATACAAACCAAACTGTGATGCTCCGCGCCACAAACCAACATAAACCACGAGATTAAACAAAGACTCTACAACGGATTAGTGAAAAACATTAAAAATTTAAAACCATTTACAAAAAGAACCAATAGAAAGAAACTTATAATGTAAGGGTCCAAAACTTGCCATCTGAAGCATATATCATACAACATTGTTATTTACAACATGCCCATAAAGGACTACCTATCACATGTGATATCTGTTCATTTATATAAACATGTACAACAGCCAACTATATACAACAAAAGTGCACAAACTAAAAACTCACATCGATAGCACCGTCGAGGAACATACGTAACTCCTCCCAAGACCTGAATGTACAGGGATTACTCTAGGAATCTAACAACAAAAGGTCCACATGCATCATTCCCAACCTTGTCAGCTACTATGTTTCTTATTGTTGCTCATCCGATGTGGCTCGATCTCTCGTACATGTCCACCTAAAAGATGTGGGAAACCCACAAGGTGAGATTTCAAATCTCAATGGGAGATATAACTCTCCACCAACACTATTATTAGAACAAATAAGGTGATTAAAGAACAATAGTGAAGCTACAACTATGATAAGTAGGTAATCATCGCTAACAGCATAAGCAATTGCAATTGGATTATGAAACATATTATCATAAAAGGAATATGAAGAGCATGTATGTTTTCTACCAACTATACTATACAAAAGCAAGCAAGGGCTCATCCAATATTTTCATATTTGGTCCTAAGCAAGTATACTACATGGCTTATTATGTATTTTATTATGCCCTGAGGATTTGAGTCGTACCACCCAAATCTGACCGACAACTGTAAGTCAAAATCGGTGCCATATAAGGTCTATGGAAGAGTCAGAATCCACAACTTCACCAAACCTCGTGGCCAGTACACGAGTACACAACAGAGACATACTAGTCAATTGCAACCTATGACATATAGTTAAATAGTGAAAGTCCTATCCCACCTTGGTATAGGCCACAACACTAGTGAAAGTGATCTATGGCCTATAGCTGCACTCCTTCCAGGGTATGGCCCGCAACCAATCCTGTGAAACCACATAAGCAACATATCACTGAGCTACGTCCTGTAGCCACACTCCTTCTAAGGTATGGCCTGCAACCAATCCCGTGAATGCATATACTCAATAATATATGACTCCAAGCTTCCTCTAAAGGAAATCCCATTTCACCATCCAACAAGTTCTAGCACTAAAATGGATATATGGCACAAGGTAAAACTACATGATTGGGTTCCACTTGATTAGTTAAGTCAATTAAGTGTCGTTTTGGCATCAATCAAGTTACAATGTATAAAATCATAACAAACTCTACACAGAAAAGGGCATAGAACACTTTCAGAAGATATAACCTATGGGGTGTGAACTTGTCACACTAACACCACATGATGTCTATATTATTGCCAATCACCACATCATCAATGCCATGATCACATGCTATGAGATATCGATCCCTATGCTCATCATTCCTATATCACAAGTACCTCAACATGCCTCACAAGGGCATATTCAACATGTATCATATCATAAACAACACATCCTACACTAGATGTGATTATCCAGCTCATGACACCTGCATGGTTAGAAGTTCATAAACAAGAAAGACAATCACATAACATCATAACTATTCCATGACCGAGAAATAAGAAAGATCATTGTTCATTATTAGAGTTAGGGTTTATTCTTAGCTGACTAGAGTTTACAAGACTAGGTTCAACCTTCAACCATAGAACCATGACCCTCCACCATCTTGGGGTCTATGAGGAGTAGGAAACATAATTAAGGTTGATTAGATAACATTCCTTACAACACTATGTATGGCTTATGTATTACTCATATATGATTATCATTAAGTGTTCACATGTGTTTCTTATCCACCTACCATCACCCTATGTTAACCACATAACCACATGGGTTGTGATCACCCATCATGGTCCATGTCACGACCATGGCTCTCATGTGTCTCGACCATCCACCCACATGTCGTGACCTCCACCCTCTAGGTCATGGCTCACCCGTGACACCTAGGGTTAGGGTTTCACAAGGCATCTCAACCAAAGGTGTCTCGAACTCAAGGGTGTCTCAATCTCTACCTATGTTGTGACCCAAGAACATCATGGTTGTGACCCTACACTCTAGGGTGAGTCTCAACTCAAGAAAGGTACGAACAAGACATCAATACCAAGGGTGACTAGGCCACTTAACACAAAAAGGCTTGTCCTAACACCACTAGATCAAACTCAACCAAAAGGAAACACCTCGACCAAAATCCATCAAAGTCATGACCACTAAGAGGGAAGTGTCATGACGACACTAAGGTACACTATCTAGGTCTCAAAATAGAACTGAACAAGGACAGAACCAAGGTCACCATGAAGGAAAACTCAAGCAACTGATCACCAAAACCTAAAGCATGGATCAAGAAACCACCAAGGATGAACCTCTTCCAAAGAAGGGAAAATCATGCTCAAGGTAACTGAGACTGAACCTAACATCTATCCAACTTCTAGGTACATGAACACCATGCATGGGAGCAAGGTCAAGAGCAAAACCTAGAGAAGAACCTCCATAACTCGTCATCTACTAAATTGGGTACACGTATATTAGGGTTTTGGATTTCTCCCAAACCAAGCAAGGTATCCCCACCAAATAAGCTCTAGAGGTTAATATTAAGAACAAGCATGATGAGGAAGAAATTTAGAGTAAGAAGACAGTATTAAACAACATATAGAAGTGCAATGATAGAGTATGCTTAGTGTTATATAACCCGCCTTAAGATGATCACCACCAACATCTCCAAACTCCAAGATCAAGAGTTCCAAGCACATGATCCAAGGGTTTTAGAAACTTCACCAAAAGTTCCACACTCATCCAAAAAAGCACCTCAAGAAGGAGAAAAAATCAAAGTCAAAGCTATCCCAAGGAAAGAAGCAAAGAAGCTCTTAGCCAAACTAAAAGAGGATGGAAGAACGAGAGGAGAAATCCTCTTCACACTTGGGTCTACCTTATCAAAACATGGTCTATGACCCTTGTGATGAGGGGTTTCTCTCCCAAGACGACCACCACAGAAGAACCATTGTATCCGACCGAGAAAAGAGAGGAAGATGAAGGTAGGAGATCAAAATAAACATCAACTTAGAAGACAAACACTTACCATGGATGGAAGGTGAGCTCAGATCACCTCCACCACCACACCCAAGAGGTGATTGATCCCCCAAGCTCCAAGGATGAACCTCCTTGCTCTACCAATATCCAAGGACAAGAAAAGAAGGAGGAAGAAGGTATATGGCCAAAAATGGTTGCAAGAAAGAAAAGATAAGGGGTTATATGGATGATAGATGAAAGAGAGAGCAAAGAGTGAGGTGTCAACACACTAAGGGACTCACGGGACACTTGTCCTCGCAAAAAACCAACATACTCCCACATGCAACCACTTAAACATGACATGAAAGACATGGTGATACACACTAGGTAGTGTCTAGACCACCATGGATTCCTACATGGTCGCAGTCATGACCTTCCTAGGTTGCACCATCCATGGTCTCTACACCACCTATCACCATCTCCTCTAGGTCGAGACAAAACACCTCCACAAACCCTAGGTCGAGACAACCCCAACTAGGTTAACCATCTCGACCCAAGACCACCCTAGACTACCTAGGTCACGACTCAAACACCTAGAGGAGGTGTCTTGACCGTGACACCCTCTAAAACCAACCTTGGTTGCGACCCAAGGTCGAGACAACACAACCAACTCATACATGGTCAAGGTACTCAACACTCATCTCAACCTAATCACCACCTAGGGCGATAATCCTCAACTAAGGCTTAAACAAGGTGCCATCCTCTTTCTCTTTCATATAGATGATGTCAAGAAAGAGAGGGAACACTCTAGAGGTGGCAAATTGCAGATCAACCCCCTATACTGAGTAAATTGCAATTTGCACCTAAACTAGCATAGAAAGCTCAAACAACATCCAAACAAGCTCAAACTAGAGACTTAAGCTCTCCACAATACCTAATTACATCTCAATAGATTAGACAAAGGTTCTAAGCACATAATTAATCCAAAGAAATAAAGTTACCCCCAAAACTCAGGTCAAGGTCCTTGTTAAAGTGGTGAAAGTGAATAATTGAAATCAATAAGAGAGGTATGTTCAAATCTTACCCTTAAGTTGGGATATTTGTGAAACATTCCTATTTTCCATATTGAGACATGAAATGAATCCTATTTATTTCATTATTGTTTCTCTTGTTCTAATTGCCTCAAAATTAGGTTTGATATATTATTTCTTGGGTCTTGGAACCCACTACCATGTTGCAACTATTTGATGATATTTCTTGCCACTCTACTATTCCTTGAGCATGATGGTTTATTTGACTATTTAGCTATAGTAGTGGTACTTATGTACAACCACCCTTAGTTAGGGCATGTGTTATTTGGTCATGGGGAATGTGCTTACTCTCCCTCTGGGGAATGTGTTATTTCTCCCCAATATTGAATATTTTATAGGTGATTGGGAATGTGATTACTCTCCCCTCATCTATAAGTTGGGGTCCAGTAGGTGCCTCAAACCTACCTAGTTAATTTATTTTTAATACTAATCATTCATGTAAGTTCATTATTATTTAATTATTTATGTCAAGAATCTTTTGTTATATGCCTCTTTCTCTTGGCCTTCTCATCTTATGATGAATCTATATCCTTATGTTTCATTTTTGTTCTTATCTTTGTTTCTTGTTCATATTGTTGACACATACCTTGTTTTTCTCTCTTGATGGGTGACTTCCCAAACACCCAGGTAAATCACAAGGTGTTGAATAATATCAAGGAGGACATAGATTTCAATATGGACCTAGATGTTGGAGATGTTGCTTAGAGACAAGTTGAAGTAGTTTAGACTTCCCTCTATCTAGATCCTTATATTGTATCTTTCATGTAAACCCTATGATGTACTTTTATACAATTGAATATAGTCATTACTTTTTCTACTTCTATACACTTTGATCTTTTTTATACCATTATATAAAGATTTGAAAATTTTACACCTATTTCAACATACCTTTTTGAGTATGTTTGAGTTAGATGTTTTATTCTTCAAATTTTTAGTGAAGGGGTGATTCCACTTCCTTACTACTCCACCAGAATCACAACTAGTGATTGTTGTCATTTCCTGTGGATGACGATGTGGACACCCCCTAGGCCAAAATGCACTTTTGTAACAAGTTAAGACATGTAGAGGAAAACTGCTATCAGAAACATGATCATTCCCATTAGCATGGTTGTAACATTGGGGCTACCTATGTTGCTCAGGGATCAAAAAGTGAATATGTTACCATCTCTTCAGTTGAGTATGAGAAACTCTTGTAGGCCTCTCAATAGGCTCTTCCATAATCCACAATATTTGATAATTCAGTGATTATACAATCCACTACGACATCTTCGGTGCATCATGCCTTCAACTAAGGTAATTTTGACACCTCCATGACAGCATCTAGATCTCCTTGGACTGTTGACTCTTTGACCACCCAACATATGACTGGTATGAGACACCTTGGATTGTTGACTCTATGACCACCCAACATATGACTAGTATGAGACACCTTCTTTCCTCCATTGAACCTCATATTCCTACCTCATCTATCACTTTAGCAGATGGATCCATTAAAATTGTTCAACAATGTGGTGTGTTCATATCTCACCTAGTTTAAATCTTCAATATGTTCATTATATTCCTCATTTTCCCTTTAATTTAATGTTCCTTTCTACGTTAGTTAATGCCTTTACTTGCAACTTCACCTTTAGTCGTTGTTTTATGACACAAGATTCATAGACTCTTTAGATGATTGGTTTGGGTTTTAGAGCCAGTGACCTTTATTATGTCGGTGATGTCATTCTGCCTTCTATTCTTCTTGTGAGCACACCTCTTCAGCTTCAGAAACATTACTGTCATTCCTCTCTTGAGAAGTTGAAGAACCTAGAGCCCTCTTTATCATGCAATGTGGCTAAAGGTTAGCAAAGAAATACTAGATCACATATTACAGCAACTCCATCTCATACGTGTGTCGTACAATGAAGATATGAGAGACATGCAACTAATACCGACTTTGGCAAGGTGTTGCCATAACTCACTATGTTAGCACTAGAGAACAGTAACATGTGGGACATGTTTGAAGATCACTGAGAATATGATTCATGGGTGATTGGCTCACAGTGCAAGTGGGAGTCTGTTGGTATGTATGCCCGGAGAGCCAATCATGGGATGATTGGTGGGATACATTAAGATTGATTTGATCAACATCAAAGGCAAGCTTCCAATTCTTTCTAGTTCAATCATATGAGATAATGATAGAATAGATTGAATATCTAGAGAATGACAATACCCAATGACGTATGCTTTCAGGTTCAAGACCTGAACGATGAAATCATACGGATTCTAAGAGTTTGTACATTCTTATTTATGTCCCTAGTCGGATGTCATTGTGGAAGGTAGTTAGACAACAATGACACACAAGACTAGATTGTGGTGTTGGTTGATGATAGAATCTCGTTAGTCATGATATGGAGATATCAAACCAAACACATAGGTACTTGTTAGAGAACAAGTGTACCGGACAGACCTACCGTGTGTTTGACACATGGAACCATGACATGGTAGTCACAGTCAGTTCTCACAGTGATGGTGGTGAGTGTGATTCTTTGACCTGAAATCACTACACTCAACACATGTCGTTGGGTACACTTTGACATCATCAAACGCAGTCCTGAAACATGGGTTGTTATAAGGGTGATGATTGGGTGGCTTTGACACACGGGGCTTTTGAGGGGTGAGTGATAGATATGGGATTTGTCCCTCCTGAGGGAGTTTGATATCCATGGCCACTTGATGAGTAGGATTGAGATAGGCATGCACACATGTGTGAATCAATATGTGATATTGATGTCATACATATCTCCACCAATCTACTATGAGATCAAGAAAGTGAATGAATGTTGACAGGATGACTGTTCCATGCCTTGAGTTCATTCGGGATGTCAGTGACAAAGGAATTATACATTCACTGTAACACCATTCACAAATTGTAGGATTGAAAGTTGTTCTCCAAATTTCTATTTCACTTGGGTAGCACTGATGTGCGACTAGGCACCGCTCTTTGCTTGTGAAGTCATAAGTGTTATGGATTTTCACTGCCAACGTGAAATGGGCCTGCAGGGTCACACACATAGGATTTAACCTAGAAGAGGAGTTTATCCACAAATGATGTTTAGATTGATTACTAAAGGAGTTTAGCAGTTCAATTAAACACTCAATCAATTGATAGCTCAATATCATAATGTTCAAGGTGTTGGACCGATTGATTAGAGTATCAGATTGATTGAAATTGCAATTGACTGATTTTGCACAGTCTGCACTCCCAACCGATCGGCACATGTGATGAACCGATCGACTCAGGACAGGTTGAGATGATCGGTTCAAGGGTTGAACTGATCGACTCAACATGTCCAAATGAGCAAGTTGGGAAAGTCTGGTTGGTGAGAAATTTCTTTTCATTTCACTTATCTAATTTGATTGGAACAAGGATTGGTATTTGGATCAATTTGAAACAAAAGAGGAAAAGTCAATCGGGAACTGATCAGGACCACAAACTGATCGGCTCAGAAGTGAACCGATCGGCTCAGGTGCCCCAACCAATCAGCTCAGGTCCTCAACCGACCATTTCTACTCTTTCTTTAATCCTGCATTGCCCGGGGTAGAGAACCCTATCCCATGACCCTCCTATATATAGGGGTATTGGGGGCTTCTAAAAGTACAACTCAGAACACTAGTTACTCTACAAAGTTGTCATTCTCTCTAGTTGTAGTAATCGAGAGTGCCCGAGCAAGTGCTACCCGATAAGGGACGCACAACAAGGGAAAGACAACTACAGAAAGGCAACTGGTTGCAGGAGAGTGTGTCAATGACTAGTACACCGACAAGAGGGTATGACTCCTTCCAATTCCGTGTGGGACAAGGAGATCAGAGTTCCAGGTGGTCTGTGTGGACTACTTCAGAGGCGTGAGATTTCTACTTCTCGGAGGACAGCTATCAATCCCGACAGTCCCAGTGAGACCAGGAGCTGCAAAGACACCGTCCAAGACCGGAGGTGAAAACCATGCAAGCCGTGAGGTAACGTCACCGAGCAAGCCTCGAGACAAGTTATGTCTCTACAAACCATCCTTCCTATTGTATAGATGTTGACACGATTCCTTTATTCTAGGTTTGGGAGAAGAAAACTTTTGTTTCCGCTGCCTTCTTTGTCTCCTCTAAAACCCTACAGTGGTATAAGAGCCACATCAACTACTCTAGACTTTAGGATTATCGATATGATCGATTTTGGTTTGTCGCCTTTATTTATTGCATACGATGTGAATAAAATTGGCTTTATGCATGTCCAATCCTAAATCCACAAATCCCAATATACATATATGATATGTAATATGAATGCACTCGATACGCGTCGCCCTTAAATGAGTTTTGTGGTGGATGTATAGCATGTTTATGGCCAATAAACCTTATATATGTGTGCTTGGTTGAATGTGGTTGCTTGCATCTCGGTCTGCACACTGATTCCCTACCTCCTTATTCCTGATGTAACTCGAGATTTCTTTTCTACCTTTGCTCCCCCCGAATGTAACTCGGGGTTTCCCAATTTAAATGTAAATATGATAGATTTTTTTATATTTCCTGTTATGTCAATGAACGGAGGACAATCTGACGATGACTGAGAGGATTGGTTCAAGGCATGAACCGATTGGTTGGCATTCTAGACGATCGGTTCAAGGACTGAACTGATCGGTTGATGATTGGTTCATGGAGAGAGACGATCGGGTGGTGACCATGAGGAGATGCACGACGACCAGGCAAACCGATCGGTTGGAAGAGCCAACCGATCGGCTGGTGGCACCCAGACGATCGGGCAGGGTGAGCAGGTCATTCATGTGATGAGTTGATCAACTTGGACGGCTATAGCACTTCATCATGGAGAGGTTGCATGTGATGTAGACCTAGATGACCATGATTCCTCTTGGCTCAAGGAATCACATTAGGATGGCCATAATCATCACTTTTATCATTTCACATGTTTTCTGTGGGATATAGCATGTATTTGATACATACTATGTATTGTGGTGATTGGATATGTATATGTACCTATAAAACCAAATCCCTCATTAAATATTAAAGTTTTAGATGCCTTCCAAATGCAACACACGTGAAAAGCTTGATCGGCCAAGTGTGGGCACGCCCTAGCGGGGTGCACCATCTATCTCGTGGAAGCGTGAAGGATGGATATGTGGGTCTTCCCTAGCAGGGTGCATATTCATCGTGTTAGCTTTGGGTCAGACTTAACAAGGTGACCTAGATAGGATCTAGAACCTTGAGGCAGGGAGGTGATCATGGAAAGGAGTTGCATATGACATCTTTCAAGAGTTTCATATGATGTAATTGGCAAAAGTTGCCTACCTGGAAGATCTAAGTTGTGGGTGACAGCCCTAGCTGGTCCATGACTAACAGGATTTCAGGATCTTGACCCACTAGAAGATTGTACGCTGCAATCTTACAAATTGATGGTGAGGGCTATCAATTTGAACAAAAATAGTGGGAGCGACAATTAATTAAAGTCCTAATTATATCGTAAAACCTTTTCAAATCAATCAAGTCAAAAAGGAGTTTTTGGACTAAATTGCATATATTTCCTTTTGTACAATGAATGGCTAATAAAAAATAATCACTTTATTTGTGATCGGTCTTTGAGACCAACAAATTAAATGGGAATAATTCCACAACTGGTTAGGATTTTGAGAAGTGTTCTCAATCAAAGAGTGAAAGCTCTAAGTCCTAATTATACCAGAACCAGATGAACTCGATCCCACCACACCAATGGCTGAAAGTATGCTTATGGAAGCATACCGAGGATGACATTTGATGTGGAGTTCTTAATGTTGTGTTCTCTGAACTATGAGTTGCAGAGACAACATGAGACATATGATGTCTCCAAGTCACTATCCTAGTATGTCATGACAGAAGAAGATCTAGTAGGTATTCACACACTCAATGTGATTGGGTATGACTAGACTGGGATTTCCTCTGAGCCAACAGTTGGCAACTGGTATGATATTGCAAATGTTGCGAGAATCATACAGTTCATGATGAACTACAACATGAACAACTTTGACAAGAATTGACAGAGTTGTTGGACATGTTGAGGGCAGTAGAGGCAAAGATGAAGAAAGACAAACCCTAATCTTTAATGTGATCAATGAAGGGTAAGTCTTAAAGGCAAGGACAAGCCTAAGTATGTGATGCTGATCAACATAAAGAAAGGTAGGTCCAAGGGCAAAGACAAGGGCAGAGCTAAGAAGGGTTATGATGCTAGCCAGTAGCCCAAGTCATCTTCAGCCTCAAGGCACATGGGAGGGTGAATGAGGGAATTGCCCTCTATATCTGGGAGAACAAAAGAAGAAGAAGGAGGGGATGGATATCTCCACCTAAGGTATCATGAAATGAACCACTTCTGAGGTATATGATACCAAAATGAAGATCTGACATATATGATATGTAAGATCTAAAAAGAAGTGATGACCTTTATGAAAGGACCAAGAAATGAGTAACCATCATTGGAGAAAGTGTTGCTGCTATAGATAGGAGTACCTTTCAGTTTATTTTAGCCTAAAGGGTACGCAATAGAGTTGAGAAGTATTGTTTCAATTTGCCAATAGAAACACTTTATTGTTGCATCTTGTTGTGACAAGATGACTATAAATATAATTGATATTTCAAATTCAAAGATATGATCTTTGTGGCAATGCCTTGTTTATCTTGTGGTACTTGGTATGCATAAGATAAAATTATACCTAAAAGTTATTGATAACTCAAACAATCAAATTAGCATAAATCATGAGAAATTCATTTTTAGTTTCCATATGATGGATAAATCTAGACTCTTTTGGTTAGAGAACCAGTAAGAGACATGAATCTCTTAGACATGATTAATCAATCTTCACTAGTAGTAGTGGGAGATTGATTATCTTATTAGGTATAATACATGTGATGAATTTACATACATATTAGAGTTAATGCTAGTACTTCAAACAATGTTTAGAGAAATACCAATATGAATATCTTGAAGTGTTCAAGAATATCATAAATGAAGTATGAATTTGGTAAAGTGTTAATTCTTGATGAGATCAATGAATGAAATACTTGAACCAAATGTTTGAGATCCTTATGATTGATTATGATAGTGTATCATAGTAAGCTCATGATTAAGGCATGGCGATGTCTAAATCAAGAAGGAGTCATACTCTAAGGATATAGAGGATGATTATCAAATAACTAATTTCTTCTTAAATAAAGAATACCCCACACTAATAAAGGACATTAAGAATCACAAGGAGTTATGAGTTCTTATATCCTTGACAGATACAGCTCGATTATCTATGTGATGAGTTGGTCATGTGATGAGTCAACTATCTAGATGAATATGAGGAACCAGATTTTGAGTTATGGTTTATGACCATTACATCCTAAATGACTTCCATGTGAACCATAAGGTATGACCTTGATGGTAGCACCCATTGGGATGAAATCTATAAGTGCAAATAAGTCTTAAGCGTTAAGACACATGGATAACATTTTGAGAAGGATGATGCTTGATGATTGTAACTTAATGACTAAGAGATTTGGCATACAGATACTAAAACTGCATTCCTATAAGGAATAAAACAAGGATGTGTACATGACACAACATATAAGGTTTATGAATCCATTAATGCAAATGAAGTCTATTGTAACATCCCTGATCTGGGTTATGTACTAACCCTAGGTGTTTTGCCTAATAAAGTTGATTAGATTCTTGCGTATTTTCCTTGAAAAATAATTAAAGCTTTTGAGGAACTTATATTTCTATTTCAGTCCTTTTTGAATAATGATTGGAACATTGTTGTGTTAATAATGGACTAAAGTGCAAATTACCCAAGTAGAGGGGTTAACTTGAAAATTGCACATTTTAAGATGTTCATCTAATGATGAGACATCATAAGAGTGAATATGATGAAGTGGTACAGTTTTCACAAGCTTGGGTACCAAGATATAGCTTGTAGAGCAATCCTTATGCTTTAAAACCTAGTTTTGGTGTAAAGTGCAATTTACCCAAAACCTAGGGTCCAACATGTAAAATATACCCTCTAGAGGATCTATCATGTTTCTTGTCATCAAGAAGAGCAAAGAAAATGAGAGGGGCGCCTCATTTGAATGATCATGGAGGAGAGAGAATCTTGATATTGGAATAATCAAGATTTAAGCACAAAAGGCTCTTTAATATAACTTAATGCAAAAAGAAATATATTAATTATGAAGCCCTTCAACCAAAAGTTGGAGGATATGTTTGTAATAATATGGAAGAGATTGTGTCATGCTTGGGCACCCAAAAGATCATGGTAGGAGTGGAAAATACTCACACTAATAATATATTAAGCAATATCCAATAAGGGTGGATATTAATATACCTCTCTTAAAAGGTGATTAGTTCTTTTCCTTTAAGTCTTGGATAAAGGAGGAGTTTTGCATGAGATTAGAAAGTGGAAAC
Source organism: Alisma plantago-aquatica (assembly GCA_963693085.1). Lineage (NCBI taxonomy): Eukaryota > Viridiplantae > Streptophyta > Magnoliopsida > Alismatales > Alismataceae > Alisma > Alisma plantago-aquatica. The sequence continues at coordinate 871,538,536 of OY856409.1, forward strand.
GTGGCCAAGGATGGAGGAAGCCTTGGTGGATATTTTTGGGAGATAAAAGGAAATATCTATCTTTTTCCTTTTTGCTTTGAAAAGACCCATAAATATATATAAGGTATCTTTTCCAATAACACAAAGGACCGTTTCCTTAGTTCCTCTTCTCATCACTTTGTTTTGACCGACCAAGGGAGAGCTCTGGACCAGAGGAAGGAAGACCACACTGACTTGGTAAGTTTGGGTCATCATCTACCTCGAATCCATGGTGGAAATCCTAAATTAATGGTTAGTAATTGGTTTTCTTCACACGATTTTCCTTTCTAGCCATCTTCTCCATCCAAAACTTGAAGAACGGATTTTGGACAACTGCTGGAGCTTCATCCACCATTAAAGCTACGGAGCTTGGAGCTCAGGATCAGTCCTAGAGGTGGGTTTTATAACTCTAACCCTTAAGGTTTGTTAATGCATCTTCATCTCCATTAAAATCGTTGGTTCTCATTCTTCTTCTTTTACTACTCATGTGTTCTTGCTGTCATTTCCGTGAAGAACAGCCCCTGTTCTTGGTTGAACAGAGGTAGAAGATGATGACGTTAATTTCTATGTTTATCCAAGAACTACTTTAGTAAACGGTCTCCCAACCTTGCTCAAACGGTTTCCCAAACCATTTGGGAGAAAACGGTTTCAGACCGTTTGAATGCAAACGGTTTCACAAGAACGCATAGAAGCAAACGGTCCAAGACCGTTTGGAGGCGTTGACCAGGCGTTGACCATTTGTAGGACTGTTGAGAATAATGTAGACTAATTACCTACCAAAAATCATCAATAAATTCCAAGTGGTTCACCATTTGAAGGTCCAACAATCATCAAAACCCTAATCGGGTTAATTGCTGATTTTAATAATTGAATTATGTTGAAGTTTGGGTTGAGTGACCCAAATGGTTTCAAAACCATTTAGGGATCACCCAAACGGTCTCAAGACCGTTTGGTGATCACCCAAGACCATTTGGAGGTCTAGGGTTAAGCATGGTTGACCAATTAAGGATCCAATGATATCAAGTTGATGAGTAATCGATTGCTGATTTGGTGACAACCTAGGATCCAAACCCTAATTGAATGACTTGGTTTTTGATAAAATAATGGGCAAACGGTCTCAAGACCGTTTGGAGGATATCCAAACAATCCCAAGACCGTTTGGGGGTCACCCAAGACCATTTGGAGGTCTAGGGTTGACTATGGTTAAGTGGTTGAAAATCTAAAGGTAACAAGTTGAAGTGTAATTGATTATTGACCTAGTGATCAATCCAATGAATCAAACCTTAATAGGTTGAGTTGGTTTTTGATGTTGACTTTAGAAAATAGTCTCAAGACCGTTTGGAGGTCATCCAAATGATCCCAAGACCGTTTGGGGTCAGATCATGACCAAATTGGATGATGGGTCAAATGGTTCAAATCAATTAGACTCACAATGAAATATGTTGAAGGGTCATCGATTTCAAACCCTAATCCAATTGATCCAAGCCCTAATTGATGATTAATTGAGGGTCAATTGAGGGTCAAATCAGTTGAAGGTTGATCTAATTAACTCAATTGATGATTGGCTAACATGTGCGTGATCGATTGAGGGGTTCAACATTGGAAACCCTAATTCAATTGAAGTGGTTGAGACACTTTTTGGTCCTTGCGGTTTTGAGGTGGTTTGGACCAAATGGTCTCAAGACCGTTTGGGTCCAAACGGTCTCAAGACCGTTTGGGTCCAAACGGTCTCAAGACCGTTTGATTCCAAACGGTCTCAAGACCTTTTGGGACCAAACGATCCCAAACCGTTTGGTCTCATGCGGTTTCAAGGTCAAAGTCAACATGACCAAACGGTCTTCATCACCAAACGGTTTCAAGGGCAGTCCAAGACCGTTTGGAGGTTTAGTGTGCAAGACCATTTGAGGTCTGAGAAGGTCAAGATCATTTGATGCTTTAGTGATCAAGATGGTTTGGTGGTTGATTAACCTAAACCTCATAAATACTTAAAGTGGTTAAAGGACCAAGTAAGTAGTTGATTAAGACATGATGTGATCAATGCTGATTATAATAAAGGTACCCTTGATGGGATAGAGTGATTAGTACTCTTTGAATTAGTAAGCCTTAATGATCACAATAGTAATGACATAACCCATAATGTCAATGTTGAATTGACTTAGCCTAATCAAGGATGATGCAAACATTAACTTATAGAAAGATGAGAGAGAAGACTTCTTATATGAATGTTAATCAAGTAATGGATTCCCAATATAAATGAATACCTAATTAGGGTATGATCCATGTTAGGGAGATCATGAAACCCTAATTATGATGGTTAATGAATCATAACCCTAATTGAGGGCAATAATGGGAGTATCCCTAATATATGATGATGATATAATCCTAATTCATAATGATGACATGGTAACCCTTAAATTAAAGGTACTTTGTTGATCATTCCTACTTAGGGTGAACAGTAAACCCTAATGGTGAGATATTAATGAAAACCCTAATCTAGGGTATTGTGATGATATGAACAGTAAACCCTAATTTTGGGTTATGCTTTTAAGCATGAAGTGCTATGTTTAGATAATGAATTAAGGAATCATTATTCCTAATTGAGCTAAAGGGGTTGGTTAACCCTAATTGAATTGAATAGTGAAACCCTAACCCTAGAAAGTAGCCGTGGTGGTGTAAAACGGTCGTGGTGATCTTCTGTAGCACGACCGTGCAAGGTAGCACGGTCGTGGTGGCTTCCCCTTGCACGGCCGTTCTTGGCTGCACGACCGTGGTGCTCTATACTTGACTTGGAGTTGATTTGCAAGTAAACCTTAACCAATAGTGATGCTATCATTATTGTACATTGTGCTGATATAAAAATAATGTGCATGTTATCATTTATATTAATCATGCAGGTTTTTATGAAATAGTGAGCATAGCCAGGTAGGAGCTATGATGCAATATTCATTAAAAGCACTTTATAAGCTTTGAAAGCAATGATATGCTATGTTGCCTAGTGAGAGGTAACAAATGAGACTGATAGGCTGTATGAGCCATGAGAAATATCTGTATTGCTACAATCATGTTCACATTGTTAAATGACTTGATGGCAATATGTTACTTGGTAACAAGTGTTTTGCTGAACTAAGGGTTTGAACACCCATGTTCTTGAATCATAATGATGAGATGGTTAGGGATTGATATCCCAATGATAACTAGATGTGAAATGAACTTGATACAATTAGTACTCTTTCTTTATAGCAATTGTTTTAATGGTTTATGTTTGAAAACATGCCTGATGCTAAAAGAATGCCATAATGTACTTAAATAATCAAGTATAATGATATCATGTAGAGCTCTGACCATAGATCCATCATTGTCAGAAGTTAGATGACAGTGAAATTGGTTTTCCTAAGGGAACTCCTGGAGAGCATACTTTTGAGTATGTGGGGGTTATGGACGTGAATATCCTTACGTCCTAATGGGGGAATTGATGTGAGATGAACCTTTAATCTCTCAATCCTTCATTATATTTTTATGCCGGGATGATGTATCACTAATCTCCCAAAGATGTTGTTAATGCTGAATCGATGTGAGATAAACAAGAAATCCCTCAATTGCGAAGAGAGTACAGCATGCCACTGTAACTCTAATAGCGAAGTTGCCAAAATACCCTGGAAAGCTATTATAGCAGAGACACAAGATGTCCTGCATGTTGTACCTCACACTGACTGAGGAAGATGAGGTCATAGGAATCTGGCTCTTCTGATGACCTATGTATGGTACCGATTGCGATTTCGTAATGGTCGGTTGGAGTATGAGTGGTGTAACTCATCTCCTTAGGGCATAAATATGTTTGAAAAATGTAATCAGCGGTATAGCATAATTGCTTAGGTTGAACTACGAGAAACAATGATTGATGATACATTGTTTATAGTGCTCTAGTTGAATAACTAGTATACATGTTCTTCATATTCCTGATTGATATATGTCTTATCATTCAATCAAGTTATAATTGAAATGATTGCTTAGAGAATATTGCTCTACTTAGTTTATTCAATGAATTGCCTGCTGTTGAATAATTATAGTTCTACTGCTCATTGTTATTTTAATACTTGCTATAGCAATGCTTCTGTCGGAGAGTTATAACTCTTGCTGGGACAATTATTCGATTGTCTCACCCCCGTGGGATTCAAAATTTTAGGTAGACGTCGGGGACGAAGGAACCCTTCAGTAGGTAAGCTGCAACAACAGCAACAGCAACATTAGGGACAGCAGTGATCCTCAGGTGGAGACACTGTCTGTCGAGTCTTGTAGATAGAAAGTCCTATGTGTCGTCTCTGTACTCTCAGGTCCTAGGAGTCAGTAGATGGTTTGTTATAAATATGAGATTTTGGTGTAATGCCTCAAGACTTTGTACAATATTTTACACAGTTTAATAGGGCAGTTGATGCTTGTGACTCTCGAGATGTGACGATACAGAGATGTGCTGATGTATCAGTTGTAAATAACTTATCATGTTTCCTTATGAAAGAGTTTTACAGTATGTGGATCTCTTTATAAAAAGTTTTAAATTTTTAGTGATTTTCAGTAATTCCACTACTACTTAATCGCTTCCGCATCGTTAATAACGTTTTGATCGAACAGAGTCCCACATCTATAAGTTACAATGGACTAATCAATTTGATTGATTGAGTACAAGAAACTCAGAACTGTGATCTTTACTTTGATGATATAGTCAAAGGGTTTGACTGATATGTCAAAGATAAAGAAGGGATCTGTGATTTAGTGGGAGCATATTCACATTCCACATGTTGATGTGAAATGGAAATGTTCTAGAATGGAAATCCAAAGTGAAAATTATCTTTAGGGAAGATAGAGACGTTTCCTATGTGACAGGAATAGAGATCTATAGAGATAGTTCTCGAAAACCTCTTGACCTGAAAAGAGAAAGCATACATTGGCAATCTATACTTAAGGGTTCAGTGTGCACAGATTTAGTGGGAGAAAACTTGTCCATGTTACATGGAGTTAGTATCCCAAGGCCAAGTGTCCAATTCTTATGAAGAATGGGAACACTAAGAATAGATGTGGATCTATAATGTATGTAATCATTCCCATTATCTTGCATGAATAGGACATAGCAAGAATAAAATGCATTCATCATCTTGTATGTAGGACATGACAATATGATGTGCTCATCCTGATAACTCGTATGTGGGACATGACGAGTGGATGTCTATCTAGTTCCAGTAAGGGTTACTGGAATACCATAAGAATTTGATAAGTACTTGAGAAGTACTAGTTCTATGGAAATAAGGAAGGGTTCACAGTAAAGAGTTCAACTGATGCAAACTTCTAAAAAGGATAGAGAATTAATCACAATATATATGGGGCATATATAAAAGTGAATGTTTGTTAATAAATGGAAACATTCCAATAAAGCCGTTTAAAAGGAAAAGCTGAGTATCTGTGTGTTAGCAAACATTAGTGGATACTATATGGATCTGGAAGTTCATGAGATGAATTTATAGATATTCTGGTCATTGATGACAAATAAGGAGTTCTTGGTCATGCAATGTGGCTAAATGTTAGCAAAGGAATACTAGATCGCATATTATGGCAACTCCATCTCATACGTGTGTCGTACAACGAAGAGATGAGAGACATGCAGCTAATACCGACTTTAGCAAGGTGTTGCCATAACTCACTATGTTAGCACTACAGCACAGTAACATGTGGGACATGTTTGAAGATCACTGAGAATATGATTCATGGGTGATTTTCTCACAGTGCAAGTGGGAGTCTGTTGGTATGTATGCCCTGAGAGCCAATCATGGGATGATTGGTGGGATACATTAAGATTGATTTGATAAACATCAAAGGAAAGCTTCCAATTCTTTCTAGTTCAATCATATGAGATAATGACAGAACATATTGAATGTCTAGAGAATGATAGTACCCAATGACGTATGCTTTCAGGTTTAGGACCTAAATGATGAGATCATACAGATGCTAAGAGTTTGTACATTCTTATTTATGTCCCTAGTCAGATGTCATTGTGGAAGGTAGATAGACAACAATGACACACAAGACTAGATTGTGGTGTTGGTTGATGACAAAATCTCATTAGTCATGATATGGAGATATCAAACCAAACACATAGGTACTTGTTAGAGAACAAGTGTACTAGACAGACCCACCGTGAGTTTGACACATGGAACCATGACATGGTAGTCACAGTCAGTTCTCACAGTGATGGTGGTGAGTGTGATTCTTGGACCTGAAATCACTACACTCAACACATGTCGTTGGGTACACTTTGACATCATCAAACGCAGTCCTGAAACATGGGTTGTTATAAGGGTGATGATTGGGTGGCTTTGACACATGGGGCTTTTGAGGGGTGAGTGATAGATATGGGATTTGTCCCTCCTGAGGGAGTTTGATATCCATGGCCACTTGATGAGTAGGATTGAGATAGGCGTGCATGCATGTGTGAATCAATATGTGATATTGATGTCATACATATCTCCTCCAATCTACTCTGAGATTAAGAAAGTGAATGAATGTTGACAGGATGACTGTTCCATGCCTTGAGTTCATTCGGGATGTCAGTGACAAAGGAATTATACATTTTCTGTAACACCATTCATGGATTGTAGGATTGAAAGTTGTTCTCAAACTTTCTATTTCACTTGGGTAGCACTGATGTGCAACTAGGCACCGCTCTTTGCTTGTGAAGTCATAAGTGTTATGGATTTTCACTGCCAACGTGAAATGGGCCTGAAGGGTCACACACATAGGATTTTATCTAGAAGAGGAGTTTATCCACAAACGATGTTTAGATTGATTACCAAAGGAGTTTAGTAGTTCAATTAAACACTCAATCAATTGATAGCTTAGTATCATAGTGTTCAAGATGTTGGACCGATTGATTAGAATATCAGATTGATTGAAACTACAATTGACTGATTTTGCACAGTCTGTACTCCCAACCGATTGGCTCATGTGATGAACCGATCGGCTCAGGATAGGTTGAGATGACCGGTTCAAGAGTTGAACCAATCAACTCAACAGGTCCAAACGAGCAAGTTGGGAAACTCAGGTTGGTGAGAAATTTCTTTTCATTTCACTTGTCCAATTTGATTGGAACAAGGATTGGTATTTGGATCAATTCGAAACAAAAGAGGAAAAGTCAATCAGGAACTGATCAGGACCACAAACCGATCGGCTCAGAAGTGAACTGATCGGCTCAGGTGCGCCAACCGATTGGTTCAGGTGTGAACCGATCAGCTCAGGTCCCCAACCGACCGTTTGATGTTTGAAATGATCGGTTCAGCTGGCGCAATTGGTTGTTTTTGTGGAAAATCTCAAACCCTTCTACTCCTGCTTTAATCTCGCATTGCTCGGGGTAGAGAACCCTGTCCCATGACCTTCCTATATATAGGGGTATTGGGGGCTTCTAAAAGTACAACTCAGAACACCAGTTTCTCTGCAAAGTTGTCATTCTCTCTGGTTGTGGTAACCGAGAGAGCCCGAGCAAGTGCTACCCGATAAGGGAGGCACAACAAGGGAAAGACAACTGCATAAAGGCAACTAGTTGTAGGAGAGTGTGTCAGTGAATAGTATGCCGACAGGAGGGTATGACTCCTTCCGATTCCTTATGGGACAAGGAGATCAGAGTTAGGTGGTCCGTATGGACTACTTCAGAGGTGAGAGATTTCTTCCGCTCAAAGGACAACTATCAATCTCGACAGTCCTGGTGAGACCAAGAGTTGCATAGACACCGTCCAAGACCGGAGGTGAAGATCGCACAAGCCACGAGGTAACGTAACTGAGCAAGCCTCATGACAAGGTATGTCTCTACAAACCATCCTTCCTATTGTATAGACGTTGACACGATTCCTTTATTCTGGGTTTGGGAGAAGAAATTTTTTGTTTCTTCTACCTTCTCTGTCTCCTCTAAAACCCTATAGAGGGTTGTCTTGCAATTTTCCACACCTAGTGTGTACCTTCCCTTCCTTGTCATCATGAGAGAGTGTGTGATGATTTGGGGCACTCTAGATGAGCCTTAGATGAATGGTGACACCCCTAGATGTGATTAGGGTTTCTGGGGTTTGATTGGTGTCAACCATGTGTGCATGGTTGAGAGTAGTGATTCTTGTATAGACCTATTGGTGTGTTTTGGGGTGTGTCTCAAATGAGACACCTACCTTGAATTGGCTTTGCCTCAACCAAGATGGTCTTGGAGTGGTTGGATTGAGACAATGTGTCCTTTTGTGGTTTGTATCGACCTTGGTGCCTTGGTGACCTTTTCTCTCAACCAGGATGTATATGATGCTCTTGTTTCGACCTCCTTGAGGTCTTGTTACTAAAACCAAGGTGTTGGGGACCTAAGTGGTAAAGAGACAACATTGGTTGTATTACAATCTCATGCATGCATGCATTTAGTGGTTGCATGTTGGTTTCTTGGGTGGACAAGTGTCCCTTTGGTGCCTTAAGGTGTTGAAACCTCATCTCCACCTTCTTTCCCTCCTCCTCAAGTATATAAACCCTCTTCTCTCCATGCAAGTGAACCTTTTCAATCCTCTTCCTTCTCCTTCCTTGCTTGCTCATCCTTGGAGCCTTGAGGAGCTAGAAGGACTCATCCTTAGAGCTTTGGTGACCGAGACCCCTGGCATGTGGTGACTTTTTGGTCATCTTCAACCTTGGTAAGTATTTGACTTTCTTTGGTGACATTTTCCTTGGATCTCCTACCTCATATTCTTCTATTTTCTTGACCATAAACCATGGATCATCCATGGTTTATGGTCATTTTGGAGAGAAACTCTTATCATAGACCATGTTTTGATAAGGTGGTACCCATGGGAGAGGAAATTTCTTCTCTCTTTCTTTGTTCTTCCTTTGGTTCGGCCTAGGATTTCTTTCCCTCTTTTCTTGATCTATCATTGACCTAGGTGTCTTCTTCTTATTGAGGTGATATTGTGGCCAAAAGTGGAGCTTTTGCTGGAGCTTCATCACCCTTGGTGATCGTGTGCTTGGAGCTAGTGATCCTTGGAGTTGCTCTTCCTTAAGGATGGTTATATAACACTCTACTCTCTCTATTATTGCACTTTTCATTACATGCATGTTGTTGTTTCTCTCTCTAAAATGTGCCCTTAACATGCTAGTAGATAACACCATGAGCTAGAACTTGAATGATAGTGGTTATCATGCTTAGTTTGCTTAGAAGCTGGAACCCTAATGTAAGGTACCCAATTTTGGAGATGGTTGTGTAATGGTGATTTTCTTCCTATCTTTTGACCTTGGTTTTGACCACATGCATGATGTTTGCGTACCTTGATGTATCATGAATTTTAGGTTCTATTTTGGGACGTGTTAAACATGGTTTATCTCTCTTACATGGTGGTTTCATGATACATGTGTTAGGGTTTTTGGTGACTAGTTTTGTGTGAAGTTTCTCTCCTTGAGGATGGTGGTTTTCTTTGCTATAATCTTCTCTTTTGGCCATGGAATACTTCTATTTTGACCTTGGTTAATCCCTATTTTAATGATGGTTCTTTGCCATGGTGGTAGCTTGATCTTAGTGGTTGCTACACCTTGATTTCTTCTCGGGTCAAGACACTTTGCTATGGTGTTTTGTCGAGATGTTGTTCCTATTTTGGGTCAAGACAAGTGCCTTAGTTTTGGTTGAGAAATGACCTTGTTTTGAGGTCGAGACAACTCTTATTTTGAGGGCGAGACATGCTTTGGTTTGAGGTCATTGAGACACAAGTTTGTGAGGTGGTCGAGACACAAGTTTGTGTGGTGGTCGGGACACCTAGTTGGTTGCGGTCGAGACACCTAGGTCTGTTGCGGTCGAGATGCTTAGGTCTATTACAATCTAGACACCTTACATGAAGGTGGTCGAGATACTTGTTCCATGGGTGGTCGAGACACATACTTAATCATAATATCAATACATGCATGTGATTAAGCAAGCAATGAACCATGTATAGTGTTGTTTAGATGATTGGTTGGTTAAACTATAATCATGTTCTTTAACCCTAATATGCTCCAAGAAAGTGGGAGGTGGTGTACCGAGGGTTTGGTGATTGAATAAAGTTATAAAATCTTAATCGGCTATACATGCAACCCTAACCCTAATGTTACGAAATATGATGTGCTTGTTTGTCTCACTTGGAGTGGTTACCATAATGTGGTGTTTTCTCTCTCTTATTTATGAGTTCCAAACCTTGTAGGTGAAATGAATGCCATAACTTGTGTATTCTATGGTGATAATTATATGATATAGGGTGATGGCCATAAGACTTGATGAGACATGATGAGATCATATTGATGTGATGGGTCCTATGAACTGGTGAAGGCTTGATGCCTATTGTGAGGTGATATCCTCTAGTAATATGATTGAGGGATTGATATTCCTTAGTGATGTGACACTGGTGATGGCCTTGTTAATGGCAATGTTACAAGTATCATTTGGTGATGATGTGACTAGTTCACACCTTATACGCTTTATATCTTCTGGAGTTGTACCATTCCCTTATCTTTGTAGAGTTTGTTTTGGATTTGTACGTTGTAACTTGATTGATGCTAAAAGATACCCAATTGGATTATTTAATCAAGTGAAACTCTGATCATGTAGGTGCCTTGTGCCATAGATCCATTCCAATGTCAGTCTTAGTGATGGATGGTGAAATGAGTCATTCTACTGGAAACTCGGAGCACATATTTTTTAATATAGGAGGGTGCAAGTCAATTATCTCCTTGCATCCACAATTATAGGTTGTGTGATACGACCATGTGTGAGATGCTCTCCATATGATATGGATGACCATGTGTGAGCCAATCCTTCTTTTTAGAACGGCCATGCATGAGCCTGTTCTTCTAGCGATGTTACCTATACCAAGGTGGGCTAGGTGTTATTATATATGGATGTCCATGCATGAGACAATCCTTTAGCGTGACTATATGTCATTGTTGTAGTTGACCGATATGTCTCTATGGTGTTTTCTCTTATGGTGACCAACAGGTGTTGGGGAGGTCGTGGATTCTGACTCTTCCATTGACCTTATATGTCACCGATTTTGAATTAGCAGTGGTCAGTAGGATTTGGGTGGTACAAATCAAATCCTCAGGGAAATAATAAAAGATGTAACATAGCCGTGTAGTGTATTTGCTTAGGGTAAAATACAAATAACATTGGTTGAGCCCTTTGCCATATCTTTGTAGTAGTTTCCCTTTGACTTATCTTTGTAGTAATTCCTTGAATTATAAGATGATAAGAGAAGTCAATTGTTATACATGTTCTTCATATTTCTTCTAACAATGTAATTTGTTCTATTGTTCATTGGTAACTGTGTAGTTTTGCTAAATCAGCTTTAATTGTTGGAAACATATTGTTTAGCTAAATCTACTGAACTTACTAAGTATTTTTTTTGTCTGCTTAGTTATTTGTGCTTTAATAGAGTTCATGGAGAGTTATATCTTTTGCTGGGATGTTTGTCTCACCCCGCGGGTTTCCACATCTTTTAATTGGTCATGTACGAAGTGGTAGAGATCGTGCATTTGAGGAAGAGAATCAACAAGAGCAGTAGATGATATTGTTAGATGTGCTTCTAGTCTTTTGGTGATAGAGTCCTGGCTGTCATCCTTGTACACTCAGATCCTTGGGGCTGTTCTCAATTGTGTTTTGTGGATACATTATCGATACAAGGTTTTGGGGCTTGTGAGCCATGTATGTAAGATATGGCACATGTATATGTATATATGTGGAACAAATATCTCATGTAACAGGTTGATGACAGGAATGATGATGCACAATGATATAAGCACCTTGTGTTATGCTATGTAATGCATATGACAAGCTTGTGGACTTATACATGATAAGTTTTTGGCATATGATGCTTTTGAGAAATCAATTTTAATTTCCTATGTTTTCTGGTAATCAACATGTTTTGTTTTAAATCCGTGTTTGGTTTGGGTAATCTCATTTGTGGCGCGTCAAGTCATCACAAAAAGTATCCCATGTGACTTATGTGAGTTTGGGAAGCATCATAGGAGTTCTTTTTCTAGAAAAAACTAGTCTTTGTTCTAAAGATGCCTTTGATGTTATTCATTGTGACATATGTCATCCCTATCACACCATTAATTTTAGTGGATTTTGTTATTTCATTACCTTTTTGGATCATTTCTTTTGTATGATATATCTATTGAAATCTCATGATGAAATGATTGGTATTTTTTAGAATTTCTATAATATGATTTTAAAACAATTTAATAAATCTCTTAAACTTTTCAGACTAACAACACTTTGGAATATATTTTGGCTCTGGTATTTTCTTTTTTATCTAGAAATAGAACTATCCATTAGTGTTCCTTCACTCACACCCACTAGTACATAACCGGCCTTTAGTATCAGTTATTTAAGGCCTTTAGTGTCGGTTTTAATGCGACACCTATGTGGGCGCCGCTAAAAGGCCAACCGTTAGGCGTCGATTCTCAAACCGACGCCACAACCCTTCGCGTGCCACCGAAAATGCACCAGCAGGAGGGTATAGGCGTCGGTTATTAGCTTTGAAACTGACACCATAAACCTTCACGCCACAGAAAGGGCGCCATCTGGGGCACTATCGGCGTCATTTTATTAGTGATAACCGACGCCATCTCACCCACTGCCATGGTCGTGCTGGCCAGCACAACCATGTTGTCTGGCCTGCTGCCACAGCCGTGCTGGCCAGCACGGTCGTGGTGTCTGGACTCATTAGGGAAATCGACGTCGGTTATTGATAACCGATGCCACATCACATGCATTAGGCATCATTTTTAATTATTTATCCGATGCTGTAACCATTTATCATCAGTTTTAGATAAATAACTGATGCCTATTGCAAGTTTTTTTATCAGTCTGCAGACCTGCTGTGGCTGGTCGCAGGATGAGAAACCTACAGTTTAGTTATGAACTACATGTTTTATGACATTCATTGATATTAGCCAACAACATGCCATAAACCTGTAAAATTAACAACATTAATTTTCACACATTTAGCAACCTACAGTTCCATTCGATTTTCACACATGTAAAAACATTCATGTAGCAATCTACAGTTCCATTCATTTTCACATTCACACATGTAGAAACATTCATATAGCAACCAGCAGTTTCATTCATTTTCACATTCACACATGTATAAACATTCAGACACATGTAGAAACATTCAGACATGTAGAAACATTCACACATATTATAATTCAGAAATTCATTTACAAAATATCATTCTTTAGTCATTATTCATTATCAACATCCCAATTATATGTTAAAACCCCCACTACTTGTATGGTTGTTGCCCATTCTTCTCTTACTTCATTTAATTCTCCCGTCGTATAGGGAGAATGTACATCTGGTAAGGCCTTTCCTATAGTGTGGTCAGTTTTAAACACCTGCAAAGAGAATGATGTATATATATAATTAATGAGCTATAAATAAGATTGATATATTTCATATTATCTAATGAGACTATATATAATACCTCGAGAATGGTATCAATGTCCACTGTGGCATATTTGATAATCATGTGCATAAATTGCATCACATAGTATGCACATGCCCATCCGTTGTCTTGTGTAGAACACTATAAATTGAACATACAAAATATTAAAAAATACAACTAATTAAGCATTGTTCACATAAATAATATATACATTGCAGTCGGGAACTTACTTCCACGTTCTTCCAAGTTATTTGCTGGTTCTTTTTCCTGGGGACCTTTCCTCCAGCCTTTTTTAACTCATCTAAACCCCTACATGTTAATGTAACATAGTACATTGCATAATTAAATAGTAATGTAATAACATATGTTAACAGATATGAAAATGAAATATTTCTCACCGGAATAATGCCATTTTCATTGTGTGTCCATATTTTGAATTCAATTTACTCCCCTTAGGATCTAGATAATAGACAGTGAACGTCTCGAGGAAAATAACTAGTAACTCCCAATGCATACCACTAGAGGTAAAAAAGTTAAAAATTAATACTCAAAAACCACAATAAAAATGTAATTTTCTTAAGTCCAAATTATAATAAGCAAAGTAAACTTACTCCACATTGAATGGAGCTATTATCAACGTCTTCTTATTTTGAGAAAAATTTGTAAAAGCATCACAATAGTATTGTTTAACTGACGGAGGGTCTTTAACTACTAGACTAATCAAAGATGGAATAAAAAATCCTACATGTTCGAATGAAAAATCCGCACATATCTTATCTAAGTAGCTGCAAAACATGTATTACGTATGCATTAATAAATAAGAAACCAGATTACCAGATCATACACAAGGTATATGGATGTATAAAGAAGATCTCACCTTATCCATAGCTCTATCACAGATGTATTCAGCCAATCATATCGAAACAACTCCAAAATATCTTGTATAAATAGATTGCTTTCGTATGATTGACCCGCAACATCCACATCTATAGAAAAAGTTATAGGGCAATTTATATCATGTTCGCCTAACCATATTGCCATACCCCTACAATTAGGACCTAATGGGACAGGTAGGTCCTGTGGAACCCAACTTGGTAATGTAGGAGGTAGAGGTGGAGGCCTAGATGCTCTGGGTGTCTTCTTTTTAACCTGTATATATATATAATTTCAGATCAATTGACATCATATACACACACTAACAATTTAACGTAATGTAAATTTACCATACAGTTTCAGTATAGAGGACATCCGCTTTTGGCCACAATATCACTCCGCCTTCTGCCTCACCAATCATTTCACAATCTGGGTGGGCATATGGCAATGGAAGATCCATCCATTTGGGGAATATACATACCGGGCTCACATGAACCCAACCAGCTGGTAATGGAGACCCACAAACCATTTTCCCTGGTAGGGATGGGTAAGCTGACACCTCTGCAATGACAAATTCTTTACTTTTTAGACGAAATGGCTTCAACCCCTACAAATTTTTGTGTAAAGAATGTTATATACATATATACATATCATCTTGAAAAGACTAGTTACTATGTCATAAAAATACTTACAACGGATGTGCTAGGTGGTGGGTCTACAAGATTACTCCCAACCTCTGTAGTAGGAGTAGAGCGGGATGCCATAGGTACTGTCTGCTGAGTGACAGTCAGAGATGCCTGCCACATGCTCATTGCTTCTTCGAGTTTCTTATCAACTAACTTATCTACCTATACATGGATAAAAGAAATGTTAGCTTCTGATTATTGAATTCTATTTTACAGTAACATTATAAAGAAAGAACAGGTTACCTCTTCTTGTGAAAGTCCCGCTTTTGGGACATGTTTGCGCTGGGATGGCCCAAAGAACACTTTGATTCCCACACCAGCGCCTGCAGCCCTAACACGTCCAGGATGCTCTGGGTTACCCAGAGCAACTGTCAATTCATCCCTTGTGCCCTCAGGGATGAACTTGCGTTGTTTCCTCAGCTCGTGCAGCTCCTGCTAATCGCCAAAACAAAAATTTGTAATTAAGTAAACACCACAAGTAATCAATATTCGAACGATTGCTCTAAGAGTTGTATTTTACCTTTTTTGCAGCCGCCTCAACAGTTGCAGACTTCCTTATTTCTCCCTTCTTATTTTGCCTCCCAGCTATCCAGACATCATGGCAAGGCAGTGGTGTGGAACCTATAGTAGAGGACTCCTGAGTAGAAGCAGACTGAGCATTAGACTCAGCCTGTAGTCTTTGGCGAATGCATGCATACCCTTTTGGACCCATTCTGTGGTCATGCACATTCAGTGCACGCCTTTCTTTTTGTGCCTCACTGAGGGCCTAGTTAGGTAACACTAAATGTTAATCATGAATAGTTGAATACAACATATATTAATTAAATTAGGAGTGATGCCTAATACCTTGAATTCATCAGTTTGTCTTGAAGCAACAAACGTGTCCCATTCTTCTTGGTCCAGGAAGTTCCACTGTTTAGTGGTTGTCTTCTTCTTCTTGCCACCTTCTTTTATGTATTCTCAGGTGAAATTTGTCCTATAGTTCCTTAGGACTCTCCCACAACGTTGCATCATGCATTTACGATGCAGCTTTTCATCCAATTCAAATATACTATGTAAAATAGAATTGCTATTAACTCTTCACATGACATGACTTTTGATTTCATCACCGGTGCTGACTTTCAAGTTGTTACCGCAATGCCTACATGGACAGTAGAACCTATCTCCAGGTTGTTTCCTATGTTCCTCGGAAAATCTAATAAATTGGTCAAGACCAAAAATAAACTCTGGGGTGCAGCGATTGTGAATGGACATCCATGATCTATCCATTCTATGATCAAAGAGAAAACAAGTATATATTACAACAAGATTAGGGTCTAGGGTTAACATATTAGAGTTTTTTCATGGTTAAAACTTTAAGCCAACAAATACATGTGTTGTCATTCTTATATATAATAAATTTGTACCACCTATCCCATTCTTGAACACCTAATCTCACCAGTAAGTGTATAATGTGTATTGGGTTTTCAGAAAAATTTCGGCAGCATTTCCCCGCTGTTTTCTAAGTACATATGTACTTAGAGAACAAATGGGGAAATGTTGCTGAAATTTTCTTGAAAACCCAATACACATTATACACTTACATCCTAAGTGAGATTAGGTGTTCAAGAACAGTCCCAAATCGGGGACTATCAAAGATTTACTCCTAATGAGTAAATCTTGGACGGGTTTCTAGGCCAACAAATACATGTGTTGTCATTCTTATATATAATAAATGTGTACCACCTATCCCATTCTTGAACACCTAATCTCACTAGTAAGTGTATAATGTGTATTGGGTTTTCAAGAAAATTTCGGCAGTATTTCCCCGTTGTTCTCCAAGTACATATGTACTTAGAGAACAAACGGGGAAATGCTACCTAAATTTTCTTGAAAACCCAATACACATTATACACTTACATCCTAAGTGAGATTAGGTGTTCAAGAACAGTCTCAAACTGGGGACTATCCAAGATTTACTCCTAATGAGTAAATCTTGGACGGGTTTCTAGACTAATGAGTACATATCCACTACATGTATTTGCTCACTTACATTGCATCACTCACAATTAGAGCATTATTAAATAATAAATCAAGAATTCAACAGTTTCAAACATGCGATAATTCACAATTAGAGTGATAAGATTCACTTTGTACAAACATACATGGCATAATTCAGGCACAATAGCAGGTGCTCATTGACCCGATTCAACATTATAAGAATAATTTTTGAAGAGTAATAATATTTTCCAATTGAGAGTATATGAATTGTCCAACAATTGGAATAAGAGAAAGATATTGTAAAAATTGCCTCATTATGGGAAAAATTAGTCATAATAATGCCCAATCATGTTTAAATCAAACAAAATATCACATGTGTCTGAGCAAAAATTAATATCTCAAAGATTAATATCACCTATACATGATATTATGCTAGAGTTAATATTATGTCTTCTGCAGTCATTTAATCTAAAAAACCACTCCCTTTAAAAAATTAGCCACACAAATACACACAAATGTAGATTCATGTTCATCATCAAGATAATCATTACACATAAATGTAGCTATCCGGTTATAATTGAGCAATATAGCACAAAATCAGCCAACATGGCTGTGCTATGAAGCACGACCGTGCTACCAACACGGCTGTGCCAACCTGCGATTTCACACGGTCGCGGAGCAGGGTACCCGCTTGAGGGCGGAGGAAGAAGAGGAGGAAGAAGAACAGAGCAGGTACCTTTGGCGGCGTCGGCGGGGAGAGTAGCAGCAGCGAGCGGCGGCGGTGTGGGGAGAGTAGGCCACCGGAGCAGGAGAGAAGGTCGGTGGTGCGGGGAGAGTAGGCCGCCGGAGCAGCGAGCTGGGGGCAGAGGGTAAGTGGCGACAGAGGTGGGTAGAGGACCAGCAAGCGAACGGAGCAGCACGCGGTCAGAGCAAGCGGCGGCAGAGGTGGGGGCAGAGGAGAAATCGCCGGACCAAACCCTGGAGTAGCACGAGAATGAATGAAATAGAGAAAGGGGAAGAGTCGGGCTCGCGTGGCTGCTGTTAAGTTAACAATAGGTGTCGGTTCTTAAATAAAACTAACACCTAAAACTAAAGGTGTCGGTTCTACAAACACACCGACACCTATTCTCAATGATAGTCGTCGGTTTTTACTAGACAAAAACCGACGTCTATATACATATGCCGATTAAAAAAATTGTTCTCGATTAATGACCATAGTCGTCAGTTGATAGTAACAAACTGACATCCAATTGGACATTTCATTACCCTAATTTTTTTGGCGGGGACGGTGCACACACTCTTATCACGTCGGTTATGTTAAGACAACTGATGCCCATATTGGAACTTTTGGCGCAAATTTTATCTTCATTCAGTGTCAGTTATTAGGTAAAACACCGACGTTGTATCTGATACTTTGGCGCAAATTTTTTTTCTCTCGAAAAAATTGGATTTTGCGGGTTATTTTAGGCGTCGGTTTCTTTTCTTCAACCAACACTGAATGAAAAGCGATACCCGTGTCTGGCTGGTCTTCAAATATAGACGTCAGATGTCCTTATTAACCGACATTTAATGTTAACAACGTCGGTTTTACTAAAAAACTGAGGCCTCTAAAAGCGACGTTGAATGTTGTTTCTGTAGTAGTGACCCCTCAAAAAATGGGGTGGCACAACATAGAAATTGTCATTTACTTGATATTTATCATGCTCTTATATTTCAGGGTAAATTACCTAAGATTTATTGGTTTGGAACTGTTCTCACAACCTGCTATCTTATCAATCAACAACCATATCTTATCCTATATGCATGGCGAGCTGAGAATATGCTATGTGTACTCTCTATCTTGAGAGGGAGTATTGGTGGTATTTTCTATTATTTATTTTCCCTTGTATTAGCTAATTGGGCTTACTCTCCTCACACCCACTAGCAATAGTTTAATTTATGTTGTGTTGTCTCTACGGTACATCATACCTTGAGGCAAGACTATATATATATGACGCTCTATAGACCCTGATACTCATAATAACTATTTATCTTCAAATAGAGAATGGCCAACCTGGAGTTCAATCAAGATGGGTTGATCTCTATCTCGCTTGAGTGAAGGTTGATGGTGGATATGAGATGAGGGGGTATTCATATTTGGGTCAGGGGGTGAAACATCAATAAAGAAGTTTCATGAATTGAATTTCCTTCTATTCAAGAATAGTAAATGAAAAATAGGATTGGTTATCTAAGGAGAACTTGCAAATTGCTCTGTCTATTGAAGCCTCCGCCTGACATAATGGCTCATTATCACATGACATCTGTCCTCAAAGGGAAACTCTTGCACTTTTATCTGAGTTTCTGACTTTTTTGAAGGATTGAATGTATCTCATATAGGAAATTCATTTTCGTTCATGATATTATGTCTTGAAGAAGTAATATTCAACTAAAAAGGAGAGTAAGAGAGATGAAAACTTATCAAACAAGTCTTTCATTTTTCTCTTTTTTAATAAAAAAATATAGATTTGAGTTAATCTTCTCAACCAAAATAAGGTTGTTGGTTATTCCAATTAGATATATAAAAATAAATAACTAAAGGATGGTGATTATCTTCCCAAGCAACTTGATTATGATGGTGTACTTCAAAGGTTTAATGTGAAACCCCATATTCTTTTGTAGATGATTATTTTAAGGTATGATTGTCCTTAAATCCATCTGGATATGAAATAGTTTAATGCTTCATCCATATCTGTATCCACATGCATGACCCTTTGTACTTTGATGCCAAATATTCATGGTTCACTATAATCATTAATATAGTATTATGTAGGTAAATATGATTAACATTGAGTGATATTAAGTAACCAAAAAAATAAACTTAATGCTTCCTTACAATACAATTATGATATTATATAAATATATATGAACCAAGAACACACATATATATACATATATATACATATTCATATATGTATAGATATATGTGTGCATAAGTGTGTGCATGTGCGTGTGCACACTCTTTCACGTGCACCAAGATCCACCATCCTGACCACTAAATTCCGTATACTATGGTGACATTTTGTTTTTTTTTCTTCTAGTTCAATATTTTGTTAATGTCATGTTGATGGCATTTCTTGTAGAAATGCTTTAACCACTCTGTTTCAACCTGACTTAGTCTGATCTGAGTGAGCATCTATCTCACCATTGAAATGATTTTAATAATAATATTTTTTTGGTGTTGGACTAAATAGGCTATGAGACTAAGTAAGATAGTATTATTATGATTGAGGAAGGTGTTAGACACATCTACATTGCTTGAACAATTAATATGGTATTTGAAAATAGTGAAATCATGTGATTTGGTTTGGTTTAGAAAACAAAATAAGAAAAAAATATGATTAAGCTGTATGAATCTCTCGGTTTTTAAAATGACCACAAAACTTTCTATTTTAGTCAAGAATACTCTAATTTTATTAAGGGCCTCAATCGTATTAGGGTATCCCGTGTTAAAGATTTGTAACAAACCCCACTTTTGAGGGTCCCCCAATCAAGGTGGACCATAACGTTGGGAGTTATTAAAAAAATCCTGAATCTAGATACAACAAATAGTAAATAATAGAAAATGATTTCCATTAATTGATCAACATTGTTTACAAGATATATAATGGGGGTCATTTAAGGAGTTATATAAATTTTACATGAGAAAACTAATTTATACATGAGAAGATATACTATATAGGTAATTCTCCTTGACTTAGTTTTCATATTAGAAATTGATTTCATATGATTCACCAAGTTTTTGTATCTTCATATATAACATTTATGTAAATCAACGACAATCAAAACACAAATCAATATATTTATATATTGTGTACATGATGCAACCAAAATGTGTTCATATAAGATAACAATGTAGTCTTAACTATCGAATAGTTGCACGTAAAAATCAATATTTCATTAAGATAATCTAACCCATGTTTTCCAAACCACCTTGGGTGTAATCACCTTTTTTTAACCATCATTGGACTTAGGCAAAATACCCCTTTGTATATATAATCCTAATTTATGAATATCATTGATTCCATTATATGATACTCATATTGGCATTATAATGAGAAAGAAGTAAATAAACCAACATTTTCATTAATATTCGAGAAATCCTCAGAAAACATTTGGAATTTAATAATGAAATTATTCATAAGATAACTACATACCTCAATCATGTGAAACCCATCAAATCATACTTCAAACACTTTATGCAATCCAATAATAAAAGTTATCAACATAATCAATCAACATTATATGCATGTATGTAAATCCTAATGTGTCACCATCATACTATTGAAATTAAACCATACTTATGTCCTAATCTAGGGTTTAGGGTTTCTTCAGATTTTGGAATAGGAATAAGGGTCACAAACCCAAATTTTATCAAATTGAGTCCCTAAGGGTTACAAACCCTAATTGAGAATTACATGAATTCTAATCTTTTTTTAGATTGAAAATGACATTATGACTCCATTAAATTGAGTCATGAGATTTAAGATCTAGATATCTAGATGTATCATCACAAAACATTGAACCCAACCAAAGCCCAAGTCTACAATACTAGAAAACCACATAGGGGCACCTCTCTTAGTCTTAAATGTCATATGTATTGGTGAAACTTTTTATTCTCTATTCTACTGATGCAGTATCGAGTCAAGAAGGGCCAATGTGCTAAATTGTTGATGAGTAGTATTTTTTTACCTCAGGTCCATGTTATTTATTTATGAAGATAAATGGTGTATGAAATGTACACATTCCATATAATAAACATAAGAGAGTTTGTGTTGTTGATGTTAGAAACCAACAACAACAAGTACTGCTAGTAATGGGTGATAACAACATCTACATGTATGTTGGTCTGCCTTTTATCATGCTAGTCAAATGAATAGGTGAAAACATGAGTTTGTTTACTAGATGTGTGTTTGCATAAATTGATGGTATTACTATTTAAACATGTGACAGAGTTAATAACTTGTTGAAAAGTTTTAAATGGAGGAGCAATAATCAAGTACTATACAAAATATAATAGGATTTCAATGTAGATATTTTACTCTAATTTACTCTGCTACACTAGTGTCATTGTTACCCTCACTGGTGTTCCCACCCCACCCACTCTATGGATATATATAATAGAGGGGATGTTTTAAGTGTTTGTTTATGACCCCAAAGTCTGTTTGCTATACATGATGAAGATCAAACAAAAAAATATTTTAATTTGGCAGCTTAACTATTACTATTCAGGTGCATCAATGTTGTGATAGGAGACTTTGAACTTTTTAACTCTAATAGTACAATAGGGAACATGATTTGTGCATGAATGGAGACCAATGTAAATTATGATATGCCATTTTACATAAAATGCTAACTAGGAACATAGTTGGGATATCAGTTACAAGAATGTGATTTGAAGGTGGTCTTCCAAATCTTGCATCTATAGAAATGGAGTTATCTAAAAGTTCAAACAATTCTCAAGTTTACAACCTTGTAACACCCATTTTTAGAATCTTTGTACTAGCCTTCTTACATCATGCTTATGTCTATTATTCATGTTCTTTCTCCTAATAGGGATTTTTTTCATTTTTTGTTTGTCTCTTCAATTCTCCATGGAAGTAGAAGAAGAACAATTTAGATACTATGGAGTCATTCAACAAATAAAATATACTTGGCTGTTTTGGATGAACATGCCCAAAAGTCATGGTGTTGTGCTGGTTCCACATCAACCTCCTTCATCAAGCAATGTGATGCCTCAACACATTCCCACTTTTACATGACGTGTTATATATATAATAATTCATAGAATACATGACTAAGCTTACAAAGTTCATGAGGCTCTATGAGAGAGTAGAAAGACAATTTGGGCATGGCCTAGTGTATTTTGATGAGCTACATTTATGGATCTATGATGTTAGTATCAAAGTTGGGATATTCATGCCTAAAACTAAAACCTACATGTGCATGCTGTCAGTTGAAGTTTGTTTTTATAGTAAAACTTTTTAGAAGGAGAATTGGAAGGTAATGTTGCGAGATATCTCCATTTCTCAGCAATGTTTTGTTAGTTTTGTGGAAGTATTTAGTCTTTTGTATGTGATATTCACTAAATGGGTTGTTGTTATGAGTTTCCAACTATGGATAGTAGTTTGGTTGTAGTTTTGAAATCTCATTATAGCTAGTGGTTGGCAACTTGTGTCATGTAGTTATTGTCTTTTTAGTCAATGGGTTGTGTAAGGACCCTGACCTAGGTTTTGGGATAACCCTATTTGTTTTGTTTAAATAAGTTTCTTATAAATTTAATCTAATCCTTTGAGGTGTTTTTCTATAATGTGATGTGCTTTTGTTTCAAGTTTGGTCCTGTTTGAATGTTGTTTGAGCAATGTTTGCTTATTTGGGACCATAGTGCAATTTACCCAAGATAAGGGGTTATCTTGCAATATGTCACATGATGAGTGTGCCCTTAGTTATATAGAATCATTAGAGAGAGAATGATGTTATGGGGCACCTTGTGAAGAGCTCAAGTATCAAGTTGATCTTGTGTGGATGATGTTTGTGTTTTATGAGCTAGTATTGGTGTAAATTGCAATTTACCTAAAGTGAAGGGTTAATATGCAAGTTACCATCTCTATAATGTTCATTCCTCTCTTGGAAACATATAGAGGGGATAGGAAGAGGTGGGATCCTTGTTTGGATCTTGGTTGTATGGTAACATCTTTGGTTATATATAGAGAACATGAGTGAGATGTGTTTTTCTCTTAGATGGGTTATCTCGGGTTAGAGAGCCTTGGAGAGGCTGCTTATCGATTTGTGAAGTGTGTAGGGTTGTGCTATATCGTTTTTTGGGTGTATAGGGTTGTTCCCTATCAGTTTGTGAAGTGTATATAGTTGTGCTCTATCAGTTTGTGAGTGTGTAGGTTTATGCCCTACTGGTTTGTGAGTATGTTGGGTTTTTCCATATCGATTTGTGAAGGGTGTAGGGTTTTGGCATATCAGCCATGATCTTGGAAGGAGAACCATAGGGAGAGATCTAGCCTAGATCTTATCACCATGTCTTGCAAGTTGTTGCATGTGGACCCTTTCTCATGGACAAGTGTCACCTAAGCTCCTAAGGTGATGACACCTCTCCTTTGATCTCTCTTACTTCCTTCAGTATATAACCCTTTCATACATCCTTGTTCATCTCCTCTTGGTGGATGATCTTGGGAGCTTAAGGAGCTAGAGGAAGTCTACATGGAGCTTGGGAGGTCAAGTTCCTTGCTCATGGTGATTTCTTATTCAACTTCCATCTTGGTGAGTTATGTTTCTGTTATGGCCATTCCTTTGATCTCTCTTCCTCATCTTCTTCTTCCCCTCTTAGTCTTGTATCATACCTTGGATGAAGGTTGACTAGGACGTGGTTCTCTCTCCTTCTTTCTGTTCTTCTTGAGCTATCATAACCATGCCATATTCTTCTTCTTTCTTGAGGTGATGTTGAGATCGAGTTGGGACTCTTGATGAGATATCTTCAAGTTAAGGAACATGTGCTTTGGAGCTTTGATCATGGGGATTGAACTCTTGATGGAGACTGTAATGACCCATTTTCAAATTAGTCATCTAATTAGGGTTTACTTGGATGATTGTATGCTTAACTAAGTAGATCATTGTTTAAAGCTTGATTAGTGATGGTACTTAATTTTTGATATTTTAAATATAATGATAAGGTTTAATCATACTTTGATTCACATAATTAGGGTTAAGGTTTGGAAACCCTAATCGGCCAAAATTAGGGTTTTGATGACATATGAATACAGAATTTGATAAATATAGTGTCTCACTAAATGATTTTTATTAATTTATTTGTAACACTGATTGAATTAAAATTTATATATAATTTGTATATATCAAATGTGAACACTCTTGAAAAATATCAGAATTTTTGAAGAATGTTCTGACCTATTTGTCGGTCAAGTTTCAAACTCGACCGATAATACTTTCAGATTGATATAGCAGTGTGGAAAATGAATTTTATCTTTTTATTGTTATATCCAATTGATATAAAATTTTAACTTTAGTTTTTAAACTACATTATAGACACCCTATTAAATTGGTGTAATTTTTGGATGATTTTTTATCTCTACAGAGAGGGGTGTCAGTCGAGTTCTGTGAAGGACAAACTCGACCGACCATGTTGCTGATAGCAATATAGTAGTGTAGTATTTAATTTTTCGTTATTTATTGGTAACTCCAAATGATCTAAATTTTTTAATGTTTCATAAAAACTAAATTTCAAATATTGGGTTAAAGTTTAATAATTTTTGGATTAAGTTTGCGTTCTAAAACGTGTGGTTTCGGTCTAGTTTATAACTCAGTCGATCAACCAGTCTGAGCAAAATAAAAATACAATGAGGGGCTTGTTTGCAAATGTTCTAAGCACCTCAATTTATCTATATCACTAACCTAACACACAAGGAGCTCTCATAACTCATCCTTCCTGTCAAAGAAATGAAATTCTTGAGAGAGAGGAGAACTAGGGTTTTGAGAAGAGAAAGTGGTGGAGATGTTGACCTAGGGTTTCTCTATCCAAGATATGATGAAATCAAGTAAGTTTAGCTTCTTTGCATAGCATTTCATGGTGAATCTTCTCTAACATGTCAAGATTCCATCCCTACCCTGATTTGATTCGAAATCACATCAAATCTCTCCCTTTTCTCACTCTTTCTCTTCTAATCCTCATTTCTAGGGTTTCCTAGTTGAGAGGAGAAAGAATTGAATTCTTTTATGAGAGTTCTTGATTGGGTTTCCAAAAATTCAGAGGTTGACCTACGAATTTAAGGTGCTTAGCACACTAAGGTGAGTGTTTTTCTCCCTCCTAAGCTTTGTATTCATGTTGAAAGACTAATTCCATCCGGTTAAAACAATCAGAAACCCTGCTTGTATATGTATGTGACTGGATTTGATTTGGGAAAGATATTAGGGGATCAACTTCTACTGATTTTGATTATTTCTCATTGATTAAAACTTAATTAGTTCCTGATATATTGATTGAGGATCCATGTAGAATCCTATAGATAGATGAAAATTCTATTTCATGCAAATTTTGCCTAAATGTCAGCCTAATGGATGATATGCTTGGAATTGAATTAACATGGATATATTCATATTTGAATTGTATTAGATCGTATTATACAAGTGTATTGTTGAATGTTAATGGATTTAAATGACCACATATCCTGATTAGGATTTGTGTTGAGGAAGTGAATCAAATGAGTCAATTGATCAATGTATACTTATGATTGATGAATGAAATGTGTGAAAATGGAAACTTGGGTTTCCAAGTTTGTGAATAACCCTAATGAACCCTTGAGTCATGATTGGATTATTGTATGATATGATTCTTATGATATGTTGAACTAAGGAATGACTTCTTGAAAACCCTAAAAGTTTATTATTAAGAATATTATGAGTGATAAATCTAGAACTTGTATATGATGTTGTAAATGTGATCAAATAATGAAGTTGAAAGTATTAATACTTCAATTGAATATGATGAGTCTTATTAATATCATCTAAGTCTAATGCATTTGTTTTAATATAATAAAGAATGATCATTGTTGATTATGGGAATGACATTATAAGTCAATGACATGGTACACTTATCTAAATATAAGAAATGATATGAAGAAAAAAATGTATTGATGGTGATGGCAAGTTAAAGATGAAATTAATGAAGTTATTATGATGAAGTCTTTAATCCTTTGTTTTAATTACATGTGGCTTAATCCAAATTGAATGAAACATACTAAAACTAGACTTTGATGGATATCAATGAAATAGAAGTATTGTATGTCAAGTGAGTTAAAAATGATTGCTTCCAGTAATTTAATGAACATGACATGAGAGAAGTTAAGATTAATTAATATGAAATTGAAGGAAAAAGATGAGAATTAGTAGACGAATTTAAGAAACAAACTCTAACCCTAAAATGTTGAGCTAGATGGTGCTAATGAATAACAATCTCAAATGAGGGATTAAGGAATGTACATAATTGTAGTTTAATTCAACTAAAAGACGAAACTCAAGTATTTGAATTGATTTATAAGAATGTGTTCTTGTATTGTGATTATTTGATAGATTACTTGTACTATGAGAATGAACTATTTTAATGGAATTCAAATGATAATCAACATGTATTGATTAGTAACCCGTATGAAGAATGTGAAATAAAAGAAGAAGAGAACTAAGTCTGTTATGCATGTATATGCAAGAAATTTATTTGAATGTATTGAGATTGGATGGAACAAGCATATATTGTATGATAAATCTAGTATGAATATGATGAATGATACATGATGTCATATGCTTTTACTGTTGCTAGTTCTAATGCCTCTACTAATATTTGTTAAGAATTGTGATATACAATGAACTGATAAGGAATATGTTGAAGTTGAATATAATATGCACTCCTTACATATTGAGAAACCCTGATAAGGGTAAATATTGCATAATGAGATCATGTCTAGGGTTGAAAGCCCACTGATTATGATAAAACCTTGTTGGGGTAAATGTTGGACAATAAGATTATGTCTATGGCAGAAAGCCCACTGTTGATGATTGCTATGAGATGAAGTAGAAGATAGAAATAATCATGTGTGTTTCAATATACAGATTTATTATGCTTCTTGCTTTGATCTTTGTCCTTATTGATAAACTTGATCTGTTTCATGTTATTCTAGTTACGCGAGAATACACATATATGATATATGATGTTTTGAATTCTTGTAAGATGAGTAAAAGAGATTAATAATAAGTGAAATGATGGAACATCTAGTTAGGTGCCCTGAACACCGTGAGTTTCCCCCGAGGACCACACTGGGGAAACAAAACGGATATCCTTGTAGTAATCGATGAATTATGAGAAGGATTTCTAGAGTGTGGATCGAGACCTTAAAGGTTAGACCACCAAGATTTAGGAGTGAGTCATCTGGAGTGGCTCTGGCCCTAAATCCTAGCTGTGAAAGTCTATGTCCAGATGGAATAGACTCTGTTGAAATGAAATATGTGAAATACTGTGATATGTGATATACTATTTTGTTGGTTCCTATCTCTTGTACCCGAGATGAGGACGTGAGCCTCTTTAGGCAACCCTGAGGTGACCAGGGTCTGTTGTTGATATCTTAGGGTGGCCGGATAAACCCTAAGATAGTGACGGTGAGTCATTGACATGAGAATCAGGCGTGGCGACTTCTACATGGTGAGGTACAAGCCAAATAGTTTCAGGGCAAATGAATAAAAGATGATAAGCCATGTAGAACATGATTTGAATGATTATTGCATTCATTGTACTGCTAGTTGATGATTTGTCATTTTTTATTAAGCTTCATGTTGTGGAAAGTAATCATGTTGCTATGGACATTTTCTATTTCATATTATGATCTGTCACGCTGACAAGTTATAAATGATGGGATTTATATCCATTCTGAATATGAGTTGGATTGCCTGCTATTTGATAGTATTGGTTGGTAGATATGTATTATGTGTACTTCAGCTTCAGGACTGTAGGATGTGTTCTTGGTCCGACTGGTGGAGTGTCACAAATATAATGTTATAGTTATGTATTGATTCAAAATGCTAAGAACTTGACTTATTACTCATGCAGTAGGATTCTTAATCTGAACTAAGAAGTATCTGTTGATTTGTTCATAGACATGCTTTAAAAGATGTTTCAAATTTATAATTGGTTTAAGTGATTACCTTATCTGTTGGATTAGATTACCATTGTAAGCTAGTTTTGACTCATGATAGAACTATCTGCTAGACTTTTCAATATTTACATGTTTATGTTAAGTTTATTATACTTAATCTGATGTTGATGCATGTACCTAGCTTGAGTGGGAGGTATCCACTCACTGGGGCTCTATATGAGTCTCATGAGGTTGTTTCAAATGTTTTTAGGTATAATACTATCTAGAGGAGAGGTCGAGACAAAGAAGATATAAATAGCATAATCTAGATAGATTAAAATGTCCCTGTACTCTCTGTTTCCCAAGATGGGTTGTAGATTAAGTTTTTTCATCAATGTACATGTATCTGATGTAAACTGAACTGCATATGAGAACAAGATTTGATTCTAGATTTAATGGAGTTGAATATGATTTGCGATATCTGAATGTGATGTCCTTGATGTGACATTGATTTATGAGTTTGTGAACAAAGAAAAAGGAAAAATTTATCTGTATTTTTCGTATATTGTTTATTCGCCTTTGTCGAGAATTCATTATTTTATTTCATAATTTGGGTTTAGGTTTTGGGATTATCTCTAATGATTGGTATTTATACTGATCAAAAGATTGGGTCCCGACAAGCGTGGTATTAGAGCCTAGGTTAGATGAGTCTACAAGGACAATAAGATCTAGGACTAATTGATAATGTCAATGTTGAATATAACCTGAATGATGTGCATACTGACTGAACTCAGTATCCAGATACTCTGGTCAAGTATTTGGGTATTGAGTTAAGCTAGTATGGAACTGCCGACTATACTTCTTCTGGATTCCCTGACCAAGTATCCAGATGAACACAGTTTGGTAGTATAATAAGATACATGATGAAAAAGATAAGAATGGTGATAAAATGGTGAAAGAGAAAATGATTTTATAATTCAATATGGAACCTATGGAAAACATGAAATTTCATATAAGAAAGATGAAAGCTTAATAGATTATGAACATAATCCCTAATGAGTTTGAGTCTGAGTATGAAATTTTAAATCGTGAGAAAAACCTATGAACTAAGATGCACACTAGATGCTTTTCTTCATAAAGGAAATTGATGAATGCGGATGATAATATGAGAATGAGTCATAATCTTATCCATGAGATACATAATCAAAATTTTAAAAGGATGAGAAAGGTGATGTGAATCAGATCTTGATAAATGATGTATTACTAATATCTTTGAAGTAAGTGTTTGTAATACTCAAGGAGAGATATGATGATGACAAGGGATGAAATATCCATTAAATGCAAAAAAAAAATCATATGAAAGAAAGATAAAATAGAAGACTTTTTAACTTGATGTCGAGATAGATGAATGAATAGGTGATATGATATTCTTCCATATCTTTTCTTGGATTTTAGGACGAAATCCTAAAAGGAGGGAAGAATTTGTAATGACCCATTTTCAAATTAGTCATCTAATTAGGGTTTACTTGGATGATTATATGCTTAACTAAATTGATCATTGTTTAAAGCTTGATTTGTGATGGTACTTAATTTTTGATATTTTAAATATAATGAGAAGGTTTAATCATACTTTGATTCACATAATTAGGGTTAAGGTTTGGAAACCCTAATTGGCCCAAATTAGGGTTTTGATGACATATGAATACATAATTTGATAAATATAGTCTCTCACTAAATGATTTTTAGTATTTTATGTGTAACTCTGATTAAATTCAAATTTGTATATGATTTGTATATATCAAATATGAACACTCTTGAAAAATATCAGAATTTTTGAAGAATGTTATGACCTGTTTGTCGGTCGAGTTTCTAACTCGACCGATCATATTTTTAGATTGATATATTAGTTTGTAAATTGAATATTATCTTTTTATTGGTATATCCAATTGATCTCAAATTTTAACTATAGTTGTTAAACTACATTATAGACACCCTATTAAATTGGTGTACTTTTTGGATGATATTTTATCTCTACAGAGAGGGGTGTCGGTTGAGTTCTGTGAAGGACAAACTCGACCGACCATGCTACTGACTGTAATATAGAAGTGTAGTATTTGATTTTTAATTATTTATTAGTAATTATAAATGATCTAATTTTTTACTGTTTCTTTGAAACTCAATATCAGACATTGGGTTAACGTTTCATAATTTTTGGATGAGGTTTGGGTTCTGAAGCGTGTGGTTTCGGTCGAGTTTATAACTCTGTTGACCAACCAGTCTGAGCAAAATAAAAATACATTGAGGGGCTTGTTTGCAAATGTTCTAAGCACCTCAATTCATCTATATCACTAACCTAACACACAAGGAGCTCTCATAACTCGTCCTTACTATCAAGGAAATGAAATTCTTGAGAGAGACGAGAGTTAGGGTTTTGAGAAGAGAAAGTGGTGGAGATGTTGACCTAGGGTTTCTCTATCCAAGATATGATGAAATCAAGTAAGTTTAGCTCCTATGCATAGCATTTCATGGTGAATCTTCTCTCACATGTCAAGATTACGTCCCTCCCTTTATTTGATTCGAAATCACATCAAATTTCCCCCTTTTCTCACTCTTTCTCTTCTAATCCTCAATTCTAGGGTTTCCGAGTTGAGAGGAGAAAGAATTGAATTCTTTTGCGAGAGTTTGATTGGGTTTCCAAAAATTCAGAGGTTGACCTACGAATTTAAGGTGCTTAGAACCTTTGATTCATGTTTTTCTCCCTCCTAAGCTTTGTATTCATGTTGAAAGCCTAATTCCATCGGGCTAAAATAATCAAAAACCCTGCTTGTATATGTATGTGACTGGATTTGATTTGGGAAAGATATTAGGGGATCAACTTCTACTTATTTTGATTATTTCTCATTGATTAAAACTTGATTAGTTCCTGATATATTAATTGAGGATCCATGTAGAATCCTACAGATAGATGAAAATTCTATTTCATGTGAATTTTGCCTAAATGTCAGCCTAATGGTTGATATGGTTGGAATTGAATTAACATGGATAGATTCATTTTTGAATTGTATAATATCATATTATACAAGTGTATTGTTGAATGTTAATGGATTTGAATGACCACATATCCTGATTAGGATTTGTGTTGAGGAAGTGAATCAAATGAGTCAATTGATCAATGTATACTTATGATTGATGAATGAAATGTGTGAAAATGGAAACTAGGGTTTCCATGTTTGTGAATAACCCTAATAAACCCTTGAGTCATGATTGGATTACTAAATGATATGATTCTTATGGTATGTTGAACTAAGGAATGACTTCTTGAAAACCATAAAAGTTTATTATTAAGAATATTATGAGTGATAAATCTAGAACTTGTATATGATGTTGTAAATGTGATCAAATGATGAAGTTGAAAGTATTAATACTTCAATTGAATATGATGAGTCTTATTAATATAATCTAAGTCTAATGCATTTGTTTTAGTATAATAAAGAATGATCGTTGTTGATTATGGGAATGATATTAGAAGTCAATGACATGGTACACTTATCTAAATATAAGAAATGATATGAAGAAAAAAATGTATTGATGGTGATGGCAAATTAAAGATGAAACAAATGAAGTTATTATGATGAAGTCTTTAATCCTTTGTTTTAATTACATGTGTCTTAATCCAAATTGAATGAAACATACTAAAACTAGACTTTGATGGATATCAATGAAAATATAAGTGTTGTATGTCGAGTGAGTTAAAAATGATTGGTTCTAGTAATTTAATGAACATAACATGAGAGAAGTTGAGATTAATGAATATAAAATTGAAGGAAAAAGATGAGAATTAGTAGACAAATTTAAGAAACAAACTCTAACCCTAAAATGCTGAGCTAGATGATGCTAATGAATAATAATATCAAATGATGGATTAAGGAATGTACATAATTGTAGTTTAATTCAACTAAAAGATGAAACTCAAGTATTTGAATTGATTTGCAAGAATGTGTTCTTGTATTGTGATTGTTTGATAGAGTACTTGTACTACGAGAGTGAACTATTTTGATGGAATTCAAATGATAATCAACATGTGTTGATTAGTAACCCGTATGAAGAATGTGAAATAAAAGAAGAAGAGAACTAAGTCTGTTATGCATGTATATGCATGGAATTTATTTGAATCTATTGAGATTGGATGGAACATGCATATGTTGTATGATAAATCTATTCTGAATATGATGAATGATACATGATGTCTATATGCTTTTACTGTTTCTAGTTCTAATGCCTCTACTAATATTTGGTAAGAACTATGATATACAATGAACTGATAAGGAATATGTTGAAATTGAATTTAATATGCACTCCTTACATATTGAGAAACCCTGATAAGGGTAAATATTGCATAATGAGATCATGTCTAGGGTTGAAAGCCCACTGATGATGATAAAACCCTGACGGGCTAAATGCTGGACAATAAGATTATGTCTATAGCAGAAAGCCCATTGTTGATGGTTGCTATGCGATGAAGTAGAAGATAGAAATAATCACGTGTGTTGCAATATACAGATTTATTGTGCTTCTTGCTTTGATCTTTGTCCTTATTGATAAACTTGATCTGTTTCATATTATTCTAGTTACGCGAGAATACACAGATATGATAAATGATGTTTTAAATTCTTGTAAGATGAGTAAAAGAGATTAATAATAAGTGAAATGATGGAACATCTAGTTAGGTGCCCTAAACACTGTGAGTTTCCCCTGAGGACCACACTGGGGAAACAAAACAGATCTCCTTGTAGTAATCGATGAATTATGAGAAGGATTTCCAGAGTTAGACCACCAAGATTTAGGAGTGAGTCATATGGAGTGGATCTGGCCCTAAATCCTTGCTGTGAAAGTCTATGTGCATATGGAATAGACTCTGTTGAAATGAAATATGTGAAATATGAAATGAAAAATATGTGAAATACTATGGTATGTGATATACTGTTTTGTTGGTTCCTATCTTGTATACCCAAGATGAGGATGTGAGCCTCTTTAGGCAACCCTGAGGTGGCCAGGATCTGTTGTTGATATCTTAGGGTGGCCGGCTAAACCCTAATATAGTGACGGTGAGTCGTTGACACGAGAATCAGGCGTGGAAACTTCTACTTGGTGAGGTACAAGCCAAGTAGTTTTAGGGCAAATGAATAAAAGATGATAAGCCGTGTAGAACATGATTTGAATGATTATTGCATTCCTTGTACTAATAGTTGATGATTTGTCATTGTTGATTAAGCTTCTTGTTGTGGAAAGTAATTATGTTGCTATGGACATTTTCTATTTCATATAATGATCTGTCATGTTGACAAGTTATAAATGATGGGATTTATATCCAATCTTGAATTTGAGTTGGATTTCCTGCTATTTGATAGTATTACTTGGTAGATATGTATTATGTGTACTTCAGCTTTAGGACTGCAGGATGTGTTCCTGGTCCTGCTGGTGGAGTGTCACAAATATAATGTTATAGGTATGTATTGATTCAAAAGGCTAAGAACTTGACTTATTATTCATGCAGTAGGATTCTTAATCTGAACTAAGAAGTATCTGTTGATTGGTTCATAGACATGCTTTAAAAGATGTTTCAAATTTATAATTGGTTTAAGTGATTACCTTATATATTGGATTAGATTACCATTGTAAGCTAGATTTGACTCATTATAGAACTATCTGCTAGACTATTCAATATTACATGTTTATGTTAAGTTTATTATACTTAATCTGATGTTGATGCATGTACCTAGCTTGAGTGGGAGGTATCCACTCACTGGGGCTCTATATGAGTCTCATGAGGTTGTTTCAAATGTTTTTAGGTATAATACTATCCAGCGGAGAGGTCATGACAAAGAAGATATAAATAGCATAATCTAGATAGATTAAACTGTCCTTGTACTCTCTCTTTCCCGGTATGGGTTGTAGATTAAGTTTGT
This sequence comes from Alisma plantago-aquatica, assembly GCA_963693085.1. Taxonomy (NCBI): domain Eukaryota; kingdom Viridiplantae; phylum Streptophyta; class Magnoliopsida; order Alismatales; family Alismataceae; genus Alisma; species Alisma plantago-aquatica. The sequence continues at coordinate 871,573,209 of OY856409.1, forward strand.
TCATCAATGTACATGTATCTGATGTAAACTGAACTACATATGAGAACAATATTTGATTCTAGATTTAATGGAGTTGAATATGATTTGTGATATCTGAATGTGATGTCCTTGATGTGACATTGATTTATGAGTTTGTGAATAAAGAAAAAGGAAAAATTTATTTTTGTTTTTTCGTATATTGTTTATTTGCCTTTGTCGAGAATTCATTATTTTATTTCATAATCTGGGTTTAGGTTTTGGGATTATCTCTAATGATTGATATTTATACTGATCAAAAGAGTGGGTCACGATAGAGACCTTCTTGAGGTGGGTTATATAACTCTTAACCTCCTTTGTTATTATCACTCTTTATATTCTTAAGATATTCTTCATTTCTAGATCCTGCACCTCTTATATGTTAGTAGTTAGTGATTGTTTTGAGGACTATTTTTATGAAGGAATTTCATTTAAGTTGTTTCCCGTGTCTTGCTCTTTCTTGCATTGTTAGTAGATGGACTAGTGATCAAGTTTCCTAAGGATGAAGATGGCTAAGTAGATACTTAGGTGGTGAATGGTTGTCATGACTCATAATGCTTAAACCGACACAACATGTATCAAGTTGTCATGACTTGGGAGTGCTTAGGCCGATAGGTCTGGATGGGTGCTAAAAAATCATGCCCTAGAGATGCCTAAACCGATATGATTGGTTAGGCCAACATGCCTTGATGTGGAGATAACCAGTCATTCTCTAGAGGTGCTAAGACCTATATGTTTCTAAGCCAATAGGCTTGGATGGTGCTAACCCGGCATGACCAAGAAGGGTTAGACTGATATATCTTGCTAGCCCATCCTAACCATGAGGACATCTTGTGTGAGCTGCTCTATTTTGAGTGCTACCCGTGACACCCTTGATGGCGCAAGAGGTTGGAATGACCTAAACCTAACCCTATTCCTAACAACCCATCATACCTTGTGTTGCCCGTCACACTTTTAAAAGGAGCTAAACTGATACATCCCTTGTGTGGTTAATCTGACACCTTAAGCATAGCTTAATCATCACACCTCATGTGTAGTCAACCCAACATGCTTGGGCAAGATGGTCTAAACCAATATACCACATGGTGTTCTTAACCGATACATCTCAAGAGGGTCTAAACCGATACCTTGGGTGAGCTTGCCCAACACACCATAATGTGGTCAACCTGACACATGTGAATGAGGTGAAACTGATATCACATGATGAGGGTTGAAGGGTATTCTTAGATACTCAATGATGTACACATATGAGAAATGCATGATATAGAAGAGTGTTGTTTGGATAATGTATGATTAATCCTAATTGCTTCTCCTAAACCTAGTGCATCATAGGATGGTACTATGAGTGGTCCATCCTTAACTTGATAGCTTAGCCCTTAACTCTCCAACTATGGGGGAAGTAATGGATGTAGGGTTCAATGGTTGAATATCCATATGATAAACTTAATCATGGAAGAGTATGACCCATGTGCTCATCTTAATGAAAGTTTATAATGCATAACAAGTGTCTAATACATCTCCTTTTCATATAATCTAAACTTGTGAAGTGAGGGTAATGACACAACAATGTGAATATATATATGAGGGTGGTGATAAGACTTGTTGGAATAAAGGGAGACAACATTTGTGTAGAAATCATATAAACAAGTATAATGATTTAATAAGTGCCTTGTGTATAGTTTGAAGTGAAACCCTCTAGTTATGTAATCTAAGGTTTAATATTCCTTAGTAAGACATTGTGGTTGATAACTTATGAGGAGTAATGACATTTTGATCATTTAATGATAAAACATCATGTTGGTACGATAGTCAATATGTTGCATGTTGCCTTGTTGTAACCACACATAACTTAATGAGATGATACACACACACACCCAAATGGTGATAGCTAGTGTTGATGACACAATGATCTAATTATATCTAGCTAATGTTGTTCAAACCTAAATCAATTTTAGAAGGTTGTAATTGGTGTGTTTATGGTTTTGTGATGTGACCATGAGGTGAAACCCTAATCGGATACATGTAAAGAGTATTGACCCTAATTCTAAGGGTAGGTCATATCATTGAATGAGTATGAATGGAAAGCATGATATTGTTCCCTCCCTTAAATTACATGACTTTAACCTAATGGGTTAATTGGGTGTTATAAATTGTGAGTACTATGAAGATGACTAAATAATATTAAACTTTGGATATGAACCTTGATAAGGGAACACGGGAGGTATGAATATATGAATGTGCATACTTAGTTATATTGTCTAATTCTTAGCCTCATACACTCTAACTTATGGGAGGAAGTACATGTCAGAGATTTGAGGTAAAATGATGCTTGGGGACCTTATGTGAAATCAACATGAAGCCTAATCCTAAATTAGAGATCTTATGATGCATTGCTTGCTTTAGTTAAAGGTGTTTAATGTGTTTTAACATATTCTCTCTCTGAACATAATGGCTAATGGCTACTATGGCAAGTACATGTGATGTGGCATGAGTGATGTGACATGATTAATACATATATGCTCAATGAAGCATGATGAGATATCCATGAATCACAAGTGTGATGTGATGGGTCTTAGGACTTGGTAAGGGCTTAGTGCCTAGTTGAGGTGATATCCTATGGTATTGGAATGATGGATTGATATCCCATGACAACATGTTGATGATGATAGCCTTGTGGCTGGTAGTGATACAATGTTATGAGATGATGAGAATCAGTTTATAGTTTAAACAATGATATCTGTTGTTGTAATACTATGCCCTTTCTTTTGAAGGATTTGTTTGTGGTTTATACGTTGTAACTTGATTGATGCTAAAAGACACTTTAATTGGTCTAAGTAATCAAGTGGAATCTAATCATGTAGCTTGCCTTGTGCCATAGATCCATTCAGTGTCAACATTTGTTGGATGGTGAAACGAGTAAGTCCTATAGGAAACTCAGAGCGCATACTATTGAGTATGTGGGGACAACTTAGTACCCTAATATTAAGAAATCGAGGGTGACTTTGGCCATGCGTGAGCCTCAGATCATGCCTCAGGATATGTGACATAGGATTGACTGTGGGTCGTACCCTAGAACGAGTGCGGCTTCGGGCCATAGCTCAGTGATGTTATGTTTATGAGATTTCACAAGATTGGCTGTGGGCCATATTCTGGAAGAGTGCGGCTGCGGGTCGTAGCTCAGATTCACTAGCGTCGTGACATGTACCAAGGCGGGCTAGGTTTGCACAGATGGACTATATGTCGTTGGAAGCAGTTGACTTGTGATGTCACTACATGTTCACTCATACTGACTGAGGAAGGTGAGGTCGTGGATTCTGGCTCTTCCACTAAACCTTGTATGGCACTGATTTCGACTTAGTAGTGGTAAGTTGGATTTGGGTGGTACGACTCAAATCCTCAGGGCATAATAAATACATAATCATCTGTTTAGTGTGCATGTATAGGATCAAACACAGAAACATTGGATGAAGCCTTGCCTTGCTTTTTTACTATCTAGTTTATAACAGTCATACATGTTCTTCATATTCCTTTTTAAATTATTAGATGTTCTATTAATCCTTGGAAAGTGCATATTACTTCACTATTTACTTCATCCCTGAGATATATGTCATTTGGTTAATTCTGTTCAGTCTACTCAGTATGTTAATCTATCTACTTAGTTATCTGTGATAATAATAAAGTTGACAGAGAGTTATATATCTCGTTGGGATTGTTGTCTCACCCTGTTGGTTAAATATCTTTTTAGGTGGACATGCATGCTGAGTTAAAGATCATGTGGCTAAGGACATAATACGAAGAGAAACTACACCTGGTGAAACATGGTATATGGATAGTGTCTAGTAATAGAATCCTATGTGTTGTCCATGTACACTCAGGTCCTTGGGGGTGTTCTCGATTTGTTTTATAGAAATGATGATCGATACGTGGTTTTTGGCTTGTGTGCCTTTGGTGGTATGTATACTCATGTGGAACTATTATCTTATGTAATAGGTTGATTGGAATATGATGATGTAGCACATTGAATATATGTTATGAAATGCAAGTATTGACTCTTGTGTAATAATTCTCATCTCTTGGTACTTGTTGCAAATCAGTTTTAATTTCTTGTGATTTTTGGTAATCTGATGTTAATGGTTGATCGTGGTTTAAGTTTGGAGTAATCTCACTTTGTGTGGCAAAGGGTGTCATAGGTTGTCTCCCTTTTTGAACTTGAGTTACTCATGGAGATTAACAATTTTGTTTTTCTTTGTAATCAAAAGTACATTAGAATCCTTCTTTGTAATTTTCTAATTTTACTTATACAGGAATGCAAAACACTTATGAATGAAAAAGAAAAAAATAACAGTTCAAGTTTTTCATCGAAGAAAGGAAAAAATAAAACCAAATGACTTGATTTATAAATGCAAGTGTATGATATGCTTCACATTCATTTTTCTTTTGAATTAGGAGATATCGACATCAATTACTACACATGTTCAAATAGAGATTTGAGTTGGTAAACATGCTATTGTATTTTTTCCATGCTATTTTTTTCTTCTATATGTTAGGTTTTAACATATTACTATGATTTGGTGTATCTCAGGTAATAAAGAGTCATCACTTTTTTAATCGTGGAGTTCAAAATTTGTTGTACAAATATGGTCCTTGAAGCTAACATCCTCCGGAACTTTCTTGAGATATATCTAAAGAAGGATATTCTTGATGTTAGATTGCAACATTTTCATCTAGCAGAAACATCGTTGTGTGTTCAAATGTATTTGGACAATAGAAAATGTACTTTTTTGTATATATTTATTTTCAACTTGTACAAGGGGCAAGGTGGCATGTCCACTCGAATGTAAATTAACATTTTGTTAATAAATAAAAAACTCTACTTGTTAAAGTCTTTTTGATGACATGTTGCATATAAATGTTGGTTCGTCATGGGCTAAATACTATGTATATATAAACTTAGAAAATAAGTCTATAAATATTTACGACAGAAAAAGTCGTCTCAAAAAAAACTTTCTAATTAAACTAATAACGTGTCATTATTAGTTTCTGTGATGGAATTTATATTTTCGTTGATAGTATGGATGATGAAACAGTCATGTTTTTGTTATAAACATTAATGACTATATCTATGAGTAATCCTTATTGCAATTAACAATGAACACATTTTGTAATTAAATTAGTCGTCATTATATCTTTTAACGACAAGACTAATAACAAAAACATGTGAAAATTATTTTATTCTGTCTTTAATAGTTATAGGGACTAATTTTGTCACATTTATGACAAATATTTTAGTCTGTTATTGTTGATGTTTCCTATAGTGGTAATGGATTTCTTATAGATCCACATGAAGAATCATTGGATCATAAAAAATTTGATCTTTAAATAAAGGATGTTGATTCTCTGCCCAAGTAGCTTGATTATGATGGTGTACTTGTAAGGTTTATTGTGGAACTCCATCTCCTTTAAGAGATGACTATTTTAGGGTAAGACCATCCTTAAATTCATCATGATATGAAGTAGTTTTATGCTCAATCCATAACTTCATCCCCATACATGGCGCTTTGTATTTTGATTGCGAGAAATTTCATGATTTGAGCCTTTCATCTCCACATTGCATGCATTCTCAGTAGTGCCTAACACCTACTGTAACACCCTCCCTAAGCACACACATGCAGATAGCGGAAGCAACATAGAGTTATCCATAACTCGTGCACTCAAGGGGGCATTACATAAAACCGGCATACATAACAACAATATAATCAATCACACAAACTGAAGTGTTAAAACTTCATGATTGTTCTTATAAAAGTAACATAAATATCATTACATGGAAGACTCATATAACACCTTGAGTATCTACTCCAAAGTTCTAAACATTAATACATATAGTTGAATCTATAAACCTGAGGATCTTCTTATAGTTGGCACCCCACCAGATTGAGTCATGTTCTATCCTTGTGCTTGGTTCTCTAGAATCTACCTTGCTCCTGCTCTCACCTGCGGACATCTCATCCCCAACTATGCATTAGAAAAATGGTTGTTAGCATAAGTGGAATGACTATTCTAACATATACATTACTTTATGAAATAAGATACTACAAAATATTCTTAAACATTATATACTGGGAACTAACATTAAAACTTTTACAAAATCCAAAACATAAATATCTCTTCTTACTTTAACTTAGTTCTTATCTTTTTACTTTATCTTTCTCTAAAGACCTGTACTCAGGTACTTGGGTCTCATGACCTACACTAAGGTGCCTGGTTCACATGACCTGCACTCTGGGCCTGAGTTATGCCTCTGAATCGGCCTGCACTCTGGTGCCTGGGCCACATGACTTGCACAAAGGGCCTGAGTCATGTCACTCTTATCTTAATCTCTTCCACTATACTTCTAAATGAGATTGTGTGCATTCTTTGAACTAAGGTGTCTTTCATTTACAACTTTTATCTGATTTGTTGCCACCATTATATGATAAGTTCTCCTCTATTGACACTGAAGTGTCTTCTATGGTGCAACACACCCTCTGTTGACACCGAAGTGTCCTCTATGGTGCAACGCACCCTCTGTTGGAACATGCACCCTTTGAAATGGAGTAAATACTCCTATGAATTGGCAACATATGCCTCTGAATCATCCCGAGGCTCTTTGAATGAGGACTTATCATATAATGAATTATGTGAAGATTCTGAATTCATTATCTTAAGTCTAAGCTTACCAAATTATGAATCTGGACTTATCTGAAACTGAATACTAAGTACTGAACATGTACTAAACTCTGAATCTGAATCTACATATGAATTTGAATAATCTCTATTACAAAATTGAGATTGGGTCTAAAACCCTTATCATGTATCTTAATTAAATATCTGACTACCCACATATTAAGTAATCTAAATCTGAATCAAATTTGATATTCTTATTATCTGGATAAATCTTAATTTGAAACTCTTGTTTTATCGAATGACTTAGTTAAATTCTGATATCCAACTTATGACATATAAGTCTAAAGGCTTAGAAAAATAATCTGAATTGAATATAGGAATACTAAGTATATAAAAGTAACTTAAGTAGTAAATATCTAAAATATGATTTCTGACATGATAACTCAACCTCTTGAAAGTCTCATGAAGTCTTATCCTAACATGAATTTTAATGCATTCATGTGAGATTAACTCTTAAATCTTAAAATATGAAACTTATAAAATCTTATCTTGCAAACTTAATCATAACTTAATACATTCAACTCTTATAATGTTATCGTGAACTCAATTCCCAATATACTCTGATCTTAATAGAATCTTCATCTTGAAAACTTGATCACATCTTAATGTGTTCAAACTTATATTATGATATCTTACTTAAATCTTAGATCTTAATCATTATAAGAAATCTAAATAACTTCTTAGTTCTTAGATCTCTATCTATACAAAAAATCTTAATAGTATGTTTCTACTTGAAATCTTAACTACATGGTTATATCACATAACCATAGAAGTATAACAGGTCTCTACTTGAGATATTGGGTATATGAGAGAACACCGTCACGACTGTGTGAAAATTTTAGTTGCATATCTTACTTAAGATCTTAGAATATTAGAACATGTAAATCGTAATGTCGTATATGAGAACATGTATATGTATCGAGCTTATTAAAATGAATACTCATTGGAATGAACCACTTACCTATTTTGGAGCAAATCTGAGTTACTTTTCTTATATTGAAGAATCCTAATCATATTCTTTGGGTTGATGGACCCTGATTATCATGTCATTCAATAATCCTTCATTAATAACTATACTCATAGTTGAATTAAAAGTGTCAAATAGCAAGATGGTGATGCGGTCTGGCGAACTGGAGAGTGACTCTCAGGAAACACCGAGGCAGCCGCTGGCTTCCTCACAGTCTGGTAATGCTTCTGGTGTAGCAGGGAGGCTGGGGGGTTCTACTCACAAACCCTTCGACGGTGGAGGAGCCAGATCGTGGGCAGATCTATTTTCAGAGAATGCTATCAATAAAACAGTAACACTCTCTCAAAAACCTAAGTTCGACATTGTCGAGGGGAAGCTGGTATATCCTAAGGAGATTGCGATGAGAAACATCGAGAAGTGGAGCAAATCTCTGACTGGGTATGTCATTGGGTTGAAGCTACATTGGTATACTCTGGCCATCCACTTCAATTCAACTGGAACATCAAAGGTGGATTCAAAATCAACTCGTGAGGAAATGGAATGTTCATTGTTAACTTTGAGCTAGAGGTGGATATGGAAGGGGTGCTCAAAGGGGGTCCCTAGTTTGTTGCTAGATGACCTCCCATTCTTGACATATGGTGTAGGGGCAAACCTATTCGGATGATGTATTTCACTGAGTTACTAGTTTGGTTTAAGATCTATGGGCTTCTGCTAGAGATTTGGGATGATGAAATCTTTGCCATTATTGGTTCCTTTTTGGACAAGCCGATTAGAGTCGATGATGCTACTTCTACTATGGATAGACTGGAGTATGGAAGGCTTCAGGTACTCATCTTGCCTACTCAAAAGCTCCCATCGACTATTCCATTACTAAGCGATGATGGAGTTGAGAATGTTCTATCTCTAGAGTATGAATGGTTACCTAAGATTTGTAAAACTTGTAAAGTGTTTGGTCATGGTGAAGAGACTTGCCCGAAGAAAGTAATGAGTATGAACAATAGAGTAAAGAAGAAGTTAGAGACTATTTGGGTTGAAAAAGCTAAGCTTAATCCTTTGAATCCTACTACTTCTGTGATGCCCCGATCCCCATGCCATCTCTAATGACCTCGGAGACCGGGGAGTCACCCTCAGTAAACCACCCTTAACCTTTTCTTTACTTAGTGACTTAAAATTAACTTAAATAAAAATCCTCTAACCAGGAATAAACTAAAACCTTACTAAACTGCGGAAGCAACTTACCATTAACCTTACTTGGAAGAAAAACAAACTTACACGATATATTACATTGTTCAAGCAGAAAGTAAAACACAACAGATAACTGAAATCTAAACTACATATTGCATTACATTCTCTCTCTACCACACCACATGCCCAAGGACCAAGGGGAAAGGACTAAGAGACCTCTATCTAACTATGAACTACCTTCTAAGAACTTGGGTGATACGGTCCTTCAGCTTCCTCATGCTGACGCTGACCTGGAAAATATTTCAGTAGGTTGGTGAGCTACTGGCTCAGTGAATAGAATTTTACCCAACCATCGTAGATAACTCATTTTATGTTTATTAATTGGAATAAAATACAAGATAATACTATACTGAGCAGATCTAAAAAATATAATTTAAACGACAGGAGATGTCAACATTTCATTAAGATAACAACTGCTGCAAAGTTGTAGATACGATTAAATAACAGAAAATACTAAATTTTCATTTAAAGGACAACTACTGTGAAACTAACTCAAATCTTTCTTAACTCGTTAACTTATAAGAAACTCTGTGAACCTAAATGAACATATTTTATCTTATGCCCTGATCATATGCAGTGTACTCTACATATGAAGACTCATAGCGAACTACGATCTCACCATACAAGACTTAGCTTAAAACCTGGGAAGCTAAGCCTAGAACTGAATCCGGGTCTGCTTGACTCGAACCGTCATATCTGACTAAGGCGGCTAAACAGCTGGCCTTTAATTGGACCTCTCCTCTAGGCTGAGTACATAAGAGGAGGGTCTGAGACACTTTGTGGGCCTCATCTTGGTACACTCTGTGGGTACCTCTGGGTTACCACCGGGATCTCCGGTTCATGTTGGGTAACCTATCTTTTCTTAGGAGACTTCCTTAAGGGATTTGTCTCCCTGCACACTCTGTGGGTGCGTTCCGATCCCCGTATACTGGTCGCTGCCAGGGTGGATCGTTTCCTCCCTATAGTGCAGACATCCGTAGGGAATCTACGGTGTTCTGGGCACCTATGTCTATTATTTTATTATTCTAGAAAAGCTCTTACTACATTGCATCTCTCTCTTACTTATTCTTGGCTTTGGTATCTCTATGGTACCGAGTCTATATATCTGAAACTTATAAATACAACATGTATATCATTTCTAACTTGGCAGTGCAATTTGCTCAAACACTGTAATTTAATGAGAAATCAACATATTGTACTTGCAGGAAAATTTAAATAAATAGAATACTTGTCAACTTGGCACATACATACAGAAATCATGCAATTAAACATCTTAATATACTGATAAGGGTTGATTACTCAACATATGAGAAATCATCAGTAACACTTAATTATCTAAAATTCCTAAAAAAAACGTGCACATTAACCCTAGTCCTGGTTTGTGCATCACATAACTCAGTTAAGAGTTAATTACTTTTTATGACACGAATTATTAATAATAACTGAGGAATTCTAATGATATTTCTGAGCAACATGTCAACTCGTGTAAATATTAAATCACTCACATTAAACATAGCAGAGAGCGTGCAACTAGGGTTTTCATTGAATATTTTCATGTGATCATCATTTCTTTAAAATCATGCATCAAATTAATTGCTAAAATTTTATAGCCTGGGTTTATACTCAAACCGTACAGTTATTGGTCATGTTCTCTGATTTCGGCTTTTAAACTGAGTAACTTAGGTTTCGATCAACCATGTAATTCCACTAGTACAAACCACATTGAATCAGATAATAATCTAGATCATTCAAAGCGTAAAGAAGAAAATCACGAAATAAAATTCAGGTCACACCAATACTACACATCACCTTATAACCACTGTTACAAGTGAAAAACACAAATTCAACCGAAATTATCCAACATCCGGAGTTAAATCTTGCTTGGTGAGTGAAATTCTAATCACAACAGTTCGGGATGTCTGAATTCGTCTGGAAACACATCCAGAGCCTATTTTCGGGCATTCATTGGGTCGTCTTCTACCTCTGGATTACTCTATTAATGAACCAGTTGCAATAGGTTGCTTCACGCCTAGGCTCAGGTTGAAAAGGAAGCTTCGATTGGTGGTTGGAACTTGGCTAGGAGCTACGAATCACGCCTGGACCTCACAGGCGAAGCTCAAGGGCTGTTTTCCCCTACTGCTGGGTGCTACAAGGTGGCCTAGATGCTGCCCGCACATAGCTTGCTACTGTAGGCTGGCCTCTTAGCCAAGAAGCAGGACGAGCTGCTGGCCAGAAGAGGAAGAGGAAGGGAGGAAGAAGAAGAAGAGAAGAAGAGAGGGAGGAGAGGTTGCTGGAAAATGGAGCTAAGACCAGAGGAGATCGCCCGCCCCTCCTTCTACTGTGACCGAGCCCCTACACTACCTAAAGTGGTAGTGTATAGCCGATCCAGAGAAAGGGATAAGGGAGAAGGAAATATAAAGCTAAAAATTGGAAAAATTGCAGCCAAGTCCAAGGATTTTGTAACATCCATAACTATTGCCTCGGAAGTCCGATTCGAGTGATTTCTCTTGCAAAATTTCAAACACAAGATCCACTACAACCTCAAGGAATAAAAAAACAACAACTAAACCATCTTAGCTAGATTAAACATCTTAGGTAATTAACTTAACTATTAACACTTCAGTTAATATTAATTACACCGGATGAATCAATCTCAACTATTGATTCACATCTTAGCTTATCTTGATTAACCATGATGTTTAACAAGGTACTTAGCACTTATAAATGTACTTCACGCTAGTCGAGGTATTTATTGACTAACCTCGATGTGGGTTGTAATAGCTTCGAACGCTGAAGTTGTTGTGGGAGTTCCTGTTGTGGAGGATGTAACTTGTTCAACACCTACTCAGTCCGTGAACCAATCTATTGTATTTACCCCTGTCTTGGTAAACTCGGGTGCTAGCACAAGGGGAGGTGCTACACCAAAACATGTGCTGAAAGAAGCTGTAAAGCATGTTCACCTTTCTCCTAACCAGTTCTCAGTTTTGAACTTCACTGAAGAAGGAGAAAGGATGGCAGTTGAGCAGGCCCTGAGCTATGAGAAAAATAAATAAATAATCATTGATCATGGCTAGTCCTCTCTCTATTATGTCCTGGAATGTGAGAGGGACAAAAAAGAAAATCTCACATGTGAAGGGGGAAATTACTCGATTGTCTCCGGATATCTGTATCATTACTGAAACTAGGTGTCAGTCTGATAATTTGAATAACTTGGTCAATGTGATTTGGAGGGGAGATTCTTATATCTCTAATTCTAATTATTATTCCTATGTTCATAGTGTTATTATGTGGTCCAATCCTTATATTTCTTTGAGAAAGGTCTTTGATAATGCTCAAGTAATCCACTGTGATGTTAGTTTCTTAAATCAAAACTTCTGCATTTCGACTGTCTATGGTGATAACTCTGATACTGTCAGAACAGATCTTTGGGAGTCTCTTCTTCTGATTAAGGGTCTTGTTAATAAGCCATGGTGTGCCTTAGGGGATTTCAATGTTGTTCGGTTCTCTTCTGAAAGATTGGGGAAGGATTTGCCTTCTAACAAAAGTATGGATGACTTTAATCATTTCTTAACTAACACTAGTTTGATGGAATTGACTACTCAAGGGGCATTTTTTACTTGGGATAGCAGGAAGGACAAAGGGGTTCCTACTTACTCGAAGATTAATAGAATTCTCTGTAATATGGATTTTCTCAACTGTTATGCCAATGCGTGGGGTGGTGTTGTGTCTACTATCTTCAATGATCACATGATCTTAAAGTTGAATCTTATCCCTAGATGTAAAAGAAGGTCTCCTTTTCATTTTATCAACTCATGGACATATCATCCTGAATTTCTAAATATTGTAAGGTGAAATTGGCCTATGGAGGTTGTTGGTCCTCCTATGTATCGTCTTTATACTAAGCTCAACAAGTTGAAGAGTAGTCTTATTAGTTGGAATAAGGAAGTTTATGGGACATTAGTAGTAATGTGTAGAGATTAGAGTATGAATCTAGTCGTTTGCAAGAAAGAGCTGATTTGGATCCTACCAATACAAATATTCTAAATGACCTTGCAATAGCCAGAACTAAAGCCATTAGAGCTCTTGAGCAGGAAGAAAGTTTCTTTAAACAAAAGTCTAGAATTTAGTGGTTGAAGGAAGGGGATGGTAATACTAGTTTTTTTTATGCCTCTCTGATGACTAGACATGTTTCTAATAGCATCAATATGCTCCTTATTGATGATTTCAAATGTACTGAATGAAATGTTATTAATGATCATATTGCCAATCATTTTGAGAAGCTTTTTAACTCCAAGTCGGGTAACCCTGCTCTATGGAATGAGGACTGGAAGCTTCTAGTTTTGAGTGAGATACATGTTCAAGATCTGAGGAAATGGGTAACTATTGATGAAGTTACTAAGGTTGTGAAGGAATTTAAGAAGGACAAGAGTCCTGGTCCAGATGGGTTCAACACTCTTTTCTTCTCCAAAACATGGGATATTGTTGGACATGATGAATGTAAAGTTGTGCTCACTTTCTTTGATAATCCAAAGCTGTTGAAGGAATGTAATAGGATATTTATTATCCTCATTCTGAAGAATAAGGATGTTGTGAGTATCAAGGAATGGAGACCGATTTCTCTGTGTAATGTAGTTTATAAAATGATTTCAAAGGTTCTTACAAATAGGTTGCAACTCATCCTTCCTACTATTATTGACTTAAGTCAAGTTGCTTTTGTCAAAGACAGAAGAATAGGTGATGAAATCCTTTTGCAAATGAAATCCTCAGTACCTTTCTAGACTCTTATGGGATTCTGAAGATGTGTATAAAAGCTGACCTAGAAAAGGCATATGATTCTGTCAATAGAGATTATATTCTGATGATTATGGTGAAGATGGGCTTTCCTAATTACTGGTTAGAGTGGATAAGGGTTTCCTTTGAGACCTCTTCGTTCCAGATTCTTATCAATGGCACTACATCTAAACCTTTTGGCTCTTCTAATGGTCTTAGACAAGGATTGTAAAGAAGTGAAACCACTTCTCTACTAAAAATTTGAACAATAGAACCTCCAATCCAAACACACTCAAAAGGTGTGATGAAGTGGGTGTAAAATTTTCAAATCTTTATATAATGGTAATCAAAAGACCAATGTATAGCAGCGGAAGAAAATATTTGACTATTCAATTATAAAACAAAGGGTTACAAACTTACATCATAAGGATCCATGTAGAGGAAATCTAAACCACCTCAAGATTGTCTCCAAGCTTCATCATCACAAACTAAGTCCAGGTCCACATGTCATGCATCCATGTCGTTCACCTAGGGTTGGAAGCATACCCCAGCAAAAGAAGAAACAAAAGGAAACATCAGCAAAGACTGGTATGTGCATACTAAAAAGAAAACTTTGAGCAATATAAGGAAATATAGGACATCAAGTGTAAAGGCTTCCCATGCAAGAGATAAGTATCACCCAAACGGGTATCGGGAGAAAAGATCATAACAAAAGAGATACTTGCCATAACCAACAAATAATAAGAATGTGCTATCAATATAAACATCCACTACCATGGTGGGAAACAAAGCACATATCATCATCAACCTGCATGCATAGATAAGCATAACACTAGAACAATATAAACAAAATTGGCGGCCAAGCACACACTTGAACCTGATAGAGAAAGGAATACTGCCAATCTTCCAATATATATAATTTGAGCATGGATTACTGCCACACTTGATTTACAGAGGAATGGTATACTGCCACCCTCCAAATAAACAATAGGGGAATACTGCCCCAAAACTAATGTAATTACACTACTCTAGTGCTACTGAATCACATTGCATGTATAATGTAGAGGCAAGTAGAGAAGTATAGTCAAAATTATCAAGGTTGCCATCACACAATGGACAACACATCCACATCATAGTGGGCATATATCAACAAGTAAAATCCACATCACAGTGGGTATATATCATCAAAAGTCCAACTTGCACCAAGGCAACAAGTTAAGATTCCAAGAGAATATATGTGATCACAAGATCAATAACAAAATAAGGTACTTCACATGAAGTATGACTTCAAAAGAACAAGACAATGTGTAGGCTAATGTCCATAGGACCAAAAGAATGATAAAGATAGGATATTGCTCAATATAGAAATAATATGGGATGCAAGCATACCTCAACATCAGAGTCGAACAGATCCAAAGCCACCTCTAGGTCCAAGCCTAGGCTTCCAAAACACCTATTAGCATATATATGGGATTAGGGTTAGGTTTCCATTAATTATTCAAAACCCTAACAACACCTTTTTATTATTATATGAATTGGGTTTTCAAAATGATTCCATATTTTAGGTTATACTTTTCTGAACTCAAAACATATTTTATTATATTTTTCTGACTTATAAATTATTAGTTATGAGTTATACAAGTTATTATCTTATTTAATTAGATCCATTAAATCACCTCTTTAGAACATCAGATTCAGGCGACAAAACCAATACCAAAAGGAAGCTTGCATTTTTCTGAATCCAACGAGTATTTATTTATATTTTTCTAATCAGTAAATAATTAGTTATTGATTTTTAAACCTTGGCCAATCAGGAAAATACACATCAACAAAAGCATCGTGAGAGGAAAAGGAGTGGGGCCCGCGTGACTTGGCCCAATCACAGCTGGCCAAATCACCGACCAAGCCTCGCGTGGCTTCAACTGAAGGAAAAAGACTGAAGCTGCCAAAAAGACGAAAATACCCCTAGGTGAGAAGCACTGCGAAAGAAGTAAAACCGGAGGGCAAAAGGGGTAAATTGTTTGCGTATAGGCTTCTCAGCTCGACCGAGCGCCATGTCCGCGAGGTCAGAAGCAACTTCCTCGGTGGAATTTTGGGGGTAAACAAGCCTGAAGGCCAAACACCGAATTGATGGTACTCTTACCTCTGCACAAACTCAAGAAGTCGCTCCGAGCCAAGATCAGACCAAAACAGTGACGGAAATCGCACCTCCAACTCTAACTTCAAGGCACGGAAGCTGAAGTAGGGGAAGAGTGTGCATTGCCCCACGAGGCCAAACCAAAGCGACCAACTTGCTCGTGGGACTCCATCGGAGGTCAGAGAACAAATCCCCGGTAGCCCGATCACCCTAGGTGGCTAGGAGATGGCACGGAGTAGGAAAACAGGGGCGCGAACAGAGCAGCAGAGGGGCGCCCAACGATAGTGGAGAAAGGGCAACCAAAATCCTTCTTATATAGGTTCTTTGGGTGTGGAATCTTTCCAGGAACCCAGAGGCGAAGAAATCGTCGAAAAAGAGTAAGAATTGAGGGAGATATCATCAACCGAAAATCACAAGAAACAGCCTGTACTCCTACTCCGATCCGAGCTAGGAGACGACCTATGAGTCATTAGATCGCAGATCAACGGTCCAAAAGTAACCCGAAATTGGGAAAAGGAAATCAAAGCCTGCGTGACAAAATAAATCGGAAATCATGAAATTGATTAAAGTTGTAAATTAATTATCTTCCTATTTCTCTCTCCTCTTTTGAGGGTGCAAACGAACTCCAAATTAGGTAAAATTTTGCACAGAGGCTAATTAAAGCATGTAGATTCCGAATAAAAAATTAGATTTGCCTTTTAAGAACTTTTAATGTGTCAAATAAATCAAATCATATTTTCTCTTTCCTCTTTCATTTATGGTATTAGGATTATCCAATATTTATGAAACTTGACCGACAAGTTATAATTAATGTGTTGGATACGAATTTGCCATCAATTTTACATATTGGATATATTTGCATATTTATTTAATATCTTGAAGGTTTTATCCACTTTCTCTCTCCTGATTTCACCCTTTAAGCAAACTTTCTCCTAATTGGATGAAAATTCACCCAAAGGCTATATTTATTATGTAGATCACGAATCTAAGATTATTTTCCTCTTTTGGAGTCAATTATTATATTTATTTATTAATTACACCTTTTAGGCAATTTCTCTCTCTTAATATTACCATATTATTTCAAGGTTGTCCAAATTAAATGAAAATTGACATGTAGGATTATTTTGATGTGTAGATTACAAATTTGAAGTCTATTTCCACTTTTAAGAATTTCTTACATGAGTTTTGTCATCTGGCCCATTAGAGGCCCATTAAACATATTATGCATGTAATTAAGTTATTTATCATCTTATTACCACCAAATGAATTATATGACATATTAGATTACATTATTCATGCATTAGATTATTTGATCACTCTATCCTCAACCTTGTTTGGCTAAGTCCAAAAGGTTAAACTTCTAGGGTAGGGTTTGAGATCTGGTATGTTACAACAGTCCACCCCTTAAAAAGGATTTCATCCTCGAAATCTATAGATTCAAACATCAACAACTAACTACTCTCCACCCCTTAAAGGGTTCAACCTAACAAGTCAAACTAAACAATTTTTTTTAGATCTACCCACATCTCTTAGTTGTGAAAGAGTTTTCGAGATTTATGTTTCTCATGTATCCAACTAAAAGCCACCATCTAGGGTTGAGATTTTGGGTCCTTGTGTCTCTAACCTATCAACCCTACATGAACAACCAAAAAGTCATAGGGTAGGTCAGCTATACCATTATATCAATCCTAGTCACAAAACTAGGGTTAGATTCTACTCAAACTATAGTTCTATTAATTGTGACTTAGCTCAAGAAAACATCGATAAATCTGAGAAAACTTTTGTACATATAGTAGTATAATTGAAAATAATTTTTGGCGATGAAAATCTTTTTGAGATGAAACAAAATGTGGATCCAAAATCAATTGCGGAAACCAAGTCACAATATTTCCATATTTAGATCTCCTAACATATTCACATCCTCAAACCAAACCTTATTGTACAAAAGATCATCAATGATCAAATCTAGGGTCAACATCTCATTTAGAGGTAACTAACTCAGGTCAAGGGTTCCAAAGGGAGACAAAATTGAAATAGTCGATTCCGACTACCATGGGCTCTGATACCATGCTGTAAAGAAGTGAAACCACTTATCTACTAAAAATTTGAACAATAGAACCTCCAATCCAAACACACTCAAAAGGTGTGATGAAGTGGGTGTAAAATTTTCAAATCTTTATATAATGGTAATCAAAAGACCAATGTATAGCAGCGGAAGAAAATATTTGACTATTCAATTATAAGACAAAGGGTTACAAACTTACATCATAAGGATCCATGTAAACGAAATCTAAACCACCTCAAGATTGTCTCCAAGCTTCATCATCACAAACTAAGTCCAGGTCCACATGTCATGCATCCATGTCTTTCACCTAGGGTTGGAAGCATACCCCAGCAAAAGAAGAAACAAAAGGAAACATCAGCAAAGGCTGGTATGTGCATACTAAAAAGAAAACTTTGAGCAATATAAGGAAATATAGGACATCAAGTGTAAAGGTTTCCCATGCAAGATATAAGTATCACCCAAACGGGTATCAGGAGAAAAGATCATAACAAAAGAGATACTTGCCATAACCAACAAATAATAAGAATGTGCTATCAATATAAACATCCACTACCATGGTGGGAAACAAAGCACATATCATCATCAACCTGCATGCATGTGAGATAAGCATAACACTAGAACAATATAAACACAATTGGCGGCCAAGCACACACTTGAACCTGATAGAGAAAGGAATACTGCCAATCTCCCAACATATATAATTTGAGCATGGATTACTGCCACACTCGATTTACAGAGGAATGGTATACTGCCACCCTCCAAATAAACAATAGGGGAATACTGCCCCAAAACCAATGTAATTACACTACTCTAGTGCTACTGAATCACATTGCATGTATAATGTAGAGGCAAGTAGAGAAGTATAGTCAAAATTATCAAGGTTGCCATCACACAATGGACAACACATCCACATCATAGTGGGCATATATCAACAAGTAAAATCCACATCACAGTGGGTATATATCATCAAAAGTCCAACTTGCACCAAGGCAACAAGTTAAGATTCCAAGAGAATATATGTAATCACAAGATCAATAACAAAATAAGATACTTCACATGAAGTATGATTTCAAAAGAACAAGACAATGTGTAGGCTAATGTCCATAGGACCAAAAGAATGATAAAGATAGGCTATAGCTCAATATAGAAATAATATGGGATGCAATCATACCTCAACATCAGAGTCGAACAGATCCAAAGCCACCTCTAGGTCCAAGCCTAGGCTTCCAAAACACCTATTAGCATATATATGGGATTAGGGTTAGGTTTCCATTAATTATTCAAAACCCTAAAAACACCTTTTTATTACTATATGAATTAGGTTTTCAAAATGATTCCATATTTTAGGTTATACTTTTCTGAACTCAAAACATATTTTATTATATTTTTCTGACTTATAAATTATTAGTTATGAGTTATACAAGTTATTATCTTATTTAATTAGATCCATTAAATCACCTCTTTAGAACATCAGATTCAGGTGACAAAACCAATACCAAAAGGAAGCTTGCATTTTTTTGAATCCAACGAGTATTTATTTATATTTTTCTAATCAGTAAATAATTAGTTATTGATTTTTAAACCTTGGCCAATCAGGAAAATACACATCAACAAAAGCATCGTGAGAGGAAAAGAAGGAGTGGGGCCCGCGTGACTTGGCCCAATCACAGCTGGCCAAATCACCGACCAAGCCTCGCGTGGCTTCAACTGAAGGAAAAAGGCTGAAGCTGCCAAAAAGACGAAAATACCCCTAGGTGAGAAGCACTGCGAAAGAAGTATAACCGGAGGGCAAAAGGGGTAAATCGTTTGTGTATAGGCTTCTCAGCTCGACCGAGCGCCATGTCCGCGAGGTCAGAAGCAACTTCCTCGGTGGAATTTTGGGGGTAAACAAGCCTGAAGGCCAAACACCGAATTGATGGTACTCTTACCTCTGCACAAACTCAAGAAGTCGCTCCGAGCCAAGATCAGACCAAAACAGTGACGGAAATCGCACCTCCAACTCTAACTTCAAGGCACGGAAGCTGGAGTAGGGGAAGAGTGCGCATTTCCCCACGAGGCCAAACCAAAGTGACCAACTTGCTCGTGGGACTCCATCGGATGTCAGAGAACAAGTCCCCGGTAGCCCGATCACTCTAGGTGGCTAGGAGATGGCACAGAGTAGGAAAATAGGGGCGCGAACAGAGCAGCAGAGGGGCGCCCAACGATGGTGGAGAAAGGGCAACCAAAACCCTTCTTATATAGGTTCTTTGGGTGCAGAATCTTTCCAGGAACCCAGAGGCGAAGAAATCGTCGAAAAAGAGTAAGAATTGAGGGAGATATCATCAACCGAAAATCACAAGAAACAGCCTGTACTCCTACTCTGATCCGAGCTAGGAGACAACCTATGAGTCATTAGATCGCAGATCAACGGTCCAAAAGTAAGCCGAAATTGGGAAAAGGAAATCAAAGCCTGCGTGACAAAATAAATCGGAAATCATGAAATTGATTAAAGTTGTAAATTAATTATCTTCCTATTTCTCTCTCCTCTTTTGAGGGTGCAAACGAACTTAAAATTAGGTAAAATTTTGCACAGAGGCTAATTAAAGCATGTAGATTCCGAATAAAAAATTAGATTTGCCTTTTAAGAAATTTTAATGTGTCAAATAAATTAAATCATATTTTCTCTTTCCTCTTTCATTTATGGTATTAGGATTATCCAATATTTATGAAACTTGACCCACAAGTTATAATTAATGTGTTGGATACGAATTTGCCATCAATTTTACATATTGGATATATTTGCATATTTATTTAATATCTTGAAGGTTTTATCCACTTTCTCTCTCCTGATTTCACCCTTTAAGCAAACTTTCTCCAAATTGGATGAAAATTCACCCAAAGGCTATATTTATTATGTAGATCACGAATCTAAGATTATTTTCCTCTTTTGGAGTCAATTATTATATTTATTTATTAATTACACCTTTTAGGCAATTTCTCTCTCTTAATATTACCATATTATTTCAAGGTTGTCCAAATTAAATGAAAATTGACATGTAGGATTATTTTGATGTGTAGATTACGAATTTGAAGTCTATTTCCACTTTTAAGAATTTCTTACATGAGTTTTGTCATATGGCCCATTAGAGGCCCATTAAACATATTATGCATGTAATTAAGTTATTTATCATCTTATTACCACCAAATGAATTATATGACATATTAGATTACATTATTCATGCATTAGATTATTTGATCACTCTATCCTCAACCTTGTTTGGCTAAGTCCAAAAGGTTAAACTTCTAGGGTAGGGTTTGAGATCTGGTATGTTACAACACTCCACCCCTTAAAAAGGATTTCGTCCTCGAAATCTATAGATTCAAACATCAACAACTAACTACTCTCCACCCCTTAAAGGGTTCAACCTAACAAGTCAAACTAAACAATTTTTTTTAGATCTACCCACATCTCTTAGTTGTGAAAGAGTTTTCGAGATTTATGTTTCTCATGTATCCAACTAAAAGCCACCATCTAGGGTTGAGATTTTAGGTCCTTGTGTCTCTAACCTATCAACCCTACATGAACAACCAAAAAGTCATAGGGTAGGTCAGCTATACCATTATATCAATCCTAGTCACAAAACTAGGGTTAGATTCTACTCAAACTATAGTTCTATTAATTGTGACTTAGCTCAAGAAAACATCGATAAATCTGAGAAAACTTTTGTACATATAGTAGTATAATTGAAAATAATTTTGGCGATGAAAATATTTTTGAGATGAAACAAAATGTGGATCCAAAATCAATTGCGGAAACCAAGTCACAATATTTCCATATTTAGATCTCCTAACATATTCACATCCTCAAACCAAACCTTATTGTACAAAAGATCATCAATGATCAAATCTAGGGTCAACATCTCATTTAGAGGTAACTAACTCAGGTCAAGGGTTCCAAAGGGAGACAAAATTGAAATAGTCGATTCCGACTACCATGGGCTCTGATACCATGCTGTAAAGAAGTGAAACCACTTCTCTACTAAAAATTTGAACAATAGAACCTCCAATCCAAACACACTCAAAAGGTGTGATGAAGTGGGTGTAAAATTTTCAAATCTTTATATAATGGTAATCAAAAGACCAATGTATAGCAGCGGAAGAAAATATTTGACTATTCAATTATAAAACAAAGGGTTACAAACTTACATCATAAGGATCCATGTAGACGAAATCTAAACCACCTCAAGATTGTCTCCAAGCTTCATCATCACAAACTAAGTCCAGGTCCACATGTCATGCATCCATGTCTTTCACTTAGGGTTGGAAGCATACCCCAACAAAAGAAGAAACAAAAGGAAACATCAGCAAAGGCTGGTATGTGCATACTAAAAAGAAAACTTTGAGCAATATAAGGAAATATAGGACATCAAGTGTAAAGGCTTCCCATGCAAGATATAAGTATCACCCAAATGGGTATCAGGAGAAAAGATCATAACAAAAGAGATACTTGCCATAACCAACAAATAATAAGAATGTGCTATCAATATAAACATCCACTACCATGGTGGGAAACAAAGCACATATCATCATCAACCTGCATGCATGTGAGATAAGCATAACACTAGAACAATATAAACACAATTGGCGGCCAAGCACACACCTGAACCTGATAGAGAAAGGAATACTGCCAATCTCCCAATATATATAATTTGAGCATGGATTACTGCCACACTCGATTTACAGAGGAATGGTATACTGCCACCCTCCAAATAAATAATAGGGGAATACTGCCCCAAAACCAATGTAATTACACTACTCTAGTGCTACTGAATCACATTGCATGTATAATGTAGAGGCAAGTAGAGAAGTATAGTCAAAATTATCAAGGTTGCCATCACACAATGGAAAACACATCCACATCATAGTGGGCATATATCAACAAGTAAAATCCACATCACAGTGGGTATATATCATCAAAAGTCCAACTTGCACCAAGGCAACAAGTTAAGATTCTAAGAGAATATATGTGATCACAAGATCAATAACAAAATAAGATACTTCACATGAAGTATGATTTCAAA
Organism: Alisma plantago-aquatica; assembly: GCA_963693085.1. Lineage (NCBI taxonomy): Eukaryota > Viridiplantae > Streptophyta > Magnoliopsida > Alismatales > Alismataceae > Alisma > Alisma plantago-aquatica. Next base: position 871,596,194 of record OY856409.1, read on the forward strand.
AGAACAAGACAATGTGTAGGCTAATGTCCATAGGACCAAAAGAATGATAAAGATAGGCTATTGCTCAATATAGAAATAATATGGGATGCAAGCATACCTCAACATCAGAGTCGAACAGATCCAAAGCCACCTCTAGGTCCAAGCCTAGTCTTCCAAAACACCTATTAGCATATATATGGGATTAGGGTTAGGTTTCCATTAATTATTCAAAACCCTAAAAACAGCTTTTTATTATTATATGAATTAGGTTTTCAAAACGATTCCATATTTTAGGTTATACTTTTCTGAACTCAAAACATATTTTATTATATTTTTCTGACTTATAAATGATTAGTTATGAGTTATACAAGTTATTATCTTATTTAATTAGATCCATTAAATCACCTCTTTAGAACATCAGATTCAGGCGACAAAACCAATACCAAAAGGAAGCTTGCATTTTTTTGAATCCAATGAGTATTTATTTATATTTTTCTAATCAGTAAATAATTAGTTATTGATTTTTAAACCTTGGCCAATCAGGAAAATACACATCAACAAAAGCATCGTGAGAGGAAAAGAAGGAGTGGGGACCGCGTGACTTGGCCCAATCACAGCTGGCCAAATCACCGACCAAGCCTCGCATGGCTTCAACTGAAGGAAAAAGACTGAAGCCGCCAAAAAGATGAAAATACCCCTAGGTGAGAAGCACTGCGAAAGAAGTAAAACCGGAGGGCAAAAGGGGTAAATCGTTTGCGTATAGGCTTCTCAACTCGACCGAGCGCCATGTCCGCGAGGTCAGAAGCAACTTCCTCGATGGAATTTTGGGGGTAAACAAGCCTGAAGGCCAAACACCGAATTGATGGTACTCTTACCTCCGCACAAACTCAAGAAGTCGCTCCGAGCCAAGATCAGACCAAAACAGTGACGGAAATCGTACCTCCAACTCTAACTTCAAGGCACGGCAGCTGGAGTAGGGGAAGAGTGTGCATTGCCCCACGAGGCCAAACCAAAGTGACCAACTTGCTCGTGGGACTCCATCGGAGGTCAGGGAACAAATCCCCGGTAGCCCGATCACCCTAGGTGGCTAGGAGATGGCACGGAGTAGGAAAACAGGGGCGCGAACAGAGCAGCAGAGGGGCGCCCAACGATGGTGGAGAAAGGGCAACCAAAACCCTTCTTATATAGGTTCTTTGGGTGCGGAATCTTTCTAGGAACCCAGAGGCGAAGAAATCGTCAAAAAAGAGTAAGAATTGAGGGAGATATCATCAACCGAAAATCACAAGAAACAGCCTGTACTCCTACTCCGATCCGAGCTAGGAGACGACCTATGAGTCGTTAGATCGCAGATCAACGGTCCAAAAGTAAGCCGAAATTGGGAAAAGGAAATCAAAGCCTGCGTGACAAAATAAATCGGAAATCATGAAATTGATTAAAGTTGTAAATTAATTATCTTCCTATTTCTCTCTCCTCTTTTGAGGGTGCAAACAAACTCCAAATTAGGTAAAATTTTGCAAAGAGGCTAATTAAAGCATGTAGATTCCGAATATAAAATTAGATTTGCCTTTTAATAACTTTTAATGTGTCAAATAAATCAAATCATATTTTCTCTTTCCTCTTTCATTTATGGTATTAGGATTATCCAATATTTATGAAACTTGACCCACAAGTTATAATTAATGTGTTGGATACGAATTTGCCATCAATTTTACATATTGGATATATTTGCATATTTATTTAATATCTTGAAGGTTTTATCCACTTTCTCTCTCCTGATTTCACCCTTTAAGCAAACATTCTCCAAATTAGATGAAAATTCACCCAAAGGCTATATTTATTATGTAGATCACGAATCTAAGATTATTTTCCTCTTTTGGAGTCAATTATTATATTTATTTATTAATTACACCTTTTAGGCAATTTCTCTCTCTTAATATTACCATATTATTTCAAGGTTGTTCAAATTAAATGAAAATTGACATGTAGGATTATTTTGATGTGTAGATTACGAATTTGAAGTCTATTTCCACTTTTAAGAATTTCTTACATGAGTTTTGTCATCTGGCCCATTAGAGGCCCATTAAACATATTATGCATGTAATTAAGTTATTTATCATCTTATTACCACCAAATGAATTATATGACATATTAGATTACATTATTCATGCATTAGATTATTTGATCACTCTATCCTCAACCTTGTTTGGCTAAGTCCAAAAGGTTAAACTTCTAGGGTAGGGTTTGAGATCTGGTATGTTACAAGGATACCCCCTGGCTCCTTACCTTTTTGTGATTGGTATGCAAGGTTTTTTAGCCATTATGAACTATGCAATTTCTAGTAATCTGGTCCATCCCCTCCGTGCCTCACCTTCTTTTAGGGTTTCTCATATTATTTTTGTAGATGACTTGATGGTTTTTTCTAAGGCAAATGATGATAGTGCCTATGCATTGAAGAAAATCTTCTCCGACTTTGGGGACATTTCGGGTCTGCACATTAGTGGTCAGAAGAGCAATGTTTTCCTTAGTAGAAGTTGTGATAATTGCAATGTTGGTGATATTTTGGATATAGGATTTGAGGACCTGCCAGTGAAATACTTAGGTTTGCCTCTCTTTTTTGGTAGACTGGCGAAAGAAATGTGTCTTCCCGTTATTGATAAGGTTAAAGGTAAACTTAATTCTTGGAAGGGTAATCTCATGTTGATGGCTAGCAGACTGGAATTAGTTAATTCTACTCTTGCCTCCTATAGTCTTTTTTGGTCTACTGCTTTCCCTTTGCCCATGAGTGTGATTAGGGAACTTTAGAAGTTTTTGTGATGTTTTCTTTGGGGTGATTGGGATGATAGGAAACACATTCACCTTTTCTCTTGGAATCAGATATGTCTTCCTAAGTATGAAGGAGGTTTGGGTATAAGGCATATTATTGATTGGTCTAATGCGGGCCTTCTTAAGAACTTATGAGATATTGCTTTTGAGAAGGAGTCCTTGTGGGTGAAGTGGATGAATGAAAAATACCTAATTAATAACTCAATTTGGTGTGCCCATGTGAAATCTAGCAGTTCTTGGTTATGGAAGAAGCTCCTATCTATGAGGTCTGTTTTTCTAAGTAATATATCTTTCAAGGTGGGTAACGGTCTTAAGCTCTTTTTATGGAGAGATCCTTGGTGTTCGAATAAGAATACTTTGTGTGATCTATTAGGTCATCAAATTATGGTTAAGCATGGAGGTTGGAAATTGAGAAAAGTTGTTGACATTATCCAAAACAATCACTGGGCTTTTACAAATATTCAGGGAGCAAGTTTTGATACAAGCTAATTTGAGAATTTGGTTCCTATTAATGAAGGAGAGGACAAAGTTCTATATAAAGGTAAGGAAGATATGAAGCTAAGGGAAGCCTGGGCCGATTGCAGGGAGACTATGGAAGTTGTTGACTGCGCTTCTTGACTCTGGAAGACAAAAATTCCTAAAAAGTATCAAATTTTTATGTGGAAGTGTTTTCTGAGAAGGATCCCTACGCATGATGTTCTCAAAAGATTTGGTTTCTATATACCTTCTGTTTGTTACTTGTGTGGCAGTGAAGAAGAATCCATTGATCACCTCTCTTTTCAGTGTGAGTATGTGAAGGATATTTGGAGGCTGACGTTAGTAGATTCCTTCTAGAAGTTGAGTTCCTTCTGTGATGTCTACCATAATAACAATGACAAGGTTCTCTACTATTTTGTGATTTATGGTATATGGATGCAGAGGAACAATAGAATTTTTAAAGATATTAAAATGAGTAGCAAAGGAGTATGGGATTCTATCTCAAAAAATTATAACAGTTTTAAAGGCTAGATTCTTTGGAGGCCTTTGTTGTTGGTTGCTTCCCTTCTTTGAATGATGTTGTCTCTCCTTGGGTGCATTCTGTTGTGGTTTGTGAGGGGGTTATGGAAGCTCCTTTGGAGGTTGCCTCTCATGCTTGTGCCCGAACTGTAGTTCTTTTCTAACTTCAGTGATTTGGATGTTTTTTCTTCTTGACATTTTGAGCAGACTCTCTCTGTTAGATCTTCACCTCCTTTTGCTTTGATGGTTTTGCCTTGTAATGGCTACTGTGTGTTTTGATGGCTCCTATTAATGACCTGCTGAGGCTATGTGATATCTAGTTGGGTGTGCTGATCTGGATTTATCTTGGTATCTTCTTGGGGGGTGTCCCTTTTTTTGGGGTACTTATTTCAAGTAGTATGTGGTGATGTTGCCCCACCTGGTCTGCTATGTCTCTTCTTGACAGTTTACCTTTTTTGTGTTTTATCTGCTGGGATATGTCTGATGATTGTCCTCTAAAGGTTTTCTCTATGCTCGAGGAGGGCGTTTGGCTGTGTCTCCTGGTAATCTTTCAGTTGAAAGGAGATCTTGGATGGAAGGTACAAGATGGTCTTGGGTTTTGTTTATGTTTAAGCTTCTGTTGCTTGTAATGCTTCATTTATGGTATGATGGAGCTTTAAGATGGCTTGATGTTCTCTGCTATGTCTGAGCTATTTCTCTAGTGGGTGAGGGTGCATGGTTGAGTTCTGTAGTTGGATCTATGTCCCCAGAGCTTCCTGTACGATGATGTTCTTAGTTTTTCTAGTTTCTAAAGATTATCTTCTTCTCTTTGCTTGGAGGTTCTAATTTGTTTTGACCTGGATGAGTATGTTGGGTTTCTCCCAGAAGGTTTCCTTTTGTTTTCTCATAGAAGGAGGTGTTCCTACAGAAGCATGGTCTTAGTCCTTCTGGGGTGGCATTGGAGTTTGGACGATGCTCCTGTTGGTATGTATGCCCATAGAGCAAGTCATATGATGATTGTAATGGGATACTTTGTAAATGATTTGAATAATAATAAAGGCAATTTCCGATCTATATATTTTAACTATTTCTGAGATGATAGTGTAACATGATAGATGTCTAAAGAATTGTTTTACTTGTTTGCTCCCTATTCGGTTGTTATTGTGGAAATAACCATAAACATCAATAACACTAAAGACTAGATTGTGTGTTGGTTGATGACATAATCTCATTACTCATGATATGGTGATATCAAACCAAGTAATAGGTACTTGTTAGAGAATAAGTGTACAGGACAGACCCACCGTGAGAGTGACACATGGAACCATGATTTGGTAGTCACAGTCAGCTCTCACAGTGATGGTGGTGAATGTGATTCTTCGACCTAAAATCACTACACTCAACACATGTCTTTGGGTGCACTTTGACATCATCAAACGCAGTCCTGAAACATGGTTTGTTATAAAGATGATGATTGGGTGACTTTGACACATGGGGCTTTTGAGGGGTGAGTGATAGATATGGGATTTGTCCCTCCTAAGGGAGTTTAATGTCCATGGCCACTTGATGAGTAGGATTGAGAAAGGCATGCGCATGCATATGTGAATCAATATGTGATATTGATGTCACACACATCTCACCCAGTCTGCTCTGAGATCAAGGAAATGGATGAACGTTGAAAGGATGATTGTACAATGCCTTGAGTTCATTCAGGACATTAGTGACAAAGGAATTATACATTCACTGTAACACCATTCAAGGATTTTAGGATTGAAAGTTGTTCTCTAACTTTCTATTTCACTTGGGTAGCACTGATGTGTGACTAGGCACCACTCTTTGCTTGTGAAGTCATAAGTGTTATCGACTTTCACTGCCAACGTGAAATGGACCTGCAGGGTAACACACATAGGATTTAACCTGGAAGAGGAGTTTATCCACAAATAATGTTTAGATTGATTACTAAAGGAGTTTAGTAGTTCAATTAAACACTCAGTTGATTGATAGATCAAAATCATAGTGTTCAAGGTGTTGGACCAATTGATTAGAGTATTAGATTGATTGAAACTGCAATTGACTGATTTTGCACAATCTGCACTTCCAACCGATCGGCTCATGAGATGAACTGATTAGCTCAGGTTGGAGAACCGATCAACTCAACTGATGAGACGATCAGCTCATGTGCAATGAGACGATCGGCTCAATTGTTGAACCGGTCAGCTCATGTGACCAACAGAGATCGTTTGAAAGTCGGTTTTGCAAATACAATTTGTTTCACTTGTACAAATTCGATTTGAACAAGGATTAATATTTGATTAATCGGAAACAAATATGAAAGTCAATTTGAGTTGGACTAGGACCACGAACTGATCGGCTCAGAAGTGAACCGATCGGCTCAGGTATCCCAAATGATCGGTTCAGGTGTGTACTGATCAGTTGAGGTCACCAAATGACCGTTTCAGGGTTGAAACGATCGGCTCAGCTGGCGCAGTTGGTTGTTTTGTGGAAAAATCTCGAACCCTTCTACTCCTATTTAGTGCCACATTGTCTGGGGTAGAGAACCATGTCCCATGACCCTTCTATATATAGGGGTATTGGGGGCTTCTCAAAGCACAACTCAGAACGCCAGTTGCTCTGTAAAGTTGTCGTTGTCTCTGGTTTTGGTAACCGAGAGAGAGCTCAAGCACGTGCTACCGATAAGGGAGGCACAGTAAGGGAAAGACAACTGCAGAAAAGCAACGGGTTGCATGAGAGTGTGTCGGTGACTAGTACGCCGACAGGAAGGTGCGACTCCTTCTGATTCCTTGTGGGACAAGGAGATCAGAGTTCCAGGCAGTCCGTGTGGACGACTGCAGAGGCGGGAGACTTCTGCCGCTCGGACAACTGTCAATCCCGACAGTCCCGGTGAGACCAGGAGCTGCTCAGACACCGTCCAAGACCAGAGGTGAAGACCACGCAAGCTGCGAGGTAATGTCGCCGAGCAAGCCTCGGGACAAGGTACACCTCTACAAACCATCATTCCTATTGTATAGACATTAACGTGATTCCTTTATTCTGGGTTTGGGAGAAGAAATTTTTTGTTTCCTCTGCCTTCTCTGTCTCCCCTAAAACCCAACAGCTCCTAGATATCTTGATTTTTCTCCCTATGGCAGAGCCTCTCTGAATATAGGCTTCTTTTCTGTACTTTCTGCTTGTTGGATCTGTACAGATATATAGGTCTTTTTAATTTCCTCTTTTTTATACGGTTGAATATCCCAACTTTACCTTCAATACAAAAAGAAAAAAAAGGAGAGGAGGCACACTTGCTTAAGCAAAAAAAAACTATACTCATCATAGTTTATAGAGTTTCATGATTTCTATCTAGAACATGGAAATTTGGAGTCAATACAGGCTTTGAATCCTAATCCATCATCTAGATCTTGAAAATTTGAACAAAATATGTATATTACTTGACTCCATCCGGCATACCAATTAATTGCTATGGTTTATACAACATGGAAACATTATGTGAATAAATTCAACAATAATTACCTCATGTGGATTTAAATGGATCAAGGGGTGGGATTTGCCTGACCTGGTCCTCCCCTTCATCCCCAGTGGATCGCTTCTCTCTGTTTTATAGAGTATCGGGCCACGATGGTTTAGCGGTGTATACTCTAGGCATAGCTCGCTCTCCAACCTCCTCACTTCTTTTCTTGTGGCCCTCTTGCACCTCCGCACACATGCCGCATCCCTGAGGGATAGCAATGTCATCAACCAATAGATATCCATGGGTGTACAACCAGCAGGAAACCCAGATGCACCGCGAGAGGGACTCAGAGTGGGAATATGTCGTTGTTGTGCCAGTTTACTCTGGCAGCTCCTCTCCAGATCCCAGTTGTGATTCCAGTGTCACCTCAGAGTAATCACATCTATGTACTTCTTCTAGGGCATCATATGGTGGCAAGAAGCATCTCCACCCAATCCATCGCTCAAGGAGGAAACACGAATTCAGAGGTTGCTTCAATGATGAACATTCTGAATTTGTGGTCAAGTTGAATCCATGGAGATCTTGCGAAGGCACATGGATCGTACCAATCATTGTGATGGCCAAAGTACTCATCTGCAGTAGGCACTGTTGAGAGGAAGAGGACTAGATTTAGGCATTTTCTACCGACGGTGAACTAGGGTTCATCTAATATATATATAGAATTAGGTGAGTATCTTGAGTTGGTTTGGATTGAAATCCCTCATCAATTTGAACCACAAGCCGCCGAAAATAGAGGAGTTTGGAGGGGACCAATGCCCCGAGAGGTAGGGGATGGGGTGCTAGCCCTTGGATGCCCATCCAATGCCTGGGCGCAACCCGTATACATGGAAAATTGCCAGTAGAATGCATGACTACCGAGTTGGCATTGTCTAAGGCTAATTTGTGCAAAAACGGACAAATCAAATGCATTGATTAGATAATTAGGTGATAATATATGTAGTTATTCACCATTCTTTCTCTATTCTAGTTATGATGGTTAGGATTATCTAAATCAAATGAAACTTGGCTGATTTTCTAAATTAAGCATGAGGGATCTGAATATTGAATCAATTTTTTTGGTTTAAGTTAGGAATCATATCATTTGGTAGTCAGGACAAATAATGCATTAATAGTCATTAAAAAGGGAATTATAAAACCAAAAACTGAGGGAAGTCCTAAAATCTCATAAATTACCCATCAATCAAGCCATGGAACATATTATGCATATTTGTGGGGCCAAGTACCACTTAAACCCTAACCACTAATCATGGAATAATTATTGTGCATTATTTGATCATGATGTAAATCAATGTATCATCATTACATTCATGGGTTACTTTAGGGTTTTAACTCATTAGAGGAAAATAAATCGTAACTTACCATCATTGGATCATAATTATTCTAGATTGAAATTATCAGGATGTTACACCTACCGTGCGAGCAACAACCACCATAATGAATGTTGAATTGAATTCTTTGTCTCCTTCTCAGTTGCCATCTTATTCAAGCCTCATATACTATGAAGCATTCTGGGTTCATATCCAAACCCATCCTTAGTTTCCTGATTCATGAATAACCCATGAAGTTTAGGTAGTTGTAAATGACCCAAGCACGTCAATATGTAAACCTACCCAAACTCCTACCGTGTATCCTTTGTCATTGAATTTTCAGGTAAACACTATACAAACCCACGAAGTTTAGGTAGTTGTAAATGATCCAAGCACGTCAATGTGTAAACCTACCCAAACTCCTACCATGCATCCTTTGTCATTGAATTTTTAGGTAAACACTATACAATAGTTTGGTAGCATGCAGTCGGGCTGCAACTACCAACTTGATGAATTCACAATTCACGATTGGACTACACCTAACCAAACATGCTCTAGTGATGTGACAAAGAGCAAAACTGATAGTATATGAGGCCTCCTATACTTATTGTATAGGACAACCAATGAGAACACCAAAAACTCAACTTATAAAAAAATTAATAGCGAGAGAACTAATTTTTTCAGAATTAAAATAAATTCTTTAATACTATAAAAAGTTCTGATTGGTCTTCTACCATTTTTCAATAGGAGACCTCCTACAAGATAAACATCCGACAAAGAAGGTTGTTTAGAAAGGGTAATAGACACAACACAATGTTGAAAATAAAAACGGAACCCAAATTATTTTTCACCAAAAAACAAATGGTGTAACAAATAAAATAGATTATTTTATTTAATGGTGGATAGTGCTGAAGTTTCACTTTAGATTCCAAAATGTGTCCACACACTAAACCCCTTCGAAAAATTATGGTAAGGTGGAAATCACCCTATAGTCGCGCCTTCTTTTGAGTCCTCAACAACGGATCTTCGTCTGCGTCTGTAGATGACGGCAGCTGAGAGCTCGGGAGAAATAGCTGAAGAAACTGCTGCTGCGCAAGAGGAGGATCTCGTGGAGCAGACGAGGAAGACGGTTCTTGGATTGGTAAAAGAAGACCGGTATCGGGACGCTCTCACACACTATACGCACTCGCGGCGGCTGCACTACACAGGCTACTCTTCCGCAGAGTCCTTCCAAGGTCTCCTCCCCGTGCTTCTCAAGTGCTGTGCGGCCCTCTCCTTACCATTCACCGCTTCTCAGTTCCATGCTGCCGCTTTCAAATGTGGCGCATCACGCCTTCAACCCCACGTCCTCACGTCCCTCATCTCCACATACTCCCGCCTCTCCCTCCCTTCCCTCGCCTCCCGCGTTTTCTTCGACTCCGCGGCGGCGATCAACGATCACCACCTCTCTAAGCTCCCCGCCTGCTACAACGCCCTCATCTCCGGGCTTTCACTCAACTATCTCCCCGATCAAGCCCTCTCAATCTTCCGCCTCATGCTCCGACGCTCTGTTTCCCCAGACCGTACTACCATGCTCTCCCTGCTCCCATCCTGTGATTGCAGCAGCAGTACCACCACAAATGATCTCGTCTCCTCCGGCCCGGCCATCCACGCAGTGGTCGTCAAGTCTGGCGTTTCGTCTGGGTTTGCCGCGGTGCCTAATGCGCTAACCAGCATGTATTCGCGCGGTGGGGACGTGGTGTCCGCACGCAAGGTATTCGACGCCATGCACCTTGATGGGGTAGTGAGGGATATCTTGTCTTGGAATGCCATGATGTCTGGGTACTCCCAGAATGCCATGCCGGCCCAAGTCATCGAGATGTACAGGTCCCTGTGCGCCGGCGTTGCAGATAGTAGCAGTACCTTCGGTTGTCGTCATGTTAGTACTGTGGCTACTTCCTCCTACCTCCCAGTCGACGACCCCGTAACTCTGGTGTGCGTCTTGTCTGCGTGCGCCTGCCTCGGCGCTTCCCACGTAGGCAAGGAGGTGGTTCGCAGGCTAATAGACAGATCCAAGACTACCGATCCGTCTATGTTCCGTTCCAACACGTTCGTGTTAAACGCCTTGGTGAACATGCACGCCCGCTGCGGCGACCTGGACCTCGCACAGCAGGTATTCGACGCAATCCCACCTCAGAACCGCACGGTGGTCACGTACACGGCCATCATCTCCGGCTACGGCGCGCACGGGAACGGCACAACCGCCAGAGGCCTCTTCGACGAAATGATCGCATCGGGGATCCGTCCCGACGGGATAGCAATGCTGAGCGTGCTATCCGCATGCAGCCACGGCGGATTAGCAGACAGAGGCTTGGATTACTTCCGGACCATGAAGAGTCGGTACGGCCTCAATCCGGGACCCGAGCACTACGCCTGTGTCGTGGACCTTCTGGGCCGTGCTGGACGGATCGACGAAGCTCGTCAGCTGATCGACAACTCCATGCCTTCTGCCTCGACGTCGCCGGATGCCGCCCTATGGGGGTCGCTGCTGGGCGCGTGCAAGATCCATAGAGGGAACGTGGAGACGGCGGAGGTGGCGTTCGCGAGGTGCGTGGAGTTGGAACCTGGGAATGCTGGGTATTACGTGCTCATGGCGAATGTTTACAAAGATGCTGGGGAGTTGGGTAACATGGCTGGCGTCAGACGGATGATGAGGGACAGGGGGTTACAGAAGGAGCCTGGGTGTAGTTATGTGGAACAGGGTGATGGAGGTAAGGTGCATGTGTTCCTTGCGGATGACCGCTCTCACCCGGACTCCGTTGCCATATACCGGACACTTGAGGAGCTGGAGGCCAGCGTTAGTGATAGTAACCACCGCTGGGTCAGGGATGACCACTGCTACAGCAGTTACCACAGCGAGAAGCTGGCCGTGGCGTTTGGGTTGCTGACCACGGATCCCGGTAGCCGTGTGGTGGTGATGAAGAACCTCCGCATATGCGAGGACTGCCACGCGTTCCTGAAGCGCGTGAGCGTCGTGGCGGGACGCCTGGTTGTTGTCCGGGACGCAACCCGGTTCCACCACTTCCAGGACGGAGACTGCTCCTGCAAAGATTATTGGTAGATATACAACTACCTCCTGTCGCCTGGATAAATTGCTTGCTGCCTAGCTAAAGAAGGCCGGTGGTGAAAATTAAGAACGGAGTGAACAACGTCGACGGAACCTCGTACCGTCTTCTTCCTCGCCGTGAAATTTTAGACAGAAGGAGCACCACCCATCGGACGTCTACATCACGCGATTCCTCCGCTGTTACCTCGGCGTCCAGCGTCGAGATCCGCGTGTTTATATACACTAATCATTATCTTTATACCGCTTCCTCCACCTTAAAGAGCAGCTCGTACCTCTGAAACTCCTTTGGAGCATATAAACATTCTTACCAAAACAAACAAAAAGGGTCAAGTACAACATCAGTCCGGATCCGCTCTTGAAACTTTCTTTTCTGAGTTCTTTTGACACAATCCAGTACTGACATCTTTTTTTTTTCTTTCATTTTTTTCCTTCAGATGCGCTGACACACAAAAAACACGTCTTTTTCCACGCTCATATGTATGGTTTATCCACGCTTGGTGGCGTACAAACATCCATTATCAACGCTAACTAAAAGTGTGGAATTAGCGTGGATATATAAAGTGTTAAAAAATATCCACTCTTGTTTCGGTGTCAAAAATTCCACAATTTATTGTGTTGTGAATATTTCTCCACGCCATTAAGAGTGGAACAAATTCCACCACCTTTTGCATGGTGAATAATTATCCACGACTATCAGGATGGAAAATTTTCAGTGTTTTTCTACTGATCTAGTATCCACATAGTTTGGTGTGGAAATTTCCTCATGATCATTATATTTAATTATCCACATCTGTCGACGTGGAGAAAAAACACGTAAGATTATTTTAGATTCAATAATAGTTGGGTAAAGACTTTAGAAAGTTCAGACTCTGCGTTTGGAGAAATTAGGCTGAGAACTCATTTATACATGTGCACCACATTGATCGAATAAAAATCCAGAATCATGTCATCCACTTCATATTTTCTTCTGTACAAAGCTTAATCTTGTTTTTTTTGTATTCTTAATAAAGACATAAGTTTGTACATGTTCAGTGTCTATAAAACTGTAATCTGACATCTAATTCTAAGAGGACTTCTGGCTGTAGAAACATCTCAACCATCCAAATAACTCTTATGATTGGGCCATCACAGGACTACCGAATCATGTGTTGCAAGCAGCAACAAAAGTATCAAGTACATATGTGATTCAGTGGTTGAAAGACCACATCATCTTCAAGCTTGTCCCACTTGCAATGCCACCCTGCTTTTGTCCTCCATAGCTATGCATTGACCCCATTTCTCTTCAGTCTTTGTCCGACGATATGAATTCTTTAAACTTCTAGACAGTTGAACTCTCTCTTCGTTTCTTTTCATCTCTAAGTAGAATAATTTCACTCTGACCATTCATGCATGTATGTATCGTCTCCATGACCATTAATGCCCTCAATCTGTAGGTACATATAACGCACATGAGTTTGCGTCAATCTACAAATGGAAACAGGGTGCAAGCGGCTACTTAAAAATTAAAACACAAAGACAAAGATAGTAGTAACAATACCTCTCCATAAACGTTGACACATCCAACCACTGGCCAAATGAGTTCGAAGCTAAAGAAGAGACATCCTGCATAATTAAAATACATCAAAGTCGAATGAATGTACTTTCATCAAGTATACAATCAATACCTTTTATGGCAAAGGCATAGTATGTCAGCATGCATGTGATCAACATTGCGCGAAATGAACAAAGAATATGAGATCACGAAGTTATTGGCATAGTAGCCGGAAAAGTACTTGGACGGGTGGTCCTGACGTTCAACATGATTGCTTTAACTTTTGCTTGCGTTTTGCAACTAATAGCATGCTCCAGGTAAATACGTTTATGCCAATGATAATTATAGTTTCAGCCATGTGGCAGAATATTGCTAATGAGCAAAAACTTCTTCAGTTATAGCCATATATACTACATAGATTCAAGATGGAATAAAAGGCAATGGTTATATCTCTTTGGAGCCGCTTCCCTTCCTATTGTCCTTCTTCCTTCTATTCACAACTAACGCCTGGTATCAATTGTTGGCATTGCCACTACCACAATTACTTCTGCTTATATGACTGTTGCCGCTGTCCAACATGACCAGGTTTGGTACCTCAACATTTAAGCGATTTTCTATGACAAACATCATAGAAAATTTTGTGTGATTGACTCTTGACTTTAGGTAGGACCAGTAAGTTATCAAGGACCAAAGAAAATGGTAGATTTCTTCACAAGAGCAACAAACATTCTTTTCTCATTCGGAAGCCATCGTTTATGCATGTTAGTATGAAAACGATCATGTTTTCTGATTCTTTTTGTTGTTATTTTAGTAGCGACGGGAGAGTCAAGTCAGAAAACAATGACTAACATGAAACGATAACTTCATGTAGTGAATTGATGTAGGCTATGTGGAAACCTCAACGATACAAGTATGTGTATATGTTGGCAGTCCAATACACATATTTGTTGACCGCCCCAGATTCAGTACCTGTCTACTGGGCATATGGGTACATACTCTTACATCGGTCAAATGCTTTTGGGGTTCTACCACCTTCTAAAACAAAGAATGTCTGCATAATAGCCATGATCCTACATCAGGTCTCTACATAATGCAACTTTGTTTCAGGTGGATAATAACGTCACATTATTTTTCATTAATGATTGGTTTCACTATTAGAAATGAATAAATAATCTATCTTGCAAAGGGGTGTGCTCTATACGTAGGTGAATCTAAACAATTCTAGCAGTAGTGTCCAACATGACTTTGATAAAAAGATATATAAAAATATATCTGGTTAAATCATGTCAATATGACAGTAGCATCAGCGATTGAAAACCAATTTCAATAAATTGTAAAACCACTAGAACAACACTAGCAGTAACATACTCATGATATATCACAGAAATAGCATCCACAATGACAGACACCTATATCTTGGGTTGATAAAAATTTCATACCAAACCATCGGGTAATCTTCTTCAAAGATGTAGCAGACCTAAACTCACAAATACATACTAAATACAACTCGTAAGTTGGTGAGAGACGTGGTCCTATGTCTCCTCTTGAAAGAAAACATGTATCCCTTCCCAGATCTACATCGTCCATTCCTCCAGAATTGTTTTGAAAGAGCCATTAGCCGCCTTAAGACGCACTACAAAAGAAGACAAGTAGCAATTTCAAAGAGTTAGAGAGTTTTACTACTAACTCCTGGATTTCATATTCTTCAAGAGTTCCAATGGCAAGGCCCAACATAGTTGTTCCCTATGAAATTGGAAGCGCAAAAGATGTATAGATCAGAAGAGGTTGGTTAGGAACTCTGTTCCTCCACCACACCCTACTGGCCTCTCATCTACATACGCAGTATGAAGAATCCTTCCAGAAAAGTTAGGTTTCTGTAGAGCCATCACAGAAGTCAGTGACACAGCAGAATTATCCTAGACCACCTCCAAAGATGGTACCAGAAGTTCCTTTTGACAAGAGGAGCCAATTTTGCATACCAATGGGATAAGGCATTGGTACATCAATGGATGATCCGCCGCTGTTGGGGCTGCCGGAGAGGCTCACATGAAGGTCGGTGTTGTTCCAATTGACTTTGGCAAAATATATTAGAGTTTTCTTGCCTTCAATAGATGTTTATATGCCACAATGGAAGATGTATGGGGTGCCCTACGGTAGGATAAGCAATGAGGGATATGGGGACTCAGTTGGAATTCCCTATTAAATGATGCTCACCACTCAGATAGAAGGATAAACAATGAGGGATTTGGGGACTCAGCAAAACTATGTAACACGACATAATTGTTGTAGATATATATTCCTCTTAACTTGAGGGAAAAAAACTGAACCTTACATGTATATATTGATGGAAATAAACTATATTTACTTGCATCTAGAGAGAAAAAAATCGGCCCATCTGAAAGAGTTACTCTAAGCAGCACATATCTGGATACATCGTCAAGCAGCAAAATTCACTCAATCAAACTGTATGGAAATTCAGAATAATGGGCAGTAGAGTGGTAATTAAATGTGATTGGAATGTTTTAGGCCGCCTATGATTACAAATCTAGTACCGCTAGTGAACTAGTAAGTATAGTTGTTATAAGTCTGTGAACTAAACAAGATTTTTGAATAGTAGAGAGGGAAGGGAGCTAATTTGGCAAGTACACTCGTAATGTTATTCTAGTGACTTGTCCATCACATTTGAGTTTTGATGCTAAGGATGGATCTATGTTAAGTTGCCAAAATTAAGACCAACCTTCTAGATCTGCAGTTCACTTACTGAGTTCGGATTCAATGGACTGGGTAGAGATAATGTAGATGACCATTGCATCTCAAAAAGAAAAACAGAAGACACATGCAACAAAGAAATTCATTGGGTATTGGAAATTGCATATCGACTGTAGAGTGTACATGATACTTGTAATAATCTTAAACAAAATAGAATGAATAATATCCCATTTCCTTTACATGTTAAGCACTGGTGTATGCAATTAAGTGATATGAGAATGTTTCCCAAGAGCCCTTCAAGCTCTGATTTATTGCTAGGAAATTCAAGTACGCAGCCAAGGAAAATTATGAATCCTTTATGCAGATAAGTCTAAGAATTATACCTAAAAATAGTTAATTGGTCAGTAAAACTAGCAAATAAACACAACACTTACTAGAAAAATATGTTTTAAGGCCACTAGAAACTCATTACATTATCCAGTTTCTAGAGACATTTTCTAATTAAAACATCAGGCACAAAGGTCAACCAGATAATCCCTTAGACTCACAAAAAATGTTTATAGCTAATGTTGTTTGAAAGCTGCTCAGAAATATATGAATTAGAGCTTTAGATTTATGTAGAGTTTATGAGCAATCTGACTCTAGAACGGGATGAAAAACCTATAGGTAGAGGTTTAGATAGGGAAGGATAGAAAAAATCAGGCGTACCCAGTGGTTCGGAAAGTGGATCACGATATGGTTGTTGTCCAACAAGGATAGTGGACAATGTCGACCAATGACCTTGACACCCTTGATCAATGAGGTGTCTACATCGAGATCTATCGGGAAGTCGTGCAGCTGGTTCGGTTGGACAAAGGGTCACCTCTCAGCTGATGGGCATAAAATGATGATGCATAGAAGCCCGACTTTCAGCTGCCTCTTGTAAAATCCCCTCGGATTCTCCTTGCCTTCTCTTCCTGCAAAGTTGTTTAAGTAGAAAGAGGAAAGGCATTGTTAAAATATGAAAAGCACAAGGAACATAGAACACAAGAAGTAGGAAGGCATGATTAACTTCTAGAAATTGGACATGCCTAGGGTGAAGGAGGATGTGGCCATTGGATCTACACCGGCGTCGACATTTATCAACAATGATGGGGAAGAAACTGCCTTGCAGCGATAATGCTGACATCCTCTGGGACATTTCAACCTACAAGGATTTGACTTCTTAGTCCATATATGATTACATATCAAACCATATCCAAGAATATCATGATCAAACAATAATATATATATATATATATATATATATATATATATATCAAGAGAAGTAGTTAGCTTAGATACCAAATTCCATCATCTCTATGAATCTTCCCAAGATGCATTCCAGATAGATGGGGTGAACAATGTGTTGGGAGTTTGTCGTACCCATAGACCTTGAAGGGAACACCTTGGAAAAAATATACTGAGGATTTAGAATTACCGAATATCCTTGTAATGGTGAAGAGAATTCACAGGCCATGATCAGATCAACCACTATGAGCACACTAACCTATCATCATTCACCATCTAGGCACTTTCCCACTCAAGTTTTAATTTTTAAGAAACTGCCTTTTAGAAGTAATGTTACATGATCGCGACCATTTCAATATGCAAGGATTTAACTTCTCAATCCATATATGCTTCCATATCAAGCCACATCCAAGAATATTAGGCTAAAATAACTGCAAAAAATGTAATCAACAAAAATACTTATCTTAGATACATGACTCCAACATCTCAATGAATCTTCCCAAGATGCATTTAGGACGATAGGGATTAACAACACGTGGGGAGTGTGTGGTACTTGTAGACCATTAAGGGATAACTTAGGAAACATACACCTAGCTGGGTTGAGATCAACAAATACGAGCACACTAACCATTATCAATCACCATCTAGCCACTTTCCTACTCAGGACTTGGTTTTTTGATAAATTGCCTTGCAGTGATGATGTGTTATCATCTAGACTATATCAACTTGCAAAGAACTGACGTCTCAATTATTATAATGTTCCATATCTAACCATGTGATAATCTTCTTCAAAGATGCAACAGATGTAAAGTTACAAGTACATATCAAACACAGCTCGTAAGTTTATATATTGAAGTATAAACTCACAAGCCCACCTCTCAGCTGCATTTTATAAAAGCCCTTGAGATTATCCTTGTCTTCTCTTCTACACGGTTGCACAAATAGAAAGAGGGAATGCATGGTTAACATATGAAAAGCACAAGGAACATAGAAAAAAGGATGCAAGAAGGCATGGTTAACTACCAAAAATCAACATGCCTGGGGCAAAGGAGGATGTGGTCGTTGGATCTAGACCTGCATCCTAAACATATTTAACATTAGACTCAAGATCTTATATCGTTACTAGGAAATTCAAGTGTGCAGTCAAGGACAATTCTAAATCCTTTTACTTAACATAATATAATATTGAACATTTGTGACTATCTTTACATAAGAGTTTTATGTTTAACGATTAGCCATTGTAAATGAGCAAAAATTTGCATGGGTATATACAAAAATCAGTTAGTGAAATACTATATACAATGTTTGCTAATTTGGAAATGTTAGTGAAATACTACATACAATGTTTGTTAATTTGGAAAGAGGGCATCACCATACCATACCTTGATCAGAGCATTAAGGTTGGTATCTCAACATGAGTTTCTATTGAACTTCACTCACTTAAAGTTGATCCTCAAGGTAATGCAAAAATGCCTGAGGATAAAGATAGAAGAGATTAAGTTGACATCTGAAAATAACAAAGAGTAATGATCAATTTAGATGCATCAAGAGTGTTGCTAGAGAATCAGTTATCCAAAAGTGGGAGAAAATAGTAGTTTTGGGGAAGGCCAATAGTTATGGACCAAAGGTTACACATTGATGCACTAGGAAGTTCATTATAGTTCGCTATACATATGTGACTTAGTTGTTAAAAAGAGGATCCAATCAAGATCATCACTTATAAATCATTAGGTGTCAATGCTATGAAGAACACTAGTGGCGTCACAACTTTGCAATGGTTTCCTTATTCTACCCCATGCCCCAGTTAAGTCAAAAGGTACACATTAGTAAGCAATAAGGATGAGTTTTGAGTAGGATTCACCCAGTTGGATAAGAAGTGATGATCTTGATTGGATCCTCCCCAAAACATACACCTAACCATACACCTAGCTGGGTTGAGATAAAAAAATACAAGACTAAACATTATCAATCACCATCTAACCACTTTCCTACTCAGGACTTGGTTTTTTGATAAATTGCCTTGCAGTGATGATGTGTTATCATCTAGACTATATCAACCTGTAAGGAATTGACGTCTCAACTATCATAATGTTCCATATCTAACCATGTGATAATCTTATTCAAAGATGCAACAGATGTAAAGTTACAAGTACATACCAAACACAACTCACAAGTTTATATATTGAAGTATAAACTCACAAGCCCACCTCTCAGCTGCATTTTGCTAAAGCCCTAGAGATTCTCCTTGTCTTCTCTTCTACACAGTTGCACAAATAGAAAGAGGGAAGACATTATTAACATATGAAAAACACAAGGAACATAGAACAAAGGATGCAAGAAGGCATGGTTAACTACCAAAAATCAACATGCTGGGGCAAAGGAGGATGTGTCTATTGGATCTAGACCTACTTCCTAAACATATTTAGCATTAGACTCAAGATCTTATATCGTTACTAGGCAATTCAAGTGTGCAGTCAAGGACAATTCTAAATCCTTTTACTTAACAGAATATAATATTGAACATTTGTGACTATCTTTACATAAGAGTTCCGTGTTTAACAATTAGCCATTGTAAATGAGCAAAAATTTGCATGGGTATATACAAAAATCGGTTAGTGAAATACTATATACAATGTTTGCTAATTTGGAAACGTTAGTGAAATACTACATACAATGTTTGTTAATTTGGAAAGAGAGCATCACCTTGATCAGAGCATTAGGGTTGGTATCTCAACATGAGTTTCTTTTGAACTTCACTCACTCAAAGTTGATCCTCAAGGTAATGCAGAAATGCCTGAGGATGAAGATAGAAGAGATTAAGTTGACATCTGAAAATAACAAAGAGTAATGATCAATTTAGATGCATCAAGAGTGTTCCTAGAGAAGCAGTTGTCCAAAAGTGGGAGAAAATAGTAGTTTTGGGGAAGGCCAATAGTGATGGACCAAAGGTTACTCATTGATGAACTAGGAAGTTCATTATGGTTCACTATACATGTGCAACTTAGTGGTTATGAAGAGGATCCCATCAAGCTCATCACTTCTTATAAAGCATTAGGTGTCAAAGCTATGAAGAACACAGGTGGTGTCACAACTTCGTAATGGTTTCCTAATTCTACCCCATGCCCCAGTTAAGTCAAAAGGTCCACATTAGTAAGAAATAAGGATAGGTTTTGAGTAGGAGTCACCCAGTTGGATAATATGAACTGATTATGGAACCCATGTCAAGGCTTTGGGCTATACAATTCCCTCAGGCCACCCCTACATGTAGCACTTCCATTTTGTACAACTCATGATCAATCTAGCAAAATCTAGAAGAAAGCAATACAATATGTATATTTTTGAGTAATAAAGATTGCCCCCCTATAAGCCGTACGTTGAAAAGGGAGAACCGACCAATTTAACAATATTTTATGTTATTATATGGAATATGTTGAATTCTACTCAATTTTAGGTTTGGATCTGAATATAATAAGATAAGAGCATTACAATCCACAATGAAGGCTACTTCTGTTCTTACATACCTGGATTAATGGAAAATCCACTTCCTATATTCCACAGATTTTTTTCAAGAAGAATAAAAATAGTAAATCACTACCATTTAGTTAATGAATATTTATAAGTTGATGGTGGTTGACCTTGACTTTCTATAGGTCCATCACCTTCCTGTATGGCTTCTTCTCAAATCTAATGAACTCTGGGAATGAGACCTTGCCAACCTCTTCTTGCACACACCTTTTCCCAAGTTAGATCACATAGTAACTAAATGCATCAATCACAACTTAAGCATTGCTATAATAGAATAGAGTATAATAAGAAAGGAGAAGAAAAGAGAGAACACAAAGCTCAACTTTTCATTAGACTCAAGATTTTATCTCATTACTAGGCCATTCATGTGTGCAATCAAGGACAATTATAAATCCTTTTACTTAACAGATTGAACATGTGTGACTATCTTTGCATAAGAGTTCTGTGTTTAACAATTAGCCATTGTAAATGAGCAAAAAATTTCATGGGTAAACACAAAAATCGGTTAGTGAAATACTACATACAATGTTTGCTAATTTGGAAATGTTAGTGAAATACTACATACAATGTTTGTTAATTTGGAAAGAGGGCATCACCATACCATACCTTGATCAGAGCATTAGGGTTGGTATCTCAACATGAGTTTCTATTGAACTTCGCTCACTCAAAGTTGATCCTCAAGGTGATGCAAAAATGCCTGAGGATGAAGATAGAAGCGAGTAAGTTGACATCTAAAAATAACAACGAGTAATGATCAATTTAGATGCATCAAGAGTGTTGCTAGAGAAGTAGTTGTCCAAAAGTGGGCAAAAACAATAGTTTTGGGCAAGGGCAACAGTGATGGACCAAAGATTACTCATTGATGCACTAGGAAGTTCATTATGGTTAACTATGCATATGCAACTCAGTGGTTATAATGAGGATCCAATCAAGCTCATCACTTCTTATAAAACATTAGGTGTCAATGCTATTAAGAACATTGGTGGCGTCACAACTTCATAATGGTTTCCTAATTCTACCCATGCCCCAGTTAAGTCAAAAGGTCCACATTAGTAGAAAATAAGGATGGGTTAGTTGGGTAATCTGTACTGATTATGGAACCCATGTCAAGGCTTTGAGCTACACAATTCCCTCAGGCCACCCCTACATGTAGCATTTTTTTGTGCAACTCATGCTCAATCTAGCAATCTCGAGAAGAAATCAATACAATATGTATATTTTTGAGTAATAAAGATTGCCCTATAAGCTGTATGTCGAAAAGGGAGAATCGTCCAGTTTAACAATATTTTATGTTATTATATGGAATATGTTGAATTCTATGCAATTTTAGGTTTGGATCTGAATATAATAAGATAAGAGCATTACAATCCACAATGAAGGATACTTCTGTTCTTACAGACCTGGATTAATGGCAAATCCACTTCCTATATTCCAAAAAATGTTTTAAGTAGAATAAAAATACTAAATCACTACCATTTAGTTAATGAATATTTATAAGTTGATGGTGGTTGACCTTGACATTATGTAGGTCCAACACCTTCTTGTACAGCTTCTTTGCTCACTCAAAGTTGATCCTCAAGGTGATGTAGAAATCCCCGAGGATGAAGATAGAAGAGATCAAGTTGACATCTAAAAACAACAAAGAGTAATGATCCATTTAGATGCATCAAGAGTGTTGCTAGGGAAGAAGTTGGCCAAAAGTGGGCGAAAATAGTAGTTTTGGACAAGGCCAACATTGATGGACCAAAGGTTACTCATTGATGAACTAGGAAGATTTATAAGTTGATGGTGGATGACCTTGACTTTCTATAGGCCCAATACCTTCTTGTATGACTTCTTCTCAAATCTAATAAACTTTGAGAATAGGACCTTGTCAACCTCTTCTTGCCCACATAGTTTCCCAAGTAAGATCACACAGTAACTAAATGCATCAATCACAACTTAAGCATTGCTATAACATAGTAGAATAATAAGAAAGGAGAAGAAAAGAGAGAGCAAAAAGCTCAACTTATCATCCCTACATAGTTATCCATGAACAAAGAATAAGAAGGAACCAAGAACTAAACCCTAAAGCACCCTCTCATCAACTTTAGAAGGAAATTTGTTGTCAAAAATATGTTTACAATCAAGTCATGCATCCATCATTTGTAGACAAATACCTATCACACTCTAAATCCTACATTTGTAAATTCTACTACAAAATATTGATAAGACATTAACATTCCATTAAAGAGTAAAAAACATTAGTGAATAGTCAACTCTTACATTTAGAAAACAAATTTGAAGGGAAAAACCAACGAAAAAGCAGTTCTTCTTGGAATAACAAGTGTCTAACACGAAATGGATAGTAGCCAGTGCCACACATGGCATCATCTACTGTAGGACGCATAAAGGAAATCACATCATATCTTTTTGAACTCAAACTTGATATCCCATGTTGTTGGCATTCCTTCCTTGATTTTCATCACTGGTCAAAGTACCACCAACAACCTACAACATCCAATAAAAGCTAATTAGAACAACAACTGTGACAATTTGGCAGACAAGTTCCATATCATGTTGGAAGAGAAGTACTGATGAGAAAAACACATGTACATATTTATCAACAACTGCAGACATAAGTAGTCCCCTAAATGATCCTTATTCTACTGTAACCAGTTCCCCATATAATTTTCTTACTCAATTTTATGAATCTCACAACTTGCTTGACATTGAAGTAAACAAAAAATAAGTAGTGTAAGCCTTATTCTTCCTATCACTCAACTTCTCCTTGACATTCTAAGTTATTCCCCCCACCTCAAATGGTCATATCCCCCTACCTAGGTTTTCCCACAAGCTTAAACATAAATAATTGTTCTTACTCCAACAGGGTAAAATGGAACCAATAGATAAACCTTCTTAGAAATTAGCAAAATATGATAAGGAAAAAACTTCAAAAATATAAAGGGAGTTGTTCAAAAAGAATCTTCTAAGCGACTTACTTCTTCTTTATGCATCCTTGTTGTATTTTCATCTCTTTCTACTTGATCATTAATCACTATGCCATTCCTAGCAAGTGCAGAGCTCATACAACAAAGTTGTGCTTGCAACTTTGCATAGGCCTTCTCCATGCAAGCAAATTTCTCATCAATATTTGTGGATTCATCTATGCAATGACTATTCCTCAAGTTGGCTTTCAATCCAAACACTTGACTTCTAGATACCCACGTCCATAACTAACTATGCCTTGATTATGATGATCCCCATCATACATCATTTCATTGAATACTACATCTTCTATTGCCACTTTAGACACTTCAGGTTGCTCAATTAAACATTCACTCACCAGCTTCTCAGCAGTTTCCTATGTCACATTTATCAGACGATTTATTAGTTTGGTCCCATTTATCAATAAACTCTTGGTGGTTTTATATCATACAATACTTTTTCACGTAGCCATAACAAACCACAAAATCTTTTGTATTGGTATTTTTCACATAGCTTCCATCTTTTCTTAGGTGAGTAATCCTCCATGCTTCCAAGATACTAGGTTCCCTTTTTTCTTTTATTTCCTATGCAAATACAAAAAAGAGATAAGGCAAATATGATGAGATAATCAACTTCATTTTAGAACACAAATGCTTATATGGTTACTTACAAATTCCAATTTCTTTTGGGCAAAACTCTTTGAAGTTGTTGTATGGTAATGAGCTTTTTGAGCACGTGATTCCTTTCCTATCACCGAAAGTTTCTACAAATAATAACACATAATGCAAATAAGATTATAAACTAAATAAAATATAAACAAGTTTAAGTCATAGAATCTAGCTTGCCTTTCCTTTGGTAGAAAACCAGTACTTCACTAATTGAACCCATTGTTCTTTGATAAGTTTATCTGGTACATTGCTTGCAACTTGTCGTTCAGTCTTATTGGGATCAAAGTAGAGAGTTTTTAACTTATGTCTATAAGTTATTTATTTTCCATTCACATGGGAAAGGATCATCTGGTCAATCTCCAAGTGACTAGGAATATGAAACTTACCCAAGATCACCATCAAAAAGGATTATTCTAAATAAGAAATAGTTAATTTACAACACATTTCTATAATAAAATGTTATTTAGCGAGTAAATAGAGATCAAATTACTTACATAAAGAGGAATGATATTTACTTACCCTGGTGAACTTCACAATCTCTACTTTATAACAATCATGCACGTCGCGCCAACTATCTTCACCAATTGGGCATAAATTCCCCTATTTAGCCATCTCTACAAGAAACTTCACCAATACATGTCCTCCTTTCTGAATGGGTTGTTTAAACTTATTAAATTTAACAATAATTTTCAAACCAGTCTACATGGCCCACACTTGAGACAAAGGCATCTGTCCTCTCTTTTTCACTATATTTCCATCAAAATCTACAATAAAAGAAATAATACATGCATCAACTTTCAATTCATAATACAATAAATCAATAATGACAAAACAATATGAATTATCATCACCTATTATTTCTATGTAATCATCTTCATTGAAGGATATGTTTTCATTCCATGTTGCACCTTCAGAGTCAGTTTGAACTGGTTGGTCTTCCATTTCATCCATACACGTTCCTTCATTTAACAAATCCCCATGATGATAAGATGTAGATTAATTAGGGTCATTTATAGTTGGTTCAGTACATCTGTGAGTTGTTGTAGTTCACTTACTTCACCACATTTTCTACCTAGTTAATAAAAAGAATATCTACAAATTAGGAAAATACAAGAATATATTCCACTAAACATAAGTGGACTTCATTAAAACAAAATTTATACATACATAATTTTGCTGCAAATTAGATCTAGTCTTGAATAGACATAAATCTGTACCCCTGGGTTTCTTAGAAAAAAAAATTCTTTTGTGCTATTACAGTTAATACATACATGCATATCAATCAAGTGAAAATTGATCATTTCTTTTCTTCATTGTTAAGCACAAAATTTTTGGACCATAACGTTGTTTCCACTTATGAAAACAAGACACAAAAACAAAAGAATAACTGGATCATAAGCCAAATAAAGGTGAAGAGATGAAAATCTATAAACATGTTTCATGAAACTTTCCTTATGATATAACTATGTGTCAACATCATCATCGACCAATGTAGGGACTACACCTACATCAAATGCATCTCTTGTTTTATACTTCATAACATGTAACCATGGATTTTCAATTTCATCCTCCATATAAAAAACTTGTTGAGCTTGAGATGAAAAAAATAAACAGATCATCCTTCAAAAATATTCATGTGTGGATCAACTTAGAGAAATTTACACAAGGATGATTTCTCCCATCACATTTGAAAGCCCTGGGTGAAGTTATATCTACTCAATCACATCTGAATAGCACTACTTTGTAGGTCCCACAATAATCAAGTTCTTAAATATCTGTGAGTTTCCCATTGTAGGAATTTCCATCAGCTTCAACCATAACTCTAGAATTTTGTGTCTTCTTATCTCTTTCATGGTCTATTGTATGAAACTTGCAACCATTGACTATAAAACCTGTGAGCCTCTTCACATGTCAATTCAATCCACGAGCTAGAGCCATTTGTAACTCTCCTTCTTTATGATTCAAATCAATTTTAGGTGCATGTACAAATAAATTAATAGTAGGTATATTAGTTTTCTCTAACAAAAATAATAATTGAAGTTAGTGTCCATGTTTCTAGTACCTCAGAGTTCAACCATCTAGAAAAATCTTCTAACATCCACTTATCTTCTACAGTTTGATTCACTCTTACTCCTTTTTGAAGACATTCTTCTCTCTTTTGATATAAGAATTCTCTACAATAATTTTGTGGGTTAGCTCAATTTAAATATATTATACATGAAGTGTCACAACAGGAATACATCTTACTATTTGAAGTTCTTCATAATGTCTTCACAATGGAGTAAAACATATCGATGTGCTTGTGCTATGGTTCTTTCATCCAACACTATGATTTTTGCTGGCCCAAGATGGCATCCACTAGAGTTGAACAAGTATATACCCTTATTGGAACTATTGCCATCATTTTTTTGGGTTAATTGAATATTGTCTCACTACCCTCCATGTATCTAGAACAGAGCGTAATTGTGTCTCCTCCAAAATATATCCCTCTACAATGGAACCCTCTGGTTGGGCCCTGTTTCTGACATAACCCTTCAATCAAGCTAAATACCTTTGAGAAGTTATCAACATTATATAATCAAGGTTCACTCCTTTAAAATTTTGGTGAAAAAAATTGAATTATAAAAAGAATATAAATAAATCTAAACTTTTAATGCGATACATCCATCCATATTGGACTGGTCCACCATATTCAACTTGGTCAACCAAATGAACCAAGAGGTGAACCATAATAGTGAAAAAAGGAGGAAGCAATTCCATCTCTGGATGACAAAGTGTTTGAACAATACTTGTTTGTAACTCAGCAAGATCAACCAAATCAATACACGTAGAGCATAATGACTTGAAGAAAAATGACAAATCTGATAACACATCAAACACATGAGTTACTCCAGACGCTTGCAAAGCTATAGGAAGTATATCTTGCATAAGAATGTGGTGGTCATGACTCTTTAGATTTTGTAGTTTCCATTGCTTGACATTAACACATCTAGAAAGATTTGACGCATAGCTATCAGGCACTTTAAGCTTGGCTAAAACACATAAAAAGTGCTCCTTTTCTTCTGTAGACATAGAATAAGGAGCTAGGGGCATAAGAAAACTCCCATCTTCTTGAGGTTTAAGCCAAAGATGTTTCCTTATATTATTTTCCTCAAGGAACCTCCATGCATTTTCATCATCTTTGCACTTCCCCTCCACATTTAAAAGTGTTACCAATATATTTTCACATACATCCTTCTCTATATGCATGACATCAAGGTTATGATGAAGAGGATTATATTCGCAATATGGCAAATCAAAAAATATACTTCTCTTCTTCCAAAGCCCATCCTCCTCGAAAATAGTGTCGTTGTCTATAGCAGTACTACTTGTGGATCCATCTCCAAGTTTTCTTCTTCTCTTCTTAGAATTCCTCTTTGGACCTTTTCCATATTTAAAGCAAAGTTGTTGTTGTTCCCGTAGAACATCACATCCAGATTTAGGAATTGGAGCACAATAATACTCCTTAGTGCCATCAAATAAATTGCTTTGGAGTCTAAAAGGATGATCATCCAGTAACCACCTATGATGACCACCATAACAAATCTTTGAACCACATCAATATGAATGGGTAAATTCTGCACAACAAAGACATATAAGATAGCCTTTAGTTCTCCATCCTGATAACATTGCATAAATAGGGAAGTCACTTATGGTGGACATCAAAGATGATCGCAACTTAAAGGGCTCTCTAGTTTAAGCATTAAAAGCATTTATACCATCCCATAATAACTTCAACTCATGTATCAAGGGCTTCATATAGACATCGATATCATTTCCTGGACTAGATTTTCTAGGGATTATTGAAGAAAGAATCAAGGAATATGGTTTCATACATAGCCAAGGGGGCAAGTTATTAACAGTCAAAATAACTGGC
The DNA here is from genome assembly GCA_963693085.1 of Alisma plantago-aquatica. Lineage (NCBI taxonomy): Eukaryota > Viridiplantae > Streptophyta > Magnoliopsida > Alismatales > Alismataceae > Alisma > Alisma plantago-aquatica. Next base: position 871,624,495 of record OY856409.1, read on the forward strand.
CATGTACTATAATTTGTTTTTTGCATCCCATAGGGATTGAAGCCATCACTAGCAAGGGTAATCCTCACACTACATGGATCTGACACAAATCCTGAATACCTCACATCAAACTCTTTCCATCTCTTTGCATCTAGTGGGTGTCTTAATTTTCCATCTTTAACTCAACCTTTCTCATGCCGTCATATCTTCAGCTATCTTCGATGACATGTACATTCTTTTCAATCTTAGAATCAGAGGGAAATACTTCATAACTTTAACTGGAGTTCCTTTCAATCTAGAACTATCTTCATCCTGACCATCACCCACATTTCCTCTTTTTGTCTTACACCTAGGAGTTTCACACACACTACAACGAGTCTTATTTGAATTCTCACCCCAATACAACATGCAGTCGTTCGGACATACATGGATATTTTCATATCCAAGACCTAACTCCTTAATCAGTTTTCTAGCTTCATAATAAGAAAATGGGAATGAGGTTAACTGTGGAAAGGCATCCAATAGAAGCTCCAGCAATTGCGTGAAAGATCCATCTGGCCAATGAAACATACATTTCAGATTGAATAGTCATAAGAGAAAGGAGAGTGTTGAAAAGCTTGTGCAACTAGGGTAAAACTATTTATTAGAAAGTTCCACCATCTTCCTATATTTCACATCATCTTCATGAATATGAGAATTATCACTTTGATGGCAATTAGTATCATCTGCATGAGTATCAATGCATGTGTCTTCTTCATGACCCTCACCGGTCGATACATCACCCATATTAGCAACATTTACTCCTAGTGCCCCTCTCAATAATCCTTCCATGCCATCTTGCCCTACTAAATCAACTTCATGATTAGAAAATTGCTCATTATTTTCAGTTTGTTGAGTTGCAGTGATATTTTCATAAAGGATTTTTTGGACCATGAAAAATCCAATCCTTATAATCATTAAAAAATCTATTATATATTAAATGACTTTCCATATCATCAATGGTTAAATATTTTTTCCAAGCCACTTTATATTTCTGACATGGACAAATTTTTTTCCATTTTCCATTCTAGTTCTAGCATATTTAAGAAATTGATAAATCCCAGCAATACAATATTCAGAACAAACTAGCTTCTCAATCCAACTTTTATCCATATTCTATAGATTCAAGAACCAATTTATAAATGAGCACTACGATCAATATAATACATATTAAGTATAAAATAAAAATGACTCAATTGTGTTTCTTTTTAGTTAGATGTCTTGGGTAACAATGAATTCCATCAACTAGATATCTCAAGGTTCTAGTACTGCAATCTCATTTTGCATATCTAAGGCATAATGTCTCATAAAATAAGAGAAAAAAGCCCTTCGATCAACAATATATCCACTTATGTCAACCCCATGATCAATTTACAGAGTTCCATCTTCTTTCATGCCAAAAAATGGGGATATAGAAAAATAGAAGAAAATGTTCAATGAAGATCCAGGAACATCTCAAACTCATTCAGGCTACCAACTTCTTCACTACTCTTAACAATTAGGGCATGCTTCTTAGAAAAATAGGCAAAAATGAATTCCAAAATTCCAGAGTCAGGGACATCAAGAATCTTTATCATATGCTTAGATTGTCTTGATAGGTTTTCTAGGACCAAGAAAGATATGGTTTGAACATTGTCCTAATTTACTATTAAATCAAACATAATATGACCTAAGTTGTCCTAATTTTCACTAGTCAGGTTTTGTTTGGGCAAAAGAATCTCACATTACCTATATTAGACTTGGCTTGTCCCAACTTGGTCTAAATTAGGCTTGATTTAACCTGATGACACCTATGATTACTTAATTTGATTAAATCGGGCCTAATATCTAAGTTGTCTAATTTTTACTAATATATTTTATTTGAGAAAAACCATACCAAGTTGAACCAGATCAAGCCTAGTTTGGTATTAAAACATACTTTCCTTCCAATCAAACCTCATTTGACATAAATCAGACTTAATTTGTAGGTGGTTTGCTAATGCATTGGACAGGGGTTAGATCATTCTGCTTTTCCACTTAAAGGCCAAATTAGCATAAATTAGGTCTGAAGTTGATCAAACAAGATCAAGTATGGTCTTTTTAGGGTATAAATATGTCTAATGAAGGGAAAATTGGGTCTAATTTTGGCAAATTAGTTCTGATTTGGGAAAAACATGTCTAATATAAGGGAATTAGGACTTATATTCTCAAATCAAATCTTGTTTAGGTCAATATAGAGCATATTAGGGGAAGGTAGGTCTGATGTTGTGATGTTATTCCAAGTTATGTCCGACTTAGACCAAATTTGGGCAAATTAGGTCGGCATAGGTCTAATTTAAGGGAAAATTAGGTCCCTTTTAGGTCTATGGGTTTTAATTTAGGTCATGATTGATTAAGTTTAAGGCTACATATAAATAATAATCTGTATATATAAATATAGATGAGTATATTTGTGTAAATATAATTATATATGTAAATAAAAAAACTATAAAATTCATAGGCTCAACATGATTAGTATGGATCACTACAAAAACAGATCATTTACATAGTTCGTTCATGGTATGCATAAAGAGGGGGTCATTCGATCAAGTTCTAAAAGCAATGATGGGTTCTCTTCTTATAATCTTTTGAGTAAGTGAATGGGGTCACAAAATGAAAATTTGGAAGAAAAAAAAATGTTCCTTTAGTTATAACTTGCCTTCCTTTTTGAGAGATTAAGAATTGAATAGATGGTTGGAAACCATACAACAAACCTATTGACCAAGAAATGAACTACGTGGTTTTCTCAAAATATGGAAAAGAGAATTATACAAATATTAAAAGTTTAGATACACTTGGTTGAGTTTATTAGACAAGATTTCATGTACGCTTGAAAAACATAGAAACTATAAATGTTAAGAGTAATACAAGAGAGATCAAATAAAAAATCAACAATTTAATTATATGGTACATGAGCTTGTTCCCTTTTCGCACATTTGGTAACTTGTGTCATTGTGATTCAGTTATGAAAAAGGTGGGAAATAAGAGAAAATAAAATAGATCAAGATTAGTTATTTTAGGGAAGATTTAGGTCTGAAATAGGTCGTATCAGATCTAATTCTGGTAAATTAAGCTTGATTTAAGGGGAAATAGGCCTAATTTGGGAATAGCATGTCTTTTTTTGGGAAATTAGGTCTGATTTCACCAAATTAGGGCTCATTTAGGTCAATGTAGTACAAATTAGGAGAATCTGGATCTCATTAGGCCATGTTATGCCAAAATAAGTCTATCTTAGTCCAAATTAGGACAGATTAAGTTATATAGATCATGTTAGGTCAAATTAGTTCTGAATAGGTCTAGAATAGGTCATGATAGGTGCAATATAGGTTATGTTATAGTTGATTGAGCTTAAGGATAACCAATACCAAAATATATATAAAACAATTATATATATGTAAAAATAAACATGTATGAAGAACGCCTAGGCTCCTGCCTAGGCACCTAGGCTTCCCTTGGGTGGGAGGGACCGCCTATCCACCTAGATAAGTATGGTATGATGGCTTCACATGTTGTATTTTATCTCCTATCATTGAATGTCTCACCATGGGGGGAAGGAGAGATTGCACGGAGAGGCAAGAGGTCGTGAAGAGGGAGAGAATGTGTAGTTTTAGTGAGGAGGGGAAAGGATTGGTGGAGGGGAGACCGCAGTGGAGAGGGGGTCATGAGAGGATTCATGAGTTTGTTGGGCATTATCTGGGAGAGGATTGATGCTTTCCATATTTATATTTCTATGTAAATCAATATAATATTACCACCTTTTTTGAAGGGTGAAAAATTGAGTGTGGGTTGCGACCATGAAGTGTTGTAGGTATCTGAATGGGGAATGAAAGAGAACATAACATGTCCCCCTAGTTATAGAGGTGATCCTCACTATTTATAGAACGTAACATGCCATGATGTGTCTTGCTTGACATCATCATCAATGGATATATAGGAAACAATGCAATAGTTGTTTTCATAGTTGTATTTATTTTGCTAGTGAAGATACAAGTTGAATCACATGTGTGGAATCATAAGTTACTCTATGGAAACCATAGTTATCAAGGACCTTTCCTAGGCTCCCTAGGCTCTAGGTAGGCCACCTTAAATTGGGCACCTAGGTTTTCATATGACTATAATGCCCTTTAGGACCGAATTCAAATTAGCATGAGTTGGGTCAAGACTTGGTCAAAGTTTAGTTATTTTACGAAAGAAATGTGCCTAATTTAGGGAAAATCTAATCCAGTTTCAACATCTTAGTTCTAATTGGGGGGGGACATATTAAATTTTGGGAAAGTGTGTCTTATTTGGGAAAAATTAGGTTTGATTTTGTCAAATTATGGCTCATTTAGGTCAATATACGGCAAAATAAAGAAAGTTAGATCTGATTAGGTGATGTTATTCCATAAGAGGTTTGAATTTAGCCAAAGTAGGGAAGCCTAAGTTAAATTAGGTTCAAATCTAGATCATGTTAGGTCAAATTTAAGGGGAAATATGTCTACCTTAGGTTATGATAGGTGTCATGTATCCGAATTTATGATTGATTAAGCTTACAAATAATCGATACTGGCATATGGAGTAATATATATATATATATATATATATATATATATATATATATATATATATATATATATATGCATATATATAACTAAATGTACATTGATAATCATTTATAAATATGTAAAAATAAACAAATATGAATAAACCCTAGGTCCTCTAGGCTCTCCTTACGGGGAAAGGACTGCCTAGCCACCTAGACAAGTATAATGGAAACCAAACTAGATAAATACAAATCACATAGAGAAGCTACACACAATCAACAAGTTAAGAACCTAGGATCAATTTTTATAATTTATAAGCATAATGACCTATCAGCACCCACAAACACATGGGATTGATGTAGCACTACAAGGTCGTATCAAGGAACAAAGTCCTTCAATGGACACTAGGACAATACATGTTGCTTTTGTCATGTGTTATTTCTTGTTTCTTAGCATAAGCATCATGTTCAATGATGTTCAATATATAATGCATCTACGTGTTAAACAAATAGTAGGCTAATATATATTGAGTTATAGTTCAACTAGTTTGAACATCATTGAATAGGATGCTTATGCTAAGAAACAAGAAATCACATGAGAAAATCTATTGTATCAATAGGAATGAGGTAAGGGTGAATGTGGAAGTGGATAGGATAATACCCTAATTCGGAGTGTTTTGACAAAGGTTCCGTCACACATGACCCTACCAATTTATGTTGTGGTAGACATGCATTAAAAAATATAACATAGTCTGCCTACCTCAGTGGATGGATCAATCTATAGATAGGGAGATTATCCTACTCTACATCCCCAATGCTCCTAGATAATTTAGGATTAGATAAAGTCAAGTCACATGGCCTAACCTTACACACTTGTGGTTTCAGTAGGTGAATGTTCTCCTGTGCTTAATTGGATTTATCGTCTCATATATGGTTTGAAGATGATTCAAACCCATGCCATCTAAATTACATAGAGCAACAAGTGCAATGGAAATATGATTTGAATATGATACAAACATGCAATTAAAATAATCATTTAACTATAGAACATTACATCAATCTATACAAAGTAGAAACTAAGATATTTTGGCAACTAATCACTAATCAATAGCAAGTACATAACAGGAAGTTGAAAAGTGTTTTTTTCCTAATGCTTATGACAAAGATAAAATCTTATACTGATCAGAAATCTAATAATATCTCCCACTAATAGTAGTGGATTTTTAAAAGATGAAATTAGGTCTCAATCTAGATAAGATGAATAATTAATGAATGTAAAATAGGATGTGAATGTACTAGATTAATGGGGAATGTAAGAGAAGGTAACCTACCCCCTGATCTTCTCACTGTGTAAAAAATTTTGATAAGAAGGAAGCCTCCCTGTGTATTAAGGTTACCAGATCCAATCACCAAACAACCAAAGATCCTATGCAAGAACACATAGTCAGACAATGTTCATTTATCTACATATCAACAGAACTTTTAGTTGATCCCAACACATACCTATGTGATGAAATTCACAGTAGCCGTCTACAACACCAGATGTAGTACCTCTCCTCTCACCGATGCGATGGTGTACACTTTATGAGAGGACATAACTGTTGTGGTGGAAAGGAAAGACGGTAGAAGAAGTAAGAGGCCACGAGGTAAAGATGAGATTGATCTAAAATGTTACAACAATTACCTGGAAAAAGAGCGACCAGTATCGTAGCTTCTCCTTGGTCAACAACAGCAGGCGTAGCCCTGACAGTGGGAGTCGTCAATGACTTGTGGCTGCCTCAAACCCCTCGTGTCTCCTTATAAAGAGGTGGTGTCATCGAGGTCAATTTTGGGCAAGAGCGGCTCAGAAGTTGGAGAAAGGGTATGGTTGGGAGATCATGACTGGAGTTTCAGAGGAGTTGGATGATCGCACAAACGATCAGCACGTTGTAAGGGAGAAATCAGTAGTGAGCCCCATGCCCAAAGAAATCGGGAGATAGAGATAGGGGTCACGATTCAGGAAGAAATTAGGAGAGGGAGCATTCCCAAAGAAACTGGATCAGGGAAAGATAGGCTGGATGGAGAAAGAGCACGTGATGCCTGAAGAAATTGGAAGATGGGGGAGGGTTCGCCAACGGAGGCGGGTTTGTGAGGGACAAATTGGGAAAGACTTCACGTTCCGACCAGAGGAAGAAATTGGGAGGCGGGGGAAGGGGAGTGAGGGGTCACGGATGGGTACACGAGGGGAGAGTCGGCGAACGGAGGGTGACTGTTTTAGAGACACATTTTTTTGGGTACTAGTGAACGCACACGTGCACATGCACGTGACATATAAAATTTGTTGGAATTGCAATAGAAAAATATCATAACGTTAATATTGTTAAATAAGAAAAATTGAACTATTGTTTTCATAAATAATAAAAATACATATTCATTTTGTAACTGAAAGTTCGTTATGTGACAAAATTCTGCAGGTGATGTGACGCGTCTGTTTTCCCATCCAAAATTGAAGTTTACTGAGCTCATCCTCATACGAACAATCAAAGAGAGGTGGACACCTGATTGGAGAAGAAAATATGATTTTAATTATTTAATAAGAAATAGGAAATAAATAAATAATAAATATTATAGTATAATATCTCACTTATTATCAATGCATGTAATCACTTTCTGGTGATTTAATCCTAAAGATTTTATAATTTATTTCGAACCTTTCACATATGAAAAAATGATTAGTGTAAATATTCATACAATTTAATAATATAATCATATATGCAGTCAAAATACTTACAGTTCTAGTGATGATTTTGGCAAAATGTTGTGTTTCAACTGTAATTATTGATGATTTTGTATTTGTTGTCACACGAAGCTTTGGAACGACTTTTGCTGTAAGTATATACAAATAACAATCATAAAAAGATTGTATCGTAAAACACAACTGGGAATATAAATTATATGGAAAACAAAAGTACCAATTCAGATTTTAAGATAGATACAAAACAAAATCAAAAAGTAATGGTGTGTTCGATGTCAAATAAAAGACGCATACATTCTTGCTTAATATCTAATGGAACTACATCTAAGACTTTAGCCGTTTGTGAGGGACAAATTGGGAAAGACTTCACGTTCCGACCAGAGGAAGAAATTGGGAGGCGGGGGAAGGGGAGTGAGGGGTCGCGGATGGGTACACAAGGGGAGAGTCGGCGAACGGAGGGTGACTATTTTAGAGACATATTTTTTTGGGTATATGATGATTTCTCTGCCACGCTATTTATTCCGTGCAAAAAAAGAGTGATAATTTGCAATACTTTCGTGTAGTGTAATCTCAATCATCAATTATCAAAAGATTGCTCCTAAAGATCCGTCTCTACACTTAAAAAGTAATGTGTTTCACTGTACTAGTGAACGCACACGTGCACATGCACGTGATATATAAAATTTGTTAGAAATGTGCAGGGAGAGGACTTGTTTGTGAAAAGGTCCCTACAATAAAAGATATTTGTGTTGGTTGTTTGAAAAGAGATAATCAAAGAACCGTTTCCGTTGGATGGAGAGAGATACATAATTAAAGATAATAAAAGTTAATAGGAGAGTGTGAGAATAAATATTTGTAGGAGCAAAATTCCTTGAAAAAAGGAGAGAAGAGAGTGAATCAAGGAGAGCGCAACATCAAACTCTCTCTTTTATAGTAGTATAGATTATGACATTTAAAATGAAAACAAAGTACCATATAATTCTTAATTAGGATCATAGAACATTTAAATTATTACGACACTTAACAAAAACTTTAAGTAAATAAAACATTTCATTTTAGTATAAGTATAAATCATTTTCGCAAGCAATATGTTGTAATATTATGTCAAAGTATAATTTTCAAGAAAAAGAGTTGTGAAACATATACAACAAGATTACTGCATATTTTCTAAAATTCTAACCTTATGAATAGTTGTACTAATCTAAATCGTTGAATGATTTTTCTAATGACATTATATCTTATACATTTTTATATAAATCTTGATCATTGGAGAATTTTAAATGTAAAAGATATATGTGACCGCTACTTTTATCCGAACTCTATACCACTATGGCACTATCATTTCAACGTGGTTGGGGAAAAAGATGAGTGGGCCACCCTTTCTGCACACTCATGCTCGAGATTGAGATATATAGCTCAAACAATCAAATGAAGGAGACACAATGTTGACATAAGGAAAATGTAATGCCAAATACAAAGAATCAAAGCGCAAAAAACAATGGTCTTTTAACACTATAGAAGACTAAAAAAGTTAACAACTCCAAACACCAATGGGCTCTACAAGTTAATCTTGTCACACTAATCATCAACACTTGTTCAGTCACCCGTGTATGGTCTTGAAGGTAAAACTATGTGCATTGGAATGAGTTATTAGCATGTGGCACATACAAAAAAGAGATTTTCACACCATCAATCTGAGTTAATTAGAAACTAAATTTAAGCTACCTTGTAGTCTTAACCTCGAGACAATAATTTGGTTGCACAACTGGAAAGGAATTATGTATGTTGTACACTTTAAACCATTGTTGTTCCAAATCACATACTTGAAATAGCAGATATCATGAACCTATAGTGGACATAACAAATTGAGTCGTTGTTCCTCCAACTCGCAATTGGAATGATGAATATGAGAACTTATAGTGGAAAAAAAGGGGAGACTTTAGGTAATTTCCAAATATCAGAAGTAAAGGGTTGTAAATTAATTTCTGATATAAATTTTTATTTCAAAAAAGATGAATAAATAAAATATAAATAACATTATAATCAAGTAAATACATCTTCCCAAGAGCATAGGTAGCACGACTTTGTCAGTGAAAGCTTCTTGTCTCAATTTATCATCTTCATACTTCAAGTTTATGTGTAACATAAGTGGCTTGGAATCAACATATGCACAAACAAGATTGCGTTGTAGGTTCCTGTAGATGAATTGGCATGTACAATTTGTGAGAGTTTGCATCGTTTCTAACATACTAACATATATAATGACTCGGAATGCCAATATATGTGTCCAAAAAATGCTCACAAACCGTCAAACCTTTTTGATGTGTATAGAGAAAATGATGGTAAATATTAATTTATTATTACAATTATTGCTAAGGTATAATGCCACATAAATTATAACTCAACTCTCATCAAACACCCATTTGGAGGAATAATAGAACTTTAGGCACTGTCATTGCCATAGTAGATCAAAGTTTTTTGTTCAGGAAATCGATGAAAGAGCACAATCAGTAGGAATGATCATCAAGTCAAAACCAAGCTTATAAATAATCACTTTGCATATACAAGCCTAACCTACCTTACCTTTCTTTCATGTTTTAGCCTTGTTGTCCCACACATAAGCCTCATACCAACCTATCCACTGGTGCCTCACCAGGCCCAAGAATTGCTACGTCCTTCTACAGGAGGACCTCTGCAAACTTGCCATGCTCGTGCCCTTAGGACGGCTTCACGGTGCGCTTGTTGTCGTTCTCAGCAGTGCCAACATGAGTCCAAGGATTTGGCACCGGCGACCGTCTGAACGACGTATACAGAAGAGGGGTGTGCTATTGCTGATGATGAGAGGGGTTGCTCATCAGCAATGCCAGTGCCTGTCTGCACATCACTTCCATGTAGTTGTACGACGCCTGGACGAACAATGTCGTTGCGGTTAAGATGCAACTGGGGTGTTCGTCCATGCACTGTGGGAGGGAAGAGAAGGTCTGCAACTATCGATGGTGGCATTAGGGGGCAGAGTGTAGATAGTTGCAAGGCCTACCAGGTGCCTTTGGGCTGAAGCGTAGGGTGTGGATTGGGAAATTGGGACTGGGAGGCACCGGCGACCATCTGAATGACGTATACAGAAGAGGGGTGTGCTATTGTTGATGATGAGAGGGGTTGCTCATCATCAATGCCAGTGCCTGCCTGCACATCACTTCCATGTAGTTGTACGATGCCTGGACGAACAATGTCGTTGGGGTTAAGATGCAACTGGGGTGTACGTCCATGCACTGTGGGAGGGAAGAGAAGGTCTGCAACTATTGATGGTGGCATTAGGGGGTAGAGTGTAGATAGTTGCAAGGCTTACCAGGTGCCTTTGGGCTGAAGCGTAGGGTGTGGATTGGGAAATTGGGACTGGGAGGCACAGGGTAGGCAAGGATAGTAATACTGAAAAACCCAAAGAGTATCCGGCCAAACCAATAGCCGTTGGCGGCGCCTTTCCATGATGTTGTGATGGTAGCAAATATTTTTCACAACATCGTCCAGTAATCCCCCTAGGATTTGCTGTTCCTAATTAGAGAAGGAGCAGGCTGCACCTTGTGCTAGATGTTGCCACGTGTTATACGAATAAAATCTCAACCCTACCATTCAATGGGCAGGGACACGTGTGAATTGATGGGAAAAAGAGTAGGCTGCTCCTACTAAAAAAGGAACAGCAAATCCGGACTCCCAGTAATCCTGGTGTTGTACTGTTTGCGGCTGGAGCATGTAACTGGTGGCGTAAAGTAGATTTGATGGACGCGATTGAACTGTGGAAGTCTAGCATGATAAGGGGAGACCCACAGGCGAATAACCTTGTGAAGAGCCCCAAGACATGGGACCTCGCAACTTTCTATCCTTGAGGTTGACGAAGCAATTGGGCCATGTATCCTGTTAGCATTTTCCCTTCGTCAACAACATGCACATCTTCAAGATGGATTATACAGGTTGTGAGTAACTTATTTAGGGTCTGTCTGACGGAGAGATAGAAGAAAGGTCCCTTGACGATGTCAACATCAAGGAGTAAGTATTGTGGATGAGGGATCACCAATGGTGACTATAGCAGAGGGGTTCTTCAATGCGTGCCACATCAAATAGGGATGAAAGAATGGTGTTAGAGGAGAGAATGGCGTCTAATTTTTCAATTAGGATCCCCGCGCTATTTAGGAAGGAGACTATTAAGAGAGAACGTGGAATCAAATGCTCAAAATTTAAGAATGGTAGATCATGTCTATGTGAGTATAAAACCTTTATGATTGATAGAAGAGAAAAGAAGAAGGTACGATTCTGCCGTTGAAATGAAGTAAAATGGAATGGAACACAATAAAATGATAAAGAGGTGCAGAGGAAAAATACCAAATGATGTATTCCTGACAATGGCCTCGTTGGAGATCTTCCTCCTCGTCTCATTGTGCCCGGCGAGCCCTCCTCCTGTAGCTCCTCCTGGCGTGGAACATGGCAGCAGATAAATGCCAGCTTTTAAACCACAATGTTGTACCCAACTGGCGGCAGGCGAAGAAAGAACGGAGCAAGTACTGGACTGCTGTAGAGTGGGATCTCTAGGCAGTTATATTGTTGAGACGATTGAGGAAACAATGAATGGACGGGACCACAAACGTGAATAGTGGAAAATAAGTTGTTCTCGCCATAACCATTTCTAAACCACGTGGGATTTTCAAGCAAAAGGATGAGTTTCACTTTTGGAGATCGGATGGTTGTTATCTTCCACATTGTGTACAATTAGGAGACTACGTCAAAGGGAGGTTTCGAGATTGAGGGAGAAAATTACGGTGACTGAATAGGAAGGAAAAGATCTGGGAAGAATGATTGACCGTTCCAGAGAGGAAAATGACTACGCGAACGTGAGGAGAAAAATATGGAGTAATGGTAAACACATTGAGGTTAGATATCGTGGAATAGCATGAGAGAAAGACAGTGTGTGCAAAGAGGAACGTGGGATGGTGGTTATGGGTGAGAGAGAAGGATGCGGGAAATTCAAATTCAAACGTTAGAGAGTTCAAAAAAAAAAAAGAGTTCCGGTTTTTCAAATTAAATCGTTTTTTAAAGTAAAAAAAGCTGAAAAAACATGAGAGCAGCTTGAGTGAAGGAGAGTGCAAACTTTTGTCACGTTGGCAAAATCGTGGTATGTGATTGGTCAATATGACTTTGGACGGGTGTATTTGAACTGCCTGCAAAACTCGCTCTTTTTATAGTAGTATAGATATGTACGGATTTCTAGAGAGGTCTTTTGAGAATGGATGACAAAGATTGGTGTGAGCACATCCTGAAAAAATGAGTGTCAACATTAGATACTTTTTCCTCTTGAGGACAATTTAGGCCTTTGAACAAACACTTTTTTTTGTTGGGATATCTTTATATATGATAAATTGTGTTTATTTTAACGTGTACACATATCTCTAGAAAAAAAACTTTTATAACTTTTTAATTTTACATGACTAAGATGCTGCTCAAAATGTCATAAAAAACAAACCCTTTAGGACCTAAACTTTTACCGTACAACATAACCTTCATCGGCATCCTCTATTTTCTTTTAACTAGCTAATTATATTCTATCCAGCTTTCATTTCACAAAAGCACAAAAAATGTAAAGCCTACCCTCATGTAGGTCATGAGACACTAGGAAATGGATTGCAAAACAATAACAATGTCTTTCTTTACTAGTATGATAAAAGAATAAATACCCCTCCACCTTGATGCACGTGGTAATAACGTACATTGCAGTTGAATCAACACGATAAAATACCATGCATGTCAAAACAACCTTGATAACACATAAGGAAACAATATTGTTGTGTACATGAAGTGATACACTTGTGATAGCATTTTAGAATCATTTGATATTCACAAATAAACACTTTCATAGAGAAGTAAGAATGAAAAAAGCAAGACGTTCAAATATTTGATGACAATATATATATATATATATATATATATATATATATATACATACACACACACACACACACACACACACACACACACACACATATATATATATATATATATATATATATATATATATATATATATATATATAAAGTCTCAATCCCAATCATGTTGAGGTTGTCTACACATACATATATCATTATTATCTAAGTCTCAATCCCAATCAAGTTGAGATTGGTTACATGGATCTTTTCTTTCCAATCAGCTTTCTTATGGATTTGTAAGAAGTGGGACCTGATAGGGGATCCACTCTTCACCTATGTAGTCATCTTCCCGATAGTTTTCATGGTTCCCTTCACGAACAGTAATTGAGAAAATTATGTTAAAATAAAATAAAGTGTAAATTTGGGTCAATTTATAATTGACCCAAGCACCTTAATTGATCTACATGAGTAACCTAGCACTCAAGGATTTCTCATATTTTGTGACCCATTCCAGAAAAATGAAATCCTAGAGAGAGAGGGGAAGTTAGGGTTTGGGAGGAGAAAGTGGTGGAATTGATGATCTGGGGTTTCACCATCTGAGAAATGATGAAATCAAGTAAGTTTAGCTCATTTGCATAGTCTTTCATGGTGAATCTTCTCTCACACATCAAGATCCCATCCTCCTCTGATTCAATTCAAAATGACGTCAAATCTCCCTCTTTTCTCACTCTTTCTCTCCTAATCTCCATTTCTAGGGTTTCTAAGTTGAGAGGAGGAAGAAATGGATTCAATTCTATAGTTTGATTGGATTTCTAGAAATTCAGAGTTTGACCAACGTTTTTAAGGTGCTTGTCACCTTAGGTGAGTGTCTATATCCCTCTTGAGCTATGTATTCATGTTGAAATCCTAATTCTATCTAACTTCAAAAATAAAAAACCTTAATATGTGATTGGATATTGATTTGGAAAGATATTAGGGAATCAAATTCTACTTATTTCTATAATTTCTCATTGAATTGAACTTGCTTAGTTCCTGATATATTGATTGAGGTTCCATAGAAAATTCAATGGATAAAGGACTATACTATTTCATGTGAATTATCATCACCATCTAAGCCTTAGTCCCAACTATGTTGGGGTCAGCTACATGGATCATTTGTTTCCATTCAACTCTATCATGGGTCATATTCTGGTTGAGATGTAGAGAATCAAAATCTCTCTTTATAAGCTCTTCCCATGTTAATTTAGCCCTTCCTCTTCTTCTATTAATTGTGCTTGACTCAATAGCATTACTTTGTATAGGCACATTAGTCGGTCTGCATTGCACATGTCCATACAATCTGAGCTGGCTCTCAAGCAACTTTTTATCAATGCTTGCCACCCCCACTTTATTCCTGATATAGTCATTTATCAAGCGATCTTTTCTTGTCTTCCCACACATCCATCTCGGCATACACATTTTAGCCACATTCATCTTGTTGAGACCTTATTTTTCATCACCCAACATTCACTCCCATAGAGCATGGCTGGCCGTATAACAGTTTTATGAAACTTGCTTTTTAATCTGAGAGGGATCTTTTGATCACATAAAACTCCAGTTGCACTCTTCCATTTCAACCATCCTATAGTGATCATGTGAAAAACACCATTTTGGACATCCCCATCTATTCGACTAATAGAACCCAAGTAACAAATTTCTCATATTTTGGTATGTATACTCCGTCTAACTTGGCTCCACCATTCACTGTGAGATTGGCAGAAATTGCAATGTATAAACTCAATTTTGATCCTACCAATCATCAATCCATTTGATTCTAATGCCTTTCTCCAAAGTTCAATTTTATCATTCAATCCATCTCTAGTTTCATCAATCAATACAATATCATCAACAAATAACATACACCAAGGAATATCATCCTGAACATTCTTTGTCAACTCATCCATAACAAGAACGAATAGATATGGGATGAATGTGGATCCTTGGTGTACCCCAACTGTGATAGGAAAATTTGGTGTCTCTCCTCTAGGAGTCTTCACACTTGCAGTAGATCTATCATACATGTCTTTAATCAAGTCAATGTATTGGATTGGCACACCGTTTTTCCTCAAATTTATCTACAACACTTCCCTGGGTACTCGATCATAAGTCTTTTCCAAATCAATAAAAAGCATATGAAGATATCTTTTTCTTTCTCTATACTTCTCCATAAGCCTCCTTATTACAAAAATAGCATGTGTTGTTGATCTTCTAGGCATGAAACCAAATTGGTTGTTTGATATCTACATTATAGATCTTAGCCTCTACTCAATAATCCTCTCCCAAAGCTGCATTGTGTGGCTCATCAACTTGATACCACTACAGCTTGTACAACTATGAACATCACCATTGTTCTTATATATGGGGAATATAGTATTATTTCTCCACTCATCCGACATCTTTTGGTCTTCATGATCTTGTTAAAGAAATTTGTTAACCACATAACTCCTTCATCTCCCATACTCTTCTATACATCAATGGGAACACCATATGGTCTGTATTCCTTTCTCATTTTCATGTTTTTCAAAGAATTTTTGACCTCAAACAGTGAAAGGCGTCGTGTGTAAATGATATCTCTTGTATTCATCTCACACGATTCGCTAATATTATTTACAATATCTCCATTGAAAAGCTTATGAAAGTAATTTCTCCATTGGTTCTTGATATCATCATCCTTCACCAACACTCTACCATCTTCAGTCTTAACACATTCAACTTGACTCAAGTCTCTTCCTTTCCTTTCTCTTATATGAGCCATTTTATATATATCTTTTCTCCTTCTCTTGTGTCCAACTTCTTAAAATAAAAGTATCTAGACCTTGCCTCCCGAAAAACCTTTTTAGCTTCTTTCTTTTCTTTCTTGTATATCTGGAATGTTGCTCTTGAGATTTGGGAAAGCTCTTATAGATCTCCCTTTTCAATTTAATAGCCTTCTGTACTTTATTATTCCACCACCAAGGCTCTTTCAGTGGAGGCCCACAATGTTTGGACTCCCTCAAAACCTCTTTGGAAATTTTTGTTATGCAGGAGCTCATGTTATGCCACATAGTATTAACATTAGACTCTAAGTTCCAAGTTCCCTCCTTGATGAGTTTATCATGAAAAAGTCAATTTATTTTCTCCTTTAATATTCCAACACTTGATCTTGCTATCTTGGTTTATGTTATTCTTGCCTTTATTGATCTTCATGTCAATACCCAAAATTACTAACCTATTTTGGGTCATGAGTTCTTCGCCATGTATCACTTTGCCATCCTTTCATAGTATACGTTCCCCCACCTCATAATAAGGTAATCAATTTGGCTACAATTGTGCTCACTCTTGAAAGTAATCTTATGCTATTTCATGTGCATATTGTCTAAAATTCAGCCCGATGCCTGATATGCTTGGGAATTGAATTGACATGTATGAAATCATGTTTGAATTGTATTAGAATGAATTATACAAGTGTATTGTTGAATCTTACTAAAATTAAATATGATATATACATACAGATTAATATGAGCTAGTGATATTCCCTATTAAGGGTTTGTGCTAAGGGATTGAATCGAATGAGTCAATTAATTAATGCCTACTTATGATTGATGAATGAATATGTGAAAATGAAAACTAGGGTTTCTACGTGTGTGAATAGCCCTAATGAACATCCATGCACCATGATGAGATAACTAAGTGATATGATTCTTATGATGTGTTGAACTAAGAATGACTACTTAAAAACCCTAGAAGTTTAGTATTAAGATGAGTATGATTGATAAAGCTAGAACTTGTATATAATGATGTAGATGTGATGAAATGTTGAATTGTCGGTATTAATAATTCAATTGAAGATGATGAGGGCTTTTGCCCATTCTTCTCTTACAACATCTAATTCATCTCTCGTATAGGGAGCATGTACATCAAAATGCTTTCCACCTGTGCTGAAGTCAGCAATTTTAAAGACCTACAAAGAGAATGATGTATATATATAATTAATAATATATAATAAGATTGATATATTTCATATTATTTAATGAGACTATGTATAATACATGTTGTATCTTATCGATTTCCATTATGGCATGTTTGATGATTAGGTCCATAAATAGCATCACATAGTAGGCACATGCCCAGTCGTTGTCTTGTGTAGCACACTATAAACTGAAACATACAAAATATTCAAAAATACAAATAAGCACAGTTCACATAAATAATATATACATTGGAGTCAGGAAATTACTTTCACATTCTCCCAAATTAGTGACAGATCCTTTTTCCTGGGGACCTTTCCTCCAGCTTTTTTGTACTCTTGTAAAGCCCTACATATGTTAATGTAACCCATTAAATTTTATATTTAAATAGTAATGTAGCAACAAATGTTAACAGATATAAAAACATGAAATATTTCTCACGAGAATAATGGCCTTTTAATTGCATGTCCATATAATGTATCCAACTCATTCCCCGCAGGATCTAGATAATAGACAGTGAAAGTCTTGGGGACAATAACTAGTAACTCCCAATGCCTACCACTACAGGTAAGAAAGCTAAAAATTAATAACTCAAAATCCACAATAAAAATGTAATTTTCTTAAGTCCAAATTATAATCAAAGTAAACTTACTCGACATTGAATGGAGCTATTATCACCGTCTTCTTATTTTTACCAAAATATTCAAAAGCATCATAGCAGTATGAAGTAACTAAAGAAGGATATGTATCTACAAGACTAATCAAAGATGGAACCAAAAATCCCACATGGGAAAACCCAAAATTTGTACATATCTTGTGTAAGTGGCTGCAAAACATGTATTATGTATGCATTAATATATAAGAAACCAGATCACCATATATAAAACAAGGTATATGGATGTATAAACAAGATCTCACCATATCCACAGCTCTATCATAGATGTGTTCAACCATTCATAACTAAACAACTCCAAAATGTCTTGTATAAATATCTTGTTTTCATATGATTGACCTGCATTAATACATACGTATGCAGAACTTGTATTATGTATGCATTAATATGTATGATAAACTTGTATAAATAGATTGTTATCATATGATTTACCTGCAGCATCCTCCGGAATAGTAACAATTATAGGGTAGTTTGTATCATGTTCGTCGATCCATACTGCCACACCCCTACAATTAGGACCTATCAAGGCGTGTAGGTCCCTTGGAAGCCAACTTGGTAGTCGAGGAGGTGGAGGCTGAGATGTAGCGGGTCTCGTCTTTTTGACCTGTATATATAATTTCAGATCAATTGACTCATATATGCACACTAACAAATTAAAGTAATGGAAATTTATCATACAATATCAGTATAGAGGACATCCGCTTCGGGCCACAGTATCACTCCGCCTACTGTCTCACCAAGTGTTTCAACATCTGGGTGTGCATGAGGCAGTGCAAGATCTGTCCAGTCAGGGAATACATGTATCAGGCTCACACTACCACACCATCTAGTACTGGATACCCAATTCATCCACTATAACTCCTTTGTTGTTGTCAACCCAATTACATTTAAAGAGCGGAATTCTGAAATCTACATAGTCAAACTCCCATATGTCTTCAATGACACTGTAATATGACATTTTAGCTTCACGTGGACTCTTATCCTTTGCACTTGCAAAAAACAATGAAGACACTTGAAGGGTGACCCCACTATTTTGGACGACACTCTTATCATCTTGATGCTTTGTGTAATACGAGAATCCATTTATGTCAAACCCTTCATAAGACATAACATTCAATTTTGGTTTAAAGGTGAGGCATTTGATGGTTTCAGTAAGATTATCTGGTGTTTGAGATAGTTGATGTAAGACTTTATCTTCAAACCACTTAATAAATGTCTTGTTATGCTCTCTAGCAAGCCACATTGAATTGGATCGAGGATATTGTCTCTTGATGAAGTTGGTATGTTTCTCAATATAAACACTCACTTCGTTGATGTTGTGTAAAATATACAAGTGACCTTGCTCCAACTGCTCACGGCTGATTACTTTCACCTGTGATCCCAAAATTCCTTTGGCAAAATGCTCCTCAATATTCTTGTCATTCACAGGAGCGTCATTAGCACTCAGAAATTCATTGCAAAAATCCATAACCTCTCTCGCCACATAACCCTCAATAATACTCCCTTCAGGCCGATAGTAGTTTTGAACATCATCTTTAAAAATGCTCATGTATCGTTCAAAGGGATACATCCAATGTAAGAAAATTGGTCCCAACATTTTCAATTCCCTAGTCAAGTGGACAACAAGATGTACCATGATATCAAAGAACGAAGGAGGAAAATACATCTCAAGATGACATAGGGTAACAACCACTTCTCTTTGCAATTTATCGAGAGTATTAGGGTCAATAACTTTGTTGCACAGACTGTTTAAAAAGAAACAAAGTCTGGTGATTGCAAACCGTACATGCTTCGGCAATATAGATCAAATTGCCATGGGCAATATTTGTTGCATTAGAGTGTGACAATCATGAGATTTAAGACCTATCAACTTCATATCTTTCATTGATACCAATGTACGGATGTTGGATGAGTAATCTTGTGGCACCTTAACATTTACCAAGCATTCACAAAAAGCTTTCTTCTCCTTTCTAGACAACGTGTAACTAGCGGGAGGTAAGTATGTTCTTCGATCGCTACTAACTACTTCTGTTAATTTTGTCCTTATTCCCATTTCACATAGGTCCATTCTGGATTTTATCCCATCTTTAGTCTTGCCTGGTATATTCTACAGAGTACCAATGACGCTATCACATACATTTTTCTCAACGTGCATGACATTGATACAATGCCTGACTGTCAAAGAACTCCAATAAGGAAGATCCCAAAATGTTGACTTCTTCTTGAATAAAGACTTGTCACTCCGTGTGGCCATCATACATTGTGATCTCTTACCAAATTCATTGGAGATGTCTTTTACTCTTTCATAAACATCCTCCCCTGATATAGGTTTAGGTGCACTCTGTTCCTCATTCCGTCCATTGAATGCTTTGCGCAACCTACGATACAGATGAAATTTTGGAAGAAACCGTCGATGACCAAGATATATAGTCTTGCCGCCATGTTTTAGTCGTATTGAATCAGTATTCTCTTCACATATAGGACACACTTTAGATCCTTTGACACTATATCTAGACAAATTCCCATACGCTGGAAAGTCATTCACAGTGCAAACAAAATGTCTCTCTTCGTGAAGCATCATAGGTCATCACACCTTCACCGCAAATCTTATTCAAGTCATCAATCATAGGTTCAAGATAAACATCGATATCATTTCCAGGTTATTTAGGGCCCGATATCAAAGACGACAACATAACATACTTATTTTTCATACACAACCAGGGAGGAAGATTGTATATAACAAGCATAACTGGCCAAGTGCTATGTTGGCTGCTCAATGTCCCATATGGATTCATCCCATCTGTACAAAGCCCAAGTCTGAGATTCATGTCTTCTTCACCGAATTCAGGGTACAATAAATCAATCTTCTTCCACTGTAGGGAATCAGACGCATGTTGTAGGATCCCATCATTATTTTTCTTAACATCTGCATGCCACCTCAAATTCTTCGCATCTATAGGATTGGAAAACAAGCATTGAAACTGTGGTATTATAGGTAGATACCACATCACCTTGGAAGGAGAACTAGTTTTGGACTCCCCCGAAGTCGTCAATTTATACCTTGACACACCACATTTTGGACAATCTTTTAAATCCACATAGTCCTTTTGAAATAATACACAATCATTCGGGCATGCATGTATCTTCTTGGCCTCCATTCCCATTGGGCACAACAATTTCTTTAACCAGTATGTTGAGATTGGCAGCTCATTTCCTTCAGGAAGAATTTCTTTCAACAAAGACAACAATGACGTGAAGCTTTTGTCACTCCATCGATTGTTAGCTTTTAGTTTATAGAATCTCAACACAGTGCTAAGCTTCGTAAACTTACAACCTGTGTATAATGGTATCTCAGTATCATGCACAATGTTTCTAAACATGGGTGGATCGGTGTGCTCTACCCCACAACTATCCAGCATCGCATCAACGATGTTTACTGGAACTGGTTCGCTCACATCTATGTCATCAAAGGAAAATTCTTCTTCCACACAAGCACTACTATCGACATCCACTGATTTCAGGTTTGAAATCTCTCCATGCCAGTGCCATTCTATATAGCCTTGTACAATCCTGTTGCACATGACATGACTTTTGATTTCGTCACCAGTGCTGTATTTCAAGTTGTTACCGCAATGCCTACATGGATAGTAGAACCTATCTCCAGGTTGTTTCCTATGTTCCTCGGCAAATCTAATAAACTGGTCAAGACCAGAAATAAACTCGGGGGTGCAGTGATTTGGAATAAACATCCATGATCTATCCATTCTATGATCAAAGAGAAAACAAGTATATATTAGAACAAGATTAGGGTCTAGGGTTAAAAGATTAGGGTTTATGGTTAAAACTTTAGGGTTTAAGGTCTTATATATAATTAATGGTTAAAACATCCTATGTGAGATTAGGTGTTCAAGAATAGTCCCAAATCGGGGACTATCTAAGATTTACTCCTAATGAGTAAATCTTGGACGGGTTTCTAGGCCAACAAATACATGTGTTGTCATTCTTATATATAATAAATGTGTACCACCTATCCCATTCTTGAACACCTAATCTCACTAGTAAGTGTATAATGTGTATTTGGTTTTCAAGAAAATTTCAGCAGCATTTCCCCATTTGTTCTCTAAGTACATATGCACTTAGAGAACAACGGGGAAATGCTGCTGAAATTTTCTTGAAAACCCAATACACATTATACACTTACATCCCAAGTGAGATTAGGTGTTCAAGAACAGTCCCAAACCGGGTTTCTAGGCCAACAAATACATGTGTTGTCATTCTATAACATTGATTTCAACATTTCGAGTGTCCATGCATGTTCATCATCAAGATAAAGATTACACATAAATTAGTATGACCTAGGGATGGAGAGATTCATAATTGATTTCAAAATTTCAAACTAGCTCATGCATTATCATCAATCTACATCATACAATAGGGATTCATGTAGATGTTAGGGCGACACATCACTAAAAAATCAGAGATTTATCATTAGGGTTTTAATATCTTAGATAGATTGATCACAAGATTTCAGCAATATAGTTAATTCAAGATTATGGTGAAATGTGTATTAGGGTTTTAATATCTTAATTCAACATGCATCAAAATTTAAAGAATTAGGTCAAGCATTAGTATTCAATTGCAAATGTATCTTCTTCTTTCTGCTCCCTCCTTTCCAAATGGATAAAAGCAAGGCACGACCTGTGGGATGGCCATGATCATGGCTATGTTGGCCAGCACGGCCGCGGTCGGCCAACACATCCACTCGTGTCCAGCCCACAGGTCGATTGTGCCTTGCTTTTATCCATTTGGAAAGGAGGGAGCAGGAAGAATAAGAGGTGGAGGAAGAAGAAGGGGTGGAGGAAGAAGAAGAGGCAGCGACCTACCTTTCAGTGGCGTAGAGGAAGAAGAGAGCAACTAGGTGCCCCTATCATCGGCAGCGGTGGTGTGAGAAGCTAGCGGGCGGGAGGAAGAAGACAGCAGGGGGCGGCGGCGGCGGCGGTGTGAGGATAAGCGGTCGGCGACTTGATCAGGCGGCGGCGACGAGCAGGGCAGCAGCTTTGGGTGGGGGCTAATTCGCGGCGATGAAACAGAGAGCTCAGAATGGGGTGGAAGAGTCTGTTTCTCGACCGATCGGGGGTTATTAAGTTAACAAAGGTGTCGGTTATTTAAGATACTGACACCTAATATCCATAAGCATCAGTTGCCAGAAAAAACCGACATCCATTGGACAATCTTAACCCAAAAAATTTTCACAGGGACGGCACGTGAAACCTTATCAACGTCAATTTTTCCACAAAAACCGACGACCTTTGGAGGTAATTTTTTTCATCTTTAGGCGTCGGTCATTAGGTCAAAAAACTAACGCCGTATGTGAAACTTTGGGGGTAATTTTTTTCGCTCAAAAAATTGGATTTGGCGGGCTATTTTAGGCGTCGGTTCATTATAGGGAGCCGACGCTAAATAAAAAGTGATACCCATGTTTGGACAGTCTTCAAATATAGATGTCGGTCTCTATAATTAGCTGACATTGTAGGTTAGGCATCAGTTTTCGGTAATAACCGACGCCTCTAAATGTGACATTATAAGCTATTTCTATAGTAGTGAATGATGACATCTCAATGTATTTTAGAGATGGTCAATTGCATAGTTAACATATTTGCTAAACCTTACAAATGTTGAAGCAACTATATTTATGTGTGTGTCAAGTTCAACAAGAGTGAGTTTTGGGTTAACTAGAGTATCCTCTTGGAATTATAATACATATGTTAAGTGTGTTTATGTGAATCCTGGTAAGATGAAGACAATATCATTGCCTTACCCCTAATAAGGTAAACCAGGAGGTTATATTTGTTAATAGGTTTTAGACAAGTGTATGATTCTTCAACTAGACAGATGGCCAATCCACCATAGAGACCATTGAATATTCTTGAAAGAATATATGTTGTATAGTTTTTGACAAATAGGGGATGCTCACCTGATTGATTGAGTTGATAATCACAACAACCATCGAAGGAGCATAAAGATGAAACCTTATGGAATTACATATGATAAGAGATAAATGATGTTCCATGTTTGGTAAAGAGACAACAAGTATGGCCTCTGAGTAATGTTTGGTACAATAGATAGAATAGTTTAGCACAATAGTTAGAGTCCCAAGTTGAAAGGTACTACCAGACTTGTATAGATGGCACAACAGTTCCTATGTTGAACCAAGGTGACACATGCAAGAGTTAAGGGAGATGAATATGTATTTTATGAGAATGATGTGAAATCACCATGATATGAAAGTAACCATGTGGAAGATTGATAATTAGGTGCATGAGAAATATCCATCTTTGTTTACCTTGGATTTTGGGGGCAAAATCCCTATTAGGGATTTATGGTTGAGAGACCCCTAACTTTACTTAAAGTGTTGAACAAGCTTAGTTAACATAATTAAATATTTAAAACCATAATATAACCTTTTGATATGCTTTGAAATCATAATATAAGCTTATGTTTCATGTTTGGTCCAATTTGGACATTGTTTGAGCAAGTTATGCAATTTTATGTACATTTTGGGCTTTTGTGCAATTTACCCAATTGAGAGGTTTTTTTTTCACATCAAATATGTTCCTTAGATGTTATCTTATCTTTCTTGATCTTTGTAAAGAAGCGAAACCACCTCCTTAATAAAAATTTGAACAATAGAACCTCCAATCCAAACACACTCAGAAGGTATGTTGGAGTGGGTGTAAAATTTTCAAATCTTTATATAATGGTAACAAAAGACCAAAGTAAAGCAGCGAAATAAAAACATGACTATATTCAATTATAAAACAAAGGGAACATCTTAAACTTACTCCACAAGGATCCATGTAGAGGAAATCTAAACCACCTCAAGATTGTCTCCAAGCTTTAACTTCACAATCTAAGTCCAGGTCAACATGACAAGTCATCCAAGTCCTCCACCTAGGGTTGGAAGCATACCCCAGCAAAAGAGAAGAAGAAAAGAAATACATCAGCAAAGGCTGGTATGTGCATACTAAAAGCAAACTTTGAGCAATATAAGGGTATAAAGGACATCAAATGTAAAGGCTTCCCATGCAAGAGATAAGTACCACCCAAACGGGTATCAAAAGAAAAGAATCATCATAACATGATAAAAGAGAAGATACTTGCCATAAACAAAACAATAAAGATTGTGCAATACTGGCACATAAGGAGAGTAGGGCACACACCCCACGATCCACATCAAACATGCATGCATGCGAGATAAACATAACCCTATAACAATATAAACACAATTGGCGGCCAACCCTCATAAAGTTGAAACCTAATAGAGAAAGGAATACTACCAATCTCCCATATATATAAATTTGAGTATGGATTACTGGCACACTCGGGTATAGAGAAGTGGTATACTGACACCCTCCTTAATAAACAATAGGGGATTACTGCCCCAAAACCAACGTAATTTACACTACTCTAGTGCTACTGAATCACATTATATGTAAATATAGAGGCAAGTAGAAAGTATAGTCAGAATTATCAAGGTTGCCATCACACAATGGACAACACAAGCATATAAACATCAACATCACAGTGGGCATATATCAACAAGTAAAATCCACATCACAGTGGGTATATATCATCAAAAGTCCAACTTGCACCAAGGCAACAAGATAAGATTCCAAGAGAATATCCATGATCACAAGATCAATAATAAAATAAGATACTTCACACAAAGCATGATATCAAAAGAACAAGACAATGTGTAGGCTAATGTCCATAGGACCAAGAGAAAGACAAAAATAGGATAATTGTTCAAGAAGAATAATCGGGGATACAAACATACATAAGAGAGAATAATTGTTCAATATGAATAATCGGAGATGCAAAATACCTCAACATCAGATTTCAAAGTCCAAAGTCACACCTAGGTCCAAGCCCAGGCCTCCAAAGAACCTATTAAGCATATATGTGGAATTAGGGTTAGGTTTCCATTAATCATTCAAACCCTAAAAACCACCTTTTTATTATGAGTGATTTAGGTTATCAAGACTATTCCATATTTTAGGTTATACTTTCCTTAGTTCAAAACATATTTTATTATATTTTTCTGACTTATAAATTATTAGTTATGAATTATACAAGTTATTATCTTATTTAATTAGATCCATTAAATCATCTCTTTAAAAAATAAGATTCAAGCGACAAAACCAACACCATTAGAAAGATTGCATTTTTATGAATCCAACGAGTAATTATTTGTAATTTTCCAATCAGTGGATTATTAGTTATTGATTTTACAAAACGGACCAATCGAAAAATAAGAAACAACCACATCATCTTCAAAAACTGAGAGAGAGAAGAGAGAGAGGGAGAGGGCGCTCATACTGTGTTGGCCCAATATCTGGAGGCCAACTCAGCCGGCCCCACAGCCAAAGCGGAAAGTTGCCTCAAAGCGGAACACAACCAAATGAGAGTAAAATGTCCAAAATACCCCTCAAACGAAAAACAAACAAGAAGGGAAACAAGAGGGTAGAAACGACTGAACACCTGGAACATTATTCTTCGTTGAACCATACGAAGCAGATGAACTGGAGCACATAGCCTCCGATCAAAACCTAAACACTGAAGATCGATTCGAGTAAATAGCAGTGTTGTTGAGTTCTTGGGACCAAGACGAACCCAACGAGCCTTGACAAGGACCAAACGTCGTCCGAAGGAGGCAGAACCCAGGTTCCGCCATAGCCTGAAAGCACAAAAATAGCAGGAGAGAAATCGGGAGCAACAGTGATGAAACGAGGCTAAGAAGAAGAACTCTCTTGGTCGAAGCTATAAAAGCAAAAAATCGACCAAAAATAGAAGGAGAGCGAACAGGGAACCTCGTTGAAGATGACAAAAGTGAAGCTAACGGCACTCTTATCGACAGAGAGGTAGGGTGAACCACAAACCAAAGTGCAAAAAGGAAAAGGTCGAAGGAGGTCTAGGGATGCTCACCGGAGAACTAATTGAATTGATAGCGGCTGAGATGGTCGGGGCATCACCGAGGTCGTCGGAGGAGAAACCAAGTAGGTCTGGCTGCACCAAGCGCTTCTGGTCCAATTGAGGCCAGAGGAGAAGAGGTGGATGGTTGTAGGTCCTTTATGGGTGATTACACGAGTAGGATGGGCACAAAGAGCACAGATGCAAAATTCGCTGGAGAACAAGGAATTGGGGATTCCATATTTATAGGGTTTTAGGGGTCTAATTATGGATCAGTGGGATCGGAATCACATAAGGAAACTTTTAGAAGAAAAATCAGAAGATTTCGCTAAGAATCGAGAGAGAACGGAAAATGGAAACTCACAGCTATTGTTCAAAGTCGAGTGGACTCCTACCTAAGGTAGGAGACAACCCACAGCCATCAGATTGCACATCCAACGGTCAAAAATCGTCAAATAACTATAAAGAGCGTGTGACAGCGACTTAGTTGCGAAAATATTTCGAATCTTAGGTGTTGTAGGTCTCTTAGGTGGAGGTGTCAGTGGTGGATTTCAGTTGAATCTATCTACTGACCGTAAAGCTTTTCTTTCTTTGTGAAGCAGTTTGCTTGCCCAAACCATGGAAAAGATGTCTCTCTATATTTGTGGGCTTGAGTCTGCACCTTACACCAATGCCAGAAAGTGACAAACTAATTGTCAGCATGCAGCAGCAAAAATAGAGATAATAATAATTTTATAATTCAGCTCTAAGTGAAATAAAATTAAAAAAATGGGTTGGCCTAGATAGGCCGACCACAACACTTGTAGTGTTTGATGTTGCCATTTCCCCAGCAATGACATTAAAAACTTGACACGTGTTTACCGTGTGTTATATGCAAGTGAACATATCGAAGTAATATAGGCCTTTTTGAGGCCCGAGTCAAACATAGGGAAATGTTCTACAGAGACTACTACTAACTATGGTCTAATCAACTAGGCCAGTGTAAATGAATGAGTTTGATTGAATAGAATCAAAAATAAAATGAAACAGACTTAACACTTAAATTACTCAATTTTAGGGAATTTATTAGGATTATGGTTTCACAATAGATAACATTGTATTACATTCCATACACCAATATATATTACCCTTATCCCTAGATAAATAGCCTATAGTCAGAACTATCCACTCCCGTAGAATAGTTCACTACATATTCTAATGTCAATCCTATTTTCATAGCAATTGGTTGATTAGTTTGGTGCTTTATGATTTAACTATGGGTTTCTCCTCCCAGTTATTCTCTGTCTTTCCCAAGGGATGCAATAAACGGGTAAATCTATACTTTTTGATCCTTAACCTCTCTCCCAAAATGATTAAGAGTCTAAAAATCTATCTATGTTGATCAGGCATAAACAGAACAATGCATCTTCATAAATTTATATCCAGAAAATAAGGATAAAGATGATATTAATGCATGGAAATCAAGTACAATGCATATCTGGGCTACTCCCAGATCCTAAGAAATCAAGGGGATTAGCCCTGCATGGTTTTTATTGACAAATAAGTGTTAGAGAAAGAGAAAAATGTGGGAAACATTAGAGAAACTAAGTAACTCCTGGTGGATAGCTGATCTGGATGATCCCCTACGTCGTGCGTGCAATCGGCTGTCTTCCGATTGCCGATTCACCTTTCGAAGGTGCTCAGATTGTCTCAGATGAAGCTTTAGGTTCCTTTCTCCTCTTCTCTCTCTCCAGTGTCATGCAATGGAATATGGTTGCCCCCCTCTGAATGGTCAAACTCCCCTTGGATCATAGGAGTCACTTACTGTATGAAATAACATCCACCGTTGGATTAGATTGTCATCTTCAGATTTGCCAAATCAGGCAGACTCAGTAGTACCGACTTGGTAGTCAGTAGTACTAAGTTCCTAGGATATTCGTGACTCTTTCCAATGTCGGTACTATCGACTTAGCTCAATAGCACTGAGTCTTCATGTCACCCAAGCCTTATCATCCTGATGTGATCTCGATAAAACCAAGTTTATGGACTCGGTAGCACTGACTTTGTGTGATCCATTCTTGTGATTCCCTGACATGATATCAATACTACCAACTTGGAGTGTTGGTGTGCCGAGTTTGTGTGAGTCTTTTTTAGCAAACACTGACGTGAACTCGATACCACCGACTTATGTTGTCGGTAGTATCGACTCTGTGTAGCTCCATTGTACATGAAAATACACAAGAACATGGATAAGTAGTCGAGGTAAATATTAAGTCATCTTAAACATTAAAAATAAGATAATTTAATGCATATGAATATCACAGGACATTGATAGCATCTCATGCATTATTAATCATATAAATGACAAAATAACACATAAAATCAATGAAAATATGCATGTGAAAATGACTAAAAACTCATGCATCAATGCCGCAATCAGTAGCTGAGTGAACATAATTAACATATATGAAACTAAATGCCATGACAATGGAACTAGATGATAGATCCATCACAATACCAAAAGAAGATACCAAATATATACATCTTAGAAAGGACGGACATTTCAATCTATGCAATTTTTTTATCATGAACATTTGAGAGGAGGCTCATACTAAATTCATCTTTGGTTGACCATTCCTTACAACTTCTAGGGACCTCAGTAATGTGTTTGAAGGGACTCTCATATTATCACTAGGGAATGATAGACTTGAGTATAAAGTTTTATGATATCTAAAAGGGCTAGGTACTATTGTGTCATTCTATTCTTCAATTTCTTTGATTGCCTAATACATGAATAGTCCAAAATCTACTAGAGAATATCTTTTCAATGTTGTGCTGACAAATCAACATCATGATCTCATAACCCACAATGTTAAACAAGATAGATTTGAAATATATGAATTACTAGATGTTGTATCCTTTATCCTGCCAGATCATGTTGAGTTCAAGACTCTACATGAACTAGGTAGGGTTAGAACCATGTATTCTTCTGAAGGCACATGTGGAATCCCTTACCAGCCAAATTCAACCTTAAAACTTCCAAACATCAATATAAACTTCCTCTTGGCTTGTAGTATTCTTACATAATCAATAAGATCTCTTTTATCATTAAGCATGTATAAAAGGAATAAGAGTCACAATTTCTTAAAAAATAGAGAAACATCCCCAATCAATAGGGTAGTTCGTTTTAGATCTAAAGGCAATCAATCCTTTCAAATGCATGCATCACATCATGATGACAAGGTAATATGCTTCTTTTTTTTAGTGTTAGAGAATATTAAATCCTACCTTGAAGGAACTAGTTTCAAAGGAAGTCATCTTACCCTTGGAAACATGTATAGTATATCTAATTACTAATTGTACTTGGAGTAGTCTAGTGTAAGTTGTCGCTAAGAAGGGTGGGGGCATTGTCATTGCAAATGATAAGGATGAACTCCCTCCAAATAGAGCTATAATTGGATGGAGTATTTGTATTCCATATAGTAAACTAAATGCCACAACTAATAAGGATAATTACATCTTCCTTTTTTCAACCAAGCTTCCTAGCACACCATTCCAGAATGTTCAAAAATTATCCATTTATTTGATAAGGAGAATACTACTTTACCTGCCTATAGGGGATATATTCTTTCATATTCTTGTCTTTCAACGTCTGCAACACACTTGCAAATTTTAAAATATGTGTGAACACCTTGACAATGTTGTCAAGGTATTCATGGACAATTTCTAGATATATGACCATGGTTTTAATTTTTGCTTGTGTAAATTATCTCCCATGTTGCAAAGGTGTTGGGAAACAAATCTAGTTTTAAACTAGGAGACATGTCACCTTATGGTGACTAAGGAAGTTGTTTAAGGACACATAATTTCAAGCAAGGTTATTGAGGTTTATAAAGCCAAAGTATATGTAATTTCTAAATTTTCTACTACCACTATAAAGCATGTAAGAAGTTTCATAGGGAATGTTATTTTATAGAAGATTATGTAAGGACCTCTAAAATATTTTCCAAATCACTCCCCAATTTTTTGGAAATGATAGAGATTTTTTTTATGCAGACGGTCCTACAACATTTACTAAGTTGGAACTAGTACTTACCACCACACCCATTATTGAAGCCCACGACTAAACCCAATTCTTCAAGATAATGTCTGATGTGAATGGCTATGATGTTGATATCTTGGCTAAACCTCTATGGTATACATTATGCAGACAAAATTTGATGAATCTCATATAAATTTCATGATTTGAGAAGGATATACTCATGGAAATTTTAAATATACACATTTATATACTATATGACTAGATTTAAAGTGATAGTTTATACTAATCACACAACTCTCAAACATTTGATGGGAAAAAAGGATGGTATATACATGATGACAAGATGGATCCTTAATCCCAAAGAATTTGATCTATTAATTCAAGATAGGAATGGATGATATAACTTGGTCATAGAAAAGATTTTCCAAAGTCAACAATGACCATCTGAATGATAAGTCTCGTCCAAGAGGAAGTTACCTTGCTATCAAACAATACAGTGTTCCTTAGTTTAGTAATCTCACTTATATCCTAGTTTTTTATTTTATCTCCTTTAGGGATTTCACAACAATAAAGAAATGAATTCCTCAGTGATGCATGACATTATTATTTTGATGAGTCATTACCTCTTTATAAGGGGACTTTATGGCTTAATGTAATAATGCATATCACTCAAACAAGTAATGGAAATCATACAAAGTTGTGTTGCAACTACATATGGAGGCCATGTTGAATATCCAAGATTGCATCCAAGATACTTCAATCTAGATTATACTTCCTCAACATCTTCTAGGATACTACCAATTTATTTAAATCACGACATAAATGTAGAAAAAATATCTATAAGAGGGATGAAATTCCCCTCATTTCTTGGAAAGAAATAGAATTTTTAGTGTTTTTATAATGATGGGACAACATCATGAAGGTGAATTTGTATCTAATCACCTTATAAAATTTGTTCTTAGCATCAATTTTTTCAATCGAGGTGTGATTGACCTTTTTGCTCTTTTTCTTCTCCTATGGTGGAGTTTACCAATTGAATTTTCCCTTTATTCTAAATGGAGAAATAATTGAGTAGGTTTTGGTCTTTCCTGTGTTGTTTGACTGAGTGGGAGAAGAATCCCTTTGGAGTTTGCACATGGATGTCCCTCTATTAATTTCATGTTCTCACATTAGGGATGGGAAAATATGTATTTTCACCATTCATTTTGAGAAATACCTCACATGCTTTTGAGTCATCCAAATGATTTTGGTTGCCATGTCAGACTTCAATCTTTGATGCATGATGTAGGGCCAGTGTGGTCATTTTGCAAAGGTTTATTTCATATTTTAGTAATTTGTTCAAACTTCAAAAATTTATAGTAATTAATGTGTAGGTCATCAAATAATATAAAATATGCTTTGGATTCCTAAGAAAGATAGACATATTGCTATTTCTAGAGGGCATTTTGGTTATTTCCAATAGTTGTTTTATTGGGGTTTCACATTAGTAGGAATTCGTTGTAGTTAATTACTATGAAAATTAGCGAATTTATTATATCATGTGTTGAAGACTTTGACATTGATGCTTAGGCTCTTTGTGGATTATATCTATGTACATCTTTTAGTTATATCTCTAACCATATTCATTTTTGAAATCATATTATGACTAGATTCTAAGTTAACATTGATGAGACCAAATCCTAAATTGTGCTCAATTTGATTTGATTCTCCATAATTGTCACTAAAATTATATATACAACATTTTTGACATTTGTCACACTACTTTTCTATATTGACTTAAATGATATCATAATTAGTTTAACTATATTTGAGATGATTTAACTATCATTCATTCTCTACTATGACGCATGTTAGAATTATTTGACTAGTGGTATCTAGTGTAATGGTACATTTTGGGGTTGAAACCATGTGTACAAATATCCTTTATATGGGTGATGGTGATCTCACCTATCCCCACATGCTCTCAACTACTTTATATACACTTTATATAGAGGATTTGGGGTTCTCTCACCTCCTTCCTAGTCCTAGAATGTGGTATTGTTATAACCCAACCTCATAGATAGTTCTAGTTTTAATGTAACCTTCATGTGATTCATTATTGTGACATTATTTAAAATTATTTTTATGCTAGATTTTTTTTGTAATTATATGCTCTTTTTGAAAAGCCTCATCACTCTTTGTATGCATTCTTTTGTATTGCCTTTATTCCACTTTTAAATATTCCCTTTAAAGGGAACAACTCTATTATTTAATCGTACTGAGGTATTGCCCAATAATTTGATCATCTAGCACAAGTTTTGGAATGAGATGCATTAAATTTAGTTATGTAAGTAGTGAATAACCCTGTCAAGTCCCATCCATTACAAGTATAGTATCAAGGTCATTAGCAATCAGTAATACTTACAAGTTCAAGTCATCCACTATGATCCTTACAACCATGATCTTATACAGATGCCATGATACCTTTACAGGAAAAGAGGGTGCCTCTTCTACTTCACTTGACAAATGATCTGGGGTTCAAACTCCATAGAAACAACTCTGTTGTTTTTTCTAATAATTATTTCTATTGTGATGAGTTTTGGAATGGGATGTGTTATAGTTGAAGAAATAGCTTCATGGGGTTTGAGATATGTTTTCAATCACCCTAGTGTATCTCCATGGAAACCTCTTATTTCTTTTTCACGAATAAGGATGGGTTGATGAGTTTGTTCATTGAATAGTGCATGTTCTACCAAGTGATCATGAAGAATGTGTATCCTCTACCTCACATCGATAATTTATTTGATCAATGAGAGTCCAAAACAATCTTCTTAATGATTGAGTTTTTGAGAGGATATCAATAGATGTGGGTGAAGGATGATGACATTTGAACATTTGCCTTTTGTACTGTCCATGGGCATTATGAGTTGTTAATCATGACATTCGGGTTGACTAATTTCCCTTCTACTTTGATAGACTTGATGAATGCAGTCTTTGTTGTGGTGTTCATCGATGGTGTGCTTACCTGCTTCCTTTCTATGGAAACACATAGCGAACAATTTGATCATGCTAAAATCACTATGAGAACACGATCTTTGTGCAACTTTTCTAAATGTGAGTTCTAGCTCAATAAAGTTATGTTCCTCAAACATGTGATCACTCTTGTATACAATTTTTTTGACCCTACCAATGTTGAAGTGGCAAGTACTGAAGAATCCTTTAGAGATATGTAATTTTTGGGACTTTTCAGCTACTACTATATAAGGTTCATATGTGGTAGGTGAACTCAT
Organism: Alisma plantago-aquatica; assembly: GCA_963693085.1. Taxonomy (NCBI): domain Eukaryota; kingdom Viridiplantae; phylum Streptophyta; class Magnoliopsida; order Alismatales; family Alismataceae; genus Alisma; species Alisma plantago-aquatica. The sequence continues at coordinate 871,658,615 of OY856409.1, forward strand.
AAGAATGTCAAGCCCGTATGGTTTCTGGAATATAAGTTTAGTATTATAGTATTAAAGAAGCATCTTACAATTGTACATGATATGGCCCCTCCAGTCAAAGATAAACCATGTGTAATATACAATGATACTTCTAGAAAATAGTTAGAGTGAATTTTGAGGAAGGTGGAAAGTTGATCATTCATTCCTCACGTAAGTTGAAGATGAATGAAGAAGGCTACAAATAATCTAGGGTTAGATTCTATTATATATGATTTTAAGATGTAATTACACTATATTAATAGAGTTCACTTTGAAGTGGTTTCATATCATTAGATCCTGCATTATCTGTTGAGACAAAAAGATCTTAATCTATGTAAAGACAATGGATGGCGTACACGATAGATTATGACTTTACCATTGCCTATCATCTGGATAAGGCAACCTTTGTTGCCAATGTTGTTGTGGTTTCATGTTTAGTAAGGAAAGAAATAAACTATCTCTCGAGTTAGAGAACTCAACTACTTGATGACAATGATGATGATGGTGGTGGTGGTGGTGTTGATTATGGTGATGATGATGAGGTTATGAAGGGCGATTATTTGTGTATGAATATTTCTAGTTTAACTATTACTCGTTTGTGGGTTATTGAGTTGATATTTTCACAGTTATCTAGACTCAATCTTGAGGATATGAAGTGTATAGAGTAAAGGACATAGTCAGAGTTATCTTATAAATTAGATGGAGCAATTCAATTTTGACATTCATGGGTTCCTGATGTTGGTAATTTATGATACAAAGTTTTTACTAAAGCACATGGATCTAAATATACAATTCATATCAATATGAATAAGATGTAAAAGATCTACAATAGAATTTTTGTGGAAAAGCATGAAGACATTTACAGCTATATTTATTTCAAAGTGTTTCACATGCCAACTGATTAAGATTGATAATCAATGAACCAGTAGTCTTCTTCATCCCACTTGAGATGCCTCTATGCAATGGGAAAAGATCATAAATGATTTTTGTTATTGGTCCTCCAAGAACCAAGAGTGGGCATGATGTAGTTTGGGTTTTAATTGATCTCTTGACTATATATTCTCATTTCCTTCTATTCAAGTATAATACACGGTTGAGATCTACATGAAATGGGTTATACAATTGTGTAAAGTCTGTAAGGGGATTGTATCAGGATGAGATCCTAAGTTTACATCTTGTTGTGGAAGTATACTTAGGATGACATGGGTTTTGATCTACAGTCGAACAATCTAAAAGGAACAATATAGATCTTGGAAGATTTACATCGGGCTTGTGTTATGGATTGGAGAGGTTTTTTGGATAGATATCATCTCATGGATATCTTTTCTTATAATAATAGAGACCCGACTATTATTGGGATACCACCTTTTTAAGTATCATATGGTCGACCTTATTATTCTCCTTTACATTGGAATAATATGGGAGAGCATGCATTGGTCTGGTGACACAGAAATGATTACTAGCAAGATACAACTAATTAAGAAAAGAAAGAAGGCTACTCAAAATAGGCAAAAAAGTATGATCGAAAGAAGAGGATCAATGTGAACTTCACAGTGGGTGATAATGTGTTCTTGAATATTAAATCGATCAAGTCTATAGCATGATCTAAGGTCAATGAAAATCTTATCCCAAGATATGATTTACCATTTGAGACTTTAGATAAGGTGGGGGAATGTTCTTATCGCTTAGAACTCCCTCCCACCTATGATAAATATGTAATGCCCTTCATATGTCAATGCTCAAAAGGTATGTAAAAGATCCCTCGCATGTGGTATCTATTGAATCATTGGAGATTCAAGAAGATTTAACATATGAGGAGTTCCCTACAAATATTTTAGACTCTAGATTTAAGCAATTAAAGAATAAGAATATTGAGTTAGTGAAGGTTATTTTGAACATCATATGTTTGGAAGCGACTACTTGAGATCTCAAGGAGGAAAGTCATAGACTTATACCTTACTATTCACTTCATATCTGAAGGACTAAATTCATTTAATATGGTGTAGTGTTTTAACATACTGGGCTCAAGGGGACGTTCTCTATTTGTGTGTCCATACATGCATTATAATGATACATATTATCCTAAGAGGTGCTTAGTGAAATAAGTACACTTTAGTGTTGATTTCATAACTTATTAAAAATAGTTGGGTTCAATACACAATTTGGGTGAATAAGAACGTATTTGTGATATTTGTTCTCATAGTTATTTATTAAATACTACTAATCAATGTTAGATTTTGATTATGAAAATAGTAAGAATAAATAATATATGGATTATCATACATGCTAGTAATATTTTGAAACCCTGGTTCAGTAGAACTCCTACATTAATCTCAAAATATATTTTAAAGCATAATATGTTGATAAATTGTATATTTAGATTGGGTTTCACTTTCCACTGGGTTTGAATAATGTTTAATGACTTAATTCCATCAATGAAGATAATAACTCAATATATTATAATAATGTAAATACGAATAAGGTTCATATTTACCTAAATTGAGATTTAATTAGATATACACGACCTAGTCAGAATGTCACAAGCTCAATGGATTCATGACTTATATGTCTTTCTTTTGAGGTTTTTGGATTCAATATAACAATTGTTTCGTTGTCAACAACCATGGGATATAGTGCTAATTCAGCACACGTAGTGCATGTGATCATCACACATGGCAACCTCTCTCCATATTTCCATCTCAAAATGGGATTTCAGTCTAGTTAGCTTCGTTATGTGACCTCAAAGTCAATGGTTCCCAATTAGATAGTGATTGGTGGAAAATAGAGCTCTACCAATCCAAGCTCTCTTGATTCCCTAATTTCTCTCTCTATCTTGAACTGTCAAAAATCCTATGCTTTTAGCCTATGTAAATCACATCCCACATCTTTGCCCAACAACCAAAAATTGATTGTGATCATTGTTGTATCCCCAAGCCATTATGAGGATAGCTCCCTACCTTTGGCTCATGTCAGGTGGAGTTTGTCAATGTTAATCGGGTAGATGGACAACTTTAAGAAGGTGAAATTTGATTCTATTGATCTTGACATAGATATTCCTTGTGCCATTTACATAAACCAAGTTGCAATTGGTCATTTTCCCTTTTGTTTTCCTTCTTTGTGTATGTGAATTGATAACTCAAATTTGTATATGGTTTCATCATTTTCATATACTTGTTGCATCTTTGTCTTTGTTTTGAATCATTGAAGCTTGTTGGACCCTTGCTTTAACATGTAAGTCTCTTTTTTCCAAGTTTGTGAGTCTATAGCTTGCTATGAAGGCTGTGGTAGGAGTCGTGGAAGATTTTTCTTTGCCACCTTAGAACTCATGTTGGGGATCTTTTTGCTCAAATGAGTTTGAGGAACTCAAAGGTGGAGCTTTTCGGTCCAATTCTCCCTTGATTCTCAATGGTGTACTAATTGAATAGGGTCTCGTCAAATCTTGTGTTGTTGGACAAACAGGGAGAAGAATTCCTCAAGTATGTTTTCATGTATGCCCCTCTGCCAATTTCATGTTATCATGATGCGCATGGGAAAATTCATCTTTCTGACATCCATCTTAAATGATACTACATGTGCTTTAGAGTCAATCAAATGACTCACACTGCCTTATCACACATTGTATCTGGTGCAGGATGTATGTGTAGTGTTTTCATTTTGCAACGTTTTGTTTTTCTAGTTTCACTAAATTAGTTAAACTTCAAAATTTTGCAATAAATATTTAGTGTTGAAAAATATATCAAAATATTTGTTGGACTAAAAAACAAAGGATTCTAGATTGGTATAACTTTTAGAAGGTTTTTTGGTTAGTTGCAAAGTCAATTTTCAAGGTTTAATTGTTAATATAAATTATTTATAATTAATTACTAAAGTTAACCAAATTACTATGTTGGATGATTGGGACTCTGAAATCGAGGCTTAGGTCTTATTAGGTGATATTTAGGTACATCTTTGAAGTGTGTTGCTAACACTATTTAGTTGATAAATTATATTAGGCAATGAGCCTAACTTCCCATTAATGAGGCTAAATCATGAAATCGATAATGCTCATGGTTTAGATTTGATAAATTATTTTTATTTGGATTCTCCACCATGGAAATGAAATTACATACATTTTCTATTGTTCATATTTGCCACAATACTTTGATATAATGATTGATTTTATATCATCATTTCTTGAAATATACTTGATATTATTATTATATCCACTACTACAGAAATGGCTTATAACGTCACATTTACAGGCGTCGGTTGTATCCAAGAAACTAACGCCTACACCCTACAACGTCGATTAACTACAAAAATCGACATCTATCTGTGAAGAGCGTCCAGATACGGGTATCACTTTTTATTTAGTGTCGGTTCCTCAATAAGAAATCGACACCTAAAATCGACCGCCAAATCCGAATTTTCCAGTGAAAAAAATTACCTCCAAAATTTAACATACGACGTCGGTTGTTAACAAATCAACTGACGATTAAAGGTTTTTTGCGAGATAGAAATTGGGCCCACTTTTATCATCGGTTATCTTGCAATAACCGACGCCGATGTTTTTCACGCGTTGTCCTTGCAAAAAAAAATTTCCCCTTTGGCATCGGTTTTCTATGGTAACCGACGACTATGGTCATTCGAGAAATTTTTTTTGTCGGTATATGTAGATAGACGTCAGTTTTTCTAATAGAAACTGACGACTATCATTGAGCATAGGTGTCAATTTATTTGTGGTAACTGATGCCTATTGTTATAAGGGTCGGTTGTTTTTAATAAACGACGCCGATTGTTAACATAATAGCACCCACGCGAAGCAGACTCTTCCCCTTTCTCTGTTTCATTGCGATTGAAGCTTAGGTCTGGCGATTCCACCCCCTGCTCCCTCCTCCTTACGCGCCTACACCCGCCACTCCCTACTCGCCGCCGCCACGCCGCACCTTCTCCTTGTTCACCGTCGTCGCCACCCTTCTCCCTACTCGTCGCCGCCACCGTTGTGCTCGCCGTCTCCCTGCTCGCTGCCACCCAAAATCCCAATTGTGATCTGCTTGTCCTCGTCCGCCTGCTCCCTGCCCTCCACCGCCCAAGGTCACCCCCCCTTTCTATGTGTGTGCTATTGCAGCTAGGAGTACCGTACATTCTGGTCTCCATCTCCATTTATTGTATCTAATGCCAATTTCTATGGGGGTTCTTGTCTAACCCGACCCTAGTATTGGTGTCATTTCTACTGGATTAGTCCCTTAATACATTGTTAAGAGTGGATTTGATGTCTACCTACATGGGAGTTGTGATCTAGAATCAGGATATTTTTCCAGAGTATTTAAGACATGACTTTGTGCTTAATATTGGTTCCTCTAAAGGAGTGTTTATTTAAATTGAATATTGTATATGGAACAAAATATGATTGTCTAGTATTTTTTCAATGATCACTTCCATTATGGGTCTATCCAATACAACTTATTTTCAACAAATACATATATTGAGAATCCTAATCACCCTTCTTGCTTAATGATGAACTCTAATGCACTCATGTGACATGCTTGGAATATAAATGATAAATTTTGCCCTAGATTGCCAATCATGCTTCTAAAGACATCAATAATCACCCTAACTTGAAGATCGAACAGTAACTTTGTTGTCATACATGACACTCTTATCAGCCCCTCATCTCCCTTATTGATAGTTTGTCTATATGAGTTTATATGTGTGATTATGACCCCCTTGTGGTGAGGCATGGTCATACCTTAAGTCAATTGGGGAACCTTGGTCTTCTATTATATCAAACCCCTTTTATACTTGAAATCAGTAGTAATGTGATGGTTTGTGACGTAATGGCCATGACCAAAGCTAAAATGAGGGTCTTCTCTTTCTAAAATGATTATGTGAACTCCTAATCAGTAACATATATTATTCTTTGTGCACCCAAATACCTTGTGAATCATGTATGCACCCTAAGGTGATTAAATGCCTAAATCTTGACTTGAAATATGACCTAGTATGTATGTTGATATATGAAGCTCTAGTTAAAACTTCAAGATTGACCCCTAATTAATACATTATAACATAATTGAATCGTGCATTTGTGTTGTTGCAGGTGTTGTTGACTTGCTGTTGATTTGAATATATTTCTTCTTCAACCTTCAAGTGAGGTATAATATTCTCACTCTCCCAATGTGCCATTAGGATTCATTTAGATTCAAATCTTTGATATATGGAATCATGGTTTATTTACTATTTACTATTTACTGACAAGCATTATTAAATGATGTTACACAAAACTTAGGATATGAATGATGAAACTAGGATTGTAGGTATAAGAATGACAACATACATGTATTTGTTGGCCTAGAAACCCATCCAAGATTTACTCATTAGGAGTAAATCTTAGATAGTCCCCAGTTTGGGACTGTTCTTGAACACTTAATCTCACTTAGGATGTAAGTGTATAATGTGTATTGGGTTTTCAAGAAAATTTTGGCAGCATTTCCCTATTTGTTTTCTAAGTACATATGTACTTGGAGAACAGCGGGGAAATGTTGCCGAAATTTTCTTGAAAACCCAATACACATTATACACTTACTAGTGAGATTAGGTGTTCAAGAATGGGATAGGTGGTACACATTTATTATATATAAGACCTAATCTTTTAACCCTAAACCCTAATATATACTTGTTTTCTCTTTGATCATAGAATGGATGAGATCATGGATGTCCATTCCAAATCGTTGTATCCCAGAGTTTATTTCTAGTCTTGATCAATTTATTAGATTTTCCGAGAAACATAGGAAACAACCTGGAGATAGGTTCTACTGTCTATGTAGGCATTGCGGTAACAACTTGAAAGTCAGCACTGGTGACGAAATCAAAAGTCATGTCATGTGCAACGGGATTGTACAAGGCTATACAGAATGGCGCTGGCATGGAGAGATTTCAAACCTGAAATCAGTGGATGTCGATAGCATTGCTTGTGTGGAAGAAGAAATTGCCTCCGATGACGTAGATGTGAACGAACCAGTTCCAGTAGACACCGTTGATGCGATGTTGGATAGTTGTGGGGTAGAGCACATCGATCCACCTCCCATGTTTAGAAACATTGTGCATGATGTTGAGATACCGTTATACACATGTTGTAAGTTTACGAAGCTTAGCGAAGTGTTGAGATTGTATAAGCTAAAAGCTAACAATAGATGGAGCGACAAAAGCTTCACGTCATTGTTGTCTTTGTTGAAAGAAATTCTTCCTGAAGGAAACGAGCTGCCAATCTCAACATACCGGTTAAAGAAATTGTTGTGCCCAATGGGAATGGAGGCCAAGAAGATACACACATGCCCAAATGATTGTGTATTATTTTAAAAGGACTATGTGGATTTGAAAGATTGTCCCAAATGTGGTGCGTCAAGGTATAAATTGACAACTTCGGGGGAGTCCAAAACTAGTTCTCTTGCCAAGGTGATGTTGTAAAGAGGTGAGATCACCTCCTTACTAAAATTTAAAGGAATTACAAAACATCCATCTTTTTAGAAAGACAAAAGATATTGAGGGATGCATGTATAATATTCCAAGTAAATAAGCATGCACCAGATACATTACAAAATGTCAATAGCAGCAGAAATAAAAGAACTAAGCCTATTACATGGCTTTCATTATTCATTACATGATTGTTCTCAAAAGAAAAAGATAAGAGAAAAGGATCTAGCTATAGCAACCTATACATCCTTTCAGATAGCTTGAGATCTACTCCTGAGATGAATTCCTTCAAACTTGCCCTTCTCCTTGCTCAGCACCAGCACATGGGTGGTTGGGAAAGCACCCATAAAAAAGGGAAAGAAAATAAGGTATGTGTCACAAAACTAATCTAGGATATCAAGATAAGTACAGCAAATAAAAACAGGTTAGGGTTCATCATATGATGAAGATAACAAGAGTATGAGGCTATATTCAAAAGAAACTTGCCATTAACAATTATATCAAAAAGGATTTTAATGTAAGATAATTATTCCTACCTAACTAAGTAGGGTTGATGCACCTACCAGGCCTATAACCTTATGTGAGGGGAGAATAATACATTCCCAATCACCTACAATATTATGGGGAGAATAAGACATTCCCTAGGGCGTTTATTTGCATGCCCTCTGTGGGTGGTTGTACATAAGTACCACTACTTTAAATTAAATAGAACATAAATCCACATGCTAGAAAAGTAGTCATGGAAAGAGTAGTCATAATATTCAATAAGCATGGCAGTGGGGTATAAGACCCAAACAAGAAGAAATTATAATCTAATTTGAGGCATGAACAACATTAGGATTCAAGCATAGAATATTTAGGGTTCATTTAAGCCTCATTAGGGAAATATAGGGTTTGGCTACAATTGTACCAACATAGGGTGTAAGGAATGCACATACCTCTCTTACTGATATCAATTACTAAATTTCACCACTTTAATTGAGTCCAAGTTCCACTTTGCCTATTTTCAATGTATTAACATGTATTAGAGTACATAGTGCACATTAATATATAGAAACCCTAATTTTAGAACTTTTTAACAAAATTCGGATTTAGCTTTTGAAAATATCACCAATGAACTTATTAGGTTTTCCTGATCAAGAAAACATATTTTTATGTTAATTTTGGAGTTATGATGATTAAGATGTAATTTTTATGGATTTTATGCATTAAATTCGTTTTACAAAAATCACCCTTCGTCAAACCATGAAATCAGACCTTTAAAATATTTTTATTAGATAGAGATTAATTTTACAATTCCAAAACATATTTATTTGTCAAATTTGGATAAGCGGTTTAGAAGATATGAATTTTGCAATACTGCCCAATAGGAAATTGCCGCATCATCAAACCGATCGAGATAATTAAAGAGAGAGGGAGAGGGAGAAAACACCATTTGACCCAATATAAGGTTTTAAGTTTCTTAGATAACCAAACTAGAGATTCTAGAGAAGATAAAATAGCAAGAAACCAAAACCTTAGAAGAACATGGTAAAAAGAGATGGAAATCATCGATTATCAATATAGAAGCATGGGTTTTAAGTATGTACTAAGCAATATATGAGAAGGGGTTAACAAAACTTGCCTATAGGAAGGTAATAAGGTTCAAACAGAAATTATTCTGAGATTAGAAGGTCTGGTTGCTCCAAGCCAAGCTCCTTTCTTGAGCAAAGATCACCTTCTCCACTTTAGAGGTGCAAACCCTAGCAAAAGAGCATGGAGATGAGATGTTTTAGGGTTTTAGGTGGAGTTTTACCATGTATGATCATGGTTCCAACCTATAAGAAGGTGTAAGGAAGACTAAAAGTATGAAAATAGGGAAGGAAGGGAGGAAACTTACTAATTTTGGTCGAAATTATCAAGGAGGAGCTTTAGAAACCCTAATAGAGCAATTTGGAAGCCCTAGGAGCCTTCTTCACCAGGGTAGGCTCCCTCTATTACCTTGGGACAGAAATTTCGTGGCCAAATACAGAAGGAACTATTATCTAAGCTAAAGTAAAGAAAATGAGGGCAAGAGTTTTCGAATTGTGAGTTGGGAAGGGGTATACATGGCTATATATAGAAAGAGGTGAAGCATGAGGTGTCTTAAGGGACTTTCCATGTGTCTTTAGCCTAGGGCTTGATGGCCATGCAAGAGGACATCTTATGGACTCTTCTTGGATATCAAAATTCGGTCCTAAGAGCCCAAAGATCCTTCAAGTCCATCCCCACCGTTTTTCAAGAAAGAAATAACCTCATTGGTTGATAGCTTTTAAAGATAAGCACATTTATAAAGAGGGTAATCTCTATAATGCCCTTGGAAAGAAATACCATCAAACCAAGGTGAAAATAGGTTCTCCAATGGTTTAAAATCTCTTTAATGGTAAGGGAATATCTAAGGATTAAAAGTCAGTTGATAATTTGCAAAGAAAACCTACCAATTGGGTAAATTGCATAAAAGTCTAGAATGTACCTAAAATTGCATAACTTGCACAAACAACATCCAAATCGAACCAAATTTGAAACTTAGCCTCATTTTATGTTTTCAAATCATATCAAAAAGTTAGATTAAGGTTTAGAGCACTTAATTATGGTAATTAAGATTTCACTGGGGTATTTGTGCATAAACCCTTATATTGGTACAATTAGTGAATAAATGTTCACTATACCACTATAAATTCCACTAATTAAACATAAACAACATAGAGGATAGAAATGAAAGGGAAACTTGGGAAAAAGGTTTACATGGAGATTACATCTAAGATTCATTATGTTACAGATGTGGTATCTACCTATAATACCACAGTTTCAATGCTTGTTTGCCAATCTTATAGATGCGAAGAATTTGAGGTGGCATGCAGATATTAAGAAAAATAATGATGGGATCCTACGACATGCGTCTGATTCCCCACAGTGGAAGAAGATTGATTTATTGTGCCCTAAATTTGGTGAAGAAGTCAGGAATCTAAAACTTGGGCTTTGTACATATGTGATGAATCTGTACGGGACATTGAGCAGCCAACATAGCACTTGGCCAGTTATGCTTGTTATATACAATCTTCCTCCCTGGTTGTGTATGAAAAATAAGTACGTTGTGTTGTTGTTGTAGATATTGGGCCCTAAACAACCTGAAAATGATATCAATGTTTATCTTGAACCTCTAATTGATGACTTGAAGAAACTCTGGGGTGAAGGTGTGATGACCTATGATGCTTCACGAAGAGAGACATTTCGTTTGCATGCTATGTTGTTTTGCACTGTGAATAACTTTCCAGCATATGGGAATTTGTCTGGATATAGTGTCAAAGGATCTAAAGTGTGTCCTATATGTGAAGAGAACACTGATTCAATACAACTAAAATATGGCGGCAAGACTGTATATCTTGGTCATCGAAGGTTTCTTCCAAAATTCCATCTGTATCGTAGGTTGCACAAAGCATTCAATGGATGGAATGAGGAATGGATTGCACCTAAACCTATACCAGGGGAGGATGTTTATAAAAGAGTAAAATACTTTGCTAATGAATTTGGTAAGAGATCACAATGTACGATGGCCACACGGAGTGACAAATCTTTATTCAAGAAGTCAATATTTTGGGATCTTCCTTATTGGAGTTCTTTGGCAGTCAGGCATTGTATCGATGTCATGCACGTTGATAAAAATGTCTGTGATAGCATCATCGGTACTCTATTGAATATACCAGGTAAGACTAAAGATGGGATAAAATCCAGAATGGGCCTACGTGAAATGGGAATAAGGACAGAATTAACAGAAGTAGTTAGTGGCGATCGGAGAACATACTTACCTCCTACTTATTACACGTTGTTGAGAAAGGAGAAGAAAGCTTTTTGTGAATGATTGGTAAATGTCAAGGTTCCACAGGGTTACTCATCCAACATTTGTACATTGGTATCAATGAAAGATCTGAAGTTGATAGGTCTTAAATCTCATGATTGTCACACTCTAATGCAACAAATATTGCCCGTGGAAATTCGATCTATATTGCCGAAGCATGTAAGGTTTGCAATCACTAGACTTTGTTTCTTTTTCAATGGTCTGTGTAGTAAAGGTATTGACCCTGATACTCTCGATATATTGAAAAGAGAAGTGGTTGTTACCCTATGCCAGCTTGAGATATATTTTCCTACTTCGTTCTTTGATATCATGGTACATCTTGTTGTCCACTTGACTAGGGAAGTGAAAATGTTGGGACCAGTTTTCTTGCATTGGATGTATCCCTTTGAATGATACATGAGCATTTTTAAAGATGATGTTCAAAACTGTTACCCAAAGAAAAACAAATGAATTAAAGGTATTAAGCACCACTCCCAATTTAATTAATATACGTTCTTATGTATTCACCTATTCAAGATTAACCTTTAGTGTTACTAACCAAATCAATGTGCTTACTAACAAGGCTATCAGTGATGCTCAAAGAGCAAGGCGTGCACTGTATGTGCATGACCACACAATGGGTCCAAGAGGCTATGTGGGTGTTCGCCAAAGACTACAGGCTGAGTCTACTGCTCAGTCTGCTGCTACTCAGGAGTCCTTTACTATTGGTCATGCACCTCTGCCTCGCCATGCTATGTGGATAGCTGGGAGGCAAAATAAGAAGGGAGATATAACGAAGCCCGCAACTGCTGAGGCGGCTGCAAAAATGGTAAAATTCAACTCTTAGAGCAATTGATCGATATTGATTATTGTTATGTTTACTTACCCATTTCTATTTATGGTGATTAGCGGGAGCTGTACGAGCAGGCGAAGGAAGGTAAGTTCATCCCTGAGGGCACAAGGGATGAATTGACAGTTGCTCTGGGTAACCCAGAGCATCTTGGATGTGTTAGGGGTGCAGGCGTTGGTGTGGGCATCAAAGCGTTCTTTGGGCCATCACAGCGCAAACCAGTCCCAGAAGCAGGACTTTCATAAGCTGTGGTAACTTATTCTTTTTTTAGAATGTTATTGCGAAAGAGAAGTCAATAATCAGAAGCTAGTGTTTCTTTTATCCATGTATAGGTAGATCAGTTAATTGATAGGAGAGTCGGGGAAGTACTTGATAGGAGATTCGAGGAAGCACATGATAGGAGAGTCGAGGAAGCACTTGATAAGAGAGTCAATGAAGCAATTAGCAAGTGGCAGGCATCTCATACTGCCACTCAAACAGTACATGTGTCGGGCCGCTCTTCTCCTACTGCAGAGGTTGGAAGTAATCCTGTAGACCCACCACCGAGCACGTCCGTTGTAAGTATTTTTATGACATATATAGTAGCTATTATTTTCAAGATAATATGTTTATGTATATATGTATATAATATTCTTTACGTAAATTTGTAGGGGTTGACGCCATGTCGTCTAAAAAGTCAAGAATATATCATTGCATATGCACAAGCTTACCCAGCCCTTCTAGGGGAGATGTTTCATAGGACTCCAGTACCAGCTGGTGAGGTTCGTGTGAGCCCGATACATATACTCCCTGATTGGAGGGATCTTCAACTGCCATATGCCCACCCAAATTCTGAAACGCTTGGTGAGGTAGAAGGTGGAGTGATAATGTGGCCCAAAGTGGATGTCGTCTATACTAATATTGTATGGTAAATTTACATTATGTTAATTTATTAGTATGTATATATGAGTCAATTGATCTAAAATTATATATACATGTCAAAAGGAAGACATCCGCTACATCTCGGCCTCCACCTCCAGCTCCTAAAGTACCAAGTTGGCTTCCAAGGGACCTACATGCTTCGTTAGGTCCTAATTGTAGGGGTATGGAAGTATGGATAGGCGAACATGATTCAAATTGCCCTATAAATGTTACTATTCCGGAGGGTGTTGTAGGTAAATCATACGATAACAATTTATTTATACAAGTTTTGCATACGTATTAATGCATATGTAATACAAGTTTTGCATATGCATTAATGCATACGCATTAATGCAGGTCAATCATACGATAACAAGCTATTTATACAAGATATTTTGGAGTTGTTTCATTATGACTGGTTGAACACATCTATGATAGAGATGTGGATATGGTGAGATCTTGTTTATACATCCATATACCTTGTTTTATATACGGTGATTTAGTTTCTTATATATTAATGCATACATAATACATGTTTTGCAGCCACTTACACACAATATGTACATATTTTGCATTTTCCCATATGGGATTTTTAGTTCCATCTTTGATTAGTCTTGTAGATACATACCCTTCTTCAGTTACTTCATATTGCTGTGATGCTTTTGAATATTTTGATAAAAATAAGAAGACGGTGATAATAGCTTCATTCAATGTTGAGTAAGTTTACTTTGCTTGTAATTTAGACTTAAGAAAATTACATTTTTATTGTGGATTTTGAGTTATTAATTTTTAACTTTCTTACATGTAGTGGTAGGCATTGGGAGTTACTAGTTATTGTCCCCAAGATGTTCACTGTCTATTATCTAGATCCTGCGGGAAAGGAATTGAATACATTATATGGACACACAATGAAAAGGCCATTATTCTCGTGAGAAATATTTCATATTTTTATATCCATTAACATATGTTATTACATTACTATTTAATTATGCAATTTAATGTGTTACATTAACATGTAGGGCTTTAGAAAAGTTCAAAAAAGCTGGAGGAAAGGTCCCCAGGAAAAAGAATCAGCCACTAATTTGGGAGAATGTGAAAGTAATTTCCTGACTCCAATGTATATATTATTTATGTGAACTGTGCTTATTTTTATTTTTGAATATTTTGTATGTTTCAATTTATAGTGTGCTACACAAGACAATGGTTGGACATGTGCCTACTATGTGATGTGATTTATGGACCTAATCATCAAATATGTCGTAATGGAAATCGATACTATACATCAGGTATTATATATAGTCTCATTAGATAATATGAAATATATCAATATTATTATATATTATTAATTATATATATATACGTCATTCTCTTTGCAGGTGTTTAAAACTGACTTCAGCACAGGTGGAAAGTTATTAGATGTACATACTCCCTATACGAAGGAGGAATTAGATGTTGTAAGAGAATAATGGGCAAAAGCCCTACAAGTAGTGGGAATTTTTAAATATAATTGGGACAATGATGACAATGATGATGATGATGAATAAAGAATGATATTTTTAAACTTTGTTCTCATAATTATTTTTGTGTGAATGACTTTTTCTGAATTGTCATATGTGTGAATGTGAATGACTTTTTCTGATCAATACATGAATGTCTGAATGTGAAAAGACATGAAATGAATGGAACTGAATGCGAATGTAAATGACTTTGCAGGTTTCTACATATATCTGATCAATACATGTGTCTAAATGTGAATGACTTTGCAGGTTTGTGTCCTGTTGTTGGCTGATATCAATGGATGTTGTAAACCTGCAGTTCAGAACTAAACTGCAAGTTCTGCATCCTACTGACCAGCCATACAGCAGGCCTTCAAACTGATAAGAAGAAAAAATATCAGAACATAGGCATCGGTTATTTGTATAAAATTGACACCAAATACATACGGCGTTGGTTATTAGCAAAAAACTGACGTCTCTTCTAGGACTGGCGTCAATTATCTATAAGAATTGATGCCTATTGTGGCCAGGCACGGCCGTGCTGGTAGGGATATGGCATCTATTATTGTTTAATAACCGACGTATTTAACCATGATATAGTGTTGGTTTTCTTTACTAACTGACGCTTAGAGTTCCCTTGCTGGCACATTTTCGGTGGCGGGAAGGGTTATGGTGTCAGTGTTTGTTTAATAAGTGGCGTCTTTGATCATGATATAGTGTCGATTTTTGTTAAGAACCAACGCCTATAGTTCCCTTGCTGGCGCGTTTTCGATGGCGGGAAGGGTTATGGCGTTGGTTAGAAACCGACACTGAAGGTGTCGACCTTTAGCGGCACCCACTTGGGTGTCGCTTGGAAACCGACGCTAAAGGCTCTAAATAAACGACGCCAAAGGCCTTTTCTGTAGTAGTGATCCTTCCTTCTCTATTATGATGCATGTTAGATTTATTTTACTAGAATTATATAGTGTAGATGTAAGTTATGAGGTTGTAACTGTTGGGAAATACGGGAACAGAGTATAGCAACAGAAATAAAAGTTTTATCTGTCTGTATTCCCATAACAGAAAGATCGTGTCAACTACTATGAAATAGGAAGGATGGTTTAACGAGTTATACCTGGCCCTAGAGCAAGTTTAGGGACAAAAACTCTCTTCAATGCAATTGTCAATAAGTTTCTCTTGAACGGTGGTTGTGCAACTCCTGATCTTCACCACGAATAATGAACATAATTTGTAGTGACTCATGTGGTCTCACCATGAACTACAGGTTTACTTTGCTCTCCAAACAGCAGTCAAAGGACTCCTGCCTCTTGAGTAGTCTACATGGACTAACTAGAACTCATGTCATTCAACTAGAACAGACAAGAAGGACTTGTCCCTCCCGTTGGTGTACTAGTCACCAACTTGCCTTCCCACAACAACGATCTTCAGTTGTTCTCTACCATTGTTATCCCTCCCTTGTCGGGTAGGACTTTCTTGGGATCTCTCGATTACCACAACCAGAGAGGACAACAGTTGTCAGAGGAACTGATTCTTAGTTGTCTGTGTTATGTTCTGGGAAGCCCCCAGTACCCATCTATTTATAGGTGGGGTTAGGGTCAGGATTCCCAGTTTGTACGGGATTGTGCAGGAGTGGAAGGGACCGGAAGATCTTGAATTTTCACAACCTGTGACACTCCAAATGGTCTTCTGGCACACCCAAATGGTCATCTGGCAGTTTCCCAATCGCATATAGAATTGGGCAATTTTGATTCCAATAATATTACATATTAATTTCTTGCACCACAAGTATAGTGCAATCGAACAAGTTCGGGAAACATCCAAAACCTTTGTTCAGCCCCAAACGAGTCATCTCACCCATGAGAGATGCATGTCTCACTCACTTGGATGGACATTTGGTGAGTCTAAGTCGATCTAATCGGTTCAACATATTGAACTGGTCAGTCCCCTCCTAAAATTGGGCAGAACTTAGTCAATTCAAACTTTGATTAGCCTGGCAACCCAAATAGCCATCTCAACTCTTGAGTCAGTCATCTAGTACCCCAAACGGTCACCTCACTTGGTGAGACGGTCGTCTGGATGTACAAACATCACAATCAGCTCATTTGTTGTGTGAATTGAATATCTAAATATTTTAGTAATCAATCCAATTATCATTCAAGATTAAACTCCTTTTCTAGATGTGTTACTTTGTGTGTGTGACCCTATCAGTCTCATACCACGTTGGCAATGAATGTCCATAACTAGCTTATGATATCACAAGAAATGAGTGGTACCTAGTCGCACATCAGTGCTATCTAAGTGAATGGAAAGTTGGAGAAAAACTTCAACCTAAAATCTATGTAAAGTGTTGCAATGATTGTATAATTCCTTTGTCACTGATATACAGGATGAACTTGAGGCATGGAATCGTCATCCTCTCAACATTCAATCCATATTTCTTGAACCAAGAGTAGACTGTCTGAGATAATGTGACCTCAATATCATATATTGATTCACATGTGCATGCACATACATTTCTCAGTCTCTCTTATCAAGTGTCTAGGATATCATACTCCAATAGGAGGGGAAAATCGCATATCTATAACTCACAGTCTATCCCTGTGTGTTAAAGTCACCCAATCATCACCTTTATAACAACCCATGTTTCAGGATTATGTTTGATGATGTCAAAGTGTACCCAACGACATGTGACGAGTGTAGTGATTTCAAGTCTAACAATCACAATCACCACCATCACTATGAGAGATGACTATGACCACCAATGATGGTTTCCATGTGTCACTCTCAAGGTGGTTCTGTCCGATACACTATTTTCTAACATGTATTTGTGTGCTTGGTTTGATATTGCTATATCATGACTAATGAGATTATGTCATCAACCAACCCACACTCTAGTCTTATGTGTCAATGGTGTCTATCTACCTTCCATAGTAACAATCGACTAGGGACATAATGAGAATAAGTACATGTACTCTTATCATATGTATGATCTCATTTTCCCAAGGCTAATACTTGAAGACATACGTCATTGAGTAATGTTATTCTCTAAACATTCATAATGTTTTCTCATTATCTCATAACTGAATGAAATGGAATGAATTAGAAGCTTGATTGTATGATTATTAGTCAAATCCTTTATGTTTTATGCCATATCAGTCATCACATGATTGGCTCTCTGAGCATACCTTACCAACAGACTCCCACTTGCACTTAGAGCCAATCACCTATGAATCTCATTCTTAGTGATTTAAACATGTCCACCATATTTTTGTTGCGCAAGTGCTTTATCCAACGGGTTAGTAACATTGGTATATAGTCAATATATTGCATGTTTCTTCTCTCTTCGCTCTGAGATCAAACCACCATAATATGGTATCTCATATTCCATGCCTAACAAGTAGCTCCATTGGTGTCACAGCATCACTACTGAGTTATTAATGGTTGGAACATCTATAAGTTCATCATATGAACTTCTAGATCCATATAGTATCACTCTATGTTCATAACATAAGTATACTCAGCTTCTATTGTAGAATGGCTATTAGTTTGGAACCCTTCCAACTAATAACATTTATCCTTTTAAAATTTATTTTAATTTGTGATCAATTTGTAATTATGGAAGCTTGCATCAATGTGACCCTTTACATCCACCTTCTCTTTTTATTTGTATCCTTATTGATTAGAAATATATCATTGTGTACTTCACAAGTACTCATGGATGTCTTCAGTGACATTCCAATGACCCTTATTAGAATTTACCATCATCTTGTCATGTCCAATACATACAAGATTATATGGGATAAGAACACTTATAGCATTCATGATAGATCCATTACTACAACCTATGGCATCTTGATCATGTTTTTTCCATTCTTCACACGAATTGGAACACAAGGTCCATGAGAGACTAATCTAGATTATCTCTCATTAAAATCATCCTTGTTGAACTCTTTCAACATTTTTCTATTGTACTCAAACTTCCATTGTGAAACATTCAATAACTATCTCTATAGATATTGATCCTTATCTTAAAAGATGTTTCACTTAATCCTGCAAGGCTATAGGGTTTTTCCATGCCAGATCTCAATATTCATAATATTGAGAGTTTATTCCTCATCATATGTGGAATATTCATATGCTCCCACTAAATCTTTTGTAATCACATGTTTCATCTTTTATATTGACTCTAGTCAAACTCTTTGACTTTCTTGTCAAATCAAAAGATCCCATTTCTGAGATACTTGTTTCAATCCTAGATTGAACTGTGTAATTTATAGACTTTGTTTGCATTCATGAAATTATAAAACTCTCTAGGTTGTGTCATATACACATCATGTGATGTATTCCTTTTAAGGAATCTGGTCTTAATATTCATATGCTAAATCTCTTAGTCTATTTAACTTCAACAACAAGATTTAAAATTGGTAAAGGAATCTCTATCATGTTCAACAACTTGAACTGATATGAAAAAAAATTCAACCAATTTGTCTTTTTATGTCATCCATGTAGGTCTTTGCCATAGAACCCTATTGTACCCTTTAGGTATTACCCTTTGAGGTGGTTCTACTAAGGTCCTACCTTGTTAGCTTACATGGACCCCATAATGGCCTTGAGCCATTACTCAAATTATGGAGCTCAATAGCTTCTAGTTGACTAGTTGGCTCATCTTGTTATGACCTATCTATGTGAGTTGTTGGCTTCACAATCCTCCAAACTCAGACATGTTCTACTAGAACTATTTTATTTAGTGTTACATGACAAACTCAAGATTCCACAACAACTTGTGATTCTCTTAGTTCTCATTGTACCTTTTAGTTGACCTCAAATATTTCGAGTTCTACTTTTACTCTCACTGATTCTTTAGGACTCAATTATCCTATCAACAAAACATTTTTTTATTGGATTGGGATTAATAGTAGCAGTCAACAATTATGGTTTGTGGATAAACCTTTTCAAGAAACTACTTTCTCAATGGAGGTTTCAATCCTTTAGACATACTGGGACATTCCAAAATCACATCATATATGATGTCTTATAAACCATTCATATGATACATTATTTAGTGATAGGTATATATTTATGAGGATAAGAAGATTAGATTAAATGATTATCATATCATGACTCGTCATGGTATAATTCCTTCAATCTGACACATCATCATGCTCAGATGGATTTGACTTGTGATACATTATCATAGACCTTCCTGATGGTTCTCAAGGTATTGATGTAAAGTATTTCAACACGTGATCTCATCGAGGTTTCTTAATGTTTTCATCAAAGTCATACTTCATTTATAATCTCCTTGAAAATTTCAAGAAATTCCCAATTTACTGAGTACATATCATCATATTACCAGTAAATTAATAAGAGGTATAAAATTATCTATAGCTTTCATTTTATAAGATCTTCATGCATCATATGCATGATGTCTAATGGAAGGCTTATCCTCCCACTACATCTAGTGAATGAATGCATGTCACAATATGTGTAACTAAGACTTTGATTATTTCCTTAGTTAAATAACCAATGGAATCTAGATTAACATCAATATGTGTTCTAGACATGAATCTCTTATATTCACTTGCAAGATGACTTATGCTAATGATAGTCTTGAGTTATCAATCATATTGCTTTGGTATTAACGTTATAAACATTCATCTCAAAGTCTTTTGTATAAAGGTCATTATATGTTTGGGCATTGTCATGCAAGATCATATATTTTGAAATAGAAACATTAGAACTTACTTTATTGATATATCATCCTTGTCATACAAGATGCTTTAAAGTAAATGTTTCTAATTATTGGCATAATGAAATAGCAGTTCTACTAACTCTATTACATGCCCATTGGTCTAAGATAAATTTTAATGTAGACTAAAGCTTCTGCAACACTTGCTCTGCCATGTCTATCTTTGTCCTTCCATGGAGGCCTTTACTTCTTCTCAGATCATGCACATCAGTAAGTCAGATCTCTATTTGGTATCACATACCAAATTGAAGAAGTAATCAAATTTATATTATAACATTTATACCTGAAGTGGAGGCCTCAGTGCCTTCCTTCTTCTTCTTTAGTTCCTCTAACTAGAGTGGGCAATTCATTTTCCAATGTCCAGGCTGGTGACAATGGTGGCAATCACCTCTTACTTTTTTCACACCTCCCTTTGCTTTGAGATCAGAAGACTTGGGCTTCTGGTTAGGTTTAGAACTCTTATTATATTTGTCTTTGCCTATAGACTTCCCTTTTATCTTGTTGATCATCATCACAGACTCGGGCTTGTCTTTCTTCATTTGTGTCTCAACAGTTCTCAACATGCCCAACAACTCTGTCAACAACATGTCAAAGTCATTCATGTTGTAGTTCATGACAAACTGACTATATGACTCTGGCAAAGACTATATAATCATGTAAGTTGCCAACTCACTAGTACAGAAATGATATATAACGTCACATTTGATGGCGTCGGTTAAACATAAAAAAACGACGCCCTAAATCAACGATGTCAGATAAATACTACAACTGTCACCAATATGTGAAGTCTGGTTGATTTACAAAAGACACGAGTACTACTTTTACTATAACGTCAGTTTATTTTCCAAAAATTTGCCGTCTAAATTCCCACAAAATACAATTTTCTATGGAAAAAATTTACCTCCAAAATTTTTAATATGGCATCGATTGTACCAAAACCGACGACACATGTTTTGCGCCATGGCCCCACGGAAAATTGTATCCCTTATTAGTCGTCGGTTCTTTGTCAAAACCCAACGACTAATCACCATTCATGAAACAAAATTTATTCCCTCATTAGTCGTCCATTTTTTACAAAGAATCGATGACTAGGTGTTTTCGTGTGTTGTCCCCGCAAAAATATTTGTCCCCAATTTGTTTCTTCGGCGTCGGTTTGTGTTAGGCAATCGACAACTACGGTAAAAAAAAATTTTATTATGATATGTGAATAGAAGTCAATTTCTATACCTAGAAACCGACGACTAAAACCCTAATCGGGTACAATAAAAATTTAATTGCACTTAGTTGTCGATTTTCACATGTGACCGATGCCTATTGGTATTAGGCGTCGGTTTTGACAAACAACCGATGAATAAAGGTAACTTAATACCACCCGTGCAAAATAGACTCTTCCACTTCTATATTTTATTGTGATTTCATTAGGGAGATTCCATTGTCGTTGTTGTTGATTGTCTTCCTCTTCTCCACACAGTTGGTCTTCCTCGCCGCCACTGCCGCTGCTACTGATGTGCCACTGATGAGGTTGTTGTGGAGATGCTGCTAATGAGAAGCCACATGTGAGGAGCTCTGCACCGCTGGTGAGGAGCTCTACCCCACCGCTGAGGAGTCATAGGGTCTGGGAGGATGCCACCACCGGTGAGGAGCTCTGCACTTGCTGTCGGACACCACGCCACCACTGCTTGAGGAGCTTTGTGCTCACTACCGCCGAAGCTCAGGCCTAGCCTGAGGAGGCAGGAGCTCACCGACCGCTTGAGGAGCTCAACATCGCTTGTACTAGGTAGGTTTGATATCCCCAAACAGCTCCCCATGTATTACAATATACATTTATACATGTTTGAGCCATGAATTGAAATTGACAAATATTTGAACTATATTTTAACTTGATAACAATGAAATGTAACCTAATGTGCATGTTGCTATATTTGAGACCTAATCTTGTACACATTTCACCCTAATCTTGTATTAACTATATTACTCAAATCTTGTGATGAATCTATATAAGATATTAAAACCCTAATGCTAGATCTTTGATTTTGTAGTGATGTGTCACCCTAACATCTACATGAATCCATATTGTATGATGTAGATTGGTGATGATAATGCATGAGCTAGTTTGAAATTTTGAAATCAATTATGAATCTCTCCCTCCCTAGGTCATGACTAATTTATGTGTAATGATTATCTTGATGATGAACATGCATGGACATTGGAGATGTTGAAATCAATGTTATAGGATATGGTACCTAGACTAGGGTATGATTAAGACTATAAGATGTTGCTATTGTAAATACATACATGTATTTTTTTGTCCTAGAAACCCGTCTGAGATTCACTCATTTGGAGTAAATCTTGGATAGTCCCCGGTTTGAGACTGTTCTTGAATACTTAATCTCACTTACGATGTAAGTGTATAATGTATATTCAGTTTTCATGATGTTTCTTTAGCACTTCCCTGTTTGTTCTCTAAGTACATATGTTGGTGGGCATTTTCCCATTTACATTTGTGTACTTGGAGAAATGCGGGGAAATGTTGTCGAAATTTTCTTGAAAACCAAATACACATTATACACTTATTAGTGAGATTAGGTATTCAAGAATGGGATAGGTGGTACACATTTATTATATATAAGACCCTAAACCCTAATCTTTTAATGCTAAACCCTAATATATACGTATTTTCTCTTTGATCATAGAATGAATAGATCATGGATGTCCATTCCAAATCATTGCACCCCAGAGTTTATTGTTGTCCTTGATCAGTTTATTAGATTTACGGAGGATCATAGGAAATAACCTGGAGATAGGTTCTATTATCCATGTAGGCATTACGGTAACAACTTGAAAGTCAGTACTGGTGAGAAAATCAAAAGTCATGTCATGTGGAAAGAGATTGTACAAGGCTATACATAATGGTACTGGCATGGAGAGATTTCAAACCCAAAATCAGCAGATGTTGATAGCAAGGCTTGTGTGGAAGAAGAAATTGCCTCCAAGGACGTAGATGTGAACGAATTGGTTCCAATAGACATCGTTGATGAGATGTTGGATAGTTGTGGGGTAGAGAACACCGATCCACCTCCCATGTTTAGGAATATTGTGCATGATGTTGAGATACCATTATACACAGCTTGTACTAAGTTTACGAAGCTTAGCACTGTGTGGAGATTTTATAAGCTGAAGGCTAACAATGGATGGAGCGACAAAAGCTTCACATCATTGTTGTCTTTGTTGAAAGAAATTCTTCTTTAAGGAAACGAGCTTCCAATCTCAACATACGAGTTAAAAAAATTATTGTGCCCAATGGGAATGGAGGCCAAGAAGATACACGCATGCCCGAATGATTGTCTATTATTTCAAAAAGACTATGTAGATTTGAAAGATTGTCTAAAATGTGAGGCGTCAAGGTATAAATGATGACTTCAGGGAAGTCTAAAATTGGTTCTCCTGCCAAGGTGATGTGGTATCTACCTATAATATCACAGTTTCAATGCTTGTTTGCCAATCTGATAGATGTGAAGAATTTGAGGTGGCATGCAGAGGTTAAGAAAAATAATGATGGGATCCTACGACATGTGTCTGATTCCCCACAGTGGAATAAGATTGATTAATTATACCATGAATTTGGTGAAGAAGTCAGGAATCTAAGACCTGGGCTTTGTACCGATGGGATGAATCTATATAGGACATTGAGCAACCAACATAGCACTTGGCCTGTTATGCTTGTTATATACAATCTTCCTCCCTAGTTGTGCATAAAAAATAAGTACGTTATGATGTCGTTATTGATATTAGGCCCTAAACAACCTGGAAATGATATTGACATTTATCTTGAACCTCTGATTGATGACTTAAACAAACTCTGGGGTGAAGGTGTGATGACCTATGATGTTTCATGTAGAGAGACATTTTGTTTACATGCTATGTTGTTTTGCACTATTAATGACTTTCTAGCATATGGGAATTTTTCTGGATAGAGTGTAAAAGGATCTAAAGTGTGTCCTATATGTGAAGAGGACACTGATTCAATATGAGTAAAACATGGTGGCAAGACTATATATCTTGATCATCGAAGGTTTCTTCTAAAATTCCATCGGTGTTGAATGTTGCGCAAAGCATTAAATGGATGGAATGAGGAAGGAAGTGCGCCTAAACCTATACCATGGGAGGTTGTTTATGATAGGGTAAAAGACTTTGTCAATGAATTTGGTAAGAGATCACAATGTACCATTCTCACACAAAGTGACAAATCTTTATTCAAGAAGAACTCAATATTTTGGGATCTTTCTTATTGGAGTTCTTTGACAGTTAGGCATTGTATCGATGTCATGCATGTTGAGAAAAATATTTGTGATAGCGTCATTGGTACTCTGTTGAATACACCAGGTAAGACTAAATATGGGATCAAATCCAGAATGGACCTACATGAAATGAAAATAAGGACAAAATTAACAAAAGTAGTTAATACTGATCGGAGAATATATTTACCTCCTGCTTGTTACATGTTGTCTAGAAAGGAGAAGAAAGATTTTTGCGAGTGCTTAGTTAGTGTTAAGGTACCACAGGGTTACTCATACAATATCTAAAGTTGATAGGTCTAAAATCCCATGATTGTCACACTCTAATGCAACAAATATTGCTCGTGCCCATTCGATCTATATTGTCGAAGCGTGTAAGGTTTGCAATCACCAAACTTTGTTTCTTCTTCAACACTCTATGCAGCGAAGTTATTGATCCTGAGAATCTCGATAAGTGGTTGTTACCCTATGTCAGTTTTAGATGTATTGTCCTCCTTCATTCTTTGATATTATGGTACATTGACTAGGGAAGTGAAAATGTTGGGACCAGTTTTCTTGCATTGGATGTATCCTTTTGAACGATACATGAGCAATTTTAAAGGTAATGTTCGAAACTGTTATCGGCCTGAAGGGAGTATTATTGAGGGTAATGTGGCGAGACAGGTTATTGATTTTTGCAATGACTTTCTGAGTGGTAATGACGCTCCTTTAAATGACAAAAATATTGAGGAGTATTCTGGCAAAGGGATTTTAGGATTACGGGTGAAATTAATCAGTCGTGAGCTGTTGGAACAAGCTCACTTGTATACACAACATCGACGAAGTGAGTGTTTATATCACGGAACATACCAATTTCATCAAGAAATAATATCCTTGAGCTAATTCAATGTGGCTTGCTAGAGAGCATAACAAGACATTTATTAAGTGGTTTGAAAATAAATTTTTACATCAACTATCTCAAACACCAAATAATATTACTGAAAATATCAAATGTCTCACCTTTAAACCAAAAATGAATGTTAAGTCTTATGAAGGGTTTGACACAAATGGGTCCTCATATTACACAAAGCGTCAAGATGATAAGAGCATCGTCCAAAATAGTGGGGTCACCCTTCAAGCGTCTTCGTTATTTTTTTCTAGTACAAAAGATAAGAGTCCACGTGAAGCTAAAATGGCATATTACGGTGTCATTGAAGACATATGGGAGTTTGACTACATAGATTTCAAAATTCTGCTCTTTAAGTGTAATTGAGTTGATAACACCAAAGGAGTTATAGTGGATGAATTGGGTCTCACATTAGTGAATTTAGAAAAGATTGGAGAGAAGGGTGAACCATTCATATTGGCATCATAGGCGAAACAAATATTTTATATCGATGATCCTGCAAATGTAAAATGGTCGATTGTTCTTCATGGTAAAAGACAGTTCATTGAAGCCCATATAGATGAAGAAGACTACTATGATAAGTATGATGACTCGAGTCCATTCTCAGTTGGGTTGTCAACACCAAATATTGAAGCTAATGGTGACTTATATGTGCGTGGAGATCACACTGAAGGAATGTTAATTGATTAAAGATCTCAATATTAGAGGCATGTTTTTATTTTTTTTTATGTTAAATGTTAAATGTTAAATTTTTTTGTATGTTAAATGTTAAATGTTTGATTATTTTTTGTATGACACTTTCATATGGTTGACCATGAGTATGATAATCGTGATGATGATTACCATGAGGGTGAGGCGTCACCTCGCAAAGTAAGTTTTACAATATATCCTATATCTAGCTATATGTATGTCCATTTATAAGTTATATCCTATATGTGTTTTTTTGTCAATTTTTAGGTTGATGATGTACCCCCTGAAAACCTTGTGGCACTTTATGAGCAGCAAAAAAAATTAAAAAAATCAGGGGCATCACTATGATGAACAAGTTACTGCAACAAAGGGACAATGGACCAAAATTAGTTGTGGATTTTGATCATGCAGGAAATCCAGTTGGGGTCAACCGTAGCTCATTTGTTTCATATTTGGGGTTCTTACTCGTAACAATTATGGTGTAAATGCAGAATCTTGGCATATAGTTCCTAAAGGGAAGAAATACTTAGTATGGAAAGAACTATGTGTGAGATATTATCATTTGCAATTCTATTTTTTAAGTTATTTACAATTCTATTTTTTAGAATACTTTATTAAATATATAAAAACTTGCAGAGTATATTTGAACTGGATGAAAACATATATCGTAAAAAGGTGATGCAACCATGTGGGAGGGTCCTAAGGAACTATAGGACAACTCTCAACTGACAATACATACAAGATGCTGATAGGAGGAAGAAGTCATCCCTTGAGCAATGGAACTACCTGGACCCGACTGAGTGGAAGGCGTTTGTTGCCAAGAGAAATACTGATGAATTCAAGGTATTAAGTATCACTCCCAATTTAATTAATATGCATTCTTATGAATTCACCTATTCATGATTGACCTTTATTGTTACTAACCAATTCAATGTGATTACTAACAAGGCTATGAGCAATGCTCAAAGAACAAGGCGTGCACTGAATGTGGATGACCACACAATGGGTCCAGGTGGCTATGCAGCTCTTTGCCAAAAATTACAGACGTATTCCGTTCAGCAGTCTACTGCTCCTAATATTGAGACTAGTGAGTCATGTACTATTACTCCCGCACCTCTGCATCGCCATGATGTGTGGATAGCTGGGAGGCAAAATAAAAAAGGAGATATAACCAACCCCGCAACTGCTGAGGTGGCTGCAGACACTACTACATTTTTGGCCAGTAACGTCACTGCCCATAGCGTCATTTTTACTAGAATAACCGACCTAATAGACTACTGTATCGGTTTTATCATAAAAACCGACCTTATAGATTTCCCGCGGCGAAATTTTGTTCAATTTTGGCTTCGCGTCTCGATCTATAGGGTCAGTTTTTTAAAATAACTGATGCTATAGGGTCAACAAAAAATGCAGGCATCACTTTGGAACTCTAGAGTCGGTTTTTATATATAACTGAATTTACAGATCCTGACCTATAGCATCGGTTATACTGCAAAACCGACCCTATAAGTCTATTACAAAAACGGTGCCCGGACTTAACCTATAGCGACAGTTTTTTAAGATAACCGCCGCTATAGGTCAGGTCTATAGCGACGGTTATCTTAAAAAACCGTCACTATAGGTTAAGTCCGGGCACCATTTTTTTAATAGACTTTTAGGGTCGGTTTTTTACAAAAAACCTGACGCTATAGGTCTTCTACATTGCACATATAAGCCTGATTGTAAGGCTTAGGTTTCCATTTGCTGCTGCTGCTACCCCCCGTTCCCGCTCCCGCGTCCGAAGAAAGGCAACTCCGCCTCTACAAAGGTGACCTCCCCCAACCATCTCCTCATCCGAAAAGAGGTAAACTAGCGCAGATTTCCTTGGACGAAGACACCCAAGCTTCTTGCCACCATCTCCGGCGATGACGACGCTCCTTACCACCATCTCCGACACTGTTTTCCATGGACGACGGCGATGCCTTAGGCGTTGCATCTCTCTCCGATGCTTTCTTCCTTGAAAGGCGACGACGCCTTAGGAGACGATGCCTTAGGCATTGCAAGGGCCGTGCGCATCTCTCTAGTTCTTTTCCCACACAAGCTCCCTCACCGACTGGTTTTTCTCAAAGTATTGTCCTTGCCGCCTCACTCCTCCGATTACGTCTTACTTTCAAGCAACTGACCAGGTAGCACGACCGTGCAGGGCAGCACGGCCGTGTTGTTTGCACGGCCGTGCTGTGCAACACAGCCGTGTTGACTTATTTGTAGAATCATCAAATTTGTCAATTTTGAATTTCTCACTGCTCCTATAAAATTGATATATACTGACCCCTAATTAATACATTATAACATAATTGAATCGTGCATTTGTGTTGTTGCAGGTGTTATTGACTTGTTGTTGAGTTACATATATTTCTTCTTCAGCTTACAAGTGAGGTATAATATTCTCATTCTCCCAATGTGCCATTTTATTTGACTAGTAAATCAACCAATAATAAAAATATGTATTCATTCATATATACATTTTGTTATCAATCACATATGTAATCACATATGTAATCATTTAGATAGTCCCCAGTTTGGGACTTTTTTTGGATATTTAATCTCACTTAGGATGTAACTGTATAATGTATGTTTAGTTTTGAAGAAAATTTTAGTAGTATTTCCTCATTTGTTCTCTGGATACATATGTGAGTGGTTATTTACTTGACTAACAACTCAACCAATACTAGAGGCATGTATTCTTTGAATTATTTATTTTATTATCATTCAAGCAAGTAATCTTTTAAATATACATCATATATCATGTATACCTTATCACTTGTGTTTTTATTATCACTTATTTTTTTTATCATGTATACTTGCAGGTTCTAAAATGGCGAGTGAAGATGAACATTCTGAGCATGAGCATGAGCACCATGACGATGGGAATAAAATTGATGAATCTTTATTATCTTGACCCAATGGGAATAACAAAAAGGGGCCACAAATTGAAATTGCCAACTATGGAGTAAGCATAAATTTAGTCAATGCTTCAACATGATATTTCTATTTAGAATTTCTATTTTACCAACTATCGTTTAATTGATAGGGGTATAAAGGCTTTTCATTAAGGTGGAGGATAAATACCCACAAAATTAAAGACATTGACTTTAAAAAATATCAAGGTAGCTACTTTGACAACTGCTTAGTCTTATATGTATTAATTTTCAACTCTTATATATCAACTGTTATATTCTTATCTCAACTCCTGTTTATAGTAGTTTACTAACATTAAGTATAATTCGTTATTTTTAGTGTCCTATAAAAAATAATGATTGGGCTTGTGGCTATTATGTAATGAAATATATACAAGCTATTGTTAAACAAGCATCATATGACGTTCAGACTATAAATCAGGTAATAAAGAATAACATCATAAATTTTCAAGTAGTTTTAGTCATTTTATAAAATATTAGCATGTGCATTTTCTGTTACAGATCTTTACAACTCAGCCTTATACACTTGAAGACTTAAATGAATTCCAAGAAGAGTGGTGAGATGCTTTTCTAAATGAAGTCAATATAACATTGGATTAAACATGTCAGCTCCATTTATGTATGTGGTTACTCTTTCATATTTACTTTTGTATCCGACATTTAGTATCATCTCAGACTTGCAATCTATCATTTTGTAAATTATGAATTTTGACCTTAGAGTGAACCTCTAAGATCGGTTTTTTAAGAAAAGTGATGCTACAGGTCTACATATTGAGCTTGATAACCGACCTACAACCTTGGCCACAATTTTTTTCTCATTTTTTACAGCCTATTGGGTCGGTTTTCTTTAGTTAAAAAAATTGACGCTATAGGTCAAATTCTATAGCGACGGCCACTTAGGAGTCAGTTAAAAAGTGATGCTACAGGTTTAAAAAAATCGACGCTACAAACCATTTCTGTACTAGTAAAAAATGGTAAAATTCAACTCTCAGAGAAATTGGTATTGATGATTGTTATGTTTACTTACTAATTTCTATTGATGATGATTAACGGGAGCTTCAGGAGCAGAGGAAGAAAGGCTTGTTCATCCCTGAGGGCACAAGGGATGAATTGACAAGTTCTCTCGGTAACCTAGAGCATCCTAGACGTGTTAGGGCTACAGGGGCTGGTGTGGGCCTAAGAGTGTTCTTTGGGCCATCACAGTGCAAACATGTCCAAAAAGGGGGAATTTCAAAAGGTGAGGTAACTTATTCTTTTTTTAGAATGTTATTGGAAAGGAAATTCATGAATCAAAAAGAGTTTCTTTTTGTCATGTATAGGTAGATGAGATAGTTGATAAGAGAGTTCAAGAAGCATTGAGCAAGTGGAAGGCATCTCAGTCTTCCACTCTAATAGTACTTGTGGCATGCCTCTCTTCCCCTATGATAGAGGTGGTTGGGAGTGATCCTATAGAGGTGGTTGGGAGTAATCATGTAGATCCACCACCTAGTACGTCTGCTGTAAGTATTTTAGTGGCATAGTTGCTAGTCTTTTTAAGATGATATGTTTATTTATGTATATAATATACTCTATGTAAATTTGTAGGGGTTGAAGTCATGTCATCTAAAATTGAAAGAATTCATCATTGCAGAGGGCAAGGCTTACCCACGCTTTCCAGGGTATACGATTCATGGCACTCTAGTACCCGATGGTGCGGTTTGTGTGAGCCTGAGGCTTGTGTTCGCTATTTGGAGGCAGCGTCCATTGTCATATGCTCACCCAGATGCTGACACGCTTG
The DNA here is from genome assembly GCA_963693085.1 of Alisma plantago-aquatica. Lineage (NCBI taxonomy): Eukaryota > Viridiplantae > Streptophyta > Magnoliopsida > Alismatales > Alismataceae > Alisma > Alisma plantago-aquatica. The sequence continues at coordinate 871,689,538 of OY856409.1, forward strand.
GTGAAGTAGAAGGTGGAGTGGTCTTGTGACCCAAAACGGATGTCATCGATACTGATCATATATGATAAATTTACATTATGTTAAGAAAATATATATGTATATACATGACAATTGATATGAAATTATATATACAGGACAAAGGGAAGAAACCCGCAACAGCTCATCCTCCTCCACCTTTACCTCTTTGTGAAGTACATGGTTGGCTTGCAAAGGACATATACAACTTGTTAGGTCCTCAATGCAGGGGTATGACAATATGGATAGGCAAACATCCCAAAAATTATCCTATGATTGTTTCTATTAAGGGGGAGGTTGTAGCCCAATCATACGATAATAATATATTTATACAATATATTTTGGAGTTATTTACTTATGCTTGGCTGAGTTCATCTATGATAGAACTATGGATATGGTGAGATCTTGTTTATATATCTATATATCTTATTTTATATACGGTGATTTATTTTATTATATATTAATGCATACGTAATATATGTTTTGCAACCACTTACATAGGGTCTGTACAGAATTTTTATTTACCCATGTTGGATTTCTAATTCCATCCTTGATCAGTCGTGTACATAAAGACCCTTCATCAGTTACCTTATACTGCTCTATCACTTTTAAATATTTTGGTAAAGCAAAGAAGAGTGTGATAATAGCTTCATTCAATGTTGAGTAAGTTTACTTTGTTTATATTTGGACTTAAGAAAATTATATTTTATTGTGGATTTTGAGTTATATATTTTTAACTTTCTTATCTCTGGTGGTAAGCATTGGGAGTTACTGGTTTTTGTTCCTGAGATGATGACTCTTTATTATCTAGACCCTGAGGGGAAGGAATTAGACAGTTCGGGACACACAACGAAAAGGCCATTATTCGCGTGAGAAATTTTTTATATTTATATCTGTTAATATCTATTATAACATTACTATTTACTAATACAATTTAACGTGTTACATTAACGTGTAGGGCTTTAAAAGATTTCAAAAAAACAGGAGGAGTCATGTGCAAGAAAAGAAATCGTTAGTCTGAGAGAATGTAAAAGTAACTTCCTGACTCAATTGCATACATTATTTATGTGAATTGTGCTTATTTTTATTTATAACATTTTGTATGATGAAATTTATAGTGTGTTGTACAAAACAACGGTTGGGCATGTGCATACTACATGATGTGTTATATGGACCTAATTGTCAGATATGTTGCACAAGAAATCAAAAACATACAACAGGTATTATAAAGATTGATCATCATATATAAGTATAGTCTCATTAGATAATGTCAAAATATCAAACTTATTAATTATATATATACGTCATTCTCTTTGCAAGTGTTTAAAACTAGTGACTTCACTATAGGGGAAAAGTTATTAGATGTACGTGATCCCTATACGATGGAACAATTAGATGACATAAGAGAATAATGGGCAAAAATCTTTGAAAGGGAGGTAATTTTTTATTATAATTGGGGTAGTGATGATGATAAAGAATGACATTTCTAAACTTTGATGTCATAATTATTTTAGTATTTGATGACATTTCTAAACTTTGAAAGACAAGCTTATATGTACATGTGTGAATGACTTTTTTTTAATTGTCTTATTGAAATTTGATTTGTATACATGTGTGTGAATGTGAAGATGAATGAATTAATTACTTCTACATGTGTGTGAACGTGAAAAGAAATGAATGATTGGAACTATAGGTTTCTACATGTGTGTGAATGTGAAAATGGTTGAATGAATGGAACTGTAGGTTTCTACATGTGTGTGAATGAATTAATTGTGTTTCTACATGTGTGTGAATCACATGATGTGTATATAATCTTGATCATCTTATTATTGCAGGTTTGTGGCCTATTGTTAGCTGAAATCAAAGGATGTTGTAAACATACAGTTCAGAACTGAACTGCAGATTTTGCATCCTGCTGACCAGCCAGACAGCAGGCATGCAAGCTGATAATAAAAAAAAAACCAATACTTAGTCGTCGGTTATTTAAAAAATCGTCACCCAATGTTAATGGCGTCGGTTAAATATAGAAAACTGACAGGTATGCTCTAACCCTGGTCAATTTTTTTATTCGAGCATGGAGATAAGCGTCAGTTTCATATCAATAAACCGATGATTGTGTTCCTAATGACGTCGATTTTCTAAGACATAACCAATGACTATGGTCCTAATGGTGTCGTTTCTTTTTTTGGTTGCGATCGGGGGCGGATCTATGTCGTCGGTTCTAGAACCGACGTTGAATGATTCTACTTTTAGTGTCACCCACTTGGGTGTCACTTGAAAACCGACGTAAAAAGCCCATTTTAACCGACGTTAAAGGTGGTATATGTACTAGTGACTCTTGATCCAAAGGAATTCCAATCTAGCTAGGTTCTTCACATACCCAATAAGTTTGAGTACATGAGGACCTACAAGATCTCCTTCTGTCGTGCTACATTTGAACAACGCCTTAGAGATATAATATCTCTCTTGTCTTGTATGATCTTGGTACATGTTCTTGAGATGTGTGACCATCTCAATCACACCCATGTTCTCATGTTGACTCTACAACTCATAGTTCATGCAACATAGCATCAAACACTTGACATCTATGGCGTCTTCAGTACGCTTCTTGTAAGCATACCTGTCATCCCTTGGAGCATTTTGAGGCGATTCCTCTGGTTATGGCGTTTCCAGGACATAGAGTTTGCGCTCTTGTGTGAGAACTGTTCTCAACGTCCTGAATAAGTCATGGAAGTTGTTCCCAGTAAGTTTGTCCTTCTCAAGGACCGATTACAGAGAAAAGTAATTGTTGTTCGTTGCCATTTAATTCTACAAAAAAATTGAAATTTTATCAAAAACTCATTTTTGATTTGATTTGATTTGATTTGATTAAATTTGGACGATAATAATTAGGTCTTAAATTAATTATCGTTCTAATTGTTTGGATCAAATTGACAAGCCTCAAATGTCAATTTGGAAAATTGTAGCGAACAATTTTCTAATGAACAAGATCTAAGATAATTCAACTATAGCTCGACCAACACCTAAAAACATAGTTAATTACCAAGGTAGGCAACTTTTTCCAATTGCATCATATACAATTCTTGATAGATAATATTGAACAACTCATTGCCATAAATGTATGCAAGCTTTTGGGCCCAGACGCTCTAAGAATCATCAGTTAAGCCTGACCTAATAGCCAATACGATAATAATGCACCATGTGGAGGCGGAACCTACATCATTACCATCAAACTTCCACAAGATAGACGGCGCACCACGCGAAGGTGTAAACTACGCTTAGTCGAACAAGTTTTTCATGTGTATTGCTATTGGAAAACATCTTAGACTTAATATATTTGGTTGAGGAATTTATATATATCATATATATACATATATTGTATCCAATCACCACATATATAGTGTGTATCATATACATGCTATATCCCACAATGTAAACACGCAATATAAAACAAAAGTGATGGTTATGGCCATGTATACTTATGATTCCTTGGAGCCACAAGAAATTACTATCACCTAGGTCAATCATCACATCATATGTATGAACATGTTGTTGGTGTAGACTTATGCTTGCCAATCTGGGTAGATCAGTTCAACCCTTGAACCGATAGTCTTGCCTCATGGTCAGTTGGTTGGTTGTCAGGGACGATCGTCTGGCCTCCTATCAAACTGATGTTTGGACTCCTTCCAAACGATCGGTTGGATCCACCACGAGGTCGTTTGGTTCCATCATTCTGTCCTCCGTAGTCCTCCAGACAGTCCCGTCTCACGAACTCGTCGTCTCATTTTGCGATGATGATCTTCTTCGTCGTTGCAAGAAAAGGAAAATTATCCTATTACTACTTTATTGCATTGTAAGAGAAACATAGAGCAACATTGGAGCGGAGAAAAGGTAGGATAGAATTAACTTTACATTAGAAAGAGGGAGGTAGAGGCTCGGTAAGCAGATCGAGATCAACAGGAATAAAACCAAACCATCCAACCACACATAGATAAGAGGTATTGGCCATAACCACGCTACACATCCACCATCAAAATTACTTCTAAGACGACGCGTGTAACTTGTGTGTGTGTGTGTGTGTATATATATATATTGGCGGGGTTAGAGTCAGGGTTCTCAGTCTATACGAGATTGTGCGGGAGTGAAAAGGGCCAGGAGATCTTAAATTTTTACAACTTGCGACACTCCAAACGATCATCTAGCACACTCAAACGGTCGTCTGGTGTGCGAGACGGTTGTCTGCCACTATGATACGGTCGTCTCCCACTGTAAGACGGTCATTTGGCAGTTTCTCAACCACATACAAATTTGACAATTTTGATTCTCATTAATATTACATATTAATTTCTTACACCACAAGCATTGTGCAATCGAACAAGTTCAGAAAACATCCAAAACCTTCGTTTGACCCCAACAGAGCCATCTCACCCATGCGAGACACCTGTCTCTCTCACCCAGACGGTTGTCTGGTGAGTCTAAGTCGAGCCGATCGGTTCAACAGATTGAACCAGATGGTTCGCTCCTCAATTTGGGCATAACTTAGCCAATTTAAACTCTGATTAGCCCGACAACCCAAACGGTCGTCTCAACTCTTGATCCGATCGTCTGGTACCCCCAAACGGTCATCTCACTTGGTGAGATGGTCGTCTGACAATACAGACATCACAGTCGGCTGATTTGTTGCATGAATGGAATACCTAAACACTTCAGTAATCAACCCAATCTTCATTCAAGATTAAACTCCTTTTCTAGATGAGTTCCTTTGTGTTTGACCCTATAGGTCCCAAATCACATTAGCAGTGAATGTCCATAACTAGCTTATGACATCACAAGCAAAGAGTGGTGTCTAGTCACACATCAGTGCTACCCAAGTGAATGGAAAGTTAGAGAACAACTTCAACTTACAATCTGTGTAAGGTGTTGTAGTGATTGCATAATTCCTTTGTCACTGATATCCCGGATGAACTTGAGGCATAGAATCGTCATCCTCTCAACGTTCAATCCATGTTTCTTGAACTAAGAGCAGATTGTCTAAAATAATGTGACCTCAATATCATATATTGATTCACATGTACATGTGCTTGCATTTCTCAGTCTCGTTTATCAAGTGGCCAGGATATCATACTCCAGTAGGAGGGGCAAATCTCATATCTATCACTCATAGTCTATCCCCATGTGTCAAAGTCACCCAATCATCACTGTTATAACAAACCATGTTACATGACTGTGTTTGATGATGTTAAAGCATACCCAACGACATGTGACGAGTGTAGTGATTTTAGGTCGAATCGCAATCACCACCTTCACTATCAGAGATGACTATGATCACTAATGATGGTATCCATGTATCACTCTCAAGGTGGGTCTGTTCAATACATTATTCTCTAACATGTATCTGTGTGCTTGGTTTGATATTGCCATATCATGACCAATGAAATTCTATCATCAACCAACCCACACTCTAGTCTTATGTGTCATTGGTGTCTATCTACCTTTCACAGTAACAACCGACTAGGGACATAATGAGAATAAGTATATGTACTCTTATCATTTGTATGATCTCATTTCCTTAAGGCTAGTACTTGAAGACATACATCGCTGAGTAATATTATTCTCTAGACATTCATAATGTTTCCTCATTATCTCATAACTGAATGAAACAGAATGAATTGGAAGCTTGCCTATATGATTATTAATCAAATCCTTTATGATTTATGCGATGTCAATCATCACATGATTGGCTCTCTGGGCATACCTTATCAACAATAACTCAGATTACAACCATCCATATCTTGGTTATGGTGTGCTCGCCTAGCCCTAGGTGCTCTCACCTACTTTCTATATACATTATAAAAAGGATTGTGGTGCTCTCACATCCTTCCTAGGCTCAGAATGTGCTATTATTCTGACCCAACGTTTTTTAGATAGTTTAGTTCTAAAAAACTTCACATCATTATTATTGTTGAGCATTACATTAAGGGAAAGAATTTTTTGGTCATTATATCTTCTCCTTGAACAGTTCATCATTCTTTCTTCTATTCATTCTATTGGTATCACTACCACTTTCCAAAATCCTCTTAAAAAGGAACAACTCTATTGTTTAACCTTATAGATGCATTTCCCAATAATATGATTATCTAGCACATACTTGTTTTATTTATTAATATTTATATTATTCTCTCCATTTGGCCATTGTTCTTCGATCTATCCTAGTGCAGGTATACTAAGGGATAATATACTTCATGAGCTAGTTCCTAGCAATAGATCCCATATAGCTTGAGATGGCCAAGTTTCCCTCTGCAACTGGTCCTTATGTTTTAGTCTCTTAGTTTATGTCTCAATTATACCACCCATGTGGGGGTCGGACCTTCTTTCATAAAACTATGTAATGCTTAGTCTTTACATATGATGTTATGCCTAGACATTGGGGTGATATTTAATACTTGAACTTGGCTACATCCTTTCCATCATATGATTTTTATGACATGTTTCGGAATGGGATTTTTTTTTCTTATGTACTGAGTGGATCTCCCACTCAAGTCCGCTCATTACATTGCCACTAATAATATTAGCAATCCATCCCCAAAAACCAACTTAATATATATATAGTTCTAACACCATACTTGTGATCTTAATAAACAATCCTTTCTCATTTTATCAACTATAGTTTTCACATCATTTACATGTTTGTCAATTCATGTATATCATATTTGTACCATGTGTCTATAATCTCTTTGCATTGTTCCCATGTCCACTTACTTTTCTACAAGCAACATATGGCAATGACCTCATATGAAACAATATTGTGTTGGATTGAAGTATCCCTAAGTAAAATAGGATGTAATTTTGATCTATCATTCAAATATGTGATTTACATCTTACTTATATCATAAATAGTATGTAGTAGACTTATGATAGGTGTGCATGGCATTCCAAGGGGTTTTGGCTTGTTTAAATACATACCATAATGAATGTCTAAAACAATTCAACATAATGATTGAGTTGGAAGTGAACTCAAGTTAGTTGGAGTGTCATAAATTCATTACCTAATACTATATCTTTATGGTTAGACATGTTGGTATGTGATACAAATGAGGTCATATAATAGTATTTTTTAATATATAGATGATTGGTTCCTCAACTGTCTTGTGAACATATGTTTTCGTATATTGACATTTATTTAACAAAAACATGTTCCTAGGGTACTATGTACATCATAGTGCAACACTTTCAATTTGACTAGAATTGGCGCATCTTCTATTTTATGTAGTAAGTGTGCTATTGTTGACATAACATACAAGCATGATCAACGTGTTTCAACTACATAATAAGAAACTTCCTAGTACATGGGATTATTCACATTGTAATGGAGGCTTCTTGGTATTTCCACAGGGATAGAATGATAAAGTTTATAATGGGATGTGATTTAAAAATAGATTTTGCAGTCAACCAAGAGTGGATACACCACTACTAGACCATTTTGTCTAATTTGGAACTAATAACATGTCATCACGGAAATTGACATTTATGATAATAGATCAATAGTCTTTCACACAATTTGGAAAATAGGAATGTATTTGGGGTATTGTAACCTTATAATGTGTCAAAATGGAATTTGGGAGTCTTAAGTCTCAATGTATTATGAAACAATATACAAACGGTGCTTTGATGTCCCTAAAATAGATGAGTAAAACAAGAGAAAAAAATGTGTTGCATATACTAGTAGGTGCAAACAATTTTGAACCTAGAGGATGAAAGCATAGAGTAAAGGATATTTCACTAGGAGTGGAATGTGATTCTTAATTCTTATCAGACAATATATTCATGACGTATATGGCTTTAAAGATGACCTTTGTTTCCTTATCTCTTCCTATTATGCAAGTCTATGAACCCTAGTTCTACATTCTTAGGAAAATGTTTTTGAGTGAAATGATTTGAACCTAGCTCAAGGTTATGTATAGAAAATGTATATATTGATGTCAATTGTTTCAATCTCTCTAAGTGAAGGTTTTTTAGTATGCATATGATGTAACTAGTTTGATTCAAATAATTAGATAATTATACATTATGTAAGAACATGATATCTCTCTACTATAAGAGTGTATGTTGATTATAGTTGTGTGCTTCCCCAATTTGGTTCCACCTTGTGTAAACTCAACTCTACATTTATTACTATATTTTGAATTTTATTAATGTGTCATTAGACATTATTGCTAGCCTCTCTAATATTTAGCATTAAAGAAACACAAAATTTGATTGTTGGATCTTGTTTTGGTTTTCATGAGTCCTTAACAAAGTAATATCAATAGTCTAGGAAGATCCACACGAAACAATCATATACCAAGTATGTTGACAAATAAATAAAGAGAACTTCGCACGTGCAATAACAAGTGCATTGAGGTTATGTGGGATGTGATGGATTCTTCAGTAATGGAAATTTATTAGTAGGACATCATTGGAAAATCATATGGTTCTACCCGATACATTAAGAACATCATGAATAATTCAACTATTTTTTAAATCTTAACATACTACCATTGGTCTAAAAATCTAAGGTATCCCTCTTTTGGTTTATTTGTTGTCTAACATCTTACCCAGGTGTTCTTCATTTATTGAGTTCCACAATTAGGTAATAAGATGACAACTAAGCAAATATGCATGTTATTGGACATGTAAGTAAATAGGAGAATATCTTCATTGGGAGTTTGTCCTTCCATTGGAGAGCACATCCCTTCATTTAGAATTGTGAGATATTGGCCTAAATATCAAATTCTCCTTTTCACGAAAGTCATTTTGATCATGTGAGTTAGTATAAGGTACAGCCATATATAAAATCCTGGCTAAACTTTAGAAAGGATTATGTATAATAAGAGTAGAAAGATAGGTCTCAAATACCTAGCACAGTAAGAAGTTTATTTTCCAAAATAGAACAAGAAACCCTTGGTTCACATGATGTATCGAATCCCCACCTGAGGAACCAGTCTACAACCTTAAACAAATCATCATATAATATTTCATGCATTCTTAAAGAAAAGTGTAGCAGACCAACTGGTTCATGCTTTCATTAATGATAGCATGCAGCAATGTATTTCAAATTGCAAAGACTATACTAAAATTAACTTTGCACACTATAAGCATTCAACAATAACTTTTGATTCTAAAGGCTATGTATTTTATTAAGACTCTCTTCATGTATGAAAATAAGGCGACCTTAGAATTCTAATCCACAACCCAAACAACTTATTTCAAGTTAATAATTTTTTGCAACAAGATTTCTTAAGGTTTCTATCATCCCTAACCTTCTCATCACCAACATTTGCATCTTTCCCAACCTTCTCATCATGATAGATTTCCAACCTAGCATTCATCCCAAGAGGTTTTCAATCTTGTTTCATTGTTCAATGGCAACTACAGGATGTGAATATGAAATGAGGGAAGGTTGGGATTGATCCTCACAACATAACTTTTTAGTAGGAACAATTGGTGTGGTGATAATTAGATACCAGTGCGACAAAAAGGGGATTTCATGACTTAAAAGTGATCTTTGTTTGCTATCTACAATAACTACAAATATGTACATCCTTATGATGTTGAAGGAGTTGATACAAGAGAATTAAGACTAATCATTTTGTCTTTTATGTGGCATGATTTATAGGCCACTCCAACGGAAGTACGACAATAACACTTTGAAGGGACAGCCATACATTGCTCTAATTTTGCAACATTGCTTAGGGATTATATTTAAAGCATGTCGACGACATGCCTTCCACATGTGTCTTTAAGTGTCCAATTCTATGAACAACCTTATTGGCTATATATGAGTCTCTCTACAAAAAAATTTGAGAATCACTTCCACTAAGCTTTTAAAGTTTTGTTATAGTTAGAAGCTCAAGGATTACATGCCCACTTTTAGGTCATCCAACACAATACTAAAAGTCATTCTAACCACAATATATTTTAATGAATTAATAAAATCATTAATTTGCATGTAGTTTACTCAAAGTCCACTAGTCAAACACAAAGACAACCAAAGGCATTAACCCTTCTCATGACCCTTCTTGGGGCTTGCGATTGGAAATTTTCTCTTGTGCTAGATGGAGCATTATTTTTCCTTATAGAAGGTCAAAAGATCAAGCCATTCCTTAGGCATTAATGTTGTTAATGGTAGTTTTCTCCATCTAACGCACCTTTAAGAGTTTTCTTTCTAGTTTTACCATGTTTCATGCACAAACCATTAAGTTTCTTAGTAAGACAATTTTTGCAATTGATTGAAGATAGACCTCACATTCATCCTTATTGGAGGTAGACCTCTAAGATAGAGGTGGGAGTTTATCAAGTATCGTATCCCTCAAGCATGTCATTGCAAAATTCCTATACAAACACCAATTTTAATTGCTAGGTTAAGCAATCAAAACTAGAGGGGTTGTTTATGCTTTGATTTTCTAGGCTAAAATAACAATTGTGAGCATTATTAGGAATTTGGAGGGTATTTGAAATCAAGTTGAACTTCCCATTCCTAGCGAGAGGTCTATCATAAGGACATAAATTTTGAGGCTTAGGCCTTTCAATATCTTCTTTTCAGCGACATTGGTCAGAACTTGTGATTGGTGTGAAGAGCCAAAACAAGCTTGAAGAAAAGAAGACTCACATCATGACTCTTTTACAAGAGATTGACCTAGGCATTGTGGAGTTTAATGTAGTGTGAGAGGAAGCTAAAACCCTTAAGAAACCAATGGTTTTATTGTACTCAATACTTAAATCTTAAGACATGATGTTGCCTTTTGTAGATGTCATAATTTGTCACTTGTAACACACCTGGGGATCACCTTTGACATGAAATATTGGTCGATCTATGCAAGGCATACAATATACCATTGCTGCAATGAGATGTCAAGAACCTAAGACCAAAGTGTATACTTTGTGCCACCTCATTTTCTTATCACTTACCCTATGTTTGGTATGTAGTGAATAAAGGGGATAGAAAGGGAAGGGAAGATACTTATGTTGGTATGTTTGGTTAGTGCGAGGAGGGAAAGGCAAGGAGAACATGAAAAACAATGTAAATATATACAAAAAATGTATGCCGACGAACATGGTGATATAAAAATGGCCTCCTAGTTCTTTTTTTATATTTATTATAATTACAAGAATAGTTCCTCATATATATTTATAATTGCAACAAACTTGTCCTCCACATAGTTAAATAATTCCCACCACAGTAAATCAAATTTCTAATTATGTGCTTTTTCTTTTACCTTTTTATGTTATTTTCAAGTTTCCTAACAAAATATCTAAAGTTTTTAAAATTCCTTCTAACTTGTGGACAAAAATTATTTTTGTTTCTTTTTACTTTATTTTATTTCTTCCTCTAAATTTTCCTCCATTTTTTTAAATAATCCTACAACATTCCATGTGTTCTCCGAGTGACATAGAATATATGTGATATACTACCTCTTCTTAGTTTTCATTGATTGTAGGCTATAACAATTCCTTCAACCATATTATTTATATTTTCCGTCCCACTTGTCATATTTCCCCGCCCTTTCTAATGTTTTTCTTGTCATGTCTTTCCTCTTCCCCCTGTCTCCACTCTGATTTGGTGCAGAGAAAATGAGAGAGAAGTAGCTGAAAATATATTTGATTATTTCCCCTATGTTCCCCTCCCAATCCAACCAAACAGCTCAAACATTTTCCCTTCTATTTTTCTCCCCTTCATTCACCATGTACCAAGCCCTCATACTATTGTAGTATTCACATGAAATAATCAGATAAGGATTCTGAGTATGCAGAGTATATCGTTATTGCCAAACGTCTTCTACAATAAAATGGTTTTGCATTGACTACCTCCAGAAGTTGCAGCTAGATATCCATAGTTGACCTTTCTGTCCTCAAATGAAATGGATTCAAGCCTTGCACTTTGTGCCTGTTGATAAAATTTACGGAGATTTCTCCTGTCACCACTAATTGCCATCCAGAAAACACAACGTTCTGATATTTGGATGATACATCCTGGTCACACTGTGAGGAATATCGATGCCCAGCTGCAGTCTGAGAAATTCCCTGGCTGTTGCACAACAAACACGTGTACGGCTGAAACACAGTTGTCAGAAGCAACTTGTCTTATAAAGGGAACGAGGAGATCAATAATGTTACCAACATCTCATAAAGAATTAGATATGCCTATTTAGTATACATGTGGTTCCGAAAGAATCTCTATACTGTATTTTCTTCCTCGTTCAAGTGTGCTGAAAAACCCAAAAGCATCAATTCTAATTCATGCAACCGTCAGTTCACTTCGTGAACTTTTGGTTGCTCTAGCCGCTAGCAAGTCACAGTCCTGCAAAAACCAAAGCAATTGTTTAACAGGCGAGACATTAAATATCATTTTAGATATTTTGGACCATTTAGAAATAAGACTAATTTAGTGATTTTATATAATGAACTAGAAGTGACAAACTTATGCCACTATAAATATAAACTTTCAGTCCTTTCCTCCAGTTCAAGTTTTTCAGAAGATCTGCCACCCTGGCCTGAGAATTCAAGGTTATGATTTGACATGATGGTAGTGAGATGAGATTCTGACCATGGCTTTGTATTAAATAAAGTATCTAGCAATTGACACATTACAGTTGCAAAATGTCTAAGTATTAGATGATTACTGCCAACTTAACTGAATCACATAAGAAAAATGGTCTCATTCAGCAAGGAATTCAGAGAAGCAACTTTCTCCCTAAACAAAATACTTAGCATACATACCTGTACAATAGCCTGAGCACAGAGCTTCCCAGATAAAACAGCACCTTCCATGGAAGCTAAATATTTTTGTTTGGTGTAGTCGCCAGACAAGTAAAAGCCTTCAACGGGAGATCTTTGCAGTGGACGACAGGGTTCACAATCAGGAACAGTCTTGTAAACAGATCTGGTATGCCGGAAAAAAAAATCCAGAAAATAATTAGCTTGATGACCGATAAACACAAGAATTAGATTTGTGTTAATATCCTAAGCATGTGCGACTAGTGAATCTCAAAATGGCATGTGACAAGTGACAGCATGCCAAGGGGATCATTGTAGAGGATGACAACAGTTAACTACAAACAGCCTTGTAAATAGATATAGTACAGCAAATGGTGCTTGTGAAGAAGGTGAGGATGCACTAACATGACAAGCAATAGATCAATTAGCCTCCAGACAGTATCCCTCACCCAAAATACAGATAAATAAATAAATATGGCCTCTCAATATTAGCTTACCGTGGTGTCTTTACTACTCTATATTTTATAATTTTGGCTTTACTTTGATCTGCAGCAATCTCATCGGGGAAGAGTTTAGCCAACTCCATCATGGTCGCATCAATGATTTCTTGGTCGCTACATGAGATCCACTTTTCTGCTGGTGCGAAAACAAGTTCTAACATGGACTGGTTTGGATTGTAGTATTCCTGAAGTGAAACAAATAGAGAGTTATTTATTATACCTTAGATGGCATGTTGACAATGAGGTGAATCAAAAAGAGAATTATATATTATACATCTTTATGAGTCCTAGATGACATGTTGACAACAGAAATACAAGATTTATATTTTGAGTATGTCCATTACATATATGACAACATGATCTCTTTCTTATCATTTTCTGAAACAGCGTCAACAAGTATTCAATATTTAAGTTTTGTTTGTAATCATGTAATTTTCAAAAGATCTAGCACTGAGACTTTGTTATTTTCAGTGTACATCTTTAGATCTTTATAGAAGAGTGTAGGAAATCAGGAATACGAGGTGAAGACGAGATAGGGATAGGGGACCTTAGAATCAAGAAAAATAATTTCTGGAAGAAAGAGATTCAAAGAAAATGCCAAAATACCCAAGATGTAGTAGCAGCAGCCCTAGGAACAACATTTCTCGAAATGCAAGTTGTGTTTCTGTGCCATTTTGTGAAATTGCAGCCCAAACTGGGCTTTTTGCTACAAAATTTTCCCTGGTTTTGTGACAATTTGCACTTGGGTGCAGTTTTTTCCTTCGAAATTACATCCCATTCCCTACATTTGTGCGTTTTGATGTCCGATTTTACGTTTCGATGTCTGATTGAAAACAAACAAAAATTGACTAAAATTTCACAATTTTGATCGAAAATGTGTTCCATGCCAACAAATGTGGTTCCCTTTTTATTGCCAAGAGCATGGTATTAAACATCGTCAATGTTGGGCAACATTTCGTCGATTTTTTCGGTTCAAAAGTTGGCGATGTCAAATCCACGTAAACATCCTCGACATTTCGTCGAAGTTGGTGACATCCGCCCATTTTTCGACGAAGTTGGCACAGGTTCATTCAAGAATTCCCCAACTTCCTCGGAATCAGTGAAGTTGGCAACACTCTTCAAGTGATTCATGCAGTTTATTGTGTGAGGGGGGAAGTGTTGGAGCTCGAGGTAAGGTAATTTTGATGTTATTTTGTATTATTCTAAGCGAATATTAACAGATCTACCACTCTCTGCTAGATCTACCATAGATTTACACCATTTCTATGTAATTTGTTTATTGTCATAAACTTTATACATGGATGAACTCTGTAGTCCGGAGACGACTGTACGTAATCGTGTATTTTTCTACATATGTAAACCTCTATGAATGGCTATATGTTAACATAGATTGTGTTTTTTAGCTAGATTTGATGAAATATATCAATTCTCATCACATAATGACTATTTTTAAGCTTATGTTTTGTCGAATAGGAGTTTTAGTTTAGTTGTAAAAATCCTCGAAGTGTCCTTGATGTTTCCACAAACTTCCACATCCACACCTGTCGAAGTTGACTTGAAGTCAACGTCTTGTTCCATGGTTAGGAGAGCTTCTCACTAAGAATGCATTGAGGATGGGGCTAGTGAAACAACGATGAGGAGCAATTAGATGGGGGATGAAGGCAAAGAACCCCATGGGTTGGACCTATCGGTGACTCTAGGTAATTGCAAGGATTACCAAATTAATTAAGTGACATTTAAAAAGATTAAACTTGGAATCCTAAAACAGAAAAATTATAGATTAAAAGATACAAAATAAATTAGTCGGTCTTTCTCAGCTTGTTTGGACCCAAACAAGGGCCAAACGAGGCTCTTGTCTTGCACCACTCCGGCTTGTGCATTATGTATAGAGTATAGACTCATCTACAAATGACTTGTTCTTGTATGAGCAGGGAGACAGTTTGTACCTTCTGAAGTTCACACGCAAAGTTTGCTTTATCTTGGCAATATTTAAGTGAGAAGCTCTTATATTGGGTCATATGACTGCATCTCTATTAGGATCTTGATCATTGCCACATATTTGGGTAGAGCATCAAGCAACCTCTAGGATCATAATGGATCGCTCTGGTCTCTTATCATTGAGATACTCTATTTGTTAGTCAACCTTCTCAAGCAAGTACAAGGATGCTCATGGGCATGTAATAACTAATAGTTGCAACTCTTTGATGACATCAAGCATGTTCCTCCATTTTTTAAACAGTTGGACATCTCTCTTTTGTGTGACGTGAGCTACTATCAGTAAGGGTTGCAAATTCAGCCACTCTTGTATGCAAGTGGATGCTAGAGAGGGTCATACATCATTTGCAGCTCATGAGCACTTGCTTTGAGTGCCTACTTTGTCATCTCTCTTATGTTGTGTGCCAACTTGTGTGTACTTGCACACTTTAGGTTATTTATAAACAATTCATCTTGGTTATCATATTTTCCATTTGGATCACAATGTGATATGGGAGTCATATATTATATTCCTATGTTATCAATACTTAGGGCCTCTATGTAGTTGTAGTTGTAGTTGTTGTCTTTATATAGTGGATAAAATGACAGCCATAATACCTAATCTCAATTTATTACAACAATGTCCATACGAAATCACAAGTTCTGGATTGCTTTAGAGGGAAGATGTTGTCGTATACTATGCATGAGAAATTGGAGATACATAAACAGACAAACCATAAACAACCAACCAGGAACCATGGAATAAAATTTCAATTGGTATTGTGAAATTTTGCTCAAATTTTCTTTTTTTTTTTTTTGCAATCGGGCATCAAAACGTGTGATTGGATATGGAAACACACAAATGCAGTAAATGGGGCGTAATTTCACAAACATTTTGACCCTAGGTGCGAAATTTCACAAAATATGGTGTACAGAAAAAGCCCAGTTTGGGCTGTAATTTCACGAAATGGCACAAAAACACAACTTAATATTTGAGAAATTTGTTCCTAGGGCTGTTAGTACTACAACTTTTGTATTTTGGCAAAAAAAATTAATCTCTTGCTTGTAGAGGCTATATCTCTTAATTCTAAAGGTATGTTTCCCCTGTCCCTAGACCATCTATACATTACCTTCTTCAATTTCTACATCTTCTATAGAGATCTAGAGAAATACTTTGAAAATAACAAAGTTCTTTCTTAGATCTATGTATAAATGTCCCATCTGACCTAGTTATATGCTAACACTAGACTGATACAAGTTGTAGTTCGTAAATTTGTAACTTGTAACAGTAAGTTTTATATTGTAAGTTGTGACTTGAAGTTTTTAACTGTCTAACAGACTTAACATTTTGGTTCTTTTGTGCACTCACTCATCAAGACATGGATCCCACCTTGACCTCTAAACAGATAAATCTATTATATAGTCTAGTGTGTATATGTCTAAACATTGTGTTTGTAAACTTTCATAACTTAATTCCTTCATTTTGCCATCGAAACTGCCATCAGAATTTTATCGAAATTGTTCAGCTTCGTTTACTTATAAAGGTGGGAGAACACCGCCCCACATATTGAATATGAAATATTATTGCATATTTGAGTAGATCTTGGCGTTTAGACCGTCTTGGTAAATTTTCATGATTTAATTCGCTTTTTTGGTCATTGAAATCGTTAGGGCTGTAAATATCAAAATTTCAGCCGAAATTTCAAAAAAAAAAAAAAAATGGGTCATTGGATCAAGGAAGAAATGTCCGGTTTTGATGTTGTTTTGATTGTCACAGAAACAAAAATTTACCGAAATTTTGGCATATGTGTTCTTGATGTTTCAACAGCAAAATTAACGAATTAATTTACAGAATTTTACCAGAATTAGCTAACTAGTGTAGATCTACTCAAATATGCAATAATATTTCATAATGGGTATGTGGGGGTGGGGTCTCCTCATGTGTGAGTGACGGACACTGAACTATTCAATGGGAATTTCCTTGGATTTGATGTCAATTTTCAATGGTGCAAAATCAAGGAAGAAAATGTCCAATTTTGATGTCGTTTCGCTGGCCACATAAGCATAAATTTACCAAAATTTCGATGGAAATTTTGACAAATGCGTTCCTAACGTTACGACAGAAAAATCAACCAATTAATTTATGAAATTTTACTAGAATTATCTACTAGTGTAGATCTACTCAAATATGCAATAATATTTCATATTGGATATGTGGGGGTGGGGGTCTCCTCATGTGTGAGTGAAGGACCCTGAACTGTTTCAATGGGGATTTCGATGGAGAATTTTGATGTCAATTTTCAATGGTGAAATCAATGAATTAAGTCATTATAGTTTGCAATCACAATGTATAGACTTAAAGGCACAAAACTGTACAAAAAAATATATATGCTCTAGGCAGTCCGTAGTACATTAAAAAGAAGGAAAAATTTCAATGGACAGTGTGTTTTTATAGTGCATTTCAATGTCCGATGGCCATCAATATGGAAATAATTGAGGAAATTTCGACAATTTGGTCGAAATTTTAAACTATGGGTGAAATCAATGGATTAAGTCATTATAGTTTGCAAGCACAACATATAGACTTAAGGATACGAACCTATGCAAAAAATATGATCGAGGTATCGATGGCCAGTGCACTTTGACTCATTTTGATATTCAATTGCAATCGGTATGGAAATAAATTTATCCGAAATTTTAAACTATGCATCAGATACGGCATCAAAATCGGACATTGAATTCTATGCCAGGAACTAATCTTGCATTAATCATCAATTCTTCAACAATATTTATTTTGGATATGCAAGGGCCTAAAGAAGACCTATTATGGATCGTTGGATAATTGAATAGTTTCCTGAAAGAGATCCCACAGTTCATAGAATTGTAAGACTATATGATGAAAGTATCAAATTTGAAGGTTATTGAGGTGGTAAGTTAACAACAATTATGATTGGCATTGAAAACACACTAATTCTACTTTCAATATGCACCAATATATGTAGAAAAACGCACCTTGCACGTTAGAGACATGTCTGCATATACACTTAGAAGGGGACTCCTGAACCAATTAAAAAAAAGGATCATACAATTGAAAGCTTCCAATAATCAGGCATCATTACGAAATCCATTCTTGTGACATGAGAGAGCCTCATAAAATTAGATATATCTTGTGTTAATTTGTTTTATAACTTGATATATTACTAATCATTTTTTTCAAATGAAAAGGTACAGTCAATTCCCTGATTTTACACTTTTATTTTTAATATTTGGTCTTAGGCTCTTAGCTAAAGGGGTGTTTAATTCTAATGTGTCACTATAAAGCAAAACAGAGTATAAGAAACATCTTAAGAATGCTTCACACCTGCTAAAGAGAAGATGGTCATATGTATTCTTCAGCTTCGTATCAAACCTGCAAGTCAACAAAATTAGTCATGTTATACTAATGTGTGGGAAGTTTTTCTTAGCATATATGCTTTATTTACAAGATTGAATGGCTACTATTATGTAGTATAGAATATTCAGATATGAAGACGGGTATGCCTTGTAATGTATGATAAAGAAATTCAAAATTTTCGTCTTTAGAGGGTGCAAAATTGTATT
This sequence comes from Alisma plantago-aquatica, assembly GCA_963693085.1. Taxonomy (NCBI): domain Eukaryota; kingdom Viridiplantae; phylum Streptophyta; class Magnoliopsida; order Alismatales; family Alismataceae; genus Alisma; species Alisma plantago-aquatica. The sequence goes on from OY856409.1 coordinate 871,708,380, forward strand.
TTTCACGTTGATCCTGCCTAATTCAGTGATATTTAGTTTGAGGCAAAGCATCCAAACATGACTTGTAAAGCTCAAGCTCATAACTGTTTCAGACATGGACTGTATATGCAAGATGAGAGAAGCTACCCCTTAAAAACGTATTTAGAAATGTCCTTTACCTCATTTACATGTGGATCACATTTGTTAGATAAACCAAGAAATGGCATGTCTTATTTTGTAACTACTCTCAGTAAACTACTGAAACAAATAAATAGCTAATGACTGTACCAGATATGGACATTAATCACTGGGACACCAACTAATTTCTCCAATTTCTTGAAGTACGGAATTTCTTTCCATTCTTGGGGTAAAAGAAGCTTGAAAATGTCAACTGAGGAACACAGGCATCAAAAATGGTTATGACAATCGTAACAATGTAAAATTTATATAGGATTCCAAAATAGTGAATGTTTTAACCTGGAGCCGCAACCACATAGGCATCCCCATCTATCACAGTTCCATTACTGAGCACAAAGTGTTTGACACTTTTGTCAGCATTAAGCTCAATCTTTTGAATCCGTGAGTTAAGTCGAACCTCTCCACCCAATGATTCAATGTGTTTGACAATTGGCAGGCACAGCCTCTCTGGTGGATTGCCATCTAAGAAAGCCATCTTTGACCCGTGTTTCTCCTGTTTCCAGAAACTTGAAACATCAGAAAACTGCATGCACTCTTATCCTACATACTTTGGTTGACGAATTTAATTAGAGAAATAAACACTTCAATTTAAGTTTTGTCATTGAGTACACCATTTGATAACATAATTTTGCTGGCCATGAACACAAACCTGTAGGAAACGGTTCAGGGCAATCAAGATGCATTGCATTGAAAGCTCGTCTGGATTTATAAAATTAAGAGCTTTAGACATTGCAATAAAAACTTCATCATTGACCCGATCAGGTACCCCCTGAACATGTATATAAGAATGTTGTAAGTCAGTAATGACGAAGAGGATTTCTTATGCACTGTCCCAATGTAACATTGCTGGGATTGAGACTTGATTGTTATTGATGCTCAATGATTGAATATATGGCATCTGAACATGATGAAAACAAAAATTCACTATTTCATGGCGTTTACTAGTTACATCTGATACTGATTTTGTACAAAACATATGCTAGATATAGCTTATCTAAGCGGAGATATGCTTGGATAAACTTATCACCATGATGCTAACATAATTAAAAGAAATATAAGATCCAGTAAAATTGATGGGAACCCAGGTAATCTAATATATAAGTCTACTAAAACGTTGCCAAACTAAATTATCAATAAATGTTCTTTGATCAAAAGTTTTTCGCATGATGAGAAAGAGAACATATAATAGTAGAATCAAAATGATACTTGCATGAACATTCATGTGTGACTAATATCCATAAGGGTGTATAAAAGGGAATGAATTATATAAGTCCTAATATAGATAACTTCATTCTAAAGTAACTTTTCAGGAGGAGAATAGTATTAGTTTTAGTTATATATTTATGGAATCATGTGTTAAGGCTCATTAGTATTAAGTATGCATGTATTTTCAACTCCCTATACACACTCAAGACTTTTTTATGTGAGCATGTGTGTGTGGCTGTGGCACAAATATCGACGACTTCTAGAAAAAATTGCATTTAAAATGCAAACATTTTCCTTGTCGTATTTGGCTGCCAAATAATGTGTTTCACTCGTGTATTATGTATGTTTGTGCCTAAGAGCAAGCAACTTACAAGTACCAAAGTTGTATTTAGAATGTTTATACTTCGATAATAATCCAACCGTGTAAATTTTGTGTATACTGCTTAAGAGTAGATGAGTTTAAAAAGTCACCTCAATATTTGTCATTTATAAAGAGAATATGTGTATTTTCTAATCAATGGCGACTTAGAGAGATTGTATAAACTATTGGGTGGTTTTTAGTTATTTCTCAAGATATACATGAGATATGATTTCGTCTTTTCAACATTCTATCTAAACTATGTTCTATCTATCAGTATGACTGAATTTAAATAATGATTTGTACGAGTGCTATTTGGATGGCCGGTATATGTAAGTTACAAGTAGCAACTGGTGCACACTTCCTAAACTGTATATGTGTGTGTCATATATGTAAATCATCCAATTCTTGTCTGACATTTTCCTAATGGTTGATTGTACTTTTAACCTTTTTTACCCAAACTTCATAAGCAATCCAAGTACTGAATTTTTGCAACCCGGTCAAATGTATCCCGAATACCTAGTTTGCGATTATGGTGTGCGGTGAGGGGGGTTTTCTAACTTACATAAGAAAAAATGCTTATTTATCTCCTTTTAATGTTTTCCTACAATGCTAGTTTCGCTACTTCCCCATGAGCTTCTTCTTTGTCCTTGGTGCATCGCGGTTGTGCTCTTTTTATGTGTTTTAACTCATGCCACGTACGGCGCATAGGCTTACAGAAAATGTAAAATTATTTGGCTATATCAACTCGCGACGTCGACACATTTTTGCCATGTGATGCAGGTTTCACCATTTTCCCAGGAGCTTCTACTTTTCCGTGGTGCATCACAGTTGTGCTCTTTTTACTTGTTTCCATACAAACCACGGTTAGCACATAGGATAAGAGTATATTAGTATTGTTTTGCTATATCGACTAGCTACTCATCTACGCCATATGAGGCATATTGATGCCTGTTTGTGAGACAGCAGTGTCTACACAGCCAGATTGAGGACCAACACTCTTTGCACTAGAGTGAAACTAGCAATTGAGATGATGTCTACTGTTGTGCCTATGACTTTGTTTGTCATTTCAAATACACAGTTCAGTTTCAATAGGTTCATTTGTCACCTGTTCTTAGACTTGCTCTGTTGCTTGATTGAAGGGGTACTGATTTTTTAGAGATGGGGAGAGAGTGAAACTGTGTTCATATGGGCTGGTGCTTCCTGTCACTTGTTTTTATCAGAGTTTGAATGTCCAAACTGAACATGGGTTTCTCCCATGTCCATCTTGGAGGAGTACTCATTTTTTGGAGATCGGGAGAGAGTGAAACTTTGTTCGTATGGGCTGGCCTGCCACTTCTTTTTTATCTAAGTTTTTATTTGTAACTCCAGACGAACATGGGTTTCTCTCATGTTCATCTTTAGGGTGTAAAAATTAGGTTTAGATTAATAAATAATTATGAAGTCATGTGTTATAGGTCTGAGCTAGTAGCATGTTAAGTAACTATTCGAGTCCGTAAGTCTGTACTGGTGGCACCCTATACTGCTATACGATATGACCAGGGGTTGCTTTTGAGATACAGCATTTCTTCCTTTTTGTTTCCTTAGATTAGTCTTCTAGTATATTGTGACCAGAACAAGGAATAAACGCTAGATTTTACCCTACAGCATACCACATGGTGGAAGCTAGCAGAAATAGAAGTCGAAAAGAACACTGCAACAAGCATGTTATAGTAGATTTAGCAGACTACTAATGCAAAAACTGATACCTGTTTTTTCATCCATTCTTTTACTGTTAAACCATCCTGAGCTTCAACATAAGACTGGCCACCAAGCATTGCAGGTAACAACCCAATGGCGAAGCGTACTTTCTCCGGCCAAGTCAGCATTTCATTGTTTCTTAAGATAGCCCAAATTCCTGCACCCATCCATCAGGATGTCAATAGTATATCAGAGTTTGTAGTGGGTAGACATGCTATCTAAGAACATGAAAAATACTATTTCTAAGTTTCATTAGCAGAAAGGCGCAGATAGTAATTTTCAGTAACCAAGTTGATGGATTGAAACAAATTCAGTATCATAGCAACATAATTTCCAAGTTTGAATTCATAGTTAGCTGCATTATAGTAAATGTGAACCACAGTAGAAGCACAGAACTTATTTCCAAACTGTTTTTTTAGAATAATAAAGAAATAAGAAGATACATTTAGTTGCTGACTCACAATCTAAGTAGACATGACATTATAATACATAAAAAAGAACATTTAATATATTATCTTCACTTAGGCATAGACAATAACATAGCTGACCATTCAGTGGAGCAGGAAGAACTTCTGGGAAATCAAACCGGCTGAATTCTCCTGGTTTGTTTGGCATTGCGAAAATCATCGAGTGTTCCTTCCACTGTAGACGGTCATTAATGCCAAGTTCACCAAACAGGTTCTGAATGTTGGGATATGCTCCAACTTCAAGCAAAAAGAAAGAGGACTCAATCCCATAAGTTGGAATAGACAATAAGGAGCAAAAACCAATCACATTTAAAATCATTGCTAAGTAGAATACTAATCAATGGTTCCAAATTTCCATCAGATATGATGCCATGAACAAGCAACTACGTTCTGCATTCCACTCTATAGACCTCTTCAGGAACAAATGGAAGTGGTTCAGCAGTAACTAATTTTAGCCCAACTAAAAGTAATCAAAATTCATGATTGGTAAGCGGGGGCTTCTTGCACTACAAATAAGTTTTCACTCAAAGAGCTTTAATATAAATTCCACAAAAACGTGTGCATGTACATGCTTAATACATGTTATTGGGACACCTGGGGTCTGAGCAGGATCTAAGTTTACAATTCCAGACCATAATGAAGTTGATGCCTTCACATAGTTGGACAAGAAATATAAATGATTTGACTTTCCCTACTTTGGTCTTTGAGTATGGGTTAAAGCCTTTCTAGAAAGCTGACGAGTGACTTCATACTTGCAGTTGTATTAGGTAGTAGTTCCAAACCTTAAACCTCAACTAATTGAGAGAAAACCCTACAAACACAGCCTGGACAAACCCAGTCATTGATACACCAGACCAAATAAAGAGTATTTTTATTATAGCAATGTTAAACACGGTGACGTCGGCCAAAATACACACACAAGGAGATTGAGCCATCGTCATCTCTGCTTCACTTTTGTGGGTCCTTCTTGCGACATGAAAGTAAGAGAGGCTCCTGCCTGTTCTAACCACAGTGAATGTTCTAACCTTTGCATCCTTGATAAAATGAAGACAAAAAAGAAATCAAGCTGCAACATAAGCGCTGAACTGAAAAGTGAACGATCAACGTCAGTGGTTTGTTCAACCTTGATGCAGGCCGATACAGGACATTCTGATTCATAGTTGGCAGATTTCCAGGCTCTGAAGAATAAATATTTTTATTTTAAGTTTTTCCATGCGCCCATGCAGAATTTGTTGGTAAAAAAAATTGTAGCAACAGAAAGGCAACTTGAAGAGAAGGGAATATGGCAGCCATGTCCACGTCTATAGCTGGATCTAGAAAGAACGTCATCTCCAGGTTCAGGATTGCTTTGACATTATTCGGGTTTCTGTTTATTGTGTTTTTATCTTCTCTGGAATGGGGTGTCTCAGATTTCAGGGACAAATAAAATTCAGCATAATATAACTGCCATTACATAATGAATAGGTCATTAGTCTCCATTTTGATTTTACCCAGTTGCACTGAGAGGGATTTCCATGTCATCAGTGTTTCCTTGGTTTGCTCATTTGCAGCTTACTACCAGCTTGGTTTGTGCTTTGTCTTTGCAGAGCAGGCATTCCGTACTCATGCAAGCACATGCTTCCATATAGGGGTGCCAAAAAAGGGTTCCAGGTCGATTCTGGGTCAGACAACAACCGGGTTGACACAAAACAGCTCAACTCGGAACCAACTTTTTCACAAGGTGGTATGTCCAGAACCGGATCCGGTTTCACAATGTGTAACCCGGAACCAAATTTGGGTCATATAGTTTTCTTATTTACATATGACATATAGTAATTTATACATGATTGTAACTTATATTGTCTAAATTTGTCAACCGGGATTGAATCTGGGTTGAACTAATCACCACCCAGAACCAATCTGGTTTCAATTCGGACATCAACATCCGAACCCGGAATCGACCCGAATTCGACAAAATCCAAGACCAAAACCGATTTTTTCTAGGTCGGACAAGATCAGGTTCACGGTTTCGGACAATGTTTTCCAGCCCTACTTCCATAATGAGAACATGTAGCGTGTGATGCTCAGTTAGTGTATGGTGTTCAATGAAGAAATAGCTGAAAAGGGACTGGAACATGCTAAGATATGACTAAGACAGCAGTTTCCCAACTTTAAGATATCAGAACTAGAAAAAAGAACTACAACAATATTGAAAAACGAAAACATTATTCTATAATATCATGCTGGGTGTTATGTGTCATTCTTTCTTAAAAGTACACACAAATCTAGGTTACTGTGCTATTCTTGATAATATGATTACTCATAAAAGTTTCAGAAGTTTATGCTTAAGATTATGTAACAGAATCATTAACAAGATGCAATGAAAAAAAGATGAATATATTTCTAATAAAAATTTGACCTACAAAATATATGCAGGCCTGTCTCGTACCAGTCCCCATCATCATCTTTCCAAGCGGCCACCTATTAAGGAAAATAATCATTTCTAGTGATACGACATAAATAAAATTATTTTTAGACTCATTTAAAGGTCCACAAGAAGAAAAAGAAAAAGAAAAAGAAAATTGATAAGAGAATGCATAAGTATAAGTTTACAGCCCATATAACTTCATTTTTTACAGAAGATAAACTAAGAGAATGCACGAGTCTTCTAAATTAAAAAGTCACATAGATTTAAAGTCATTCTTTAATATAAGGACGGCACTTAGATCAATATAATGAGGTACAGCCTTGAAAACCATCGATTTGATTAAACATATAAAGCCCGTGCCACAACAATAGCACAGCTTTACTTAAGTGGACCTGAACATATCATTATAACATCCAAATCTTTTACTTTAGAGAAGCTCAATTCTCAGTTTATAAAGAAGATAGGAGACAAGAGAGCCAAACTAGTTTTGATATCACATGATATTAGGAAGCAAACTCCGCCTATGTTCCGTACATCTTGTGCAAATGTAGTCGGTCCCAAAGTCGGGTCAAGGAGGAGGGTTGGTGGTAGGTTGATAGTCAGCCATAAAACTTTGTCATTCTTTAATGACACGGATCCTTATAATAATTTAGTTGGAGCGTCCCTACCTAGCAAAGTGCATCATCGACACTTGGGAGTAGTGATAAATATGCAAGGACTTCCACATCTTGGACAGAAGTGGGTAAAGAAGCTAGTCCTGCTGCATCATTGCTCGGATGTAGTGAAAAATGTGCAAGGGCAACATTATTCACGGAGGCAGGTAAAGAAGCAAGTTTAACAAAAAAGAATTCGAGTGGGATCTTGGAATATTGACTCCTTGACAACAGTTTCTGGAAATAGTGGATACTATGATTAGAAGAAAATTCAATATAACTTATTTGCGAGAAACCAACTAGACAAGGGAACGGTGCAGAGAGATTGGAGATGTTAGAGAGTCTGTTTATTATTGTTATTATTTTCTTTGTAATATGGGCCCAAGTATGTCTTAGCCCATTAGGTTAGGTTGTGTCATGTACGCTTCCCTGCTCTCCTATATATAGGAGCAGGGTTTCTCTTATCTAATGCAACGATTAGCCATCATTTAATATTCCAGATGGTATCAAAGCAGAGATCCAAAACCCTAGTTGTCAAGTAAAAGGGAGAAAAAAGAGAGCCACAGCCGGCGGGCGGCCACCCCTTCTTCTTTCTTGGCCGCCCGCAAGCCTTGTCCACTCTTTCATTCCATAAATTCTATTGCTCCATCTCCTTTTTGTTGTTGTTGATGCTCCCTTTCACTTGCTGCTGTGCATGGTTTTCTATTCCTTCAATTTTGGCATATTGCTACATTACACTACTGTAGCATGGTGGGATTTTGGGAGCATCCAACCCTCTCCTTCATGGTTTTTTGCATGCCTCCAGTGCCCCCCTTCTCGTTCTCAACCCCTTAGTGGCTTCTTGGAGAGGGTGAGAGCCTTCTGCATGCCTTGGAGAAGGAGTTATTGCATATTCTTTTGGCAGTCTGTACAAGTTTGTCCATGCTCCTGATCTCCGGCTCCATTACGGCCTACTAAGGTGTTGCCTCTCCTTAGGACCTGCTCCATTTGGGTCGTCTATGTCTTGAGCATCTCCTACCCTAGCTGCCAAACAATCAAATCTCTATGGAATGAGCTGGAGTTTCATTTTCTAACCTCTATGCTGCCGGCCGTTGGTACTGTAGCAGTGTGTCTACTGCACAATATTTTTTTCTGATGTTTTCCTTGATGAGTGCTCTCCTTTTTTGCTACTGGTTTGAAATACTTTGGCCTTTAAGCCCTCTACTGCCGATGCAATTGCATTGCTGCGATTTACCTTTTTTCTACTGCTACTGGTGCCATTTATTTATGTCGCTGCTATTGCTCTAGTGCGATTGCTGTTATACTGCTAAGATGGTTGCCTCCTTGGATAATCTACGCACCATGGTCTACATATTGATTATGTGTGAGGTTTTTACACCACTTGCACCTCTTTTTGTTTCATTCCCTGAATCTAATGGAACTCGTGTTTGTCCACCCCAACCCTTGATCTTCTCTGTGGTCGGTGTGAGGGAGAGAAATAGAAGAGAGGAAAAGATGAAGAGATGAGATGCGAGGAGAGATGAAGGAAGAAGAAATGAAGAATTTCGTTATGCTGCTATGTACATCTTCATGCCACGTTTTACTGTTGTTCTATGGATCTCATGCTACATATACTACATGATAATTTTGCAACTATGTGGTGCTTTCTACTGCTATTATTGCTTATTCATCATGTACCTCCACTGCTGCTATGAAGTTACATATTGGGACGTCATTGTTGTTGCTTGTGCTATGATTAGCACATTTTACTTGCTGCTATCTATCTGTCTGTGCTTTATTTGCATGTTGACTTTCTACTATGGACCAGCACTCTCTGGACTTTGACGTCTGCTACTGTGGTGCATACTGTATGAAGAGGGAAGATGATGAAGATCTTTGTTGCTGACTTTACATGGAGCTTGCATATTGAAGTTAGTTATTTGTTAGCTACTCTGTCCACTGGTCTTATATCTGCCTACGTCGTCGACTGTTGCTTCTGTGTGCCAGGACTCTCTGGCATGTCCGTGTTTTGACACGTTGACTCTCTTTTTGTCCATGCCTTGTGTGCATGTCAACTCCCTACTATTGTGTGTCAGCACTCTCTGGCTCGTCCGTGCTCTGTTTCGCACGTTGACCCGTCCGTACTTTATTTGTACGTTGACCACTACTACTGTTGTGACCCAGCACTCTCTGGGCTGCGACGTGAGTGATGAGATGAAGACCATGTTGCTTTGATACTTGCTTCTGCTCTAGATGAATGTGTTGCTGCTTATTTCTGCTCCAGATGATCGAGAAGCTTGTGTGACCTACTTGCTTGGAGTATCTACATGAGGGGGAGTATTTGGGTGTTTGAGTGTTTAATTGCAATATTGAGGGGGAGAAATTTCTTGTATGTACTTGGTTTATCTTTTTGTTTTGTTTCTTTATTTTCTAGTTTGACTCTCTGTTTGCAAGATGATCTGGGATTCTGCCAACTTCAGCTTGAGGGGGAGTGTTAGAGAGTTTGTTTATTATTGTTATTATTGTCTTTGTAATATGGGCCCAAGTATGTCTTGGCCCATTAGGGTTAGGTTGTTTCATGTACGCTTCCATGTTCTCCTATATATAGGAGAAGGGTTTCTCTTATCTAATACAACAATTAGCCGTCTTTTAATATTCCAGAGGAGACAGAGTACAAAATTTGGTATAAGCATATAAATAGTGTAGGCATTATTGTTGACAAGATGTTGAAGGATGATGTTGTCAAGATGACAAGGATGGACGATAGAATCATAGCTATCAAGGTTGTTCTTGAGGGAAAGATTTTTAACATCATTAGCGTTTATGCCCCCAAATTGGCCTTAGTGAGGAGGTTAAGAATGATTTTTGGGATAATATAGATGAATTGATGTAAGGATTACCGTTAGAGGAGAAGATCATTATTGGGAGTGATTGATTTGGCCGTGTGGGAGTAGCAATCTTAGATATGAGAGAGGTCAAGGTGGTTTTGGTTATGGCAACGAAAATTGAGAAGGGGAGAGGGTTAGATTTTGCAATCGCATATGATATGATTTTGACAAACAGACATTTTAAGAAAAGAGATTCTCATTAGATTACTTTCAAGAGTGGTCATAACTGTAGCCAAATTAATTACTTCCTTACAATGCGGGTGGATCGTGAAGTATGCAAGGATTGTAAAGTGAACCTTGACGAAGAACTCACCACCCAACATAAGTTGGTAAAGATAAACAAAGGCAACCATAACAATAACCAAGATAGAATGATCAAGAGGTGGAATCTTGAAGGAGAAAAGAAATGGGCTTTTTATGATAAAGTCATCAAGGAAGGCACTTGGAACTTGGAGTCTGATGTTACCACTATGTGGCATAATATAAATTGCCAAAGAATTTTTGGGGGAGTCCAAAGGACGTGGGACTTCATAAAAGAGACTTGGTGGCGGAACAATGAAGTATGGAAGGCTATTAAACTCAAAAAGGAGATTTATAGGAGCTTGCCCAAATCTTGAGATGATGCGACTTTTCATAGATACAAGCAAGCAAAGAAACAAGCTAAAAAGGTTGTTCAAGAGGCAAGCGGCCTAGATGCTTTGAAGAGATTTATAAGAAGTTGGAAACAAGAGAAGGGGAAAATATATATATATATATATATATATATATATATATATTGTGAAGCAACCTGTATCTAAGTCGATACCATCGACATCCTGTCGATGGTATCGAGATCTGTCCAGGTTCATGATGGAGCAAGCTGCATCTCAGTCGATACTATCGACTCACATGTCGATAGTATCGAGATTGGTTCAGGCACAAGAGACTACTCCGTCGATACCATCGACACAAGTCGATGGTATCGACACCGGCACAGCGGCGGAACAGTAAACCGGCGGCTGACCTATTTTTGTTATAAAATGTTATTTTTTATGTGTTTTCTCTTCTTGTATCTCATGTATTCTACCCTAATGTATAAATACAAGTGTGTAGGCTCTAACCCTACTCACGTACGCTGCACATAGCAGCCGACATGTAATTGGTGTTTTCCATCTTCTTCCTCCGTCATTCCTAATATGGTATCAGAGCTGTAACTTCGACCGGTCCATCGCCTCTACTCCAAGCGCCGCCTACCCTTCTTCTTCTCCACAGGGCGCCGCCACACCTTCTCTCCACAAGGCACCACCGCAGCAACTTCTTCTCCACAAGGCGCCACCACAGCAACCGGTAGAGCTGCTGTTCTCCGGTTTGAAGATCTCCGGTTGATCAAACGGCCATCTAAAGCCCAAACCGGAGGTCTCGCCTCTTCCAAAGTGCCTTCCTAATCACATCTCCTTCATGTGTGATTAGGAACCTCTCTCTTGAAGGTTGTTGATGCGTCAGTAACGCATCCTCTATCTTGTTTCAGCTGTGACGTGTATCTCTCCGTCACGGGACGAGTATCTATCCGTCCACTCAGCCTTCTTTGTGACGTGTATCACTCCGTCACACATATCTCAGTTGCATCATGGAGAACAAGACCTATTATGAGGTCTCGCCTATTCCTATCAAGCTCAATGGGAAGAATTTTTTTCTATGGATGAATGCGGTTCATACTGTCTTGGAATCGCGCGATCGAGCAAAGTTCGTTGATTCTGCACCTCTCACTAGCACTGACCAAGACTATGCCGAGTGGAAACGTCTTGATAGCCTAGTGAAGACTTGGCTATGGGGTAGCATGGAACCTTCTATTGCTTCTAGGTTCATGTTCTACTCCACCGCTAAGGAGATTTGGGATGCCGTCAAGCAACACTATGCTCAAGAGAAGAATGCTCTTCGCCAGTTTATGATCTATGATCGTCTGTTTGCAGAGAAACAAGGTGATAGACCACTTGAAGAGTATTTCGGTGTGATTCAAGCTATCTCTCAGGAATTGAGCTACTATCATCCAGTGAAGGTTGCTGAGCAGATTAAGGATAGAGATGATCTTGTCACTGCTAAATTTCTATCTGGCCTTAGCTCCTCATTTGGTTCAGCAAGAAGTGTGATACTTGCGTCTGATAAATTACCGAGCCTTGCAGAAGCCTTCTCTAGGATTCAGCAGTCCACCTTTGAGTCTGTTGGTCCTACTCCTATTGTTCCTTCTGGAGATTCTCATGCCTCCATTGCTGCAACAGTTCGTGGAGGACGACCTGCACCTACTTCATCTGACAGACCTGGCTTGGGCAGAGGACGTGGGACTCGTCCTAGATGTACTTTCTGTGACAAACCTGGGCACTCTGTCGAGAAATGCTGGAAGAAACATGGGAGACCTGCAGCCCCACCTGTTGGAGCTGCCAATTGTGCTACTTCCAGCTCTACTACTGCGAGCTCGAGTTCCTCTGGCATCACACTTACTCAGGAGGAATATGACAGATTCATTCAGGCAACTCAACATTTGAATATGGGCGCCTCATCTGCTTCTACAGCCCATCTTGCATCTACAGCGGGTAATCAGGCTACATCTTTTATGGCTTCCGGATCCGCAACTCCCTGGGTGGTTGACTCTGGTGCCTCCCAGCACATGACTGGTATGAGGCGATTGCTCCGCACACTTGACTCATATATTCCTCACCCATCTGTTACTTTGGCGGATGGTTCTGTGAGGAAGGTGGTAGCTAGTGGTTCTGTGTCCCTTACACCAGATATTGATTTGAAATCTGTCCATTTTGTACCTGAATTTCCATTCAATTTGCTTTCTGTTGCCAAGTTGATTGACACTGTAAACTGCACAGTAACTTTCGGGCCCTCTTGTTTTGTTTTACAGGATCTCAAGAGTTTGAAGATGATTGGTGGGGGGCCTAGGAAAGGTGATCTCTACCTCTTTCCTGGTGATTATCTACCTCGCCATCCACCTCCTGCTCCAGTTTCCTCCGCCATGCTGAGTGGTTCCCCCTTGCTGTGGCATTGCAGATATGGACATCCATCTTTAGAAAGCTTGAAGAAGTTGGAACCAGATCTAGCTCATGTGTCCTCTTTAGAGTGTCAGTCATGTCAGTTAGGCAAACATCATCGGTTATCATACCCTGTTCGTGTCAATAATCGGGCTTCTAGCCCGTTTGAGTTAGTCCATAGTGATGTATGGGGTCCTGTTAAAAACCAGAGTTATAATGGTTTTAGCTATTTCATTTCCTTTGTGGACGATTACTCTCGCATGACATGGATTTATCTGTTGAAAAGCCGTGAATCTGTGCTTTCCATTATCAAACATTTTCATAAACAAATTCAAGTTCAATTTAACTGCAATATCAAAATTTTTCAATCTGATAATGCCCTTGAGTATGTTCAGAAAGCGATGAATGAGTTTTGCAGTTCGGTTGGTATGATTCATCACACCTCTTGCCCTCACACTCCTATGCAAAATGGCGTTGCTGAGAGAAAGAATCGCCATCTTTTGGATATCACTAGGTCTATCATGTTTGAATCAAATGTGCCTAAACGTTTCTGGTCTGAAGCTCTTCTCACTGCCTGTTTTTTGATTAATCGGCAGCCCTCTTCAGTTTTGCATGGACGCACTCCCTTCTCTGTCTTACGCCCTATGGATAAACCGTTTCATGTTCCGCTTCGGGTTTTTGGTTGTACATCCTTCGTTCATAATTTTGATCCCAAACAAGACAAACTCTCTCCTAGGTCCTTGAAAACCTTGTTTCTTGGTTACTCTGGTACGAGTAAAGGTTACAAGTGTTATTGCCCGAGTTTGCGTCGTATGTTTGTTTCTAAGGATGTCACCTTTCATGAACCCAGTCCATATTTTGCAAATTCTATGAGCAAGGGGGAGCAATTGAGTGAGGGAGTGCCACCCGCAATTTCAAGTGAGGGAGTGCCACCTATCACTGTTGAGAACATACCGCATGATCCACCTACCATTCAACCCTATAACCAGGTTTATCACAGGCGAGGTAGACAGGATCCAGATGAGGTAGCGGCACAAGTCCATGAGCCTCCTTCGCCATCTTCTACTCAAGAGATTCCTGCAGAAGCTTCTGACCTTGATCTTCCTATTGCTGTCCGGAAAGGTATACGTTCCTGTACTATTAGACATCCCATATCAAATGTCTGTTGTTTGTCGCACTTATCTACATAGGCTCGTGCATTTGCTGTTGGGATGGACTCCATTAAGATACCAAGAAACCACTTCGAGGCTCTGAAGGACAGTGGGTGGCAGCAGGCAATGCAGGTGGAAATCTCTGCTCTAATTGACAATGGCACATGGGATCTTGTTACTTTACCTGCGGGAAAGAAAGTTGTGGGCTGTAGATGGGTCTTTACAGTCAAACACAACCCTGATGGATCGATTGAGCGGTTGAAGGCCAGATTGGTAGCTAAAGGCTACACACAGACATATGGAGTGGACTTCTTTGAGACCTTTTCTCCAGTTGCTCGTCTCAATTCTGTGCGGATCCTTATATCTCTAGCTACTACCTTTGATTGGCCCCTGTTCCAGCTGGATGTCAAGAACGCCTTTCTTCATGGAGATCTTCAAGAAGAGGTGTACATGGAGCAACCACCAGGTTTTGTTGCTCAGGGGGAGTGTCAGAAAGTCTGCAAATTGAAGAAGGCTATCTATGGGTTAAAGCAATCTCCTAGAGCTTGGTTTGACAAGTTCAGTGTTGTTGTGTTACAGATGGGCTTCTCTCGTTCCATGACTGATCACTCTCTATTTTATTCAAATTCTTCTGGTGGGTCCATCATTATTGCTGTCTATGTTGATGATATTGTGATTACTGGCAGCGATTCTACAGGCATATCACGTGTGAAGGAAGGACTACAACACCACTTTCACACGAAGGACCTGGGGAAGCTGAGATACTTTCTAGGGATTGAGGTTCTTAGATCCCATGCAGGTATAAATCTCTCCCAGAGGAAGTATGTTCTTGACTTGCTACAGGAAACGGGTAAGACTGATTCTAAGCCCGTATCCACTCCTATGGATTATCACATCAAGGAGGTGGACGATGATACTGAATATTCAGATCCAGGTCATTACAGGAGAATAGTTGGGAAGTTGATTTACCTAACTGTCACAAGACCTGATATTTCTTTTGCTGTTGGAGTAGTAAGTCAACATATGTGCACACCACGACAGTCACATTGGACAGCTGTATGCAGGATTCTGAGATATCTGAAAAGTGCTCCTGGAAAGGGGATCACTTACTATAAACCAAAGAGTTCCTCATTACCTTTGGCTCTTACAGGTTATGCGGATGCAGATTGGGCTGGAAATCAAGTTGATAGAAGATCTACTTCTGGTTACTGTACCTTTCTTGGTGACCATCTGATCACGTGGAAAAGCAAGAAACAACATGTGGTAGCGCGATCCAGTACTGAAGCTGAGTACCGTGCTATGGCACATGCATGCTGTGAATTACAATGGGTCAAATCTATCCTATTCGAGTTGAAGATTTTGATTCAATCTCCCATGATACTCAAGTGTGACAATCAATCTGCTATACATATCGCCAGGAATCCTGTTTTTCATGAACGTACAAAGCATATAGAAGTTGACTGTCACATCATCAGAGATCAGATAAAGAATGGCAATATTGTGACACCATATGTCAAGTCGGAGGATCAATTAGCTGACATCTTAACAAAGCCATTGGGTCCAGCAATATTCCAGAATCTATGTGGCAAGCAGGGCATTCACAATGTGTACACTCCAGCTTGAGGGGGAGTGTGAAGCAACTTGTATCTAAGTCGATACCATCGACATCCTGTCGATGGTATCGAGATCTGTCCAAGTTCATGATGGAGCAAGCTGCATCTCAGTCGATACTATCGACTCACATGTCGATAGTATCGAGATTGGTTCAGGCACAAGAGACTACTCCGTCGATACCATCGACACAAGTCGATGGTATCGACACCGGCACAGCGGCGGAACAGTAAACCGGCGGCTGACCTATTTTTGTTATAAAATGTTATTTTTTATGTGTTTTCTCTTCTTGTATCTCATGTATTCTACCCTAATGTATAAATACAAGTGTGTAGGCTCTAACCCTACTCACGTACGCTGCACATAGCAGCCGACATGTAATTGGTGTTTTCCATCTTCTTCCTCCGTCATTCCTAATATATATATATATATATAAAATGGCTTGTATAAGAGAAAGGAAGAGAAGAGAGTTGAGTCAAGTAAAATGCAACAAGAATGAAGATGGTAAAGTGTTGGTGAAGGATGATGATATCAAGAACTAATGGAGAAACTACTTTTGTAAGCTTTTCAATGGAGATACTATGAAAAAATGTAAGAAACTCATGTGACATGCATACAAGAGATGTCATTTACACATAAGGGTTTCACTTTTTGAGGTCAAGAATGCTTTGAAAAAGATGAAAATGAGAAAGGCATGCAGACCATATGGTATTCCCATTGATGTATGGAAGAGTAAGGGGGATGAAGAAGTTATGTGGTTAATAAATTTCTTTAATAAGATTATGAAGACCAAGAAGATACTAGATAAGCAGAGAAATAGCACTATAATCCCGATCTACAAGAACAAAGGAGATGTTCAGAGCTGCACAAACTATAAAGGGTATCAAGTTGATGAGTCATACTATGAAGCTTTCGAAGAGGATTATTGAGCAAAGGCTAAGATCTATAACATAAATATCACACAACCAATTTGATTTCATGCCAGTTGATCAACAACAGATGTATTTTTCTAATAAGGAGACCCATGGAGAAGTACAGAGAGAGCAACATAGATCTTCACATGGTTTTTATCGATTGAAAAAAAACTTATGATCGAGTATCCAGGGAAGTGTTGCGGATGGTTTTAAAGAAAAAGGGTGTACCAATCCAATACATTAACTCGATTAAAGACATGTATGATAGCTCTACTGCAAGTGTGAAGACTCCTGGAAGAGAGACACCAACATTTTCTATCACGGTTGGGGTACATCACAGATCAACACTAAGCTCATATCTATTTGTTCTTGTTATGGATGAGTTGACAAAACATGTTCAAGATGATATTCCTTGGTGCATGTTATTTGTTGATGATATTGTATTGATTGGTGAAAATAAAGATAGATTGAATAATAAAGTTGAAATTTGGAGAAATGCATTGGAATCAAATGGATTGATGATTAGTAGGAGCAAATTGAGTATATGCATTGCATTTTCAGGAAATCTAAATTGTGAATGGTAGGGCCAAATTGGACGGAGTGGATGTACCAAAATGTAATTAAAAAAATTACTTGGGCTCTGTCATTCAAATAGATGGAGATGTTCAAGATGATGTTTGCCACAAGATCACTGCATGATGGTTGAAATGGAGGAGTGCAACTGGAGTATTATGTGGCCGAAAGATTTCTCTAAGATTAAAAAGTAAATTTTATAGAACAGATATACGGTCAACAATGCTATATGGGAGTGACGTTGGGCAAACAAGGTCTCAACAAGATGAATGTTGTCAAAATGTTGATGTTGAATGTGTGGGAAAACAAGAAAAGTTCACTTGAGAAATGGTGGTGAGTATTGAGGACAAGTTGCGCAAGGGCCGTCTGAGATGGTATAGACCTTATATCAAGGCCCCCGCCTAGGCGCCATGCAAGGCGCCCCAAAATAGGCGCCCAGCCTAATAAGTGCATTATGTGGGTGTCTAAGGCATTTTAGGCCCAAATTAAGTCATTTAAAGGATAAATTAGCATGAATCAAGTCTGGATTTGGTCAAATTAGATCACATTGAGTCAATTTATGGTTGTAATAGGTCTGATTTAGGCAAAATCAGGTCAAATTTTGGAAAATTAGGGGAAAACAGGTCTGATATGGGTCAAATTGGTAAGTCATCATAGTTTGTTTGTTAAAAAAAAGTTACTTCCTCGTATGTCTGTTGTTCTTGCTTCTTTTTCTTTTCTTTTTTATCCATTCTCCTGCATTTTATTCCTAAATCCTACTGCTGCTGCGTTTTTTTGTGATTTATTCCTCCAGCATCCCCTCCTACTCCTGAATCCTTACTGCTGTGTTTTTTTTAAATTCTGTTTTCTTCTAATCCTCTTTTACAACACCTATGCTTTGTAATGTTGCTGATGTTGTACTTTCTATTTTCCTCTTTTACATCACCTGTTCCTCGTGATGTTGCTGCTGTTGTTGATATTTCTTTTCTTTTCTTTCCCATCCTCCATTTCCTCTCTATTAAGTTACAACCTCTTCCCACCCTTTTTATCCCTGTTTTCTTTTATTTCTTTTCTACATCTCCTGCTCCAATTGTTGTTGCAGGCTTGTTGATATTACTTCCCTTTTTTCTTCCTACTCCCATCTCCTGCTACTGCTTTCATAGCCACATTCTGCCTTCTTTTTATGTTTCTTATATGGTATTATATGTAGTATATATGTATAATAAGAAGCAAATTAACATACTGAAAAAAATACAAAAATACAAAAACAAAAAACGCCCAGAACAGCCTAGGCGGGCTAGGCTCCCCTTGGGACATGTTGACCACCTAGCCGCCTTGACAACTATGGTATAAACATGTGCAATGCAGAACGACTAACGTGCTTATATGGAGCAATGCTATTGAGTCAAGCACAATTAAAAAAAAAGATACATGCCTAAATTAACATGGGAAGAGCTTATAAAAAGATATATAGAATCCCTACATCTGGATCAGAATATGATCCATATCAAAGCTGATTGGAAAAGAAGAATCCATTAGTTGACCCAACATGGTTGAAATTGAGGCTTAAATGACGATGATGATTATTATTATTATTATTATGATGATGATGTTAGGAAGCAAAGAATCTCATAAAGGTACATAGCCATGAATTCCAACATTTATTCTTTGTTTGGTAAGGCGATCAAGAGCCCACTATGCAGCAGTGACGGACCATCCATATCCATAGCCACAAGCAACGTCTAGTCGCTGAACCGAAACAATAATTTCCTTCCACGTGATTTCAGCGTCTTTTCCCATGCTACAAGAGTGCTCAACAACCAACTATCCAAGATTTCCCGCTATTAGAACGTTTGGTTTATCTATTCATGTTTTCTCTCCTTGATTTTCTTAATCCCATATTGGTTATTTCTCTTTTGTATTTTCCTCTCTATCCCTAAATAAAGATATGGCATGTAACATGTTTTAATCACCTTATAAGAATTTCTCCCTTTATCATGGTATCAAAGCAAGTCCACTAGATCCCCCTTTCCTCTCCCTCTCCCTCTCTCCTCCCTCAAGAGTGTTGGCCATAAATGCCCTTCCCACCGCCGCTCAGGGGCTCCTGCTTCTGTAGCCCCCCTTCTTAAGGGGTCCCTGATGCTGCCGCCGGCCCCTCCAGAGGTCTCTGTTGACACCGCCGACACCTCAATGCCCCCCCCCCCCGGCGCCGCTATCGACCCTCCAGGGGAGCCACTAGCCTAGTTGATCCCTTCTAGGAAGGAGAAGGGGAATCTAAAAGGGCAAAAACCCTATAGCCTTCTGGAGCAGCATCATGGTATTCAGTGCTACGATTTAGTACAATAGCACGAGTACAACAGCATCTGGAAAAAGGAGATGTGGGAGGAAAGGAGAGGGAGATTGCTAGGGTTGTAGAACTCACGCTAATACATGTGGATAGAAAGAATATATTTAGGAGATTTGAAACAATATAGAGGGAAAATGTGAGAAGAACGAGACTAGCACTCCCAGATTACATAATGTAGAACTAAAGTTATAAACTAGGCCAAATAAGCTCATTAACATTAAGATTCAACAAAGAGATTGTAGAAGAATATGAAGCTCGGTGGAGAGGAAACCAAGCAAACTTAAGTATATTGGAGGAAGAAGTACTAATATACATGAAGGCATTTCTCTAGTAAGGTAATACTAAAGAACACGAAATCAACCAAGGAAAATAATTTTGAACATATACTTTCCAAGTGAATAAATTGTCAATTTCATTGAGTGGAAAAAATATCTTATTGTAACATTGTTTGCAGAAAACAATTTCCTTTCTTTCTCTATTTTTCTTTTTGGACGCATTATCTACCCTTTTGAGTATTACAAACACAAAACTACAAAATGTCCCCACTTTGAAAACCAGCCCAAAATGTGATGTATAGATGAATTCTACCCAAGTTGTTGAATGCTGGGATCTACTCATCTACAACTACAGAGCGATATCTTAAGAAACAAAAATATTACCACCCCGTCAATGGGCATCATCAAACTAACTATGGCAAGAATCAAAGCCCAAACATTTTGTACATGTTAAATGTGGTATAGTTGTGTACGTGCTGCCAATTAAAATGGAAACTTTTGTAGAAAATTTGAGTATGCACATGGATGTATAAAAAGCGAATCAAGTTAATTATGTTAGCGTTAGTCTGTATGCTTCTTCTTTTTTTGTTTTTTCCACCTCCTCTAATCAGCATTAGACTAACAGGACCAACATATGTTGACATTACCATCTTCTCTAACCAACTATCTTTTGAACACCTAACAGTAGCAAATGCATCTAACCGTCCTTATAAAATTTCCATAGTGCCAAAGCATTAGAAACAACAATTGGCTTTCAATCAATGTCTTCGAGGTAGGATAGTGTCAGTTAATTTCACATTGATGTATAAAAACATTGATCGCTTTATTCAATTGAGTGACCCATTTAGTAATGGAAAATAGTTTGAAATGACATTACTGACCTAAGAATGTTGCTAGTACCAGTTTCTTTTAGGCAGGCGCATGTCAATTACTTTTGCATTGATGTATACAAAATTGACCTGTTTTCTTCAGCAGAGTGACCCAATCAGGACTCACTGGCTTGATTTGTAGAGTGAATAACTGGTTTGACTCAGTTGTAGCTCAGATAGAATACAGCATAGCGATCATATTATCTGTAGCTAATATAGAACAAAAGCCAGGATTTCCTGTTCATCAATGTAAAACTTTACAGACACGTGTTTGCCCTAAAAAACGAACACTGGTGACATTAAACCAGTTGAAACCGTCTTTTACTTTTACTGTTTTGGCGTTTCTGAAATTTAAGGATGAGGAGGTCTATTTCCTATTATAAGGTGATTGGCAGGAACTTGATTTAAGAAGATGATATTATGAACATATGCCAATCTTTTTAGGCTTAAGTTACTAGAAATGATGGCCTAAACAAGAAACTAAAACTAACGCATTTACCTATTTTTTTTCAATTGAATCCTCGTATAGAAATAACTACAGTTATTTGAAATGAATTATTGCACAGACGCTTCTACTGAATCCTTTTGCACCTAAGTTTCTATTTTGATTTGCCAGGTGAACCACGCAGATGAAAGAATCATGGCTGAGGGTTTTGGTTCCTGCCTGTGTTAGTTTGCAGTTCCGATGATGCCCATGACACGGGTGGTTATGCCTTGATTTTATAAGACATCAATCTGTCATCTCAGATCACTAGATGCCCACATTCCAGCAATTCTCAATTGTAAGTCCTCATGTGCTTCCAGGAAGAATTCATCTCTACATCACATGTGAGGATGGTTTTCAAAGTTAGGTTGATTTGCACTTTTGTATCTGCATTGCTTAGAAGGGTGGGAAACAAATCCAGATATTTAATGGTCACTAGAATATACATTGAACTACATTGGGAACCAGTCACGCAGCATAGTGTTGTGGCTCATATAATGTCTTAACTCTCACCAATAAGAGGAATTAGCATAGTGTTGTGGCTCATATAATGTCTTAATTCTCACCAATAAGAGGAATTCAAGTCCTCTGGACTATGCCCATCTTCCCCTAGTGGTCTTGCAGCATGACCGACCAACGATAGAGGAAATTGCATAGGGTCATACCCCTGGCTAGTCCTGCCTTGTCCAGACAGGCTGAATCCTTGTGTCGGCATGGTCAACACTAAAAGTTAACAAAACTGGTTGAGCACATCCCAATTGAGTCTAGCTGCATATTAACTGCATGAGAATGTCTAATGCTTCGTAGTTCTAAGTTAATAGGTGGTTCAAATGGCCACATAATCAGGAAATACAATCTATGAAAGAGAACGAGAAGTTTAGTTATTGTTTGTATAACCAGTGGAGGAAAGAGCCAAAACTAAGGATCAGTAGCTAGCAGGTTATTATTGCATTATGGTAAATAAATAAACACAAGTGGGGCCAGAAGAAACCTTGCCACCTAAAACGTCTCTAGCTTCCAAGAGGATAGGCTTGTGCCCTGCATCCGCAAGATACTTGGCTGTTGATAATCCAGCCAAACCTAGCAAATCAGCAAATCATTTTTCAGAAATCGCAGTAAAACTAGAATTTCGATCTCAAAGAAAGTATAATAAACATAATTTTCTAAAAATGGTAAGTTTTCCTGATTGTGAACTTACCTGCGCCGGCAATCACCACTTGCAAGGGTTTATTGGGTCGGGAAGAATTTCGGAAGGAAGAAGACAGGGTGGCAGCTTCTAGGAAATTGGCCGTGTCCTCTAGCTCAGGCCTCGGGAAATCCTTGCAGACAATCTACTAAGCAGACATATATATCAGCAATAACCAGTCGAGAGCTGTGCATGCTGAGATAGAAACCCACCTGCAAAGGGCATGCACCCAACTTCCGCCTGGCTCCGTCAAGCCACAAGGTCGGAGCTTTGACGCGGCAGCCGAAAGCATCGCTGTTTCTGTAGCCAAGCAAGCTGTTGCTCCTCCGGCTATCGGTGTCGGCAACACCGAAATTGATGGCTGAAACGGAGACGTCAAGGATACTCTTCATCCCTCCCGATATCAATCTGTAGTCTTACAATAGCAGGAGGAGGAAGCGAGTGGCTTCCACTTTAGTGGAGAAGATAGGACTAAGGAGAGTGGAGAAACTACTGATGGGTTGCACTTCTATTCTAATGTTGGAACAAAGGCGAGTGCTCTAACACGAGATGGTCTGATTGGCCGGATAAGTGGAGAAGAAACTACTCTGTCCAACAGCGCCTAGCTATTGGTGGAGCACCGTAGCAGAGGTGAGCTTGGAATGAGCCCCGGGGTGGTCGGACAGTCTTGGCAGCATCTCGACCGGGAGCACGGGATGAGGCATGGGGCTTTTGTCTGGATTACGGGGTAAAGCGTAATGGGAATATCCTCTCCCAAGTCCTGATCTAAAATTAATAAATCGGCCAAACTACATATTAGTGTAAGTGAGCTGGTGCTCGACTCGAGTTGCATTGTGGAAAGAAAATAAGAGTGTTATTGCTACTAGCTTTAGGTCCAACCTTTGTCATCCAATACACTTATTTATAAAGCCTATGATGTATCAAAGTCCATACAAAATTCAAAATCTTTACTTGGCTCCTTGACAATAGGAAAATCAAACAAATAATAAGATGAAACTTTGTTAGCCCCGTTTATTCGCCTTATGAGCTTCATGGATTCCAAACATATCGATCGTATATTCTTTATATCTGAATATTTTAGGAACTTGTGGACTTCCATAACAGGCTGCCCCCCATAACTACTTAACAAAGTACATATTCTAACTAGTGCCTTCAAATCTCTCATTCAAAATCCTACCTTCCCTCTTCCTACTAACCCACTTTCCTTCTATGTTATGGATCATTTGGTTGGAAAAGCATGATACATTGTTTTGAAACACCCCTAACAAACTAAGGTACCTACTTAAAATTATTATCGCAGATTGGATTTCACGGAACAAATTTTGCTAAAAACATAAAATTAATCATATTCAAATGTTTAATGCTTCTATAATTGAACTTGGTTTTAAATAAAAAAATTACTAGGTTTGGCCATTATAGAGATGCCAAAGGGACCCTCCTCAAAAGATTGAACACGAAGACGGTGTTGTTATTGCTACTACTATCTCTATATTTGGATAATATTGACCATGCTTGTCTTTTTTATTTTTATTAATGCATGCTCTTTCTCTAATGATATTATATTGGATATGTCATTTTTTGACCCACTTCCAATCTAGATAAGCGGTGTTGAAGATTTTATTCGTCCTTAAACTGATTGGCTTAGTACGTTTGAATCCTCTATGGCTTTTCAAGATAAATTTGTGTTCTCTATCTTTTCTTTTACATATATCTATTTTTTTATTTTTTATATTCTTTTTGTTGGTTCTCTATATGTGGCAACCTGTCACGCTAAATGAGACTACTCAAAATCAAAGTGGCGATTAGACGATAATTAATCATATTACCAAAAAGGTATAGAACTAAAACCAGATGAAATTTTCTAACATTTTTTAGAATATTTGTACAAAGGTTCAACTATCACATGTATCCATGCCAAGTAAATTTACACGAGTTTCATGGCCTTAGTCACAACCTGCATACAAAAGATGTTGACACAATTGCAACATTTACATAAAGCATGAACCAAAGCTTACAATCAAAAATTTGAGTCGATATACATAATGTGAAAAAAAAATCTGCATGGACATGAGAGTACATGGACAACTCTAGGACTCTACCAAAACCCAACCAACCTTCTAACTCTATTGATCTTCAAACTGCTCCTCGTCGCTACCACAGGTCTGACTTATGTTGTTGATGATCACCAAAAAAGATGGAGTGACCCACGAGGTAAGACTTGTGTCCCAGTGAGAGATATAACTCCAAAAACATCTATTGATTATCAGATATATATATATATATATTTAAATAGTTAAAATATATAATACTACAAGGTTGAAAGATTAATATAGTTTACATAGAAGATAAGGCAGAGCTAGAATCATAAACACCGTTGATTTCTCTTACCACATTTAAAACCATCTACAAATTAAAAAAAAAAGCAAGAATCATTGTAAGGACCTTGACCTTCGTTTAGGGTTTACCCTGTTTGTTTTGCTCAACCTTGATGCTTTGGTGCTTGCTAATCACCTTTAGTGGTGATTAGGGTTTGGTTGTGCTTTGTTGAGAGTTGGAGGGGTACTTGCAAATAACCCAAGTCTAGGGTTTTGTGGGCAAGTTTGCCACCTTGTGAGGTGTTCCTCCCTCTCTTTGCTTCCTCTGGTGTTGAGAGGAAGGCTTGGGCTTGTTGTTTGAGTTCTTTTGGGCTTGGTTGAGCTTGTTGGGCCTTGAGGTGCCTTGCTTTGGTTGAGTTGAGCCTTGTATTGCCCAAGAGGTGAGTGTATCAGCCTAGGTGTGTGTGTGTCGCCCATGGTGCCTTGTTGTGTCGCCCATGGTGTTTGACCTAGCTTTGACCTCGTTTGTGTCACCACTAGTGGACACTTGGTGCATGATGCTTGCATGTGGCAATTACCTTGGACATGTGTTTAGGGCTTGCTAGAGTGGTGGCACGTGCACTAGGACAAGTGTCCCTAGGTGGACGACACCTTGCCTTGCTTTGCCTTGTTTTCTCCTCCCTTTCTTTCTATATATTTGTTTCCCAGTCTTTGCAAAGGATCCCTTTTAGCTCTTTAGTCTCCCTCTCCTTGGTGTGCACGACACAACCCTCTCTTTGCTTGTTGGTGGCCGATATCCCCTTGGAGGAGCTAGTGGTGGACGATATCCCTTGGAGTTTCTTCTTCTTTGCTTGGAGGTTCTTGGAGCTAGGAGCTTGGAGCTTGCTTAAGGCGGGTTACATAACTCCTAACCCTATCTACATTACCTCCTTTTCTATGATCTTGCTTACATGTTGTTGTTAGTTTAGCATCTTGCTTTAGTATCCAGGTTGGCCGATCCACTTTGTGGTTTAGGGTTTCTTGGTGAGCTTGTGTTCTTGACCCTCTAGGGTTTTGGGTCCCTTTGTGTTTGAGGAAGAAGATGACCTTGTGTGTGATGTACCTGGGACGACAGCCCTCTTGACCTAGCTTGATGGGCGATAGACTGTTGTGACGGACGATATACCCAGATCTGTGACGGGCGTCACATCCTTTTCTTTGCCTTGTGACGGCCGTTAGGCCTTGATCAGTTGGTTGCACGATATGTGGGATGAGTTCTCTCTCTTGGACGTTAGCTTTTTGTGGTGACCTGGCCGATAGCCCCTATGACGGGCGTTGTTGTGTGGTGTGTGATGTGCGTCACACTGGGTTGGTCGATATCCTGAGTTGTGACGGGCGTTGCCCGATAGTGCTTGTACCCGACACACCTTTAGTGCGCGACACCCCTCTGACGTAGCGTTGTTGCTTGCTTATGTATTGGTCGTTGTGCGTTAAGCTTTGGGTAAGGGTAGGTGGCCCGGTACAGCTTTGTGGTGAGGGATCTTGGTACCTCTAGTGAGGGCTCCTAGCGCATATAGTGAGGGTTTCACGGTTCATGGAAAGTAGACTGTTATATATGTATGTCCTTACTTAAAACGATGGTAACTCCTTGCTTATATAAGGGTGATGATAATGATAATGGTGATGGTAATGATAATGGTAACGTTTGTCCTTTATATCTGACATGACTAAATGCATGAACTTGATCATCATGATTAGTTGTTAATGATAAGGAGCATAATGATAAGTATGCTAAGCGGTTTGCCTTATGATGTGTCTTATGCACATGATCATCAGTTGATGTGTGACTGATAAGTATATAATCTTTAATGTCACCTTACATTGGTAAGCATAGTCTTTCTGTTGAGCCTATGATTGTTGTATACACTAACCATGCAGGTGATGATTAGCCATGAAAAGGCTATGGGAAATAGGTGATGAGTCACATCACTTTAATAATTACTTTTATTGATGAGATTGCAAGTATGATGCGTTGTCCCATGATGATGAGGTAAGCCTTGAAAGGCAGTGACAATATATGATGAGGGATTAAGATCCCATAATATGTGATGATCCTTGAGATGGATCTGGATGATTGGCAAGAGGCCAAGTGACAACATGTGATGTTGGATCCTTGAGATGGATCAGGTTGATGTGATTACAATAAAAGCATACTGTTGAGTTTCATGTTGTTTATTTCTTATATAGTTTGCATGTTATACAACTTGGTTGAATCTTGCAATCCATATAAAAGACACTAATTAATTACAGTGTAATATATCATGTAGTTTGCCCTGGCCATAGATCCATCATCGTCAGGAGTTGGTGATGGTGAAACGAGTTCTCCTGTGGGTTAACCCGGAGCGCATATTTTTGAATATGCGAGGTTTCTCCTAGCCTCAAATAGAGAGGAAAATGAGTGCAGCTGCGGTTGCAGACTCGGATATGTGATGAGCATGGTGAACAGGCCCATGGCTCCGAATATGTGATATGAAGAGCATGAATGCATTCATGGCTCAGAGCACGGTGATCAGGCCCGTGGCTCAGTTTTACTAGCGTCGTGACCTATACCAAGGCGGGCTAGAGGAAGGATAGCCTGAGGAGCTAACCCTGTGACTGAGTCCACTTGAGCATGAGACTGCGGTCCTACTTTGGTTCTCGTGCACTGACCACGAGGGGGAAGGTTGTGGAGTCTGGCTCTTCCATTAACCTTGTATGGCACCGACTATGGGCTTCACAACCGAAGGTTGGATTTGAACGGTACGGTTCACTTCCTCAGGGCATAATAATACGTAATCAAGCTGTATAGTATTTATTGTTTAAGGCAAAACACGGAACATTGGTTGAGGCCTTGTTTGCGTAGTTAATCTGTTATATCTTGTAGTTACTTCTATGTTCCTCATGTTATGTGGCAATATATCTTATCTTGTTAATCATGTCTCATAAAAGAATTGGTGATATGCCTTCTGTATATATGGTAAGCTTGTCGGTAAGAATAGCTTTACTTTACATAATTGCTCTTGTTATACCTCTTATCAGTTAATTGATGTTATAACTTTATCTTTCTGAGGTTCTGTAGCTGCGGCGGGGAGTTATGTTTCTCGCTGGGACTGTGTGTCTCACCCCGCTGGTTTACAACCTTTTTAGGTGGTCGAGCTAAACGTGGTGGTGATCGCGGAGTTGCGACCGAGCAGCGAGACAAGCAGTAGAAGGCAAGCAATGGATATGTTGTTGTCTTGGATGTTTGTGATAGAGTCTAGAGTCATCCCTGTACTCTCATGTCCTTGGCGGTGTTTTGACGTTGTTTCACGATGTATAATCATTGATGTTTTGTATATCCTGCTGTTGGCCGGAAGAGGGCCTCTATGTATGTATAAACAGGTGATGAACTCATGTGATGACAAGACAGTTGTTACTCTAAGCTGTGGACACGTATCAAGGCTTGTACATATGTATATATAACATGTTTCCTTGCAGGATGAGGACTTGAATGTAATAGTTTTCTCAGTTTATCAGCTTTCTGCAAACGGTTTTAATTAACCTGTGTTTTTGATAATCTGTGGTTATGGTGATTTCCACACGTTTTCACGTAACACCTCGCTATCTGTATGATAGTGGGATGTGTTGCCACAAAGTTTGGTATCAGAGCTTT
Organism: Alisma plantago-aquatica; assembly: GCA_963693085.1. Classification (NCBI taxonomy): domain Eukaryota; kingdom Viridiplantae; phylum Streptophyta; class Magnoliopsida; order Alismatales; family Alismataceae; genus Alisma; species Alisma plantago-aquatica. Next base: position 871,736,640 of record OY856409.1, read on the forward strand.
AGGTTCACTAAGTATACAGGGATTTAGGACTAGGTTGAGTCTGTTCTTATGAGTTTTCCAGATTTCCTCACGATCATCTTCTGCCCTCAGCGAAAGAAAAGTCAAGATGTCTGGAAACCATGAAGAACATGCTCCTGAGTTTAGTGATGTTGCATCAGTCGATGGAGCTTTTTAGCAGGCACATGGAGATCGGGTGCCTGAGGTCCCCCAACCTGACCCAGCCATTCTTGAACATTCTGCCTACCAGCAACTTTTGGGGTAGATGATGGCTACGATGAATCTCATGGTTGAGCAGTTTCCAGTGCCTCCTCTGAGAGCACAGGCTCCCCATGGTGAAGCATCGGGTATTGGGAAGACCTTCGAGCGGCTTCGCCGAGTCGGAGCTTCAGATTATGCTGGAACGGCTGATCCAGCGGATGCAGATCTGTGGCTGACAAGTCTTGAGAAGGCTTTCCGGATCCTCGACATCCCCGAAGCAGACAAAGTAAAACACGATGTCTACCTTCTGAAGGGTAGTGTTGGTCATTGGTGGACCATCGAGGAAGAGAAGCGGCCGGGTGAGGTGATCTATTGGGAGGTTTTCCGGTGCGAGTTCGTCACCAGATACTTCCCGAAGACGTATCTGGATGAGAAGATCATTCAGTTTGAGAGCTTGCGGCAAGGAACGATGAACATCACCGAGTACGAAGCCAAGTTCATGGATCTGTTGAGGTTTTGTCCTCATATGGCAGTGACAAATGAGGAGTGGATCAGACGTTTCAAGAAGGGTCTGAGTTCTGAGCTGATAACACCTGTGTCTGCGTTGGAGAATCGAGAACGGTTTGCTACATTTGTGAAATCTGTCCAGAGGATCGAACGATCAGTAAGGGAGAAGAGAGAGTCTATGGCTAAGAAGAGACTTGCTCAGTTTCAGGGTCAGAGGTTCGGTGGCTTCAAGAAGCCCAGGTTTTCATCATCATCAGTGATGAGAGGTTCTAGTGTACCATCGCAGTGGTCTCCGAGTAAGGGAAGAGGTTATGTTCTTCATCGTCGAAGGCACATAGTACAACATCGGTGGCAGTGACAGGGCCATCTAGGCCACGGTTTGACGTTAGGACATGCTATACATGCGGTCAAATAGGGCATGTCAAGTTGAGTTGTCCCTACGGAGATGATGAAGTGACACAGCAGCCGAGACAAAATCTTCAGGGGTCAGTTAGACAACAACCTAGTGGTAGCAAAGGATGAGGACGCGGCCAAGCGTCTCAGGCAGGATATGTCTTCCTCTATACTATGAGTCAGCCGGAGGCGATAGTCAACCCGCGAGTGGTGACAGGTCAAATGGAGTTATTTCATTCTGATATGTCTTCTTCTTGCTTTATATCTATTCTGGTTGACTCGGGTGCTACACACTCTTTTATCACCTATAATATGCTTGAGAACTGTCGTTTACCTGTTAATCGTAAGGAGGATAGTTTGTTGTTAGAAACCCCTCTTGATTGTTCCTTGTTGCTCTGAGAAGAGTGTCCATCTTGTGTCTTGTCTTTCTCGGGACACCGCATATAAGTGGATCTTATACCACTTGATATGCATGGGTTTGACATTATCCTTGGGATGGATACCTTAGAGAAGTATAAGGTTGTTTTGGATTGTGGTTCCAAGCGGGCGGTGTTTGATGATGGTAGAGAAAAGTGGATCTTCCAAGGAGATAGGAAGATTCTTTCGACGTGTTTAGTATCATCTATGGTGGCAGATAAGTTGTTACGATAAGGATGTGAGGCATTCTCAGCTCATGTGGTAGCTGATGCACTTAGCAAAAAGTCTTCTTTTTCTTCCAAGAAGGCACAGTTGAGTTCCCTGGTATGCCATAAATGAGATATGCTTGTCTCTTTGCGGAAGATGAATGTGCAGATGGAGGTTTCCTCGCTAGCTGGACTCTTAGCACAGATGCAAGTCAAGCCTACGCTGAGACAGCAGATCAAATATTCCCAGCAGACAGATGATGCGGTACAGTTGATCAGATCAGAGTTTGGAAGCGAAAAGCGTGATGGGTTTCACGAATCTGAGGATGGGCTAGCTTGATATCGTGATAGGATGGTGGTTCCAGATGTTGATGATCTAAGGAAGTTAGTGCTCGAAGAAGCACACACGTCGATGTATGCTATGCATCCAAGTGTCACCAATATGTATCATAGTCTGAAGGACTTGTATTGGTGGCCCGGCTTGAAGAAAGATGTAGCTGAGTTCGTGGCTAGATGTGTGGTTTGTCAGCAAGTCAAGGCTGAGCATCAGAAGCCGGCAGGTACGTTGCAACCCTTGCCAATACCGCAGTGGAAATGGGATCATATAACCATGGATTTTGTAGTTGGTCTACGTAGGACAACTAGGAATCATGATTCCATTTGGGTAATAGTGGACAGATTGACGAAGTCTGCCCATTTTCTACCAGTGAAGATGACGTATACAACAAAAAAGCTCGCTCGAGTGTATGTGGATGAGATCGTACGTTTGCACGGTGTTCCAGTGACTATAGTTTCTGACAGAGGTCCTCAGTTCATAATTCGTTTCTGGGAACAGTTACACAAAGCGTTGGGAACGCAGTTGAGGTTCAGTACCGCCTTTCACCCGCAGACAGATGGACAGTCTGAAGGGACTATTCAGATTTTGGAGGATCTTCTCCGAGCTTGTGTTTTGCAGTTCCTAGGCAGCTAGGATGTACATCTTAGTTTGATAGAGTTTTCCTACAACAACAGTTATCAGCGGAGCATTGACATGGCTCCCTATGAGGCTTTGTATGGGACGAAGTGCAGATCTCCTTTATGTTGGTATGAGTCTGGTGAGTATCAGCTTTTGGGTCCTGAGTTAGTACAGTAGACAACAGAAAAGATCAAGGTGATACAACAACGGTTGAAAGTGGCACAGGACAGGCAGAAGTCTTATGCGGACAATCGCAGACGGCCTTTGGAGTTTTAGGTGGGAGACAAAGTGTATCTTAAAGTCTCGCTGTGGAAAGGTGTGCTGAGGTTTGGCCAGAAGGGTAAGTTAGCACCCAAGTATATGGGGCCTTACCCAGTTATTGTGGGCTCTGATCTCCAAAACACAAGATAAACATAGCGGAAGCGATTCGATTAACAGCGGAATACGAAAATCATCAGAAATTAAAACTTTTTGAGACAAGATCCTGAAATCATGAAACTCCTTTTATAAGAAACAAGGTAAATAGATTACATCTCTGTTAGATCACTTCATGAGTGATTATACACAGCCAGATACAAAATCTCAAGATTTAAAACCCAAAATCTCAGACCAAAAGACTCCAAGGACCTGCGAGTACAGAGATGACATAAGACTTTCTAACTACATGACTTAGTAGTCAGTATCTCCACCTGAGATTCACTGTTGTACCTGGTGCTCTTGCTGCTGATTCTTATCACCTGCAGACTGGTTCCTTCGTCCTCGACGACCACCTAAAAAGTTGAAATCTACGGGGTGAGACAATTTTAAATAATTGTCCCAGCGAGAGTTATAACTCTCCGCTAGAAGCTTTATTATAGCAATCAAAGAGCAACATAAGCAATAAAAGCTTTAAGGTGATCGGCAGCAGATTGTTATCAATTAGAATAACATCATTTAAGGAATATGAAGAACATGTATACTAAGTAATGTAACTTCAACCAATGTATTTCATAGTTCAACCTAAGCAGATATGCTACGCGGTTGATTATGTTTTACAAACATTATTATGCCCTGCGGAGATGAGGTATACCGCTCATACTCCAACCGATCACTATTAAGTCGCATCGGTATCATACATAGGTCATCAAAAGAGCCAGATTCTTATGACCTCATCTTCCTCAGTCAGTATGAGGATCAACATGCTGGACATCTAGTGTCTCTGCTACTATAGCTTACCAGGGTATTCTGGTACTTCGCTATTAGAGTCACAGTGGCATTCTGTACTCTCCTCGCCATCAAAAGATTTCTTGTTTATCTCTCATTGATGCGGTACAAAAGATTTCCTGGGGAGATTAGTGTTACATCACCCCGGCATAAACACATAGTGAAGGATTGATAGATTAAGATACATCTACATCAATTCCTACACTAGGATGTAAGGGTATTCACATCCATATTCCCCCACATACTCAAAAGTATGTGATCCGGGAGTTCCCTCAGGAAAACCTATTTAACCATCATTTAACTCCTGACAATGATGGATCTATGATCAGGGCTCTACATGGTATGATTATACTTGATTAGTTAGGTACATTTCAGTATTCTTTTAACATCATACATGTTCTCAAACATTAATAATTAGAACATCAGCTATGAAAGTAAAATACTAAATGTATCAAGTCTAACTCTCATCAATTATCATTTCTCAATCATCTCATCACAAGTCATCTGACAAGCATGACCTTGATGATACTCATGGCTCTCACAGCCTATCATTCTCATAATATGCCACTTACTGGCATCAACATATGTCATTATTCATAAAGCTAATAACATGCTTTCAATGAATATGAAATCATAATCCTTACCTGAATATGATCATCATCATGTATAAGAACCTGCATGGTTAATTCATCTGATAATAGTAAGCAATTCATATCAAAAGTTGTACCCTCATACTCTTACAAGGGTTAGGTTCCCTGATTTTCACCAATTAGGGTTTACTATTCACATTACATGTCATCACCCTAGAATTAGGGTTTACTATTCACCTCATGGTGAAATGATCTCATAACATCACCATGTATGAGAAACATCATCATTAAAGCCCTCAGATAAGATTAAGATTCACCAATTATTATATTTAGGGTTTCCATGACCTCACATAAGTGGATCATACCTACTCTTGCATATTCAAGTACATTGAAGGTATTTTACTTGAGTTTTGACCATAAATGGTACTTTCTCTCTCCTCTCACTAGTATATGGTGATTACACCACTCTAGATAGATTGGGTCAAGTCATCCTTGATTAACATAAATCAAATCATCACTATCAGGTGATTAGGGTTTGATTAAAACAAGGTATCACTCAAATTAACCCCTCAAGGGCATTTTGGTAATTTACCCATTGATCATCATCATGGGTCAATTTATTAGTCACTTAGTCCCTTAATGTCTTAAGTTACCATTAGAGTTTAGATTATCATTGAACCATTTACACCTTCAAGTGATTAAGTATAAACAACCTTGAAAATCTCCAATTAGTTTAGGGTTTAACCTTCAACCTTCAACCCATTTAGGATTTAAACGACCTTGAACTCGTTTAATCTCAAACGACCTTGAACCCATTTGAGCCTTAAACGAGTGTGGACCCACTTGACCTTAAACAAGTGTGGACCCATTTGACCTTAAACGGGTGTGAACCCATTTGACCTTAAACGGGTGTGAACCCATTTAACCTTAAACGAGTGTGAACCCGTTTGAGCTTAAACGGGTGTGAACCCGTTTGAGCATAAATGAGTGTGAACCCATTTGACTTTAAACGAGTGTGGACCCATTTAAGCCTAAACGAGTGTGAACCCATTTGACTTTAAATGAGTGTGGACCCATTTAAGCCTAAATGAGTGTGAACCTGTTTGGGCTTAAACGAGTGTGGACCTACATGGGTTCAAACCGCATGAACATAAAAGGTGACACAAAGGTTATGTTTGAATAGGATTTCCTATGTTGAAGCCTTCAATTGGCCAAAGCCATGTTAACCACCTACAAATTGAGTCAATTAGGATTATCCTTAACCAATTGGACACCAAATTGACCCTCAATTGAAAGCCAATTAGGGTTAAGTCTATCTCAATTAGGGTTTCAATCGGATAATCTTCAATGTTCAACAATGTGAATCAAATCAAGGTTGAACCTATCAATTGACCTCCAATTGGGCCCAAACTTAACTTGGCCCAAACGGTCTTGAGATCGTTTGGGTGACCTCCAAACGGTCTTGAGACCGTTTTCCCAAAGTTTGACCAAAAACCAAGTCGGTTGGATAAGGGTTGAACCCTAAATAGGTCTAAAATCAGCATTTTTATCAATTCATCAACCTATTGAAATTGGACCCTCAAACCATAAAATTTCCTTAACCCTAGACCTTCAAACGGTCTTGGGGTGTCACTAAACGAGTGTGAGACCGTTTGGATGAACCTCCAAATGGTTTTGAACCCGTTTGGGTCCTTCAACCCAAAACTCAACAAGATCTATACTTGAAATCAGCAATTTCAACCCGATTAGGGTTAGGGTGTTGAAGTGCCTTCAACTCTCAATTGGTTAGGAATTAGATTATAATTCTTTGTAGAAATGAAATCAAATATATTATGAACAGACCCTCAAACGGTCGTCCCTTGGTCAACTCTATCAAATGGTCTTGAAACCGTTTTGATCCAAACGATCTTGCAAGATCGTTTGAGATCAAACGAGTTGAAACCGTTTGACCTTAAACGAGTTGCAACCCGTCTGGAACAAAAGGGTCCAAGGTCGTTTGATAAAGTTACCTAGGAATCCACGCCCATCATCCTCAACCTCTGTTCATGTCGGTTACACCACCGTTTTTCTTGCAAAAGTGCAAGGAAGAAGGGAGGTAGAAGAAGAACTAAGCACTAAAAGTAAGAACAAAGATATGCATAATAAAGCTAGGAGTTTAGAGTTATAAAACCCGCCTCAAACGTGGTTCCTAGAGCTCCAAGATTCCAAGCTTCAAGCCTTTAATGGCGTCTTGAGCTCCACAGGTCATCCAAGGTTGTTTCTTCAAGGAAAAGATGGGAATGGTCGGCTAAAACAAAGAATCTAAGTGAGTTAACCATAGAACCAACCTTTTAAGAAGAATTCCTCCATGAATTCGAGCTTGAAGATGGTTCCTACTCACCTTAGCAATAGTTGGTCGTCTCCCTGAGGTCCAGAGCTCTGCCTTGGCCATTTTGAGAAAGATGAGAAATGAAGAGGATAAAGGATACGTTCACTTGGTTTGCAAGGGTGAAGGCTTATATACTTCAGGCTATTTTCCACCATAAGGACCTCTAAAACATGAAATTCTCACCTAAGTCCCTCCTTGTTTCTAAGGCACGCCCAAGATATCAAAACTTATGTAAAGCTCATTAAAACTCTAGATCTAAGGGTAAAGAAAACCAACTTTCAACTAGAGTTCATATATGACAAGTCTCCATCCTCATACTTAGTGAATTTTATACACAAAGATCATTTTTCTTATCTGATCACTCATTCATGTGTCCCTTTCATCATTTTTACTCTAAATGATGTCAAGAGTCATAAAAGATGTTCTAGATGGTGTATTTTATAAGTTACACTCCACATTTGGGTAAATTGCACTTTAATCCAAATTAGGGTTTTTAAGCATAAGGATCATTCCACAAGCTGCATCTTGATGCCCAAGCTTGGGAAATCCATCTTACCTCATCATATCCACTCATATGATATCTCATCATCAGAGGTACATCTTAACTTGTGAAATTTGCAAGTTAAACCCCTTAACTGGATAATTTGCACATAGGTCCCTGTATTACCAAACAATACTACAATCATTGTTTAAAAGGGACAGAAATGAAAATGTATGTTCCTTAGGAACTTAATTACATGCCAAAAGATAATCACAAGAGTTTAATTACATATTTAGGCAAAACACCTAGGGTTAGTTTATAACCCAGGTCATGGATGTTACAGTTATAGCACTTGTTGGTCAAGTAGCTTACGAGTTAGAGTTGCCTCCAGAGTTGCACAGGTTACATCCAGTGTTCCATGTTAGTATGCTGAAGAAAAGCCATCCAGACTCAAGAACAGTGATACAACCAGTGGAGGTTGAGCTTGATAAAGATGTGACCTACGAGGAAGGTCCTGTGGCGATCCTTGACAGAAGAGTTAAGAAGCTAAAGAGGAAGGACCTGGTTCTTGTGAAGGTTCTTTGGCATCATCGTGGTGTTGAGGAAGCTACGTGGGAGCTTGAGGAAGAGATGAGGAGGAAGTATCCCTCGCTTTTCTCTTCGGATTTCGGGGACAAAATCCCGTGAAGGGGGTTAGCTTGTAAGGACCTTGACCTTCATTTAGGGTTTACCCTGTTTGTTTTTCTTAACCTTGATGCTTTTATGCTTGTTAATCACCTTTAGTGGTAATTAGGGTTTGGTTGTGATTTGTTGAGAGTTGGAGGGGCTACTTGCAAATAACCCAATTCTAGGGTTTTGTGGGCAAGTTTGCCACCTTGTGAGGTGTTCCTCCCTCTCTTTGCTTCCTCTGGTGTTGAGAGGAAGGCTTGGGCTCATTGTTTGAGTTCTTTTGGGCTTGGTTGAGCTTGTTGGGCCTTGAGGTGCCTTGCTTTGGTTGAGTTGAGCCTTGTATCACCCAAGAGGTGAGTGTATCGGCCTAGGTGTGTGTGTGTCACACATGGTACCTTGTTGTGTCGCCCATGGTGTTTGACCTAGCTTTGACCTCGTTTGTGTCACCACTAGTGGACACTTGGTGCATGATGCTTGCATGTGGCAATTACCTTGGACATGTGTTTAGGGCTTGCTAGAGTGGTGGCTTGTGCACTAGGACAAGTGTCCCTAGGTGGACAACACCTTGCCTTGTTTTCTCCTCCCTTTCTTTCTATATATGTGTTTCCCCTTCTTTGCAAAGGACCCCTTTTAGCTCTTTAGTCTCCCTCTCCTTGGTGTGCACGACACAACCCTCTCTTTGCTTGTTGCTGGCTGATATCCCCTTGGAGGAGCTAGTGGTGGACGATATCCCTTGGAGTTTCTTCTTCTTTGCTTTGAGGTGCTTGGAGCTTGCTTAAGGCGGGTTACATAACTCCTAACCCTAGCTACATTACCTCCTTTTCTATGATCTTGCTTACATGTTGTTGTTAGTTTAGCATCTTGCTTTAGTATCCAGGTTGGCCGATCCACTTTATGGTTTAGGGTTTCTTGGCGAGCTTGTTTTCTTGGCCCTCTAGGGTTTTGGGTCCCTTTGTGTTTGAGGAAGAAGATGACCTTGTGTGTGATGTACCTGGGATGACAACCCTCTTGACCTAGCTTGATGGGCGATAGGCTGTTGTGACGTACGATATACCCAGATCTGTGACGGGCGTCACATCCTTTTCTTTGCCTTGTGACGGCCGTTAGGCCTTGATCAGTTGGTTGCACGATATGTGGGATGAGTTCTCTCTCTTGGATGTTAGCTTTTTGTGGTGACCTGGCCGATAGCCCCTGTGACGGGCGTTGCTGTGTGGTGTGTGATGGGTGTCACACTGGGTTGGCCGATATCCTGAGTTGTGACGGGCATTGCCTGATAGTGCTTGTACCCGACACACCTTTAGTGTGCGACACCCCTCTGACGCAACGTTGTTTCTTGCTTATGTATCAGCCGTTTTGCGTTAACCTCTGGGTAAGGGCAGGTGGCCCGGTACAACTTTGTGGTGAGGGATCTTGGTACCTCTAGTGAGGGCTCCTAGCGCATATAGTGAGGGTTTTACGGTTCATGGAAAGTAGACTGTTATATATGTATGTCCTTGCTTAAAACGATGGTAACTCCTTGCTTATATAAGGGTGATGATAATGATAATGGTGATGGTAATGATAATGGTAATGTTTGTCCTTTATATCTGACATGACTAAATGCATGAACTTGATCATCATGATTAGCTGTTAATGATAAGGAGAATAATGATAAGTATGCTAAGCAGTTTTCCTTATGATGTGTCTTATGCACATGATCATCAGTTGATGTGTGACTGATAAGTATAGAATCTTTAATGTCACCTTACATTGGTAAGCATAGTCTTTCTGTTGAGCCTATTATTGTTGTATACACTAACCATGCAGGTGATGATTAGACATGAAAAGGCTATGGGAAATAGGTGATGAGTAACATCACTTTAATAATTACTTTTGTTGATGAGATTGCAAGTATGATGCGTTGTCCCATGATGATGAGGTAAGCCTTGAAAGGCAGTGACAATATATGATGAGGGATTAAGATCCCATAATATGTGATGATCCTTGAGATGGATCTGGATGATTGGCAAGAGGCCAAGTGACAACATGTGATGTTGGATCCTTGAGATGGATTAGGTTGATGTGATTACAATAAAAGCATAATGTTGAGTTTCATGTTGTTTATTTCTTATATAGTTTGCATGTTATACAACTTGGTTGAATATTGCAATCCATATAAAAGACACTAATTAATTACAGTGGAATATATCATGTAGTTTGCCCTGGCCATAGATCCATCATCGTCAGGAGTTGGTGATGGTGAAACGGGTTCTCCTGCGGGTTAACCCGGAGCGCATATTTTTGAATATGCGAGGTTTCTCCTAGCCTCAAATAGAGAGGAAAACGAGTGCAGCTACGGTTGCAGACTCGGATATGTGATGAGCATGGTGAACAGGCCCATGGCTCCGGATATGTGATATAAAGAGCATGAATGCGTTCATGGCTCAGAGCACGGTGATCAGGCCTGTGGCTCAGTTTTACTAGTGTCGTGACCTGTACCAAGGCAGGCTAGAGGAAGGGTAGCCTGAGGAGCTGACCTTGTGGCTGAGGCCACTTGAGCATGAGACTGCGGTCCTGCTTTGGTTCTCGTGCACTGACCACGAGGGGGAAGGTTGTGGAGTCCGGCTCTTCCATTAACCTTGTATGGCACCGGCTATGGGCTTCGCAGCCGAAGGTTGGATTTGAACGGTACAGTTCACTTCCTCAGGGCATAATAATACGTAATCAATCCGTATAGTATTTATTATTTAAGGCAAAACACGGAACATTGGTTGAGGCCTTATTTGCGTAGTTAATCTGTTATATCTTGCAGTTACTTCTATGTTCCTCATGTTATGTGGCAATATATCTTATCTTGTTAATCATGTCTCATAAAAGAATTGGTGATATGCCTTCTGTATATATGGTAAGCTTGTCCGTAAGAATAGCTTTACTTTACATAATTGCTCTTGTTATACCTCTTATCAGTTAATTGCTGTTATAGCTTTATCTTTCTGAGGTTCTGTAGCTACGGTGGGGAGTTATGTTTCTCGCTGGGACAGTGTGTCTCACCCCGCTGGTTTACAACCTTTTTAGGTGGTCGATCTAGACGTGGTGGTGGTCGCAGAGTTGCGGCCGAGCAGCGAGACGAGCAGTAGAAGGCATGCGATGGATATGCTGTTGTCTTGGATGTTTGTGATAGAGTCTAGAGTCATCCCTGTACTCTCATGTCCTTGGCGGTGTTTTGACGTTGTTTCACAATGTATAATCATTGATGTTTTGTATATCCTGCTGTTGGCCGAAAGAGGGCCTCTATGTATGTATAAACAGGTGATGAACTCATGTGATGACAAGACAGCTGTTACTCTAAGCTGTGGACATGTATCAAGGCTTGTACATATGTATATATAACCTATTTCCTTGTAGGATGAGGACTTGAATGTAATAGTTTTCTCAGTTTATCAGCTTTCCGCAAACGGTTTTAATTAACTTGTGTTTTTGATAATCTGTGGTTATGGTGTTTTCCGCATGTTTTCGTGTAACACCTCACTGTCTGTATCATAGTGGGATGTGTTGCCACAATCATCATACAATGTGAGTCACTAAGTAACCTCAACAAATATGTTACAGTGTTGAATTACATATTTTGTTAAGTCATGGATAGTTTGAAGCGTATCACTCAAATCACTAGTTGACCACTGTAAAGTCATGATCAATCCCGTATTAGATCTAAGGTAACACAGAACCGTAAGCTCTCTTCCCCTAGGTTAGTACAAGTCGTCGTAGTGGCATATCATTCCAACTACAAACAACCTAGTCAACCCTGGGTACAATTCCATGTCACTAGAAGCAAGGGTGTTCAACTCTCAAATCTAAGTTACGACCGCAGCCACCCTCAATGACATTTACATCTGAGACACAGAAGATATACCCTCTCTGCACCCGCATATACTCAACAATATACGACTCTTAGTTCCTTTCAGAATACTCGTTTCCCTATCCAGCAAATCCTAATAGTGGAATAGTTCTACAGACTCAGGGCACTACATTAAAGTTATATTTGATTAATTAAGCTAGTTGGGTGATTTCAGACTACATCAAATAAGTTACATATAAGATCCTATAACATGCTCACAAAACAATTTGTATGATACAAATTCCAAAGATGCAAAATGTATGAAATGTGTTCATGTTATTCCATCACATTATACTTGTCCATTAATATCCATAAATAGGACTATATCTCTATTTAGGGAGTAAAACAGTCTAAATATCATTTTACCAAAATAGCAAAAACATCTTGTAGGGGTATCATTTACATCTGATATTTTACATTGAGTTTAATAAGTCAACAACAATATATCACCCCAAATTTCAGCATAAATTCCATCGAATGTAAGAGTTATGGTGTTTTCAAGAACTTAGTATATATGTGACCGACACCTAGCATGGATGAGCTACCTTTAGCAATATAGTTTGTTCTAACTATCATTTCAGCACCATAATAGTAATTTAAAGCATTAAAACCACCAACGGTTAATTGATATATAGTAAGATATAAAGTGTGGGTCAGATTTCTAAGCATTGGGTACCAAAACAGCACATATATTAGTTTTATACGAGTCATTATACCTATATTACGAAAATTCAAGCCTTTCATGTGTAAAGAAAAGATCATATATCAATAGAAAAATATTCATAAGGTCTAAACAAGGCCTAAGAATGCATGTTTACACCATTCACATGTCAAACAGTATATAAAAAGGTCATCTTCTCTCATATTACAGGTGCTTAGAATAAGATTAAAGACAAGCATTTAGAAGGTAGGCAAGAAATGCATTCAAAAATATAACTCGCCTGGTTAGAGAGGGAACGAAAGGTAGGGAAGAAGAACTCTAAAAATTCAAGATGAAAAAATCGAATCAGCAACAAAACATTGATCTTGGACCACCAAAACTCCAAGAATGCATCTTCCTTCCACAAATAGAAGGGAATTAGAGAAAGAAGAGAGAGAAAGAGAGTCCTCCAGCCCATATGTGTAAGTTTCCAGAAAAAACATCAAGAAATTTGTCCATTGAGGAAGGAGAGTGAAGAACATTAAGAAAATGAGTGATAGAGCAAAAATCTTACATGAAAGAAGCAATGAAGATGTTCAATGGCTCTAGATCAACCCAAGGAGCGTCGGTTCTTGCACATGCACCCATGAAAAAAATATGTGATCACTGACCTTGATGGATTCTCGTCCACCTCTAGAAACAACACTAAGATCGCCAAAGATGAGAAGAGAGAAAAAGAGAGAGAAAGAGAGAGGGTATTTATAGGTGGGTGGAAGTTTACTACTATCGAGAAATTCTATGTGATCACCGAGAATCTATGCAAGTGTTGAGAATCTATGTGACCACTAAAATTCTATGCAACCACTGAAAATCTATGTCACTGTTGAGAATCTATACGACACTGAAAATCTATGTGACCACATGTTAGTCTTTAGGGATGTTCCTTCTTCTTGTCTTGTATTGTCTTTATTTCTTCTTTAAATCTCTTTACACGTCTACAATGAGGTTATCATGTATTCTTGAATTCTTATTACTATAGACATTATTCAAAAGAATATATTTCCATTTAAATCATAAAATTTGATAGTAAGATTTTCATATTGCAATGAAATATGTAGAATGGTTGTGAAACCAAAACAAAAAAATCATATGAAAAACACTTTTATAGCTAGTCACAAACAAATTTAGGCATGTAATTGCCTTTAAGACATGTTATATAGTTCTATTAGGGAAAAATTATGTTATTCACACAAATTTTCTTGGCTATAACAATAGCATTGATGGACAAAACAACTAATTGTTACAATTTTACCCCCACTATTTTTGGTCCCCTAACTTTATACCTCATCAATTTATGCATTAACCCAAATTTCTAATTCATGCCTCAAATGGCAGATCCTTTTCTAGTGCATCATATGCATCTTGGATTAGGCTTACAAACAATAAATATATGTTGTGTCATTGGAAGCAATCACCCAACATACAAAACTAAAGAAAATTACTACTAGATCAAAAAGGTCAATTTCAATTTTTGGAACATCCATAGGACCTAATAGCCTTGCATAGACCTATTGTGATTGATATGGCAAATCAAGGGCTACATCAATGTGGTGCATGGAACTTTATCCATGTAATATACTAAAACCATACATCATACCCCAAAAACTCTATTTCATGAATTAAATGCCACCATGATTTGTTCTTAATAAAATCCCAAACATGTTGTAAGTTGTACTCAGTGAATCAAGAATGAGGTTATAAAGAATATATGGATGTAAACCCTAACCACGGTTATCAATGACCTAACCTTCACATATATATATGACAACATTTACAACCTTTATGACCGTAGTTATTCTCATGTAACTTAATGTGTGTAGTAGGATTCACTTAGGAAGGAATATAGGGTACATGCTTCAGTAATCCACCCTTGACTCTAATCAAATTGTAATAAAAGTTTATTTAAGTAATTCTTACTTATTCCTACCACCATATTCCCTAGATATTAAAGGCAAAAGAAAAAGGAAATAAAAGGTTCTCCTATGCAGTGGCACCTAAAAAAATATGAGTGCTCCTATGTAATAGCAGTTCAATCTCCTTACAAAACCCCCTTCTTCTAAATTGCATACCCATTGGTCTAGGAAATATCAAACCTAGCCCACCTTGATCCCATACATAGCCAAGTGGAACATGTGGAGTGGTTTGACATATAAGGTATTTTTTATTATTCCTTGATTGCATTTGGTTTGTGTTGGAGGAGAAAAAAAAGTGGATCATATATATGAATTCATGCTTGAACTTATTTAGTCAATAATCATGTACTTGAGTACATATTTCATTTCATACTAAATTAAGATTTTTTTAGGCCATACTTGAGGACAACATGTTTTAATCTTGGGGCGGTGATGGAGCCCTAGATTAGTTCTCTATCTTGCGTCTTTTTTCCATTATTTACATCTAGATGTTTTATAATGCATGATATTTCCCCAATAAAATATATCATTATCAAATGCACTTATGCATGCTTTTTCTATATTTTATAGGTACTTTGTTAACTATTTGATGGAAGGGAGAGAAGAAGGGTTGAAACTAGGGTTTTCTTAGGCTTGGAGAAATCCAAAATGAGGCCAAGATAACTCCCAACCTACCCCATGTGATCAAAGAATGCATTAAAAAAAGTTCCATGGATGATAAAGTTCAACACTAACCTACAAGAGAAGAACCCGAAAGTGGTTGTGGTACTTACACCACGACCATGGTACATAGGCCCCAATAACTGGGTGTTCACATATTCTTCAAGAAAAGAACAAGTTGACTACCGCAGAAGGTTTATGCATACTGTTTGTGGCAAATTGTGGCCACCATGGCCGCTCCACCTGTAACAATTGTGCTATCAAGCTCTTCTAACTTCCCCTCATTCCCACCACCACGGTCATAGTATTCACCATGATTATGCTCCCTTTATCCCACCACGGTTGTGGTGCCGACCAATGCCATGCTACCAACCAAAATTTCCACTTACAAGCCTAATTTCCACCACCAAACCATCATAATAATTCCCATTTACCATGACTAGTTTACTAGGTTTCCACCACAACCGTGCTACCCTTAAACCTAACCTATTTTATCCGTTCATTTTCCTATTTTCCCCACTTAACCCTATGGTGGCATCTGGGTGTCGAGGGTTATCACCCTTGGACATTCATTTCCTCCACCTACCTACCTCACTCCACTCCCATTGTACCGTATTCCACATGAAAACCTTAGCTAGTAGGGTTTTAGCCACTTTCCTTCCCTATTTCCATATCATTCCACTTTAGAGGTGTGAAGAGTTCAAGCTTGTTGTTTTTAGAGAAAGATAAGAAGTCTTATACACCAATCTACATGGCTTCTTTCTCTCTTATCTTCTCCATTTTTGTATTTTCTTTTGTCAGGAGTAGCTAATCCATTTATGGTGGGTTGTTTGGGGGAAATATGTGACTTCCAACCCATGTTGGGGAAATATTTGTGCTTTGATTTTGTTTGTTAATTCTATATTCGTTCTTGTTCTCATGTCCTCTCTCTTTCTATGGCACATGATGTTTGAAAACACTTAAGGTATAGGGAAGAGAAGGAATAGTAGGCTATGAGAGAGAAAACTCCTAAGTCCAACTATTGGATCCTTATCTAGTGTCATCTATTCCCACATATATATCTACTAACCTAGGTTTGAGATCTAACTAGATAGGTTTATTTCTCCATATGCAATTAGTAAGGAGCTTGCTAAGTGGTTGGATGGGGGTTGATAGGAGGTGAAACACATGTATCCTACACCCGATATCACCCTTTGCCACTAAGTGTATTGGGAGAAATACTCCTAGAAGCCTAGACATAAGTAATCTTGATTGGATTTTACGTATTCCCTAGTAAATTGAGTTTCATAAGGTTGGATAGGGTGCCATAGGGACTAATTCCACTAGAGACACCGTATGCATCCATTGCCAACTAGTAGAATAGATTATCTATCCTCCTTGACATTTGTTGTTTGGTTTTATACAATATTTGGTTGGATGTGTTTGCATGATATGACTCTAACTAGGTTGACACTCACATTACCCCCCCCAAATTTCCCACTTCCATAATTAAATGTCAAAACCCTAATTTATTTCTAGCTAGTTGGTGTTAGTCTAATTAGATTCCCTTCTTGCTTCTTTGGTCTAGTTTGCATAGCTAGAATTAACTGTTCTTTTAGTGTTAGTTAGCTCATGTTGTTGCTTTTCTTAATGTTAATTAGGACTGTCCTTGTTAATGTAGTATGATTGTTGATTTCTTTCTTTATTTGCTTACTTTAGTATAATTGTTCCCTTAGATTGTTCATTAGTCTTAACTATGTAGGGTTAATCTAGGTTTTACTTTTACCATCCCATGTTGCATTCTCATCTTAGTTAAACTCATATCTAAGATTAAACCCTTAAAACCATAAAATCTGCACTAGGAACCCAGCCAAAACAAATTCAATTCTAGTGCCCCCATATCTCCTTATGGATCTAACCATGCACTTTCCGCTCCTATACTACATCATGAGTCTGTGCACTTGTACATTGTTTGTGTTAAGAGTGTGCCTCATTTGGGACACTAGTAGCCATGTGATCTAGATGCATTAAGAACTACCAAGTGTGGCTCGACAAACATGAGGTAACATCACCTGACAATATGTGCAATGTTTATGAAGACATATGAGCCAGAGAGAGAGAGATCGTAGTGCTCACAAAGGAGAAAGATCTCCACAAGTAGCAACAACGATATGGAGCAGGTGAAGACATAAGGAAATAGGTGGAGGGTAGGGTAAACATGAGAGCTGAAAGCGTGTATATTTTTAACCATGATTACCCAACCCTTGCATTTAACACCTGAGATACCCCACGCCTCGCTGACACTTCCCTAATACGGTGCAAACACAACTTCACTCTTGTGCATGAAGAGACACATTCATGTTCGGTTTAAAAAAATAGCAAAAAATAATTAATTTAATCATTGTTCGCTCTTGTACACAAAGCGACACATTCCTATATATTTGGTTTAGAAAACATTTTAAGAAAACAATATATTCAATTATGTACAATCTTTTACACGAAGAAACATATTCCTATTTGGTTTATAACATTATTTAATAAAATAATTAGTTTAGCAAATAGTTAAGTAGCTACCATTTGTGTAAAAGGAAGACGAAGGATAAAAGGACTAAACTTCTCTTCCTTTCACACAAAATGCAAAAACCACTTTATCTCTTACTCAAAGGTACTAGCCACAACGACACTGGACTTAACCGTGCTAGCTTTAATTATTATCTAAAGCTAAGAATTCCCCTACAAAATCCAAAGTGTAAGGTGCTCTACCAAGAAGCCCTTCATATTTGTGCTTTTAGCACAGTGCCTTTTGACTTAAACCATGCCTAACTTATCCAAATTACTCCCTCTAAAACTAGGTGAACATATGCCTTGAACCTGAACCTTGGGTGCAAGAATGTATGTTGGTAATTACACCATGAAGACTATGTTAGCAAAAGGGTTTGATGCATTAAAGGCATGCATCATATCAAAATGATGATTGATATCAAGGAACAAACCCAATTCCCATGTTGTGGCCTATACAACATCAATGACTTAGTTGAAGTCTCTAAGGATGTACTATAAGCCTCTTATCTTAGGGATCGACACCATTTAGAGATATATCTTGTACTAGCTTGCAGTTATGACAATATCATGATTACATGGGGCAAACACATTGATGCATGAAGCATCAAATTAAATTACATAGTGTCATCCAATTGACCTGACATCTTGTTATTACCACATTGACCTCAATTTGTGATAAACTTGGGTTGGGTTGCTACTGCCTGTGAATAATAAGGAGTTTTAGTCACATATCCTACCTAGATTTATAAACTAAGGTTAAAGCAAGATGTTTAGTCAAAAAATTGATTGTGTTGTCTTTGGCACCTAATGACTCTACATCCACAACTCCAATACACACCAATTCCATTATAGACTTGAGTCTAATTTGGATATTTCTAAGATATTTTGATTGTTCTTTGAACTCTCTATCTTTGTAATTTTTGTTGTGTTATCATAATGAATTGAGATTGCATGAAGCAACTTATTTACCCTAGGTGAACTAGACATGAGTACCTCATTTAGCTTCTAGTCCAGTTTTATCTTAAGCACACAACTCATCCTCAAAGGTGGATCAAAACAATATGGTATATTTCTTAGACTTCTTGGAAACAATGCCTCCTCTTAATAAGAAAATATATCATGAGTCTCCATTACTCATTGAGTTCTTGACAATCCAACTTGCATCCATGTATTCCTCAACTAGGGGAATATTTTCCATGATGTAGTACAAGGTAACTAGTTCCCTTTATGTATCTTAAAAATTTTTGTCAAGAGATTCACAATAAGTCTAGTTGGGACAACTTGTGTATCTACTTAACTTGTTCACATCAAACAAAATTTATGGTTATGTATAGTCCATATGATATATCAAACTTTCTATAATCTGATAGTATCATAATTGAGACACAAGAAAAGCACCCTTATTTTTGTACAAGGCCTTGGATGAATCATATGGGTTCTTAACATGTTTATGTGATGTGCACTGAAATCCCTCCCAAGATCTTCTCGATATATTGAGACTGAGAGAGAACAATACCATATCTAGACCTCATGATTTTTAATCCCTAAATTCAAATCAACTACATGTGTATCTTTTAAAAGTAAGTTTTCTCATTTACTACTTCCATATTGGAACCAAAAATCAAGATATCATCTACACATAAGTACAAGATAAGGAATTTATCATTGATTCCCTTTAGTAAATACACTTATCAAAAGCATTGTAAATGAAGCCAAAAGATAGTATCACATAATCAAATTTTAAATGCCATTTCTTAGGGGATTATTTTAATCTATACAAATAGTTAACAAGTTTATACACCTTGAACTTATTCCCACATCCCACAGAACCCTCATGTTGTTCCCTATATATCTCCTCTTAAAAATAATTATGTAAAAATACGGTCTTAACATCCATATGGTGGATAGAGAGATTATAAACAAAAGTAAATGCGATAAGCAAACGAATTATGCTCATATGGGATATATGAAAATATGTATCAAAATCATATATTTTCTTTCTTTGACAACATATATAGACTTTTATTTATTGATTAATCATGTGCATTAAGTTTCTTCTTAAAGTTTCATTCGCATTGAACTGTAGAACAACCAAGAGGCAACTCCACTTATTCTCAAGTTCCAAGGCAAATTGATTGGATTTCATTATTGACTTCCTTCAAAAAGTTAGCTTCTAGTGAATCCATAGATTGTTTCAAGGATACATAATCATCCTTAATATTTTAGGTAAGAAAATCACTTCTAAAATCTGTGGATGTCCTAGACCATTTGTTTCTCCATGGTTCAACTATTTCTTCATAAATATTAGATTTAGAAATTGTATATTCTGATTTACCCCCCCCCCCCACATCCGCCACCCTTTCCACATGTTCCAGGATAGAGTACGTGGTTATTGGATCCTCTTGATAGCTCTTTTGGTACATCACTTTATGTGGGAAACACATCCTCAAATAAAATTGCATCACGGAGTTCCAATATTTTATGGACCTCAATGCCCGAGATATTAGATTTGGAAATCAAGAACTATAGGCATAACTTGTATCGACAAAGCCCAATGAACTAGCAACTACTATTTTTCCCCTATTTTTTTTTTGTTTTCAGGGACAAGTACCTTAGAAAGGTACCCGCACACTCAAAGTTATTTGATACTATCATGTCAACCTCACTATAATTTGAACTAGCTACTTTCCTTATGTTTATGGAGAACTCTATTCAGAATATTGAAACTCATATTTAAAGCTCCTTGCCATAAAGTTGGGTATTCCACAGGTTTGTTGAAAATTGTTTACCATTTCTATCAAGATTTGGTTTTTTAATCTTCAACAATCTCATTGTATTGTGGCAAATAACAAGAAATAACCTCATATTCAAAGATCTTTCAAAGCTGGGCAGTCCATAGGTTTGCATAAAGTTATTTACCATGTCTATCAAGGTTTGGTTTTTCTGTTCGAAAATCCCAGTGGATTGAGGCCAATAAGGGCAATAACCTCATGTACTATGCCATGAAATTGACATAATTCCAAGTACAAATTTGAGGTATACTCTCTTTCACTATCAAAATTTAATCTTCTAAGTATCCTACCAGTGTGTATTTTTGCTTCTTTCTTAGATATTTTGAATTTTACTAAGGCCTCATCTTTACTTTTCAGTATATAAATGTAACAGTGTATATTAGAATCATGAATGAAACTTATATATTATGTTTATGATCCCTAGCTGCAATCCCATTAAACTAGTAGATATATATATGTACTAAATCAAGATTATCAGAATTCCTATCCACAAAATGGAAAGTCTTTCTACAATATGTTACCTCCACGCATACTTTGCATGTAATTTTATCGATGACATATTTGTATCCAAATTCAACTTATGTTTCATTTAGCAAACATGCATATCCTAAATAGGCATGACATATATCAGACTAACATACATATTGTAAACGTTCGTGCCATGTATCAGATGAAACAAGATTCAAGCAAGTAATATTTTCATGCAAATTAAGAACATAAAGTTCTATACAAACAATAAAAGGTTCTCTAAATCATGAAGTACCCCTTTTCAAAGAATAAACTATCACAAATACAATTAATAATATCTATGTTACATTTTTAGTCTATTATTAATTCATTCCAAAAAAATTGCACCACTTATGATATTTCTCTTATAGATGGGATATTTCTGACTCTCTCAAGTGTCTGAACATGTTTTGAAGGAAACCGTAGGTCCATCTGTCATTTGCCTTTGACTTCCATAGATCTTGAGTTGTCTAAAGTGATGAATCTACTTTGCGGGTCTAGTAAGACAAAAATAGTGACTTATTAGCACAAACATGTACATTTAGACGAATGTCTATAATCCAATAAAGAGTTTAAAAAATGGAGAATATGTCCAATTTAATAGATTTATACCCATCATTGAGACTTAAGGAGGTATTCATCATGTTGACCATAGTCTCCTCAGTTGCAGGTGTGGTAGCTTTCTTGCCTTTCTTTGCAAGACAATTATTGGTACAATGGCCAATCTATCCATAGATCTAAACATGTTTGCTCTATGATTTCTTTTGAATCTTGACCTTATATTTATGTGTGTTCTTCAATTTATTGTCTTAGTGATTATATTTTGTAAGATTAACAATAAAATTGACATCAGCAGACATCTTAACATTTGTCTCCTTCAAGTGCTCCTCTCTTATTAGAAATATATCTTAAGTTTGTCTGGGGATATGTCACCCTTCTTGTATTTGAGATTTAGGCCTAAGACCTCTAAGACTTAGGGAAATTTTCAATGGTAGACATTCTAATAAACTAATCATGTAATATCATATCCATTTCTAGAAATTCAGACACATGATGGTTTGTTCGAAAATATGTTTACCCTCTAACATATGAAACTTAAAAAATTTAGAAATAAAATAATTTTTAGTATCTCAATTCTCAATTTTATATTTCTTTTCTAATGATCTCTATGCCAATGTTTTGTTCAGGACCAGGTCCGGATCTGGCATGTCATTTTACACCACGTCAGCATGATCTGGTCTGGGTTGCCGAAAATTAGTGTTTGGTTCAATATCCCCGAACGACCCCATTTTGGGGTTTCGTTGTCCCAAAATCCAGACCAATTCGGTCCCGGTCTGAGCGGGATTGGGATTTCCAGTTTAGATTAGCTACTCTTGCCAACGATTCTCTCCTCTCACTCCCGACTCTCTCTTCTCACCCCTGACACTCCCTTTACTCCATATGAGGAAAATAGTTGTTGCAACTGCTCGAGGAAGAGGATAACCAGCTGCTGCTACGAGTAGGTGTGTTGTGCGTCATCTACTCTTGACCTCTGTCTCAGCGGCAAAGCAAATGAGAGAATCCTTTTGACCATGTGGCATGTAGCTTGTGTCCCTGCCTCTATTGCCTCTATAAGAAGCTGCCACTTCATGCACCGAACAGGTCGTACCAGACGTTAATTTGAAAATAGGTAAGGCGTGTTGTCTAATCTCATCTTCTCCCCTAGATTTTGACCATGCTTCGCCATTTTTCAAGGAAGCAGTAGGAAGAGGTGAGAAGGGAAGAGGCAATAAAGAATCCCTCATTCTGCTATAAATTAGGGCTAATGTTGGTCCAACTGCTCCCCTTTTACTTACACATCGTTCTCAAGTTAGTCTCAGACGCATTTGGTTCATCAGATTCTTCCTTCCGACTTTTGTTCACTGCT
Organism: Alisma plantago-aquatica; assembly: GCA_963693085.1. Classification (NCBI taxonomy): domain Eukaryota; kingdom Viridiplantae; phylum Streptophyta; class Magnoliopsida; order Alismatales; family Alismataceae; genus Alisma; species Alisma plantago-aquatica. The sequence continues at coordinate 871,759,520 of OY856409.1, forward strand.
TAGGTAAGGCAAGTTCTCTCTTCTGGTTTTTTTTTGTTGATGTCTTTTACTGACTTGAGAGTTATAGATTGTCCATATTTTGATAATGACTTAACCATTCCATTCCGATGTATCTAATATGTTTGTTCAAGATTGATTTTAGGCTTTAGGTACATGAAAAGGATCAAATTACACAAGCCCTATCTTGTTCAAGTTCAAGTCAAAAGTAATGCAAAAGTGCTTTTTGGGAAATCACTCCAAATCACCTTAGATTAATTTTGCAATCACTTGTATTGATGATATGACTTGTAACTAAGATGAGAAAAAATCAGAGACACTTAATTCCAACATTTGGTCACTCAAAAGTCAAATTGGAAAATTTGTCACAGGTTGTTTATCAGTTGAGTTGGAAACTCAACCGATCAGGGATGGATTTTCTAAAATGACAAATTGGTCAAGTTGCACACTGATAGAACTCGACCGATTGATCAACTAAGAAAAGTTGATTTTGACTCATCGGTCGAGTTTTCCAGAATAAACTCGACCGATAGTTTAAAAATTGGCTTTGTCCTTTAGTGGATCGGTCGAGTTATCTTTATTGAAACTCGACCGAATGTACTATATGGAAAATATAGAAAAAGTGATTATAATTTTTGGAGAGGTGTGAGTGAAAATAGATCCATTGTAAGTTGTAAAATGGCTATTTTTTGTTCTTAAGTGATCCCACACCCAAAGGAACACCCCCAACTATAAATAGGACCCCTTAGAGTTCATTCCAAGTTTTCTCATTCATGCTATTCTAAGTCATTGCTATAGTTGAGTGTGTTGCAACCCTTTGAGCCCCTTTCTCTCTCTCATTTACAAAGCATTTTGTGATTATAAGTGAGTTAGACATGTTGTAAGAGAGCTACCTCCATGTGCTTGTAAAGATCTCATTCCTTCCATTTTCCTAACCCTCTTTCTCAAAGAGCAAAGGTTGAAGCAAGATACTCTGAGTTAAGGTGAAGTTCTTGCTGGCTTTCTTCAAGGTTGAAGAAGAGGTGAAGATCTTCTCCATGTGAAGAAGAAGGGCAAGGAAAGATTCAAGAAGAGTGGGTAATTCCTTCTAGGCCAAAGACTTGATGCAAGTGTGAGGGGTCCTTGTTGAAGGCTGAAGACATCTTGATCAAGTGGGTAAGTCCTTATGTTGGTGAAAGACACTTGTCTTGAGTGGGTAAGTCCTTGGATGTATGGTGGTCTCCTTGTATCTCTTATGATGGAATATAAGTATACATGGATTGCAAAGTCCTAGAGGTTGACCTCTCTAGGTAGTGGATTGACTATCTCCTAGTTTGGAACCACTCTAAACCACTTTGTCCAAGTGGATGTTTCAATCTCTCTCATCATTACTTTGCTTGCTTAGATAGGACTTCAAATTATTCTTAAGCTATTGGTTTTGATTGATATAATTTGAAGGTCTAACTTATCTTGTGAGAATTTTGAATCTCTATGCAGCCCCCCTCTAGAGCCCTAGATCCAACATCTTTCTCCAAATAGAATGATACCAACTATTTTTTGTATTTTGTGTTGTGTTGTTTCTCAAAACGACATGGACTTCCTGCTAGAAAATGTGGAAGGAAATCTCATGGATTCTCCATCCTTTGTAGATTTTTTGAGTGTTCTATCTTCATACTAGTTAATACTAAATTTATTACAAATGGCCAATGACTCTCTATCATATTGTAATATAGAACTGATTGTTCTAAAGTCTATGTTGTGTGAATGTTTTGATTCCCTCACCTATACAATTGTAATATAGAACTTATTGTTGACAAAACAATGAATATATAGCTGATGACTCTCTTATAGATGTTCCATAGTAGCCACACACCTCCTGAAAAACCTTGAGCTTCTACTTGATTAGAGGAGTTAAAAGCAAGACATTAGCACTAGAAATCCTAGGTTCCACTATATCTTCATTTATATATATTTTTTGAGTATATGTTAATGTATGTGATTGTGTCTCTAAAGTAGTCTAATGAATTCATCAAGTGCATGGTCCATAACCATATGAGAAATGTAAATATAAACATGGGGTTCTTCAGTAATAGTCACAACCATATTATTGTTGTCAGTAAAATCATGTATTTCATCGGTGAAAAATTTTGTTGTTTGAACAACATCAATGGTAGATTTAACTGACACTTTTTGATATAATAAGTAGCATAAATATGTCACATATATAACACTCAACTAATCAAGGTTTGTTTTCTTTGTGTTTGTTTACTTTTTATATGTTAAACTCATGTTTTACTACGTTCCTACACATGTTTTTATTAGATTTTCTTTCATGCCATGTATTGTATGGCATGATTATCATTTTACATTAGGGTCGTTTCATATATCTCGATACCTGTAATTTGTGAAATATATGTATATTATCATGACATTATCATCCATTAGCTTACCATATCCTAGTAGCCACTGTGCCTCATTAATAACAACATTTTTCACTAAAAAAATAGAATATCCCCATAGTATGTAAACTCCAACTTTGTAATGAACACCTGACCTTGAATTAAGATTTGGTTTGGCTATTGGTGATAAAAAATTAGCACAATTACAGCCATTATATCCTCCAAAAAGACATCGATTGTTTTAGAAAAGATATTACATTTATGTCAATATTAACAGTCTCCTTGAATTCATTTTAGTTTTGGTTTTCTTATGAAAGTAAAGTTGTGATGAATATAAATGAATAGCCTAAGGCAAATCTATTCCACCCTTTCATTGGTAATTGATAAATTTATTGGTGATGAGTTACTGATCATCCACAACTTTTGTTTATACAAAATTTAGGATCTTATTTATGTTTTACTAAAGATAAACTGTTTAGAAAAAAGCCTTACAACTCTTATCAGTCACACTTTCATTAGCAATCTTTTGAGATTGTATTTATCAATCTTCCTATAAATTTAACAACTGAATTACAGTTGATATTGTTCTATGGTTAGGTAGACAGTCAAACTGGAACTAAATGCATTTTAGTTCAGGGATAAATTTTTTTAGATACATTTTTCCAATTAGTCAAGTCGTGATGAAAACTAGGATGGGCATTGTGATGAATATTTTTAGGGATGTCAATGCCAATTCAATCAAGCAATCCCTTTGTATTCTCCCTAATTCAATTCAATATTGTTTTGCATTCATATACAAATATTTTTTTTTCATAGTGTGTTAGGTCTGTCTTTCATAGTGGATTTAGGACTCACCACATTACCTGACCACTTAAAAAAGTGTGACATACCATCTTCAGTACATCCAATGCAAGTCAATTCAGATTTAGGCTTGAACACATTACAAATGTGGACCTAGAATGACATCCAACTGATGTTCCATGTTATACAACAATATGTTTCTTATTAAGTGATGGGAACCACTTCAAGTGAAATAATACAAAATTATACTTATAGGGGACGTGTCCAATCTATTATACAAAAAATGTTATGTGTTAATATGACCTGATACACCTATCCCTAACTACCTGGACTTCATATCTGTGAATGTAAGAATTGGTCACACTACATTTACTTTGACCTGGGCAAACTTATTTTTGTCAATATTGTTGATGTTGTTGTGAGCTAACCCTACCAAAGTCTGATATCCAATTTCCCTACATTTGGTCAATGATCAGTTTCTGACATCAAATTCTCAATGCATTGTTGTTGGAAGACCCCCATTATGGTTCATCCATTGCTTCAAATATACCTTCTTCAATAAGCCCATAGTTTTGTCTCTGATTTTCCATATTGTATTGATTTGTTGACCATGCAATTATTGTTTAGTACAATAGTGGAAATCAGTTGTAATCGATTTTCAATATGCATTGTGATCACTATCATGCCCAAGGATTTTTTGTCAAACATTGCTGGTGATTAACTTATGGCTGACCGCATTACAATTGTGGACCTTGATTTAACCTATTTGCAATATAAGTAGATGTCAATGGCAACCCAATCAAGCATTCCCTATCATTTTCACTTATTCAGTTCAGTATTGTTCTGCATTCATATACATATATGCATTTTTTGTAGTGTTCATTTTAGGTCTTTACTTTTGGATGTCTCAACTTTTATGGGTTACAGAGGACATTTTCAATATATCCTTTTATGAACAAGGGTGTTAGATCCATTTCTAAACATTCCCTAAATATGTTTAACCAAACATGGACCTAGCCTAACAGGGTATAATTCCCAATTGGTATGCCTTTTCTAAACATATTGTCCATGTTCAGTACATGTACATATTCCTTGTGATGGTGATGTGATTGCTTTATGTAAATGAGGTGTGCCCTATTTAGGACGTCTCATTATAGTTTACTAAACAATAATTTTTAACAAGTTCATTCATGGCATTAGATGTTCAATACAATTATTACTTACTATCAATTAGTTTAGTATTGATAGTTGGCCATTGTTAAGTGTTGGCCCAACTTTTGTTTCACAATTAGGTAAATAAGGATCTAGCAAGATTGATTAGTCGACCCTTTCCCTACTACTACGACATTGAGTTATGGAAGGGAGGAACATTGCTAGAGGCCACCATGCAATGTCATATAAGGACAAACAAATATCGTTCGATGTTGCCTCCGAGGATGAAGTTGTTATCGACTTAGATGTGTCGGATACACCCATAAACATAGAAAACAATAGAGGGGAACCAAAAATAGGCTATTATGGGATGCAAAGTGAGGGTGATAATGACGGAACAGATAACCAGGGTGTTGGGGCAAGAACTCCTCCATGCCACAGATGTAGAAAGCTACAGTCAGTGACACCAGAGTGATGTGTGCTTTTAATGAAGTGGTATCTGAATTCACATAGGCGTACACAAAGGTACACAAGTTAGGCACATGTGTGGCCACTGAGCCATTAAAAAAAAAAGAGTTTGTGATGATTTTGCAACATTTCAATGACACTTTCCTCAATGCCCCTATCCTTGTATTTACAACTCTTGTGAATGTCATAAAGGAGCCAACAAACCGTAGTATCTACCTCAGCCTTACACATACCCTACAAAAAATTACAGTATGGTTGCAAGACCTTTGGGAAAGGTCCGACGGCGATAGTGCAACACCACGACCTTCCATGCCACCCTCTTTTGTGTCATCTCACCAGGGATTTTCTTTGCAGTCCCCATCATCAAACGTCAATAGCACATCAAGTATGCCATCCATGTGGTATACTATAAGTGATGATGTTGGCATAAGTGGAAATAATAGAGGCCCTGTAGCATAGTAATTTAGAGGCTGCTCATGGTTATGATTTGGTTTCCAATTTCGTCTTGGTTCAGTACATTAGAAATTTCTTTTGTTGTAATATTTTTTAGGTTTGGGAACACCAATGCCTATTTGATTATTGTTGTAATAAATCCTTCCCTGGTGAACTTTTGTTGCTTATAGCATTTAATTCATATCTAGTTTTAATGTCGTTCTTTCTTTCACCTCTTTCATATTATGTTAAGGTTGTTATCCTTTTAATTGTAGGCATTATGTCTGGTAGTGATCATGCACAAACACCCGATCTGATTACAAACATTTTGCATATTGTGTTTTCTCCAGCAAATCATATTTTTCATGCAGTAGCAGACTAAATAGCAAACTCCATCATGGACAACAATTCCAATGATGATGAGATACAAGCTCCAATACCTAGGTCGGTTAATATTAGGAGTGGCCACCAAAAGGTTCTAGAAATCATAGCTGACCATGAAAAGAGGGCATATGACCTCTACTGAATGTGAACACATACTATAATAGCCCTCATGGACAAGCTTGAGAGTTGTGACTTGTTAAAAAGTAGTAGAGGTGTCTTATCAATCGAGGTTGTTTGCTACTTCCTACAGATGGTTGGCCATTGCCATACAAATTGTGTTTTAGATGAGGACTACATTCACTCTAGTGAGACCATAGGTACAAAGTTCAACAAAGTATTGGATGGGGTGTGTGTATTGTGTCATGAATATGTTGTCATGCAAACCACAAACACAACAACGCATCCTCGTATATTGGAGAGCCCAAGGTTCTACCCTTACTTCAAGGTAATAGTTATCCTCTAAAAATTAAAATTGTTTTCAATTATTTTGTACGTTGAACCCTCATTTTGGTGTTCTACGATGCCATCGGGACAATTGACGGGACACATACCCCAATTTTGGTGAAACACGATAAGCAAAATCATTACCGAGATTGAAAAAGGAATGTCTCTAAATATGTCATGGTTGTAGTAGGCTTCTCAGTGGAGTTTACATATGTTATGACTGGGTGGGAGGGCTCGACAGCAGACCAAAAGGCCCTACAAGAAGCAACAACCACATGTGGTTTCAAAGTACCCTCGGAAAGTTTTACCTAGTTGATGCATGGTATGCTAACACTCGTCAATTTCTTGCACTGTATCGCAACACAACTTATCATATATCTAAGTACCGAGGAAATAGACACTCATATTGTTGGTATGTATGCCCAGAGAGCCAATCATGTGATGATTGGAGTGAGGCATTAGATACTTGATTTGATAATTATAAAGGTAATTCCATCTATTATGTTTGTCTCAGTCATGAGATGATGACACAGATGTAAGTAGATGTCTAAAGAATGATGTTACTCAATGACATATGCCTTTAGGTTGAGGACCCGAATGATGAGATCATATGTATGATAAGAGTACATACATTCTTGTTATGTCCCTAGTCAGATATTACTGTGGAAGAAAAATAGACAACAATAATACATAAGACTAGAGTGTGTGTTGACTGATGATAGAGTGTCATTAGTCATGATATGTGATATCAAGTCAAGAACATAGATACATGTTAGTGAACAGTATATCGGACAGACCCACCATGAGAGTGATACGTGGAAACCATGGAATGGTAGTCAGAATCATCTCTCATAGTGATGGTGATGATTGTGGTTCTTAGACCTGAAATCAATGCACTCATCACATGTTGTTGGGTACACTTTGACATCATTAAACACAGTCCTAAAATATAGGTTGTTATAACGATGATGATTGGGTGGCTTTGACATATGGGGATTGACTGTGAGTGATAGAGATGGGATTTGTCCCTCCTACTGGAGATTGATATCAAGGGCCCATTGGTAAGTGATACTGAGAGTGTACGACCGTGCCCATGTGATTCAATATATGATATGTGAACTCATACACATCTCAAAAACTCTGTTGTAGTTCAAGGAACATGGATTGAACGTTGAGAGGATGATGATTTCATGTCTCGAGTTCAATCCGGATATCAGAGACAAAGGAACTATATGGTCATGGTAACACTATTCACAGAATATAGGTTGAAGTTGTTCTCCAACTTTCTGAATTACTTCGGTAATAATGATGTGTGGCTAGGCACCACTCTTTGATTGTGATGTCATAAGTTGTTATGGACATTCACTGCCAACATAATTTTGGATCTAAAGGGTCACACACATAGGATACACTTGGATTAAAGGAGTATATTCATGAATAATGTTTAGATTGAATGCTAAAGGTGTTTAGGTATTCAATTAAATAATAGATCAACTGACTGGACTCAAAATCATCAAGTTCAAGTGTTGGACTAACTGATTGGAGTGTCAGGTTGATTGGAATTAATTACTAAAGTGTTTAGGTATTCAATTCATGCACCAATAGCTGACTGCACTGCCAAATGGCCGTATCAAGTGTTGAGATGGGAGTTTGGGGTGTCAAACGTCCGTCTCAAATGTTTATATGGGCTTCTGGTTTGTCAGGCTGGTTGGAACGAAGTTGGTTTCCCAAACTGAGGTGAACCGACCAGTTCATACTGATGAACCGACCAGCTCGGCTCGGCTCAGCTCATCTCACCAGACGACCATATGGGTGAGCAAGACGACCATCTCTCATGTGTGAGATTGCTCGATTAGGTGGGGAAGGTTCTAGATACTTTCTCAAATTTGTTTGGACTTCTCAATACTTGTTGTGCAAGAAAAATTGATGTTTAATATTGATTAGAAGGAATTGCCAATTCCGTGTGTAAAGAGGAAACTGCAGAAGAACGAGATGACCATTTCACATTACAAAATGACCATCTAATGCATGAGATGACCATTTTGCAGTGTGATACAACCGTATCACGGTCCAAAGATTCTAGAACATTCATGTTTCTAGACCCATCTGCTCCCGCATCTATTGGGAACCCTGACCCTGCCCTCTACTAAAAATAGAGGGGTACTAGGGACTTCCCAACACACACAATTGGGATCAGTAGCCCTGACAATTTTTGTCCTCTCTGATTGTGGTAAACATGAGAGCCCAAGCAAGTCCAATCCGACTAGGGAGGGATAGCGAGGGAGGAGAAACTAAGATTAGTTATTATGGGAGAGAATGTCAGCGACTAGCACGCTGACAGAAGGGGACAAATCCTTCCCGTTGACTCTGGAAGCACAACATGGAGTTCCCAGTGGTCCGCATGGACTACTCTAGAGGCAGGAGTCATTTGGCTGCTTCTAGGAGGATGACTCAGCCTACAGTCCGTGACGAGTCCACAGGAGGCGCTGCAGGAGTTGTTCTAGTCTGCTGTCTGTGGTGAAGACCAGGAGCTGCACAAATACCATCCAATTTTGTAATTGTTGGGTGATGTCATTGGACTTCCTCCAAGACCAGGTATAACCTTGCAACCCTTCCTTTGTAAATACATTGTTGTTGATGAGATTTTGTTGGTTTCTAGGAAATGGGAAAATAAAATTTTTGAATCCACTGTCTATATTTGTGCCTGATTTCCAATAGTAGTATCAGATCCCCATCAATCTATAGTGTATTTGAGATATAAGTTGTTGTGATCAAATTTAATTTTTCATTTATTATTGCATAGGATGTGAATATTAAAATGATTAATGTGCATATCTGACGAGATACCACACAATCACAACTAATATATATGATATAATATACAATCCATACATGTCGTTGTAAAAATGTTTTGATGGTGGATGTTAGCGTGATTAGGGACAAAGCCCCAAATGTGTGTGTGCATGGTTGTGATTTATTCTTGTCGTTAATCAGTCTGTGTATCGATCGCCTCTCTCCTTTCTAAATGTAAATTTATTTATGCATCATTGTGAGAAGCTGTTCTGCACTGGACAAATTGATAGTTTGAAGGACCGAGGAGGCCAGATGATAGGAGGCAAACTGATCGATTAGTGGCTCAACCGACAGGCTGGAGGAGACCAAATGACTGTTTCAGGAACCCAACTGAGCAACCAAGAGGCGAGCTGACCGGTTCAAGTGTTGAACCAATCAATCCAGATTGGACAAGCACGGATCTTCACCAATAACAGGTTGCATGTGATGTGGACCATAGGTGGTGGCAATTCCTTGTGGCTCTAAGGAATTGCATTAGACTGTCCATAACCAACGCTCATATATTTCTGATTGCATGTTCATATTGTGGTTATAAAATGTATATGATACATACTATAGTATGTGGTGATTGGATATGTATGTGTATTTATATAAAATACTTATATTAAAATATTAAGTCTTATATGCTTTCCATAAGTAGAACTGTAATGCCCGAGCCCACTGCCCAAGGCTCAAGTAGAGTTTCAGGAATGACGACTATCCCCACATACCACCACTAGCCTTAACTGCACGTTTTATCCTCACTCACGTGCATGCCAATCATTCCTTATAAGATCTTTTTATCTGAGGCCTCAAATCATGGGATGTTACAATCTCCCCCACTTAGACTCTTGACGTCCTCGTCAAGGCTCAACTATAAGGCCTCATAATTTCTTCCCCATTTCAGTGCAGACCCACAATGGCTCATGGACACCCAGCTTCCGATCACGGAATACCAATGCAAGGGTGGCTACGTAAACCATGGACAACCCTTTCCTACATGCCTGGACCGCACGGCTCAAGACTGGCATGCCATGCCCATGTGGGCCCCACCTACTGGAGGGGAATTGGCTCTGATACCATTTATAATGCCTGGGCCCACTGCCCAAGGCTCAAGTAGAGTTTCAGGAATGACGACTATCCCCACAGACCACCACTAGCCTTAACTAGGTGCTTTGTCCTCACTCACGTGCATGCCAGGATCAACTTCCCGACAGGTCACCCATCCTAGTACTACTCCAAGCCAAGCACACTTAACTATGGAGTTCTTAGAGATGGGCTTCCTGAAAAGGAGGTGCACCTTAGTGATATGGGTAGTCTAATCATTCCTTATAAGATCTTTTTATCTGAGGCCTCAAATCATGGGATGTTACAAGCACACATGAAAAGCTTGATCGACCAAGTGTGGGCATGCCCTAGCATGGTGCGTTGTCTATTTCGTGGAAGTGTGATGGTAGATGTGTGGATCTGCCCTAGTAGGGTGCATATTTATCGTATCAGCTTATGAATCAGGCTTAACTATGTGATCTTAATTGGATTAAGCACCTAGAGGCATACAAATTATCAATGACAAAGATTTGTGCATGTCATCTATCAAGAGTTGCATGTGATGCAATTGGCAAAGTTGCCTACCTGATAGAATCAAGTTGTAGGTGACAGCCCTAGCTGGCTCATGATTTTGGTGAAATTAGGATCTTGGCCCACTAGAATATTGTATGTTGCAATATTCTAAATTGATACATGAGGATTATCAATTTGAACAAAATAGTGAGAGCGATAATTAATTAAAAATCTAATTAATATCATCAAAATTATCAAATCAAACAAATAAAAAACTACTTTAAAAAGTTGCAATTTTCTTTTGTAGACAAACACGAATACGGTATAGTTGCAATTAGTCCTCAAATAGGACAAACCAAATGGGATTAACTTTCAAATCTGGTTTAGGACTTTGAGTAATGTTCTCAATGAGTGAAAGCTCTATGTCCTTGAAATACCAACGCCAGAGGAACCCACTCCAAATGTGCCTAAGGCTAAATGGATGCTTAACAGAAGCATGCCAATGATGCCATAGACATTTGAATACCTAATGATATGTTGTATGAACTTTGAGTTGCATGAACAACATGAATGTATGGACATTCTCGAGATGGTAACACATCTTAAGAATCATGTAAAGCGAACAAGGCATAATATGAGTGCAAACTGACAAAGGGAGTTCCAGTAGAACCATGTATGCTCAATATGATTGGACATATGGAATGACTGGGAATTCTTTTAGGTCAAGAGTTGACCATGAATATGATTATGCAAGCATTGCATAAATCATATAGTTAGTTTATCTAATGCTTGGCATGTTGATGCCAAAGCAAGGAAGAAAATAGACAAATCCATGTGATGATCAGTGGAAGTGAGTCCTAGGGCAAAGGCAAGGCTAAGAAGTGTTCTGAGGCTAAGCTAAAGTCCAATTCTTCTTCACTCAATATATGGAGATGGGAAGGTGTAAAAGGAATATATCTTTTTCACTTAAAGGATAAAGTGCCACCATTGTTACTTGTCTGGACATTGGAAAGGAATTATCCTCTTCATAGAGGATCTCAGGAAGAAGATAGAGATAGAGATCTCTACTTCAAAACCTGAGAAGAAATCAACTAGAATTGTGCGGAGCAAGGGTTGCTACCACTACAATTGAGAGTTGTCATTCAAGGGAACATGATAGAATTAGTGAATTTCTATTATGTACATCCCATTAATGAAAAACATCATGTCTTGTATGAAAAGGACATTATGTTTCATTTTAAAAGATATGATATTTTATGGCAATGCCCTGTGTCTCATAAACTATACTTGGTAGTTATAGAGACAAATGTGTATGACACATATAATGAATGACTTGCTGACTCAAACAAAGTATACATACAACATTGTCATCTAATACACACAAATGAGAAATGCACTTCTAGATTCCAAAATGGTGTTGGTCTAGACTCTTTTGGTTATTGAACCAATAGAGACATGTAAGTTTTATTTATTGAGCAGTATGACAAAATCATCTCTACTAGATGTAGTGGGAGAACAAGTGTTCTATTAGGCCTAGTACATGTTGATGTACAACATATATTTTAGAATAAATGCTAAAGGTGGTTACTAGTACCTCACTATATTTACTGATGTGATCAAAAAATATGGAAAATTGTATGTAATGAAATATAAGTATGCATCTCTTGAAGTGTTCAAGGAGATCATAAATGAAGTACACAACTAACTTACTAGAAGTATTAAGATACTTTGATGTGATCGATGTTGAAATATTTTAAACCAAGAGTTTGAGGACCTTCTGGAGATATGCGATAGTGTGTTATAATGAACTCCGCATGAACATGATGATGTGTTAGAAGGAAGGAATCACACCTTGTTAAGGTATGATTATCAATAAAACAAGCTAAAATTCCAATTTCCTTTGGGCACATGTTAAACACTAAAAGAATGTACCATATAAAATGGTTCAAAAGAAACCATATGCGATATAGTATGGGAAGTGTTCCTATATGTCTTTAATAAAGATTAAAGATGAATGCTATACAAGAAAGTTATTTCTTAAAGGGGCTTTGTCCACAAATCACATAAATATTATTTTGTTAAATACTACTCTTATCCAAATCCTACAACAAAGTTGTTTGTTGATTTGGATGGATAGATTCCTGATGAGGAACCTAGTTCCAAAGGAATCAGTGGGAGTAAAAGTAGAACTTGAAATATTTGAGATAAACAAGAAAACTTTGAACCTTAAGGAGGTCAGTGGGAACAATGAGAATCACAAAGTGTTGTGGAATCTCAAGTTCCTTATGTAACACAAAAACCTTATAGTTCTAGTGGATCATGCCTTGATTTTGAAGGATATATGATGTCTTATAACTCAGAAAGGAGATGACTTGATCATAATGATGAGTCAAACAAATTGACTAGAATCTATTGAGGGACTAGAGTCTGAGACATAGTTTTATGCCATAAGATCACATATGGACTCCTTGTACACCAACAAGGTATGACCTTGATGGATCCACCTAAAGGGGTAAAACCCATAGGGCGCATTTGGGTCTTTTAGAGGAGACAAACATGGAAGGGTATATTAGCTATGATGAGCTTCATACAAGTTCAAGTTGTTGAACATGTTGAAGTCTTTCACCAATTATCATGGTTAAATCCATCATGAACATGCTTGCAATTGCAGCTTAGTAAGACTGTGAGATTTGGCATATGGATGTTAAAACCACATTCCATAACTGGAATAATTGTATAGGATGTTTATGTGACACAGCCTAATGGTTTTATAAATCCATTAATGCAAATAAAGTATGTAGGCTACAGAGGTCAATCTGTTGATTGAAGCAAGCATCTCAACGTTGGAATCTTCTATTTTGACAAGAAAATCAAAGTGTTTGACTTGAGTCAGAATAAAATCTATGATTATAAAAGATTTAGTGGAAGCATATTTATACTCCACATACTAATGCGGAATAACATCCTTATCCTATAAATGTTGACACCTGGCAAGGAAAGTACGTTCTTTGTGAAGGACTTAGGAGAAGCATCCTATGTGATAGGAATTGAGATCTATACTAATAGATTTCAAAAGACTATTGAACTAAGAAAGAGAACATACACTTGCAAGATGTTGAAGGATTCAATATGCATGATTCATTGAGAGAAAACTTGTCCATGTTCCATGGAGTTAGTCTCTCAAGAGCCTAGTGTCCCAGTTCTTATGAAGAATCACATGGATAGATGTCATATGCATTATCAATTGGATCTATGTCATATGTAATCATCTCATTATCTCTTATGTATTGGACATGAGGAGAAGATATCCCGTAATCTCGTATGTATTGGACATGATGATAGGATATCTAGTCATCTCATATGTATTAGACATGATGAGAGGATATATATATATATATATATACATGTCTAGTAATCTTGTATGTATTGGACATGATGAGAAGGTATATGTTAGATACTAGTGAGAGTCGTTGGACTACCATAAAAGAACATCTTTAGATGCTTGTGATGCACTAAAAGGATTAGTTCATTGGTCATGGTAATATGGAAGAGTTGGGTGTAAAGCATTACACCCATGCAAGCTTCCTAACCGACAAATAAATAAATCACATCTATTTTTGTGTTTGACCTTAAAATAAGAACTGTAAGCTGGAAGGGTTCCGAGCTAATTTAGTTGTTTAAATTTATAGTAGAAGTCGAGTATCTCTTTGTTATGAGAACATTAGAAGATATTGTATGAAGTTCATATGGGTGAACTTATGGGAGGTTCCAACCATTGATGACTCAATAAAAATACTGTGACCGAAATGGAGCTATATGATAGGAAAGGAATCACAGATAGCATACTACAGTACTTCCATATCATACGAGATGTCATATAACAAAGAGATGTGAAAATTGCAAAATACTGACTAAAATCAAATGTTGCTAAATATTCTAGAGTGCTTGCACAATAGAACATTATGGGCATGTTAAGATCACTTTGAATATGATTCGTGGGTGATTGGTTCTAAGTGAAAGTGGGAGTCTGTTGGTATGTATGCCGAGAGAGACAATCATGTGATGATTGGATTGAGTCATTAAATACTTGATTTGATAATTATAAAGGTATTTCTATCTATTATGTTTGTCTCAGTCGTGAGATGATGACACTGATGTAAGTAGATGTCTAGAGAATGATGTTACTTGATGGCATATGCCTTCAAGTTGAGGACCTAAATGATGAGATCATATGTATGATAAGAGTACACATTCTTGTTATGTCCCTAGTCGGATATTACTGTGGAAGCAAAATAGACAATGGTTATACATAAGACTAGAATGTGTGTTGACTGATGACAAAGTCTCATTAGTCATGTATGTGATATCAAGTCATACACATAGATACATGTTAGTGAACAACGTATCGAGCAGACCCACCATGAGAATGATGCATGGCTACCATGGAATGATAGTCAGAATCATCTCTCATAGTGATGGCAGTGATTGTGGTTCTTAGACCTAAAATCATTGCACTCATCACATGTCATTGGGTACACTTTGACATCATCAAACACAGTCCTGAAACATGGGTTGTTATGACAGAGATGATTGGGTGACTTTGACAGATGGGGATGGACTGTGAGTGATAGAGACAAAATTTGTCCCTCCTACTGGAGATTGATATCTAGGGCCTCTTGATAAGTGAGACTGAGAGTGTATGGACGTACCCATGTGTTTCAATATATGATATGTAAACTCACATGCATCTCGGACAGTCTGCTTTAGTTCAAGAAACATGGATTGAATGTTAAGAGGATAACGATTCCATGCCTCGAGTTCAATTCAAATATAAGACAAAGGAACTATACGATCATGGTAACACTATTAACAGATTGTAGGTTGAAGTTATTCTCCAACTTTCTGAATTGCTTGGGTAGCAATGATTTGTGACTAGGCACCACTCTTTTCTTGTGATGTCATAAGTTGTTATGGACATTCACTGCCAGCATAATTATGGACTTATAGGGTCACACGCATAGGATACACTTGGATTAAAGGAGTATATTCATGAATGATGTTTATATTGAATGCTAAAGGTGTTTAGGTATTCAATTAAATAATAGATTAACTAAATAGACTCAGAATCATCAAGTTCAAGTGTTGGACTGACTAATTGGAGTGTCAGGTTGATTGGAATTGATTACTGAAGTGTTTAGGTATTCAATTCACACACCAACAGCTGATTTCACTACCAAATGGCCGTCTCAACTAATGAGTCGGGCATCCGGGGTGCCAAACGGCCATCTCAAGTGTTGAGACGGGCGTCTGGTTAGTCAGGCTAGTTGGAACAAAGTTGGATGGCCAAACTGAGGTGAACCGACCGGTTCATACTGATGAGCCGACCAGTTTGGCTCGGCTCACCAGACGACCATCTGGGTGAGAGAGACGACTGTCTCACATGTGCGAGATTGCTCAGTTAGGCCGGGGAAGGTTCTAGATACTTTTCCAAATTTGTTTGGATTGCACAATACTTGTTACGTAAGAAACTTCAATGTATAACATTGATTAGAAGTGAATTGCCAATTCCATATGCAAATAGGAAACTGCACAAGCATGAGGTGACCATTTCACAATGTGAAATGACTGTCTTGTGCATAAGACGACCATTTCATAGTGTGAGACAACCATCTTGTGGTCTATAGATTCCAGAACATTTATGTTTCCGGACCCTTCTACTTCCACATCAACTGGGAATCCTGACTAGGGGTGAGAAAATAAAGGTCCAGACCGCAAAACCGGACCAGACTGCTCAATTCGGTCTGGTCCGGTCCGCGGTCCAGGAATTTCGATGAGTTCGGTCTTCGGTCCGGTCCGGACCGCAGACCGACTTTTATATAAAATTCATATATATTTGAAGGTGTATTCTATAATAACTACAAATAAAGTACATATATAAGCACTATTAGTATAAATGTTTGATACTAAAGTTATATAATTGTTAGAAGTGACTAAGATTATCAACTTTGTACAATTAAATAAGTTGGAAAACATGTAAAAAAGGCTGATTACGGTCCAAACGGTCCGAACCGGTCTGGTCCTAGCACAAAACGGTCCGGTCCCGGTCTGGTCTTACCTCGAAACGGTCCGGTCTGTGGTCCATATATTTGTTAAAATTCGGTCCGCGCCCGATCCGGTTCGGTCTGGTCCGGTCCGATTTTGGACCGATGCTCAGCCCTAATCCTGACCCTGCCCTCTACTATAAATAGAGGGGTAATGGGGGCTTCCCAACACACACAATTGGGATCAATGGCCCTGACAATTGTTATCCTCTCTGGTTGTGGTAATCATGAGAGCCCAAGCAAGTCCTACCCGACTAGGGAGGGATAACGAGGGAGGAGCAATTGAGATCAGTTGCTGTGGGAGAGCATGTCAGCGACTAGTACGCTGACAGAAGGGGACAACTCCTTCCCATTGGCTCTAGCATTAAAACGTGGAGTTCCTAGTGGTATGCATGGACTACTCTAGAGGTAGGAGTCCTTTGGCTGTTTCTAGGAGGACGACATCAACCTGTAGTCTGTGGCGAGTCCACATGAGGCGTTGTAGGAGCTGTATGAGTCTTCCGTCCATGGTGAAGACCAGGAGCTGCACAAACACCATCTAAGATTATAATTACTGGGTGATGTCGTTGGACTTGTTCCAGGATCAGATATAACCTTGCAACCCTTCCTTCCTAGATACATTGTTGTTGACGAGATTCTACTGTTTTTTGGGAAATAGGTAAATAATTTTTTTTATTTCTACTTCCTATATCTACGCCTGATTTCCCAACACATACAACAAAAAGAAGGAGACGTTCAACCACTGCCATGCACAATTACATAATATTATAGAAAAGCATTCGGTGTGTTGAAGAGGAGGTTTTCATAACTTAAAAAAGGGGTGAAGTATCTCGTACATTCGTAGTGTCACCTAATATTGGCTTGTTGTATCCTCCACAATTTTATATGTCGCCAGAATGATGGTGACGTTATGATGGAGGAAATGTAGAAACATAGTTCAACATCTGGCTTCCTAGGCAATGGGATCGACCTAAGTTCTCTACAGCAAACAACTGCGGTCGATGCAGGGGGTGATGCATTACGTGAAATGATTTCCAATTTCATTTGGAAAACTCATTGACCTACTTTTGTAATTGGCATTTAATATGTGTTAATTATAAACTCATCCCGCATTTAGACATGATTAGCAATGTTTTGAATTTAGTGTATTGTTATGCATCCTAATTAAAAGTGTGACATTATGCTTCACTAGGTTTTCTTACAATGGAGAATGGAATTTCTCGTGTTCATGTGGCCTCCAATACACCATATGAGTCTACATAGTTGCCACAGATGTGGCTAATGGATAATTCGAAGACAACAACCCCCACAGGGAATATTTTACATGTGGTAGGGGTCTTATTTAAACTAGATGTCCTAGGAGTTTGCCCGCACAGTGAGGGCAACATACCATGGCCAACCTTACTACAATCTGGGATGCACTCGTAACACAACTTATGCACACAATGAACAAAAGCATTGGTATGAAAGTTGCAACTTTGTGTGTTCTAAGAGAGAAGACACTGATAGATTACTAACTAAAATGGCGACTCTCAGGATGAGGCACCAATATCTTTGCAAATGACTTCACCTACCGACATATAGTGGCTCTTCAATAGAGGATGAGGGGTATAATACATCATAGTTGTAATATACTTTGTCCTATCGACATACACTTCAGTTGTATATATGTTAGTTATGCCCTTTGTCCTGTCAAAATAGACTTCAATTTTGATATTAAATCTATGGTGTGAACCCCCCATTATGTTACTAATACACAATAAAATTGTAGATGTCAATGAATGCAACTGTAGTTCAGAGGTATCTTTGTGGTCTAGATGCAACATTGTGAATTAGCATAGAGGATGCAGGGTTATATGACTTTGGCATTCTCAGTGAAAGGTTGGACAAAATGTATTATATATGTTACACCAGACATGTGCAATAGTAAAATCATAAACAATAGGTTGCACCACTAAGTAGATTTCATGTTCATTGTCATTAACTCGAACTTGTGCTACATTTTAGGGAAAAGATCGATGTAAATAATTCCATTGGGCAGGTGACCTCCCCCAAACAACTGCTTCTCTGGAGGCTGATATTAAGTTACTGACTAATGAGTGCAAGTCAGTGTGGGCCCAGACAATGAACTTGAAGGATTTTGTTGAAATAAATCACAACATTGAAGATATTTACTCCTCCAAAAAATATGAGCATGAAGTTCTAGAAACTGCTGTTAACAAGTTGGAGGAAACTTGTAGTCTTCTTTTGGACATTCCTTCACCTATGATGATGCCATAAGCTTGAATGACATGGTTAGATATATATGGATGTTACTAACATCATAAACTTTCTTAATTTCATCATAATGTTGTTTGAGTTACATTATAAGGTTGCTGATTTTTGTCATAATGTTATTGAATGTTTTATGTCTAGACCAGATAGGATGGTGTATGTTATTTAAATATGAATAATCATATTATATCCACATAATTGTGATATACACCCTTACATCTGAAATATATCACATATAGAATCTGTAATATGGTTGGGCAACCCACGAGCCTATTTGCTTTATGGCGTCCGGAGCATGATCAGATCCTACTTGATGTGATGAGAAGTCAGTATAACATGGGGAAATATGTCAATGGATTTTATACTTAAGAGGGTTTGATGAAGACATGGTGTTACATTCAAAATATAATAGAGATGCATTTCATATCTTTGAACCAGTTGAAAACCCTTTAGAAGAACCTAAGAAAGACTTTATCAGACAAAATCATTTCCTTTTAGCATATTATTGCCTATTCATCCCTTAGCACAACATGTGATCCCCTTAGGAGTTGCAGAACACTTAAACAATATTGAAAACAATAACAATGGAGTTAGGAGTAGGTCGTAGGGCAACCAATGAAGTTGTAAGAATACCTCTTTTTACTACTTTATGTATGCTTTGTTTTTACTTCCTACAATCGGACCCCTGAGTTTGCTTGTTATTAAAGCTACATAATAAGCTTGCTACTTTATGTATGCTCTTTTTTATCGTAATGTTGTTTATTTATGGCTTTACCAGATAGGAGGCCCTATGTTATATGCACATTAAATCTTTATATTTGAATTATCATATTATGTTTGTACCATTGTGAAATGAACCCTTACTATTGTAATATATTACATACATAATTTGTAACTATGGCTGCGCAAGGCACGATGTCGTATGTTATATGGTGTACAGAGCACGATATGGTCCTAAAAGGTTTGATGAGAAACTAATATGACCTAGGGAGATGTGTGAATGGAGTATATATTACACATGCTTGGAGGGAGGCGTGGCGTGACTTTTAAAACATAGCGTGAGTGCCTTACATATCAGTGATCGAGGTGCAAATTCAATGATAGTACCTCAGGAGAGAGTTCATTAGAGAAAATTATTTCCTTTTGGGAGCTTTTGTGCCTCCTCAGCCATTAGTCGTGCAACACGTCATTCCGCACAACTTTGTGACGACTCGTCGCACTTACCCCCAAGAGTTGTAGAATACCTAAACAATGTTGAAAACAACAATGATACAACTATGAGATT
Organism: Alisma plantago-aquatica; assembly: GCA_963693085.1. NCBI lineage: Eukaryota > Viridiplantae > Streptophyta > Magnoliopsida > Alismatales > Alismataceae > Alisma > Alisma plantago-aquatica. Next base: position 871,779,628 of record OY856409.1, read on the forward strand.
AGGTGGTGAAAGCAACAAATGAAGTTGCAAGAAATTCTTCACCACCTTTGGGATGTATTTTTTTATTTTGTATGCATTTAAAAACATACTTGGTATGATGATTATGAACACTAATTGTAAATTATTGTAATCGTTAGTTCGTTACTATCAGTATATGGTCAAACATGTACTTATTTATGTTTGTTTGCAAACTTTTATTTTTGTAATGATTATGTTCTAGTACATGTTGAAGTTTATGTCAAATATACTAACTATTTATTTCAATTTCTCTTAAATGTTTTCTTAGTTTGTGCAACTTATTATCATCTTTACTTTATTGTTATCATAATTTGCTCAAACTTCTACTTATTTATTATGTTTAGATGTCGAAGTCGCTTTCAAAGTCGCGTTCAAAGTTTGAAAAGATGTTGATGTTGCATGCAAAGATCGAGAAATATGTAAAATGAAAAATGTGTGTGCAAGCACAAGTGTTGCAAGCCTTTCCAGTCTCATTCTCTAAATTCACATGAGGATGCCACATATGTGAGCCTCGAACAAAGTAGTGACGGTGTCACTCACCCTGTTCGTCATCTTCCGTTATTGTTTGATTGGCTGAAAGATGATCTCAAATAACACGACAAGGCAGTGTTGCGGGAAGAGTGTCATGTGTTATGGGACGAGTACAATGAGGCCCTAAACTGGGCCAACTGGGACAGACCAACCTAAGATCAACAAAAACTTGCCTCTGCATCGAATAATGCACAACACAGTGGTTGGTCGCCATGTTAGACTATTTGTGGGTATCTAGATGTAGGCAACCACCATGACTTGTTGCCCAGGGTATGTCGCTCCTTTTTTGTCTGCTCTCCCTTGGACCATGCTGCATTTTCCCAGTATCTAGACAGGATATTGTCATTTTTTTGCAATTTAAGTTGTGATGTAAGCTATGTCATCTCTGTTTGTGTAAAACAATTACCATTTTGCCTATTTGAATCAGAATATGAATCTTATAATGTTTGCTTTATGTTAGTACCGTTGGTTGAACAAAGTTTCTTGTACCTTACATCTAATTAAAATTTATTGTACCCTTTGTTGTGTATGTATCAAGCATCTATATTTTTAAGGCCATTTATATCACCTACTTTTTTGTTATCGAATACATTGGCTCCACTTCTGTCACCTATTTTGTCATTGAATATGTTGGTTTGATAGTTATTAATCTATGCTACAGATGCTCTCGCACACAATGAATCATTCCCAATGGGTTGAAGAGTTAAATGCCACACTCGACACAATATTGGGTCGTTAATACTACTTGGGCCGCTTGCGTAGTCCTCATGTATGTCAAGGTTGGCGTAATGTCCTTGCAGAATTCTATATATTAACTGGGAGGACTGGTATAAATATGGTTGTCTTTAAGGCAAGGTGGAAAGTGCTAACAATTGTAGATGCAGTTCCACACACATTCTGGACCAGTTCCGGTACTTACCCACCGACAATACAACAACTTGATCAAGTAGAAAGCTCTCAACTAAGTGCAACAACCGATAATCAAAGAAACAGACAAATAAAACAATGTTGTTGGAGCCAATAATGATGCAGACAACGAGTGCAGTGAATGCATATTAGTGCTTTTTCTTAAACTTTTGTACTAAAGCTTTCATTTTGTAGTCGCCAAATTTAAGTTGTCTATGGGTGCTTGAATATTGTGTAACAGACATAGTACCTAACGTCATATGACCTTTTTATATTTCAAATTGTGATGGTACTTATGTGTAATTTATGTTGTATTGTGTATTACGAAAAATTTAAGTTGTATGTCGCCAATTATTTTGTTACTTACTGATTTATACAAAAATGTACAAGTATACATACATACAACAAGACACATGCCATGCATTCACACAATAGTGGTTAGAGTAATATATATATATATATATATATATATATAAGTAATCATACTCAACTCATATTCATAACAGAAAAACAACAAATAGAATCACCCAAATCTTGTATGAAATCATATATTTATTGTAAATATTAATCATATATTGCACTGTCGACACGGTTATGTGGTCATTATTCTTAAAACTATTTTATAAGAACATGACAGGATAGTCAGATCATGACTAGGTTGCCAAACAGGATTAGACTGGATCCTGACTGGTAGCCAAATAGAATCGGGCTAAATCCTGACTCAATCTTGACCAGCTGCTCATAATCAGACTGGGTTGCTAAATAAAATCAGATTGGATCCAGACTACCCCAATCTAGATCTACTAACTAACCCAGTCCAGACTACAAAATCCAAATCCTGAATCAAACAGGGGCTATAGAATTTTTGTGTTAGGACATGAGGTTTAGCATGTATATCATACAACTTATTAGACAATGCAAAGAAAATACATCTTCTATACAATTGATCCTTCCCTTCCAATAAGAGACTTTTTCAACAATTTTAGGATCAATTTCATCCGATTTAGCTTCATGATTTTCAACATAGCTAATAAACACTACCAATGTAAGTGATATTTTTTATTCGACTCTGAGAACTTGTGAAGTTGGCACTGGTGATTCTTTCAGGAATACAAGATGTGTTAATCTTAAGATGATAAGAACCATAGCCCATCATGAGACTAATGATAGTCAAATAGTTACTCTAAGACTACTATAATTTAGTTTGTCATTTACAGGCAGTAACAGGCAATCACAAATTAATTATTACAAATTTCAAACAAATAACATATCCATGTAATAAATAATAAGAATAACAATGAATAAGAATAGAAAAAATAGTTGGATCAATCAAACTAGATTAAGAATAGAAAAAAGGGGTTAGATCAATCAAACTGGATCCCCGACTAATTGAAAAATGATTTTATGATACTTAAATAAATCAGTATTCCCAACACGTAAGATTTTTCTCCTAATATAATTTGAACACAAATCTACAATAAATGATCGTCACATATAGGTGGTAGGGACAAGCATCGACTATCAAGTGTAGCTTAGTAAACGTGAGGTACAACCACACAAATAGCTTAGCAAAAGTCAGGTACCACCACCCAACAATTTGAACAGCACTCGGGAAGAGAGTAGAGCAAGAGAAAGAGAGTGCAACACTCACACACAAAAAAGATCTCTGCAAACCGCAACAATAGTAGAGAGCATGTGAAGACACAAGGGCACAAGTGAGGGGCAAGGTAAACACAAGAGCTAAAAGCATTTTTTTACCGGAATCACCCAAGCCTTATGTATTACACCAGATGCATTCCACGTCTCACTAGCACTTTCCTAATACCCAGCAAACGCGTGTTTACTCTTGTAGAAAAGAGACACATTTTTATTTGATATAGAAAATTGGTTAGGAATCATTCAATAATTTTTCACTCTTGTACACGAAGAGACACATTCTCATCTAGTTTAAAAAATCATAAAAAATACCAAATCAGTGAATGTTCAATATTATATATGAAGGGGCATATTCCTATTTGATTTCTAAAATCGTTTCGAAAAAATTAATAATTAATCAAGTAGTTATTTTTTGTGTAAAAAGAAGATGGAAGAAGAAAAGACCAAACTTCTCTTCCTCTCACACGAAAGATGAAATCACTTTATCTCCTACTCATTAGGTACTAACTAGGTCAATTTTGAAATTAAACCATGCCATATCTAACCAATAAAGCTAACAAACATTAACCTAAATATCCGGCCGTTGGAACCACATATTGGATGTATATGACAGAGCATGAGTCATACATTCCAATAACAACCAATTTAACCACAGTGAAGAGGCATGGAGCCTGAACTTCCTACCGAAGCTACAACTACAGAAAATTATCTCAAATAGACACGTGAAAGCGCAGCCATCATGTAGCGCCTGCAGGGCTGATGCCGACAACCAAAAAGACAACTGGAAGGTGCTGGCACACTGAGTTACATTCCAAACAGCGCGAAGACTGAGCTACTCACGTGCTAAGGAGATATGAGATGAGGTTCACTCCATCGAAAATAAAAACCACTAAAGTCACAGCAACGGCCCTCCATCGGTAGAAGGAGCCCACTGGTAAGTATCAGATAGGCCCATGTTAAGAAGCTCAAATTTATCTTCCATGGCCCCATATCTAGTCTAAGGAAGGAAACAAGGTTGCTCCCCTAGTTGCAATAAAAAGTCTAGGGCAAAGTTTAACATATGTATTTAACACCTTCTTAAATGATGATGTATTTGACTTTTGTTAAATAGCATGTGGGTTTAATACGAAAACGAAATTTCAATGAAAATTATATCCATGGCCCCATATCTAGTCTAAGGAAGGAAACAAGGTTGCTCCCCCAGTTGCAATAAAAAGTCTAGGGCAAAGTTTAACATATGTATTTAACACCTTCTTAAATGATGATGTATTTGACTTTTGTTAAATAGCATGTGGGTTTATTACGAAAACGAAATTTCAATGAAAATTATATAGGAAGAAATGCTCTTTTTTATCATTAGGAAGAAATGTTCAAAGGAGCATCGAACTCGCAAGAGTGGTGCAAACAAATGGATTATATCATATTTATAACCAAAGATCCGTCTACCAAACATCCATCTTATGTAACGAATATGGTTGAAATCAGGTAGGTTCTCTTCAGGGGAATGCTGTACACATTAGATATGATGCTGTATTGGGCAGTCTTTGCTGTTTATAACTCCCAACAGCAGTGAAAGAAGAAAAACAACAGCGCCATGCGCGGTGCCTTCCGTTTTACGGGCACTCTAACGTTACTTGCTGGAATGTTTGTGTTGCCACTGCCTCAGTGAAGAATACCCCCACATCAAAATGTATCTTGCCGTTCAACATCATCAGCACGCCTTGGGACTTCCACTTCATCAACAGAGCCCATCCTTCTACTCATATTGGCGCGCTGTACTAGGCGGACGAGTGCTTGAACAACTTCTGACATTGGTGGCCTAAACTCAGGCTCGGGCTGTTGCACACAGAAAAATCAGATACTTATTAGCCATCTCACAGAAAAGAACGATCAAAATCATTTTTCCACAGAAGATGGAAAGGGCGCAGACATAAGAAACATTTATATACCTGGACACAAAGAGCAATGACATCTGCAAATCGAGAAAGTGATTTAGCGGGATACAGGCCTTTGAGGGATGCGTCGACCATTTTATCTAGAGCGTCGATGTCATGGAGCTGAGGTGTTGCCCACCGAACAAGTGACTGTTCAGATCTCTGTCTAGAGCTGTTATATTAAAGACAAACTGGGCTCAAGATGGATACTAGAAAGCCTACCATCATTGACATTTCACAGAAAAGTAAAAGGGAATGAACATTAAAATATAATTATGTACCTATCAAAGGGCTTCCTTCCGGTCAGAAGCTCCAACATAACGACTCCAAAGCTGTAAACATCACTTTTAAGCGTATACTGCCCAGACATCACAACCTCAGGGGCACTATATCCAAAACCCAAGTTCTGATCCAAAGCCTGAGAAGACATTGAAATTAAACACATGTAAGCAAGTGTCAAGCTAGGCTCGAGATTCCTTTTAAAATTATTTACAAGGACAACTTCGAGTGAAGCAAAATGTTTCACTTGATATAGTTGGTTGGGAAGTTAGATACCATGTATTAACCTTATTGGAGGATATCATCCGTTTATCGTTAAGTGTTACAGGCTACTCCCAAGACGATTTTTATCTGAAAGCAGTAGATGGTACTGGCAACTTTCTATGTGCCAGACATATGGAGTTACCTGATATTCTCCATTAAGAATCAGGCTGGACATCCCACAGTCAGAAAGATGAGGATTGAGTTCTCCATCAAGCAAGATGTTGGCTGATTTAAAATTCTTGTGGACCACTGAAGGCGAGCAAACTTCGTGCAGATACCTGAGAGGATAGACTTTGCAGTTAGCAAACAGAAATGCTACTTCATAATAACTAAAAGCCTCTACTATTAGCTTGGTTTTACGAACAATTCTTGAACAATGTTATAGTTGCAAATTCAACCTGTTAAGTTGAGATCAGGGTATGAATCATACTACAAGTTCAGTCATCTTTCACATGGCTTCATGTTGAACCATATACTGATTGTGTCGATCAATGCATTATATCTTAGGAAACAAAAACAGTTTTAATATGCAAACAATATTCCAACTTTGACCCACAAGCACTTCCATTTACTGGCAAATTGCATCAATGTCTAATAGATTGGCTCGTAGGCGCATTTATAGTAATATATAGTATGCCAAAGACTAAAATAGCTCAAATTCATACTTGAGGGAGCCTTTCCAAGCTGTAATCTGCTGTAGTTAGATCTAAGTTGATTTAACTTGAATTAAACAGGAAAAAAGAAAAGCAACCGAGAAAATTAATCTCTTGATTCCATTCCAAAGTGAATGGCATCTGTAGAAGTGAAGACTTACTCTAATGCACGTGCAGTGCCTAAAGCAATTTTAATACGACTATTCCACGTCAAAGGTTTGCTGTATTCATCAGACAAATGAAGCAAGTCTTGTAGCGAACCATTTCTCATGTAATCATAGACCAACAGGTGTTGCCCGTGTTCACAACAGTAGCCAATTAGTTCAGTCACATTTGGATGGTGTAGAAGTGATAATTTCGAGACCAGCTCCAAGAAATCATCTGATGCTTGATTTGGCAAGGCAGATGAATTGATTTTCTTGACAGCTAATACCTATGATAGAATTTAAAAAGGTAGTTAGTAGATGACTTTTGAAAGATATGTACACAGTGACAATCTATTATCTGTAAACTAACGAGTTTCAGGCTTTCAGCTCACATAGGGAGGTGATAATAACAAGGAAAGAAACACAATGATAACCAACTGCGCACTAATTAATTCTGTAAATTGTGGAAAAGGGAGAGAGAATTATTACAAATCCTGGAACCTATATGAAAGCGTAGGTATACCAAGTCACCAACTATAAGGAAATATATAAATTAAGGTAGAGGCGTATCCTCTTCTAGTTAGATACTTTTTCTTTTGAACATTGCTGCTGTAATGGAATGTTCTGGCAGTTTCTGCAAACCTTTCTGTATATCTTGTATCAAAGACGTAACATCTACCATTAGTATATTTCATTCCATACAAAAAGAAAGAGAACCCACAAAACCCGACAAAGAAATAAGTAGATAGAAGATATAAATGAGAATAAACTGATAGAACCCTAAAGACTCGAGCAACTGCATAGAATTGTGAAACTCATAACCCAATCAAATAATAAACTGAAAAGAAATAACAAAAAACTTAAAACTTCCAATAAGTCACTAGTAATAACTAATAATGCCTTGAATTTTAAAATAATACCTAAAAATTGGCTAATCAATTACTAATCAATCGACTCAGGTCTCAGGGGAGATATCAAACCCGGTGATGGGCCAGATATGCGGGTTGTGTTACATCACATAAGCAAGCAAATGCGCTGTGTGGGAATTGTGCACAAGTCACTTTCAACTACGACCAAAAGTTGAGATTCACTGCAACTTCTGCTTGATGTCAATAGTTTGTCCAAATCACATTAAATGGATTTGGGCTTAGGAAACAAACTTTACAATTCAAAGTTCTCAGATTGTGGCAAAGTTCAGAGTTCTAACAACTTTGTGCCATACTCCTAACTCTTTTGCATAAAATTCTATGCTAACTTTAAGGCCGAAGTATCAAAATGTCATCTTTCAAAAAATTTAATTAGCAACATATCACTTTTCAAAGAATGACCAAAATGTCACTTTTCTAAGGCAATGTGTCCCTTAGGAAGACACATTGCTCCCAGTGGGGCCAATCAGTCCCCTCCTGTGACACATTACCCCTTTTTGGAGACGATGCATCACCTTGGGGTACATTGCCCCTTGTGCGACCAATGTGTCTCACCTAAGGACACATTGCTCCCAGAGAGAAGCATTATATTCGCCAGCCATAATGCAGCTCCATTAGGGAGACATTGCTTCTCAGCAAGAGAAATGTGTCGCCTTCAGGGATGCATTGCTTCGATTCTATGAAAGTTCAATTGTTAATTTATTCAAATTTTCATCTATTTAGAATATATTGTGTACTATGATTAGTTATTTAGCATTGTTCGTTACATATGTTTTTTGACTTGTATATAATACAATGATCATAAAAAGTACAATCATTATACAAAATTGATAGCCTAAAGAAGCACAGTCATCAATCGTGATCCAAGTATATAAATTGTAGATGATGCACATATAGATAAATTCAAGTACAAAATAGATTTCTATATAAATGCCTCTGCATGAGCATGATTTACAAAATAGCACAACAACAAAAATGAACTAAGCAACATCATTTTCTCGTGCATATCCTCATCCTCGAGCACGTCCTCACGTGTGTCCATGTACCTCTCTGACTCCTCTACGGGGATCTCTTCATGAGAAGCCTCAATAGGTGTCAACTTCGTAGGAAGAGGCAAGGAATGAGGTATCCCATTTCGATGTCGTTTTGATAGCATGGAAGCCAAAATTTATTGAAATTCGATAGAAATTTGAATAAATGCAACAATGTCCATTTCGACGTCAAAACAAGGTTTTAAAGTGTGTGAGGCGTAACGAGGCGTTTTTCTCTCAAAGAGGCGAGGCGTAAGCCTCGAGGCATTTGAGGCGTAAGCCTTGAAATATGTACGAGGCGTTGATAAATTATTAAATATTTAAATGTAAATACATACATATATATTATATGCATATATGTGTATATATATGTGTATATATATTATATATGTGTGTGTGTAAAACATAAATATGTATATACAAGCAAAACCAAGACTAAATAGAAGTGAATTCTGTAACTTAATAAGATTAAATAGAGATCAAAGACTATTACAATCATGGAACAAAACTTCGGCAAAGTTGGGCGAAATTTCGCCGAAACTTTGAACTTCGAGCCTAGGCGAAGTCGAATCCTCAATACTTCGGCTTCGTCTAAACTTCGGGGCGAAGTTTCCCTGATTTCGTCGAAGTTGGTTTTTTTGTATGTATTTTCGTCTCAACTTCTCCGAAGTTGTCAAAGTTTCCTCGAAGTTGGCGAAGTTGGGGCGAAATTGAGACGACCCAGAACATTAATTCTAACTAGTGCACTAATGGCCATATAATACATAAGTGTTGCCTCCAACCCTCTTCACAACTTCTAATATCAACTCCTATGTTTGTTGTTGCCACTCTTTCCTATTTGGTTGTATATTTGTATATAATACATATGTTCAACACTTGAACTGTATTAGTATGTGTATTGCATGCTTGACCATTGCAGGCGCACATCATATTATCAACCTACTTAGGGCTAAAGACTCATGAATAGTGTATTTTTGTTAAATTAGCAATTATAAGAGAGAGGTATAACATAATTAGAAGTTTTCAATCGAAGTTTCCTTCAAATTCACACCATTTTCTTCAAAAATCGGCATCGAAGTTTGTCGAAGTTTGTGTCTAAACTTCCTCAAAACTTCCTTGAAGTTTCCACAAACTTCCACTTCCACACCTGGCGAAGTCGACACGAAGTCGAAGTCCTGCACCATGATTACAATACTATAATAAATATTTAGCAAATAATGAGCATCAACGATTGTAATGTTATATCCATTTAAGAATTATTAGGAACATGGAACCAAAATTACTTAACAATAAAATGAAATTCACCGACATAGTAAATAAAAAGGTAGCAAACAAAGACAAATTTAACCTTGAATATTGAAAGATCTCACTCATAGAATAATAGTGATAAATTCAATTATAAGAAAATGATAAGTAACTACGACAACAATTAATAAAAAACTTTTAGTAAATGTGTGTAATAATCTTAAGAGTAGAAAAGTTGGTGGGTAACATAAGACATTAGCATCCATAACCAAGGCGTGCGCCTCAGCTAAGCCTCATTGTTGTAAGGCGAGCCTCAGACATTTTGAGGCGTAAGCCTCAGTCTTGGGCAATGAGGTGTACTTAGGATAGCTACGCCTCGAGTAAGCCTCGAGACGTAAGCCTCGAGAGCCTCAAGGCGGGTTTTTTAATACCATGTGTCATGTTAGAGAGTCTATATTGTTGGCTAAATGGACATCTATAAATCCCTTTGTTTTGATTATGAAACTCATTTATATATTTGATTTTATTTTATATTCTTTTCTCCCCCTTTGTCATTTCAAAAGGATATCCAAGTTGAATATTTTATAGTATTTCTCCCCCTTAATTTTATACTATGCTCCCCCTTAGATAGATATCCCAAATAAAAGTTTGAATTCTTTGCAATAGATAGTCAATTTAGCCACAATTTTAAAGATTGCATTCTTTTTTATTTATTTTTATTTATTACTCCCCTTATTTTGTATGCTCTACTATGATAGTTTTATAATCCATATTTAGAAGATGTCTCATATGCTTTTAGAAAAATATGCATTGTAACAAGTAAAGATAACCAATTTCATTAAAAACATGGAATGTATTGCAGGCATGGAAAGATAATCAAATCATATAGAGATGACCCATTTATTACAATCATTCAAAGATGTCATTACAACTAATACAACTCCAAAACTCACTGGAAAGACTTAAGAATTACATCAATATCAGGGTCTTTCCCAAGAAACGGCTCAGCTCCATAATATCTAACCAAAGTTTGCCAATCCAGAGCACTTGTCTTGGTTAAAGCATACGCTTCCAAGAAGGTAGGAACTCGATCAAATCGGAAGTGAGCAGCAATATCTTGCAGTTGCATGGATGAAAACTGAGTGTGCGTAAGATCCATAGATGGTGGAGGTGGAGTTTGATAATAGTTGTAAGAAGGATTATATGGATTGAGCATGCCAGGATTTAAAGAATACGGATATTCGTCAGGTTGGTTTGGAGAAAGGGTTTGCATTCTTTGGTTTATATAAGTCATGGCATGATGGTTATAATCTAGTTGTCTACTAAGATGATATTGGGAACCCGCAATATAAGTAAGGGTGTTTTGAATGGGATCATAGGATGGGTTAGTAGGAGGAGGAGGTGGTGGTATGTCTTGACTAGATGTCTCTCCTTCTACCCTAGCCCTTTTATGACCGAAATCAATTCCCATTTTTTCTACGGTATTCTTACTTATTTTTTGTGGTCTACGCTCCCATGTATATCCCATATCCTCAATTTGTAACTTAAGACAGTGTTGAGTGATTTGGCATACAAAATCAGCATATGGTGGATTGCCAGAAAACTCAAGCATGTTCTTAAGAATTATGCGGATAAAATTTGTGGGAATACGGTTTATGATGGCATAGATTAGGCACATACGAAAAATTGGAACTTCAGACTTATTGGCTCTAGGATGTATATTTGTAGAAACAATAAGATTGACAATCCTACATGCAGGTTTAAGATTTATGGCGTAGTAGGTTCCCCTATCTTCGTGACAAGTAGTATTTGATTGAAAAATGGCTCTTTTGATGTCACTAAGACTAACGGTATGGTCTCCTTGGGAAAATTGATTAAGTGGGTTTCCAGTGGTAAGGTCAAGGGTGTCTTGATATTCATCTAGGTCAATATTTAGCATGTCAAGAATATCCTCTTCAGTAAATCGAAAGCTATGCCCATTGACCATAGTATAGAAGAAGATGGTTTCATTTTCGGAATGGGAGATGAGGTTAGCATAGAATTCATTCACTACCTTGGTGGAATAGGAAGGGAAAGAAGGGTTGATGAATTCTTTCAACTTTTGCACCTCAAAAAGATCCTCCAAGTCGACGATGTTGAGGAAGTCCAAAACTTCAACTGGTCGTCGTGGGAGAGGAGCTTTGGAGGAGAGCCGTAGATAGCGATCACCAGCATCTCCGTCGACGAAGGCAATGTCGTTGATGATCGTCAATGGTGGAGTAGCTTCCCTTCCTGTCGGCGACCTTCTTCTTCCCACGAGCAGATGATGGGGCCATTGCGTTGCTTGAAGGTGGAGAAGAAGCAAGGAAGTCTTGGGGATGAGGATGCTAAAGATTTGCACAAGAATGCACTAGAGAGAACCTATGGAAGCAAGAATATGAAAGTGTGAAGAAGTGACCCGTTTTTTGTCCCTTTTATAGCAATCCAGTGACCGGGTCGGTCGACAATTTGTCGACCGAGCGTCCGCAACGGTCATATTCCAGACGCGCCACTCGGCCGTCTAACGGTCGACTTGCAACGGTCGGCCATCAACGGTAACGGTCGGATTGCAACGGTCATATCCCAACGGCTCATTCTCGGTCGAGCAATTTTCGACCGACACTGTCTCGGTCGAACAATTGTCGACCGGAAGTGTGTCCGATGTTAGGTCTGTCTAGATTATGTCGGTCGAGAGAGGTGGGCTAACTGAGAGGTTTTCGGTCGAAGAGTTCGTCGACCGACAGACTTTCTGGGTACGAATTTTTAAGCTGATTTTTAATGCAAATGATAGACTAAATTTGTAGAGCATATATATATTTTCTAAGGGAGTAATATTTTGTTTTATTATTGACAATATTGGGACAATTTTGTGATGATATTCAAATAGTTATTGTGTCAAACTTATTTTAGGTCAATTTTGACTACGACCATAGCGCCCCTTGGTCAAATTTCATTTTAACCAAGAGGCAAATTTGCAGATTTTCAAATTGAATATATCGAGTATAATATCTGCATAAAATTTGATTAAGTATCAAGTTGAAGCATACTACTTAATATGATTCTTAAATGAAGGCACAATTAATATCTCAAGTCTTCAAAGATACTAATTTAGAGATTTTATCTTATGTGTTGCAAGCAATAACATATAACCAATAAATCATTTTGCTTGCCGATATATATCATCACGGATCCATGCATACAATTATCATTATCTATGCGTACCAAATAGTGAAAGCATATCCATGATGTAATGATTAACAGCATATGATAATTCCATCACATGATTTGTATATGGATAGACCAGAAATTTCTCCAACTAGGTTGTTGATAGGATTTATACAAAATACAACACTTTCCTTTACACCCCTTGAACAGCCTTCACTTGAAGTAGGTGCATAAAATTTGGTACGCATAGATAATGATAATTGTATCGAGTGTCTTCACTTGAGAAATTTCTGGTCTATCCATATACAAATCATGTGATGGAATTATCATGTGTTGTTCTATCATTACATCATGGATATGCTTTCACTATTTGGTACGCATAGATAATGATAATTGTATGCATGGATCCGTGATGATATATATCGGCAAGCAAAATGATTTATTGGTTATATGTTATTGCTTGCAACACATAAGATAAAATCTCTAAATTAGTATCTTTGAAGACTTGAGATATTAATTGTGCCTTCATTTAAGAATCATATTAAGTAGTATGCTTCAACTTGATACTTAATCAAATTTTATGCAGATATTATACTCGATATATTCAATTTGAAAATCTGCAAATTTGCCTCTTGGTTAAAATGAAATTTGACCAAGGGGCGCTATGGTCGTAGTCAAAATCGACCTAAAATAAGTTTGACACAATAACTATTTGAATATCATCACAAAATTGTCCCAATATTGTCAATAATAAAACAAAATATTACTCCCTTAGAAAATATATATATGCTCTACAAATTTAGTCTATCACTTGCATTAAAAATCCGCTTAAAAATTCGTACCCAGTAAGTTTGTCGATCGACGAACTCTTCGACCGAAAACCTCTCAGTCACCCCACCTCTCTCGACCGACATAATCTAGACAGACCTAACATCGGACACACTTCCGGTCGACAATTGTTCGACCGAGACAGTGTCGGTCGAAAATTGCTCGACCGAGAATGAGCCATTGGGATATGACCGTTGCAATCCGACCGTTACCGTTGACGGCCGACTGTTGCAAGTCGACCGTTGGACGGCCGAGTGGCGCGTCTGGAATATGACCGTTGCGGACGCTCGGTCGACAAATTGTCGACTGACCCGGTCACTGGATTGCTATAAAAGGGACCAAAAACGGGTCACTTCTTCACACTTTCATATTCTTGCTTCCATAGGTTCTCTCTAGTGCATTCTTGTGCAAATCTTTAGCATCCTCATCCCCAAGACTTCCTTGCTTCTTCTCCACCTTCAAGCAACGCAATGGCCTCATCATCTGCTCGTGGGAAGAAGAAGGTCGCCGGCAGGAAAGGAAGGGAAGCTACTCCACCATTGACGATCATCAACGACATTGCCTTCGTCGACGGAGATGCTGGTGATCGCTATCTACGGCTCTCCTCCAAAGCTCCTCTCCCACGACGACCAGTTGAAGTTCTGGACTTCCTCAACATCGTCGACTTGGAGGATCTTTTTGAGGTACAAAAGTTGAAAGAATTCATCAACCCTTCTTTCCCTTCCTATTCCACCAAGGTAGTGAATGAATTCTATGCTAACCTCATCTCCCATTCTGAAAATGAAACCATCTTCTTCTATACTATGGTCAATGGGCATAGCTTTCGATTTACTGAAGAGGATATTCTTGACATGCTAAATATTGACCTAGATGAATATCAAGACACCCTTGACCTTACCACTGGAAACCCACTTAATCAATTTTCCCAAGGAGACCATACCGTTAGTCTTAGTGACATCAAAAGAGCCATTTTTCAATCAAATACTACTTGTCACGAAGATAGGGGAACCTACTACGCCATAAATCTTAAACCTGCTTGTAGGATTGTCAATCTTATTGTTTCTACAAATATACATCCTAGAGCCAATAAGTCTGAAGTTCCAATTTTTCGTATGTGCCTAATCTATGCCATCATAAACCGTATTCCCACAAATTTTATCCGCATAATTCTTAAGAACATGCTTGAGTTTTCTGGCAATCCACCATATGCTGATTTTGTATGCCAAATCACTCAACACTGTCTTAAGTTACAAATTGAGGATATGGGATATACATGGGAGCGTAGACCACAAAAAATAAGTAAGAATACCGTAGAAAAAATGGGAATTGATTTCGGTCATAAAAGGGCTAGGGTAGAAGGAGAGACATCTAGTCAAGACATACCACCACCTCCTCCTCCTACTAACCCATCCTATGATCCCATTCAAAACACCCTTACTTATATTGCGGGTTCCCAATATCATCTTAGTAGACAACTAGATTATAACCATCATGCCATGACTTATATAAACCAAAGAATGCAAACCCTTTCTCCAAACCAACCTGACGAATATCCGTATTCTTTAAATCCTGGCATGCTCAATCCATATAATCCTTCTTACAACTATTATCAAACTCCACCTCCACCATCTATGGATCTTACGCACACTCAGTTTTCATCCATGCAACTGCAAGATATTGCTGCTCACTTCCGATTTGATCGAGTTCCTACCTTCTTAGAAGCGTATGCTTTAACCAAGACAGGTGCTCTGGATTGGCAAACTTTGGTTAGATATTATGGAGCTGAGCCGTTTCTTGGGAAAGACCCTGATATTGATGTAATTCTTAAGTCTTTCCAGTGAGTTTTGGAGTTGTATTAGTTGTAATGACATCTTTGAATGATTGTAATAAATGGGTCATCTCTATATGATTTGATTATCTTTCCATGCCTGTAATACATTCCATGTTTTTAATGAAATTGGTTATCTTTACTTGTTACAATGCATATTTTTCTAAAAGCATATGAGACATCTTCTAAATATGGATTATAAAACTATCATAGTAGAGCATACAAAATAAGGGGAGTAATAAATAAAAATAAATCAAAAAGAATGCAATCTTTAAAATTGTGGCTAAATTGACTATCTATTGCAAAGAATTCAAACTTTTATTTGGGATATCTATCTAAGGGGGAGCATAGTATAAAATTAAGGGGGAGAAATACTATAAAATATTCAACTTGGATATCCTTTTGAAATGACAAAGGGGGAGAAAAGAATATAAAATAAAATCAAAAATATAAATGAGTTTCATAACATCTTGGCCAGCACTCACTTGCAAAAACAAAAATGGCTACAAAAGGAAATCTTCAGGTATGAAACTCATATGTTTTATATTTCCTTTATTTATATTTTGGAAATGTTTGTCATCTTCAAAAAGGGGGAGATTGTTGGCTAAATGGACATCTATAAATCCCTTTGTTTTGATTATGACAAACATTTCATTCTTATTGATCTAACGAGCTACTTGAGTGTGCAGGAACAAGGCGGATGACAAAGTACTAGGGAAATCCATATGCTTCCATATTTATATTTTCATGCAATGTAATCGCCTTGTAAAAGCTTGTACAAATATATAATATACAAGTACTTAGATTGCATGTAAATCAAGCGTTAGATCTTCCCTAGCTAAACACCACATTTAGATAAGTCATCCCCTTCAAATAGGATCACATCTGCACACTCATACATATAATTAGTGCCTAAATTGAAACATTGAAACAGGATCAATCTCGGTCGACCAACTCCTCGACCGAGATACTCTCGGTCGACAATCTTCTCGACCGAGAA
The DNA here is from genome assembly GCA_963693085.1 of Alisma plantago-aquatica. Taxonomy (NCBI): domain Eukaryota; kingdom Viridiplantae; phylum Streptophyta; class Magnoliopsida; order Alismatales; family Alismataceae; genus Alisma; species Alisma plantago-aquatica. Next base: position 871,796,056 of record OY856409.1, read on the forward strand.
AGATCCAAAGTAGCCGTTAGACACAACTGACAAGGTAGTTGGCAGTTGGAGATAGACGTTGCAAATCACTTGATCCAGAGAGCCTGTCGGTCGACAAAACTTCGACCGAGTAGGTATCTCGGTCGACCATTCCTCGACCGAGATGAACTCTGACACCAACTGCAGAATAAATTAATTAGCCGTTGCTAAAGCAACAAACTTGTACCTAACGGCTAGTTAAGCACTTAGAAACCCCTAGAAGTTGTCTAAAACGTCCTTAAGCATCCTTAGACCATTCCTATAAATAGGACAAGCCATAGGACACTCAAACTCACTTGTTACACTTGAGAAATCCTTGAGCATACTTTGAGCAATCTGTTTGTGAGCAATTTGAGCATTGTAACAATTGGACACTTCCTTCCTTAGCTCAAAATTTGTGTCCTATAGGCTAGTATCTCCTACCCACTGCAATCACAAGTCCATACACTTGGTTAGGAGATCTATACGTTTGATCTAGGCAAATCAAGCCTTGGGCTACAAAGGATAAGTTGTAATTTCCTTTTTCCTTTCTTGTTCTCTATTACTGTTTGTACTCTCCTTGCTACTCCTAGGTTGGAGGCTGCGGATTGGAGAGGGTGGAGATCTTCTTGGTGAAGAAGGAGACCTTGATCTACTTCAGAAGGCTGGTGCAACGAGAGGTTACTTCTAGAGAGGAAGGCTACTTCAAGGGGGAGCTTGGAGTTACTTCAAGAAGGCTACCTCAAGTTGGTGCACCTACTTCAAGTGAAGGCTGTTCAAGGGGTGTAAAGGAAAGTATTGTATTTTGTATAAATCCTTGAGAAGGTAATAAAATAAATACTTTCAAAATCCCGGTTGGGTAAGCAACCGGGTAGTGGACTGACAACTTTAGTATTTGCTAAAGTTGGAACCACTCTAAACGCCTGTCTCCTTCTTCTAATCTCAATTGTGGTTGTTTGAGTTAAATAATTGTTAAAATTGTTTTAAAACTCTATTCAACCCCCCTCTAGTGTTTTTCATATATTAGCCTATTTAGTTAATAGGTTACTTAGTTAGTGGGCCTTTAGTGTCTCGGCCCGTTTAGATTACTTGGGACACAAGTCTCAGGGTTTCTCCCCTCTCCTATATAAAGGAGAGGGCGTCCAGTCTTGTAATCATCTAATCCCATTGTGTTCAATACAACATTATTCTTCACACGTCAAAATGAATGAATTAAGTCATAAAATTTCATAGGCATGAGTTGTACATCTACATGCATCGTTTCATACAATAAAATTATATATGGGGATAGTGGGGGTCCTCATGTGGGAGATAAGTAAACTTTATTGTGTCCTGGGAAAGTTTCAAAATTTGGGCAAAAGATTTCGCTAATTCGACACAATGGTAAAGCCGCATGATTATATAGTAGATGCTGGCAAACCTCAATTGGTAAAAAAATTCTCGAAATTTCGATTATTTCATGGAAACCTCGTTCCTTGGCTAGAGGATGTTGAGGTTCTGGCCTAAATTGGAAAACTAGAGCTTGGGTGAGGGGTCTCTGTCGACTAGGTCTGAACTCATGTGGCATGCTACACGATTGTGGCTCAAAAGAAGGTTGTGGATAACTAACAAAAAGGTAGTTGTTCTGGTGTACCTCAAACATACTACACTGAATGTGGAGTTGGGGATGTATAGAATAAAAGAAGAAGAGGCGCTCCAAAGTAGTGCAATATCTGTGAAGGTGGGGTGGCATATGGAACAGAAGAAGAAGAGCCTGATCCAAATACCTATCTATGCTGCCCTAATCTACTGAGTGATGCGGAACCATAGTTTAAAATTTCCACAAAATTGTCAAAATTTCCACAATTATTTCCATATTGATGGCCACCGAACATCAAAATGCATTGTCGAAACACACTGTCCATCAAAAATTTTCTTTCTTTTTAGTGTACTATGGACTGCCTAGAGCGTTTTTTTTTTTGCACAGTTTTGTGTCTTTAAGTTTATACATTGTGCTTGCAAACTATACTGACTTAATTCATTGATTTCACCATAAAAAAATGACATCAAAATTCTCCATCAAAATCCCCATCGAAACAGTTCAGGGTCCTTCACTCACACATGAGGAGAACCCCACCCCCACACATCCAATATGAAATATTATTGCATATTTGAGTAGATCTACACTATTAGATAATTTTGGTAACTTTTCATAAATTAATTCGTTGATTTTGCTTTCGAAACGTTAGGAACGCATTTTTCGAAATTTCTATTTCTATGGCAAGCGAAACGACATCGAAATCGAACATTTTCTTCCTTGTGTGGAACACAACGTGAAGAAGAAGAACGAAGAAGATAAATCGAAATAATCTATTTCTCAAATCATATTCAACTGTCTGGACAAAGGCCCCAAGGCTGACCTTTATACCACTACATGACTTGACCCACACGTAATGGAAATAAACTCATATTTAATAAAATTCATAATTAAATAAAATCTAAAATAAAGAAAAGCATAATAGATTTATGACTAAGTGTATTAACTAGAAAGTTTGCACTTAAGTCCCTAAACATAAAAGAAGCAAATATATGTAAAATTAAGCCTAATACGTCCTACATCACTGAGTGAAAGGGGAAGTATCCGAGCATGGTGTAAAAGGAGTAGGAGCAAGAACATCAGTATGACTAGGAGTAGGTGCCTGAGAAGGAGCATTGGTAGAGATACGAGTGGATGTTTGTAGATGGTAATATAGATGAGAATACTCTGAAGGCTCTCAAAGTAGGCCCCCAAATGCTATAGACATCATCCCTAATCAATGTAGGTGTCCGTTGGACAACCGCTGATATATATGGCATGTCGTTGAACCTACTAAAACAAATATATAATTTTAAATAATATGGATACACATATATTGGATAAATAAAGTCAAATTTAATAGCTATACTCACAAAGTCCTATTACAAGTGAAAACAACTCCAGTGGCAAGTTGTTAAGCCTGATCACCTTGGCGCCTTGGCATGCACATGGGCATCTATCTTTAATTTTAATTTATTTTTGTATTCATATACTAATAAATGTATTTTACGGCTTTTGCAGTTCCTATAGCATGCAAGACAGCCTCTACAATGAACTGCATAGGACGTACCGATCTAAATAATGTAGGGAACATGATCTAAGTGCTGTAAAATAGGCACTAATATTTTTTCTAGTGCAGGCACACTAGTTTCCCCTTCAATGATCTAATATAGGCATAATATTTAATCATATAGGTGATGCCATCTGATAACTAAAATACTAAGATCTAATATAGGTATAGTGATCTTTTACATTGATAAATAAAGGTATATCATCATCACCATCACCATCACCATCATCATCATCATCATCATCATCATCATCTCATCATCATCATCTAAGCCTCAATCCCAACCATGTTGGTCTCAACTACATGGATCATTCTTTTCTAATCAGCTCTGTTACGGGTATTATTCTGATTGAAAAAAAAGGACATATAATGTAATGAATACATAGACCACGATCTAATATAGATGATGTTATATATTATAGTTACTATGATCTAACTATCTTTCCTTGGTTTTTCATCTGAATCAGAACACTTACGATACATATATCCTCATTGAATACAAAACTCTTGTGAAAGTTATTTGACTACAAACAAAAAATTGTGTCCAAAACCCTTTTGTTTAGGTTGAATACTGGCACAGAAATGCTTTGATAAACAAGGCCGTAATTAATACATATACCACGATCTAATATAGATGATGTTATGTATTGCAGTTACTACGATCTAAACTACCTTTCCCTGGTTTTTCATCTGAATTAGATCACTTACAATACATATATCCTCATTGAATACAAAACTCTTGTCAAAGTTAGCTGACTACGAACAAAAAATTGTGTCTAAAACCCTTTGTTTAGGTTGAATACTGGCACAGAAATGCTTTGATAAAGAAGGCCGTCTATATAAAAATATGGGCGCCATTGCTTTTAATGGAAAAGTTATTTTGTGATAGTAGAGAAGCCAACGATGGATCAGTTAGACCAAGATGGGGATCTTATGATCGACGCATTACAAAAGTTGACTGTATGAAGAATCAATGAAAAGGACAAATAAGTTACATGAACCAATTGATTGTGGCATTTGTTATTTCAAGAAAATATACTACGGTATCATGTTGCACTTCACAAAGAAATAAAGACTGTAGGAGGGCACCTAAAATGCACTATCACAGCAAAATAAGTAACTTACTAGCAGCAACGATCCTATTGGATTAGTGCCTCTAGGAAACAGCTACAGTATGGTGAGCAGCCATGGAAGAGCAATGGTGGCTATGAAAATGAAATGAGTGATTCTGGAAACATGGAGGGATTATCATCCAGGACGATTGCAAGAGAAATTATTAACAAAAAAGTTACACCTAAGTAAACAAGACTGGGAAAGAACCATGGTATAGTAGATTCATATGAGAGGAACCCCCTCTACAAAAAAAAGGTTGAGATATACTAAATAACAACTGTAGTAACCCTAGGTTTGCCAATTACACACTTCTCACAGCACATGTTGCTCCTCTGTATGCTATGATGTGCATAGCTTGCCCCTTGCTTATAGTCTAAACTCACGAGATCCTCTCTGTCATCCAAACTAGCAAAAAAAACAAAAGCCCCAATTCTACTGCCATTTCTAAGTCGTTTTTGGTGCCCAGGAAAACATCTTTAGCATTAACCATCTTTAGCCCTAGGTTTGCCAATTACACACTTCTCACAGCACATGTTGCTCCTCTGTATGCTATGATGTGCATAGCTTGCCCCTTGCTTATAGCCTAAACTCACGAGATCCTCTCTGTCATCCAAACTAGCAAAAAAAACAAAAGCCCCAATTCTACTGCCATTTCTAAGTCGTTTTTGGTGCCCAGGAAAACATCTTTAGCATTAACCATCTCAGGCTCTCAGCCTTCCTCAGCTATCTCCAAAAGCCAGACCATCGATTATCCCCATCTTTGTTTCAATATTGGATGTTGCCCACCTTGCCAAGGGCATCAACTAATGACCCAAATCCTTCAACATTAATTGCCTGGAACCACTTCCACAAATGAAGAATGTGCATATATGAATCTGCCTCCCTTACTCATGCATCTTGTAACTATATCGCTTTTTAATCATTCACGTGCATATTTTTGGCGATCATAGAATTCAATGGTGCCTTCCCTTCACTGGACACTGGTTTAGATGACGGACAATGTTGATGATCTACCTCAAAGCCTACAAAAGTGACAGTGGTGATTCTGGCTATTGTACTTTCTCATCACAAGAGTGCTTTCACTGCCATGAATTTTTTTAATAAAAAACTGTGACACAAGTTAATATACTGCTATAACTATCGAATGCTCAAACAAACTAGACAGCTCAAAGCTCAACTTTAAGACAAAGTTAAATTCCTTTTAAGGGATTGCTAGAAAGCTAAACAAAGCCAGCTACCACTTCCTCTCAGGGACTCCACATTTGATTTACGAGATGAGACTCATTCATCAACCATGATTTGTCCCTTGATGTATCATTATAAAATTGTAAATGCCATCCATATATAGCAGACAATGAAAATAAAAGGTACCTTCCCATCATCAAACTGCGCCTTGTATACACGTCCAATGGATCCTTCACCAACAAGATTTTCCATACTGAAACTGTCAGTAGCCATTTGCAGGTCAGCCACTGAGAATGATGTGGCACTAATTGAACTGGTATTCTTCATGGAAGGGTTACTTAATGAGTCCTCTTCGCCAATAGATTTAAGCCGGTCAATTGGAGGAGGTTTAAGGCTAACTGGAGAAGGTAGCTGTACAGTTTTGTGGTCATTGTCAATGATGATGGAAGTTTGGATAGGCTTGATATCTGCTAAAAGGAAGAAATAAAAAAGGTAAAATCAATGAGAGAAAATATATTCTTGAACATATAATAGGTGGCCATAGTATCTCATATAGTACCATTCATTTCGTTAGATACAGGGGCCATGTGTTGTTGGTTCCTCCTGGAATTCTCCTTCTCAGGAGAAGACTTTGACTTCCTCTTTATGAAGATATATGCCAATATAGCACCAACCAGCAGCACTGCTACTACAACACCAGCTATTATGCCAGCACTTTTCCCAGACGTGCTGCTACCTCCTCCTCCTTTATTAGACGTGCTGTCAGATTCTTGGCGAGGGTTGCTTCCTCTTCGACCAGGTGAGGAGGTACTTGGTGGTGAAGAGGAAGCAGAGTCATCAGTCCTGAGATACGTAAGGCAAAGATATATGAATCAGCAAGGGCAAAAGAATTCAATGTTTTAACATTTGAGAAACTTACTGGAAGTTCTTTATACCCTTCAACTTTTCAGGAACCGGAGTGGAAAAATGATTGTTGGCAATATTCCTGCAGAGACCAATATGTAGAAGAAACTCAGCAGTAGGCTACACAGCTTTCTTATCATTATTTACAACTAAGAAAGTGAAAAAACTAGGTCAGTGTCACTAACAAGTTTTCTAAAGGTAGGCCAACGATAACATCAAGCGCACCAGTAAACTGGTTGTCCTGCAAGTACCTGAATTTCATGCAAAACAAACGTTTTTGTAATAAAGTTGGACCCAGAATAACCACTTCCATCAGAGCTCACTTAGTCTCTTCTTACAGTGTATTCAAGCTGGAAAGGTTTCCGAGAGTCTGGGGTAGATTTCCAGAGAAATTATTGAAAGAGACGTCCCTGCAGCATCATAGAGAGGGACACAGTATTAAATAGGACCATTGGGGCAATCGGCATCAGCCTATTAGAACATAGCGTAATATGCAGTTTTCTTTTCTTCCAATGCGTCACATTTCTAATGCATAGTTCAACTAAACATCTACTGAAAGCCAAACTGGATCGGAAAAAAAAATACAAATAATATATCATACATTATGGCGAGACCCGAGAGCTTGCCAAAAGCATCAATCAGACCATCCCGTAGCTGATTATGACTCACATTCCTGCAGTTAATGGGATGTTGTTAAGCAGCTTCAAATGGACTATGTAACCGTGCATAATTAAGCAAGCAGCAGGAAAGAGCATATAGAATGACGAACAGGTATTTGAGCGAAGTCATCAGCGAAAGCGAGTAGGGGAATTCTCCACCGAAAGCGTTTGCTGAAAGATCGCTGTAAACAGGACCCTTCTTTATTAGAATGTGAGAAGAAAATCTTCCGAAGTATAATTGAAGACAACTTGAGCGTGAGGAACGGATGAAGGAGGAACTTACAGCCTCTGGAGATTTGGGGGAAGTGCATAAGGTATCTGATTCCCAGCTCCAAGGTTGTTATTGCTTAAATCACTGAATGCAAACACCAACAGGACATGTTTATGCTTGAATCACTGAATGAATTACGACAATCGGGGTTTTTTGGCAATCTTAAAACAAAGCATACAACTTTTGATGGAAAAGAAAGGCAGCTTACAGAATGGACAAGGATTGCATGTTGTTCATCGCATAGCCCAAACTCCCATTAATCCGCATGCCCGACAAGTGGCTGATATAAATTTTATGAGGAATTTGTGACGGCAATAGACAAGGAGATAGAAGATGAGGAGGAAGAAGAAGAAAATAAGAAAAAGAAAATTAGCAAACGCTAATTGTGGTCAGTCCAAGCCCAACCACCAATGCCAGCAATTACAACACCCACACATACAGTAGGAAAACATTAAGCTTACATCTCAGTAACAGAAGAGCCGGAGCAGATAACGCCCTTCCATGATTGCCCACAGGGATCTCCGGCACTGGAAGTCCATCCAGTAAGCTGTGGCGGAGAATTGAAGCTGGAGTACAAGACATTGAGAGAGGAAACTGGAGGAGGAGAACCACATGCAAGCATAAAAAGGAGGTGATGAGAACATGAATCCATCACTTCAATTGAACTAGTGTTTTTATTAAAAAGAAATTGTAAGTAAATCAAATTAGAGGCAAAGATAACGATCTAGTATTAAAGCAACTCGGTTTCAGATGACGGAATCAGAAAGCATGACGCATAAGCAATCAGTGGGGAGTTGGCGTGCTATAACTTGGACCTAAATAGGAGCATCGAAAACCATGACTAGGCGATAAGAACCGGTGTGTAAAGTAACATGGGGTCGGTCGATCTATGAATCCCGCTAACGAAGTATTTTTGCAACAACAACAAGACAACAAAAATCGGAGATCCTGATTTGGTCTTGCATAGCATGCGGCGACGATTCATAAGAGATAAACAGAGAAGGAATGGTAGTAGTGGCGATGGTAAACAAGGACTAATCCGAGAAGAAAGATGGGGAGTTGCCAAGAGCAAGTCGCAGATGATAATGATGCAAGTGCGGGCAACCACCAACCCCGGGTAACGGGGAAATGAGGAGAAATCTGGGCATGCATCGATGACGGAATGATGGCAGTGAAGCATGAATAGCAATACCGTCGGATTGATCAGTAGCGTCGACAATGACCGCCGCGGGAACCAGCAGCAGCAGCACCGCCGCCGGCAGAATGCAGGCCGGCAACAGTCCCAGGTGCGGCATTCCGACGGAAACACAGACAACAAATAGTCCAGTCCCAGGCGCCTACGCTTCGATCAAAACTTTGGCCTTTAATGGCGATTAGGGAGCATAACAACAAGATCAGTCGACCCAGATGACCAAATCAACTCCTTTTTTTTTCTTTCGCTCGCCACCGACACCCCACCTCCCAACTTTCTTTTGGGTTTTTTCTTCTCCTCCTATTCCCGTCAGCAAAAAAACCTTTCGGGCGCTGTGTGTTCTCTTTTGCTTTCGGCTTTTGTGTGAAAAAAACAAGCAGACAAGCGCCGTGCGCCGCTCCTTTACCGGACGACGGTGCGCAATGATTTTGTACGCATATGGGGGGGTAAGGGAGTGTGGAAAAAGCGAGAGGAAGGAGAAGCAGCCTCCTCCACCCACACCCACCACCAATGCAATGCAGCAGACAGCAGAGATTGAAGAAAGGCAACTAACGGGCGCAAAGGCAGCGTTGAAGCTCACCCACCCCCCTCACAATCACCCCCACCGTCACCCAATGGGGTTTTACAGCTTGCAGTACTGCTGAGTCACCGAGGAGGATGGGGTCGAGTGACTGGTGGCAATGGCATAACAGTGCTGGGCCGTGGCCACGGGTGTAGGTGATTCTTTCTTCTCTCTCCCACTCTCTCTCTCTCTCTTCCAGCCAGCTAGCCCAAGCAGTCCCGCCTTCACCGCATCGATACCAGTTTGCTGCAGCTGTAGCGTCGGACTTTATCGAGTGTAGTGGCAGAAGGGTAAAGAGAGAGAGACAAATCGAGATGCGGGCTGCGGGGCGCTTGGGGAAAGGAAGAAAGACACAGAGAGAGAGAAGAGAGAGGTGGATATTAGCTTGGATTACCTGGCGTGCTTTGTTGGGGAGCTCGAATCAGGCCACGGGAACAAGATAAAACAAGTGTTAAGCAGTAATAAAAAACAATCCTCCTTTCACAGGTACTAATACAGACACCAACGGTCAATCAGCTGTCGCCCCATCCGTCCCTGTTTTCTGAAGAAAAGAAAAACTAATGAAACGGAAATAGAATATGGGACTGTGATATCGATGGGAAGGGGAGGAGGGGTGGTTGGAGACAATGAAAGGAACCCGCACGTTGAAAAAGAAAGCCCAAAAGAATGACAGATGACCATGCTGTTAGTGGTAAGCGTGTTAGATAGATTAATTAGCTTCATCGTAACTGAACTGAGTGAACTGGCTGCTATGAAGTTTGGAGGATGAGATTCTACCTACTTACTATTCTAATAGCATATTTATTAATATGTAAAACTGCGCCTGTCACACCACATCCTACGATTACCACTAATCATGAGATTAGGGCATAATTTTGATGAAATATCCGCCATATTTTTTTCTCTAAATATATTATAATAACACTTACTGAACGATAAGTCTTGATTAAGCATAACAACAAGATATAACAGAACTTGTCTTGATACATAGAAGTAAAAATTTTACACTTAATATACATCATGTGCATTACATTTCAAATTTCTCTCTTTTCTCATTTTTTCTATCCCAGGATCCGGGGAAAGGATCAGAGACCCTCTAAGTATTCTAATTACTCTTTTTTCAAGAACTCTGAGCTAATCTTGATTAAAGTTGGCTTCTGACTCCTCAGGAAGAGCTAATCATTTACCTGAAAAATTGTTCAGTGGGTTGGTGAGCTACTGGCTCAGTGAGTAGAAAATCAACAAGTAACCAAGATATTTGTGATGTTTACAAGTAATAGAACTAAAATGCAATCATGTAAGCATGGCAGTTTAAAACTATAATTCATTCAACATTGTAGTTTAAAATTGTAATTCACTCAACATGGCAGTAGTACATATATTGAATGAAATAAAAGGATAACCTAACTATTTACATTATTTCAAATCCAGTTATTATGTCGTTGGACCCACATGAGGTGTACCACAACATGTGGAAGTATCGCAGCAAGCTACGATCTCACTGTATAAGACTTAGAAGCATGTCCGGATTCCTAAGTCTTTAATTTCAATACCATGTCTGCAGCTGGCATCAACACGTCTGCCTCTCGGCGGCTAATGGGAGCGGTCGGATATCTCAGACTCCATCTCTCAACCTGGGTACTCAGGCGGTGAGTCAAAGCCCTCAGGCTTAAAGTGCATCAGTGGACCTACCGACCACTGATTACTACAACATGTAGCACATGTACCACCGACATTCCCGGTTGGTGTTGGGTACCACACAACTGTAAGGAGGTTGCCCTACTGGTCAAACCCCCGCACCCTACTGGTACGCTCTGGCTTACCTCGATCTGAACTATCTCCAGTCGGGAAACCGTTTCCTCCCCACAGCGCAGGCATCATCCTGTGAGGATTCTACAGTGTCCATGGCATCTAATGTCTAGTGATGTTTAGTTAATATAACAGGTATCATCATCATAGCTAATGATTATCCTATTTCTAACAATTTAGTGTCTCGCATTTAAATAGTAAATCACTAAATAATTTTCACATATTGCACAACCATACTCCAACTCTTAAAACATGAACTAGGGCAACATGTCTTTCTGGTGCGTCAATTTACACATTCATCACCTGTCGAATCACGACAATTCACAAAACAACTTTCAACATGGTAATACATCACTGTTAATATGATTAAATAATCATTGCAACTACTGATTTTCACCACATACGTTTATTTAAAGCATCACAAATATCATAGAGCAAGAATCAAACACTGGATACTATTATTTGAATTGGTATGCTTTAAATCAAGGTTAAGAGATGATTATCTACTCACAGAATTTATCCAAGATCACTGATCTTAGCCCCTTTCACCAATTAATCTCGGATCTTATCTCACACAAGACATGATCAAGCTTTAAACCTCAAGATTTCATTCAAAACAACCTTTTACTGTGTTTCCCGACCCTAAAGAGGATCTGCTGTAGGGAGAAAATAAGATTGGGGGTCAAGCCAAATATCAAAATCACTGGATTAGAGATCTCGAGCAAGAGAGAACGAAGAAAAGGAAGAATCAAGGGTTAAACCTACTTACCAAGTCGAATCTATAACAACCTTTTTTTATTTCCGTCATTCTTCACGCTCTTCCCCAAAAATCACCCTGGAAATTGCCTTCCAAGTCGCATTCACATTGAGCAAGTGGTCTGGGATGATAGAGGATCGAATCATGGTTCTAACGTACTTCATTTCGTTGAAAACAGATAAGCATAGCTCGAGATAAGATTGTTCTATGATTTACTGTCCTTGGCGGCGTCGATCGCGGTCGCGGTGTCGATGCAGCGTCGCGGTCGCGGTGTCGACGCAGCGTCGGTCGCGGTGTCGACCGCGGTTGCGGTGCTCTATATATGTTTACTAAAAAGGGCATAGCTCACTCATTTTAACTCTGATTTGGTTCATTCTTTTTTTTGGATTTGTAATTGAATTCTATACAATAATACAATATTATTTTGATAATACTATCAAATAAAAAATTATTTATTAATTATTTCCTCCAATGTCATTAACTCTCTTCTTACACACATGTATGGGTCAATGCTATGTTAACCTCAACTCGGATCTTTATAGTATGTTTAAGTCATGATTATGAGTTGCCCAAATAAGTATTTAAAGTCACTAAGGTTAATATAAAATACAACATAGAACATTACTAATAAAAATATGACAAGCATTAAGATTATCTTAAATCTCTAGGATTACCAGTAAAGTTAGGAACGGTTTGTAACAATTCTCCCCCTCTAATAAAAAATTTCATCTCGAAATTTCTAAAAGAGAAAAGGATACTTGTTAAACATCTCTGTCTCCACTTCCTAGGTAGCTTCTTCTACACCATGATTCCTCCAAAGAACCTTTACTAGAGGTATCTCTCTCTTTTTAAGCTTTTGAATTCGACGGTCTGGAATTTGAATTGGTTCTTCAATATAAGAGATATCCTCTCTCATCTGTATAGGATCTGGGTCTACAATCTTTTTTGTACCAGGATGGTACTTCTTCAACATCAATACATTAAACACATTGTGTAAATTGGCTAACTCCAATGGCAACTCCAATTTATATGCAACTGATCCAATTCTTTGAATGATTAGATTGGGACCCATGTATCTAGGAGTTAGTTTGCCTCACTTTCCAAACCTTAGCACACCTTTCCATGGTGAAAATTTCAAATAAACCTCATCCCCAACCTCAAATTGAAGTGGTCTACGCCTTTTATCTGCATAGCTTTTCTGTCTGTCCTGAGCAGCCTTCAACTGTTGTCTGATCACATATATCTTTTCTGTGGTTTCTTCCACCAACTTTGGGCCTAAAATTTGTCTTTCTCCAACTTCATACCAACAAATTGGAGATCTACATTTTCTTCCATACAAGGCTTCATAAGGGGCCATGCCTAAGCTAGAATGGTGATTGTTGTTATAGGCGAACTCCATTAGACTGAGATGATTATCCCAACTACCACTGAACTGCAAAACACATGCTCTTAGCATATCCTCCAGGGTTTGAATTGTCCTCTCTGACTGTCCATCTATCTGAGGATGAAAGATTGTGCTAAATTTCAACTTTCTTCCCAAGGAACGCTGCAATTTATTCCAAAGCCTAGATGTAAATTTAGGATCTCTATCAGATATTATAGAAACAGGTATTCCATGCAATCTGACTACCTCATCTATATAGACCTTGGCTAACTTTGGTGTATCCCATGTTGCCTTAATTGGTATAAAGTGAGAAGACTTTGTTAGCCTATCTACTATTACCCATACTGATTCAAAACCACGTGGTGTCTTAGGTAATCCAACCACAAAATCCATGGTGATATGCTCCCACTTCCATTCAGGGATAGGAAGTGATTGCAGAGTACCTAGCGGCTTCTGATGTTCAGCCTTGACTTTTTGACATACATCACACTTAGCCACATACTCAGCCACATCCTTCTTCATACCTGACCACCAATACAACTCCTTCAGGTTTCTATACATATTCGTGTTACCTTGATGCATTGCATACATAGAAGAATGAGCTTCCTCAAGTATATACTTCTTTAGCTCAGTGTCATCTGGCACACACAATCTGTCATATAGATACAACAACCCATCATTTGAAAATCTGAACTATGATCTCTTTCCTTTTGTCATATCATGCATGATCTGTTACAATTCTCTATCACTATGTTGAAGCTCCTGGATCTGATCATAAAATGTAGGTCTAACCTACATCTGTGCAATCAGTCATCCTTGATCAAATACATTTAGATCCAAATTCATCTCTCTCATCTTAACTAACATGTCTCTTTTTACACATGCCATTGAAAATATTTCCAAATACGATGTTGACTTTCTACTCAGAGCATCTGCTACTACATTGGCCTTTCCAGGATTATAATCAATAGTGACATCATAATCCTTTATAAGCTCCAACCATCTGCTTTGTCTCAGATTGAGATCCCTTTGCGTGAAAATATACTTCAGACTCTTATGATCAGTAAAGACCTGACACGATTCACCATATAGATAATGACGCCATGTCTTTAGAGCATGCACTACTGCTGCCAACTCAAGATCATGTGTTGGATAGTTCTCTTCATTTTCTTAAGTTGTCAAGAAGCATAGGCCACCACTTTTCCTTCTTGCATAAGAACACATCCCAAACCTCTCCTGGACGCATCACAGAAAACCACATAGCCCTTATCTGCCTCTGGTAATATCAAGATTGGTGTTGTAGTTAACTTCTTCTTTAAAATTTGGAAAGTTTTCTCACGTGACTCAGACCAAACAAAAGGTACATACTTCCTTGTTAAGTGTGTAAGAGACGTTGCTATTGCACTGAAGTTCCTTATAAATATTCTGTAATATCCTGCTAACCCTAGGAAACTTCTGATCTCAGTAGGGGTCATAGGTTGCTCCCACTAAAGAACATATTCTACCTTCTTAGGGTCAACACTAACCCCTTCTCCTGATATGATATGTCTAAGAAAAAATACTTCAGCCAACGAAAACTCACATTTGCTAAACTTAGCATAAAGCTGATGTTGCCTTAACAACTACAGGGTTATCCTCAGATGTTTCTCATGTTGTTCCACATTTTTAGACACTACTATGAACTGATCTAAATATGGTCTAAAAACCATGTTCATCATGTCCATAAAGGCTGCAGGGGCATTTGTTAATCCAAAAGACATAACTACAAACTCATAGTGCCCATACCTCATTCTGAATGTTGACTTAGGTACATCAGATGCCTTTATTCTTAGCTGATGATAACATGACATGAGATCTATCTTTGAAAAGATTGTTGCCTCACGGAGTTGATCAAACATGTCTTCAATCCTAGGCAAAGGATATTTATTCTTAATCGTTATCTTATTCAATTGTATGTAGTCTATACATAACCGCATGGTTCCATCCTTCTTTTTCACAAATAGTACTGGAGATCCCCATGGTGATGTACTGGTTTGAATAAATCATTTATTCAACAACTCCTATAATTGGGTTTTCAATTCTTTTAACTCCCAGGTGTCATTCTATAGGCAGGTAATGCTACTGGATGGCTACCAGGTAAAGTTTGTATCTCAAAGTCAATATCTCTTTCAGGTGGTAAACTTGGTAACTCATCAGGGAAGACATCTGAAAACTCACATACTACTGGAATATCTGCTAGACTAACTGCTCTTTTCTCTTTCCTATCATCCACCACATGTGCCAAAAAGGCCTCACACCCCTTTCTCATCATCTTATTAGCTACATGAGTTGATACTATATATGTGGGCAAGACTTTTCTATCTCCGGTAAAGACACACGAAAAACCACCTTGTTGAAAATAGCTTCTTTCTTCCAACAATCTAACTAGACATGATATGTCTCAAGGCAGTCGATACCCAAAATGATTTGAAAAGAATTAATATCTAAGGGTATGAGATTAACTGTTATTGTATACCCACTAAAACATAACAGACATCCAAGACATACTTTCGTCAAAACTGAGGATTCACCTAGTGGAACTTTTAACAACAACTCATAAGATAAATCCTGGGTTAGAAGATTTAGTCCACTAACTATCGATATTTGAATGAAAGAATGTGTTGCACCATGATCTATTAATACTATAACAGAAATGTTGTTAAAGAGAAGCATCTCACATGTCACAAGTTTGGGTGAAACTACACCTTCAGATGGTGTCATTGAGAAGAAACGTCTAGTATCTCTCCCTCTGCTACATTGTCCTCACTGTCCACTACTAGTACTAGGTGCTCCCCCTCTAGAACCTGAAGCCACTGAAGAACTTGCCCCTCTAACTGGAACCTTCCTCTGTGGAGTTTGAAACTGTAATTGTGAACCTTGTTCTGAAACATATTGAAGCTTTGGGCAGTCCCTTTTTATATGTCTCATATGTCCACAATGAAAACATATTGGAGCATTGGTTCCCCAACACTGACCAGAATGTGCTCTTCTGTAATTATCACATATGGATGCATCATATCTCTGCGGTCCTATCACTAACACTGAAGATCCTGAAGACCTAGTTGGAGGTGTCCATGTAGACTGTGTATTCCATCTACCGGAATTGGGCATTCCTCCACTTGGTGAAAACCTAGATCCTTGTCTCCCAAAACAACCAATTCCTCATCCTATCTTAGAAAAGAAACCCAACACCTCCTCTGTATCCACCACTACTTTGTCTTCCTCTAATAAAGTCTCCATATCTTTTCTTACTCTCAGACTGCTTATCAGCATTAACTGACTCTTCTACACGTCTCGCCACTTCCACAAATTCCCCAAAGTTTTCTCTGTCTCTTTGACCAATGGCTGACACGGTGTGTCTAATCTCTGATCTTAATTCTTGTTAAAATCTTCTACACTTTTTTACATCATTAGGCACAAGTTGCGGACAGAAATTTGCCAACCTTGTGAAATATGCCTCATATTCACCAATTGTCATACTTCCTTATCTGATATTCTCCAGCTGTTTAATCTTATCACTTAGAAAGGTAGGAGGAAAATACTTAAGGTGAAACTCATCCACAAAGTCCTTCCAGGTCATCTCCTCATTTCTCCTTTTATCTTCCACTCCTCACCACCACAGCTCAGCATCTCCCGTGAGTAAATAGACTGCATGATTAATTTGCTTATCTTCTGATAACACCATTAGGAAAAAGACCTTTTCTAATTGTCGAAGCCACACCTCCACTACAGTTGGATCTGTTGTTCCAGAAAATTCAGTTCCACCAAACTTCTTCACCAACTCATAGGATCTCATCAGATCCTTACTAGCAGATGAAGACTTCATGTCCATCTTGTATTTTTCTTTTATCTCCAAAAAAATATGATACATCCTTATTGCCTCATTATCCTCTTCACCTTGAGCCATTGTTCGAGGGTTAGGGTCGTAATGGCTCTCAGCTTGTTCCTCACCATGTCCACGTCCTCTTCCTTCCATCTGCATATCCATAACATAACACATCTGTTAGAAAATTACAATTCAAAGAGGAAAACATCCTAATCCTATTAGTCACATATCACCCCTGTCCCAAACCTAAATTCATTTTAGGTTCAACCTATGCTCTGATACCAAAGCTGTCATACCCGCATCCCACAATTACCACTAATCATGAGATTAGGACATAATTTTGATGAAATATCTGCCATATTTTTTTCTATAAATATATTATAATAACACTTATTGAACGATAAGTCTTGATTAAACATAACAACAAGATACAACAGAACTTGTCTTATTACATAGAAGCAAGAGTTTCACACTTAATATACATCATGTACATTACATTTCAAACTTCTCTCTTTTTTCACTCTTTCTATCCCAAGATCCAAGGGAAGAATAAGAGACCCTCTAACTATTCTAATTACTCTTCTTTCAAGACCTCTGAGCTAATCTTGATTAAAGTTGGCTTCTGACTCCTCAGGAAGAGCTAATCCTTTACCTAAAAAATTGTTCAGTAGGTTGGTGAGCTACTGCTCAGTGAGTAGAAAATCAACAGGTAACTAAGATATTTGTGATGTTTAGAAGTAATAGAACTTAAATGCAATCATGTAAGCATGGATGTTTAAAACTGTAATTCATTCAGTATGGCAGTTTAAAACTGTAATTCACTCAACATGGTAGTAGTACAAATATGGAATGAAATAAAAGGATAACCTAACTATTTACATTATTTCAAATCCAGTTATTATGACGTTGGACCCACATGAGGTGTACCACAACATGTAGAAGTATCGCAGCAAGCTACGATCTCATTGTACAAGACTTAGAAGCATGCCTGAGTTCCTAAGTCTTTAATTTCAATACCATGTCTGCAGTTGGCATCATCACGTCTGCCTCTTAGCGACTAATGGGAGCGGCCGGATATCTCAGACTCCACCTCTCAACATGGGTACTTAGGCGGTGAGTCAAAGCCCTCATATTTAAAGTGCATCAGTGGACCTACCGACCACTGATTACTACAACATGTAGCATAGGTACCACCGGCATTCCCGATTGGTGTTGGGTACCACACAACTATAAGGAGTTTTCCCTACTGGTCAAACCCCCACACCCTACTAGTACGCTCTGGTTTACCTCGATCTGGACTATCTCTAGTCGGGAAACTGTTTCCTCCCCACAGCGCATGCCTCATCTTGTGAGGATTCTACAATGTCTATGACATCTAATGTCTAGTAATGTTTAGTTAATATAACAGGTATCATCATCATAGCTAATGCTTACCCTATTCCTAACAATTTAGTGTCTCACATTTAAATAATAAATCACTAAATAATTTTCTCATATTGCACAACCATACTCCAACTCTTAAAACATGAACTAGGGCAACATGTCCTTCCGATGCCTCAATTTACACATTCATCACCTGTCGAATCATGACGATTCATAAAACAACTTTCAACATGGTAATATATTACTATTAATATGATTAAATAAGCATTGCAACTACTGATTTTCACCACATACGTTTATTTAAAGCATCACAAATATCATAGAGCAAGAATCAAACATTGGATACTATTGTTTGAATTGGTATACTTTAAATCAAGGTTAAGAGATGATTATATACTCACAAATTTCGTCCAAGATCACTGATCTTAGTCCCTTTCACCAAGTAATCTCGGATCTTATCTCACATAAGACAGGATTAATCTTTAAACCTCAAGATTTCGTTCAAAACAACCTTTTAATGTGTTTCCCGGCCCTAAAGAGGATCTGTTGTAGGGAGAAGATAAGATTAGGGGTCAATCCAAATCTCAAAATTAAATTATTAGGGATCTCGAGCAAGAGAGAATGAAGAAAAGTAAGAATCAAGGGTTAAACCTACTTACCAAGTCGAATCTATAACAACCCTTTTTTTATTTCCGTCATTCTTCACGTTCTTCTCCAAAAATCACCCTAGAAATTACCTTCTGGGTCACCTTCTCATTGATCAAATGGTCTAGAATGATAGAGAATCTAATTATAGTTCCAACGCACTTTGTTTCGTTGAAAATGGATAAGCATAGCTCGAGATAAGATCGTTCTACGATTTGCTATCCTGTGCGGCGTCGATCGCGGTCGCGGTGTCGACGCAGCATCGCGGGTCGCGGTGTAGACCACGGTTACAGTGTCGATGCAGCGTCATGGGTCGTGGTGTAGACCACGGTCGCGGTGTCGAGGCAGCGTCGCAATCGCGGTGTCGACGCAACGTCGGTCACAGTGTCGACCGCAGTCGCGTTGCTTTGTATATGTTTACTAAAAAGGGCATAACTCACTCATTATAACTCCGATTTGGTTCATTCTTTTTTTTGGAATTATAATTGAATTATTTACAATCTTAAAATATTATTTTGATAATACTATTAAATGAAAAATCATTTATTAATTATTTCCTTCAATGTCATTGACTCTCTTCTTGCACACATGTATGGGTCAATGCTATATTAACCCCAACTCGGATCTTTATAGTATGTTTAAGTCATGATTATGAGTTACCCAAATAAGTATTTAAAGTTACTAAGGTTAATATAAAGTACAACATAGAATATTACTAATAAAAACATGACAAGCATTAAGATTATCTTAAATCTCTAGAATTACCAGCAAAGTTATGAACGAGTTGTAACAGATACCCAAAAGAATATATGTAAAAGTGATAAGTGGGTTATTTAACTTGTACACATGAGTTAATTATGTTGAAACCTTGTCAGTTTTGAAGAAAAAACATATATGATTCTAATCTATATAAGGGTCATGTAGCAGCAACAACCTTTTACGCTAATAGGGATGTAATTTCCCTTGTATGTTGATGTTAGTTCATTCTATTTGTTTTCATTTCAATGTGAGTTTGTTATAAATGGTTAGCTTTCTTATATCTAAATTTGTATAAATTTTAAGCTTATAATCGACATGATCTTTGTTCAAACAATAAAAGATAGACTCACAATCAACTCTTTTCAGTTTTCACAATTTGGTCTCAAAGTTGTCTCTTCCTTGGATTAGGCATAACCATATATTATCACAAATAGAGACAACATTGGCCTTGTTAGGGAAGTAAAAATTAAGGGTTGGCTGAAGAACATGCGAATTCCAGTGAAACACTTTACAATGGAAAAAATATACATGCAACAAAGTCAATAGTTACAAAGACAAGTATAATCAAAAGAAGTTGAGTTAGCCTTCGTATCTTTTTGGATACAAAGAAAAACACCTTTTTTTAGGGAAGTCAGGAGGTTTTTATTCCTCGTCCTCCTCATACAAGCAAATTCAAAACAATACTAGATTCTATATTATGAGAGCATGAAGTAAATATGGTAGTACAACTACCACTACATGACTGACCCTAGCAAGTCCAAGGTTTCCTTGGGTGGGATTCTTTAGACTGAAAGCAATGTATGAAGCAATATGTCGACGGTTTCTAAAAAAATCCAACATATTAAAGAAAATATTGGCACCATGCTTTACTAAAATAATTAATGTGACATGTTGCCTATTTTTCTAACAATGAGGGTTTCCTAACTTTGAGAACAACTGGAATCAAATAAATCAACCTCACTAACTTCAACTTGCATAAATTGACAAACATATAGCTGGAAACATTTCATCAACATGCACAAATTGACATGTATTGATATCAAAAAGCATGCATTGACAATTATCATTTCATATAAATCATAATTTCATTCACACAAGCCCACAGACAATCTAAATACTCATTTAACCCAAAAATCTACAATCTTATATGTATATTTTAAAGAGAAGCAACCACCATCAATTGTGTCTAGTTAGGTAGAAGATGTGTTTGCCTCTGCCACAACACAAGCGACTTAGAGCTACATGAAGTCTATGTACTATTGACTTTTGATCTGTCAAACTTTACTCTTAAAAGTAACAACAATAAGTAATCATTGAATAGATCTAGATTACACCTTTGTGAACTCTGTGTAGGATCTACATCATGTACATGTACTATAGACAATGATCCTAATATTAAATCTCTAGAGGTTATTATCATATAAGCATCATTCATACAATCCCTAACTAAGGTTCACAATTGCATAACTCATATTTATCTTAGGATAAACTAAAATTACTACCCTGAAGAATGAAGATTGGCATATCAAAGGACTTCATGCAATCCCTATGTGGGCTCCATAAAGTCCATGTATTGTTTATATGCCCATATCTACTCTCTAGGATAGTAATTTGAGGTGATTATAAAGAAAACATGGGTAATGTATTTGTGAACTCCACTTAGGGCCTGCATCATGTAGATGCACTATTGACTATTGATCAGCTAGCATGTATTCTTCAAAGTGAAGATTAGCATATTGGTTGTAAAAAGTACATGTAAATTCATGCATGTCTAGATTAAAGTTCACATGTATGTAGCCCAGATTTCCTTGACGACCACCTAAAAATACTATACTAGAGAAAAATTTAACAGATCATAGGCCAATAGTACGTACACTTCATGCAGTCTTTAAGTTGCTAGTGGAAAATGTACAGTCTAGAGTTCTTTGAACAATACATGATCAACTTTTCAATTAAAAAATACTATAAGATCTGGATTCTTATACATTATAGAAAATCACACTACATTTTATCAACTTTAACATGCTTATGGCATTCTAAAGCAAATATCAAAATACACTACATTGGGTCATTCTAGGTCAAATTAGGTATTATTGAATTATATTTGTCCGTTTAGTTTAGTGTTGGCATTTTGGGGGGTGTTGAAGTCTTTCTACATGTTCTCACTCGCGTTGTCCATGACCAACAATATTATACCGCCCTTATGATGGCCCTTGTTGACTTTAGTAATGTATTTAATATAATTGATAGATCCACCATATTTCAGGAGGTATGTCTTTTTTTTACAAAGCATAGAAATCATATTTCATTCATCCCGCTCTCTATTGCAGGGCACAAAATAGAATAGCTAATGTTAACATCCTTGTTAAGCCAAGGAGGTACATTGGAAGAAAAAATAAAAGAAGAAGGTGCTTTAATTGAAAAACGAGCTATGCTATCAGCTATACTATTTCGTACTCTAGGGATATAGGGAACGTATGGTTTCCCAACATCCAGAGACGTCACATATGCATGGCAAGAGTGTTTGCTGTATGGATGGCACTTGTGATAGTGTGGACTGCCGTGGTAGCATTGTACATTGGATTGAATTTGTTATAGCTTCGAAGTCCTCTCTGTATAGATTAGAGTGAGACTCTTCTCTCTAAATCTGGTGTCCAACAAGGTGATCAGTTGGGACTACTTTTTTGTTGGCTCTTCACCCTCTTATTCTACACATGAAGGATGAATGTCACATCGGCCTTCTTGCTTTTTATATTGATGATGGCACCCTCAATAGTGACATTAAGAGTCTTCAAGGTGTTGTGTATTATATAATCGTGATGCCCATAGTTGGTCTTCATATCAACATTACTAAAACGGAAATCTTTTGGCCTTCAGATGACCTCAGGCGGGATCTAGAGTTAGGCATGTTCCTTGCTAACATATCTCATCCTATGCATGAAGTGAAGATTTTAGGAGGTCATAATTCTACATACCAGATTTTCTATGGAATTTCATAAGGAACATGTGGCAAAAATTCTTGCCATGATGGATCATTTGGCTTTGCTTCTGGATCCATATCGAGAGCTTCTTCTTCTCTAATCATGTGTTGGGATGCCCAAGTTTTTATTTTCTCTTTGAATGATGCCTCCAACCTCTATCAGCTTTCCATTGGATAATTTTAATCATGGGCTTTGTAGATATCTAGAACACATTATGGTTGGTGATGACCCGGCTTTCATGATCTATAGTGTATCATGAACACACTTCCTATACATATTAGAGGTTTGGGCATTAAATCTACCCATTATGTCAACAACTTTGCATTTGTTTCCTCTTCAATCTATACCCAAGAACTCCAAGATCATATTATGTAGGAAGTTGGATATGTGTCTACAAGAGCCTCCTTTACTACATAATATATACATTTTCCCATCCTTTATCAGGTCCAAGTTATTATGCAAGCCTTTTTCTACCCCAAAGATCATGTCTATTTTGTCAGACACCTACCAAAAAATTGTCATCCTTTAATTCACTAGAAGTAGCCTCTCCTAATGGCAAATAGCTATATTCAAGCTAACCATGCAAAAGACTTCCTACTTTTTGTTTTAATTGATGATCTTGGTTTGTCCGTGTCATATGTGGATCATCAACTATCATTCGCTATCATGACCCCTTGTACCCAAGTGAAGAACATTTCTTATTTTGCAACATTGCACACCTCAACATCTTCAGTGATCACGTTGTGCATTTCTACATAATACCTATGTATACATTTTGACATGACATAGTTGGTGATACTCTTTTTGGTCTTATCTCTCTAGTTGGTTTAAAGATCCTTCTGGCCTTCCTTGACCAATAACATGATGGTATAAACTTCCACTGTACTGTTGAAATCTTGCTATTTGATTAGACAGATGGCAAGCATGCATGTGTTAACCTCACTAGAGTCTCTTCCTCCACATTCATTTTTTCAAATAACTTTGACCCTAATGTCATACATCTTTAAGATGACCCTAATGTCATAGTATGAGTAAGATGTGGATCTAGGATTTTAATATAACAATTTTCCATATATGAACCCATGATTACTTATATATTAATATTTCAATCTTAAAGATGTATATACTTAATAATATGTACTCAATACTAGATGAGAGGAAGTACATTTCCATATAGTTTAAATCGTCCTTTTTTAATTTCTCTCAAACACCCATATATATGAACATAGGTCAATAGAATTCATCAACTCATATTGCATTTTCAAAATACATCATGTTCATACCCATATCTATGGTTTTACTTCATATATGGCAAGCATTAAGAAAATGGATCAACTAGATTAGATTGTCATAGTAACCATGTATATATAATTTAATACACATTTGATATATAACAAGTTCTCATGTCTATTTAATGTCTAATCTTATATATCTTCACTAATAGGTTTCCTATAACTGGGGTTTATTATATTTGCATTTACTAGTATTGTGCCCTTTTATATGTCATGTAGACTACTCAATGTGACAATTTTATAATTCAAGAATAAACTATTATTTACTATATTCTCATTATTTAATTGTCTCAAATATTTTAAAACAAGGTATAAAGTCATTGTTATTAAACATGTATTAGTTACAAATATTAGGAAACTTTTATGTATATTAAACTATACTAGGATATAATTAGTTTGCTATTTGGTCCAACTAATCAGTTTTACTAGGTTTGAAACTTCAAATCCTTGTTCTCGGTATCATGATTATGTTTATCTAAATAAGTATAACATATAAGAACATAATTATCTATGACTGCTCATGGAGGAAGTCTTCAAATCTTTAGAGCATTGAAGTGCAAATGATTTTGGATGATTTGATTCTTGATTACCTCTAGTAGCATTGTTGGGTCCTTGCCGACAATCTAATAACTCTCTAGACTTTTTTCATAGTACTATCCAACCTTAGGGTGTCTCAAATAGCCATGGTTGATCCTTGTTATCCCGAAACCATCCTCTCTTCCAATTCTAATGCTCACCAAATGACCAACATTGACTTTACATGGGTACGAGAAAAATTATGACTATTTACAAGAAGTCAACACAATACCTTGCAACTGATTTGATTTGTTTCCATCCTCTAGTTATGTCTTCAATTTGCAGTATGGACACATATATAGAAGGGGAAGGGATCTCACCTTCAGGTCAATGGGGATTCTCAATGAGCTTTAAAGGAAGCGACAATGAGGTTTTAGGCTGACAATAGTGTGATAGAGTAGTTGATGGATAAAGCACAAAGGTCAGCACTAATAGAGGGGTGTTGTAGTGGCTTGTAAAAAGAACTCTCGGTATGTAGGGAGATCATTATCCCTATGTACAAAGGTGGATCATGAGGTGACGAGGTAATACAGTGGTGGGGGTTGGTTGCATGATTGGGAACAATTTGTGTATCTCACTATACAGATTATGTCAATGATCAATTTGTTTCAGGTATATGGAGATATTGAAGTTGTTCAGCTTCAAGACTTGGGTATGTAGGTATTAGATCATTCTTTCTCTTTACATAGTTGGATCAATGATGGGCTCTCTCTATTACAGGTCAACTGTGACATCAAGACCATATGTATTGACATGTATACTTGATGGGTTGCTAGGATCATGGGGGTGGTGTTTGGTAACAAGGAGGAAAGTCATATTGATGGGTGAAGTGAGCCAGAGGTATTAGTGTTTGGGAAGACCATGAGGAGGCGTAATTATTGGTTAAAATGTCATTTCTATTTTTCTGACTAGTAGGGCTATAATGATGGTTGAATTCTATAGTTCAAAGCATTAGGAGACAGTTGAGAGAAGGAAATTCAATAGAAAGGGAATGTATATGTGGAACATAGATAACATTATTCATTAAAAAAAGGAAACATTTTTTTTTCTTTCTTTAACTTTCACATACACACTTATGTACATTGTAGATGTTAGAAGCCTAAAAAATCTATTTATTTAACTTTCTTGGAGACATGAAAATTATACTACACTTTATTTTAATAAGGTTTTCAAGGTACTAGATTCTAGGAGTCAATGCCAGGATTATGGTGTGTGAGTTATTTGTCATTGATATCTAGCCATGACTAAAAATGACCAATGTAAAACAACAAAGGAAGATAACTCATACTTAACAACAATAATTATTTACTGTTTGAGAATGGTCTTTGTTGTTGGAATTGGTGAAGAGGCTGATGCAATTCTAACTCTCGATGAGGTAGAAGAGGAAACTAGTGATTCTACTTTCCAACAACCAAGTACTTTACTTGCTCAATGAATTTGGTAATGACCATCTCATTTAATTAGATACACAAAGTGACATTCAGATAAAGAGTTTCCCTCATATAATAAAGGTTCATTAGTATATCATATATTACTCAAATATTTGATTCAATGGATATTATTTCAATAATAACATCTTTTATCAAACAACTTCTCGATTTGGTTTAAACTCTTTATACATGATTGTAATATTTATGAAACTGTTAATCGCTATTGAAAAATTCTTTGCACTGGCATAACTAATTACTTTGATTACTATATTTCAAATTAATAACTTTTATTAGGAGTATCATCTTTTTATTTATACCAAAATCATTAATTGTTAATAAGCAGAAAAAGGTGAATGCAAGGTCAAATTAATTTATTTATATTGGATCATTTCACAAAGAACTACATGACAACAAAGTAGTTTACAAAGTTATATTGAGAAACTAGATTGTAATATTTTTAAAAGTGGAGATAATCGAAAAATTTAGGTAAAAGAACTCTACATAGGAAAAAATGAAGCGAAGACATGAGATAATGCAACAAACATAAGAATGCGACTTGAAATAAATGGACCAATATGTATATAGAATCAAGTTAAAGAGACTGGACTAAATTACATTTTGGGGTTCAATTTCTAGTATTTTTTATTTTTTCCCTCCTTAAATAGGATTTTGCACCCAAAATTTGTTCTTCCTAACAAACTTTTTGGGGTTTGGTCCATATCACTTCTACCATGCTACCATGACTTATTTGAGTTTCAAATAATTTGGGGATTAGAAATCTAATACATTTACCACTATCTTAGGGTTTAGTCATGGTACCTTATATTTCCTACTATATTCTTTGAAATACATAGTCGAGTAAGATTATAGATAATATTTAGAATTTTGAGTATTAATGTAAATTTTAATATCAATATGATGATTAGGGCATATTAAAATTTTATATGTAACATGAAGGATGTGATTTAAAATTTAGATAATGTATTATATTTTTTAACATATATAAAATTATCATCAACATAGTATCTACTCTCATATGTGTTAGGCCAAAATACTATATTTTTATAATAACCCCTAATTATAAGTCTTATATCAATAAATTTACTGGTGGATTTATTTCAAATGACATTTTATTTTCAGACCTACCCAGATTTTCAAAAATCATTTTTACATACATATGAAGGAATATTTTGTATTTTGAATTATAGAATTACCAATTGAATAGTTCTAGAACGTATCTATGTAAAAAGTTGTATTGAAATATAATATATACAAAAGCATATGCATCATCATGTGATTTATATTCAAACAAGTAGGAACATGATATGATTTTTTTTCATTACACAACTAAGTGTTTTGAGTAAGGTTTTCCTTAAGCATATGTGTTAATATGTTACCTTTTATCTTATTCATATGGGAAATGATCATATTTTGCTATAGGCATTCAATATGATGTCTTAATATGGGAGGTCAAGGAACTACAATATTTAATATATTCATATTATTTATGCATTTCTAAAATGTTTGCTGATTTTATTTAGGTATTAGGGGTTTTCCATGAAGTAGAAACAAATATGGTCAAGTTAGATAGTAAAGTGAGGAATCTTGCCACCACTCAAGTAGATCGAGAATGATTATGATAGATACTTCACTGAGCTTGCCTTTCTTAGACACCTTGTCTCATCTCCACTTACATGATGTTGGTTTATCCTCAAATAGTTGATTTTACATGCTATAAATATAAATTTTGTAGAAGAAATTTCACCTAAGTCTCGTAATATTTGGACTTTTTCCTGTAAAAATTAAAATTGATAGTTATCAGATATTATCTTAGGATGAAATTATACATAATCAAACAATTCATGGTTTCTGCAATTTATTCATTTTATCTATATGCATAGGAAGAATGCTCCAAACTAATAAGAGATTCACTACTCTACTAATATATAATGGTAGTTTTGATGTCATAGTAGTCCCCATTGTTGATCAAATGCATCCATATGTATCCTAAATACATCAACTATAGCTCCAAAAAATTCATGCATAGAGAAGAAACCCAAATATGAGAATTCCATTCTATAAATAATGTTGATAAAAAACCGATGAATATGATGGAAAAGTACACAGCCATTGCAAATTTATAAATTCTATGGATAAGTCCAATAGGCACTCCAATTCTAGAAAATCCAGTGAGGAAGTCCAATAGCCACTGGGATCCATATATATGTACATAATTTCATGATTTCTAGAAAATATTGAAATCCATAGAAGTCCAATAGATCCTTACATGAAGTATAGAAGTCACATGCATCGGTTGACTAGGACACAAATGAAAACTAATGTTTCTAGTGATTTCTTATTATTGTCAAAATAGAGACTAGGAGTACTAGGATTTGTCGTTCACTACCCAATTAATATCCACTATCCTAGTTGTGCCCACTAACTACCCTACATTTCCATGAGACATACATGGGTGTCGAATGTTTACCATCATGTAAAAACTCGATCACTGTGACCACTTATTTTACATAATTTTATTTTAGAGCATATCAACAATCTTTTTATCATACATAAACTAGAGTACATGGAATCTCATACTACCTATACATAGAAACCATGAATTTTGAATTTCACAAACCTATTCCACCATTGTCTTGATAGAGGGCATCTCCTGCTTTCTCAATGTTGTCTCTTCTAGTTCATCTAGTACCACATGTCCATGAACACACCGAAGGAAGAACCATGCATGAACCGATGAGAAAAAGAATGGCTAGTCAAATGATTGGTACGATAATCATCATTTTGGAAGTAAATAAGTATGAACTAAACTAGTAACATTTTTCAAAGAAAATATGCCAGGAGTTAAACAATGTAAGCAAGTATCAAATAGAAAAAGGGTTTTTAATATTAACATGATTCAATATCAAAATTTGAAGCTAGTTTAAATGTTTAAATAAGTAGTACATGTTAATGGATATGTTGTTGGGAAAGCCATATTATCTCTCCATGGAAATGATAACACAACAAATACACTTGCCATTATACTGAGGGACCTTCTTCCTTTATCTTTGTAGACTCATCAAAGTATAGTTTCACTAAACCAATGGGAATGAGACTATGCCTTTTGACATTTAAACATTGTTCTACTATTTCCTATAATAGTTTTTGGTGCCTTTTCAAAGAAGAAGGCTAAAGTTTCCAAATAAATTTAAATCAACCAGCCTATCTATTATGCATGCTTTGAGGAGGAAAATAAGCTTCCCAAAAAGTAATAGCAATTTAGTACCTTGGATAAAATCATAGTAAATTCAAACATCCAAATTATGGAGCTCCAAAATTCAATCAAGAGATAAATTTACAAATGTAGAACAACATTGGTTACTATTAGGTTGGAATCACTCAATTATATATGTTCATTGTTAGTGTAAGACCCCTAACCTAGATTTATGGTTGATCTTGCTTGCTTAGCATAATTAGAAGTTTAAAACCTTAAGCTAATCATGAGGTGTGATTTAATACATGTGACATGCTTATGTTTTCAGTTTGGTATAGTTTGGATGTTGTTTGAACTAGATATGCTTATATGTGCTTATTTTGGACCTAATTACAAATTACCCATATTTAGGGTTTAGCTTGCAATTTGTCACATTCCTTGTGTACCCCACATGTTTTGGCATCATGTTGGAGTGCGTGGTGCTTTAGGGTGCTTTGTTGTACCTTGGTTTGATGAGCTGGCATCATATGTTGAGATCTAGGGTTTACATGGATATCATGCGGTCGCTAGGGTTTTGACCTTCCTTGGTCATTATAATCTCTTCGACTAATTGAGCTTTTGGATCTAGTTTTTTTAGACCAATGAACCTTTCTAGACTAGAGTGGTTGCTGGTTTTCCTAGATTTTATCACCCATGTTGCATGCATATGTTTAGTGCTTGTATGGCTGAGTTTGTGGTGGACAAGTGGCACATGTATGCATGACACCTAACCTTCCTTACCTCTCTCTACCCTTGGATATATATATACCCCTTTCTTTGCATGCAAGTGATTCTTTTGCACCCTCTTCTTTCTTTCTTCTTGCTTGGAGCTCGTCCCTTATGTTTTTGGTAGTGCTTGAGCTTGGAGGGGGTGGTCGAACCCCTTGCACGTGGAGCTAGGGTTTGGAGCAACTCTTATTTGGTGATCCTTTGTTATTCCTTGATCTTGGTAAGTGATCTCTCTCGACCGATCTTTTTTTTGTTACAAACCTACCTTCCTTCTTTATCTTAGTCGAATCCATGGGTTTTGAGGAACTTCTCTCTTCTTGGTTGAAGCCATGGTTCTCCATGGTAGTGCTCAAGTTGAGTTGGACATTCTCTCTCTTTCTTGTCTTTTCGACCTAGGGTTTTGCTCTCCATCTTGTGCTCCTTTAACCTATGGTTTTACTTCTCTCTCTGAGGTGATGCTAGCTTGACCATGAGGTGGTGATCAAGCTTTGGTCTCCCTCTCTTTCCTTGGAGCATCTTGTTGTTGGAGTTGTTCATCCTTATGAAGGCGAGTTACATAACTTTCTCTTCGATTATTGTTGCACTTAATCTTGCATGCATATAATATATCTCTAAAACGTGGTTCCTAGTAGAATGATGATGATATCTTAAGCTAGGGTTTAAGTTCATTGGTCATTCTTGAGTACATAAACCCATTTTGCTAAACCCTAATCTAGTGCACGCTTATCTTGTTAATGATGGAGGTGTTGATCCTTACATGCATGTTCTAAACTTTGGTTTTCTTCCTTATAATCATGGTTTTTCTTCTTGCTTGATGATGGAGGTTTTGGATACATGGATTATGGAAGAAATACTAGTTTTGTCTCTCTTAATTCATGGTTCAATTTTCCTCTCATGTGGATGGTGGATTTAGGGTTTTGGAGATGATCCTTGCTTTGTGTTTTATTCCTTGGTAATTTCAGTTTCATGATGATGATCAACTTGTTTTGATATTGTGTTGGAAGTGGTTTTCTCTCTCTTGATGTTCACCATGCTATGGATCATGTGGTCAAAGAGTTTTAATGATTTTTAGTCTCTTAGTATATGCCTCTTTGAAGTGGTCGCTGAGATGACCTATCTTATTTGGTCGATGAGTTTTCTCATGTCTCTTCGATCGCCATATTTGGAGCTAAGTGGTCACTATGTATGTGATGGTCTCCTCGGTCGATGAGCTTCCCCCCCATGACCTTAGGTTGCCAAGATCTTACCTTCTCTTTGGTCACCAAGTCTTCCTTCGACCTTGTTTCTTCTTCAGTCGATGGTGTGCAATTGACTTAAGTGGTCATGTGGATGTATCACCTCTTTGACTGATGAAGATGGTGTGACCTATTCCTCTTTGGTCGATGTGAAATTATAAACATATGTTATCCTTATGTGGGTGACCTAGTGATGATGGTGGTTGACCCCTTTGCTTCCAAGAATATTGGAGATGGTGGTAAATGGGGTTTAAATCTAGTTGCTGATTTGAAGCCTTATTTTAGTTAGCTATGTTGAAATCTAATCCTAATTGCGAGTACATAATGATGTTGTTATCTTGCATAAGTAATTGGCATGTTGATGAAGTATTTTCTCTCTCCAAATGTTGTGACCCTAGTTGTTGTTGAGTAAGCACCCTAGATAATGACTGGTTGTGATATCTCTCAAGTGGCACATATGTGATGATTATGAGCCTTGATGGGGCATGGAGAGATAAGGATGTTCTTATAGGGGACAATGTGAATGGTCTTATAACCTGGGTAATGACTTTGTGCTCTAATTGAGGTGAAATCCTATGTGATGTGATAAGGGAATGGTATCTCATGATGATGTGATGATGATGATGGTCTTGTGTATGGAAATGAGACAATATCATGTGATGATGTGATCAACTTTATGCTTTATACGTTTTATATCTTATGAAGTTGCCATCTACCCATATCTTTGTAGAACCTTTATAGGGTTTATATGTAACTTGATTGATGTAGTTAATGTGGCAACACATCCCACTATCACACAGACATCGAGGTGTAACGCAAAAACGTGTGGAAATCACCATAACCACAGATTATAGAAAACACGAGTTAATTAAAACCGTTTGCGGAAAGCTGATAAACTGAAAACTATTACATTCGAGTCCTCATCCTGCACAGAAACAGGTCATGTATACATATACAAGATCTGATACGTGTCCTTAGCTTAAAGGAACAGCTATTCATCCATCACATGAGTTCACCACCTGTTTATATACATGAAGGCCCACATCTGGCCAACAGCAGGATATACAAAACATCAACGATCATACATCATGAAACAACGTTAGAACACCGCCAAGGACCTGAGAGTATAGGGATGACTCTAGACTCTACTACAAAACATCTAAAACAGCAGCATATCCATCGCTTGCCTTCTACTGCTCATCTAGCTGCTCGGCCGCAACACCACGACCACCACCACGTCTAGCTCGACCACCTAAAAAGGGTGTAAACCAGTGAAGTGAGACAATTGAACATTGTCCCAGCGGGAAACATAATTCCCCACCGCAACTACAGAATCTCAGAAAGATAAAGCTATAACAGCAGATAACTGATAACAAGTATAACAAGAGCAGTTTATGTAAAGCAAGCCATTCTTACCAACAAGCTTACCAGCTGTATAAAAGGCATATAACCAAGTATCTCCCAATGGAACATGATTAACAAGATAAGATATATTGCTATATAACATGATTATCAAGATAAGATATATCGCCACATAACCAGAGGAATATAGAAGTAACTGCAAGATATAACTGGTTAACTACACAAACAAAGCCTCAACCAATGTTCCATGTTTTGCCTTAAGCAATATATACTATACAGCTGGATTACGTATTTTTATGCCCTGAGGAAGTGAACCGTACCGTTCAAATCCAACCGACGGCTGCAAAACCCAGAGTCGGTGCCATACAAGGTCACATGGAAGAGCCGGACTCCACGACCTCCCACCTCGTGGTCAGTGCACGAGTACAACACAAGCAGGACTGCATTCTCATGCTGAAGTGGTCTTAGCCACAGGGTCAGGCTACCCTCTGCCTAGCCCGCCTCGGTACATGTATTGGCGCTAGTGAAACTGAGCCACAGGCCTATTCACCGTGCTCTGAGCCATGAACGCATTCATGCTCCTCATCACACATATCCTGAGCCATGGGCCCGTTCACCATGCTCTTTATCACAACTGGGCTACGGGCCTGAACACCGCACCCTGGAGTCTACAACCACAGTTGCACTCTTACCTCTTTACTTTAGGCTAGGAGAAACCTCGCATATTCAACAATATGCGCTCCGGGTTAACCCGCAGGAGAACCCGTTTCACCGTCACCAGATTCCTAACGATGATGGATCTATGGCCAGGGCAAACTACATGATAGATTTTACTGTGATTAATTAGTATCTTTTAAATGGATTGCAAGATTCAACCAAGTTGTGTAACATGCAAGCTATAAAAGGAATTAAACAATCATAAATTGAACATTATGTTTTCACTACAATTCACATCATATTGATCCATCACAAGGACCCCACATCGCATGTTATCACTTGGCCTCTTTACAATCATCCAGATCCATCTCAAGGATCATCACATACCATGGGATCTCAATCCCTCATCATATAGTGCCACTGCCTTTCAAGGCTTACATCATCATCATCATGGGACAAACACATTACATATGCAATCTCTTCACAAGAGTTATTATCAAAGTGATGTTACTCATCACATATTTGTCATAGCCTTTTCATGGCTAATCATCACCTGCATGGTTAGGGTATACAATAATCATAGTTTCAACATAAGGACTATGCTTACCATTATGAAATGACATTCAAGATGCCATACTTATCAATCCTACATTATCTGGTGATCAAGTGCATAAAGCACACTATTAAGCAAACCACTAGTGTTACTACCACTATTCTCCTTAGATAAACATGATGATCACTTCATGCATATAGTCATGCTATTACCATTTACCATTCTTAGCATTAATAGATAATCACTTTCATATGTGTAGCCAGGCTAAGGTAAATGAACAAACTTATGATAACAAGCATCATTATCTATATAAGGTGCTACCATCGTTCTACTAAGATCATAACCACAAGGTTGTTTGCATAACGAGATGAACCGTTATTAACAGTACCGGGAACCCTCACTATAGGTAATAATGAACCCTTACCCAAAGCATAACGCACAACGGCAGATATATAAGCAAGCAGTAACACTGCGTTGTGTGCAGCAGGATGACACCACGTCGCGCGTCAAGGGGTGTTCGTCGGGCACTCCACACCTATCGGGCAACGCCCGTCACCACCAGGCCTGTCAGCCGATACAAGGGTAATGTGACGCCCGTCACAAGGAGCCCAGCAACGCCCGACACAGGGTGATGTCGACCAGGTCGCCCACAAAAGGCTAGCGCCCAAGAGAGAGAGCACATGCACATGTCGTGCAGCCAACTAAGCAAATCCTAACGGCCAAAACACAACAAGCGAAGAGTTGTGATGCCCGTCACCAGAGCCAAGGGTGTCGCCCGTCTCCGCAACCTATCACCCAACACAGGCCTGTCGGCCAACACACACCTCACTGGCCTATCGCCCAACATGCTAAGTCAAGAGATATCGTCCAACAAGGTCATCTTCTCCCTCAAACACAAGGTACTCAAATCCCTAGGAAGATGGCTCACCTCAATCAACTAAGAAAGAGGGGTCTTGCACATCAACCATCACCAACGAGCTCACCCTTCCAGCCCATGGTGAGAGGAGAGTGTTGCTTAAGCAACTAGGACACAAGCTCACCTCAATCGGTTAAGGGAAAGAGGGGTGTTGCTCATGACGCTAGAAACTCAAACTCACTCCTCTAGACCAATGGGGAGAAAGGAGTATTGCTCCCTAAACCCTAGATCACAAGAAACACTAGACCACATGGGTGATCAGCCACAAGGATACTAAAGCAGGAAACTAAGATACTAACATGCGTATAACCAATATCAAAGCAAGAGATAACGTAGCTAGGGTTAGAAGTTATGCAACCCGCCTTAAGCTCCAAAGAAGAAGAAGAGCTCCAAGCTTCCAGGGATGTCGACCACCACTTGCTCCTCCAAGGTGTGTCGGCCACCACTCTTCTTCTTCAAGGGGATATCAGCCACCACTAGCAAGGTAGAGGGGTTGTGTCGTGCAACAAGGTGGAGAGGGACCAAAGGACCAAAGGAACTCCTAGCTAAGGGAAGGACATGCCTATATAGAAGGAAAGGGAGGAGAAAACAAGGTTGGTCCAAGCAAGGTGTCACTTGCCTAGGGGCACTTGTCCTAGAGCACAAGCCACCACTCTAGCAAGCTTCATCCACATGTCCAAGATGTGCTCCAAGTGTCCACTAAACAAGGTCAAGGCTAGGTCAAGCATCATGGGCGACACAACATGTTGATCCTTGGGCGACACACTCTATTTCCATGGGTGACACACTCCTTGGCCGATACACATCCACACTTGGCCGATACAAGGCTTCAAGCCAAGCAAAGCAAGGCACCTTAAGGCCCAACAAGCTCAACTAGGCCCAAAAGAACTTCAAGCAACGAGCCCAAGCCTACCTCTCTACACAAGAGGAAGCTAAGAGAGGGAGGAACACCTCACAAGGTGGCAAACTTGCCAACAAAACCCTAGACTTGGGTTATTTGCAAGTAGCACCTCCAACTCTCAACAAAGCACAACCAAACCCTAATCACCACTAAAGGTGATTAACAAGCACCCAAGCACCAGGGTTAAGCAAAACAAACAGGGTAAACCCTAAACGAAGGTCAGGGTCCTTACAAGCTAACCCCCTTTAAGGGATTTCGTCCCCGAAATATGAAGAGAAAAGCGAGGGATACTTCCTCCTCATCTCTTCCTCAAGCTCCCACGTGGCTTCCTCAACGCCACGACGCTACCAAAGAACCTTCACAAGAACCAGGTCCTTCCTCTTCAGCTTCTTGACCCTTCTGTCAAGGATCACCACACAACCCTCCTCGTAGGTCACATCTTCATCAAGCTCAACCTCAACTGGCTGTATCACTGTACCTGAATCTGGATGACTTTTCTTCAGCATACTGACATGGAACACTGGATGCAACCTATGCAACTATGGAGGCAACTCTATCTCATAAGATACCTTGCCAACACGTGCTATGACTGGATAAGGCCCCATATAACTGGGTGCTAACTTACCCTTCTGACCAAACCTTAGCACGCCTTTCCACGGCGAGACTTTAAGATACACTTTGTCTCCTACCTGGAACTCCAAAGGTCATCGACGGTTGTCTGCATATGATTTCTGCCTGTCCTGTGCCACTTTCAACTGTTGCTGTATCACCTTAATCTTTTCTGTTGTCTGCTGCACTAACTCAGGACCCAACAACTGATGTTCACCAGACTCGTACCAACACAAAGTAGATCTACACTTCCTCCCATACAAAGCCTCATAAGGAGCCATGTCAATGCTTCGCTGATAACTGTTGTTGTAGGCAAACTCTATCAAACTAAGATGTACATCCCAGTTGCCTAGAAACTGCAAAACAGAAGCTCGAAGGAGATCTTCCAAAGTCTGAATAGTCCTTTCAGACTGTCCATCTGTCTGTGGGTGAAAAGCTGTACTGAACCTCAACTGCGTTCCCAACACTGTGTGTAACTGTTCCCAAAAGCGACTCGTAAACTGAGGACCTCTGTCAGAAATTATCGTCGTTGGCACACCGTGCAAATGTACTATCTCATTCACATATACTCGAGCAAGTTTCTCAGATGTATACGTCGTCTTCACTAGTAGGAAATGGGCAGACTTCGTCAATCTGTCCACTATCACCCAAATGGAATCATGATTCCTAGTTGTCCGGGGTAGACCAACTACGAAATCCATGGTTATATGATCCCATTTCCACTGCGGTATCGGCAAGGGTTGCAACGTACCTGCCGGCTTCTGATGTTCAGCCTTCACTTGCTGGCAAACCGCACATCTCACTACGAACTCAGCTACATCTTTCTTCAAACTGGGCCACCAATACAAGTCCTTCAGAC
Organism: Alisma plantago-aquatica; assembly: GCA_963693085.1. Classification (NCBI taxonomy): domain Eukaryota; kingdom Viridiplantae; phylum Streptophyta; class Magnoliopsida; order Alismatales; family Alismataceae; genus Alisma; species Alisma plantago-aquatica. The sequence continues at coordinate 871,833,018 of OY856409.1, forward strand.
TATGATACATCTTGGTGACACCTAGATGCATAGCATACATCGACATATGTGCTTCCTTGAGCACCAACTTCCTCAGATAATCAGCATCTGGAACCACCATCCTCTCACGATAGCAAACTAGCCCATCCTCAGACTCATGGAACCCTTCACGCTTTTCACTACCGAACTCTGATCTGATCAACTGTACTGCATCATCTGTCTGCTGTGCATCTTTGATTTGCTGTCTCAATGTAGGCTTGACTTGCATCTGTGCTAAAAGACCAGACAAAAAGGAAACTTCCATATGCACATTCATCTGTCGTAGAGAAACAAACATATCTCGCCTATGGCATACCAGGGAACTCAACTGTGCCTTCTTGGAAGAAAAAGAAGACTTTCTGCTAAGCGCATCAGCTACCACATTCGCCTTACCAGGATGATACTCGATAGTGCAGTCATAGTCATTGATCAACTCCATCCATCGCCGTTGTCGCATGTTCAACTCTTGTTGCGTAAAGATGTACTTCAGGTTCTTATGGTCTGTAAAGATCTGACGCACTTCCCCATAAAGATAGTGTCTCCAAATCTTTAACGCATGAACCACTGCTGCCAGCTCCAAGTCATGAGTCGGATAGTTCTCCTCGTGTTTCTTAAGCTGTCGTGAAGCAAAAGAAACCACATGATCCTCCTGCATCAGCACACAACCTAAGCCTTTCTTGGAAGCATCACAGAAAACCACGTAGCCCTTCCCAGGTTCTGGCAGGATCAATACTGGAGCACTGGTCAGCTTCTCCTTCAAACTCTGGAAAGCTTGTTGACATCGATTATCCCAAACAAAAGGCACATCCTTTCTCGTCAACTTCATCATCGGCAAAGCAATCACACTGAAATCCTTGATAAACCTCCGGTAGTATCCTGCTAAACCCAGAAAACTGCGAACTTCTGTCGGCGCCTTCGGCTGTTCCCATTCTGCAACGGATTCCACCTTCTTCGGATCTACTTTGACTCCTTCAGTAGATATCACATGACCCAAGAAAGTCACTTCCTCCAACCAGAACTCACACTTACTGAACTTGGCATACAACTGATGTTGGCAAAGAAGAGTCAATCCTAGACGAAGATGTCGCTCATGATCTTGCTTGTCCCGACTATAGATCAAAATGTCATCTATAAAGACTATGACAAACTGATCTAAGAATGGACGGAACACTCTGTTCATCAGATCCATGAAAGCAACAGGTGCATTGGTTAGCCCAAACGGCATAACCACAAACTCAAAGTGACCATACCTCGTCTTAAAAGAAGACTTTGGTATGTCATCCGCCTTAATCCTTAGCTGATGATATCCGGACCGTAGATCGATCTTCGAAAACATTGTAGCACCACGCAACTGATCGAACAAATCATCTATCCTCAGCAATAGGTACTTGTTCTTGATCGTGACCTTGTTCAACTACCGGTAGTCTATACACAACCGCATCGAACCATCCTTCTTCTTGACGAACAACACAGGAGCACCCCAAGGCGACATACTCGGTCTGATGAAACCTTTGTCCAACAACTCTTGTAACTGCTTCTTAAGCTCTACCATCTCCACTGGAGCCATCATGTACGGTGTTTGTGCAACTGGCTGCATCCCTGGGACCAGATTGATCTCGAAATCAATCTCTCGGGGTGGGGGAACACCAGGGAACTCCTCAGGAAACACATCTGCAAACTCTCGGACAACTGGCACCTCTTCAAGGCTAAGACCTTTTGCCTTGGTAACCACAACGGTATCCACCACATGAGCTAAGAACGCCTCACATCCTTGTCGTAACAACCTATCTGCCACTAGAGCTGATACTAGACACGTCGGAAGAATCTTCCTATCTCCTTGGAAGATCCACTTCTCTCCAGCATCATCAAACATCGCCTGCTTGGTGCCGCAGTCCAGAACAACCTCATACTTCTCTAAGGTATCCATCCCAAGGATGACATCGAAACCTTGCATATAAAGTGGTACAAGATCCACTTGGATGCGGGGTCCCAAGAAGGACAAGACACAAGACGGACACTCTTCTCTAAGCAATGAGGAACCATCAAGAGGGCTTTCTAACAACAAACTATCCTTCTTACGTCTAATAGGTAAACGACAGTTCTCAAGCATACTATAGGCGATAAAAGAGTGTGTAGCACCTGGGTCAACCAGAACAGATATAAAGTAAGAAGAAGACATATCAGAATGAAATAACTCCATCTGACCTGTCACTACTCGCGGGTTGACTATCGCCTCCGACTGATTCATAGTGTAGAATCGAGCCGTTGCTTGCTGTCCACGACCTCTGCTTCCTTGAGCAGACAAACCTGCTTGAGATGCCTGATCACTTCCTCGTCCTCTGCTACCACTGGGATGCTGTCGATCCGATCCTTGAAGATTCTGTCTCGGTTGCTGTGTTACTTCAACATCTCTATTCGGGCAGTTAAGCCTGAAATGCCCGACTTGTCCACAAAGATGGCATGACCTATCCTCAAACCGTGGCCTAGCTGGCCCTGACATTGCCACAGAAGCTATACTATGTGCCTTAGATGGTGAAGAAACATAACCTCTTCCCCTACTCGGAGACCACTGAGACGGTACACCAGAACTTCTCATTGCTGACGGTGCCACAAACCTTGGCTTCTTGAAGCCACCAAACCGTTGTCCTTGGAAATGAGCATGTCTCTTTTTAGCCATAGACTCTCTCTTCTCCCTTACTGATCGTTCGATCCTCTAGACAGATTCCACAAATGTAGCAAACTGCTCTCGATTCTCCAACGCAGACATAGGTGTTGTCAGCTCAGAACTCAGACCCTTCTCGAAACGTCTGATTCACTCCTCATCTGTTGCCGCCATGTGAGGACAAAACCTCAACAGATCCATAAACTTGGCTTCATACTCGGTGATGTTCATCGTTCCTTGTCGCAGGCTCTCAAACTGACTGATCTTCTCATCCAGATACGTCTTCAGAAAGTATCTGCTGATGAACTTGCGTCGAAACACTTCCCAACAGATCACCTCAGTGGGCCGCTTCTCTTCCTCGATGGTCCACCAGTGACCAGCACTACCTTTCAGAAGGTAGAAAACGTGCTTTACTTTGTCTTCTTCGGGGATGTCGAGGATCCGGAAATCCTTCTCAAGACTTGTCAGCCACAGATCTGCATCCGCTGGATCAGCCGTTCCAGCATACTCTGAAGCTCCGACTCGGCGAAGCCTCTTGAAGGTCTTCCCAATACCCGATGCTTCTCCATGGGGAACCTGTGGTCTCGGAGGAGGCACTGGTAATCGCTCAATCATGAGATTCATCGTAGCCATCATCTGCTCCATAAGCTGTTGATAGGCAGGGTGTTCAAGAATGGCTGGGTCAGGTTGGGGGACCTCAGGCACCCGATCTCCATGTGCCTGCCCTTCAGCTGAAGCAGCATCGCTGTACTCAGCTGAGTGTTCTTCATAGTTTCCAGACATCTCAACTTTTCTTCCGCTGAGGCAGAAGATAATTGTGAGGAAATCTGGAAAACGCACAAGAACAAACACAACCTAGTCCTAAATCCCTGTAGACTCAGCGAACCTAAAGCTCTGATACCAAACTTGTGGCAACACATCCCACTATCACACAGACAGCGAGGTGTTATGCGAAAACGTGCGGAAATCACCATAACCACAGATTATCGAAAACATGGGTTAATTAAAACCGTTTGCGGAAAGCTGATAAACTGAAAACTATTACATTCAAGTCCTCATCCTGCACAGAAACAGGTCATGTATACATATATAAGATCTGATACGTGTCCTTAGCTTAAAGGAACAACTGTTCATCCATCACATGAGTTCACCACCTGTTTATATACATGAAGGCCCACATCCGGCCAACAGCAGGATATACAAAACATCAATGATCATACATCGTGAAACAACGTTAGAACACCGCCAAGGACATGAGAGTACAGGGATGACTCTAGACTCTACTACAAAACATCCAAAACAGCAGCATATCCATTGCTTGTCTTCTACTGCTCGTCTAGCTACTCGGCCGCAACACCACGACCACCACCACGTCTAGCTCGACCACCTAAAAAGGGTGTAAACCAGCGGAGTGAGACAATTGAACATTGTCCCAGCGGGAAACATAATTCCCCACCACAACTACAGAACCTCAGAAAGATAAAGCTATAACAGCAGATAACTAATAACAGGTATAACAAGAGCAGTTTATGTAAAGCAAGCCATTCTTACCAATAAGCTTACCAGCTGTACAAAAGGCATATAACCAAGTATCTCCCAATGGAACATGATTGACACGATAAGATATATTGCTATATAACATGATTATCAAGATAAGATATATCGCCACATAACCGGAGGAATATATAAGTAACTACAAGATACAACTGGTTAACTACACAAACAAGGCCTCAACCAATGTTCCGTGTTTTGCCTTAAGCAATATATACTGTACGGATGGATTACATATTTTTATGCCTTGAGGAAGTGAACCGTACCGTTCAAATCCAACTGACGACTGCGAAACCCGGAGCCGGTGCCATACAAGGTCACATGGAAGAGCCGGACTCCACGACCTCCCACCTCGTGGTCAGTGCACGAGTACAACACAAGCAGGACCGCAGTCTCATGCTTAAGTGGTCTTAGCCACAGGGTCAGGCTACCCTCTGCCTAGCCTGCCTCGGTACATGTATCGGCGCTAGTGAAACTGAGCCACGGGCCTATTCACCATGCTCTGAGCCATGAACGCATTCATGCTCCTCATCACACATATCCTGAGCCATGGATCCGTTCACCATGCTCTTTATCACAACTGGGCTACGGGCCTGAACACCGCACTCTGGAGTCTACAACCGTAGTTGCACTCTTAACTCCTTACTTTAGGCTAGGAGAAACCTCGCATATTCAACAATATGCGCTCCGGGTTAACCCACAGGAGAACCCATTTCACCATCACCAGATTCCTGACGATGATGGATCTATGGCCAGGGCAAACTACATGATAGATTTTACTGTGATTAATTAGTATCTTTTAAATGGATTGCAAGATTCAACCAAGTTGTGTAACATGCAAGCTATAAAAGGAATTAAACAATCATAAATTGAACATTATGTTTTCACTACAATTCACATCATACTGATCCATCACAAGGACCCCACATCGCATGTTATCACTTGGCCTCTTGCCAATCATCCAGATCCATCTCAAGGATCATCGCATACCATGGGATCTCAATCCCTCATCATATAGTGCCACTGCCTTTCAAGGCTTACATCATCATCATCATGGGACAAACACATTACATATGCAATCTCTTCACAAGAGTAATTATCAAAGTGATGTTACTCATCACATATTTCTCATAGCCTTTTCATGGCTAATCATCACCTGCATGGTTAGGGTATACAATAATCATAGTTTCAACATAAGGACTATGCTTACCATTATGAAATGACATTCAAGATGCCATACTTATCAATCCTACATTATCTGGTGATCAAGTGCATAAAGCACACTATTAAGCAAACCACTAGTGTTACTACCACTATTCTCCTTAGATAAACATGATGATCACTTCATGCATATAGTCATGCTATTACCATTTACCATTCTTAGCATTAACAGATAATCACTTTCATATGTGTAGCCAGGCTAAGGTAAATGAACAAACTTATGATAACAAGCATCATTATCTATATAAGGTGCTACCATCGTTCTACTAAGATCATAACCACAAGGCTATTTGCATAATGAGATGAACAGTTATTAACAGTACCGGGAACCCTCACTATAGGTCATAATGAACCCTTACCCAAAGCATAACGCACAATGGCAGATATATAAGCAAGCAGCAACGATGCGTTGCGTGCAGTAGGACGATGCCGCGTCGCGCGTCAAGGGGTGTTCGTCGGGCACTCCACACCTATCGGGCAACGCCCGTCACCACCAGGCCTGTCGGCCAATACAAGGGTAATGTGATGCCCGTCACAAGGAGCCCAGCAACGCCTGACACAGGGTGATGTCGACTAGGTCGCCCACAAAAGGCTAGAACCCAAGAGAGAGAGCACATGCACATGTCGTGCAGCCAACTAAGCAAAGCCTAACGGCCAAAACACAGTAAGGGAAGAGTTGTGACGCCCGTCACCAGAGCCAAGGGTGTCGCTCGTCTCCACAACCTATCGCCCAACAAAGGCCTGTCGGCCAACACACACCTCACTGGCCTATCGCCCAACATGCTAAGTCAAGAGATATCATCCAAAAAGGTCATCTTCTCCCTCAAACACAAGGTACCCAAAGCCCTAGGAAGATGGCTAACCTCAATCAACTAAGAAAGAGGGGTCTTGCACATCAACCATCACCAACGAGCTCACCCTTCCAGCCCATGGTGAGAGGAGAGTGTTGCTTAAGAAACTAGGACACAAGCTCACCTCAATCAGTTAAGGGAAAGGGGGTGTTGCTCATGACGCTAGAAACTCAAACTCACTCCTCTAGACCAATGGGGAGAAAGGAGTATTTCTCCCTAAACCCTAGATCACAAGAAACACTAGACCACATGGGTGATCGGCCACAAGGATACTAAAGCAGGAAACGAAGCTACTAACATGCGTATAACTAAGATCAAAGAAAGAGATAACGTAGCTAGGGTTAGAAGTTATGCAACCCACCTTAAGCTCCAAGGTCTAAAGAAGAAGAAGAGCTCCAAGCTTCCAGGGATGTCGACCACCACTTGCTCCTCCAAGGTGTGTTGGCCACCACTCTTCTTCTTCAAGGGGATATCGGCCACCACTAGCAAGGTAGAGGGGTTGTGTCGTGCAACAAGGTGGAGAGGGACCAAAGGACCAAAGGAACTCCTAGCTAAGGGAAGGACACGCCTATATAGAAGGAAAGGGAGGAGAAAACAAGGTTGGTCCAAGCAAGGTGTCACTTGCCTAGGGGCACTTGTCCTAGAGCACAAGCCACCACTCTAGCAAGCTTCATCCACATGTCCAAGATGTGCTCCAAGTGTCCACTAAACAAGGTCAAGGCTAGGTCAAGCATCATGGGCGACACAACATGTTGCTCCTTGGGTGACACACTCTATTGCCATGGGCGACACACTCCTTGGCCGATACACATCCACACTTGGCCGATACAAGGCTTCAAGCCAAGCAAAGCAAGGCACCTTAAGGCCCAACAAGCTCAACTAGGCCCAAAAGAACTTCAAGCAACGAGCCCAAGCCTACCTCTCTACACAAGAGGAAGTTAAGAGAGGGAGGAACACCTCACAAGGTGGAAAACTTGCCAACAAAACCCTAGACTTGGGTTATTTGCAAGTAGCACCTCCAACTCTCAACAAAGCACAACCAAACCCTAATCACCACTAAAGGTGATTAGCAAGCACCCAAGCACCAGGGTTAAGCAAAACAAATAGGGTAAACCCTAAACGAAGGTCAGGGTCCTTACAGTTAAAACACACCCAATTAGGTTTAATTAATCATGTGGAACACTAATCATGTAGTTTCCCTGGCGATAGATCTATTCCAGTGTCAGAACTTGCTAGATGGTGAAATGAGTATTCCTAAAGGAAACTCAGAGCGCATATTGTTGAGTATGCAAGGTGCAAGTGACTAAGTGTCCTTGACATCTTGACTCCATGGTTTGAAGATGGATGCGATCATGCCTTAGTAGGAGAATGGGTGTGGTCGTGTCTTAGTGTATATGATGTGATTGAGGACAACTGCGGTTGTACCTCAGATGGTTGGGTTTGTATACCCTATTCACCAGTGATGTGACCTATATACCAAGGCAGACTAGGATGATTTACACTTGAATTTTATATGTCACTACGGGAAACTCATACTGACCGAGGGAGGATGAGATCATAGGAATCCATCTCTCCTAGATCTTGAATGGCACTATTTTTGACTTTGCAGTGGTTAGTTGAGTATGCAATATGCAAGTGACTAAGTGTCCTTGACATCTTGACTCCATGGTTTTGAGGATGGCTGTCATCCACGGCTGTGGTCATGTCTCAATATATATTATGATATTGAGGACAACTGATGTTGTACCTCAGATGGTGAAATGAGTATTCCTAAGGGAAACTCGGAGCGCATACTGTTGAGTATGCGAGGTACAAGTGACGAAGTGTCCTTGAGATCTTCACTCCATGGTTTTGAGGATGGCTATGGTCATACCTCGGTAGGAGAATGACTACGGTCGTGTCTCAATGTATATGATGAGATTGAGGATAGATGTGGTTGTACCTTGGATGATAGAGTTGTATACCCTGGTTACTAGTCCCATGATCTATATACCAAGGTGGACTAGGCTGTTTTGCAGTTTGACTATATATGTCACTTCAACTGACTTGTACTGACCAAGGGAGGATGAGATCATAGGATTCTGACTCTCCTATGCCTTGTATGACACTGATTTTGACTTAGTAGTAGTCAGTTGGAGTCTGAGTAGTATACCTCAAACTCCTTAGGGCTTAATAAAAGACGTAGCCCCAGCCGTGTAGTATATCTACTTAGGGCTAAACATGATTCACATTGGTTGAAAACCCTTGCCTTGTTTCTTATATGGCTTAGTAGTTATATAATTTTGTGAGAGAAATAAATTGTTTAGTAGATAATAGTCTAACCGATTCCCTCATATACTTGCTACTAATGCATGTTGATATGCATGTATGTTTAACTGGCTCATTGTTTTTAATATGAACAATATGCTAACCTGCTTAGTTAGTTTAATCTGCTTAATCTATTTAGTAGTAATGATACTTGATGTAATCAATAATCATTGTGAAGGGTAAACATCCAATGTGAAGTGTGTTTAACCCTAAGCAGATACATTACACGACTATATTACATCTTTTAAGCCCTGAGGAGTTTTAGGTATACCACTCAGACTCCAACTGACCACTGCTAAGATGAAATCAATGCCATACAAGATCTAGGAGAGTCAGACTCATATGATCTCATCCTTCCGTGGTCAATACAAGCCAACAACAGTGACATATATAGTCAAACTGCAAAACAACCTAGTCTTCCTTGGTATATAGGTCGAGACACTAGTAACCAGGGTATACAACCCTATCATTTGAGGTACATCCTCAAAAATCTAGGGATCCATATGAAAAGGACACATAGTCTCAAGCACCCTACATACTCAACAATATGCCCTCCGAGATTCCCTTAGGAGTACTCATTTCACCATCCATCAATTCTTGACACTAGAATAGATCTATGGCACAGTGTACTACATGATTATGGTTTCACTTGATTAGCTAATGTCAGTTGGGTATATTTTAACTGTGTCAATCAAGTTACATACAAACCCTAAAAAATTCGATAGAAACATGGGCATATTGCAACCTCAGAAGATATGACGTATGAGACATAAAGCTTATCACATTAACACATGGTACTATTCCATTGACATACATGTAGCCCTACTCATCATCATACCATCACATGATCGAATCCTTGTGACATGATACAAAGGATGACACCTCAATTAGGGTATAAAACCATGTCCAAGGTCATATGACCATTCAGATTATTCTCTGCAAGACCATCATTATCTTTTCATGCCTCATCAAGGCTCATCATACCATCACCATACATATGACACATAAGCTTGGTATAACATTACATTTAGGAGCTATGATGTTCATAAGATAGAAAATTAGGGTTACAACAACACAGAGAGAGATAAAGTACTCCATTATCATGCTAGTCACACAAGAAGCTATGTATCATCATCACTTACTCGTATTGGGGTTTGGTTGATGAGAATAATTGAATTAACATTGCCAAACTACATTTTACTAAAACCTCAGGTTTGTATACATTTGAAGGCAAAGGTAAGACTAATAGGTCATGTGTAACCAAGAGCCAACAAATTAGGGTTACTTAATCAAAACACCATCATATCGTGAAAGCATAAGACCAACATCACCAATCATAAGTCGTGAAATATAGCGACCATGAAGCCAGGAATTCTCATCGAGCACTAAGGGTCAGACATGTCATCGACCGCTAAGGGTCAAGGGCATTGGTAACCACTAGGGTTACCAAACATTGGCAATCTATGATGACATAAAATCTTAGTGAATGATTGAAATCACAAGACTTGGTCACTAATTGAAATACCCACTCTTGACGCCCATTACAAATGCAATCCTTCATCGATTGCTAAAATGTTCAAGGCTTGGCGATCGATGATGATATCAAGGGCCTTAGCGACCAACATGGTAAAAAAACTTGGCGACCACTAAAATCAAAATCTTGGCGACCATAGTGGGTTCAAATTTCATCGACCACTATAGCTCATAACTTCATCGACCACATGAGGGGTGAAAACTTAGTGACCATCAAGATGCAAAATAGCAACAAGGTTAATACCATTGATTGGAATGAGGAAGTCAAGCAAAACTAAACCAAAACAAAACCACCAGGTTCAATTACAAGGAGGAAAATTAGCTTGAAGCCCTAGAAAGAAATAATCTTTTTAGAAAGCAAAAATCATCATTTTCCATATGCAAACAAGCTCTAGTATTACATCTCTGATCCAACACATAAAGATTGAATTATAGCTGAACATCCATGCTTGGAAGAAGGATAGGTCATGCCAGATCATGAAGCCACAAGTATGCACAACATGGCTACGACCTCCTGAGGGGCACATCAAGATGAATACCGATGTGGCATGGACCAGAGATAAAGCTACTATAGCCATCATCGTACATGATCATGAAGGAAATTGGGGCGGAGGACATGTGAGGGAGACGAAAGCCAGTTCTGCCTTGTACGCGGAAGCCATAGTAGTAGACCTAGCTATGGAAGTTACATATAGGAGCCAACTACCACATATTATTGTGGAAATAGACTACAAAGAACTGGTGGACATGCTAGACTACAACCCGGAGAGTCACCCGAAGTATGCTACAATCCTTGAAAGAATCCAAATATGTTGAAGGGAAAATCTTGGATGGGTGGTGAGATTTGAGAAGAGAACATGTAACAAAGTTGCTGATAGCCTAGTTAAGTTTCATTAGAAAAACAAATCTGGGTACTTTGATTACATAAGACCCCCTGAATGTATCAAGTTTGTGTTAGAGGAAGACAAATGTAATGGTAGTCGTACTACCATATTTATGTTTCTTTCCAATTTAGATCTGTGTATTTGTTATCCGCATTGGTTCACAAGAGGAGGGCGAGATGAATAAAATATCCTCCTGGGTCCCCCCCCCCAAAAAAAACTCTAGGATGATCACTTCCATCAAGGAAAACATGCACAAGAGTGAGGGTTCATTGAACAGGGTACTCTACTCAAGAACTATCATGTAAACTCAAACCCTAGGTCAAGATATCATTTTCCTACTTGGAATCACGTTTTTATGGCAAGATCATGTGCAAGCAAGGTAGAAGTAAGCAATAATCATGGAGAAGGTTATATAAATGGACTTGGAGATGATGAAGCAACTCCAAATAGAAAGGTATCTTGAAGGAAAGAGGGTAGAAACCCTATCTTGAGCACTGTACTTCGGCCAAGCTAGCTCCTTCTCTAAAAAGAAAGCAAACCCTATGTCAAGGAAGCAAGAAAAGGATGTCTTTTAAGCTCTAGCTCAACCACCACTATGGATCACCATGGGTTCAACCAAGAAGAGAAAGAGAGAGGGTAGGGAAGCAAGGAAAACGAAGATAAAGGGGAATATATTACTTACCAAGACCAAGAAGAAGAGCAAGATAGCACCAAACGATCACAAGGAAGGGTGGATCCAAACCCTAGATCCACATGCAAAGTGGATCGACCAAGCTCTTCTAACTTGAGCTCCTTCTTCTTCACCAAGTAAGAGGGGATGAGATCCTAGAGTAAGAAGAGAGAAGAGAGAGTAAGCTAGGTGTGTAAAGACGTTATTTTCATGCAAAGAGAAAGGTTTATATAGCATAGGGTTGGAGAGAGAGAAAGAGGGTTAGGTGTCATGCTAAGCCTGCCATGTGTTACAACCCCAATTTTTGGGTTCTTTTGGTGAGAAATGTAATTTCTCCTAGTAAAGATATTTGAAAAAATAATGATATACTTTGTTTTGAATAAGTGGATTTCGTTTACAATAGCCTTGTTGGTTGTTTTGTGGGCTTGATTGGCTATTGGGCCCAATAAAAAGGAAATTCAATTAGTAAATGAATAATTGAGAATTGGAGAAAAGAAAGATGTGGAAACCTCTAGAAGGCAAGGGAATATTATCCAAAAGTTGGATTTCGTGCCTCTTGGGTTCCTTGGAGTCCAAAGTTGCAAAGATACTACAACAAGTAAAGAAAAGATCAATTAAATATTTCTTTATTAAGAAAGAAATTGAAAACAATGATAAAATATGGGAAATAAGTGGAAAGAGGTATGATTGAGTTATCCTTGGTGGATTTTTGTACCCAAAGGATTCATAATGTTAAAAGGAAGGCCAATGAGGAAAATAAAAAGAAAGATAAAGAGAAATCATCGAAAAGAGATATTTTAATAAGAAATTAACAAGATAATGAAAAATAATGGATATAGATGCATCTAGAAGGATAATGAGTATCCACTAAAAAGGATTTCAAAATATTAGAGTTTCTTGGGGTCCAAGGAGCCCCAATGGAGAAAAGGAAAGAGAAACAGAAAATAATAACAAAATAAGAGGATAATGTGATACATCATTAATGACTTTTTGATAATATCAAAAAGAGATGTTATTTGCTTTAAGAAAATAGAATTTCGTGGCCAATAGACTAAAAGTCAAGGCTAGAGATAATGAAAGAGATAGTTTTCATATTTCTAATTATACATGAAATAAAGAATATTAAGAAGATAAATAGGTGAGAGAATATTACTTCTCCTTGAAGGAATATGACTCCTATTGGGAGAGGGCCTTGTTAGTTCGTGAATAGCCAACCTAGGGCTTCGTTACCCACCCCTATATAAAGGGTAGAGCCCTGGTTAGAGTTCTAAAGAGATCCCACATCTCCCTCTCTCTTCCCCGTCTTCTTCTTCTTCTTCATCTTCGCTCTAAACCCTAGGTTAGAGGAGCGATGCGATCCTTGGAGCAAGGAGGAGCCAGAGACGAGTGTGAGGCACGAAGCTACCCTGAAGATCTGGGATGTTGGCTTCCTTTCCCTTTGCTCCCAACCTCGCTCAAAGCTCGTGGAAGACCTGCAGGGACCGCCGCTTGGGAAGTCGTTGCTGGCCTAACTCTGGCCACCTCTACCACAGCTGGGTGGCACCCTAGGTGTGGCAGGGCATGACGAAGCTAGTTCGATAAGGGGCGGCAGCCGTCGAACCCTGGGAGGGAAGGCAAACCTCCCCGCGATCGGATCTGGTTGACGGACAACAGGAATCGCGAGGAAGATGATGAACCAGGGGGGTTTTGATGATTTTACCCCTCCGCGCTGTACATCACCGATCGCTTACATGAGGACAGAAGAGTAAATCAATTATGTTTCCAAGCATCTGAGATACGTTGCATGGAAAGGGACACATGGCTCTCTCTGATTGGCTTTGGTAAGTAATTTCTTACAAAAATTGTATCTAAATATTGGTAGCTCCGATAGGAACATGCAAAATATGAAAATTGATCAGGAGAACGTGTAGAATCCAATAAAAATACTTTTAAATCCTGATTTTATTCATATTTGCAAAAGTATGCGAAGTTAATGAAAAGTGCTTTGAAATTATGTTAGAAACCCTAATTGAAATTAATGGATGAGTTCAGGATGCTTAATTGGTGAAATGAAGTAATAGTAACCTGTTGAAAATGCTAATGATGAAATTGAACCTGATATAGATGAATTATTGCATGGTTTAAGGTTTTACATCAATTATGAATGATAAAGCTTTTGGAAACCATAATTTAGAGTTTCATGTGCATGAATGAGCTTTAATGGGCCTTGAAACCCTAATGTTAGCAATTGTGACTCTTAATGGCTTATGTTGTTCAAATTCATGAATAAACTGAGATATGATGGTTCTAAGCTATTTCGAGTATAAAAGTTCCTAATTGTGGATAAATACCCTTAATATAGTAATTAAGGTTTTGCTAATGGATAAATGTGGAATTAATGATAAATAGAGTTCAGATGTCAATTAGATCATAATGAACTATGAGTTGTTATTCTGGAAGGAACCAAAGTTGATAATTAGGCCTAATGATCTTGTCATAAATTAAAAGGATAAAATGGTAGTTTTAATGTCAAAAAGGCATAATGGACTTAATTGATGGCTAACTGTGCCTTTAATCAGAAATTAAGGTAACCTTAATAACTTTCGTGAAGAATAGATGAGATAGTCAGGGTTTGTGAGTAATTGTATAAAATTAGGGTTTAAAATATGAAGTGATACCCTAATTGCAATGGATACCCTAAAAGTGGACTAGAAACCCTAGGAAGCAAGCCAGGTCCAATAGATCTTGATGGCATGATCAATAATAGGAAATTGTATGCATATTTCAGGATCTCATTTTGTGCTTGCTTGATTTGGATTTCTTGCATGGATTGGATTAATTCTGTCTCAAATCAGCCTGACATGTATGGGGTTAATTATGATTAATTGCATTAGTTTTCCGAAAAGTTTCCCGAATGATTCATTGCATTGAATGCAACTTATCAGTTTGGATGTTCATACTTGCAAATCATAAAGTCACTATGATTATCACAATGATAGTATAAGTGTGTATTCTCGCACCTACATTCCCCCTGATGGATGATGCAAAAAGGTCAAGCCTAGGAGGGAATACCCATGGGCACCATGAGTGGTGACCCCAGGCACCAAGCTTGGGATTGAGAAGGTGGCCTATGATATTGCATGACTAAAGGGCACCATGAAGGGTGACCCCAGGCACCAAGCTCAGGATTGAGAAGGTGGCCTTAAGTCAATGGCAAAAGAGAAACCCTAAAGGGGGTATTCCAGGGTTAGGGCAAAAGTGGTGGAGAATGACACATTGAAAACGTAAATTGGCTTGTTAATTACCTTGATTGTGATAAAAAAAATTTGAGAGCAAATAGCACAATTCATTACTCAACAGCCATACGATATCTACAAGAGGATATTGTTAAACCAGGACAAACATCGGGCAAATACAAGAACACTAAACCACAACAACTCATATCAGAACGAGAGTAGGGAGTTTCTGTATTGATTCCTCTCCTCTGAGGCTGACAAAAGCAGCCGTCAATGAGGAATTCCTTCAACTTGAGCATAAAGTTGTGGTATGGCGGCTGAATTTGGGTGATATACTACTGGTGGGAAATCTCTTCAAACGAGGCCATACAACCAAGTAACAAGATCGTACTAAAGCAAAACCGAGATTTAGCATAAGCTAAGAATCTCATCGCTCTCCAGAAGAGAGGTCGCACATACAAGGCGGATAGATAAAGGCCGATTACCGGGGACTAAAGGGCAGAGACGCTGCCACTGACAAGATAAAGGCCGATTACCGGTGACTAAAGGGCAGAGACGCTGCCACTGACAACAAAGGAAACTGAACCAAACTGAAATGAAGGAACAAAGGAAAACAAAAGAAAGGGGGGAAGAAAGCCAGCAACAACAGTAGGATTGGAATCCCCAAGATGCCTCTTGTCGACTCCACAACCTCTGATGAATGCTGAAAACCACCTAAAAGAAACCACAGCGTTCGACACCTCTTCCAAGCACAGTCAGAAGCCAGATCTGAGATCACCCTCCCAGCCGCCGTAGGAAGGAGGCGGAGCAAAAGAAGAAGAGAACAACCTGAAGCACCCTCAGGAGATGCGATCCAAACTGAAGCCAGGCTGGGGTAACCCCAGGGGAGCAGGGCGGCACACCCAGGCCGCTGAGCCCCCTCCCCCAGAAACAGAGAAGTTGTGCCCTAGTCACCCCTTTCAGTCACACGGGACGCTCTCAATCGTCGAGCTTTCAGATTCCTTTAATGTGACTAGAATGTGTGTTAGCCATATTTGTGAAATTAGACTGTGATAATTAAATTGTGATAATTAGATTGTTAGCCATATTTGTGAAATTTTGGTTGTCCCCACATACCGAAATATTCCGATATGCTAACTAGTTTTTTACTTGTCGGCATTTTAGGTACAAGATTGAAAAGGACAAACAGTAAAGTCGCATATGTGGAACTAAATAAGAATTAAAGTACAAAGGAGAATTAGTTAGAATAGACTCCAGATGTGGATAGAAGTAGATATCCAAGTTTTTGAAAAAGGTATGCAAAGTTTTATTTTATACCAGTTTTCAGTTTAGTCTGGTAGAATTTGATAATTATTATTGATTAATTGTTGAACCTTTGATCCTGTTAATTGGGATAACATCTCTGACCTTCGGGTCTCCCTTAATTGGGGGTTACCAGGAGGCGGGGTCATTACACCATGTGTCCAAGAGATCTTGTCCATGCAAACACCACACTCATACAAGCAAATAGGGTAATCATAAAAAGAAAACCAATCGATCAAAATTGTCTAGAAAAAGCAAATGATTGCTAGGATCTTGGCGACTAAGAGATCAAAAATCCAAACGGTCGCTAACCCTAGGTGTGTTGGCGACCAAGGATGAGTTAAGAACTTTCATCGACTGCCAACCCTGGGTGCACATGGAAACCTTGGTGACTACCAATACAAGAGGGCACACATACAACTTTGACGACCACAACACAAGGGGATTCATTGGTCAACACACTCAAAGGGTCAACCATCAACTTAGGGCATCCATGAGCAAACCCTAATCTCACAGGAGATGTCACCACTCAAAACAAGGTGTAACAAGGTGCCCCAAAGCACTACTACATACAAAATGATGTGAGAACATGTGAGTCACAACAAGCATGTAAGAATTTGCAAGAAAAACCCTAGATATGGGTAAATTTCAATTAGGTCCAAAATAAGCACATATATGCATAACTAGCTCAAACATTGTCCAAATTGGACCAAACTTGAAAACAAACTTGTCAAATGATATCAAAGCACATCAAAAGGTTTGATTGAGATTTTAACCATATAATTATGATAAGAAAACATGTTCAACAAAAAACCAAGGTTAGGGGTCTTACATGAATTAAAGGAGACATAATGTTTTTACTTTGTTCAACATCTGCACACACACTTTATTGCATGTTAAATGTCGATGATGAGAACTAAAAGATTTATTCGTATAAGTCTAAATATAGGCATGCACAATTAAAGTACATTTTATTTTAATAAGGTTGTCAATGTACCAGATTCTAGTTGTCAATGTCGAGATGAAATTGTGTGAGTTGTTCGCCATGAATATCTAGCCAAGCCTAAAAATGACCAATGCAAAACAACAAAGTGAGGTGGTTAATACTTAAATTGCAAAAATGATTAATTATGGTTTGAGGATGGTCTTCATTGTTGATTTTCTGATGAGTTTGAATGCAATTCTAACTCTCAGTGAGATAGAAGACGAAACAAGCAGTCTAACTTTCCAATAATTAAATCCATTACATTTCAACAAAATTAGACAATGTCCATATTATTTAATTAGATAAACAATGAGACATTTAGATAATGAGTCTCCCTCATACGATAAAGGTTCATTAGTATGTAAAACTACTTGATTAGCTATTACTTTAATATTAACTTCTTGTATCGAACAACTTCTAAATTTTTCTTAATATTTTCACACGAGCTCATACTTTAATTGTAATATTTGTGAAAAAGTGAACCACTACTAAAAATTTCTTTGAGATGGTATAGCTAATTATTTTGATTAGTGTATTCCAAATTAATATACTTTATTAGGAGTGACATCCTTTTATGATTTTGAAAGCTAGTAATTATTAAATAAGAAGAAATAAGTGAGTGATATAAAATCAATTTTTGTAGATTGGATTGTTTTTCAAAGCACTTCATGTCACTGAAGTAGTTCATGAAGTTATATTGAGGGACTTGTCATATTTTTTATGTGAAGAGAATTGACTAATTAGGTATAAGAAATCTACATGAGGAGAAAATTAAACAAAGACATGTGTCATTTCAATAAATATAAGAATGTGACTTGAAATGAAAAAGAGCATTTCAAGTGAAGAGGATTGGAATAAATAAAAATGTAAACAGATTCAAGTTAAGTAGATTGAACTAAATTTGATTTTGGGGTCCAATTTCTAGTATGTACAACAACTCTCAAGGTGATTCATTAGGCGACTAAAGTTGTATAAACATGCATCCTCCATGTCCAACACAACTTATGAAGATTATATTAAGTATTCATTGTGATTGTTTACACCACATAACAACAATAACATACTTAATTTTTTATTTATCAGTTAAACTTGTTAAATTTAGTGATCTACTTTAAAAGAGTGACCTAGTTTTTTCTCCTTCAATAATAGTGATAGCACAAGAAAGTAAGAACGAAACATCAAGTACTATTACAGCCATCTTCTTTTGGACATACCATTGTTTGTTGGGAGATGAGGTCATTCACGTAGAATATCAAGTACTATTAATTGTCTTCTCTTAAGACTATTAATTTAGAATATTGGTCTATCTGTGTCTGCTTTCAAAGATGAGACACAATCACAATAAATTGACCATTGTTTACATGCACTCCTTGCATCATTGAGTTTTTTTATTGTTGTGTCCCATACTGGATTTTACATGGTCACGTTATGATTTTACTATCATGTAAATGTGTTTTAAAAGAGACCATGTTCGTATGTATGATATACATAGTGCATATTATTATCTTCAAATGGGCTATTACAGGCACAAATGGAATTCATGTACACTCTCACCATACATGCAAGTGTTGGTATGTATGCCCATAGAGCCATTCATATGATGATTGTAATGGCATACTTTGTAAATGATTTAAATAATAATAAAGGCAATTTCTATCTATATGTTTTAACTAGGTTTAAGATAATAGTATTACATGATAGATGTCTAGAGAATGACAAAACTCAATGGCGTATGTCTTCAAGTACGTGACTTGAACAATGAGATCATACAGATGTTAAGAGTATGTACATTCTCACTAATGTCCCTAGTCGATTGTTATTGTAGAAATATCCATAGACATCAATAACACAAAAGTAGTGTGTGTTGGTTGATGATAGAATCTCATCAGTCATGATATATGATATCAAACAAAGCACACAGATACATGTTAGAGAACAATGTATCGGACAAACCCACCATAAGAGTGATGCATGGAAACCACACTTGGTTAGTCAAGATCATCTCTTATAGTATTGGTGGTGACTGTGGTTCTTAGACCTGAAATCACTGCACTCATCACATGTTGTTGGGTACACTTTGACATCATCAAATGCAATCATGAAGAATGGATTGTTATAAAGGTGATGATTGGGTGGCTTTTACATATGGGGTTTTGACTGTGAGTGATAGATATGGAATTTGTCCCTCCTAAGGGAGTATGATATCCTGGCCACTTGATAAGTGAGACTGAGAAATAAATGGCCATGTACATGCAAGTCAATATATGATATTGAGCTTTCATATATCTCAGACAGTCTGCTCTGGTTCAAGAAACATGGATTGAACGTTTGTAGAGGATGACAAGTCCATGCCTCAAATTCAATCTAGATATCAGTGACAAAGGGACTATACATTCACTGTAACACCAATAACATATTTTAGGCTGAAAGTTGTTCTCCAACTTTCCTCTTCACTTGAGTAGCACTAATGTGTGACTAGGCACCGCTCTTTGCTTGTGAAGTCATAAGTTAGTTATGGACATTCACTGCCAACGTGAAATGGAACCTATAGGGTCACACACATAGGATCAACCTAGAAGAGGAGTTTATCCATGAATGATGTTTAGATTGATTACTAAAGTGTTTAGGTACTCAATCAAACATTCAATCAATAGACTTGACTCAGAATCATCAAGTTCAAATGTTGAACCAATTGATTAGAGTGTCAGATTGATTGAGAACTGCATTGACTGAGTTCTGCACAAACTGGACCACCAACCGACTGGTTCACTAGGTGAACTGATTGGCTCATGGTCAGTGAGACGACCGGTTCACACTAGTGAACCAATCGGTTCACATTGACCAACTGAGCAGGTGTTGAGTTTCTCGGTTTGTGAGAAAAGATTTCGTTTCACTTGTTCAATTTGATTGGGACAAGAATTAATCTTTGCATTAATTAGAAATGAATAAGGAAAGTCAATTGTGGGCAAGTCTGGGAAGTGAAATGACCAATTCACTAAGTGAACTGAACGGTTCACACTCCCCACCGACCGATTCAAAAGTGAACCAATCAGCTCACTTGCCCAAATGACCAGTTCAGTTATGAAACCACCGGTTCGCCTGCCGTAGTACAATCAGTTCGTGGAAAATCTAGACCCTTCTACTCCCGCAGAGACTGGGAACCCTAACTCTGCCCTCTACTATAGATAGAGGGGTACATGGGGCTTCTCAGAACACACAACTCAGAACATCAATTGCTCTGCAAAGTTGTTGTCCTCTCTGGTTATGGTAATCGAGAGAGCCCAAGCAAGTTTTACCTGTCTAGGGAGAAATAGCAAGGGAAAGACAACTGTAGAAAAGTGACTAGTGGTGGGAGAGTGTGTCAGTGACTAATACACCGACAAAAGGGGACGACTCATTCTAGTATGTCCATATTAGGATGACTAGAGTGCCCAGTAGTCCATGTGGACTATCCATAGAGGCGGGAGATTTCTGCCGCTCAGGAGGACGACTGTCAATCGCAGTCTAGGTATACACCAGGAGCTATACAGATGCCGTCGAAGACTAGGTGATTGAAGACCACACTAGTTGCGAGGTATTATCGCTGAGCAAGCCTCAGGACTAGGTATATCTTGCTAAACCATCTTTTATATTGCATAGTTATTGATGTGATCTGCTGGTTATGGGTTTGTGATCTACTGCCTGTTCTATCCCACAAAACCCAATAGTGGTATCAGAGCCACATCAACATACTATGTTTTAGGATTAATCGATATGATCAGATTTTATTTTATCACCATTTATTTATTGCATATGATGCAAATACTTTAACATGCTAATGTGCATATCCGATTAAACACCACAAATCCCAATATACATATATGATATGGTATATGTATGCAATCGATACGTGTTGCCCTAAAATAGTTTTGATGGTGGATGTGTAGTGTGGTTATGGCCTATAAACCCCTATGTGTGTGCTTGGTTGGCTGTGGTTGTTTGCATCTCAGTATGCATACTGAGTCCTTTCTTCTATTCCAGATGTAACTCGAGATAACTCGAGCCTTCACTTCTACCTTTGCTCCCCCTGAATGTAACTTGGGGTTTCCCAAAAATATATGTAAAAGTGTGGGCTCTGATCTCCAAACCATGACATAAACACGATTAAATCGTAGCGGAAGCTAATCGGTAATCAGCGGAAGACAAAAATCACGGGAAATTAAAACTTTTCGAGATAAGAGCTTGAATCCATAAAAGCTTCTTTCATAAAGAGAGATAAACTGTTTACATCTCAGGATAATTACTTCTCGAGTAATTATATACATCAAGATACAAAATCTCAAGATCACTATACAAAAGACTCCAAGACCTGAGAGTACAGAGGACACATAGGACTGACTCTAACTACACCACATGGCAGGACAAATCTCCACCTGAGATTACTGCTGCCCCTGGTGCTGCTGCTGCTGAGACTGGTCACCTGTAGGTTGGTTCCTTCGTCTCCGACGTCCACCTAAAAAGTTGAAGCCTACGGGGTGAGACAATTATACATAATTGTCCCAGCGAGAGTTATAACTCTTCGCCAGAAGCTTTATTATAACTTCAAAGAATATCTTAAGCAGTAAAGCCTTCAAAGCATTCTGTAACAGTTGCAGGTATAACAAGATCTCAACCATTTAGGAGATATGGAGAATATAAACACTATTGCAATGTAACATCAATCAACTAACTTGGAGTTATCTCTAACAAGTTATACTATATGGTTGATTATGTTTTACAAACAACATTATGCCCTGTGGAGATGAGGCTTACCACTCATACTCCAACTGATCGCTGAGAAGCCGCATCAGTATCATACATAGGTCATTAAGAGAGCCGGATTCTCATGACCTTCACCTTCCTCAGTCAGTAAGAGGATCACTTGTAGGACATCTCGTGTCTCTACTACTATAGCTCACCAGGGTAAACTGGTCCTTCGCTATTCTAGAGTCACAGTGGCGTTCTGTACTCTCTTCGTCATCAAGAGGTTTCATATTTACCTACCACTGATACGGATATCTGTGCTTTCTTCGTCATCAGGAGGTTTCATGTTTACCTACCACTGATACGGTATGAAACTATAGTGAAGGATGGATGGATTACTCATCTACATCACTTTCCTACACTAGGATGTAAGGTTCTACACATCCATGTACCCCACATACTCAAAAGTATGTGCTCCAGGAGTTCCCTGAGGAAAACCTGTTTCACCATCACTTAATTTCTGACAATGATGGATCTATGATCAGGGCTCTACATTATACTTGATTAGTTAGGTACATTCAGTATTCTTTAACAGCATACATTTTTCTTCAAACAATAACAGTAGCATAGCAGCTATAAAAGAAGAATACTAAATGTAACAGGCCTAACTTATATCAATCATCATTTCTCATTATCCTCATCACAAGTCATCTCTAAGGCATGACCTTGATGGTATTCATGGCTCTCATAGCCCATTTTCAGCATAGGATGCCACTGACAAGGCATCAAATTACATTACTTATTCATAAGGCTAACAGCATGCCTTTAATGAATATAACATCAACATCCATGCCTGGATATGATTACCTTCATATCAGAACCTGCATGGTTAATACATCTGATAAAGGTAATGCAATAATAAGGAATGTACTTCCTACTCTTGTCATAAGAGTTAAATCTTTAATTTAAATCAAATAGAGTTTATTGCTCAAAAGCATGCCATTACCCTTGAATTAGGGTTTACTATTCACATTTCATGTCATCACCCTTGAATTAGGGTTTACTATTCACATCAAGGTGAATTAAACTCATAACATCATCATGTATGAGTAACATCTTCATTGATGCTCTTAGATTAGTTAAGAGTTCATCATTTATTATAATTAGGATTTCTATGACCTCACACGGGTGGACCATACCCTGGTTATGCTCACTTATGTGCATTGGAGATGCTTTACTTGAGTTTCCACTTAAAATTGGTACTTTCTCTCTCTAGAAGTACTTTCTCTCTCTATAAGTACTTTCTCTCTCATCATAATGCTAGGTGATGTCAACATCATTCCAAAACAGGTTGGATTGAGTCATCATAGGCCAACATAGCCAAAAGTATCACCATTATGTGATTAGAGTTACTTTCTCTCTCTAGGGTACTTTCTCTCTCTAGAGTACTCTCTCTTTCATCATACTAATGGTTGATGATAACATTAGACTAGATCAAGTTAGATAGAGTCATTATGACTAAAAGCATCATTCTCATGTAATTAGGGTTTGAATTGAGCAAGGTATAACTTAATTGACCCTTCAGGGGTATATTGGTAATTCACCCCATTGATCATCATTATGGTCAAAACCTTAATCAAATAACCCCTTAATATCCTAGGTTGTCATTAGGGTTTGATTTGAGCAACATTGAACCATTCACATCATCAAATGATTGAATGTGGTCAACCTTGAATCACATTGATTAATTTCAATCATTAATCATTAATTGAAATGAGATCGGTTGAAAGTGTTGACCGTTTGCCCATTTGACTTTCCAAGACCGTGAGCCTCCTTCTAGCTCCAAGACCGCGAGCCCCCTTTAAGGGTTCAAGACCGCGAAGCCTCCCATTGGTTCAAGTTAATGTTGAGACCGCGAAGACCAATTTGAGTTGAGACCGCGAGGGTCTTGATGACCGTTTGCCCTTCTTTGACCTCAGGACCGCGAGGCCCTTCGCGGTCTTGAGACCGCGAGGCTCCTCTCGGTCTTGAGACCGTGAGCCCCCTCACGGTCTTGAGACCGCGAGCCCTCTCACGGTCTTGAGACCGTGAGGCTCTCATGGTCTTAGCCACTTGGTCCTTCAACAAGGCTCAAAGGTGCAACCACTAATATCAAACGATGTTGAAGCCTTCAAAAGGTCCAATCTATGTTGACCACTTATGGATTGGGTTAATCAAGATTATGCTTGACCAATTGGTCAACCAATTTACCCTCAATTGTTGACCAAGTAGGATTGAAATCGATTCAATTAGGGTCTATCAATGTTCACCCATCAACACTCAACAATGTGCATCAACACAAGGTTGAACCCTTCCATTGAGCTCCAATTGGGCCCAAACTTGGCCCAAACGGTCTTGAGGTCATGTGGGTGGACCCAACATGGTATTGAGACCGTTATCCCAAGATTTCATCAACGTCTAAGGTGATTTGATAGGGGTTGAACCATGATTGACCCACAAAACAGAATTTTGATTAAATTGATAACTTATTTGTGATTGGGTCCTCAATTGGTCAAATTACCCAACCCTAGACCTTCAAACGGTCTTGGGTGATTGTCCTCTCAGTCTTGAGACCGTTTGGATGAGTTCCAAACGGTCTTGAGACCGTTTTCCCATCCAATTTTGGATTCTAGTGCAAATTCATCAAGGTCTGACCCATTGAGTTGATGATCATGTCAATATTTAATTGCAATGTAATTTGGTGTAATTGTACCTTCAATTGGTCAACTACCCTTGACCCCAGACCTCCAAACGGTCTTGGTTGATTGCCCTCGCGGTCTTGAGACCGTTTGGTGACCCCCAAACGGTCTTGAGACCGTTTAGGTCAATCAACCCTAAAAACCCTAATTAGGTCACCATAATTTCAGTACTGATTTCACCTAGGGTTATCCCTAGTAATCACCCTTCAACTCTTAGCCTGTTTGGAATTAGACCATCAAACTTGATGAGTTGTTAATTAACATAATTTTGAACATACGGTCAATGCTTAGTCAACGACCTTACACGGTCTTGAGACCGTTTGCCCAAAAAGGCAATTTCAGACCGTTTGAAAATCAGCAATTAATTCATTTAAAGTTGTGACTTAAAAAGGTCATATCTCCCGATTCCTTTGGAGTTAGTCTCCCAAATTTTGAGGGTAATTAGCCTATATAATTAGAAACAGATTTCTTATACGGTCCACGCTCAGTCAACGGGGCCAAATGGTCTTGAGACCGTTTGCCCTGTCGCGGTCTCGAGACCATTTGCTCACCTCGCGGTCTTGAGTCCGAGAGAGCAAACTGTTAGGACCGTTTAAGGAAAAGAAAAGCGGTGGGGTTTTCTTGGAAATCACGCCTTAATCTTCTAGATCAAGAACAGTACAGATATCCCACGGGTTTGCTTGCAAAATAGCAGGGAAAAGTAGGGAAACACTAAGAGCTATCATCAAAACGCATATAAAGATACACATAGTAAAGCATGGGTTTAGAGTTATAAAACCCGCCTAAAGCTTGCTTCTTGAGCTCCAAGCTTTCAAGCTCCAAGCTCTAATGGCGTCCTTGAGTTCCCTCAGGTTGGCCAAGGTGAAAACTCCAAGGAAGGATGAAAAGAGACGGCTAGAAAGGTAGGGTTTCAAGAGTTAGCCATGAAGATGACCTTGAATTCGAGTTTTAACCATGGAATTAGGCAAGAAGAGGGGTTTAAACCTACCTTGCACCCCTTGGTCGTCCTCCTTAGCTCCAAGGCAGTCCTTGGTCATCTTTGGTGAAATGAAACAGTAAGGGAACGAAGGGTGAGTTCCCTTGCAACTAAGGGAAGGAGAGCTTATATACATGGGGTAGGATTTTCAACATTAGTTCATAAGTTTCCCCTAATTCCAACTAAGTCCTTCCTTTATTACTTGCTCGTCCCTTCCTCTTTATTCTAAGGACAAACCTTATCTTAAGTTATAGAAAAGAAGGAAAGGAAGAACAATCTAATAATAAAGTTCATACTTAAAGGGATATTGCACATATACCCTGATTATTCAATCACAAAGCCTATTTCTTAACTTGATAACTCAATTGAGGTGAATTCCTCATCATTTCTTCTCTAAATGATGGCAAGAGTCTAAAAAGATACACTAGATGACATATTTCACAATTTGTATCCCTTAATTTGGGTAAATTGCACTTTACCCCAAATTAAGGTTTCAAGCCCTGGGATTGCTTCCACAGCTGCACCTTGGTGCCCTAGCTTGGGAAATCCCTCAACTTTGCCAAAGAGATTCTCATGATGTCTCAACATCAGAGGAACATCTCATCATGTGCAAATTGCAAGCTAACCCTCTCAACTGGGTAAATTGCACATAGGTCCATGTATATCAAAACAATGCTACAACTTTAAATAAAAAGGAGCAAATACTGAAATATACGTTTCTGGGAAACTTAATTACATGCTCAGAGTTAATCACAAAGATTTAATTACATATTTAGGCAAAACACCTAGGGTTGACTCATAACCCAGGTCAGGGATGTTACAAATTATCCACCCCTTACAAGGATTTCGTCCCCGAAATCGATAAAACATACTAAGAGAAAAGGGCAGGATACTTCCTTCTCATCTCATCCTCTAACTCCCAAGTGGCTTCTTCAATACCACGATGGTTCCAGAGGACTTTCACAAGACTTATATCTTTCTTCTGTAGCTTTTTAATTCGTTTATCAAGGATTGACACTGGTCCCTCCTCATAGGATATGTCATCATTCAATTCTACCTCCATAGGTTGTAGAACTGACTCGGTGTCTGGGTGACATTTCTTCAACATAGAAATGTGAAACACAGGATGTAACCTCTGTAATTCTGGGGGAAGCTCTAGTTTATATGCTACCTTTCCAATCCGTTCAATGATTGGATTAGGCCCCATATATCTAGGAGCTAACTTCCCCTTCCTTCCAAAACGAAGGACCCCTTTCCAAGGTGAGACCTTAAGATACACTCTGTCTCCAACCTGGAACTCTAAGGGTCTACGACGTTTGTCAGCATAAGATTTCTGCCTATCCTGAGCAGTCTTAATCTTATGTTGTATAACTTTAATCTTTTCTGTGGTTTGCTGCACAAGGTCAGGACCTAACAACTGATGCTCACCAGTTTCAAACCAACACAAAGGTGATCTACAACGTCTACCATATAAGGCTTCATAAGGTGCCATGTCAATACTATGCTGATAGCTATTGAAATAGGCAAACTCTATCAAGCTTAGGTGTAGATCCCAACTTCCGGTGAACTGGAGAACACATGCTCACAACAGGTCTTCTAAGGTTTGTATGGTCCTTTTCGACTGTCCATCAGTCTGTGGATGAAAGGCCGTACTAAACCTCAGCTTAGTGCCTAAGGCTCTGTGCAACTGTTCCCAAAAACGACTGGTAAACTGAGGACCTCTGTCAGAAACTATTGTGACAGGAACTCCGTGCAAACGCACTATCTCTTTAACATACAACTCTGATAACCTTTCAGCAGAATAGGTTGTTTTGACAGGTAAGAAATGTGCTGTCTTAGTCAACCTATCAACAATTACCCAAATGGAATCATGTCCTTTGCTTGTCCTGGGTAGGCCAACAACAAAGTCCATGGTCACATGGTCCCACTTCCACTGTGATATGGGTAAAGGTTGCATTGTCCCTGCAGGCTTCTGGTGTTCAGCTTTAACTTGCTGACACACAGGACACCTCAGAACAAACTCTGCAACGTCCTTCTTCATCCCAGGCCACCAATACAGATCCTTCAAATTCCGATACATCTTGGTACTCCCTGGATGCATAGCATACATGGAAGAATGGGCTTCTTCCAGGACTAACTTCCTCAAGTTGTCCACATCTAGCACTATCATTCTTCCATTATAACAAGCTACTTGATCTTTTGAGTCATGAAAACCATCTTGCTTCTCATTTCCATACTCAGATCTTATATGTTGAACTGCAGCATCACCTAGCTGTGCTTCTTTAATCTGCTCTCTTAGGGTAGGTTTAATATGCATCTCAGCTAACAAACTGGCTAGCAATGACACCTTCAACTGTACATTGTCTTGCCTTAAAGAGATAAGCATATCTCTTCTAGAACATACTAAAGAGTTTAGTTGTGCTCTATTCATGGTTGATGTTGCTGATTTCCTACTCAAGGCATCTGCAACAACATTGGCCTTACCTGGATGGTAATCAATTGTACAGTCGTAGTCCTTGATTAACTCCATCCAGCGATGTTGCCTCATGTTGAGCTCATGCTGAGAGAAGATATATTTAAGGTTTTTGTGGTCTGTGAAAATCTGGAATGTCTCTCCGTAGAGATAATGTCTCCAGATCTTCAAAGCATGAACCACAGCTGCTAACTCCAGATCGTGTGTTGGATAATTCTCCTCGTGTTTCTTAAGCTGTCGGGAAGCAAAAGAAATCACTTGTTTATCCTGCATCAACACACATCCTAGTCCATTTTTGGAAGCATCACAGAAAACTATATACCCTTTTCCTTGTTCAGGTAGCACTAGCACAGGTGCACTTGTCAACCTCTCCTTCAGCAACTGGAAAGATTGTTGACACTTATCACTCCAAGAAAAAGGAACATCTTTCCGGGTTAACTTGGTCAAAGGTAAGGCTATAGAACTAAAGTTCTTAATGAACCTTCGATAATAGCCAGCTAACCCCAAGAAACTTCGAATCTCCGTCAGTGTCTTCGGTTGTTCCCATTGTAGAATAGATTCTACCTTTGTAGGGTCAACACGAATTCCCGAGGTGGATATTACATGTCCAAGAAAAGATACCTCCGGCAGCCAGAACTCACACTTGCTAAACTTGGCGTACAACTTATGTTCTCTTAGCAAGGTCAAAACTTGGCGAAGATGTTGCTCATGCTGCTGGGCATCCTTACTATAAATCAGTATGTCATCTATGAAGACGACAACACACTGATCTAGGAAAGGTTGAAAAACTCTATTCATGAGTTCCATGAATGCGGCTGGTGCATTGGTTAGTCAAAACGACATAACCGTGAACTCATAGTGACCATATCTTGTCCTAAAGGCAGACTTGGATATGTCACTATCCTTAATACGGAGTTGATGATATCCATACCTCAAGTCTATCTTTGAAAATACTGTTGCACCACGCAACTGGTCAAAGAGATCATCAATCCTTGGCAAAGGATACTTATTCTTTATTGTCACTTTATTAAGTTGTCTGTAGTCGATGCATAACCGCATTGACCCATCTTTCTTTTTAACAAACAAGACCGGAGCACCCCAAGGTGAAGTACTCGGTCGGATAAAACCTCTCTCAAGTAACTCTTGAAGCTGTTTCTTGAGTTCTGCCATCTCAGCAGGCGCCATCCTATACGGAGTTTGAGCTATGGGTTTCGTATCTGGGATCAGATTGATTTCAAAATCAATCTCCCGAGGTGGTGGTATACCAGGAAGTTCTTCAGGAAACACATCCTCGAATTCCCTGACTATGGGAACTTCAGCAGGATTGGTCCTTTCCTTGGTAACATCTACCACATGGGCTAAGAATGCATAACATCCTTGCCTCAACAGCTTATCAGCAACCATAGCTGACACAAGACAGGTGGGCAGAATCTTTCTTTCACCTTGAAAGATCCATGTGTTGCTTTCATCAGCAAACACAGCCAACTTGGACTCACAATCCAAGACAACTCTATACCTTTCTAAGGTATCCATCCCAAGGATTATATCAAATCCCTGCATATCAAGTGGTATAAGATCCACTTGAATGCGATGGTCAGAAAAGAAAAGGATGCAGGGAGAACATACCTCCTGCAAAACGGCAGACCCACTCAACGGAGTCTCTAACAACAAACTATCTGCTCTATGACTAACAGTCACATTACAGTTACGAATCATTTCACGAGTGATGAAAGAGTGCGTAGCACCCGGATCAATCAGAACAGATACATCACAGGATATAGACATATCAGAATATAAAAGTTTCATCTGACCTGCCACTACCCGTGGATTGACCACTGCCTCAGGTGGGTTCATAGCATAGAACCTCACAGTCGCCTGGTGTTGAGGTAGTGCTGATGATCCAGCTTGAGACGCTTGTCCACGTCCTCGAGCTGCTCCTTGATGTTGTCTATTCTGAGATCCCTGTTGATTCTGTCTCGGGGTTTGTTGTGTCACACCGACAGGCCTAGAACGGCAATCCTTCATCAAGTGTCCCACCTTACCACAGTTGTAGCAACTCTTCTTCTGTTGCTGTGGTCTGGGTAGTCCAGTAACTGACACTGATGCAGAACTGTGCGTCCCTTGAAGCGGTTGACTCCGTCCTCTACCTCTGCTTGGTGTCCATTGAGTTTGAAAACTCGATCTGGGTGGTGGAGGGTTAGGTGCAGAGAATCTAGGTTTCTTGGAATCCCTAGATGAAGAACCCTGGAACTGTGGATATCTTTTATGGGTTTGTCTTTTCTCAACCACAGATCTCTCTATCCTTCGGACTGACTCAACGAAGGTAGAGAATCTCTCTCTGTTTTCTAAGGCAGACACAGGGGTTGACATATCAGAATTCAAACCCTTCTCGAATCTTCTGATTCTTTCCTCATCCGTAGCAGCCATGTGCGGACAGAACCGCAACAACTCCATAAACTTAGCTTCATACTCACTAATGTTCATCATACCCTGCCTTAGTTTCTCAAACTGAGAGATCTTCTCATCTAGGAAGGTCTTTGGAAAATATCTATTGATAAATTCCCGACAAAACTCTTCCCATGAGAACTCTACTCCAGGTCTCTTCTGCTCTTCCATGTTCCACCAGTGACCAGCACTGCCTTTGAGAAGATAGACAACATGTCTAACCTTCTCAGCTTCCGGAATCATAAGAATCCTGAAAGCCTTCTCCAACTCTGTCAACCATAAGTCAGCATCTGCAGGGTCGGCAGTTCCGAAGTACTCGGTAGCTCCAACACGATGAAGTCGTTCGAATGTCTTACCAATACCTTGTGCTTCAGGCTGGGCAGGTGCCCTAGGTGTAGGAATGGGCATCCTATCGGTTATATGTGTCATGGCAGTCATGAACTGCCCGAACATCGTCTGTACAGCTGGATCACTCATGTCAGCTGGGTCGAACTGGGGTGGCTCTCTTGGCGACTCAGGTGCAGGTTGTTCTATTCTCGGAACTCTTGCACCGCCTCGAGGTGCACTAGCACTACTCTCTGCCACGTGCTCATCACGATGTTCTGACATTCTTATATATCTTCTTCTCCTGAGGAGCAGAAGATTCTATTAGATGAGGAAGGAGTACTAAAGGTAGACTCGACATCCTAAGTCCTATGCCTCTGTAGACTCAACTGAACCTGGAGCTCTGATACCACTAGTTGTGGGCTCTGATCTCCAAACCATGACATAAACACGATTAAATCGTAGCGGAAGCGAATCGGTAATCAGCGGAAGACAAAAATCACGGGAAATTAAAACTTTTCGAGATAAGAGCTTGAATCCATAAAAGCTTCTTTCATAAAGAGAGATAAACTGTTTACATCTCAGGATAATTACTTCTCGAGTAATTATATACATCAAGATACAAAATCTCAAGATCACTATACAAAAGACTCCAAGACCTGAGAGTATAGAGGACACATAGGACTGACTCTAACTACACCACATGGCAGGACAAATCTCCACCTGAGATTACTGCTGCCCCTGGTGCTGCTGCTGCTGAGACTGGTCACCTGTAGGTTGGTTCCTTCGTCTCCGACGTCCACCTAAAAAGTTGAAGCCTAGGGGGTGAGACAATTATACATAATTGTCCCAGCGAGAGTTATAACTCTTCGCCAGAAGCTTTATTATAACTTCAAAGAATATCTTAAGCAGTAAAGCCTTCAAAGCATTCTGTAACAGTTGCAGGTATAACAAGATCTCAACCATTTAGGAGATATGGAGAATATAAACACTATTGCAATGTAACATCAATCAACTAACTTGGAGTTATCTCTAACAAGTTATACTATATGGTTAATTATGTTTTATAAACAACATTATGCCCTGTGGAGATGAGGCTTACCACTCATACTCCAACTGATCGCTGAGAAGCCGCATCAGTATCATACATAGATCATTAAGAGAGCCGGATTCTCATGACCTTCACCTTCCTCAGTCAGTAAGAGGATCACTTGTAGGACATCTCGTGTCTCTACTACTATAGCTCACCAGGGTAAACTGGTCCTTCGCTATTCTAGAGTCACAGTGGCATTCTGTACTCTCTTCGTCATCAGGAGGTTTCATATTTACCTACCACTGATACGGATATCTGTGCTTTCTTCGTCATGAGGAGGTTTCATGTTTACCTACCACTGATACGGTATGAAACTATAGTGAAGGATGGATGGATTACTCATCTACATCACTTTCCTACACTAGGATGTAAGGTTCTACACATCCATGTACCCCACATACTCAAAAGTATGTGCTCCAGGAGTTCCCTGAGGAAAACCTGTTTCACCATCACTTAATTTCTAACAATGATGGATCTATGATCAGGGCTCTACATTATACTTGATTAGTTAGGTACATTCAGTATTCTTTAACAGCATACATTGTTCTTCAAACAATAACAGTAGCATAGCAGCTATAAAAGAAGAATACTAAATGTAACAGGCCTAACTTATATCAATCATCATTTCTCATTATCCTCATCACAAGTCATCTCTAAGGCATGACCTTGATGGTATTCATGGCTCTCATAGCCCATTTTCAGCATAGGATGCCACTGACAAGGCATCAAATTACATTACTTATTCATAAGGCTAACAGCATGCCTTTAATGAATATAACATCAACATCCATGCCTGGATATGATTACCTTCATATCAGAACCTGCATGGTTAATACATCTGATAAAGGTAATGCAATAATAAGGAATGTACTTCCTACTCTTGTCATAAGAGTTAAATCTTTAATTTAAATCAAATAGAGTTTATTGCTCAAAAGCATGCCATTACCCTTGAATTAGGGTTTACTATTCACATTTCATGTCATCACCCTTGAATTAGGGTTTACTATTCACATCAAGGTGAAT
The DNA here is from genome assembly GCA_963693085.1 of Alisma plantago-aquatica. Classification (NCBI taxonomy): domain Eukaryota; kingdom Viridiplantae; phylum Streptophyta; class Magnoliopsida; order Alismatales; family Alismataceae; genus Alisma; species Alisma plantago-aquatica. The sequence goes on from OY856409.1 coordinate 871,866,011, forward strand.
TAAACTCATAACATCATCATGTATGAGTAACATCTTCATTGATGCTCTTAGATTAGTTAAGAGTTCATCATTTATTATAATTAGGATTTCTATGACCTCACACGGGTGGACCATACCCTAGTTATGCTCACTTATGTGCATTGGAGATGCTTTACTTGAGTTTCCACTTAAAATTGGTACTTTCTCTCTCTAGAAGTACTTTCTCTCTCTAGAAGTACTTTCTCTCTCATCATAATGCTAGGTGATGTCAACATCATTCCAAAACAGGTTGGATTGAGTCATCATAGGCCAACATAGCCAAAAGTATCACCATTATGTGATTAGAGTTACTTTCTCTCTCTAGGGTACTTTCTCTCTCTAGAGTACTCTCTCTTTCATCATACTAATGGTTGATGATAACATTAGACTAGATCAAGTTAGATAGAGTCATTATGACTAAAAGCATCATTCTCATGTAATTAGGGTTTGAATTGAGCAAGGTATAACTTAATTGACCCTTCAGGGGTATATTGGTAATTCACCCCATTGATCATCATTATGGTCAAAACCTTAATCAAATAACCCCTTAATATCCTAGGTTGTCATTAGGGTTTGATTTGAGCAACATTGAACCATTCACATCATCAAATGATTGAATGTGGTCAACCTTGAATCACATTGATTAATTTCAATCATTAATCATTAATTGAAATGAGATCGGTTGAAAGTGTTGACCGTTTGCCCATTTGACTTTCCAAGACCGTGAGCCTCCTTCTAGCTCCAAGACCGCGAGCCCCCTTTAAGGGTTCAAGACCGCGAAGCCTCCCATTGGTTCAAGTTAATGTTGAGACCGCGAAGACCAATTTGAGTTGAGACCGCGAGGGTCTTGATGACCGTTTGCCCTTCTTTGACCTCAGGACCGCGAGGCCCTTCGCGGTCTTGAGACCGCGAGGCTCCTCTCGGTCTTGAGACCATGAGCCCCCTCACGGTCTTGAGACCGCGAGCCCTCTCACGGTCTTGAGACCGCGAGGCTCTCATGGTCTTAGCCACTTGGTCCTTCAACAAGGCTCAAAGGTGCAACCACTAATATCAAACGATGTTGAAGCCTTCAAAAGGTCCAATCTATGTTGACCACTTATGGATTGGGTTAATCAAGATTATGCTTGACCAATTGGTCAACCAATTTACCCTCAATTGTTGACCAAGTAGGATTGAAATCGATTCAATTAGGGTCTATCAATGTTCACCCATCAACACTCAACAATGTGCATCAACACAAGGTTGAACCCTTCCATTGAGCTCCAATTGGGCCCAAACTTGGCCCAAACGGTCTTGAGGTCATGTGGGTGGACCCAACATGGTATTGAGACCGTTATCCCAAGATTTCATCAACGTCTAAGGTGATTTGATAGGGGTTGAACCATGATTGACCCACAAAACAGAATTTTGATTAAATTGATAACTTATTTGTGATTGGGTCCTCAATTGGTCAAATTACCCAACCCTAGACCTTCAAACGGTCTTGGGTGATTGTCCTCTCAGTCTTGAGACCGTTTGGATGAGTTCCAAATGGTCTTGAGACCGTTTTCCCATCCAATTTTGGATTCTAGTGCAAATTCATCAAGGTCTGACCCATTGAGTTGATGATCATGTCAATATTTAATTGCAATGTAATTTGGTGTAATTGTACCTTCAATTGGTCAACTACCCTTGACCCCAGACCTCCAAACGGTCTTGGTTGATTGCCCTCGCGGTCTTGAGACCGTTTGGTGACCCCCAAACGGTCTTGAGACCGTTTAGGTCAATCAACCCTAAAAACCCTAATTAGGTCACCATAATTTCAGTACTGATTTCACCTAGGGTTATCCCTAGTAATCACCCTTCAACTCTTAGCCTGTTTGGAATTAGACCATCAAACTTGGTGAGTTGTTAATTAACATAATGTTTAACAGTAATCTCATACGTTCAACGCTTAGTCAACGACCTTACACGGTCTTGAGACCGTTTGCCCAAAAAGGCAATTTCAGACTGTTTGAAAATCAGCAATTAATTCATTTAAAGTTGTGACTTAAAAAGGTCATATCTCCCGATTCCTTTGGAGTTAGTCTCCCAAATTTTGAGGGTAATTATCCTATATAATTAGGAACAGATTTCTTATACGTTCCACGCTCGGTCAACGGGGCCAAACGGTCTTGAGACCGTTTGCCCTGTCGCGGTCTCGAGACCGTTTGCTCACCTCGCGGTCTTGAGTCCGAGAGAGCAAACTGTTAGGACCATTTAAGGAAAAGAAAAGCGGTGGGTTTTTCTTGGAAATCACGCCTTCATCTTCTATCTCAAGAACAGATATCCCACGGGTTTGCTTGCAAAATAGCAGGGAAAAGTAGGGAAACACTAAGAGCTATCATCAAAACGCATATAAAGATACATATAGTAAAGCATGGGTTTAGAGTTATAAAACCCGCCTAAAGCTTGCTTCTTGAGCTCCAAGCTTTCAAGATCCAAGCTCTAATGGCGTCCTTGAGTTCCCTCAGGTTGGCCAAGGTGAAAACTCCAAGGAAGGATGAAAAGAGACGGCTAGAAAGGTAGGGTTTCAAGAGTTAGCCATGAAGATGACCTTGAATTCGAGTTTTAACCATGGAATTAGGCAAGAAGAGGGGTTTAAACCTACCTTGCACCCCTTGGTCGTCCTCCTTAGCTCCAAGGCAGTCCTTGGTCGTCTTTGGTGAAATGAAACAGTAAGGTAACGAAGGGTGAGTTCCCTTGCAACGAAGGGAAGGAGAGCTTATATACATGGGGTAGGATTTTCAACATTAGTTCATAAGTTTCCCTTAATTCCAACTAAGTCCTTCCTTTATTACTTGCTCGTCCCTTCCTATTTATTCTAAGGACAAACCTTATCTTAAGTTATAGAAAAGAAGGAAAGGAAGAACAATCTAATAATAAAGTTCATACTTAAAGGGATATTGCACATATACCCTGATTATTCAATCACAAAGCCTATTTCTTAACTTGATAACTCAATTGAGGTGAATTCCTCATCATTTCTTCTCTAAATGATGGCAAGAGTCTAAAAAGATACACTAGATGACATATTTCACAATTTGTATCCCTTAATTTGGGTAAATTTCACTTTACCCCAAATTAAGGTTTCAAGCCCTGGGATTGCTTCCACAGCTGCACCTTGGTGCCCTAGCTTGGGAAATCCCTCAACTTTGCCAAAGAGATTCTCATGATGTCTCAACATCAGAGGAACATCTCATAATGTGAAAATTGCAAGCTAACCCTCTCAACTGGGTAAATTGCACATAGGTCCATGTATATCAAAACAATGCTACAACTTTAAATAAAAAGGAGCAAATACAGAAATATACGTTTCTGAGAAACTTAATTACATGCTCAGAGTTAATCACAAAGATTTAATTACATATTTAGGCAAAACACCTAGGGTTGACTCATAACCCAGGTCAGGGATGTTACAAAAAGTAGGATAGTTGTATTTCCTGTTATGTCAAAGAATGGTGGGAGCCCAGATGAGTGAGACAACCAGATGATGGTGTGAGACGGATAGCTGGTAGCCTGACGAGGAGCATGATGACCTGACAAATTGATCGTCTGGAGGAGCCAGACGATCGTTTGGTGACAACCAACCGACTGGCCAGGAGGCGAGCCGATCAATCATAGATGAGATGATCAACCCGGAACGGCCCAAGCACAGATCTTCATCAACAACAGGTTGCTGCATCTGATGTAGACTTAAATTACCGTAACTCCTTGTGGCTCAAGGAAATACAAATAGGATGGCCATAATCATTGCTTTATCGCTTCACATGTTTTCTTATGGGATATAGAATGTATATGATACATACTATATATGTGGTGATTGGATATGTATATGTATATGTATATAAATACCAAACCCCTGAATATAATATTAAGCCTTAGATGCTTTCCATAAGCAACACACATGAAAAGCTTGATCGACAAGCATGGGCATCCCAAGGGTGGTGCACTATTTATCTCGTGGAAGTGTGATGGTAGCTGTGTGGGCCCGCCAAGCGGGGTGCACTCCTATCGTGTTGGTTTTTGGGTCAGGCTTAATTAAGTGATCTTAATGAGATTAAGCACTTAGAGTCATGGAGATGACTATGGCAAAGAGTTGTGCATATAATCTATCCAAGAATTGCATAATATGCAATTGGTAAATGTTACCTACCTTAATAATTGATTATGGACGCTGGCGTTTGCCGGGTAATAACTCAATTGTCTTGGATCTTGGCTCACTAAAATGTTATACACTATAATCTTTCGAATTGATGGTGAGGGCTATCAATTTGATCAAAATAGTGGGAGCGATAATTAATTAAAGGCCTAATTAAATATTGTCAACTTTATTTAAATCAATCAAAAGGAGTTTTGACAAAATGCAAATGTTTTCTCTTGTAGAATCAAATGGCAAAGAAATCATCATTGAAATCAGACAATTTAATTTAGATAAAATTCCATAAGTGGTTAAGGACTATGAGAAGTGTTCTGCATATTCCTAAGATACTAGAGCATGTAGAATCCGCTCTATGTATGCTTAAGGTGGTGTTTGAGGCACAAAATAAGAAAGATAGTTCCATGATAGTGATAAGTGGAATGGAGTCCAAGAACACATGCGAGTCAGAGAAGCATTCTCCCGCCAAGCTGAAGTCCAAGTCTTCTGCACTCAAAATATGGAGAGGATTAAGGGAATCAAGGAAGATGAAGCTAGGGATAGAGATCTCTACTTTAGGTGTATACGTAATTGAGATTAACTTTACTACTTCTTTGTCATGGGTACTGGATACCGGATGTGGATCACACATTTGTTCAAATGTGAAGGATCTGAAAAGAAGTCGGCCTTTAGCAAAATGCGAGATTGAACTACGTGTTGCTAATGGAGCAAGAGTTGCTACCAGTGCAGTAGGAACCTATGAGTTATCTCTACCAAGTATGCTGATAATAGAGTTACAAAACTTCTATTATGTACCTGCCATTAATAGGAATATCATTTATGTATCTTGTTTGGACAAGGATGGATTTGAATTTCTTATTAAGAATAGAAAATGTTACATTTCTAAAGATATGATCTTTTATGACAGTGCACCAATGTATTATGGTCTATATTTGATAGATCTACAGACAAGTGTATACAACGTAAACACCAAAAGATAAAAACTCAATGATTCAGATAAAACATACCTTTGTCATTGTCGTCTAGGGTACATACATGAGAATTGCATATCTAGAATCCATAAAGATGGAAATATAGACTCTTTTAATTATGAATCAATAGAGACATGAAAATCTTATTTATTGGGCAAGATGACCAAGACTCCCTTTTCAGGAAAAGGTGAGAGAGCTTGTGATCTATTAGGACTCATGCATATTGATGTATGTGGGCCTTTTAGAACAAACACTGGAGGTGAGTATCAATACTTCATTACCTTTACTGATTACTTCAGTAGGTATGGTTATGTTTACTTGATTAAACATAAATAAGAAACCCTTGAAAGGTTCAAAGATTTCATGAATGAAGTATAGAACCAACTTGGCAAAAGTATTAAGGCACTTCAATCCGATCGAGGTGGAGAATACTTAAGCCAAGAGTTTGAGGACTTTCTGAGAGCCTGTGGTATTGTATCACAATGGACTCCACCTAGAACACCACAATAAAATGGTGTATCAGAAAGAAGGAATCACACATTACTGGATATGGTGCGATCTATGATGAGTTTTGCTAGTCTTCCGACAACCTTCTGGGGTTATGCTCTTGAAACCGCCGTGTTTACACTTAACCACTTACCATCTAAATCGGTTCAAAAGACACCATATGAGATATGGCATGGGAAGCGTCCCAATGTGTCTTTTATGAAGATTTGGGGTTGTGAAGCTTATGTTAGGAAAATGTTTTCTGAAAAGCTTGGACCCAAATTAGATAAATTTTATTTTTTTGGATACCCTTTAGAGACCAAAGGATATTAGTTTTATTCTCAATCTGACAACAAAGTGTTTGTTGCTAGAGATGTTGTATTCCTAGAAAAGGAATTTATTTCCAAAGGAAGCAGTGGGAGGAAAGTAGAGCTCGAAGAGGTTTGAGACCAATAAGAAAATATTGAACCAATAGATGAATAAGAGGAAAATAGAGATTCACAAGTGGTTGTGGAATCTCAGCCTCCTCAAGTAATACATGGACCTCATAGATCTAGTAGGACACACCTTGAGCCTAAAAATTTGGATATCTTGTGACTCAAGAAGGCAGTGAGTTGGTCATAGATGATGAGTCAACTACCTATCTAGAAGCTTCGCAGGGACCATATTTTGAGAAATGGCTTGAGGCCATGAGATTTGAGATGGAATCTATGTATACCAACAAGGTATGGACCTTAGTGGATCCACCTGAAGGGGTAAAGCCCATAGGGTGCAAATGGGTCTTCAAGAAGAAGACTGACATGGTTGGAAATGTGCAAACTTATTAAGGGCATATTGGTTGCAAAGGGTTTTAGACAAGTTCAAGGTGTTGACTATGATGAAACTTTTTCACCACTTGTCATGATTAAGTCCATCAGGATCATGCTTGCTATTGCAACCTACTATGACTATGAGATTTGGCAGATGGACGTTAAAATCACATTCCTTAATGGGAATATTGTCGAGGATGTGTACATGACACAACTTGATGGTTTTATAAATCCAAAGGATGCAAATAAGTCTATAAGCTACAAAGGTCATTCTATGGATTCAAGCAAGCATCTCAGAGCTGGAATCTTCGATTTGACAAAGCAGTCAAAGAGTTTGGCTTTAGTCAAAATGAAGATGAGCCTTGTGTGTACAAGAAGGTTAGTGGGAGCATGACTACATTCCTAATATTGTATGTGGATGACATACTGTTGATGGGGAATGACATCCCAACTTTACAAAAAGGTAAAGACATGGCTTGGAAATACATTCTCAATGAAAGACTTGGGAGAAGCATCCTATATCTTAGGAATCAAGATCTATAGAGATAGATCCAAAAGGCTTCTTAGACTAAGTCAAAGCACATACATTGACAAAGTGTTGAAGAGGTTCAACATGGAGAACTCAAAGAGAGGAAACATACCCATGGTTCATGGAGTTCCCCTCTCTAGAGCTCAATGTCCCAAATCTTGTGAAGAGAGGGAATACATGAGTGAGAATCCATATGCATCAACAATTGGATCCATCATGTATGCAATGTTGTGCACCCATCCCAATGTCTTGTATGCACTCAACATGATGAGCAGATACCAGTCAGATCCCAGAGATGCTCACTGGATAGCTGTGAAGAACATCCTAAAGTACTTGAGAAGGACTAAGGATCAGTTCCTTGTCTACGACGGTGAGGAAGAGTTGGTGGTAAAGGGTTACATCGATGCAAGCTTCCAAACCGATAAAGATGATTACATATCACAGTCATGATTTGTGTTTTGCCTTAACAACAGAGCTGTGAGCTAGAAAAGTTCCAAGCAAGAGACAGTTGTGGATCCTATGACAGAGGCTGAGTATATTGCTGTATCCCATGTGAAAAAGGAGGTTGTGTGGATCAAGAAGTTCATTTATGAACTTGGGGTGGTTCCTAGCATCTATGATGCAATTGAGCTTTATTGTGACAACAATGGAGCTATTGCACAAGCTAAAGAACCCAAATCACATCAGCGGTCCAAGCATATACATCAGTGCTTCCATCTCATATGAGAGATCGTACAACGAGGAGATGTGAAGATTTGCAGAGTACCAACCAAAGATAATATTGTTGATCCCTTGACTAAGACACTTTCACAACAGAAGCATGATGGTCATGCTAGATCACAAGGATTGAGGTTCATGGGTGATTGTCTCTAAGTGCAAGTGGGAGTCTGTTAGTATGTATGCCCATAGAGCCAGTCATATGATGATTGTAATGGTATACTTTGTAAATGATTTGAATAATAATAAAGGCAATTCCATCTATATGTTTTAACTATTTTTGAGATAATAGTATTACATGATAGATGTCTAGAGAATGACAAAACTCAATTACGTATGTCTTCAAGTACGTGACTTGGACAATGAGATCATACAAATGTTAAGAGTATGTACATTCTCACTAATGTCCCTAGTCGGTTGTTATTATGGAAATAACCATAGACATCAATAACACAGAAGACTATAGTGTATGTTGGTTGATGATAGAATCTCATCAGTCATGATATATAATATCAAACCAAGCACATAGATACATGATAGAGAACAATGTATCAGACAGACCCACCATAAGAGTGATGCATGGAAACCACACTTGGTTAGTCAAGATCATCTCTTATAGTATTGGTGGTGATTGTGGTTCTTAGACCTGAAATCACTACACTCATCACATGTTGTTGGATACACTTTGACATCATCAAACACAGTCCTAAAATATGGAATGTTATAAAGGTGATGATTGGGTGACTTTGACACATGGGGTTTTGACTTTGAATGATAGATATGGAATTTGTCCCTCCTAAGGGAGTATGATATCCTGGCCACTTGATAAGTGAAACTGAGAAATACATGGCCATGTACATGTGAGTCAATATATGATATTGAGCTTGCATATATCTCAGACAGTCTGATGTGGTTCAAGAAACATGGATTGAATGTTAGTAGAGGATGACAAGTCCATGCCTCAAGTTCAATCTGGATATTAGTGACAAAGGGACTATACATTCACTGTAATAGCTGCCGATACTCCTCTCCACCCACTCTAGAGTATTCATTGCACTCCCCTTGCATTTATCCTCTCCAACTACCATTTCCACCTCATTTCCACCATAGAAACCTAGTTTTTTAGGTTTTCTACCATAATCTCCTTCGTTTTCATGTCCATCATCCACCTTGGAGGAGGGAGGTTACCCTACAGTAGCTTGGAGGTGAAGGAGAAGGAATAACATATTGTAGGTTGAAAGTTGTTCTCCAACTTTCCTCTTCACTTGGGTAGCACTGATGTGCGACTAGGCACCAATATTTGCTTGTGAAGTCATAAGTTAGTTATGGACATTCACTGCCAATGTGGAATGGAACCTATAGGGTCACACACATAGGATTAACCTGGAAGAGGAGTTTATCCATGAATTATGTTTAGATTGATTACTAAAGTGTTTAGGTACTCAATTAAACATTCAATCAATAGACTTGACTCAAAATCATTAAGTTCAAGTGTTGAACCAATTGATTAGAGTGTCAGATTGATTGAGAACTGCATGACTGAGTTCTACACAAACTGGACCACCAACTGACCGGTTCACTGGGTGAACCGATCAGCTCATGGTCAGTGAGATGACCTGTTCACACTAGTGAACCGATCAGTTCACATTGACCAACCAAGCATGTGTTTGATTTCTTGGTTTGTGAGAAAAGATTTTCATTTCACTTGTTAAATTTGATTAGGACAAGAATTATTCTTTGTATTAATTAGAAACAAATAAGGAAAGTCAATTGTGGGCAAGTCTGGGAAGTGAAATGACCAGTTCACTAAGTGAACCGACCGGTTCACACTCCCAACCAACTGGTTCAAAAGTGAACCGAGTGAACTGATCGGCTCACTTGCCCAAATGACCGGTTGAGTTATGAAACCACCGGTTCGCCTGCCGTAGTACAACCAGTTCATGGAAAATTCAGACCCTTCTACTCCCACACAGATTGGGAACCCTGATCCTGCCCTCTACTATAAATAGAGGGGTACAGGGGGCTTCTCAAAACACACAACTCAGAACTTTAGTTGCTCTACAAAGTTGTTGTCCTCTCTGGTTGTGGTAACTGAGAGAGCCCAAGCAACTTATACCCGTCCAGGGAGGAACAACGAGGGAAAGACAACTGTACAAAAGTGACTGATGGTGGGAGAGTGTGTCGGTGACTAGTACGCCAATAGAAGGGGATGACTCCTTCTAGTCTATCCATCTCAGGATGACTAGAGTTCTAGGTAGTCCGTGTGGACTATCCATAGAGGCTGGAGATTTCTGCCGCTCAGGAGGATGATCGTCAACCGTAGTCCGGATCTACACCAGGAGCTGCACAGATGTTGTAGAAGACTAGGTGGTTGAAGACCACACTAGCTGTGAGGTATTGTCACTGAGCAAGCCTCAGGACCAGGTATATCTCGCTAAACCATCTTTTCTATTGCATAGTTGTTGATGCAATCTACTGGTTATGGGTTTGTGGTTAGATAAATTTTTTGTTTTCCGCTGCCTATTCTGTCCCACAAAACCCAACAATAAGGCCATATTAACATAAATACATCTAATTATCTATTGTCTGGAAGTTACTTTTTTTTAAATGGAATTATATATAGTTGAATTCAAATGAGAGAATGAAAAGTTGTATTGGTGATATTACACTAATTTGTATACCCACCCCAATATTCTCATTTTATTGCTATTTTTACACTATACTAGCAAAAAAATCAAGAAAGGATGATCATGACATATTTCACATCATGTAAATATTATCATTTAAAATAAATAGCATATGAGAGGTGCAAAATGGAAATTTGGTGTTCTCAGCTTTAATTTGACAATTGAATAAAATTACTAGAATTTGTCTACATTTGTTTCTTTTTATTTTCTTGATTAGATATCATGTTAAATTCATAAATGGATATAGAGAAAAACACATATCAAATGATATTATACATGAACGAGATACAATGAGAGTTTATTAGGTAATATCCCTAACCGAATCATCTACTCCATTCAAAAATGCATAAATGTATACAATTTTTTTATGAGATAATTTGTCACATGAAACTATAATACATGAGCAAATATATGGATATCAAATTCTCAATATCCCATGATAAAGAGTCTGGAAATATATGACATATTGGTCATACATAACATGAGAAGTATTAGAATGCCCTTTACTCAAAATAGATAACCAACAAAGAACATTCTCCTCATGGTGAATAGATATACTCCATCATAGTACAACCAACTATTTAAACCAAGTGTCCCCACCTTATCACTAAAAATTTTTGGGCATCGAAGCTATAGTGTGCATTGAAGAAAACTTAGAAACCCGGGCTACACATTTACAATGGACATTGAAGAAAAAAGTTGGGCTCGCTCCAGAACAATCCACATATTTGGAAAATAACATCACATGAAACCATGTTTTGTGGACATCCAGCTGCAACATGGAAAAGAGCTAAAATTTTGACGATGCATCATCATCATCATGATTAGTTTTCTCAAAGGTGAAGGAAAGTGGTAGGGTGGGTGATAGTAGTAAAAAAAAGTGTTTGAAGGATGATTCACTCCTAATGCCAAGACATAAACAATGATGCATGCACTAAGAACAACACAGTGGCAGAAAAGGCACCACCACCAACAATAAAGGCGAAGGCAGTAGAAACCATTGGTGATTTTGGTCAAGAACCCTAGATCCGCAAACCCCAAAAACTCTCATGAGAAGAAATAAGATCCCAAAGATTTTTTTTGTTTTGCATGGTTATTAAAACCCCAAATTGGTCGATCAATAAAAAATGTCAACAAAAGGGGTCTGGTGTGTGTTAGTTTCTCAAACGTAACTACCGTCTAAAAGGGTTGACTTAAGTAAGTTCCATATCAGCCTGAATGCAGAGGTGATGGTAAGAAAACTGCCATTTAGCTTATGTCAAAAGTCACATAACATAACCATCAATGTGAAGGCAAATTTGGATCATACTTTATTGTACATAATGTTTCAAACTAATAATATTTGAATATAGGTTATTATATTCACTTGTAATGAGTAACTCTTTCATAGTGGTATGCATATAAAAGGTTTTATTTATGTTTTCGAAGATCATGTGAGATGGAATTTGAATGAGTGATATTTTTCATTCCAAATCAACAATGAGGTAGTTCTCAATGGAGTGGGATCTCCATGGTATGGACTTATATTTGAATCCTTAGTTCACATCAACAATCCATGTTCTTGCCACACAGGACAATCTCTACATGAGTTTACCTTGTTTCCCCTGATGTGCATGTAATTGGGGATGGGAGAGGTTTGTACTATTGGATGGGGTCATCGATGTGACTCCTCCTTGGAGGTAGTGCCCAAATCATAAAAAATGATTTGGTCCAAGTTCAAGTGGATTAATTAAGAAAATACGATTGATTTTGAGTCAACAAAATCAGACCTGACTCAATGCCATTCCCATGCATTGGCAATCCACAAGCACCACTAGGAGTCATAATAAATGGACCCTGGGTTAGTTCGTTAAACATGCACATGTGTCAAAGAAAAATTTCCTATCTTGGAATCCACCCAGGATGATTTTTGGGTGAACTGGTAGAATAAATACTAGATCTAATTTCAAATGTCTAGCATGAACTAGAACTCAAAACTTGAATCATGATCAGATTAATGGCATACAAATGTATAAAGATTTATTTTATATTTACCACTATATTATACATCATGAAACTCATAATGTCACTAGTACATAAATGACCTATACCGTAAGTTATTTTTGGAATATCCCATCGATTACAAACTAGCGACTAAGTGGGTGACGTTTAAACTCAGGATGTACGTCGTCAGTTCTTTTAGCAAACCAAAATTGATGATATATACATATATCATTGGTTACAGTTACAGTCAAACTGAAAAAATAACATGCAACGATGGACAAAAATGTGGTTCCCCTTGACAATTCCTCATCCATTATCCCAAGTAGAACCAACGAGGTAATGCACAATTTGCCATTGGTTTATAGTGAACCGACGAGGTAATGCTTAACTTGTAGTTGGTTTCTTATGTAATAACCAATGAGGTTTCAGTGAATAAATGATGAAAGTAAGGGATATTTTGTCAGATTCGTTCACAAAACATATGAAGTATGTTTATATAGTCTGTTCTTATAAAATCATTCATGATATATGTCTGTATTTTTTATATAGTAGGCCTACAAACCTGCTGTTCGGCTACTAGCCTTTCTGGAGCATGTAGTTCATCAGAATTACATGAGTTCATTAGAACTACAGGCTCTGCATGCATCACAGCTTAACAACAGACCAGTAAACCTACAAGAAGAAATAAATATATACAAGTTCAATTGATTTAACTCAACATTCTATCCATTTTCACTTCAATATATACACATATACATAAACTCATAGCTCAAATGATTTAGTTCTCAACCACACATTTAATTTCATACATATGCACAAATACACATTAGAAAGTGGACTCGATAACATCCAATCCTCTTCACACACTTCACATTCAATTCACAAAGACATATGCATGAACACATATACACATCAGTTGCCATAGAGTTTAAGTCCACATGTATAATATATAAAACAAAATATTTGACATCAAAGCTGGAATACAAAATATCAATCAACCATCCTAATTAGATGACAAGTCACATGCTTGATGAAGTAGTTTGCCCACTCTTCACGTAGGTCATTGAGCCTCTCTAACATATAGGCTTCAGTAGTGTCAAAAGCCTACAAAGAGAATGAGACATAATTCTAACTAGTTTTGATTGTTTGTATTATCAAATGAGACTACTCTGATGTTTATGATCCAAGATTATACAATACCTTCAATATACATTTGATATCTAATAACGCATGCCTGACAATGTTGTCCAGTACATCATCATGTATATCTGCATGCCCAATCATTGTCTCGTATAACACATTGTAGATTCACAATTATGTTAATAAATGTAAAGTTGGAAATATATATGCATTGGAGTGAGAAGACTATATTACGTTAACACTCCTATAAGCTATTGATTTATTTTTTGTATCTACTTTCCCTCCACCGTTACGTATTAAACTGTCATATGATGCAATATTAACAAGTATGTTTAGCATGGAAAATATACTTACACGTTGATAGACAGTTTCATTGGGTGTCCCTCATTTGGTGTTAGTTTTATACTCGAAGGATAAAAAAGAAATACACAATATATAACTGGGGAACAATCACTAACAACCGCCAATGCTTATTTCTGGGTGAATAGGAAAATAAAATAAAAATTAATTCTACGACATTTGTATATTCATAAGTTATAACTATAAACAACAAGACCAAAACTTACAAAACATTGAAACGAGCTATGATCACGGTCTTTGAAACACCAACAACCTTCATCGTAGTATTCACGTAATCAGTGATGCCACTTAGATTCTCTCTACATCTCTACTTGTTGATGGGATTAGAAATGCCACATTTGATAATCCAAAGTCAACAATGATGTAATACATATGACTGAACATATATATTTAATAATCAATTAATATATATGAAACAATTATAAAATATGTATTTAACATATAACGAGGTATTCAGACTCACTATATCCAAATTTCTATCACTGATGTGTTCAACCGTTGATAATAAAATAGCTTGGAAACATATGTCAACACTATAACAATGTCGTGATCTATACCTACACCCATGGTATCTGATGGGTCTGTATTGTCTAACTATACTGTCAATGCCTTGCATTTAGGGCCTAAGAAGTCAAACAACTCCTTTGGAATAAAATGTGGGGGCAGAGGCTTTGGAACCCTAGGGGGCTTCATAGCTGTTGTGGTATGCATGCTTGTATTCTCATATTAGATTTCGATTATATATAATTTCAATGTGCATTTGTCATACCTCAAGAAATACAATGACCAATTTAGGAAACCCAGTAAAGCTTCCTCATACCTCTCCATCTAGGGTGGCATCCGGGTTCCTATATGGGAGTGGTGTTTCTTTCCATGCCAAAATGACAAGTATGAGGGACACACGAATATGATTAGTGGGAAGGGGAACTCCAGGAACCGTATGAGCGTGTGGGAAAAGCTCGACATCTTCCACAATGTTATATGATGGAACATTTTATGGCCATCTAAAATTTTATGAAAAACAACATTTAAATTGACATGCATATATATATCGACTTGAGGGATTACTTTATCACAACATATAAACACAAAATATAAATTGACTTAAATTAAATCTTACCTCAGCCATGCCGTGCGGGTATGAAGGAGTACTCCCAATACCATCCTTGGGCGTGTGACATTATACATGACCCATGACTGCTGGAGGAGCTTGTACCGCATGAGAAGCCTTAAAATCCTCTAAGACTACATCTGTCAATCTTAGCACATACTCTTGGCTCATTCCTCCTTTCTTGACAGATTTGTGCTTTTTTTGGGATGAGCCAACAAAAATATTTATCTCAAACTCAGCTCCAGTGACCCTAACATGTCTAGTGTGCTCTTTTGTCCCTAGAGCAACTGTCAATTCATTGTGTTTTCCCTAAGGGGTGAACTTTCCCTCCTTTGTTTGATCACCCAACTCCAACTATTCATCATTAAAACTGACTAATTAGTAAAACTTAATAATCCTAGAAAAAGGAACATGGACATGCATTTGTGAGACCAAGAAATTTACCATTTTTGCAGTCACCTCATAGGTTGTTTGGACGGGGATTTCTCTGAATTTGTTTTTCATTACATCTATCCACTCCAAATAGTGAAGCAACCATCAAGAATCATTAGAAGACTCAGCAGTAGAAGGAGTAGAATTAGAAGGCCCTTGCTCGTACTCTCTCAATTGACAACATTTAACATAACCACCTAAACCCAGCTAGTGGTTGTGCACATTCTTGTCACGCCTATTCTTTGGAACATTGTGAATTGCCTGATTAATTCAATAAGAATATTGTTAACGAATTATAAGAAATCATAGGAATGTAATTAATTCAATACCTTGAACTCGTATATTTTTCTTTACTTAAGAAACTCTAACCATTCTTTTTATCAAGATAGGTCCATTGTAGAGGGAAGTCCTTGTCCTTCTTGGGTTCAAAAATGTAGTCTCTTGTTAGGATTGTCTACCAATCTCTATGTCTTCTCCTAACAAACTACATAACATTCTTGCAATACAACTTTTCATCAAGCTCATACCAGCCCTAAAAAGGTTTAAAATTTACTTCTTTCTAGTAATGTGAAAAGAAAGAATAGAAAAAGACTATAAAAACATAAATGCATATATCTCACCTCTAACTCCCTCCAGATGAGGTCTTTACTGGCCTTGCTCACGTGTCTCTAATCCTCAACATGGAGATGCAATTTGATTCGACTAAGGACCCCACAATAGCCGATGAACTATTTAGTAATCGGCGTGCCTACTTCACTAAATTCAATGAAACTCTTCTTCCTTTTATCCCTAGTTTAGGCAATTTTCATCCAAGTTGTTCCTCTTCTACGTTTAGATTTAGCAGCAATATCATCACCCTGGTCAGGAGGCCCAGTAGGATCCTTAGGCTCAGGATCCCTATGCTCTTGATCACTGTGTTCATGGTCAGATGCCATCTATAATATCAAAAGTAAACATATGAAAGAATTAGATCACATATGAAAAAGTCAGACCACATATGAAAAAGTCAGACTACATATGAATAATAAACATGTTATATAATGTAAATATAACATATGAATTATGATATATAGTATACCTTAAACTAATATCCCTTCTATGTGATCTTCACATGTATAGCCATTAGTGTTAGATTCAACATTTACACTCGGTAAGCTAAGCCAACAGAGAATGGAGTAGAGTAATCATGCTTTTCATAATACTCTTCTTCATCAATAGGATCTGAAATGAACTATCTTTTCTCATGAAGAATGATAGACCAATTTTTTTGTAAGATCCTTGATATAGAATACCTGCTTTACCCGTGATGACATGATGAATGGTTCATCCTTCTCGCTTATCCACTCAAAATCCACTATTGTGAAACCAAGTTTATCAACCACAACTCATTTTTTTATCAACCCATTTACACCTAAATAATGGAACTCTAAACTTTGTGAAGTCAATTTCCCATATATCTTCAGTGATACATAATATAAAATATCTTTCCTTCACATGGAGTCTTATCCTTGGACCTAGAAAAATATAATGAAGATGCTTGAAGGGTGAATCCATTGTTTTAGACAACACTCTTACCATCTTGACATTTTTTGTAGTATGAAAATCTATTTATATCAAACCCTTCATAAGATTTAACGCATATCTTTGTCTTATACATGTGCCATTTTATAGTTTTTGTAACATTATTTGGTGTTTGAGATAGTTGACTGAATACTTTCTCTTCAAACCACCTAGTAAATGTCTGATTATGCTCTCTAGCAAGCCACATTGAACTAGCTCGGGGATATTTTGTTTTGATCTCATTGGTGTGTTTGGTGATATAAATACCCACATCGTCATGTTACGTAAAACATACAAGTGTGCTTATTCCCACTGCTCATGACGTATATCTATTTGTTGTTCTCCCAAAGTACCTTTGCCAAAATAAACATTAGGTTTCATAGTAGTAGCAGGAGTTTTGTTGCAACTCAAAAATTCATTACAAAAGTCTATAACCTCCATAGTCCTCAATGATAATCCCTTTAGACCAACAATGGTTCTAAAAATCACCTTTAAAAGCACTCATATACCACTCAAAATGATACATTCAATGCAAGAAAACTGGACCCAACATTTTCACTTCCCTAGTCAAATGGACAACCGGATGTACCATGATATCAAAGAATGAAGGGGGAAAATAGTACTCAAGTTGGCACAAGATTACAACCGCTTCTCTTTGCAACTTATCTAGATTCTCAAAATCAATCACTTTGATGCATAGAGTGTTGAAGAAGAAGAAGCAAAGCCTAGTGTTTGCAAACCTTAAATGCTTAGAAAGGATAGATTGAATATCCACAGACAATATATATTGCATTAGAGTGTGACAGTCATGAGATTTAAGACCTATAAGCTTCAGATCCTTCATTGATATCAATCTATAGAGATTGGGTGAGTATCTATTTGGTACCTTAATATTAAGCAAGCACTTGCAAAAAGTTCTCTTCTTCTGTGTAACAAGGTGTAACAAACATTAGTAAATAAGTGTGGTGACCCTTGCTAACTTCTATTGCTAACTCTTTCCTTATACCCACTTCATGTAGGTCCAATCTGGATTTGATGCCATATTTAGTCTTACCTTTTATATTCAACAAAGTACTAATGATGCTATCACAAATATTTTTCTCAACATGCATGCCATTGATAAAATGTCAAACCGTCAAAGAACTCCAATAAGGAAGATGCCAGAATATCGACATCTTTTTAAATAAAGATTTTCCACCTGTAGGAGTAGTACACGGTCTCTTACCAAAATGATTTATAATGTCATTTACTCTTGTATAAACATCCTCTCCTGACATAACTTTATGCTCTCCATTTTTCAGTTGAGTTATTTACAGTTTTGTGCAACTTTTGGTAAGGATGCAACTTTGGTAGAAACCTTTGATGACCAAGATATATAGTCTTACCACCATGTTTTAGTCAGATTGAATCAATATTTTCCTCACATACAGGACAAGCGTTGGCTCCTTTGACATTGTATCTAGACAAGTTCCCTTAACCGGGAAAGTCATTAATAGTGCAAAACAACAATGCATGTAAATAAAAATATCTCTTCGCGCAAAGCATCATAAGTCATCACAACTTCTCCTCAAAGTTTCTTTAGGTCATAAATCAGAGGTTCAAGGTAAACATCAGTATTATTGCCAGGTTGTTTGGGGCCCGATATCAACAAGTACAACATGACATATTTATTCTTCATACACAACCTTGGAGGAAGATTGTATATAATAATCATGACAGACTAAGTGCTATGTTGGCTTCTTAGTATTCCATATTGATTCATCCTGTAGGTACAAAGTCCAAGTCTTAAATTCCCAGCTTCTTCTCCAAATTCAGGGTATAATAAATCAATATTCTTCCATTGTAGGAAATCAGACGCATGCCGTAGCATACCATCATTATTTTTATTTACCTCTGCATACAAAGATAATTTTTTTGCATCTACGATATTAGCAAACAAGTGTTGAAACAGTGATATTATAGGAAGATACCACATCACCTTGGTAGGAGACTCAAATTTAGTCTTAGCTGATGTCAACCTTTTGTACCTAGACGCCCCACATTTCAGACATTCTTTCATATAGATATAGTACTTTGAAACAACACACAATTATTCAGACATGTATACATCTTCTTAGCCTCCATTCCCATTGGACACAACATTTTTTTTCATAGTGTATGTTGAGATTGGAAGTTCATTGCCTTCAGGGAGAATTTCTTTCAAAAAAGACAATATATAAGTGAAGCTTTTGTTGCTCCATCTATTGTTAGCCTTAGGAATATATAATCTCAATACAACACTCAACTTCGTAAACTTAGTACAATCTAAGTACAATGGTTTCTCATCATCATGCACACTGTTTTTAAATAAGGGAGGTGGATCTATATTATTTATCCTGCAACTATCTAGCATCACATCAACCATGTCAGTTGGAATTGGTTCATTCACATCAATATCTTTAGCCATTTATTATTCGACACAACTACCACTATCGACATCTACTGATCTCATACTAGGAATCTCTCCATGCCACTACCATTATGTATAGCCCTGTATAATCCCATTGCACATGACATGATCTTTGATCATGTCAACAGTGTCAACTTTCAAGTTGTTACTATGATTCCTACAGGGGTAGAAGAACCTATATCTAGGTTGGTTGCTATGTTCCACTGTAAATCTTACAAACTAATTGAGACCATTAATAAACTATGGAGTGCAGTGGATTAGACGTCTATGATTGATCCATTCTATGATCAGATAGGAGAAGAGTTGCTCATCTAGTATTAGCTAATAAGTTAATTTCAGATAATAATATATTTGAATTGAGCCCTAATCATCTATTAACATTCACATTTAGGAATGTATACCACCTATCCCATTCTTGAGCACTTCATCTCACTAGTAGGTGTATAATGTGTGTTCAATTACAATAAATTTCAACAACATTTCCCCACAGTTCTCCAAGTACAGTGATGTAGTTGGGAAAATACCCACCTACATATGTACCCAGGGAACAAAAGGGGAAATTTTGTCAAAATTAATTAAAATTATATATGCCTTATAAACTTACATCCTAAGTGAGATGAAGTGCTCAAGAACAGTACAAAATTGGGGACGATTCATGGTTTATTCCTAATGGGTAAATCTTAGACAGGTTTCTAAGCAACAACATGGTTTAGTAACCAGGATTTGGAATTTTGAGTTTATAGGTTAGGGATTATACATTAGTGTTTAGAAATAATTTTCAATTATAATTAAATGCATATTTACATATATGCATTTTCATCACAATCATACAATTTGTCACAATCTCCATATAATTCATCACATTTTCACAGAATTCATATGATTCCTATCAATTTCATCACAATTCACTACAAAAGCATAGAAAATATTTCTTCATACAATTAATCCATAATAGAAATTTGACAAAACATGTATCTTCTTATTGGATATCTCATCCAACATATCAAATAGGGTAGCTAATTATCTCCATCTCCCTTCCCCCTCTCCTCCTCCCTCCTCTCTCCTCCTTCTCCTACCCTAGTATTCGTACTACAGTAGGGGAAGGAGGAGAGTGGAGGAAAGAGGAGAGGGGGAAGGGAGATGGAGATAACATTGTGGACAGAGAGTAAGCATGATGAGATGAAGAAGGAGAACATGTACCTATGGAGGCACTGGAGGAGGAGGAAGTGAGCAGTGGTGCCAGAGGAGGACAAGGCAGTGAGCAGTGGCATTAGAGAATGAGGCAGTGAGTAGTGGCATTGAAAGGAGGAGGAGGTAGTGAGCAGTTGCGTCTGGTGGAGGCAGCTATGGTGGGCAGAGAATCTAGAGGCATCGAAGGTTGACAACAAAGTGGAAGCAGGCGCTATTGAGAAGCAGTAGAGGGGTTGGGGGTGTCGGTGGTGGTGGCAGCAGAAGAAAACCACTAGAGGTCCAGAAAGATTTCTCACGCGGGAGAAATAGGGGTTTCTCGCAGGGTTAAGTAAGACATACCTCGTCGATTATTGTAAAATACTGACAATGTAACCTATATCATCAGTTAAATAGAAAAATCCTCTGACAAAACTTGTACCCACATGAATCTATAGTGTCAGTCAACTTCTCAAAACAAATGACTAACGATGAATCCCAACGACACCTACATCGTCAGTTTGGTTCATGACAAACAAAGAGATTATCCAATTTGGGGGAGGGATTTTGTGGGATGTTTGACACGTACCCCTTTCTTATTAGTTAGTGAAGGAAAAACCAACCCGATAGCCACTAGGGGCTATATTTTTTTATCATGTCAGTTATTATACTAGAAACTGAAAAAGTAGAGTTTTTGGAGGAAAATGAAATACCTCCTAATATTATACATAAAATTTTATTTTCATAGGCGATCTATGTCATCAGTTTCTTTGTAAAATAACTGATGAAATAAATAAAGTACAACCGATGTTTTCTCAGTTGGCAAACCATGACAGTTTTCTTTAAAGAACCAACGAGATATATTATGTTGTCGATTTCTCTTGAAAAAAAACTGACGACATAAGTCATATCTATAGTAGTGCATGTTGGAGTAGATTTATATATGTATATAAAAATCTACTATTTCATGATGTAGTGATTTCCATTCTAATTATAACCCCCACTATTTGAGTTTATTTACCTAAAATTCACTAGATTTTTAATTTAAATATTAAATTCCAAATCCAAATTCAACTTGGGTTGATATTATCTACAAAGATTGAATTACATGTCATTAAGTCGAGTTCAGTTTATAATGCCAAATGTAAATTTGACAATCTTAGAATTTGATGTACTTACAAAATGATTACAAAATAGATAAGATGATTGTGGAAGAGCATAAAATGAAAAGGCCAAATACAATTGGCGAATAGAAAAAGAAACAGACGAGCCATTTGTTTTACTTAATGTAGTAACAACAAAGGGGCTTTGTAAGAACTTTTTGGTAAACCTAGAGAGCTTCCTAGAGTTATTCTCAAAAGTGAGTAGGTTTGATGGATAACACTCGTTGAAGAAATAAGAACAACGAATAGAAATGCAAAATAATGACAGATGACCATGCTTAGATGTTAGGATATTTATAAAGGAAAATGATATGCATCGTCCCACTTGGACTTGGTTTCATTTCTTATTCCCACTCCCAAATAGTTGGATCCAATAAGAATGTATCATTTTCAGTGGACTGCAATAAGTAATAAAGAGAGAAGAGAGAGAAAGTGAGAGGAAAGTACAAGAAAGAGAAAAAGAAGAGAGAAAAATTGTTTTGATTATAACATTCATTATGAGAATACATTCCAACAAGACTAAATTTGACATACATTTAAGAATATCGAATAGAAAATAAAAATAAAAATGAGTATTGTCATATATATGTATATATATGTGCAAAAATGAGTATTATCCACAAAAACATATATACTATACTTTTTTTTTAAAATAAATAATATTAAAAATATGTAAGATCTTAAATGAAAACATTATTATTCTAAAATATATATTGTATTGCATGATGCTACTCATTATAGAGTAACACTAACTCAAAAATGAGTATTCTGCCCTTTTTTGGTATAATACTCATTTTTTATGTCGTTGTATTTTAAAATGTTTATTGTGATTTATAATATGGGGATAATACTTATTTTAAAATATAATGACATAAAAATGAGTACTTTCTCCAAAAATATAATATAGTACTCATTCTAATACTTATTTTAAAATATAATGGCATAAAATTACTCATCTTGAATTAGTGTGTTATTTAGAAAAAGAGTACTACCCCCAATATATAATACTAATTTATACTCCTAATTACTTTTCAAAAATATGTCAGCATTACTCTTGTTGGATTGTATTTTTGTAAGGGTTATTTTGTCAAAAAAATCATTATGGATTGAAACTTATAAACCAAACAAGTTTCTCTTCCATATTTTTTCTCAGCTTTTTCTCCCTCTAATTATTTTTATTTTATCTTTCCTACCATATGTCACCTCATCTCTATCTCTGGAGATAGTACTATGTAGGGACATATGAGGTTAGAACTGTGAAACGGGTGGGTGGGTTGGGTCATTACAGGTTTGGATCTCACGGGTCCGGGTCAAAAAGATCTAGTTCGACATGAGTGGAACAAAGACAAATCCAAACCTGACCCAACGAGTTGTCATCTAGTTCCCATATAAAATAAAAATATATATGTTGCTAGTATTTTTACATAAGATTAGACCTTTAAAATTGGGTCAAATCTGTGGGTGCCCATGGGTCAGCCTATTTAAGTTGGTTTTGGGTCATAAAATTTACCACTGGCTAGAAATAAACCAAACTCGTACCCACCCATTTAGTGAGCAGGTTTCATAGGTAATACGTGGGCACCCGCATGTGACCATCTTAATTACACTAATTTTAATAATAGATAGAATATTTAGCTATTGTAAAAATATTTACACAGACAGTTTATACGATATTAAGAAGCTTACCACTTGCGTGATTGCATCCATGCCACCTAGTAGTAATGGGGAATATTAAATAAGTCATGTACTCCGGTAAAAAAATTGCATATTACAACCCAAGTTAACAAAGCATGGAGACTCCCAAATTGACTCGTGAATTTGAGACAGAACCAAGCCAAACAGAATTAATCCAATTGGCGATTACGTGTGCCCTAACCTACCGTAGATGTCTATTGATGATAGATCAGGACTGGATACATGTACATGTACAACCTGCACAAAGAAGAGAGAGCATCATGACATTGCTTGTAGATATCCCTCCCACAGTCGGTGCTCCCCTTCAACATCAATCGCCCTTCTCCTACCTTCACTTCATCGTCACCTCGTAGCATCATCAATGCATGTTTCTTCCTCTTCGCCTCGTGGTCGTGGTTATAAATCTTCTTCTTCAAGTACTCCTCATGCCTCCATCAACTACTTTAGCGAATCTCCCCATCTTCCCAGGCGAAGCTCAAAGCCAACACATGGCAAGTCCATTTTTTGTAATTCTTTCTCTGCAATTGAAGACTAACTTGTTTTAGTATTACTATCATATTGCTTGTTTATTCTTCTGTAGTGGATCTTCTTCAGTTATACATGGTAGCCAAATTCTCCTTGTTGGTATCTGGGGTCCTGTATTACAAAGATACATTGGCTATGATCACGCTGTTATCAACCACTTTTTTTTAAGAATTGCCAATGCCATTTAGGTAAGTTGGCATCTTTGTCATGGTTCTGCCAATGTCATTCTTGCCAACTTTCTTCTCTCATTTAACCACATTTGTCTCCTAATTTTTTTACTTTTGTTGTTACTACTTATTGTGTGATATAAATTGTATTGTAAATAGTTAGTTATACCTAAACTAAAGTTGTTTTGTCTTCTTTTAGGTTATTGGTTAGAGGAATTTTCTGCATGTCACACAATCAACCTCAACCCATCACAATAGTAATGCAAATGGAGAATGTGAGTTTGATTCTATCTCATCACATTTGCACCAACATCTAACTCCTACAAATCTGCCTTCATAGTCCCCTTCTCAACCAGCGATAGAATTGAATGCTAAAAAATTGGATACCACTACCGCTACTAATAAAAAGAGAAGATCCATTTCATTTTTTTGGAATGTTTTAGTCAAATATAAAGATGAAAATGGGACACAACGGGCCAAATGTAAAGATTGTGGTGTAACTTATGCAATTGGATGAAATACACTTGGAACCTCAAATTTGAAAAAACATATTGATGATGATGGTAATTATTTTGTTGTTACTCCGAAAAATGTGAAACAATTGCATCTTGATCATGAGGTGAAATTAAGGAAAGCAAAATCAACCAGGAAACCCTAAGGGAAAAGTTAGCTATTGCTATAATGAAACACAATGTTCTCCTTATACTTTTGTTGAAAATGAAGGTATTCATGATTTATCTAAGTACTTGAATGAGAATGTAAAGCATATCATAAGGAATACAACTAGGTCTGATTGTATGAAATTGTATAAGCAAAAAAAGAAATGTAAAGACAATAATTAGCTCAAGTTCCTAGTAGAGTTTGTATAACATCTGATTTGTGGTCATCTGTTACTAAAGAAGGATATTTATGTTTAACTACCTATTTTGTTGATGAATCATGACCATGCAGA
Source organism: Alisma plantago-aquatica (assembly GCA_963693085.1). Taxonomy (NCBI): domain Eukaryota; kingdom Viridiplantae; phylum Streptophyta; class Magnoliopsida; order Alismatales; family Alismataceae; genus Alisma; species Alisma plantago-aquatica. The sequence goes on from OY856409.1 coordinate 871,891,109, forward strand.
GTAAAATTCTAGACTTCTCTCACTTTGTCCCACCATACATTGGAATTAGAATATATGAAGCTATATTTGTAGTTCTAAAAGATTAGAGAATGATAATAAAATATTTTCGATCACTTTAGATTATGCTATGAATAATGATAACATGCAAGATTTATTAAGAAAGAAGCTTTCATTGCATGATAACTTGTATAGTAGTGGGAACTTTCATATATGGTGCTCTACTCATATTTTGAACTTGATAGTTAAATCAGGGTCGAAAGTTCACTTGGATTGTTTGTATAAAGTTAGAGATTGCATCAAATACATAAAGGGCTCCGAGTCAAGACTTATAAACTTTTCTCATTGTGCTAAAAATGAAGGAATAAGTACCTCTATGGGACTTCACATGGATTGTGATACCAAATGGAACTCAACATTCTTGACACCTCAAAGTGCACTAGGTATCGCCCTACATTCTATCACTTTAGTCTTTTGGATCTTAGATTTAATACATGTCCTACAAATGATGAATGGGAAAAGATAGAGAAACTTTGTAAGTTTTTAAGGCCGTTTGATAGGGTTACAACTCTTTTCTCAGGGTAACAATATCCTACTACAAGTTTTTATTTCTATAATGTGTGTAGGATAGAAATGAGTCTTACTAAAAACAAATTTTGGAATGGTCCTTGTTTGAAGAAGATAGCTACTAAAATGCAACCAAGTTTGAAAAATATTGGGATTCTTAATCCATTATCCTATCATTTGCTATTGTTCTTGATCCTAGATACAAACTTGACTTTTTGGAGCATTGCTATTTTAAAAATGACCCCATAGCAAGCAAGGCAAAAGCAACCGCTTTGAAAAGGAGATCTTCTCAATCTTGATGATGAATATGCATCTTGACATTCCTCTCATGTTTCTAGTCAATCTTCATTCCTAAGTGATGGTCGTGGGGATGAAATGATTGATATTGAAGATTTCATTGGGGCATTGAATTTTCTTTCCATTATCACTAACATGTACAATGTGTTTATGCTTCAAACTAAATTATTATGTCGATGTTGTTTGTATACCTAGGAATTTGATGTTTCTATGGAGATGCTTCATCTATTGATAAATCTGAGTTTGATTTATACTTGGATGAGAAGCGACATGATATGAATCAACATTCAAACATGAGTATACTAGAATTTTGGGACTCCTCAAGAAGGTGTCCCATTTTATCGATCATGTCAAGAGATGTTTTATCAATACCGATCACTACGGTTGCTTCTGAATCCACATTAAGTATTGGACAAAAGGTAATAAAAAATTATAGGACATCTCTAATGCCAAAAAGTGATCATTCTACAATTTACACTAGAAATTGGTTATGTGGGTACGAAGAAGGAGGTATGTATTTCTTACTAGTCATCTTCATTTTAATTTTAGTCTTTATGATCACACTTGTATTTACACTTTTCAAAATGCTTAAACTTTGTTATATGTTAAACTTGTAGATAATGGAGAGTGTAAATAAAATGATATTTTGGTTAGTCTTGATAGAAATTCCTCACAACAAAATGGAGTATCGACTATTATTGGTGAAAATGTCAATTTGTAGTGTTATGAAATAGAGGTATATAGCTTATAATATTATTTTATTCATTTAGTAGTTTGTAACATGTATGCTTTTGTATTATGTCGTATTGCACTAATTATATGTATAATGGTCACTTTTCTAGACTATGGAGATGGGGTGATGTTTCTCTTGGTGGTCAAGTTGAAGAAAAAGAGGAGGAACCTAGAGAACTAGAGGTGTACACAAGGTTGTGTCGTCTTCATACTGTAGATTAAAGGGCGTGAATTTTTTGTCTAGAACATGCCAAAATTTCAAACTTTGTTTTAATTCCTCATATCTATCTCATTTGGATGCCCCCTTCATACTAGACATTGTCGTATTACAATTAATGTTCCAACATTTATGTGATTCAAAAAGTTAATCCAGTTAGCCAACTTCTCTTCTTTCGTAGACATGTAGCATCCCTGTTCAAGGGAGTATGTGTTGATCTAATAGTTATACATTATCAATATTTTAATGATGACTTAACCATTCCATTCATATGTATCTAATGTGTCTATTTGATATGGATTTCATGTATTAGGTACATGAAAATGATCAATTCAATCAAGCCCTAACTTGATCTAGTTCAAGTAAAAAGCAATAGAAATGCATTTTTTGGAAATAGCCCTAAATGACTTAGGATAATTTTTGTAATCATTTGTGTTGATGCTATGACTTGTAACTAAGATGAGAAAAAAATTAGGAGCACTTAATTTGAACATTTATTTACTCTAATGATGATTTCTAAAATTCATTACAGAGTGCCTGGTCTGTCGAGTTTCATCCTTGATAAACTCAACCGACACCCTTGATTAATTTTGGGAATGTCCATGTTTGACTGATTTTACCTCAGGAAAAACTCGATCGAAACCCTACACTAGAAAAAAAGATTTAAGTGATTGACCGAGTTTCATCCAGGATAAACTCGACTGATGCTTCAAATTTGCTTTGTTGCATTGTGCAATCGGTCGAGTTACCTTTATTGAAACTTGACCGCCTGCACTGTATGGAATGTGTTAAAAAGTGATTCTAGCCGTTGGAGTGTTGCAAACATAAAACAAGATCCTTTGCAACACCCCAAATGATTATAAATTGTTGCTAAGTGCTTCTGGTGGCTAGTGGACATCCCCAACTATAAATAGGACCCCTTGAACTTCATTCCAAATTTTCTCCTTCATGCTATTCAAGCTCCTAGTTATAGTTGAGTGCATTCAGTCCACTAGAGCCCCTTTCTCTCTCTTACATACACTTCAAAACATCCATATGAGTGAGATAGTCTATGTGTGAGAGAGCTACTCCTTTGTAGTCTTGTAAATCCCTCAAAGCTTCCTTTGCTAACCCCTTTCTTCAAGTACAAAGTTAGTGAAAGCTTCTCCATGGTGAAGGAGAAGGTTCAAAGCTTCTCCAAGTTGAAGTAGAACGTGAAGGTTGAAGATTGTTGAGTAGAGTGGGTAATTCCTTTAAGACAGAAGACTCGTTTCAAGAAGGAAAGCTCCTTGTGAAGATATCCAACTGCTTGTAAGAGTGGGTAAACCCTTGTAGAGGTTGATGACTCTAGCTCGAAGGATAGGTAAGTCCTTGTAAGGTTTATTGGCTCCTTTTAGTCCTTAAAATGGAAATCTAGGTATCCTTGCCCTACAAAAAGAAGGTCTAATTGTATGTCTTATAATGGAATATAAGTATACAATGGTTGAAAAATCCTAGAGCTTGACCTCTCTAGGTAGTGGACGTCATTTCTCCTAGTTTGGAGATTGGAATCACTCTACACAGCTTATTCTTGTGTTTTGTTCGATATCTCTCATCCTTGCTATGTATGTTTGGATTGCACATCAAATTTCATATTCTTAGTAGTCCTACTTGAAGTAAATTGAAGGTATAAAGAATTTTTTGTGACTGTTTTGTCTCTCTATTCACCCCCCTCTAGAGCCCTAAGATCCAACAAGTGGTATTAGAGCCACAATCTTATCTGAAAAATCCCCCACTAGATGAGAAGATGGGTGACAACCTTCTAGGTTCTCTCAACTTGGAGGGTGGGTTCTCCATGAGACCTCCAATCTTTGATGGCACCAACTTTCTCTATTCAAAGAGAAGGATAGAGTTCTACTTACATGAAATGAACTATGACATGTTGAAAGTAGTCATCCTTCCATATAAGGAGCCAACCAGATACATTGGCACTTGGGATGAAGCTACACTCAAGAAGGTACGGCTGAATGCAAAGGCTATAAGCATCATCTCCGCAACCCTCACTCCATCTGAGTTCAACCAGAACTCTTCTTGGGATACAACCCATGAGATATGGAATAAGTTGTGCATCACCAAAGAAGGGACCAAGCAAGTCAAGGAATCCAAGATCTACATGCTCAAGGGTCTTCTCGAGAACTTCAAGAAGGGAAAGAAGGAGAGAGTGGCTAAGATGTATACAAGGCTCAACACCATCATCAATGGGCTTGCTTCTTTGGGCCACCCCATTGTTAGAGGGACCTTCAACTCTAAGATTCTAAGGTCTCTCCCCAAGAGATGGGACTCCAAGGTGACTTCAATTGAAGAAGTTAGAAGACTTGGTGACATTGACACCGGAGAGCTCATTGGCAATCTTCAAGCTCATGAGCCAAGACTTGACAAGCAAGATGAGATGAGAAGTAAGAAGAGAAGGAACTGAGAAGATCAAAGATAATGCATTCAAAGCTTAAGTGGAGGAAATTGTTCTCCAACAATAACTTACTTTTTGGTCCTCTCCTCCTTCCTCAAGTGAAGATAAAGCCCCTAGTGACCATGAAGCAAACTACTCCAAGGGGAAGCACTTCAAAGGAAAGCCCTCCTCCTCTACTCCAAGATGCTATGAATGTGGCCAAAAAAGACATTACAAGAATGATTGCCCCAAGGAAAAGAAGTTCTACCACAACAACAACTCTAAGAAGAAGGAGGACTACAAGAAGGATGGAAAGTATAAGAGGAAGGATAAGAAGGATAGAAAGATCAAAGATACAACCCTTGCCGCATGGGAGGAGTCATCTTCTAGTGATTCCAGCTTAAATGAGGGAGAATGCCACCTTGCTCTCATGGCCTCTACAAATGATGACATAGGTGATAAAATTCCTTAAAGGGAAAAAGTCACTCAATGAAATACTAGATCACACTACCAAACATATTGGTAAAAGTGGTTTGGGATATGAGGGAGCTCGAAAAAGCAAGAGCAAGGGTAAGAGTAAGAAAAAGAGCAAGGGACCACCTATCTTCCATGGAGAGTCACCCGACTCTAAGAATCCTATGGTTTGTGTACTTTGTAAGAGTGATGACCATTACTCTACTTATTGTCCTTACAAGGAAAAGGGTGCCAACCCAAAGATGAAATGGGTTCCCAAGCGAAATCTTAATCTCAAGGTTTGAGTTGGGCACCGACATCTTCCTTTCTTTTAGGTAAAAGGAAATTGGATTGTTGATAGTGGCTGCTCCAAGCATATGACTGGTGACATAAGTCATTTCAACAACTTCACAAGGAAGAAAGGAGGTTTAATGACTTTTGGAGACAACAAAAAAGGTAAAGTGATAGGTGAGGGTGATTTAGGTGATTCAATATGCATCAAGAATGTTCTTCTTGTGTATAGCCTACATCACAATTTAATTAGTGTTAGCCAATTATGTGACAATGGTTATCTTGTTCTTTTTACCTCACTTGAATGCTTGCTTATAGATATCCTCTCCTAGAATGTTATATATAAGGGAACTAGAAATGGAAACCTTTATGTTATTGTTCTTGATTTTCTTAATCCTATTGTTGGTAGATGGCTTTTTGTTGACAAGAATGATATATCTTTGTGGCAATGTAGGCTTGGTCATGGAAATATGCATCAGTTAAATAAGTTGAGCAAAAAGGAATTGGTCAAGGGACTTCCTAAATTGGACTTTGAGAAGGATGAGGAATGCCAACCTTGCACACAAGGAAAGAAAACCAAATTATCCTTTAAAGCCAAAGGAGTCCTTAGCACCAAAATAGCTCTTGAACTTCTTCATATTGATCTATTTGGACATTTAAGAACTCAATTGCTTCATGGTACCAAATATTGCCTTGTGATTGTTGATGATTTTTCTCACTATACTTAGACCTTCTTTCTTGTTTCAAAAGGTGATACTCTTTGACGTTTTCTCAACCTTTTGTAAATGGGTTGAAAATGAAGGTTCTTGACGATTGTATCTATCCACAATGACCATGAGGGAGAATTTAAAAATGACTTGTTTGTTTTTGTGAGGATTGTGGTTACTAGCACAACTTTTCTTCCCCTTGTACACCTCAACAAAATGGGGTTCTAGAGAGAAAGAATAGGTTGCTACAGGAAATGTCTAGGACCATGCTTTTAGAGTATGACACTCCAAATAAGTTTTAGTCCGAAGCTATTAACACCTCATGTTTTGTGCAAAATTGGGTTTTCACTCATCCATTTTTAAAGAAAATCCCCTATAATATATGGTGTGGTAGAAAGCCCTCTGTTCATTTCTTTCATGTTTTTGGTTGTCCTTATTTTATTTTGAACACCAAGAGTTATCTTGACAAGTTTGATGTAAAATATTACAAGGATTTCTTTGTTGGCTACAACACTAGCAAGAATTATAGAGTGTTTAACATCGATCTATATAAGTTAGAAGAATCTATCAATGTTACATTTGTTGAAACTAACCCCTCTATTTTCAAGAATATTGTATATGATGATGTTATAGATGAGGTGATTACTTGCTTGAAAGAGCTCAACATTGTTGACAAAGGAAAAGAGGTGGTAGTAGATGAAGAAGAGAAAGAAGAAGAAAAGAAGGATCCAAGTCTCTGCTTTGTAAAACATCATCCTAAAGAGCTAATCATAGGTAATCTTCCAGAAAGAGTGAGGATGCAAGATGCATTCAAAAAAGAACAAGCCGACATCACCTTCATCTCACAACTTGAGCCAAAGAACATCAAAGAAGCTTTTAAGGATGATGAATGGATCCTAGCTATGCAAGAGGAGTTAGAGCAGTTCGAAAAGAACAATGTGTGGACCTTAGTGCCAAGACCAAATGATAGGAAGAACATTGGCACCAATTGGGTCTACCACAATAGGCTAGACAAAAGTGATAAAGTGGTAAGAAACAAATCAAGGTTAGTTGCTCAAGGATACAATCAATAAGAAGGTTTTGATTTTGATGAAACTTATGTTCTTGTTTCTAAACTTGAATCTATTAGAATGCTACTTGCCTTTGCTAGCTATAAGAATTTCTCACTTTACCAAATGGATGTTAAATGTGCATTTTTAAATGGTACGATAGAGGAGGAAGTCTATGTGGCTCAACCTCCCAACTTTGAACATAATAAGCTTTATAACCATGTTTATTTGCTCTAAGAAGCTACCTATGGACTCAAACAAGCCCCTAAAACTTGGTATGAGAATTTAAAGAACTTTTTTCTAGACAATGGCTATATCATGGGAAAAGTTGATTCTACCCTTTTTCTTAAACACACTTCTAGCAACTTTTTGATTATTCAAATTTATGGTGATGATATCATTTTTGGCAGAACTGATCTTGATCTTTGCAAGGAGTTTAGTTCTCTTATGCAGAGTGAGTTTGAAATGAGTATGATGGGGGAGCTTACTTTCTTTCTTGGATTTCAAATAAAACAAACAAAGGAAGGAAACTTCATCAAACAAGGCAAGTATACAAGTGAACTCTGAAAGTACTTTGGGATAAGAACACCAAGCCAATGGACACCCCATGCCAGATACTACCAAACTTGATAGAGATGAGGAAGGTGAGAAAGTGGATGAGAAGTTCTATAGAGGTATGATTGGTAGCTTACTTTATTTAACTGCCTCTCGACCTTGCATACTATTTGGTGTTGGCTTGTGTGCTCGATTTCAATCAAGCTCTAGGAAATCCCATCTCATAGCGGTTAAGAGGATTTTGATGTATCTAGCCAAAACTCAAAATTTTGGACTATGGTATCACAAGTCAATGAACTTTACTCTTACCACCTATAGTGATGTAGATTATGAAAGGTTCTTGATTGATAGAAAGTGCACAAGTGGCACTTGCTTCTTACTTGGATCATGCTTGGTTTCTTGGTTCTCTAAGATAGTAAGCACATTGGCTCTTTCAACTATCGAGGTTGAATACATTACACCCGGGAGTTGTTGTGCCCAAGTACTATGGATGAAACAAATACTCTAAGAGTTTAACATTTATTTTGATGATGCTCCTATTTACAGTGAGAATACTCATGCAATCAATCTTTCTTATAATCCTGTATTGCATAGTAGATCCAAACATATAGAGGTCCACCACCACTTCCTTCGTGACCACATTGCTAAAAAGGTTATTTATATCACACATGTGGACACGGAGAATCAACTTTTTTTCAGAAAACCTCTAGCTAGAGAGTAATTTACTTTTATTAGATCAAAGTTACTTATAACTTCTCTTGATAATGTGAATATGACTTCTAGCTATTTGTCTCTATACCAATATGCTATTTCTCCTATATTTCTCATCTCTTATTTGAAAGTGATATATTTGCCTTGTTTTCATGCCTTGTTTTACTTATCTTCGGCTATTTTTTGCAAACACTTATTTTACTAGAAAATAGTAGCCAATGATGACTGATATGTTCCTCAATATGTTCAAAACACATGATAGGATAGAAAAATAAATTTATATAGCACTCTAGTGGCTTATAATTGAACTTCTTATCTTTTGAACAAATTAACCAATCGACAGAGTTTGTTCTGGGAGAAACTTGACCGATCACATGCTGAGGAATGAACTAAATCGTAGTGTCAGCCAAGTTTCCCACAACCTAAACTCGACCGACGACATTGTTGGGCAGAAAATAGATTTGCATTTGGCCGACTCTTCTCCCTCTCAACTAGAGAAAGTCGAACAATAGTCATCTATTCCTGTTCATCCTCTAACCCTAGGGCTAACCCAACCTCTCTTCTACCTTCCTTAGCCCCTAATTAGCCCTCTTTTCCTCTCCCAACCTTGATCTAGGTGGTTAGGAGGCCTACTTCTTGTATTTTTCTCTTTGTTGGTGGTCTTCTTCTCTCCATCCAACCTCCATGGCTTCTAACTGTAGGAAACACTCCAGACCAGTTGGAGTTCCACCTTCTCCACTACTCCAAGGCACGTCTCTTTCGACATCACTTATTTTATCTCCTCCCAAGCCATGACTGGGCACAAGGATCTTCTTCCTAGAACTCCTTTTCCTTTATGCACCTTGTTTGAACCTCATTTTGCAACTAGTGAGGTGATAAAAGAGGTTGCTGAGGTCTTCAAAGCACACCACCTTAGCGCTTTGTGTATAGAGCGATTGTGCTACACTAATTTCATGTCTAGTACAAAAGCGGTCCATGAATTTTATGCCTATCTAATGAGGAACTACAACACCCTCGTGCCACCACCTATCACCAAAGTCATCTTGACTTCTATGATTTCCGGTACCAAGTTTCAAATTTCTGATGATTCTTTGAATACTTATTTCAATGGTATCGACTTTTCCTTTCATGTATGTCTTTATATCATAACTACCATGACTTGCTTGAACTTGAGGCTTTCTACAAAATCTTTGACCCTATGCTTACTGTGACAACAAATCTTAAACTTTGAATAATTACAGATGCAGAAGCATTCATCAACAACGGATTACTGAAAATCACTAAAAATTAAAACCTTTTACAAAGAGATCCATACATTGGAAAACTCTTTCAAAAAGAACCAAAGTAATTCAATTACATTCTGGTTCACAAGTACATATCTTGTACCATATCATCTCAAGGATTACAAACATCAACTACTCTATACACAAGCAGCATAAGAGCCTTGAGGCATCGAACCAAAATCTTAGATCGATTCTTTTTAAAACAACTACTCACTCCGAGGACCTGAGAGTACATAGATGACACATAGGACTCTATATACACATGTACAAGACATGACAGCCAGACTCTCCACCTAAGATGTCACTGCTGCCCCTGGTGTTGCTGTCCTTCCCCTGCTGTGTGATCTCTACTTTCTCGTCCGCGTCCACCTAAAAATGTGGATCCCACGGGGGTGAGACAATTGAAAATTGTCCCAACAAGAGATATAACTCTCCGCCAGAAACATTATTATGGCAGTTTAATAAGATAAAACTGAATAAAGAAATCATAATTATTTAACAGTAGTTAAATCAATATCTAAACATGTTAGAGAAATATTCTTGTTCTAAGCATTTCACCTATAACTTGATAAAGCAACATGTCACTTATCTAATAAGGAATTAAAGCACATATATAACATTTATCCTTCTAGGATATGCTAAGCAGGGTATCATCAACCAATGAATTCTCGTACTTCAACCTTAAGCAAATACGCTACACGGCTGATTACATTTTACAATCATACTTAAGCCCTACGGAGATGAGGTATACCGCTCATACTCCAACCGAATATGATTACGTAAGTATCGGTACCACACAAGGTCAATGGAAGAGCCAGAATCCAAGACCTCAACCTTATCGGTCAGTATGAGATTATATGGCAGAGACATCATGTGTCAAACTGCAATTAGCTTGCCAGGGTATAGTGGCATATTCGCTATAGAGTTATAGCCCGTAGCATATACTCTCTTCAGGGTTATGGCCCGTAGCCAATGCCTGGTATTTATATTGTGGACTCATGGCCCGTAGCCAAACTCTTATTGGGGTATGGTACGTAACCAATCCCATACATAGGATATAGCCCGTAGCCATTCCTATGGGGCATAAGGATATAATTGCCCAATTACCCCCACATATTTAAAAATATGTGCTCCGGGTTATGCCGCGGAGCAACCCGTTTCACCATTTAGCAAATTTTGACGCTGATGGATCTGTGGTCAGGGCAACTGCATTATATGATATTACTTGATTAATTAAGTGTATTACCATATTCTTTTAGTCATCAAACAAGTTTTTAGAACATCAAATATTATGACAAATACTACAAAGAATGGGTAATACTTTCATCAAGTACTGTTCAATCATTTAATAAAGCATTGGGAACTCAATCCCCCATCTCATCAGGTGCATTCTCATTTCTCAACAACTCATCATCATGATTATGGAATATGGGTATTCAAACCCTCGGTTCATCATAGAACACTTATTACCACTTATTAGGTAACTAATACCTTTAGGTCATCTGACCAAGGTAAACATAATACTTGCTTCACAAGCATCTCACAAGGTTCACAAGGCTTATTTCATCTCTTGTTACCTCTCACTAGGCAACAAAGCATGTTATGGCTCACAAGACCCATAAAACAATTTCAATAATAGAAGATCATAGCTCATACCTGACTATGCTCATAATCTCATGATATATGCATGGTTAGTAATCACAATAGCAGTTATATCAATATCACATATCAACACCATGCAGTACAAGGTTTCACACATCATTACCTTGAATTAAGGTTTCTTATAACTTTCCCCCAAATTAGGGTTTCATATAACATTACATAACATCACTCTGAATTAGAGTTTCTCATCACATTACTACGTTAGGGTTTCATAACACATCATCCTGTGTCAGGATTTCACACGTCTAGGAGCATACATTTTTATCATAAGTATTCAATCATACTTATTTATTCTCATCATTTACCACTAAATGATTACCAACACAAGGTATGAGTTTCTTTCTCATCCATACAAGGGTATGATTACATTATACTTTATCATCTTGGCTTACCCCTTTCTCAAGTATATTAGCCTTCACTTATCAAAGTGCACTAAACTCATTGTATCTTAATGTAACTATTAACATAACACACTTCAGGTGTTGCTCATCCAAGTATATTGATTTTGAAGTGTGTAAAGGTATATCAACCTTGAAGTGTTGAATATGATACCTGCCATATCTTGAATGTATCACTTCCCTCATCACTTCGAACTTGCTCAAGTTCATCAACTTATATTGTATTAGGGTATTTTCCATCCTAACACTTTATGCACTAATCCTGCATTTATCATGTAATGTATTAGTCATAAAATAATACATTTGAATTGTCCAATCATCATTAATTGATATGGACTCATCTTAGGTTGAGACATTGTTGCTATAAGGTTGTCCATCATCCACTACCTTAGGTGTTTCATATAACATCCTTTCTAAAATAGGGATTGTTATTAAAATACCCTGAATTAAGGTTTTCTCATATCATCACCCAAGATTAGAGTTACACCATTAACTTAGATTAGGGTTTCACTTAACATTGTCCTAAATTAGGGTTAGGGCTCATCACCCTTTTCAATTAGGGTTTCATGATCTCTTTATCAAGGATCATACCCTAATTATATATATTCTATTCATAGTGGAAGTGTTGAGGCTCCACCACTACATGATTATCACTCATGTATGAATTCCTCTCTCTCATCCTTTCTAGGATGTTAATTATTTCAATCTTGATTATGTTGAATCAAATTGAAAGAAGGGTTAGCATAGTGTATTAAGTCATTGCTTCCATAAGCATCAAAGGTTAACCACTCTAAAGGTACTAATCATCTAAGTACTTTAGAGGTACAACCACTGGATTTAACTTGGATATATGCTATTTAACAATCAAGGGATTAATTGGCCTTTCTCAACTTCAAAAACTATTAATTTCCAAACGGTTTTGTTACTTTTGAACCTTCAAACGATCTTGAGGTATTTGATCTCCATACGGTATTGAGATGCTTGACCTCCATACGGTCTTGAGGTGCTCAACCTCCATTCGGTCTTGAGGTGCTTGACCTCCATTCGGTCTTGAGGTGCTTGACCTCCATTCAGTCAACTCTCCCAAATGGTCAACATGACCAAATGGTTTTGAAGATCAAATTACCCATTCGATCTTGATCAACTTTACCCATTCGATCTTGATTGAATTTACCCATTCGGTCTTGATCACTTTTACCCATTTTGTCATGATTGATTTTACCCATTCGGTCTTAATCAATTTTATCCATTCGGTCTTGATTGGTCTTACCCATTCAGTCTTGATCAATTCCATCAATTAGGGCTTCAATCAATTCAATCGATTGGAGTTTGTAATCAGTGGATTATCCATCACTGAACCTATTATGAGTCAATCAATTAGAACCATTAGATCATCATCCAACCATGACATCTCCTGACCTCAAACAGTCTTGAGGTCGTTTGGTGTCAAACGGTCTTGAGATCGTTTGTTCACCAAACGATCTTGAGATCGTTTAGTCTCAAGAAATGAAACCGTTTGCTCAAGATATTAGATTAAGGTGTGTGCTTAGGATGATGTCATCATCCTCAAGCTTCGATATTTCAAAATCTACTACCATTCTTAAGGAAATTTCATCAATTATTCAAAGGAATTTCAAGAAGAACAAAATGATCAACATGTGATGAAGAATTGAATGTAATCATAACATTTAAGGGTTTAAGTTATATAAACCGCCTTCAAAATTGAATCCAAGATTCAACCTTCACATCCTCAATGGTTAATGAATCTTTCTCAACTTTTCAAGGCTCGTCCTCAAGCTTTTGAGTGAAAAGAAATGGCTAGGATTGAAGATTGAATGGAGAAAAAAAGAAATCTAGCATTGATTTTCGATTTCCACCATGAAATCAAGGTTAAAGATGATTAAGGAGCTTACCTACAGGTTTGTGTTCGTCCTCCTATTGATCCTAAGCTCCCTTGTGTTCAACCAAATAACAGAGAGAAAGAAAATCCAAAAAATAGTCTTCAAGTGGGTGGAAAATGAAGTGTTTATAAGGGAATTTCAATGAGAGAGAAAGTGATATAAAAATCCTTTAACTCCCAAAATTGGTGCCACATCTCACCCTAAAATCCTTGCATGCAAAGCCATCTTCCCCACCTTCGAATTCCTATTCATTATCCATGAATTAAAGGAAAAGCAATTAAACACCTTAATTCATATAATAATAATATCCATAATTGAGTGGATATTACTTTTTAGTTAACTAATGTGAGTGGGCTCTCCACTCACTTAGGATATTTTCGTGGCCTTTGCAAGGCACAAGGACTTTCAAACTTATGAAAATTAAACCATCTCAATTTTGGTTGAAGGGCACTTCAATTAATATATTTATTTTTGCATTGAATTAAATTAGGGTTTCAATTATGCTTAAATCTTGATTATTTTAATATCAAGATTCTCTCTCCTTCAAAGTGATTCAAATGAGACGCCCCTCTCATTTTATTTTCTCTACATGATTCCAAGAAACATTAGGGACTCTCCAGAGGTGGTATTTTTCATATTGAACCCTAGGTTTAGGGTAAATTGCACATTACACCAAAACTGGGTTTTAATGCACAAACATTGCTTAACAAGCTCTTTCTTGGTACTCAGGCTTGTAGAAGCCATACCTCTACATCATTTTCATACTTATGATGCTTCAACACTTGAGGAACATTTTATCATATAACATTTACAAGTTAACCCCTCAACTTGGGTAATTTGCACTTTAGTCCAAAATGGGCAAAACATTATTTCAACATTATTCTAAAAGGACTAAAATTGAAACATAAGTTCCTCTTGAGCCTTAATTACTTTTCAAAAGATAAGAGCAAGCATATAATTAACTTTATTAAGCAAAACATCTAGAGTTAAGGCATAACCCAACTCAGGGAGGTTACACTTACCCTTACCGACATCTATAAGTTTTTGAAGAAACTTGATATACCATATAGGAAGAAATCCATCCTATCCACCTATTCCCTAGACATTAAGACCTATCTGATTGCATTAGTAGTCAATTGCAATATCTATCCAAAGCAAAATCAAATGGGTATTGCAGAGAATACTATTGTGATCATATACTATCTATTAAATGATGTTGGAGTCAAGTGGGCTTGTTATATTCTTCACCATATGACCTACTTTGTCTCAGGGAAGAACACCAGTGGTACCCATTTCCCTTATCCTAACTTGATATGTCATCTATTTGCTCACCATTATGAGAAATCCCTTTTTCACAAGCTTGGTTACAAAGTGAGTAGAAAATGTGTTTATATCTGTGAGATCACTATCAAGAAGTCCTTCCACCCTACCTCCTCTACCACACCATGTGCTTCCACATCCACCTAGGCTCGTACTCCACCACCTAGACCTGACTGCGCCTTATTTTTAGTGTCAAATGAAGCCCTTATGGATATATGATACACCAACATGCATACAACCTTCATGTTCATGACCACATCCATCTGGATTTAGTTCAAATCATGTCAAACATGAACTTATCCTATAGCCATCCCTACCCCACCTACTAGTCCTACCCAAGTGCTGACTATGCTTATTATGCATATGGTCAGTTCTACCCAACCCCTCCACCTACTATTTCTATTGTACCTACTGCTTCTGATGGTGGACCTACCCCTATTTCCTATTAGCCTATTGCCCCTCAGCCTCTATCTCTTCCTGTTGGTCATGCTTCCATTTTCCTTGCTACCTATGATTGGGTGACAATACCCAATTACGAGCAAGCAAAGGCTCTTCTTGAGTGTGGAGTCTCCTGGGAAGAGAAAAATCACAAATGGCCCGTTCCTTGCTCCTTTATTCTTGATGAGGACATTGAGATGGCTAACGAGGAGGCTAATGATGATGTTGTTGATGGTGATGAGTTGCTGATGAAGATGGTGATGATGGATCTTCTAATGATGGAGATGGAGGTGATGACACTCCTTCTGTCCCAGATACACCTTCTGACGAGATGAGGATTACCAGCCAGAGGATGAAGATGATGTCGTTGTTGACGTAGATAACCTAGATATTTAGTTCTTTAGTCTATATGGTTCTCATTCATATCTTTTTGTAGACTATCATGTACTGAACATTTGAGCACTGTAACTGAGGCATACTATTTTTTATATCTCATCTTTTCTCATTGGTTTGTAGTTTTCATATCAAGAGGACATATTTAGTGTTGTAATCTAAATCTTGTGTACTTTAACTCCTTTTTTGGTTCCATCTTATGAGCTCTTGGTATGTGATTTCATATTTTCATAATGACTCTAGATTGCCTATTCTCTTTGTTTTTGTCTTTGTTGGGTGCTTTCTTGGTGGTTGCTTGCGTAGTTGGTGCCTAAGGATAAGACCTATGTTTTATAGCTATTTTTGTAATGACCTGTTTTCAAATTACTCATCTAATTATGGTTTACTTGGATGATTGTATGCTTAACTAAGTTGATCATTGTTTAAAGCTTGATAAGTGATGGTACTTAATTTTTGATATTTTAAATATAATGATAAGCTTTAATCATACTTTGATTCACATAATTAGGGTTAACATTTCAGAAACCCTAATCGGTCCAAATTAGGGTTTTGGTGATATATGAATACGGAATTTGATAAGTATAGTGTCTCACTAAATGATTTTTAGTATATTATGTGTAAATTTATTTAATTCAAATTTGGATATGATTTGCATATATAAAATGTGAACACTCTTGAAAAGTTTCAGAATTTTTAGAGTTTTCTAGACTTGTTAATCGGTCGAGTTTTCCCCAGGAAAAACTCAGCCGATCATGCTATATAGGCTTAAGTATAGCAGTGTAGTATTTTATTTTTTATAATTTATTGGATTATCCAATTAAGCTCAAATTTTAACTTAAGGATTTAAACTCAGTTTTAAACAACATATTAAATTTCAGAATTTTTGGAAGAAGTTTTGTATCAAAACTGAACCTTGATCGGTCGAGTTCTGAGAGAGACAAACTCGACCGACCAGATTTTTCTGGAAAAATAAAAAAGACTGAAAAATGTTTATAATTAATTATTCCAAGCACCTTAATGAGTATATAGGACTCCATTACGACCCAAGCACCTCTCATTTCCATCCCACACTGCAGAGCTTCGTAATTCTTGAGAGAGGAGGGGATTTTAGGGTTTGGAGAATCTGAAGTGGAAATTTCAGATTTCTGGATTTTCTCTTTCCAAGGTTGGTAAATTTTGTATAGATCATAAATCTTTACTAGTTTTATTTGCTTCTATTCTTTCCTATGTATAGAACTCATCACTTCCCTGATTTGGATCAAAAGAATCCAAATTAATCTCTTCTTTCATTCTTTCTTCTTCAATTCTTCTTCTTCTAGGTTCTTGAGTGAAGAGGAGCAAGAAGATTCTGTTTTCTTGAAGCAAGGATTTGATTCAAGAATTAGCAGTAGTAGCTGGGCTATGAATTTCAGGTGTTTCACACCTGAGGTGAGTTCTTTTCTCCCTCCTAAGCTTTGTATTCATGTTGAAAGCCTAATTCAATCCGGCTAAAACAATCAGAAACCTTGTTGGTATATGTATGTGATTGGATTTGATTTGGGAAAGATATTGGGGAATCCAATTTTACTGATTTTGATTATTTCTCATTGATTGAAACTTGATTAATTCTTGTTATATTGATTGAGGATGCATGGGTATTCTTATGGGTAGATGACTATGGTATTTCATGTGAATTTTTCCTAAAAACCAGCCCAATGGCTGACATGCTTGGAATTGAACTGACATGTATAAAGTCATATTTGAATTGTACTAGATTGTATTATACAAGTGTATTGTTGAATGTTAATGGAGTTGAATGTCCACATATCCTGATTAAGATTTGTGTTGAGGAAGTGAATCAAATGAGTCAATTAATCAATGTATACTTATGATTGATGAATGAAATGAGTGAAGATGGAAACTAGGGTTTCCATGTTTGTGAATAACCCTAATTGTGAATTGTACTATGAGAATGGACTAATAGTACAAACTTCAATTGATATTCAACATGTGTTGATTAGTAACCCCATATGAAGAATGTGAAATAAGAGAAGAAGAGAACTAAGTCTGTTATGCATGTATATGCATGAAATTATTGGCATCTATTCAGATTGGATGGAACATGCATATGTCATATGATAAATCTATTCTGAGTATGAGGAATGATACATGATATCTATATGCTTTTATTGTTGCTAGTTCTAATGAATTTGCTAATATTTGTTCAAAACTATGATATACAATGAACTGATAAGATTTATGTTGAAATGGAATTTAATATGCACTCCTTACATTGAGAAAGCCTGATAAGGGTAAATGTTGCATAATGAGATTATGTCTAGGGCTAAAAGCGCACTGATGATGATAAAATCATGATGGGGTAAATGATGGACAATAAGATTATGACTTGGGCTGAAGGCTCACTATTGATGATCGCTATGAGTTGATGTAGAAGATAGAAATAATCATATTTGTTGCAATCTATAGACTTGTTGTGCTTCTTGCTTTGATCATTGCTCTTATTAATAGACTTAATCTGTTTCATGTTATTATAGTTAAGCGAGAATACACAGATATGATATATGATGCTTTGAATTCTTTTAAAATGAGTAAAAGAGATTAATAACAAGTGAAATGATGGAACATCTAGTTAGGTGCCCTGAACAATGTGAGTTTCCCCCGAGGACCACACTGGGGAAACAAAACAGATCTCCTTATACTAATCGATGAATTATGAGAAGGATTTCCGGAGTGTGGATCGAGACCTTAAAGGTTAGACCACTAGGATTTAGGAGTGAGTCATATGGAGTGGCTCTGGCCCTAAATACTTGCTGTGAAAGTCTATGTCCAAATGGAGTAGACTCTGTTGAAATGAAATATGTAAAATGTGAAATGAAAAATATGTGAAATACTGTGATATGTGATATACTATTTTGCTGGTTCCTATCTCATGTACCCGAGATGAGGACGTGAGCCTCTTTAGGCAGCCCTGAGGTGTCGAGGGTCTGTTGTTGATATCTTAGGGTGGCCGGCTAAACCCTAAGATAGTGACGGTGAGTCGTTGATATGAGAATCAGGTGTGGCGACTTCTACTTGGTGAGGTACAAGCCAAGTAGTTTCAGGGCAAATGAATAAAAGATGATAAGCCGTGTAGAACATGATTTGAATGGTTGTTACATTCTTTGTAGTGGTACTTGATGATTTGTTATTGTTGATTATGCTTCTTGTTGAGGAAAGTAATCATGTTGATATGGATATTTTCTATTTCATATTATGATATGTCATGCTGACAAGTTATAAATGATGGGATTTATATCCATTCTGAATATGAGTTGGATTGCTTGCTATTTGATAGTATTGTTTGGTCAAAATGTTTTATGTGTACTTCAGCTTCAGGACTACAGGATGTGATCCTGGTCCGGCTGGTGGAGTGTCACAAAGATAATGTTATTGTTATGTATTGGTTCAAAATGCTTAGAACTTGACTTATTACTCATGTAGTAAGATTCTTAATTTGAACTAGAAGTATATGCTGATTTGTTCATGTCCAGCTGGTGGAGTGTCACAAGGGTAATGTTATTGTTATGTATTGATTCAAAAATGCTTAGAACTTATCTTATTTCACATGCAGTAGGGCTCTTAATCTGAACTGAGAAGTATCTGTTGTTTTGTTCATAGACATGCTCTAAAAGATGTTACAAGGTTATAATTGGTTCAAGTGATTACCATTGCCTTATCTGTTTGATTTGATTACCATTGCAAAATAGATTTGACTCATTATAGAACTTTTTGCTATACTTTTCAATATCTGCATGTTTCTTTTAAGTTTCACACTTAATCTGATGCTGATGCATGTACCTAGCTTGAGTGGGAGGTATCCACTCACTGGGGCTCTATATGAGTCTCATGAGATTGTTTCAAATGTTTTTAGGTATAATGCTATCCAGCGGAGAGGTCGTGATAAAGAAGATATAAATAGTATAATCTAGATAGATTAGAATGTCCCTGTACTCTCTCTTTCCCGGGATGGGTTGTATATTAAGTTTGTTCATCAATGTACATGTATCTAATGTAAACTGAACTGCATATGAGAACAAGATTTGATTCTAGATTTAATGGAGTTGAATATGATTTGTGATATCTAAATGTGATGTCCTTGATGTGACATTGATTTATGAGTTTGTGAAGAAAGAAAAAGGAAAAAAAGTTATATGTGTTTTTCATATATTGTTTAATCGCCTTTGTCGAGAATTCATTGTTTTATTTCATAATCTGGGTTTAGGTTTGGGATTATCTCTAATGGTTGGTATTTATGCTGATCAAAAGAGTGGGTCCCGATAGACGTGGTATCAGAGCCTAGGTTAGATGAGTCTACAGGGACAATAGGATCTAGGACTAATTGATAATGTCGATGTTGAATATAACCTGAATGATGTGCATACTGACTGAACTCAGTATCCAGATACTCTGGTCAAGTATTTGGGTATTGAGCTAAGCTAGTATGGAATTGTTGACTATACTTCTTCTGGATGCCCTGACCAAGTATCCAGATGAACATAGTTCGGTAGTATGATAAGATGCATGATGCAAAAGAGAAGAATGGCGATAAAATGGTGAAAGAGAAAAGGATTTTATAATTCAATATGGAATATATGGAAAACATGAAATTTCATATAAGAAAGATGAAAGCTTAATGGATTATGAAGACAATATATAATGAGTTTGAATTTGAGTATGAAATCTTAAATTGTGAGAAAAAGCTATGAACTAAGATGCATACTAGATGATCTTCTTTATAAAGGAAATTGATGAATGCAGATGATAATATGTGAATGAGTCACAATCTTAATCCATGAGATACACAATCAAATTAAAAAAAAGAGGATGTGAAAGGTGATGTGAATCATATCTTGATAAATGATGTATTACTAATATCTTTGAAGTAAGTGTTTGTAATACCCAAGGAGAGATATGATGATGACAAGGGATGGAATATCCATAAAAAAAGTCATATGAAAGAAAGATAAAATGAAAGTCTTTATAATTTGATACTCAGAGAGGTGAACGATTAGATGATATGATATTGTTCCATTTATTTTCTTGGATTTCGGGATGAAATCCTAAAAGGAGGGGAGAATTTGTAATGACCCGTTTTCAAATTAGTCATCTAATTAGGGTTTACTTGGATGATTGTATGCTTAACTAAGTTGATCATTGTTTAAAGCTCGATTAGCGATGGTACTTAATTTTTGATATTTTAAATATAATGATAAGGTTTAATCATACTTTGATTCACATAATTAGGGTTAACATTTCAGAAACCCTAATCGGCCCAAATTAGGGTTTTGGTGATATATGAATACATAATTTGATAAGTATAGTGTCTCACTAAATGATTTTTAGTATTTTATGTGTAACTCTGATTTAATTAAAATTTGTATATGATTTGTATATATAAAATGTGAACAATATTGAAAAATTTCAAAAATTTTAGAGTTTTCCGGACTTGTTGATCGGTCGAGTTTTCCCCAGGAAAAACTCAGCCGACCATGCTATACATGCTTAAGTATATAAGTGTAGTATTTTATTTTTTATAATTTATTGGATTATCCAATCAATCTCAAATTTTAAATGAAGTATTTATTATCAGTTTTAAACAACATATTAAATTTTCAGAATTTTTGGAAGAAGTTTTGTATCACAACAGAACCTTGATCGGTCAAGTTATGAGAGAGACAAACTCGACCGACCAGATTTTTCTGAAAAAATAAAAAAAACTGAAAAATGTTTATAATTAATTATTCCAAGCACCTTAATGAGTATATAGGACTCTATTACGATCCAAGCACCTCTCATTTACGTCGCACACTGCAGAGCTTTGTAATTCTTGAGAGAGGAAGGGATTTTAGGGTTTAGAGAATCTGAAGTGGAAATTTCAGATTTCTAGATTTTCTCTTTCCAAGGTTGGTAAATTCTGTATAGATCATAAATATTTACTAGGTTTATTTGCTTCTATTCTCTCCTATGTATAGAACTCGTCACTTCCCTAATTTGGATCAAAAGAATCCAAATTGATCTCTTCTTTCATTCTTTCTTCTTCAATTCTTCTTCTAGGTTCTTGAGTGAAGAGGAGCAGGAAGATTCCATTTTCTTGAAGCAAGGATTTGATTCAAGAATTAGTAGTAGTAGCTGGGCTACGAATTTCAGGTGTTTCACACCTATGGTGAGTGTTTTTCTCCCTCCTAATCTTTGTATTCATGTTGAAATCCTAATTCAATCTGGCTAAAACAATCAGAAACCTTGTTGGTATATGTATGTGATTGGATTTGATTTGGGAAAGATATTGGGGAATCCAATTTTACTGATTTTGATTATTTCTCATTGATTGAAACTTGATTAATTCTTGTTATATTGATTGAGGATGCATGGGTATTCTTATGGGTAGATGACTATGGTATTTGATGTGAATTTTGCCTAAAAACCAGCCCAATGGCTGATATGCTTGGAATTGAATTGACATGTATAAAGTCATATTTGAATTGTACTAGATTGTATTATACAAGTGTATTGTTGAATCTTAATGGAGTTGAATGACCACATATCCTGATTAAGATTTGTGTTGAGGAAGTGAATCAAATGAGTCAATTAATCAATGTATACTTATGATTGATGAATGAAATGTGTGAAGATGGAAACTAGGGTTTCCATGTTTGTGAATAACCCTAATGAACCCTTGGATCATGATTGGATTACTGAATGATATGATTCTTATGATATGTTGAACTAAGGAATGACTTCTTGAAAACCCTAAAAGTTTATTATACAATTATGAGTGATAAAGCTAGAACTTGTATATGATGTTTGAAATGTGATCAAATGCTGAAGTTGAAAGTATTAATACCTCAATTGAATATGATGAGTCTTACTATATCATCTAAGTCTAATGAATTTATTTTAGTATAATAAAGAATGATCATTGTTGATTATGGGTATGACATTAGTAGTTAATGACAAGGTACACTTATCTAAATATAAGAGACAATATGAACAAGATGTACTTAAGGGTGATTGTAAGACAAAGATGAAACTAATGAAGATAGTATGATGAAGTATTTTATCTTTTATTTTAATTACATGTTGCTTAACTCAAGTTAAATGAAATATACTAAGAATTTTACTTTGATAAATGTTATGTAGAAGAGAAGCATTGTATGTAAAGTGAATCAAGAAAGATTGGTCCAGATAATGTAATGAACATGAAATGAAAGAAGTTGAGACTACTGAGTATAAAATGATGGAAAGAGATAGGAATTAGTAGATGATTCTATGAATGTAACTCTTAACCTAAAATGATGAGTTTGATGATGCTAGTGAATGATAATATCAAATGGGGGATTAAGATATGCACATAAATGTAATTGAATTCAACTAAAAGATGAAAGTCAAGTATTTGAATTGATTTACAAGAATGTGTTCTTGAATTGTGAATTGTACTATGAGAATGGACTAATAGTACAAACTTCAATTGATAGTCAACATGTGTTGATTAGTAACCCCATATGAAGAATGTGAAATAAGAGAAGAAGAGAACTAAGTCTGTTATGCATGTATATGCATGAAATTATTGGCATCTATTTAGATTGGATGGAACATGCATATGCCATATGATAAATCTATTCTGAGTATGAGGAATGATACATGATATCTATATGCTTTTACTGTTGCTAGTTCTAATGCATTTGCTAATATTTGTTCAAAACTATGATATACAATGAACTGATAAGATCTATGTTGAAATGGAATTTAATATGCACTCCTTACATTGAGAAAGCCTGATAAGGGTAAATGTTGCATAATGAGATTATGTCTAGGGCTAAAAGCGCACTGATGATGATAAAACCCTGATGGGGTAAATGATAGACAATAAGATTATGACTTGGGCTGAAGGCTCACTATTGATGATTGCTACAAGTTGATATAGAAGATAGAAATAATCATATTTGTTGCAATCTATAGACTTATTGTGCTTCTTGCTTTGATCATTGCCCTTATTAATAAACTTAATCTGTTTCATGTTATTATAGTTAAGCGAGAATACACATATATGATATATGATGTTTTGAATTCTTTTAAGATGAGTAAAAGAGATTAATAACAAGTGAAATGATGGAACATCTAGTTAGGTGCCCTGAACACCGTGAGTTTCCCCCGAAGACCACACTAGGGAAACAAAATGGATCTCCTTGTAGTAATCGATGAATTATGAGAAGGATTTCCGGAGTGTGGATTGAGACCTTAAAGGTTAGACCACCAGGATTTAGGAGTGAGTCATCTGGAGTGGCTCTGGCCCTAAATCATTGCTGTGAAAGTCTATGTCCAGATGGAATAGACTCTGTTGAAATGAAATATGTGAAATGTGATATGAAAAATATGTGAAATACTGTGATATGTGATATACTGTTTTGCGGGTTCCTATCTCGTGTACCTGAGATGAGGACGTGAGCCTCTTTAGGCAACCCTGAGGTGGCCAG
The DNA here is from genome assembly GCA_963693085.1 of Alisma plantago-aquatica. Lineage (NCBI taxonomy): Eukaryota > Viridiplantae > Streptophyta > Magnoliopsida > Alismatales > Alismataceae > Alisma > Alisma plantago-aquatica. The sequence goes on from OY856409.1 coordinate 871,914,994, forward strand.
GGTCTGTTGTTGATATCTTAGTGTGATCGGCTAAACCCTATGATAGTGACGGTGAGTCGTTGACACGAGAATCAGGCATGGCGACTTCTACTTGGTGAGGTACAAGCCAAGTAGTTTCAGGGCAAATGAATAAAAGATGATAAGCCATGTAGAACATGATTTGAATGGTTGTTACATTCTTTGTACTGCTACTTGATGATTTATTATTGTTGTTTATGCTTCTTGTTGAGGAAAGTAATCATGTTGATATGGATATTTTCTGTTTCATATTATGATATGTCATGTTAACAAGTTATAAATGATGGGATTTATATCCATTCTGAATATGAGTTGGATTGCTTGCTATTTGATAGTATTGTTTGGTCAAAATGTTTTATGTGTACTTCAACTTCAGGACTACAGGATGTGTTCCTGGTCCAGCTGGTGGAGTGTCACAAAGATAATGTTATTGTTATGTATTGGTTCAAAATGCTTAGAACTTGACTTATTACTCATGTAGTAAGATTCTTAATCTAAACTAGAAGTATCTGCTTATTTGTTCATGTCCATCTGGTGGAGTGTCACAAGGGTAATGTTATTGTTATGTATTGATTCAAAAATGCTTAGAACTTATCTTATTTCACATGCAGTAGGGCTCTTAATCTGAACTGAGAAGTATCTGCTGTTTTGTTCATAGACATGCTCTAAAAGATGTTTCAAGGTTATAATTGGTTCAAGTGATTGCCTTATCTGTTGGATTAGATTACCATTGCAAAATATATTTGACTCATTATAGAAATTTTTGCTATACTTTTCAATACCTGCATGTTTCTTTTAAGTTTTATACTTAATCTGATCCTGATGCATGCACCTAGCTTGAGTGGGAGGTATCCACTCACTGGGGCCTTATATGATTCTCATGAGGTTGTTTCAAATGTTTTTAGGTATAATGCTATCCAGCGGAGAGGTCGTGACATAGAAGATATAAATAGTATAATCTAGATAGATTAGAATGTCCATGTACTCTCTCTTTCCCGGGATGGGTTGTACATTAAGTTTGTTCATCAATGTACATGTATCTAATGTAAACTGAACCGCATATGAGAACAAGATTTGATTCTAGATTTAATGGAGTTGAATATGATTTGTGATATCTGAATGTGATGTCCTTGATGTGACATTGATTTATGAGTTTGTGAAGAAAGAAAAAGGAAAAAAAATTATCTGTGTTTTTCATATATTGTTTAATAGCCTTTGTCGAGAATTCATTGTTTTATTTCATAATCTGGGTTTAGATTTGGGATTATCTCTAATGGTTGGTATTTATGCTGATCAAAAGAGTGGGTCCCGACATTTTTACCCACTACCTTTTTGATATGACAGAGGGGGAGAAGTGAGATCATCCATATTGAATTATTGCTTTGTGATCCCTTTCTAGTCAATTATTTGAAAAATCATATGTCTTGCAAGAGGAGCAAATAATATATATATGTGTTATGGTTACTTTTAGAGAGACTAACCATACATGCAAAAGTAACCATGAATTAAGGGGGAACAATTGCAATTGTTCATTTCATGTATCCCCTTACAATTCATAAGGTACACGTTTTCATTTCCATATCCTTTTCAATATGTTGAGTAATGGTTTGTCATTCTCAAAAAGAGGGAGAATGTTGACAGAATAGTTATACATTGTCCATATTTTAATGATTACTAAACCATTCCATTCATATGTATCTAATATGTCTATTCGAGATTGATTTCAAGTATTAGGTACATGAAAAGGATCAATTCAATCAAGCCCTAGCTTGATCTAGTTCATGTCAAAAGAAATACAAATGCATTTGTGTGAAAGTTGCCCTAAACAACTTAGAACAATTTTTGTAATCAATTGTATTTATGCTATGAACGGTAACTAAGATGAGAAAAAAAATAGGAGCACTTAATTCGAATGTTTAATCACTCTAATGATGATTTCTAAAATTCATCACAGAGTGCCTGTTCGGTCGAGTTTCATCCTTGATAAACTCGACTGACACCCTTGATAAAATTTTGGAATGTCTAGGTCCGACCGAGTTTATATCAAGACAAACTCGATCGACATCCTGCACCAGAAAATTAGATTTAAGCGATCCGCCGAGTTCCATTTAGGGTAAACTTGACTGATGCTTCAAATTTGGTTTGCCGCATAGTGCAATCGGTCGAGTTACCTTTACTGAAACTCGACCGACTGTATTGTACAAAATGTGTAGAAAAAAGTGATTGTAGCCATTGGAGTGTTGAAAACAACAGAAATAGATCCGTTGCAACACCCCAAATGGCTAGAAATCATTCTTAAGTGCTTATAGTGGCTAGTGGACATCCCCAACTATAAATAGGACCCCTTGGACTTCATTCCAAGTTTTCTCCTTCATGCTATTCAAGCTCCTAGCTATAGTTGAGTACATTCAGTCCACAAGAGCCCCTTTCTCTCTCTTGTTTACACTTTAAAATGTCTATATGAGTGAGATAGGCTATGTGTGAGAGAGCTACTCCATTGTAGTTTTGTAAAGCCCTCAAAACTTCCTTTTTCAACCCTTACTTCAAGTGCAAAGTTGATGAAAGCTTCTCTAAGGTGAAGGAGAAGGTGCAATGCTTCTCCAAGTTGAAGGAGAAGGTGAAGGCCGAAGATCCTTGAGTAGAGTGGGTAATTACTTCAAGGAAAAAGACTCATTGCGAGAAGGGGAGATCCTTGGTGAAGATGTCTAGCTACTTGCAAGAGTGGGTACGCCCTTATAAAGGTTGAAGACTCTAGCTCTAAGGATAGGTAAGTCCTTGTAAGGTTTATTGGCTCTTTTTGGTCCTTAAAAAGGAAGGCTAGGTATCCTTGACCTGCAAAGGAAAGGTCTAATTATATGTCTTATAATGGAATATAAGTATGTAATGGTTGCAAAATCCTAGAGCTTGACCTCTTTAGGTAGTGGACTGACTTTCTCCTAGTTTGGAGATTGATACCATTCTGCATAGCTTGTGCTTGTATTTTGTTCAATCTCTCTCATCCTTGCTGATGTATGTTTAGATTGCACATCAAATTTCATATTTGCAATAGTCCTACTTGAAGTCCACTCAAAACGTGTGATAAGAGGATCCCATTTTCCCCTACCTCTTTGTCCTGTGTATGGAACACCTCAGCCAAGCCATTTCTAATGCTGTGGCACAGGGAAGTTGGAAGCCGATTAGGCTTACTAGAGCTGGTACAACGCTCTCACATGTCATGTTTGCTGGTGACATCCTCCTTATGGCCAAGGACTCTCTAACTCAAGCCTCTAGCATCAACAAGATTCTCAAGGAGTTCACCGCCATCTCTGGTCAAGTCGTCTCCAAAGAAAAGTCATGTTGCTACTTCTCTCCCAATACCTCCATCGCTAAGCAGCGAGCTTTCTGTCTTCGCATGGGCATACTGAAAACTACAGATTTGGGTAGCTATTTAGGTGTTCCTGTGCTTCACCACTGGATCAACAAAGAGACACACTCACACATCCTTCACTCTATTAGAGGCCGCATGGACAGCTAGGCAGCTCACACTCTATCCCTTGTAGGTCGTATCACTCTGGCTAAATCTTCTCTGCAATCCATTCCTTCCTATACCATGTAATCGGTGCAACTTTCTCCGATACTCTGTGATGACATCAACAAGCACATCCGTGACTTTATCTGGTCGGGTGGTAGTGATCAAAATAAAATGTCCCTTGTATCTTGGGACAAACTCACGAGAAGCAAGTCCCTCGGAGGGCTAGACATCAAGGATGCAAGGACACAAAATGTGGCCTTGATGATGAAGAATGTTTGGCAGTTCATTAATAACTCCCCATCTCCTTGGGTCCAGTTGATGAAGCATAAATATGTCCGCAATGGCGTCATCTCCAAGAAACCTAGATCATCTGCTTGGGCCTTCATCAAATGCCATATCCCCAAGTTGGAGGCTATTTGTCACAAGACCATCAACTCCGGTGAAAGAACAAACATCTGGTGTGATAAGTGGCTGTTGGGTAAAGCAATCACTAACATTGTCCCAAGCATACAGCCGCCCGAGGGTCTCAATGACTTCACAATACAATCTCTATCCCCTTCCCCCGACACGTGGGACTGGGATTTTATTCATGCATACATCCCCCCCCAGCCACATGGGGCCTGATCCGCAACATCACCACTCCGTTAGCGGATGCCGACGCTGATGCTTGGGCATGGCCTCTTGAACCCCATAGTGAACTCATGGCGAAGAGTGCCTATGCCTGGATTAAGAACGCTCAACATCACCCTCAAGCTTCAAGTTGGATGGCACTTTGGTCTCTACCGCTGCCGCCCAAGCTTAAGTCCTTCCTCTGGCTGCTCAAGCATCGAGCCATATTAACTCACACAAAGAAAGTGCGCCGACATATTATTGGAGATGACACTTTCCCTGTCTACACTCACGAGCCTGATACTTTGGTTCAATGCCTCCGCGATTGCCCCGACAGTCTCAAAGTTTGGAAACTGTTGAACATGGAGCCATCTTTCTTCACCACTCCGGGGGATGAGTGGATTACTTACATCATACATGGCACCGCCTCCAAGGGGGATAGGACCCTGCGCTACTTTGAATGCTGTACCATTTGGCAAGCTCGTAATGAATTTCTCCACAGAGGCAAACGACTCCCAACGCAAGTGCTTACTGCCCGCATACGTCAAATGTCTATTGTCGTGATCTCTTGGCACAACAACACTACCTGATCAGCCCTGCCCAACATTTCTCATTCGGCCGGTCGTCTTCTCACCATCAAGTCATTTTCGTTGATGCTGCCTTCCAATGCCACACGCTCAAGATGGGTATTGGAATCCACATCACCGATAGCCAAGGAACTTGCTTGCTTGGTTACAACACATTCGTCTATGCTTCCTCAGCTCTTGAAGTCAAGATGCAAGGTATCATTCTTACTCTAAACCTCTATATTCAAAGGAATTGGAATGCTCCTATGCTCCTCTCTGATTCCTCTATGGCCATTGATGTCCTCCAGCATGCGAACAAGCCAACCTGCAAACTTGAGCCCATGAGGAGAGGGTACTATCGTGCTCTCACTTCCCTGCCTGACACCCAACTCTGGTTCATTAGCCGAAAGCACAACCCTGTGGCAGATATCATTGCTAAAAACTCCATGTATACCTCTACAGAGAGTAGCTTCAAATATTGTAAGCCTTCTTGGCTAACAAGGGATATCAACATCCAATATTCTGTAATTTGGCCCGAACTAGAGACCGGGATGAATAATAATTAGTCTCTATGGATAATTTTTTTTTGAAGGTCTAATGAATTGTTTGAGTGTTTTTTAGCTCTATCCACCCCCTATAGAGCCCTTTGATCCAACATATTTCTATTTGATACTCTTCTTGCAACATGTATTGGGATACATAAATAAATCTTACATGACAATGTACAACATGATTATTTTGTGCCATATCTTATGTAGACCTTCAAATGGGTGGATGAGTTGGGTATGGGTTGGGTTGTTGTAGATTTGGATCTCATGAGTGTGGGTCAAAATTCCTAGTTTCAAATGGGTGGAACAAAGACAACCTCAAACCCGATTCGGCGGGTTGCAGGTTGCCCTGTGTGTCCATATAAAATAAAATAAAAATTGATACTATTTGTTTAAATAAGATATGACACAAAAAAATCATATTGTACATTGTCATGTAAGATTTATTTATGTATTGAAAATGTGTTACCAGAAGAGTATCAAACAACACCCATGAATAGGGATGCTCCATGTCTATTAAAAAAGAACAGCCGACTTGCTGAATTAACTTTCTGAATCACATAAATGCTGAAACAATACTTGTACTATAGACTTTAGACGTTTAAGTCAAAATCATACATATTATCCTTAAATAATGAGGAACACCTACAACAAACAACCAAACAAAAATACATCAAAGTCTAGTATGAAGGGGGGCATCCAAATGAGACTGAGGGAGAGACATGGGAAAGTAAAACAAACACTGAAATTTTGGCATGTTCTAGACAGAAACTCTACACCCTTTTAATTTGTAGTATGAAGATGACACAACCTTGTATACGCCCTGGATTCTCAATGTTCCTCCTCCTCTTGTAACACTCGGGCCCACTACCCAAGGCTCTAGTAGAGTTTCAAAAATGATGACTGGCCCCACAGACCGCCACTAGCCTTAACTGCGCACTTTGTCCTCACTAACGCGCTAGCCAGGATCAACTTCCCGACTGGTCACCCATCCTAGTACTACTCCAAGCTGAGCACGCTTAACTATGGAGTTCTTTAGTGATGGGCTCCCGGAAAAGGAGGTGCACCTTAGTGATATGGGTAGTCCAATCATTCCTTTTAAGATCATGTTATCTGAGGCCTCAAATCCTGGGATGTTACAATCTCCCCCACTTAGACTCTTGACGTCCTCGTCAAGGTTCAACTATATGGCCTCATAATCTGACCCCATTTCAGTGCACCCACAATGGCCCATGGACACCCAGCTCCCGTCCACGGCTACCAGCGCAAGGCGGCTCCATCTCGTCTCTACGGATAGCCCTTTCCAACTTGCCTGGACCACATGGCTCAAGACTGGCATGCCACATGCCCATGTGGGCCCCACCTACTGGAGGGGTTATGGCTCTGATACCATTTGTAACGCTCGGGCCCACTGCCCAAGGCTCTAGTAGAGTTTCAAGAATGACGACTGGCCCCACAGACCACCACTAGCCTTAACTACGCACTTTGTCCTCACTGACATGCAAGCCAGGATCAACTTCCCGACTGGTCACCCATGCATCCTAGTACTACTCCAAGCTGAGCATGCTTAACTATGGAGTTCTTTAGTGATGGGCTCCCGAAAAAGGAGGTGCACCTTGGTGATATGGGTAGTCCAATCATTCCTTTTAAGACCATGTTATCCGAGGCCTCAAATCGTGGGATGTTACACCTCTTCTTCAAATTGACAACCTAGAGAAACATCACCCCCATCTCCATAGTCTAGAAAACTAACCATTATACATATAGTTAGTACATGACAACATAATACAAAAGCATAACTTTTACAAACTACTTAATGAGTAGAAAATATTGTAAACCACACACCTGTTATTTCATTACACGACAAATTGATATTTTCACCAATAGTAGTTGGCCCTTCATTTTGTTGTGAGGCATTTCTCTCAAGACTAACCAAAAGATCTTTTACTTTATACTCTCCATTATCTACAAGTTAAACATATAACAAAGTTTAAGCACTTTGAAAAGTGTAAATACAAGTATGATCATGAAGCACTAAAATTAAAATGAAGATGACTAGTAAGAAAGACATACCTCCTTCTTCATACCCACATAACCAATTTATAGTGCAAATTGTAGGCTGAGCACTTTCTGGATTAAGAGATGTCCTATACTTATTTACTTCCTTTTCTCCAATACTAAATGTGGATTAAAAAACAACCGTAGTGATTGGTATTGATAAAACATCTCTTGCCATGATAGATAAAACAGGGTACCTTCTTGAGGTGGATTCCCAAAATTCTAGTATACTCATGTTAGCATGTTGTTTCCTATTATGTCGCTTCTCATCCACGTATAAATCTAACTCAAATTTATTAGTACATGAAGAATCTCCTTCAAAACATCAAAGTCCTAGGTATACAAACACCATTGACATAATAATTTAGTATGAAGCGTAAGAAGTTGTACATGCTAGTGATAATGGAAAAAAATTGCATACCGTAATGAAATCTTCAGTATCAATCATTGCATTCCCATGTCCATAGCTTTGGGTTGAAGATTGACTAGAAACATGAGAGGAATTTTTAGAGGAATATCCACCATAAAGATTGAGAAGATCTCTTTTCAAAGAAGCTACTTTTGCCTTGCTTTCTATGGGGTCAGTTTTAAAACAACAATACTCCACAAAGTCAAGTTTGTATCTAGGATCAAGAACAACAACAAATGATAGGATAACGGAGTAAGAATCCCAATATTTTTCAAACTTAGGTTGCATTCAGTAGCTATCTTCTTCAAATAAGGATCATCCCCAACTTTGCTCTTGTAAGACTCATGTGTATCCTCCACACATTATAGAAATACAAGTTTGCAGTAGGATACTCTAACCCTGAGAAAAGAGTTGTAACAATATCAAACAACCTTAATAACTTACAAAGTTTCTCAATCATGTCCCATCATCATTTGTAGGGCATGTATTATATCCAGGATCCAAAAGACTATAGGGCGCTACCTAAGTTCACTTTCAAGCATCAAGAATATAGAGTTCCATTTGGTATCACAATCCATGCAAAGCCCCATAGAGGTACTTATCCCTTCATCTTTAACACAATGGGAAAAGTTGTTAATTCTTGATCAGAACCCTTTATGTACTTGATGCAATCTCTAACCTTATTCAAACAATCCAAGCAAACTTTCAAACCTTCTTCAACTATCAAGTTTGAAATATGAGCAGAACATCATATGTGAAAGTAATCCCCCCACCATACAAGTTATCATGCAACGAAAGCTTCTTTCTTAATATAATCTTGCATGTTATCATTATTTGTAGCATTATCTAAAGTGATTGAAACTATTTTCTTATCAATGCTCCAATTTTTAGAACTGCAAATATAGATTTAGACAATCTAATTCTAGTGTGTGGTGGGACAAAGTGAGAGAAGTCTAAAATTTACTTTGCAAGGTCCATGATTCATCAACAAAATGGGCAGTCAAACATAAATATCCTTATTTAGTAGCAGATAACCACAAATCAGATGTTAAACAAAATTTACTAGGAACTTGAGCTAATGATTATCTTAACATTTCTTTTTTCTTCTTATACAATTTCATACAATCAGACATAGTTGTATTCCTTGTGATATGCTTCACATCCTCATTCAAGTACTTAAATAAATCACATATACCTTCATATTAAACAGAAGTATAAGGAAGATTGTGTTTCATTATAGCAATATCTAACTTTTCTTTTAGGGTTTACTGGTTGATTTTTCTTTTCCTTAATCTCAGCTCATGATCAAGATGCATTTCTTTCATAGTTTTTGGAGTAACAACATGACAATTACCATCATCATCAAGATGTTTTTTTAGATTGAGGTTCCATGTGTAATTTGATCCAGTTGCATAATTCACACCACAATCTTTACATTTGAACCATTGTGTCTCATTTCATCTTTATTTTTGACAAAAACATTCCAAACAAATGAAGTGGATCTTCTCTTTTTATTAGTATTAGTAGTGGTATCTATTTTTTAGCATTCAATACCACTATTGGTTGAGAAGGGGACTTTGAAGTCACATGTTTAGGAGTTCCATGTGGGTTCAAATGTGATGATCTAGCATAAAACTCACATTCTCCATTAGCATCACAAATGGAGTAAACCATACATATATTTTTAGCATTATTCCAGTGTAAAGTAGGTAATATAATACTTATAAGTGGGAAATATTTGTTTTAAAATATGTATTATATTTGTAGTACTTATGTTTAAGTACTATTTAATTTTACATACTCACTATATTATATATATAAACATTAATATTATTTAAAATATATGTATATAACTTATACAAAAAAATGATAATTTCTATATATGCAATATTGTTTAATATTTATATTGGTGCACTTTTAATTCCCAATTTTTAATGTTCTTAATGATTTTTATCACTAGTAATATCTATTTGTATATTATTCCGATCTCTCTAATGTCTAGAGACGTTTCAACTTCAGACACTGTGTAAAAAATTTCTATATATATCATTAAAAGTGATTTTGTATTCTGTGTTTTGCATCAAGGTGAGGTTGTAAAATTAAGCGGAAGATGTATGCTCTATATCTATATGTTTAGAGTAATGATATACAACACCCCACCTATACCAATACCCACACCCCAATCTCAGGACACAAAACCTATCATTAAACACAACTATCTGCGTGGTACCGAGGAGGCACGCTCACACAATGCTTAATAAAAATAAGCACATTGCGAGTAGTTAAATAGACATGTTGAGACTATAAAATCCCACATACCCCCACTCTCTCTTCCTCTTTTTAATGAGGTTCCCTCTCGCTCCCGTCTAACCAAAGGCCGCCCGTTATTTGCCTCCTCCTCTCCTCTACGTCGTGTCTAGCCTGCCACCGTCCTATCTAGAGGCCGCTCTCATTTAGCACGTCTCCGCACCACCCGCTGGTTGCATCCTGCTCTACTCTATCACGTCCATCCCACTGTCGTCGTCCCACCCAGACACTCCCACCGCCTAGCCCGCCACTGTGCCCAACCCCCTATCGTGACTAAGACAAGGTCACCTCCAGCACGCCGTCGTGCCTATCCCTCTGCCGTCTTACCCAACCTGTCGTCGTGACTAGGATGCCATCACATCCAATTTGATGTCGCGCCAGCCCGCCGCCACGCCAAGGTTGCTGGTGTGACATTCCCCCTCTTGTCATGCCTCCTCCACCGTTGACCGCCACTATGGCAACCACACACCATTTTCGTGGCCACACCGTCTCCTTCGTCGTCAACCTTCAACACATGCACGTGACGCCGACCATTTGGGATCACTTATTGATGTTGTCATTTTTATTTATTTTCAGTTGTTGGTCAATCATTTGTTGAATAAATTATGGTACTGTGATATTTGTAAATGAGTTTTAATTTTGTTTTAAATAAAAAATGTGAGTAATTCTGAGTCATATGTAATAAAGTAGAGTTATGCATACATAATATAATTTTTTAAGGATTAATAAATGAATATTGTTCCTTGTATTATATTCTCTGGTCACAAAATTTTCCTAATTGTAAGCATTATCTTAATTTATATTTAGTCTCGTTGATGATGTCTTTTGCTAGTGCGATGATTAATGGTCATTATGTCATATAATATATTAGGTTATGAATTATGAAAAATGTTGAATGTTCATTATGTCTTATAATATATTTTTCTAATCATGAAATTTCTCTGACTGTAAGCACTGTTTTGGTTTATATCAGGTATAGTTGTTAATAGATTTGATACTGCTTTGAACATATTTAAGTACAAATTTCTGACTCAGACGTGAAAGGTGTACAAATATGAATGTGCGCAGTCGAAAAGAAAAATTGGAGGGAAAAAAATTGAATTTGAAATGAGTTATTAGTTATTTGTAGGAGAGAATTAAATACAATTGGTTGGTGGTTGGTGGTGGATGGCTAGGTGGCAACATTGAGTTGTTGCAGTAGTGACATGCATGCATCCATGTAGCTATATAGTCGCACCAGCAAACTTATGTCTTAGAAATTTATATCGCACTGGGCTATAGACTTTTTGGTAGTGTGTCGTTATATTCTTAAAACTGCTTTGAATACATTTAAATACTTATTTTTAACTTATATCAAAATGTGTAGAAATATAATTTTGCTCAAATCAGACATTTTATATAGGTGTAAAATGGATGAAAAATATTTGATTATTTTTTTCTGAAATAGGACACATTGTGGTAGTTTATTTTAGGTTTGTTTGTTGTTGCCTTGGACACAATTAAGTATAATTTTTGTTATTTTGTTAATTTTTATTCTTGAACATAATTAAGTATGACATTGGTATTTTCTTAATTTTTGTTCTTAGATAAAATGATATAATGATTTATACGTATGTACAATGAAAAAAAATTCACATATGCATTATAAACTACCAACTTTGTATTTTATTATTCTAGTCAAATGAACATCTGATTTTACACACTGTGCTAGTTTATATCTAGTATATTTGTGAACACTTTTTGACACTATATTGAACATATAGAAGTACCGTGAAAGAAAGTATGTATAAGCGTGTACGTGGTTAGATCAGGCATTATATCCTGTCAAAAAGTGGACTGAGTTTGAATATTTTTTTTGAATTTTCAAATCTGTTATTTTGTTTATAAGGAGAGTAATAATTACAAGTAGTTGGGTTGTAGTTGCTTTATTGCAATGGTTGGATGCATGCAAAATGCAAATAGTTGGTGTGTAGTTGCTTTATTGCAGTGGTTGTGTGTATACAAATGAGATTTTCAATAATGCTGCATGAACCACATACCCATTATTTCACGTTCTCGGCGCCCGTGTTGTACAATACAAATAGTTGTTAGACGCGCATTCCTGATGCATGGGTGTGAAACTTGATAGAAAGTGTGTGATTAATAATTTCCCATATGTTTACCTTCACAAGTTTGGTGAGCGTATTTACGTCTTAAATTAGCTTCACCGATAACTGAACTGAACAAATTGTTTGGTGTAGTGTCGAGGCTGAAAGTTTTGACCCATCAGGCATCACCAGCTAGGCACAGTTTTGGTCATTAAACGTAGTAGTACTGTATTAGATATCAGTACATAATAATCACTAACCTCCGCCTTTATGGTGAGGGATGATGTAAGCATGCAGCAAGGCACCGCACCGTATTCATTCCTCATTAATGAAGCCACAAGGCACGCGATCGGTCGCTGCCAGCTTACGAGTTGCGAGGTTGAAGGGAAAGCGGGGGGTCGGGTGTCGGCAGAGAGTGAGTACTTGTGTTCACGGCCGACGGCGACTGGAACATAGTTGGCAGTCTACGCAACCTGTGTCTGTGTCTGTGTCTGGATCAAATCAAGCAGTACCCGACGATGCTGACCGCCCCGGCTAGGTTTGCTATACTGTTGTCGGTGCGGTCCTACACGGCCGAAACAACCGTTGAATTAAACTTGAAAAAGCACCTAACCCGTTTAGGTTTTTTCCCCACCTGATGCCACTAGCTTAGTACTAAGTTTTCTTACCTTCTTTTCTCTACAAACTGAAAGCATAATGATGATGCATGTCAAAAAGAACATCCGATGTTGCACCGCATGCTATAACTTCTTTGCGGTTTCACATTAGATTAGTTCTTTATGTTAATCCTAGGATTATTAAACAACATAATTATTATGTTGATATAACCACTAGAGAGATTAGTAAAGCTTACACTCATTTTAGGAAGTAACAGTTTTAGATCCTGAGCTAGCATCACGTTCGTTTATATCGTTTGCCGACGTAGCCTTTGGAGTGAAACCATGAGCGGTTTGAAGGAAAAACAATGAGCGGATGGAGTGGCGCGACGTGAAGGTATGGGCACGTTTGGGTTGCCGGATTCATCCGGATTACTACGAATCCTGCGGTTAGGGAATCCATGTACATGGATTAAGTTGTTTTGAAAAGTTCCGAGAACTGTAGTTTACGTTTGGTGATATGTGGAGACGAACAGGGCCGGCGGTTTGGAGTAGTTTAGAGCCAGTTGGAAACACACAGCAGGGGCGATGGATATCGGCGTCCCTTGCTTTTGAACTGGAGAGCAGTTTACTCAATTTATATTATATTTTGCGAATGCAGGATGATGTCCTTTTTCCCATTACGGCAAAGCAAACACAAACTTTTCGTTGCTGGGTGCACAAATGCAATCATTTACAGTGAAATACAGCTAAACAAACGTGTCCTATGTCGATATAAGTTGGGTGTGGCAGGATGCCAGAGCAACCATATAAATAAAAGAGATTATTGAAATTTCAGTTTTTCACTCAGGGCCTAAACACGAATGTGTCGTGTTTTGGATTAACCATCTTTCTGATTGAGAAGGATCATTTTGATTTGCTTAGGAAATCGGGAACACTTAGAATTTAGAGGACTTAATCTCAACTGCCCATCACGGTAAGGGACAATCTAGATAAAATTCCTTATTAAAACTATTTTAGTAATATCACTTTTTAATGAAAACAGCAATTTCTATTTAGACTGTATAATAAGGCCCTCAGGATTTGCTGTTACGGTTTTGTTAAGAAACATGTTGTACCTTATTTAAGATGCTGACATGTGTTAAGTGAGTAAAATCTACACCCTACCATTCAATGGACAGGGACACATGTAAATGGATCACAAAAGGAGCAACCTAATCCTGAGAGAAACCGCAAATCCAAACTCATAATCACTTAATCAAAAGAAATATTCATTAATGTTCATGATTGTCTTTGACTAATCTTATTGTTAAAGGGAGTCGCAGCGTGTACATATCATTTTGTAATACATGTATGTGTGTTACATATGTAATCACTATCATAGCTAGACCACTAATATGAGATTTACATAATGGTCTCATAGTATGTTTTGGTAATGGGTTATTTTCATTATATCTCCAATAATAAAAGTGTACACAAATGAAAACAAAATAATATAAAATATATACAGAGTTGTAAGGAGCTCAATAAATATGAAATACAAGTAAAAGAAATTAAGTAAAAAAGATAAATTAAGAGCTATTTTCAAAACCCAAGATCCATACGGTGTGTATATCTTTGAAATATCTTCGAAGGTTGTCATCTCGTAAAGATGTCTACAACCATGAGATATGCCCGTATATGTTCAACAATCTAACATCTTGCTTCAATCATAGATATTTAAGGTCCACATGCTTTGTCCCTTAGATATTCTATCGTATTTGAAGAAAAAGATTGCCATTTTTATTGTCACAATGAAGAGTTATCGACTTAAATATGAAACGCATATGTCCAAACTCAGTAATAGAATTACGCAACCATGTTCCATGTGTTGAATCCTCGTAGCACTCCACCTACTCAGCGTCCATGGTGGACGCATAATGCAACTCTAATCTAGAACTTTTCCATGATATTGTACCTCTAAACAGGAGATAAACATAGTCAATAGTAAAATGTTTGGTATCCGAACATCTTCGAAAATATGAATCAAAATAACCTATTATCTATAAGTGTCTTGTGTTCTATATGTGAGCATGAAGTGTTTGTTCCCTTTAAATATCTCAATACTTTCTTCACATCTTTCCGATGAGCAATTCATCAGTTACTTTAGAATCTACCACAACATGGGGCTAGTAGAATACATCAACATGTCAAATGTTTTTAGAACTTTATCAATATATGCTTTTTGGAGACAATCCCACAATGCCAAGTGACCAATCATTGAATATTTCTATTATAGTAACATAGGAATCCTCATATCTTTCATTTCAAAGTTCTTGGAGAGACAAGTCTTGGTTTTATATAATAAATTGAGGTTGTACTGTCTAATGAGATGTCATCATCAACATATGAGACCAAAATTATGAGCTTACTCCCATTAATTGTGAGTTACATGCAAGGGTCAAGTACATTTTCTTTGAATCAAAGTCACTAGAAGTTTCATCAAACTTTAGATACCATTGCCTCAAAGCTTGTTTTAGTCTAGATAGTGACTTGGTAATTTTAACCTTCTATAATGAAGCCTTCAGTTTGACGCATATAGATTTCTTCTTGTATGTCTCAATAGAGAAAGGTATATTTCACATCTATTTGATGCTACTCAAGGTCATAATGAGCTTCTAAAGCCATGATATTTCTTAGAGAATCTTTTCTAGAGATAGGAGAAAAATCTTAGTATAATCAATACCTTCTTTTCGAGTGAAAACCTTTGGCTAGAAGTATGGCTTTATGTCATTTATTTTTTCCTTTGCAGTTGCATTTGGTCTTGTAGACCCACTTATAACCAACTGCTTTGTGTCCTAACAACAATTAAACTAACCCCTATACTTGGTTTTTATCCATATTTCAATTAAATTTTCACATATTCAACCTGTTAAATAGAATTGACATTTTTAATGGCTTTTGAATAAGAAACCATGTATTTTATTTCCCTTTTAGATTCTAGTTGAGAAAGCAAATAATGACTAGAAATTGCATATCTTCTTTTTATAGTGGATCTTCTTAATGTCGATTCTTGCTGTGCTTCAACATTCTCATTGGCAATTATATCATTGCGGGGTTGTTGATCATTTATCAAGATATTCTCACTGTGAAGTGGTTCAACAATAGGAGGGTTCCCAATATCTTTAGGGACAAAGGAAACATGAACATTTATCCTTATTTCCTTAATGATCACATCTCAAAATTTATGATTCTGACCATTACCATAGAATCTAGCATTATCTATTTCAATCATTATGACACTATGATTAGGATAGTAAATTATATATCCTTTAGACCTCAAAGCCTATAAGTAACAACAAATTGTCAGAGAATCTAATTTTCTTTTTGTGTGAATTGTATATCCTCACCTTAATTGGACATTCCCAAACTTGGAGAGGTTTTAAATAGGGTTATCAACCTTTCTACAGTTTAAAAGCTATTCATAGAACCACATTAATAGGAATCTAATTTAGAGAGGGCATCCGTACACAAGTACATAAGTAGATTAGCATGACTCTTTGTAATGCCCGAGCCCAATGCCCAATATTCTATTAGAGTTTTAGGAATGATGACTGGCCCACTAACCACCAGTAGTCTCAACTATTCACTTTGTCCTCACTCACATGCAAGATGAGATAAACTTCCCGATTGGTCACCGATCCTAGTATTACTCTAGACTGAGCACGGTTAACCACAAAGTTCTTTAGTGATGGTCTCCTTGAAAAAGGAGGTAGACCTTGGTGATATGGGTATTCCAATCATTCCTTTTAAGATCATTTTATCCAAGACGATGATAGGTATTTTCTATACGATCAAAATGCAAGTATACACTATCATAGTAATACAAGCCCATGAGGCCCAGCCGTCGAATACATGGAAACATTACTTTAGAAACTAGTACTAACTGTAGTATGATCAACTTTGGCCTATGAAAACATGAATGATTGGTTTGCTTATCTTAACAGAAATGAAATCTAAATTATGATTGTTGTTCTCAATCTTTGTGAATTCCTTAGGATAAAGATTTCACCACAGTTAACATTGCATTTTAATCTTGGTACATTAATAAAAACCTCTCCTATCTTTGGATTAAGAGCATGTAGGGAGAATTACCCACTCTCGTAGTGTAATTCACTACCTAGCCTAAATCCAACCCGACTCTCATATTGATTGTATTATTAGATATGTGCCTTAAAGAATACTTTGCGTAATCTCCTCACGTTGTTAAACTACCTTTTCTAAATGGTTTTATGAAACATGCATTTTTTGAAATTCCAACTATTAATTTCTTTTTCAAAGAAATTTACAGTCCAAATACTATCTATGGTAATCAAACACAAACAATTCATTCATTCACATAGAAATAAATCTAGAATTCAAAAGAAATTGATGAATTAATGCATAAGAGTCAAATACAAAGCATAACCGGGCTACTCCCGTTCATAAGGAATGTGGGAATTAGCCCCTCATGGTTTTCATATTAAAAAGCATTAAAGGAGAAAGGAAAAAATGTGGAGAACATGAAGAACCCCTGGAGTAAATGGTTCAAATGATCCCTCCTCACACACATGCTGATTTGCTACCTTTCGGTTGCAATTCCATCCGCTAGAAGTGTCTGAATCGTTCAATTTTCCTCCTTCTTCGTTATCTCCCCTCCCTGATCTCTCTTGTTGTACAATGGAAAAAGATGAGATAATTAGGTCTGACTGTAACTCCCCTTAGTCATAGGCATGACTTAGGGTGAGTTAGAACCTCAGCCGTTGGATTAAATGAAGCTTTTAGATCTACCTGATCTCGATCCATTAGTACTACCGACTTCTTTAATTGGACAACCACATGTCAAGTTGTCGGTACTACCGACTGGATGTGGATAGTACCAAGTTGATTCGAATTTCTTTGACAAACATGTTGTAACATTGTCGGCAGTATTGACAGTCTCGTCGATACTACTGAGTCTTCTCAATTCATTTCCTCTTCAATACTGAGTAAGTGTCGGTACCACCGACTTCAAAGTTGGTAGTACCGAGCTATGTATATTCTAGTATCCTCCTGAAATGCATAAAATTCGAACATAATCTCTGGAAAATTAGTAAATCACTTGAAAACATTAAAATTATGCATATTTGATACAATTAAGTATCACATGATAATAAAGTAATGATGCACAATTAATATGAGATTTGACCAAAAAGTGCACAAAAATAATTACAAAATAGCATGGGAAAATGACAAATAAACAGTGCATAAAACTCCCCTAAGCTTAAATGTTGCTCATCCTCGAGCAACACACTCTCAGATCTATTTGAGACAAGTCAGCAAAAGGACAAGACTATATGAATATCAATTCCCAACTATCCCCACTTGGCGGTCCCAAACCGACTTTCATTAATCACTAAACAATTAACTGCTCTTTAGCGACCAAAACATCCATAAAAGATACCCACCCTCTGATCAATGAATACTATCAAAAGAGCAGTTAACATCATACTCAACCAGTCATTTGATTGGTGCATTATGTGATTCTCTAATCCACATTGCTCTTCCTAACTACCAATATATTTGGAAGCAGTTCTCCATATAAACATTAATGAGGAGAAAAATCATATAAGTGGCCTACCAATAAGAGAAATGGATGGTATGAAATGGGCGGCAATCACAAGTACATCCAACTTATTTATGCAAAATTAAACATGATGAACCTATATGAGTGAAAGTGAGATTATGCATGAATCCTAATGCCTATTCTTTTTTGGAATAAAATGATGCATGAATCAAGCAATCTCATCAACCAAATGAGAATGAACGAAGAGGCAAAAGAATGTGTCATGTGGATTTCTTCATCTCTTCAAGAAGAGTTAAGGGCATACTTTCTCCCTCATAACTTTGAAACATTGACAAACTTTTTTTTTCCATTTATTAGCCCATGATTTTAGCATGATTGATGTTATGCTTGGGCTTTAACTACATATCATTCCTGTTTTTCCTTTTTTTTTCCAGGTGTGGAGGTATATCCCTGCACTCAACTTTATAAAATGAGACTAATATCCACATGATGAACAAAAATGAATGCTATGTAATGCATGTAATCTATATGAAATTGTTTATGCAACTAGAATGGTATGCACAAAAATGGTTGATGCATACATGTGTGTTTTTCATTTTTTATCAAATGTGATAAAAGTAGGCTAGCTATCATGTAACCTATTATGTCATGCAATGCAATAAGAGAAAATAAATTGGAGTACTTGTTCATCTCAAGTCCGTGATTCAATAATGAGTGAAGAATGGGTGAAATCTCACAATTAAGAGACAAAGCCTTTCCTAAAACTATGTTATGTCCCTCTCAAATGACCTGTGACAGGGTAACCTTAAGATTTCTTTCTTAGATTCCAATTTAAGGTCCCGTTAAATGTTTGATCAAATTAAGCTCAAACCCCATCTTCATCCACATTTCATGAATAATTAAGATGTCTATTCATATGAAATGTCCTTAAGCTGACTTACCTAAACACTTCCTCTAAGTGGTGCAACTCAAGAAAATTTACAACAAACTTTCATTTAATTAATTTCCATTGCATACAACTGAGGGCATATGACATGACAACGAATTAAGCTCCATGATTACACTAGATAGATGTGGATCCTACAACTTCAAAGGATAAAACTAAAAAAAAACTAAAGAAAATAAAGCTGAAGATAGAAACTATTCCATCTACCCCCTAAGCTTGAACTTGACTATGTCCACATAGTCAAAATTATAAAGATCACATGGGTGGTGGCAATGGATGAGGCATGGTTGGATCATATGGTGGAAAAATCCACTGAAAACCCAGATGTTGTGGCGACATGGGTGGAGGTTGTGCATATCCATCAAAAAAATCCCTGGCTCTAGTAATGATCAAAGAATGGCTGTTGGTACCCCTCCATTCGATATAGGCACCTATGTATGCTCTCATGGTTGGCCAAGAGAAGCTTCTCATTTTGAAAAATCTCCTGCTGGTTTTCATACAACCATCCTTGGACATCATGGATGCTTACTAATGTAGTCGACTACTGCTTCTATCCCTACTGGATCTCCTACAACATCCCGTACATGCACCTGTCAGTAGTACCAACTATGTGTCGGTGGTACCGACCCATTCAAACTTGTTGGTGCTTCCGAGTGGGAACTCAATGTCTTGAACCTTGGGCCCAAAATTTTATCGGTATTTCCGATGATGTGTCGGTAATACTGAACCCCTATCAGTTATCCAACCCTCTTCTCTGTAGAAAGTCGGTGCTACTTCGGTGCTATTGATAGTGTGTCAGTAGTACCGAGATGTGGTGATTAATTTGTCAAATTCCCTATAGCCTCATCGGTAGTACTGAGACTGAGCTCAATAGTACCAGCTTTTTTAGCATGCACACTCCACAAAATGCATCAAGGTACCTTTTCTATATCAACGAAGTAAAAATGGAAAATATAACTACAAAACTACAAATTTAGAATGCAAAGAACAAAAAAGATGGTTGGGTTGCCTCCCAACAACTGCCCTTGTATTACGTCATAGGCTCAACGATCCTAAACTCAATGGATTAGTGAAGCTCAATGAGCTTCAACTCATCCTACTTCCTAATCACATCTCCCCCAAAGTAATGCTTTAGACGCTGGCCATTGACAAGGAATGGCTCAGCCCCATTGCTAATCTCCACAACCCCATGGGGAAATGCCTTAATCACCTCAAAGGGTGCACTCCATCTAGACCTCAACTTACCAGAATGTAGTTTCAACCTAGAATTAAATAAAAAGAACTTTTATCCTAATAAGAGAAAAAAAGAAGAATGTAAAGACTAACCTCAAACAAAGATCCATACCAAGATCCACCAAGATTTGGTCTTATCTAAGGCTAGGGAGGCTAGATCGCCCTTGGATCGCCTATCCTAATGCTCACCTAAGCTCTAAATATGTAAACAAGAAGAAAAAGAGTCTAGCTTGAGGATAGAGGGGGTTCCTTGGCTATCTATAATGTGTCAAACCAACACATCCACTACATCCACTAAACAACACAAACACAAGTGAATTTGGCCACATCCTAAAAATCAGCCCAAATCTAACCATAATCATCCTAATATCACAATAGTTCCATCTCCCTTCCATCCAACTTCAATTTAGGCATTTTCTATACCAAATCAATATAAATCGATCTTATTCAACATGGGTGCACTAGTTCTTCAGCAAATCGAGCAATAGTTCCTGAATGCAGTCTAATTGGCCACAATTTGGCCCGAGTTCACCCTCATGATAAAAAAAGTTTATCACCTCGATCACATACATTTCAAATTGATTCAATGCTCACCAAGTCATTTGAATTCCATCTAATTTTGCCCAGCTTCCCTAAAGTAGGGCCCTGATTCAACTCATACAAGGACCTATCTTATCATACTCTAACTCAGATAGGAAACATCTTAAACTCAGGTGAATTAACCCAATTCATATCAAGTTCATGTCATAAATCTACTCGATTTCAACATACTTTTAACACATAAATATTTCTCTCATTTGAGATCCACTCAACCCTAACTCAAGAATTCAACCGACTACAACAACTTCAAGGCAACAACTACATCCAAACTTCACTATAATCTCTCTCACCAACATGAATGATTCCAAACTCAACTCTACCAAGCCATGCTATAGTGAGTGGGAATCACTTGCTTACCTAGCTAAACAATGGAAAACATCCATATCCCAAACATCATATAATTATTTAATAATTAGCTAGTACACTTGAATCTATGTATGAGATTGTATCATTAACCAAAAATGTAGAAACATAAAGAAAAATCTAACTATGACAATTTTAATAACTAGTATACTTTATTTTCCTACAAAGGGTGGATACAAAAGGGAAATTTATATGTATCTAAGCTAAGGATAACAATCCATAGAGGGAAACCAATTAATATCAATCTGTCTCTAAGTATAAAGAGTTGGACTCAATAGGGGATCCACTCATCATTAAGTTGAGGAATAAATAATGTGTGTTGATTAACACAATAATTATCAAGGGATTGATTCCTAAATTTTAACCATTGTTAATGGAAAAACAACCAATTAAGGTTAATTTATTAGTACAGAAAGGGTCAATCCCATAGGACAACGTGATTAAGATTGAATTTTGAATAAGATTACTTTGAATTATTATTTGAACAGGAATTGAGAGTCCATTGGTTGAAGGTTTGATTATGCTAGAACAAGTAAAGAAAGATTACACTAAGAAGAAGGTAATGAAAAGTTACACTAAGAACAAGATAAAAGAGAATTACTCTAAGAACAAGTAAAGCAAGGTTATCTGTGAGCAGAACTAAATTGCAAGAAAGAAAAAGGGAGATTGGAAATCAAACAATTGGAAAACTAAGATTGATTCAATGATAAAGGACATCAAGGTTATGAGTTTCACAACTATATCCTGTGTAAAACTAGATTGATGGAATCTATAAAGAGAAAACAAATTAGATGATAGCACGTGAAAACATTTTTAAATGCATTTACAAAAGTCAAACTTCCCAGAAACCCATTGATCCTGGTGTTTGTGGATCCTTACTCGATCATCCCAACAAAGCTCCTTCTGAGATCTCATTCAGAGCTTTATGTAATTGCTTGATTTTTTCGAGCCTCAAGATCCCAAATCTCAACACCCAAGACTAGCATTTGACTAAAATAAGAGATCAAGTCATTTAAGTTGTGTGATAATCCAAACAAACACCATCTAACAAGTTATACCAGATATAAATTGATATAATTAACTAATGGCTATGGGGATACTCTCCATGCCCCAATATGAAAAACTAATCATGAATTGTAGAAATTAAAGAAGGGACAAAGGAAGGAAGAAAGGGATTCATAGACTAGTAATGAGGAAAAAATCCGAAAGGGACACTGGTCTAGTGACAATAAAATGGCTTCCTTTCTTAACTCCTTGTACAAATCAAGAAGACCAAGAACAAGAATTGTAGTAGAAATTTTATTGAAGAAAAAAGAGTACAAGATGCATGAATTCCAAAGAAAGAAAGTAAACAAGTGCTAAAATCTAAGACTAGATACAAAAATTCAGATTCCTTTCTTTGTGGAATCCCCCTCCTTTTATAGGGGAAGGAGGGGCGGAAATCCTACAACAAAACTAGTTGACGACCGTGTAGAAAGTATGTCCGTGGACTGTGAGTCGACTAGTTCATGCCAAGATTCACCCAACTCATGTTCATAGGTGCGTGGGACTAGGGAATTAGGTCAAAACCCTACAAAAGGGGTGACAGTATGTTGTTGACCAAGACTTGGTTTCAAGGAACTAAGTCAACCGCTTGGAACTTTAAAACACTCAGTTTAGACTTTGAGTCGACATGTTTGTGGTATGGGTCGCCCGGTTCAAATACTGAATTGACCAGTTCAAATGGTAAGTTGGAATGTTGAGTTGATGGATCGACACCATAAAACATCCAATTCGAGTTTTGGAGTGAAGCGATTTGGGTGAGTGAGTTGAACGTCTCATGGATTGAATCACTCAATTTGGTTTTGACACTTTTGGGTTCCTAGCACCTGAGGTTGTGGAGCTTCTTAAGAGAGTTCAAAAAGTTATGCGTAGTAATGTAATGACTCCCAGATCTATGGATGTGGTGTTTTGGAGGATTGGATTTGCCATTCAAAAAGGGGTGGCAGCGCAACTTGTTCCCGCCTCCCTTCTATTTCCTTGTAATCTTATAGTTTTCACAATCATTTGAATAGATTTATCCATAGTAATGAAGCATACTCTTGTCTTCTGAAGTTGAGAAAATGTGAATGATGGTTGAATATGCAAAATATGAGTAAAAACAATAAGAATTATAATTAACGGGCCAAGAGAAAATAAATTGCAATTATTTCTAGAAATTTGGAAAAAGTAAGATAAAATCCTAGGCAAAGACTTTAAAGATGCAATTTGAAAAGGGATTAATATGCATTCATTAATAAGTCCAACCAATCCCAAACATACCCCAAAGTATGAAGGAAAGGAGGATTTTTGTTCATTTCTCATATTGTATTTAAATAGTAAATAGGGGAAACATAACTATTACAATGTTACATGATATTTCTTATACAATTGTTCCACACCTTAAAAGGATGGTATTATAAAATCGAAATAATACATCTACTTATACAGAATACCAGTTAGAGGCCAACCTATCCATCCCAAGTTATTCTCATGTTCACATTCATGTACGAGATCTTCTTGAGTTCTTGTCCTCTGAGGTACCTACACCTGGGTGGAAGGGAACATAACCAAAAAATAGGATGAAAAAGAGTATGTATTAGTTAAGTGAACATCACAAAAAATAGGAAGAAATAGAGTATGCATTAGTGAACACTGGGTATGCACATATAAACAAGGTTTAGGAAATTGTAGAGATTACTGTATAAAAAGGGTGTTTGAATGCAAAGAGGGGGATAAAATTATCTAGGTATATTTAATAAGGATTTTATCATGAGAATGAGGCATATCATATTAAGGAAATGAAAATTGAGAATAATTTTTTTGACATAATAATAATTCACAATAAATAATAATTTTGCATGCATAAATAGTGTAGACCAAAAACACCTAAAATAGTTCCATAACACCATGATCATGGCCAAATAAGTATGGTTTGAAGAACCCACCCTGGGTAGAATATGTGTGCCATGTATATATTGTACATAAGTATTGCTACTATAGATAATTTACTGAAACCATTTAGCATGCATAATTGAGTGTCAAGGTTATCATTCCAATCATTAATCACATCAAGTATTTTAAATACATAACATGATGGGTCAAAGTACCCATTACAATAGGAGAATTTAATGTTAACAAAAGTCATATGATTTTGACATATGAAGGCTCAATTTAAAGTTTCAAAAAGAGAAAAAAATCTATAGCGTGTCGTATTATAGAAAAACATACAACAATCATATCAATGCATAAAATCATATAGTAATTACACATACCTACAACTCAACCTAATTTACCATCAATATTCCTAATGTTAACAGTCCGATGTTCCAACACCTAATTTCTTACATAAGAAATTTGTGTTTATAATGACTTATATAATTATCAAAACCCTAGAAGAGCCTCTTTGGAAAATTTTGAATTAGACTTTAAAAACCCTACCCTAAAATAAAGTATATTTTCTGATTCCAAAAACACACACACAACATGAATTTTACAAATTAAATTGCTTTTGTGAATCCTTAATAAAATGTAATGGAAATTGAATGTATTATGCCCTTACTTCCGATTGTTGGTCAATTGGTTGCGGAAAGACATATGTGTCATTGCATATGCCTAAAAAATTTGTGACTCTTGAATCAAAGCATGTCTTAAATTATGAAAATTCACATGTATGATTAATTATATGATTGAGTTGGCTAGGCAATGAACTAAAATTTCTCCCTTGGATTATGGCTGAGGATCTTCAACAAAACTCTAAAGCTTCAATGCAAATTGGGACAACATGAGGATCTCACAAGAATGATGATGGTACCGTCTTGTCTCTAATACGAACCTAATGAGAATAAGGTCCCATCATGGGGCACATGAGAAACTATCCCAACCATCTAATGGCCAAAGGTTGTTGGAAGGTGAGAAAACTTACAACTAGTCAAGACAGAGCAAACCAAAGCATCATAAAGGGGAAATAGATAAAATTAGGGAGACATTCATGGAGTGGAAGGACTCTTGTAGGCCTAGAACATCATAGAATGCTAAAAAAAGTAGGGGATAGGAGTTCAGGGTTAAACCCACTAAATTAGGGTGCAAAAAAATTGAAGTAGGTAAATGAATTCGAAAGAAGAAGTTACACGATCGACAACCTACTGAAATGGCCCATCCATGAACATTGGTGGTGACTAGGAAAACACCAAGCAATAGTGTTCACAAGGAGATAATATCAATGAAAAAATCAAAGAAATATGAACAACAAAAGGAAGAAGGTAGTGTAAGGATGCTCATAATGAGGTTAATTTGGTTCCAGTGATGTGAGCAATACAAATGAATGTCCTATCTCTAGAGAGGAAGATAGAGTTAGGCTGACTACCAAAGGGAGTCTATGAGGAGTGGGACTTGACATGGGATCCACTCCCTACTAAATTTGAGGAATAAACCTATCAAATACAAACATACTAAAACATGTATTGGAATAGGTGTAAATTTTTGATTTCTCAAATGATGGTATACAAAAGACCAATGTATAGAAAGGAATAATAAATTATAGTTATATTCAATTTATCAAGATCACAAAATAGTCTCCCATTTAGGGTTTACATGACAGTAACAACATAAGGATCTAAGTACATGGATATCTAGCTATCTGAAGACTATCTCCCATTAAGAGTCATCTCCATAAGCGAGGCCCACATTTGCATTCCATGCCCTCCATGTACTACACCTGAGGTTGGAAGCATACCCTAGAAGAGAAGATAAAATGAGAGTTGTCAACATGAAATCCGGTATGTGTGTCAAAATATGGATTGAGAAATATAGGGGGAGTATGACATCAAATATCACAAGTCTTCCCATAGAAGAGGAGAAACACTATCCAAGTGGATATCTAATATAAATTCCAAAAAGATAATATTCAAGAAAAACACTTGTCGTTAATCAAACATACGAGGTTCCACAAAAGACATATCAAGAACTTAGGGCACAAAACCCATCTCAAGAATAATCAACCTGCATGCATGTTAGATAAGCATAACACTAGCATGCTATAAAGTTAGTGGAAAATAGGGAACATAACCCATAACCTCATAAATAACAATGTATGCCAGACTCCTAAAAATATAATAACGGGTGGAAAGGCATACCCTAGACAGAAAGGTGCATCCATTTATATAATACAAGTTATAAGGCGCACTCGACAGGGAATAAAACCCAAAAAAAACAAATCGTTACCTTACTCTAGGGCTACTAAATCATTAAACATGGAAAATGTAGAGCAAGTGAAAATTCAGCCATATGAATAGAATTAATGAGATTTTCATTACATACATGAAAAATATAAAACATACACCACATAAGTGGGAAAAATAGTCCATATCCACAATTAGGGTTTCATCACAAAGAAAAGTTTTATTTAGAGTCCATAAGAATATCCAACAAGATAAGATGATCAAAAAAATAGAATGGAAGGATCCTAGTCAGATCGGGGAGTAACACGATCAAAACCAAAGCATATACTGAAAAGATGATAATGTCCCTTCATAGCGTTACAGTGAAACATCAAGACATGGGGGAAAGATAGGCTACCCATCTTTATGGTTATCCATCTCCTCATGACCCTGATAGGATCAAAATAGCAAAAACTCTCTGATCACTAATTTTCCTCTAAGGGAAGGGAGCAAGTCTACAATCACACTACCTAGCAGCAACAATATCTATGAGGAGAAACAATCAAGGTAAGAAATTCCTACAACACTAAAGATTCGACAAGGAAACCTCATAGGGACGTCTGGTTCATGAAGGGGAAAGAGAGTTTTATATATGGAAGTTGTCTAACCATGATTCATTTCCAATTGAACACCTTCAGGCAGATATAACAAGAAGTTTGGATGGTTTTCCCCTCCAGACCATGGTTGATTCTTCCTCCTGGTGAAGTAGCTCTAGCTAGAAGAAATCGGGGTTGAGGAGGATGCTTAGGTATATGGTAGGGGAAAATGATACATACATTGGTCCACAACACCACAAACAATGCTTAGCCGATGGGAATTGAGTTAAGGGAGCTTAAAATAGTTTTCTCCTAAAACTTCATCTCAAGGTAGACAAAATCGAACCGGTGGCTCACGATGATGTTACACCCTCAATTGACAAATGAAAGCATGCCGAATAGGTTGGTTGAAGTCTTAGGGACAAAATAGAACACCTATGATGGGTTCTAGAGGTGACATGGTATGATGTCTTTGATCAAGAACAAAGGCCGAAGATCATGGTCTTTAGGATTTTCTTGTATACGGGAGTATAAGGATCGATCAAAGGATGTACCAGTGCCAAAATACTTCTTCATCTTAATGCCTAAAGAATCTCATGGATTTGTTGTGAGATGAAGAAGATATTGTCGAGATAAAATCAGACTTTGGAACATAGGGAAACCATCCATAAACGGAAGGTAGGAGAGAATAGGGCAACATTTATATTCAAATCAGACAATTCACATAAGTCGTGTTTCTTCTTAGAATCTGAAAACTAGGAATAGCATGACATAGGTAATAATATGGAGATTATAGTGTGAAAATGAGATAAATCTAGGAAACTAAATGAAACAAGTTATACCAGCCCAATATTTGACATTTAACCATATTTCCTTTTCTATTTCTTTTAAGGGCTTAAACATGGTTCAAATGATACCAAATTTGACAACTAGAATAATTGAGACATGTAGAGTCTGAATTTGAGTTTTGTTTCAACTTTTGAAGTTATTAAATATAAATTTAAATGTGTTGGAGTTTAACTTATATTTTCCTTCCTTAATAAAATCAAGGCGTCTGGGATGGTTCAAATAATGTGGAACTTGGCACCCAAGCTAATTGGGACCCATGGAACACATTTTTACTGGTATATTTGGGATTTGAGTTTTATTTTTGTGAGATCTAAAACAATTGTAATTTTGGCTCATTACCATCTCATTATCAACATACATTAAATTAAATGTATCATCTTCACATTGTTTCCGAAAAAGTTATCTTATGTTATTATGCAAAAAATTTCATATTCTACTCATTTAATCTATTAAATCCATCAATTCAATGTTCATTTAGATAATCATACGTTATTCATATTTATGATTATGGAAATACCAATTGTTATTCCAAAAAAACATTATACCTCTTATTGAACATATTTTAGCCATAGTTTGCATTTTAGTTAGCTAAAGAAACATATGTATTTACTTACATTTTAGTGCATAATTAAGTTATTATGTTAATATGAGTGTATCATGATATATGATGTTGATCATTGAACCTATTGCCACATAATATGTTATGTGCATTAACAACACCCATTAAGGCAAAACTTTTATTCTTGTTTGATCAAACTAAAAAATGAAACATTCTAATTTCCTAATCATGTTATTAGGATTTCTAGAGTAAAAATTCTAGGTTTGGGTATGTGACACAGTCACATGGGGAATTGAGTGCATGGTATCATGGAAGAAGGGTTGGAAAATCTTTCTAGATGGTTGTAACAATGAAAATTTTATAGTATAGGGATTGTAAGGTCTTTGTAACATGTGGTAGTGATACTAGACAAAATGATATCGAGTGTATCCCTATTTAGAAACAAAATGCTTGAATATGACCATCAAAACATGTTGACTGGCGAGAGAAAATTGATGGAAATAGAATGATGTAGAATCGTTGGTCACACACACATAGAGAGAGAGAGACATTATTCTCAAGGTCAAAAGTTGTCACAAGGGAAGATGTTAGGAAGATGGCGGTTCAACCTTTTGATCAGGTCAAAATGGATCTAGGAGATCTGGATCATGAGGAAAACCTCTACATGAACAATACATCCATGTGACATCAAATTGTACAAAACTTAGATATATACATATATATATGTGACAAACATTAAATTAAATAAAAACTTATTATACTTGAGAGTGCATTTAACATCCCATTGACTTGTAAATTCTCTATGCTAGCTAATTAGGATGTGAGGAAACTGAATTTGACATCAATTTTGCATTTTGAAAATGTTTAATATTACATTGATTTCTTTGTGTAGAAGCCTCCATTTCCTGAATTTACTCCTCTTAGTTAATCAATTGTGACACTATATTACATACTACTTTGATTTCCTACATCTTATACTCCTAGATATATTTAGAGGGTCAAATTATATTTGAAAATCATATATTGATATATTTGTACATATAACCCTACTAATGGGTTAGTTTGGTTGTTTATTATAAATTCAAATATAAAGAATATGTATATATTCTTGATATTATTTGATTCTAACTATACCTAATTTAATCTAAACCATGGAGAAAACAACAACACCAAATAATCAAAAGGGCCCTAGGAAAAGGTGGTGGGGCTTAAACTCTGGACCTATACTTATGATACAACAACCCACCCCTTCAAGAGGATTTACTCTCTGAGATCCAACCATCTATAACCTCGTATGATATCAATTCTTACTACACAAATTATAGATTTCTAATTTAGTTTTTATATTGGATCCTAGTATACCACCCTATATAATAATTATAGCCCAGCCCCAAGGTCCAATTGTATCATTCAACTTGTAATCTCTCCATTAGTCTTCTGATATCAGATGTTGGGCTTGCGATAATACACCAACATCTAGATTTTCCTTAACAACATTGTCTCATTATTGTTACCCACATTGTTATGGTGGCTTCTCCCTCATGTCACCATGATGGTCAATATCACTTTCCATTTTTTTTATAAATGGCATGTATGTGGTCACTAGGTTTTACTAAGCTTCTCATTTTGCATAACCTAAACATGAATCAAATTTTGTCAATAGGTTTCCCTTTAGGACCATTAATATTGAA
This sequence comes from Alisma plantago-aquatica, assembly GCA_963693085.1. NCBI lineage: Eukaryota > Viridiplantae > Streptophyta > Magnoliopsida > Alismatales > Alismataceae > Alisma > Alisma plantago-aquatica. The sequence continues at coordinate 871,945,301 of OY856409.1, forward strand.
CCCATAGCTTACATAGTAAGCTAATTTAGGGATGGAAACCTCAACATATATCATTATGACTTCTGTTATCAATATTATTATTTATTTATTAATATCATTTTTAGTTAAGATTAAGTGTACATGATTAATAAGGGTATAACATGCATATCTATCTTCTTTTCCTTTCAGTATTAGGGTTATATATTAGGTTTGATATATTTATGGACTTTACCAAAGAGGATTAATGATCTAATGTCATATGTCAAATCCATTTTGATATAATCTAATTGACAGTCCAGGCCAATTTCATATAATCTAATTGACAGCTTAGGGTTAAGGTATAAGATTAGGGTTTTCATTGCCAACATGTTTTCCATTAACATTTGAGCAATATAGTGCATTGTATGCAACTTGATGAACTAGTCATCCATGATTTTATCACACCATAAGGTACACATGTCATATATGAGGTGTACACAATTCCTTTTCACTTTAGTTTGTTATGATCACATGGGTAGGGATGCATGTCATAAAGTTTAACATCCTTAATGTGTTTAGCCTAGTTTCTACGGTAGAGTATCCATACATTTTATTTTAAGGCAAGGGTAGAGGGACAATAAGTCAAACTTTTAATAATGAGTCATCATGTATGTATCCATATATATTTACATATATATATATGCATAACATTGTAACTTTCCTTGTATAGATGATTCTAGTCAGATGGTAGATAATTTTATAAATTAATTTTAACAATACAAGTTACATTTATAGTGGTAAAACGAGAAAGGCTTACCCATTTACCGTGATTAGGTGGTTTCTATATTTTCTTGACATTAATATTAGGATTTACTCCACTATTACTTATTTCAACCTTTATTAAGCTCAATTCATTTTTAAGCTACACTCGTTACAAATGAAATGCACACAACTCCACCCATTAAATGGGTTAATCTAAAACTCGCTAATCATTTAGAGATACTATGAAATCCCCGGATTTTCTAAGACTTAATCTTATGTGTGATGTCCAAATTGAAACCCTCACCTCAGTGAGAATCCTGATTTAAACACCACACACTAGGCTCAGAAGAAGAAAATCAGAGGAAGTCAGAAGGAAACAACAGTAGCACATGCACATGAACAATAAGAAAACCATACAACAAATGTTCACAATTCAACATATAATTACACAATGAATTTTTTCAACATTTGATATTACATATTGAACAACAAACTTATACATATACATGTACTACCACTAAACTACAAGATATTAAGACAATAGGTCCACCTATACATCAGCTCGCCACACAACTCACAACTATCTTGGTTCTTCAAAAGCATATGTCCACAACCTAAACAAAAGATTACAAGTGGTACACATCAGAACAATATTCAAGAATATTGTACTGAGTACGCTTATGTGACTTTTACATACCTCTAAATAATAAACTTGGCAATACGATAAAACTAATACTTGGTAGTTATAAAGAAATATAAGAAAAACATATACTTGCACAATGATGTTCATTAACAAAAGAGAACACATATTTTAGGCACATTTTCCATTATATCATCCATGCATTTACTACCTGAGAGTTGAATGCATTAGGGCCTTTATGATCTACTACTAAAGAGTTGGATCATTTCACAATGTGATTTACTACCAAAGAGTTGGATCACTTCCAACTACTTTACTACCAAAGAGTGGAAGTACTTACTTTCTAACACTTTACTACCAAAGAGTTGAAGCGCTTGGATATAATGGAATAGATATATTATGCTTCATGTGTTCATAGCCAATAAGTATGGAAAATCAAGCAAGATATCATACAATAACAATTATTTCATCCAATATCATATGCCAAGTGTTTACTACACATATAATGCAAGCATACTGTATAATAAGACAAGTAAGAGGTAATGGTGTACCTTAATCATAGATATACTAATCATCACATATTCCTCAGGTCAACTATATCCTCTTGGTTAAGCCCTGATTAAGACAAGATCATGTACTAACATCAGATTCCCATCATCTTAACCCTAGCCATATGTTTTAGGGTTTTGTTTAGCTCATTAGGGTATGTGTATCATTACTTGTATTCTTGTCTTGGAATTATGTTGATGAGATAGTGTTCCAGGTCATGGTTCATTTGTATGAACATTAATTTCTATATTATTATTTGCATGTATTAACCCTATATTATATACATTAATCCAATTAGGGTTTCCTCATCATTATTGGATCCTTAAACATGTAACCTTATTTATATGCATAATTATGATCTCACAATTATATATTAGCTTCCAGTTACTGATATAATCTTACTCTACAATTTTTAGGGTTTCTTGATCATTTTTGTAATTATTGCACCTTAATTAGGGTTATCATCCCTAATTAGCCACATTATGCAATTTACATGATTTTGTGCATCAACATCATAATCTCAGACCATAAATGTATTATAAACATGAATATAGTTTTACTGGCATTTTATCACAATTTTAGGCCATCGTTTGATATTTATTATCCATAAAACAAGTGTATAAAATTTTACATGATATCACTTTGATTTAAGCATAAAAAGACTGATATGATGGTTCGATGTTGTTTTACTCATTTTTCTGAACATTTTGGTACCTTGTTTATAATTTTCTGATAAGTGGGCTATTTTTTGTGAATTATACAAGATCTGAGTAAATACTGGAGTTTTTACCTTTTATAGCCAACCCACTGCCTCCATGTGTCCACGTGGGGAGTGACTTCACTTGATGGCCGCCTGGTTCAGCTTCAACCCAGCCGGTTCATGCCTGGACCCGGTTCAACACTCCTTCCTCTTTCACAGGTGTCTCCTTTCTCGCATTCTCATTCTTTCCCCGACGCAGCTCGTGTGAGTCGGTCTCGTAGCCACCTCCGCAAGGTTCCAGTGAGCAATAGACGCCCATCCCCTCCTTCTCAGCCTCATACGACACCCCCTTAGGCTGCGTCAACACTGAAAAGACCTAATCTCTATCAAGGATTCTCCTCCCCATCTCGAAACTCCACGCTGCGTGTGCCTATTCCTGGCGCCATCGATACAAATAAATGCCGCTGAAAAATTCCAGTAACTTGGGGATTGCTCGTCCCCCATCAGATCCTAGGTCACCAAAAGCTCGACAATTACTCATTCCTTACCACCGGCTTCTCTGGATCACCTCCTCCTTATGACCCAGAGAGCCCGTCGGCACAACTATTTCTAGAGCAGAGCAAAAAGGGGGTACTTCATCTACCATATGAACCTCCAAATTGATACCTAAAGAAGGCACCACATGACATTTAGGGATGCAACTATCATCTTCATTCTCAGTCAAGAGGCCCTTCATGCCCTCCCGCAAGCTCCGTCTTCAACCCCAAAAGTTGAGGGTCATCAACCATGACATCTCTATAGGAAGGCTATCATATTAATGTTTTGAACTCCCTCGACCCTCTCTTCCTTTACCCTCTATTATCTCCCTTCGATCTCCTCTCTAAATCTTCTACTCCCAACCATGACCTGCTCTCTGTGGTGGAGAGGCACTACAAACTGAGAACCCGTTCTCCCTCCCCACTTGACCAACAGGCACATGTAATGCGTGAGGAGTTTTCTTATGATGGCACAAATGCAACCACTGGGTCTATCTCACACCTGATTGGTTGTTCCTCAACATGGGGATTGTGGGCAACTCGCGGCTCTTGCCAAGTCCACTATTCCACTTGGTTCAGAGGTGGGAGACAAGCTGGTCACCGTTAGATCATCCTACTTGATGGTTGGATCATGCCACTCATTGCTGATCCATGGCACTAGCTTCCATCCGCGGTGTGATACGGATATCGCTAATACTTAGACCTAACTAATTTGGAACTTAGTCATTCCTTACCAAAGTATAAAAAGATGACACAATATTCAAACTTAGATAACTTTCTCTAGGAGCCTCATTTATATATCAAATTTTAACCATAACTTAACTACCATCTAGGCTACATCGTATGTAACGACCCCGCCTCCCGGTAACCCCCAATTAAGGGAACCCGAAGGTCAGAGCTGTTATTCAATTAACAGGATCAAAGGTTTGACAAATAATCAATAATAATTATGAAATTCTACTAACTAACTGGAATTTGGTATAAAATTAAAACTTTACTTACCTTTGAAAACTTTGGAAATCTATCTACCCAGAACTTGAATTATTCTATCTAATCATCCTTGCACTTTATTTCTTATTTCCACAACGTGTCACTTTACTATTTTTTCTTTCAATTGTTGTTCCTAAAATGCCGACAAACAAAACATCGGTCAGTATATCGAAATATACTGGTATGTGGGAACAACTAAAACCTTGCAAATATGACTAACAATTTAATAATCACAATCAAATTATTTAACAAGCCAATTTACATTTTCAATGTGTCATTCTCCACCGCTTTTTCCCTAACCCTGGCATACCCCTCTAGGGTTTCTCTTTTTCCATTGACTTAAGGACACCTTCTCAATCCCGAGCTTGGTACCTGGGAGTCACCTCTCATGGTGCTCCATAGTCATGCATCATAGACCACCTTCTCATTCCCGAGCTTGGTGTCTGGGGTCACCTCTTATGGTGCCCATGGGTCTACCCTCCTGGGCCTGACCTTTATGGCATCTTCCATCAGGGCGGCATGTAGGTGCGAGAATACACATTTCTTTATAATTGTGATAACCATAGTGACTTTATAATTTTGCAAATATGAACATCCAACTGTTTAAATTGCATTCAATATGAGGAAACATTCGGAAAATGCTCGGGAAACTAATTTGATTAACCATAATTAACCACATACCTGATCTAGAGCAACTTGATTGTCCATGCAATAAGGATAAAGAACAAGAAACAAGCAATCAACAATATCCTGAAATTAATGCATGGGATCCAAGTGTTATAGTTTATCCAGAACATTCTAAAGCTAGACTTGGATTCTACCTTAGGCTTTCTAGGCCACTTTTAGGGTTTCCATTGTAATTAGGGTTTCCCTTCATCTTTTACTATTTTAAACCCTATTTTAATGCAATTGATCACAAACCTTAATTATCTCAACATCTAATCTTCAGTTTCAGATTTAAGGCATAATTAACCATTAAATAAGTCCATTAAGCCTCTTTTCATTAAAGCTACCATTTTTATCCTCTTTAACCAATGACAAAGTCATTATGCTCGTTTATCATCAATTCGTAGTTCATTATGTTCTATTACTCATATGAACGTTATTTATCATTAATTCTACCTTGATTCATTCAAAAACCCTAATTTCTATATTAAGGTTATTTATTCACAAATTAGGAACTTTAATGCTTGAAATAGCTTATAACCATGAAAACTCAGTTCTATACATGAAATCGAATAATTAAAGCCATAAGTAGTCCTAATTACCAACATTAGGGTTTCAAGGCCCATTAAAGCCTATTTATGCACATAAACTCTAAATTAAACAGATTACATGCAAAGATTCATCTTTTTCGATCTTACTGTATCTCTTTATGATTAATGGATTAATATCAACTTATTACCTTCTTTACCCTAGATTAGGGTTTCTACATGCATTATCATGGATTCATGGATTAAAACCCTAAAACAAGCCCAACACTATCTAAATTATAATCAAACCTCACTTTATTTCTCAACAGGTTATTAATACTTGAATTAACCTATTAAGCATCTTTGATTTGATCTCCAACTATAATTAGGGTTTTTAATCAAAGCTTAATGCATTATATGATCACTTTAGACACTTTTGAAATTAGAAGTAAAATTAGGTTCTAATAACATTTTTATTGAGTCCCTCTCGTTCTCCTGATCAAATTTCATGTATAAAATGCATCTATCTGAGCTACGGTTATTTAACAATGATTTTTGCAAGATTTCACTTACCCGAACCAATCGGAGAGGGCCACGTCGCCTCCTCCATGCAACATTCTCGCTCACTTTGGAAATATAACCAAATGACGACTTTGCCCTCGTTTAGTTTGTTGGTTATTCAGCCCGCAGAGGGGCACATCGGTCCAACGTCTCACCACCCTTCTTCTTCCTCACAAACCCAGCGCTGTCACTAGGGTAAAGCTCTGTTGCCGCATTGCTTCCCCTCCCTGGGACTCGAGGAGCACCGATGAAGGTTCTTCTACCTCCGCCCTCCTCCCCCGCAGCCACGTAGGCCCTTGGTTGTGGCCGAAGAGGCCGAGTGCTGATCTGCTGCTGCTTCTTGTCCGCCGGCCATGTAGGCAGGGTACAAGTGGCCGAGCGACGAGATTGCACATCTGGGCATCTCCCTTGTTGCTGTTTTGACCGGAAGAGGATGCTACAACTCTGCAAATCAGTTCCACCACCAGCTGTTGCCTCCAGAACCACATCGTCCCTTCCTTCGTGGTCAAGAAGGAGGCAAAGTTGGAAGAGGAACATGCACTGTCACAGATCCTTCTGATCTCAGTATCTTTGAATCTAGACCTTATATAGGTCGAGGGTAGCAAGGAAGAGGCAAGGGTTTAGTTGGGTTTAGAGCCCTTAGTTCCTTGGGGAAAAAGGAAAGTTTCTTTCCAAAGAGATATCTATGCTTGGAAGTAAACTAATTCCGAAAATATGCTAGTACTTCTCTCTCTAGAACATAATTTCTTTGACAAGCAATAAGGGAAAACGTTCCCATCATGTTTAACTTTCTTTTGCCAAACAAAATTATATACAAAAGATTAAATGGTCAGAATATGTCCTTTTATCATATTCCTTACATATTTTTCTCCTTATTTGACTTTATTGGTATTTTCTCTTTCCTCTTTCTTCATTGGGACTCCTTGGATCACAAGAAACTCTATTATTTCGAAATTCCTTTTTAAGGATACTTATTATCCTTCTAGACACATCTATATGCATTATTCTTCATTATCATGTGTATTTCTTATTAAAATATTTCTTTTTGAGGATTTCTCTTTATTTCTCTTTTATTTTCATCATTAGCATTCCTTTTATCATTAGGAATCCTTGGAATACTAAATTCTACTAAGGATAACTCAATTATACCTCTTTTCACTTGTTTTCCACCTTTTACCATTATTTTCAATTTCTTTCTTAATAAAGAAATACTTAATTAATTTTTTCTTTTCTTATTGATTTTCTTTGCAACTTTGGACTCCTCGGAACCCAAGGAACCCATGTGGCACGAAATCCACCTTAGGATTAAGTTTTTTTTGCCTTCTAGAGGTTTCCACACCTTTCTTTTCTCAAAAACTCAATTATTCATTTATTAATTGGATTTCCTTGTTATTGGGCCCAATAGCCAATAAAGCCCACAACACAATCATCAAGGCTATTGTAAACGAAATACATTTATTCAAAACAAATTATATCTTTATTTGTTCAAATATCTTTTATGTGAGAAATTACATTTCTCACCCAAATGAACCCAAAATTGGGGTTGTAACATCCTTCCCCTCTTATAAGAATGCTGCTCTCAAAATTCCATCAAGCAAGAAAACAAACAGGATAAGCTTTTCATGTGTCCATCATGGCTCCCATGTGGCTTCACCCTTTCCATGGTGCTTCCCAAGAACCTTCATCATCTCATATTCTTCCATCTGAGTTCTTTCTTACCTTGGTATATCATACCCTCATAGGTGACTCAGAACATTTCAGCCTCTCAAAAGCTGAATAGGTTCAGGGCTCAACACATGGCTTGGGTACCTCACATAGTGCTCTAGATTAGACTTATGTAACACATTATACATCATGTTATCCTGCGGGGTAAGGCTAAACACAACCATATCCACCGATCCATCTCAAATGGACCCCTATATCGGGGACTCAGCTTTCTCAGCTGTAGCTTAGAGGGGTCAGATTTTCACATCACATATTCTCCCACAGTGAACTACATGTCAGTCTGCTTTGCATCCGCTCGTGACTCATTTCACCACTGGGCTCTCTCTCAGTCATTGCACGATCAAAGCGAATTCATCTGTACACACTGAGGTTCTTTTCTGGCCTTCGTGAGGCCTCCTTCACCAACATCATCTTAATGAAGTGGTGACCGACACAACCTCTCTATAAAACTTCTTGCATCCCGATAAAGGCTATGGTGGTTAACATCACATCTTAAGATCTGTCTCTATGTATCACCCTGAATGAGCACACATGCTCTCATCAGACCCTCTAGTCTAGATCATACTATCCATTAGTATGGGGTGATAAACTGTACTATCATCGAGTTCTTCATGTATCCACTTCCACCTCATGGAAGTGAACCTTGGTCATACCCAAGAACTTTTGAACTCTCATCATGGTGTAGTTGAACCATCTTTCTCTCTTAAGTAGTTCAAACGAATCTATCCCGTGACAATACTCTTCCTTTCTCATGTCATCTAGGTAATGCGATCTACCATAACCCATATTGGATCTCGACCTTCCTTGGTCTAGGGGAGACTCACAACATCCACAATGAAGAACTCCCATTCCCCCACAAGAACTCTTTATACTTTATATCCATGTATTGGGTTACTGGTGTTCGTCCTTCGCCTCCTAGCTTGCATGCAACTTTGTTTTAAGTGCTACTATCACTTACTATCTTTTGGTGATCTTAAAACCATGACTCCCGGTATGTCATGATTCCTCAAGATTGATACCTTAGAAACCCTAAACCACTCTCATCAGGGTTTCATCACTTTCCTTTCCAAAGAAGTACATCTGAGGTTCGAAAACCATCCTTTCATTATATCACGGACTTGACTGGCTAACCAAACAATCATTTACTTGATTAACCGCTATTGATACATCTGGGTGTTAGCCAAACATATCTCTTTTCCTCAACTGAAGGTTATCCTAACAATCTCAATTTCTTCTAGCTTCCAGCTAAACTAGGTAGCTATATCTCAACCGGAGCATTCATTACCACTTCTTATCCTTAGGTGTTAAGTAACATACACCTCCATGTATTATTCTTATCATCTCATCTCAAACTCTAAGTTGATCTTCATCAAGAAACTCTGAGCTCATCCACCTGGTGATCAAACTCAACCTTGTATAACTTGCAAATTCCACAAAGCTTCTACTAGGAACATCCTTACAAGGTGATTATCTTAATACTTTTATCATTTGTACCTGTCCATGTATCATTCATTCCACCAAGGTATGCTATCATCTCTATCCTCATACCTTGTAGCAACGTTCCAACTCACATAATCTTTTATCCTTGGTGTATGGCATTCATACTGTCCTATCTCTCCCTCTCATAACAAGAGGAAATAAACATTTGGTGGCCATCCAAAGACAAAGTTCTTCCTGTTCCAAGAGTAGAGATGATACATCCACATCTCCAGTACACCTTCAATTCTAAGTTTAAACGTGAAACTTATGTCTCTACATCATGATATCAAAGTTACTTCCATGGAAAACTGGTCTCGAACCTACTTGGGTCACCACACAATCCTTGGTCATCTCCTCTAGGTCTATATGGTGCCGACACTTTTGGGGTCATCCCTTTTCCCTTACGCATCCAGAGAGTGCCCTACTCATCTGCCCTTTGGGTCCCATGAGTTCATGAAGGTGATCAATCTCCTAACCCATGGCCCTCGGATAATGATAGTTGTTACCTCCCGACCCTATGGTCATGCGCAACTAGGGAATTAGGCAACTCCTTCTTCCATCGGTCTTATCCCTACCTGACCCTAGGATAGACTTAGGATTATATTATAGTACATGTCCAACATAGAAGCTTACCCAATCCTTCATCATCTCTCTCTGCATTCTTGGGCTGTCTTTTATCCTTTCTCAGGGATCATGGCGACCTGCCTACCTTGGTCAAGACCCATACCGGTTACCTCCATGGTAACACATCCATATGCACTTAGAGATGGTTAACGATGGGTCTACAAGTTCAATCTCATACCATGTACCTTTCACTTAGCTTTCTCAAGATCCCATGAAACCTCTTTAGGTTACCTCAACACCAACAAAACTGGCATATACCCAACCAAAGGGTCCCTCTCCCAGGATGGGAGGAAACTACAACTCTTGACAACAAGGTCACAATTGTCCTTAGGGTTTACATTCACATGAGCATGCTTAATCCAAAAACTACTAAGGCACAAGCGTTCCTACTAAACCATGCTAGGTCACACTTGTTCTCATCCTCAACATTAGACCAACTTAGCTATGAGGGGTTCATCAAACATACCCTTAACTTAAGGGATTTCCTTTACATCTACACATGAAGAGTACCATTCTCGAAACTATAGAGACTCAAATCTCATCATGAGCATCAGATACACTGCTTCCCCTCTTAGGCCTAGGAACCCTAGGTTCACCTTTGGGTGTCCGACTGCATGCTCAATCTCTTAACCACGAATCAGGCATGTCCAAGGTATGTCATGTACTTCCATGATCCTTCTACTCGAGCAACACTTCGGAGTTGAGTCCTCTTCCAGGACAACCAACTAGGTATAAAGCCTCACAACTGGTTACTTAAACCTCCTCAGGGTCTAAAGCACTCTTTATCTCATCCAGCAGGTAATCACTTATACCATAGGTACTAGAAGCATCATCCTCTCTCTAGGGTTTGGTTCCTCTAAAGGAAACCAAGATATCATCAGCCTCCATGGATCAAGCATAAGGCAACCACTATCATCCACGTAGGTCGCATCATCCTCAACTCCCCACTATTCCTCATGTCTCAGAATCTAAGCTTCCAACCTTCTTTCTTAGGTCATGCTTTCTCTCTCTAGATCTAATTCCACATCCAGCCTCACTACATGAAGTTGGATCAAGCTTACCACCATATCCCTACCTGGGTGAAGCCTTTGCTTAACTCATGTTTTGCTCAAGATTATCCTTAGCTCTTTATGCTTATGTCATAAGACATCCATCATGATTCCTTGTCCAGGGTTTCATCCTACTATCAGCACTACTAACGTACTCTAGGTGCAAGCTATACCCTACTTGCACAAGCCCATAGAGTTCTATAGGTTCTTCTCTAACTTTATCCATGAAGGAGCTATCCTTCGCTCAAACATGCACGACCCTTCCCAGGGTTGGGTTGCCAAAGGTGCTAGGTCATCCAACCTCTCATGGCTCGTATGGCAATCTAAAGGCATGTCCATACAAACACCCAGTCAACCACGTCATCTAACTCATCATGTCATCACTCTCTCTAACCTCCACTTAGGGTTAGGGTTAACATCATTCTCAGAGGATGTGCTAGGTCTCTACTTTTAATGGAGGTCTCTACCTCCAAGACTAACTTTCTCAACTCATCCTCCTGACAAGAAGGTCTATCCTCAGGTCTCTCCTGAGGGCAATGACAAATCATGTCATACGACCTAAGCATGTATCTATTCCTTTACGCTCTCTATTAAGCTTATGTCCATGACATCTTATTTACATGCTTTTTATTAATTTGGTGGAGGATTCCTTAATCCTTATCAACCTTACCCATACCTCAAGAGGGCGAGGAGAAGAGAGGAAACCATAATCCTTAAGGTCCTTAACAGAATTTGAGTTGAGAAGGGATGAACAAGATGAGAGAGAGTCCTAAAGGTATCTTATTTCGAATCATACCCTAAGACTTTGGCCAGACAGTCACACGGATCCGGGAGTCCTCATATTCCGACTAGCGGTGCGGAGGAAAATATTGCCAGCCCCCGGTCGTGATCCTTTTCTAGACACCTCTGTCTTTCGGATAATCCTCTAATAACACCCTTGGGTTCTACAGAATTTGTAAAATTTAATAATTATTAAAGATTAATTGAGGAACCTATGCTCTAATACCAATTGTAATGACCCCGCCTCCCGGTAACCCCCAATTAAGGGAGACCCGAAGGTCAGAGCCGTTATTCAATTAACAGGATCAAAGGTTAGACAAATAATTAATAATAATTATGAAATTCTACTAATTAACTAGAATTTGGTATAAAATTAAAACTTTACTTACCTTTGAAAACTTTGGAAATCTATCTATCCAGAGCTTGAATTATTCTATCTAATCCTCATGGCACTTTATTTCTTATTTCCACAATGTGTCACTTTACTGTTTGTTCTTTCAATTTTTGTTCCTAAAACGCCGACAAACAAAACGTCGGTCAATATATCGAAATATACTGGTATGTGGGAACAACCAAAATCTTGTAAATATGGCTAACAATTTAATAATCACAATCAAATTATTTAACAAGCCAATTTACATTTTCAATGTGTCATTCTCCACCGCTTTTGCCCTAACCCTGGCATACCCCTCTAGGGTTTCTCTTTTGCCATTGACTTAAGGCCACCTTCTCAATCCCAAGCTTGGTGCCTAGGAGTCACCTCTCATGGTGCTCCATAGTCATGCATCATAGACCACCTTCTCATTCCTGAGCTTGGTGTCTGGGGTCACCTCTCATGGTGCCCATGGGTCTACCCTCCTGGGCTTGACCTTTATGGCATCTTCCATCAGGGTGGCATGTAGGTGCGAGAATGCACATTTCTTTTTAATTGTGATAACCATAGTGACTTTATAATTTTGCAAGTATGAACATCCAACTGTTTAGATTGCATTCAATATGAGGAAACTGTAAGGACCCTGACCTGTGTTTAGGGTTTACCCTGTTTGTTTTGCTTGATCTTGGTGCTTTGGTGCTTGCTAATCACCTTTGGTGGTGATTAGGGTTTTTTTGTGATTTGTTGAGAGTTTGAGGGGCTACTTGTAAATAACCCAAGTTTAGGGTTTTGGGTGCAAGTTTTCCATCTTGTGAGGTGTTTCCCTCTCTCTCTGCTTCCTCTAGGGTTGAGAGGAAGGCTTGGGCTTGTTGCTTGAGTTCTTTGGGCCTTGGTTGAGCTTGTTTGGGCCTTGAGGTGCCTTGTTTGGGCTTGCTTGAGCCTTGTGTCGGCCAAGTGAAGCTTGTGTCGCCCAAGGAGGAGTTGTGTCGCCCAACATGGTGGTGTGTCGCCCAGCAGAGCTGATGCATGTGTCGCCCATGTTTCTTGGTCTTGGTTGGTGGACACTTGGTGCATATCTTGGACAAGTGTCTCTTGGTGTGCTAATGTGTTGGTTTGAACCCTAGGACAAGTGTCCCTTGGGTGGACGACACTTAGCATGGATCTACCTTGTTTTCTCCTCCCTTCCCTTCTATATAGGTGGCTCTTTCCCTTGCCTTAGCTTCCTTTGCTCTTTTGGTCTCCCCTCCACCTTGAGTGCACGACACTCCTCTCCTTCCTTGCTTGTGTTGGCCGATACACTCCCCTGGAGTAGCAGTGGTGGCCGAAACCCTCTTGGATCAGCTTTGGTGGATGACATCCCTTGGAGCTTGAAGTGCTTCTTCTTCCTTGGAGCTTGGAGCTTAAGGCGGGTTGCATAACTTCTAACCCTAACTTCTTTACCTCTTGTTCTTGTTCTTGTTCATAGATTAGTAGCTTAGACTTGTACTTTGCTTGAGTTTCCTTTGGTGGCCGATATCCCCTTAAGGTTTAGGGTTTCTAGTGTACCTTGTGATCTAGGGTTGTGCCCCTTTGAGTTGGGGGTTGATGATGACCTAGGGTTGGGCGATATCCCTTCTTTGTTGGTGTGTTGGACGATATCCTTTTGAGTTGTACGGTGTGGCACCTTTGTCTTTGAGTTGGACGATATGGTATCCCCTTTGATGGACGATATGTATGCCTTTGGTGGATGACATGATGTGTTCTTGAGGTTGGCCGATACCCTTGCCCATGTGTTGGGCGATAGGGTGAACTAGGGTCATGTTGGCCGATATGTTGGTGACCTTAGTGAATGATAGATGAGCAATGCTCTTGTTCTTCTCTTGGATGATAGGCCTTTGTATCTTGGTGGATGATAGGGCCTAGTTGGATGAGTTAGTTGGGTTGCACGACATGCAACAAGGTGCTGGCCGATAGCCCTGACGGGCGTTATCCTTTAGTGTGACGCGCGATAGGATGGGGCTGTAACAGGCGTCACGCCCCTGGTTTGGGTGTGTGTCGGCCGATAGGCCTGGATAGGTAGTAGCACATTTTGAGGAGTTCTTCTCTCTCTTTCCCTCTCTCTCTCTCTTGGCCGTTGTAGGGTTGTTAGCTGGGTGTTAGCCCATGTTGATCGGGCGTTGTGGTTGTCCTAGCATATCGGGCGTTGTGTGTGACGGGCGGCAGTGGTGCAACGGGCGTCGCCCGATAGCACTGACACCCGACACCCCTCCTTTGTGACACCACGTCACAAGCAGAGTGCTGGGTGCAACGCAGCGTTGCTGCCTTCCCATGCCCTAGCCGTGTGAAGATGTTTAGGTGAGGGTTGTGAGGTATTAGTGAGGGTATGTGGTCCTATGGTGACGGTTTCAAGTGTTATGGAAGTAAACGCTTATACACAACATAATGATAGTGATTCCCTATGACAATGGTAATGATAACCATAACGTTAATGGTGCTATTGATAGCAAAGACGTTAATAATGTTGTTGATGGTAATAATGTAAATGATGGTGATGCCATGCTAGTAGTGAGGGCAATAATAATGTTAATGATGATGCTAAGTGACAGTTACATTAATAGTTTGCTTAATGACATAGCAATGAAGATAATAATAGATGATGATAGTAATAATCCTGATAATAGTAATGGTGGTAATAAGGGTAGTAATGGTATGCATGATGTAAGTCTTATGGTTATTTGTTAATGGCAATATTAAATGGTAGTTACATTAATGGTGGCTTAATGATAAAGATAATAATGATGATGATAGTGGATGGTAACAGTAATGACATTTGTAACAATAGTGTTTGCTCTGTATACTCAACATGATTTCTATATAAAGTGAATACCTTGATTGATTGTATAATCTTGAGATAAGGGGGAGCATGAATATGGTTTGTTAATGGTGTGCTTAATACACTTGATCACCAAATAGTGTAAGCCTAATAAGTAGAGTATCTTGAATGGCATATCATGATAGTAGATGTAGTCCTTATGTTGAAGCTATGATTATTGTGTATCCTAACCATGCAGGTGATGTTTAGCCATGAAAGGGCTATGTGACACATGTGATGAGTAACATTACTTTGATAGTTATTCTATGAGATTATATGTATGATGTGTTTGTCCCACGATGATGATGCGAGCCTTGAGAGGCAGTGACAATAAATGATGAGGGAATTGAGATCCCATGGTATGTGATGATCCTTGATATGGATCTGGATGGTTGGCAAGAGGCCAAGTGGTAACATGTGATGTGGGATCCTTGTGATGGATCAGGTTGATGTGGTTTCCATAATAATATAATGTTGTTTACTTTCTGTTATGTTTTGCATGTTATATAACTTGGTTGAATCCTACAATCCATCTAAAAGATACTAATTAATCATAGTGGAATTATATCATGTAGTTTGCCCTGGCCATAGATCCATCATCGTCAGGACTTGATGATGGTGAAACGGGTTCTCCTACGGGTTAACCTGGAAGCGCATATTGTTGAATATGTGTAGGTTTCTCCTAGCCTAAAAATGAGGAGGTAAGAGTGTAACTTCGGTTGCAGACTCAGATACGTATAGAGCATGGTGAACAAGCCTATGTCTCAGGATATGTGATGTGAGGAGCATGAATACGTTCATGGCTCACAGCACGGTGAACAGGCCCGTGACTCAGTTTTACTAGCGCCGAGACCTGTACCAAGGCGGGCTAGAGTGAGGGTAGCCTATGGAGCTGACCCTGTGGCTTACACCACTTCAGCATGTGACTACGGTCCTACTTGTGTTGTACTCGTATACTGACCATGAGGTGGGAGGTCGTGGAGTCCGACTCTTCCATTGACCTTGTATGGCACCGGCTTTAGGCTTCGCAGCCAGAGGTTGGATTTGAATGGTACGATTCAAATCCTCAGGGCATAATAATACGTAATACAACTGTTTAGTATTTACTGCTTAGGATAAGCACGAAACATTGGTTGAGGCCTTGTTTGTGTAGTTATTTCTGTTATATCTGCAAGTTACTTCTATATTCATCAAGTATGTGATAATATGTCGTATCTTGATAATCATGTTAGGTAGTAATATATCTTGTTCTGATAATCATGTTACATATATCTTATCTTGTCAATCCTGTTCCATTGAGAGATATCTGATTATATGCTTTTGAACAGCTGGTAAGCTTGTCGGTAAGAATAGCTTTGCTTTATATAAACTGCTCATGTGGTATCTATTAAATAGTTATCTGCGGTTATAGTTTATCTTGCTGAGGTTCTGTAGTTGCGGTGGGGAGTTATGTTTCCCACTGGGACAATTGTTCAATTGTCTCACCCCGCTGGTTTAACCCCTTTTTAGGTGGTCGAGCTAGACGTGGTCGTGGTGTTGCGGCCGAGCAGCTTGAGGAGCAGTAGAAGGCAAGCGATAGACATGTTGCTGTTTTGGATGTTTTGTAGTAGAGTCTAGAGTCATCCCTGTACTCTCAGGTCCTTGGCATGTTTTGTCAATGTTTCACGATGAACGATCGATGATGTTTGTTATCCTGCTGTTGGACAGGAGTGGGCCTTTCTGTATATGAATAGGTGGTGAGCTCGTGTGATGGATGAACAACTATTTCTTGAATCTGTGAACATGTATCAGATCTTATGTATGTATATATATGACATGTTTCCTTGCAGGATGAGGACTGGAAAGTAATAGTTTCACAGTTTATCAGTTTTCCGCAATCGGTTTTAATTAACCCGTGTTTTCGATAATCTGTGGTTATGGTGATTTCCACATGTTTTCGCGTAACACCTCATTATCTATATGATAATGGGATGTGTTGCCACAAGTTTTGGTATCAGAGCCTTAGGTTCGCTGAGTCTACAAGAATTTAGGACTAGGTTGAGTTGTTCTTATGTGTGTCCAGGTTTTCTTATAATATCTTCTGCCCTCAGCGGAAGAAAAGTCAAGATGTCTGGAAACCATGAAGAACACTCTGCTGAGTACAGTGATGCTGCATCGGTTGATGGAGCAGATGGACATGCACATGAAGATCGGGTGCCTGAGGTTCCCCAATTTAACCCAGCCATACTTGAACATCCTGCTTACCAACAGCTTATGGGGCAGTTGATGGCTACGATGAATCTCATGGTTGAGCGATTACCAGTGCCTCCTCTGCGAGCACAGGTTCCCCATGGAGAAGCATCGGGTATTGGGAAGACCTTTGAGCGGCTTCGCCGAGTCGGAGCTTCAGATTATGCTGGAACGGCTGATCCATCGGATGCAGATCTGTGGCTGACAAGTCTCGAGAAGGCTTTCCGGATCCTTGAAATCCCTGAAGCGGACAAGGTAAAGCATCCTGTCTACCTTCTGAAAGGTAGTGCTGGTCAATGGTGGACCATCGAGGAAGAGAAGCAGCCTGGCGAGGTGATCTGTTGGGAAGTGTTTCGATGCGAGTTCGTCACCAGATACTTCCCAAAGATGTACCTGGATGAGAAGGTGAGTCAGTTCGAGAATCTGAGGCAAGGAACGATGAACATCACCGAGTATGAAGCCAAGTTTATGGATCTGTTGAGGTTCTGTCCTCACATGGTGGCAACAGATGACGAACGGATCAAACATTTCGAGAAGGGTTTGAGTGCTGAGTTGAAAACCTCGGTGTCTGCGTTGGAGAACCGAGAGCGGTTTTCTACGTTCGTGGAATCTATTCAAAGGATTGAGAGGATGGTACGGGAGAAAAGAGAGTCTATGTCTCACAAAAGACCTGCTCAGTTTCAAGGACGAAGGTTTGGTGGCTTTAAGAAGCCCAAGTTTTCAGCACCGTCAACAATGAGAAGTTCTGGTGTACCATCTCAGTGGTCTCCGAGTAAGGGAAGAGGTTATGTTTATTCACCATCTAAGGTGCACAGTTCAGCTTCAGTGGCAGTGATAGGACCAGCTAGGTCACAGTTTGAGGATAAGGCATGTCATCTTTGTGGACAAGTCGGGCATTTTAGGCTTAATTGCCTGAATAGAGATGTTGAAGTGACGCAGCAGCCGAGGCAGAGTTTTTAGAGGTCAGAGAGGCCACATGATAGTGGTAGCAGAGGTCGAGGATGCGGTCAAGCATCTCAGGCTGGATCGTCTGCTCAAGGAAGCAGAGGTCGTGGACAGCAAGCAATGGCTCGATTCTATGCTATGAGTCAACCGGAGGCGATAGTCAACCTGCGAGTGGTGACAGGTTAGATGGAGTTATTTCATTCTGATATGTCTTCTTCTTGATTTATATCTGTTCTGGTTGACCCGGGTGCTACACACTCTTTTATCGCCTATGGTATGCTTGAAACCTGTCGTTTACCTGTTAGCTGTAAGAAGAATAGTTTGTTGTTAGAAACCCCTCTTGATGGTTCCTCTTTGCTTCGAGAAGAGTGTCCATCTTGTGTTTTGTCTTTTTCAGGACATCGTATCCAAGTGGATCTTATACCACTTGATATGCATGGTTTCGATGTTATCCTTGGGATGGATACCTTGGAGAAATATAAGGTTGTCTTGGACTGTGGTTCTAAGCAGGCAGTGTTTGATGTTGCTGGAGAGAAGTGGATCTTCTAGGGAGATAGGAAGATTCTTCCGACATGTTTGGTATTAGCTATGGTGGAAGATAAGTTGTTACGACAAGGATGTGAGGCGTTCCTAGATCACGTGGTGGATACTGTTGTGGTTACCAAGGCGAAAGGTCCTAGTCTTGAGGAGGTGTCAGTTGTCCGAGAGTTTGCAGACGTGTTTCCTGAGGAGTTTCCTGGTGTTCCTCCACCCCGAGAGATTGATTTCGAGATCAATCTAGTTCCTGGAACACAGCCAGTTGCACAGTCAGCGTATAGGATGGCTCCAGCAGAGATGGCAGAACTGAAGAAGCAGTTGCAAGAGTTGTTGGAGAAAGGTTTTATCCGACCGAGTACATCGCCGTGGGGTTCTCCCGTGTTGTTCGTTAAGAAGAAGGATGGTTCGATGTGGTTGTGTATAGATTACCGACAGTTGAACAAGGTCACGATCAAGAATAAGTACCCGTTGACGAGGATAGATGATCTGTTTGATCAGTTGCGTGGTGCTACAGTGTTTTCAAAGATCGATCTACGGTCTGGATATCATCAGTTGAGAATAAAGGCAGATGACATACCAAAGTCAGCTTTCAGGATGAGGTATGGTCATTTCAAGTTCGTGGTTATGCCGTTTGGTTTAACCAATGCACCTGCAGCTTTCATGGATCTGATGAACAGAGTGTTCCATCCGTTCTTGGATCAGTTTGTTGTAGTCTTTATAGATGACATCTTGATCTATAGTCGGGACAGGCTAGAGCATGAACAACATCTTCGTCGAGCGTTGACTCTTCTTCGTCAACATCAGTTGTATGCCAAGTTCAGTAAGTGTGAGTTCTGGCTGGATGAAGTGACTTTCTTGGGTCACGTGATATCTGTTGAAGGAGTCAAAGTAGACCCAAAGAAGGTGGATCCGTTACGAATTGGGAACAGCCGAAGACACCGACAGAAGTTCGTAGTTTCCTTGGTTTGGTAGGATACTACCGGAGGTTTATCAAGGACTTCAGTGTGATCGCGTTGCCGATGACGAAGTTGACCAGGAAGGATGTACCTTTTGTTTGGGATGATCAATGTCAGCAAGCTTTCCAGAGTTTGAAGGAGAAGCTGACCAGTGCTCCAGTGTTGATCTTGCCAGAGCCTGGGAAAGGCTATGTTGTCTTCTGTGATGCTTCCAAGAAAGGTTTAGGTTGCGTGTTGATGCATGAAGATCATGTGGTTTCTTTTGCCTTGCGATAGCTCAAGAAGCATGATGAGAACTATCCGACTCATGACTTGGAGTTAGCAGCAGTGGTTCATGCGTTAAAAATTTGGAGACACTATCTGTATGGGGAAGTATGTCAGATCTTTACGGATCATAAGAATCTGAAGTACATCTTTACGCAGCAAGAGTTGAACATGCGACAACGACGATGGATGGAGTTGATCAATGATTATGACTGCATGATCGAGTATCATCCTGGTAAGGCGAATGTGGTAGCCGATGCGCTTAGCAGAAAGTCTTCTTCTCTTTCTACCGAGAAGGCACAGTTGAGTTCTCTGGTATGCCATAAGCGAGATATGTTTGTTTCTCTTCGACAGATGAATGTGCATATGGAAGTTTCTTTGTTGTCTGGTCTTTTCGCACAGATGCAAGTTAAGCCTATGTTGAGACAGCAGATCAAGGATGCACAGCAGACAGATGATGCGGTACAGTTGATCAGATCAGAGTTCGGCAGCGACAAGCGTGATGGGTTTCATGAGTCCGAGGATGGACTAGTTTGCTATCGTGATAGGATGGTGGTTCCAGATGCTGATGATCTGAGGAAGTTGGTGCTTGAGGAAGCACATACGTCGATGTATGTGATGCATCCAGGTGTCACCAAGATGTACCATAGTCTAAAGGACTTGTATTGGTGGCCCGATTTGAAGAGAGATGTGGCCGAGTTCGTGGCGAGATGTGCGGTGTGTCAGCAAGTGAAGGCTGAACATCAGAAGCTGGTAGGTACGTTGCAACCTTTGCTGATACCACAGTGGAAATGGGATCATATAACCATGGATTTCATAGTTGGTCTACCCCGGACAACTAGGAATCATGATTCCATTTGGGTGATAGTGGACAGATTGACTAAGTCTGCTCCTTTTCTACCAGTAAAGATGACGTATACAGCTGAGAAACTAGCTCGAGTATATGTGGATGAGATAGTACGTTTGCATGGTGTGCCAGCAACGATAGTTTCTGACAGAGGTCCTCAGTTTACGAGTCATTTTTGGGAACAGTTGCACAGAGCGTTGGGAACGTAGTTGAGGTTCAGTACAACTTTTCACCCGCAGACAGATGGACAGTCTGAGATGACTATTCAGATTTTGGAAGACCTCCTTCGAGCTTGTGTTTTGCAGTTTCTAGGTAACTGGGATGTACATCTGAGTTTGATAGAGTTTGCCTACAACAACAGTTATCAGCAGAGCATCGACATGGCTCCTTATGAAGCTTTGTATGGAAGAAAGTGCAGATCTCCTTTGTGTTGGTATGAGTCTGGTGAGTATCAGCTTTTGGGTCCTGAGTTAGTTCAGCAGATGACAAAAAAGATCAAAGTGATACAACAACAGTTGAAAGTGGCACAGGAGAGGCAGAAGTCTTATGCAGACAATCGCTGACGAACTTTGGAGTTCCAGGTAAGAGACAAAGTGTATCTCAAGGTCTCTCTATGGAAAGGTGTGCTAAGGTTTGGACGGAAGGGTAAGTTGGCACCCAGGTATATGGGGCCTTACTCAGTCAGAACACGTGTTGGCAAGGTAGCTTACGAGTTAGAGTTGCCTCCAGAGTTGCACAGGTTGCATCTAGTGTTTCATGTCAGTATGCTGAAGAAAAGTCATCCGGATTCAAGTACAGTGATACAGCCAGTTGAGGTTGAGCTTGATACAGATGTGACCTACGAGGAAGGTCCTGTGGCGATCCTTGACAGAAGGGTCGAGAAGCTAAAGAGGAAGGACCTGACTCTTGTGAAGGTCCTTTGGCAGCGCCGTGGCGTTAAGGAAGCCACATGGGAGCTTTAGGAAGAGATGAGGAGGAAGAATCCCTCGCTCTTCTCTTCGGATTTCGGGGATGAAATCCCTTAAAGGGGGTTAGCTTGTAAGGACCCTGACCTGCGTTTAGGGTTTACCCTGTTTGTTTTGCTTGATCTTGGTGCTTTGGTGCTTGCTAATCACCTTTGGTGGTGATTAGGGTTTTGTTGTGCTTTGT
This sequence comes from Alisma plantago-aquatica, assembly GCA_963693085.1. NCBI lineage: Eukaryota > Viridiplantae > Streptophyta > Magnoliopsida > Alismatales > Alismataceae > Alisma > Alisma plantago-aquatica. The sequence continues at coordinate 871,966,998 of OY856409.1, forward strand.
TGAGAGTTTGAGGGGATACTTGCAAATAACCCAAGTTTAGGGTTTTGGGTGCAAGTTTGCCATCTTGTGAGGTGTTTCCCTCTCTCTCTGCTTCCTCTAGGGTTGAGAGGAAGGCTTGGGCTTGTTGCTTGAGTTCTTTGGGCCTTGGTTGAGCTTGTTTGGGCCTTGAGGTGCCTTGTTTGGGCTTGCTTGAGCCTTGTGTCGGCCAAGTGAAGCTTGTGTCGCCCAAGGAGGAGTTGTGTCACCCAACATGGTGGTGTGTCGCCCAGCAGAGCTGATGCATGTGTCGCCCATGTTGCTTGGTCTTGGTTGGTGGACACTTGGTGCATATCTTGGAAAAGTGTCTCTTGGTGTGCTAATGTGTTGGTTTGAACCCTAGGAAAAGTATCCCTTGGGTGGACGACACTTAGCATGGATCTACCTTGTTTTCTCCTCCCTTCCCTTCTATATAGGTGGCTCTTTCCCTTGCCTTAGCTTCCTTTGCTCTTTTGGTCTCCCCTCCACCTTGAGTACACGACACTCCTCTCCTTCCTTGCTTGTGTTGGCTGATACACTCCGCTGGAGTAGCAGTGGTGGCCGACACCCTCTTGGATCAGCTTTGGTGGACGACATCCCTTGGAGCTTGAAGTGCTTCTTCTTCCTTGGAGCTTGGAGCTTAAGGCGGGTTGCATAACTTCTAACCCTAACTTATTTACCTCTTGTTCTTGTTCTTGTTCATAGATTAGTAGCTTAGACTTGTACTTTGCTTGAGTTTCCTTTGGTGGCCGATATCCCCTTAAGGTTTAGGGTTTCTAGTGTACCTTGTGATCTAGGGTTGTGCCCCTTTGAGTTGGGGGTTGATGATGACCTAGGGTTGGGCGATATCCCTTCTTTGTTGGTGTGTTGGACGATATCCTTTTGAGTTGGACGGCGTGGCACCTTTGTCTTTGAGTTGGACGATATGGTATCCCCTTTGATGGACGATATGTATGCCTTTGGTGGATGACATGATGTGTTCTTGAGGTTGGCTGATACCCTTGCCCATTTGTTGGGCGATAGGGTGAACTAGGGTCATGTTGGCCGATATGTTGGTGACCTTGGTGAATGATAGATGAGCAATGCTCTTGTTCTTCTCTTGGATGATAGGCCTTTGTATCTTGGTGGACGACAGGGCCTAGTTGGATGAGTTAGTTGGGTTGCACGACATGCAACAAGGTGCTGGCCGATAGCCTTGACGGGCGTTATCCCTTAGTGTGACGCGCGATAGGATGGGGCTGTGACGGGCGTCACGCCCCTGGTTTGGGTGTGTGTCGGCCGATAGGCCTGGATAGGTAGTAGTACGTTTTGAGGAGTTCTTCTCTCTCTTGGCCGTTGTAGGGTTGTTAGCTGGGTGTTAGCCCATGTTGATCGGGCGTTGTGGTTGTCCTAGCATATCGAGCGTTGTGTGTGACGGGCGGCAGTGGTGCAACGGGCATCGCCCGATAGCACTGACGCCCGACACCCCTCCTTTGTGACACCGCGTCACGAGCAGAGTGTTGGGTGCAACGCAGCGTTGCTGCCTTCCCATGCCCAGCCGTGTGAAGATGTTTAGGTGAGGGTTGTGAGGTATTAGTGAGGGTATGTGGTCCTATGGTGACAGTTTCAAGTGTTATGGAAGTAAACGCTTATACACAACATAATGATAGTGATGCCCTATGACAATGGTAATGATAACCATAATGTTATTGGTGCTATTGATAGCAAAGATGTTAATAATGTTGTTGATGGTAATAATGTAAATGATGGTGATGCCATGCTAGTAGTGAGGGCAATAATAATGTTAATGATGATGCTAAGTGACAGTTACATTAATAGTTTGCTTAATGACATAGCAATGAAGATAATAGTAGATGATGATAGTAATAATCCTAATAATAGTAATGGTGGTAACAAGGGTAGTAATGGCATGCATGATGTAAGTCTTATGGTTATTTGTTAATGGCAATATTAAATGGTAGTTACATTAATGGTGGCTTAATGATAAAGATAATAATGATGATGATAGTGGATGGTAACAGTAATGACATTGGTAACAATAGTGTTTGCTCTGTATACTCAACATGATTTCTATATAAAGTGAATACCTTGATTGATTGTATAATCTTGAGATAAGGGGGAGCATGAATATGGTTTGTTAATGGTGTGCTTAATACACTTGATCACCAAATAGTGTAAGCCTAATAAGTAGAGTATCTTGAATGGCATATCATGATAGTAGATGTAGTCCTTATGTTGAAGATATGATTATTGTGTATCCTAACCATGTAGGTGATGTTTAGCCATGAAAGGGCTATGTGACACATGTGATGAGTAACATTACTTTGATAGTTATTCTATGAGATTATATGTATGATGTGTTTGTCCCACGATGATGATGCGAGCCTTGAGAGGCAGTGACAGTAAATGATGAGGGAATTGGGATCCCATGGTATGTGATGATCCTTGATATGGATCTGGATGGTTGGCAAGAGGCCAAGTGGTAACATGTGACCTTGTGATGGATCAGGTTGATGTGGTTTCCATAATAATATAATGTTGTTTACTTTCTGTTATGTTTTGCATGTTATATAACTTGGTTGAATCCTACAATCCATCTAAAAGATACTAATTAATCACAGTGGAATTATATCATGTAGTTTGCCCTGGCCATAGATCCATCATCGTCAGGACTTGGTGATGGTGAAACGGGTTTGCCTACGGGTTAACCTGGAAGCGCATATTATTGAATATGTGTAGGTTGCTCCTAGCCTAAAAATGAGGAGGTAAGAGTGTAACTTCGATTGCAGACTCAGATACGTATAGAGCACGGTGAACATGCCCATGGCTCAAGATATGTGATGTGAGGAGCATGAATACGTTCATGGCTCAGAGCACGGTGAACATGCTCGTGACTCAGTTTTACTAGCGCCGAGACCTGTACCAAGGCAGGCTAGAGTGAGGGTAGCCTATGGAGCTGACCCTGTGGCTTAGACCACTTCAGCATGTGACTACGGTCCTGCTTGTGTTGTACTCGTGTACTGACTACGAGGTGGGAGGTCGTGGAGTCCGGCTCTTCCATTGACCTTGTATGGCACCGGCTTTAGGCTTCGCAGCCAAAGGTTGGATTTGAATGGTACGATTCAAATCCTCGGGGCATAATAATACGTAATACAACCGTTTAGTATTTACTCCTTAGGATAAGCACGAAACATTGGTTGAGGCCTTGTTTGTGTAGTTATTTCTGTTATATCTGCAAGTTACTTCTATATTCATCAAGTATGTGATAATATGTCGTATCTTGATAATCATGTTAGGTGGTAATATATCTTGTTCTGATAATCATGTTACATATATCTTATCTTGTCAATCCTGTTCCATTGAGAGATATCTGGTTATATGCTTTTGAATAGCTGGTAAGCTTGTCGGTAAGAATAGCTTTGCTTTATATAAACTGCTCATGTGGTATCTGTTAAATAGTTATCTATGGTTATAGTTTATCTTGCTGAGGTTCTGTAGTTGCGGTGGGGAGTTATGTTTCCCGCTGGGACAATTGTTCAATTGTCTCACCCCGCCGGTTTAACCCCTTTTTAGGTGGTCGATCTAGATGTGGTCGTGGTCGTGGTGTTGCAGCCGAGCAGCTTGAGGAGAAGTAGAAGGCAAGCGATGGACATGCTGCTGTTTTGGATGTTTTGTAGTAGAGTCTAGAGTCATCCCTGTACTCTCAGGTCCTTGGCATGTTTTGTCGATGTTTCACGATGAACGATCGATGATGTTTGTTATCCTGCTGTTGGACAGGAGTGGGCCTTTCTGTATATGAACAGGTGGTGAACTCGTGTGATGGATGAACAACTATTTCTTGAAGCTGTGAACACGTATCATATCTTGTGTATGTATATATATGACATGTTTCCTTGCAGGATGAGGACTAGAAAGTAATAGTTTCACAGTTTATCAGTTTTCCGCAATCGGTTTTAATTAACCCGTGTTTTCGATAATCTGTGGTTATGGTGATTTCCGCACATTTTTGCATAACACCTCGTTATCTATATGATAATGGGATGTGTTGCCACATAATCATTCGGAAAACCCTCGGGAAACTAATGTGATTAACCATAATTAACCACATACCTGATCTAGAGCAACTTGATTGTCTAAGCAATAAGGATAAAGAACAAGCAACAAGCAATCAACAATATCCTGAAATTAATGCATGGGATCCAAGTGTTATAGTTTATCCAGAACATTCTAAAGCTAGACTTGGATTCTACCTTAGGCTTTCTAGGCCACTTTTAGGGTTTCCATTATAATTAGGGTTTCCCTTCATCTTTTACTACTTTAAACCCTATTTTAACGCAATTGATCACAAACCCTAATTATCTCAACATCTAATCTTCAGTTTCAGATTTAAGGCATAATTAACCATTAAATAAGTCCATTAAGCCTCTTTTCATTAAAGCTACCATTTTTATCCTCTTTAACCCATGATAAAGTCATTATTCTCATTTATCATCAATTCATAGTTCATTATGTTCTATTACTCATATGAACGTTATTTATCATTAATTCTACCTTGATTCATTCAAAAACCCTAATTTCTATATTAAGGTTATTTATTCACAAATTAGGAACTTTAATGCTTGAAATAGCTTATAACCATGAAAACTCAGTTCTATACATGAAATCGAATAATTAAAGCCATTAGTAGTCCTAATTACCAACATTAGGGTTTCAAGGCCCATTAAATCCTATTTATGCACATAAACTCTAAATTAAACAGATTACATGCAAAGATTCACGTTTTTCGACCTTACTGTATCTCTTTATGATTAACGGATTAATATCAACTTATTACCTTCTTTACCCTAGATTAGGGTTTCTACATGCATTATCATGGATTCGTGGATTAAAACCCTAAAACAAGCCCAACACTATCTAAATTATAATCAAACCTCACTTTATTTCTCAACAGGTTATTAATACTCAAATTAACCCATTAAGCATCTTTGATTTGATCTCCAACTACAATTAGGGTTTTTAATCAAAGCTTAATGCATTATATGATCACTTTAGACACTTTTGAAATTAGAATCAAAATTAGGTTCTAATAACATTTTTATTGAGTCCCTCTCATTCTCCAGATCAAATTTCATGTATAAAATGCATCTATCCGAGCTACGATTATTTAACTATGATTTTTGCAAGATTTCACTTACCCAGACCAATCGGAGAGCACCACGTCACCTCCTCCATGCAACATTCTCGCTCACTTTGGAAATATAACCAAATGACGACTTGGCCCTCATTTAGTTTGTTGGTTTCAATTTCTTTCTTAATAAAGAAATACTTAATTAATATTTTCTTTTCTTATTGCTTTTCTTTGCAACTTTGGACTACTTAGAACCCAAGGAACCCATGTGGCACGAAATCCACCTTTGGATTAAGTTTTTTTGCCTTCTAGAGGTTTCCACACCTTTCTTTTCTAAAAAACTCAATTATTCATTTATTAATTGGATTTCCTTGTTATAGGGCCCAATAGCCAATAAAGCCCACAACACAATCATCAGGGCTATTGTAAACGAAATCCATTTATTCAAAACAAATTATATCTTTATTTGTTCAAATATCTTTTATGTGAGAAATTACATTTCTCACCCAAATGAACCCAAAATTGGGATTGTAACATCATATCTGATTTTGGTGTCAAGAGTCAATTACAATATCATCCAACTACTATCTCAAAAAGGCACATTACAAGGGTATAAGATATAACACTAGAGTCAAACGACATCCAAACTAGCATTGACAAAATCTTCATGTAATTTAAAATATGAACTCACTTATCTCATTATATATTTAAATGTTTTAAAATTTCACTCTGTCACATCCTACACACCTTAAAAGAAATTTTGTCCTCAAAATTAAGGCAAAATCCAGTCCTTCACATCATATACATCTTAAAAGAAATTTTGTCCTAAAAGTTAAGCCATCCTCTTACTTCAAGGAACTTCATCCATTTCTAGGGCACCACTCTATGGGTAACATGTCCACATAGGATACCTAGAACCATATATCTAAAGAACTTCTAAGAGATTTTAAAAGCATTTAAGGTGAACCCCTCAACATATAACATTAGAATTTTTGTAATGATTTCACCCAAGCATAAGATTCAAACAATATATTATACGTGACATTTTTCACATTTTAGGATTTACATCCTTATTTTATCCAAACATCAAGTTCTAACATTATGTCCTCATTTTGGGAAGAGTTATTTATAATTAGCTCAATTTTATCCATATAGATCATAACAAGGTGCCATCATCATTATATTGTGTAAAATTTTTAGACTATATTCAACATATTTATTAAGCACTAACATTAGCACCACATTCATTGTTTATCATTAATTTTCATTTCCTCATATCAGATCACCAACTTTATGAGTGACTTCATCACTAGATTAACAATTATATTGCATTATTATTATGTATATGATTAACCATCTATACATAGACAACTATCAATCCATGTCTATGTTTTCAACATGTCATATCTATATATCACATCTCAAGATTAGATCACATTCTTAGACATATTATATCATGGTAGTGCTAAACAAACTTATACAAGTGACTTGTCAAACATGTATCAAAACTTCATCTAGTCCAACTGAGGTTGTCGTGACCCATATCATGAGGGTAGTGCCATGCTCAGTCTCTCTGAGCTAACTCGACTCTATGAGTATATCATATTCATGTACTTTATCTTTCCTCTCTGATCTAGGGTTATCAGATTACCTCATTGGCACTAGTGATAGCCTTACAAGATCTAGCCGCGTAAGCATAAACCAAAACATGCTATGCCATTCTCTTCATAGGTCTCTACCCATGAAACACTATTTTCCAACTCTCTCTCTCTTATATATGCAACCACTAGATTCCTATAAGGAACCACCAATCCAATCACGAGGCTTTACACAAACTTGCACAGTTACCTCAACCAGGGTCTTGTGACTCTCTCTACCTCACCCAGATGGTAGATACTCATGTTCATGTTCACATATACACATATAACCAGCCTCTCCTTATCTCTAGGGTTTGCTCCTCCCAAGGACATCTAGGGTTAAACAAGATTATAGGAATCATGCATGAAGTGACTTAACTCAATCACTAAGGAGTAGTCTATTTTAGGACATATCATATCACATATCTCTCATATTTCACAAATCTTAGAGTTTAGGTTCTCTGACCTTATTCCTCTGGGTCTCACTCTCTCTGGAGTTAACCCTAAAACTATTCCCAACACTAGAGGTCCTCCTTTATGAAAGAGATTGAGGCTCTTATTGATTCACAACCTTGTCTTTACTTATCTTATCTCAGAAAAGCGTACATACTCACATCATCAAAACTTATCACAAATCCTCAAATATGAACTCATGCCCTCAAAGGCAACATATATCATTATAAACTATCTTATATCATCTCTATACATCTTAGATCATCATCTAATCACATTTCATCTGTCACATATTCTAACAAGGCTCTAGACATCCAATCTAGAACTACTCTCTCTTCTAGACTGATGTCATACACTTTCACTTAGGTTGCATGACCACCTCCTACTTGTACATGTGTGGGGACACAATTTTGTAATACTTACATATATAATAAAATATTATATAGTTTTCTATGATAAAACAAACGTCAGAGAAAACTATCAAGATGTGATCCGATTAGAATAAAAAACCAAATCTAGAAAATGAGTGTCCCACACATAGTATAGATTCTAGTGTCATGTCACCTAATGAAAGGGGTGAGAACAAAGTGTAGACTAGTGTATCTACTCTAGACAACGACCGTCATATGTCTAGGGTTTCTCTTCCCTTGATGCACGTCATTTCCAAATAATGTAAAGTCCCATACCACTACACTATAAGGAAATAACGACATCTAAGGACCTGCTATACAAAAATCACTAGTCTAAACCTAGTTCTCAGACATCTAGGTGCTAACCTAGAGGCTAGGTTAGATCTAGTCTCTAAAATATGACTAATCTAACCCTAAAGATTTTCAAGTTCAAGGTTTTCTTTAGTTTTAAGTTGCATAATGAGCAAATGTCAGGATTTGCTATTGTTCATGCTCTGATACCACCTGTGAAGTCCCCAAATTTTCTAAAACTTAATCTGATGTGTGACATCCAAATTGAAACCCTCACCTCAGTGAGAATCCCAATTTAAACACCACACACTAGGCTAAGAAGAAGAAAATTAGAGGAAGTCAGAAGGAAATAACAGTAGCACACACACATGAACAATAATAAAACCATACAATACATGTTCACCATTCAACATATAATTATATAATGAATTGTTGCAACATTTGATATTACATATTGAACAACAAACTTATACATATACATGTACTATCACTAAACTATAAGATCTTAAGACAACAGGTCCATCTGTACATCAACTTGCCACACAACTCACAACTATCCTGGTTCTTCAAAAGCATATGTCCACAACCTAAACAAAAGATTACATGTGATACACGTCAACACAATATTCAAGAATATAGTATTGAGTACACCTATGTATCTTTTACATACCTCACATTACTAAGCTTGGAAATAAGATAAAACTAATACTTGGAAGTTATAAATAAATATAAGAAAAATCATATACTTGCACAAAGATGTTCATTAACAAAAGAGAACACATATTTTAGGCACATTTTCCATTATATCATCTATGCATTTACTACCTGAGAGTTGAATGCATTAAGGCCTTTATGATCTACTACCAAAGAGTTAGATCATTTCACAATGTGATCTACTACCAAAGAGTTGGATCACTTCCAAGTACTTTACTACCAAAGAGTTGAAGTACTTAATTTCCATAACTTTACTACCAAAGAGTTGAAGCGCTTGGATATAATGGAATAGATATATTATGTTTCATGTGTTCATATCAATAAGTATGGAAAATCAAGCAAGATATCATATAAGAACAATCATTTCATCCAATATCATATGCTAAGTGTTTACTACACATATAATGCAAGAATATTGTACAATAAGCCAAGTAAGAGGTAATTGTGTACCTTGATCACATATATACTAATCATCACATATTCCTCAGGTCAACTATATCCTCTTGGTCAAACCCTAATTAAGACAAGATCATGTATTCACATTAGATTCCCATCATCTTAACCCTAGTCATATGTTTTAGGGTTTTGCTTAGCTCATTATGGTATGTGTATCATTACTTGTATTCTTGTCTTGGAATTATGTTGCTGAGATAGTGTTCCAGGTCATGGTTCATTTGTTTGAACATTAATTTCTATATCATTGTTTGCATGTATTAACCCTAGATTATATACATTAATCCAATTTGGGTTTCCTCATCATTATAGGATCCTTAAATATGTAACCTTATTTATATGCCTAATTATGATCTCATAATTATATATTAGCTTCCAATTACTCATACAAGCTTACTCTATAATTTTTAGGGTTTCTTGATCATCTTTGTAATTATTGCACCTTAATTAGGGTTATTTGCCCTAGTTAGCCACATTACACATTTTACATGATTTGTGCATCAACATCATAATCTAAGACCTTAAATGTATTATAAACATGAATATAGTTTTACTGACATTTTATCACAATTTTAGGCCATCGTTTGATATTTATTTTCTATAAAATAAGTGTATAATATTTTACACAATATCACTGTGATTTAAGCATAAAAAGATTGATATGATGGTTCCATGTTTCTCTACTCATTTTTTTGAACATTTTGGTACCTTGTTTATAACTTTTTGATAAGTGGGCTATTTTCTGTGAATTATACAAGATCTGAGTAAATACTGGAGTTTTTACCTTTTACAACCAACCCACTGCCGCCACGCGTCCACGTGGGGGTGCGGCTTCACTTGCTGGCCGCCTAGTTCAGCTTCAACCCAACCGATTCGTGCCTGGACCCGATTCAGAACTCCTTCCTCTTTCACACGAGTCTCCTTTCTCGCGTTCTCATTCTTTCCCCGACGCAGCGCGTGCGGGTCGGTCTTGCAGCCGCCGCCGCGAGGTTCCAGTGAGCAATAGGCACCCATCTCCTCCTTCCCAGCCTCGGACGAAAGCCCCTTAGACTGCATCGACACTGAAAAGACCTAATCGCCACCAAGGCTTTTCCTCCCTGCCCTGAAACTCCATGCAGCGTGTGCCTATTCCCGACGCCGTAGATGCAAGCCAATGCCGCCGAGAAATCTCAGTAGCTTGGGGCTTTCTCGTCACTCATCAGCTCCTAGGTCATCAAAATCTCCACGGTTAGTCATTCCTTGCCACCGGCTTCTCTGGATCGCCTCCTCCTTATGGCCCAGAGAGCCCGCCGATGCAGCTGCTTCCAGAGAAGAGCAAAAAGGGGGTACTTCATCTGCCATTTGAACCTCCAAATCGATGCATGAAGAAGGCATTGCCCTTTAGGGATGCAGCTATCATCTTCATTCTCAGTCAAGAGGCCCTTCATGCCCTCTCGCAAGCTCCGTCTTCAAACCCGAAAGCTGAGGGTCGTCGGCCATGTCAGCTCTATAGGAAGGCTATTAGATTAATGTATTAAACTCCCTTGACTCCTCTCTTCCTTTACCCTCTGTTATCTCCCTTCGATATCCTCTCTACATCTTCTACTCCCAACCATGACCTGCTCTCTGTGGTGGAGAGGCACTGCAAACTGAGAACCTGTTCTCCCTCCCCACTCGACCAACAGGCACATGTAATGGGTGAGGAGTTTCTTAGCATAAAAACGTGATAATGTAAAGCTTAATCATGTACAAGTAAAACGTACCCGAAGACATGTTGAATACGGCGGTGAGATCTGCGGAGGCGATCTTCGGAGAAGATCTGCGGAGAAGTCCACGGCCGTGTTCGTCGGCCGTCGCGAAAGACGTCTTCTCTCTCTTAGCCTATAGCCGTCAAGTGTGTTTTCCGTAAAGTGTGATTAACCCTAAGAGATGGATCTCAAGGTTATACTTATAGGCAGAGAGAGGGACGAATTTCCTGTATCCTTTAATCGCAGCCGTCCATCAAGGTTGCCATAATAATAGGAAAAGACTTCTAATAAAAACCCAATTCCTTTATCAATTCCAGCCGTTTCCTATTAACCGCAATTGTTATATGGGCCATATAATGAAGATAATTAATGAATTTCGGAATACCAACAATCCCACAGTAATAAGGATTGTGGAGTCCCAAAATATTCCTCAAAATATTCCAACAGTCTCCCACTTGGTCCATATGACAATTCTTTAATGGTGCTATATAGGAAAAACATAAGGCGCGCATAAATGCTGAAATAATATGCATAACGGGTTTACTTTTATTACATTGGTTAATGTGAATTATTGATGAGAGTCATAGCGGTTCTACATTAATTAAAGAACATAGTTCCTTCCATGTACCACTGACCAACAATCACATTAAACAATTATGTATAGCGAAGCAATCATAAATGTCCCCTTAATGTCTTGAAAAGACTATTTCTGTTATCATATATTGCAATAATATGTACATGAACAAATCATACTATGAAACAGAAAAATTCAGAAGTTCCAATAATGAGTACTCAAATAATGTCATTACAAAAGTACATAGCAATCCACAAATAAAGAAAAGCTAATGGTTATCCTCAAGACCCATGGTTTCTGCATGCTGCTTAAATGTCTTGGGAGGTAACCCTTTGGTAAATGGATCTGCTATATTTGAACACGTACTAATGTGCTCAATTGACACCCTCTTCTCCCGAATTTCTTCTTTAACTGATAGATATTTCATCTCCATGTGCTTTATGCCTTTAGAATACCTATCATTCTTCGAAAAGAAAACTGCTGCGACGTTATCACAGTGAATTTTCAGCGGCCTAGCAATAGAATCCATGACTCTAAGCCCTGAAATGAAATTCCGCAGTCATAAAGCTTGAACTGTAGCCTCAAAGCATGCTACAAATTCAGCCTCCATGGTGGATGATGCAATAATGGTTTGTTTGGCGCTCTTCCAGGAAATAGCACCTCCAGCTAATACAAACACATAACCAAAAGTGCTTTTCCGAGTATCCACGCATCCTCCAAAATCTGAATCTGTGTAACCAATCACTTCAAGGTGATCAATATGTCTGAATGTGAGCATTTGTTTCTTCGTTCCCTGTAAGTACCTCAACACTTTCTTTGCCGCTTTCCAATGATCAATGCCTGGATTGCTTTGATAACGGCCCAACATACCAACTGCAAAACTGATATCAGGTCTAGTGCAAACCTGTGCATACATCAAACTTCCTACAAGAGAAGCATAAGGAATATCTTTCATTCGATCACGTTCTAATTCAGTTTGAGGACATTGACTTAAGCTGAACTTATCCCCTTTCTGAATTGGAACAACATTAGAATCACATGACGCCATATTAAATCTTTCCAAAACTTTTTTGATATAAGCATTTTGAGACAATCCTAAAATCCTACGTGACCTGTCACGGAATATTTTTTATTCCTATCACATAAGAAGCCTCTCCCATATCTTTCATTTCAAAGTTTTGAGAAAGAAAATCTTTGGTTTCACGTAATAAACCAAGATCGCTGCTGGCAATAAGAATATCATCAACATATAGAACCAAAAATGCAAACTTACTCCCACTGATCTTTAGGTATATACATTGATCAACAATGTTTTCCGTAAACCCAAAGGTCGTAATGGTATTGTGAAACTTAATATACCATTGACGTGAAGCTTGCTTTAATCCATATATTGATTTCTTTAATAAACAGACCATGTTTTCCTTTCCATCTATAATGAAGCCTTCTGCCTGAGCCATGTAGACTTCTTCCTCTAAACTCCCATTCAGAAAAGCCGTTTTCACATCCATCTGATGTAACTCTAAGTCAAAATGAGCTACTAATGCCATAATGATTCGTAAAGAATCCTTTTTAGAAACTGGAGAAAATGTTTCATTATAATCAATGCCTTCTTTCTGATTAAAACCTTTGGCTACAAGTCTGGCTTTATGTCATTCGATTTTACCAAGAGAGTCACGTTTGGTCTTAAAGACCCACTTGCACCCGACTTTCTTATACCCTTCAGGTAAATCGGCCAACTCCCAAACTTTGTTTGCAGCCATGGAGTTTATTTCATCACACATGGCATTAATCCATTTTTCAGAATCTTCAGATTTTATGGCTTGTGAATACGTAACCGGATCTTTATCCATCCCCATATTAAATTCACATTCTTGTAAATACAGCAAATAATCATCCGAAATGGCTGATTTCCTGCTTCTTGCAGATCTCCTTAATTCTACTGCAGGTGTTGCATTTACATTCGGTTCAATGACGTTATCAGGTACATTATGGAGTGCATGATCATTGACATTTTGTTCTACATTGTTGATTGGATCAACATCATTAGGTGGAACGGTGTCAGTCGAGGTTGAGGGCAAGGGGATTGGTATAGGTGCCCTTATTTCTCTAATGATCACTTCTCTAACTTTATCACTCCCACTGATTTCGCCATTCTCAATGAATTTAGCATTACCGGTTTCTACAATTCTAGTAGTATGATTAGGACAATAAAATCTAAACCCCTTTGATCTTTCAGGATACCCAATGAAAAAACCGCTAATGGTTTTTGGATCGAGTTTCTTCTCATGTGGATTATAAATGCGTGCCTCTTCTGGACATCCTCATATATGTAAATGGCGTAAGCTGGGTTTCCATCCCTTCCACATCTCGAAAGGTGTCTTGGGGACAGCTTTACTGGGAACCCGATTTAAGATATACACAGCAGTCATAAGGGCATGCATCCACAAAGATATGGGCAGATTAGAAAAACACATCATACTCCTAACCATTTCTAGAAGTGTACGATTACGTCTCTCAGCTACACCATTCATCCACGGGGAACCGGGCATTGTGTATTGAGGGACAATTCCTAATTTTTCTAGGAGTTTAGCAAAAGGACCAGGACGTTGTCCCGATTCATCATATTTTCCATAAAATTCACCACCTCTATCAGACCTAATGATTTTCACCTTTTTACCTAATTGCCTCTCAACTTCAGTAATGTAAATTTGAACAACATTCACAGATTGAGATTTATCATGCAAAAGGTAAAGATAACAATAACGTGAATAATCATCTATAAAGGTAATAAAATATTTTTCTCCACCAAAAGATGGAACATCGAAAGGTCCGCATATGTCTGTGTATATGATTTTGAGTAGTTCAATGCTTCTTGTGGCTCCTTTCTTGGTCTGTTTGGTTTGCTTACCCTTAATGCAATCCACACAAACACCAAAATCAGTAAAATCAAGACTCGGAAGAATCTCATCTTTTACTAAACGATTAACTCTTTCTCTGGATATATGACCCAGTCTTTTATGCCACAAAAACGCAGAACTTTCACTCGACCTACTTCGTTTCAAACCCACTTTAGGATGCAAGGTAACAAGAAGCGATTCAGAAAATATATTATCAAGAAGAATCTGATATAAACCCTTAATCAAAATTCCTGAACCAAACAAATTATTTTCCTTAATCAAACTGAAACGTCCACCGCCTACCATAAAAGAATAACCATCATTGTCAAGTTTAGACATGGAAATTAAATTTCTAGAAATAGAAGATACATAAAGAGTTTGTTCCAGATCTAAATGAAAACTAGAGTCTAAAACTAAACGAAAAGTGCCAATGGCTTCTACTGGAGGTCTCATTCTATTTCCCATGTAAAGGTAGTCTTCATTTGGCTTTAGTTTTCGGGTTGTAAGGAATCCCTGCATCGAGTTTGAAACATGAACATTAGAGCCAGAATCAATCCACCAAGTATTACAAGGTGCTTCTACAAAGTTTGATTCGAAACATACAAAAGCAAAATACTTGCCTTTCTTTTCGAACCATTCTCTGCGCTTTATGCAATCTTTCTGAATGTGTCCAGGCTTCTTACAGAAGTGGCAATTATCATTCTTCCTTGCTTTCTTAGGTGCAGATTGTCCTGACTGATTGGATGGACTAGTCTTAATGCCCTTCCAATTTTTCTTACCGACTTTGTTCTTCCCGTTCCCATTACCATGCATGAAATTTGCCTGAGCAACATGACCATTCTGCTGCTTAATTCGAGCTTCTTCCTGAACCAGTTTATTGGTCAGTTGATTCACATTCCACGTATCCTTAATCGTGTTATAGTGAATCTGAAAAGGACCATACTGGAGAGGCAGCGAGTTTAGGATGAATTGGACTAGGAACGAATCCACAACAGTCATGCCCAATTTACCTAATTTTGCAGCCAGATTAGTCATATCAAGTACATGTTTCTGCATAGTTTTGGTACCATCATAACGGGCAGTCGTTAGTTCATCCATAAGTTTTCCAGCAATTGCTTTATCAGCAACCTTAAAGCGTTCAGTGAGTATTCTTAAGTATTCCTTAGCAGTCAGATCTTCACTTTCAGAAATAGAAGACTTGATATTGCTAGCAGTGGTTAAACGCATGAATTTCAAGCAAAGTTTATTAGCTCTAGTCCATGCATTAAAAGTTTTGATCTCACTTTCTGTTGAGGTAGTAGTAATATCTGCAAGCTTGTCTACTGTAAGTCCTGAGTCAATCTCAAGTACACCCAAGTAAAATTCAACATGTTCTTTCCACTCGGTGTAATTAGTCCCATCTAGTTCGGGAACAGAGTTGACAAAAGAATTAAGACTAGCGGGTTGATGAACTGCATTATAGAAACATGTTCACGATAATTAATCTTTGAGGTGTAAACACATATAGACAAACATGACTAAGATTTATGCATAAACGAGTGATTTAAACTAATAATCAAAGCAAGTATGGTATCTGTGGATATCCTATACCGACTTAATTACAGAAATAAAGCAACTCCGTAATAGTTATTTTACTTTTAATGCATTGACTACCTGTGGGTAATACATAATGCTAGTAAATAACCAACAATAAGTTTACTTAGTCGATATTCATTGCATTCTATGAGTCCACTGTGGTGAACTTAAAACAGTTATATGAACATCATATTCTTAAGAAAAGAAACATTCACGAACCGAAGTGAAATCACTGTGGTGATTATCAAAACAGTATAATGTGAATATTGCTCTTAAAGCATATTTTTCCATATATATGACATATGAGTGAACAAAAAGGTAAGGAATTTTTTTTAACAGACCGGAACATGATATGATAAAATTCCAGGATCATTCATAAGGTGCGGAAACATCTAATAAAAGTTTTAATATCAATTTTATCCAACAATTATGCCCAAAAAAAGCCCTAAAATCACTTAAAACGTGATTTTGAGGGTCTAAACGGCCGAATTTGGCTAAAAAATGAAAAGTTTGTGGCAAAGCAAAAAATTTTGAAGATCTCGCCGTTTCCAATCAGAAAAAGTATATGTACGTTAAATTCTGACACTGATGGCCGAGATTGTGGAAAAATGATAAAACTGATATTTTCTCTTAATTAGGACTATGAGTATGATCTTAACGAAGTGACTGATACCACATCTTAGCATAAAAACGTGATACGTAAATATGTAAAGCTTAATCATGTGTACGGTTTAGGATCTTGATCATAAACTAGTCACTATTAAAGTAAAACGTACCCGTAGACATGGTTGAATACGGCGGTGAGATCTGCAGAGGCGATCTTCGGAGAAGATCTGCGGAGAAGTCCACGCCCGTGTTCGTCGGCCGCCGCGAAAGACGTCTTCTCTCTCTTAGCCTATAGCCGTCAAGTGTGTTTTCCGTAAAGTGTGATTAACCCTAAGAGATGGATCTCAGGGTTATACTTATAGGCAGAGAGAGGGACAAATTTCCTGTATCCTTTAATCGCAGTCGTCCATCAAGGTTGCCATAATAATAAGAAAAGACTTCTAATAAAAACCCAATTCCTTTACCAATTCCAGTCGTTTCCTATTAACCGCAATTGTTATATGGGCCACATAATGAAGATAATTAATGAATTTCGGAATACCAACAATCCCACAGTAATAAGGATTGTGGAGTCCCAAAATATTCCCCAAAATATTCCAACAAAGTTTTCTTACGATGGCACAAATGCAATTGCTGGGTCAATCTCACACCAAATCGGTTGTTCCTCAACATGGGGATCATGAGCAACTCGCGGCTCTGCCCAAGTCCACTATTCTGCTTGGTTCGGAGGTGGGAGACAAGCTGGTCACTATTCGATCATCCTATTGGACGGCTAGATCAGGCCACTCACTGTTGATCTGTGGCACTAGCTTCCACCCGCTGCATGATACGGATATCGCTAATACTTAGACCAAATGAAATTGGAATTTAGTCATTCCTTACCAAAGTATAACAAGATGACACAATATTCAAACTTAGATAACTTTCTGTAGGAGCCTCATTTCGTCATCAAATTTTAACCATAACTTAACTACCATCCAGGCTACATCGTATCTGATTTTAGTGTCAAGAGTAAATTACTATATCATCCAACTAATATCTCAAAAAGGCACATTACAAGGGTATAAGATATAACACTAGGGTCAAACGACATCCAAACTAGCATTGACAAAATCTTCATGTAATTTAAAATATGAACTCACTTATCTCATTATATATTTAAAGGTTTTGAAATTTCACTATGTCACAAATACAAAAGGATATACCAACTAGGTCATAAGTATTAAAACATCTTCTTTTTACCCCCTACTATATACTTGGGTCTATGGTCTCAGGGTTGACCTACCCAGTCAAGGGATTCTTCACTAAAGCATTTCTCTACTATTCAAACTTCCTTGTAGTGATGATTTGGTTCCAAAAACCATTGATAAAATCTAGAGAGATTTTTAATATATAGTTTAATTATGAAAATAAGTTTGATGATGAAAATTTTGCGATGGACATCCAAAAGATTGTGTTAAAATCGATATGAGCACCAAGTTGACCACTTCCGCTACATTGAGAATATAATGTAACTCTGTCATCACTTCATTTCACCAAGAGATTCAAACATCTAAAAGGGAATACCAAAAATCATCTCCAATCTACAACATAGGGATGGAAGAATGTACCTTATAACACAATCAACTTCCATTAGAGCCTATTAAGGCACAACAACCACCATTACCCATTTCACTTCAATCACAAATTACACTACTACATCTCGAGGCATAAGGGAGTCACATGATCATTCATCATTATAAGGCACGACAACCACTGTTACCCATTTCACTTCAATCACAAATTACACTACTACATCTCGAGACATAATGGAGTCACCTGGTCATTCATCATTATAGGAAGAGAGTTAGGGTTTTCCCAATAGTTTTTGGTTTACAATCATGCTACCTTCACAAGAAAAGGTGAACCATATAGTCAACCCACTCATCATACTAGGTAATCCAATCATAGTATGAGGTGAGGGACGTGAAGCCTTAAGAATATTCACTGAAACTTATATTTTCCTTTGGTGAATCAAGGCATGTAAAGCTTAAATAAGATAGTATTCCACCCAAGGATAGTGAACTTTAGGCCAAACTATGTTTAGATAATTCCATGTGGAAGGCAAGACCTGCGTAACCATAATAGATCTAGTTCATGTTATCACCTATAATAAAGGGAATTATAATTCAAAAAATCACATTGGGGTTGTATGTTTGTTATCCATGCATGCCCAATCCTCTAAGTGAGAATATTCAAAGCATGATAGAAAAACAACAAGGAAAGGGTTGAAGATGGAAACATGTCTAATCCTAGATAAGTCCATGAATGTTAGCTTACTCTTTGTAGTAATTGAACTAATTTCACATACAACATGATATATGAATTAATCATAAAAGTGTTACTCTTACGTAGGGGAATTTCCCCAATAAAAGAGAGCACACAGTGATAAGAGTTTGTCAAAGATGTAGTGTTAACCACTCAAGTGTTTTGTGGAGAGGTAGTGACCAATTTAGGTATGGATTGAAACCCTAATTGGTATTTCACTACTAAGAAATATGTAAATTAACAAGATCTAAAGGGTCTCCTAACTACCTTATTGAAGAAAAAGTATATGATAACTTGAAACGGTCAAGTTACTGACTGCTTAGGCTCTAATACCATATTGTAAAGTGACAGACCTAATAGAGGATCCACTCCTCACTAAATTTAGGAATAAGTCCAACCAATTCAAAATGTAACACAAAATATTGAAGGAAAGGATAGATTTCATTCATTTCCCCAATCATATGAGTATCACATATAAAAATAATTGATAAGAAGTAGAAGCATAACTACTACACTTTTACATCATAGTTCTTATACAATTGTTCCTTGCCTTGAAAAGGTGGTACCACAAAATAGAAATAATACATCAAATTGTACATAAGACAAGTTGTAGAGGGCAACATGTCCTTCCTAACTTATCCCAATGCTCACATTCACGTACAAAATCTTCACGAGTTATTGTCCTCTAAGGTACCTACACATGGGTGGAAAGGAACACCACCCAAGAAAGATGAAAATAAGAGTATGCAAAAACATCTAGTATGTGTACATGAACAACTTTTTGGGCATTATAAGTAGAAAAAAGGTAAGGTGTCAGTTGTAAAGTGAAAGTGGAGCATATCCTATTCCACACCCCCTCAAGGGTTTCTCCTTTGTTGGTGATTGGATAGGGGGAGTGGGTTTTGGTCACTACAAAATGGTACCTTGCTCCCCCTCGACCTCTTTTTGCTCAACGTCGACATGGTCTCTTTTTCAGAAGGCATGGTTGTTTCTCTACGTGCTTTCTGGCGCTGATAACTAATGCATTTTTCTAGACTTTTGGGTCTAGATCTTGGGCATCTCAAAATCTATTCGTCTTTTAGGACACAACTCGGTCCTCTAAGCTTGCTTGGTGCCCTATGCGTGGTGCCTTTGGAGGCAACAATCTCCTTCCTTCCTATTGTTGAGCCTGATTGCGACGAGCATCCTACTTCTTTCTCCTTAACTTATTTTTTATTTAGACTTGGTTGCTTTATTATTTCTTTGTGTTTCGTCTCGTTCGTCTCTAATCATTGCTTATTTCTCTCCTCATAATAGGTTACTTTTTCTCAGCCAATTATGTTGCATAGTTGTATGGCAACATCTGTAGAGGTGATATCCTTTTAGAACACTAGTTTGGTGTAGTTAGTCTATCACAAATACATGATCAAGTTGAAGGCATCTCTTTTAGAAAGTTGCATTAGCTAGTGAAGTAGAAGAGGGTTTATGTATCATAATTCTTATCAGATTCTGGTCTGAGCCTTTTAGGTGAGTTGTATCCACTCTTGATCATTATGTAGTATGTTAGTTTGTCTTCCTCCTCATGTAGATGCGATATGGATTCTCTGTAATGAAATTAGTTTGTTTATCTCAAAAAGAGAGTAGAAAAAGGGTGTTCCCATGAAAAGAGGGGACTGAAATCATGTAAACAAGTACAATAAGAAATTTTGTCAAAAGAATGAGCCATATCATAGTAAGAGAACAATAATAGAGAATAAGATGTTTCCCATAAAAATCATTCACAACGAATAAAAATTTCCAATGCATAAATTATGTAGACCAAAGACACCTAAAACAAGGCCATAACACCATAATCATGGCATTATAAGTATAACTAGAAATGCACACCCAGGGTGGAATGTGTATGCCTTAAAAATGTGTGGTTGTCCATAATTATGGCTACTCCAAATATTTTAATCAAAACATTTAGCATTCTAGTTATCAACCACATCAAGTATTTTAAAGGCATAGTAGGGAAGGACCCATCACAATAGAATAATTATATATCCAGAGTTCATATGATTTTAAACTAGGGAATACAAAGCTTCAACATTGATTTCCAAAGACATGTAATAATCAAGAGGATACCTCAATATAGAAAATTATATTATAGTCATATTAATGGCCAAAGTCAAATGTGAATTGGACATAACTCCTAGTCATTCCTAATTATCCATCATTACCCGTAATGTTCTGTGTTGGATCTTACAACACCTTATTCATAACTTTGGGACATTTGAGTTAATAATGGTTTATAAAATTTACTATAAACTAAAAAAAGGCTTCTAGAAAACTTTGAATTTGATTCTAAAATCATATCACTAAATAGAGTATATTTTATGATTCCTAGAGCATATATTCATGTTTGTCTGATAAACTAAAATATGGTTATGAATTATATAAGTTAAAATGATATTCAGAACACATAGTAAAATGTAATGCAGTTGATTGATATTCCCTCACTTCCAATTGTTGGTCAGTTGGACGTTCCACGACTTATGCGTCACTGTATATGCCCAAAATGTTTGTGAACTTTGAAACAGACATGTCTTAGAATACAAAAATGCTCATGCATGATTAATTTTATGGTTGAGTCAGTAAGGGTAGAAAAGTCAAATTTCTTAAAGAAGTCAAATTTCTCCCTTGGATCATCGTTCCTACTCCTTGGATGGAGAGATTCAACAAAGTTGAAGCTTCAACCCAAATCAGGAAAATGTGAGGTATCCCACAATAAGTACGATGTCGTTGCAATCCCATCTCAAAGACCAAAATGTGATGATCATAACTGGGGTTTGGGGAACAAAGGAAACTATCCAAGAAAATGTCATGGCAAGAGGATGATGGAAGGTGTGAGGAATCACAACTTTTTGAGACAGAGAAAACCAAAGTAGTGTAGAGATTCTAGGGAAGTAGACAAAGTTAGGGAAACATCCATGGGGAAGAAGAACTCTCATAGTCCTGGAACATCATGGGTGTGCACAAAAAATATGGGATTTGGGATTACGATCAAACTTGTTATATCAGGGTCCAAAGGCATCACGGAAGGTCGGAAACATCTTTGTCAAGGTCAAATGGAAGTGAAAGAAGAAGTTACACGGTCAAGAGTCTACTGAAATGACATGGCGGAAAATATTGCCAGTGGACACAAAACATCCAACAACAAAGTTTGTTGGGAGAGAATATCAATGAAGAGCATGAAAAACAAAGAGTAGGGAAATGAATAAGGTAGGGTAAGCAAACTCATGATGAGATTGTAGGGAAATATGACATCAGATAGGCAGCAGAAACAAATTTTTTTACTGACATATTTTCCATTAACCAGTAGATCGCATCAATAACTATGCAATGGGAAGGATGGTTTCACGAAGATATACCTGGTCCTGGAGCAAGTCCAGTGACAATCCTCATTAATGTAGATGCAGACTCTATCTTAGACGGTGTCTGTGCAGCTCCTAGTCACACTCAGACTTGTCTGACTACTTCTCCACGGACAACAGACACAAACAATTGCTTTAGTGGCTCCTCAGATTTTGCTACAGACTGTGAATTGACACTGCCCTCCTAGCAGCAACCAATAGACTCTTGCCTCTAGAGTAGTCCAAACAGATCAACTAGAACTCTAGTCATCCTATAGGAACAAACAAGAAGGATTTGTCCCTCCCGTTGGTGTACTAGTCACCAACATACTCTCCCACAATAGTGATCCTCAGTTGTTTCTCTCCCGTTGGCTATCCCTCCCTATTCGGGTAGGACTTGCCTAGGCTCTTGTAGTTACCACAACCAAAGAGGACAACAATTGTCAAAGCAACTGATTCTCAATTGTCTATGTCGTAGTTATGCTCTGGGAATCCCACAGTACCCCTCTATATATAGGAGGGGTACAGGGTTCCCAGTCCCCAACCAATGCAGGACTAAAGTGGAAAAGACAAGTGGATCTTAAATTTTCACAACTTTTCTGGAAGTTTCACAACCTACGTGTGACAAAATGGTCGTTTCGCATGCGAGATGGTCATTTCACTAAGAGAAATGTGTTGGATCCTAGATGGGTGATTGGATGCTCTAGAGGGGGGGGTGAATAGAGATGAATGCATTTAAACAAAACTCATTAGACATTCAAGATATATCACAAGATAAGGTTGTTAAATAGGAAATTTGAGTTCAACTAAACCATGCATAGCAAGGGAGAGAGAGATTGAACATACACCATGTGAGAATCTATGTAGAGTGGTTCCACACTTCAAACTAGAAGTGATTCCATCCACTATATAGAGAGGTCAACCTCTAGGATTTCTTAACCATTACACTCTTATATTAATTCATAAGACTTAAAATACATGACCACAAAGGACTTACCCATCCAAGAACCAAGAGTATTCCACCTTACCAAGGACTTACTCACTTTGCCAATAGTCTTCAGCCTTCTCTAAGGTCTTACCCACTCTAGCACAAGTCTTCCGCCTTCAAGGACTTTTCTACTCTTCTTGGATCTTCAGCCTTTTCCTTCACCTTCACTCTGAGAAGCTTCCACTAAGGACTTACCCACTTGAGCAAGGAGTCTTTTGCCTTCACTAAGGTCTTACCCACTCTTACTCCAAGTCTTCATCCTTGATCTTCACCAAGGGAATCCTTCCCTTGTAATTCTTCACCTCTCTTAGCCAAGAGAGAGAACCTTCATCTTCATGGTTGAAATGAGAGATATGGAGGTGGTGGAAGTGAGAGCCTCACAAGATATACATGTAGGACTAGATCTCTTACAGATTTCATACTCACTCTAACAAATGTAGCAAGTGATTAACCTTAGAGAGAGAGGAGGCTGTAGGAAGCACTCAACTATAGAATAGGAACCTCACATAGAGTTTTGCATTGAATGCTCAACCTTGGAATGAAGCCCAAGGGGTCCTATTTATAGATGGGGATGCCTCTTAGCCCTTAGGAACACTTAAGAATGAAAACTAGCCATTTTATGGCTTGAAAAAGATATATTTTTGATTGTTGCGACTCCACAATGGCTAGAAACACTATTATGCACTTTTCCATACAGTGTAATCGGTTGAGTTTCTATAAAGGTAACTCGACCGATCCCACTAAGAGATAATATCAATTTAGGCCATCGGTTGAGTTTGTCCTGGGGTAACTCGATTGATTCACTTAAATCAGTTTTGGTCTGTAGAGGGATCGGTCGAGTTCTTTGAAATGTAAACTCAACCAACCAAAAGTCATTTTCAAGATTCAATCGGGATCGGCCGAGTTTGCAAGTCGACTGATGAACAACCTGATGTGAATTTTGGAAAATGGATTTTAATTGCTTAAATATTCGATCTAAGTGCTCCTAATTTTTTTCTAAGCTTAATAACAAGTCATACAATCATTACAAGTGATTTACAACATGATTCTAATGGATTTATATCATATTCCAAAAACGTGCACCTGTATTGACTTTGACTTGTCTTTTCTCCAAGTTGAGATGTGCAAGTTAGGGCATTTAGAGTGTGTCCATGCATAATCTAAAATCATTCAAGTAGAGGCATTAGACACAATTAATTGGAATGGTTTAGTCATCATCAAAACAAGGGTTTAGTCAATTTAAACCTTGAATCAACAAAACGGTCATCTGGGATGTGAGACAATTGTCTCACTATACAACTACTCGTATGAGATAGAAGTGCCATAGTATTCTATCTAAGATTCCCAGCCTAACTATTAGCTCTATTGTTGTCATAAGTATTTCTACTACTGTGTCATCAGTGGTTGGAACCTCACACAAGTTCATGCATATGAACTTGTTGATCCATACAATATCCTCTGATGTTCTTATAACACAGAGATACACAACTTCTTGATCCATACAATATCCTCTGATGTTCTTATAACACAGAGATACACAACTTCTTTTATAGATCTGAACAACAATCACTAGCTCAGAACTATTTCTAGCTTACAGTTCTCATTCGTCGTCAAACATAAATTTTGATTGCGATCATTTTGTCAGTTTGGAAGCTTGCATGGGTGTAACCCTTTACATACAACTCTTCTTTATTACCATAACCAAGAAACCAATCCTTTAAGTGCTTCACAAGCATCTAAGGATGTTCTTCATGGGAGTCCAATGACTCTCACTAGTATCTGACATATACCCTCTCGTCATGCCCAATACATACGATATTTCTAGGTAGCTATATATACGTCCTCTCATTATGTCAATACATATGAGATGACTGTATATCATCTCATCATATCTAAAACATACGAGATTACTAGATGTCTTATCATCATGTCAAATACATACGAGATGATGAGATTGGTACATAGCATTGCATTCAAGTTAGATCCAATGGAATCTATCCATGTGTCCATGTTCTTCATAATAATTGAGACACTAGGCTCCTGAGAAACTAACTCCATGGAACATGGTCACATTTTCTCTCATTGAGTCTTGCATGTTGAACCCTTCAACATCTTGCCAATGTATGTGCTTTTACTTAGGTCAAGAAGCATTCAAGATCTATCTCTATTGACCTTGATCCCTATCACATAGAATGCTTCGCCTAAACCCTTCATATAGAAAGTACTTTTCTTGCCAGGTTTTAATATTTATAGGATAAGGACGTTATTCCACATCATTATGTGGAATATCAATATGCTCCCATTAAATATTTTGTAGTCATAGATTCCATCTTCATTCTGACTCAAGTCAAACCCTTTGATTGTCTTATAAAATCGAAGATTCTAACTTTGAGATTCTTACTTCAATCCTCAGATTGACCTTTGTAACTTATAGACTTTATTTTCATTAATGGATATATAAAACCATTAGTCTGTGTCACATACACATCCTATTAATTATTCCAATAAAGGAATGTGATTTTAACATCTATATGCCAAATCTCACAGTCATAATAAGCTACAATAGTAATCATGATCTAGATGGATTTAACCATGGTAACTGGTGAAAGACTTCATCGCGTTCAACAATTTGAAGTAGTTTGAAACTCTTTACAACCAATCTACCCTTCCATGTTGGTCTTCTTACAAAGACCCAAATTCACCCTATGGGTTTTACCCCTTCAGGTGGATCCACTAAGGTCATACCTTGTTGATTTACATGGAGTCCATCATAGATCTAATGGCCTCAAGCCTTTTTTTTCCAGAATCTAGTTCCTCAATAGTTTCTAGGTAGGTAGTTGACTCATCGCTATGATCAACTTACCGCCTTCTTGAGTTATAAGATATCATAATCTTTCAAAATCAAGGCGTTCTACTAAAACTATGAGTTCTGTGTTTACATATGGAACTTGAGATTCCACAACAACTTGTGATTCTCCTTGTTCTGATTGTACCTCTTTAGGTTCTATGTTTTCTTATTTGTCTCGAACACTTCGAGATCTACTTTTACTCCCACTAATTCCTTTGGAACTAATTTCCATTTAGGAATTCAGCCATCTTAGCAACAAACACTTTGATGTCGGGTTGGAATATAAGTAGTATTCAACAAGATAACATTCATGTGATTTATGGATAAAGTTTTTAAGAAACATTTTTCTTATATAAGACTTCAATCCCAATCACTAAAAAAGACTCATCGGGACATTTCCCATGCCCTATCTCATATGGTGTCTTTTGAACCATTTTAGGCAGTACATTGTTTAGTGTTTAGCATGTGCCCAAAAAATTGTGAGATTAGCTAGATTTTATTTATAATCTCACCATAACTTAATAGGGTGTGATACCTTCTTTCTGACACATCAATATGTTTCAGGTGGAGTTCATTATGATACACTATCATGATTTCCCAGAAGGTCCTCAAACTCTTAGTTTACATATTTCAATATTGATCATATCGAGGCATCTTAATACTTTTACCAATTTAGTTACGTAATTCATTTATGATCTCCTTAAACACTTCAAGTGATCCAAACTTGTATTTCAATAAATACAAATTTCAATATCTATTCATCGTATCAGTAAATATAATGAGGTACTTGTAACTACCTTTAGCATTCATCCAAAAAGGTCTATGTACATCAGTATGTACTACTCCTAATGGAATAGTCAATCTCCCACTACATCTAGTGAAGATACTCTTGTCATATTGCACAAAAATAAGACATGCATGTCTCTATTGGTTCACTAACCAAAAGAGTCTAGATAACCACCATATGGATTCTAGAAATGCATTTCTTGTTTATGCGCTCTAGATGACAATGCTATAGGTATTCATATTTTAGTTATCAAATCATTCAATATATGTGTCATACACATTTGTCTTTATAACTATCAAGTATAGTTTATGAGACATAGGGCATAGGCATAAAAGATCATAATGTTCTTGTCATACAAAACATATTATGTTTGGCAAGTACACAATAGCAATTCACTAATTCTATTATGTGCCCATGAATGACAACCTTTAAATATAGTGGCAACAACCCTTGCTCCGTATAGGTCTATCTTACTTCTTCTCATGTCCTAAAGTAGATATCTCTATCTCTATCTTCTTCCTGAGATTCTCTACGAATAGGATAATTCCTTTCCAATGTCCAAACAAGTCACCATCGTGGCACTTTGTTTTCTTTATCCTTAAGTGAAAAGGACAGATTCCTTTTACACTTACCCTTCTCCATATATTGAGTGCTGAAGACTTGGGCTTCACCTTAGCCTCAGACCACTTCCTGGCCTTGCTTTTGCCCTAAGACTCACTTCCACTGATCACCATCATAGATTTATCCTTGTTCTTCCTTGTTTTGGCATCAACATGCCAAGCATGTAATAAACTGACTATATGATTCATGCAACGCTTGCATAATCATATTCATGGTCAACTCTTAACCTAAGAGAAATCCCAATCATTCCATATGTCCAATCACATTGAACACATGGGGTTCTACCAGACCTCCCTTTGTCAGTTTGCACTCAAATTAGCACTTTTGAAGAGATTATACCGTCTTTGCTTTATATGATTCTTAAGATGTGTTTCCATCTAGCGAATGTCCATGTATTGATGTTGTTCATGTAACTCATAGTTCATATAACATAGCATTAGGCATTCAAATGTCTATGGCATCATTAGCATACTTCCAATAAGCATCCATTTAGCCATAGGCACATTTGGAGTGGGTTCATATGGCATTGGTCTATCAAGGACATAACACTTTCTCTCATTGATGAGAACATTTCTCAAAGTCCTTAAGCAATTATGAACCTTTATCCCATTTTGTCCTTCTTAAGGATTGATTTCAATTTGAATGCGTTTTGTTTTTGACATTTGATTCTACAAATAAATATTGCAACTTGTTGAAACATTTTTGATTTGGTTTGATTTGATAAATCTGACAATATTAATCAGGTCTCTAATTAACTACCACTCCCACTATTTTATTCAAATTGATAGTCCTCAATATCAATTCGGAATACTGCAACGTACAATATTCTAGTGGGCCAAGATCCTAATTTCATCAAATCATGAGTCAGCTAGGGCTGTCACCCACAACATGATTCTATCAGGTAGGGAATCATGCCAATTGCATAATATGCAACTCTCAGATAGATGATATGCGCAACTCCTTGCCATGATCATTTCCATGCCTCTAGGTGTTTAATCCAATTAAACTCACCTAGTTAAGCCTGACCCAAAAGCCAACACGATAAATATGCACCCTGCTAGGGCAGAGACACATATCTACCATCACACTTCCCCGAGATAGATGACACACCATGCTAGGGCATGCCCATGCTTAGTCGATCAAGCTTTTCATGTGTGCTTCTTATGGAGATGGAAGTGCCATAGTCTGCTATAGTATGCTATTTGAGATTCCCAACCTAACTATTAACTCCATTGTTGTCATCAATATTTCTATTGTGTCATCAATGGTTGGAACCTCACACAAGTTCAACCATATGAACTTCTTGATCCGTGCATTATCCTCTGATGTTCTAATAACACAGAGATACTCAGTTTCTTTTGTAGATCTGAACAACTATCATTAGCTCAAAACTATTTCTAGATTATAGTTCTCATTTGTTGTCAAACATAAATTTTGATTGCGATCATTTTGTCAGTTTGGAAGCTTGCATGGGTGTAACCCTTTACATCCAACTCTTCCTTATTACCATAACCAAGGAACCAATCCTTTATGTGCTTCACAAGCATATAAGGATGTTCTTTATGGTAGTCCAGTTACTGTCACTGGTATCTGACATATACCCTCTTGTCATTCCCATTATATATGAGATTGCTAGGTAGGTATACATATGACATAATTTAAATCTTACTAAACCACATACTTCTATTTCCTTAATCAATTTGAGGATTCATTTAACATCCTCTCGACTTGGAATATACCGTGTTAACTAATTAGGATGTACAGAAGTTGGACTTGGCATCAATGTTACATTTTGAATAACTTAATATTATATTTTGTTATTTTTATATTTATCATCCATTAAATTTATTTTTGATTATTAATTAGTCAATTGTGACACCATATTACATTTTCATTTGATTTTTATCATTTTATACTGTTAGAAATATTTTAGAGTGTCAACTTAGATTAAAAAACATAAATTGATGTATTTGTTTGATTCTAACTATACCTAATTTAATATCTACAAGGAAAAAGGAATAACATTAATATAATTGGATGGGTCTGGGAAAGGGGTGTGGGTTTCAAATCTTAACCTAGTTTCGAGTATGCTACAAAAAGTTTTAGCTACTCTTGTGTAAGCTATGATTCAGGGTAAACTACACCAAAGTCAATGCAACCTTAGTGGTTGGAAATGCTCCCCACAGGAGAAGAATAATGAAAGTTTACCACTAGAAAAGTGAAATGTGCATTAAATAGGTATTGACCAATACATTAATAAAGGACATCAAAGTTAAGTATAATAGGTTGCCAAATGGATGTGAAGGGAACTTTGATATAGTAGCATTCACAATTATATAAAGAAACAATAAAGTTATAACAAGCAATTATTGATAGAGATTAATAGTGAAATCACTCAATTTTGTTGAAATGCATGAAAATTATATAGCAGACTACATTCATCTAGAAGTAGGTCCGAAACACTTCCGCATTCTATGCGTAAGAAGGAGGTGAGAGAATATGCAATCCTATGTGTAATGGTATATTGTTCAAGTTAGAGAAACTGGATCTAGGTGAGAACACCAATCATGTAAAGAGTGGGACTTGAGAGGGGATCCAATCCTTACTTAATTAAGGAATAAATCCATCTAATCCAACCACATTTAAAAGTATGATGGAAAAGATAGAGTTTTAATTTCTTTAGCACAACAAAATAAAGTTTTTAAGTTGCAGTAGAATATGTAATTACACAAAATTATTCTCATTATCACTCATATATCATTCCTCACCATAAGGGACATATTGATAATAAGGAAAAGGTATAAAGCTAAAACTAAGTTCCAGTTGTAGAGACAAACCAAGCCATCTCAAGCTATGCTTTAGTGTGAGAACCTGTTACACCAAACAAGATTACTCAAAACACTAAACACAATCAATCACTAATTAAACACATAGTCAGAAAATAGGGGAAATTAAAACCAATTTCAACATCAACACATGCTCAAAAATATTTTTATAAGAGCCCAACATCTTTCTAGTATTCATAATATGTCACATAAACAAGTATTAACATGCTAACAAAAGCCTGATTTATTTGAAACACCATATACAAACTTTTCCTCCTGGATTTGAGAGTACAGGGATGACCTCTAGGACATACTAAACATCTATCAAACTTCTCTAAGGCCCATCATCACAGCTCCTCCTTGCTATCACAGATCTGCTTTCGCTACTTTCGATCACCTAAAAATATGTGGCAACCCACGAGGCGAGACCCAGCCCCAGTGAGAGATATAACTCTCTTCAACATATATTGATTACAACAGATTATTCAAACAATAAATAAACTGAGCAGTTGGAGTATTTAATAGAAAATTAAGTGGATTGAGCAGTTCAAGCATAATGAATAAGTTAAACAATTAAGATTAACAAAAAGTATGATTATCAAATGTAAATCTATTTCTTCTCACAGACATCTACTCTAGTTTCATCAGATTGCATCTAATAACAACCATCATCATTAATATGACTATCATCATATGCCTTGCTAACAACATAAGTAATCTAGTAGCATAAGTGTTTCCAACATCATAAATATGTCTAGTAGCATAAAATGGCTATCAATATTGGCATGTCTAATAAGGGAACAAATCTTCATCATAAGTAAAGCTATAACCATAAGCACAACTAACTGCATAAGAATGATTAGCAGTTTAAGCATTTCTCATTATAGAGGCATCGCTAGAAGTATTACTCATAGCTAGCAACATAATATTAACTATCACTATCAGTATATTTGACGACATAAACATATTTACAACATGATAACATCTACAACATAAGCATATCTATCATCTCTTATTGTACTATAATTCATATCTATGTAAAAAGAGCAAACAAGGGTTATCATTCAATGTAAGCATTGTGTATAACCCTAAACAGATATACTACACAACTTATTAAGCCTTGAGGAATTTGAGGATACCTCTCAAAATCCAACTGACCACTGCTAAGTCGAAGTCAATGCCATATAAGATCTAGGGAAGAGTTGGACTCCAAGATCTTCTCCACCCCCGGTCAGTACGGGTCCACCACAGAGACACATAAAGTGAAGCTACTAACAGCCTAGTACGTATTTTCTACAGGTCATGACACTAGTGAAAGGAGGTGGGTATGCATACCCTGCCATCTGAGGTACAACCATAGTTGTCTTCCAATCTCATCACATATATAATCACCGAGACACAATCACAACCATTCTCAAAATGAGGGCTATGTATGACTGCAATCATCCTCCCAATACACTTGGATTCAGGATGACAAGCACCCCACATACTCAATAGTATGCGCTCCAAGTTTCCCTTAGGAATACTCGTTTCACCATCTGGCAAGTTTTGACACTCAGATGGATATATGTCACAGGGATATACATGATTAGAGTTTCACTTGATTAGTTAATGCCAATTGGGTGAATTAAGGTTGCATCAAACAAGTGTACATACAAATCCTAATTTATCTCTAACATGCATTAACATATAACAACTTCAGAAGATATAAAACATATGTAACTTATTGTTCCCTATCTTCATAACATGGTACTATTCAATTTCCATTCATGAGACGACACTTGTCATCATACTATCACATGATATAAATCCTTATCACAACATCACAAGGTATCAACCATTGTTAATATAAGAGGATTTTACCTCATTTAGGGCTCAACCATGCCCAAAGGTCATTAAGACCATCACAACTCCCACAAGTTCATCATTATCTTTCTATGCCTTATAGCAAGGCTCAACAAACATCACCACACATGTGATACACATGATCAACATAACTTTTATTAAAGAACTAAAAGATGTTCACATGATAACATTGCAAGATTATCTTAGCAATTAAGAGCATTCCTTTATTATATCAACAAATAAGGAAGCTAGGTATGATTGGCCATCATCACACTTATAGTATACAAGTTTAGCATAAGAAATCATAGATCATGAAGCTATGATGGCCACCAGTTAACACATTAGAGTTATGACAACATTAAGAAGAATATTCCATCCTTATATTAATCATGCAAGGACGGATATCATAACTAACCACTATCATCTATTTGCATTAGGGTTAAATTCAACAAGATAGATTACATTGAAGCTATTGTTCAATACTCATACACAAACCCTAACTCATGTCATCCCCATACAATAGTGGATGCATAAGATAAATCATCACCATCACATTCCATACCTTCCTCAGGTATAAATCCATGCTTAACTCAAGGTGTAAACAACATATTTATAGTATACCAAGGTTTCAAAAATAATAAGAGAATACTCCATTATTTTATTAATAATTCACAATAGGATAATCATGTTTAATCACCATAGCCTAATGATATTAGGGTTAGGAGTAACAAGATAAGCCATATTGATGCTACAAACCAACATTCATACCCAAACCCTAACTCATGGTATCCCCATCAGATCATGGATATACAAGGCGAAGCATCACCATCAAATTTATAATATACTAGGGTTTCAACCACCATAAGAGATTACTCCATTATTTTATTTAACCATTTAAGGGAACTATTCATAATCAATACCACCACTTAGGTACATTAGTATTAGGTGTAGCAAGCTATACTTCACTAGGTTTATCCATTAACTCATTATGGTGCTTATCAATTATATCCACCTGAGGGAAAAGGTAAAACTACAAATTTAAGAGTATTGACCATATAATTATCATGATTAGAATAAAGTGTTATACTATAGACTTCATTATAAACTAGTGGATGCTAAAGAATCCATTCACAACCATCGTATCAGGTTTAACATTTCAAAACCATTGGTTGATATGTAGGTTTAACCTTGGGATCATGTAATCAAAGAACCCATCAGTTTAAGGCTTAAATGAAGAAACTCATGATACCTAGTTACACCATCGTGTGGTAACCTTAACCACAATCAGTTTTTACACATTATGTAACCATCATCTGATAGGGACAATACTACCATCATTGAACACCATCGGATGTTGAGCTAAAATCGCCATTGGATCA
Organism: Alisma plantago-aquatica; assembly: GCA_963693085.1. NCBI lineage: Eukaryota > Viridiplantae > Streptophyta > Magnoliopsida > Alismatales > Alismataceae > Alisma > Alisma plantago-aquatica. The sequence continues at coordinate 872,000,452 of OY856409.1, forward strand.
TAAAATCTTTAGGTCACTAAACCATCAATCATTGAACTTCCAAAAGAGTCTAGAACTGAACTAAGGTGTGACTAACAGTTAAAACTATTATCTGTCACCATGGTTCATTACCATAAGTTTCCACAAAGGCATATCCATCAGTTCTAATATTAGATCATTCATTGATTCAATGTATAAAATTGAAAATATTAGATCATTCATTGATTCAATGTATAAAATTGAAAATCAGCCTAAAACACTAAGTATATGCCATCTTTTGATAGGTACTTAGCACCATTGGTTGGTATGTAAGAAAGGAAAAAGTCTTCCTCTACCTCAAGAAGGTATTGAACATGATTTTAGGTTCATATAGAACTGGAATATAATAATGGAACATTATAAAATTCGAAATCCTAAGCAAGAATAACTTTTATATGCATAAATCTTCATTTTAGAGCAAGAAAATGAGTAATCAAGCTTGTAGTAAGCAATAAAAGTGAAGAGGGTTATAAAAATCGCCTCTAGGAAGAAGATTAGAGTTCAATTAGAAAGAAAACTCGAGCATAGAAGGTGAATAACCCTAGATTCAGGTCTGAATTCGGCCAAGTAAGCTTCTCGTCCAAGAAAGGGAGTAAACACTAGGTGAAGGGAGCAAGAAAGATAAGTTCCTTGATCTTTAAAACCATGGTTCCATCCAGGAAGAAGGTAGGAGGAAGAGAAACAGTGAAAGAAATGAAGGAGAGAAGAAAATACTTACTGGTTTAGGTTAAGATCACCAAAAGGAAGCTCTGCAAACCCTAAGGATAAGTATATAAAATTTAAGGATAGGGAAAGAGTAAAGCTTGAGGTGTCCTAGTAGCTCTCCATGTGTCCAAGGCCTTAAACTATTATAGATATATAAGAAGCCACACAAGCAGCTGATCCAAAGTTCATGAAGACCTTCTTAGACATCATTTGTTGGCTTTCCAAGCCAATCAAATAAACCATTAGTTGATAGCTCCTAAAGGTAGCTCATCCATAAAAGGGTAAACCCTAAAATACCCTTGAAGAGAATATCTCCAAACCAAGGTTCAACTAGGCACCCCATGGCCCAACAAGCTCAATCATTATTAGGAAACATATAAGGATATAATGAATGTGACAAATGGCAAGTAAAATCTCAGATTTGGGTAAATTTCATAAAAGTCCAAAATGTGCATAAAATTGCATAACTTGAACAAACAATGTCCAAATTGGACCAAATTTGAAATTTAAGCTTGTCACTTGATGCCAAAGTACTTCAAAACGTTTATTTAATGTTTTGAGCACTCAATTATGATAATTAAAAATGCATAACCATTTAAGCAAGGTTAGGGGTCTCACATTCAGAATCCATAGTCATGGTTCAAGGTCCTCTTGAGTCACCATCCTCTACAACATATTGGATCTGGGTGGAAGTTTGGGTACAACACCCTAGTGAGTAAAAACAAAGGAAAAGATAAACATAAAAAAAATTATATATGTGCTATAAATATATATTTGGGCATTAAAGAATGTAAGGACAAATGCAAGGGTGTTCTCATAAAAAAAGGGTTATATTATTTGGGTAAGTCCAAGAGAAGGTAATAATAAGGAGTAGTATTAAGAAATAATCATCAAATAATGAGACACTCATCTCAGGTGAATGATCAAATACATATTTTTTCCATTTATAACAATCCCAAAATAAAAACAAATGATGAAATGCATCTGGGTTAAAAAAAGGACTAGCATATTCTAAAAAGTAATATTGGAACCCAAATATTCCAAATAAAGGGTAGGAGGAATAAAACCTCAAATAGGATGGTAGGAGGACTAAAACCTTAGGGACTTGCAAGAGTACTATAATCTCAGTGCCTATATATTAAACATGCCGTAGGGGGAATAAATTCTAGTCCCTAGCAGAAGGACCAAATCCTTAGTGTTTTGGCAAGATGACTAAAACCTCAGTGCCCAAAGTATGGTGTATCTACTTTTAAATATGAATAGTCAAAACTACACATGCATATTAGAGAAATCAAGATCATAATTCAATCTAGAGTATAACAAGTACAAAACACATGAAAGCATCCAACATATAGCAACTGGGGTCAAAGGATCCCTATACATGAGAATTAACATTTCAAAAATCATCAATGAATAAATATATATAAATATTTGAGATTCTAAAAGTATACAAGAGATTTAAAAATAGGAGTATAGCTCAAAATATGCCTCATTGATAACAATTAGGATTCATTCATTATGTGACGACATAAAATTGAGAAGACGCACATACTTGATCTTCATGGCTAAATATTATCGCTATTGATTCTAGTCCACCATATCATGTTTTTATCCTAGAAATACATTAGGTATGTTAGCAAAAAAAGTGAACATGCATATCCATTCCCAATATATACAATGATATTCATCTTATCCTACTCCTGACCACTTAACAACATATTAGGTTTTATGTATTTGGATACTTAGGAGACTATTGGAATGATTATTATTGATATTACAAGGTCATAGGGTTCAATATGTCATCTAGACTAGTAATTAGAATCTAAGGTGTATATAATGTAATAAGATCTCTCTACATATGTGTCTTACTAATAATTACCAAATTTACTAAATAACTATTGACCATGTGTTTACACACCTATATATAGTTATTTGTACTAATACGTCAAACACCAAGATAACATATCATCTAATTCGACTTGTCATTAGTACCATGTTTTAATGCATATAAACATAATCCAAATATCACTTAACTAATTGTTGTTATATGAGAATCTATAGTGTCAAACTATATAAAATACACATCTTCTAACTTAGTAGTGTACCTACACTTATACATATGAATGCATATAGATTCAAACCATAAGTTTGGTTATCATAATCCCAACTAAATGCAAGTATTACTTATAACTTGGCTTTGACACTATAACACTCCTTAATAATCCAAACTCTTTAATTTGTATTAAGAAGTCTCTATAAAATTATTGAATATTTAGGTGATGACTTATTAGTAATTTAGATAATACAAATATGCATGTATGAATTGACATGCATACTGATAGGAACAATAGTAGAAAATGACTAACTAATAACTACTTTTAACACATTGTTTATATATAGAATGAAACATGATTATCTCATTCATTGTTATACATTTCTAACCATAGGCGACGATCCTAGCAAACTACATATTGCATGTAAAATGAATAGATGCAATTGAATGCCTAGTTAAGTACCTAATGTGATTATCTTTGTTTCATATTTAAGCTATCATCAAATCATCTTTAGTTAGTTTTACCAAAATTGGAGACACAAGAGAGAACATAAACCTTAAGATGATGAAATACAACTTATCTTGGAATATTAGTATGCAAAATCATTCAAATGGTAGAGTGATGCTAGAGTTGACTAGATCTGGGAAGTAATATTGATATTTGGATGACCTTTACGTCCCACAGACCTAGTATGATCAGTGATTTGTTCTTATCATATTCAACCTTGTGATGGATTCATCATGGAAGGAGTGGAGGCTAAGGTTTTCCCTTCCCAAAACCTAAGAGGTATGGCCTAAGGTTATATAGTTTAGTAGTCTGCCACACTAGTTGACAACACACTAGTTTAAAGGATCATGTTGTAGATGAGTTGGTCAGGTTGGGTTTGAAGGATTCAAGGCCCTCACTTCTCTATATGTATGCATGTCAGTGCAGGTTGTGTGAAGTTGGAGCATACCACAACGGTTCTGATTGTTGACTATTTTGAGGTTGTGAGTATACTAGGAGTTCCTAGCAGAGCGGAGGTGGTGATGACATGTTTTAATGAAGGGTGATGGTGGTGATGTGTGGCATGTCAATTGGGAAGGGAGATGGGCAATAGTGTGTGGCCTACTGATCTAGAGTTTTCATTGGTGTTGGCACCCTAATGCTGTAATGGCAACATGTAAGAGGGAGAAAAATGCATGTATGTCTAGGGTAAAGGGATGTGGAAAAGGATATGAAGACGCTAATGGGAAGAAGGAGATAAGGGTAGGAGGATAAAGAGGAACAATATCTCTATAATAACTATTTTTTCTTTAGTGACAAGGAGATTTCAATGGCAGTATGGCGAAACAACAGAAGGGGGAGAAGAAGAAGTAGCAAAGACGAATAAGAGAATGGAAAATTATTACTAGCCCAATCATCCGTTGGTCAAGGGATGGGAAGGCACATAGTCATACAAGTGCACCAAAGGAGGGGGACAAGCATTGAACACCTATTAAATTGAGTTTAGGTAAATGATACATAATGAGTGATATAAATGTAATTAGTATACTTTTTTTGTTATCATTAAATTAAGGTTCAAATAGAGTTCAAATGAGAAGAAATTTGGAGGAGGGTTGCATTTATTTGTGTTCTATACTATGAAAATGATAAATTTGCAAGTTCGATAAATTAAGACCACAATATATGCTAGGGGAAGTTTTGTCATTTAGACATTAGACGAGTATAAGAGTTGATTCATTTCTTAATATTTTTATCAAAGATAAAATATACAATTTATCAGCCATGTAAATTATTTACAATCAATTTTAGTGAATAAAAAAATCTTAATCTCATGATTTATGAAAAATGTATACCTAAGCTTAATTCCTACATTTTTAATGCAATTTTTTTGCCAACAAAATTGAGGAAAGAGCATACTAAAATTGTATTACATAAAGAAATAATATATTTGGATTTTAGGCGAGATAAAACACTAAATTGTACTATTGGAACACAACCATTCTAGGTGTAAATTGAAGCAAGAGTTGTGTCTCCAATTTATGTTATTTGTTGATGTATTGATTATAAATTTTTGGGTTAATTATTTTGAAACATATATTTATTTTATTTAGAAAAGGAAAATATTTATTATAATAATAAATTAGAATAAGTGCTACGTAATATTATTTCAATTAAAAAGTCTTTAGAAAAGGGGAGGGATAAGACATGTACTCCAAGTTGAGTATGTTACAACACTCCACCCCTTAAAATGGATTTTGTCCCTAAAATCTGTCGATTCATCACCTAACACTTCTAAATACTTGTCATCAACTAGATACCTTTATACTCAGTATTATATCTAGTGATATAATTCCCCTAAATTAGATACTTACTTTGTTAATTTTTAAGACTATGCCTTAGATGGTGACCTATTAGGTAAGGTTTCACGTTAGGGTTTGATTAGATACACATTTTACTAATAGAGTAGATGAATTATATGTAACTGAACAAAACTGACCACTAAAATCTTAGTTCATGCCTTAACTATACATGTGTATTGGACCGTACTATGAGTAGTGTGCATTTGATTATTCATCACTTGAGTTTATTTATTACCAAGTGGGGAAAATATGTAATTTCATCACATTATCATTTTTTAAAATATTAAACTTATCTATCTCAGTTAATTTATTCATACCATCACCCTTATAATGTGGCAGTGCATAAAACCATGACCACCAACCTATTTTATGTTATGTTATGTCTTTTATAATACTAATCAATTGCGTTTTCCAAACATAGAGATTTCTTTACTTTAATAAATACAAATTATTGTATGCCTTCAATTTATTTAAAATCAAAATAATGCCAATGGTATAAATATTAACAAGTTATGATTACCCTATCTGGGAGTTATTACATTCATATGTTATTTAATTAAGGAAGTTACACAAGGGTAACTTAACTCACTCATGATTTAGTTCAGGCAATCCTAATGTCAAATTACGCTTCTAAAGTACTAAGGTACAAAATTACACTCCTTAAAGGGTTAGCCTATAATCCAGTTAACCACTACAGAGCTCATTCTTGGTAGATCTAATAAGTCACCTATATCCAAGGCTTCTTCTAACCCATCGCTCCACACATAGGTCTATGGTTTAAGGATTGTACTATCCATTGAGAGGGTTCTTCTATAAAGAGTTTCTCTATATTGACATTTTATCATGTGGTGAGTTGCTGTTCAAAAGCATCGATAAAAATCGATTTTTTTAAATATGCATATATCATAATAATGGAAAATAAGTTTGTTAAAGAAAACTTTGTGAAGTAAATAAAAAATATTCTATCAAAACCAATGCATAGCCAAGTCACAAACCTTAGCATCATAAATAACCATATGGACATCAAGTCTTCTACCAAGAGAGTCCACCTTTCCAGGTATCTAGGAGGGCACAATGATTTTTTATAGCTTACATCATAGGTGACATGTTTTTTACATTAACATGATGTCAACTTCTACTAAATTCTTATTGTCTACAATTGTTTACCACTTCACCTAAAACATACTCAATCCTATCATGGATTACATAACCTTCCGATGGGACATAGGTATCCGACTATTCTAAAAAGATATTAAGATTTACAGGGATAAGTGATATATGCATGCATTCACCACTTGGTCTCTTTAGGTTTCTATGTGTCTATACACCCTAAGAGAATTTTTCTAAATGTGGTATAGATGTCCTCTTGAGGATTTTCACCAAAAACTTATAATTTTCCTCAACTAACCTTAGTGTATGAGAGAACAAGAACTTGAGGGGGATAATATCTAGCATTGTAGACATAGAGGTAAAAAACTATACTGGAACAATCTCTGATTTGAAGGCAAGAATTGCCTAACCATAATAGAGCTACAACATGGCTCTTAAATCCAAATCAGGGTTCAAATTTTCCATCTACTCTTTCTCAACTTGAGGAGATTATAGTTCTGAGCACACTAGAATTTCACCTATGAAGAGGGTCAAAGTAGAACCTACAATTCAAGCTAGATAAGATTCTCCAAGGTAAGCTACACTTTGTAGTGGTTGAACTGATTTCCATTATGGTAGGAGATAGAAGTTGAATACAAAAGTCTCACCTCTTACACAAGGATCGATCGATGGAAGTTGTAGTTAATAAGTAGAGGGTAGGGTTAGTATAAATAGAGACATGACCACAAAAGAGGTATGGGGGTAAGTAAGACCAAATCAAGTAGCATTTAAAACCCTAATTGGAATTCCATGACACTAGAGTATGTACATTAATAACCTCTTTAGGGTCATCTAACTACTTAAACAAGGCATATGAGTGGGAACATTAGAGGACAATTGGAATTATTCAGATTCATGACATCATAAGCTTGAATACCATACTATTAACAGTGAGATAGGAGAGGGGATCCACTCTTTGCTTAATTGAGGAGTGGATTGATCCAGTCCAAACACACTTATATGTATTACAAAAAAGTTGAATTTTTAATATCTCAAGTATGATATATCAAATAGAGTCATTCAGTAACAAGGGGAGAATGTAACTATTATGACAATATTGTCGTTATAATTTATACATTGTTCCTCACCACAAGGGACATACTGATAATAAAAAAAGGTAAAAAGTTAAAACTATGTGCCCGTTGTAGAGGGAAACTTGGCCATCTTAAGCTATTCATCATAATCCATTGGTCATGGTTCAAGGTCATGTTGAGTCATCATCCTCTACAACACGTGGATCTGGGTGGTGGTCTGCGAACAACACCTAGATGAGGAGAAATAAGAAAAATGATATGCATAAAAAAACTAGTATATGTGTGATAAATATATATTTGGGCATTAAAAGAACATAAGGATAAAAGTAAGGATGTTCCTAATCAAAAGAAGGAAATACTATTTGGATAATTTCATGAAAAAGTAATACTTAGACTAGTATCAAGAGAATTATTATCGAAGGATGAGGCATCCATATAAGATGGACAATTAAATAAAGATTCTTGCCATTTATAACAATTCCACGAAAACAATAAATAATGAAATGCATGTGGGTTAAAAAAACGAAAAACATAAAGCAAAAATCAGGACTGAATACTATAGATTCCAAACCAAGAGAAGAAGGACTACCTTAGTGCCAAATAAATATTAAATGACAGAAGGACTAAGACCTTAGTGCCCGATAGGAGGACTAAAACCTCAGTGCCTATGTATTTAACATGTGGTAGAGGGAATAAAAACCTAGTTCCTAGAAGGATGACTAAAACAACCATGGCGGGAGAACTAAAAACTTAGTGTCCAAAATATGATAAATCTAATTCTAGGTATGACTAATAAAAACCACACATGCATAGTAGAGTAGGCAAGAACATATGACAGTCCAAAGTATAGTGGGTACAAAACAAATGAAAGCATCCAACATATAGCAATTGGTGTCGAGGATATACATGACAACTAAGATTCTAAAAATCATACAATAAAGATATATATAATTAATATTTGAGTGTCCACAAGGATTCAAGAAGAGGAGAATAACTCAAAATATGCCTTATTGATAACAATTATGATTCAATCATTATGTACCCGAATAAAGTAGGGAAGATGTACATACATAATCTTCATGATGGACAATTATCTCTATTAATAAATTCTTGTCCACCATATCACATTTTCATCCTAGAAATACATTAGAAATGTTAGCAAAAAAAGTGGATATGAACATTCATTCCTAATATTGCTAATTATATTATTTTAACCTAGTTTTGACCATCTAATGACATATTAGGTTTTTATATTTTTAACACTTAAGGATATGTGCTAATGATGATTATCGATATTATGATGTCATGAGGTTCAATATGTCACGTAGGTATGTAATAATGATATAGGCTTTAGTATATAACTATAATAAGATGCTTTCTATTAGTTACCCAATTTACTAAATTACTATTGAATAGTTGTTTATACACCAATATATATAGTTATTAGTACTAATATCTCAAGCATCACAAATCATCTAATTCAAGTTGTCACTAATACCACAGCTCAATGCATATCAACATACTCACTTTATCATTTTACTAAATGTTGATATATTAGAATTCATAGTGTGGAACGACATAAACTACATGTCTTCTAACTTGGTAGTGTACCCACACTTGTACATGTTAATGCTTATATGTTTAAAAATAAATTAGGTTATCATAATTCCAACCAGCTATAAGTACTACCTACATGTATTAGTTATAAGTTAGCTTAGACCCTATAACACTCTTTTATTTTCCAAACTATTAAATATGTATTAACAAGCCTCTATAAAATTATTGAATATTTAGTCGAATACATATTTAGTAATATAGATATATACAAATATGTTTACATGTACTGACATGCATACGAGTAGGACAACTAGGTAGGAAACGACTAACTAATAACTATTTTTAAAAACATGTTTATATATAACAGGAAACATGATTATCTCATCCATTGTTTGGTTTACTTTTTAGACTATAAGTGATGATCCTATCGAATTACATATCTCACATAAACTAATAGTTGAAACTGGACGACTAGTTAAAGTTCTAATGTGATTGTCTCTGTTTCATGTTTAGGTTACCATAAAATCACCTTTAGTAAGTTTTACCAGAATTTGAGACACAAAAGAGAACACATACCTTAAGATGCAAAAATATGACTAATCTTTGAAGATCAGTCTGCAAAATAGTTCACATAGAAGAGTGATCCTAGAGTTGACAAGTTGTGGATAGTAATGTCAATATTAGATGACCTTTATGTTGCACACATAGTATAATCAATGATTGACGTGGAGTATTATCACACTAACAAATTCACTTGGGGTTGAAATCCCTGAGTTTTTACGAAAACCTTGTGCAATAATACCACCCACAAGCGGACGGGTCTTATCGCAGTATAGTTGAGGATCGAATCCCAAGTGACAATGTTTTTAAGAATCGTTGTTATTCGAATCTAGCTAGAGTAAGACTAATATTTAGAATGATTGGTTGATTTGAGGTTAATTAAACTAATTGCAAGAAAGGAAATAGCAGAATTAAAGTTGGATCTAGATTAATGGTATGGAATCGTTGGGATGGTCTCGGGTTTCACTACCACTATACATGCAAACACATCCTAACATCAAACATCCATGCAAGATATAACCATCCAAATGGAGCTACTACAAAACCCCCCATACGGGCGTTAGGCTTGCGTAAGCGTCACCTTAGGTATCAAATGTCTCGTTACCATCCAGATCACTCACTTACGGCTCCAAAGATACAAAAATCCAACTGAAGTTGTGGCCCCCTATACAGGTGTTAGGCACACAGAAGCGTCACCATAGGCTAGATGGCTCGTCCCCTCACGGATCATACACTTACGACTTCAAGGAACTCCATTCTATTTCTAGTTTGGGAGTCAACCGTTCTAAGCGTTAAGTAAGCAATTGATTAATCTACAAGCAAACATCGAAGATTAAAAAAGAAGATATAAAATCCAACTAAGGTTGTGGGACCCCTATACAGGCGTTAGGCACACAAAAGTGTCACCGTAGGCTAGATGGCTCATCCCCTCACGGATCATACACTTACAAACTCAAGGAATCCCATTCTATTTCTAGTTTGGGTGTCAACCTCATTAATCGACATTCTACCCTACATACAGAGGTTCTCAAAACATAGGGAAGAGCAAGATGAAAACAAGTAGGTAATCAAACTACAAACATTAACGATTAACAACGAAATGAAAAGTTATATACATTGCCATGAAATGTTTAACAAAAGGACATGCTTGCATGGGTAGCGGGGCTAGTCCCCGCACCCCAGCAAAAATGAACTACTTGCTCATGATGTGAGAAACAAGAAGAAAGAGAGAGAGAAGATTCTGCCATGAGCATGATGTAGAAGGTGGCCACAGCTCTGTGAAGATGATGCAGTATTCTACATCATGTCAGAGTAGATCTGGACAAGGAATGAGGGATGCCAAGACAGACCATATTGTCTTTCTCACTCCTCCTTCCTTCTCTCATCGGTCCCCTTCATCGCAGCAGGAGCAGTAGGTGAAGTGACACTGGCATAGATGAAAGATCTGGATCAAATCTTGTGCTCGGGTAGCCTGGAGGTGTCCCAGATCTGATGCCCAAATGAGGACCCTGCTGGTCATACTTATAGGCTTGGATGGGGGCTTGACGTTTTGAGTCCTGTTGCAATTTTATAGTTTGATTTGGAGACTGTTTAGATGACCAAATGGTCTTGTATTAGTTTTCCTCCAAACAGTTTGGTATGTCCAAACGGTCTTGGGTATATGATCATATGGTCTTGCGTTAATTTCTCCAAACGGTCTTGCTTCTAAACTCCAAATGGTCTTGGACATAAGACCATATGGTCTTTTAGTTCAGCCTTCATACGGTCTTGGTGTGTATCCTCCTAACGGTTTTGAAGTGCCATACGGTCTTGGTAGTCAGGCACTACCCAAACGGTTTCGAGTGATCAATGCCTTTGATCGGTCTTGGACTCCGTTGCTCAAACGGTCTCATCCAACCAGTTTTCATGCTCATGGTTTGCAGACGTCCAAATGATGTTCACTATATCATCCAAACAGTTTAGGACCCCCGATCGATCTCAGTCGTTTGATGCGGAGAGAACATGGCTGAGGGCAGGGGCCTCACGACTTTGCTGCCGAACCGTCTTGAGGGATCGGTGGCGTCCGATCGACCTTGGAGACCGATCGCTATGCAACTAGTCTTCCATACGGTCTCACAGATGTCGTTCTATTGGTCTGATATTGTGCAGGTGGTATGATTGAAAGGTGGGTAGGGGCGCGAGCGACGACAACGAATAAAGTGGACGACAGAGGTGCCAAAGCTACTAGTGTGAGGACGGCAGCGCCGTCGGAGTTATAACTGATGGTGAAGGAGCAAGGGACGAGGTCGGTGGATCGGCGTTGCTGCTGTCGTGTGCTAGGGTTTGCAGGTCGGGTGGAAGGAGGAAGAAGAAGACATTGTCGTTGTTAGGAGGGTGTCACTGCTCTGTGGAGATCCAACTGGTCTTGAATGGAGCTTCCCATACGGTCTTGAATGGAGATGCCTATACGGTCTTGAGAAGAGATGACCATACGATCTTGAGAAGAGATGCCCATACGGTCTAGTAAAACCGTTTAGAGGAAAAATGATAGCCCAAGACCGTTAGGGTAGATCGTTTGATTGAATGGATGGGGACCATTGATCAACGATCTGATGGTGAAGAAAATCTCACGGTCTGAGACTGAATGGATGAACGACTAAGACCGATAGGTCAAAATCGTATGGATGAAACTGTATGGTCAAGACCGCATGGTCAAAACCAAGGATGAGTGAGGGTAGATCAAGGGTTGAGAAAGGTGGGTCCCACTCAAAAGGGTTTGGTTTGAATGATTGTTGATGGAGATAAAGATGGAGTGAAGCAAGGGGAAGTTATGATTGAAGGTGGATTAGGTGTTAAATGGAGGTGGATGCCAGCTGATTGTTCAACCTCATCATGACCTGCATAAAATTCAACATAAACTCAGTTAATAATTCTGGTAATTGAACCAATTAAGCAATTTTGTATGTTGTGATAATTAGTAAATGAAATTGGATGTATTGAGTCAAATTGGTCCCAAAAAGGAGATTGAAAATCATGATGAATATGCATTCATCAAAACACCCCGAACGTAAACGTTGCTCATCCTCGAGTAACACAAAATCTGAAACAGTTGCCAAATGAATACTTTCTTGTCATGTGGTTGCCTCCTCTTCACATCACGATTGTTTCCTTTCTGCTTAGTATGACTAAGCACCTCAACTTCCTGAGACCACTGAACACATCTTACCATATCTTCATTCCTGAGTTTGCTTTCCAACGTCACTTCCTCCTTACTTTTTCCAACAACAAGCATGTCAAAGAGTTTCGTAAGAGTCCAGAGATTCCCGCAGAACAACAAGTGTACATCTAATCTGACACTGGTGTATTTCGGGGTAATGGAGGCATTTATTTTGACTTTAGGTAGAAAAGGGAGTGAAAGGTGGTATGGAAGGAAGAAATAAATCTTTCATCTATTCAACTCGATATTTTTATTATATTATTTGCAATTTCATTTATTGCATTTTTTTATGTGCGAATCTCTCCTCTATTTGACTCGAGATTGCATTTTTTGTGTGCGCTTTGGAATCTTTTCTTGGTGGTACGCCCCTATTAAATTGCGAGGGATATGGAAGAAGAAGATATAGAGAGAAGTGGCGTGCCACCCCGAACTTAGGGTTTGGCACCATTTTGGCTATTTTTTAATTTCTTTTTGATGGACAAAGGCGTACGAAGACGATAGAAGAAGTTTAGAAGAGAGTTCAGATCAGAATGCAACTTGATTTACAATTCCATGAACCAGGTTGTTCTCTTTATCATACTCTACTTAAATAATGAATTGATGAGGATCCGGTGGGGATTCCATGTTATTGTTCCACTAGTCAGTTAGGAAGCACGACATGTTTGATCCCTATCAGTTCGACAGACACTTGTCATTTTTGCATAAGTATCATGATGTTAGGAATCATAAGCTTCACAAGACGATTTCAATCAAAAGGCTAGTTTAAAGAAAATGGTCCTTTTGAGGGTCTTCTTCGAATAAGGAGGGTATAATGATTAGAAATGCATAGAAAGAGAAACGAAAAGCATAAAAAATTCATCCACTTTGAAAAACGTTTTAATTTTTTTTGAAAAATTTGGTCAAAAATGCAACGATGACAACGATGAAATATTAAGTTTGAAATATATGGGTGAAGGTGGAAAGTAAAATACATACCACCCACCCTCCACCCCAAACTTAGAAATTTGCTCGTCCCGAGCAAACTCTAAACCCGAGATGGAGGGGGAAATTCATGCTGGTTGAACCACCAAATGTGGTTGCGTTCCAATCAGCGCGCGTCCTTCACCTGAAAATCTCAAAAATAATGACTAATAAGAACTTAAGATAGCATCTCGCTATGTGATTTTGTTTATTGCAAAATTTTTCTAAAAAGTAAAAAAAAAACAAAATTAAGGAAAATTTTTAATTCAAAAATTAAAAGTAAAAATGAATTTATTGACCGGGTTGCCTCCCGACAAGCGCCTTTGTTTTACGTCAATGGCTCAACATGGATACTCTCACCATGGTGGGGCTCTAGGTGGAGCTGGATTAACATATTCTTTTGGTGGTTTCTTTCTCAACCATTCATTAATTTTCACTTTGATTTTAGCTTCTTGTATCCTTCCCCATACAGAACGAGCAATGTCAGAACACCTGGGGAAACAACTTGAGTCATGTTGAACTGTTCTCTGTTGCTCGATCCAAGGTGGAGACTAGTTGTAGGGGATCTGAAAGGCATAATTAATAATGTAGTACTGTTGAGGCTCGGAAGAAAAGTTCATTTGTTGATGCACTATCCCTTTATCATAGCAATGTTGGTCATTAACATCTATCAGATATGGATCCGAGGGATGTTCCTTGTAGAAACCACAATCCAAATCTTGTTGTGGAGGGAAGATGAAATCGGTAATCTCTGTCTGTATAGGTACCAGTGCATTCCATAGGATAGTTGTTTCTAGATGAGGAGGCTCATGGACACCTGAAAATGGTTTGGTATGTGTCGTGATAGGGTTGAGAGGTGTCTCCTCCTTTACACAAATGTCTTCAATTGTTACTATAGGCTTGAGTTCCTCAAAAGTAGCTTCAACATCTTCTTTTGCAGAGTTGAGAAATTCGATGCAATCCATTAGCTGATGGGTCCGTTAGAGAAACTTCTAAAGGATCGTCTAATTCATGATTCTCTTGAGTGAGAAGTGACATCTTCTCTATGCAATCAATAAGATAGACTTCTTCTTGCATGCTTGGTTTTTTCATATTTTCAAAAACTTTGAACTCGAGAGTTTCTTTTCCTAGTCGAAGAAGCAAGGTTCCTGCTTCAACATCAATTAGAGCTCTTGTAGTGGCGAGGAACGAACGTCCAAAGATGAGAGGATATCTGGCGTCTTCTTTTATGTCCATAATGACAAAGTCACACAAAATATATGCGTCCTTGCCTACCTTGACCGGGACATCTTCAAGGATTCCTAACAGACATTTTATCGAATTGTCTGCAAGCTGTATAGTTATGCCAATAGGAAGAAATTATGAAAATCCTAGCCTCTTGCAAAGGCTAAGTGGCATGATCGAAATGCTAGCACCAAGATCAACTAGTCCCTTCTTATATGTAGAATCACCAATATGGCATGAGATACAAAAAGATCCAGGATCTTTCTATTTCTTGGGCATCTTGCTTTGAATAATATCGGAAGTAGTAGTTGCCAATTTAACTATCTCAACTTCCTCGGTTCTGTATTTCCTTATGAGGAGAGACTTCAAGTACTTTATCTAGGCTGGTATCTCTACCAGCACATCTAGAAAGGGTATATCAACATGAAGTTTCTTCATAGCTTCCCTGAACTTGTTGGAACGGGTATCGAGCTTCGTTTGCCTTAAACGAGCTGGAAAAGGTATACAAGGCTTGTATACAGGGATATTAGCTTCTAGTGTTGCTTCTTCCTATTTTGTAGTTGGTTTTTCAGAATTTTCTTTGTCTGACTTATCATTGCTTGGCTGCTCCTTCGGAAAAGATTCAGGTTCTTTGTCAACTTGATCATTCACTTGGTCTTGTTCATCTATAACAACCACTGGTGTCTTGATAGGAGGGTCGGGATATACATTACCAGAATGGGTCATAACAACCTTCAACTGTTGAGGATGTTTAGGGTTGTTCTCTGGTTGACCAACAAAAGCTCCAGCAGGTGGCTTCATGCTAGCTACAAGTTGAGCTAGTTGAGATTCAATAGCTTTCTGGTTGGCTTGTTGATTAACTATTATAGTTTTTTGTGCCTATAACATCTTCTCAATGGCTAACAATATGTCATCAGGAGAGATGGGACCAGCTTGATGTCCTTGTTGTTGATTCTAGTAAGGGACTTGATTGGGGTCTTGGAACTGAGGGTTGTTCTGGTAATTGTTGTAATTCTTGTTCTGGAAGTTACCCCTAAAGTTCCCTTGGTTCCCGAAATTCTGTTGTTGGTTGTTTGAACCAAATTGATGTGAGTTTACCGCTCGTGAAGGATTTCCATATTGAAAATCGGGATGGTTCCTATTCTAACTGGGATTGTAATAACCTTGATCAGGGATAGTGTTGACAACATTTAGACTTTCCATTTGACAATTATCTCCTTGGCCACATGCGTTGCTTAGAACAACATCATAGAGAACATTGCATGCTAAAGTGGAATGATCAATACCTTTACATGCTTCACAGAACAGTGAAGCTGACTTGATCTGTTCTTATTGTTGAGGGGGTGAACATCCTCTTCCAAATGCAGAAAGGGATGATTTGATATGGTCTTGCTTGGCAACTAAGAGTTTGAGGGTCTCAGCGATGGACTTGTATTCAGGAATAACTTCAGCCATAGCCACCTTCAATACTCCTTTGCCTACAAACCTACCCCAATTAGCTTGATTTTTAGCTCCAAGGGTGACAAACCTCCATGCGCTGTCATAACTCTCACGCATGAAGTTTCCTCTAGATGAGGAGTCTAAAAACCTCTTGATATCATCGTCCACACCTCTATAGAAGATTTCAATAAGTTGATTCTTAAGGATTCCATGGTGTGGACACTTGCGTAGAAGATCTTTATATCTTTCCCATGCTTCAACAAGGGTTTCTCTAGGGGCTTGAGTGAACATTGTTATTCAACCCCTAAATTCATAGGTGAGAGAAGGAGAATAGAATTTTTCCAGAAAAACATTTTGTAGTTGTTCCCAAGTAGTGATGGGTTCGCATTGTAGGGAGTTATACCAACTTATATCTCTATCAGCAAGTGAATACTTGAAAAGATAGAGTCTAATTGCATCGTCGAACACTCCATTTTTCTTTTTCATGTCACATAGATCAATAAACCTCAGAATGTGTTCTTGACTATCTTCACCTTGTTTACCATAGAATGGGTTGTTTTGAAGCAAGGTAATCCAATGTGCCCTTATCTAAAAATTGGGAGCATGGATGGGAGGAGGTTGAATTGGGTGACGAACATCAGCAACTTTAGGGATTGAGAACTCCCTAAGATCCTTTTGTAGTTCTGCTGCTTGTGCTGCTAGGATTTCTTCTTAAACTGCAACCCTAGCTTCTTGCATGAGTCTTTCTCTCTGTGCATTGATGGCTTGAGCTACCCTTCGGGCTATTTCCTCTTCTTGAGCCATTCTTGCTTGGTTCTCTCTGTTTTGACGATGAAAGGTTTTGTCTAACTCCAAATCAAAGCTGGTAGTGAGTCTGTGACTGTTCAAATGGTGCATACACCAGTCTTTGATGATACCTGAAGTTGAAAAGATTTGAAGTAAGATTGATGGAATAGAGTGAAATTCAAGTAGATAATCAATTATTTCAAAAGAGAAACAAAAACCTAGATTATCCTTAAAAGAACTAGATTTGACTAACTGATTCTGTTATCCCCGGCAACGGCACCAGAATTTGACGTGGAGTATTATCGCACTAACAAATTCACTCGGGGTTGAAATCCCCACGCTTTTACCAAAACCTTGTGCAATAATACCACCCGCAAGCGGACGGGTCTTATCGCAGTATAGTTGAGGATCGAATCCTAAGAGACAACATTTTAAAGAATCGTTGTTAGTCGAATCTAGCTCGAGTAAGACTAATATTTAGAACGATTGGTTGATTTGATGTTAATTAAACTAATTGCAAGAAAGGAAATAGCTGAATTAAAGTTGGATCTAGATTAATGGTATGGAATTGCTGAGATGGTCTCGGGTTTCACCACCACTACACATGCAAACACATCCCAACATCAAACATCCAGGAAAGATATAACCATCCAAATGGAGCTGCTACAAAACACCCTATACAAGTGTTAGGCTTGTGTAAGCGTCACCTTAGGTATTAGATCTCTCATCACCATCCAGATCACTCACTTACGTCTCCAAAGATATAGAAATCCAATTGAAGCTGTGGGCCCCCTATAAGGGCGTTAGGCACACAGAAGCGTAATTGTAGGCTAGATGGCTCGTCCCCTCATGGATCATACACTTACAAATTCAAGGAACCCCATTCTATTTCTAGTTTTGGAGTCAACCGTGCTAAATGTTAAGCAAGCAATTGATTAATTTACAAGCAAACATCGACAATTAACAAAGAAGATACAAAATCCAACTAAGATTGTGGCCCCCCTATACAGGCGTTAGGCACACAGAATCATCACCGTAGGCTAGATGGATCATCCCCTCACAGATCATACACTTATGACCTCAAGGAATCCAATTCTATTTCTAGTTTGGGAGTCAACCTCATTAATCGACATTCTACCCTACATAAATAGGTTCTCAAAACATAGGGAAGAATAAGATGAAAACAAGTAGGCAATCAAACTACAAACATGAACGATTAACAATGAAATGAAAAGTTATATACATTGCCATGAAATGTTTAACAAAAGGACATGCTTGCATGGGCAGTGGGGCTAGTCCCCACACCCCAGCAAAAAGGAACTACTCACTCATGATGCGAGAAACAAGAAGAAAGATAGAGAGGAAAGATTTCGCCATGAGCATGATGCAGAAGGTGGTCGCAGCTTGATGAAGATGATGTTGTCTTCTACATCATGTCGGAGCAGATCTGGACGAGGAATGAGGGACACCAAGATAGACCGGGCAATCTTTCTCACTCCTCCTTCCTTCTCTCCTCGGTCCCCTTGATTACAGCAGGAGCAACAGGTGAAGTGACACTGGAGTAGATGACAGATATGGATCAAATCCTGTGCTCGGGCAGCCTGGCGGCGTCCCAGATCCGTTGCCCAAATGAGGACCCTACTGGTCCTATTTATAGGCTCAGATGGGGGCTTGACATTTTGGGTCCTATTGCAATTTTCACAGTTTGATTTGGAGACCGTTTAGATGACCAAACGGTCTTGTATTAGTTTTCCTCCAAACGGTTTGGTGTTGAACAGTTTCGTATGTCCAAACGGTCTTGGGTATATGATCATACAGTCTTGCATTAATTTCTCCAAACGATCTTGCTTCTAAACTCCAAACGGTCTTGGACATAAGACCATACGGTCTTAAAGTTCAACCTTCATACGGTCTTGGAGTGTATCCTCCAAACGGTTTTGAAGTGCCATACGGTCTTGGTAGTCAGGCTTTGCCCAAATGATTTCGAGTGATCGATGCTGTGGCAACACATCCCACTATCACATAGACAACGAGGTGTTACGCGAAAACGTGCGGAAATCACCATTAAGCACAGATTACCAAAAACATGGGTTAATTAAAACTGATTGGAGAAAGCAGATAAACTGGGAAACTATTACATTCCAGTCCTCATCCTGCAAGAAAACATGTTATATAAACATTTACAAGCCTTGATACGTGTCCACAGCTTAGGGGATCACCTGTCAAGCCATCACAAGAGTTCATCACCTGTTTATACTTACATAAAGGCCCACATCTGGCCAGCAGCAGGATATACAAATCATCAATGGCTATACATCGTGAAACAACGTCAAAACACCTCCAAGGACCTGAGAGTACAGGGATGACTCTAAGACTCTACTACAAAATGACCAAAATAGCAGCATATCCATTTCTTGCCTTCTACTGCTCGTCTTGCTTCTCGGCAGCAACTCTGCAACCACCACCACATCTAGCTCAAACACCTGAAAACCAGTGGGGTGAGACAATTGAACATTGTCCCAGCGAGATACATAACTCCCCGCCAAAACTATAAAACCAAGAGGATAAAGCAACAATAGAAGATAAATAGTAAAATGTAGAATAATAACAGTCTATACAACAAGGCTATTCGTACCATCAAGCTTACCAGGCTGTATGGAAGACATATCACCAATTATCTCTTTATGGAACATAAAATTATAAGATCTTATCACATAACATGAGGAACGTATAAGTAACTGCATGTATAACAAGATTAACTGCACAGGAAAGGCCTCAACCAAGGTTCTGTGTTTTGCCTTAAGCAATAAATACTATTCGACTGGATTACATATTCTTATGCCCTGAGGAAGTGAGCCGTACCGCTCAAGTCCAACCTTCAGTTGCAAAACCCAAAGCCGGTGCCATACAAGGTCAATGGGAGAGACGGACTCCATGACCTCCCACCTTGTAGTCAGTGTACGAGTACAACATAAGCAGGATTGTAGTCTCGTGCTTAAGTGGCCTCAACCACAGGGTCAGCTCCATAGGCTACCCATCCGCTAGCCCGCCTCGGTACATGTCTCGACGCTAGTATATCTGAGCCACATGCCAGTTCACCGTGCTCTGAGCCATGAACACATTCATGCTCCCATATCACATATCCTGAGCCATGGACTTATTCACCATGCTCCTATCCCGAGTCTGCAACTGTAGCTGCACTCGAATCCTCACTATTTTAGGCTAGGAGAAACCTCACATATTCAACAATATGCGCTCCGGGTTGACCCGTAGGAGAACCCGTTTCACCATCACTAGCTTCTGACGATGATGGATCTATGGCCAGGGAAACTACATGATATGTTTCACTGTAATTAGTTAGTAGCTTTTAAGTGGATTGCAAGATTCAACCAAGGTTGTATAACATGCAAACTAAACAAGAATAAGCAATACGAAACTCAACAATATGCTTTTATAGTAAACAACGTCATCCTGATCCATCTCGAGGATCCAACATTACATGTTATCACTTGGCCTCTTACCAAATAGCTAGATCCATCTCAAGGATCATCATATTGCCATGGGATCTCAATCCCTTATCACATAGTGTCACTGCCTCTCAAGGAAATCTCATCAACAGGGAATAGCAATCCCAAGCACTTTAGTTAAATACATCATAAAGATTATCTCATTATCAAGAGTAACCATCACAGTAGAGGTACTCAACATATATACCTCATAGCCTTTTTCTTGGCTATGCATCACCTGCATGGTTAGTGTACACAATAATCATAAGCTTAACAGAAAGACCATGCTATCATTATAAGGTGACATTAATGACTATAGGCTTTATCAATCGTGCCTCAACTTGTGATCATGAGCATAGGTTACATCATTAAGCAAGGCATTCTACATGCTTATCAGTTCCTCAACATTATACATAATATCAAGATGATCACATGCATATGTAAAGACATGTAAGTTACATAGATGCGTTTTCCCATATCGATTACCATTACACATATCAAGGGCCATCATCATGACTAAACATTATACAAGGACAACATGTCGGCTTCCATAAGGGCAGAACCCTCACTAAGTGATATCGGGCAACAGAGAAACCAACACATCCGTGCACTTCAAGTGTGACGTGCAACCTGTGTCGTGCACTTCTGTGCTACATCGTATAACAGGGATAACAGCCACATGGCCTGCCGTGCAGCCAAGGGTATTGGGCGAAAGGGTGTCGCACAATGCCCGTCAGGTGTAGGGCTGTCGGCTGACACACACACATGACTAGCATGACACCTGTCCACACAACTAACTGGCAACGCCTCCATAACGTCAGGTCATAACAAGGGGATAAGGGTATCGGGCAGAACATGTAGCATGGAGTGACGCCCATCACACACAGGTTCAAGGACTAAGGTGTATCGTTCAACATAAACATAACATGTCGTCCAAGGTCAGACCAAGGAAAGGATATCAGGCAACACCACCAACAACACCATATCGGGCAAGATGCAACCTGACAGGGTCATCACCAACCTCAAGCTCAAGGGCACCAAAACCCTAAAAGAGTCAAGAAGATGGCTCACCTCTCAACTTAAACGAGAGAGGGGTCTTGCACACCTCTTAACATCAATCAGGAAACACAAGGAACAACCCTAAACGAGGTCCACAACTAACACCAAGCTCACCCTTCAAGTCCATGGTGAGAGGAGGGTGTTGCTCAAGCTACTAGAACACAAGCTCACCTCTCAACTTAAACGAGAGAGGGGTATTTCCCATGCTACTAGAACTCAAGCTCACTCCTCTAGACCAAGGAGAGAAAGGAGTATTTCTCACCAAGAAACCCTAGATCATAGGTTCGGCCAACAAGGTGCAACTAAGCAAGGAAACCAAACTAACAACAACATAGCCGATAAAAAACAACAAGAACAAGAACATAGGTAATGTAGTTAGGGTTAGGAGTTATGTAACCATCCTTAAGCAAGCTCCAAGGTCCTAGCACCAAGAACCACCAAGGAAGAAGGAGACTCCAAGGAGGATCAGCCACCAAGCTAGCTCCTCCAAGGGTATCGACCACCAAGCTTGCAAAAGAAGAGAGTGTGTCATGCACCAAGGTAGAGGAGAAACTAAGGAACTAAAGGGATACTTAGCAAGGGAAAGGAAACACATATATAGAAGGGGATGGAGGAGAAACCAAAGCAAAATAAAGAAAATCAAGGTGTCGTCTACCTAGGGACACTTGTCCATGTGGAAAAACCACCACTCTTAGCATGCCCTAAACACATGTCCAAGGCCATTGCCACATGCAAGCATCAAGCACCAAGTGTCCACTAGTGGTGACACAAACAAGGTCAAAGAAGGTCAAAGGTCCATGGACAACACACTTGGACGGCACACCACCACCACCACCATGGGCGACACAGCCCTGGGCGACACAAGCACCCCTTGCCCGATACAAGGTCCAACTAAACCAAGGCAAGGCACTACAAGGCCCAAAAAGCTCAACCAAGCCCAAAGAAACTCAAACAACGGGCCCAAACCTTCCCCTCAACACTTAGAGGAAGCAAGGAGAGGGAGGAACACCTCACAAGGTGGCAAACTTGCCCACAAACCCTAAACTTGGGTTAATTACAAGTAGCACCTCCAACTCTCAACAAAGTACCAACAACCCTAATCACCACCAAAGGTGATTAGCAACCAACTAAGCATCAAGGTTAAGCAAAACAAATAGGGTAAACCCTAAACGGAGGTTGGGGTCCTTATAGATGCCTTTGATTGATCTTGGACTCCCTTGCTCAAACAGTCTCATCTAACCGGTTTTCGTGCTTGCGGTTTGCAGACGTCCAAATGATCTTCACTATATCGTACAATTTAGGACCCCCGATAGGTCTCGGTCGTTCAATGCGGAGAGCACATGGCTGAGGGCAGGGGCCTTGCGGCTTTGCTGCTGAACCGTCTTGAGGGATTGGTGGTGTCCGATCGACCTTGGAGACCGATCACTGTGCAACCGGTCTTCCATACAGTCTCGTGGATGCTGTTCTATCGGTATGAGATCGTGCAGGTGGCGTGATAGAAAGGTGGGCAGGGGCGTGAGCGACGATGTTGGCTAAGGTGGACGATAGAGGTGCCAAAGCTAATGGTGTGAGGATGGCAACACCGTCAGAGTTATAGCAGATGGTGAAGGATCAAGGGATGAGGTCAGTGGATCGGCGTTGCTGCTGTTGTATGCTATACGGTCTTGAATGGAGATGCCTATACGGTCTTGAGAAGAGATGCCCATACAGTCTTGAGAAGAGATGCCCATACAGTCTTGTAAAACCATTTAGAGGAAAAATGATAGCCCAAGACAATTAGGGAAGATCGTTTGATTGAATGGATGGGGACCATGGATCAACGATCTGATGGTGAAGAAAAGCTCACAGTCTTAGACCAAATGGATGAACGGCTAAGACTGATAGGTCAAAACCGTATGGATGAAACCGTATGGTCAAGACCGCATGGTCAAAACCAAGGATGAGTGAGGGTAGATCAAGGGTTGAGAAATGTGGGTCCCACTCAAAAGGGTTTGATTTGAATGATGGTTGATGGAGATAAAGATGGAGTGAAGCAAGGGGCAGTGATGATTGAAGGTGGATTAGGGTTAAATGGAGGTGGATGCCAGTTGATTGTTCAACCTCATCATGACCTGCATAAAATTCAACATAAACTCAGTTAATAATTCTGGTGATTGAACCAATTAAGAAATTTTGTATATTGTGATAATTAGTAAATGAAACTGGATGTATTGAGTCAAATTGGTCCCAAAAAGGCGACTGAAAATTATGATGAATATGCATTCATCAATGATCCATTCTTCTCATCTTCAACCTTGTGGTGGAGTCATCATGGAAGGAACGGAGGCCAAGATTTTCCATTTCTAAGACACAAGAAGCATGGGTAAAGGTCGTGCAATTTACTAGTCCACCTCACTAGTTACTATCATGTTGGCTTCAAGATATTGTAGATGAGTTGGTTAGGTTGGGTTTGGAGAAGTCAAGGATCTCACTTCCTTATAAGTTTGTAGGTTAGTGTAGGTTGTTCGAAGTTGGGGCATGCCATAACAATTTTGATTGTTTGCTGCCAAAAAGGTTGTAGGTCTACAAGGAGTTCCTGGAAGATTGGAAGTGGCGTCTAAGTATTTCAGGTGAAGGATGATGGTGGTGATGTGAGGTCTGTCAATTTGGGAAGGGAGTTTGGCAGTAGTGTATATCTTACCGATTTGGCATTTTCACTGGTGTTAGCACCCTGATGCAGCCATGGTATCCGCCATAGAGAGAAAGGCATACAAGGATTTGGTTAAGGGCTACAGAAGAGGATATGGAGAAATGAAAATGAAGAAGGAAAGAAGGAGAAGAGGTGAAGGAGGAACCATCCATATGTAACAACTAATGTTTCTTCAGCCGTAAGGAGATTCAACAACAATAGAGCCTAGGGAAACAACGTAAGGAGGAATAGAGGACGAAGTAGGGGAGAGGAAAAAGAGAATGGATGATAATTACTAGACAATTCATCCATTGGTCAAGAGATGGGAACACATATAACCCCATATATGTGTCAATGGAGGGGAAGAGCATTACACACCAATTACTAAACTTAGGTATGTGATACATAATGATAAATACAATGTATTTAATATAAATTCTTTTGCATCATTTAAATTAAGGGTCAAATATACTTCAAATGATATTAAATTTGGAGGAAGGGTGTATTATTTGTGTTCTATACTACTAAAAAGATACATTTGCATTTTAGATAAAGTAATACCACAATAGTAGATAGGGGCATTTTTTGTCATTTTAGGGCTTTAGATGGGTATAATAGTCCATTCATTACTTATTATTTTTATCAAATCTAGAATATACAATTTATTAATTATATAAATTATTTGTAATAAATTTTTGTGAGTTGAAAAATTGAAATGTCAACATTCATGAAAAACCTATACATAATCTTATTTCTTAAAATTTTAGTTATCTACAAATGTTTTTTTCACCAAAATAAATGAAAGAGCATATTAGACATCATATGACTTAATTGAAATGATATGTTTGGATTCTAGTCTAGCTAAGGTACTTAATCATACTACGTGCAAAAAGGTCATTCTAGGTGTAAATTAAATCTTGTACATGAGTTACTTTTACAATTTAAGTTATGTTATAATGTATTGACTATAAATTATTGGGCTAACCATTTTGAAATAAATACAATTATTTTATTTATTAAAGGAAATTATCAAGGAAAACAATGAACTAGGCTTAGTGTTACCTAATATTATTTTTAATGAAAAAGTCCTAAGAAAAGGGGAGGGAAAAGACATGTACTCAGAGTTAAATATGTTGAAAATCACCCATATATGAGAGAAGTTTTAAATTAGGACCATCACTAGAATCTACCTCTTCAACTAGATGATAATAGTCAAGAAAACCAAACATGAATATAATAGGTAGGTGAGCTTTAGTCTCATTAGATAATCAATTTAGGCTTACATTACAAAGATGTAAAAATCAAATCCATTTATAAAAAATGATGCTAAGTGAAATAACACGAAAAATATCTGGTAGTTAGGATTTCCATTGCATGAATAGGTCAATAAGTCCAATATGATGAAAATTCAATAATCATAAACAATATACTAGCAAAGGAAACAATTTTCATCAACAATAGACTAGACTTAACCATGTCAAATAGATATTATACATGGATATTTATGAAAATATTACACTATGTAGGTCAAAGAGAGATACAAGTAAAAAATTCTAATATGATTTAGAAGGGAGTGCAACATACCTCAATTTAATGTACCAACATGTCAATGTCAATTCCTAATTCCAAACAAGGTATCCTTCACCTATTATTATATTTAAATGTAAATATTGTTAACCACATTATAATTTGAAACCTAGAGTATCAACAATTTTTATCATTGGGTAGAATATAAAATATATCTATTCATGTAGAGAATATTTTTTTGATTCCAGTGCATATTTATTTGTAACTTTCTAACATACAAAATGCTAGTACGAATTTTACAAGGCAACACTATAACCAATTCACTAAACAAAAAGGCATAGAAAAGGACCATACTGCTCCTAGTTCATATGTAATTCCTTGATGCGTCACATGGTACATTGGTCCTTTACTAGGTTATAAACACACATGATAAACTAAAGGCCAATTGTAGAAAAGAGTATACAACCAATGCAAAACATGGCACTTAATAAATCATTTCAGGGCAGACAAGTAAAATAACAACTAGTCATCTTCTTCATTCATTCTCTCAAGCGTAGAATAATAGATCTTGGCAATGATTGGCCACAAAAGATCAAACCCTAGAATATTGCAAATGATAGCCAACTGGAAGCTTTGTCAACTCCTCAATTCAAAGCTGATGCCAACAAGCCCAAGAAAAGGTGTGCAAGATGGCAAGAAGAAAAGACAAAATCTTCCACCATGACTGCCTAGGGTGAGGGTTGGGATAATACAACAATGATTCATACACACAAAAGAGAATCTGTTGTAGTTCTAGAGCTAAATGAAAACCCCCAAGGTGAGAAAACAATTTTTGATATCGAAATTACAAAACACATCAGTTGACAGAAGCAAGAGGGATGAAAAGAGGTTTAAACAAAAAGTACTAAGAATGGCTCACTTGAAGAACTCTACCTTCCCTTAGCCCATAGGAAATACACCTGTTGCTCATGGGGGTCTATGGAGGAACCAAGTGTGGATACAAACCCATATATGTTGACGCCATGAGGTGGAGTTGGGGAGGAATCCTTCTTTGAGATGAGAGTCAAAATAAGGGTAGATATCAACTGGTGATGACATCATAGATGCTTTTACATGGTTACAAATAGATTTGAGGGCCATATATGTAAAGATTCTTGGTAGGGGTACAAAATAGAAGTGGCAGAGGTCAGAGCTAGTTACAACACTTGTAGTTACAAATCTAGTACTATGAGGATTCCTTAGAAATGATAGGAATAGAGAAAAGTATCAGGAAGGAAGCAGGAGATGAGGAAGGAAAGATAGTGATTGTGGGAGGAGGCAACCACACATATTGTACATTCCTGTATGAATAAAGAATGAACAAAGTAGTTGATTAGGAACAAGTAAAAAGGACCCAAACCTAGAATATGATTTAGATCAGGGAACAAATAGAGAGTGTGTGACATATGACTTTAGGAAAAACATGATATAAATCAATAGCTTAGTTTTCTTTAAATTGTGACTATTATCTAGACCATATATATCCTAGTCAAATTGGGTTACCAAACATTATCCATTTAATATCAAATTTTTTATCTAGACTAATTAGTATGTGTGTATCACAATTCTAGAGTTATTATTATGTTTTGGGACTCACTCTATGAATTATGTTAAACTAGGGTTTATCCCAATATCTTGTTATTTATTATCACACATCATGATTAGAATTCAATACTTAGGACTCAGAGTCCTATCATCATTATATTATTACTAGCATTGTTATACTTTTATCTTGAGAATAGTATAGTTATATTCCTTGATTACTCAATAAGTTCATTATTGCAAATATTCTCCTAGATATTGGCACACAACTTGCTCCCATTTATATACAACATCAAAGAATCATTATTGTATATATTTTAAACATATTTTAATCCATACTAACCATTTATCCATATTTATTCATAACTAATTGCTGACCAGTTATATTTAATTCACTATATGCTTATTAATTAACAATTGGACATCTAATTTATGGTTAGTGAGATCCATTTACACACTAAGTGATGTTGAGGTTATTAGGTCCATATTATGAGTAGGATGTTTTAAGTGATCATAACACCTAAAGTATCTAATGTGTCATATGTGATGCCAATCATGTATATGTTAGGGTTAATTTGTTTCAACTTAGGGTTTATGGTAGGCATGAATACTATTCATATTCTACACATCATCAACATGTAAAAAGCCTAGGGATATATGTGTTTATGAATATAAAGAAAGGTCAGAGTCATATGTATCCATCATCATGGTTTAAATTTTAGGTAATCATTATATTTGTAGTATAAATGCATGAGAGTACAAGTAGGTGTAATAGATTGTATAGCATCCTTGTTTGGAAGATTATTAAGATCCAAGAATACTAGCATCCAATTCATTGGATCAATATTTCTAGAGCTATGATAGTAGATTTTGATATTTTACACATGTGGTCAGGGTTACCTCCAACATCACCCATCAAACCACATCTCCAAACTTGTA
The DNA here is from genome assembly GCA_963693085.1 of Alisma plantago-aquatica. Taxonomy (NCBI): domain Eukaryota; kingdom Viridiplantae; phylum Streptophyta; class Magnoliopsida; order Alismatales; family Alismataceae; genus Alisma; species Alisma plantago-aquatica. The sequence goes on from OY856409.1 coordinate 872,028,761, forward strand.
TTCCAAACTTTCCTTTGGTCATACATACACAATAGTAAATGCTAATATGGACATATATACATACATTTTCCCACAAACTCTAAGGTGTCACTCATCCCACATGAGAAACATGCCATCGATCAGAGTTTTACCCTCAACACCAAAACTTAGCTTCGATTACATTTTACATTCACATCATATAGACAATTCAAGATCCGGTTATTATCCAAATTAGTTGGAAATTTCATTTATTCAGGAATTAGTGAGTTTTATTCAAACACAAGTAAAAGAAAAAGTCACACATATACCTGATCATCCAATAAGTCATGCAGTTACATTAACTTTTGACAAGATTAGGGAAAAGCATGGGTCAAGGCCTTATACCTACATCTTAGGATTCAAACCTTCTTCAACCTCTTACTTTTTTTTTTAAATCTATAACATACAACTATGGACAGAATATAATGAAATCTAAGAATAGAAACTCATAAAGAGTATTTGAAGTTGCTACCTACTTCAATGTCCTAATTTCCACACCTTGTTGCCACATATAGGCATCAATACAATATGATTTAAAACTTATCTTAAGTAGTTCTCATGTGGTAATTTCCCTTGATCCTTGTATCTGCTCCACTCCCACAAATGATGGGTACTTTTCGCCAGATGTTCATTTGCAAGCTCCCTTTATTCTCTTCAAGGACATGACTTATCCTAACCATCTTCTTAGTTTTATAGAGACACACATGAACTTCATCTGTATTGGAATTTCATGCAAACTCAAAAGCTATGATCTTCCTTAGATTATCATATGACCTATGCAGATCCATAGTTGGATTTGGATGTGGGGTTGGTGGTCTCAGGTCACTAGTCATATGAGTGATGGCATTCATTCACCTTGTACTACAACTTGCATTTTAGGACTTATCTAGAACACAAGTGCTTAAGTCTGGGGTGGAGGTGCTTCCACTTTCTCTCCTTACTCATTTGGTGCATACTCAACCCCTATCATTTCTTTATACTTCATTGTGGGTGGTGGAGGAGGTGGTCTAGTTTGGAGTCCATATCATCCTTATTAAGCTATTTGAGCTTATCTAGGACCAAGGTATTGGTTATCATCATTTTCTTCTCCATGATAGAATTTCCTCTAAGTAAAATATAAAATTGTTTTGGCATAATAAGAAAACTAGACAAATACTAAATTCATATACCAATATGAAACTAAGATCTACTAACACATTGTCAATCATCGCTCATAAAAATTAACCAAAACTAGATTATTAGGGGCAGTCTCGAGGTATTAAGGAATACACTCACACACCCAAACTATAATCATAGATAGTAAACTAAACTTGAGCTAAAATGGAAAAATTGTTACTCATAAGTGATTAAAATAATTGTAAATATGATTTAAGGCAAATAGAATATCGAACATCATATATCTACAACTACTCATGAAAGAAAGTACTAATGTTATAGTAAACATTTACAAGATTAAATTAGGTACAATATATAATCCTTCAACAAAAACTACCAACACCCCCTTCAAGATCCATGTATAGGAACCTCTATATTAAATCACTACGGATATACTGACTTCACCTAACAAAGAGGCCACTCAGATTCTCTACCAAGCTATGGAGCAGAAGACTCAAGTTTATGATCTGAACAATTATTTAAGGGATTATTATCCATTGTATAAGTGAGTAGGTAAGACATAGGAGCAAGTAAGAAAAATTTCATCTATGTTCAATTATTCATAGAAAGTATGATTCAAGTTAGTCATTAATATGAAGTACTATGCAACTATAACATACTACTTGACAAGAACTTGTTTTATAACATTATACATAGAGGAATATGAATAATCGACTTATATATAGCTTATTTTTGTATTATAGTTATTTCCATGAAACTACTTGTCTTGTACATAACCAATTAAATGTATCCATGATTTGTACACATGCATGATTGTTTGTACATGCCTCATGGTTTAGATAGATACCCTTAGACAACTAACTCATCCTAGTTCAGCCAAAAGATAGGTAGGATCCTTCAAATCTCTATCTTCACATTCTCACACCTTGTGATGAGGTTTTTTTTACATTATTTTATTTGTCATATCAATGCCCACATCATGCTTTGTAATTATTTCACACATCCCACTCTTATGTATTCCCCTAACCCTTTCCTCAATAACACATAAAGGAATTTGGAACCTCACTTTGGCTTATGTGGGTCCTTCTACCCCCCCACAAAGATTAGTACTCATTATGTTACACACTTCTAGGTCTTCTAGTAATGGATACATTTCACTACAAGAAAGACCCATTTTCCCTTTCCAACATAGACATCAGGGAATGTTTTCAATGTTTATGGCATCTAGTTACGTGATATAAGGTTGTCTCATTATAGATGATGTATCTCACTTATATTCAGGATACCATATCTCTTAGCATAATGATATATTTAAAATGAATCACCATTAATAGAAACCTTACAATTTCATTGAACAAGAAAGGAATTACAATGAAGAAATATTATAGTGTGATTTATGATTACCATGTACATGTGAAGATAATCATATTTTATTATTCTATATGTTAGACTATTAAATATTTTTTCCCTTCATATTACTTATCAATTTCGATCTATAATACAAATTCCATGCACTCCCGCCAAAAACAATTTAGGTGAAGTTCAAAAGTTTATCGGTAAGAAAGATTACTAGAATTGCAAACTGTAATTAACCCTACTTAAATGTAATCACATTTATCAACATCAATAAGAATTGGTACAATAATAATCTCCTAAATTTTCCTTTAATTCTCTTTTGTAGATAAAACTATTAATTTCTGTAAATTAGGTTAAGGAAAGGTGAATTTGTTCTCATTTGTTTCTAATTTTTGCTACATAATCGATTTAACAGTATGAAGCATTAGGGATTTCATGCTCCCTCCATTAAGATGTAAAATGAATCTCCAATCCACCAAGTTGAAGTAAATTCCACATCTAGATCTCCTAGCTTGCTCAAAGAAAACAATTAAAGAGGAAAAGGAGAAAGGTTATGAGTTCTTTTCTTCACTTTGGAGGATACTATCCTATAGAGTAGAAGAGAGGAAAAACGAGACGAATAGATGAAAACACAAATTTATTAGTTGATGTTCCAATTACACTAAGTTATTTAATTGATTCTAGCTTGAGTCCTCTCTAAATTTCAAAAAATCCACCACAAATCTTTCTTCTAGGGTTAATTTTATAATAGAGGGTGATGAGTTGTGAAAAACATGGTTTAAGGTGTCTGATGTCAAAAGGATTCAAGACGTGGTGTCTAAGTGTTCTTCATGTTTTTGTTTTTGTTTTATCCTAAAAGAATTAATAGTTTAGTGACTTTATAGATAGCCAATTAATACTTTTACTTGTTGAAACCAAAACTAGTCACCGTTGGTTTCACTTCTCATAAAAGATGGGTTGCTTCTAACAATTTGGTATGACTTGTTGAATAGTCGACTGACTTATGGGTCCCACTACTCAACAAGTTAGTTTACTTTTGACTACTCAACCCACCTATGATCCAAAGTTCAAGCCTAACTTTGCATAAGTTTACCAACTTCCTATCTTAACTATGCAACCAACCTCACAAATCACCCTTTTTAAAAACCCTAATATCTAATATGACTTTTGAAAGATCTAGAAGTGGATGAATAGAGCTTTTGATACTTTGAAATTTAATTGAAATATCAAACCAAAGAAGGAGGAGGAAACATGGATGACACTTTGATGTAGAGTGGTTCCAATCTTTGAATCAAAGATTGTCAGTCTACTACCCAATTGTCTTCAATTGGGATTTTGAAAGTGATTTATTTTATTTACCTCATAAGGATATTACAACAAAATACAATCACCTCCACATCCATGAAGTAGCCTCAACCTCCTTGAAGAAACCTTCTTGAAGTAACTTCAACTCCTTGGAGCAACCTTCACCACCTTGAAGTAGCTCCACCACCTTGACATAGCCTTCAACTAGAAGTAGCTCCAACCTCCTTTGAAGTAGCCTTCTTGAAGTAACCTCAAGAAACCTTGGAGCAGCCTTCACCACCTTGAAGTAGCTCCACCTCCTTGAGATAGCCTTCACCTAGAAGTAGCTCCAACCTCCTTTGAATCAGCCTTCTTGAAGTAACCTCAAGGAACCTACTTCAGACAACCTCCTACACTTAGAGTAGTCAAGGAGAACAAATACAATATAAAGGAAATAAGATTGGAAGAAAGAAAATACTTAAGCGATGAAGTACAACGCTTTGATCCTATATCAAGCATATATATCTCCTATCCACTTAAGATGGACGTGGCTATATGTGGTGGCTAGGAAATTGTAGCTATGGGATACAACTTTAGAGCACAACGAACAAGATAGCAAATGTTTCTCAGCTTTGTTGCTCTCTAGAATGGATGCTCAAGTGTAGCTTGTGTATATTACGTGTCCTAAGGCCTCTCCTATTTATAGGAATGGTTTGGAAGTGATTAGGGATGTCTTAGGGAGTCTATAAAGTGTTTTTAGTGGTTAACTAGTCGTTAGGTAGAAAGTAGTTGGATAGCAATGGCCAAATTTTTTGAGCTTGAAAGAACAATCCAAAACCCTATTTGGCCGACAAGTTTGTTGACCGACCATGTCTTGGTCAAGCATTTATTATAGCGAGCATGGGTTGAATGAAAATGTGTAACAACGTCTATTTCCAACTCCCAACTCTCAACTACTTGGTCTAACAGTCATATGCTTTGGACCGAGGTTGGGTCGGTCTACCATATTCTCGACCGAAATAGACTTTAGAGCACAAATATGTAAGTTTTTGACCAGTGCTCTAAGTGCTCGACCGAGTTGGTTCTCGGTCAACAATAACTTTGGCCGAGGGTGTCTCGGTTGACCAGTTTCTCGACTGAGAGTGATACTGTTTCAGGTTTTTGAATTACGTAACAAATATATGTTCTAATGGAGCATCATGACTATTCTCTAGGGGGATCCTAGCTAAGGGTTATGAGTGGATAGAGAAGATATAATGCTTGATTTACATGATGCCTAAGTACTTGTACATTATATACTTGTACAAGTATTTACATTGAGTGCAGTTATATTAACATTGATCTTCAATTAAGCAAATTGATCTTCAATTAAGCACATTGATCTTCAATTAACCACTTAGTATGATCTCCTCATTTCCTTGAACCCTCAAATACTCAAGTAGCACATTAGATCCACAAGAATGAAATGTTTGTTATCATCAAAGCAAAGGGTATGCTAGTGTCCAATTTAACCAACAATTTTCCCCTTTTTGAAGATGACAAACATTCCTAAAATATAAGCAAAATAATTGAAATGAAATGAGTTTCATACCTATGGCACACCTGAGATGAATGGATTCTTTTGATCTCATAAAATGTGTGCTAATATTCAATCTCTTAAGGAAATGTAGCACCAATTAATGTCAAGCCAAGAGATTATGAAACTCATGAAAGATATTTAAAATATTTTAATTTATTTTTATTTCTCCCCCTTTGTCATTTCGAAAAGACAATCATATGTGTAAACCAACAATACTCCCCCTTAATTGATCACTCCCCCTTAATTTTTTTGCTTAAAAAAGAATGCCAATTTAGTCACAATTTAAAAACCAATTTTAATTTCTCAATGTTAAGCCCTAAAATGATATGAGATTCCTTAGGCTCATAGTGGGATCAATAAATGTATCTCTAACCAAATATAAGGGATGCTAAGCCCTTATTTGTATAGAGAATCCAATTAAGAGCAAGATAAAACAATTTTCACATTATATCCAAGAATTTTGAGAGCCCCCCTTAGTTTCATAACAAAAATGAGCTCAAAATGTTGAAGGATTTCAAATCATAACCACCTTTAAAATGAATTAAGTAAGATTGTTGCACCATCTTGATTTAGAATTTTCTCTCATTCAAATTATTTAACATGATGAGCAAATTACAGATTTAATATAAGTGAATGATTTGATTTACAAATAAGCATTTTTGTCAGGCCTATTTGGGTCAACCACGAATTCGATTGGGGCACCCCTCATTCGAACTCCTTACTACCTGAGAGATAGTTTTGTAGATTTCTAATTAATGCAACTTTATCTAGAATGAATCATGATATAACATTATCTTCTATATTATCATAAATTACCAATCAACTTTCTTTTTATATGCATATTCAATCTTGTTTCAAGTCATTGGTTTAAGCAACATAGATTTCTTCTTTTATGATTCTATTAAGAAGACAATTTTTGTGTCCATTTGACGAGTTTGATGTCCTTATGAGTGGCTGAGTCAAATAACATATGAATAGTCTCAATTCTAGCCATAGATGCACAAGTCATATCAAAGTCTATTTCCTCTAATTATATTCTAGCATTATTCAGTTTATTTCCTCATGCCCATTTAGTTCCAATGGATGTTTTCCTTAGGTCTAGGAACAAAGTCTTATACATTTTTCTTGGTTGCCCAATAATAAAGTCTTTTAGGAGATATGACTAAGTCTTGAATTTTTTGTGCATAGTTATCATTTAGATTCTTTTCTATATATTGAATATTCCAGAATAAAACCTATTTGTGACTTAAGATCAAATTTTTTTATACCACCTTTTGTTCAAGAGAAAGCAACATTCTTTATCACAAGTAGATAAATGACACCAAATGAATTTATGTAATGGATTTCTAATGATCTAGTAAGCAAAATTTAAGTTTTGAAAAGTGATATTAATTTGCTTGGTACAAATCTCAGATTTATCAAAATAAAGTTCATGTAATGATCATATTCTAGACACCTTTCATGCATAAACAATCTTTCTATGCCATAAACAATTCATAATTTGCAATAAGTCATAGAGTTAAGAGGTTTACAATTATTTAACCTTGATATTTTATTATAAATCATAACCATTTTAGTAGCATTTATGGTCTAGTTCTTTGACAAATAGCATGTCTAAAATTTGTACCAACATCAACTATGCCAATTGTTTTACCTTTGAAACTTTATCCAATAAATTTTACCTTTTCTCCAAGTGTATGGCAATCTTCTTATTTTTGATCATATGCTTGTTAGAGGAATTTCTATAAACCATCCATACTTGCAAAGTATGAAAGTTTTGATCCCCATATAGTGGCACTTTTGGTTAGGATCATTCAATTATTTATAACAATCTAATATGAAGAGTCCATTAAAGATTTGAGTCACCAAAGTCAATTGCAATTGGATGATTATATTATCAATAAACGATTCTGATAGAACTATCTATGGTCGAACATTTCTTCGACCGGATGAATTTTTGGTCAAACTATTTATCGACCAGGAAGATTTTCCAGTGATTTTTTTTTTACAGAACTACCTTCGGTCAAACTTTTCTTCAATCAAAAGAGATCTCGGTTGAGCTCTTTTTCAACCAAGATGAAATTATGTGCATTTTTAGTAAATTCAACATTTCTAATGTAAACAAATCATGCTATTATTTTTGGATAACAAAATTAAGCAATCAAAACATACACGAATGTACAAGTTAAAGCTTATTTTAGTTGAGATAAGACATTATGAATATTAAAATGAAGTTTAGGTCAAATCTCAACTAATACATCCAACTATTTAAGTTGGGGTTTTGGAACCCAAACCAAGTCAACATTTTTCTTGTATGGAAAAGAGAATGAATAGTGCCCAAGACGTTGAAAATAGTGATAGCTAATAAAATCAATTTCATTTCTCTTCTTAGCACTGTGGTCATGAGATAGATTGTCTTTAGGCACATACATGACCTTGGTCTTGGGTTTTTGTGTTTTTGTAGTTCTATGGTTTTGGTAGACTTTCTCTTAAGTTACATAGCCTAGACCTCTTCCTCCAACTTGTCCAAAAGTGTTTTTCAAGATTTTATCAGGAATATTGTTATTCTTTATACTATCAACATGTTTTTGTAACTTTGTAATTTCATCAATTTTCTTTGCAATATCTTGTTTTGCTTGATCTAAACTTGAAAGCAAAGAATCTCTTTCTTTAACAATAGTATCATAATTTGAATGATAATATAAAATAGGTTGAGTTTGATAATTATTTATCTTAGCAAGCAATTCAACCTTTTCTTGAGAAAGAAGATTATTGTTGGTTGCTAGAGAAAGCAACTTGATATTGTAATCAATAATAGATGATTTCAAGGAATCTTTTTCAGACATAAGGCCTTCATTTTCAAAAGTAAGGTCATTCAATTTAGCATACAAATCATCATTAGTTTTGTAAGATTCTTCAATTTCCTTTTACAATCACAATATTTATCCTGAAGTTCTTCTAAACTATTAACTAGCTCTTCCTTAGATAAATTAAGAAGACTTACCTCATTTCTTTCTTCATTAGTTGTTTCAATAAGATAGCTCACCTTGTCTTCTTTATCCATTAGACATTCTACTTCTTCTCCACTCTCAATTGTCACTTGACTCATCCCAAGCTATTTTGTAGGCTTGTTCTTTCTTCTTAAAGGAGGATTTCTTACCTTTCTTGACTTTAGGACTTTATTCTTAAAGAAGGATTTCTTACCTTTCTTTACTTAAGGCCAATCATTCTTTATAAGTCCTTTCTTGCCACATTCAAAGTACCTAAGAGAAGAAGAGGAAAACACTGAAATTTTTGTTAGATTTTAATCTTTTATATTGCTTACCATTTACAATGAGAGCCTCATCTTCACCATTTTCTTCACTTGTTTCATTACTTTATTGAGTGATAGCTTTAGTTACCACTTTAAGTGCAATGTTCTTCCTTTTCTTGTTTTTATGTCCGGCTGCCAATCTTTTTTCTTTATCAAGTGTAAGTTCACGAGTCTCTAGATTGTCGATGACTTGTTCCATCTTCAATGTGGTAAGGTCATTGACTTCTTCAATGGTCGTCACTTTTGTCTTGTACTTAGGAGTCAAGGATCTAAGAATCTTTGAAACTTGATCTTCCTCACTTTTATACTAACCCACAACATTTAAGTTGTTAACAATAGAAGAAAACCATGCATACATTTGACTAATAGTCTCATAAGGTAGCATACAGATTTGTTCAAACTTTTGCTCAAGCATAAAAATCTTAGTATTCTTAACTTAATTTGTACCTTCATGTGTAATCAAAAGTTTATGCCATATTTCATCATCAGTTTCACATGTGGATATCCTATTAAACTCACCAAAGGAAATAGAACAATATAAAATTCTTACCACTTTTGCATTCAATTGAACCCGCTTTACCATTTTGGGATTCCATGTTACAAACTCCATTCTAGGAATCTCATATGATAAGGACACCATCCTCTAAAGGTCTAGGCTGATCCGTTAGAAGTAAAATTGCATCCTTCTTTTCCAATAAGTGTAGTTGCTTCCATCAAAAGGTGGTGTCCGACTCACTTAAGTTCCTTCAAGGTTGAGGTTGTGAAGTACACCGTCCCCCATTCAAGACCGATTAAGGCTCCTTGAAAACCTGCTCTGATACCAATTGAAAGATCTAGAGGGGGGTGAATAGAGCTTTTGGTACTTTAACTAAATCCAAAGAAGGAGGATGAAATAGGGATGACACTTCGATGTAGAGTGGTTCCAACATTTGAATCAAAGGTTGTCAGTCCACCACCTTGTTGTCTCCAATTGGATTTTGAAAGTGATTTATTTTATTTACCTTACAAGGATGTTATAACAATATACAATCACCTTCCACACCCTTGAATTAGCCTTCACCTTAAAGTAGCCTCAACCTCCTTGAAGCAACCTTCTTGAAGTAACTTCAAGTCCTTGGAGTATCCTTCACCACCTTGAAGTAGCTCCACCACCTTGAGATAGCCTTCACCTATATGTAGCTCCTTTGAAGCATCCTTCTTGAAGTAACCACAAGCAACCTTGGATCAGCTTCACCACTTTGAAGTAGCTCCACCTCCTTAAGATAGACTTCACCTAGAAGTAGATCCACCCTCCTTTGAATTAGCCTTCTTGAAGTTACCTCAAGCAACCTCCTTCAGAAAACCTCGTACACTTGGAGTAGTCAAGGAGAACAAATACAATATAAAGGAAATAGATTGAAAAAAAGAAAATACTTAACCAATGTACAATGATTTGATCCTATATCAAGCATATATATATCCTATCAACTTAAGATGTACGTGGCTATATGTGGTGGATAGGAGATTGTAGCTATAGGACACAACTTTAGAGAACAAGGAACAATATAGCAAGGTTTCTTAGCTTTGTTGCACTCTAGAATGGATGCTCAAGTGTAGCTTGTGTACTTTAGGTGTCATAAGGCCTCTCCTATTTATAGGAATGGTTTGCAAGTCATTAGGGACGTTTTAGGGAGTCTCTATAGTGTTCTTAGTGCTTAACTATCCGTTAGGTAGAAAGTAGTTGGCTAGCAATGGCTAAATTGTTCGAGCCTGGAAGAACAATCCAAAACCCTATTCGGTCAACAAGTTTGTCGACTGACCATGTCTTGGTCGAGCATTTATTCGACTGAGCCTGGGTTGAATGCAAATGTGTACCACCGTCTTTTTCCAACTCGCAAATATCAACTACTTGGTCTAACAATCATTTGCTTTTGATCAAGGTTGAGTCGGTCAACCATATTCTCGACCGAAACAGACTTTAGAACACAAATGTGTAAGTTTTCGACGAGTGCTCTAAGTGATCGAATGAGGTGGTTTGCGGTAGATAATAATTTTAACCAAGGGTGTATCGGTCGACCAGTTTCTTGACCATGAGTGTTACTGTTTCAAGTTTTTGGCCCACCTAAAAAACATATGTTCTAATGGAGCATCACGACTCTAATCTCCAAGGGGATCCTAACTAAGGGTTATGAGTTGATAGAGAAGATCTAACGCTTGATTTACATGATGCCTAAGTACTTGTACATTATATACTTGTACAAGTATTTACATTGAATACAATCATATTAACACATTGATCTTTAAGTAAGCATATTGATCTTCAGTTAAGCACATTGATCTTCAATTAAGCACATTGATATTCAATTAACCACTTAGTATGATCTCCTCATTTCCACGAACCTTGAAATACTCAAGTAGCATGTTTGATTGAAAAGAATCAAACGTTTGTCACCATCAAAACAAAGGGTATGCTAATGTCAACTTTAGCCAACAACTCTTAATTCATGTAGGTTTCCCTCAATCTTTACATTTCATTATTTACCATCATTATTAAGGTTAAGAAACATTTTCCATTCTCTTTTTTATTTTAATTAATTTTATTAACTCTTCCTCGTATACAATACTATTAATACACCACTATAGTTTACCAAAAAAAAAGTTCCCACTTGATCTTCAAGTGTCATATGTTGCATTATCAATCCAAGAAACCAACAAATTAGGGTTTCCTTTACATAATTATTCATAATTACAAACTTTTTTTGCATTAGGATCTATTAGCTTTGACATTCAAATAGGTTCAATTATATACAACATCAGATTCATATTAATGTAGAAGAGGTATTACAAGATAACTATGGGAGCCAGTCTAAGGTTAGGCTTGACCCAAGGAAGGGCCATTACATGCAACTTCATGTTTGTAACTATTTTATGTATTGTTTGCTAAATATTTTTGTAGACTATGTATATTTTGTGTATTGTAGTTTATATATATGTATTGTTGTGTGATAATTTGTGTATTCTTTAGTATACCGTGTGCATTGACTTTCACAAAAATCTTTATTTGAAATTAAATTCAAATTCTGGTGAACTGACATATAATTGTTGGCAATAATTATATCTTATTTATAATTTTGACTGTTATTTGGGTTCCATTTGTATACACATTGCGTTCATGTCTAAACAACATGAATGTTGAGAAATTTGTACATAAGTTGAGGTGCAAAAGTGCGTACAAAATGAGTGTTTTGTATCAGGTGCATATTTTGTGTATAATTTTGACATGGAATGTTGACACATATAATGTCTTCTAATATCTTTATGTATGATTTTTACACATTCTATGTCATTTTTTAGTTTCAACAAGATCTAATAAATTTTTAGATATAAAAGTATACAATTTACATAATAACATGACTCATTTTTGCACAAACATATTATACAATACCCATGCAACAACAAATATAAACATACAAAACAAGTGACATCTATATAATTTTTCTCTCTATCCCCATTTATTCTTTCTCCCCCAATCCCTCTATCTCTTTAACTACCCCTACTATGCATGTATATCCATCTTGATTATTTGCCTCCTGAGTTTTTCTTTGGATGGAATTTTGGCATTAGGAATCATTTATCAAATAGAATATCATATGGATAATGAAACCCATTTCAGCACATGTTTTTTCACCCATTCTTAGGGAGGGCATTTTCTCTTTTGGGAGGTGGAGTATATCATACTGTCCCAAAAGTCTCGATGCATGAAGGAGGGAAATCGGGATAGATAAAGGGAGGAAATGAAGAAATTAAAAGGAGATTAGAGAGAAGTAAATGAGATGTAATATAATGCATTGAGGAAGAAAGCATGGAGATAGATAGAGAAAAATCATATAAAGGTGGGGAGGGAAATGGAAAGAGAGATAATGAAGGTAAAGGAGACTTCACTTTCCTAAGATACTAATTACTGATTAATTGAAGTAAATTGTTATGGTCACAATATATAACAATAAATACACGTCTAAATTGATGAATAAAAAGATAAAAAAGAAAACGTAACACATTTTAAAAAGAAAGAATACTCATATATGTGTAATAATACTAAATCTACATATTTTATTTAAAATATTTGTGCTATATTTTTGAATGTAATGTTTTGATTTATTATATGTACTTAAATTACTATTTTATATGTGTGGACATTTTCATATAATTTATTTTATGTACATTGTAGATAAAGCATTGACTGCTTTCTTACATGTGGTGGATCACTAGTTTAGTACTATGTTGTATATTATTATTGTTGTATTGATTAATTTTATGCAAAAATTGTATATATCGTCATTGTTTATAGTTTCTACATAACTTTTGTTTGATTTTGATATATATATATATATATATATATATATCCTTTGTCATGCATTGATTATATTGTTTCTTTTCACAATGGTTACTTATATGTATTGTCATGTATCATATTATCTACTTCTGCTATGTGTTTTTTATTTTGGCATTATTTTCTTACTATACATTTGCTTATTCAAATTCAATATATTGGTACTATTTTGTATGTTTGGGTATTTAATGCATAAGCTTAACACCCTATTATTTATATGGATTGGTATGATGTGCATCTTTTTAGAGATACATGCAAGAAAAGAAAGAAGCTAAGAAAGTAGTTGAAGAGGCCATATCTAGATATCTTGAGGAGATATATAAGAAGTTCGACATCAAGAAGGGAGACATATATAAAATGGCTCGTATAAGAGAAAGGGAAAGAAGATACTGGAGTCAAATAAAATGTATCAAGAATGAAGATGGTAGAGTGCTGATGAAGGATGATGATATTAAGAAACAATAGAGAAATTTCTTTTTAAAATTTTCCAGTGTAGATACTTTGAATAATATAATGGACTCATGTTATGAATATATTAGGCATCACTTGCACACGATGAGTTTCACTATTTCAGGTCTAGAACACCTTGAAAAGGATTAAAATGGGAAAACGATAAGGTCCTGACCGTGTTCCTATACATGTTTGGAACAACACGGGGGATGAAAGATGTATGTGGTTAATGACTTTCTTCAATAAGATTATGAAGACTAAGAAAATGTCAAATAAGTGGAGAAACTATGATATACTCCCCATTTACAAGAACAAACAATATGTTCAAAGACACACTGACTATATATGCATCAAGTTGATGAGTCACACTGTGAAGCTAGGGGATAGCAATATTGAGCATAGACTAAGATATATAATGTAGATATCAGACAACTTGTTTGATTTCATGCCTGGAACATCCACCATAAATGTTATTTTTTTATAATGGGGCTTACAAAGAAGTATAAAAAAAATCAAAAGAGATATTGATAAGGTCTTATTCAATTTGAGAAAGGCTAATTATCAAGTATCTAGGGATAAAAAAGAGTATCTAGGAAAATACTATGAAGGATTTTAGAGAAATAGGATGCGCCGATCCAATACATTGATATGATTGAAGACATGTATGATAGCTCAAAAACTAGTATCAGAACTCCATGAGGAGATATATTATGATTTCCTATCATAGTTGGGGTACATCACAAAGTTTGAAACTTATCCCATATTAATTTTTCTCATCACATATGAGATGAAAATGTTCAATATTTATTAGTTCATATAATTTGTTGATGATATTGTGTTGATTGATAAAGAAATGAATGAATTGAATGATAAATAGAATTTTGGAGAAATGTGTTGCAATATAATGGATTTAAGATCGACACAAGCAAAAGTGGGTATGTACGTTGCGGTTTCAACCAATCTAGAATTAATTGTGGGGCCATTTAGATGGCGTGAATGTACCAAAATGTGATTAACTTTGATGCCTTGGGTTCCATTATTCAATTGAATGGAAATGCGGAAGATGATGTTTTTCACATGATTGTAACAAGATGAAAAAAAATTGAGAATTGAAATTGAACTCGTATGGAATGGAAGATCCTCTTAAATTAGAGAGTAAGTTTTATAAAACTTTTGTGACGACCGCTATCAAACCGACATCATTATCGCACAAAACTACGCAGAAATAATCATAACAGTGGATTACCAAAAATCACTAAAAAATCAAAACCTTTTTGCCAAAAGATCCATTACCAGAAAATTCTTTTCAGAAAGAACCAAACCATATATACATCTTACATCATGGTTCACTTTGTACATACATTGTTCTATCTCCTTGTAAGGATATAACATAACAATTGCTTTACCAAAACATACACAAAAGCAACATTATGCATTGAGGTGTACTAACGAAAATCTCAGATCGATCATAAAACTGTTTATGCACTATGTCCCAAAGGACCTGAGAGTACAAGGACAACACGTAGGACTCTATATCTACAAGACACATAACACACACTCAACCTGAGCTGTTGCTGTTGTCCTTACTATTGCTTCCCACTTTCTACTACACGATCTCTACCTCCTCGTGCACGTCCACCTAAAAAGTTGTGGAAACCACAGGGTTAGACAATAAGTCCCAACAAGAGATATAACTCTCTGCCAACAATATTATTATCATAGAGAAATCTTATGGAAGAGAGCAGAAGAAATCTTTATTTAATTAAATAGGTATGACTACTTGTTATATGCAAAGTAGAGCTAACTTTATCATTTAAATAGTTCCCATAACTATGACTGAGAAATAGATTGTATAATTATTTTTAAAAGGAATATGAAGAACATGTATAATATTTATCAACTAAACATGTAAAAGCATTTGCAGCCTCATCCAATGTTTTTGTATTTGATCCTTAATCAAATACGCTACACGGCTGATTACATATTTAAAAAATCCATATGCCCTACTGAGATGTGAATATACCTTCCATGCTCCAACTGACCACTGCAAAGTAAGCATCAGTGCCATAAAGGTCTAATGGAAGAGCCAGAATATACGACCTCTACTATCTAAGTTAGTACAAGATTATTGGCAGAGACATATGAGTCAATTTTCATTATAGATAGCCTGGTGTATAGAGGCTCTTCGCTATAGATATACAATGTGTAGCTTGTTCTCTTATCAGGGTATGACCCGTAATCAATCCTGATTATATCAGGGTGTGGTCTGTAACCAATCTTGATTGTTTAGTGAGTCACGGTATAACTGTGCTCTTGTTAGGGTATGGCCTGAAGTCAATCCTAATAATCAGGGTTATGACCCGTAGCCAATCCTGTTAGTTAAGGATACAAGGATATGACTTGTACGCCGCATATTCAATAATATGCACTCTGAGTAAAACTCATTTCACCATTCAACAAATCTTGACACTGAATGGATCTATGGCCAGGGCAACTACATTTTTAGTTCACTTGATAGATTAAATGTATTACAACATCTTTTAGCATCAATCAAGTTACAAACATGAATTATAGAGAAATGCTACATAGAAAGGTGTAACATATCATTCAAGACATCTTGTATCAATTGGAACATAACTTGTTACATTCATCCTAGGATCTCAATCCCCTGAACACTTTACTGGGAATCCCATCCCTTCAACATTATCATTATCATGATCACATGTTTGGGTATCAAACCTTCAGTGCATTACTGAATAGTATCACTGTGGCAACACATCCCATTATCACACAGATAACGAGGTGTTACGCGAAAATGTGCGGAAAACACCATAACCACAGATTAGGAAAACACAGGTTAATTAAAACCGATTGCGGAAAACGGATAAACTGTGAAACTATTACTTTCCAGTCCTCATCCTGCATAGAAACGTGTCATATATATATATATACATGAGATCTGATACCTGTCTACAGCTTACAGAAACAGTTGTTCATCCATCACATGAGATCACCACCTGTTCATATACATAAAGGCACGTATCCGGCCAACAGTAGGATATACAAACGTCATCGATCGTTCTTCGTAAAACATCAACAAAACACTGCCAAGGACCTGAGAGTACAAGGATGACTCTAGACTCTACTACACAACACCCAAAATAGCAGCATATCCATCGCTTGCCTTCTACTGCTCCTCAAGCTGCTCGGCCGCAACACCACGACCACGACCACGTCTACCTTGACCACCTAAAAAGGGGTTAAACCAGCGGGGTGAGACAATTGAACAATTGTCCCAGTGGGAAACATAACTTCCCACCGCAACTACAGAACCTCAGCAAGATATACTATAACAACAGATATCTAATAACAGTTATAACAAGAGCAGTCTATATAAAACAGATTATCCTTACCGACAAGCTTACCCGCTATACAACAACATATAACCAGATATATCTCAAGGAATATGATTAGCAAGATAATATGTATCCCTATGTAACATGATTATCAGAACAAGATATAATATCACATAACCTGCTTATCAAGATAAGACATATTGTCACATAACCTGCAAGATATAACAAAGATATTACACAAACAAGGCCTCAACCAATGTTACGTGTTTATCTTAAGCAGTAAATACTAAACGGATGTGTTACGTATTATTATGCCCTAGGGATTTGAATCGTACCATTCAAATTCAACCTTCAGTTGCGAATCCCAGGCCGGTGCCATACAAGGTCAATGGAAGAGCCGGACTCCATGACCTCCCACCTCGTGGTCAGTACACGAGTACAACACAAGTAGGACCGCAGTCACATGCTGAAGTGGTCTAAGCCACAGGGTCAGCTCCATAGGCTACCCTCACTCTAGCCTGCCTTCGTACAGGTCTCGGCGCTAGTAAAACTGAGCCACGGGCCTGTTCACCGTGCTCTGAGCCATGAACGCATTCATGCTCCTCACATCACATACCCTGAGCCATGGGCCTATTCACCATGCTCTTTACACGTATCTGAGTCTGCAATCGGAGTTACACTCTTACCTCCTCATTTTCAGGCTAGGAGCAACCTACACATATTCAACAATATGCGCTTCCAGGTTAACCCGTAGGAGAACCTGTTTCACCATCACCAAGTCCTGACGATGATGGATCTATGGCCAGGGCAAACTACATGATATATTTCACTGTGATTAATTAGTATCTTTTAGATGGATTGCAAGATTCAACCAAGTTTTATAACATGCAAGATATAACGGAAAGTAAACAACATTATATTATTATTTAATCACATCAACCTGATCCATCACAAGGATCCAACATCACATGTTACCACTTGGCCTCTTTCCAACCATCCAGATCCATCTCGAGGATCATCACATACCATGGGATCTCAATCCCTCATCATGTACTGTCAATGCCTCTCAAGGCTCACATCATCATCATGGAACTTAACACATTATACATATCATTTTATTAACCAGAGTAATTACCAAGTGATGTTACTCATCACATGTGTCTCATACCCCTTTTCAAGGCTAATCATCACCTGCATGGTTAGAGTACACAATAATCGTAGATTCAATCATAAGGAATACACTACCATCATGAAATGCTATTCAAGATACTTCTACTTATCATTCTTACACTATTTGCTGATCAAGTCACATCATCAACAAGCCATATCTATACTTATCCTTATCTCAGAACTATATGAATAATCAAGATGTTCAAACATACAGAACAAGTACTATTGTTACCACTACCATTATGTCACCATCCATTATCATCATTATTATCATTATTATCATTATGCAAGCTACTAGTATAACTATCACCATTCTCATTTAACAATTAAGTACAAGGATTACCATATCATTACTATCATTATTGTCATCATTATTATGATCAACATTATTACTATCATCTTCTTTATTATTAACAAATAAACATAAGGATCACATCATACATCTTATTACCATGACCTTCCTCATTATCATCCCTACTACCATTATCATCATTATGATCAACATTATTACTATCATTATCATCACGCAACTACCATTATCATCATTATTACTATCATTAGCATTATTATTGTTTGCAAGGCATCATATTCATTGTTGTTATCACTAACAAGACACCACCATCGTTTATTAGTGCATAACTAATCACTTTCATAACACAAAGGACCGTTACTATATGATTACAAGACTCTCACCATAACTCATCACCGCCCTCACTAAAACCTATCAAGGCCTGTCGGCCGACACATACCCAACCCTAGGCTGTCGCCCACCATGGCTATCGGCCATCATGGGTGTCGGTCAGCATGGTTATCGGCCACCATGGCATGCATGGCCTATCGGTCAACATGGCTATCGGACAACATGCATGGTCTATCGTTCAAGACAAGGAAACAAGCCACACATGGCCATGTCGTCCGACACCAAAAACCATCAAGCTTGACAAGGCCATATCGGCCAACACCTCAAGATGTATCGCGCAACAACATCCAACGGCCAACTCAACCATATCGGCCAACTCAACTGTATCGGCCAACTCCTCACTAGCTTGACCTATCACCCAACACAAAAGCACTCACCATGTTGCCCAACACCAAGAACAAAGGGATTGCTTATCACAAGGACCATGTCATTCAACAAGGGTCACCATCATATCGACCAACATGACCCTAGCTCACCCTATCGCCCAACACATGGGCAAGGGTACCATGTCGTCCACCAAAGGCTTACATATGATCCCTCAAAGGGGATACCATATCGCCTAACACAGAGACAAAGGTGCCATGTCATCCAACTCAAAAGGATATCGTCCAAAACCAACAAAGAAGGGATATCACCCAACCCTAGGTCACCATCAACCTCCAACTCAAAGGAGCACAAACCCTAGGTCACAAGGTACACTAAATACCCTAAACCTTAAGGGGATATTGGCCACCAAAGGAAACTCAAGCAAGGTACGATTCTAAGCTACTAATCTATGAACAAGAACAAGAACAAGAGGTAAAGAAGTTAGGGTTAGAAGTTATGCAACCCGCCTTAAGCTCCAAGCTCCAAGGAAGAAGATGCACTTCAAGCTCCAAGGGATGTCGTCCACCAAAGCTGATCCAAGAGAGGGTATCGACCACCACTGCAACTCCAGGAGAGTGTCTCGGCTGACACAAGCAAGAGAGGGAGGAGTGTCGTGCACTCAAGGTGGAGGAGAGACCAAAAGAGCAAAGGAAGCTAAGGCAAGGGAAAGAGCCACCTATATAGAAAGAAGGGGAGGAGAAACCAAGGTAGATCTATGCTAAGTGTCGTCCACCCAAGGGACACTTGTCTTAGGGTTCAAGCCAACACTCTAGCACACCAAGAGACACTTGTCAAAGATACACACCAAGTGTCCAC
This sequence comes from Alisma plantago-aquatica, assembly GCA_963693085.1. Lineage (NCBI taxonomy): Eukaryota > Viridiplantae > Streptophyta > Magnoliopsida > Alismatales > Alismataceae > Alisma > Alisma plantago-aquatica. Next base: position 872,048,654 of record OY856409.1, read on the forward strand.
CAAACACGGTCAAGGTTGGACCAAGCAACATGGGCGACACACCACCTTGTTGGCCGACACAAACCATCCTAGGGCGACACAAGCTGGTCTTGGCCGACATAAGGCTCAAGCAAGCCCAAACAAAGCACCTCTAGGCCCAAACAAGCTCAAGCAAGGACCAAGAAACTCAAACAACAAGCCCAAGCCTTCCTCTCAACCCTAGAGGAAGCAAAGAGGGGAAAACATCTCACAAGATGGCAAACTTGCACACAAAACCCTAGACTTGGGTTATTTGCAAATAGCCCCTCAAACTCTCAACAAAGCACAACAAAAACCCTAATCACCACTCAAAGGTGATTAGCAAGCATCAAACCACCAAGGTTAAGCAAAACAAACAGGGTAAACCCTAAATGCAGGTCAGGGTTCTTACAATCTAACCCCCTTTAAGGGATTTCATCCCCGAAATCTGAAGAGAAAAGTGAGGGATACTTCCTCCTCATCTCTTCCTCAAGCTCCCACGTGGCTTCCTCAATGCCACGACGCTGCCAAAGAACCTTCACAAGAACCAGGTCCTTCCTCTTCAGCTTCTTGATCCTTTTGTCAAGGATCGCCACATGACCTTCCTTGTAGGTCACATCTGCATCAAGCTCAAACTCAACTAGCTGTATCACTGTACCTAAATCTGGATGACTTTTCTTCAGCATACTAACATGAAACACTAGATGCAACCTGTGCAACTCTGGAGGCAACTCTAACTCGTAATCTACCTTGCCAACATGTGCTACGACTGAGTAAGGTCCCATATACTTGGGAGCTAACTTACCCTTCCGTCCAAACCTTAGCACACCTTTCCACGGTGAGACTTTAAGGTACACTTTGTCTCCTACCTGGAACTCCAAAGGTCGTCGGAGATTATCTGCATAAGACTTCTACCTGTCCTATGCCACTTTCAACTGTTGCTGTATCACTTTGATCTTATCTGTCGTCTGCTGAACTAACTCAGGACCCAAAAGCTGATACTCACCTGATTCATACCAACACAAAGGAGATCTGCACTTCCTTCCATACAAAGCCTCATAAGGAGCCATGTCGATGCTCCGTTGATAACTGTTATTGTAGGCAAACTCTATCAAACTCAGATGTAAATCACAGTTGCCTAGAAACTGTAAAACACAAGCTCGAAGAAGATCCTCCAAAATCTAAATAGTCCTTTCAGACTGTCCATCTGTCTGTGGGTGAAAAGATGTACTGAACCTTAACTGCGTTCCCAACGCCTTGTGCAACTGTTCCCAAAAATGACTCGTAAACTGAGGACCTCTGTCAGAAACTATCGTTGCTGGAACACCATGCAAATGTACTATCTCATCCGCATATACTTGAGCTAGCTTCTCAGCTGTGTACGTCGTCTTCACTGGTAGGAAATGGGCAGACTTAGTCAATCTGTCCACTATCACCCAAATGGAATCATGATTCCTAGTTGTCCAGGGTAGACCAACTACAAAATCCATGCTTATATGATCCCATTTCCACTACGGTATCGGTAAAGGTTGCAACATACCTGCCGGCTTCTGATGTTCAGCCTTCACTTGCTGACACACCGCACATCTCGCCACGAACTCATCTACATCCTTTTTCAAACCGAGCCACCAATACAAGTCCTTCAGACTATGATACATCTTGGTGACACCTGGATGCATCGCATACATCGACGTATGTGCTTCCTCAAGCACCAACTTTCTCAGATCGTCAGCATCTGGAGCCACCATCCTATCACGATAGCAAACTAGTCCATCCTCAGACTCATGAAACCCATCACGCTTGTCGCTGCCGAACTCTGATCTGATCAACTGTACCGCATCATCTATCTACTGTGCATTCTTGATCTGCTGTCTCAACGTATGCTTAACTTGCATCTGTGCGAAAAGACCAGACAACAAAGAAACTTCTATCTGCACATTCATCTGCCGCAAAGAAACAAACATATCTCGCCTATGGCATACCAGAGAACTCAAATGTGCCTTCTTTAAAGAAAGAGAAGAAGACTTTCTGCTAAGCGCATCAGCTACCACATTCGCCTTACCAGGATGATACTCGATAGTGCAGTCGTAATCATTGATCAACTCCATCCATCGACGCTATCGCATGTTCAACTCTTACTGCGTAAAGATGTACTTTAGATTCTTATGATCCGTAAAGATCTGACACACTTCCCCATATAGATAGTGTCTCTAAATCTTTAACGCATGAACCACTGCTGCCAACTCCAAGTCATGAGTTGGGTAGTTCTCCTCATGTTTCTTGAGCTGTCGCGAGGCAAAAGAAACCACATGATCTTCCTGCATCAACACACAACCTAAACCTTTCTTGGAAGCATCACAGAAAACAACATAGCCTTTCCCAGACTCTGTCAAGATCAACACTGGAGCACTGGTCAGCTTCTCCTTAAAACTCTGGAAAGCTTGCTGACATTGATCATCCCAAACAAAAGGTACATCCTTCCTGGTCAACTTCGTCATCGGTAACACGATCACACTGAAGTCCTTGATAAACCTCTGGTAGTATCCTGCAAAATCAAGGAAACTACAAACTTCTGTCGGCGTCTTCGGTTGTTCCCAATCCGCAACGGATTCCAGCTTCTTCGGATCTACTTTGACGCCTTCAGCAAATATCACATGACCCAAGAAAGTCACTTCTTCCAAACATAACTCGCACTTACTGAACTTGGCATACAACTGATGTTGACGAAGAAGAGTCAACGCTCGACAAAGATGTTGCTCATGCTCTAGCCTGTCCCGACTATAGATCAAGATGTCATCTATAAATACTACAACAAACTGATCTAAGAATGGACGAAACACTCTGTTCATCAAATCCATGAAAGCTGCAGGTGCATTGGTTAACCCAAACGGCATAACCACGAACTCGAAATGACCATACCTCATCCTGAAAGTTGACTTTGGTATGTCATCCGCCTTTATCCTCAACTGATGATATCCAGACCATAGATCGATCTTCGAAAACACTATAGCACCACGAAACTGATCGAACATATCATCTATCCTTGGCAACGGGTACTTATTCTTGATTGTGACCTTGTTCAACTGCCGGTAATCTATACACAACCGCATCGAGCCATCCTTCTTCTTAACGAACAACACGGGAGCACCCCACGGCGACGTAATCGGTCGGATAAAACCTTTCTCCAACAACTCTTGCAACTGCTTCTTCAACTCTGCCATCTCTGCTGGAGCCATCCTATACATTGACTGTGCAACTGGCTGTGTCCCTGGAACCAGATTGATCTCGAAATCAATCTCTCGGGGTGGAGGAACACCAGGAAACTCCTTAGGAAACACGTCTGCAAACTCTCGACACTAGGACCTTTCGCCTTGGTAACCACAACGGTATCCACCACGTGAGCTAGGAACGCCTCACATCCTTGTCGTAACAACTTATCTGCCACCAAAGCTGATATTAGACACGTCGGAAGAATCTTCCTATCTCCCTGGAAGATCCACTTCTCTCCAGCGACATCAAACACTGCCTGCTTAGAACCACAGTCCAAGACAACCTTATACTTCTCTAAGGTATCCATCCCAAGTATAACATCGAAACCATGCATATCAAGTGGTATAAGATCCAATTGAATACGATGTCCCGAGAAAGACAAAACGCAAGATGGACACTCTTCTCGAAGCAAAGAGGAACCATCAAGAGGGGTTTCTAACAACAAGCTATCCTTCTTACAACTAACAGATAAACGACAGTTTTCAAGCATACTATAGGCGATAAAAGAGTGTGTAGCACCCGGGTCAACCAGAACAGATATAAAGCAAGAAGAAGACATATCAAAATGAAATAACTCCATCTGATTTGTCACCACTCGCGGGTTGACTATCGCCTCCGGATGATTCATGGCATAATCGAGCCGTTGCTTGCTGTCCACAACCTCTGCTTCCTTGAGCAGACGATCCAGCCTGAGACACTTGACCGTGTCCTCGTCCTCTGCTACCACTGGGCTGTGGCCTCTCTGGCCTCTGAAAACTCTGCCTCGGCTGCTGCGTCACTTCAACGTCTCTATTTGGGCAATTGAACTTCCAATGCCCGACCTGTCCACAAAGTTGACATGACTTGTCCTCAAACTGTGGCCTAGCTGGCCCTGTTACTGTCACTGAAGCTGAACTATGCGCCTTAGACGGTGAAGAAACATAACCTTTCCCTTTACTCGGAGACCACTGGGATGGTACCCCAGCACTTCTCATTGTTGACGGTGCTGAAAACCTAGGCTTCTTAAAGCCACCGAACCTCCGTCCTTGAAACTGAGCATGTCTTTTAAGGGACATAGACTTTCTTTTCTCCCGTACTGTCCTATCGATCCGTCGAACTGATTCCATGAATGTAGCAAACCACTCTCCGTTTTCCAACGCAGACACAGGGGTCTTCAACTCAGCACTCAAACCCTTCTCAAAACGTCTGATCCGTTCCTCATCTATTGCCGCCATGTGAGGACAGAACCTCAACAAATCCATAAACTTGGCTTCATACTCGGTGATGTTCATCGTTCCTTGCCTCAGATTCTCAAACTGACTCACCTTCTCATCCAGATACATCTTTGGAAAGTATCTGGTGACGAACTCGCATAGGAACACCTCCCAACAGATCACCTCACCAGGTCGCTTCTCTTCCTCGATGGTCCACCAGTGACCAGCACTACCTTTCAGAAGGTAGACAACATGCTTTACCTTGTCCGCTTCGGGGATGTCAAGGATCCGAAAAGCCTTCTCGAGACTTGTCAGCCACAGATCTGCATCTGCTGGATCAGCCGTTCTAGCATAATCCGAAGCTCCGACTCGGCGAAGCCGCTCGATGGTCTTCCCAATACCCGATGCTTCTCCATGAGGAACCTATGCTCGCGGAGGAGGCACTGGTAATCGCTCAACCATGAGATTCATCGTAGCCATTAACTGCCCCATAAGCTGTTGGTAAGCGGGATGTTCAAGTATGGCTGGGTTAAATTGGGGAACCTCAGGCACCCGATCTTCATGTGCCTATCCATCTGCTCCATCAACCGATGCAGCATCACTGTAATCAACAGAGTGTTCTTCATGGTTTCCAGACATCTTGACCTTTCTTCCGCTGAGGGCAGAAGATATTGTAAGAAAACCTGGACACTCATAAGAATAACTCAACCTAGTCCTAAATCCCTGTAGACTCAGTGAACCTAAGGCTCTGATACCAAAACTTGTGGCAACACATCCCATTATCACACAGATAACGAGGTGTTACGTGAAAACATGCGGAAAACACCATAACCACAGATTAGGAAAACACGGGTTAATTAAAACCGATTGTGGAAAATGGATAAACTGTGAAACTATTACTTTCCAGTCCTCATCCTGCACAGAAACATGTCATATATATATACATACACGAGATCTGATACCTGTCTACAGCTTACAGAAATAGTTGTTCATCCATCACATGAGATCACCACCTGTTCATATACATAAAGGCCCGTATCCGACCAACAGCAGGATATACAAACGTCATCGATCGTTCTCCATAAAACATCAACAAAACATTGCCAAGGACCTGAGAGTACAGGGATGACTCTAGACTCTACTACACAACACCCAAAATAGCAGCATATCCATCGCTTGCCTTCTACTGCTCCTCAAGCTGCTCGGCCGCAACACCACGACCACGACCACGTCTACCTCGACCACCTAAAAAGGGGTTAAACCAGCGGGGTGAAACAATTGAACAATTGTCCCAGCGGGAAACATAACTTCCCACCGCAACTACAGAACCTCAGCAAGATATACTATAACAACAGATATCTAATAACAGGTATAACAAGAGCAGTCTATATAAAACAGATTATCCTTACCGACAAGCTTACCCTCTATACAACATCATATAACCAGATATATCTCAAGGAATATGATTAGCAAGATAATATGTATCCCTATGTAACATGATTATCAGAACAAGATATAATATCACATAACCTGCTTATCAAGATAAGACATATTGTCACATAACCTGCAAGATATAACAAAGAGATTACACAAACAAGGCCTCAACCAATGTTACGTGTTTATCTTAAGCAGTAAATACTAAACGGCAGTGTTACGTATTATTATGCCCTGATGATTTGAATCGTACCATTCAAATCCAACCTTCAGTTGCGAAACCCAAGCCGGTGCCATACAAGGTCAATGGAAGAGCCGAACTCCACGACCTCCCACCTCGTGGTCAGTACACGAGTACAACACAAGCAGGACCGCAGTCACATGCTGAAGTGGTCTAAGCCACAGGGTCAGCTCCATAGGCTACCCTCACTCTAGCCTGCCTTGGTACAGGTCTCGGCGCTAGTAAAACTGAGCCACAGGCCTGTTCACCGTGCTCTGAGCCATGAACGCATTCATGCTCCTCACATCACATACCCTGATCCATGGGCCTATTCACCATGCTCTTTACACGTATCTGAGTCTGCAACTGGAGTTACACTCTTACCTCCTCATTTTCAGGCTAGGAGCAACCTACACATATTCAACAATATGCGCTTCCAGGTTAACCCGTAGGAGAACCTGTTTCACCATCACCAAGTCCTGATGATGATGGATCTATGGCCAGGGAAAACTATATGATATATTTCACTGTGATTAATTAGTATCTTTTAGATGGATTGCAAGATTAAACCAAATTGTATAACATGCAAGATATAACGGTAAGTAAACAACATTATATTATTATTTAATCACATCAACCTGATCCATCACAAGGATCCAACATCACATTTTACCACTTGGCCTCTTGCCAACCATCCAGATCCATCTCGAGGATCATCACATACCATGGGATCTCAATCCCTCATCATGTACTGTCAATGCCTCTCAAGGCTCACATCATCATCATGGAACTTAACACATTATACATATCATTTTATTAACCAGAGTAATTACCAAGTGATGTTACTCATCACATGTGTCTCATACCCCTTTTCAAGGCTAATCATCACCTGCATGGTTAGAGTACACAATAATCGTAGATTCAATCATAAGGAATACGCTACCATCATGAAATGCTATTCAAGATACTTCTACTTATCATTCTTACACTATTTGCTAATCAAGTCACATCATCAACAAGCCATATCTATACTTATCCTTATCTTAGAACTATATGAATAATCAAGATGTTCAAACATATAGAACAAGTACTATTGTTACCACTACCATTATGTCACCATCCATTATCATCATTATTATCATTATGCAAGCTACTAGTGTAACTATCACCATTCTCATTTAACAATTAAGTACAAGGATTACTATATCATTACTATCATTATTGTCATCATTATTATGATCAACATTATTACTATCATCTTCTTTATTATTAACAAATAAACATAAGGATCACATCATGCATCTTATTACCATGATCTTCCTCATTATCATCCCTACTACCATTATCATCATTATGATCAGCATTATTACTATCATTATCATCATGCAACTACCATTATCATCATTATTACTATCATTAGCATTATTATTGTTTGCAAGGCATCATATTCATTGTTGTTATCACTAACAAGACACCACCATCGTTTATTGGTGCATAACTAATCACTTTCATAACACAAAGGACCGTTACTATATGATTACAAGACTCTCACCATAACTCATCACCGCCCTCACTAAAACCTATCAAGGCCTGTCGGCCGACACATACCCAACCCTAGGCTGTCGCCCACCATGGCTATCGGCCATCATGGGTGTCGGTCAGCATGGTTATCGGCCACCATGGCATTCATGGCCTATCGGTCAACATGGCTATCGGCCAACATGCATGGTCTATCGTTCAAGACAAGGAAACAAGCCACACATGGCCATGTCGTCTGACACCAACAACCATCAAGCTTGACAAGGCTATATCGGCCAACACCTCAAGATGTATCGCCCAATAACATCCAACGCCAACTCAACCATATCGGCCAACTCAACCGTATCGGCCAACTCCTCACTATCTTGACCTATCGCCCAACACAAGAGCACTCACCAAGTCGCCCAACACCAAGAACAAAGGGATTGCTTATCACAAGGACCGTGTCGTTCAACAAGGGTCACCATCATATCGGCCAACATGACCCTAGCTCACCCTATCGCCCAACACATGGGCAAGGGTACCATGTCGTCCACCAAAGGCTTACATATCATCCATCAAAGGGGATACCATATCGCCCAACACAGAGACAAAGGTGCCATGTCGTCCAACTCAAAAGGATATCGTCCAACACCAACAAAGACGGGATATCGCCCAACCCTAGGTCACCATCAACCTCCAACTCAAAGGAGCACAAACCCTAGGTCACAAGGTACACTAGAAACCCTAAACCTTAAGGGGATATCGGCCACCAAAGGAAAGTCAAGCAAGGTACGATTCTAAGCTACTAATCTATGAACAAGAACAAGAACAAGAGGTAAAGAAGTTAGGGTTAGAAGTTATGCAACCCGCCTTAAGCTCCAAGCTCCAAGGAAGAAGATGCACTTCAAGCTCCAAGGGATGTCGTCCACCAAAGCTGATCCAAGAGAGGGTATCGGCCACCACTGCAACTCCAGGAGAGTGTCTCGGCCGACACAAGCAAGAGAGGGAGGAGTGTCATGCACTCAAGGTGGAGGAGAGACCAAAAGAGCAAAGGAAGCTAAGGTAAGGGAAAGAGCCACCTATATAGAAAGAAGGGGAGGAGAAACCAAGGTAGATCTATTCTAAGTGTCGTCCACCCAAGGGACACTTGTCCTAGGGTTCAAGCCAACACTCTAGCACACCAAGAGACACTTGTCAAAGATACACACCAAGTGTCCACCAAACATGGTCAAGGTTGGACCAAGAAACATGGGCGACACAACTAGCAGCTCTACTGGGCGACACACCACCTTGTTGGCCGACACAAACCATCCTAGGGCGACACAAGCTGGTCTTGGCTGACACAAGGCTCAAGCAAGCCCAAACAAAGCACCTCAAGGCCCAAAGAAGCTCAAGCAAGGCCCAAGAAACTCAAACAACAAGCCCAAGCCTTCCTCTCAACCCTAGAGGAAGCAAAGAGGGGAAAACATCTCACAAGATGGCAAACTTGCACACAAAACCCTAGACTTGGGTTATTTGCAAGTAGCCCCTCGAACTCTTAACAAAGCACAACAAAAACCCTAATCACCACTCAAAGGTGATTAGCAAGCATCAAACCACCAAGGTTAAGCAAAACAAACAGGGTAAACCCTAAACGCATGTCAGGGTCCTTACAATCACCTTTTACCAGGCAATAGTCATTTCTAGGTCATCAGACCCACATATATATCATACTTGTTGTACAAGAATATCACATGGCTCAAAAGGCCTTATACAATCTATATTATGCAAAATCATCATAGCTCATACCTGGCTATGCTCATCATTTCATAACACCTGCATGGTTAGGATTTCATAGCAAATACAATATCAAGTAAATATCATGACCATGCTATAAAGAGAATCATTCAAATTTCAACCCTCTCATAATCATGGTTAGGGTTTTCCCTTGCAATTGATTTATGGCTTTCAAGTGCATATTTATCAATCAAACCCTAGTTCACATCATAAGAACTATATTATTTCCATGAGTGTTTCCAACATACTTCATCAAATATCATTAACTAATTATCAATAATGAAATATTATCTTTCTCATGTGAGTAGTACAAGTTTCTCTCTCATCCTTTCTAAGATGTTGACTTCAACATACTTATTACATTTATTTAACCTTCTTTAGGGTTTATCAATCTACACTTATTAAAGTGCATCCATCTCATTACTTCATAATGCATCCAATGATTGTATTCAAGGTGCATAGGCCTACACTCATCAAGGTGTATCGGCCTATATTCAATAAGGTGTGTCGGTGTAACGACCCTGCCTCCCAGTAACCCACAATTAAGGGAGACCTGAAGGTCAGAACCGTTATTCCAAATAACAGGATCAAAGGTTCGACAAATAATCAATAATAATTATGAAATTCTACCAAACTAAATTGAAAACTGGTCTAAAATAAAACTTTGCATACCTTTTTCAAAAACTTGGATATCTACTTCTATCCACATCTAGTGTCTATTCTAACTAATCCTCATTTGTACTTTAATTCTTATTTAATTCCACATATGCCACTTTATTATTTCTACTTTTCAAACTTGTACCTAAAACGCCGACAAACAAAACGTCAATCAGCATATCAAAATATGCAGGTATGTGGGGACAACCAAAATTCCACAAATATGGCTAACCATCTAAATATCACAATTAAGTTAATTAACAAGCCAATTTATGCTTTCAATGTGACATTCTCCACCGCTTTTTCCCTAACCCTGGAATACCCTCCTTAGGGTTTCTCTTTTACCAATGAATTAAGGCCACCTTCTCAATCCCGAGCATGGTTCCTGGGGTCACCTCTCATGGTGCCCATTAGTCATGTAATAAAGACCACCTTCTCAATCCCAAGCTTGGTGTCTAGGGTCACCACTCATGGTGCCCATGGGTCTTCCCTCCTGGGCTTGACCTTTTGGCATCATCCATCAGGGTGGCATGTAGGTGTGAGAATACACACTAATATTATAATTGTGATAATCATAGTGACTTTATGATTTGCAAGTATGAACATCCAAACTGATAAGTTGCATTCAATGCGATGAATCCTCCGGGAAACTCTTTGGGAAACTAATGCGATTAACCATAATTAACCACATACATGTCAGGCTGACTTGAGTGCAAAATTAATCCAACTAAGCAAGAATTCTAGTAAATAAGCAAGCACACAATATGATCTTGAAATATGCATCCAATTTTTGTACCATTAATCATGTCATCAAGATCCTAGCTCCATTCGTAAGGTTTCTAGTCCTTTTTAGGGCTTCAATTGCAATTAGAGTTTATCTTGCACTTTCATTATTACAAACCCTAATTAGGTAAAATAGCTCACAAACCCTAATGATTCTAACCTATTTCATCCAACAGGCTTAGGATCATCCTCTAACATCTTATCATCACATATTTCAAATTAAATAGGATCTTTTCCCTTTTTTCCCTAAATTAGGGTTTCTAAGTGCTTAATCATTCATAATTGGTGTAAAACCCTAAATCATGCAATAATTCATCTATATGAGGTTCAAGTTCATCATTAATGTTTCAACAGGTTACTATCACTAAATTTCACCAATTAAGCATCATGAACTTAACCATTAATTTCCATTAGGGTTTCTAACATAATTTCAAAGCACTTTTCATTAACTTAGCATACTTTTGTAAATAGGAACGAAATCATGTTCTCAAACTATTTTTATTGTGTTCCTCACATTTTTCTGATCAACTTTCATGTATAACTTGCAATTATCAGATAATGCTACATTTAGTTATGATTTTCGCAAGATAAATACCTTTAGGCCAATCGATGGCTGCCACGTCAGCCAATCCGGCCCCTTCTTCGTTGGCAACTCAGTCAGGGTGCAAAAAGACCTCTGTATCCCTGTGATAAAGTGGTAGTCGGTCCATGTGCTTGGGGGTACTTTGGTAAATGTGTTTCTCATCATCTTCAAGCTCGTAATTCAGCTTGGTTCGCGATCCAGTGCTTGCCGTGGTCAACCTCAGAGTTGACTCTGGGCAACTCGCTCCCCCAGCTGCAAGTGGAGACTGCCACACCTCTGTCAAGCCCCACCAAACTTGATGGTGCCTTCGGCTTCACCAGTTCTGAATGCAATTGACGAGACGAAGAAACTCTTCTCCGAAGAGAAGCAACTTCAAGATGAAGGTGAAGGTCATCGTCTTTCTCTCAATCGAACCCACGTGCTGACTTGCCCCTTTCGTCCGAACACAATGGGATGTTCTGGGATATCACAGAGGGTGTGTATCCCCTCTTATATAGGCATGGTTGATGGTTCCCCTCCCCAATTTGGGGAAATCCCACATACGCCATGCCAGGTCCCAAAACCTGGTCTGGTTGGGATCCTCAGGACTTCTCGAACCTAAAGGACTTATCCTCAGGTCCTCTCATGCCCAGAGTCACGAGAACTTCACAGGACAAGGTTCCCAGGAGTCCTTCTTGTATTGGGATCCACACGGTGATCCAACATCATTAGATGCGAGATCTACAGTTCAGATAACCCGCGTCCAAGATAACAGAGCTCTATTTTCCTTTTAAATGAATTGTGACATTCATTTTAGGGATTTTCAAAAATCCATATCTCTTAAAAAGTACATCCAAATAATCCCAAATTTCAAGGGAAACTTATTAATAACTTTATCTACCTCTCTACCAAAACTGGGCTCATTATCTAAAAGAAAACGTGCCTTTTCTTTAGTTGCAAGATATCACTTAATTATATATATTTCTCACCTATTTTCTCTTTCCCTTGCTATTAAATTATTATTCTGAGTTCCTTGAACCTCAAGGAACCTTAATGGCTCGAAATCCCATCTTGGGGATATACCTTAGCCTTTTCCTTTCCTTATATCCATTATTTCTCATTATCTTATTTATTTCTTATCGAAATATCTCTTTTCAAGGATTTCTCTTTATCTCTTTTTATTTTCCTTATTGGAATTCCTTTTAACATTAGAAACCTTATTGATACGAAAATCCACCAAAGATAACTCAATTATACCTCTTTCCACTTATTTTCCACATTTTATCATTATTTTCAATTTCTTTCTTAATAAAGAAATATTTAATTGATCTTTTCTTTTCTAGTTGCATTATCTTTGCAACTTTGGACTCCTTGGGACGTAAGGAACCCAAGAGGAATGAAATCAACCTTTGGATTAGATACTTTTGCCTTCTAGAGGTTTCTACATCTTTTTTTATCCATTTCTTATTAATAATGGAGTTTTCTTTGTCTTTTCCTTATTATTGGGCCCAATAGCCAATAAATCCCACAAAACAACCAACAAGGCTATTGTAAACGAAATCCATTTATTCAAAACAAATTATATCATTATTTGTTCAAATATCTTTAATAGGAGAAATTACTTTTCTCACCAAAAGAACCCAAAAATTGGGGTTGTAACTTCCTTCCCCTCTTATAAGAATTTTTTCCTCAAAATTCCATCAAGCAAACCAACAATTCAGGATAAGACTTTTCCATGTCCATCATTGACCCCTATGTGGCTTTTCCCTATCCATGGTGCTTCCAAAGAACCGTCATCATCTCATATTCTTTCATCTGAGTTCTTACTTACCTTGGTATATCATACCCTCATAGGTGACTCAGGACTTTTCAGCCTCTCAAAAAGCTGAATAGGTTCAGGGCTCAGCACATGGCTTGGGTACCTCACATAGTGCTCTAGATCAGACTCACGGAAAACATTATACATCATGTTATCCTAAGGGTAAGGCTAAACACAACCATCTCCACCAATCCATATCAATGGACCCATATATCGGGGACTCTGCTTTCTCAAATGTAGCTTAGAGGGGTCATATTTCACATCACATATTCTCCCACTGTGAACTGCATGTCAGTCTGCTTTGCATCAGCTCACAACTCATGTCATCCCTGGGCTTTCTCAACCATTGCATGATCAAAGCGACTTCATCTGCACACATTGTGTTTCTTTTCTGACCTTCGTGAGGCCCCTTCACCAACATCATCTCAATGAAGTGGTGAACGACACAACCTCCCTTACAGAGCTTATTTACATCTCGATACTGGCTATGGTGGTTATCATCACATCTTAAAGAGGACAAGAACTGCCTCTAGATATCACCCTGAATGAGCGCACATGCTCTCATCAGACCCTCTAGTCTGGATCATACTAACCATTAGTTTGGGGTGATAAACGGTACTAACATCGAGTTCGTCTACTTCCACCTCATGGAAGTGAATCTTTAGGTTATACTCAAGAACTTGTGAACTTGCATCATGGTGTAGTTGAACCATCTTTCTCATATGTAGTTCAACCGAATCCGTCCCTTTACATTATTCTTTCTTTCTCATGTCATCTAGGTAAGGCAATCTACCATAACCCATATTTCATCTTGACCTTCCTTGGTCTAGGGGAGACTTACCACAACATCCATAGTGATGAACTCCCATTCCCTCTCGGGGACTCTTTATCCTCTATAACAATACACTAGGTTACTGGTGTTCATCCTTCACCTTCTGGCTTGCATGGAGACAAGCCACATGCAACTTCATCTTAGGCATCCAAAGTACTACTGTCACTTACTATCTTAGTAGTACCACGGTATATGGTGATCTTAATTCATGATCTCCTGTATGTCATGATTCCTCAAGATCGATTCTTCGCGAACCCTAAACCACTCTCATCAGGGTTTTATCACCTTCCTATCCAAAGAAGTGTATATGAGGTTCTACCACCATCCTTTTATTGCATCAAGGCCTAGGCTAACCAAACGACCATTAACTTGTTCAACAGATCTCGTTACATATGAGTGTTAGCCAAACATATCTTATTTTTCAAACTTAGGGCTAACCTAACAACCTCTTCTGGTTTCTAGCTAAACTAAACAACTGCATTTCAACCAGAGCATCCATTACTTCACATCCATAGGTGTTAGGTAATGTTGAAGACATACACTTCCGTGTACTCTACGTATCATCTCATCTCAAACTCTAAGTCTATATTCATCAAGAAACTCTGAGCTCATCCTCTTGGTTTTCAAACTCAACCTTGTATAACCCATAGCTCATGATAAAATATCCTCACCAGATGACTACCTTAATACTCATCGTGTTTCCAAACCATCCACATACCATTCACTCCACAAGGGTATGTTATCCTCTCTGTCCTCATATCTCATAGCAACGTTCCAACTCACATCATCTTTATCTTTGGGGTATGGCATGCATACTGTCCTATCTCTCACTCCCATAACAAGAGGAAATAAGCATTTGGCTGCAGTCCAAATACAAAGTTCTTCCCATTCCAAGAGTAGAGATGGCACATCCTACCTTGCCAGTACACCTTCAAATCTAAGTTGAAACGTGCAACATATGTCTCAAACATCATGATATCAAAGTTACTTCCATGTGGAACTGGTCTTGAACCTACTTGGGTCACCACCCAATCCTTGGTCATCTCCTCTAGGTCTGTAGGGTGCCGACACTTTTGGGGTCATCCCTCTTCCCTCATGCATCCAGAGAGTGCCCTACTCATTTGCCCTTTGGGTCCCATGAGTTCATGAAGGTGATCAATCTCCTAACCCATGGCCCTCAGACAATGATTGATGTTACCTCCCGACCCTATGGTCATGTGCAACTAGGGAATTTGGCAACTCCTACTTTCATCGATCTTATCCCTTCCTGACGCTAGGATAGACTTAGGATTCCAACATAGTACATGTCCAACTTAGAACCTTACCCAAGTCTCCACCATCTCTCTCTGTATTCCTAGGCTGACTTTAATCCTTTCACAGGGGTCATGGTGACCTGCCTACCTTGGTCAGGCCCCACATCTGTTACCTCCATGGTAACACATCCACATGCACTTATAGATGGTTAACTATGGGTCTACAAGTTCATTCTCATACCATGTACTTTTTCACTTAGCTTCTTAAGATCCTATGAGACCTTTTTTTAGGTTTCCTCAAAACCCACAAAACTGGTATACACCCTACAAAAGGGTCCTCTCCCAAGATGGGAGGAAACTACACCTTGATAACAAAGGTCACAACCATCCTTAGGTCTAGGGTTTACATCCACATTAGCATGCCTAACTCTAGAAAGCTACTAAGGCAGAAGCAGACCACTTACTAAACCTTGCTAGGTCATACTTATTCTCATTCCTCCACATTGGACCAAGAACATACCTTCCCATGACACCAACTTAGTTGTGAGGGGTTCATCAAACATACCTTTGACTCAAGGGGTTTCTCTTTCCTCTAAACATGTGGAGTGCCATGCTCAAATCTATAGAAACTCAAAACTAATCATGAGCATCAGGTACACCACTTCCCCTCTTAGGCCTAGGAACCCTAGGTTCACTTTTTGGGTGTCCAACTACATTCTCAACCTCTTAACCACGAATCAAACATGTCCAATGTATGCCATGTACTTCTCATGATACTTCTACTTGAACAACACCTCAGAGTTGAGTCCTCCTCAAGGGCAACCAACTAGGTATAAAGCCTCACAACTAGTTACTTAAACCTCCTCGGGGTCTAAGGCACTCTTTGTCTCATCTCAACAGGTAAACACCTATACCATAGGCACATAGGTACCAGATGCATCATCCTCTCTCTAGGGTTTGGTTCCTCTAATGGCAACCAAGATATCATCAGCCTACAAGGATCAATCATGAGGCAACCACTATCATACACTTAGGTTGCGTCATCCTCAACTCCCCAATGTTACTCAAATCTCAGAGTCTAAGCTCCCAACCCTCTTTCTTGGTACTTGTTTCTCTCTCTAGAGCTAACTCCACATCCAGCCTTACTACTAGAGGTCCAAGCTCACAAGCATACCTCTACATGGTTGAAGCCTATGCTCAAACTTATGTTTGCTCAAGATTACCCATAACCCTTTATGCTTATCTCGTAAGCTATCCCTCATACTCTCTTGGGTAGGGTTTTAGCCTACTGTCACCACTACTGATGTACTCTGGGTTTATACTATGCCATGCTCATAAAATCTCATGGGGTTTCCATATGTTCTTCACCCTCATCATTGAAGGAGCTATCCTTCACTCTAACATGCACGACCCTTCCCAGGGTTGGGTCACCAAGGGTACTAGGTCATCCAACCTCTCATTGCTCATATGGGCATCCAAAGGCATGTCCACCCCCATACTAGATCTACCATGACATCTAACTCATCGTGTCATCTCTCTCTAACCACCACTTAGGGTTAGGGTTAGCATCATCCTCAAAGGATATGCCAGGTCTCTACTTACAATGGAGGTCTCTACCTCCAAGACTAGCTTTCTCCACTCATCCTCTTGACAAGGAGGTCTAGCCTCATGTCTCTCCTAAGGGCATGACAACTTATGTCATAAGACCTAAGCATGTATCTATTCTTTAGTTTATGCTTAATCTATTAAGCTTATGTCCGTGACATCTTATTTACATGCTTTTCATTAATTTGGTGGAGGATTCCTTAAACCTTATCAACTTTACCCATACCTCAAGAGGGTGAGGAAAAGAGAGAAAATCCTAATCCTTAAGGTCCTCAATAGCATTTGAGTTGAGAAGGGATGAACAAGATGAGAGAGTCCTAAAGGTATCTTACGTCGAGTCAAATCCTAAGACATTGGCCAGACAGTCACACTAATCTGGGAGTCCTCGTATTCTGACTAGCGGTGCGGAGGAAAATCTTGCCATCTCCCAGACGTGATCCTTTTCTAGACACCTCTGTCTTTCAAAAAATCCTCTAATAACTCCCTTGGGTTCTACAGAGTTTGTAAAATTTAATAATTATTAAAGATTAAATAAGGAACCTATGCTCTGATACCAAATGTAACAACCCTGCCTCCCGATAACCCCCAATTAAGGGAGACCCGAAGGTCAGAGCCATTATTCTAAATAATAGGATCAAAGGTTTGACAAATAATCAATAATAATTATGAAATTCTACCAAACCAAACTGAAAACTGGTATAAAATAAAACTTTGCATACCTTTTTCAAAAACTTGGATATCTACTTCTGTCCACATCTGGAGTCTATTCTAACTAATCCTCCTTTGTACTTTAATTCTTATTTAATTCCACATATGCCACTTTACTATTTGTCTTTTTCAAACTTGTACCTAAAATGTCGACAAACAAAACGTCGATCAATATATCGAAATATGTTGGTATGTGGGGATAACCAAAATTCCACAAATATGGCTAACCATCTAAATATCACAATCAAGTTAATTAACAAGCCAATTTATGCTTTCAATGTGACATTCTCCACCACTTTTGCCCTAACCCTGGAATACCCTCCATAGGGTTTCTCTTTTGCCAATGACTTAAGGCCACCTTCTCAATCCTGAGCTTGGTGCCTGGGGTCACCTCTCATGGTGCCCATTAGTCATGTAATAAAGGCCACCTTTTCAATCCCGAGCTTGGTGTCTAGGGTCACCACTCATGGTGCCCATGGGTCTTCCCTCCTGGGCTTGACCTTTTGGCATCATCCATCAGTGTGGCATGTAGGTGCGAGAATACACACTAATATTATAATTGTGTTAATCATAGTGACTTTATGATTTGTAAGTATGAACATCCAAACTGATAAGTTGCATTCAATTCGATGAATCCTCTGGGAAACTCTTCGGCAAACTAATGTGATTAACCATAACTAACCACATACATGTCAGGCTGACTTGAGTGCAGAATTAATCCAACTAAGCAAGAATTCTAGTAAACAAGCAAGCATGCGATATGATCCTAAAATATGCATCCAATTTCCCTATCATTAATCATGTCATCAAGATCCTAGCTCGATTCCTAACGTTTCTAGTCCTTTTTAGGGCTTCAATTGCAATTAGGGTTTATCTTACACTTTCATTATTACAAACCCTAATTAGGAAAAATAGCTCACAAACCCTAATGATTCTAACCTATTTTGTCCAACAGGCTTAGGATCATCCTCTAACAGCTTATCATCACATATTTCAAATTAATTAGGATTTTTTCCTTTTTACCCTAAATTAGGGTTTCTAAGTGCTTAATCATTCATAATTGGTGTAAAACCCTAAATCATGCAATAATTTATCTAGATTAGGTTCAAGTTCATCATTAATGTTTCAACATGTTACTATCACTAAATTTCACCAATTAAGCATCGTGAACTTAACCATTAATTTCAATTAGGGTTTCTAACATAATTTCAAAGAACTTTTCATTAACTTAGCATACTTTTGCAAACAAGAACGAAATCAGGTTCTCAAGCTATTTTTATTGTGTTCCTCGCATTTTTCTGATCAACTTTAATGTATAACTTGCAATTATCGGATAATGCTACATTTAGTTATGATTTTTGCAAGATAAATACCTTTAGTCCAATCAATGGCTGCCACGCCAGCCAATCCGACCCCTTCTTCATTGGCAACTCAGTCAGGGTGCGAAAAGACCTACATATCCCTGTGATAAAGTGGTAATCGGTCCACGCGCTTGGGGGTACTTTGGTAAATGTGCTTCTCATCATCTTCAAGCTCGCGATTCACCCTGGTTCGCGATCCAGTGCTTGCCGCAGTCAACCTCAGAGTTGACTCTGGGCAACTTACTCCCCCAAATGCCAGTGGAGACCGCCGCACCTCTGCCAAGCCCTATCGATCTTGACGGTGCCTTCGGCTTCACCAGTTTCAGTTGTAGTTGACAGGACGGAGAAACTCTTCTCCGAAGAGAAGCAGCTTCAAGCTGAAGGTGAAGGTCATCGTCTTTCTCGCAATCGAACCCGCGTGCTAACTTACCCCTTTCGTACGAACACAATGGGATGTTCTGGGCTATCATAGAGGGTGTGTAGCCCCTCTTATATAGGCAGGGTCGATGGTGCCCCTCCCCAATTTGGGGAAATCCCACATACGCCATGCCATGTCCCAAAGCCTGGTATGGTTGGGATCCTCAGGACTTCCCGAACCTAAAGGACTTATCCTCAGGTCCTCTCATGCCTAGAGTCATGAGAACTTCACATGACAAGGTTCCCAGGAGTCCTTCTCAGATTGGGATCTACACGATGATCCAACATCATTAGATGTGAGATCTGCGGTTCAGATAACCCGCGTCTAAGATAACAGATCTCTATTTTCCTTTTAAATGAATTGTGACAATCATTTTAGGTATTTTAAAAAATCCATATCTATTAAAAATACATCGAAATAATCCCAAATTTCAAGGGAAACGTATTAATAACTTTATCTACCTCTCTGCCAAAATTGGGCTCATTATCTAAAAGAAAACATGCCTTTTCTTTAGTTGCAAGATATCACTTAATTGTATATATTTCTCACCTATTTTCTCTTTCCCTTGCTATTAAATAATTATTCAGAGTTCCTTGAACCTCAAGGAACCTTAATGGCTCAAAATACCATCTTAGGGATATACCTTAGCCTTTTACTTTCCTTTTGTCCATTATGTCTCATTATCTTATTTATTTCTTATCAAAATATCTCTTTTTGAGGATTTCTCTTTATATCTCTTTTTATTTTACTTATTGGAATTCCTTTTAACATTAGAAACCTTATGGATACGAAAATCCACCAAAGATAACTCAATTATACCTCTTTCCACTTATTTTCCACATTTTATCATTATTTTCAATTTCTTTCTTAATAAAGAAATATTTAATTGATCTTTTCTTTTCTAGTTGCATTATCTTTGCAAATTTGGACTCCTTGGGACCCAAGGAACCTAAGAGGCACGAAATCCACCTTTGGATTAGATACTTTTGCCTTCTAGAGGTTTCTACATCTTTCTTTTCTCCATTTCTTATTAATAATGGAGTTTTCTTTGTCTTTTCCTTATTATTGGGCCCAATAGCCAATAAAGCCCACAAAACAACCAACAAGGCTGTTGTAAAAAAAATCCATTTATTCAAAACAAATTATATCATTATTTGTTCAAATATCTTTAATAGGAGAAATTACTTTTCTCACCAAAAGAACCCAAAAATTAGGGTTGTAACAGTTGTCCTATATTCAACATGGTGTATCGACCTGCATTCAACAAGGTGTATCAGCCTTTACTCATTAAATTGTATCGGCCTTCACACTAATCTTTGTGTCGGCCTAGACACATCTACTTATGTCGGACAAGGTACCATTACTTGTATCGGCCAAGGCATGTGAAATGGTATCGGTTTAGAGGTGCTTGAGAAGGTATATCAGATTTAGTGTACTTTAGGGTATCAGCCACCCTATCTCTTTGTGTATCAGCCATATCAACACATTGTATATCGGCCATCCTATAACTAGGATATTGGCCACTCAACCAACTAGTGTGTCGGCCACACCATCAACTACGGTATTGACCACTCTATCAACTAGAGTATCAACCTAGCTATATCTTTGTGTATTGGCCATTGCTCGCTATAGGATATCAACCTCTAGGGTTTGATTTGTATCAGCTGAACCCTTATTCAACACCTAAGTTTCTTTCACCTATTGGCCTTACCACTACTTGGTGTATCGGCCAAGGGTTCAAAGAGGGTAATGCTCCCATCTTCTCATTTTGTGTCGGGCTAGAGGGGTGTCGGATTGTGAGTGTGTCAGACTACTAGGGTTAGGGTTACCCATATCAACCTCTATACTCAGCTAAGGCAATATAATTTAATACTCCATCTTACAACACATTCTCTTGGTCATGAGAAGCTAGGACTTTGAGGCATATCATTTATAGAGAATCTAACATATTGGTCTAACAACAACATATCATTTTAGGGTGTCACAAGTCATGTCAGCCATCCATGTGATGGTGCAAGTATGTGTATCGACTTAGCTATCTTCTAGATATCGACCTGCCCTATTCATAGTCTTAGATGATAGGTTAGACAATTGAAAGGACAATAGTCCTCATGTAATCAAACCAGAAGGGGTAGGAGTTCATGTATATCAGTTTCCATGCCTATACCCTTGTATTGGGTTAGGGTTTTCACAAACCAATATCAGTTTGTGCATATTGGTTTCATCAACTTCAAGCTCAAACTCTCGTCCATTATTACTCTAGTTCATGGACAACAACCCCATATATCCATTAGATATCATAAAACCATCATTCAAAGAAGCAAAACCAAAATAGAAAAGTAATCACCAAGTATTGCATGATAGAAGGTGAATAATAATAAAATTGGGTTCAAGTTATATAACCCGCCTGAAGATCAACACAGGAGCTTCAAGCTCCAAAGCTCCACGTTCCCAAGGTTGAAGATTACTTATCAAAAGTCCAAGACTCGATCACAACACTTCTATATATATGAATGAAGATATCATAGTAAGGAAATTGGTGAAGAAGGAAGGAAAGGAAAGAATCATGATCCAAGAAGCATAGTCTTTCCAAGGTTGAAGATGATCATGGCTTTACCTTCGACAAGTTTCTCGGCCTTCCCTTTGCTCCTAGGGTCGTCCACCAAGCAAGAGATGGTAAAGGAGTCAAAAGGTTTACTAGGAGGTGAAAAGAGGGGTATATATAGTTGAGGTTCAAGAGAGAGAGTGTGTGTGTAAGGAAGTGAAATCAATCCACCTCTCTACTAATAACAATGGAAAATAAGGACCAATAACAACCGAATTTTAAACTTTGACTATATTTGTTATAACCTCAATTTCTTGAATATGTAATGAAAGATGTAATTCTCTTTTAATGAATAAAAGAAATCTTTTTCTTTGATTTGCAATAGATTTCGTATGAAATAGCCTTGATTGATTGATGTTGGGCTTTGTTGGCCATTGAGCCCAATTGAAAAGAAAAGAGAATTAAAAAGGAAAAGAAATTGATTAATAAAAGGGAAATATGAGTAATTGACAATTAAAAGAAGATAAAAGCAAACCATTATTCCCCAATATGGGAATCCATGCTTTTGGGATTTCTTGACGTCCAAGGGACCCAAAGGACGAGATAATGGTAAAAAGGAATAGGAATACTAATTAATTTTGAATAAATTAATGAATAACTTGGGAGAGAAGGAAGCCTCCTCATCCATTTCTTTTTATTTCCAAAATTTCTTACAAAGCTAGGCAATAAGTAAAGGAACGTTCCCTTAAAATTTGAGATAAATAGGAGTTATGGTTTGGGAGATATTAATTTTGCAAGTTATTTGCAATTTGGGAATAAATTCTGAAATAATGATATATTGTTTCCTTTGCTTTGAATGTGAACAATATGGTCTGTTGGATCTTCATACAACGTTGGACGCCCTTCGCCTAAGTCCCACTGGGACTGTATTTCTGTGGTTTAACAGAGGGACTTTCCCTCTTGAATTCCTCACGTTCCTCGGGATTTGCAAACTGGCTAATGTTTCCATTGTGTTTAGGAGATGAAACTGCGGGGAATCATCCCCGGTTTGATTAGCTTTGGTCCTGGTTTTGGAAAACGCCCAAACCAGCAGGAGCTGCCTCGACCCTATTTATAGGGGTGGGTGCGTGAGGGAACCAACGTCCCTCTTTTCTACATAAGCCTCTGCAGAAGAGAGCAAGGAACACTTGCGTGCGCTCAATTGCTCCATCCCTCTTGACCTGCGACCTCCACACCTCTGTGAGCCACGCCGGAGTCTGGCGGGTAGAGGAGGGTTGCGGCGCAACCTGGGCGATCAATTGAAGGTGTCTTCGTCCTCGGCGAAGGGAGGCGGAACTCCCTGACCCATCGACGCGAGCAAAGGAACACGACAGCCCAGAGTCAACCTTGCGGTTGACCGTCATTGCTACAACAACGAAGTCGAGAGGTAGAAGAAGGAGAGAACCGCAGATTGACCATTTTGCCCCTCGCCTCCTTCAGTAGCATCAAGGTTAGAATCGTCTTCTGTTTCTTTTGATCGCACATAAAAGGCGCGTGCTCCCTGAGCCGTGGGATGCCGCCTAGTCCACCGGACTATAGATCGAACGACTTTCATTTTTCTGAAAATAACAAATAAACCATAAAAAGGGTTTTTCCTATAAAAATCGTATCTTGAGCTAGGAGACTCAGATGAGAAAAGTTAATACATGAAAAATGTTCAAAAAAATATGAGGAATATTTAAAAATGGTTTGAACACCTAAATCTGTATATTTTTGCAAAAGTGCCTATTTTGGATAGAAAATGTATTAATTTGTGGTAGAAACTCTAATTGTTGATAAAAGATATATTTAATCTTGCAGTTAGGTTAATTAGAGCATGTTTAACTTGATTAATGATTAAGATGTTTTTTAACCTATTTTGGATAATAGAATTGCAAAGTTTAGGGTTTTAAACTTATTATAATGGTTAATATGCTTAGAAACCCTAAATTAGAGAAAAAGAAAAGAAAAGATATAGTAATCTGAAAATTAGGGTTTTCGTGGTCCAAACCCGATCTTAAGGGTCTTGATGGAGCATAAGATAAGATAATTAGGGTTAGCTGGATATTTGATAAAAGTAAGGTAAAGGAAGTGAAACCCTAATTTTGGTTAAAACCCTAAAAAGGAGTAATAACCCTAGAAGATAATTAGGAGTGATAGATCATGATGACATGATTAGTGATAGAGAAATTGGATTTCTTTTCAGGAATAATTGTGTGTGTGTGCTTGCTTGATTCCTGATTGATTGGTTATTTCTGCATTCAAGTCAGCTTAACAGGTATGTGGTTAATTATGAATAACCGCTTTAGTTTCCCAACGGATTCCTGGATGTTTAATCACATTGAATGCAACTAAACTGTTTGGATGTTCATATTGCAATTATAAAGTGACTATGACTATCACAATTTAATTTAAATGTGTATTCCCGCACCTACATGCTACCCTGATGGAAGATGCCATAAAGGTCAGTCCTAGGAGGGTAGACCAATAGGCACCATGAGAGGTGACCCTAGACACCAAGCTTGGGAATGAGAAGGTGGTCTATGATGCATGACTATGGAGCACCATGAGAGGTGACTCCCAGGCACCAAGCTCGGGATTGAGAAGGTGGCATTAAGTCAATTCTAGGGTTAGGGCAAAATAAGTGGGGAATGTCACATGGAAAAATGTAAATTGACTTGCTAAGTATCTTTATTGCAATATTTAAATTGTTAAGACTTAATTGTGAAATTTTGGTTGCCTCCGCATACCAACAATTGCTGAACAATGTTTTGTTTGTCGGCGTTTTAGGCATAATCCTGAAAGTACAAACAGTAAAATGACACATCGTGAAATTGAGAAATAAGGTGCAAGGAGGATTAGATAGAATAAATCAAGCTGTGGATAGATATATCTCCAAAGGTTTTAAAAAGGTAAACAAAGTTTTATTTTTCTTCCAAATTTCAATTTAGTTAGTAGAATTTCATAATTATCTTTGATTATTTGTTGAACCTTTGATCCTGTTAATTGATTAACGACTCTGACCTTCAGGTCTCCCTTAATTGGGGGCTACCGGGAGGCGGGGTCGTTACAATTGGTATCAGAGCATATGTTCTTCATCTAATGATTAATAATTATTAAGTTCTACAAATTCCATAGAACCAAGGGAGTTATTAGAAGATTTTCTGAAAGACTGAGGTGTCTAGAAAAGGATCACTTCCGGGGGCTGGCAAAATTTTCCTCCGCACCGCTAGTCAGAATACGAGGACTCCCAGATCGTGTGACTGCCTGGCCGATGTCTTAGGATAAGAGTCGAAATAAGATACCTTTAGGACTCTCTCATCTTGTTCATCCTTTCTCAACTCGAATTCTCTTAAGGATTTTAAGGATTAGGGGTTTTCTCTCTCTTCCTCACCCTCTTGTGGTATGGGTTAAGGTTGATAAGGTCTAAGGGATCCTCCACCAATTTAATAAAAGATACGTAATTAAGATGTCATCGACATAAGTATAAAGGGTTAAACTATAGACTAAAAGTCTTTTTTTGTGCTTGTTCAGATGGCTCGTACAAAAGTCGTGGCTATCCCTTTTTCACCCCATAAGGAGAATGGATCCTCTGAGAAGAGGAAGTGAAACCATGGTGGAGAAACCTCTAAGAAGTGAAAGAGGCCTGAAGAGGCTGTGCATGAGGCCCCCAACCCTGAACTAATGCCCGACGTCAATCAAGAGCAAGGGGAAGGACCAGAGTATGAGGAATACCATGGGTTTGAAGAGGAAGCCCGGATGGAAGAAGACCAACCCAGTGGACAAGAACCAGCCATGGTGGTTCACACAACAGATGCAGTTTGGATGGAGCAACAAAAGCAACTGACTGAAGCTATCTGTGCCCTGGCCCTTAGGGACATAGCTAGGGCTGAGAATGGTGAGCCACTTCCAATTCATCCTCGACTTGGAGCCACCATCCTGGACTTCGTCAAGTTGAACGTCGAGAAGTTCTGGGGAGAAGACAAGTCTGAAGTAGTCGACAAGGTCGAAGCTTGGCTGCTTGCAGTCAAGAATGGGTTCCGTATGCTTGAGGTACAACCGAATAAGAAGGTTTTGTTTGCTACTCACCTTTTGGAAGGTGCAACCAAGACATGGTGGGAGAACCATATCACGGGAAGAGACCTAAGTGAGGAACCGATGGCATGGATTGACTTCAAGACCATCTTCACCGCCAGATTCCTCCCCATCTCAGCAAAGAAAGAGAAAGAAAGAGAGTTCATCAGCATGATTCAAGGAAGCTCTTCAGTTGCGGACTTTAGTCATAGGTTCTGCCTCCTGGAACGTTTTAGACACATGATGGATGAAGAGAGGAGGGTGGACCACTTCATGGAACGTCTGCACCCTGCCATCAAGCCTCATGTGATGGCTAGTAAGCCAAAGACCTTCGCTGAAGCCTACAACACCGCCTTGGACATGGAAAGGACAGTGATGCCTGCACGGAACCAATCCAGAGGGTACTTGGGTTTCACTGAAGGAGCTCAAGGGCAGAGGAATGAACACAGGAAGGGACAAGGATGCAACCACAACAAGAACAAGCATGGGCACAAAGGCAAGCCCCGTGGTCGCCTCTAGCAGTGTCTCACCTGTGGACGGGCACATCCTGGGAAGTGCCGCTTTGAGAAGAAGGTGTGTTTCAGATGTCAACAAGAGGGACACTTCATCGCCAACTGCCCTCAGCTTGACCCAAGAGGACCTTTAGGGTCACAACTTGTGGCAGCACAGCCGGTAGCTGCAGCACCCCCAGTAGGAGCACCAGCCAGAGCACCTCCAGGTGGAGAGAGGAGACAAGCTAGAGTGTTCACCATTGACAATGAAGAAGCTCGGGCGAATGCTAATAAGTTGATTGAGGGTAATAACCCATAGAGTTTTTCCTTTTAGTTTAGTAGACCATGTAGTAGCTTTCTGATATGGAATAACTATGTAGGGTTGCTGGAAGTCATGGGACAAAATGTAAAAGAACTCTTTGATTATCGTTCTACTAATACTTTTATTTCGAGAAATCTGGAAACTATGCTTGGTTTGGATATCAAGGATTTGGGTTATGTTTTGGATGTCACAACCCCGAGTGGTCGTATTTATACCTCTCTTTTGAAAACCCCAGTTTTTCCAGTTAAGTATATGAACCACGAGCTTCCCACTGACTTCATCCTTTTCGATATGAATGATTTTGATGTAATCATCGGTATGGACTGGCTTTCCACCTATAGGGCCCATATTGACTGTAGAGAGAAGAAGATTCTCATTAGAAAAACTGGCTATCCACACTTCACCATTCGAGGAAGGAAAGATGCGACAACCAGTCTTTACATATCCACTTTGAAAGCCGAACGAATGCTATCCAAGGGTTGTCGAGCCTACCTAGCCATAGTTACCGTACCTGAGGTTAAGGGGCAATCCTTAGAGGACATAGAGGTGGTTCTGGAGTATGCATATGTGTTTCCAGATGATCTACCAGGGATTCCCCCTGAGAGGGAGGTATATTTCTCGATTGAGTTAGCTCCTAGGACTGACCCTATATCTAAGGCACCCTATAGAATGGCCCCTGCTGAGTTGCTTGAGTTGAAAACCCAGTTGTAAGAGTTGTTGGATAAGGGGTTCATCCGACCCAATACATCGCCATGGGGAGCACCAATCCTCTTTGTAAAAAAGAAGGATGGGTCGCTTCGAATGTGTATTGATTATCGGATGATCAATCAGGCAACCATTAAGAATAAGTATCCTTTGCCTAGAATAGATGACCTGTTCGACCAACTCAAATAAGCTTGAGTCTTTTCCAAGATCGATTTGAGATCAGGATACCACCCGGTGAGAGTAAGAAGTGAGGATATACCTAAAACGGCTTTTAGAACCCGCTATGGCCACTATGAGTTCGTGGTCATGCCGTTTGGATTATCCAATGCATCGAGTGTCTTCATGAACCTCATGAACAGTGTGTTCCAGCCCTTCCTTGATTCTTTTGTGATAGTGTTCATAGATGACATCTTAGTGTATTCAGATGACCTAGCCCAACACTGTGAACACCTGGGTAGAGTCCTTGATATCCTGAGAAAGCATAAGTTTTTCGGAAAGTTCTCGAAATGTGAGTTTTGGTTGGACCGAGTCATGTTTCTTGGACACATCATGTCAGGAGGAACAATCACCGTAGATCCAGCCAAAGTATCAGCAGTTCGAGACTGGTCGGCACCGAAGAACCCCTCTGAGATTCGCAGCTTCTTGGGGTTGGCCGGATACTACCGTCGCTTCATCAAGGATTTCTCCAAGACTGCTTTGCCGCTGACCATGTTGACTCAGAAGGATATGAAGTTCGTGTGGTCTGACGTATGTGGAGCTCGCTTCCAAGAATTGAAGGAGAAGCTAACCACTGCTCCTGTGTTGACTCTATCGTCTGGCAATGAGGGTTTCATGATATTCACCGATGCTTCCAAGATGGGACTTGGCTGTGTGTTGGAACAAGATCGGCATGTGGTTGCATATGCTTCCCGACAGCTCAAGCCAAATGAGGTGAATTACCCGACACATGACCTAGAATTAGCTGCTATCATCCATGCTTTGAAGATATGGTAGCATTACCTGTATGGTGCTACCTTTGAGATCTTCACCGACCATAAGAGTTTGAAATACCTACTGACGCAGAGAGATCTGAACCTACGACAACGATAATGGATGGAGTACATGAAGGATTACAACTTCACCATCACCTACCATCCTGGTAAGACGAATGTCATGGCTGATGCGTTGAGCTGGAAACAGATTTAAGTGTGCAGCTGTTTTGTCCAGTCAGTGGAAGAGTTTGGAGGTGCTTGTGGAATGGAATCCACAACCGTTAGAGGATCGGGTTCGGTTGGCTAATATCCAGATTCAATCTGAGTTGTTGAGTGAGATCATAGCTGCACAGTTGACCAGTGGAGAGCTACACAAGATGAAAAGTTTAATGATGAAGCCACAAACTCGTCTATCCGTGGGAGTAGATGGAGGAATCAGGTTTGAGAATCGCATATGGGTTCCAGTGGATTCATCAATAAAGGGACGTATCTTGCAAGAGGCTCATGGATCCAGGTACACATTGCACCCAAGTACTACTAAGATGTTCAAGGACCTACAACGGTTTTTCTGGTGGCCAAGAATGAAGAAAGACATTGCGTCATGGGTGGCCAGTTATCTTACGTGCCAGATGGTGAAGGCTGAACACCAACGACCCGGCGGACTTTTACAGTCGATAGAAATTCCAGAATGGAAATGGGAGCAAGTCACCATGGATTTTGTGGTGGGTCTACCCCAAACCAAGAAGGGTCATGATGTGACATGGGTCGTGGTAGATCGTCTTACCAAGTCAGCACACTTCCTTGCCTTGAAGACCACTGCTAAGGTGGTAGACCTAGCTGAGTTGTACATCAGAGAGATAGTGCGGTTGCAAGGTGTACCAGGATCGATCATTTCAGATAGAGACCCAAAGTTTACATCCAAGTTGTGGAAGCAAGTTCAAGAGGAACTTGGTACCAGGTTAAGTATAGTACCGCTTATCACCCCCAAATGGATGGTCAGTCAGAAAGGACAATCCATACCTTAGAAGATCTATTGAGAGCTTGTGTGCTCGATTGGGGTGGCTCATGGGAGCATTTCCTACCATTGGCAAAATTCGCCTACAACAATAGCTACCAAGCCAGTATCGGGATGCCTCCGTATGAAGCTTTGTATGGGAGATCGTGTCGGTCCCCACTTCACTGGGATGATGTGGGTGAGAGGACCCTGTTGAGGTCAGATGAGCTCCAAGTGTATGCTGATAAAGTGGCTTTGATCAAGCAAAGGCTGAAGAGAGCCCAGGATCGACAGAAGTCATATGCTAATGCAGAGCGGACTGATGTGCATTTCACTGTGGGAGATCATGTGTTTTTGAAAATCCGACCGCTCCGAGCTATAGCTAAGAACAGAGGAAAGCTGAGTCCCCGATACGTGGGTCCGTTCGAGGTGTTAGAACGGATTGGTGAAGCTGCATACCGTTTGGCATCACCCCCTCAGTATAACATGATGCATGATGTGTTTCATGTGTCTAACCTGAAGTGATATGTGCAAGATCCAAGCCATGTGCTGAGTATTGAACCTATTGAGCTTCAAGGGAAGCTGACTTATCCTGAGTCACCTGTGCGGATTCTAGATACTAAGGTGAAAGAGCTCAGATGCAAGAAAATAGAGATGGTAAAGGTTCTTTGGAAGCACCATGGAGAGGATGAGGCCACATGGGAGCTGAAGGCGGACATGGAGAAAACATACCCTGAATTGTTTGTTTGATTGTTTGAATTTTGAGGGCAAAATTCCTATAAGGAGGGGAGGATGTTATAACCTCAATTTATTGAATATGTAATGAAAGATGTAATTCTCTTTGAATGAATAAAAGAAATCTTTTTCTTTAATTTGCAATAGATTTCATATGAAATGGCCTTGATTGATTGATGTTGGGCTTTGTTGGCAATTGAGCCCAATTGAAAAGAAAAGAGAATTAAAAAGGAAAAAAATTGATTAATAAAAGGGAAATATGAGTAATTGACAATTAAAAGAAGATAAAGGCAAACCATTGTTCCCCAATATGGGAATCTATGCTTTTGGGATTTCTTGAGGTCCAAGGGACCCAAAGGACGAGATAATGGTAAAAAGGAATAGGAATACTAATTAATTTTGAATAAATTAATGAATAACTTGGGAGAGAAGGAAGCTTCCTCATCCATTGCTTTTTGTTTCCAAAATTTCGTACAAAGCTAGGAAATAATTAAAGGAACGTTCCCTTAAAATTTGAGATAAATAGGAATTATGGTTTGGGAGATATTAATTTTGCAAGTTATTTGCAATTTGGGAATAAATTCTGAAATAATGATATATTGTTTCCTTTGCTTTGAACGCGAACAATATGGTCCGTTGGATCTTCATCCAATGTTGGACGCCCTTCGCCTAAGTCCCACTAGGACTGTGTTTCTGTGGTTTAACAAAGGGACTTTCCCTCTTGAATTCCTCGCGTTCCTCTGGGTTTGCAAACTGGCTGATGTTTCCATTGTGTTTAGGAGATGAAACCGTGGGAAATCATCCCCGATTTGATTAGCTTTGGTCTTGGTTTTGGAAAATGCCCAAACCAGCAGGGGCTGCCTCGACCCTATTTATAGGGGTGGGTGTGTGAGGGCACCAGTGTCCCTCTTTTCTATACAAGCCTCTGCGGAAGAGAGCAAGGAACACTTGCGTGCGCTCAATTGCTCCATCCCTCTTGACCTGTGACCTCCACACCTCTGTGAGCCGCGCCGGAGTCCGGCGGGTAGAGGAGGGTTGCGGCCCGAACTGGGCGATCAATTGAAGGTGTCTTCGTCCTCGACGAAGGGAGGCGGAACTCCCTGACCCATCGATGCGAGCAAAGGAACACGACGGTCCAGAGTCAACCTTGTGGTTGACCGTCGTTGCTACAACAACGAAGTCGAGATGTAGAAGAAGGAGAGAACTGCAGATTGACCATTTTTCCCCTCACCTCCTTCAGTAGCATCAAGGTTAGAATCGTCTTCTGTTTCTTTTGATCGTACATAAAAGGCGCGCACTCCCTGAGCCGTGGGATATATTAAAAATGGTTTGAACACCTAAATCTATATATTTTTGCAAAAGTGCCTATTTTGGATAGAAAATATATTAATTTGTGGTAGAAACTCTAATTGTTGATAAAAGATATATTTAATCTTGCAGTTAGGTTAATTCGAGCATGTTTAACTTGATTAATGATTAAGATATTTTTTAACGTGTTTTGGATAATAGAATTGCAAAGTTTAGGGTTTTAAACTTAATATAATGGTTAAGATGCTTAGAAACCATAAATTAGAGAAAAAGAAAAGAAAAGATATAGTAATATGAAAATTAGGGTTTTCGTGGTCCAAACCCGATCTTAAGGGTCTTGATGGAACATAAGATAAGATAATTAGGGTTAGATGGATATTTGATAAAAGTAAGGTAAAGGAAGTGAAACCCTAATTTTGGTTAAAACCCTAAAAAGGAGTCATAACCCTAGAAGATAATTAGGAGTGATAGACCATGATGACATGATTAATGATAGAGAAATTGGATGTCTTTTTAGGAATAATTGTGTGTGTGTGCTTGCTTGATTCCTGATTGATTGGTTATTTCTGCATTCAAGTCTGCTTAACATGTATGTGGTTAATTATGAATAACTGGTTTAGTTTCCCGACGGATTCCCGGATGTTTAATCGCATTGAATGCAACTAAACTATTTGGATGTTCATATTGCAATTATAAAGTGACTATGACTATCACAATTTAATTTAAATGTATATTCCCGCACCTACATGCTACCCTGATGGAAGATGCCATAAAGGTCAGACCCAGGAGGGTAGACCAATGGGCACCATGAGAGGTGACCCTAGACACCAAGCTCGGGAATGAGAAGGTGGTCTATGATGCATGACTATGGAGCACCATGAGAGGTGACTCCCAGGCACCAAGCTCGGGATTGAGAAGGTGGCCTTAAGTCAATTCCAGGGTTAGGGCAAAAGCGGTGGGGAATGTCACATGGAAAAATGTAAATTGATTTGCTAAGTATCTTGATTGCAATATTTAAATTGTTAAGACTTAATTGTGAAATTTTGGTTGCCTCCACATACCAGCAATTGCTGAACGATGTTTTGTTTGTCGACGTTTTAGGCATAATCATGAAAGCACAAACAGTAAAATGACACATCGTGAAATTGAGAAATAAGGTGCAAGGAGGATTAGATAGAATAAATCAAGTTGTGGATAGATAGATCTCCAAAGTTTTTAAAAAGGTAAACAAAGTTTTATTTTTCTACCAAATTTCAGTTTAGTTAGTAGAATTTCATAATTATCTTTGATTATTTGTTGAACCTTTGATCCTGTTAATTGATTAACGGCTCTGACCTTCGGGTCTCCCTTAATTGGGGGTTACCGGGAGGCGAGGTCATTACAATATTCAATTGTATAAAGAGTACATTATGAATTTTCCCAAAAGGGTGTACATGCTTTATACAAAAAGAGGATCTAAGTAGAGGAAAACTAGACGACAAATATATGTCTCCAATAAAAACAACATAGTATATAGTTAAGTCCATGCTAGAAGGTTGAACTCCTTTCTCTTAGCCTTAGGTTGGTTCACCATGCTTCTAATGGGCACTCAGATCCTATACCTGGGTGGTTGGGATCACCCAACAAGAGGAGAGAAACGTATGTGTCAAGTAAGAGAAATAAGGACAATTATAAACTACAACATTTCATAATAAAATATTCACTATACTAAGAGAGCCAAAAATATGAGGCAAGTAACACAATAAAGAATTCCGCCAGTTTAAATAATAATAAGAGTGAGAGCATGCATGACTAAATATGACTACATTAAGCTAACATAGGGCTGAAGCACCTACCTAACCTAAACCTTTAGGTGAGGGAGAATTTACACATTCCCAAGCACCCAAAAATATTTATAGAGTGGGGAGAATTATCACGTTCCCCTGGGTGAATTTACACATGCCCACTATGGGTGGTTGTACAGATGTGCACTATATTAGTTAATTAGTGATTTTCATCATCATGCTAAAGTATTTCAATGGTAGATATAAGAATTTTAACAACATTGCAAGTGGGGTTCAAGACCTTAGAACAGTTTGTGCAACAATAATATTTAATGAAAATAGGCTCATGCCTCATGGGGAAAATGAGATTGGATTTAAAATATCCCCAACTTAGGGTTAGAATGAACATACATACCTCATTTGAGATTTAAAAGAAGATCTTTTATAGATTAAGTATGCCCAATGTACTTTTGTCCTAGATACAAGTTTATACACATGGATTAGAGTTTATAAATCATAAAGTATATAGAAAGATACCAATTTTGAACCTTATATTAAAACCTTCGATTTAGGACTCAAAACCTAGACCAAACTATTTTCACTGATTAAGCAAACATATTTAATTTCCCAATTTGGAGTTAAAATGAATTAATTACATGTTTATATAATAAAAAAGTGTATTCATGATAAAATTAAAGAAAGGAATGAGAATCAGGACTCAAAACACAAAATCAGATTCTACATGAAAAATCATTTCCAATGAATATTTATTCGCATTTTTTCTAACAATGCATCGATTTAATATGAATTAAACCATACTAGCCAATCAGAAATTGAGGAAATGCCACATAGGCATAAGACCTTGCGAAAACCAGTACCACAGTGGCCAGACCCATTCTGACATGGGCCAATCATGTTTGGCCCACTCAGCCGGTCTGTGGTCACTTGGTCTCGGTCAAACGCGGTTGAGCAGAGGGCCAAACTACCATATTGCCAAGGTCGGTTAATCAAATCGATTAAGATGGCAAGGTCATCAAAGTCAATTGGACATTACAAATGATCTCGCAGCGAAAAATAAAACAAAGGATGAAATTACTATCAAGCCCATGGCAGGTTAATTGGTTAATCAAAAGGGCACGGATGCCCTGGTCATTACACGACCAGGCTTCTTATAGCCCTGGTCATGGCGAGCAGGCTACTGGAGCTTCGACTCCAGCCTTGCTTCGCATCACCAGGCAACGCCTAGTCTCAACGATGGTGCGAATGAGATCCCAGAAGATCGGAAAAGGTGGATGAACACTCACCACTGAGTGAGGACCTCGATAGCCACAAAACACGTCAGAGAAGGTCAGGAATAGGGGAGCTCCAAACACAATCAAACCCAAATGCAGAGGCTGATTCTCAATTAGACGAAGGTCAAAAAACATCCGCGGATGCAAGGCAAGGTCAATGCTAGTGTCAAAGAGGGCAGAGGAGCTCGGAACCATAAGAACGGTAGAACATCGATGAGGTCCTTATGGCGAGCTATAGGACCCACCCATCGTTTGGGGGAACCACAAGCCAAAATGACTAGGGAGAACTGAAAAGCAGGGGCCATAGATGCTTACCACCCGTTTGATTGAACAGAGGTGACTGGAGATACGATGGGGTGGCTGACGTCGTCGAAGATGGAGATGGAGAGGGTCGGGGAACTCCAGGATATTAGGGAACCAATCGGGCGAGGAGGAGAACTACTTGTGGTCAGAAGAAGTTCTACCCGACTTTATATAGACGTGGGGAGAACCA
Organism: Alisma plantago-aquatica; assembly: GCA_963693085.1. Lineage (NCBI taxonomy): Eukaryota > Viridiplantae > Streptophyta > Magnoliopsida > Alismatales > Alismataceae > Alisma > Alisma plantago-aquatica. Next base: position 872,083,774 of record OY856409.1, read on the forward strand.
TAGCTCCCTCTGCAAACCTTCACTGGAGAGGGGAAGAGAATCAAAAAGAGGTGTTTCATGTATGGTGTGAGAGAGGAGACAATCCAATGCTCAATCAAAACGTCATAGGAAGACAAAGCCAATGGCAAAAGAATCACAAGAATTGGTGAAGGAGGGAGAGAGAACGAGACCGAGGAATCTAGGGGTCGAGACAGTTCATTGACCCGCGACCGACCAGAGGAAGGAGACAAGGTCCTAGCCGTCGGATCTGTAACTGATTAAAACATGACCGTCGGATGAGAGTCCACAATGGATCCGTACGCGTGACAGTGAGAAATGAAGCGAACTTAAGCGTCACACATCAAATAAATGAAATAAATGAAATCGGAATTAAATCCTTGGTTACACTTTACTCAAAACTTATAAATTCGATTTGGGTGGTCAAACATAGTCCAAATGACACCAAAATTTAACCATAGTCTAGAATTAATGTCTAGAACCATGCTATATAATTAGATTTCAATTTTATACACAATATGGACCATAACTCATATATTGTCGATTAATGCCTATATTAATATATAAGATGAGTGAGTTAATATGAAGAGACTCCTTTGGTATTATTTTATTTGAGTGAAATTCGAGATAGACAACCCCTATTAATTTCAACGACAATATCTCACCATTTTATTATATTTTCATGCTTTATTATCATGTTGGAGGAGAGAGAAAGAAAAGAGGTTAATTACTCTCAATTCTCATAATTACTCATTTCTTGTTCCAAAAAGCCACAACAACTCTAAATTAACATAATCTACTCATTATCTCTCATTAATGGCCATTTTGCATTATTAGACTCCAATTATCACATTAGTTGGAACATGTGTGTCGAAATCCATTCATTGACATGAATGTGGGCAAATATAGATCACATCATCAACTGTTGCTTCAAATTCAACATTTAGGCCAAAAAGGATACGAAAGTTAGGAAAATTTTGGGAAAAGTCCAAAAGGACATACTTGAGATGATACAAGTATGTGTGTCGACTAACATGCCATTTAAAGCAATGCTATTGAATCCAAAGCTATTGAAAGAAGAAGAGCCCAGTCGAAATTATGTTGTGAAGAACTTATGTGAGATATTTTTTGTTTTGGGTCTTACATCTTGATCAAAATATGACTCACAACGGAGCTCATTGGCGAACAAGGATCCATATACCTGGACATTGGAGTTATGGCTCAAATGATGATGATGATGACGATGACGTTAACTTTCCTTTCTTGTATGTTCCGGCCGATTTTGAACGAGACGCAACTTCCTAAGGAGCGAATGACCAACTGTGTAACTAGTGAATGCAAGGAAGAATTTTCAAATAGAATATGAGAGTCTGATGGGAAGGAGGGGTGGTTGGAGACACTGAAAGGAACCCGCACGTTGAAAGTAACTCAAAAACAATGACAGATGACCATGCTCTTAATGGCTATTACCATCAGTGATAAGCAGATTTGATATATTAATCAGCTTCACCATAACTGAACTGAACTAGGCTGGCTGCTGTAAAGGTTCAAGGATGACAGTCTTGACCCACCGGACACCACCACCAACAGAAGCCAGCCAGCTTGCTAGCTTGGCAACCAACTAGCTAGATAATTTAGCTCATCAAAGTAATTATTATCAACTATTAAATAATCAGCAACTTTAAAGTGAGGGGCGCAAGGCACCGTATTCATTCCTCATTAATGAATCCACCGGAAATTCGATTGTTGGTTCGTAACCCGCTGAGAGTTGCGAAGGAAGCAAGCAACTACGGATGCGATCAAAGGGATGTGGATATGTATGCATATTAGAATGAATAGAAGAAGGGAAAAGAAAAGGGGCGTGCCTTGTGTCGGCAATGCTGAGGGTTGAGCAGTGGGTACTTGTGTTCATGACCGACGGCGACTTAGCCTGTGTTTGGCACGGGACCGAAACCCGGTTTTGTGTTGTCTTTTAGTGCCAACCCTGCCAAACAACTACCGGTTTGAGGCTGATTCGTGTTTGGTTCCCAACCCTGAAAATCCTCCGTTATGGGGTAACGGAACCCCCCAACCCGGATTGTCCCAGTCCCACGAGGGGCGGGATTCCAGTTCACAAATCGATTTTGGCGATCTGATCCTCTCCTCACCCCACACCCATCCCGACATTCTTCGCCTTTCCCCTCTACCTGCTCTATCTTCTGCTCTGTGGTCTATGCTCTCTTCTCTCCCGAGACCTCCTCTCCCGAGACCTCGAGACGACCTCGCCATTACTATTATCGCCATTAATAAAGCTGACTCATCGTTTCCAGCGGCAAAGCCATGCCAGGCGACTGGCGTACGCCAAACCCTGCCCAGTGGAGTAGGCGGAATACCAGGTCAATCAAGCGGTTGTATGGTTGTGGTGGCTCGTCTGCAAGCGTCGAGCTACTCCGACAGTCCACACACGGACAAGGAACCCTCCCGAGTTGCCAACTCGCATCAAAGCGCCCCATTTCACCGTGTACAAGCCGTGCAGTATACCCTAGGAAGGGCAACCACTGTCGCGCCTGCTATATAGTTCTGCACTTCATCAACGATCTCCTCGCTTTTCACCTTCGAAACCTCCACACAGTCTTCTGTTTCGCCGCTGCTGCCGAGCCCCTGTTGTGGGAAGTCACCGACCTGCTTGCAAGGTTTGTCTCCGCCGCCCCTTTTCTTTCTTTCTGTTTGCTAGCCTCTTATCTTTACTCTTGTAACGATAGATGATTTAATCAGTGAACTAATGTGTATTTCTCTCTCAATTTCTTGTGACATGTTTCGTCCCTGGCAATGTCTGCCCGTGCTCCTATTTTCGTCATCTCGGCTTAGCAGGTAATTGTTCTTAGCAAACACCAACACACGTTTTCTCCTATTGTGGTTGCCTGCTTGCTTGATTCGGACAATGTTGTTTTTGTATTGGGATGTTGTATAATGACATGGTCTGTGGCTATTGTATTATCTCCATGTTGTACAATAACACGGGTTATTGGGATGTTTGCACTGTATGAGCAGAACTGCTCAATCTTTTACTCGAATCTTATGTTCAAATTGGATTGCTGTGAATGCTTGTAGAAGTGTTGAGTTTTAAGGAGTTCGAGTACATGCTTATTTATATTGTCAACTTATATGAGAACCCTACTGTCCATCAGATCATAATAACCCTATTGTAGATGTTACTGAAAGAGTGATTCTCTTAATTGTCTTATCTCAGTCAATAAAGAAGGAGAGATGTATTTACTATCCTATTAGTATGATTTATCCCCTCATGTTTGTTACTGCATTTGATTGATGAATTGTGCTTCAAACAGATTTTGATTTGGTACTTTGAAACTCTTGAGCGTGGTGATGATGATAGAAAATACCTTTAGGACCTGTATGGATAGACTACTTTAGAGTACCTCGTAATTACACTAATTTCTGGGACAAAATGGTATCTTCGACTTCCATTGTCAAAAAGCCTGCAAGGAGCCAGCTTGAATGAATTGAAAAAACGTGAGCCTCAAAGCTACTGTGCGTGTTTCTAATCTCACGGGATTCAAAAATTAAAATTATTCTAGTCTAGAATCTCGATTTCAATCATGTACATATCAATTATAATTGCTATACTGCTTAAAAATCCTTCCCATGTTTAATTTTCTGGGATTATTGAAGTATGCTGCCAAATATGCCCTTAGCTCCTTATAGTGCATTGTTTAGCTTCTCTGTATATTACCTTCTATATATCAGGACACATGCTCCTGATTAGCTAATTAGTGATCTGTTTGCACTGTATGAGCAGAACTGCTCAATCTTTTACTCGAATCTTATGTTCAAATTGGATAGCTGTGAATGCTTGTAGAAGTGTTGAGTTTTAAGGAGTTCGAGTACAGGCTTATTTATATTGTCAACTTATATGAGAACCCTACTGTCCATCAGATCATAATAACCTTAGCCATGAAAAGAAAACTATATGGCGGCAATTGTGCAAATTGTGGTTGTTGTGCTAGGGTTGTGATACATCAGACATATATCAATATTTTTACAATGTTACTATTGTACACACTATTGATATAGCAGACATATATCAATATTTTTACAATGTGTATATTGTACACACTATTGATATAGCAGACATATATCAATATTTTATAATTCTTAGTTGTAATTGTACCTGTAAATATTTTACTTTGTGAAAGATGGACTTGTGGTCAATTGCACAAACTTCATTCATGCAGTTTGGGTCAAATTTATGAGGTTATGTCATGAATCGTATCATTTTTATTTCTAAGAAAAAATCGTGATCATCTTTATAATAAAAATATATATACACCTGAAATTATAGTTAGTATGGGTAATTTTGTGATATATGTTAGTGTAGGGATATATGTTAGTATAGGGATATATAGTTAGTATACAGATATATACTTCAAATTCAGTTGTGTTGTGAGGTTAGTAATTTTTTACCAGTTAGTATAGGAATTTTGTGATATATAGGGATATATACTTCAAATGCCAGTTCTGTTGTGAAACAATTATGCTTTGTGATATATGTTAGCTTGAATGAATCATTTTAATGTTAGCTTGAATGAATGATTTTAATGTTAGCTTGAATGAATGATTTTATTTTTCATGTAGACCAAAATGTACACCCATTAGGATTCTGCTGATTATATTGCAAATAATACCACTATTTCGGCTAATCTATTTTCCCTCTGAATTTCTTGTATGTACCGTCCCTGACCCTGTCGCTGGCCATGCAACTCTCTTCAACCTTCACTTGGGCTTACCAGGTATATCTCATGAGCAATACGAACACGTTTAATGTGAATTCCATTATGAATGCTTGCTATTTATGTATTTTTCCTGTAATGAACATATTTGATGATGCGTTTGCTACAACCATTTCAAATTTAACTACAATTTAAAATTTGTTGTACACATTTTTTGGATCTTATGACTGGTCCGGGTAATGCATCTTGTCTTATCCTACTTCAATACAAGTTATTACTTTCAACTGTGTAGTCTCATACTAGGTTCGTATAACGGTTTCGTTTCAACACCCACACTAAATTGATATATCACAGTGTCATTGCTACTATGGCTGCACCCGACCCGAGGTTCCGTATTGTATGGTCAAAAGAGTTGGATGAGGCTCTGGTTGCGGCATTGAGGAGACAATATGACATGGGTAGGTGCGTCGATGGAATATTTACTAGGGACGCGTGGAGGGAGACGCTACGCGATTGGCATATCAGGATGGGGAGGAACGAGGGTATATTGGATCAGTTAAAAACTCGGTGGAAGATCCTCAGGAGAGACTATGCAAAGATAAATCTGGTAACCAACAAAAGTGGTGTTGGATGGGATGACAGCAGGCACAAGCCAATATTGCCTGACACCCCAGAGTGGAGGGAGGCACTTGCGGTATGTCTAATAATATATACTCCCCTGACTATTATATATTAAATTAAACTTGTTACTATTGACCTAATCAGTAGTTGTCCCCTATTTTAGGCAAACATGGAACTAGCGAGATTGATCAACAGACCATTCTACCACTACCAAGACGTCGAGCTGATGGGGGGTAGGAACATAGCTAGGGGTCATCATGCAATGTCCTCAACCGATAGACAACCTCCTTCTGATGTTGCATCTGAAGATGATGTTGCTGTTGACCTAGATGCATCTGATTCATTTGTCAGCCCAGAACCAACCGGTCCATCCGGTTTCACTGAAGACGTGGTTAATTTTGGGACACAAAGTGAGGACACCAATGGCGGATCACACAACCAAGGTGTTGGTGCAACGACTCCCACCACGATCAGACGTAGGAAGCGAGGGTCAAGCTCACATGACAGTTGTGTCCTGTCTAATGATGTTGTGTTCGAATTCACAAAGGTGTTTTCCAAGGTACATGAGATGGGCAACGGAATTGCTGCTAGGTGTAATGATAAAGACGAATACCAAACCATTTTACACCACTTTCATGAAACCTACCCTGACCCCCCTGTCCCAGTTTTTACCACTCTTGTGCACGCCATAAAAGATCCAGCTAACCGTAACATTTACCTAAGCCTTATGGACACCCCACAAAAAATTACCATTTAGTTGCAAGACTTGTGGGAAATGAAGAACACGACTTCTGCATCACAATCACCCTTCACGCCACAATCTCCACCGTACTTTTGAGGTTGACTAATTTAATAAGTATATCACTATCCTGCCTTTTATTCGATGAACTTTATCAGAAGTTGTTGTTGTACTATTTTATTCTGTTGGGAACAATCTCTGAACTATGGTACTATGTAATGGTTTATCTTGTTATTTGCTATTTGGTCAGTATTTGCTATTTTGTCGCTATAGCCCTAATTTCATTTCTGCAATATCTCGATATTTCCCTGATGCGGATAATCGCTTTTAATTATAGACGTGATGGCTGGTATGCATCCATATGAAACAACTGATGACATTCTACAACTACTGCATCTTATGTCTGGTCCGGCTAATGACATTGCTAACGCAATATCCTACCAAATAGCTGACCAAATTTCCCACAATATCATGCAAAATTCAGATGCCGCAACCACACACCAACCAATACCGAGATCGGTTAGTATTAGGAGCGTCCATCAAAAGGTTTTAGAAATAATAACCGGCCATGAAAGGAGGGCGTACGATCTGTACCGTATGCTACCCAACACGGTTTTAGCCTTTGTTGACAAACTTGAGGACCGAGGTTTGTTGAAAAGTACAAGAGGTGTGTCATCAGTGGAGGCAGTTTTCTACTTCCTTCAAATGGTTGGCCATGGCCATACCAACCGTGTTCTTGCTGAGGACTACATTCACAGTGGTGAGACCATAAGTAGAAAGTTTAACGAGGTGTTGGATGCAGTGTGTGCTTTGTGCAGTGAATATATTATCATGCCAACTGCATCCACAACTCCGCACCGCCGCATCGCCGTGAGTCCAAGATTTTACCCTTACTTCAAGGTATGACCATCACTTAGTTGACCATTATCCATTCCATTGTTAATATAACCACTATCATCATCGTTGAGTTTGGTATTTACTTGCGTATTTCTTATATACTTGTCTTAGGATGCCATTGGGGCAATTGACGGGACACACATCCCCGTTTTGGTGAAGCGCGAAAAGCAGAACCGATATAGGAATAGAAAAGGGAATGTTTCCATGAATGTCATGGTTGCAGTAGACTTCTCAATGGAGTTTACATATATCATGACTGGTTGGGAGGAATCTGCTGCTGACCAAAGGGTACTTCAGGCAGCTACAACCACAGGCGGGTTCAAAGTACCCGCTGGGAAGTACTATCTTGTTGATGAAGGGTACGCCAACACCAGGCAATTTCTTGCACCATATCGAAACGTTGCTTACCATATAGCATAGTATCAGGGTAACAGAGGCTCATACACAAGCAAAAAAGAAATGTTCAACCATCGACATGCTCAACTACGTAACTTTGTCGAGCGAGCCTTCGGTGTGTTGAAGAAGAGGTTTTCCTACTTTCGTAAAGGAGCAACTTTTCCCGTGCAGTCTCAGTCTCAGATTGTAATGGCTTGTTGTGTCGTTCACAATTTTATCCGACGACAAAATGATGGTGATCCTATGATGGATGAAAACTTGGATGAGCCTCATACTACCACTGACATCTTGAACGAATTGAGTTCTCTGCAACAAACAAGCCAGGCCGATGCTAGAGAGGGAGATGTTTTGCGCGAAACTTTTGCCAATTCTATGTTGGCAAATCAGTGATTTATACATTTGTTTTCTAACTTGCAGAGATTGAAACATGTTCTACAACATGTTTCACTTACTCCTTTTTAACGGACAACTTTTGTTCTCAAACTGTATTGTTCACTACAATTTTACCTACTTATAAACAATGTGAAATTATGTCTCATTAGGTTTTCTGTCTAGAAATGGCCAATGACATGACGTCGTGCCCATGTGATATGCAGTGCACTGTACGAGTGTACATGGATGCCACAAATGCGGCAAATAGACAGTTTGAAGACAACAATCCCCACAGGCCATATTTTACATGTGGTAGGGGTCTTGTACCAACCAGATACGATATGAGGTTGCCCGCACAACAAGTACCGCCTACAGTGGCTACGCTGACTGCAATTAGGGATGCAATGGTATCACAGCTCGCATATGCACGTAGCGAACACAAGTTTTGGTCAGAACATTGTGCCTTTGTCTGTTCAACAAGAGCAGACACGAATAGGTTACAAGAAGAAATTTCAAGTATGCGGGTGAGGTGCCAATATCTTCGCCACCGACTTCAAATAACGAGCGATAATGATTCTTCAACAGAAGAAGATGGATACAATACATCATAGATATACTATATTATGATATGTCCAAATTAACTGCACTTGTCTGTTGCAACAATTAAGTACTCCCGATCAAATGGTCTATATATTATCTTTGAAAACTATGTCATGAACCTGATATTTTTCTATTAATCGTCAAGTTTGTTTTATTAGATGTCGATGATTCCAACTGAGGTTCTGAGGTGTGATTGTGGGCTAAATGCAGCCTTACGGATTAACACAGAGGATGCAGGGTTAAATGACTTTGCCATTCTGAGTCAAAGGCCGGGCGAAATGTATTACATATTCCCTACTCGTGAGGTGTGATGGTACATCAATAAATAATACACTTTCCTTGTCGAGGCTCCGCATTCTTTGCCATTAACTTGTACTTCGTACTACATTTTAGGGAAAAGACCGATGCAGATACTTCCATTGGGCAGTCGATATCCCCCCAACAATTGATTCATTGAAAGTGGAGATTATGTTACTAACTGTTGAGTGCAAGTCAGTGTGGGGTCAGGCGATGAACATGAAGGACTTCATTGAAATGCATTACAACTACGATGAATTATACTCTAACAAAAAGTATGAGCATGAGGTTTTAGAACGCAACGTTGCCAGTCTGGAGGAAGATTGTCGTCTGCTTTTGAACATCCCTTCACCTCAGATGACTCCATAACGTTGAATGGCAAATGCATTTACATTGTCTTATCAGAATTTAGGCACTTTTGTAAACGTCATATTACAAAATGACTATCACATTGAATGGCAAATCCATTCACCTCAAATGACTATCAATGGATGTTATGAACATCATACACTTGTTTAATTTAGGCACTTTTATAATCGTCATATTACATTTTAAGTGTTATGAAAATTTTCTTCATGTTGATGAGTGTTTTATTAATGATGTATGTTATTAATCGAAATTTTACTTAACGTTAGCTCGAACCAAATAATACAATTAATTGTGATATACACCCTTACTTTTGAAAAATATATTACTTACAGAATCTGTTATATGGCTGGCCAACCGCCGACACCGTCTTTTATGTGGTCTACCGAGCTTGATATAGTTCTCAGGGGTTTGATGAGAACCCAATATCACGTGGGTAGATGTGTAAATGGAGTATACTCTACACAGGCTTGGATGGAGGCATGGCACCAGTTCTCATACATAACAGGAGGCCCTTACATTTCATTGCCTGAGTTGCAAATGTGATGGCAATACATCAAGAGAGAGTTTGTAAGAGATAATATGTTCATATTGGGAGATTTATTGCCTCCCCCCACATTGGCCGCGCAACAAGGGATTGAACGCAACTTCTTGACGACGCGTCGCACTTACCCACCAGGGATTTTTTTAGCACTGACGATTGAAATAAACAAATGAACTTGTAACATATGTGCTAAATGTAGTCGTGTTTTTGCATCGCAACAATTTACATTCTCTACTTATGTGTTACATTATTATATGTTGCTACCATAATGCGATCAAATTTCCTACTTCATTATTATGTTAATGCCATAGTTAATTTACGAATTCTGTTATTTGTTCATACCTTTGTTTTTATTAATTTTATATGTCGACATCACGTGCAAAGGCAAGGGCAAGGGCAAAATTTGAAAAACTTTTGATGTCACCGGAAAAAATTCAAAAATATGTTGAAGATAACCTTTTATGCACAAAACCATGTTGTAATCACACAAAGGAGGAGGAGGGCAAAATTGGGACCGATGATCGACTCAACGGCAAAGTCAGTCAGCATGTTCCTCATTTGCCATTGTTGTTTGCTTGGCCAAAAGACGATATCAAACAACACAACAAGCAGGCGGTGTAGGAACTATGCTCAATGTCATGGGACGAGTACGATGAGGCCATAACGTTGACCTATTTTAATCAAGATCCACATCCAACCATGTCCCCCCAAATTGCCTTGTCAAAATCTTAGCTTTTGTTTGGCTGTTTATTGCTCCCATTTTATGTCCTTCTTCCCTGACGAAGATCACCCATAAACAATTATGTTATTATCAGTGATTGTTTATGTTTCACTAATGATGACAATATGATTATTATCAGTTGCTTTTACTGACGATAATGTAATTTGTTTATGTTATGAACAAAATATATTAGGCCAATTTCATATTTGGCCAATTTCATATTTCATGTAGCTTGACTGTTACTGACGATAATGTAATTCGTTACACTAATGACGACAATTAACTATGTTCAACATTACATATATACCACATGCAAATGTCATTACAGACGACAGTAACGTTTCATTACTTCTTAATCACTACGTCAAAAATTAGAATTATTATATCTTATTTGCACTATTATAAATATACAAAATAACACCCACACAACAAAAATAAAATATATTTTTAATATATTCTAAACTTAGGTTGAAGTGACATCACAAATACACATTCTGCGTACTTGTTCAAACAGTGATGCAAGAACATGACAAAATAAGCAGATACTGACTAAGCTGCCAAACAGAATCAGACTTCCAGCCAAACAGATTCAGACTGCAGTCAGACTGAAATCAGACCAGCTGACCAGAATCAGACTGCGTTGCCAAACAAAATCAGACTGCATCCTGACTGCCCCAGCACCGGAATCCAGACTAACCCTGACTAACCCAGTCCAGATTCTAGAATCCCAGTCCCTGTGCCAAACGCAGGCCTTAGAGTCCAGTTTGCCATCTATGCAAGCTAGCTACGGATGTGGGATCAAGGACCCGTCTAGCACCACGGTTCAAGGAAATATATACTATATACTGCAGATTAAGTGATGGCGTTGGCTATTCCAGAGCAACAGTTGAACTTGAAAGCACCAATTAAAGTTTATTCTCCATCCCAACCCACTTCACCCCACGACCCAATTGCAACTTAATTAAGCAGCTCCCACCACCTGTCACCTGATGTGCAACTTTCATAACCTGCTATCCCCATTTCCTCCGCAATGAATGTATGTTGTTGATGGAAACAATTGGAACTCCTGATGATCGCGCTGCTCCGCAAACTGACTTGATTGTTTGGAAAACCACAACAGCCCAACAAGAAAACACCGAATGAATCCAACAAAGGTAAAGATGGAACAGACGGAAGAGCGGACAAGAGAAGAGAAGATGAGTGTTGTTGTTAATTTTGAATTATGTCGACAACGACATGCGCAATTTAGGTGGCCGATTCAGATATGAAAGCATAGAATAAACCAATGTAGGAGAACAAAAATAAATAAAGTTAGGATCAAATCAAGTCGTTCGTTGAGAAACGAATATGCTATACTTAAAGTAATCAATGCCTTACAACCGTTATGGATAGGCGCCGTTCTCCAGTCGACCCGGTACAAACCTGAAGAAGAGACGTCTCACTCGTGTTGATGACGAACGTTGCTGACGAACTAGCGCACCACCACTGCAGCTCAGCAACCGCATGAACCACCGCTTGACATGTTACGTCTTGGAAGGAAAGGAAGGATGAACTTGCTATGTCCTGGAGAAAATCTCCATGTAGCACCAAGGAAGAGACGACTATAGAGAGAATCTGGTTTTAGAGTTTGCAAACATGCACTCAAACGATTGACAACTATGTGTTCGAAAGATGATTTTAACCCTAATGACCAAAGGCATATATATAGCCTTAGACGCCCCAGTAATCCTATTCCTATTAAGACGCGATCACTCGGTTGCTCTTGTACACATTATGGAAAATTCCACAAAAGAGACACTTTCCTGTTAGGATTAATAAATCCGAATAGGAAAGAAACAATTAATTAAATGAATAATTATTATATCCTAGTGAAAAAAGAAGACGGAAGACAGAAGACATTCTTCACAATCCACAATCCACAAGCACGAGCCCGTGCTCGGCCCGGCCAGGCCAGGCATAGTGTGGCGTGCACGCGTGTGTGCGTGTGTGTTGTGGTCACCATACCCACCAAGGAGGTGATCATACCTTCCTCCTAGGACCCTTGGACACTAGTATCCCATGTGATCCTACATATAAGGACCACAAAAGCTCTAGGAGTGAGCAACATGGGATGAAACTTATTTGCCATTTGCACTAGAGACAAAACTACCTCTCTCACATGTACTAGCTGCACTACATTAGACTTAACTCATTCTAGAAACATAGTTGTAGCAGTCATATCTCTAACAATCCCCCACAAAGTCCAATGTATAGTGTGCTCTACCATTCAGTCCTCCTTACTGTACTTTCAGCATATACCTTTTAGTTTGAATCTACATGAGTTATCCAACAGTGACCCCCGGAGGAACTAGGTGAACAAAAGTCTTGAACTTGAACCTTGGGTGCAAGAGTATAGGTTGGTGACAACACAATTAAGACATGGTAGAAAAGAAAACAATGCATTAAGGCCATGCATATAAAATTTTATGTCATGATTGATAACAGAGAACAACCCAATTCTCCTGTTGCAGCCTACACAACATCAATCATTTAATTGGAGTCTCCAAGGATGTGCTACTAACATCCTGTCCTAAGAATTGACACCATTCAGAGACTAATCTCTTACTAACTTGCAGTCATGACACTAACAAGTTTCCTAGGGGATAGACACACAGATGCATAAAGCATCAAAATAATTACATAGTGTCATCCAATTCACCTGACAACTTGTTATTATCACATTAAACCCAATTTGTGGGATCTCCACTTTGTTGGGTTGGGTTGCTACTACCTGTAAATAATGAGGGGTTTCAGTCCCATCCCTAACCTAGATTTTTCCACTAAAGCTAAGGTAAGACCTTTAGTAAAAGGATCAGCTGTATTTTCTTTAGTATCGACGTAGTCCACAACCACGATCCCATCAGACACTAGCTCCCTTATAGACTTGAGTCTGACTTGGATGTATCTACACTATTTTTTATTGTACTTGTGACTCTTTATCTTGACAATAGTTGTAGTGTTGTTACCGTGAAATAAAATTGCAGGAAGCGACTTCTTTACTATAGGTAAACTGGACATAACTCCATGTAGCCGTTCAGCTTCCAATCCAGTTTCATCTAAAGTACACAACTCTGCCTCAAAAGTAGACTGAGACAATCTGGTTTGTTTCTTAGACCTCCATGAAACATCTCCTCCTCTCAACAGGAATACATTCCCGAGACACCATTACTCTCAGTGTTGATGGCAATCCATCTTGCATCACTATATCCTTCAACTACAAAATGATATTTGTCATAATGCAGCCCAAGGGAACAAGTTCCCTTGATATACCTCAAAACTCTGTCAAGAGCTTCCCAATGGGTCTTGTCGGGACAACTGGTGTATCTACTTAACTTGCTCACGGCAAACACAATGTCTGGATGTGTGCAGTTCATAAGATACATCAAACTTCTGATAATATGAGAGTATCGTAATTGAGACACTAGAACCCCAGTTTCATTCTTGAACAAGGCATTGGATGAATCCTATGGAGTTTTAACAGGTTTACGTGATGTGTACTCAAACCTCTCCAATATCTTCTCAAGATAATGAGACTGAGAGAGAGTTATACCATCAGTAGACCTTATAATTTTAAGCCCTAAAATCACATCAACGACACACATATCTTTCATCTCAAACTTGCTACACAAGAATGTCTTTGTCTCATTTACTACTTTCATATCGGAACCAAAAAGTATGATATCCTTGACATATAAGCATAATAAAATGAATCCATCATTAATGATTTTATAGTAGAGACACTTATCAAATTCATTAGAAATAAAGACAAACAATGATATCATAGAATCAAACTTCTCATGCCATTGCTTAGGGGCTTATTTCAAGCCCTATAATGACTAAACAAGTTTACACACTTTGGACTCATTCCCACGACCCACAAATCCCTCATGTTGTTCCATATATATCTCTTCCTGAAGATCACCGTATAAGAACGCGGTCTTCACATTCATCTGATAGATACAAAGATTATAAATAGAAGTCAATGCTATAAGCACTCAGATTGTGATCATACGGGAAACATGAGAATACGTACCAAAATAATCTATTCCTTCCCTCTATGTGTAACCCTTAGCAACTAACCTAACCTTATACTTATTGATTGACCCATCTGCATTAAGTTTCTTCTTAAAGATCCATTTACAACCAACTGCAGAACAACCAGGAGGCAAATCCACCAATTCCCAAATTTCATTCGAGAGAATTGATTAGATTTCATCAATAATGGCTTCTTTCCAAAACTTAGCTTCTGGAGATTCCATAGCTTGTTTGAAAGTTACATGATCATCCTTAGCATTGTAAGTGAGAAACTCACTTTCAAAGTACTTAGATGTCCTAGACCGTTTACTTCTCCTTGGTTCAACTATTTCTTCAAAATCATCAGATTCAGAAATAGCTTGTTCTGAGTTGCCCCCCATATTTGTCATCCTTTCCACGTGCTCGAGAATGAAACCTGTGGTGAATGAATCCACTTGAGATACGTCATTGGGTACACCAGATTTTATGGGAAGCACATCCTCATAATGTAGCATCACGTAATTCCACAATTGTATTGACCTCAATGCCTAAGATATTGGATTTTACAATTAAGAATATGTAGGCATAACTTGTTTCTACATACCCCTAGAATATGACATCAACCGTTTTCGGTCCCAATTTCTTCCTTTTGTGTTCAGGAAAAAGTACCTTGGCAAGGCACCCCACACTCGAAGTTATTTGAGACTCAATTTTCTTCCTCTCCATAACTTAAACATACTACTCTCTACATGTTTGTGGGGAACTATATTCAGAATTTGACAAGTTGTATTCAAAGCTTCCCCCCACATGAAGTTGGGTAGACCTGAGGTTTGGAGTAAAGAATTTATCATATCTATAAGGGTTCAATTTTTACGTTCAACTATCCCATTAGATTGTGGTGAATACTGAGTAGTAACCTCATGAACTATACCATGTAATTGACAAAATTCTAAAAAAAAATTCAAGGTATACACTCCTCCCCTATCAGACCTTAATCATTTAAGTACTTTACCGGTTTGAGTTTCAACTTCTTTCTTATAAATTTTAAATTTATTCAATGCTTTATCTTTACTTCTAAGCAAAAAAGCATAACAATATCTACTAGCATCGACAATAAAAGTTATAAAATAACATTTTTGATCCCTTGTTGCAATACCATTAAATTCACATATATCCATATGCATTAAATCCAATATTTCCGAATTCCTATTCACAGAATGAAAAAGCTTCCTAGGTTATTTAGCTTGCACACAGATTTCACATTTATTATTGATAATTTCAGATTTAGGGATCAAATTTAGATTCATCATACGTTTCATTGAGCCAACATTAACATGTCCCAAACGTGCATGCCAAACATCAGATGATACAAGATTCAAGCATAAAGAACTATTATCATTCAAATTTAAAACAAAATTTAAAACATGTTCTACAAGAATCTTAAACAAGTTCTCCATATCAAAAAGATACCCCTTGCTAAAAAATAAAGAATCTCGAAGGCGAGTAATAATAGCTTTATTACATTTACAATCTATTCTAAAACTATCTCTAACTAAAATTACATCACTAATAATATTGCCACATATTGATGGAATATGTCTAAATCTATGAAGCGTCAGAACCTTTCCCGAAGGAAACTTCAAGTCCACCCATCCTTCACCTTTGACTTCTACAGTGCTGAAATCGCCCAAAGTCACAGATCGACCTTTAGAGGCCTGATAAGGCACAAACAAGGATGTGTCAGTACACACATGCACATTAGCCCCAATGTCTATAATCCAATATAGTGGATTAAAAATAGAAAGAACTTTATGTTTTATATATACATACCCATCATTAAGGTTCAATTATGCAATCATCATGTTGACCACATCCTCCTCAGTTGTAGATGCGGTAGCTTTCTTGGCCTTTTTTGAAGGACAATCCTTGTTCTAATGGTCAACCTAACCACAAGTCCAACAAGGTTTGTTCTTCGGTTTCTTCTAGATTTTGGCCTTAGGTTTAAGTGAATTCTTAGATTTCCTATCCTTGTTCTTAGTAGTAGTAAAATTAACAGTCGCATTAACATCAGTTGGTACTTTGATAGTCATCTCTTTCAGATGCTCTTCCTGAATATTGATATCCATTATGAAATCGTTCATTGACATGTCTCCTTTGCGGTCCTTAAGAGTCATGCCAAATGACTCCCACGATTTTAGAAATTTCTCAATAATTGACATAGGAACAAATTTTTCAAGAAGTGTCATGCCTGCATCAGCGAGCTCTTGCACAAAGAGTTGAAAATTGTGTGTTTGATCAGAAACAGATTTACCATCAGACATATGAAACTTAAGAAATTTCAAAACACAATATTTTTCAGTTCTGTGATTCTCAGTATTGTATTTCGTTTCTAATGCTTTCCACAGAACCTTAGATGTAGTAACAGACGTCTTAGAGTATGAGTCATTAAGTTTGTTGTTTAACACGAACAGAATCAACCCTCGGCACGTCTTGTCACCCTTCTTCTAGGTTGCAATTATATTAGCATTATCATGAATAGTTTCATCTACTTTGAGTTCGTCTTCTTCTAAATACTGATCATACCCTACCATGTTAAGCCAGATTTGCATCCTATTTTGCCAACGAGCAAAGTAAGTTCCAGTTAATTTTTCAGGCATACTAGACGTATCAATTTTCATGCCAGAACCAACCATAGTTAACTAACGACAGATAATGATTTCTTTAAGACTGTTGTTAGTTTTAAATTATGTCGTTAAATGCAACAACGACAGGTGCAATTTAGGTTAACAGTTCAGGCCGATCCAGATAAAAAAACGTAGAATAAACTAATGTAGGAGAAAAAAAAGTTAGGATTAAACCAGGTCGTTCGTTTAACGATGATATACTTAAAGAAATCAGCGCCTTGCAACCCTTCTGGATAGACGTCGTTCTCCCTGTCGACCGGTACAAATTTGAAGAAGAGATGTCCCGCTCGTGTTGACGACGAATGTTGCCGACGAACCAGCGCACCACCAGTGCAGCTTAGCAACCGCATGAACCACCGCCTGACAGGTTGCGTCTTGGAAGGAAAGGAATGATGAACTTGCTACGTCCCGGAGAAAATCTCCATGTAGCACCACAGAAGCGATGGCTGCAGAGAGACTCTTGCAAACACGCACTTGAACTGTTGACAACTGTGTGTTCGAAAGGTGATTTTAACCCTAATGACGGGAGACATATATATAGCCTTACACGCCCACGCGACCACTCGGTGTCTCTTATACACATTGCAAAAAATTCCCCAAAAAAGACACTTTCTATTTAGGATTAATAAATCCGAATAGAAAAGAAATAAATCAACAATCCACAAGCCCGAGCCCGTGCCCGGCCCGTCGAGGCGTGGTGTGGCGTGCACGCGTATATGTTGTGGTCACCATACCCACCAAAGAAGTGAGCATACCCTCCTCGTAGGACCCTAGGACACTAGTGTCCCATGTGATCCTACATATAAGGACCACAAAAGTTCTAAGAGTGAGCAATATGAGATAAAACTTCTTTGTCATTTGCACTAGAGACAAAACTATCCTCTCACATGTACTAGCTGCACTACATTGGCTTAACCCATGCTAGAAACATAACTATAGCAACTATATCTCTAACAGTTGTGTGCGCCGACCCCCCAAGATCATTTCATAAAGTCTGATTCCTTCTTCATGGTCAAGCAAACAATTGGTATGAGTAGGAGGTGAGGAGGAGGTGGACGGAGAAATACTTGCGCTGCTCGTTCCTCTCATGCCAGTCTGCCTCATTTACAAAAGGACTCAGACCATCATCTACCATACCGGCTAACGACCACATTACGATACACTTGGAAGGTAACAGCTCACAGAAACCAAAATGCGACGTGCTACAACTGCCACCGCCATTTCGGTTCTATCAACCCTAGATTCGATCCTTTCCCTGTATTTTTTTTTTGTTTCCCCATAACACCTTCCAGCAATGGCCTGTTTGGTGTCGGATTGACAAACGAGAGGTCAGAAGGAATGATATTGACTCCCTTCTCGAACGTGCGCTTTTCAATTTTCACCAACATATCTCGGTAGCACTAGCAGGGGCCCAGGCCCCAGATCACAGGGCTCGTGAGGACCAGCTGTGCGGGTATTCAGAACAACAAGTCCAAGACGGACACGAGCTGACATACAGCCACGAACCCACCATGTCGTGTTGGATTTTGGAGTGAAGTGGATTTATTCAAGCCAAATTGACTGCACTTTTGACGCATTTCATGTTTTGTATGAAGTAGATTTAATATTTGACGGAATTCCTGTCACAAGTTTTGGATATATCAAAGTGAATTTACCAACATATCATTGCATTTTGGGTTAGGAGTGAAATGGATTTACTAAATTATGGCGTCATTTTTGGCACAATTTGTGTTTGGATGAAATGGATATACTGAACCTCAAATTTGGTAGCATCTTGATGCATTTCGGGTTTTGAGTAAAATTGATGCCGAAGTTAAAATTCGATAGTATATTTGATGCATTTCATATTTTGAATGAAATTGATTTACTGAACTTGAATTTTGACAACATTTTAGTGCTATTCAGATTAAGACTGAAATAAATTCGCCGAAGCCATAATTCGGCATCATTTGTCACATTTCATGGTTTGATTGAATTGCATTTTCTAAATATTAAACTTGTCAGTATTTTGATGCATTTTAGATTTAATTGAAAATCATTTGACATTCGAGAGAGGGATTTCTTCGCGGAACATTGGCAGCTGTGACGCCTACCCTAAGCACCCCGGTCCATCGCAAGGAGGAGGACAAAGGTTACCTCTACGCAGAGCCCACCTAGTAGACATTAGGGTAAATCTACAAGCAAAGAACTGAACTACACTCTTTTCTTTGCCCATTGGAGATGTGGATGCCCACATCAAACAAATAGAGATTATAGTTGAAGATGATACTATTATCACCCCCAGGAAGAGGTGGATATCAATGCAACACTATGGACTAACACAGTCACTGGATACATAATAGGCTTCAAGCCGCACATCCCTACCCTTCTGGACCACCTAAAACAAATATGGAAGCCAACTAGAGCCATGGAAATCCTGAGAAGAGCCAACAAGTGCTTCATCATTAAATTTTCCAATACTAGCAATATGTATATAACCTTGGAGGGCATCCCTAGTATATTAGAGGAAAACCAGTGATCCTAAAAAAGTGGGAGAAGGAAGAACCTCTTGAATAAGAGAAGCTAACTTTGGTCCTGGTCTGGATTTAGATAGGAAACCTTCTCTTGGAGCTATAGAGTGATGTAATTCTTGCTCAAATCGTCACTTTGCTCAACAAATTGCAATGGTCTTGATCGACAAATGAAGGTAAGAATAAGAATTGATTATGCCAAAATCAATGTACTCATGGAAGCTTCGTCCTTCTTCCCCACCTCTGTAAAGTTGCAAACTAATAAGGGTCAACCCTACTACATCAAAATTTACTATGAATGGATCCCAGAGAGCTGCCCCCACTATGGGACCTTTGTCCATGACAAGAACTTCTGTAAACGGCCTCTAGCTGACATAACAATTGAACCTTTCAGCAACCCAAGCAATAAGGCCCATCTTCAAACAACAATCGTCTGCTCGACAAAATGTCCCAATCTGCAATGTCAAATGGGAAGATGAATTCCAGATGTCCTCAAAAACTACAAACTTAGCCAATAGGTGTATCATGACAAGAACCTTTGCAATCTGTCTTTAGTTGACACTACGAATGAACATGTTAGCAACGCAAGCAGCAAGGCCCATCCCGCCTACTCAAAAAATGTCCCACTTGACAATGTCTAATAGGAAGATGAATTCTAGATGCCCTCAAAACTACAAACTCACCCAAAAGGAATATCACCCACATACAGTCTTCAAATGCTAAAGTAGGACTGAATTGTAACAACATATTCAACTCATTCTCTATTAAAGAAACAAAATCAAATCAAATGAGTGATTCCACAATTGCCCAGCCTGGAAGCATGCTAGAGCGTGGGGAAAATGATTGACAAGCCCAACATCAATGCTCGGAATGTTTGAGGATTATCCACTTGGGATAAACATGACTTCATCTAAGAAGAAATCAGGAGGATAAAGGTCGATATCTCCATCATCCTAGAGGTCAAGACAACAAGGAAGGAAGTAAAAGAGCTAACCAAAGGACCTTGCTGAATTCCCATTGGATTGATAATTCTTCATCCTGTGGCAAGGTGAGAATCATAGTCTTATGGGACAATCTCCTATACATCATCATCCCTGTACGAGAAAAAAACCTGTTCACTCAATTCTCTCTTGACATTAGAGTTGATAAACCGGAGATCACTACGGTCTATACAGTGAATGATGATAGCAAGAGATGTGAACTTTAGAATGACCTGGTAGATATGAGCAGATCTATATGAATCCTTGGCTCATCATCAACAACTTCAATGTTGTTCGTGCCACCTCAAAAAGAGTTGGACGCTACTTACCTTATGCTAAGTATATGATGGACCTCAATGAAGCCATTCACATGACTAACTTGGTAGAAATTCCAGCCAAAGGTGCTTACTTTACATGGAACTATCAACAAGGTAGGAAAAAAAGCACTCACAACAAGATATACAGAGACTTTGGAAGATAAAACTTCCTAAATTCATTCCCTAACATGTGGTTTCAATGTTCCCTTTCTATCTATAAAGACCAATTTAGGCAAATTGTACACCTTGATGAAAAAATGGCCCTAAGTACTACCAATTTAGATTCTTCAACGCCTGGGCAAATCTCCTTGGCTTCAATTAGGTAGTGAGCAAGGCCTGGTGTACCCAAGTGCAGGTATACCCCTTCTATTGAGTCTGTCAAAAGCTTAAAGCCAAAAATGATGCTCTTCAGAGATGGAATTGGGAACACCAAGGTAATTTCACCGATTCTGCTAAAAATATAGAAGAGGAAGCTATCCAAGACTAGGTGGCATAGGACTTGCACCTCGATGACCATATTTTGTGGGACATTTCCAAATCTAAGATGGAAAAATAAAAAGAAGTCATGGTTGTTGAAGAATCTATTATCCACTAAAAGTCCATAATTCACGGTGATAAAACACCCATTTTTCTATGCCTCCTTGAAGACAAGAAGAATAAGGAACCAAATAACATACTTCATGTAAATGGAACCCAAGTCACCAATGAAAATCTCATATCTGAGGAGTTTATCTCATATTTCCTTTCCATGTTCAACAAGAGGCATGAAAAATTGTCACCTTTTCCTAACCTCAATATACCTAATCTATCCACTTCATAGGATAAAAAACTATGTGCTTCCATCACAAATGAAGAAATAACTGATGTTGTAAGAAAGTGGATGGTGACAAGGCACCTGAGCCCGATGGGTTCAACACCAAATTGTATAATTCTTCCTGGGACATTATAGATATGGATTTGATTATAGAAATCAAGAACTTCTTCTTGAAAGGAAAACTCTTGAAGGAAATTAACACAAGATTTATATCTCTAAATCTAAAGACATAACATCCAACCAAGATTGGAGAATGGAGGCCGACCTCTCATTGCAACTTCATCATCAAAATTATTCCAAAGATTATTGCTGTAACGACCCTCAAATTTTAAGTTTGAAATAAAGATGATCAAATATTTAATCTTGATTTTTTGTATATTTAATAAAAGTGAAACCCTAAGTTGAACAAATTCATCTTTCGTTTGTAGATTTAAATTGAGACCATGATTATTAAGTATGCCAAAATGAGTTAATGCAAAACCAAGATATTATGTGAACCATGAATGAGTCAGAGACATAATGCATCAACACTTATTTACATTGATGTCAAGTAATGCACAAAACCTAGCCCTAATTATGCAATGGTGACTAGTTAGAGTTTGAAAGATAGATCAGACCTACATAAATGTATAATATATCCCGCTGTTTGGTATATGAGTAGATAATAGAATACTAGAGCTTCCATTGAATTTTGGTAACACTTTTCCTTTTCAGTGATTATTAATGTATTAATTACTTTTAGTAACTAATAATACAAAATGCATGTTACCCTAACTCATATCTAAAATATAATTTGATAATTAATATCCTCATGGTTGCATTATCAAACCCACCAAATTTGGTAGATTTAGTTAATCCTAGATTCTTCAAAAGATATTAGGAAGAAAAGAGGAGGTAATGATAATCTTTGACCTAATCATTAATCAATATACACCATTATCCTAATTTTACCAAAGTTCCTGATAATGATGTGTCACGCCTTACTTTAGATAGTTGGGATCCTTGAGAGCCGTTGGATAACAATCTGAGGGCGGGGCTTTTGTCCCCTACCTCACGCAGAGTCTGCACGGGGACAGGGAACAGAACCTGAACCCATTGCCCAATGATATCCCCCTCTACCCTCAACACCCTCTGATTATCTCAATGCCAAAGCAATCATGGGATCATTCTGAGTCCAACAATCTATAAAACCAACCCTATATCCCTTTCACGGAAGAACACCCGATTGCTCCCCCTCCTTCACTCTGCACAGCCGACGCCACCAGACAATCATGATGCATTGCTCCCACTTCAAAGGGACCGGGAAGAAACACCAGCCCTAGAGATACTCTCCTCCACCACCAATTATAGATGAGGCCATCTGAGATGGCACCAAGGATTTGATCTCCCTCTCTGGTGATAGTAAACTCGGGTCAACGCTCCTTGCCACTCCCGTCCAATTCCACCTGCTGTAAGCATCCTATTACTCTATTCTAGTTGTTCTTAATGTAGTTAGCCCTCGTGATATATCCTAGTGTTGTACCCACAAAACCATCTTTTGGTCAGAAGAGCCCTCTTGTCGTCCAGGCCTTTCAGCCACAATGAGGCGAAGACAACCATCTCCCAACTTCGTTAGATCACCCGAATCCGCTTTCAGTTCTAGATTTTCATTGTTCAAGCATTGCTTCATATTTTGAGCATTTGTGCTCTATCCTAGCCATGACAATGGCTTAGAATTGGGGACTCAGTGCTCCAGAGAACCCCCACAATGGTTCATTGAGTTCGGTTTGGGATTGTAGATCTTTTGGAGTATGATGTTTCTGCGAAATCGGCCTTGATTCCAAGTTCTGATCAGAGTTCTCATGCTCCAGGGGAGCAGTTGACACTATGACCAGGAAGAAGTTGCCAGGCGTGACAATGACCCCTCTATCCCTACCCTTCCAATTTATGTATCACATGACCATGTCCTTTTTAGACTTTCTACATATCATTTTGACATCGATTGTGCATTGATTCAAATGTGACTTTGACCAAGTCAGTATGTGTCACACCTATGACTAGAAAATAGCATGGAGGGCACATCAATCTTTTTCCATGTGTGAACCCAGGTCACAGAAATTTCTTTCATTTGTTTATCTCACTTTTGATTGGTTAGTTTTAGTCTAATCTCCAAAATATCGTCGAAAATATTCTAGAGCTCAGATGAGGGTGATCCATGTATGATTTTGATTAGTTTTTTGAGACCTAATGAATGGTCAAGGATTTAGATCCATATTCTCAACCTACATTCCATGATTCATTGAAAACCCTAAAACTCTAGGCTTAACCATGATAATTTATATACTTATATGTTGGACATGATAATTAATACTGATCAGGACCGGACCTTCTGTTAGTGTACCTCCTCAATCTCAGGTGAGTGGATCATGTACAATGAGTTTAACTCTAGAGTTATGGGTTTACAATATTCATTTACGTATTTATAATTACTTCATTAAAGTGCCATTATGTTACTACTCTGTTATGCCCATGAAAATTATGCACACGCTATCGGTTTATGTTTCCTATCGAATTAATGATATACTTTCATTTGAAATACCATGGATCACTGCCCTGCTCATTAATTAAGAAATTATAAAAATCATGTCCAAGTTTAAGAAACCATGTTATGTTAATATAGCCCTCTCAATCATGTTATGTGAGCCTGAAGTGTCCTTATGAGCTCTTTGGGAGCATTATGTGAGCCTTAACCGACCTTATGTGAGCCTTAAACGACCTTATGAGAGCCTTAAGTGGCCTTATGAGCTCTGTGGGAGCATTATTGTAAGCCTTAATTGGCCTTATGAGCATTGTGGGTGCATTAACAGAGAGACTATATTAACTCAAAAATTAAGCTGCACACCATTATTTTATCATGTCAACTTACTAAGTTTTCAAGAAATCATGCTAACCACGTTAAGTCACTAAGTTCTTCAAGTTATCTAATGTCATTTCAATTCTATGTTATTTTCATGTCATAAGTACTCAGTGCCACTCACATAGTTTTATGTTGCTTTGCATGGGCTGGGGATGAGATGTCCACAAACAAGGAGAAGGAGAAGAATTAGACCTCAAGGATGCCAGCTTAAGCTCAAGGATAGTTTCTAGATCCTATCCGATGGGGTGCCATTCTAGATACTTATCTTTTTGGTCTAGTCTTTTCATGTGGAAGTTTCTAGTTTAAAACTCTCTTTATGTTGGACTTAGAGTCCCTTAGTTATGTCATATAACCATGTACGTTGTGGTTCTTTTTATTCTATGGATTTTTCTTGGTTAATGATACCATTTCACGATTTGTAATGGTCTCCATATGCGAAAATGCTTCCGCTATGGTTGTGTTCGTTTTACAAAGGAGGTCGTGACAATTGCCAACAAACTTAGGGACATACTTCCTCATCTTATAAGTACAAACTAATGTGCCTTTGTGATGGGTCATAGAATATCTAATGCCAACCTCCTAGCAAATGAATTGGTTAGTTATTTCAAGAAATTAACAACTAGAACAACAATTTGTCTCAAGGAAAACTTGAGTAAGGCCTATGATACTATACATAGGGACTATATTATGAAGATTATGGAAGCTATGGGATTCCCTCCATGCTGGCTCAACTGGACTTGAAAATGTTTAGCACCGGCCTCCTTTCAAATACTAATCAATAGGTACCTCACTCCCATTATTCAAGCTACTAATGGGATACATCAAGGAGATACCCTTGCTCCATATTTATTTGTTATGGGCATGCATGGTCTGACTACCATTCTAAATGTTGTCAATAATGGAAGTATTCTTCCTCTCAATTATTGAAATTATATTATATCCCACATAATTTTTACGGATGACTTACTATTTTTCTCCCAAGGTGAAGAGAACAACACAACATGCATTATAAAATGTCATCAAACCTTCATCTCCATCTCTAGGCTTACACTGAACCTGCAAAAGAGTCAACTTTTTTTGAGTGTCAAAGCATCCCTTGCTCTCCAAAACACTTTCAGTGTACTGAAAATGGGTTTCCCTACTAAGTACCTTGTAATCCCTTCATTCCATGGAAAAAATACTAAGAGTCATTGCCTCCTTCTCATTGACAAGATTAAGAATACACTGGATTCCTAGAAAACACATTTACTATCCATGGAAGTTTGGTTCAATCTTGTCATCTCTATCCCCTTTTCTTATCACTTGTATTGGACTGGTACTTTTCCACTCCTAAAGGCAGCCATCAGTGAAATAGATCACCTATGCATAAATTTCTTATGTAGTGATAAGGATGATGGACTGTTGGTATGTATGCCCTGAGAGCCAATCATGTGATGATTGGTGGGATACATTAAGATTGATTTGATAAACATCAAAGGCGAGCTTCCAATTCTTTCTGGTTCAGTCATATGAGATAGTGATAGAACAGATTGAATGTCTAGAGAATGACAGTACTCAATGACGTATGCTTTCAGGTTGAGGACCTGGACGATGAGATCATACGGATGCTAAGAGTTTGTACATTCTTGTTATGTCCCTAGTCGGATGTCATTGTGGAAGGTAGATAGACAACAATGACACACAAGACTAGATTGTGGTGTTGGTTGATGACAGAATCTCATTAGTCATGATATAGAGATATCAAACCAAACACATAGGTACTTGTTAGAGAACAAGTGTACCGGACAGACCCACCGTGAGTTTGACACATGGAACCATGAGATGGTAGTCACAATCAGTACTCACAGTGATGGTGGTGAGTGTGATTCTTAGACCTGAAATCACTACACTCAACACATGTCATTGGGCACACTTTGACATCATCAAACGCAGTCCTGAAACATGGGTTGTTATAAAGGTGATGATTGGGTGGCTTTGACACATGGGGCTTTTGAGGGGTGAGTGATAGATATGGGATTTGTCCCTCCTGAGGGAGTTTGATATCCATGGCCACTTGATGAGTAGGATTGAGAAAGGCGTGCACGCATGTGTGAATCAGTATATGATATTGATGTCATACATATCTCTTCCAGTCTACTCTGAGATCAAGGAAGTGAATGAACGTTGACAGGATGACTGTTCCATGCCTCGAGTTCATTCGGGATATCAGTGACAAAGGAATTATACATTCGCTGTAACACCATTCACGGATTGTAGGATGAAAGTTGTTCTCCAACTTTCTACTTTCACTTGGGCAGCACTGATGTGTGACTAGGCACCGCTCTTTTCTTGTGAAGTCATAAGTGTTATGGACTTTCACTGCCAACGTGAAATGGACCTGCAGGGTCACACACATAGGATTTAACCTGGAAGAGGAGTTTTGTCCACAAAGTAATGTTTAGATTGATTACTAAAGGAGTTTAGTAGTTCAGTTAAACACTCAATCAGTCGATGGCTCAATATCGTATGGTTCAAGGTGTTGGACGCATTGATTGGAGTATCGGATTGATTGAAATCGCAATTGACTAATTTTGCCCAACCTGTGCTCCCAACCGATCGGTTCATGTGATGAACCAGTCGGCTGAGGTTGCTGAACCGGTCGGCTGGAGTGTCCAGGCCGACCGGCTCATGCCTAGGTTGAAACGACCGGTTCAAGGGTTGAACCGATCGGCTCAACTGGTGCAACCGACCAGTTGGGAAAAGTCATGTCGGCAAGAATTTTCCTTTGGTTTCAAATTGCCCAATTCGATTGGGAATAATATTGGTATTCGATACCAATTGGGAAAGAAACAAGGAAAGTCTTTTTGAGCCGGATTAGGACCATGAACCGATCGGTTCAGGGCACCAACCGATCGGTTGGAGTGCCCCAAATGATCGGCTCAGGTCCAACCGATCGGTTCAGTTGTGAACCGATCATTTCAAGTTGTGAACCGGTTGCTTTTTGTGGAAAATTCTCGAACCCTTCTACTCCTGCTTTAGTCCCGCGTTGCCCGGGATGGAGAACCCTGTCCCATGACTCTGCTATATATAGGGGTATTGGGGGCTTCTCAAAGTACAGCTCAGTGCAACCAGTTGCTCTGCAAGTTGTCATTCTCTCTGGTTTTGGTAATTGTGAGAGAGCCCGAGCAAGTGCTTCCCGCAGAAGGGAGGTGCAACAAGGGAAGGACAACTGCAGTTGCAACAGGAGGCAGGAGAGCGTGTTGGCGACTAGTACGTCAACAGGAGGGTGCAACTCCTTCCACTTCCTTGTGGGACAAGGAGTGTGGAGTTCCAAGTGGTCCGTGTGGACTACTACAGAGGCGGGAGGACACTGCCGCTTAGGAGGACAACTATCATCCGACTGTCCGGTTCGAGTAGGAGTTGTCAGTCCCGGTGCGACCAGGAGCTGCACAGACGCCGTCGAAGTCCGGAGTTGAAGACCGTGCATTGCGCGAGGTATTGTCGCCGAGCAAGCCTCGGGATAAGGTATGATTCCGCAAACCATCCTTTCCTATTATATAGACGTTGACGCGTTTCCTCGGTATGGGTTGGGGGAGAAATTTTTGTTTCCGCTGCCTTCTCTGTCTCCCCTAAAAACCCAACAATGGTATCAGAGCCACGTCAGCTGTTCTATATTTTAGGAATATCGATATGATCGATTTTGGTTTGTCACCTTTATTTATTGCATGCGATGCGAATAATATTGGCTTTATGCATGCCCAATCCTAAATCCACAAATCCCAGATTACATATATGATATGTATTATTAATGCACTCGATACGCGTCACCCTTAAACGAGTTTTGTGGTGGATGTGTGTAGCGTGATTATGGCCTATAAACCCCTATCTGTGTGTGGTTGTTTGTGGTTGCTTGCATCTCGGTATGCGCACCGATCTTCCCTCTCTTATTCCCGATGTAACTCGAAATAATTCGAGATTCTTTCCTACCTTTGCTCCCCCCCCCGAATGTAACTCGGGGTTTTTCTTTTTAAGCAATGTAATAAATAGAATAGGATTTTATTTCCTGTTATGTCAAAGACCGGCGGACATCAAGACGACTGCTCAGACGGTCGGTTCAAGGCGTGAACCGATCGGTTGACCTTCCAGACGGTCGGTTCAAGGAGTGAACCGATCGGTTGATGACCGGTTCGAGGAGCGAGATGAGCGGGTGGCAGACATGATGAGATGCACGACGACCAGGCGAACCGATCGGTTGGAGGAGCCAACCGATCGGCTGGTGGCACCCAGACGACCGGCTGGAGAGTACAGATCGTTCATGTGATGAGTTGATCTACTCGGATGGCAAGGCATAGATTTCATCTTGTACAGGTTGCATGTGATGTTGACCTAGATGACCGTGATTCCTCTTGGCTCGAGGAATCACATTAGGATGGCCATAATCATCGCTTTTATCGTTCTGTGCATGTTTTCTGTGGGATATAGCATGTATATGATACATACTATGTATTGTGGTGATTGGATATGTATATGTATATAAAACCAAATCCCTCATTAAAATATTAAGTTTTAGATGCCTTCCAAATGCAACACATGTGAAAAGCTTGATCGACTAAGTGTGGGCACGCCAAAGCGTGGTGCACCATCTATCTCGTGGAAGCGTGAAGGATGAATGTGTGGGTCTGCCAAAGCAGGGTGCATATTCATCATGTTTGCTTTGGGTCGGACTTAACAAGGTGATCTAGATGGGATCTAGTACCTTGAGGCATGGAGATGATCATTGCAAAGAGTTGTATATGACATCTTATCAAGAGTTGCATATGATGCAATTGGCAAAAGTTGCCTACCTGAGAGATCTAAGTTGTGGGCGATCAGCCAAAGCTGACTCATGATTTAGAGGATTTTAGGATCTTGCCCACTAGAAGATTGTACGCTGCAATCTTCCGAATTGATGGTGAGGGCTATCAATTTTAAGTAAAATAGTGGGAGCGATAATTAATTAAAGGCCTAATTATATCGTCAAATTTTCAAATCAATCAAATAAGTCAAAAATGAGTTATGGACTAAAATTGCATATTTTCCTTTTGTAGTTCAAATGGCAACAAACAACAACAACTTTTCTTTGCGATCGGTCCTTGACAAGGACAAGCTAAATGGGACAAACTTCCAAGACTGGTATCGGACATTGAGAATTGTTCTCACTCAAGAGCGCAAGCTCTATGTCCTGGATACTCCAATTCCAGAGGAACCCGCTCCTAATGCACCAAAGGCAGAAAGGGATGCTTACAAGAAGCATTCTGATGATGCCATTGATGCAAAGTGCTTGATGCTATGTTCAATGAACCATGAGTTGCAGAGGCAACACGAGAACATGGGTGTCATAGAGATGATTCTGCATCTCAGGAACATGTATGAAGATCAGGCACGACAAGAGAGGTACAATGTTTCTAGGGCGCTGTTCAAGTGCGTCATGACAGAAGGAGATCCAGTTGGTCCTCACACACTCAAGATGATTGGGTATGTGGAGAACCTACAGAGACTGGGATTTCCACTGAGCCAAGAGTTGGCTACTGACGTGATACTGCAATCGTTACCAGAATCTTACAGTCAGTTTGTGATGAACTACAACATGAACAACTTTGATAGGCCACTGTCAGAGTTGTTGGGCATGTTGAGGACAGCCGAGTTACAGATGAAAAAGGACAAGCCTAAGTTCGTGATGGTGATCACGAGCAAGAAAGGCAAGTCCAAGCGCAAGGGCAAGGGCAAAGCTAAGAAAGGTTCTGAAGATAGCCAGGAGTCCAAGCCATCTTCAGCTCTCAAGGCCAAGGGAGGCGTGACCAAGAAAGGAAATTGCCACCATTGTCAAAAACCAGGACATTGGAAAAGGAATTGTCCTCTCTACTTGGAAGAACAAAAGAAGAAGGAGGCGACTGAAGCCTCTACTTGAAGGTGTCATGTAAATAAACTTGTAACACTTTTGAGATATATGATATCAAGATGTAAAGTGTAAAGCATTCTTACTTGGGGCAAGTGTTGCCTTTATAGATAGGAATACTTTAGTTTATTTTCAGCCAATAAGGCATGTAATACAGTTATGAACTGCTATTTCATACTTGCCAATAGATAGAAACACTTTATTTTTGCATATTGTATGACAATGATGGCAATTAATAAAGAGATGTTTCAATTTATAAAGATGTGATCTTTGTGGCAATGCCTTATTTATCTTGTGATATTTGATATGCATGAGATAAGACGATACCTAAAAGTTATAGATAACTCAAACATTTTTTAATTAGCATTAATCATGAGAAATTCATTTCTAGTTTCCATGTGATGGATAAAACTAGACTCTTTTGGTTAGAGAACCAGTAAGGGACATGAATATCTTGGACATGATTAATCAATCTTCACTAATGTAGTGGGAGAATGATTATCCTATTAGGTATAATACATGTGATGTATTTGCATACCTATTGGAATAAATGCTAATACTTCAAATGGTGTTTAGATAAATACCAATATGAATATCTTGAAGTGTTCAAGATTATCATAAATGAAGTACAAATTTGGTAAAGTATTAATTCTTCATGAGATCAATGAATGAAATACTTTGACCAAATGTTTGAGATCCTTATGAGTGATTATGATAGTGTATCATAGTAAACTCATGATTAAGGCATGGTGATGTCTGAATCAAGAAGGAATCATACTCTAAGGAGTTAGAGAATGATTATCAAATAACTGAATTCTTCTTAATAAATGAATACCCCACACTAATAAAAGAAATTAAGAATCACAAGGGTTGTGAGTTCTTATATCTTTAACAGATACACCTCAATTATCTATGTGATCAGTTGTTC
This sequence comes from Alisma plantago-aquatica, assembly GCA_963693085.1. NCBI lineage: Eukaryota > Viridiplantae > Streptophyta > Magnoliopsida > Alismatales > Alismataceae > Alisma > Alisma plantago-aquatica. Next base: position 872,115,147 of record OY856409.1, read on the forward strand.
ATGTGATGAATCAACTATCAAGATGAATATGAGGAACCGAATCTTGAGTTATGGTTTATGACCGTTACATCCTAAATGACATCCATATGAACCATAAGGTATGACCTTGATGGTAGCACTCATTGGATCATATCCATAAGTACAAACGAGTCTTAAGTGTTAAGACACGTGGATAACATTTTGAGAAGGATGATGCTTGTTGATTGCAACTTAATGACTATGACATTTGGCATATGGATACTAAAACCACATTCCTATGAGGAATAAAACCAGGATGTGTACGTGACACAACCTATAAGGTTTATGAATCTACTAATGCAAATGAAGTCTATAAGTTACAATGGACTAATCAATGTGATTGATTGAGTACAAGCAACTCAAAATTGGATCTTTACTCTGATGATATAGTCAAAGGGTTTGACTGATATGTTAAAGATAAAGAAGGGATCTATGATTTAATGGGAGCATATTCACATTCCACATATTGATGTGAAATGGAAATGTTCTAGATTGGAAATCCGAAAGTGGAAATTATCATTAAGGAAGATAGAGATGTTTCCTATGTGATAGGAATAGAGATCTATAGAGATAGTTCTCGGAAAATCTCTTGACCTAGAAAGAGAAAGCATACATAGGGAATCTGTACTGAAGTGTTCAGTATGCACAGATTCAGTGGGAGAAAACTTGTCCATGTTACATGGAGTTAGTATCCCAAGGCCAAGTGTCCAATTCTTATGAAGAATGGGAACACTAAGGATAGATATGGATCTATCGTGTATGTAATCATCCCATTATCTTGCATGAATGACATGGCAAGAATAAAATGCATTCATCATCTTGTATGTAGGACATGGCAATATGATGTGCTCATCCTGATAACTCGTATGTGGGACATGACGAGTGGATGTCTGTCTGTTTCCAGTAAGGGTTACTGGAATACCATAAGAACTTGATAAGTTCTTGTGAAGTACTAGTTCTATGGAGATAAGGAAGAGTTCGATGTAAAGAGTTACATTGATGCAAACTTCCGAAAGGACAGTAAATTAATCGCAATATATACATGAGATGTATAAAAGTGAAAGTTTGTTGATAATTGGAAGTGTTCCAATAAAGCCATTTAAAAGGAAAATGCCGAGTATCTATGTGTTAGAGAACAACAATGGATACTATATGGATCTGAAAGTTCATGAGATGAACTTATATTCCAATCATTGATGACAAGTATGGAATCCTTGATCATGCAATGTGGCTAAAGGATAGCAATGGAATACTAGATCGCATATTACGGCAACACCATCTCATACGTGTGACGTACAGCGAAGAGATGAGAGACATGCAATTTATATAGATTTTGGCAAGGTGTTGCCATTACTCACTATGTTGACACTGCAGCACAATAACATGTGGGACATGTTTGAAGATCACTATGAATATGATTCATGGGTGATTGGCTCGCAGTGCAAGTGGGAGTCTGTTGGTATGTATGCCCTGAGAGCCAATCATGTGATGATTGGTGGGATACATTAAGATTGATTTGATAAACATCAAAGGCGAGCTTCCAATTCTTTCTGGTTCAGTCATATGAGATAGTGATAGAACATATTGAATGTCTAGAGAATGACAGTACTCAATGACGTATGCTTTCAGGTTGAGGACCTGGACGATGAGATCATACGGATGCTAAGAGTTTGTACATTCTTGTTATGTCCCTAGTCGGATGTCATTGTGGAAGGTAGATAGACAACAATGACACACAAGACTAGATTGTGGTGTTGGTTGATGACAAAATCTCATTAGTCATGATATAGAGATATCAAACCAAACACATAGGTACTTGTTAGAGAACAAGTGTACCGGACAGACCCACCGTGAGTTTGACACATGGAACCATGAGATGGTAGTCACAGTCAGTACTCACAGTGATGGTGGTGAGTGTGATTCTTAGACCTGAAATCACTACACTCAACACATGTCGTTGGGCACACTTTGACATCATCAAACGCAGTCCTGAAACATGGGTTGTTATAAAGGTGATGATTGGGTGGCTTTGACACATGGGGCTTTTGAGGGGTGAGTGATAGATATGGGATTTGTCCCTCCTGAGGGAGTTTGATATCCATGGCCACTTGATGAGTAGGATTGAGAAAGGCGTGCACGCATGTGTGAATCAGTATATGATACTGATGTCATACATATCTCTTCCAGTCTACTATGAGATCAAGGAAGTGAATGAACGTTGACCGGATGACTGTTCCATGCCTCGAGTTCATTCGGGATATCAGTGATAAAGGAATTATACATTCGCTGTAACACCATTCACGGATTGTAGGATGAAAGTTGTTCTCCAACTTTCTACTTTCACTTGGGTAGCACTGATGTGTGACTAGGCACCACTCTTTGCTTGTGAAGTCATAAGTGTTATGGACTTTCACTGCCAACGTGAAATGGACCTGCAGGGTCACACACATAGGATTTAACCTGGAAGAGGAGTTTTGTCCACAAAGCAATGTTTAGATTGATTACTAAAGGAGTTTAGTAGTTCAATTAAACACTCAATCAGTCGATGGCTTAATATCGTATGGTTCAAGGTGTTGGATGCATTGATTGGAGTATCAGATTGATTGAAATCGCAATTGACTAATTTTGCCCAACCTGTGCTCCCAACCGATCGGTTCATGTGATGAACCGGTCAGCTGAGGTTGCTGAACCGGTCGGCTGGAGTGTCCAAGCCGATCGGCTCATGCCCAGGTTGAAATGATCGGTTCAAGGGTTGAACCGATCGGCTCAACTGGTGCAACCGACCAGTTGGGAAAAGTCATGTCGGCAAGAATTTTCCTTTGGTTTCAAATTGCCCAATTCGATTGGGAATAATATTGGTATTCGATACCAATTGGGAAAGAAACAAGGAAAGTCTTTTTGAGCCAGATTAGGACCATGAACCGATCGGTTCAGGGCACCAACCGATCGGTTGGAGTGCCCCAAACGATCGGCTCAGGTCCAACCGATCGGCTCAATGGCCGAACCGATCGGTTCAGTTGTGAACTGATCATTTCTAGTTGCGAACCGGTTGCTTTTTGTGGAAAATTCTCGAACCCTTCTACTCCTGCTTTAGTCCCGCTTTGCCCGGGATGGATAACCCTGTCCCATGACTCTCCTATATATATAGGGGTATTGGGGGCTTCTCAAAGTACAGCTCAGTGCAACCAGTTGCTCTGCAAGTTGTCGTTCTCTCTGGTTTTGGTAACCGTGAGAGAGCCCGAGCAAGTGCTTCCCGCAGAAGGGAGGTGCAGCAAGGGAAGGACAACTGCAGTTGCAACAGGAGGCAAGAGAGCGTGTTGGCGACGAGTACATCAACAGGAGGGTGCGACTCCTTCCACTTCCTTGTGGGACAAGGAGTGTGGAGTTCCAGGTGGTCCGTGTGGACTACTACAGAGGCGGGAGGACACTGCCGCTTAGGAGGACAACTGTCATCCGACTGTCCAGTTCGAGTAGGAGTTGTCAGTCCCGGTGCGACCAGGAGCTGCACAGACGCCGTCAAAGTCCAGAGTTGAAGACCGCACATTGCGCGAGGTATTGTCGCCGAGCAAGCCTCGGGACAAGGTATGATTCCGCAAACCATCCTTTCCTATTATATAGACGTTGACGCGTTTCCTCGGTATGGGTTGGGGGAGAAATTTTTGTTTCCGCTGCCTTCTCTGTCTCCCCTAAAAACCCAACATGGACATCATCTTCGTACCATTTCTTGGGATGCCATATGCAAGTCCGAGTGGGAAGGGGGATTCAAAATTCATAAGATGGAAGATTTGATCCAAGTTTGAATGATTACAAATTTATGGGACATAGGCAATGAGAAAGATTCCATCTATATACGTTGGTCTCTAAATAAATACCTATAAAAGCACTCTATTTGAAACTATCTTGTCAAAATAGAAGCAACTGGTTCTGGAAATGCGTTATTAAATACTGAGATGGAGTTCTACCCCTTTCCAGATTCAAAATTGGGAATAGACAAAATATTTCACTTCGGTGTGATCCCTGGACCAATGATACCTTTTTGGAAGAAATCATTGGCTCCAAACTGAAGTTCAAGAAAAGGTTTTACTAAAAATAAAAAGCTATACTCATCATCATCAACAATGGTTGGAAAATTTGAGAATTTCAAGGGTCCTGACCTCTCAAAGATATCTGTAAAAAAACAAGCTACATGAGAAGAATTATTGTTATCTTTCTAACCTTAAAGACTTTCCCCACAAGGAGGCATGGAACATAAGACAAAGGTTATACCAAGAAGTGGAATGAGCACACTTATTATGGAAGGCAATCTTTCTCCTGTTGATGAAAAATTCATTTGTGGAAGATTTTTCATGGGTGCCTTGCCACTAAACTATTACTGAACACATGATGCATCAACATGGATTCAAGATGATGCTTATGAAAGATAGAAGGAAAGCTGTGATCATATACTTTGGGGATGTCAGTTCGCCAGTAATAATGGATCATGGCAAGTACAAAATCATCCCCAATGGTAAAAAATAGAGACTTGATATTACTCAAGAGAAGCAAAAGTAATCTTCTTTCTATGGCCATATACTGCATCAAGTTTGGCATCTTAGAAACCAATTCATTTTTTTAAGATAAAGAGCCAGTATCTAGTCAAGGCTAGACATACATTACCGATAATTATGATAGAAAAATTATGCACAAATAGTTCACAAATTTTTGGGACCACCTCTTGATTTACATGTAATTACTTCTTTATTTTTCCATAATAATAGAAGATAGTCCCATTCTTAATGATAAAAAAGATGCATTTTAGATTTAGAGTGGAATATATTTTTTAGATTAAATTTTTTAACAATATTTCTAACGCATTTCATGTTGAAATGAATATCTCCATCCATGTATTTCAGGAACAAGATGCCTTAATCATAGATGTCATGGATGATGTAGGGTCCTTCCCATTTAGGGTTGTATTTGTTCCTAAATTCAATACTCTGGATGATTCATGATACTAGTTCACTCTTCTAGAAGCTACACGGCTGAATTTTCTGATTGAAGAGTTGAGTGTTTATTTCTTGGTAACACCATGCATGGTACATGGCTCTTGTCCACCATTATTTAAGAGTGTCAAGTCTATAAATTCAGTCTTGGAGCCATTCTATCTCTAGAATATCTACATCTTATAGCGTGCGAAGTGAAAAGATCTTTACTTCAATTGGTAGGACTACTTCCATCCCATATACTAGGGAGTATGGTGTAGCACTGGTGGAAGTTTTGATAGAAGTGCAATAGGCCCACAAGACCATAATGAGATGTTCATGCCAGTTGATGTGAGAGCTAATAGTCTTCTTCAAAATATCCTTGATCAAGTTTTTGATGGTATCTTCCACACATATGTTCATCTAAGGTTGATAAGGTGGCATTTAATGATGTTTGATCCCCAAAGAGTTTAGATACTTCTTGACTGTCTTGGAAATGGACTTTGTCCTATGGTATGAGACCATATCGTGCAGTATACCATATTGTCTTATGATATTGTTTTTGAGGAACGTGATGACCTACTGAGTTGATGTGTTGGTGATGGATACTACTTCTATCCACTTGGTGAAGTAATCAATTGTGATTGGTGTGAAGCAATTTCCAATTGATGCCTTAGGATTAAACTTTTGAATCAGTGGATTCCCCAACCTGTGAATGGCCAAGGCTTGGCCATGTTATACATCTAATTTATAGGCAAATAAATGTAGTTACAATGAATTTGGTAGGCTACATATTTCTTCTTTTCTTCTCGAGTCAGAGGTCAGTTCCACCTAGATCTTTGTCTATCTATCATTTGACACCTTTTTCCTCTATTTATTTTGTGCTTGAAAAAAAATGTTAATTCCATGATCATCTTCCTTTCTTCTCTTATGCATGTCCATTTTTAGGTAAAAAGAAGGCTAGTTTGAGGGTAGATCTTGTTGGACTGAGGTTTAACTATGGTTTTCATGCAAGATTGCATATTTCTTCTTGTTTACCATCTTTAAATGAGGTGGATAGCTACATATTCGTCTTTCATGTGTTCCTTATTCATTATTCCTCCTTATTTGCTCGAGACCATATGTTGTTTGCACATGTGTGAATAAGATTAAGAGAGAATTATGAACTTAGACATGTATTGGATCTTTTCTCCATATTTTTTGGTCTAAGTGTTGTTCCTATGTAAAATGGACAAAATCTCAGTATCTTATCTACATGCATGTCTTATTTTTTTAGATTTGTGCTTAAAAATGAACCAAAGTGGATCGTTTCTTCTTACTCTAACTTAGACTTTTAGAAGAGTTGTCAGTCCATAAAGATAAAAAATGTGACAAAAAGACCTTTGTTTACAGTTTCTATGAATCCTTGTTGATTAAGGTGTTAATTTTATGATCTTGTTATGAAAAGGATAAAATGGAACCTAAAATGAATTTGTAACATGCCGACCTATAGTTTTAAGAATATCTAGTGCATGAATGTTGTTTCTTGAATTACAAGTTGATGGTCATGAGTTAGGGGGGAGAATTATGCCTTGAGTCTTGGAAGAAGGCTAAATATGCATAAGACAATGTTGAGGCATGTTAAGGATTGAACTGAGATCATAATTAGATGCTAGTGAGTATACTAATCCTTCTATTTGAATAATAACTTATTTGTCATAGTTAGTATGCTTGTTAGTTAGCTTATTAAACCCTTATGTTGTGTTAAGACATGTAATAAGAAAAAGAAAATGACATGATATTAATAGTCATCCTAGACACCATGCCCATCTGTGAGGTCCGTGTGAGGATGAAGCAATGGGTCATTCACACTTGGGTGAAACCCCAGTGGTGGACCAAGAGTGGATTAGGTCCTGAGGGACAATATGTGAGAGGTCAAGGGAAGTTTCAAAGAGGTGAAAGTGAGACCCTAACCTTCTTACTTTTGACATATTATGTCAATGGTGAATCTCCAGATTAGTACAAAAATATCAAATGAGAGAAGTGTTTATTGGTGATATGTGACTAGTCACAACTTGGTAAAGGTGGGATAAAGGTAGAGAGGCTATTGGCCCTACCTATCTAGCTTGGACTTGTGTTTGCCTTAGGGTACCTAGTTACACACTAAGGTACCAACGATGAATAGTGCACATGACCATATTGCAAAGATGTCTATCATTCTAGGTACAAGTCAAGTAGGTCTACAAAAAGTTGATAATGGAGATAGATTATGATACTTTCTTCTTGATAAGTATTCTTGTTATTTAGATCATGATACTATCTTATTGATAAGTATTCTTGTTATAATACTTATTATACCTAAAATAGTTTTGTGTCTTATTGATTGGTTATTATGTTTTAAACTTCTTAAAGAATAAGAAAGTTGAAGCATTGCATTGTGATTATGTGACCACTCACTTAGGCATTGGTTAGAAAATCAATAACCAAAATTTTTAGGTCTCGAAGGAAAGACACTATCTAGCCAACCCTCTACTCTAACCAAGTAGCCTAACGAGATAGGTGAATTCTTTCTATTATGTGTGATGTCTAAATTGTTCCTCACCTGGAGTCTTGTGATTAGTTTGTGAGTTTTATTGTGGTTTACAGTTGAACATGACATCTTGTATGTAAAATATTGTATATAAGTTGAAAATTAAACTTTTCATTGAAGATTATAAATATAGTTATGAAGGACTAAAGAAATCCATGCTTTTGCACTCACACTATTTAATGAAATATGATATTTGGAGAACCTACTATTACTAAATTACTTTATGAATGAATGAATTAGTTATTTTTATGGCTTTTTTCATTTTGGGTTACACGATCTAAACCTCAGGTCCGATTTTGATGTTGAAGTTTAGTTGAAGATTGGAATTGGGTCCTGGAAACTAGGGTCTACTGGTAAAATTAAGTTCCATTTGATTTTATACTGTCTCATCACCCCATTTTTGTGTCTCAATGGTCTGTCATGATCATATATTCTCTCCATATGATGATGGAATTTATCCACCTTTCCCACATTTTCATATTTTTATGTCCATTTAGTACACCCACATTCACACATTTTCCAATCACATAGGGTTGAATGACATATACTTTTGCCCCTATTGTAAGTGATATTTTCCCTTATTGAGCTTTCTATAATATTTTTTTATTAATTTTCCAACTGAATCATCCTAAACAAAATACTTAATTTTCACTCCAATAAAAAATTTAGTTTCTCTTTTACAATTTAACCTAGATCATATCTTCTTGATCAAGAAAGAGAAAAGGGGAAAACTTGTCCTTCATGTTTTATTCCTCCTCTTCCCCTTTTTTTAACTAGGTATAACTCAATATTCTTATAAAATGAATTTCTTCTGTGAGATCTATCTAGAATCTTCCAAAAAATTACATAAAAAACTTTATTTACTACCTCGAGGTACCCTACAAAATTTGATGTTCTACAAAGCTGCCACGTGGTGGAGTCCCACAATTTGTCAATGAAAATCTCCATAGATATAACTATTCTCCCAAGTTTTAACCACTTGAAAAAATCACAAACTTTTGTTACCTTTTCTTGAATATGATAGGGAATTGTTCTCAAAAACTTATTTCAGGGTACTAATTCACCAAGGCTTGATCCAAAACTATACATACCCCTCTATATCCAACATCTCAAGTCCACCCTTTCGACTATCCTAAAGCTCGAGAGCAACTAATCTCTTTACGAAAGACTATATTGCCCTATATCTAGAATATCTCTTCCAGTACATTGAATCCACTACACCAGACAGTTGTAGAGATGGTAAGAAGGCGCTATACTATTTTTATTTAGTGGATAGTATGTCTTGTTCTTAACTCATTCATCACTGCTCTTGGACTTACTTAATTATCAATCACTATCCTGACTACTACAACTTAGTTAATCATTCATGTGTTCAACAATCGCTTATCTAATGACAACTACCATGATTAACTAAACCAAATATTTCTATCTAGTTTAGTCATTATTCTATTGCAAATTGTTTAACTATTCTCTTAACCATGTAAATATATTCATATTTCATATTATTTCTTGATTACTTGAACATTAGTAGACATTTCTTATATCGAGTCTCTCTCTAGTGGTCTCTCACTTTATCTTCCCACATCTCATTCTAATCGTCAAACCTAATTTTTTGTCGTGGGAGATCCTAAGACAATTGGAATCTCATTCTAAAAATTATTCTTGGGAATGATGAAAAAATTCATGATCATCTTGAATTCCAAAATATTTGCACACCTTAATAATATGTTTTGCTTAGTTTTTATTCTTGCATTTTCTAAAAGCAAACCCAAACCAAATGATTTACATGAATTTGAGGTTTTGGAATGTAATACTAATTTTCTAGCGATGCGAGGGTAAGGCATCCCTTGGTTTTCTTTTGATTGTCAATCCTAATATTTTGACCATGTTTTCCATGCTTTATCTTCCCTGTAGGAGTTAGTATTTGCCTTTTTATATCTTTCTGTTGATTTTGATGCTTATCTAAACATTCCTTATTGTTATATACAAAAAGTGACTATTCTAAATGTTTATCTTATTTTGTGTTTCTTAAGATTTAGACGTGTGACCTCTGATATTAGCTTTCACAGAATTTTCTCCCATAGGTAACACAATTTTTTGACTCACAATAGATAGACTATACAAGCAATCAAAGAAGCTAAGAATGCAGTTCAAGAAGCTAGATCTAGATACCATTAGGAGATATATAATAAGTTAAACACTAAACTTGGGGAGTTATATATATGCATATAATTATATATACCATTAGGAGATATATAATAAGTTAAACACTAAACTTGGGGAGTTATATATATGCATATAATTATATATATTATATATACATATGTATGTATGTATGTATGTATGTATATATATATATATATATATATATATATAGACACACACATATGTGTACGTATACACACACACATAGAGAGAGAGATAGAGAGAGAGAGAGAAGAGAAAGGAAAGAAAGAGACTTTCGAAAAATAAACTTCATCAAGAATGGACATAGTAGAGCGTTGGCTATGATGATATTAAGAACTAACGGAGAAACCGCTTTCATAAACTTTTCAATGGAGGTACTTTGAATAATATAAGATACTCTTGTGTCATGTTCAACATATATGGCACTTATGTATGACAAGATTCACGATTTCAAGTCAAGGATGCTTTAAAAAGACTGAAAATGGGAAAAACATGCATACCTGTCGATGTTCCTATTGATGTTTGGAAGAGAATGGGGAATGAAGGAGTTATATGGTGGATGACTTTCTTTAATAAGATTATGAAAACTAAAAACATGCTATATGAGTACCACAATCTCCATCTACAATAATAAATGAGATGTTTAAAGATGCACTGACGTCAAAGCTATGAAATTGATGAGTGACACTATGAAGCTTTAGGGGAGGACTACTAAGCAAAGGCTAAGATCTACAATGCAAATCATTGATAACCAATTTGGTTGCAAGTCTAGTATGTCCACTATAGATGTTATTTTTTTTATATGGAGGCTTATGGAGTAATATTGGGAAAATAAAAAATATCATCACATGACCTTTATTGATATGAAAAAGGCTTAGATGCAATATAGAAGGAATTGTTGTGAAGGATTTTGCAAAAAAGGTGTGCTAGTACACAGCATTGACTTGATTTAAGACATGTATGACATCTCAAGTGAAATCATTAGAACTACAGGAGGACAAACACTATGATTTCATATCACAATTAACGTACATCAAGGACCAACACTTAGCCCATATTTGTTCTCTTTTATAAAGGAAGAGTTATCTAAGCATGTTCAAGATGATATTAAATGCTACATATTATTTGATTATGACAATGTGTTGAATGACAAAGTAGTAGAAAGATTGAATGATAAATTCATCGATGGAGAAACATGTATGAATATAAGGAATTTAGTATGAGTAGAAGTAAAATTGAGTATCTGCATTCAAGCTAGAATTGTTAATGCCAAGGGTATATGGAGTGGATGTACTTGAATGTGATAATTTGATTAGTTGGGTTCTACTATTCAAATAAATGGATTTAATTAGGATGATATTTGTCACTTGACCACGATAGAATGATGAAATGGGGGAGTGAAATTGATGTAGTATGTGACCCTAAGATCCATACCAAGTTAAAAAGTAAATTTTATAGAATTTTCATACGACCAACCATGCTATATGGAAGAGAATTTTGAGTGGTGAAGAAACAAGGTCCAACAATATAAATATGATGGAAATGCCTATGCTGAATAGATGTATACATGAGAATACATGAAATGATTTCATGAGAAATAACCATATCAACAATATATATATATATATATATATATATATATATATATATATATATATATATATATATATATATAGGGCGTTCATTCGTTGCCCGTGCGGGTAGCCTGGATTTTCGCTACCCTACAGCCAAAAAAGTAACTGTCCTGACCAAAAAAGTAACTCTGATGTCAAAAAAGTAACTATGGTGGCCAAAAAAGTAACTCTGCTGGCCAAAAAAGTAACTCTGTACAAAATATACAACAGATATATATAAGGACGGGTTTTTTGATTTTGGAGGGTCAAATGATATTATTTTTGGCTAAAAGTTTTTGGAGAGATAGACAAAACAGTCCTCTACAATTGTAAAATTTGTTTTTTGAAAAAAGTAGTCAGAAGGGTGGGCGGGTAGCTACCCGCGCGGGCAATAAAGATGGGCCCATATATATATATATATATATATATATATATATATATATATATATATATATATATATATATATGGGCGCTCATTCGTTGCCTGCGCGGGTAACTTGGATTTTCGCTACCCTGCTGCCAAAAAAGTAACTCTCCTAGCCAAAAAAGTAAGTCTGCTGTCAAAAAAGTAACTATGGTGGCCAAAAAAGTAACTCTGCTGGCCAAAAAAGTAACTCTGTACAAAATATACAGCAGATATATATAAGGACGGGTTTTTTTATTTTGGAGGGGCAAATGATATTATTTTTGGCCAAAATTTTTTGGAGAGCTAGAAAAAATAGTCCTCTACAATTGCAAAATTGTTTTTTTGAAAAAAAGTGATGGAAAGGGTGGGCGGGTAGCTACCCGCGTGGGCAATAAAGATGGGCCCTATATATATATATATATATATATATATATATATATATATATATATATATATATATATATATATATATGGGACAATGTACATGAGGGTTTTCTAAGACATCATGGACATGTGCAACACAGACTGACACCCATTTAAAATAGTACTGTTTAGTTCCACGTAGTTAAATGAACAAGAGACATGGCCAGATTCATTCAAAATAGAATTTATTCGGAATTTTTTTGATAATGCTAAATGGGAAAAAAAGATTCATGTAGTGAACTCTGAAACTAAGACTCAAATAATAAATGATGATGATAGTTTTCATTTAATCTCTTGTTACTCGAACACTTTTGAATGAGATAAAACTTCCTAATGAATGCATGATCAAACCTGTAGATATCTATATCCCTATAATAAAACCAAATAGATAAAATGTCTATCTGATTTATTGACATACCAATATTTTTGTTTTAGTTGCTTACCTTTGCTATTTGCATTACTTTTTCCGTCCAATAAGTAGAGGTCATATAAGGGGAACACAATTTTTGTGAAGACAACACGACACATGATGGAATTCAACCAGAGATAGCACCCATCAGGTAGAGCATGGACATGCATAGTAGACCGACCATCTATGAGCCACATGATCCGGAACCCCTTTTGCATCATCTGATGCATATTCCCTCTGTCTGACTCCAGCTTCCTCCTCTATATAGAGTCGCATATTGACATGTTTTCGGAAGTCATTCAATAAAGAATATACATTACTGGTTTTAGTACTTTATTCATGAATGATTTGTTACTTTTTTCTTCCAAAATCTGTAATACATGCTTGTAGTACATGCTTGCTCGTAGTCATGTGTATGTGTCTCACTGTACTAGACTTCTTCATAGTCCCCTTCTTCTGTTTTTCATTCAATCATTAGTGGATCTTGATCCTTTGAACTCCTCAGTGGAGGTTTCCCAATTGACAACATAAAACCTATATTGTTAGCAACATAATTAGGTTCAAGTCCAAGTACTGCATTATCAATTACGGGTCATGCTATGTTTGGAAGGGAGTGCAATTGATTCTTTTTGTTTTTAGGTTTCATATACTTATGCATTCTCTAGAAATATATCTTTGCATTGATATTCTACAGAATCAAACAAATTTTGCACGCAATAGCTCAACAAAGGACTGTGGAAAAAGGCACCAGTAGAACCATGAAAAAATTGGATGTGTGTGACTTTTGCACCATGTGGGACATGTTACATATCTGACAAAGCACAATCTGCGTCTGTGATGCCACTACTTTATTATATTTTTTTGTTTTCTTTATTTTTAAACTATAGCACATTAGGTAATCATTTTGTTGATATTTATTTTAGGTGCATTTTTTTGGTCCAACCTATTTATTTTTCACAAGTGCATGCTGATTCACTTAACAACTATAGTATATGTTTACTACTGATGGTTTGGTTGTTGATAGATTATTTGAATAGTAATATGAATTTCCTTAACCTAGTACAGAGCTTTATATAGCCAATATACTCATTTAGTTAGTATTTATTTTGTGTTGACAGAATAAATTTGCATGTTGTCTGAATGAATTGAAAAATTATATATATTGTTTCCTACAAAACTACTTTGTTGGTAAGTGCATGTCGATTTGGTACACAAATTCAATTTACTTTGATTTATGCCAGTTGAAATACAAAAAATATAATTTTATAGGTCAAATATGTTGACATTTATTTTGGATGACTCAATGCATGGGTGTGGACATGATGGGTACAAGATGGTATCATGCACTGGAAAGGGACTCATCCATATGATCATGGATAAGGACGACCAAAACAATATCGAGTTTGGGATATTCGAGAAGCTCACTTTGACAAAATTTGATATTGTAGAGTTCGCAAAAACACCACTATTTAGTATGTTCCCTATTCGATGATATGGGGTTGTTGATTGTGACGTTTGAAACCGTTGTACGTTACAAGCTACCTCCAAATCCAAAGCATGGTGGAGTTGCATGTCTCTAATTCAAAGTCAATATTGGTTGACAGTGGTATTCATGTGGTTTCTAGTGGGAGGTTTTGCTACAAAGAATTGTCATAATATCCAGCTTTATAAAGTTACACTCGCATTAGTTGTAGATGGCTCCACCCGTATCCTTAGCATAACCATCCACAAATACTACCTCACATTTCACTCTCGAGAAACTTTTTTTGACCAGAAAAGACAGCAGTGATTGAGTGCATAGAGGAACATAGATGGTTAAATCACAAATTTCATAATCTTTTAGCGCTATTTGTGAAATATTAAAATTGAATATATTATCAAGTAAATTTTCTAACATGTGACTTAAACATTGAATATCTCCTTTACATAATTTTGAAAATTTCATAGTGGTAAAAGTGACGACATGTGTATATTATCCTCCCTATTTTTTACATTCTTTTTAGCTTTTGTATCCCGATGATAGATAAAATAGTCATAATGATATGTGTTTGTTACAACTATGCTACTATTAATTTTCTTAATTGCATGACATGATTATGTAACATAAAGATATACCAATACTCAATTGTTGAATTAGTACAATCTTCACTTAGGATTTCCTATATGATTCTAGAAATTATAAAAAAACATCATGTAGAATATTTTTGTAGGAGTATATATTCATAAAATAACATTTCCGTGACACATTTTTTATTTTATAGGTGTAAGTGTATAATACATAAAATAATATTTTAATAAATTACTTTTATTTGTTCTCTTTATGGGATGAAACATTCAGAGATACTAGAAGAAAAGAAAGGGTTAATGCAAAAAAGGAGAAGAGAATTTTATGCAAACCTCTCAAATGAGAAAAAAACTTATGTGGAAACAGAATAGATAAAATTATGCAAGGAGAAAATTCAAGCAAATCAATGAAAATTTTAAACAGACAAACAAACCTGACACATTGTCTTCTCAAACAACTTCATTATTTGTATGTTTAGGAAAGGAGTGCTTGCCATCTATGATTTCTGTTACATGGGAATTTGGATCATTATAAAGGATTTAAGCCAAACAAATGTGCTTTCAATCTCTGTAGAAATGAAAAGAAAACATGATCAATTGACAAAAAAGTTTTATAACAGATTTTGTGATACAAATAGAGGCATACATGCTTTTAAGTAGTTAAATTTATGACAAATACAATGCAAAAGGATTTTCATATGAATTAAAGACATTTTGTTTCTATGATGGAGATATTTCTTCAGTAACAAATGATACTCCTTGAATTTGTGGTGCATGTATACCTCATCAAATGAAGAGGGTGTACACTTTAGGCAGTGTATAAGAATATACAACAACACATTTGTTTTTACATCCATGAGAGTGCATGAGGATAAAAATATTTCAAAGAGATAAAAAGGAATCTAAACATTCAATGTGCAAGGACAAATGTATCATTTTATAAATAAGATGATACCAGAGGATAGATAACCATCACATTTACAATGTTACTTTTATGACACTGATCTTGAGATAGAGAATGTATTACAACAATCGTCTAGATTAAAGGAAGATATTTCAAGAATACAACTTGATTCTTCAAGGAAAATCCTCAAGCTTCTTTCAAAAATAAAAGATGTCAATAGCCTCCAATATGTTCAGATATATATCAGGTTAAACCCAAATGTATACAGTGTCTCCAGAATGCACCAACATCTTCAATAGTAACTGTAATTTGGATTTGAAGCAAGGATGAAAACAACACCAAAACAAATTTTAAGCATGATATTCAGGTTTACACTCATACTAGCAAGTCATTCTATCCACTATTACTAGGAGTATTACAATCTTTTACAAATCCTCTTCCATTTTTACAAGGTGAAACTAGTTGGCATGAAGGAATTTCATGAAGAGATAAAAGAAGTGGGGAGTGTATGATTAATGATACATCATTTGATCTATTATTTTATGACAACATAGATTCACTTTTTCAACAAGAACAAATACGTAGTTTAATGAAAATGATCATATCTACTTATTAAATAACATATATAAGTTGTTGTATTTTTCTTATTTTCAACTCTAGATAGAAAAATGAAGTGAAGGAAATGTGTATCATGCCAAGAATATTATTGTTACAAGCTGCAAACTAGAGCCAAAGATGATTCAATTTTGTTACATTCTGGCAGACTTCTACAATAATATATTGTTGACATATATATTAAACTTTAAAATAGTCACTTGGACTATGTTAGAAGATATCAACAGAAAGTTCAATCCGATTTATATCAAGGAATTGTTGATAGCTATAATCATGGAAGAAATAGAGGTAATATGGTTGGTAAAAGAGTCACTCTTCCAAATTCATTCATTGGTGGGCTAGAGATGCATGGCATCATTATCTTAAAACAATGAAATTGGTTTAGAGATATGGAAAACTTGATATCTTTCTAAATTTTACATGCAACCCACCATGGGAAGAAGTAAAAAAAAAGTTACTACGGTTTGAGGAGCCACAAAATAGACTAGATATGCTCTCTTGAGTATTGAAAGAAAAACTTAAAGAATTGAAAGTTGATGTTTTTGAAAGATATATATTTAGACATGTGATTGCTTATGTTTATGTCATTGAATATCAAAAGAAGAGGACTACCACATGCATATTTTCTTATCATATTGGAAAAAAATTAAAATATTAAAACACTAGATGTATATGAACGATATGTTTCTACCAAAATACTAGAAGAACTATTGAATCCACATCTACATAAAATGGTTTGAAACATATGGTGCATGTAACATGTGGAGTCTTAAACCCTAACAATGCATGCATCGGAAATGGACGATGTAGAAAACGTTGCCCAAAAGATTTTTGCTCAATAACAACATAGGAAGACAATTCCTACACTATATCGACAAATAAGATAGATCATCTGACAAAACTTGATTATCCAACAATTGATAATCAATGGATTTAATTAAATTAGTCAAATATTTGTACAAGTATATATATAAAGGGCATGATTGTGTCTTCTTTCAAATGAATGATAAGAAAATAAAAATATGCATGCTGAAATTACACAATTTGTATTTGGAAGATGGGTATCACCACAGGAGGCTGTAGAGAGAACTTATCTATTCCCTTTGAGTGAAATACACCCATCTGTAACATCTTTGTAACCTCATATGGAGGACATGAAAATAGTTACATTCCTTAAAAATAAATACTTGTCAACAATTGTACATAGTGGTAATTATTCGAGGACAATGCTTGCTGTGCATTTTAGGATAAAGTGCATTGATGAGGAAGCTAGAAGGCATATGTATAAGGAACTTCTTGAGAACTATGTCTGGGAAACAAAAATTTTATATGTTGGAATAGGAGAAAGAAAAGAAATTCATTTGGAAGAATAGTATTTGTAAAGGCAACTAAAGGTGAACATTGTTACATGTGTTGTCCATTGAATCATGTCAAGGGTGCAAAGTCTTTTGATCATTTAAAGATTGTAAATGGGACACAATATCATACATTTCAAGAAGCAATTGAATAATTCAATCAATTAGATTCTAATAACAATATTGAAGAATGCCTTGCTGAAGCAGTTCTTTTCCATATGCCTTCAAGCCTCCAATTGTTTTCTACTATAAAAGTGTATTGTTCTTCGATTACTCCTAAATAGCTATTAGAAAAGTTAAAAATCCAATGAGTGAAGATTTTTTTGGCAGCCAAAAATGGATCAAATGAATGTTTATAACAACACTTTGAAATGCATTAATATGTGCTTAGAGTCAAATGAATGTGCTAAATATTATTAGAATCTGATTTACCATCTATTATTCAACATGAACATGAATGGTTATACAAAGAGGTAGAAGAGGAATTGAATATTGTTGTATCTGATGAAGATATCTTGGCTATATCACAATTTAATAATGATCACGGTCGTGCTTATAGAATTATAATTTATCGACTAAATAGATGAAAATAAGGAATCTTTTCTATTGATGGTCCAAGAGGATCTCGAAAAACATTTCTATGTCATGCTTTACTTGCAAAAGTAAGATCATTTGACCAAATAGAACTTGCAAATGTGTCCTCTGGTGTGGCAATCTCTTTACTACCTTTTAGTCAAACTGCACATTCAAGGTTCAAAGTAATTTGAACACTGAAGAATAAAAAATATGCAATATATTGAAACAAAGTAGCTTGGGTGAGTTATTTCATAGAACTAATGATATAATTTGAGATCAAGTATCTATGGAAAAAAAATCAAATAATTGAATCTCTTGAGATGTTGTTGAAAGATACAACAGATAGTACTATACTTCTTGGTGGGAAAATTGTTGTGTTTGGTGGTGACTTCAGGCAAATTCTCCCTATTATTCTACAAGGAGTTAGGAGAAAACAATTTGACAAGCTTTGTAAAGTCAAACATATGGCAACATGTTGAAAAATAAGAGTTAAAAGAAAATATGAGGGCCATATTGAACTCATCTTTTGCTAACTATTTGTTTCAAGTTGGAATGGAACAATAGAAACTATTCTTGATGATCGAATTAAATTCCTTATATCTATGGCGATCACATTCATTAATGAAAGCTCCTCAAAGAGTGAATTGATACTAGCAATTTTTCTCAACATTATGAATTGGAGGGTAACATTCATTCCCTTACAAGCCATGTGATTTTAATGACAAAATATGAGTTTGTAGATGAGATAAATGAGATTATGATTTGATTATTTTCCTAGAGATAGAAAGAATGCTTTAGCATTGGTCCAGCTGTTGACAACACCAATCAGGTTAAAAAGAAGAATTTCTAAATTCTTTGACCCCTTCAGGTCTTCCACTCCAAAAGTTAGTTCTAAAAAGATATTGTCCTATTATGTTACTTTGAAACATTAATCCTTTCTCAGGTCTTTTTAACAAAACATGAGTTATTTGTAAAGACTTGAATAAGAATATCATTGATACTGAGATAATAGCGAGACATTGAAAAGGACAAAGAATATTCATTCTAAGAATTGCATTAATGTCAAAAGATCATGAAATACTATCATTTTCTTTAAAAAGATTTCAATTTTTAGCGCGCTTCTATTTTGCAATGACAATCAACAAATCACAAGGACAAACATTAGAGAAAGTTGGAGTTTATCTGCTACAACCTGTATTCTCTCATGGAGAGTTATATGTGGCTTTCTCTAGGCTAAAATTAGATGAAGATATCAAAGTTCAAATAAGACCAACTTCTATTGAAAATACAAATGTTACATCAATAAGAAATACACTATACACTGAAGTATTATCTGTTGCAGGGATTGGTAAAGTAAAAAGGTGCATATTTGAGTAACTTTTAAATTTTATGAATTTTTAATTAACTTATTATATTCATCTCTATGGTCTTTATTTTTACCATATACAAGTGATCCTATTCTACATTTTGAAGTATCATCAGAACATTTTTGTTCGTGGAATTGATGAAAGTCCTCAAATATGGATTGCCAATGTAAGGGAAAAATATTTAACAAATATTGGACTGATAGTCCTCATTAAATAACCAGTTGATCCTCCAACATATATTGATATGCGTCAATTCATTTTTTAAGGAAAATGAACTATGAAAAGGTACTATTTTCAACCAATGATTGAGGAGGAAATCTATACAGAAGCTACTAAATGCTCAAAAATCTAGAATTTAGCATGTTCATACCGTCATTTTACTTGTTTTAGGTCGAATCTTTGTCAATTGTTGTATCCTTGCCCCCAATCTGGTATGAATCCAATCTACTATGTCAATATTTTATGGCTTGCAATAACTGCTACAAATACTCGTGTTCCAAACTACAAATCCACATAACTGCTACATCGAAAGCTTTAATGATCATATTTGTACTTTTCCTAAAAACTACAGTCATGTATGATCATAACTGCTACATCGAAAGCTTTAATTGTTGTATCCTTGCTCCCAATCTGGTATGAATCCAATCTACTATGTCAATATTTTATTTCTCAATTGAAATTCACGTGCTTGGGCTTGCGGTAACTGCAATAAAAAAAATCTGTGCTCATGTTCCAAACTACTAATCCACTATAAAGCCTTCGTGATCATGTTCGTGCTTTTCCCAAAAACTACAACAATATTCATGTTATTTCTCAATTGAAATTCACGTGCTTAGCTTGTGCTTCTTACTTAAACGTCAGAAGAGTTTTCCAATAGAATATGGAGTCTAACGGGAAGAAGCGGTCAGGGGTGGTTGGAGTATTGGAGACAACGAAAGGAACCCGAACGTTGAGAAAAACCCTCAAAAAGTGACAGATGACCATGTTGTTAGTGGCCATTACCATCAGCAGTAAGCGGGTCTGATATTTAAATTAGCTTCACCATAACTGAACTGGACTGGGCTGGCTGCTGTAAAGTTTCGAGGATGAGATTCTTAACCCACCAACCACCACCACCACCACCAGCAGAAGCCAGATAGATAGCTAGCTAGCTAGGCAACCGACTAGCTAGGTAGCTTAGCCCATCAATGTAATAAATAATCAGTAACTTCAAGAGTGTGGGGCGCAAGGCACCGTATTCATTCCTCATAATTGAATCCACCGCAAATCCGATTGTTGGGTCGCAACCAGCTGAGAGTTGAGAAGAAAGCAAGCAACTATACTATACACGACTGTCGGCAAAGATCGAGGATCGAGCAGTGGGTACTTGTGTTCACGACCGTCGGCAACTCGAAAGTTGGAACACAGTTTGCCATCTGTGTAAGCGAACTTGGGGATCAAGCATCCGTCCCGAACCACGGCTCAAGGATATACTACTGCTGA
This sequence comes from Alisma plantago-aquatica, assembly GCA_963693085.1. NCBI lineage: Eukaryota > Viridiplantae > Streptophyta > Magnoliopsida > Alismatales > Alismataceae > Alisma > Alisma plantago-aquatica. Next base: position 872,136,096 of record OY856409.1, read on the forward strand.
TGATGTGGTGGTGTCGGCTACGCCAGAACAATAGCTGAACTTGAAAGCGCCAGTTGAAGTTTATTCTCCAACCCATCCCCATTGCTTCCCCTTTTTCCGCCGCAACGGATGCGTCTTGCTGATGGAGATCGACTTCTTACTTGTTGGAACACCTGATGATCGCTGCAGCTCCGCAAATTGACTTGACTGTTCGGCAAATAGCAACACCCCAACAAGAACCGCCGATTGAATCCAACAGCATTTAGCAATCCTAAAATTTGGTAAAATTTGATAGCATTTTCAATGCTTTTCACGTTTCGACTGTAATGGATTTACCAATCCTAAAATTTGGTAGCATTTGTACGAATTTTAGATTTTGATTGAAATGAACTCGTCGAAGCCAAAATCTGGCAGCATATTCGTCACAATTCATGCTTTGAGTGAAGTGGATTTGCCGAAGCTTAAACTTGTTAACATGTTGATGCATTTTACCGTTAGGCCCTATTTGGTAGGACGGAAAACTGATTAGTTACTTTTATTTTCATGGAGTTCAGGTTGGTGCAGCGCAGGGAAGAGATAAGTTGCGAATTGGAACGCACGATCAGGCCCCAATTCACGGAGTTTGTACAACCGCTTAAAATGGAGCGGTCGGGTGTAAAACCAGCGCACACCATGTAAACGACTGCATCTGCTGTATAATTAACACCCAAGCACCTTCCAACCAAATAAAATCATTTGAAATCAGTGTGTTCCAGTTACTCCCTACCAAATATCTTGTTTCAGTTTAAAATCATTAAGTTTAAACTATGTGTTCTCTGAATCATACTTTACACACGTTCTACACCCTACCAAACTAGCCCTTAGAGTGAAATCGATTTTTTGATGCTAAAATTTGATAGTATTTTGGATACATTTCATGTTTTGAATTAATGGTTTACCGAAACTGAAAAACAACGTTTTGACGCATTTTGAGTTTGAAGTGATGCAGATTTGGTAAAGTCAAAACATGATAGTATTTTCTACGTATATTTCATGTTTTGAATGAAATAAATATTCCAAAGTTGAAATTTGGCAACACTTTGATCCAATTTAGATTTGCAATGAACTGGATCTGCCGGAGCCGATTTGGCAACATTTTTAACACATTTCATATTTTGGATGAAGTTGGCCTACCGAGCTTGACATTTTACAGCATTTTTCTGTATTCCAGATCGGAGTGAAATGGGTTTACCAAAGCTGAATCTAGCAACACTTTTGACGCATATAAAATGAAATGGAATTTGAAATTTTGGAATCTGGTAGCATTTCGTTGCGTTTAGAATTTGGGGCGAAACCGATTTTCTGGAGCCAAATTTCAACAACATTTTTGACGCATTCATGTTTTGCATGAGGTGTATTCATCCAAGATGACATTTGGTAGCCGTGTGATGCATTTAGTCCTCGAGCGAAATGGAGTTTCTGTAATAAAGACTTGGCAGCCTTATTAATGCATTTCTGTTCCGAATGAAATATGTTTATCGAAGCTGAAAATTTGGTAGTACTTTATCCGATTTTGGGTTTAGAGTGATACGGATTTGCCAAGCCATGATTTGCGACATTAGATGTTCATTTTATGTTTAAAATGAAATAGATTTACCAAAGCTGAACTGATGCAACATTTCAACAAATTTCGGGTTTGGAGTGAAATGGGTTGAAGCCAATTTTTTTTGAATATTTTGACGCATTTCATGTTTTGAATGAAATGGATTTATAGGTCCTGGACAGAATTTTGAACTATCTACGGTTTGGAGTGAATTACATTTCATTCTGTAGACACATATATGATTTAGTGTAGAAGGTCTCTAGTGTACCTTTGCTTCCTAGTTGGATGTGGGTGAGAGACTGAATGTGATGAAATGTATGTATCTTGTTTATGTTTGATATACAATATGTAATAAGTAGCTTTCTTCTCTCCATAAATTGTTCTTGTGGAAAATCTACTAGATGTTGAATGATAATTAGAATGTATGCTTTAGTTTACATATCTTGCATGCTAAAAATGAATCATAACAAGATATAAGCATCCATTAATCTAATATGAATGATTAGTCTTAATCCCACTCCTGATTTGTGCACAATCCCCCATTTTAGTGTCGGGTCATGTTAGCTTAGGTACCATGTCATAGAGTTAGGACAAGATTAATAAGAACCACTAGGATTATGATCTTTTCCTATTAAGTTTTGATTTACTAACATAGACATATGTTATGGATATGTAGTTAGTAGGAAGAGGACGTTGGCGCGAGGTACAAGATAGATAGAATAGTCGTAGCTACAGTGAGTATTTAATGAATCTGGAACAAAAGGAGAAGTAAAAGTTAGAGAAATGATCATTAATTGTCATAATTAATATTGATGAAGGTGCTCATGAGATCCTCAAATTGGTTACAAAGTTGGGAGAAACTGAGTTCCCAGGAGAGTGGATCAGATAACTGTAGAAGCTCTTTCATTTGATGGAGCTACCAAAGGTTGAGCAAGTCAATAATGTTACATATCTACTCAAAGGAGAAGCTTGGTTGTGCTGTTGAGGTGTGACGGAAAGAGAAGAGGCAATATGATGACATTGGGAGATTTTGAAGATGATATTCACATGAAATACTTCCCTCCTACCTTCTTGATAAACAAGATTAAACATTTGGAGAGTATCAAATAAGGTGGAATTACAATGGGAGTATATGAAGGGATTTTATGAGGATAATATACTTTTCCAACAACTAGTAACCAGTGATGCTGAGAACTGCAAATGACTTTAAGTAGGAATTAATCCAAATACCAAGCATCACATGCCATGATTAATAAGGGTTATATAAATGTTAGAGTGTCTGTGAGAAAACACATAGGAAGCAAGAATCATCTAATGCTACAACTAATTTCAAAGGTGATGAGACTTTGGAAGAGTTGGACAAAGTAGGGATGGTCTAAGTGGAGTTTGTGGTTTTATCTTTAAGATATATAGGAGTCTAGGATACATGTGCGAGAAGCAGGGGCGGAACCAGAAATACACAACAGGGGGGCTGAGTTCCTAAAGGGGGGGCTGAAAAATAAAATATGCACACACTGAGATTTGAACCTGCACCATTTACACAACTAAAGACACAAAATACCACTTCAGCTAGTCATCATTGATGTCAAATACACTGTAAAACATATATATATATCTAATTATTTATATTTTTTATATTTTAATAATCATAGATCATCATTTTTTTAGGGGCCCCCACCCTCCTTCCTAGTTCCGCCCCTGGCGAGAAGAGATTCAACGTATGTGATGCAGTATCTTCTTGCAACAAAGTCATATCAAGCCATGATCGTTGGACATCTCCACCCATGTGGACTCCTTATGCAAGATTGTCAGGATCATCTTTGTTAGTGACATGTCAAAACATAAAAGAAAAACATAGTGTAACAATCATGTCATTCTAGGATGTCTATTTTCTCATATTGTACAAATTTATGATAAATAAACTCGTAAAACTATCAAATCACATGATATTGTTAAAATATGAATGAAAAAATCTCAACATAATTCCTAAACATGAAATTACTTAATATGCTCAATAATCTAAGACAATACAATTGTTTTTCTACCTTTTTTCTAACATATGGGAAATCCCAAATTCTCTCAAATTTGAATCCAAGCTTTCTAATATACTAAAAAACAATAAAAGTGAATTTCTATTACTTTCGCTTAAGTGGGTCCACTCTCCAAGTAGCTTTTTGTTTGTGCCTTGGCGGGAGAAGCACAGTACTTTGCTTTGGCTGCTGGGATCTATGTAACATACTGAATCTCAGGGTCCTCCCTGCAATTTACCCACTTTTGTACTTTTATTTGCTTTCTAGTCCTTTTGGACATCCTTCACTAATTTCCCATCCTTTTGAGCCTTCTTGGGCCTCAATGTTGAATTTGAGCCTTTCTTGAGGTATAATTCACTAATTACCTACATTTATGTTTATGTAGGGGGTTTTGCACAAATAACCCATCTAATGAGATAACTGAGATCTAATCATGCAATTAGACCATTAATGAGATAATATAAGTATATAATGTTAATTTGGAGCTTTTTAGATAAATATACTAGTAACAATGTATTTAATTTAATGTATTTGAGTATATTTAAACCCTTTAATTTCTCTCTCCTCCAAATAGGTAAATAATGCACTAATAAGAGTATTATATGTTGAGATATGACTCATAATGTTTATATGTGACTAATATCTCGAAATTTACCCTATTATGTCATTAAAAGATATTCTTTATATTAATTACTCTTTTTATGCTTTATTATATGATTTAATAGTCTATAAATTAATTAGGGACCTAACCATGTGATTTTCGAGAAACTAATGGCATAGCATCGTTCTAGGTGTTTTCATAAACCTATGGTTAAAATTTGAGGTCATTTGGATTTCATTTGACCCTCCAAATAGATTTTACAAGTTCCCATATAGTTTAACTATAGTAGATTAATCGATTTTGCATTTATGTCATTTATTTCATGAGTCACGCACCCGACCACCGTTGGATTTTGATCCGACGGATCTGCAGTTGTCTTCTACCTTGGGTCGCCGACACAAGGGGGCGCTTAGGCTCCTCCACTTCGTTCTCCCTCGTTTCTTGACCATTTTGCGAGATTTAAGTTGCGTTGGCTTTGTCTCCTCGAGCCGCACCGTTCTAGCCCTTGCTCATCGTCTCCCGTGCACCATGGCCCAAACGTCCATAGGCGCCGACCTCACCCTCTCCGCCGATTTGGTCAAGATATGAGCAAATGCCCAACCAGGCAAGTTTCTCCTCCACGGCCATGGTTCGCGTGAGAGGTAGAAGAAGACTCGTGGCTTTTTACAATTTTACCCCCACACACCCATCCCTTTGTTCTTTAACGTGAGGGCCATTTCGGTCATCTACTCCCTTGTTGGCTATGAGGCCTATGTGGCATTTTCTTGCAATCTGATTGGTCCAACTTGCTTAATTCATAGTAAATTGGTCCTAGCTCGGAAAATTGCAAATAAATACTCGTTGGAAAAGATTTTTCATATAGAATCTGATTTTGTAGTTTTTGAGACCTGATTCCCAATTCTTTTTCAAATTTTACCTTGAATTCCATTTTGAGTATGTTAAATGTTCTAAAAATCATAATTAATGCATTTCAACTCCAAATAGAGAAATAAAATATGTTTTCCTAATCAGTGAAACCTAAGTGAGCTTTTGGTCCTAGTTTTGAGTCCTAAATCAGTGGTTTTCGAATAAGGTCTAAAATGGGTATTTTCCTTTATATTTTATGCTTAATAAATTCTAATTTATGTGAAATGTTTGTAACTAGGATAATGTGATCATGGAACACATATAATTGGTGAAATGGATGTTCATGAATCTACAATAAGGTATGTGACAGCTATTTATGTATGTGAAGTCTATTTATGAATGAATGATGAATGTGAATGTGCAATTAACATATCCTTCAGTTGGGCTTTTACCCAAACCCTAATTTCCTAATGAGGCAATTGCTAGCCTTGGAATCTTTCTCTATTGCCTTTATTTGGCTCTTTATTTGTTTGAATATTCTACTGCCTATGATGGCTCATTTACCTAAAATACTTGAATCTTGCTATTGCCAATGTTGGCTCTTTATTTGACTTACTTCATGGGTTTTATTCCCCATTTTCTATGATGCAATGTTATTTTCACTACTACTAAGTGAACTATTTAACATGATGTATTTTTGGCCAAATGACAATGTAGTGTACATTAGTACAAACCACCCATAGGGCACTGAGGTTTTTGTCCTCCTTCCAGGCACTGGGGTTTTAGTCCCCATGCCACATTATATAGGCACTGGGGTTTTAGTCCCCCTGCCACTTTATATATATTTGAGGTTTGGGATGTGTATGTTCCCCTCTCCTCTTGGTGTAGGTCCGGTAGGTGCCTCACCCTGTATTGATATGATTTTGTGTCATAATATCATTCATGCTTTGTGATTATTGTTGTGGATTGAACTATGGCAGTCTTCTATTTCTCATTTATTATTCTTGCCTCATACTCTTGAAATCTCTTAGTTTTGTGGATCTTTTATTTATGCAATGTTGTACCTTATATTTATCCTTATCCTTTTGATTAACACATACATTTTATCTCTCTCTTGTTGGGTGATCCCAACCACCCAGGTATAGGATCAGAGTGCACAGTTGAAGCATGGTGAACCAGCCTAAGGCTAGGGATAAGGAGTTCAACCATCTAGCTTGGACTTAGATATAGTTGATGATGTTTGGTGACAAGTTGAATTGGTTTGAGTCTTCCTCTACCTAAATCCTGTGTTGTTGTGTATAAAGTTGTACACCCCTTTTTGGGAAGATTTTATGATGTGCCCTTTATACAATTGTTTAGTCAAAGTTTTATCTTCCGCTGCCTACACATTGGTGTTTTTGTTTGCCATGATTATTTGGTAGAGACCTTGTTGTCTTTACAATCTACCTCTTTCATTCTGCCCAGTTCATCCTTTATTTTGATTTATATCTCAATGATAGAATCAAACATAAAAAATCAGATCCTCAAAGGGATGGTGAGCCATTTGGTATGTATCTTTGGGGGAGATACAAGATGGTTGCATTAAAAATGATTATCATTGAAAAGGTGATTTCCATATCTTTTAATGTCTAAAGAGTTTTATTACCAAATTTTAGGTAGATATATCAATTAACATCAAAAGAAGTATACATTTTACGGAGAATGAATTCATACGTCAAAAAAAGAAAAATTGCATTATTAGATGAAGGATTTTAGAAATAGCATATTGACTTGATAAGGGTAAATGAAATGGGAAGTTGATACATGGAAAAATGAGGGGTGTGATATGCCCCTAGACCTCTTACATTACGATAAAATGATTGTTTGGATTTATGAGAATATAAGAAATTTCAATGCTACTTCCTATCAAAGTCACTAGTCTATTTTTAATCATGTGAAAAATAGGGTGATCTTATCAAAAATCAGTTAGATATAGATGATAAATTTTCAAAAATGGAGTTGTCAGTGTGTTTATATAGAAAAAAAATCAATACATGAAAGAGCTCTGAAAAACCAAGGTAATAAGATTATGACTCAAGAACTGAGTAATGCAGTGTGTTACGTTTGGAGAAGGTGTTGAACACGCTACATGCCCTAAAAGCCAATATTACCAATCTTGTGAGAAAGCCAAAATTACCTTTATCAAGAATACATAATCATAGGAAAATGAGGACATACTATGTGGATGGACATGGTACATGTTAGAAAGAAGATAGAATGCGTGATGTTATGGTAAATTATTGATGTAGGATGCTCATATTGAGATGGAGGAATGGCGGAGCCACATCTTGATGGAGTTTCTTTACATTATTTGGTAGTTACAAGGATACAAGAAGAATGTTTTCCTTAGGTTCCCATTGTGACACCCTACCAAAATTAAAACAAACGCTTAAGAATCTACACTGATCAACATCATCAACCACATATAAATAAAATAATAATATAAAATCCAACCACATCTTAATAAAGTCCACATACAAGGGACATTACTTTCATTCATTTACGGTTAACTACATATGGTATCATTTAGAAATCATTATCACAACCTATACAGAAAAGGTATATCCATCCAAATTAATAACATGACAAACTATATATACATGGTGTTAGTCTACTCAATGGGTAATTGGGCTTATACCCATTGTATTTACATTGTAGATTATGGTATAAGTACACTTAAGTGAGGATCTGATTACCCACTTAAGTTCAAACATGTATTCCTAGTCTCATAAACATAGGATACCCAATTCCTCATTAGATATTAATTATATTTTTGCATTTTTATCTACACAATATCATATGCAATACTCTAATCCTAATCCACCTACCCCTTGGATCTATAATGCGCTCTAGAGGGGGGCGGGGTGAGTAGAGATAATACCACTTAAACAAAATTCATTAGACCTTCAAGTTAAATCCCAAGATAATATTGCATATATGAAATTAGAGTGCAACTTAACATCCATAGCAAGGGAGATAGACATCGAACAAGTACAAAATAACACAAGTTATTTATAGTGGTTCCAACCTCCAAACAAGGAGATGTACATCCACTACCTAGAGAGGTCATCCTTTAGGATTTTCAACCATGCCTTACTCTTTATATTCCATTATAAGAGTTACAACATAAGACCTCCCATTTCAAGGTCAAGGGTACCTAGCCTTCCCTTCGAGGATAAGGGAGCCAACAACCTTAAAAAGAACTTACCTATCCATGACCAAGAGTCTTCCACCTTACCAAGGACTTACCTACTCTTGCAATGAGTCTTCAACATTCTCTGAGGACTTACCCACTCTTGCAACAAGTATTCCTCCTTCAAGGATTTACCCACTCTTTACTTGGATCTTCTGCCTTTGACTTCACCTTCACCAAGGAGAAGCTTTTACCAAGGGATTCCTTCCCTTCTTCTTCTTCACCTCTCTTAGCCAAGAGAGAGAATCTTTATCTTCATGGTAGAAAGAGAGATTGGGAGGCGGAGGAAGTGAGAGCCTCACAAGATATACATGTAGGATTAGCTCTCTTATAAATATCCTACTCACTCTAATGGATGTTGTAAGTGATTAAGCTCATGAGAGGGAATGGAGGCTCTTGGAAGGAAAATCTCTCTCCATTATAGTACATGTACGTTCCTAGTGCTTTTTCAACCTTGGGATGAATATTAGGGGGTCCTATTTATAGTTGAGGTTGCCTAATGTCAAGTAGAGACACTTAGGGTCGAATTCTGGTCATTTTGGGTGTTCCAAAGGATATATTTTTGAGTTTTGTGACACTTCAAAAGCTAGAAGCACATTTATGCACTTTTCAGCACAATGTTGTCGACTGCGTTATCTTTTAAGAAACTCAACCAACAAAACTATACAACAAGTAAAAGTATAGGGAGTCAGTAGAGTTTCCACCAGGACAAACTCAGCTAACCCTGGGTATTACCAAAAGCCAGGTTAGGTCGTTGACTGAGTTGCCATAAGGACAAACTCATCCAATAAGCGAGTCTGTGATAGCTTATGATAGATGCCCAAAAAGAGATCATAATTCATCCTAATTGACTCTATTGCACGTACGAGCTTAATTACAAGTCATACAGTCATTATAAGTGATTTACATCAAAGACCTAAGGAGAAAGCTATCAATTCTACAATCTTGACCTTTATGAAAGTATAACTTGATTTCTCCAAGTTAGGATGTGACAAGTGTAGGCATTTATAGTGTGTCTTATCTAATCTAAAATCACTCAAGTAGAATCTTTAGACACAAATAAGTGGAATGGTCAGTATCATCAAAATAAGGGTTTTGTCAATTTAGACACTGAGTCAACATTCTCCCCCCTTTCACAGATGGCAAACCATTCCATAAATATATTGAATGCATTTTTGTAAAATTATATCTTTAGAGAAACCTAGCAGTTTCAATAGAGTACAGTTCATATGTTGCCCCTCAATTGATGCTAGTGGAGTTCACATACTCCCCCTCTATTCATGCTATACCTCTCGCATGGTTATCTTTCACAACATTTATTGAAAACTATGTATTCTACTTATATATTTTTGACATATATGTGTTCTCCCCATTACATAATACATGTCTTCTCCCCCTTTGTCATTTCAAAAAGTGAGGGGATTGAAAATCTAAAAAGAACTTGTTAATAAAAGGGAGAGTAGAAGAGAAAAACAAAAGGGCTTGTCCAAGAAACTTATGTAAATACAATAAATACATGTATTTGAAATGTCGTAGATGTAATTCTAGCAAAAAGAAAGACAATTATATTCAAGCAAGTAACTCAAGATAGTATATATGGAAATCAAAGGACAAGCTTGAGTATGTATGAAACAAGATACAAGCATAGCATATAGTTGGATATCAATTTGTGAGTAAAGATACCGATTGATGGAAAATACTAGAACTACATGTAGATGTCCTACTAGTAGATGATATCACAATTTAGGACTGTTAGTAGCATCTAGGTCATAGGAAAGGATTCACAAGTTAAAATCAAGCTATGAGTAGATGTAGAACCAAACAAAGGGATATGTAGTTTAAGAATCATGAAATGATATTACTCACTACCAAATATGCATCACTACCAAAAGATGATTACTAGTAAGAAACTCAAGGTTTCAATAGAAGATATAAAACTAGATAGATGTAGCAAGTTAGAGCACAATAGAACAATTTAAAAAACAATCCAGAGATCCAACAAGATCATCATCAAAACATGCATAACAACTCATTGGTCTTGATGAAGTGGAAACCAGGGGATGCTCTGAGAAGATTCAGACTATAACCAATATTCCCGTTTGGGTTTGCATTTGTGGGACATGAGAATGTTCTCTAAGATTGACTCTTTTATTGGTAATCCTCTCTAGGTTGATAAATCTACTTTCAAATTAAAGAATTGGAATTTGCGAGATCGCAGATCATTATGCTTGCCTCTTTTGAGTTCCCAAGCTTGCTGGAGGTTTACAGTGATAAAGGAGTCTCTCATGTGATTAGTTTTGAGTATGAGTGGAAGTCGAGGGTATGTTCTGTGTGTAATTTGTTCAGACACAATGAATATAATGATAAAATCTCTAGTCCTATGGTGAATAAGATTTGGTTGAAAAAAATGGTATCGTCTGATGCCCCAAAGGTAATTGAGAAAAGTGTTGTGATGTAGGGTGATTCGAATGTACATTCTGTCTCTACCAATTTTACTACTGGTTCTGATGAAGGTGTTGTGGAGTAGGTTCCATTGTTTGTTAATATTATTCCTATTGAATAATCTGCTGGTACTGAGGAAGATGAGTTCCATGTACCTAATGACTCTTTTGAAGATAATACATCTTCTAGCTCTGATGCTTCCAAGATGGATGGTAATGTGTAGGGGGTCATTGTCGATCTTTCTACTCCCCTACTGCAGATGCTTTTGTTAATGAAGATGATGGTTTTGAAGTCCAAAAAGGCAACATAAGGAAGAAAGGTAAGGGGAAAGGTAGAAAAGTTCCCAGCCTTAACAAAGGGATGGGCCAATCTACTCAGGCTTCCCTTTTTAATAAATTTGACAATTTATATATTAGTGCAGTAGCAGGGAATAGTCTGGATTTGTCACAAACCAGAGAAGTAATGGTCTCAATGGTTTCAAATGGATAACTCTATTAATATTTTTTTCTGGAATGTTAGAGGACCCAATCTCAATGCCTCTACAGTCCATAATAAGTTAGTAGAGTTTAAGCCACATATTGTGTTACTTAGTGAAAGTAATGTGAGAGAAAGGAAGATGAGTAAACTCATCAGAATTTTTTCCTGAGTATAGTTGGGTCTCCAACCACAGTTCCCTTGTATTGGGTAGATTAGTAATTCTCTAGAAAGATGGTGATTGTGATGTGAGGAAAATTCTAAAAACTGATCAATCTATTCATTTGGAGATTTCTTATGCAAATATAAATTGTTGTATTACTGCTGTCTATGGGCACAACCCTGACAAGGATGGAGTTCATCTTTGGGATGAAATTGAGCCTATTTATTCTAATATGACTTCTTATGTGATTTTAGGTGATTTCAATGCTATGAGAAAAGTGGATGAGAAAATGGGTAAAGGCCACCCTCTAATAAGTCCATGGAAGACTTTAATAACTGTATGTTTTATTGTGGCCTTTTTGAACTTAGGCTAAATGCCCCCCTTTTCTATTAGGATAATCATCGAAGTGGTGATGGTTTCGTTACATCTTGTATTGACATGATTCTCTACAATGATAATTTTATGGTCGATTTTGCTGACTTTAAAGGATTCCTTCATTTTAACATTGTCAGTGATCATAAAATTTTGACTTTGGACATTGGTGAAAGGGTCAAAGTGAAAACACCTTTTAGGTTCATTAATGCTTGGTCAGAAAGAAACGATTTCATTGATATTGTTAAAAGAAGTCGGGCCACTGAGTCTTCTGATTTTCCCATCTTCAAAGTGTACTCTAAGTTTAGAAGATTACGTCACGATCTCTCAGATTGGAATAAAGAGCAAGTGGGTAATTTATCTGATGTAGCAAAGAGAAAGGAATTCCTTGCTGTCAAAGCACAATCCAAATTAGATGTTGTCTCCTTCTAATGTAATGTTTTAGATTGAAGCTAGTGTAAAGAGAATAGATGTGTTTATAGCAAAGGCTCATGAAGAATCCTTGTTCAGGCAGAAATCTAGAGTGACTTGGTTTTAAGAAGGGGATACTAACTCCAAGTTTTTTTATTCCACTGTTAAGTTTGAAAGAAACTTTAATCATATTAAAGCTCTATATATTGATGGTTCTGTATGCATGGATGCAACTATCATCCAGAAGCACATCTTGGATTATTATTCTAGTATTTTTAATAATGCTCTTGTTGCTGATTTGGAGATTTTGAATGAGCTCAATCTCTTTAAGCTTAATGATGTGAAAAAGTTGAGTTTGTATAGATGTTTCTCTATAAAAAAGTTATCATTGATGTTGTTAGGTGTTTGAATCCTGATAAATGTCTTGGACTCAATGGGTTAAATGGGAAGTTTTTCAAAGATTGTTGTAGTGTTATTTGCTTTGCGGTTGTAGAAGCTATTTTTAGTTTTTTTTCAATTCTCATAGAATGCTTAGGGAAGCCAATCACACATTCATCACTTTCACTCCTAAAGTGAAGGATTCCAATGACCTTAAAAATTTGAGACCTATTTCCCTATCTAATGTCTTCTACAAGATTATCTCTAAACTCTTAACCAATAGGTTGCAAAATGTCTTTCCTTCTTTGATCAACATTAATCAATGTGCATTTATGCAGGGAAGGAGTATTAGAGATGATGTCCTTCTCTCCAATGAACTTATTCATAACTTTAATAAGAAGGGAGGTAAGATTAAGATGTTCCTCAAGATCGAAATTTCAAAAGCTTATGACTCTGTCTCCTGGGATTCTATTTTTTGTATTCTTCATATCATGAACTTTTATCATTGTTTGGATCATCTAGCTCAAAGAAAATTTTGACACAATGTGTTATGAATTTTGATTAATGGAGAGGTTGTTGAGTCCTTCAAACTAAGTAATGGAGTTCGACAGGGCGATCCCTTGGCTCCATATATTTTTGTTCTTGTAATTTAGGTGGCTACTCTCTTATTTGATAAAGTACTTGAGGAGGGTAATCTTAAACCTTTGAAAGCTTCTTCTTCTTTTAAAGTATCACACTTGATCTTTTCTGATGACCTCATGCTATTTTATGAGGCTGATGTTCAAAGTTCTATGGCCATTAGAAGGATGATTGATAAACTCTATAGTGCAATTGGTTTAAAGATCAACACTGACAAGAGTGTGGTGATTTACAGTCTGGAGCTAATAAAAAAAAAGTTGGTGATATTCTGGGTATCAATGAAGGTTCTCTCCCTCTATGATATTTTGGTGTCCCTTTGTTTATTGGCAAGATCAAAAAATCTCATAGTGGTCCCTTGGTGGATACAATCAAAAGAAGGTTACAGGGGTGGAAGGATAATCAACTCTCAATGGCTGACAAAGTTGAGTTTGTTCAGTCTACACTCTCGACCATTTATCAATACTGGAAATCTATTTTCCCTTACCTCTCTCTATCTGTGATGATATTGATAAATTGTGTCATGATTTTATATGCGGTAGAACTGATAATAAGAGCTTTGTTCATCTTGTCAAGCGGAGTGTTATTGTCAAGCCCAAGAGCCAAGGTTGTTTTGGCATTAAGAACATCAGAGAGGTTGTTAAAGCCCCTATCATCTTGAATGGTTGGAACATAGAAAATAAAAAGGACAACATTTGGATTCAATGGATTCATGAAAAATACTTACTCAGACAATCATTTTGGTGTACATTGATTAATGATTCTTTTTCTTTAAATTTTTCAAAAGGATTCTGTTAGAAAAAAATGAGATAAGAAGATTTATTGGCTTTATCATTGGTGATGGATCTAGTCATTTTGTTTGGAGTGACCCTTGGCTTCCAAGTGCCAACTTCTTAGTTGAAGTCCTTGGGTAGATAGAGCATTATACAATTGGGTCTTGATAGTAATGCCAAAGTCAATTTCCTTATTGAAAATGATGATCGATTTTTGAAGATTCTAGACTGCACAATAAGTTGATTGATCTTCTGAAAGAGATGCCTTCTCCTAAGGGAGGAAAATATGGTATTGTTTTTGAAGGTAGACTTGCTGTAAATTTCAGAACTATTTGGGAAAGTGTGAGAATAAAGCAAGAGATGATCTCTTTTTTTCAAATGGCTATTGAATTTCAAAGGCCCTAGAAGTTTTTAGATGTTGGGTTGGAAGATTGGTCATGGAAAAATTCTAAACTATTGTTATTTCTAGATGCCCTATATGTAAATCTGAAGAAGAAGATGTGGATCATTTTTTTTAAATGTGTTTTCACTCAAAGTGTTTGGAGTTTTCTAGTAGGCATTTCAATTTTTAGGTTTCTGCTTCTTTGGAAGATCTCTATAATTTTCATAGCACGATGAATCTGGTGGCTAGTATCTATATCCTTCACTGGATTTGGAGAGAAAGGAATGAAAAAATTCATAGAAATATTGATAAGGATGAATATAGGTTATAGTTGCTCACTTTGAATGACATTAATCTCTTTCTTAAGTGATGGTGTGTTATTGTTTTCTTCTTCGAGTCGCTCTTGAGCTGCTGAAGATTCTTTAGTTTCCCTTTAAAGGGTTTCCTGACAAGATATATAGACACTTTGCTTTATTTTCCTTTGTTTGACAACACTCTTGGTGGAGCTTGTTCTCATAAGAGTGTATAGTTACTTGTACATTCACAAAACTAAAAAAAGTAATAGATGATCTGGGTTCACCAAAAAAACAACTCATGAAAAGTAATTACAAGATATAAAGATACCAATTTTGAGTAAATAGAAAGATATAGTTGTATGCAAGATAGGCAATTTAAAGCATGGCAACATGCATACCATATGAAATTACCGAAAGGGAGTGCCATAGAATAAGGATATTGGTTGAGAAATTTTATTTGAGAGGAAGTTTCTCATCCTGTAAACTATATGTATGTTCAATGCACAGTGTTGTCGGTCGAGTTTCTAAGTTGGCTTCTTGCCAACAATAGTTGATGACGAGACTTGTCAATGCCTGTCGGTCGAGTTTCCTCAGTACAAACTCAACCAAAAATTATTGTTGTTGAAAAAAACATATTTTAGGAAAACACATCTACATGCATGATAAAAATATAGACAATGTCCAAACGTGTGTAAGAAATTTAGTATGCACTACGAAAGCATCATGGGCATTTTTTTAGTAAGAAAGTAATGAAAATCACAATATACCAATTCTAACTCAAAAACTAGATGTAAAGTGAACACAAATTTGGCAAAATAAGCAATGTTTGGAAATGAGAAAGAATAATTGTACCTCTATTCTTACTGTTTCTTTTCCACTTGTTACCAACCCATAAACATCTCATCTTTCTTATTTTATATGGATTTAGAAACCAATTTGCAAATCAATAGCTCATGTCAATCCAATTTGCAAGTGACCTGCAAGAAGAAATATGAAATGGTCCCCAATCATATTTTTAGATGAGGAAGGATTGGCTTAACAACCCAAATTCTATTGCTTTTGGGTGCTTTCCTAAAAGGGAGATATATAGAATAAAAATCTATTTCGTTACAATGATTATATGTGACAATATCCTTAGAACTAGAGGATTCTCATTTGAAAGTTGGAGATCCTTTGTCCTTTTTGTTCCTCTGGCTACTATCAAGTCCAATACCATCTCTACTCATTTATTTGGTAGTATGGTCTAAGAATTGATTAATATTCTTTTTACCATTTAAGAATATTTGCAAAGAGGATCTCGAACTATGATTATCATGCATATAAGAATCTTTTTCAATATGAAGAGTAGTAACATTATTCTTTCTACTAGTAGAACTACAACAAGATTCAAGGACATTGATTTTAGCAATCAAGGAAGCATTTTATTTTTCAAGAAAAGTGATCTTAAAAAGATAGACAGTACTTTCAGTTTTTATTCCTTTCATAGAAAAGTCTTTGTCCTCTTTTCCAGTTCTAAGAACATTAAGATCAAGCATGGGAGAATTCACAGTTTTAGTATGCTCTTCATTGGAACTAGGTACAATAGGTTGAGATTATAAAAATCTAGGATTATCAAGCAAGTAAGGATTTTCAAGTTTAAGAGCACTACTTGTCTCAGATAAGTATTGTTTTCTATCTCTACTCCATTGAATTTCAATTCAAGTTCTATATAAAGCTTTTGGAGATCATAAACATCATCTTACAAGCATATGTTAGCATGTACAAGATCATCTTTTTATTCATGAAAGTTATCAACAATCTTAGCAATTTTTTTCTATATGATTAGTAGACGTAAGAGATGCATGAGTACCAAGAATAATGGCAATTAAGGATTATTTATCTAAAGAGTTTATATCTACCTCATTTGAATTTTTGTTTGAACTTTGTATGGGAGCAAAATGGAATTCCCCACTTTCATTAGAGCTTGACCTAGATCCTCCACTAGAATCATTAGTTGATCTTGAGTTGGAGGAGTCACTAGAGCTTTTATGTCATTTCTCCTTCGTCTTGTGTGTTTATTCCCTTCTCTTGTATTCATGGGTATTTTTGCCTTGTGGGCAATCTTCCTTGAAGTGACCCTTCTTTTCACATTTGAAGCATATAGTGGAAAGGGAAGACTTGCCTTTGAATTATTTACCTTTGGAATACATGGCTTCTTCACTTGCAGATCGAGAACATTTGCAAGTGACTTGTTGTTACATAATAGCTTCAACTTGATATTTGAATGCACTCTCCTTCATCCTTTTGGATTATTTCTCTGCTAGATTTTTTCCTTTGTCTTACTTGTAAATTATCACTTTAATGGCTTTTAGATTTCCTATGACCTCTTCAAAAGGAATTTTGTCAAGAGACTTTGTTTCTTCAATTGCAGTCACCTTTGTTTGCCACCATTTTGGAAGAGACCTAAGGATCTTTGAGTTTTCTTTCCTTGATCCATAGGATGACCTAGGACAGTGAGACCATTTACAATGGTGTTGAGCCTTGAGTACATTTCATCTACCCTCACTACTATAGATATCACCTTTAGCATCGTTAAATATGACTTTAGAAGTCGGTTTCCATGATACACCCAAGTGGGTGACTCTAAATGTAGACGCCTTCAACATTGATTTCATAACCGACGACACAAAGCCGTCCCCCGATTGCAACCCAAAAAAAGGTGCCAGTAGGGGGACCATAGGCGTCAGTTATCAAGTCAAAACCGACGCCACATCCCATCCCAAACAAAAAAATTGGCCCCAGGTTAGACCATAGGTGTCGGTTAGCAACAAAAAACTGACTCCGTTGACCTAAAATTATTGACGGTTTGTAAGTTAACCAAACAGTAACTGACACCATTAGGGATAAAGACGTCGGTTAACTATTACTCACCAATGAGTTAAGTTTTTTTTGTTGGTTTCTTTTGTTAACCGACGACTATGTTTTGATTATTTTTCTTATCACCTTGCAGGCCTACTGTCCGACTGGTCAGCAGGATGCAGAACCTAGAGTTCAGTTCTGAACTACAGGTTTACAACATCCATTGATTTCAGCCAACAACATGCCAAAAACCTGCAAAATTAACAAGGATGGACAACATTATATATGGATCATGTGATTCACACACATGTATAAGAACATTTAATTCAATATATGATTCATCACACACATGTTGAAACCTGTAGTTCCATTTCATTCCTCCATTTCATATTCACACACATGTAGCAACCTACAGTTCCACTCATTCATCTCTTTTCACATTCAGACACATGTAGAAACATTCATGTATTCATCTTCACATTCACACATATGTATAGAGATAAGACAATTCAAAAAAATTCATTCAGACATGTATATAGAAGCGTGTCTTTCAAAGTTTAACATGTCATCAAATACATAAAATAATTAAGACAACAAAGTTTCGAAATATCATTCTTTATCCTCATCATTATCATCATCATCATCATTGCCATCAATATTCCAATGATAATAAAAAATTCCCACTACTTGTAAGGTTTTTGCCCATTGTTCTCTTACATCATCTAATTCTTCCATCGTATAGGGAGTATGCACATCTAATAACTTTTTACCTGTAGTGAAGTCAGTTTTAAATGCCTGCAAAGAAAATGACGTATATATATAATTAATAATAAATAATAAGATTGATATATTTCATATTATCTAACGAGACTATATATAATACCTATTGTATGGTATGGATTTCCATTGCAGCATGTTTGATAATTAGGTCAATATATTGCATCACATAGTATGCACTTGCCCATCCGTTGTTTTGTGTCACACTATAAATTGAAACATACAAAATGTTAACAAATACAAACAAGCATAGTTCGCATAAATAATATATATATTGGAGTCAGGAAATTACTTTCACATTCTCCCAAAGTAATGGTTTCCTTGTGTTGGACATGTTTCCTCCAGCTTTTTTGAATTCTTTTAAAGCCCTACATGTTAATGTAACACATTAAATTGCATTATTAAATAGTAGTGTAATAATAGATGTTAATAGATATAAAATATGAAAGACTTCTCACATGAATAATGGTGTTTTCATTGGGTGTCCATATAATAAGTCTAATTCCTTCCCCGAAGGATCTAGATAATAAATAGTCCACGTCTTGGGGACCATAACCAATAGCTCCCAATGCTTAGCACTAGAGATAAGAACGTTAAAAATTAATAACTCAAAATCCACAATAAAATGTAATTTTCTTAAGTCCAAATTATAAGCAAAGTCAACTTACTCAACATTGAATGGAGCTATTATCGCCGTCTTTTTTACCAAAATATTTAAAAGTGACAGAGCAATATGAGGTAACTGATGAAGGCTCTTTATCTACGCGACTGATCAAAGATAGAATTAGAAATCCCACATGCGAAAATAAAAAATCTTTACAGATCGTGTGTAAGTGGCTGCAAAACATATATTACGTATGTATTAATATATAAGAAACCAGATCGCCGTAAATAAAACAAGGTATATGGATAAACAAGATCTCACCATATCTATAGCTCTATCATAGATGTATTCAACCAATCATAATAAAACAACTCCAAAATATCTTATATAAATAGATTGTTATCGTATAATTCACGTGCAACATCCACCGGAATAGAAACATTTACAGGACAATTTGGGTTATGTTCGCCTATCCATACTGGCATACCCTTACAATTAAGACCTAACGAGTCATATAGGTCCCTTAGAATCTAACTAGGTACTTCAGGCGGAGGTGGAGGCTGAGCTGTAGCGGGTTTCTTCCTTTTGACTTGTATATATAATTTTAGATCAATTGACTTGTATATACACACTAACAAATTAATGTAATGTAAATTTACCATATAATATCAATATAGATAACATCTGTTTTGGGCCACAATATCACTCCGCCTTCTACTTCACCAAGCGTTTTAGAATCTGGGTGGGTATATGGAAATTGATGATGCCTCCAATGGGGGAGTACAAGTCTCGGGTTCAAACGAACCGCACCATCTAGTTCTGGAGTGCCATAAAACCTGTCCCCAAGAAGGGGTGGGTAAGCCTCAGCCTCTGCAACAATAAATTCTTTGCTTTTTAGATGACATAGCTTCAACCCCTACAAATTTACATAAAATATGTTATATACATATATACATAAACATATCATCTTAAAAAGACTAGCTACTATGTCATAAAAATACTTACAACAGATGTGCTAGGTGGTGGGTCTACATGATTACTCCCAACCACCTCTACAGTTGGAGAAGAGTGGCATGCCACATGTACTGTCTGAGTGGCAGTCTAAGACACCTGCCACTTGCTCACTACTTCATGGAGTCTCTTATCAAGTGCTTCCTCGACTCTCCTATCAATTAACCCATCTACCTATACATGAACAAAAGAAATGCTAGCTTTTGATTATTAAATTCCCTTTTGCTATAACATTAGAAAAAAAAAGAATAGGTTACCTTAGCTTTTGAAAATTCTGCTTTTGGGACATGTTTGCACTGTGATGGCCCAAAGAATGCTTTTATGCCCACACTAGTGCTTGCACCCCTAACACATCCAAGATGCTCGGGGTTACCAAGAGCAACTGTCAATTCATCCCTTGTGCCCTCAAGGATGAACTTGCCTTGGTTCTTCTGCTCGTAAAGCTCCCACTAATCACCATCAATAGAAATTGGTAAGTAAACATAACAATAATCAATATCAATTGCTCTGAGAGTAGAATTTTACCATTTTTGCAGTCGCCTCAGCAGTTGCAGGCTTGGTTACATCTCCTTTCTTATTTTTCCTCCCAGCTATCCATACATCATGGTGAGGCACAGGTTCATGAGTAATAGTAGAGGACTCCCCAGTCTCCTGACTAGTAGCAGACTCATCAGCTGTAACCTATAGTCTTTGACGAACGCCTGCATAGCCTTTTGGACCCATCATGTGGTCATGCACATTCAGTGCATGCCTTGCTCTTTGAGCATCGCTGATAGCCATGTTAGTAAGCACATTTATTTGGTTAGTAACACTAAAGGTCAATCTTGAATAGGTGAATACATAAGAATGTATTTAATTAAATTGGGAGTGATGCTTAATACCTTGAATTCATCAATTTTTCTTTTGGCAACAAACTCCTCCTAGTCATTGGGGTCCAGTAAGATTATTTTCAGCAAGATTATTTGGTGTTTGATATAGTTGATGTAAGACTTTATCTTCAAACTACTTAATAATTGTCTTGTTATGCTCTCTACCAAGCCACATTGAACTGGCTTGAGGATATTGTTTATTGATGAAATTGGTATGTTCCTCGATATAAACACTCACTTCATTGATGTTTTGTAAAATATACAAGTGAGCTTGTTCCAACAGCTCACGGCTGATTACTTCCATATGTGATTCTAAAATTCCTTTTCCAGAATACACCTCAATATTTTTGTCATTAACAAGAGCATCATTACCACTCAGAAAGTCATTACAAAAATCCATAACCTCTCTCGCCACATAACCCTCAATAATACTCCCTTCAAGTCGATAACAGTTTCAAACATCACCTTTAAAATGCTCATGTATCGTTCACAAGGATACATCCAATGTAAGAAAACTGGTCCCAACATTTTCACTTCCCTAGTCAAGTGGACAATAAGATGTACTGTGATATCAAAGAATGAAGGAGGAAAATACATCTCAAGCTGACATAGGGTAAAAACCACTTCTCTTTGCAACTTATCGAGAGTCTCAGGATCAATAACTTTACTACACATACTATTGAATAAGAGACAAACTCTGGTGATTGCAAACCTTACATGCTTCGACAGTATAGATCAAATTGCCATAGGTAATATTTGTTACATTAGAGTGTGACAATCATGAGATTCAAGACCTATCAACTTTATATCTTTCATTGATACCAATCTACGGATGTTGGATGAGTAACCCTGTGACACCTTAACATTTAACAAGAAATCACAAAAAGCTTTCTTCTCCTTTCTAGACAACGTGTAACTAGTAGGAGGTACATATGTTCTCTGATCGCTACTAACTACTCCTATTAATTCTACCCTTATTCCCATTTCACATAGGTCCATTCTGGATTTTATCCCATCTTTAGTCTTACCTGGTATATTCAACAGAGTACCAATGATGCTATCATAGACATTTTTCTCAACGTGCATGGCATCGATACAATGCCTGGCTGCCAAAGAACTCCAATAAGGAAGATCCCAAAATATTGACTTCTTCTTGAATAAAGATTTGTCACTCTGTGTGGCCATGGTACATTGTGATCTCTTACCAAATTCGTTGAAATGTCTTTAACTCTTTCATAAGCAACCTCCCTAGTATAGGCTTAGGTTCACTCCATTCATCATTATGTCCATTGAACGCTTTGCACAACCTACAGTATAGATGGAATTTTGGAAGAAACCTTCGATGACCAAGATATACAGTCCTGCCGCCATGTTTTAATCATATTGAATCAGTTTTCTCTTCACATATAGGACACCCTTTAGATCCTTTGACACTATATCCAGACAAATTCTCATATGCTGGAAAGTCATTAACAGTGCAAAACAACGTAACATGCAAATAAAATGTCTCTCTTCATGAAGAATCATAGGTCATCATACCTTCACCCCAGAGTTTCTTTAAGTCATCAATCAGAGGTTCAAGATAAATGTCGATATAATTTCTAGATTGTTTAGGGTCTAATATCAACAACGACATCATAACGTACTTATTTTTCATACACAACTAGGGAGGAAGATTGTATATAAAAATCATAACATGCCAAGTGCTATGTTGGCTGCTCAATGTCCCGTACGAATTCATCCCATCTATACAAAACCCAAGTCTTAGAATCCTGACTTCTTCACCAAATTTAGGGTATAATAAATCAATCTTCTTCTACTGTGGGGCATCAGACGCAAGTCATAGGATCCCATCATTATTTTTCTTAACATCTGCAAGCCACCTCAAATTCTTCGCATCTATCAGATTGACAAACAAGCGTTGAAACTGTGATATTATAGGTAGATACAACATCACCTTGGTAGGAGAACCAATTTTGGACTCCCCTGATGTCGTCATTTTATACCTTGATGCACCACATTTTGGATAATCTTTCAAATCCACATAGTCCTTTTGAAATAATACACAATCATTCGGGCATGCGTGTATCTTCTTAGCTTCCATTCCCATTGGGCACAACAATTTCTTTAACTCGTATGTTGAGATTGGCAGCTCGTTTCCTTCAGGAAGAATTTCTTTCAACAAAGACAACAATGATGTGAAGATATTGTCGCTCCATCTATTCTTAGCTTTCAACTTATACAATCTCAACACAACGCTAAGCTTCGTAAACTTAGTACAACCTGTGTATAACGGTCTCTCAGCATCATGCACAATGTTTCTAAACATGGGAGGTGGATCGGTGTGCTCTACCCCACAAATTGTTGGTATGTATTCCCTGAGAGCCAATCATGGGATGATTGGTGGGATACATTAAGATTGATTTGATAAACATCAAAGGCAAGCTTCCAATTCTTTCTGGTTCATTCATATGAGATAGTGATAGAACAGATTGAATGTCTAGAGAATGACAGTACTCAATGACGTATGCCTTCAGGTTCATGACCTAAACGATGAGATCATACAGATGCTAAGAGTTTGTACATTCTTGATATGTCCCTAGTCGGATGTCATTATGGAAGGTAGATAGACAACAATGACACACAAGACTAGATTGTGGTGTTCGTTGATGACAGAATCTCATTAGTCATGATATAGAGATATCAAACCAAACACATAGGTACTTGTTAGAGAACAAGTGTACCGGACAGACCCACCATGAGTTTGACACATGGAACCATGAGATGGTAGTCACAGTCAGTACTCACAGTGATGGTGGTGAGTGTGCTTGTTTGACCTGAAATCACTACACTCAACACATGTCGTTGGGCACACTTTGACATCATCAAACGCAGTCCTGAAACATGGGTTGTTATAAAGGTGATGATTGGGTGGATTTGACACATGGGGCTTTTGAGGGGTGAGTGATAGATATGGGATTTGTCCCTCCTGAGGGAGTTTGATATCCAAGGCCACTTGATGAGTAGGATTGAGATAGGCATGCGCACGCATGTGTGAATCAGTATGTGATATTGATGTCATACATATCTCGTTCAATCTGCTCTGAGATCAAGAAAGTGAATGAACGTTGACAGGATGACTGTTCCATGCCTTGAGTTCATTCGGGATATCAGTGACAAAGGAATTATACATTCACTGTAACACCATTCACGGATTGTAGGATGAAAGTTGTTCTCCAACTTTCTACTTTCACTTGGGTAGCACTGATGTGTGACTAGGCACCGCTCTTTGCTTGTGAAGTCATAAGTGTTATGGACTTTCACTGCCAACGTGAAATGGACCTGCAGGGTCACACACATAGGATTTAACCTGGAAGAGGAGTTTTGTCCACAAAGCAATGTTTCGATTGATTACTAAAGGAGTTTAGTAGTTCAATTAAACACTCAATCAGTTGATAGCTCAATATCATATGGTTCAAGGTGTTGGACACATTGATTGGAGTATCAGATTGATTGAAATCGCATTTGACTAATTCTGTACAACCTGTACTCCCAACCGATCGGTTCAAGTGTTGAACCGGTCGGCTGAGGTTGCTGAACCGGTCGGCTCAAGTGTTGAGCCGATCGGCTCAAGCCCAGGGTGAAACGAGCGGTTCAAGTGTTGAACCGATCGGTTCAACTGGTGCAACCAAGCAAGTTGGGAAAGTCAGGTCGGTGGGAATTTTCCTTGCATTTCACTTGCCCAATTTGATTGGGAATAGGATTGGTATTCGATACCAATTAGAAACAAAAGAAGGAAAGTCAATCGGGAATCGACCAGGACCACGAACCGACCGATTCAAAAGTGAACCGATCGGCTCATGGGTCCCAACCAATCAGTTGGTGCTCCAACCGACCGGTTCAGGTCCCCAACCGACCGGTTCAGGTCCCCAACCGACCGGTTCAGGTCCCCAACCGACCGGTTCACTTGTGAACCGATCGGTTCAGGTTGCGAGTTGGTTGCTTTTTGTGGAAAATCTCGAACCCTTCTACTCCTACTTTAGTCCCATATTGCCGGGCACAGAGAACCCTGTCCCATGATCCGCCTATATATATAAGGGTATCGGGGGCTTCTCAGAGTACAACTCAATGCAAGCCGGTTGCTTTGCGAAGTTGTCGTTCTCTCTGGTTTTGGTAACCGTGAGAGATCCCGAGCAAGTGCTTCCCGCAAAAGGGAGGTGCAGCAAGGGAAGGACAACTGCAGTTGCAACTGGTAGCAGGAGAGTGTGTTGGCGACTAGTACGTCAACAGGAGGGTGCGACTCCTTCCACTTCCTTGTGGGACAAGGAGTGTGGAGTTCCATGTGGTCCGTGTGGACTACTACAGAGGCGGGAGGACACTGCCACTCAGGAGGACAACTGTCATCCAACAGTCCGGTAGGAGGAGGAGTCGTCAGTCCCGGTGCGACCAGGAGCTGCACAGACACCGTCCAAGACCGGAGTTGAAGACCGCGCATTGCGCGAGGTATTGTCGCCGAGCAAGCCTCGGGACAAGGTATGATTCCACAAACCATCCTTTCCTATTATATAGACGTTGACGCGTTTCCTCGGTATGGGTTGGGGGAGAAAATTTTTGTTTCCGCTGCCTTCTCTGTCTCCCCTAAAACCCAACAGTGGTATCAGAGCAACGTCAACTGCTCTATATTTTAGGAATATCGATATGATTGATTTTGGTTTGTTGCCTTTATTTATTGCATACGATGTGAATAATATTGGCTTTATGCATGTCCAATCCTAAATCCACAAATCCCTAATTACATATATGATATGTATTATTAATGCACTCGATACGCGTCGCCCTTAAATGAGTTTTGTGGTGGATGTGTGTAGCATGATTATGGCCTATAAACCCCTATCTGTGTGTGGTTGTTTGTGGTTGCTTGCATCTCGGTCTGCGCACCGATCTCCCCTCTCTTATTCCCAATGTAACTCGAAATAATTTGAGATTCTTTCCTACCTTTGCTCCCCCCGAATGTAACTCGGGGTTTCCCTTTTAAAGCAATGTAATAAATAGGATAGATTTTATTTCCTGTTATGTCGAAGACCAGTGAACATCAAGACGACAGCTGAAACGATCGGTTCAAGGCGTGAACTGATCGGTTGACGTTCCAGACGATCGGTTCAAGGAGTGAACCGATCGGTTGATGACCGGTTCGAGGAGCGAGACGAGTGGGTGGCGGACATGACGAGATGCACGATGACCAGGCGAACCAATCAGTTGGAGGAGCCAACCGATCGGCTGGTGGCACCCAGATGACCGGCTGGAGAGTACATATCATTCATGTGATGAGTTGATCAACTCGGATGGCAAGGCATAGATGTTCATCTTGTACAGGTTGCATGTGATGTTGACCTAGATGACCGTGATTCCTCTTGGCTCGAGGAATCACATTAGGATGGCCATAATCATCGCTTTTTATCGTTTGCGCATGTTTTCTGTGGGATATAGCATGTATATGATACGTACTATGTATTGTGGTGATTGGATATGTATATGTATATAAAACCAAATCCCTCATTAAAATATTAAGTCTTATATGCCTTCCAAATGCGACACACGTGAAAAGCTTGATCGACCAAGTGTGGGCACGCTCTAGCGTGGTGCACCGTCTATCTCGTGGAAGCGTGAAGGATGAATGTGTGGGTCTGCCCTAGCAGGGTGCATATTCATCGTGTTTGCTTTGGGTTAGACTTAACTGGTGATTCTTAGAGCGTCTAGGCCCAGAGGCAAGGAATGTTCATGGCAAGGTGTTGTGCATGTTCATTCAACAAGAGTTGCATATGATGTAATTGGCAAAAGTTGCCTACCTGAGAGATCTAAGTTGTGGGCGATCAGCCCTAGCTAACTCATGACTTAGAGGATTTCAGGATCTTGCCCACTAGAAGGTTGTACGCTGCAATCTTCCGAATGGATGGTGAGGGCTATCAATTTGAAGTAAAATAGTGGGAGCGATAATTAATTAAAGGCCTAATTTTATCGTCAACTTTTCAAATTAATCAAACAAGTCAAAAAGAGTTTTGGACTAAAATTGCATATATTCCCTTTTGTTAATATAAATGGTTAATCAACAAATCACTTTATTTGCGACCGGTCTTTGAGACCAACAAATTAAATGGGAATAATTCCATGACTGGTTAGGATGATGATGAGAAGTGTTCTCAATCAAAGAGCGAAAGCTCTAAGTCCTAGTTATACCAGAACCAGATGAACTCGATCCCACCACATCAATGGCTGAAAGTATGCTTATGGAAGCATACTGAGGATGACATTGATGAGGAGTGCTTGATGCTATGTTCTCTGAACTATGAGTTGCAGAGACAACATGAGACATATGATGTCTCCAAGATACTGTCCTAGTATGTCATGACAGAAGGAGATCCAGTAAGGTATTCGCACACTCAATGTGATTGGGTATGTGGAAAACCTGATTAAGAAGGATTCCCTCTGAGCCAAGAGTTGGCTATTGGTATGATACTGCAAATGTTGTGAGAATCATACAATTCATGATAAGCTACAACATGAACAACTTTGACAAGCGTTGACAGAGTTGTTGGACATGTTGAGGATAGTAGAGGCAAAGATGAAGAAAGACAAACCATAGTCTTTGATGTGATCAAAGAAAAGGTAATTCTTAAGGGCAAGGACAAGGGCAAAGCTAAGAAGTGTTTTGATGCTAGCCAGAAATCCAAGCCGTCTTCAGCCTCAAGGCACATGGGGAAAGGGTGTATGAGGGATTGCCCTCTATATCTGGAAGAACAAAAGAAGATGAAGGAGGGGATGGAGATCTCCACCTAAGGTATCATGAAATGAACCGCTTCTTTATCCGAGGTATATGATACCAATATATGGATATGTCATATATGATATGCAATATCCGCAAAGAAGTGATGGCCTTTGTGAAAGGACCAAGAAAGAAGTACCCATCATTGGAGCAAGTGTTGCTGCCATAGATAGGAGTATCTTTCAGTTTATTTCAGCCTAAAAGGGCACGAAATAGAGTTGAGAACTGCTATTTCATATATTGCCAATAGATAGAAACACTTTATTATTGCATATTGTATGACAATGATGGCAATTAATAAAGTTGATGTTTCGATCTTAAAGATATGATCTTTGTGGCAATGCCTTGCTTATCTTGTGGTATTTGATATGCATAAGATAAAATGATACCTAAAAGTTATAGATAACTCAAACAATGAAATTAGCATTAATCATGAGAAATTCATTTCTAGTTTCCATATGATGGATAAATCTAGACTCTTTTGGTTAGAGAACCAGTAAGAGACATGAATATCTTGGACATGATTAATCAATCTTCACTAATATAGTGGGAGAGTGATTATCCTATTAGGTATAATACATGTGATGTATTTACATACCTATTGGAACAAATGCTAATACTTCTAATGGTGTTTAGAGAAATACCAATATGAATATCTTGAAGTGTTCAATATTTTCATAGATGAAGTGCAAATTTGGTGAAGTGTTAATTCTTGATGAGATCAAGAAAGTGAATGAAACACTTGAACCAAATGTTTGAGATCCTTACGAGTGATTATGATAATGTATCATAGTGAACTCATGATTAAGGCATGGTGATGTCTAAATCAAGAAGGAATCATACTCTAAGGAGTTAGAGAATGATTATCAAATAACTGAATTCTTCTTAATAAAAGAATACCCCACACTAATAAAGGACATTAAGAATCACAAGGGTTGTGAATTCTTATATTCTTGACAGATACACCTCAATTATCTATGTGATGAGTTGTTCATATGATGAGTCAACTATCTAGATGAATATGAGGAATCAGATTTTGAGTTATGGTATAAGACCATTACATCCTAAATGATTTCCATGTGAACCATAAGGTATGACCTTGATGGTAGCACTCATTGGATGAAATCCATAAGTGCAAATGAGTCTTAAGTGTTAAGACACATGGATAACATTTTGAGAAGGATGATGCTTGTTGATTGCAACTTAATGACAGAGACATTTGGCATATGGATACTAAAACCACATTCCTATGAGGAATAAAACAAGGATGTGTACGTGACACAACCTCTAAGGTTTATGAATCCACTAATGCAAATGAAGTCTATAAGTTACAATGGACTAATCAATGTGATTGATTGAGTATAAGAAACTCAAAATTGGATCTTTATTTTGATGATATAGTCAAAGGGTTTGACTGATATGTCAAAGATAAAGAAGGGATCTGTGATTTAGTGGGAGCGTATTCACATTCCACATGTTGATGTGAAATGGAAATGTTCTAAAATGGAAATCCAAAAGTGGAAATTATCTTTAAGGAAGATAGAGATGTATTCCTATATGATAGGAATAGAGATCTATAGAGATATTTCTCGAAAAATCTCTTGACCTGGAAAAGAGAGAGCATACATTGGCAATTTGTACTGAAGGGTTCAGTATGCACAGATTCAGTGGGAGAAAATTTGTCCATGTTATATGGATATTAGTATCCCAAGGCCAAGTGTCCAATTCTTATGAAGAATGGGAACACTAAGAATAGATATGGATCTATCATGTATGTAATCATCCCATTGTCTTGCATGTATGACATGGCATGAATAAAATGCATTCATCATCTTGTATGTAGGACATGGCAATATGATGTGCTCATCCTGATAACTCGTATGTGAGACATGACGAGTGGATGTCTGTCTACTTCCAGTAAGGGTTACTGGAAAACCATGAGAACTTGATAAGTACTTGTGAAGTACTAATCCTATGGGGATAAGGAAGAGTTTGATGTAAAGAGTTACATTGATGCGAACTTCCGAATGACAGAAAATTAATCGCAAAATATATATGATATATAAAAGTGAAAGTTTGTTGATAATTGGAAATGTTCCAATAAAACCATTTAAAAGGGAAATGCCAAGTATCTGTGTGTTAGTGAACATCAGTGGATACTATATGGATCTGAAAGTTCATGAGATGAACTTATATTCCACTCATTGATGACAAGTCTGGAATCCTTGATCATGTAATGTGGCTAAAGGTTAGCAAAGGAATACTAGATCACATATTATGGCAACTCCATCTCATACGTGTGACGTACAGTGAAGAGATGAGAGACATGCAATTTATACAGACTTTGGCAAGGTGTTGCCATTACTCACTATGTTGGCACTAGAGCACAGTAACATGTGGGACATGTTTGAAAATCACTATGAATATGATTCAAGGGTGATTGGCTCGCAGTGCAAGTGGGAGTCTGTTGGTATGTATGCCCTGAGAGCCAATCATGGGATGATTGGTGGGATACATTAAGATTGATTTGATAAACATCAAAGGCAAGCTTCTAATTCTTTCTGGTTCAGTCATATGAGATAGTGATAGAACAGATTGAATGTCTAGAGAATGACAGTACTCAATGATGTATGCCTTCAGGTTCATGACCTGAACGATGAGATCATACGGATGCTAAGAGTTTGTACATTCTTGATATATCCCTAGTCGGATGTCATTGTGGAAGGTAGATAGACAGCAATGACACACAAGACTAGATTGTGGTGTTGGTTGATGACAGAATCTCATTAGTCATGATATAGAGATATCAAACCAAACACATAGGTACTTGTTAGAGAACAAGTGTACCGGACAGACCCACCGTGAGTTTGACACATGGAACCATGAGATGGTAGTCACAGTCAGTACTCACAGTGATGGTGGTGAGTGTGATTCTTTGACCTGAAATCACTACACTCAACACATGTCGTTGGGCACACTTTGACATCATCAAACGCAGTCCTGAAACATGGGTTGTTATAAAGGTGATGATTGGGTGGCTTTGACACATGGGGCTTTTGAGGGGTGAGTGATAGATATGGGATTTGTCCCTCCTGAGGGAGTTTGATATCCAAGGCCACTTGATGAGTAGGATTGAGATAGGCGTGCGTACACATGTTTGAATCAGTATGTGATATTGATGTCATACATATCTCGTTCAATCTGCTCTGAGATCAAGAAAGTGAATGAACGTTGACAGGATGACTGTTCCATGCCTTGAGTTCATTCGGGATATCAGTGACAAAGGAATTATACATTCACTGTAACACCATTCACAGATTGTAGGATGAAAGTTGTTCGCCAACTTTCTACTTTCACTTGGGTAGCACTGATGTGTGACTAGGTGTGACGTCCCCGAATTTTGGCTTCTCCAAACCCTATTGGGAATGAGAGCCCATAATCCGAAGACATCAACAATCATATCAGAGAGCGATGCGGAAGCATAATGCGCATACATGAACATACAACCATAACATTCTCAACATTTAACATGTAAATTTATACAACATGAATTATTACACAATGATTTACAATTACATATTGAATGAAAATTCTACAAGTCTGTACATGTATGCTAATAGGATCTTAGACAATAGGTATAACCTGAACAACTTGCTCACATCCTGTACTTTTCCTCCCATGCTATCTCTGAACCTAAAACATACGTGAAACAACAAATCAACACACAAGGTGTTGTGTACGTGGGAAGAAAGATACATATATTTATGGCTTGCATAATTTTTGAAAAAGATTTGCAGAAGGAAGGAAAATCATAGAAAACACTTCTTTATTAAGCGAAATACGCCAATTTAAGTCATTTTCCTAGATGAATTGCATTATCAAGGTGGACTAGTACCAAAACATAAATATTGGGCCCATCCCCGTGTACCAAGTACTCTAGGGAAACTCCCCGTACACCATGTGCTCTAGGGAGGTGTACTAGCCAACATTAATCCATTCCCTCGTAAGGGGGATAATGAACACCTTAAATAACTACAAAACATCTACTCATAATTTATGTTTTCAAGTGACAAAACAACGAGTACTACATAGCAATACTACATCCAATATTTGCAAATAGAAGAGAGCATACATACATATCATGATTGCAAGCAAGAAAACCATAGTCATATAATTAAATAAAACCCACGTACCTGAGTTCAGAGATTTCTAACTTATCTTTGATCATCTAGAAGTCTGGTCATCACCTGATTAAGACAAGACCACATACTATCATCAGATTCTCATCATCTTAACCCTAGTGGTATTCATTAGGGTTTATATTATCTCATTAGGATATTCCAATGTTTACTTGCATTATTGTCTTATATTTATCTTACTGACTTAATTTTCCAGGTTATGATCTATTATCTGAATATTAGGTTCCATATTCTATTTTTGTGCACATATTGACCCTAGGTTACATCATTAACCTAGATTAGGGTTTTATAACATGCATTAAGATTCACCTTCATATAACATAAATTCTGTTCATCATGATGATCTCATAATTAAATTTGAGGTTCAATATACTGATATAAGCTTACTCTGTGAATTTCATCATTTATTTAGCCTGTGTGCATTAATTGCATCATCTTTAGTATTATTTGCCCTAATTAGACATATTAATTAAATTACATAATTTGGTACATCAACATGGTCATATCTGACATCAAATGCATTATATACATGATTATAGACTCACTGACATTTTCCCACAATTTTATATCATCAATTGATATTTATTTTCCATTAAACAAGCATTTCACAACTTATATGATATAACTGAGATTAGTACATAAAAAGACAGATATTATGCTACCACTGCATTCTATTCATTTTTCTGAGAATTTCGGTATATTGTACTTATTTTTCTGAGTATCGAGCTAATTTCTACGAATTATTGAAGATAGGTTCATTTACTGAAATTATTTACCTTTTGGCCAATGAGAGCCCGCCACGTGGCTTCTCGGGCTCTTCAGATGGTCTCAAGCGAGCCACCGGTTCACTGGTCATGCGGTCGGTTCTCTGGCGGTTCACGCGGCTGGACCCGGTCTATTGTGATGGGTCGGCCGGTTCCTGGCCTGACCCAGTCCATTCTCGCGATCTAGCACGCGAGGACTCTGTTTCCTCTGTGGAGCAGGGTGCCGCCGCATGTCAGCCCCTCCGGCGAGCAAAGGAGGTCAGTCCAGTGGGGCTCGCATGCAGTTGTTGGCGCGGTCACCTTCGCGAGGTTGCGTTGATCAGATGGGTGGGGTTTCTGATCTGCGACTCCCTCTAGATCCGAATGCCGCCGCAGTGACGACGAGGTCGCCGGTGAGGTGGAGGTCAGAGACGAAGAGGGGTTCTGGGGTAGTCTGTCCTAGCTGGGAGGCACCTCCGGATTGAGGTGGTGGTGATGGTGGGTTGTAATCGGTGGGGCGAGACCTGTGGGGGTACTGCCGAGGTGGTGTAGCGACAGGTGGAAGGTCAACTTGGGGAGGTGCTCGGAAATCGGCTGCTTCAAAATTGGGTTGAGTGGGAGACTAAAGGAGGTCGGGCGGAGCTATTGGTATCCTTAAATAGACATGAGGATGTGTGGGAGGGAAAGCCCTAAAGGGGCGCCACCGCCTGTGAGAGGAGCGAAGGATGGGGAGGCCGTTCTCCCTGCTCCGAGGGCGAGGGGAATCAGGTGCAGGCTCTTTGACCTCGATTTGGCGAGGGGAATCATTCTACTTGGATGATTTTTCGCGAGGAGGGATAAGGTGACGCCTGGACGAGGGTAGGGTCCCCCCCTTCTTCTCCCCGCTCTTTGCGGGAGGTTGAAGACATAGTCCTAGCCGTCGATTACGGTTGATCTGTGAGCATTCCGATTGGATGGTTGGGATGTGAGACGCATAGGTGTCTGCTCCCAGCCGTAAAATCAACTCAGCGTGACATTCAAATGTCACACATAACTAGCAACTTAGGTCTAGGGTCCAATGTGCATGAATATATGCACCAAAATTCAACTGCTGATATCTCTTAATCGGATAATCCAATTGCCACAAAATTTTAGGTGTAGCTTTATAATGTCATGATGTAGGTGTGGCATAAATTTGGGGAGGAAATTCGAAGGTTAGGCATGGTTATTGACTAATCACATTAAAACCTAAAGTTCACCTTCATGTGACACTTAGGGTATTACCTTATGTGAAAATGATATGCCATTTAGTCAAAGTTGGCTCCAGAACTTCAACATTGGTTCATATGTATATGACTCCTCAAAAGAATTTAGTTCACTTACTCACTGGATCACTAAATGAATGATTGGTCTCATGAGGACTTAATTAATTAAAAAGGGTATTCATTCACAATTGAATTCAATTAGGCATCATAGTCCTCCATCATATTTCCAATCACCTAATTTGTGTGAATGAATCCATAATTGTATAACCAATTCCTCAATTTGGTATTTGGACATCTTACATAGAATGCTTGTCTCTAATTATTGTATTAGTTATTAAAACTCAAAAATCTAGGTTATCACACTAGGCACCGCTCTTTGCTTGTGAAGTCATAAGTGTTATGGACTTTCACTGCCAACGTGAAATGGACCTGCAGGGTCACACACATAGGATTTAACCTGGAAGAGGAGTTTTGTCCACAAAGCAATGTTTAGATTGATTACTAAAGGAGTTTAGTAGTTCAATTAAACACTCAATCAATTGATAGCTCAATATCATATGGTTCAAGGTGTTGGATGCATTGATTGGAGTGTCGGATTGATTGAAATCGCATTTGACTGATTCTGCACAACCTGTACTCCCAACCGATCGGTTCAAGTGTTGAACCGTTCGGCTGAGGTTGCTGAACCGGTCGGCTCAAGTGTTGAGCCGATCGGCTCAAGCCCAGGGTGAAACGAGCGGTTCAAGTGTTGAACCGATCGGTTCAACTGGTGCAACCAAGCAAGTTGGGAAAGTCAGGTCGGTGGGAATTTTCCTTGCATTTCACTTGCCCAATTTGATTGGGAATAGGATTGGTATTCGATACCAATTAGAAACAAAAGAAGGAAAGTCAATCGGGAATCGACCAGGACCACGAACCGACCGATTCAGAAGTGAACCGATCGGCTCATGGGTCCCAACCAATCGGTTGGTGCTCCAACCGACCGGTTCAGGTCCCCAACCGACCGGTTCACTTGTGAACCGATCGGTTCAGGTTGCGAGTTGGTTGCTTTTTGTGGAAAATCTCGAACCCTTCTACTCCTGCTTTAGTCCCATATTGCCGGGCACAGAGAACCCTGTCCCATGACCTGCCTATATATATAAGGGTATCGGGGGCTTCTCAGAGTACAACTCAATGCAAGCCGGTTGCTTTGCGAAGTTGTCGTTCTCTCTGGTTTTGGTAACCGTGAGAGATCCCGAGCAAGTGCTTCCCGCAAAAGGGAGGTGTAGCAAGGGAAGGACAACTGCAGTTGCAACTGGTAGCAGGAGAGTGTGTTGGCGACTAGTACGTCAACAGGAGGGTGCGACTCCTTCCACTTCCTTGTGGGACAAGGAGTGTGGAGGTCCATGTGGTCCGTGTGGACTACTACAGAGGCGGGAGGACACTGCCGCTCAGGAGGACAACTGTCATCCAACAGTCCAATAGGAGGAGGAGTCGTCAGTCCCGGTGTGACCAGGAGCTGCACAGACACCGTCCAAGACCGGAGTTGAAGACCGCGCATTGCGTGAGGTATTGTCGCCGAGCAAGCCTCGGGACAAGGTATGATTCCACAAACCATCCTTTCCTATTATATAGACGTTGACGCGTTTCCTCGGTATGGGTTGGGGGAGAAAATTTTTGTTTCCGCTGCCTTCTCTGTCTCCCCTAAAACCCAACACAAATATCCAACATCGCATCAATGATGTCTGCTGGAACTAGTTCATTCACATCTACATCATCGGAGGCAATTTCTTCTTCCACACAAGCACTACTATCAAAATCCACTGATATCAGGTTTGAAATCTCACCATGCCAGTGCCATTATGTATAACCTTGTACAATCCCGTTGCACATGACATGGCTTTTGATTTCGTCGCCAGTGCTGACTTTCAAATTGTTACCGCAATGCCTACATGGACAGTAGAACCTATCTCCAGGTTGTTTCCTATGTTCCTCGGAAAATATAATAAACTGATCAAGACCAGAAATAAACTCTGGGGTGCAGCGATTTGAAATGGACATCCATGATCTATCCATTCTATGATCAAAGAGAAAACAAGTATATATTAGGGTTTACGGTTAAACGATTAGGGTTTATAGTTAAAAGATTAGGGTTTATGGTTAAAATTTTAGGGTTTAGAGTCTTATATATAATAAATGTGTACCACCTATCCCATTCTTGATCGCCTAATCTCACTAGAAAGTGTATGATGTGGATTCAATTTTCAAGAAATTTTAGCAGTATTTCCCCACAGTTCTCCAAGTACACCGATGTACATGGGCAAATGCCCACCGACATATGTACTTAGAGAACAAATGAGGAAGTGTTGACGAAACATCATGAAAACTGAATACACATTATACACTTACATCCTAAGTGAGATTAAGTGTTCAAGAACAGTCCCAAACTGGGGACTATCCAAGATTTACTCCTAATGAGTAAATCTTGGATGGGTATCTAGGCCAACAAAATACATGTATATATGTTGTCATTCATATATTTACAATCATAGTATCATCATTCATATCCTAGGTTTTGTGTAACATCATTTAATTAAATTCATTCTTCCATTTGGGTAAGTTCATTCATTCATCATTAACCCAAATTAATCACTAATAATCAACTACACAATTTTGAATAACAATTATATATTGAAATAAGTTAAATCAATCACTAACAAGAGAGAAAGATAGCAATATCAATTAATTAAATTCATTCATCATTAACCTTAATTAATCGTTATTAATCAACTACACAATTTTGGAGAACAATTATATATTGAACTAAGTTCATTCATTCCTCACTTAACCCTTATTAATCAATATTAATCAACCCTAATTAATCAATAATAATATAATAGAAAACTCACCGCACTGGTGGAGCAGACAGTGGTGGCAGCGGCTGGAGGTGGAGGTGGTCACAACTAGAGGTGAAGCACGTGGCAAGCGGCGGTGGATATGAATGAAGCTGCGGTGAAGCAGGTGGCAAGCGATGGCAGGATGGCAGGCTGTGGCTGTGGTCGTTGGCAGAGATGACTGAGCAAGCGAGCAGAAGCGGCGATGACTGAACTGGAGTGGCGAAAGGTGACTGGAGTGGTGGCGGGGAGCTCCTCAACGACTAAACTGGAGTGGTGATGGCAAGCTCCTCAGCGGAGGTTCCTCTCCATAGCGGCGGTGGCGAGCTCCTCTCCACAGTAGCGGCGGCGAGCTCCTCTTCACAACAGCAGCAACGGCGGCGGCGAGTGGCAACACATAATCGCGAGACCTATCTTGAGCGGAAATAGAGAATCAGGAATGAAACAGAGAAGGGGAAGAGTCTGGCTCGTGCAGGTGTTATTAAGTTAATTATCGGCATCGATTATTATGTAAACCCAATGCTTAAAAAAATAGACATCGGTATAAACTCATAACCGACACCTATCTCCAACTTTAAAAAAAAATTATACCGGGACATGGTGTTCATCATCGGTTTCAACGTATAATAACCGACGTCTATCCACATATACCGACAAAAAAATTATTTTTGAGTTACAATCATAGTTGTCGGTTTCTCCCCTAACACCGACGCCGATTAGGCAAATTGGGGGGAATTTTTTTTCACGGGGACAATGCTCGAACACACATCCTCGTCGGTTCTTGTGAAAAAAACCGACGCCAAATAAGGAATGAAAATTTGTATCGCGAAGGATATTTAGTCGTTAGTTATTTTTTAAAGCACCGATGACATATGGGGGATAAAACTTTCACGAGGCTTGGCGCGGAACATGAGTCATTGGTGTTTCTCCAACCGATGTCGAATTGAAAATTTTGGAGGCAATTTTTTTTCCCTGGAAAATTATATTTTGTGGGTGATTTTGGTCATCGGTTTTATTTCAACCAGTCGATGTTAAAGAGAAAGCGATACCCGTATCTTTTGTAAAGTGGCGACCTTCACATATAGGTGTCGGTTGTCATTTTAAACCAACATCGTAGTGTATTGGTGTCAGTGTTTTAGTTTTAACTGACGCCAGAAAATGTGACGTTATACGTCATATATGTACTAATGCCTTTCCTCCTTTCTCATCATGAATTTTCCAAGGAGACCATTGAACATATGTGCTCTACTTTTATTCATTTGCTTTGTCCCCTCATAAGTGACACAGATTTCTCCATATCTCATACTCTGTCACAAGAAGAAATCCAATCAAAATTGGTGGGGGAAAGATAGGCATAGAGGATGCCAATGGATCTTGCATTCAACGTTTCTTTCTTCAAAGTAGCATCATCCCATTCTTTTGTTTTTGCCTCCGATTGCTTGTATGGAATATCTACAATTCTGCATCTAGCTCAAGACTTGATCCTTCAATGTGATATTGCATTCTTCTCTTGAAATAGAGAAAGTTTATCCCATTAAAGATTGAAATGTTTGATGTAGTATCTCCCAAATTGATTGTCACCCATATTCTCTTAGTATTGGTTGGAGAAGACCCTCTTTGATACCAATTGTTGGATCTATAATTAGATCTAGAAGGGGGGGTGAATAGAGATAAAATCATTTAAACAAAATTCATTATACCTTAAAGTTATATCCCAAGATGATATTACATACATGAAATTTGAGTGAGACCAAACATGCATAGAAAGGGAGAGAGATATTGAACAAGTAAACAATAACACAAGTTATTTATTGTAGTTCCAACCCCCAACCTATAGAGTTCATCCTCTAGGATTTTCAACCATATATCACTCCTTATATTCCATTATAAGAGTTACAACATAAGACCTCCCTTTTCAAGGTCAAGGGTAATAGCCTTCCCTTTTAAGACAAGGGAGCCAACAAACTTACAAATGACTTACCTATCCATAAACAATAGTCTTCCACCTTACCAAGGACTTACCTACTCTTGCAGTGAGTCTTCTACCTTCTCAAGGGACTTATCCACTCTTGCAATAAGTCTTCCACCTTCAAGGATTTACCCACTCTCGAGTTCACCTTCACCAAGTATAAGCTTTCACCTTGGGACTCCTTCCCTTCTTTTTCAACTCTCTTAGATAAGAGAGAGAATCTTCATCTTCATGGTAGGAAGAGAGATTGGGAGGTGGAAGATGTGAGAGCCTCACAATATATACATGTATGACTAGCTCTTTTACAAATCTCTTACCCACTCTAATTGATGTAGCAAGTGGTCAAGCTCATGAGAGTGGATGGAGGCTCTTGGGAGGCAAATCTCTCTCAAATATAGTATAGGTATGTTCATAGTACTTGGATAACCATGGGATGAAGCCTAAAGGATCCTATTTATAGGTGAGGTTGTCTACTATCAAGTAGAGATACTTAGGATCAAATTCTAGTTGTTTTGGATGTTCCAACAGATATATTTTTGAGTTTTGTGACACTCTAATAGTTAGAAGCACATTTATGCATTTTAATTACAATGTTGTCGGCAGAGTTATCTTTTAAGAAACTCAATCGACAACACTATACGATAAGTCAAAGTGCAAGGTGTCAGTAGAGCTGTCACACAGACAAATTTAGCTGACCCTGGGTATTGCAAAGAGCCAGGTTAGGTCATCGACTGAGTTGCCACCAGGACAAACTCAGCCAACAAGCCAGTCTATGATGGATTATGACATATGCTGAAAAATTGATCATAATCCATCCTAATTGACTCTATAACACATATGAGGTGAATTACAAGTCATACAGACATTACACGTGATTTAAATCAAATACCTAAGGAGAAAACTATATATTCTTCAATCTTGATTCTTCTCCATGTATGATTTGATTTCTCCAAGTTAGGAAGTTAAAGTTTAGGCATTTGGAGTGTGTCTTGTCTAATCTTAAATCACTCAAGCTGAATCATTAGATCCAAATAAGTGGAACATCCAGTCATTATCAACATAAGGGTTTAGTTAATTTAGACCTTGAGTCAACACTACCCGCCCCTCCCCCTCTCCTCTCTCCCTTCCCTTGTGGCCACTGCCACCACCACCACCACCAATAGTAGCAGCACAACCAATGCCAACCACAAAAATAGTGCCAATAGAGCTACATCCACCAATTGCAATGGTGACTGAGTAGCGGCAATAGGGCTGCCACTATCGATAGTGCCAATAGCAACACCAACTCACACCTGATTGTAGTATGAAGCAGAGCACCAATCAATGCACTATGCCCATGACCAATGAAAGGAGGTGTGCATTGCCAATCAATAGTATATGTGACTTCTCTATTCTTACACATTCATTTACAATAAGAAATAAAGAAAATAAGGTACTTTCTAGTATTTAAAGAACCAAAAAGGATGGGCACCATACTATTAGGATGGGCACCATACTATTTTTCTTCCTCTCCATGTGGTTCCCCTATCCCAAATGGATGAGTACTTTTATTTCAATTAGGGATTATGTGTTACATATACAATGCCTATATTATTGTGGTTTATCTTTCAAACTACTATGACCTAAATTTTCTAGTGCTTCTTTATTTGGTATCTTCTATGCCGTGCTTGCATTTTCGGTAATTCTTTATTACTATTTGTAGTTTGTGTCATGCTTTCAATATGTTACTATTCTAATTTCTTTTTTTCCATGACTAACAACAAATACATGCCCACAACTATATACAATGACATGCCCCATGTCACTACAATAAGTTAAATGGAGATAATTTTTTTATTGTGGATGAATCTTTTCTAGATTTTTCTAGAATCATTAATTAAACCGAGACATTTCTAAGAAGATGCAACTATACCACCTAATCACACATAGATTCTAGAAACAGTCAAGTTCTTTCTTGGCTTCAGGGTGTATGGAGCCTGATGTTGCAGCCAAAGACCTATGACACAAGAATGCCAAGACCATGTGGGACCGAATAAAGTAATTTGAAACGTCAGAAGATAATTGTATGTGCTTGTACAACTTAATGGACATGATTTATTTAGAATAGAAAGGTGATGATCCGTTGTCAAAGTATTATGATTTAATGAAATCCCTTGCAAATCAGTAGACTTTTTTCTCACCTACCACCTATGCTAAAGTAACCAAAGAGAGAGACACTCTCATTAAGAGTCACTTTCTAAGTGACCTTAATCCAACATCTGTTGTTTTGCATCAATCCTTCTCATTAGTGCAACTCTTTTGTCCATGGACCAAGCGTATGTATGCCTTCCCATTTAGAGATGACGTCCACTTGTGCCTCCCGCAATGATGCCTTTGATGTCTAAGAAGCATTTTCTCTGTATGCCAGAGGAGAAGGATGAGGTTGTGATTCATGAACAAGATGCACCTGTTGTGGCAAATTAGGCTACACTGAATTTGTGTGTCACTCCAAGCATACTACCCTTCTCACAATGGCATAGGACATGGTAGGGCTCTTCACATGTTTCTTAGGCCCCCACTCTAACCATTGTCCAAGACCCTCCTTCATTGCATGTGGCTTCTCTTGGACTGGACTTTCCTCTCATGTAGATAAATAAAGAATATGAATGCCTTGTTCAAGCTTCACAATAGTATATCGACTTTCCTTTTCACAACAACTACATTACACTTTGGTGATCCTTCTCTAGGCATACTAAAGATTTTAGATATTTCTATTTATACTAATTATTCTATTTTGTGTGGTTCTTGTCATTTGGGAAAACACCATTTTGTGTCTTTTCACATCTCATACTATTAAACAATCCTCAAAAGCTTTTATTTTATCACAGTCATGTTTGTGGTTCTTTTAGGACAAAAGGTTATAATGGTTTCAAATATTTCCTTAATTTTGTGGATGGGTGACTTGGCTTTATCGTCATCAAAATCATGATGAGAAATTTTTCCCTTATTCATGTGTTTTCTGAAATGATCTTAGTTCAATTCTTCATTTCTATTAATATTTTTCATACTGATAATGCCCTTGAGTA
Organism: Alisma plantago-aquatica; assembly: GCA_963693085.1. Taxonomy (NCBI): domain Eukaryota; kingdom Viridiplantae; phylum Streptophyta; class Magnoliopsida; order Alismatales; family Alismataceae; genus Alisma; species Alisma plantago-aquatica. The sequence goes on from OY856409.1 coordinate 872,177,705, forward strand.
CACCCAACAAGTAGTTTTCTACTTATGTTGGGATATGGGAATAACACATGATCGGTCTTGTTCTCATTGTCCTGAGAAAAATGGTATTTCTGAGCATACATGTATTCACCTTCTTGACATTACACATATCCTTACCATTCACATGAACATTTCAAAATTTCTTTGGTCTAATGATGTTCTCACAACATGATTTTTATTCTATTGTCAATCATCCTCAACTATCAAACAACAAACCCTTTTTTCAATTGTTTATCCACAAACCAAACCAAAATTTTAGATGTGTCACATTTGTCCATAATTGTGATCCTAAGGTAGACAAACAATCCCCTCTAGCTGAACAATGATATTTCTAGGATACCCTTACTCTCAAAAGAGGTACAATTACTTGATTCCCTATTCAATCATTTCTAGTAAAGTAAACCTTCATGAGGACATGTTTTGCATCCCTTTGTTTTCATCCTCCTATTCTTATGTAGTCTAGTTCCCAAAATCCTCCCCCCCAAACCCATCATCACCACCAATAAGATTGTCACCGACACATGGAAGTTGACCCCCAAGATGTAACCCCACAGTCATCATCTGGTCTGATCCAGTCCAAGTTATCAATGGTGATTCATAAAGATATATGATCATGTACAATTAAACATAGCATATCTAAAACATCTTATTTATCTGGCCTTATTATTTTGCTTCTACATTTTCCACCATTCTAGATATCCTTTTTATCCCAAAACATCCAAATGATGCTTTCAGGTATCCTGCATGGAAATCCTGCAAGGATTGCGTCTCTGTCCATTCTCATTTCTTTGGAAACTCATTTTGACTGGCTGCTTTTCTAGTTGGATACCAAGAATGCCTTTCTGCTTGGTGATATCATAGAAGAAGTCTATGTGCCATAACCTCTAGGCTTAAATACTTGATGGGGCATTATAAGTGGCAGAGTGGCCTTGCTGCCACGATCCACTGAGATCCAGCCCTTTGTCATTCAAATTCGATATATGCTGCATCCTCTAGGGTTTTTACTGAGGGGGAGTCTTCTCACAAAGTTTGTCATCTTCAACACTCTTTATATGGACTTAAGAAACCCGTGAGATCATGGTTTAATAAACCTATAACAATCCTTGAAAACTGGGCTTTCATCGATAGTGTAAGGAGTGGGACCCAAGAGGTGTTCCACTCGTACTAAATTTGAGGAATAAACCAATCTATTCCAAACACAATAAAAAGGTACGTTGGAATATGTGTAAATTTTCCATTTCACAGATGATGATATACAAAATAACCATATAGAATTGGTGAAATATCAAGGTTGCAAAATATTCTCCCACTTGGGGTTTACATGAAAGCAACAAAATCATGATCTAAGTAGAGGGACATATAAACTATGTCAAGTCCATCTTCCCCAGAGTCAGCTCTAAAAGTTAGGTCCACGTCTTCATGTCATGTCCACCATGTCCTACACTTGGGGTTTGAAGTAGAGCCCATAAGAGAAGACAAAATGGAAGTTGTCAGCATACAAGATAGTATGTGTATATTAATCAGGGATTGAGCAACATTAGGAAAAGAGACATCAAATATAACAAGAGCTCTCATAGAAGAGGAAAAGTACTAACATGAATTTCAATATATAATAGAGAATAACAAATTTCTTTCCTTAAAACAATGTCACAATAACAATATTACAATTCATAACATGTGCATCTAAATAACATTGACTAAGGTTATTTCAAGCAGGTCTGTGACACCATAGGATCTCAACCTAAAAGTATTGGGTGGAAACACACACCCTGGGTAGAAAAAGCATGGTTTACATGTATAACGAATGGAAAAGCACACTTGGGGTGGAAAAAGTGTGCACTATATATGGTTGTACTCACATACCGCTACTAGAAATAAAATTAGACTAATCCATGAACATTGTAGAGGCAAGAATAAGTTCAGTCAAGATCACATAAGGGATGTGACCATAAAATAGTTATCATGTAGGTTCAAAGGACCCATAAAAAATATCTGATCGTGTCCACAAATAAGGCATGCCATTACATCATAAAGTCAACCACCATAAGGTTAGAGTATCAAATACTCAAATTAGGATTTCCACATTGAATAAAATGAATCAAACACACATAAGAGTCCAATGAGAATATCCATCAAACTAAGTGGACATGATAAAAAAGCATATAAGTACTCAAATGAATCAACCTCTCGGGAGAGAGAGAGAGAGGTGAATAGGGCAATATGTCCAAAGGACCAAGAGAGATATGAAACAAAGGTCTTTCCTCAATATAGAAGTAAGGGAATGAAACATACCTCACATGAAGTCTACATATCTCTAAGGTCAAAGCCCTAATTCTGTATTAGTCCCCAAACATCCTATTTAAGGCATACGAGAAATTAGGGTTAGGTTTACATTAATTGTATAAATCCTAAAAGTCATAATTTTATTATTAGTGAGTTAGGTTATCAAATCTACACTATCGCATAGATTATATTTTACTGAGTTTGTAACATATTATACTGTATTTTTCTTACTTATGGATTTTTAGTTATTAATTTTAGAAATATTAAACAATTAGGAAAATCTAAAAAATCACATGTTTATTATATTTTGTGTAGGTGATTAAACTGATACCATTCGATAGAGAATGATTTCTTGAAACCAAAACATATTTTATTTTATTTTTATTAGCTACATATAATTTACTATGAATTTTAGAATCATTGACCAATAAAAAATTCAAAAAATACATGCAAGTAGGATTACCCACAAAGATGAGTATCTGTTGTGCTGGTCCTATCAGTGTCAGTCAAGTGAACCAACCCTACATGGAGTCAGGAGCATGACTAATATGCCCATAAAAATGACGGAACTAACTTTAAAATCAAGGGCATGAACGAGAAAATGTTGATGGCTATCTTTTGTCTTTGTTCAACTACTTGAGGCCCACAAGATCTTTAGAGCTCTGTCATGATCAACCAAAATACTAAACCATGAAAATAGAGTAGCAAATAATGATTCCCTTAGATCCTCCATGCCTGATGATCTCGGCGGGACAAAAGGAGGGCCGTGAGACAGCCGAGGAGCAAGGGTAGTTGTTGCGGCCATGACTACTTTAAGGAGAAAACTCGAGCCACAAAAAGGAAGGAAAACTACACCATAAAAAAGCTATTGAGGTGCTCATGAGGCTTCAATGAATTCATAAGAAAAGAAATAAGAGGGTAGAAAGGTTAGATGAGAAGAAACCACCTGACTTCTCAAAATAGATAACCAGAAATCAGAAAAGGGGAATAGGAAGTTACCACCACATGATCCAAATTGAACGTTGAAAATCGTTCTCACAAGACTGAGGAATGGTTCTGAGCCCTCACCAGACCTCGTGGTTGTTGGAGATAGGGTGAGGAACCCTATCTCTTTCAATGTAAGCTTGCTGAGTTGGGGTATCAATACTTGGGTCATGCAAGGATGAATTCGCACTATTTTTTATTATAGCGGACTCGATGATGCTCTGGGACTCATTTCCTGGAGGTCCAAAAGCCCCAATTGGTGAGGAGAAGGAAAAGTAGAGGGATAGAGGGGTGGGAACAGAGCAATGGGGAGTCATGATGTAGGAGTGTCCCAAAGCCAAGAAACCCTATGATTTATATGATAGTCAGGTTTGGGAGGAGGTAAGGAAGTTGGGGAAGAAGAAATTGGAGGAGAAGGAGTAAAGGAGAGAGAGATGTAAATAGGGAAAGAGGGGGAGTTAGCTTTACTGTTTATGGAACACTACCAAAAGGGAAGGTAGAAGAGAAGTGGGTGATCATTGGATGGAAAAATCAACGACTAATATTAAAGCCATATATGGAAAAGATCTGAGCAACACAAAATAATAGTGTGCGATTAAAATAATCCAAACTTTAGGGGAATCTGGGAAAATAGTCGTGTAACACAAAAAATCTTAGAAACCATAGGGAATCAGTTGTATTAATGTAATACATCATTAATAAAGTCATCTTGAAATACTTTTCTTTTCTAATCATATGAGGGTTCAAACAAGTTACAATTAATATGAACTTTGACACCTACACTAATGAAGATGTGTAGACTCTGATTTTGGCATCATGTTTCCCATTCGAGATTGTTTACTATTTTTTTAATATTTTTGTCTTTGAGTGATATTCTCTCTCCTAAATAAAACTAGGATAGATAAGATTGTTTACTTAATGTGAAAAATTCACACACAGATTAAATATTGGTATGTAGACTATTATTTTGGGATTTCTTTCCACTTACAAAGTCACTCAATAATTATTTTAATATCTTTGGCCTTAAGTCATATTTTCTTTTCTAAATCAAATCAAGATAGTTATAATTTTTCAAATAGTGTGAAACTTGGGATCCAAGGCTAAATGAGACCCAAGGAACATGATTTTCACATTATAATTTGGTTTTGAGTTTTCTTTTTGTGAGGAAGGGAATCATTAGGATTTTTGTCTTATTACCATTATATTTACCAGAATATTGTATTTTTATTATCAACATTAACTTAATTGAGTCCTATTATATTCAATTTTTTACAAAAGAGTTCACTTATATTATTATGAACAAATCTTAATATTGTTCTTATTTAGAACATTAAGTTCATTAATTCAATGTTTATTTAGATAATGGAACATGATTCATACTTATGGCATGGAAATTCATATTGTTATTCGTATTCATGTGTTAAGCACATATTCCTCTTATTAAACATATCTTATCTATTATGTGAATATTAGTTAGAAAAGGAAGCACATGTGACATATTTTATGAGCTTATTCCCATGTTAGCACATATACATGTTATTATGTTAATATGCCACTCAGTAAGTTATATTTATTTCTAGGACTTCATAAGTTATGGGTTACCATTGAGTTGTTCATGTTATATGCATTAACAATGTTCATTAAGGCATAACTATATCTTTCTTTGGTCAAATCTGAAGAAACAATCTTACCAGTCTCCTAATCATGGGAACATGATTTCTATAGTCAAAATGCTTGATTTTACTACGTTATAAATAGACTATAGATCATTCACTTTTCTTTTCAAGACCCTCAGAAGGACACATTTTTCTTGATACATATGTTGATGACACCATGAACACTAGTAGTGAAAAAATGGGCATCTATAGGCTGCAACAATCCTTACACGCCCACTTTCATGCAAAGGACTTGGGAAATCTGTGGTACTTTCTCCACTATAGGGATCAACTAGTCCCAAGGATACTCTGTTTTAGGACCTACTTCAGGATATTAGGATGAAAAATGCTAAAACTATTTGTTGTCTAATGGATTATCATAGAGAGGCTTCACATGAGAGGGAGCTCCTCTCAAAGACATAACAATATCATCTAGTAGTTCGAAAACTAATTTATCTAACAATCACTTGACCTGACATAACCTATGCTATCACATAGTTATTCAACACATGAGTGAATTGCTTCTAGCTCATTTGTATAACATCCAAAGCATCCAACATATCTCAAAAATGTTTTGGGAAGAGATTCTATAGACATCCCAAGGAAAATACTATTACTATCTCTAGATACACATATGTAGATTAGGCAAAATATGCCCAAAATCATGGGTCCACCTATGATTTTTGCATTATGTTAGACAATCATCCTGTGACCTGGTGAAGTAAAATACAATTTACAGTTTCTCACTCCAGAACTGAAGTTGAATATCAAGATATGGCCCATTCATTTTGTGAACTACGGTGGGTACATACCATTTTGACCGAGCTTGGATTTTTTAATGACTTCAAATTCCTTTATACAGAGAAATTTTGGATGCTATCCACATCACCAATAATACATTATTTCATGAGCGTGTAAATAAAATTTAGGTGAATTTCCGTTTTTTACAACTGATCAAAGATAAAAAGATTGTGACTCCTCACATATGGACTAATGATCAAGTTGTCAATATCCTGATCAAGCCACTTCCTCTGTCTCCTTTTTAGTATATATGTATCAAGCTAGAACTACACAATGCATACTCTCTATCTTGAGAGGGAGTTTAAGTATAAATGGTTCAATGGGTAATTAGGTTTAGGGCCATTGTATTTACATTCTCTTCTATGATAGAAGTACACTTAAGTGAGGATCAATTTATCCACTTAAGTGTACCCATACATTCCTAGACACGTATATATGAGTCTCATTATCCATTATATACTAATCATATAGTTGGTTTTATAACTATATATGGCACAAAAGAAAAAAATTAAGTCATCAATACATTTTGATAACTCCACTCCACCCAGACCCAAGTGTAAATGGACAATTGTAAAAAGAACTAAAATACCAATGCCAACACTAACATCCACCTATTGTTGAACGTCTACAAGAGGATTGTAAGATCATTGATCTATCTTAATGTAATTAGTTGGTCGATGTTCTGCTTGTGCATGTTTATGTGCAAATTCTTTAAGATTTAAGGTCATTTTTATAATTTGCACATAGCATGCTTTGTTACTATCTTCTCTCTCCTAATTGATCTTCTCTTGGTGGACCTTGGCTACTTTAGCAACTTCCCACCCTTTCCATCAGTTGTGGACCATTTTTGTTCGATGACAATGTCGTCATTACCTTGTTGGAGCTTTTTGTTGGCTGTTTAAGTTCCATAAGTGGTTGAATCTGATGCCAACTAATGAAAAGTGGTTCATCAGCTATTAATGTAAGTCATAGACACTTTAACCAAATGAAAACCTTGGCCTGATTCCAACCAATGAGATCCTAGTATGTGAACAGATGCGAAGATTGATGAACTTTTGCTTGTCCTCCGACCAATGGTGTCCCTGTAATTGTCTACCAATGAGACTTTGGGGTCAGACATTGATGGTGTTACTGGCCAATGAAGCCACTATTGCAAAGATTGATGACAAATCAAAGTCCATGGTCCCTTGTCTCTCATCTTCTCTTCTTTCCTTTAGGAATATAAATACCTCCTTGCTTCCCCTCTTTCATCTCAATTTTGCATGTTTCTTGTGAAGAGCCAGAGTAGGAATGAGTTGTCATAGGTTGACAAAAAATAGATGAGATCACATCAACCATCTATAAATCTGCCAATTGCTCTTCCTTTCTTTTTCTTTGAGGATCAATGTCTCTTCTTACATATTCTAGACCTAGACCATGTACGTAAGATTCTCTTCTTCATGTTATCATGATAATTCTTCATCTTCTTCTTCCTTTATCATTGTTCTTGGTGTTTAGGGTTTTGATGTTGGTGGTATTATACCATGTTTTCCTTCTTTTCTTTTCCCTAGTTTCTCTTAGATCGTGTTGTTAGGTTTTTTTATGCTTTGAGGAAGGAAAGTTTGGATCTTGGGAGATATAGTGCCTTTATTGAGGTTCAAAATTCTTGGAATTTAATATTGGAGCTTGAGGATATCTATTTTCATCAACAAGTTGATTTGTTTCCACTACTTAAAAGGTGAGTGATATAGAACATGATGCATTTAGTACTTACAAATGTTACATGCAAACCCAAATCATGTTCATAAAACCATGATATGATAAAGATGGAATCTTTTTGCTGACCTAAGAAATAAAATGGGAATATGATCTTGCATATTAATATTAATCTCTTGAATACCCTCCTCAATGCCAACTATATGCTTAGCTTGAGATGCATATTCTTAGATCCTAACTATGATGCAAAATGAACTTAAAAGTGGTACCTTTATGGTATGTTTATCCTTTATAATGTGAAATATAAACTACATTATATCGCCTACAATTGAAGAACTTCTCTAAATTGTTGTTAAGACTTTTATTATCTTTCATTCTACTAACAATTAGTGAACATAGAATTTCTATGTTGAGTTATCTTATCTATGCTCAGTTTGTTCTTCTTGTGCCCTAATCTTGAGAATCAAACAATTCTGACATTCTTTCCAGTTTGAATATGAAATTTTGGGTATTATCTTGTTACATCTTCTCAAATTATTTTCCAATTAGATGATAATGATGCTCCTGAGTGAACTTAGCCTTGTGCTATCTTGATATGATATCCTTGAAAGGATTCATCATTGTATGGTCTATGTTGAATGATAGGGCCTTGTACTGTACTAATCTTAATAGACAGCCTTGATGTGATCAAGAAGCATTATAGTACATGCTAAAGTTGCAAAGATTTAACTAATATTTTTTTTTTACTATATGTAACTAAGTGATGGAGTCCTAACATGACTAATTGATCTAATTAATCAAGTCAAACCCTAATTATGTAGTGCCTTGAGACAATAGAACTATTTTCCTAGTTTTTTTGGGGAAATAGGGAAATAGGTTAATCTTATAGAAATATGAGAATTTTAAGAAGATGACTATATCCATATATTAGTGAAAATATGGGGACAATTTAGTTTGGGATACCCAACATCAATTTTGTTGGGACTCAATTTCATAAGGTCTAGTAATATTTTATATGCAATGGAGAATGGTTGTGGTCATGTCTCATTGTTGAGGGTTTGATACCCTATGATGTGGTTTCATTTCCTATGTACCCAGAATAGACTAAGATATGTGGATATGCTTTTGAGAAATATAATAATAGACCCTCATATGAGCACTCTACCCTTTGATGCCCTCATTACAACATGAAGATAAGCAGAGAGATCTAATGGAATTGTGATAATCTTAGATCTCATATGAAGTTTGAGAAAGGCTTCACAACAATTAGCTAGTAGTTGGAGTGGTACAAACTACATAGGGCATAATAAACTTGTGCAACTTGTCGCGTGCTTGTCTTCTAATTCGATGTAAATCATTCTCATTTCCTTTTGGCTTGTTGATGTTTTGTAGTATATTTGTTTATGTTTATTTGGAAAATAACATGGATGTGCTTATGATGAACTGTTTCTTCCGGCATAACACATAAACACACACACACACTTATATATATATATATATATATACAAATTTGTTTCTTCCCCATCATGTGTAATGCACAATGTCCTTATTCACCCTAAAAACAAAACACAACAACTTTCCATCAAAGAGGAATTTAACCAAACCACCGACTTCATTTGTCTTCTTCATCTCATCTTCTGATCCCACCCATCCAAAGAGCATTGCCACCTTCAAGCAGGGTGGTTGGTGTCTTTATAGAGTGCACCCTTTCGATGGGTCAATATCTAGCAATGTGGAAGGTCAATGCCATGATCCATTACTACCATTGCAGTCGACGTCTTCGATGGTTCTTGTAGTTACATGTACCTATGAGTGGGTACATAGTAGGTGTGATACTGTTTATTCCTCAATTCTAGCTCAATGATAGATATTACCTTTTGTTGTGGTATGTCTCTACGTCTACCCCTTGGTTGCTATGTTCAACCTCCACCAACACCTTGCATTGGAGCAGTTAGTTGAACCCCTCAATTGTCTGTGAGATAGAGTACATTCTTGTGTCATAGTTGTTGTCAAGGAGGAAACTAGGGGTAGTTTGCTTCCAGTTCTAAACTATGTATATAGATTTATTTCATCTTTATCTTGCGACCATTCACTACTCGTCTTTGATATGTTGTACACCAATCCTCCTCAATCAGGGATGCCAATTATACATTTTAGTCTACTTCATCCAGTTCTATGTATAAACCACAGATACCTTCTAGTTATCTATTCAAAATTTCAGTATGCTTGCTTGTCATCAATCTATTACTTTTCTCTCATCCCAGATCAATGCTTCTAAAGTGGTCACTTTTACAATATTTCATACACCCACTTTGTAACCCTATCCATCTTTCTTTTCTTAAAATTTCTTCCTCTAAGAGAACCACAGTCTGATCAAAGTTGTTTGGGGCATAGACTATACTGTATAGTGTCTAGTTTATCTATGGAGCATTTCCAGTGGTGGTTATAAGTGAAAATGACCATATCATGTGATGTGATTCTTCCAAAAGCTAATGAACCTCCTTAATTTTATTTCATGGAATACCATCCTATAACACAAAAATTTTTAATGAACAACAACCTTGTGTTGACTAAATGATTATGAACATTAGGATCACAAGGTTCTTGACCAAACCGTTATGAACATTAAGATCATGTTCCTATTCAATTTGTTGTTTTTACTCCGTCTTCATTTGCATTGTCACTTATTAAATTGTGGTGATTAGTCATGACATCCTGCTTCATACTTGTTTCACATAACCCTACAAGAGTCCTCATTTTGGAGCAAAGTATGTCAAGATCTTTCTTAATCTCGTTGCATGTTTCCTGCTCCATTATAGTCCTCTTAATCTCATCAAATATTGAACATAAATCACAATCATATAGTTGTACAACATTATTGTTATGGTTTATTTTATGAGTAGGTAATATTGGAGATAATGCACATTCTCAAATCAACTTAGAGTTAGAATATACCATCATTAAGTCTTGAAACATCAACCAAACATCACAGAGAAACATGTTATACTACACTTCCATTCAACTCGAAATATAGATCATTTGGATCCTTTTAAAATTAACAATATCACTACTTGTGTTCAAATTGTAAATTAGAATTCTCATGAATCCTTGAGATATATAAATTATATTGACAATGAACATATCTCTACTAAATGAATGGGTGTATATGCCTCAAGCCCATCGATCACACACAAATTGTATCTTGTAAAGGTGTAACGTTCAAGTTATATTAGTGTCCTCCAATTTGTAATACGTACAAATTTTCTCAAATGTAAGTTAAAATACTAGATTTCTAACTTATCATTAATGACCAATTTATATAAATTTTACATTAGCATAACATACATAACAAATTTATTATCACAGAAGTAAAAAAATATCGATCACTTAATCAATGTAAGATGAATGAGGTTGCCTTACGATATTGGGTGATGGCTAAATACATATGTTGTAAAATGTTATATGTGTATATATCATAAATACTTACATATGAATTCATATATATATATATATATATATATATATATATATATATATATATATATATATATATATATATATATATATATATATATATATATATATATATATATATAACCCACACTTTTGAATACATACAATTACTGAGCAGAAGCATTTCACATTAGAAGGTGGATGCCACACCATGTTACTCATTGTAATAACCAAATAAATCCCCATAAGATATCTTAAAATATTGATACATTATTCTAAAACACAAAACATATACTGTGTTATCTTGACTTCAAACTTAATGCATGTAGCCTAAGAAAATCTAAGGCATGAAATAACAACTATACTGGATGATCTATTGAGTGGTAGATGGATCCCCACCAGGCTAAAGTATCCATTGATGTCAGTTATGCTGAAGGGCTTGCTTCAGTCCTCCCTTGCTCCTTGAGCTAGGGACATTTCATCGCACAGTCATGCGAAAAAAACCAACAACATAAGAAAGAGGCACTATGCATTTTATAAGAACTGAAAAATTATCATATATACTAGGTTTGAAATAAACATGACATGACTTAAAATTAAAAATTATCATTACACTTTAGCTGTCATTACATCAATGAATTAAGAATGTTAGTATATACATTATTTATATAACTTCCCATAAGGGTCACATCATGCTTAGAAATCCCATCATTTCTAGGAAGCCCATAATGACCATAGAGGACCATCATTGCAAGAAGCATATAGTAAGTTACTTAATTCTCTTATCTTAATAGTTGACTTCATTATTTTATCTTGCCTTTAATGTAAATTGTCCTAATCTAATAATTGCACCAAAGTTCTCATTAGGCCGGCTAAGGCTCATCTTAGTTGCACCAAAATGCATGTCAATGCCATAAAGACTTAATAACATCAAGACGAACAACTCACAACTTATGTGCATTATCATAATCATCATGGGATTTCTCCCTCTTAATCTTGAAATCAACATTACATGATTTACAAGATTCTTTCTTCATGTCTTAATCATTACATGATAATAGAGTTAAGCTAATGAGCCTCAATAATGACCATATGAATTTAGAAATATAAAAAATAACATGAAACACTATAATCAGAGGCATCATCATTGTATTAATTTCATTCATTAAATTGAAATGTAAAAATAGTCATAAATCATACATAACATGTAATTCATCTAAAGTATATATGCATACGGGTATGACCTTCTTACCTGGAGAAAAGCAAATCCTAATTTAGTTTCTCCGATCTAGAGTCAACTCCTAAGTTCCCAGAATTAACATGGTTTACATTAACAAGCATATTATTGAACATCCTAACCCTAATCATAGGTTATTAGGAAAACATATGCCATTATAGAATTAGGATTTGAAACCCTAATAATCAACTTTCTTATAAAAAAGCTTTCCAATGAGTATATTTTTGTGATTTTCTGTCAACAAATTGATTTATTATGAATTTTGTAAGAACAAACTAATAGGAAAAATATGATAAATTCACACAAATAGTAAAATCCAAATCAGGGTTGGGACCTCATTCTGAGGTGGCCCAATTGCATATAGGCACCTAACTTGGGCCCGCCCAAACAAAATCACGTGATTAAAACATTCTAGTTGGGGGTCAAAAGGTCGTATAACCCTTATTTGAAAAATCATTAGATCAAATCATCTAGTGCATAGGGGTAAAATCACCCTAGCCCCTCTTACTTTCTACTTTGATGAGAAATCATGGAGATCCAAACTTTGGTTGAAGATGGAGTGGGACAACCATCAATTGAGGAAAGGAGGCTTCCTACTAGGTTCCTCCAACCAAGATGGATCCAACAAGCTAAAGTCGACATTCATGTACTCTGGTGCATCAGATGTTGCTTTCTCCATGGCTGGAATGCACTCAAAGAATGACCCAACAACACACAATGTCCTATAGAGAAAAGAAGGTACATATGGGCTTGTGAGAAGCCATAGAGTCTAGCACGACGATGCGAAGGGGATGCTGACATCTGTAATCTCTAACACCTCAAAGAAACACACATAACAAGGAAGGAAGGTTAGAATCAAATGCAAAGAAACATGGAGCAATAGCTTTGAACAAATCCAGAAGAAGCATTAGACACGTGCAAAGCAAAATCGAGCCAAAAAGCTATGGACTTGTCCCAGCGGTGAACATCATTGACAACACCAAAAATCTTGCTAAAGGGTTCAGAGGTTGGGGTGACCGTAGAGAAAATAAGCATTTGAAAAAGGAAGGAGGGGTCGTAGATGCTCACTGAGGCTTGATTTGCTATGTGGGTGACTGGTGAAGTAGGTCTAGCAGATGGTGACCGGAGAAGATGGTCACTCAGGCAGGAGTGGCTACGGGCACCAGAGAAGAAATTGAGGTTGGAGAAGGGTTTATCGAGGCCTGGAAGTGATTTTGAAACTCTTACTTATAGGTGCAGTGGACGTGAGAGTCATATGTGAAACTGGGGGTGTAGGGGAGAGTCAAATTCCTAAAGGGTGTTTGATGCATAGATTGATCAAAGAGGCTAGATAAGGTTCTTTGGATTCAAGACTTTGTTGTGGATTTGACGTAGCAAAAACCAAGGGATTTGGTGGAGAAGTGACAAAGAAAGAGACCGTGCAAGAAACAGACTCTATCACAGTTCTGATGTGGAGAGGAGTGTGGGTAGAAGACCACTAGTTTGTCGTCAGATCTGATGTAGTGAGACACAACTTTCAAATTATGTGAGAATAAAAAGATGATGGGAAGGAGAATGTGACAACACATTATCTTAAAAATTTAGGGTAATGTGATGCATTAACTACACAATGATCAATCTTTATCAAAATATTATCTGAATCTTTCCAAATTATTTTGAGGGGTCAAACAAAGTCAAAATGACTTCAAATTTAAAGGATACATATATTAAGGAGTCTAGAATCTTTATGTATGATTATATTAAGGTTTTCCTAAACATTTATCCCTCAATTTTTATATGCCACTATATGCATTAAAAGATGAGATAAAGTGACTTACCCTTTCCTTAGTGAGTTAGGTTTTGAGTCAAATTTTAAGATGTGGAGTGATCATCCACCCAAATGTAAACTTGTCATATTTTATTTCTCTTAGAGATATTATCCTTAGAAGAGAGAGGGAATAATTCTATTTATCCCTTATGTATATTGAATTTATTTTTTCATAAATAAAAGAAAAGTGGGAACATGTTTTCATTTGCTCTCATATTCCATAGAAAGCCTTTAATATTTGGGGAACATGTATAAAAGTTTGAGTTTTTTTAAAACAATTAATAGATGAAAATTTTAACACTATATATATCCTACTCATTTAATCGTTATAATTTATCCAACCAATGATCGCTATGTTTACCAAAACTCATTTATTATTATATACAATTGTATTGTATTAATTATGAAAAAAAATTCATAAGTTATGCAAAAAAACGTTTATTAAAATTTTACATTTTGATGACTAAACTCATATCTGTAGCTTACATGCAAAAATATAGAACAACAAGGGCATGTACTACTTTTACTACACTTCCATATTTATCAGGATACTATAGAAAGTAATTTAGTATTTTAATCCATCTTACCCTTTAGTTTCATTTAAATCTAGAAATTGTCCATTATAGTAATGGTAGAAACATGAAATTGAAGGTTATTGTACTCCAAATTTTTTGCCCTTTATTCTATAGAGTATAACACATCACATATGATCAAATATGTGTGTGAAAAATTCAAATTATAAATTATTGTTAGAACTCTTGAAATTTCATGCATACTTTGGTGAGAAATGGTTGTCTTCTTCATAAAAATATAAAGAAATTGCATGTAAACAACAAACCCTAATATTGCAAAAATACATGACCAATGTTGCTAGTATCATCTGAACAAATAATGTAATATTTTATATTTTAAAATCTTGTTATTTGATAATTCATGGAAATATATATTTTACTTTTGATTGAAAGTTCTTATTCTATATAGATTCTATTTTCAATAAATATGTTAATCTTTCATGTTTATGAGTAAAATTAATTCATGAAATGATGGTTGCAAAATTGCCCGACACGTGTAGTGCGGGTGGTCAAGAATAATAGGTCCTCCCTGGGGGACTCAGGTTTGAGACACCTATACCACACATGATTTACCACCCATATGGTCATTCGTGCTCTAACACGCTCTATGGGAAGGGGAAAGACTAATATCTCTTATAACTAGAAAAGATTGCAATATTGCTTGAGTAGTTGAATATAATTAAGCATGTAAGATTGTTCTATTTCATTTAGTATTTGTTCCTAGATGCCCAAAAGGTTTTTCATTGTATAATACTATTATATATAATTATTTTTTAATATTTAAATTTTCTCTTATAATGATGTTGGAACAATAAACGTAATAGTGAAGCTAATTTAAAAAAGCAAGCAACTTACTTTTATAGTGCTTACATGTGTAGAACATTCTAGAGTTTGGAAAAATGTAAACAAAGTGTAATAGTAATATTTTCTTTGGTGACTATATGAAATTTTTTTTGTGATGATTTTGTTACTCGGGAATATAAATGCAAATTTCTATATAATTCAACTTTGGGGTTTTATTTATTTCACGTATACTGTTGTAAATTTCCATGTCATGATCTGCTATAGTCTATTTCAATAAGAAAGCTTCCAAAGTTTGTGTGATAAGGAATGATACTAGAATATTATTTTATTATTTTTATGCCCTTTTTGACACATGTTAAATGACCTGATAGTAGATCATAGACCAGTTAGAGATCATTAGTTTCACCACATTGATGGTTTCTGATGATTAGTACTTTTAGTCATCATATGTATGATAAATTATGAGGTTTCTACAAATGAAAATAACATACTTACAAATAATAATAACATAAGATGTTATGAAAAGGGTTGTTTCACAGACAAGTTTATATGCAAATGTTGGCATATAATTTGAGTTATATACTTTTATTTGATTCATTGAAATCAATGATATTGCACCTATTTAAGTAATTGGGCACCATGCATTACAAGGCCCTTTGGACCTGACATAATGTGGTAAACCTAAATGTACCCACAACCCACAAACATTTTCTAACTAATTACTCACATAGTAGCTAATTACATGGACAGAAAATATTCTAAGAGGTTTATCATGTAGGAACAAAAAATAAACCCCTTAGTACCCAATTCCCATCCATCATGCAACTTGTTTTCAACAACATTATAAGTCTTGTGCGATCAATGTAATTGAAATCACTATAAAATCAATTATAACTATTTATTAATGATTTTATCATTCCGGTCCAATGAAGGCAAATTATAATCAAACACATTTGTAAGATTTTCTTTTACTTATGAAATGACTAAGATCTATGTGTTATTTACATAACTATCGTTCAAAGTTTGTGATAATCAACATGTCTAAGTTTCTTTCTTGGTTTTGTGGTGTTAATGGTCTATGATTGACATTTGAGTAGTGGATTTCAGAGAAATTGTTATTTACATGGATCTTAAGGTTTTTATCTCAGATTCATAATTTCCTTATCAACATTCAACTACTTTCTTGTTTATTTTATACAAAAAACAAAATATCCAACACTATCAAGTGATAAGGTTTCTTTAATGTGTAGACTATCTCCAATGCTGACACATGGCTTTTAGACAATCAGAATAATGACCATTGTGATTATTTTGGCTAAACCAATTATGAAGATATAGTCATCCCAACATCAACTTCATGACACCTAGAAAAATTAGGCTAAAATGGCATCTTCATATCCTTAATTTCCTATGCTTTGTACATTGAAATCCACATCATTATACTATGATGTCATCCAACTATTTTTACATACTCTAAGGGCTTGTTTGGTACGCGGCACTCCGGGTAGGATTGGACTGAAATCCTACTGAAAAATCCAGACCTATGTTTGTTTGAGGTTAAGCGCAAAGTAGGATTGCATTGCAGCGGCAACAAAATCCCGATGACGTGGGACTCCTCCAACCCTCGACCCCCCTTGGTACTGCGGAGGTATGTGTTTAGTTGGAATCCCGATGTGGCTTCGTCTCTCATTGTCGCCCGTCCGACTTCGGCTCGCGGAACCCTCTAGCCTTCACCATTGTTGCACTCTGCCTTCAGCTCCTCGCCTCTCACCTTTACCCCTGCATACTACACTGTCGTCTGTCTTCCACACTTCTCCATTGTTAAAAGGCTGCATTCGCCTCCCACCTTGTAAGTTTTAACATTATAGTTCTTTATCAGCCATTGCCTAGGCCGTTGTCATCCTCGCGACTGTTAATTGCTTTTCAGTTCCAACCACTCTCTACATTTTACGAACCACGGTTGTTTACCGTCGTCCATGATCTATCACCATGTTCCCATCCATGAGCTTCATTGTTGACTCAGGCAACAACCCGTCAGATCCGGTTGCTCTGCTAAATATTAATCATTAACTGTTGCTCTCTCTGCTGGCTGCCTCCACCGGTGTATGGACACACTCGTATGCACCTCCCAAATCTATAACTTTCGGTTTGAATCCGGTAACACCTTTTTATGCTGAATCCGCCCAAATCTATAACTTTCGGTTTGACTCCGGCAACACCTTTTTATGCTGCATTGTCTCATTGCTACCTCCATGCGTACTTGTACAACGTAATTAACGGCCTTTAGTGCATCATCTACAACTCCTCAATTTTGTGATGGCTCATATGATGAGTGATTGTGAGGCTGAGCAACAACGAAATCAGAATTATTATGGATTAAGCACAAAGATCTTGCTATAGTACTGCTGCAACCAACATAATCCTATCCGATAGGCATCCAAACCTAGGTTGTCACATTTAGCTTCCTTTCCTTTCTATTTACTGGCCAATCCTATACCTCACTATATCCAATTCGTGTCCTATACAACAAACCAAACGCAGCCCGAAGCCCATGGAGATGAACTTTTTATGGGTTGTCTCATGAAAAGTAGCATTTTGTTGTCCGGTTTGGTCGACAAACTCAACACAGTTCCAAGAAATTACTTAGTGGTTGTCACATAAACAATCATGTGTGCACTATTGTCCCCAAATATTCATATTTATATATAATGCGAAGATACTTTTCATTCATAAGGAAATACATGAAGATGTAAATATCATGAACATATGATAAAATTAAGTACACAGGACAATAGATTTATCAATGGTAGGGATATACTCCTTGAGACGCTATTCATGTCATGTTGGATATAGTTATAATTTAATTCTAAATACCAATTACCCATTAACCTTATCTTTTCCTTATATAGTAGGGTCACATAAAAAAAATTTACATTGATGATATATCTATTTACCCCCATGATATATTATTAGTTGGGCATACATGGATGTTTCACATGACTGTTTGACAAATGGAGATATCAAATGACCAAAGTCATGGATATAGTAGTTCTTTTCTGATTACATTATGTGGATATATTTGAAAAATAGAAAGCTTATTTCCCCAATATATTAGTTAAAAATAGCTAGGGTATTTTTAATCTTATTATGTGCACACATTTTATATTGTACAAGAAATTTTCTTTGTTAAACATTTTCTTACAGTAACAAATAAAATATGCACTATACTAACATTAATAAATGAAAACCATGTGAAAATTTTGTTTTCCATCCTAGGATATTTGAGTACATACTGTCATAAATAGAGATTATATTTATATGGTCAACATCAATGTAAATAAAGGAATGTGTCACGATGCCAACTAGATAAAATAACTATATGTGGCATTTATGTAAGCGTTATTAATATATTTATTTATATATAAATTGAACAAATAAACAACATTTTTTGTGGATACCTAACATAAACATTTTAGCATACCCACCCCTTTTAGTGAATGGGAAAATCGGTATAAATAAGGGTTAGCTAAATGGTTTCATGGGCTTCATAATTGTATGACTTGATAGTCTAGGTGGGTAAGAGTAAGTGTATAATAATAAGATGTAATGATCAAATGCATAAACTAATTCAAAACACTTGAACTAACAAAAATAAAATAAGAATATCACTACTACAGAAAATGCTTTATATAACAGAAAAAACACAACATTTCAGCTCATTGTGTTGTTGTAAACATATTTATTACAACAAGTCTAATTGTATGTTGTATATTATATATTTTATACAACACAAGTCATATACAACGGGCCAAACCCATTGTAGTACACATGATACAATAATAGGTACTGAACTGTTGTAACAGACAGTAATACCAGAACATACTCAAATTTGTTATAAGAGACTCTAATTAAACAACATGCTCTAGCTCATTCTAATAGTCACATATGCTAATCTATTGTAATAGACCATAATTATACAACATACTCTAACCTATTGTATTATACCATAATCACATATCACATGTTCACCAGTTGTAATAGTTACTGGTTATAATATATCATAATAATACAACATGTTGTAACCCGTTGTTATATACCAATATCGCACATTAGATTCCAATTTCTTATTTTATACTATAATTACACAAAAAACTACAACATGTTGTATGAACAAATTTGTCCTTTTATTAAGTAATTTTTGTCATTAAATTAATTCTTAAAGAAAAATAAGTTTGAATAAAAATATTTATTTGGATAGAAATAAAAATTTAGATAGAAATCAAACTTTTAGCAATAAATTTGTTTGGAAAGTGGTTCTTTTCTTAGAGGGAATGACATCCATGGGGGGGAAATATTTATTTTATGAAAACTATAATTATAAGTGATATATATTCTTAGAAGGCAACTTTCTAATGAGTAATAAATAATCTTAGTTGATAATAGGTAGGTTAACAAAATAAATAAAAAGATAACGAGAGAAGTTTTTTTCTCAGAGAAATAACATACATAAATAGCATTTAGAAGAAAATAAGTTTTAGTGGGAAAATGAAAATGGGGGGGGGATCTTTAAGGGAAATATGTTTCCTAGAGAAGTATATATAGGGTTCAGTTCCTGACTTCTAAGGGAAAAGGAAAGAAAACAACTTTCCCCTTTGTTCTCATTCTTGTGACGGCACACAAAAAAATTGGGTATTGCCTCTCACCACAGAGTAGCATCTTAGTTAAACACACGACAATGGTCTATGGAAATAGTCTATAAATCTATCACATCTCCTCTTTCTCTTTGCGATCAATCTTTGATTACATCTCCTAGTTCTCTTCTCATTTTCTCAGCGATTTGATTTTTCACATGATGATAATGAACAACAGACTAAGCTCACAACTTGTTGCTATTATGGTTAGGTTTTTCTTAAAATGACAAACTTTTGATTTTGTATTATATCACACAACGACAATACAAATACTTAAATATTTGTATACACGTGAACGATGACCTTTGGTTTTTCATTGCATCTCAGATTTGCAATGAAGTTGATTCAACCTTGGTGGATATATGTCATATTATTCAAAACATTCATGCTACTTTTCAAGTTTGACCGATCTGGTTGTCTTGGATTTGTTTGTAGAATATTCTTAGTCAATATTTCTTGCATGTTTGTTGTATATGATAACTAAAAGTATACACTTTGCAATCTAATGTATCATGATGTACACTATCATTTGATATTTAGGACTTCATTATTTTATGTAATATGATTTTGTTGTGCAATATGTAGAGATGGGGGGCACGACCCCCCAAATTTTTTGAAAAAAGTTATACTTTGATATCATGTTGTTATTTAGGACTTCATTATTTTATATAATATGATTTTGTTGTGTAATATGTAGAGATGGGGCGGGGGCACGACCCCCCAATTTTTTTGAAAAAAGTTATACTTTGATATCATGTTGTACTTTGTAACAAATAATAAACTAAAAAGTGGAGACGAACCCCCAAAGACGTTGAATATCATATGTAGTTATTCATATCAGAGTTTGATATTACAATACAAATAGTTTTCTCTTAAATCAACAAGAATATAAAAAAAAATAACTAGTGTTGAACGAGGTTATAGTTGGGTAAAAATAGTCTATTGTAATTATTAGTATCTTTTATTCTAAATAAGAAAACACATTTGTACACATTTATGAAACATAATGCAACTTAACCGTTAATTACATATAAAATAACACAAAAATGTAATACTCATACATAAAGAGATAGGATATATTGAGTTAACTTAACATTGATAAAGTATTTATTGTGGAGTTGATAAAAAGTGGTTATTTATTAAAACAATGTGAATACATAGTTTCATCAAATGAAGTGAACTACATATTTATAATGCATAAATTTGATTAATAATTAGATGTGTACATATTGTCATTTTTTGAATGATACACATTTGTATATTTCAACATTACAAGTATGATGCATGAAAGGATGATTTAATAATTCTTCGACGATGATAGTTCATTAAGAGTACATGGTGTTACAATTTTTTTAAATAGTTGACAAAATATGTATGATTTAGTAATGTTTAGAGGTCATAATATATTTGTTAAAATAAGGGAACATCATTTATGTTTGTGAAATTTATCCTAAAACAAATAAAATTTATGCTATAATAATATAGTAAATTTCTATATTGTTTGTGGGAAACATAATTGTCTCTCTCTGCATATCAGTATGTTTCTCACTAAATTCCTATCTATATATTTATTTTCTCTCTATAATATAACTATTGTATATTTTTCTCCATGTTTCCAATTAATTTTATATGCAAATTTACTATAAAGTTTATGATAGATTTTATTTTTCCTTCAAAGTTAATGTAAAATTATGTTCAAAAAAGTTCTTTAGACTTTTAGCTTTTTATTCTAATTTATTTTCCATTTATCATTATTTTTTCCTCTAATATATTCATCTTTCTTCTTTTCTTTTCTCTAATTTGTGGGGAAAGATCTTCTAAAGAGTAAATAACAATATTTGTTATTCACTCCCTTCCATTATCCTCACTTTTATATTACTTTATTTCAACAATGTCTAGATACGTTGTCTGACTAAATTTAAAGACTTTTTCTCTTATTGTTGTTCTCTCTCATTCCTCTCATCCCATATTAACTTTGTGAAAACTGAAGCAAATATATTAGTATGTTGATTTGTTGAACCTTCTTATAGACGTTATTGAATCATTTTGTATTTATCAAATTTTTTTCTAAAAAGATGCAATAAATAACATATTTGAATCTTCTCATATAACATGTTTGATTTACAAGTACGAATGTTGTTTCATTGAGAAAAGGCATGTTCACTTAATATACATGTATGTTATCATGTTTCTTCTTTTTCCAATTTAGCATTTTGTTTTATTATTTTAGTTTTCACTTATTCTTCTAATTTTTCCTCTTTTGGTTTGGTACAATGATTTTATCAAGATAATTATAAAGACAATAAAATAGATTTAGAGATTCTTTTATATACAATGATTATTCATTTTGAAAGAGATAATTGCTAATCACTTAAATTTGACTTGATTAGAAGTTGATTCAAACGCCTAAAGAAATACATACCATATTTGAAAGGTAAAAATATATACTAGTTTCAAAAAAATTATGTTAAATTTAAAATTATAACTACATCTAATTTTGTAATATCTAACCTTAACTTAAGCTATACGTTTTTAACTTAGAATTGGTATGACTCTTTCCAAATGTGTAAATGTAAAACTTCTATCCCTTCATTATTGTGAATTTTCCATTATAGCATGTATATCCTTGTCAATCATGTCAAAGCTCTCATTAAAACTGGATGATGACAATCCCCCTTGACTCATGTTTACTTTTAAAGAAGACAATCCTTCCAACAAATTATTTATACATGCATTGTTTATATTCCTAACATTTCTTTTATCTATCAAAATTTGACTTGTGTCTAGTTTATCATTTATGTATCTTATTAGTTACTTCATTTTAAATATGTTATGTCACTTCATTTGAAATCAATATCTATATTTTTTTACAAAATATAATTCTTTTCATATAATATTCATTTTATACAGTGTCCAAGGCAGCCTAATAGTACCATTTATGTGTATTATGTGATGAAGTTAATGACATACATCATTGAGATAAGAAATAGAACTATTCCTATATATAAGCTACTTATTATATTCTTTTAGTTTGTTCAAACTTCCAAATACATTGAACAATTTATAATATGTTGATAAATTTGACATATGACTACAGTATTAATCGAAGTATATTGGTCATTGCTTCAACCAAGAAAAGATTGATGAGGTCCAAAATAAGTGGGCGATGTGTGTTCTTGAGCATACATAAAATTATCTGACAAGAGTCGGCAATGTCTATTATCAACATATGAAAATGAGTGAAACCTCTGTAGCTATTTTCCAATTTGACTCTAAGTGTGTACTAACTAGTTTATGTAGCTATGGAGAACTTGTTTGTATGATTAAATATTTGTATGGATGACTGATTATTTAAAAATTTGTTGTAAGATTTTTGCAAGGTCCGATGCAGATTCTATTCAATTATGTGTTTGTTTATGAAATTTAAAAACAATAATTTAATATTTATTATAAAATATTTGAGATATAGTTACTTTGTCAATTAAACTAGTTAAACATGGGAGTACAAATCTAATAAAATGCAAAATTTATGATATGTTGAAAAAGGTTTGGTATTATAAAAAACAAGGTGTGTTGTGAAAACCATGCATATTACGATTGGTGTGTTTGGGAAACACACCCTTATGAAACATGTGTATTTAGTGAAAGGTGGACATGGTTCAACCGTTGTATATACATATTACAATAGATGCACCACATGTTATTAAAAAAACCCTATTAATAAGGGTACATTTCATAAAAGACAACATGCTTCAACTGTTGTATAAAAACACACACACACATATATATACATATATATGTATATGTATATATATATATGTATATATATATAGTTGGCCCACCTCATGTTATAATAAACACCCCTATTACATGCGTGTTTGTCATGAAAGACAATATAATTCAACAGTTGTATAAACATATATATTACATCACACCACATATTGTAGAAAATAACCGTATTACAATAGGTGTGTTCAATGAAATATAAGATGCTTTAATTTTTTTTATAAAATATGTGTACTACTACATGCACGCACCTGTTGTATAAAACACCCCCAATAAGACCACAAGATCTAATACAATGTTCAAAACATGTTGTAAAATGGAAAAATGCATTGTTGTAAAAAGAATTTTCTATGGTAGTGTCATTGTTGAAAATTCTGAGGAAAAAGAGCTTATTACATATGTTTCTTTGCCTATTAAGGACGCAAATTGTAATTATTATACCAAATACCAAGTGATTTTCTTACACATACCACTAACATAAGCACTTTCAAAATGACAATGATATATAGGATAAAAATAAGATAATGTACAAGTTAATGTCATCTTCGTGATAGAATAAATACAAATAAATCCATATAAAGTATAACACACTCAACCAATTAACTAAATATTGAAAAGGAAGTAAGTATTAATGAGAGATCCCATACATGACAATTTGAAGATGCCTGAATAAAATTGTAGCATAAAATATCAAAGACAAATGATACTTTTTAGTAAAATATTTTTCTTTATTGGAAGAATAGAATTCTAAGATCTAATCTCCCCTCTTAATTTCATATTTGACAACATTTTATCTTTTTCTATTTCTTAACTCTTTAGATGAACTAAAGACACATGTAAACCACATGCATGAACTAGTATATATAATATTATATATATATATATATATATATATATATATATATATATATATATAGTGTGATGACCTAGTGAGAAGCATGCTTTAGTGAGAGCATGAGAGGCATATGAATAACTACAAAGTTATAAAATGTTTTTTATATCCAACCTCATGGATGAGAAGAGAACCATTTATTTACCTTCACACAAAAAGTCATCGCAATTTTTTTTGGTCTCCCAAAGTGTGTGCTTCCCTTTTTTTCATTTTTTGGAAAGATTACAAAACGTAAAAGTAGGAAAAGAGAAAATCCTTTACAAACAAAAAAGCAAACAGAAAGCAACCAACTACACAAAGCTACATACGACTATCTATATCTTTTTTCACTATCCTCCAAAACTGCAAACCAGAGCGATCCAAATTTAAGAAGATTATTTGGTTTCTTTCAGTCCAGAGTGCATTTACTATTAACTAAATGCTGGTAATGCTTTTCCTATCAGTAAAAGAAGATAGACCCTGAATAGAAGTCAGCAACCGAGGAATGAATTTAATATTGTTTACATGCCCATATGTATGATCACTAGTACATAACCGACCTTTAGTGTCGGTTATTTAAGGCCTTTAGTGTCGGTTTTAATGTGACACCTATGTGGGCGCCGCTAAAAGGCCAACCGTTAGGCGTAGGTTTTAGAACTGATGCCTAAACCCTTCGCGTGCCACCGACAACGTGCCAACAGGGGGGTATAGGCGTCGGTTATTAGCTTTGAAACCAACGCCATAAACCTTCGTGCCACAGAAAGGGTGCCATCTTGGGTACTATCAGCGTCGGTTTATTAGTGTTAATCGACACCATCTCACCCGCTGCCACTGTCGTATTGGCCAGCACGGTCGTAGTGTCTGGCCTCATTAGGGAAATCGACGTCGGTTTATTATTGATAACCGACGTTGTAATCATTTATCGTCGGTTTTAAATAAATAACCGACACCTATTTCATGTTTTTTTTCTTATCAGTCTGCATGCCTGTTGTGGATTGTCACAGGATGAGAAACCTGCAGTTCAGTTATGAACTGCCGATTTTACGAAATCCATTGATATCAGCCAATGACATGCCACAAACCTGCAAAATTAATAACATTAATTTTCACACATTTAGCAACCTGCAGTTCCATTCGATTTTCACACATGTAGAAACATTCATGCAGCAATTTACAGTTCCATTCATTTTCACATTCACACATGTAGAAACATTCATGTATTCATCTTCACATTCACACATTCAGACACATGTAGAAAATTCATTCATTTCATGACATATAAGGACATAAAAGAAATGTTGTAGCATTAAAAACCCTTACAAAATAGAATGTTAGTTGATGAATTAAGTAGTATTATACCCATCATATCCAGCTTCCATAAGCAACTAGGAAGCAAATTCAGAAAAATGAACAACATGCATCTATTAATACAGACAAGTCCAGATAGATAAACAACTAAATACTACACCAACATAGTCCCACATCAGTAACTTCGAGGCCTTTTCATTGGGGCGATATTCTCTTGAAGTTCAGAAAAGAAAGTACCTATGAGGATTGATTACTTTAAGACAACAAGTGTAAACACAAAACAAGACATGAGAATTATATTTGTTACTTAGACCTACCGTGGTCTTATGAACTAACATGGGCCTCATCATCAGATTCGTCCGAGCTGATATCGTCAATCGTGTGCTCATACCATCGTAGATGATCATGGGTCTCGTTGTTGATGTTGGTTATCCAAACTTTGATGGTATTATGGCCAACTGGATAGAGAAAAAGCTTTTCGCTACGTCCCACTAGCATCTTTCTAATCCAATCACGCCAACCAGATTTTGATACAAGATATTCCGCCAAATCATACTCAACCTCGATAACATGTGAAGAATTGCCAAAATTTAGGGTCACTTCACCAGGCCTGTAGTGTCTTCCATTTAGAAAATGCCAATGTTTGGGTATTGTTAGTTGGTTTAAGGAACAATCATCTAGGATGATGTTCAATTATTCTTCATCAGGGAACAATAACATTGGCATAGAGGTCCAGTTCATAGTGACTGTTGTGGGTGGATAGAGACTGAAAAATATAAGTACTAACAATTGTAAGTATATATAATGATGTTATATATTTTCAAAAAAAAGTAGTAGACAGAGAGTGAAAAATAGAAGTATTAATGGTTTATCTTGAAAAGAAAATGATAAGCACGTCAAAAATGATAAGCACGTCATACAACTTTGCATAATCTTCAGAGATACAATGAAATTGACACATCATAATCAAACTAATGATACTGATGCAGAACTTTGTTCACACAAATACATTGAAATGAAGATGGTTCTACACTGAGAACAAAAAAAGTTATGGTGCGATGAGTATGCCTTCTCCTTTCATTATTTTCAATTAATTCCCACCTATCCCACCCCTACCCTCCTCACATCACCCTCCCTCCTCACCCTCACCCCCTCCCCATCCCCTGGCCCTCCACCCTCCCTCCTCACCCTCACCCCTCCCCCTCCCCCTCCCCTGGCCCTCCACCCTACCCACCCCTACCCTCCTCCCACCCTACCTCCCTCCTCACCCTCACCCCCTCCCCCTCCACTAGCCCTCCACCCTACCCCACCCCTATCCTCCTCCCACCCTACCACACCCCTCACCCTCCCCTAGTCCTCCACCCTACCCCACCCCTACCCTACCCTCCTATCAATTAATTAAATTCATTCATGCATAATTAACCCTGATTAATCAATATTAATCAACTATACAATCTTAGAGAAACTAAGTACAAATCTAATTAATTAAGTTCATTAATGCATCATTAACCCTAATTATTCAATAGTAATCAACTATATGGTGTCATCATTAATCCTATGTACAAATCTAGTACTAATTAATTAACCACTCACCGCAGTGGTGGATCGAGCAGGTTGTGGTGGCAGCAGTCGGAGGTGAAGGTGGCCGGGCTGGAGGTGAAGGTGGCCGACGTTGGAGGTGTAGGCGGTGGAAAGTGGCGGTGACTGGAGCATCATCATCATCATCATCGTCGTCGTCATCATCGTCGTTGTCATCATCATCATTGTCGTCATCGTCATCATCATCATCATCATCATTGGAAAGAAATATATAAATAAATACTAAACAGTAAATAAACCATGATTCCATATGTCAAAGATTTGAATCAAAATGAAGCCTAATGGCACATTGGGAGAGTGAGAATATTATACCTCACTTGAAGGTTGAAGAAGAAATATATGCAAATCAACAGCAAGTCAACAACACCTGCACAAATGCAAAGTTCATCATTTACATTCCAAGCATGTCACATGAGTGCATTAGAATTCATCATTAAGCAAGATCTAGATCTATATTTGATAGTTAGGAGGGTAGAGATACCCTAAGATCTAGATCTACTACATCATCATCTAATTAGGTTTAGGGTTTATTACCCGATTTACTTCTCTAGCACTAGTTTTCTCTCTCCTCTCTTCTTGTTTTGACGAACGAGGATGGATGGATGAGAGATGGTTTAAAATCTTTGCCTAATCTTTATGCAGGTCTGGGTGTGATTTGACTAGGGGACAAACTGATATCTTTCTCATCCTCTTTGGCTCTTTCTGCGGCCTTGCATTGCATTCCCCACCATATCCATAACCTATCACCCATTAGCTTTCGGTTAACCATGGCTTGGGTTTCGAATCACCATTCCTAGGGTTTACGTTTTTACCGTAACAATATTCATTAGAGTTATAGACAACCATATTAGGGCATAACCCCATCTTTTTTATCAAATCTAAAGAAGAAAATACACTAACCTCCTAATCATGGGATTAGATCTATATTGGTACGTGGTTTCATCCAAGACTATATCCTAACTAGGGTTTAGGGTGGTCTCAGGTTTGGATAGGAATAAGGGTACCAAACCCTAATTCCATTATAACATTATTCGATATGGTATAAACCGGAATTATTAGAAACGTTAGATTATATTAAAATAGACAGATTTAATGATATACACAATATATTAAACAAATCTAGGGTTTATATGTATTAACCACTCTACATTCATGGATTAACTACTCTTTTAGAACTACATGCATAATTAGACTCTAGAATATATAGGATCGGATGGTTCGATATACCGGCGGCAGTGGCAGAGGCGCGGCGCAAGCAGGAGTAGGAGCAGGTGGGAGCAGGAGCAGGACCAGCGGAGTAGGACCGGCAGGAGCAGGATCATGATCGGCGTGCGCAAGAGCAAGAGTAGGAGTAGGCGGCAGTGCAGCGATGACAACAGGTGGCGGCAGGCAGAGCTGGCGGTTGCGGGCAGAGACGGTGGCAGCAGACGGTGGCGGGCAAAGACGGCAGAGCACGATCGGTAGGAGCAGGATCAGGATCAGGATCGGCGCACACGGGAGCAGGAGTAGGAGCAGGCAACAGTGCAGCGGTGGCAACAGGCGGCGGCAGGAAGAGACGGAAGCAGCAAACGGCGGTGGGCAGAGACGACGGAGCAGACGACGGCGGGAATAGGTGGCGGCGGTGCGGAAGCCGGCGGCGGTAGGAGCAGTTGCGGCGGCGGCGGCAGGCGGCAATAGGTGGCTGAAATCGCAAATCGCCAGATCTAGACCTAAGCTCTCGAAAATGAGAAAGGAGAAGAGTCTGCTTCGTGTGGCTGCTATTAAGTTAACCATAGGCGTCGGTTATTAAAAACAACCGACACTTCTTACTATAGGTGTCGGTTTCCATAGGCAATCGACGCCAAATGGGATGAAAATTTTTGCGGGGACAACGTGCGAAAACACATCGACGTCTGTTATTTTCAAGAAAAATGATGATAACAATTGGCCCAATTTCTATCGCGTGAAAAAACATTAGTCGTCGGTTGATTATCTAAAAACCGACGCCGTATGTTAAATTTTGGAGGTAATTTTTTTCACTAGACATTTTGGATTTGGCGGTCGATTTTAGGCTTCAGTTTCTTATTTAGGAACCGACGCTAAATAAAAAGTGATACCCGTGTCTGGCCGCTCTTCACAGATAGATGTCGGTTTGTGTATTAAACCGACACTTTATGGTTTAGGCGTCGATTTCTTGTACACAACCGATACCGGTAAATGTGACGTTATAAGCCATTTCTGTAGTAGTGGATATATACATTTTACATCCAATGGTTGGCCTAAAACTCAATATTGAACTTAAAAAAGATTCATTTATTGTGTTTGGAATACAACGCTTACAATGATAAATTTCATAGGAAGGTAACTAATAAGGTATATTTTCAATCCTTATGATTGAATTGTGAAAAGGTGGTCATTGTGTAAAGTTATTCAAATACCTCTCACACTCTCACCAAGATATTATCCTCACTGGATCGTTGTCCTATGCATACAACACACAAACAAACACACACACATATATATAAATATATATATTGTACACAAATCTGTAGATATTTTCATGAACAACTTATTTTGTAATATTAATGATTTTATCATACTATATTACTTATCATAATGATTGTAAGTAATAACTATTCTCATCTATTATATCATATCACTGCGAATTGCGGTCTCACCCCATGTTTTTTTCCACATCCTTTTAGGTCACTAGATAAGCTTCCTAGGTTGTAGTGGTGGGGAGTAGTCTTTTGGTCAAAGCTAGTCACTTGGAGCTAGGTGATGGTTGTGAGTAACTGGGAGTTTTGTGTTATTGTGGTATCACATGGAGATAGGTGACGTTTGCATGTTTGTGTTAGTTTGTTATTTAGGAATTCCTGTACTCAGGTCCAGGTGAGGAAGTTTATAAGGTTGTAATAATCACCTTGAGTTGACATGCATGTCTTGTAAATGTGGTAGCGGTTATATATGTTGTATTCAATGCATATGCATGCCCTTTGTAACTTGAGTGATTGAGATTACTATGGTCGATGCAATGTA
Source organism: Alisma plantago-aquatica (assembly GCA_963693085.1). Taxonomy (NCBI): domain Eukaryota; kingdom Viridiplantae; phylum Streptophyta; class Magnoliopsida; order Alismatales; family Alismataceae; genus Alisma; species Alisma plantago-aquatica. The sequence goes on from OY856409.1 coordinate 872,208,287, forward strand.
ACTATAACTATAAAATATAAATGTATTACAAGGATCTTATTAATATTATTCTTTTGTGTAATTTGAAAATTTTATTCTAAGTTTTGAGATCACAATTATATGGTAATGACAGATGTAATTAAGGTTTTTTGAGTAATCTCATTCTTGTGGTGACAAGAAGTCACACGTTATTTGGTACAATGCCTAAGTTTACTAAGCCTTCAAGGATATATGATTAGGTTGTTGTGTCTATCCTTATGTGTCTGGTATATCTAACTATTACTTATAGTTATCTAGATATGGCCAGACAACATGAATAATATATAGAGAATGGCTTTGTCGGGTTAGGAGGTGGTGAGATACATTGAGAACCTGGGGCTAGAGTACCTATGACTAGGTTGGAGCATTCCATCTCCACACAATTGAATCTAACTACACCTATCAATTTGGCTTTCCAGGCCATGTTTGGACATATGATGTCAACATGTTTTTGTAGTTTGTTGAGTCTCCGGTTACTAATGTAGAACTTCCTAGCATTGATACTTAGGGTTTGAGCAAGATATTTGGGAGGTTGAAACATGTTGGAGCCTTGGAGTAATTGGGTAATACAATTCTAATAGATGCATGTTTGTGATAGATGGAGTTGGAAGAGTCCTTAAAGTTATTGAGTATCCTAGAAAAATACAATATGAAGCATGCAATTTATCTATTGAAGAGTAATACTAGCCATTTGTGGGCCATTGAGAAACATCTCAATGAGGTTATCATGTGGGTAGAGTTTAGGAGGGAGTTTGAGAGACAATATTTCCCTTAGTCTTATATTTATGAGAACATTACACAGTTTGAGTGGTTGCTACAAAAGGATGATGACAATGAATGAGTACATGGAAAATTTCATGGAATTGTTGAGGTCTTGTCATCACATGGAACCCACAGAGAAGGAGAAGATCATATGGCTTGAGAAGGTGTTGAGTGTTGATTTGTTCTAGTTAGCATCAACCTTAGAGTCACGTAAGAGGTTTTCCACCTTTTTAGAGACTGAAGAGGATATAATTGGTGATGGATATCATTCATGATCATGATGCCAAGAGGAAGTTTTCACAATCATCTAGAAAATACTATGGTGTTTCGAAGAGATATAGATTTTTTGGGTCATGAAGACATCAATAGTATTAAAAGTTTAAACAAAGCACCATTACTCTGAGCATATGGCTTGAGATTATAAAGGATTATGATTTTATGATAGAGTATCATCTTAGAAAGACAAATGTGGTGGTTGAATCTTTAAGATTTTTTTTGCATTTGTATTCTTCATCTTGCATAGAGAGACATGTTATCTTCTCTGCATCATATGAATGTACAAACGAAGATTTCCATATTTCCAATCTTGGTAGACTATTAGCTCAGTTATATGTCAAACTGATGTTAATGCAACAAATTAGAGATGCATGATGGATTCATAGTGTGATATAGAATATAGGGTCAATGAGCGATGACAAGAAGTATGATGGGTTTCATGAGTCAAAGGATGGGACACTATACTATCACAACGTGATGGTAGTCCCTAATGTTGATGATTTGAGGAAGATTTTACTTGAGGAGGCACATTATTCAATCTATAAAATGCATCCCAAGAATACATAGATGTATCACAATCTCATGGATTTTATTGGTGGCCAGGACTGAAGCTTGATGTGGAAGAGTTTGTGGCAAACTGTCTAGTTTTCCAGTAAGTCAAAGAAGAACATCAGAAGCATGTAGAAACATTGTAACCCTTGCAAATTCTAGAGTGGAAGTGGGATCATGTCACTATAGACTTTGTGATAGGTCTTACTATAACAACTAAGGGTTATGGTTCCATCTGGGACATCATTGATAGGTTGACAAAACTAGCCCACTTTCTACCAATCAAGATTAATGTAAAGCAGGCCCACTACCCAAGGCTCTAGTAGAGTTTCAAGAATGATGTTTGTCCCTGCAAACCACCACTAGCCTTAAATGTGTGCTTTTTCCTCACTCACACACAAGCCAAGATAAAATTTCTAATCGGTCACCCATCCTAGTACTACTCTGGGTTGAGCATGCTTAACCAAAAAGTTCTTTAGTGATGAGCTCCCTAAAAAGGAGGTGCACCTAGGTGATATGGGTAGTCCAATCATTCATTTTAAGATCATTTTATCTGAGGCCTAAAGATCTAGGACATTGTAATATCCCCCACTTAGACTCTTGATGTCCTCGTCAAGGCTCAAATATAAGGCCTCATAATATATCCCCATTTCAATGCATATCCCATAATGGCCCATGGGCACCTAGCTCCCAATCACGGAATACCATCACAAGGATGGATACATCACCATGACAACCCTTTCCAACATGCCTGGACCACATGACTCAAGACTGGTATGTCACATGCCCATGTGGGCCCCAACTACTCAAGGGGTTATGGATCTAATACCATACTATAAGGAGTGGGACCCTATAGGGTATCCAATCCCTTCAAAATCAAATAAAAGGAAACGCCCATATGCCAAACACACTACTAAGTTTTTTTACAAAGGGAAGGTTATCCAAGTTATTCAAAAGTATATGTCAAGATACTAAATGTAATAGTGGGATATAAATTATCTAAGTATTATAATGTTTGATATTATCACCATCCTTCACTACACAGGTTGATACATATGAATAGTGTATGATAAGCATATGATTATCTTTCCACCTCAAATATATCTCCCAAGAGGGTTTAGCTACTTTTAAAGTTGTCCTGGTCAATCTTGGCTTTCTCCACCTTGTTCTCTACCTACGGGTTGAAAGCATACCACACAAGAGAAGATAAAAATGGAAATTATTAGCATGAAGGTTGGTATGTGCATAATAATCGGGGATATGAGCAACATTAGGAAAGAGGACATCAAATATAACAAGGCTTGTCATAGAAGAGGAAAAGTACTATAAAGTGGACATAAAAGATTATGAATTGCAATAATATGATAAATAAGAGCAAGGTATCCATGTGTTTTGCATGTGACAATACTATAAAAGTATAATGTTGGTAGGAATTAACACATCTACCATAAATATGGGGTGAGAAGGAACATTTACACATATGCTCTGAGTAGGAAAGGATACATATATGTTCTAATAATATCATTTACAAAATTATCACCTTGCATTATAAAGTATGGGAATTTAAACAACCACAACAATATCCATATTAATTGTGCTAGTAGTCACTACATGATGCATATGAAATAGTAAGCAAGTATAATTCAAAATATAAGGGATGGGAACATCCATTGAATATTAACTTGGGTCAAAGGACCCATAAAAGAAGATTCAAAAATTTTAAATGATGAAAGAGAAACTAGTAACAAAAAGGGATCATTCAAAGAAGAATAATCCATGGAACTAAATTCATTAGGGTTTTCATGTTCCACATAGACCAAGAGAGAGATGAAACATAAGTCTTTGCTCAATATAGAAGTAAGGGAATGTAACATACATCAAGAGAAAGGAAATTAGATAAATTGCTCAACTTGATCAAGGGGATGCAACATACATCATGAGAGAGAGATCTAAAATTGCTCAATATGATTTGGACATGAAATATACCACAAAGATGTTTGTCAACTTGTTAAAATCCAAATCTTAGATCTAAGTCAGGGTTATAAGGTTTGTAACACCAGTGGTTGAGAAAGGATCACTATGAGATTACAAGTATTTAGCGGCTCATCCAAGGGACTTGAATAGGAGGATAAAGGAGAAGGTTTGAAGTCATGTCCTATTGGTCATGTGATTTCTATCTGTGTGAATGCCATGGAGATGGGTCTACATACAAAACTATTAAACTTGGGTAGTAGAAACTTATCAATTTTTATTTGCCTAGGAACTAACATATACTTTAAAAAGAGAAAAGTTAACCATTTGTTAACATATGATAGTAAAGAATAAACATAAAAATGTTATTTTTTTCAATTTATTTATGTATATGTTTTACTCATACATTTCAACTTTCTTAACAAATTGATCACTGAAATATTGACTGCATCATTTATAATAAAGAGACTTCTAATATACCATTGTTAAATTATTTACTAAATGTAAACATGTAATTTAATGTACAACTGTGTAGGATGTACATATTTCATTCCTTTTCTATCCTTCCAATTATGAACCTCTTATATAAACTTATTCATCCCATTGAAAACATGTATACAAATTTTGTTCCAACAAAAGGCGTCTATTTAATTAATATTAAGTTAGATCAAAATTTATAAATTTGAGGCAACCATATATATAATATTAATTATTTGCAGAGTAGATAGGTTCTAATAAATTTATATATCCAAAACTAATTATTATAGACACATGATGTGAAAACATTATCGATTGAATCATTTTACTTTTTCCTTGTTGTTAGAAATTTTAGGAGATATAGGGAGGTTTTATAAGGAAATAATTTAGTCAAGGTTATTATTATTTGTTATTTGGGTTAAGTAAATGATTATTTGAATTAACTAATGTTAAATTGTTTCCAAACAAATATATAATTGAGTTAAAATATTTATTTCCTTTATGATATGTTAACGTGATTGTTTTCGTTTATTTATTGCTTTAAAACATTTAGTAGAGAGAATCGGTTCTTTAAAGTTTGTTCTTATTTATCAAAGTATCTCACACATTCCACATTGTTACAATTATGTCGTTCACATTATATTTGTAAAGTATATACATTATAATATTTTTCCATCATGATAAACTTTCCATATATTTAACATGCATGTACAACATTGTTTTCCTTTCAAGTTATAACAAAAATTTATTTATTACATCTCCACCTAAATTATGTACATATAAACGATAGAAGTTTTTGTGGGGATTAGAACTCGTCCAAAGCACATGGATTAAAAAAATGATGGAAGTTGGTTTGTACTATTTATTTAATATGTTAGATGTTTTTATAATAAATAAGATTAGTATTGTTGGCCTTATCTTATATATTTTCTTAATGAAATTACGATAGTTATGATTGTTGAAAATAATGTGAAACTTGGGAACCAAGCTAATTGGGACCCAATAAATATGATTTTGGAATTATATTTCACTTTTGGGACTTTATGAGTTCTATTACAATTTTGATTTAGGGTTATAACCACTATATCTTTATTGTAATGTTACAACATCATTATCATAATTCATTTAATTGAGTCATATTATCTTCAATTCACTTCCAAAAGAATTTCCTTATATTATTATGCACTGATTTCTATTTTTTAACATATTTTGTCAATTAAATCATTATTTATATATTTATAGTCATGGGAACAACAAATTGTTATCCCAAAGCATATTATACCTCTTAGTAAACATATTTTAGCCAGTATTTACATTTTAGTTAGCAAAAGGAACATAAGTGACATGCTTAATTAATTTACTTATATGTTAGCAGATAATTGAGTTACTATATAAATATGAGTGTACTATGATATGTGATGTTGATTATTGATCTATTGCCACATATAATACTATATGCATTATTTATTAAGATATAACTTATCTTTATTTGGTCAAATATAAAGATAACCTCACTAGCTTCCTAATCATGGAATATAATAAGATCTTAGATTTTAGTTTGTTACGAGACTCCATTCCTTCGAAGGTTTTTGTCCTCAAAATATAAAAATCCATATATTATCATCCAATTACTCTCCATCCCTTAAAAGGTTTAACCTAATAAGACAACTCTTATAGATATCATGGTTACTTATACATCTTTTAATCATGAACACCTTTTATGTTGTTCATACATCTAACTAGCATGTCATATACACATGGAGTTTAATTTTAGATCTATATGATTCTAACCTAGAAACCCCAAGGTTCACATCTCAAAACTAAAGATTCACCTAGTTAAAATTTCCACATATTAGAGGGGTAAGGAGGGTAGGTCCAATAAACATTTTTTATACATGCCATATCTTCCTAGAATAAACACAGTAAAGGAGAACATACTAAAATAGTTAGATTAACTTCCCACTAATGGCTATGATACCATTTGTAAAGCTTGGGCCCAGTACCTAAGGCTCTAGTAGAGTATCAAGACTATAGAGTGACCCCACAAACTGCCACTAGCCTTAATTGCATGCTCCTCACTCACGCCCAATCCGAGATAAGCTTTCTGACTAGTCACCAATCCGAGTGCTACTCTGGGAGGAACATACTTCACTACATATTAAAGTATATGAGGAAGTATAATAAATCATGTAAGCTATAAAAGCCTCACATCATGCATCAAATAGGCCAACCTTAGCAAAATTCTTCATTTTTCATCTGTACTACGCCAAACATATATAAAAGGTTGAATCTTTGACCCCATGTATGTTTTTATATGCACATATTTATAGTAAAAGAGAATGCCAAATTTCATGTCTAAAATTCATGGTATGAGGAAGTTATGACTAGAACAAGAACATGCATAAAATGTTACTTTTAGGATTAAGAATACCATATTAAGTTATGAAACATATGTACCAAAAAATTCTAGCATTATAATAGCTAGGTCAAACAAGTAACTTCGACCTTATATCATCATCCAAACAACAAGGAATATTATAGATACATATTCACTCAACATGGCATCGAACAACGCATAACAATAGATTTTTTATGGAAAACCATTCCTTTTACAAGATTCATTGTTATGGCTTTGAGATAGATAAAGGTTTACCATCATGGAATATAATTAAATGAAGGAGAATTAGTTCCTTATACTACTAAATAGTCCATAAAACTCTTTTTTAGGCATGTTAAGAAAGTTCCAAACAATGTAAGGTATCCATGTAGAGAATGTAGGAAAACAAGGTTGAAAGTAAGCATATCACTCACCTTAAGATGAGTAATAAGCATATCACTCACCTTAAGACGAATAAAACAATCACCAACCAATATGTCCACAAAGTAAACACCACAAGACACCAAACAAACCTCTAAAAGCTCCTACAAGCATCATATATGCTCAACTGGGTCTAAGATAGAAGAAATGAGAGATCATTATCCATACAAAGCAAGACCTATCATGGTTCTCCATTAACATTGGTCAAAAAGGAGAAGAGAGGGAAAAACCAAGAAAAGAGCAGAATGAAGAAAAATGTTAAATTATCTATGGGTTAAAACAAAGATATCTTGATTTCAATACACCAAAGAAAGCTTGATAACCTTATTCTCTGAGCAGAAGATGCTCCAAGATCTAGCCCCTCGATACCTGTCAACCTCCTTGATCTTTTCTCTGCGTTTCCAACAATTCCTTGGGTGATAACGAGTCTTATGGTTGAGAGGGTGGGGGTATTTATAGGCTAAAGGGAGTGGAAAGCTCAAAAAGACCATGTAGAAACACACATCAACCTTAATCAAATGGTCATCTCACTCAGCAATCCATCAACCTTCTCAACATCCAACCCATTGAGTTCCAACCTATCAACCTCCTCCTAATAAAGATCCTCAACCACTTGACCCATTGAGGTCACCTCTAGTAATTCCATCCAATTCACCTCTATTGACCCATTGGGCTCACCTCTATTGACTCATCAAGGTCACCACCTCCTATACCATTGAGCTCACTATCTCATGACCCATCAGCCCAAAGGTAGGGTAATGCTGCATAACTTCCATTTGGTTAGGCCATGGACCCTAAGTAAGAGGGAAACCCATGGAGGTACATGTCGCCAACCTTTTGACCACAAAGTCTCCAACCATCATAACATCAACCTCATTTCCTCAACCACCAAATTCTAGGTTACATGAGAGTGATGATCCATTGATCCTCTAAGGGTAAGATCATTTACCCCCACTCAACCACCTCCAAAACCTAGACCAGGGTAAGGGCAAGAACACATGTAAAGCCCATGCATCAAGGGTTGGAGACATCAAATCCTTAACATATACATAACATATATGAATAAAAACATGATAGTACAATACTTTTAACATATTTGTGATTAATTACTCATACTTTGAATTAATCACTCAAATCTTGTAACTAGAGAAAAAAAGGTGTCATTAGGGATAGATTAGGGTTTTCTATTAATCAACTAATTCAAGTTCTTAATTAAGCATTCAATTATGATAAACAAGAAACATTAGGATTAAGCTAGGTCAGGGGCCATGTAAACATAACACCCTAACAAAGATGGGTACTTCCTAAGATTCTTATCCCCTGACTACCACATGGCTCCCTCAACACCAAATTGATGCCAAAACACCTTCACTAGGATTATAGCCTTATTCCTAAAATTCTTCACAAATCAAATATTAAAACTAGACACTCAACATACAAGATGTCATCATAATTGAAAATTGCTTTCTCTGTATAGTATGTACTATATCAGGACGTCACATTCCTGAAATCAAAATATTGGAAAACATTGTGTAAATGGCTCAACACTGACATTAGTTTGCACTGTAGACACTTTTCCAACTTGCTTGATGATAGGATAGAATCTCATGAACTCAGGATCCAACTTAATCCTCTTCCTGATCATCATAACACTCTTCCAATGTGAGAATTTAAGGTACACACTATCTCCAACCTGGAACTCAAGTGTCTTTATGCAATTATCAACGAAGATGTTTGCCATTTCTGTATTGCCTTCATTGTTTCTTATTGACCTTGATATTCTCTATCATTTTCTACACCAACTCATGACTTAAAAGTTGATATTCACCTGTCGCATACCAACAAATAGGCAATATACAATGCCTTATGTTCAAATACTCATACTATGCCATGTCTATACTCTATTGATAGATTTTGTTGTAGGTGAACTCTACCAAACTAAGGTGAATATCCAAAATAACAAGAAACTAGTACACACCTGTTGTAATAGATTTTGCAAAACCTAGACACTTGTCCATGATCTATGCCATGTCAAGCTTTATCCATGGCAACCAATATGGAAATCTAATAAATTATGGTACATCTTTTTATTATTAGGCCACATAGCATACAATGAGGAATGTGCATATTCAAACACCATATTCTAAAAATTCCTACATCAAGAACCACAATACTATTTTAAAAGGAGATTGTTCTATCTTTGGATTCATGCATATTGTCATGCTTCTTGTTGCCAGACTTTGATTGGATGTTTTGTATTATAACATTATCATGTTGTGCATTTTTGATATGTTGAACCAATGTCATCTTCATATGCAGCTATAAAAAAGAACCCTCCTTTGAAATAAACCTCCATATAAATATACATATGTCAAAGAGATACCAACACGTCAAACTAATATACATATGACAATGACACACCAACATGTCAAACTTGTTGTAAGCCATGAAGCACAACTACAATTTATATGTGGAAGATGGCAAAGACAACTTTCAACTTATTGCATCAGCCACAAGATTCACATTTCTCTAGTGATAACATATCATAAATTTGTTTTCCTATATCAACTCAAGATATCTTCTCTGCCTCGTGTTCAATTCCTACTATGAATTGATGTACTCGAGGTTCTTATTCTCCATGAATATCTACTAGTTTTCCCTTAAGATAGTTTCTCTGTGATTTCAAATCCAAGACCAGTGTTACCAACTCCAGATCATATTGCATATAGGTCTCCTCATTCTTCTTGAGTTGTAAGGAAGTAAAGGAGATCACACGCTTGTCCTGGATCATCACACAAGCCAACCCATTCTTTAAAGCATTACAAAAAAATAATGTAACCCTTCCCACAATCAGGTAGAAATAAAACATGTGCTAATGTCAACTTCTCTTCAACAACTGAATTCTAACTCCTCATTTCAAACAAATGTAACATCCTTCTTTGCAATCCTATATAATAGTAAGTAGAATTGATGTTCCTAATGAACCTTCTGTAGTATCCAGATAAAACATAAAAACTCCAAACCTTTGTCATCATCTTAGGCTTCTCCTGGTCCAACAAAAACTCCACCTTATTCAATTTTACATATATACCCTTCTTTGAGATGACATGACAAAAAGAAGTCAACCCTGTCCTCCAAAACCCTCAGTTACTAAAATATGCAAACAATCAATGCTTCCTCAATAAATCTAAGGGCATACTTAGATGATTATCATACTAATAATTGTATTTGTACTCGATCAATATGTCATCTATGAACACCATAATGAAATGATCCAGATGTTGTATAAACACTCTATTTATCAAATCCATTAACACTCGTAGTGCATTGGTTAACCCAAATGGCATGACCACAAAACTATAATGACAGTACCTAGTTGTAAAAGTCATCTTAGGTATGTCATTCCCCTTATTCCTCAATTATTTATACTTAGTTCTCAAATCTATCTTTGAGAACACTACATAACCCTTCACTTGAACAAACATCACTTTGCTCAACTATTTATAGTCTATAAAAAACCTCATCAATCCATCCTTATTCTTCATAAACTACAAAACCAAGGGGATTGTCTCAAATTTATGAACCCCTGCTTTAACAAATCTTAAAGATGTACTTCAACTCCTTCAGCACCACTTGTGCCTACCTATATGGTGTTTGTTCTATGTGTTGTATACTAGGAAGTAGACTGATCTCAAAGATAGTCTTTCTGGGGGTGGGATACCTAGAAACCCAACACAAAACACATCCATAAAATCTCACACTACATGAATATATTCTATTCTTAGTCTATTCACCTTGGTCTCCACCATATGTGCCTAGAAAGCTGTACAACCCTACCCCATAATATTTACTACTACAGTCATTGACACAAACACATAGGGAAGATCTTCCCATCTCCATGGAAAGACCAATAGACATCACCATCCCTAAACTCTAAAACCTTGGAAACACAATCCAAAATGACATTATACTTCCCTAAGATATCAATCCCTAGTATGACATAGAATCCATGCATTTTAAGTGGAATGAGATCCATTCGGATGTTGTGTCCTAAGAAACAAAGGACTTCGGAGACACACCTCATGCAAACAACAGAACCAACCTAAGGGGGTTCCAAGAAAAGTTGATTAGATCTACTGCTAACATGCAAATTATAAAGAAAAATCACCTCTGTGGTGATAAAAATTGCATCACAACTGAGTCAACCAAAATACATAATATGAAGTAGATAAGTCAGGATAAAAAATTTCCATCTAACATGACATAACTTGTGGTTTGATGATCTTTCAGGATGAGTCATATAATAGACTCAATCTATTTCCTACTTATGTCGACGACCCTAACTTCTCCCTCTTGGTCTTGGTGACACTATTTGTGAAGTCTAGAATTGTCATATTCTAGCACTAATGTACTCTATGAGCCTTGTTGGTTCTGCCTCTATTGGTGGGTAACCTCCTGATACTATTATAGGGAAAAATGTCTTTGCATGCCTAAACAATTTACAATGATAGCACTATCTTGCCTCAAACCAACATGGATCAATGTGATAGTTTTTGCGGCTCCTACACGTTCACCTATACTACGACCTATATTACATATAACTCAAACTATTCTCCCTAGAAGGTGGAAAACCTTAGCCTCCGCCCTTTTAGGAGGCCACTTTGACTCTATAAGTGGCGTTGGATCAGATTTTGCATGTGCTATTGTGATATTTTTATTATTGTTGTTGTGTCACTAACAACCTCAACTTTTATCATTCACATATTGTTGACCTTGGGATCAATCTGATCATTTCTACAACTTTGCAATATGACGACCACCTTCATCCAGTCAATTATCCTAGAAGCATCTATAAAGGATGATAACTTCACATGAGTCTCCAGAGTTGAAGCCAAATGACACAACTCTATGTTCAAATCCTTGAGAAGTAGTTTGATCCTCTCCCCCTCTATAACAACTAGGTGAGGAAAAAACCTCAAAAGCTCCATAAAGTGTAACTCATAGTCATTCACAAACAACGTCCTATAATACCGATTCTCAAATTAGTGTATCTTCTCTTCCAGGTATGACTAAGGGAAGTATTTGTACTCAAACTCCTTTCCAAATTCGACCCAAGTAACCACCTATCTAGGATTCTTCTCCTCCTCCACAGACACTAATGGACATCATTACATTTGAGAAGGTAAATATCATGCTTGATCTTCCTCTTCTACATCTTTTGGATCATGTGTGCCATCATACTTCCTGGCACTAACCTTCTTCAACCTCTCCAAGGTTTTGTTGGACCTTGCATAGTCTTGGAACCTAAGTATGGTACCCTATGTAAAGGAATCAATACTTTATCCACCATATGAACTATCTTCCTCATAGTTTCCCAAACATTGTCTGGAATGCTGCGTCAATTGGGGCTATAGGGTTCAAGTGAGGTGATATAGGTTGTATCATTCCTACTTCGATCATTCTCATTTTTCTACACTTTGTGATTCTCCATTTCTAGGTAGCACGAATCTACTCACCACATGCTCTTCACTATGCTCAACCATATCAATGTAACCATATGTGATGATTAGATATGAAGAACATGCAAGACCATACATGTCATCCTATGTCCTAGTAGACTATAGGAACCTACGCTCTGATACCAACCTAACTATGGCACCCTATCACAACAAATTGTGATCACTCAAAATTAAAGCACAAATCTAAAACAATCAACATCATTCACCACATAAAGAAAAACATAATAAATATTCCAACCACATCTCAACAAAGTGAAAATAAGAGGGACATTACTTCTATTTGTTTCCATGTAAATGAACTTGATATCATTTTGTGACCGCATCACAATATGTGTAAAAAAGGTATATGTAAGAAAGTTTATAACACGAAGAACTATATATACATGGCATGCAAGCCAGAAATTGAGTTTAATAGGTTTTTGTATAATACCACCCGTCTCATACTTGAGTGTACATGGACATATCTAAGACATCACAAAACAAATCAATTATCTTTATCTCCTGCTATATGTCCACATGACACTCCTCACTATTGAAACCTTGGGTAAAATCCTAACCCCTAAAAGATGTGGATAAACACAAAGGTGAGATCTGAGTTGAATCGATATACAATAGAAACTATAAAGAATTATATAATTACAAGTGGACTATTATGTACATCATCAATGCAAACTAAACAATAAGAAATGAATTTCCACATGATAAGAAACAACAATAGATGTAATTTTAAAGTAAGACTAGTAATACTTGAAAGTCATAGAAGAGCAATAAAAGCAACATAATATGAGCTATCAAGATAATTAAATAGTTCTATAGCTATAAAACTTGATTATTAATATCATTAACCATTGGTAGTCTTATGTGTACCACACAAACCACCATCTAGCAACTGCAAAGTCCCTTAGCTCACAATTTTTTTTATAACGAGGAACCCCTCCCGGGATCGGCCACTATTGGACCCCACCCAGCCAAGGGTAAACCCCTGAACCAGCCGCATACTTGGGGACACCGCAGTGCACTCAGTAACGTGTGGCCTTTATTGCACACTAAGGGTTTTTTCCTAGAGTCGAACCCAAGCCCCTTCATTGGGGATTGTCGAGACGCACCACTTGGGCTACTCCCTCGCCCCCCTAGCTCACAATATAATATCCTAGGATTACTAGTATCCATAGGATCCCACCATGCCTTGGTTGGTGAAAGTATAAATAAGAAGGGGAAAATATTCTAGAAACCTACTTATAGGGGCTCAAAAGCCAACCTGCAAAATTAGGTCCATCCATGGACTCAGGTCATGACATCTTATCACACTAGGTATAATGACCCATTTATCACATTATCACATATGTTATTCACATTGCCACCTATTACTAGCTAGCCTCTACCAGACTCATATAGATATCCATCATTTGAGCATTGAGGAACCCCACCCCTAATTACCCACATATACTAAAAGATAAATGACTTTGAGTACCTTCTCACCATCCATTATCACAAGGTTACCCATATATCTATCCAGTCTCTCTAAAGACTAGGATAGTTTGTACTATGACAGGGAAATACATGATTAGGGTTTCACTTGATTAATTATAGCATATACTCATATTTTAATATGAACCAAAGGTGCAAGCAAATCATAACTATGTAATACAACATAAGAGCATGTATAAGATATCCTAGAAGTGATATAATCCTCTCAATATGCTTCAAAGTGCCCAAACTTAGCATCATTCATCAATTTTGGCCATAGAAAGGACACACATTCAATAAGGGTTCAATATTTACCATTGATGATTATGTCTAGCCATATCATAAATAAAATCAATGCAAAAAATTGTGTGCAAACTTCATGGCATGAGGAAGCTATGTCTAGAACACAAATTGTATAAAATGTAATTTTCAGGCACTAAAATGCCACCTTTAGGTATGAAACCTGTGTACCATGAAATTTCATCATTATAAAAGGTAGGAGTAACATGTAAATAACACCTTAGATGATCATCCATACAGAAAGGAATATTTGTAGATTTGTATTTTATTCAACATGGTATTAGACAACCCATAAAAGTAACATTTTTAGGGTAAAACATGTCCTTTTTTATACTTCATCCTTATGTCTTCTAGAGAACTAAATATTTCCAATTATAGATCATCATTACATGACTTGGAGATTAGGTAATTCAAGATCAATCTATTATACCACTAAACAATCTATAGAACCTCCATTTAGCAAGTTTGAAGCACATTTAGGGTTTGCATATAGAGGGTGTAGGTGATAAAGGATAAAAGTAGATGTATCACTTTATAAAGATTAAGAAAATGAGCTCCAAGAAAGAACATCATGAACCAAACACCACAACCCACCAAACATTTCTGTGAAAACTCCTCCAAGCAAGATCTATGATCAACTAGGTCAAGGGAAGAATGAAGGAGATATCTTTAGCCATAGGTAGCAAGATCTTCCATGGTTTTCCATTAATCTTAGAACAAAGGAAGGACAAGAGAGGAAAGTGAAAAGAAGTAGGGAAGATCTTACATGATCTAGGGATAGAACGAACCTATCTTATTTTAGATCCATCAAACTATGCTTGATCACCTTCTTCCAAGAACATGCAAGATCTAATATCTATCCCCTTGACCTCGTTGACTATCCTCAACCTTCTTAAATTCTTTTTGATGTTTCAAGTATCTCCTTGGGTGCAAATGTGGCTTTGGTTCGAGGGGTTGGGGTATTTATAGGCTAGAGGGAGTAGAAATCTTAAAAAGCCCATATAGGAAAACCAATCAACCCTACTCGCGCCCCTCTCACTTGCCAATCCATCCACCTCTTCAACATTCAACCCATTAAGGTCCAACCTATCAACCTCCACCCCATTGAGATCCTAAACCAATTGACCCATCAAGGTCACCTGTAGTGAATCTATTGTGCTCTCCTCTACCCACCCATCACCTCCATAAATCCATCCAGGTCACCACCTCTTAACCCATTGAGGTCACCACCTCCTAACTTAGTGAGATCACCACCTCCCAAAACATTGACCCTAAGATAGAGAGATGCCATCAAACTACCACTTTGTCAGACCATTGATTATAGGTTAGAGGGAAACCTATCTAGTTTCAAGACATCAACCTTCAACCTACCACCTATAATCTTCCCACCCTCAACCCATCGACCTTAAAGACTCCAACCTTCAACCCATCAAACTCACTCCCTCAACTACCAAATCGTAGGTTAGATTATGGTGATGAGACATCAAATCTCTAAGGGTGAGTCCATCTACCCCCAATTAACTAGCTCCACACCCTAGAGCAATGTTAGAGAATCACGAGTGAAGAACATGAAATTAAATATTGAATACATCAAATCCTTAACATATAGAGTACATTGATGAAGTAAACCATGATATGAATATTTTTAATATATTTTCAATTATGTCATCAAAATTTTAATTGATCATGCATACTATGCAAGTAGAGAAAATAAGGTGCAACTAGGGTCAAATTGAGGATTTATTTAATCTGTTGATTCAATTTCTTAATCAATCATTCATTTATGATAAACAAAAATATTACATTGAAAGTGGGTCATGTGCCTTACACCCATCATGGAATAAGGAGGAAGATCACTAGAGTCATTACATACCTTCACGTTTCATATATGTCCCTAACCTTATGGGCTAACCTTAAATGTCAATGTTTGGAGGAAGTGGAGGAGAGGATTTAGAATTCTCTTAGGTTTATGATCATGAACCCTTATAATGGTATGATTGTGGATCACTTCATAAAGGTGGGAGCTATTTATTAGGTTAAGACGGTGTTGGACCTCATCCTATTCATTATTTTTGAAATCAGTGTGGAATTTATATGATTGTGCATCAGTCGTACACCCTCAATGTATCGGGCTATCAGAATATCGATCAGATGACTTGATCAAGATTATTATCATGAGAATCTCCCAAACAACATATTTTTGTACATATTTTTTAGGCACACTGGCGTTTCTTACTAATTATAATTTCATGAAAAAATTTAGATGAAGATGTAGGTTTTCCAATAGATTCAAATAAATCTAATTGTGGGAATCCCTCTTATGGGTGCCCACATTTGCTTTCTGCCTCTTGAGATTAGATATTAGTGATGTGGCAAGTATTTGAGAGATGATGGTCAATGAAAGTTGGGTATGCCTCTATCAATTGTTCACGTTGTATCTTGTTATTTAGGTGTTGTTAGTTGTGGTTATCTAGGTGCTTTGGGTTTTGGAGGTGGAGTTCAGTTTTTGGTTTCAAGGTTGGGTATATGTGCTTCTTCGATGGTGTCCTCCAAGCTAAGGGATTCCACGATGGAATTCCTATTTGTGAGAATCTACCTCCTATTTTTGGTTGATGATTATCATATTTGTGGTTACTCGATACTTGAATCCAGCTCTAAAATGTAAACAAATCCGAAGGTTCGGGTATACAAAAAGGAGGTTTAAACACTTCATGATCTTGTTGTGGTTATGAAACCACTAGAGACAACTCTTCGAATATATGCCTGAAAAAATCCTTCTAATCGTTACGTTAAGAATCTACATCTACATTAGATCTCCAAGGTGAACAAGCCAATGACACGTATTGTGGTTGTGAATGTCAATCTCCTATTATGTTTTGTACAATTAAGAAAATGAATACTCCGTCAGCCCTAGAACTTTGAGCATGCCTGATGCATAATGCCGGACGTTCGTCATATGTAGATAAAATCTACTAAAGTAGGATGGTTGTACAACCTTTAATCGTTATTTTCTAACACAAGAGCATGATATGAATTCAATATTATATAAATAACCCTCCCTTGCATACTGTTAGATGCTAATACAAACACCAACCGTCAATTAGCTGCAGCCCCGTCCATGTTTCTTGAAGAGAGAGAAAACGAAAGGAAAAATAGAATATGGGAGTGTGACAGGAGGGGAGAGGATGGGCCATGTGTAATTAAAGGCAATGAAAGTGTTTTATCAGGAAGTTAAAAAGTAAACAGAAAAGAATAATAGGTGATCATGCTATCAGTGGCTGTTACTATCAGTGGTAAGCGTGCTGATATATTAATCAACTTCACCATAACTGAACTAATCTGAACTGGCTGGTTGCTGTAAAATATCGAGATTAAAAGGATCTTTTATTAGTTTAACAATCTATCACCAGGCAGGCAGTTTAGCTCATCAAAAAGTGATTAACCAGTTAGCTCTGTCTTTATTGACGCCACAATCCTATCACTGGGTCGCAACCAGCTGAGAGTAGCGAGGGAAGCAAGCAACCACGGATGCGATACGTGGGATGTATATAGAAATTAAGAAAGGAAAAGAGTGTCCGACCGTGTCCGTGTGGGTGTATCGGCAACGCTGAGACTTGAGCTGTGGGTAAGTACATGTGCTCTTCACCACCACCAGCGGCGAGTGGAACACAGTTCGCGCGACCTACGCAAATGCGTGGGTCGAGCACACCGACGACGCTTCAAGAATATACAACTGTCTGCTGACTGCTGATGATGCTGACCGGCCGCCCCGGTGTTGTTCCCACAATGCGCCACACACTTGGGATTGTAAGGCGTCACAACAAATGAGGAACTCACTTATTTGTGATGGTAAGACCCCTACTTGGACCGCTGTTCGGGAATATAAAATTTGGGACTGGCTTAATCTGGATTTTGGATAAAAGACTTGGAAAGTCAATAAGTCATTTTCTTTATGTCATACAAAAACTTGAACAATGTAAACTATTTAAAGTAGGCTACAAAGTTCTACTAAAAGTAATTCATGTTGGTCTAGAGCCAGTTCAATATGGAGATTAAAGTTGAACTAACTTTCTTTGCATTGTCAAAGACCAAGCTTCAGTCATAATACTGCATTTATGAAAACACATGCTCAAATCCAATTTAGATTTTGCTTTCATTCTCCCCCCAAAGAGGGAGTTCCAAAATATGTCCATTCTTTTGGTTCCTGTTGACACATATAAATCTAATCGCTTCTCCGCCTTCCTCGCCTCAATCCTTTTTTCCCTATCACCTCCCAAATATGACCCATTTGGTGATGGATTGATGATGCAAGGACAAAAGATGCATGATCGTGTGGTTTCAGTACCCATCAAGCTATTTCACTATCTAGAGACGGTCACTAAACTAGGGTGCGGATCAACCACTCTAGGGGTAAGATGTTGACATCAATTGACACAGGAAGACAAACCCACCATGTTTAGTGAGTTGACAAAAGTTTATTTGTTGAGGGATGTTTTTCTCAACACATGTTGAATGAGATTGGGATTGCAAAAAGAGCATCTTTGTGGCATTACAGGGACATTTTTGAAGACTCCGATGGCTAGGACACTACTTGTTCTACAACTATATCTCACTCAAACTACAAATGCTACAAATATTTCTATCAGAAAGTACAACATGGTTCTACTACAACATAGTTGTATGTATGTACCTCTAAATTGGGAACACCATAGGTCATAATTACTCATCAATAACAAGATTACCACCACAAAGAATGAAAGTACATGGTTGCACTTAGTTTTGAATGATGAGGCACTCAACAATTTTGTATGAGGTATCATGATTCAAAATATGAAGGAGCCAGGATTCAGTAGAACATGGTGCACCATGATTTGAAACATGCATGATCATGATGTAGTTGCATGGGGACTCAAATTTGAATCCTATGTGTACCATGAACCAGTAGCATTTGCAATATGATTAGAAATTTATATCCATGGGCTATAAATAAACCTAAATCATCAATGCATTGGGATTCATGTCATGCTTGCATAATGATTCAGTAGAAGGAAAACATTGATTCAAAATGTGCATGCATTAGGTGCAGATTGATAACATAATGCACAATTGAGGATTTTAACATAGATGCACCTACATTCAAATTTGATATGCACAATGATTTGGTAGCAGATTCACAAGGACACAAAATATGCATGCACTAGTTGCACAAATACGGAAAATGTGTGCACACCAAGATCCAAATTGTGCACACATAAGGATACAATAGCAAGTGCACATCGATTCAAAATAAATATGTACATTGCGCGCAAAAATTCAAACTGTGTGTACCAAGTTTCATATCCAGATGCATCAAGATATAATTTGTGCTTCCAACAAGACTTAGATATGGGTGTAATAGGATTTAGATGTGAACACTCATGATTCAAATGAAAATACACCAAGATTTGAGTGTAAGTACAATAGAATCTGAATAAAGGAAAACTGAGTTCAATGATTGATACCATGTGGTGCATGCTATAGTATACCAGGTGTACCATGATGTTAATCATGGATGCACAAGGATTCAAATTTGAGTGCACTTGGATCCAAGTGTGTGTAGTGCACACACAAGTTTGAGCCAATATAATGGGTTCAAAAATGGCATAATTTATAGTTAAATTTCCATAAAAACCCTTATGTGTCCAAGATCACAGATTTTGAATAATTGAAAGAGTATGTTATTTTGAAATTCAATTGTATTCGTAACATGGTAAGAAGACGCTCTCTCAATATATATCTGATGTGTGATATATTCCCATATATGTCTCTCAAAGGATTCTAAAAGTAGAAATGTTCCAATTGCATATATTTTTTTGTAAGAGATGTCATGCAATACGTTTATCACAATGTCAGACTAAAAGATAGCTAAATTATAGAACCACACAAGCCTATAGATGACCCAATCCAACATTTTTTAAGAAGAAAACACAAGGGTAAACATCATGAGTGTATGACTTGTAGATTATATGAGAATGATGTAGATGAAGCTTACGACAACAATGTCATTGAAGGTATTGTAGGTTTTGGGAAGCAGGGCAGTAGACAAAATACAAAAATTTCTCTTGATAGAAAGTCAATGGATCTGTTGTAGCCATAAAACATTGGTATATATAGATACAAGGGATATCATATATACTTTTTATGCACTAGTTTTACACCAACTAGACTCATACTTATGTTGTTTTAGAACTTGCACTTCTGCATCCAGATCTGAAGCAGATGTTGTTGTTCTGCCTTGTCGTTACAAAAACACTTTGTCCTCTTCTTGAAGAAGCTTCTTGTTCTCGAGTCTCAACCTCTATGTTGTCAATAAGATGTAGGAACTCTTGGTCCACCACTTTGGTTGCCAAAATGAAGTAGAAGATGGATTTATCGATGAGCTGTCGTTGTTTTTCTCCTTCTCCTCTGATTTTGGGTTGTTGTTTGTAGGGTGAGTTTTTATTTCTCTAAGAGGAATAATGCTTAGAAAACTTTGTTGGATCTAGGGCTCTAGAGGGGGGCTGGAATAGAGCTTTCAAAACATGCATAAGAATAGTTAGACCTTAAAATTATATCAATTTAAAACAATTGCTAAAGGTGAATTTGAAGCCTATCTAAACAAGCATAGTAAGGATGAGAGAGATTGAAACATACACTTGGACAAAGTGATGTAGAGCGGTCCAATCTCCAAACTAGGAGACTTTCAGTCCACTACCTAGAGAGGTCAACCTCTAAGACTTTGCAACCCATGTATACTTATATTCCATTATATGACGCACAAGATGACCTTCTTACAACCAAGGACTTACCTATCCAAGTGCTAGTCTTCTACCTCACCTACAAGACATACCCACTCTTGCAAGCAGCTTGATTCCTTCTCCTAGGACATCTCCTTCTTACAACAAATCTTACGCCTTGAGGAATTACTCACTCAGTACCTTGGATCTTCTGCCTTGTCCTTCTCCTTCACTTGGAGAAGATCTTCACACCTTCTTCAACCTTGAAGAAGAACAACAACTCCTCCTTCACTCGGAGAAGATCACTTCAGCCTTTTCTCTTTGAGAAAGGGGATTGGAAAGACGGAAGGATGTAGAGATTTACTAAGTGACAATGAGGTATCTCTCTTACAACGTTCCTAACTCACTCATAATCATGAAATTCTTTATAAATGAGAGAGAGAAAGGGGCTCAAAGGGGTTTAGCACACTCAACTATAGAAAGGACCAAGGATATAATGAATGAGAAACCTTGAAATGAACTCAAAGAGGTCCTACTTATAGCTAGGTGTGTTCCTTTGAGTGTGGGATCACTTAAGAATGAGAAATAGCCATTTTACAACTTGCAACATATTTTTTATTCTAACAACTCTCTAATGGTTGGAATTACTTTTTCTGCATTTTTCGTACAGTGTATTCAGTCGATTTTCAATAAAGGTAACTCAACCGATCCACTATCTAACAAAGCAAATTTTCAAATGATCAGTCGAGTTTGTACTGGGGTAACTCGACCGATTCAAAAAAATCCACTTTGGTCAGAAAGTTGGTCGGTCGAGTTTTGTAGTTGTGCAACTCAACCGATCCAAAAAATTTCCAAAATCCATCATGGATCCTTCGAGATTCAAACTCGACCTACTGAGTTGTTGTGATGAATTTTGCAAAATGATTTTAAAGTGATCAAACGATGGAATTAAGTATCCTTGATTTTTTTCTCATCTTAGTTACAAGTCATATCATCAATACAAATGATTACAAAAATCTTCTAAGGTGATTTGGAGTGTTTTCCACAAAAGTGCATTTGCATTTCTTTTAACTTGAACTTGATAAGCTAGGGCTTGATGAATTTTCTATAACTTTATCAAAAAAGTGAGGGGGTTAAAAGAGCATAAACATGGGTCTTCTCTGAGTACAACCAAAAAAAGATAACCACAAACAGAACACATCAAAATAGAGTCGAGAACAGAGAGAAAACAAGTAACCACTGTCATAATCAAAATATGAAAGAGCATTCCAAGATATCATAAGATAAAGTCAACCATAGAATCATGGTACATATGATTAAGATTACAACACAGGTAACATGTTCTCAAAACAAGTATAAACCAACGATGAAAGCAGCATGATGATAACAATAGTACAACTCAAATAATGTGCCCATATGTCTTTAGTACATAATAATCTAGAACGATATATATAATCAACATCGAAAGACTAAAAACTAAAAAATATAGACATCTAAGGCATCTAAGTCCAATGGGTCATCATCAGGCTCATAGTCCTCATCACTGTTTGGAGGTGCAATAGTGTCAGCAACATCACCACCATTGTTTGAGCCACCGATAAAGCCATCACCATCAGAACCACGGTTTGAGCCATCATCCTCGATCTCCTCATCATCATCAGCCTCTTCATCATCTTGGTTAGACATCTCCTCATCGGAAAAAGGACCAAAGCCACAACCAAGCGACAGGGCATTTTGTTCATCCCAAGACATGCCAAGATCATGGAGCTCCTTGCCCTGAGGGAAACAGGGAGAAGAAGTGCCAATGCTAGCAAGAAAGGTAGCAAGGGGGCCAACAGGCAGAGGCAACACTCCAGGGGTAGGTCCATCGGCAATAGAGGGTGTTGCAGTGAAAGCGGTAGGTGGAGGGGCCAGGTAGAAGTGACTATGTGCATAGGAAGCATAATCACCACCTGGATAGGGATGGTAGGTAGGGTAAGGATGGGAACATGATAGGTTCATGGTTGACATGATATAGCAGAGATCCTGACTCAGGTGCTCCTAAACATGTAGGTTGTATGCCTACCTATGCACCATGTAACCCATGAGGGTGTCATTGGATACATGAAATGGGGCACGAGTAGGACGGGATGGTGGTGGAGGTGGGGGTTCCTGGGTGGAGGTAGCGGATCCATGTGTGGTGGTAGAGGATGTAGGAAAAAAGCTTTTTCTAGATTGTGGTCTTGCTAATACATGCTCCTTTTCTAAACAGATTTGTAATGAAGATCATGAGAAAGAGAATTCTCAGTCACAAAGGTGAAGAGACCACAGACCAGGGATGGGTAGGGAGGGTGGGTACCTCAGGTATTATTCTCAAAATCAAAGTAGATCATGTGGTGGAGAATTTATCTAGACCACTTGACTCCTTTGTTCTTCAAAAGACAATACATAATCACTGTGGTATTCTCTGCAATTTCAGTTTGATTCTTCTTGGGATGAACATTGCAGTTGACTACTAGTATGAAATTTTTGAGACCCAAGGAAGAGGATGGTATAGTGGACTGACATGGTTTTTACTGCACTAACAAACTCACACAGGGTTGAAATCCTTGAGTTTTTACCAAAACCTTGTGTAATAATACCACTCACAAGCGGACAGGTCTTATCACAGTATAGTTGAGGATCGAATCCCAAGGGACAACGTTTTTTAAAAACCTTTGCTAGTCGGATCTAGCTCAAGTAAGACTAATATTTAGAATAGAGGTTGGTTTGAGTTTAATTAAACTAATTTCAAGGAAAGTAAAGAGCAGGATTAATACTGAGTCTAGATTAATGATGGAAATCACTGGGGTGGTACTGGATTTCACCACCGCTACACATGCAAACATATCCAAACATACACATCTAGGCTAGATATAACCATCCAAATGGAGCTGTTGCAAACCCTCCATACAGACATTAGGTTCGCGTAAGCATCACCTTAGGCATCAGATGTCTCATCGCCATCCAGATCACACACTTATGGCTCTGAAGATACAGATATCCAACTGAAGTTGCGGGCCCCCATTCTGAGTTAGGCACACAGAAGCGTCAACGTGGGCTAGATGTCTCATCACCTCATGGATCACACACTTACCACTTTAGGGAATCCCATCAGAAGTTCTCGTCAGGGAGTCAACCACATTAATCGTCATTCAAAACCTACGTATTGAAGTTCTCGCAACATAGGAACGAAATAGATCATGCAAGCAGGTGATCAATCCACAAAGCACACATCAAACGATTAACAACGAAATGAAAAGTTATATACAAGCCATGGAATGTTTAATAAAAGGACATGTAAGCACAGGCAACAGGGCTAGTCCCTGCACCCTAGCGAAAGGAAACTACTCACTCATGGTGAGAGAAACAAAAAGAATAAGAGAGGGGGAAGATTCTGCCATGGGCATGGTGAAGAAGACGATCACAGCTCGGTGGAGAGGTAGTCTTCTACATAATGTCGGGGTAGATCTAGATGAGGAGGGAAGGACACCATGGCAGACGGGACATGCCTTCTCTCTCCACCTTTTTTCTCTTCTCGTCCTCCTTGGTTGCAGCAGGAGGAACAGCCTGTGGATGCGTCGGCAGTGTGGATGGTGGCTGAACGGACCAAATCTGGGTTTCCACCACAAATCTGGGAGGGCGGAGAGATGGATGGATGGATTAGATGTGCAAGACCACCGCAGAGGAGGCTCTTGGCCATGGATCAGACTCCCTAGGGTCGAGCACTTAGTATGCGGCCTGGCGGCGGGATGAGTCAATCCCCTGGAGGCTGGAGATCGGGGCTATTTATAGTAGTCGGGGGAGCTGCTGCTCCATCACTGCTGATTGTGGGCTGAGATGCGATGGGGGCTGTTGATCTTGGGCGAGGAGGTCATAGGATGGTTGGGAGATCACGGTCTGGAGAGGAAGTGTAGATCACAGTCTGCGGAGGTTGAAGGAGTCGCGACTCTCGTCGTTGGATGGCACAGGTCACGGGTTGTGATCCATGATCCCTTTGTCACAAATATCTTTATCGAAACTGAGGCATGGAGTTTTCATCCTCTTAACATAAAAATCTATCTTCCTTGAACTAGAGAATACTAGATATCACTCTAATGGAGGGAAAATTTCCATCTACATCGTCGATAGTAACCCACAAATGTCACAATGCACCCAATCCCCACATGTATGGAAATCCTTATTGAGAGTCATGTTTGACTAGTTTTAAGGTACATATAACAACATGTGATTAGTGTAGTGACTTCAGGTTTAAGGATCACAGTCACCACTGCCACATTGAGATATGACTCTGAATTTCCATGACATGGATTCAATGTGTCGTTCTCAAAGTGGGTATGTCCAGTACAACTTGCTCTCTAAGAAGTACCAATGTAGCTGAGTTGATACCAAATATCATTACTAAGGAGATGTAGTCATCACTCACAATACAAACTAGTCTTCTATATTATCGTAGTCCTATAATATCCAGAATAATAACTAACTAGTTAAAGAACAAGAATGAATACTAATAAGTATACATAACATCTCACATTTAGGTAGTTAATTCAATCCATATGTCATTGAGTCAAAATATTTTTAGGACATTACTCATTTGTTCATTATCAAAATAATAAACAAACATAATAACTAAAATTTCCTTAATTAATAATCAAATCATATGCAATGTATAACTAATACAATCATCACATGATGGTTCTCAATGCATAAAACAACCCATCTCCCACTTTCACTAGAGCCAATCACTCATGAATCAAAATCCAAGTTATCTAACATGACCGCCATGCTTCTTCTATGAATGTGCTTTTGTTAAGAGATCAAAAACATTTCTTTCAATTGGTACTATGAAAATATTTACAAATCCTCTCTATACAATCTATCATATGAGATGATATTGTTAAAGTATGTGCTTGGAGCATTGATGCGATATGGGTTCCTTATCTTGTGCAATGGATCTGTTATTTTCACAGGAGATCTATACTATATCCCCAATGGTTGGAACCATCCCAAGTTCAATAATGGACTTCTTGATCCGTTTTGGTTCCTTTGTTGCATTGGATACTCACCTTCTATTGTAAGAATCAACCACTATTTCTTCCTTGAAACTATTCCATCTTAAAGCTTCTCCATTTAGGCAAAACACAAATCTAGATTGCAATCCACAATCGTCTTTGTTGATTGGGAAGCTTGCGTCAGTGTAACCTATACAACCAATTCTTACTCACCTCTTTATATTAATAATTGTTCACTAGTTCTTCTCAAGCACTTAAGGGTATTCTTGATGGCAATCCATTTATCTTAATTGTGATATGACTAGTATTTTCTCATCATGCTCTAAGCATATCAGATGTTTGGGCATGTACATAACATTCAATACATGACAGATCCAATTGCGGATGTTATGGTATCTTACACAAGCATGTCTACTCTTCCAAAGAGTAGGGACATTGGGATTTAAAGAAACTTTTTCCAAGACACATTGGTAAGTTTCCTCTATTAGAATCCTACAAGTTGAACCATTTTAACACCTCATCAATGTATGTACTTTGTCTTAGGCCAAGAAGTCTTCTAGATCGATATATGTAGATATTGATTCCTTGAATATAGGATGATTTTCCTTAGTCATTCATGGATAAGGTATTTTACAACAAAGTCTTAACCAATCATAGATTAGGCATGCCATTCCCCCATGAATAATATGTCATCTACATATGATCTGAAAAATACAATTATGATACCACTACCCTTCTTGTAAACACAAGGTTCATCTTAATTTTTCATAAATCCAAACTCATTGACTATATATCTCATCAAAATGAAGATTTCAACTTCTATATGCTTTCTTCAACCATCATGAAAAAGCAGACATGAAGTGGGTTAAAGGTGAAGTTTGGTGGGAAATCTTTTATGGTATAAATATTCACACATGACTACCACCTAGGAATGTTACCGGCAATCAAAATCACACAAATAAAATAAAGGTGAGAAACATCAAAAGATTTCATTCTCTCGGTACAAACACAACGAAAGAGATGGAGATAGAAGATGATGATGTCTCGTTGTTGAACGATGAATGGAAACAAATTCTCCTATGGAAACAAAGGTGTCAACTATAAAATGAAAGCAAGTACCACTTGAATCTACTAAGGCCGCAAAATTCATGACAACTGAAGTGTTGGCTTTTTGAATATGCCACACACTCATATTTCGATGATGTAAATATTTCCCAAATTGTATTACTAACATGTGTATTAAGTGTTTCAGGTGATCTAGGAACTAAGTCAAGATCCAACTACAAAGAACTTGCAATCATATGTTTGGATACTTGCAAATCAAGTTTTACTATGTATTTATTTGTACATGTGTGTTTTTGTAGAACTTGATAGACATGATGTAAGGATAAGTGATGATCCTCCAAATACTACCAAAACCCTATCCTACACTCACATGAAGACTTTAGGGTTGATAGGTTTTATATGAGTCACGAATAGCACCTCACATACATTGCAAATCTAGGCACATAGTATGTCTCGATTTACAATTTTGTGGACCGAGACAAACTCAGTTGAAGACTCATAAAACTGAGAAATAGCCTTGCATTACTAGAGTTTTGAGTCAATCTCAGTTGACAATATTGTCGATTGAGAAATTCGATCGAAGAAATATTCAATCGAAATAGAGCCATTAGACCGAGCAGTTGTACTAACACATAGTCATTAGAGCAATTTGACCCCAGGACCTTATTTGGTCAACAATATTGTGGACCGAGAATCTTTCCAGTTGTCAATATTGTGGACCGAGAAAGGGTTTGGAATCTCTTTTGATTAACAATAAAATTAGCCTTTGCAACCCAATTAATTTCTACCAAACGACTAATTGATCACTATAAACACTCTAGACACTACGCATAGGTACCCTAACCACTTGTAAACATTTCCTATTAATAGGAGTGGTCTTAGGGCACCTAGACATCAAGTTTGTACACAACCTTGCACATTACATTTCAACAACATTTGATACATGCTAGAGCATACTTGCCATCTTTCTGAAAGATCTTAGGTCCAATAATTCAAGTTGTTATCATTCTAAGCCTAAACTTTTATCTCAATTATATTATCCTTTCCACCTAATACTACATTGCATCAACCTTTTGGAGTGGATCATCATCACTTTTGCATTAGAGATTAATTGTATATCTTGTGAGCTTATTGCGTTTCTTTCTTTCAACATTCTATTTCTTCTTTATTGTATTATTCTTGGGCTACATCTTGGAGTGAATGTCTTCTAGGAACCTACGATAAGAAGGAGTCTTCTATACATGGCTCTCTTCTGTTGGCCATTAAAAAAGAGGTGAAGAAATGATGCTCTTCCACATCCATCAAAGAAGAGGTGAAAAATGATGCTCTTTCACGTCTTCCTAAGAAGAGGTGAAGATTGTGACCTTCCACAGCCTATCAAAGAAGGTGTAATTTGTCCTTCAACTAAATATGAGGGTTAGTCTTGCACTAGAAAAGACACCAGTAAATTTTGTATATTGTGTATCAGTATACAAAAGGAATAAAATACATGATTTTGAAATCTTGGTTGGAAACAACTAGGTAGTGTACTTACGTCTTTTGAGGGAACCACTCATAATATCTGTGTCCTCTTGTGGTTTCTTGCTTCTCTCAAATTTCTATGAGCTAAGTATGTTAATTTTCTTAAAATTAATCATATTCTCTATTCAACTCTCCTCTAGACCTTTTCTTTTGGCATCAGAGCAGGTCTTCAAGGAGCATTAATAGATCTTGATGTATTGGAGATGACATTCTTGGCAAACTCAATTTGGAAAGATCGAACGTGAGTAAGCCACCAATGTTTAATGGATCCAACAATGACTGTAGATGGTGTTTTGAATGTGGAATGAGAGGCCACTTGACTTCTAAATGTCTAAATATCAAGAAAGGTAGCAAGTCCTACAAAGCTGCATGGGAGCAATCAAGTGATGATAGTGAAAGCATTAAAGAGGAGAAGATAAAATGTCTCATGGAAATAAGGAATGATGAAGAAACAAATGAGGTAAGTATTTTTTATTTATCTAAAGAAGAATCAGTTGACATTTGTGAAGAACTTCATCACAAATATATTGATTGCAAAAGACAGAAGAAGAAACTTATTAAAATTATTAATGAACACCACATTAATGTAGATAGTCTTAGTTCTAAAAATGGTACTCTATTATATTAAAATAAGTCTTTAATAGAATCTATTGATAGCTATAAGGCACAATTACTTGTATTGAAAATAACATTAAATTTCTTTCTCAAAAAAAAGGTATAAAACGTACAAATGATTACAACCTATTTTATGCACACATTCAGATTATGATGTTTTAGTAAAAGAAAGAGACGCTTTACTTTCAAATATTTCTCAATTACATTTGGATATAACTAAAAAGCTTGCTGAAAATGTTAAATTACAAAAACAAGTTTCTAGATTAATGCACAGAAATAAAAGTCTTGATAACATTTTATACAATGCTTCTAAACAAGTAGGAAGGAGAGGATTAGGATATGCACCAAAGAACAAATCCTCACATATGCCTAAAACCAAAAAGACATATGCTTCCCATACTAGAACTACATATGTACTTAAGGCGAAAGTTGTATATTTTCAAAACGTTAAAAAGAGAAATGAAATATCCTTTATCTTATGTCATTATAGTCAACATATTGGATATTATACTTTTTCGTGTGAACTTCAAAAAAAAAGATCCCTTGACATGGTTTGGGTTCCAAAATTCCCAACTTAGAATAAAAAGGGAACTTGTTGAGATTTGACCTATGCTTAATTTGATTAATATATTTATGTCATATCTCAACCTAATTTGAGATTAAATTTGCATATCTTTTTCTTATAAAACTCATTTGCAAAAGTTTTAGTTATTTAAAAAAAATTCATTTTCATATCTTAACTAAATAGAAATTATGGTTTCTTTGTAACTTGTTATCGATCAACAAAATTTTTGACCTTAAGGTTTCTCTGTCAAGAAATATTCTCGACCGAGAACAAGTCTATCAGAAATTTAACTTGAATATTTAATATTTACAAGAAAATGCATTAAAATTCATATCTATAAAAGTCTTTCTAGATTGATAATATCAATTGCTTTCAAGATATCCACGCTAACCATCATGAACTTCAATTGAGTACTAAAATCCTTGTCTGATTGTGGACAGTCCAATCACATGACTAGAAATTAAAAGGCCTCCAATACACTAGAAAAATGGAGGATTAGTCATATTGGAAATAGTGGGAAAAGGCACCACCGCGAGAGTAAGTGATAAACAAGAAAAAGGAGTACATGTAAGTGAACATGATAAAGATGATGTTAAAATGTAATGATAATGATGATGTATCTGTGAGAACCTGTTACACTAAACGAGATTAATCAAAACATAAAACATAATAAATCACTAATTAATCACATACCCAAAAATATGGGTAAAATAAAACCGATTTCAACATCAACACCCGCTCAAAAACATTTATGTAAGAGCTCAACATATTTCTTGTATCCATACTATGCCAAGAATTTGATACAAATTGGTCTATCTCCTTAGCCACAACATATATACACAGGAGAACAATATTCATATATTTTACACAAATAAGCATTAACATGCTAACAAAATTGTGATTTGTTTGAAACACTATATACAAACTTTTCGAGCCTAGACCTGAGAGTACAGGGATGACTCTAGGAAACACTAGACATCTAATTAACTTTCTCAAAGATTCATTACTATAGCTCCTCTTTGCTGCCACATGTTTGTTTTCGTCACTTCTGATTACCTAAAAAGATGTGGCGAACCACAAGGGTGAGACCCATGTCCCAGCAAGAGATATAACCTCCAACAATGCTTATTGATTACAACATTTTAAATAGTAGATAACTAAGCATTTGGAGTATTTAATAATCAATTGAACATATTAAACAGTTCAAGTATGCTAAACAGATCAAGCAATTAATCTTAGCAACAAGTATGATCATTAATGCATATATAGATAACAAATAAATCCATTAATTTGGATAGATATCTACTCACATATCATCAAATTGCATCTAATAATAATCATTATCATTAATCTGACTATCATCATATTCCTTGCTAACAACACAAGCAATCTAGTAGCATAAGCATCCCTGACATCATGAATATGTTTAGTAACATAACATGGCTATCAATATTGGCATCTCAAATAAAGGGAACATATCTATATCATAAGTAGAACTAACACCATAACACAATGAACTACATAGGCATGATTAGCAGTTTAAGCATTTCTAATTACATAGGAATGGCTAGTAATATTAAACATAGCTAGCAACAACATCTTAACCATCAGTGTCAGTATATTTGACAACATAATCATGTTTACAATATGAGCATAACTACATCATAAGCATATCTATTATCTCTTATTGAACTATACATGATCTCAATGAAAAGAAAGAAAACAAGGGTTATCATCCAATATGAAGTGTTGTGTATAACCCTAAGCAGATATGCTACATAGCTATCTTACATCTTTTATTATGCCCTGGGGAATTTGAACCGTACCATGCAAAGTCCAACCGACCCCTACGAAGGGCTATTCAGTTTTGTACTTATATAACTATCTCAAGTGGAAGCATAAACATGAAGGTCCACAAATTGTGCCACATGTATCACATATCATACCAAAAAGGTATATAGAAGGAAAGTAATAATATTAATATGATGAGCATATCCGGCTAAATGAATAATTAAAAACTGACAACATATCATAGGCATATTAAGCAGCTACAACTAATTAGTAGAACATCATATACTTTTCGAATAAATATGAAGAACATGTATAACCGTTATTAACTAAACAATATAAGAAATAAGGCAAAGGGTTCATCTAATGTGAGTCATGTTTAACCCTAAGCAAATATACTACAAGGTTGTGTTACGTCTTTTATTAAGACCTGGGAAATTTGAGTTGTACCACCCAAATTCCAAATGACCACTACAAAGTACTATTCAGTTCAATCCAAGATCTAGCAAGAGTTGGAATCCATAGATCTTCTTCCCACTTGGTCAGCATGGGTGAATCACTATAGTGAGATATCTATCTAACTGCAACCAATGACATATAGTCAAGTTGAAAACACCTAGTCTGCCCTTGGTACAGTTCATGACAGTAGAGAACATGTTGTACACACCTATTCTATCTGAGGTATCTTGCAGTTGTTCCCATTGTTTTCTTTCACATATTTAAAATACCACATCTAAGGCATGACCATATCCATCCTCCATAACCTATAATTGTGTATGGCAAGGATATACCCTCAACTTTCCACCCACATATACTTGATAGTATATGCTCTGAGTTTCCCTTAGGAATACTCATTTCACCATGTAGCAAGTCATGATGTTGAAGATGGATCTAAGGCATAGGGCACTACATGATTAGGGGTTCACTAGATTTATTATTGCCAATTGGGTATCTCCCAATGCAACAATCAAGTTATAATGTATAGACCCTAAAAAATCTATAAAAATAAGGGTAAATTGTAAGATTAGAAGATAGAAAATGTATTAAACATAAGTTGATCACATCACCACATGATACTATCTCACTACCATATACAAATCCATCACCATTATAACATAACTATGGGATAACTATCCCTTATCACATCATTAGAGGATATCACCTCACATTAGGCACAAAGTCATCATTAAGGTCACCAGACCATTCACACTGTTCCTATTTTACAGGGATCATCATTAACTCATCATGCCTCATCAAGGCTTATAAATATCACCTTGTATCACATAAGAGATACCATAGCAATCACTATCTATGATGTTCATTCAACCTGCAACATTAGGGTTACATAAGTAGGAGAGAGAAAGTACTTCATTCCATGTTAACCATTCAAGCAAACAAGCATTAATTATCATGTACACAAAATTAGGGTTAGGGTTTCTTGTATGTAACTGATTAGAGTTTTTCAAAATAGAATATAACATTCAAGCCTAAGTATTATCATTTCCCATATTCTTGGAACCGTTATCATCACAATACAAGGAAACCATGTGTCTAGGGGTTACCATCGACCAGAGAGGGTGTTAGGTCATAAAACTATGTGATCGAAGAGAACATGTCTTCATGGTTGAAGACCATCACCAAAGCAAGTGATTGAAGATACAACCATCACACCTTTGATCGAAGAGAACACCCTAGGTCGACGATGACTGGGTCAAAGACAACTTCAACGAATGAAGAGACCCTACACCACTTCATACACCAAAGGAGGGGTTCCACTTATCATCAAGAACATGAATCCAACCCTATGACAGAAGGGAACAATGACAACTTCATCAACTAAAGATAAGGAGGTCATTTATGAGAACTCTTAAAGGAAACCATCTCATCGACCAAGCACCATCACCAAACCTTTGACCACTTGAATCATAACATGAACAAAATAATAGAGAGAAAATCACTCATCAAAACATGATCAAAACAAATGGCTAACCATATAGAACCA
This sequence comes from Alisma plantago-aquatica, assembly GCA_963693085.1. NCBI lineage: Eukaryota > Viridiplantae > Streptophyta > Magnoliopsida > Alismatales > Alismataceae > Alisma > Alisma plantago-aquatica. Next base: position 872,241,785 of record OY856409.1, read on the forward strand.
AAACCTCAAGGAGTGATGTAATTCAAGGAAAATATCATCCAAAACCCTAGAATCTGATCACCAAACATAGAGATAACCAAACCATAATCATGAGGGAAGAACCCACATTCCAAACCATCACATGCATCCAAAACTCTCCACCACTAAGAGAGAGAAAACAAAACCAAAGCATGGGGAAACCATCGTTCAAGATGCATGCCAAAACCAACATCTCTACCGTTCATTAAATCTAGAGTACAAGAATTAGGGTTTAGGAGAAAAGTTAACCTATGCAAGATAAATATGGGATCATAAACCCTAAAACAAGGTATCATCATCAAGAAACATATAATCACTTTTGAGAGATAAGATAAACTTTGCATGTAATATTAAGGTGTAATAGTAGTAGAGGAGAGAGTTATATAACCCGCCTTGAGGTGAAGATTGACTCCCGAGCCACGAAGCTCCAAGAGGGAGGAGAAATGCCAATCTTGGATCAACTCCACATCCAAGCAAGATCACCTCAAGACAATAAGAGAAAATCAATGTCAAAGAAAGCTCAAGTTAAGAGGGTGTGAACCCTAGGATAAAAAAGAAAGGAAGAAGGGGGAAATCTAGATCTCACATAGGTGTTACCATGGAAAACCATGGATTCGACCTCTATAGAGAGAAGTTTTTGAAGATAGACACCATGGAGAACCATGGTTTGGACAATGAGAAGAAAAGAAAGGGTGAGGTTCAAGAAAAATGATATTAAGAGGAAGATTAATCACCAAGTTCAAAGATCACCAAAGGGAAGGGTTTCACCAAACCCTAACTCCTCAACCAAGATGACCAACCACCAAAGTTCCAAGGTCAAGCTCAACTTCTAAGGACCCTCACCTGGGTTTTGGACTAACCATGTTTGTTTTTCCTAAATAGTTGTTTAGAACTTTAATCTAATACTTCGAGGTGTTTTGTTATCATTTACACACTTATGTTTCAAGTTTGGTCCTATTTGAATGATGTTTGAGCAATGTTTGCTTATTTTCAACCAAAGTGCAATTTACCCAATATGAGAGGTTATCTTGCAATATGTCACATTTTGAGAATTCCCTTAGTGCTTTAGAATCATAATAGAGAGGATGATCCTATGGGGTGCCTTGTGGAGAGCTTAAGTTTCAAGTTTAGCCTATGTGAATGATGAGTGTGCTTTGTGTGCTAGTTTTGGTGTAAATTGCAATTTACCCAAAGTAAAGGGTTAACATGCAATTTACCATCTATAGAGTGCTCGTTCTCTTATTTGACATCATCTAGAAGACAAAGGAAAATGTGGGTGCCTATTTTGGATCTCGGGCAAGAGATGACATCCTTGGTAGCGATAAGGTTCTATGGATGATGTGTGTTTTGACCTTGGAATGTAGTGTATCTGTTTGGTGTAGTGTAGTGTATCGATTTGGAGAAGTGCTTCCCTTATTAAGAGGCCAAGAGGATGATACCCTACCTAGAGTACATGTAACACCCAGGCCCACTGCCCAAGGCTCTAGTAGTGTTTTAGGAATGAAGACTGACCCCACAAACCACCACTAGCCTTAACTGCTCACTTTGTCTACACTGACGCGCAAGCCAGGATCAACTTCCTGATTGGTCACCCATCCTAGTACTACTTCAAGTCGAGCACGCTTAACTATGGAGTTCTTTAGTGATGGGCTCCCAGAAAAGGAGGTGCACCTTGGTGATATGGGTAGTCCAATCATTCCTTTTAAGATCATGTTATTTAAGGCCTCAAATCCTGGGATGTTACAATCTCCCCCACTTAGACTTTTGATGTCCTCATCAAGGCTCAACTATATGGCCTCATAATCAGACCCACAATGGCCCATGGACACTCAACTCCTGATCACATAATACCAGCGCAAGGGTGGCTACGTCAACCATGGACAACCCTTTCCTATATGCTTGGACCGCACGGCTCAAGACTGGCATGCAACATGCCCATATGGGGCCCACCTACTGGAGGGGTTATGGCTCTGATACCATTTGTAACACCCGGGCCCGCTGCCCAAGGATCTAGTAGTGTTTCAGGAATGACGACTGGCCCCACAAACCACCACTAGCCTTAATTGCACACTTTCTCCACACTGACGCGCAAGCCAAGAACAACTTCCCGACTAGTCACCCATCCTAGTACTACTCCAAGTCGAGCACGCTTAACTATGGAGTTCTTTAGTGATGGGCTCCGGGAAAAGGAGGTGCACCTTGGTGACATGGGTAGTCCAATCATTCCTTTTAAGATCATGTTATCTAAGGCCTCAAATCCTGGGATGTTACAGTACATCACCACGTTTTCATGTTAAGTAAGAGTGGTTTCATGTGGCCTTTGCACATGGACAAGTGTCACCTAGACTCTTAAGGTGATGACACCTCTCTTTTGATCTCTCTTTCTTCCCTCAAGTATATAACACCCTTCCTTTTCACACAATTGAATCCTTTCATCCATTCTTGTTCTCCTCTTCTTGGTTGACGAGCTTGGGAGCTTAAGGAGCTAGAGGAATCCCCCATGGACCTTGGGAAGTCAAGTTCCTTACTCATGGTGATTTTTGGTCTAACCTCCATATTGGTGAGTTATGTTTCTTGGTGATGATTTCTTTGAGCTCTCTTATTCATCTTCTTCTTCCTCTCTTGGCCATGGATCATACCTGGAATAAGGGTTGAATAGGTCATGGTTCTCTCCTTCCTTCTTTCCTCCTTGAGATATCATAACCTTGGCATCTTCTTCTTCTTTCTTGGAGATAAAGTTGAGGTCGAGTGTGGGACTTTTGATGGATCACTTTTCAAGTTGAGAAACGTGGGCTTTGGAGATTTGATCATGGATCTTGAACCCTTAATGAAGACATTCTAGAGGCAAGTTATATAACTCTTAGCCTTCTTTATTATTTTCACTCTTTCTTGTGCTTATATTGAATCTCATCTCTAAATCATTTCTCTCATATATATTAGTGGTTAACAATGGTCTTGAGAACTGATTTGATGAAGGAACTTCATTTAGTTTTATGTCCATATCTTGTACTTTCCTTCCATGGTTATATATGAACTAGTGGATGGTACCCCAATGTAGAAGATGACAACTCTACACAGTTTGATCTAGATGACACTCCAAGCTAGTTCAAACCCGACATGCTCTAGAGGGGTTAAAATGATATGCTTTGTTATCCGACACCTTAGACACATATGTTGAGGGTGCTAACCCAACATGCCTTGTGGTGCTTAAACCAACACACTAGATGATTCTATGGCTGATACATGTGTCTAGCCCGATACAAAGTGAGGAGCTTAAGCTGACACAAGTGAATGTGTCTAGGCTGACATAAGGGTTAGTGTGTAGGTCGATACACCTTGATAAGGTCAAGCCAACACAAGTGAATGTGTCTAGGCCGACACAAGGGTTAGTGTGTAGTCTGATATACCTTGATAAGGTCAATCCAACACATCATGTAGGTGCTAAATTGAGGTACACGCCCATAGGAGAGAGGCCGACACACTTTCTAGAGTAAGTGGTTGACCCATCAGGGTGAAGCTCAGCCAAGATACTATCTTGTTGAGTGAGAAGCCGACACACTTTCAAGTAAGGTTAAACTGACACCCATGGAGGAGATGATATTGATATATCAAAGGCTAAATCAAGATGTTACAAGTCGAGACACACGTTGATGAGGTAAACCGATACACCTAGTGGGTGTTAAGACTATGTTGTAATGTGGATGTCAAGTCGACACACCTTGGAAGGGATGAAATTGATACCTAGGGTTGATGATAAACCAATACCCTACACTAATGCCAACCCAACATCTTCAAAATGTGGTGAAATCGATATCACATGATGAGTGTGAAACTGAAACTGATATCTTAAGTTGAAGGTGAAACTGATATCTAGGGTTAGGGGATAGACTGAGATGTCATGTAGTTGATTAGTTGATACATGTGTAATTAAGGTTCATTACACCTATACTCTTGTGTATGGATATGGTCAATCCATAGTGTGATGATCTATCTAAGATGTCATGACTATGAATGGTCAATCCTTAATTATGTTTCTTAGCTCTAAGACACTCCAATAAGATGGGAGGTTATAGGAGAAGGGTTTAGTGGTAAAGTAACCATACAATAACCCTAATCATAAGATGGTAAGACTTATGTGCTCACCTTAGTGAAAGATTATAATCCATGATAAGTGTCTTCTATATTTTTTTCTACATGATCATAACTTGTAAAAGAGGTTAATGAGACAACTATGTGAGTACTTGATAGTGGTGATGATCCTTGTTGGAATCAAGGGGTGTTAGCCTCTGTATAGAATTCATATGAACAAGTTTGATGATCTAATAAGTGTCTTGCATATAAATTGAAGTAAAACCCTCTAGTCATGTAATCTAAGGATTGACATTCCTTAGTATGATAATATGGTTGATAACTTGTGAAGGGTAATAACATATGAGTCACATTATGATGAAACATTATGTTAGTGCATAGTCAATATGTTTACATAATGCATTGTTGTAACATACACATATCCTAATGAGATAATACATGTATACATTTATGAAACGATGATACATAGTGTTGATGACACTATGATCTATTCATATCTAACTAATGTTGTTCAAACCTAAATGAGTTTCGATAGAGTGGAAATTTGCGTATAGTGTGGGTGATGTAACCATGAGGTAAAACCCTAATCGACTATATGTGAAGAACACTGACTTTGATTCTAATGGTAGGTCATACTACTACATGAGAATGAATAGAAAGCATGATATTGTACTCTCTCTCTCCCTTTAATTACATGTCTTTAACCTTGTGGGTTGATTGGGTGTTATAACTTGTGAATACTATGAAGGTGGTTAAATAATATATCAAGCATTGACTATAAGCCTTGATAAGGGAACCTAGAAAGTATAAACATGTAAACTTGGCCTTATACACTCCAAGCATGTGGGAGGTAGTGAAATTAGAAGATTGGGAAATAAATAGTGCTTGGGAACCCTATGTGGTTAAGCATGAAACCTAACCTTAATTGAGGGGACATATGATGCATGGTGTGCTTTACCTAAAATGTCTCCCTCTATTTTATAATGTTAACCTTGCAGGCTAGATGGATGTCATAGATAATGATTGCTATGGTGTATATGTGATGTGGCGCAAGTGATGCTTGGAATGAGTAATACCTATATGCTCGATAAGGCATGATGAGACAATAATGAATCACAATAATGATGTGATGCATCTTAGGACCTGGAAAAGGCTTAGTTCCTAGTTGAGGTGATATCCTTCAGTACTGGAATGAGGGATTGATATCCAATGATAATATGTTGATGGTTATATCCTTGTGAATGGATGTGATACAATGTTATGAGATTATGGGATACAACTTATAATTTAAAGGATTGTATCTTCAATTGTAATATTATGCCCTTTCTTTTGAAGAATTTGTCTATGGTTTATATGTTACAACTTGATTGATGCTAAAAGACACTTGAATTGGTCTAATTAATCAAGCAAAACCAAATCATGTAGTTGCCTTGTTCCATAGATCCCTTCCAGTGTCAATTTTATTTGCTGGATTGGTGAAATGAGTGTAACTCAGAGCACATACTGTTGAGTATGTAGGGACATCTTAGTACCCTAATATCAAGAAATTGAGGGTGACTTTGGCCATGTGTGAACCTCAAATCATGCCTCAAGATTTGTGATATAAGTGATATGTGAAACAGGATTGGCTATGGGCCATACCCTTGTGGATGTGTGGCTTTGGGATATAGCTTAGTGATATGTGATATAGGATTGACTGCAAGCCATACCCTGAGAGGAGTGTGGTTGTGGGCCATAGCTTAGTTTTGCTAGTGCCATTACCTATACCAAGGTGGGTTAGGTAATATATGGGTGGCCATGCGTGAGCCAACTCCCTTGATGTGACTATATGTCACTTTTACAGATGATTGATATGTCTCTGTGGTGTTCTCGTGTACTAACCATGAGGTGTGGAGAGGTCATGGATTCTGACTCTTCCATGGACATTGTATGGCATTGATTTCGACTTCACCGTGGTCAGTTGGATTTGGATGGTACGACTCAAATCCTCAGGGCATAATAAAATATGTAACCAACCGTGTAGCATATTTGTTTTGAATCAAATATGTGAACATTAGTTGAAGCCTGACCTTGCTTTTATACTGTTTAGTTTATAATAGTTATACATGTTCTTCATATTCCATTTAAATTATTGATTGTTCTACTACTTAGTGGAAAGTGCATATTACTGCTCCATGTTACTTTATTCATGAGGTATATGTCATTTAGTTAATTCTGCTCAACATGCTCAGTATGTAAGTTTATCCACTTAGTTATCTATGATAATAATATAGATGGTGGAGAGTTATATCTCTCATTGGGACTTTTGTCTCACCCCATTGGTTAAATATATTTTAGGTAGACGTGCATGCCAAACTAAAGATCGAATAGCTGAGGATGCAATATGAAGAGGAACTACACTTGGTGGATCATGATATATGGATAGTGTCTAGTAATGGAAACCTATGTGCCGTCCTTGTAGACACAGGTCCTTGGGGTGTTCTCGATGTGTTTTGTAGGCAAGATGATCGATACATGATTTTTGGATTGTGTGTCTTTGGTAGTATGTACATACATGTGGAACTGTTATCTTATGTAACAGGTTGATTGGAAGACAAAGATGTAGCACTTTGAATATATGTTATAAAATGCAAGTGTTAACTTATGTGTGATAAATCTCAGCTCATGGTTCTTGCTGTAGATCAGTTTTAATTTCTTGTGATTTTTGGTAATCTGCTGATTAGTGGTTGATCATGATTAAGTATTGAGTAATCTCGCTTTGTTTGGAAAAAGGTGTCACATTTGGTGGTATCAGAGCTATAGATTTGTTGAGTCTATAGGGACACTAGGATTAGGATTAGGATGGTGTCTAAGATAAGAACATGATATAAAATATGGTGCATGCTGCCTAATCTCAGTATATGAGTGCCCTGGCTAGGTATTCAAATGTCAAAGATAAGGTAATTATGGAACTCTTAGATTAATCTCTCTTTGATTACTTGATCAAGTAGTCATTTTGGAACAATCTAAAGAGCATAACAAATCAGGAATCATGAGGATAATGCCTCTATTATATATAAAAAGATATAAGAATTGCACCATAACTTACTAAAACTTGAATGTTTGGTTATTAAAAGAGAAATATACACTCCATAAAACCTAACTCTAAGTGTGAATATGATAAGAGACGTTCTTGAAGATGTAATTTTAAGAAATGTATGAAGAAAAAGACAGATGAATATGTGCTAATAAAGTAAGTCAAGGTGTAAAATCCACCAAAGATGAAGAGAATCCCTGAAATAAAAATGAAGTGTGAAGACAAATGAGAATGAATAATATATAAATAAGATTGGACCTGAGTTAATCTCAGTCCAACCCATGAGTATAAGAAAGTATAAAGTGTAATCCTCATGATATGTGAAAGGGGACAAGTAAGATGATCCCTTCTCACTAAAGAATATGTAAAGAATAATGATCCTTTTCATGATGTAAAGATGAAAAATGTGGCAAGACAAGGAAATGTTCATGAACATGAAGAGTAATAATAAAATAAAGAGTAATGACATGTAATCATCTTTACATTTCCTATGATGATGGCAAGGAAACTAAGGTGAAAACAAGTTAAAATGACACATGAACAGTTGGAAACTCGTGTTATAACCAAAGAAGTTGATAAAGCCTTCTTCTTAATAAGCAATCCCTGGGTGACGTCGTGGTGATAAGAGAAGTATGTTCCCTTGTGTTCTTTCCTTTCAAGGATGTGGCAGTCAAGTGAGTCTTATATCACTTGATGTGCATGGTTTAGAAGTGATCTTAAGATGGATACTCTTATAAGTATCAGTTGGTCTTGGACTTTAGTTCCAAGATGGTGACATCTGAGAACGGTGATGTTTTATGAACCTTATAAGATGCTGGAAAGATTATTCTGATATGTTTGGGTTTGACAGTACCAGTAGAGGGTGGATGTGATGATAGATACCAAGGTGAGGAATTCTAGTATCCCAGAAGTTCCAGTTGTGTGTGGATGCGAGAATATGCCTTCTGATAAGATGATTAAGTGATTGACTACTTGAAAAGATTGACTTTGGGGATCAATATGGTTATAGGTGCTCAACCTATGGTTTGGATATCACATGTTAGGGATTTATGCACCACAATAGATGAAGTCGGCAAGGATGCATAGGTTGAAGAGACACTTGCAAGATCTGCTTGGGTAAAGTTCATCGGGTTGAGTACAATTCCTTGGAGTACACCTATCATGCTTGAAAGTAAGAAGGGTTCCAAGAGGGTTGTACATTGGTGAGTAGAATTTCCAATCACTATTTAGATTAGCTGAGGTGATATATAAAATCTTGATTTACCTCTAAAGTGGTTTTCCCTTGGACCTGTGACATATTTTGATGACAAGAGAATGTACAACTGGGGATGTACAAAATAGCATGCTAGTTGGTACAAGTCGTAAGTGATATTAGTATTGAGTCAGTAGATCAGAGTGGCACAACGGAAGCATGTTAGGTCTTGTAGAACCAAGTAAGTGATAGAATGCATCTCTAGTCTTTCTTTGGAAGATACATGCTGAGGTTTGAGAAGAGTATGGTAAACTTCTATGTTTGAGAACTTTATCATACGATGTTGTAAATTGAGAAGGTGATACATAAGAAAGAGTTCACACCTACGTTGGATAAGTATGTATAGTGCCTATATGGCTAAGAAATTAGCACCTGGCATGGGGTTGACGTTGCATCCAATAATGGAAAGGATAAGTTGAGTATGTGTCACACAGATCTTGTGTTGGCCTTGGATGGAAGAATAGTATGTTAGTCAAGTCTTATTACATTACTTTGACATCAAGGAGCTATGTGAAAGTTTGAAGGTGCAATGCATGAGTAATATCTATCTCTTTTCTCCTGATATTTCAGGGGCAAAATCCTTGTTTGAGGTTTATGACTTGTAAGGACCTTGACCTGGGTTTTGGACTAACCCTGTTTTTTTTGCCTAAGTAAGTTGTTTAGAACTTTAATATAATATTTTGAGGTGTTTTGTTATCATGTGACACACATATGTTTCAAGTTTTGTCCCGTTTGAATGATGTTTGAGCAATGTTTGCTTGTTTTGGACCAAAGTGTAATTTACCCAAGATGAGGGGTTATCTTGCAATATGTCTCATGTTTAGCGTGGACTTAGTGCTTTAGCATCATAAGATAGAGGATAATTCTATGGGGAGCCTTGTGGAGAGCTTAAGTTTCAAGTTGAGCCTGTGTGGATGATGATTGTGCTTTGTGTGCTAGTTTTGGTGTAAATTGCAATTTACCCAAAGCAAAGGGTTAACATGCAATTTACCATCTCTAGAGTTTTCCTTCTCTTGTTGAAATAATATAGAAGACAAAGGAAGAGGTGGGTTCCTAGTTTGGATCTTGGGAAATAGATGACATCCTTGGTAGTGATAACGTACTATGGATGATGTGTGTTTTGACCTTGGAATGTAGTGTATCAATTTGGTGTAGTGTAGTGTATCAGTTTGGAGAAGTGGTTCCCTTGGTAGGAGGCCAAGAGGTTGATACCCTACCTAGAGTACATCAGCACATTTGCATTTCAAGCAAGAGTGGTTGCATGTGGCCTTTGTACGTGGACAAGTGTCACCTAGACTCTTAAGGTGATGATAGCTCTCTTTTGATCTCTTTTTCTTCCCTCAAGTATATAACCCCTTCTACTTCACACAAGTGAATCCTTTGATCCATTTTTGTTCTCCTCTTCTTGGTGGATGAGCTTGGGATCTTAAGGATCTAGAGGAAGCCCCCATGGATCTTGGGAGGTCGAGTTCCTTGCTCATGGTGATTCTTGGTCTAACCTCCATCTTGGTGAGTTATCTTTCTTGGTGACGATTTCTTTGAGCTCTCTTCTTCATCTTATTTTTCCTCTCTCAGCCATGGATCATACCTGGAATAAGGGTTGAATAGATCAGGGTTCTCTCTTTCCTTCTTTCCTTCTTTCCACCTTGAGCTATCTTAACCTTGGCATCTTCTTCTTCTCTCTTAGAGATAAGGTTGAGTTCGAGTTTGGGACTCTTGATGGATTGTTTTTCAAGTTGAGAAATGTGGCATTTGGAGCTTTGATCATGGAGCTTGAACCATTGGTGAAGACCTTCTTGAGATGAGTTATATAACTTGTAGTCTTATTTATTATTTTCTTTTCACTCTTTCATGTGCTTATATTGAATCTCATCTCTAAATCATTTATCTCATATATGCTAGTGGTTAATGATGGTTTTGAGAACTTATTTGATGAAGGAACTTCATTTAGTTTTTTGTCCATATCTTGTAATTTCCTGTCATGTAATAGTTGAACTAGTATCTGATATCCTAAGGTAGAAGATGACAAGTTGACACACTTTGATCTAGATGGCACTCCAAGCTAGTTCAAACCCAACATGCTCTAGAGGGGTTAAACTGATATGCTTTGTTAACCAACACCTTAGACCGATATGTAGAGGGTGCTATCTCGACATGCCTTGTGGTGCTTAAACTAGCACACTAGATGATGGTATGTTTGATACACGTGTCTAACCAGATACAAAGTGAGGAGCTTGAGCCGACACAAGGGTTAGTGTGTAGGTTGATACACCTTGATAAGGTTAAGCCGAAACATCATGTAGGTGCTAAATTGAGGTACCCTCCCATAGGAGAGAGTCTGACACACTTTGTGGCGTAAGTGGTTGACACATCAGGGTGAAGCTAAGCTGAGATACTACCTTGTGAGTGAGAATTAGACACACTTTCAAGTAAGGTTAAACTGACACCCACGGAGAAGATGTGACCGATATATCAAAGCCTGACCCAAGATGTTACAAGTTGAGACACACCTTGAGGAGGTAAATCGATACACCTAGTGAGTGTCAAGACCGTGTTGCAATGTGGATGTCAAGTCGACACACCTTGGAAGGGATGAAATCGATACCTAGGGTTGATGATAAACTGATACCCTATGCGAATGCCAACTCGACATCTTGAGAAGGTGGTGAAATTGATATCTTAAGTTGAAGGTGAAACTGACATCTAGGGATAGGGGATAGACCGAGATGTCATGTAGTTGATAGTTGATACATTTGTAATGAAATGCTATTACACCTACACTCTTGTGTATGGATATGGTAAATACATAGTGCGATGATCTATCTAAGATGTCATAACTATGAATGGTCAATCCTTAATTATGTTGCTTAGCTATAAAACACTCCAATCAGGTAGGAGGTTATAGGAGTAGGGTTTAGTGGTAAAGTAACCATACGATAAACCTAATCATAAGATGGTAAGACTTATGTGCTCACCTTAGTGAAAGATTGTAATCCATGATAAGTGCCTTCTATATTCTTTTCTACGTGGTCATAACTTGTGAAAGAGGTTAATGAGACAACTATGCGATTTCTTTATAGTGGTGATGAGCCTTGTTGGAATCAAGGGGTGTTAGCCTCTATATAGAAACCATATGTACAAGTTTGATGATCTAATAAGTGCCTTGTGTATAAATTGAAGTAAAACCCTTTAGTTATGTAATCTAAGGATTGACATTCCTTAGTATGATAATGTAGTTGATAACTTGTGAAGGGTAATAACATATGAGTCACATAGTGATGAAACATTATGTTAGTGCATAGTCAGTTTGTTAACATAATACATTGTTGTAACATACACATATCTTAATGGGATAATACATGTATACATTTATGAAATGGTAATACTAAGTGCTGATGACACTATGATCTATTCATATCTAACTAATGTTGTCCAAACCTAAATCAGTTTCAAGAGAGTGAAAATTTGTGTAATTAGGGTGGGTGATGTAACCATGAGGTAAAACCCAAATAAGCTATATGTGAAGAACACTGACCTTGATTCTAAGGGTAGGTCATACTACTAAATGTGTATGAATAGAAAGCATGATATTATACTCTCTCTCCCTCTTTAATTGCATGTCTTTAACCTTGTGGGTTCATTGGGTGTTATAACTTGTGAATACTATGAATATGGTTAAATAATATCAAGCATTGACTATACCCCTTGAGAATAGAACCTAGAAAGTAAAAATATGTAAATATATTTAGACTTGGTCTTATACACTCTAAGCTTGTGGGGGGTAGTGAAATTAGAAGATTGGGAAATAAATTGTAAGGCCCCTGAACTTTTTTAATGAGTTGAATAAGCTTAATTATCATAATTGAATGCTTATAACCCTAATTTAACCTTTTTATATGTTTTGAAATCATAAGGCAATCTTAAGTTTAAATTTTGGTCCAATTTGGATATTGTTTGAGCAAGTTATGCACATTTTGGACTTTTCTACAATTTACCCAATTGAGAGGTTTTCTTTGCAATTTATCCTTTGCATTATGTTCCTTGGATATTCTATCATCATTCTTGAGCTTTTTGATCCATGGGGATCCTATTTAAACCTTGGTTTGAAGGTGTTTTCTCCAAGGGTATTTTAGGGTTTACCCCTTCATGGATGAGCTACCTTTAGTAGCTATCAACTAATGAATTATGTGATTGGCTGGGAAATTCGACAAAGGAAAGCTAATAAGGTCTATATGGACGGTGGGGGAGCTTCTTGTGTGTGTGCTTGTATATTCTTAATAGTTTAAGGCCATAGACACATGGGGGAGCTACTTTTACACCTCATGCTTGCTTCCATCCTTATCCATGGCTATATTTACCTATTTCTTGCCCAAGTTCGAAACTATGCTTGCTTTCTCTTTCCTTTAACCTTAAGAAACGACTCCCCTCTGTTTTTCGTTGGAACCAAGTGCTCTAAAGTAGAAGACAACCTCTTTTTGGAGAAGAAGGTCTCCTAGAGCTCCATTTAGCCCTACCTAGGGTTTCTAAGGTCATCTTCTAGGGATTTTGACCAAGGCAAGTTATTTTCTTCCTTCCTTCCCCATTTCTCTTGATATTTTCCTTCCTGAGACCTTCCTCTAGGTCGGAACCTTGCTTTTCCAATGGTAGAAATTACTCTAAAGCTCTAAAACCCTACCTTTCTTGCTCCTTTTGCTTAGGGTTTGCTCATTTGATGAAGAAAGGTGCTAGATGGACGAATTCATAACTTATTCTTGAATTTTCTACCCTACCTGCTTGATATTTCTTATGTGTGGGGTTTCATCTTCTCATTAGAGGCAAGTTTGATAACTTGCTCCACGTTTATTGTATACCATAAGATTTCTAGATCATGTTCTTGCTTGAAAATGATGATCCATGCACTAAAAAGCTATGCTTGACTTGGATTTCAATTTTTATAATGTTACCTATTCTGATTTCAGTTATAGATGAACTTGTGATCATGTGTACGTTATTCCTAAGGTATAATATGACTTGGATCAGGTTGGTTTGACAACCTATGGTGCTAAGCACTTATCTACCAATGGTCAATTGTAGGGTTTTAAGCTGATTTCTTCGATAAACCCATGACCCGATGATGGTACCATTGCAACAACCATATGGTGTTGTCTTTATGATATTATATGGTGGTAACCAAGGGTGTCAACTGACGTTCACCCCCTTAGTTCATGTTTTGGCCTAATTAGAATCCTAGTGATTAACAACTAAGTACCCTAATAATGTTGTCAATCAATGGTGATATTAGTTTGATATTTGATGCTAATTAATGAATATAATGCTTATCTAACAACCTATGGTGACTTAATGGTCACTAATGATGGTGGATCAGGTCTCCAAAACCTATGGTGAGTTAATTATATAGTTGTATCATCAATTAATCCTTAGACCAATGGTTTCTTTGGTAACTTCATGCAATGGTCAGACCTATACTGTAATTGATGGTTTTAATATATGAACTTGACCCAATGATAAAGATATAATGTTTATTGCTCCAATAAAGTGGAATGATGGCTAATGTAATATGTTGGTCCTAATAATGTGATTTAGATGGTTTCCTTTATATGATCAACTTACGGAGCTTACTTGTTGATAATGGATGGCTTGTTTTAAATGAACAGTCGATTATGGGTTTACCCTACTCTTAGTGGAACTTTTTGTTTTGTTAATCAAGGGATGTCTAGGGTTAGATGGTAAATATTTATAGAGCACAAATAAAGGACTTCATAGGTGGTTTATCCAAGGTGTTTACTTATGCAAACAACCAATGGTCTTACCTTTTTAAACATCCAATGGTTGTGGGTGACGTTGTGGTATGGTGATATGGGTTGAATGATGATGGAACAAATGGAGGGTTACCCTTAATAAGGTAGCCTTACCTATTCACTCATATGAATAGAATGGATGATAATCATATTATGTTGATATGTAACCCTAATGAGGTATAGATTGTTATACCTAGCTTTAATATAACTAAATGATGGTAATTGGGTATGAATAGTCCTTGAATGACTAATACAATCATGAAGTACTATGTTATTTTTGTTGAAACCCTAGCATGCTATAAGCTGATGGTTACACCTTGATTTATGTGTGGATTCATACTTGAGAATAGTATGGAATGTGATGGTGATGCTTCACCTCATGCATCTATGATCTAATGGGGATGTCGTGAGTTAGGGTTTGGGTATAAGTGTTGATTAGTAACATTAATATAATTTATCTTGTTGAACCTAACTCTAATGAAAATAGATGAATATGAGTATTCATGTTTAACATTCTTATATCATGGCATGATGGTGAAATAACCTTCTTAACATGATCATAACCTTAATGAATTAATTGGTGGTTGTCATAGCCACATGGTTGATACTTGCTTATGCAAAACATGTGCATTATGAATATGATGAGGGTTAATCATATCTATATTCCTTGCATGTTGATGTAATAAAGGAATGTTCTTAATGTTAATATAACCCTGCTATGATTGTTTATGAATATCTCCTAGCTCATTAATGCAATATTGTGCTGATCCGATGTATTATATGTAAGTGATGTTGTTGAGCCTTGTTATAAGGCATGCAAAGATAATGATGATCTTGCAGGGAATAGTATGATGGTCTTAATGACCTTTGGGCATGATTGAGCTCTGAATGAGGTATAATCCTCTTATGTTGATAAGGGTTGATTCCCTATGATATTGTGAAAATGATTTATATCCAATGATAATATAATGGTCTTAATGACCTTTGGGCATGGTTGAGCCCTGAATGAGGTGTAATCCTATTGTCTTGATAAGGGTTGATACCTTGTGATATTGTGAAAATGATTTATATCTTGTGATAGTATGATGACTAGTGTGGTCTCATGAATGGCAAGTTAATAGTACCATGTGATGATGATATGAGAAATTTTGTTTCACATGTTTTATATCTTTTGAAGTTGTGATATTTATATGCTTGCTAGAATTGAATTAGGATTTGTATGTCCATTGTTTGATGCAACATTAATTCACCTAGTTGGAATAACTAATAAAGTACAACTCTAATCATGTAGTGCCATGTGCCATAGATCCATCTGAGTGTTAGAACTTGCCAGATGGTGAAATGAGTATTCCTAAAGGAAACTCAGAGGGCATACTGTTGAGTATGTTGGGATGGCAAGTTGAGGATATATCCTTGTCATCCACAATGCATGTTGTGGAGGTTGGATATGGTCATGCCTCGTACATATGATGATATTGAGAACGAATGTGGTCGTGTATCGATGATTATATATGTGACAAGGTTGGAGGACAACTGCGGTTGTACCTCAAATGGTAGGGTATGCATACCTAGCTCCTTTCACTAGTGTTGTGACCTGTACCAAGGACAGACTAGGCTGTTAGTAGCTTGACCTTATGTGTCGCTATGGTAGACCTGTACTGACCAGGGGCAGAGAAGATCTTAGGAGTCTGGCTCTTCCTAGATCTTGTATGGCACTGATTTTGAGTTAGCAGTGGTCAGTTGGATTTTGAGTGGTATCCTCAATTTCCTCAGGGCATAATAAAAGATGTAATATAGCCATATAGCATATATGTTTAGGGTTATACACGACGCTTCACATTGGATGATAACCGTTGTTTGTTCTCTTTACATAAATATGATGCTTAGTGAAATTAAGAGATAGTAATTATACTTATGTTGTGGATATGCATAAGATTGTAAAGGTGTACATATGGTAGTCATGCTTATGTTGATATTTATACTACTACTGCTGATTAAAATTAGGATTCTAGCTATATCATGTTGTTAGTTATGTTTAGCATGCTAGCCATGCCTCTATAGTTAGAAATTTATATACTGCTAATCATGCTTATGCAAATACTCGTGCTTATGTTGACATCTCTGCTTATGATATTGATATGTTCAAACTGTTAGACATGCTAATGTTGTTAGATATGCTTATGATGCTAGACTTATTCATGTTAATAGAGATAATATGCTACTAGACTTGCGTATGCTAGTTATGCATATGCTATTGAATCTCTTATATGGTTAATAAGGAAAATGATGATATTCAACTTGATGATGATAATTGTTATTGGCTCCTTTATGTATTTTGTTAATCATCAATGTTGCTGAGCCTATTTGTTATATATGATTAAACTGCTTAAACTGTCTCATTACCTAAAATGTTGTAATCAATAAGCGTTGTTGGAGGTTATATCTCTTGCTGGGACATGGGTCTCACCCTTGTGGTTTGCCACATTTTTTTAGGTAATCAGAAGTGATGAAAACAAACATGTGGCAGCAAAGAGGAGCTATAGTAATGAATCTTTGAGAAAGTTGATTAGATGTCTAGTGTGTCCTAGAGTCATCCCTATACTCTCAGGTCCAGATAGGAAATGTTTGTATATGGAATTTCAAATGAATCAGAATTTTGTTAGCATGTTAATGTTTGTTGTGTGGCATATACAAATATTGTTCTCCTATGTATATATGTTGTAGATAAGGTGATATTACAATTTGTATCAAATTCTTGGCATAGTATGGATAAAAGAAAGATGTTGGGCTCTTATGCAAATGTTTCTGAGCGGGTGTTGACATTGAAATTAGTTTTAATTTACCCATATTTTTGGGTATGTAATTAATTGGTGATTGATTGTGTTTTATGTTTTGAGTAATCTCATTTAGTATAACTGGTTCTCACAAGTTGGTATCAGAGCTTTAGGTTCACTAAGTCTATAGGGACACTAGGACTTAGGACTAGGATGATGTCTAAGTTAGGAATATAACATAAAAATATGGTGCATACTGCCTAATCTCAGTATTTGGGTGCCCTGACCAGGTATTCAATTATTGAAGAAAAGGTAAGTATGGAACTCTTAGATTGTTATCTTTCTAATTGCTATGATCAATTAGTCATTTTGAGACAATCTAAAGAGCATAACAAATAAGAAATAATGTTGTGAATATCTCAATCCTACCTTAAAGAAGATGAGAATTGCATCATTATCTATCAAAACTTGAATGTTTGGTAAATATAAGAGAAAGTTGCAACACCACAAAATCTAAATCTGAATACAAATAAGGAAAAGAGGAGTTCTTGAAGATGTGATTCAAGAAGATAATAAAGTAAAAGATAAATAAGTCTATACTTATAATGTGAATCAAGGTATGGAATCCACATAAGATGGAAAGAACTCCTATTACAAGTAAAAAAATGAGAAGATAAATGGGAACAATGACAAAGGAATAAGGTGGAACCTGAGTTAATCTCAGACCAACCTATGAGTGTAAGAAAGTGTTATGTAAAATCCAAATGGCATGTGAAAGAAATTAAGGGAGATGATCCTTGTTTAATGAAGAAAATGTGGAATATGAGTATTTACCTATTGATAAGTGATTGAAAAATATAATAAAATAAGAGAAATACCCAAGTGTGATAAATAGTCATCAAGGAAGGAGTAATGAGATATGTTAATCATCATGATTCTTATGCTAATGGCAAGGAACCTAAAATGAAAAAGGTAAAATGATACATAAGAAGTTGTAACTTGCATAATGAAAATAGAATTGGTTACCTTTTTACTAGTGACCCTTGAACAATGTTGCTATGATGTGGGAAGTGTATTTCCCTTTGTGTCTTTCCTTTCCAGAGCACAACTTTCAAGTGGATCATTGCCACTTGGTATGTGTGGATTCATTGTAAACATGAGGGTGGATATCTTATTATATCATAACGTTGTTTGGACTATGGTTTCAAGTTCATAAAGTTTGTGATGATTTTTCTTTTGAGCCTTCCAATAATCAGGAAGACTCCTCTTATATGTCTTGATATTTGTTATGTTGGTAAAAGTAGATGATATAAGGATGTGAGTTGCTTATAGCACATGAGGTGGATACCAAGGTAATGAATCCTTGTATCCAAGATGTATTAATAATATGAGAAATATGTGAAGGTTGGAGATGTTTATTAAATGAACATTCCAAGTATTCCTCTTCTGTAGAGAGAGAGGGAGAGAGAGTTGATGATGACCCTCTAAATGTTGTTTGGAAGGAAAAACAAAAGTGATTCTATAATGTTGTGTATGTTTTAGCGATAGCTGGGTAAGACCACTATCAAGGATTGATGGTTTGTTAGTTAATATATATGTGATACCATGTTCCTTTAAGATAAACCTATGATCAAATATCAATGCATAAGAGTTAGACTGGATGACATAATTCACATGACCATGATGAGTTTAGAGTTATTTCCTTTATGAATAGGAGGAACATAGTGTTAAAGTAATGTCATAAAAGTTATATCAAGCTTTGAATGATAACATGTTAAAGTATTTCAAATATGGTAAAAAATATGATCAATATTTCTTCAAAAACCTTAGGGTTGCCGAAGCAGTAATAGCTATGAGACAAGTTGAACAAGAGTGAATTGGGGGTTGACTAGAGTATCCTCTAGGAGTTGTAATACCTCTGTTAAGTGTGTTATGTGAATCCTGATAAGGTGAAGACAATGTCGTTGCTCCACCCCTAACAAGGTCAATTAGGAAGTTATATTTGTTAACAACTATATACAAGTGTATGATTCTTGAAGAAAATAGATGGTCAGTTTACCATTGAGATGATTGGAGAATCCTCTAAAAACATATTCCTCATAAGTTATTGAAAACTAGGGGGTGCCTACATGGTTTATTGAGTTGTTGATTACAACAACCATTAAAGGAGCATAGAGATGAAACCTTGTAAAGTTGCATATGATAATAGATACCTGATGTTCTATGTTTGGTAAGATCCAGTGGGTGTGGTCTCTAAGTGATGCATGATATAAAATATAGAATAGTTCAAGATGACAATCAAGTCTCAAAGTTGAAAGTTATTATTAGATTTGTACATGTGGCATAACAAGTTTATATGTTCCATATTTGAGAATGTCTTCTTGTGTGGGGGTTTTTGTGCTGACCCAAGATGCGATATGTATGAATGATGTGGCATCACCATAATATGTAAGTAACTATGTGAAGGTAATAGGATGAGGTGCGAAGGAAGTACCCATCTTTGTTTACCTTGGATTTCGGGGGTGAAATCCCTATTAGGGGTTTATAGTTGTAAGGCCCCTAAACTTGCTTAATGAGTTGAATAAGATTAATTATCATAATTTAATGCTTATAACCTAATTTAACCATTTGATATATTTGGAAATCATAAGACAAGCTGAAGTTTCAATTTTGGTCCAATTTGGACATTGTTTGAGCAAGTTATGCAATTTTATGCACATTTTGGACTTTTCTACAATTTACCCAATTGAGAGGTTTTCTTTACAATTTATCCATTGAATTATTTTCCTTGGATATTATATCATAATTCTTGAGCTTTTTGAGCCATGGGGCTCCTATTTAAACATTGGTTTGAAGGTGTTTTCTCCAAGGGTATTTTAGGGTTTACCCCTTCATCGATGAGCTACGTTTAGTAGCTATCAACTAATGAATTATGTGATTGGCTGGGAAATTTGACAAAGGAAAGCTAATAAGGTCTATATGGACAGTGGGGGAGCTTCTTGTGTGTGTGCTTGTATATTCTTAATAGTTTAAGGCCATAGATACATGGGGAAGCTACTTTTACACCTCATGCTTGCTTCTATCCTTATCCATGGGCTATATTTACCTCTTCCTTGCCCAAGTTCGAAACTATGCTTGCTTTCTCTTTCCTTTAACCTGAATCAACGACTCCCCTCTATTTTTATGTGGAACCAAGTGCTCTAAGGTAGAAGACAACATCTTTTTGGAGAAGAAGGTCTCCTAGAGCTCCATTTAGCCCAACCTAGGGTTTCCAAGGTCATCTTCTAGGGATTTTGACCAACGCAAGTTATTTTATTCCTTCCTTCTCTGTTTCTATTTCTCTTGTCCTTCTTGAGACCTTCATCCAGGTCATAACCTTGCTGTTCCATGGTATAAATTACTCTAAAGCTCTAAAACCCTACTTTCTTTCTCCTTATGCTTAGGGTTTGCTCATTTGATGAAGAAAGGTGCTAGATGGACGAATTCATAGCTTATTCTTGGATTTTCTACCCTACCTGCTCGATATTTCTTCTATGTGGGGTTTCATCTTCTCATTAGAGGCAAGTTTTATAACTTGATCCACATTTATTGCTTACCATAAGCTTTCTAGATCATGTTCTTGCTTGAAAATGATGATCCATGCACTAAAAAGCTATGCTTGACTTGGATTTCGATGTTTATAATGTTCCATGTTCTGATTTTAGTTATAGATGAACCTATGATCATGTGTACGTTATTCCTAAGGTATAATATGACTTGTGTCAGGTTGTTTTGATAACCTATGGTGCTAAGCACCTATCAACCAATGGTCAATTTTAGGGTTTTAAGCTGATTTGTTCGATAAACACATGACCCGATGATGGTACCATTGCAACAACCCTATGGTGTTGTATTTATGACAATAGATGATGGTAACCAAGGGTGTAAACTGACTTTAACCCCCTTAGGTCATGTTTTGGCCTAATTATAATCCTAGTGATTAACAACTAAGTACCCTAATGATGCTATCAATCAATGGTGATATTAGTTTGATATTTGATGTTGATTAACGAATATAGTGCTGATCTAACAACCTATGGTGACTTAATGGTCACTAATGATGGTGGATCAGGTCTCCAAAACCTATGGTGAGTTAATTATATAGTTGTATCATCAATTAAGCCTTAGACCAATGGTTGCTTGGGTAACTTGATGTAATGGTTGGACCTATACTGTAATTGATGGTTTTAATATATGAACTTGACCCAATGGTCAAGATATAATGTTTATTCCTCCGATAAAGTGGAATGAGGTCTAATGTAATATGTTGGTCCTAATAGCGCAATTTAGATGATTTCCTTTATATGATCAACTTAAGGATCTTACTGGTTGACAATGGGTGGCTTGTTTTAAATGAACAGTCGATTGTGGGTTTTACACTACTCTTAGTGGAACTTTTTGTGTTGTTAATCAAGGGATGTCTAGGGTTAGATGGTGAATATTTATAGATCACAAATCAAAGAGTTCGTAGGTGGTTTATCCAAGGTGTTTACTTATGTAAACAACCAATGATCTTACCTTTTTAAACATCCAATGGTTCTGGGTCACATTGTGGTATGGTGATATGGGTTGATTGATGATGGAACAAATGGAGGGTTACCCTTAACAAGGTAGTATTACCTATTCACTCATATGAATAGAAGGGTTGATATGTATCCCTAATGAGGTATAGCATGTTATACCTAGCTTTAATATAACTAAATGATGGTAATTGGGTATGAATAGTCCTTGGATGACTAATACAATCATGAAGTACTATGTTATTGTTGTTGAAACCCTAGCATGCTATAACCTAATGGTTACACCTTTATTTATGTGTGGGTTCATACTTGAGAATAGTATGGAATACAATGGTGATGCTTCACCTTATGCATCTATGATCCAATGGGGATGCCATGAGTAAGGGTTTGGGTATAAGTGCTGATTAGTAACATTAACATAATTTATCTTGTTGAACCTAACTCTAATGCAAATAGGTAAAGATGAGTATTCATGTTTAACATCTTATATGATGGCATGATGGTGAAATAAACTTATTAACATTATCATAACCTTAATGTGTTAATTGGTGGTTGTCATAGCCACATGGTTGATACTTGCTTATGAGAAACATGTGCATTATGAATATGATGAGGGTTAATCATATCTAGATTCCTTACATGTTGATGTAACAAAGGAATGTTCTTAATGCTAATATAACCCTGCTATGATTGTTTATGAATATATCCTACCTCATTAATGCAATATTGTGTTGATCTGGTGTATTATATGTAAGTGATGTTGTTGAGCCTTGTTATAAGGCATGCAAAGATAATGATGATCTTGCATGGAATAATATGATGGTCTTAATGACCTTTGGGCATGATTGAGCCCTGAATGATGTATAATCCTCTTGTGTTGATAAGGGTTGATTCCCTGTGATATTGTGAAAAGGATTTATATCCTATGATAGTATGATGGTCTTAATGACCTTTGGGCATGGTTGAGCCCTGAATGAGGTGTAATCCTCTTGTGTTGATAAGGGTTGATACCCTATGATATTATGAAAATGATTTATATCTTGTGATAGTATGATGACTAGTGTGATATCATGAATGGCAAGTGAATAGTACCATGTGATGATGAGATGAGAAATTATGTTACACATGTTTTATATCTTTTGAAGTTGTGATATTTATATGCTTTCTAGAAGTGAATTAGGGTTTGTATGTCCACTTGTTTGATGCAGCCTTAATTCACCCAATTGGAATAACTAATCAAGTGCAACTCTAATCATGTAGTGCCATGTGCCATAGATCCATCTGAGTGTCAGAACTTGCCATATGCTGAAATGAGTATTCCTAAGGGAAACTCGAAGCACATACTGTTGAGTATGTGGGGGTGGCAAATTGAGGATATATCCTTATCCTCCACAATGTAGGTTGTGGAGGTTGGCTATGGTCATGCCTCATACATATAATGTGATTGAGAATGGCTGTGGTCGTGTCTCGATGATTATATATGTGACAAGATTGGATGTCAACTGCGGTTGAACCTCGGATGGTAGGGTATGCGTACCCACCTCCTTTCACTAGTGACATGACTTGTACCAAGGACAGACTAGGTTGTTAGCAGCTTGACCTTATGTGTCATTGTGGCAGACCCGTACTGACCAGGGGCGGAGAAGATCTTAGGATTCTGACTCTTCCTATATCTTGTATGACACTAATTTTGACTTAGTAGTGGTTAGTTGGATTTTGAGTGGTATCCTCAATTTTCTCAGGGAATAATAAAAGATGTAATACAGCCGTATAGCATATCTGTTTTGGGTTATACACAATGCTTCACATTGGATGGTAACCCTTGTTTGTTCTCTTTACATAAAGATGATGCTTAGTGCAATTATGAGATAGTAATTATACTTATGTTGTGGATATGCATAAGATTGTAAATGTGTACATACAGTAGTCATGCTTATGTTGATGTCTATATTGCTACTGCTGATTATAATTAGGGTGCTAGTTATATCATGTTGTTAGTTATGTTTAGCATGCTAGTCATGCCTCTATAATTAGAAATGCATATACTACTAATCATGCTTATGCAAATACTCATGCTTATGTTGATATCTCTGCTTATGATATTGATCTTTTCAAACTGTTAGGCATGCTAATATTATTAGATATGCTTATGATGCTAGACGTATTCATGTTAATAGAGATAATATGCCACTAGACTTGCTTATGCTAGTTATGCATATGATATTGAATCTCTTATATGGTTAATAAGGAAAATGATAATAGTCAACTTGATGATGATAATTGTTATCAACTCCTTTATGTATTTTGTTAATCATCAGTGTTGCTGAGCCTATTTGATATATATGATTAAATTGCTTAAACTGTCTCATTACCTAAAATGTTGTAATCAATAATCGTTGTTGGAGGTTATATCTCTTTCTGGGACATGAGTCTCACCCTTGTGGTTCGCCACATTTTTTAGGTAATCAGAAGTGACAAAAACAAACATGTGGCAGCAAAGAGGAGCTATAGTAATGAATCTTTGAGAAAGTTGATTAGATGTCTAGTGTGTCCTAGAGTGTCCGGGCAGGAAAAGTTTGTAAATGGTATTTCAAATGAATCGGAATTTTGTTAGCATGTTAATGTTTGTTGTCTAGCATATACAAATATTATTCGCATGTGTATATATATTGCAGATAAGGTGATAGAACAATTTGTATCAAATTCTTGGCATAATATGGATATAAGAAAATGTTGGGCTCTTATGTAAATGTTTCTGAGCGGGTGCTGACATTGAAATCGGTTTTAATTTACCCATATTTTTTGGTATGTGGTTAATTGGTGATTGATTGTGTTTTATGTTTTGAGTAATCTCATTGAGTGTAACAGGTTCTCACATAAATAGTGCTTGGGAACCCTGTGTGGTTAACCATGAAACCTATCCTTAATTGAGGGGACATATGATGCATATCGTGCTTTACCTAAAAGGTATTTAATGTTTTGAGACATTTTTTCCCTCTATTTGTATAATGTTAACCTTGTAGGTGAGATGGATGTCATAGATAATGACTACTATGGTGTATATGTGATGTCGCACAAGTGATGCTTAGCATGAGTAATGCCTATATGATCTATAAGGAATGATGAGATAACAATGAATCACAAGAATGATGTGATGGGTCTTAGGACCTAGAAAAGGCTTAGTGCCAAGTTGAGGTGATATCCTCCTGTACAGGAATGAGGGATTAATATCCCATGATATTATGTTGGCGGTGATAGCCTTGTGAATGGTTGTGATGCAATGTTATGAGATGATGGGAATCTGCTTATAATTTAAATGACTATATCTTCTGTTGTAATACTATACCCTTTCTTTTGAAGAATTTGTCTATGGTTTATACATTACAACTTGATTGATGTCGAAAGACATTTTAATTGGTCTAGTTAATCAAGTGAAACTAAATAATGTAGTTTCCTTATGCCTTAGATCCCTTCCAGTGTCAGTTTTATTTTGTGGATTGGTAAAACGAGTGTAACTCAGAGCGCATACTATTGAGTATGCGAGGACAACTTGGTATCCTAATATCAAGAAATTGAGGGTGACTTTGGCCATGCGTGAGCCTCATATAATGCCTTAAGATTCGTGATATAAGTGATATGTGAAATAGGATCGCCTATGGGACATACCCTGGTGAGAGTGTGGCTTCGGGCTATAGCTTAGTGATATGTGATACAAGATTGGTTGCGGGACATACCCTGAGAGGAGTGCGGCTGCAGGCCATAGCTCAATTTTTATAGTGCCATTACCTGTACCAAGGTAGGATAGGTGTTATATGGGTGGCCATGTGTGAGGCAACCCCCTTGATGTGACTGTATATCACTTTTGCAATTTATTGATATGTCTTTGTGGTGCTCTCGTGTACTAACCACGAGGTGTGGAGAGTCATGGATTTTGGCTCTTCCATGGACCTTATGTAATAGGTTGATTGGAAGACAATGATGTAGCACTTTGAATATATGTTATGAAATGGAAGTGTTGACTTATGTGTGATAAATCTCAACTCATAGTGCTTGCTGCAGATTGGTTTTAATTTCCTATGATTTTTGGTAATCTGTTGCTTAGTGGTTGATTGTGATTAAGTGTTGAGTAATCTCACTTTGTGTGGAAAATTTTGTAACATTTGGTGGTATCAGAGTTATAGGTTTGCTGAGTCTACAGAGATACTAGGACTAGGATTAGGATGGTGTCTAAGATAAGAACATGATATAAAATATGGTGCATACTACCTAATCTCAGTACTTGAGTATATTGGCCAGATATTCAAATACTGAAGACAAGGTAAGTATGGAAATCTTAGATTCATTTCTCTTTGATTACTCTGATCAAGTAGTCATTTTGGAACAATATAAAGAGCATAAAAAATCAGGAATCATGATGCTAATACCTCCATCATAATATAAAAAGAGACAAGAACTGTACCATAATTACTAAAGCTTGAATGTTTGGTTATTGAAAGAGAAATATTCAGCCCATAAAACCTAAATCTAAGTGTGAATATGATAAGAGATGTTCTTGATGCTGTAATTTTAAGAAATGTATGAAGAAAAAAATAGATGAATATGTGCTAATAAAGTAAGTCAAGGTGTGAAATCCACCTAAGATGAAGAGAATTCATGAAACAAGAATGAAGTGAGAAGACAAATGAGAATGAATAATATATAAATAAGATGGGACCTGAGTTAATCTCAGACCACTAAAACTGTGCATGCAAGAAGGGTCATGAAATATAAAGAAAGTCAGTGACCTCACTTGGCCTTCGAGGCCATCGGTGAAAGGGAACCAAGGACATAAAGGTCCATCTATAGAAGACACTTCAGTGATCCAAAACACATGAAACCCTATCTTTCTCATTGACCAAAGAGAGAGCTCCAAGATTCTTCGATCAAAGGAGACTCAAGGAATACCTAAAACATCTTTAACCATAGAGATTAGAGCCAAGAAAACATAAAGGTGGTCGCTCTAAACCAACTCAAAGGGTCAACATTCGAACAAGGTCAACCATCTACACAAGGCACCAAAGCAAACCCTAAAAACAACACTTAAGGTGTCACCACATACAAGGTACACCAATGTTCCCAGCAACATCATACTCTCCCTTATGATGTCAAAACATAGTAGTTACACCCAACATGTAAAATATTGAAAGATACACCCTCAACATGGGTAAATTGCAACTTGGTCCAAAACAACCACACATAAAACATAACTAGCTCAAATCATCATGCAAATTGGACCAAACTAAAAGCACAAGCATGTCACATGTTATTAAGACACATCACATGATTAGATTAAGGTCTAATCATATTATTAAGCAAAGCAAGCAAGATCAAGCACTAAGCTAGGTCAGGGGTCTTACAAACCTTGTACACTTGCCTATATTATTAGGGTAATGAAACAAGACTGGATGTCCTACTTGTTTAATTAAGAAAGGGAATAAAATATTAATATAGGGTTAGATTTTGGCAATGTCCTTGAGATCCCTTATGAATATGGTTAACTCTTTACGTTTAGCCTTATAGTCCCTCATGTTGAAATAGGATAGCTAATCTTGAGTACTCTCAAGGATCCCTTCCTTTGAGAACCTAGTCAAAGGTCGTATGATATTGTTGGTATAATGGAAACAAACTTAAAATATGCTTGCATGTTAATAAGAAATTCTTTAAATGTTATATCTTGCTTTCTTGTCATTACATTATGCTTTTGCCAAGCAATATATGCTCTTTAACATGTAATTTTATATTTTTGCATAGCATACTCAGCACAATTGTGCTGACGTGTACCCATTTCATTATTATAGGTCAAATGTATAGTATGAATCTTATACAATGGTTTATGCTTCCACACTTATGATAATATTCTTTTACTCTAATGATATATAATGTCATGCAAATGAAATACTCATGGTTGATAAATGGGACCTATGTTCTTATGTCAGGTATTCATTTAGCATTCTTTTAAGCATCTTTGTCTCATACCTTAGTTGTTGTTTGTGGTTTTATTCATGCATATTTTATGTGATTCATTTTATTAATGGATGCTTGGGTCCTCTCACCATTGTCTTTCTAGTTACTTGAAGTAAGGATTTTGGTAAGAAATGGTTCTGTTACACCAAACTACTCTTGTAGCAATCAAATGTTGGTTCACCTCACTAGCTAGGTCCATCCTAGGTACACAAGTCATGGCACCTATTACACTACATATTGCATAAAACAAACTCCAATTTTCATAATATTTTACTTTGTTTACATTTATAATTTAAATTTCAAACAAATTCAATCTGATATTTGTATATCCTCAAAAGTATGCAACTTTGAGAACATTCTCACAATTAAAGATTTCACCAAGGAAAAGTCATTTTTCTATACCAGCTTCTGTACATAGATATAGCTCCTATGGTTTTAGGGCACCGCGTGATTATGATTATACTTGATTAACTAAGTGAATTACTTAGTTTTCAACAATATCAATCCAGTTACAAACATTACATACACATGTAATTGAAAAACTAGTCAAGTAACCTCAGAACGTGTAGAACTTATCAAAATAGTACCAAGTTACTGAATCATGATATATCTACCATCATTTGCCATATTAAGGGCAAAATACCAACTTCGGATAAATAAAGGATCAAATCAACTATAAATTCTCATATGGAAATCATATACACCTCAAAATTGACAAATATATGTATATGACATCGTAACATGGAAAGACCCAAGATTTCCATTTTGAACTTCAAAGGATGTGAAAGTTATATCACTTACTTACTAATATTAATAATTGTTTGTATTTCCACAAAAGCCAAATGATAGATAATATGATATGGGATGGGCATATGACATAGATTATTAGAGGAGAGGAAAGTGTAAACTACTTCTTTCAAGTTCAACTATTGTTAAATGAGAAACAAAGGTTCAATTATTCTTTTATTGTAGGATGCACAGAGACTAAGAAACTAGTAAGAACATTTGCAGTAGCATACCGACATGACCAATACACACACACACACACATACATATATATATATATCCTTGAATCATGGAATGTGATCTTGACCCACATACATATTGTGATATATCACAAACTATGTTGTGGTCACTGCTAATCAGGAGTAGAAGTACAAAATTCAAGCCTTATCTTTGTTGACACCTCACATGCCCCCTTTCCCTTTTTTGTTTCATTCCACATCTAGCACCTAATGGCATCTATAGTTGTGTTTTTTCTTCACAACTTGCAGTTAGTTGCCATCTAAAAATAGATTTTTCTGCTTCATTGATGAGGAATCTATATGCATAGTTCCTTTCTCCCTCCCTCGATGCTATCTTAAAGGAGGGAATTAGTGGATGTGATGATGTCATTATAATTTATTTTTGCAGAGCCTAAATGCCTAAGTGGTTGTGGCTTGCTAAATTGATAAACAACTTTGAAGACTTTCAACCATAAAACTTTACTGCATCCATCCAGTAATAGTTTTGGTAAAGCCAAATACTATACCAACATTGTTTCCATTGATAGTAACACCAACTCATGCATGAACATCTGTCATTCTCTTCCATACTAAATGATGTTTATTCTTTATCTTCCCCCAGATCAGGGATTGCAGCTGATTGGCCATTATAAAATGATTTCTAGATTTCAACATTTAGGAGTTGTTTTAGTCTAACTCAACTTTATTTTCAAGGAATATGTTATATGGACTAATAACCCCACCCACAAATGCCCTCCTTGTTACCTGTTTCCTTCTTTTTGTCTTTGTGAATGTATAATGAGAAAAGGTGTGCAACTTTATGCATGGGTTTGAGTCTACGTGGCAAATCCCTATTTGATGTACTTTGATATAAAAAACCAAACAAATAAAACCATCTCAATTAATTTTAACAACTCAAGTACAAACACTAAAGTTTCTTACATGGCTATTATTGACTCAAACTGGGGTAATTTCAAGCATTAACATTTGAAACATACTATAGTAACCTCAAATTAGATACTTATAACTTACCATCAACACTCATGCATGTTAACTATTATAGCATATTTGGCTAAATACAAATAATCATATTTATTAACATATATATAGGGATATTGTGCATTGGAATGATATGTTTTGGCATATCAGGTGCTTTCATAATTAAAACAAGGGGCCTCATCATAGGCTCTGCGTGATGGGAAGAACCAGATGGATGAGGATTCACTGCCATGTTTATGCAAAAAGATATAGGAACCCAAAAGAAAGTTCAAGAAAACCTGTTGAATAAGTTAGAACTACAAACTAAGAGTTAGACACCCACACACTTGTTCAATTGATCCTTGCCATTTCAAAAGTAAAAACATATACAAAAATAATTCTACACCCACTATTACATATGAAATGTACATACAAAATACACGGTCCACAATTTTATACAAACATAGTGTGTATGTTATATATATCCAGTATACAAATAAGACAAATAACTATTAAAAAAGAACGTTGGAGAGTGCTTTTAGGCATTTATTAAGTCGTTGACATATAATATATATGTTTTTGATAGTAGACATTTACCAATGGGTGGTACAAAAAATGTGAAAAAAATACAAAATAACATACATCAATTTAATATAATTTGGACTATTAATGACTACTATATACCTATGAGTGGTTGATATATTATGCATGTATTTTTAATAATACACATTATTCTACATGTAGTAAGAAAATTTACACACTCGTACAAAGAACATTGGACTGCTAACGACTATTACGTAGTCTTTAATCAAGATCATTTATGGGTTTGTCTGGAGGGTGTATCAGTGCACATTTTAAACACAAGTATGTATGAAAATATTATGTACATATTTTGATCAAGGTGATTATATATATGATATATGAATGGAAATGGAAAGAAATTGAGCTGGATCATCGATCTTGGGTTCACATATTATCACATCATTTGAGATATGTGAGAAGAGGAGGGGAAATTAAACATCTACATGGTTATTAGGATCCTTACCTTGATTAGACTTTGACGAGTCAAAGGAAAACATCCTTTATCATCTTCACAAGGTCACACTAGAATAAAATTGTACAAGGGTTACGGTCACATGGTAAAAAACAACATCCATGACTAACCCGATGTTTATCTTCAAGGCCTATCCTTGACTTGTGTGTTCCATGTTCCTGACCGTAATACAATACCCAATAAAAAATGATATGATTTTAAAATTTTAGGCAACACCACTATTTCACATTAAGCCTTGTCAAATAACAGTTCCCTCCAAATTTTCCCTAATTCATGTGACTAAATTGTCCCTTTCTACACAAGACCAAATTACAAGGTTGGACTCCACAAAGGATATTGTTCTCACACTCTACCTCCTCTCACATCATATCCCTATCTATAAGGTTGAGCATCAGACTGGACCATCCCAACTCAGTCTGATACGCAACCCATCAAACCTGACCAAACCTGACCCTGGTGATCTGAGTGGGTTAGGCTTGTGTTTTCGGCCCATTTTCTTATCCAACCTAGGCTCAGACCACCATAAATCAAAACTCAAAAACTCGATACCCATCCCATATAATAATCCATACCATATAATATTAATACACACATATATAACATTTTTAACACTTTATTTTTCATTGTAGGATGATCCATCCAACGACTAATATTTTCCAACTGAGTCTCTGTATCCTAATAGTTGGTTATGATGACAAGTTGAATGGGAGATCAATACATTGTAGCATCTCCATGATGCGCTTTCCATAGTGAAGATCGTTTTCTCAATGGTTGATGTTAATCAATCGACTCCCCCAACCTATACAGTTGGTTATTATGACAAGTTAGATATTCAGTCAATATGATGTAGTGTCTGTATAATGTGTTTTCCCTTGTGAAGATTGTCATCTTCAAGCTCATATTATAACCTTTAGGTGTGCAGTCTCTCATATGTAGGAGGATGGTGACCTTTTGTCTAGTTTGTACCACCACTTCCCTCCTCTGTACTTTACTACTAGCTCCTATCCAGATGTAGTCAACATCCCATGTCCTCTCCATGGTTTAGGTCCTCATAGACATCGGCTCCCATCTCATCACATGCTAGCTCCCAAATCACTTCCTTTTGGATGAAGGGTCCTTGTCACCTCGAGCTCCTAGCTCATTATCTGATGGAATGTGTTGGTCTTCTCCTACCCTTATCACCTTCTAGGATCTACCCTTCCATTCCTTCCCTACATCACATTGTCCCTTACTCACGACCTCCCACCACCTATTGATCTGACAAGAATAGTGTTGATAGTGAATCCTAAAAGGAATCAAAATCTACATCTCCTTGTATCCAGACCATCCTTGTAGGAGGTATGGATCAAGAACCTTCTCGTGACTCTGATTATTTCCCATTTTCAGAAGAAATGAAAGACGTTCTTACCTTTGTCATTATATTCTTTTTCCATCTCTGGTAGTGATGTATTTATATATTTGATTCTCATACTCTCCTCTATTGTTTATTGTTGTTCATATTATCTTAATTGTTACATGATTGCATATATAACTCTTCCATTCTCTTTCTAGTTGTAAGGTAAAGTACTCATTTATGATCCTATGAATATATTCTCTAAACTTATATCATTATATATTTTTTACTACTTAATTATGTGAAAACATATTCAATAAAGCACTGAGGATATTCAAATCATAAATGAAAAGATCACGTGAAAGTCAAATTTTCCAATCTGAATCACCAAAAGGATGAGGGACATTTTGTTTTAATGTTTTCTTGTTGAATTTGTAATAAAAAAAATTGAATACCACTAGGCCATTACCTGAACAAAGTTTTTATCTTCAAAGCCCAGTTGAGAATCATTGACATGTGGTTCACACAATAAATAATATATAGGGTAATTAAATATGTGGTTTCCACATGTTGTTATCATCCTCTAATTGAGAATTTGGCCAACATACTAACCACAACTCCTAAGGTTTGAGATGATATTAGTTGGTACTTTTATAAAGGATCTCATCACATACATTAAATGTGCCTTATATACAAACAATATATTCACTTAGAGTAGAAATAGTTCACAAATTAATCCATTTGTATTTATGAACAATGGATATATCTACTCATATGAAGGGATTATGCCTTTTTATAATCAGGTGTGTCAATTATTTTTAAACTCCACTAGCATCATCCGTGGTAGGCATTTAGGGTTTTGTAGGGCTAGGTTTAGCTATTGACAGGTCACTTAGTAAACATTCAAGCTCTACAAGATGTAGTATTTGACCTAACTTATATGCTTGTTAATTTAGGACAATCGAGATAATCATCCTAGTATAATCAACGGTGGAAATAAATATAACACTCATGGTGGAGGTAGAAAAATAAACAACTAACATAGTCACCAATCATAAATTTAATGAAACAACATTTATTAGATGTTGTTGCAAACTTACTATTTTTATCTTCATTGTATTGTTAGTGAAGCAAGTGAAACTTTGTAATGGTGTGATACAGAGAACGTCCCTTTTTGAAGTGACAGAATTATTTGTGTATGTTTTGATTTGTGTGTGAAAAACTTTGTATGTATTTTGAAAATGATTATATAAATACATGGCCTACTTCTACAATTCTTCTGAACTTTTATGTAAAATTTATTTAACAGTAAATTCAAGATATTAAATCTAATTATATAAAATTTACAATTTTGAAAATATACATTTTACTCTAAAGGCCTTGGCCTTGAGTAAAGACTCATCCCAAGCATCATGCTCATATATCTTTTGGGTGGAAAGGGTTAAGGCTTTCACATCTTTCTACTTAAGGATAGACTTGACCAAAAACTTCTTCTCACAATCCTCCACTCAGAAGATAGTGGTTAGGTCCTGGCCCTGAGAAACAAGTTGTTGTAAAAAATTCAGACATCTCTGGTCAAGGATTGAGCCCTGACCATTACCATATTTTATCATAGTGTAAAGAGGAATAGAGCCCTTTGACTTTGTGCTTACCACTTTGGAAATCATGCAAGGATTATAACCTTAAGGGTAGAGATTTGGGTTATGGATAAATGAGGATTAATATATATTTCTTGACTTGTATCTGGTTCTAAACATGATAATCTTCAAAGTCAATGTGTAATGGTGCAGTTCCAACTTAGCCATCTAATTCTAGTTTACTTGGATGATAGTATACTTTTATAAATTGATCTTAATTTAATATTAATTAATAATTATATTTTTATAATATTTCAAACTTTATTATAAAGTTTAAAATATTCTTTGATTTGAATAATTAGTTTTTTAAAGTGTAAACTCTAATCAGTCAATATTTAGGATTTTGTTTTTAAAGTACATGAATACATAATTTAATAAATACAATGGTGTAGTGAATTATAATTAGTATTTTATAAGTAACTTGGAATTTTTAATAATGATATGATTTATATAACTCAAATTTACTAATTTGAACAAAACTTCGAAATATTTGGATGTTGTTTGAATTTTGTATCAGTCGAATATCAATGCTACAGACTGTAGTGTAATAGTGTAGTGTTTGACTTAAATTTATTTATTTGTAACTCTCTAGTTCAAATTTTAATTGGAGATGTGAAACTTAATTTCTGACAACATACTTATTTTTAATAATTTCTTAAGAAGGTTTGATTGGCGGTACATAGCTTTATTAATCAAGTTTTATGGCTGAAAATTCTGCTTAAATAAAACAAAATGTAAATACAAGACTAATTTGTAGTTGTCCCATTTACCTTAATTGGTATATATGGGTAAACAAAAACCTAGTAGATCTCATATAGAGAGAGTTAGGGTTTGCAAGGAGAAAGAGGTGGAGATGTTGATCTACAATTATAACTTCCAAAGACTGATAAAAGCAAGTAAGTTTACCTTCTTTGGATAGGTTTTCATCGTGAATATTCTCTTTCATGTCTAAATCTTTCACTCTTATGATTAGGATTAAAATAATATCAAATTTCCCACTTTTATCTTTCTTTCTCTCCAATCTCCTTTTTTGGAATTTGTGAGTTGAAAATAGTAAGAAATTTGTTGGATCCATAGGTTTTGATTAGATATATAGAAATTCGGAACTTTAGAAATGTTTTTGAGGAGCTTGGCACCTGAGATGAATATTTACTTCTCTCTTAAGCATTATAATCTTGTTGAAAGTTTAATTCTATCTGGATGGAATAATCAACATCATTGCTTGTATTTGTATGTGATTAGGTGATCAATTGGGAAGATCTTTGAGAAATGTTTTATACTGATTTAGATTCTTTCTCATTTACTTGTATTTGTCTAGTTCCTAATATATATATTTAAAATCCATTAAAATCTTATAGATAGAGAACTACGTTGTTTTACACATATATTTTCTAAAGTCGGCCTACTAAATTATTATACTTGGAAATTGAGTTGATATGCATATAATAATGTATGAACCTAATAAGAAGGAGTTCACATTTATATTTTTAGATCTTTTCTTTGATTACATATGTCATGAACATAAGGATAAAAATGAGGGTTTTAAATGGAGGTATTCAATGTCTAGGATCGGTTTTGCTAAATTGACTCAAATGAGACATGAATTGATGCATACTTATAATTGATGGATGAGTTGTATTGAATGGAAACTAGGGTTTCATGTGTGTGAATAGCCTTAATGAAACCCTACAAAACCTAATGAGATTAGTGAATAGTAAGGTTCTTGTCATGTATTGAACTAAATCGACTTCTTGAAAACCTTCAAAATTTAGTATTAACATGAGTATGAGAGATAAAGTTTGAACTTGTATATAACATTGTAATGTGAACATATGCTAAATTGTAGGTACATTACTTCAACTGAAGGTGATAAGTATTATTATCATGATCTAAGCCTAATACATCTATTGTAGTATAATTTGAATAATACGAGTAAACCCTACATGAATGTAAGACTTCAATTCAAGACACATAATAATGAATTGAGAACGTGACTATAGATTAATATGTATGAAGAAGTAACACTAATCCATGGTACTTCCTAAAATGAGATTTTTATAAGGAATAGAAGTATTTCCTTTAATTACCTAAATGTCATTGGGAGTCAGTGACATGGTACACTCGTCTAAATACAAGAGAGGAAATGGACAAGAATGAACTGAATGGCGATGGCATGTTATGGATGAAACCAATAAAATGTGTATGAGGAAGTCTTTCATCCATTTACTCTAAATATACATGGGTTGACTTAAATTGAAATAAATACACTAAAATCAGACATAAGAATTTCAATGAGAGAGAAACTTTATGCATTAAGTAAATTTAAAATGATTGATTCCAAGAATAGTGGTGAACATGATATCAACGAAGTTATGACTAATGAATATAAAATGAAGGAAAAATGGAGAAAATTTATGGTTGGATCGGGAACCTAATTGTAACCCTAATATGATGAGCTATGATAATAATGAATGATGCTTTGAAATAAGGGGTTAAGAAATGTACATAAATATTCTTATTCAATTACAAGACAAAGTTGAAGGATGCATTTTGATTCATAAGAATACTTGTTTGGGTTGTAATTGTATGTGGAACACTTGTATTCTAAGAATGGTCCAATCTGATGGACAGTAAAAGGGGAGCGTTGATTGTGTTATGCATGTTTATGCTTTGAGATTTATTGATATATAAAGAAATCAGATGAAATAAGTGCATGTTGCATGATAAACCTATTCTAAGTATAATGAATGAGTCAAGATGTCTATATACTTATATTTTTACTAGTTCTAGTGTCTCTGTTAATATTTATTGAGAATTATCGTGTGGAAAGAAGTGATAAGAAATATGTCGAAATAAAATTAGCATGAATTTGTTACATTTGAGAAATTGAGATTATATCTCAGGTTAATATCCCACTGATGATTATTGATATGAGTTGATGTGAATTGGAAACTAATATAATGTTGTAAATTGCAGACTTTTTACGCTTTTTGTTTCAACAATTTTCTTTCTTGTTAACCCTAATATGCTTTAAACCATTCTAGTTGCATGAGAATACACACACTTGATAAATTATGATTGAATTATTTTTAAGATGAGCTGATGGATTAAATAATAGTTTGAAATGATGACACGTCTAGTCAGATTCCCTGATGCCATGAGTTCCCCCTAAGTCCACACTAGGAAAATGAAACATATCTCCTTGTATTAATCAAAGAATTATGAAAAAGATTTCAAAGTGTGGATCAAGACCTTGAAGGTTAGAACACTAGGATTTAAGAGGGAGTTATAGAATGTGATTCTAGTCCTAACTTTCTACTCTAAAGTCTATGTCTATGAAAAACAGACTTAAAACATGAAAACTTTAAAAAATGTGAAATATGATTATAGGTGAGATTCCATGATGATATGTGATACTATGTCATGTTGGTTCCTACCTCATGTATCACAGATGAGGATGTGAGCCTCTTTAAGCAACCCTACGATGGATCAGGGTCTGTGTTATATCTTAGGGTGGGCGGCTAAACCCTAAGATAGTAATGGAGAGTCATTGACATGAGAATCAAGTGTGATGACTTCCACTTGGTGAGGTACGACCTAAGTAGTTTCAGGACAAACGAATAAAAGATGACAAGCCGCGTAGAACATGGGTTTAATGTTTTTTACATTCCTTTTGATGCTACTTGATCAATATATTATTTGTAAATACATTTATCATTGTGGAAATTAGTCATTCTTTTATGAATATAATATGTTACCTTATTCTTATCTATATAGTATGAACTCTAGTAATACTTGTAGACAACTAGTTGATGATGATATTTAATATTTATTATGATTGTTATCTGGATTTACTTATCACTTTAATAGTCTTGTTTGGTAGACATGTCTTATGTGGACTTTAACTTTAAGATTGCAGAATATGTTCCTCGTTCGGCCAATGGGGTATCACAAAGATGATGCTAGTGTTATGCCTTGATTCTAAATGTTTATGTTTGACTTGTTACCTCTATAAACCATCAGAACTTGTCGAAATGTATACCTCTCTGTTTAATGAGATTATTTTCATGAACTAGAATTCCTATATGCTTGAATTATCTATTAGACATAATAATCTCTATAAATTTCTTATAAGTTTAATATATTTAGTTTGATATTAATACATGTTCTCTGCTTGAATGGGAGGTATCCACTCAGTGATGCTCTATATGAGTCTCATGAGGTTGTTTAAAATGTTGTTAGGTAGAATGACATACATCGCAGAGATTGTGACAAACAATGTGTAAATAGAAAATTCTAGATTGAAATGTCCATGTACACTATCTTTCGCAGGACACAATATTGTATCGAATTTGCTCTTTCATATACATGTATCTGAAGTAACCTGAACTATATATAAATAATAAGTTTTGATTCTTATTTTTATGGAGTTGATTAAGATTCATGATAGTGTGATTGATTTATGACGTTTAATGATAAAGAAAAGACAAAATTTCATCTCTATTTTTTGTATATTTTATTAAACGTGTTTGTTGACAATTTGAAAATCAGACCTTTTTTCGTTAATTTGAGTTCAGTTTTAGAATTTCTCTTTAAAGGCTGATATTTTTGCTAATTAATGAAAGTCCCAATACTACCTAAATGGTAGATGAGAGGTTGCTTTTATGGAGCTAGAAAAGTAGTTCAAGGTTAACGGTTTGGGCGACATTAGACCTTACTTTATTCATTATTTTTGAAATTAGTCCACAAAGTACATGGTACGTAACCATATCGACGTCAGTTCGACATTTTTGGTTTCGGCATTCAATTTGAGGCACTACAAAAAGATGAATATGTTTTTCCATGCTTTTAAATTATTCTTTCCCATGCTTTTAAATTAGAGAAGTATAAAAAAACAGACACCAAAAGCATGAAAAAATATTCTGTAAATGTATCTATGTTTTCTTGCCACGCCTTTTTATGTGACGTCTAAGTTATCCACTTTTTTCAAATACGTTTTTGTGGGGCATGTAACTTAGCACACATCAAATATATGTGGACCAAGATTATGTAAAGAATTTATCGTGGTATGTGATTTTGATACACAATTTAAAGAATATATTATGATATCATTAACTTTGTACATATGTGATATGATTTGGGGTAAGGAGTACTAAGTGAGAGTACACATAAAACTAGGAGAAAAATCATACTGGAACTAAACAAACAGATTGGTCCATAGCAAATAAATATTTTTCTTCGGATCAGCAAATGATCATATTTCGATCCAGGTACGAATCAGTAACATGTCTTCGAGTTACGATGACACACAGAAAAAAAGATTCAGCAGTTATTGGGTTGAATTCAAACAATTTTCGACCAACAATATGAATAATGTGAACTGAGGTGTAGGGGTGTAAACGGTGCGGGTACGGTGCGGGTCTGGCCATATCCATACTCATACTCATATAATTTAGCGGGTCCAGTTCCGGTTTTAGACCCCCATCATATAAAACTTAGACCCGCATCATACTCGTACTTATAATAATAGCCGGTATGCGATGCGGGTATGCAGGTAAGCGGTTCTATAAAATATCATATTGTTTATGTAACTAAAATGACAATGTTCTATATATTTTAATACAACAAGATATTGTTATTATATAGTACATTAACATGTAATAGTTATATCAGACAATGCTATATTTTATACATTAACATAAATTGAGTTAATTGTTTACATAAGTGTAGTATCATCATAACATTTAACTTATGTAGAAAGTAATTTAAATTAGTAGATATTTAGATTTTAAGTTTACATACGATGTTCATTGTAACTAGAATAGTTAATTCTTAATTATATGACTAGTCTCAACCTTATTGTAATTAGTGTAGGATATAATCTCAAGAATTATATTAGTTAGACAAGTGAAGTATGATATATATAACTAAGTAGTTACTTATGTATAGCGGGTACACAGGTCTAGCGGGTTTGGGTCCAAACATATCTATTATTAGACCCGCTTATATGAAGGTCTAAAAGTATACAGATCCAAGGGTATGCGGGTATAAAAAATTAGACCATTACGGATTTTTTTAAGGGTCCGGATTTGTGGGTCCACGGATCTGCCCGTACCCATTTACAGCCCTACTGAGGTGACTATTTTAGGTTTGAGATTGCCTGCCTTTTACACGTATGTATACGACTTTGCCTCTCAAACCTTGTTAGTAACGGACCTAATTAATAATCCCGGTAAACCAATTGTTAGCCCAATAAAATCCAGGAGTATGGTAAGGTGAATATGCCTCAATAGAAAACAGGAACTTGTTAAATGCTTTCTCATACAGATCCAAGGCAATTGCAATGTTGTATGTTCACAATTTATTAATCGAGAGCACCACATGTACCGCCATGTGTGTCTCAGACTTTGCAGAATGTTCCAATAACCCTATCAACTTGGTCCCGGACCTCCCAGTCCTGGTCCCTGCTAACTAGATAGCATTATGAAATCTTGAAAGCGGCACGAGAAGGGAGTCGGAATCATTCATTCGGAACTTGGATTCCTCATTAAGGGCCAATTTAGTAGGGTGTTGTCTGGTGTGGTTTAGTGATTCAGAAAACAGGTCGTACATAATCATACTTTTTGGACTACGTAACTTGCATTTGGTAGGATGTGCTTCAGGTTCCGTGTTTTGGCATGCAGCTATTTGGTAAGATGCTGCAGTAAAAGCATGAACGCCCGTGTTAGAGAATGTAAAGCACCCGACTACTCACATTTCTGGCGCGGTACCAATTCTACGTTTTTACAGCATAAATTTTATCAACTACACTCTGGGCACGTTTGTTTTAGTAGATTTGAACGGATTGGATTGTATTCTTCCATCCAGCTGTAAAAATATTAGGTTTGTTTTATTGGAGTTAAAAAATGGATGAAATCCTAAAGTTTCGAGTATGGGCATGTTTGATTTGCATGATCTAATTAGATTTATATAAATGGCAGGACTCACGTGATCCCAAGTTTTGTAAACTTCTGATTTTGAGAAGTCCTACAAATAAAAGTTTAGGTTTGGTTTAACTGTATTCCACTTACGCAATTTACCCGACTCGATGTCCCGTCCCGTGAGAAATCTTTGCTCTACACACACCGGCCGTGGAAGAAAAAAACGCACTCGGCGTGCTGGATGACAGCGTCCGGCTGTTTTGAGATGGACAATGAATGCTATCCTGCGTTCCGGCTGTTTTGAGATGGACAATGAATGCTATCCAGCATTAACGCAGTCTAAGAAAAGTGCAGGATAATGACAATTTCTGTTGTCCCGCTAACCAAACCTAATATCTTTGCTGCTGGATGACGAAATACAATCTAGTCCAGCTGTTTACAGCAAAACAAACGTGCCCTGTATAGGAGCTGCTGGATTGTTGGTTACATCTCAAATGTGCCGGCAGGTTACTTACTTATTATTTGGGCACTCTGCTCTTTTCCGATCATTACGCGCTGCCTTTTTTCCTTATCAATAGTTCCGCCTTTCTCGCTGCGCAGTCTGCTGCTTTTCGGTCCGTTAATCAACAACTTGGCCAAAAGTAAACTACTGATTTACAGCATCTGGTAAATCTCAGAAATCCTAATACTTGGATGAGCTACATCCTGGATGCTGCAAAATCCAGGTGAGTACATCAAACCAAACGTCCCCAGTCTAAAACACCCTACCAAATAAAATGTAAAATTGAAAAGTGAACAATCAATTATAATGAGGTATAACAACCTTCAGCCAAACAGGCCCTAAGCGTACTAGCTATGAAGGCGATGCGAGCACAAATTAAAAGGGAAACGATCCAATCTGCTTTGCATTGGAGCCGAAAGCGAGGGTGCAGCATGACGCCGCTTTGTTGTTTTGTTCTTGCTTGTTGTGACTCGTTACCGTCCAAGTGGTTTAGCGTGGTGTAGTCGTTACGAAGGTTAGGTAGAAGGTGGTCATCATTCAATGAGGCCGTCTGGCAGGAGAGGAACGAGCGCAAGTAATGCTTCATCAACTTCCTTACCTACTACTACTACTCACTGGTGTAACAACACGAATCAAACTGAGATTATGATACTACAAGTATATGCGGTTTTAGATATGCACGGGTCACGTTGTGTTCTCTTCTTTTCACTGTTAGTCTTTTGTTTGTGCCGTTTTACTTATAAAAAATGATGTGCATAACCCAACTTATACTTGAGTTCATACATTAAAAAAATAGCCCAAATGAAATGTAAATCAACATAATAGAATTTTTTTTAAAATACCACTTAACTTGTTTTACATCGAAATAGAAGACATACGGACAATAAGTTGTGCCGCTAGTCTTTTTTGGATGGCAAAACCAATCCATTATATTAGAAGAGACGCAAACACGGAAGTTCTGATGGAGACAAAGAGAATTGGAAAAAAAAAAGAGAAAACAGGAAAATATTTTACTTATAACTTTCAATC
Source organism: Alisma plantago-aquatica (assembly GCA_963693085.1). Classification (NCBI taxonomy): domain Eukaryota; kingdom Viridiplantae; phylum Streptophyta; class Magnoliopsida; order Alismatales; family Alismataceae; genus Alisma; species Alisma plantago-aquatica. Next base: position 872,283,811 of record OY856409.1, read on the forward strand.
CGTAATGCGATATAAAAATTATTATGATTTTTATAAAAATAATAATTAGTAAGACTAATGTTGACATATTTAAAAAAAAATACAGAATATAAAATAAATATTATTCATAGTACTTATTTTTTAAGTAAGATTAACTCAAAAAAGAGTATATCATATCATGTTTTTGATACAATATACATTTTTCATGTCATTTTATTTTACCATAAAAATTATTTTATATTTTTGTGATAGTACTTATATTTTGAATAACATATTAATTGAGTATTGTATGTCAGTCTTTTGGCATAGTATTCATTTTTCTTGTTTAATCAATAAATTAGTACAATCCCTAAAAGAATGATATGTAATACTTATTTTTTGAATTAGTGTGTTATTCACCAAAGATATAATATAATACTAATTTAATACTTATTTCAGAATATAACGAGACCAAAGATGAGTGCTATACTAAAAAATTGACATGCAATACTTATTTTTTATTTAGTATGTTACTATTATCCCAATATATATAATATTTATTTTATATTTCATATTATTTTTTAAAAAGTATACATACATTTGATTTTGTTGAACTATATTTTATTAATTAATTTTTATTTTTAAAAAATCATCATAAATTAAAAGTTATAAATAAAATAATTTTCTCTCTCCTTTTTATTCTTTTTTTTTTACTTTTTCTTCTCAATCCTTTTCTCTTTCTCTTTCCGGTCACATAACACGTCATCTCAATTTTCTATGATAGCTCCTTGATTTCAGGAAATTAGTGTATTTTGAGTGATGGGAGAGAGTGTGCGTATCACTACTCTGTACCTGACTAGCTATTATATCCAACACGTGGCTTTTGTTCAATTGTTGTTTTGTTGTTAGTGGGGCCGGAATGAAAACGGTCCCTTGCTATTCGATCCAACCCGAGTTGCATTTGCACGCTTTAATAATGAGGAATGAATAGGGTCCCTTGCTCCCATCCTCACCCCAACCCGAAAGCGGGAACTTAATGATTAACATAAAGTGATAATGATTACTTTTCGACGAGCTAGACTGTCTTGCTGGCGGTGGCTTGCTAAACTGATGGACTTTATCAACGTCAAACCTTCACTGCAGCCAGTCTGTTCTGTTCCATTCAATTATGGTGACGCTAAATAATATATTAGCATCGTTGCCACTCATGGGAACGGCCACTAGTAGCCCGTCACTGGCAATTTTTTTTCCATATTCGTAGTGATCGTTCTTTTTGGGAGAAACTTTCTTAATAACTACAGGGAAATTCCAATAATCTCGTTTCCCATTTGGCAAAAGTAATAAGAAAATACAAAATTGTGGAATTTGTACTCAACAAAAACGGAAACCCAACAATAATAACCACAACCCATCTTGTCTAAATAACCCTCAATGGAATACAATTTGTCAAAACAAAATAAAAAACCCTCAAGCTCTCATCAAATCTTTCACTCTTGATGAATTACATGTTGCTATCTCTGACCTTGGCAAAAATAAATCCCCTGGACCTGATGGACTAAATGCGGAATTCTATTTGGCTAACTGGAACCATTACAAACATGACTTTCTTGCTTTTCTTTCCGCCTTCCATGCCAGTTCAAACCCACAAAACATCATCAAATACATCAATAAAACCTTCAACACTCTGATAAAAAAAAATAGTCAGCCTGAATTTATCTCTCACTTCAGACCTATCAGCCTCATAAACACCTCCTACAAAATCATCGCAAAAACATTAGCTAACAGGATCAAACCTCTCATGGATGACATCATTCCTCTTAACCAATCCGCCTTTCTAAAGGACAGAAGCATACAAGATGCCTTTTTAATGGTCAACGAAACGATCCACCTCTGTCACAAAAAAAAATCCCTCTCCTAGCCATCAAACTGGACTTCGAAAAAGTTTTCGACTTTGTAAACTGGCAATGTCTGTTGCAGACTCTCAAGGGATTTGATTTTCCTGACAAATGGATCTCTTGGATCCAAGCATGTATTTCTACAAATCATTTCTCCACCATCATCAATGGTGTTCCTTTTGGCTATTTCTATAATTCTAATGGACTTAGACAAGGGGACCCTCTCTCTCCTTACCTCTTCATCATTTTAACTACTATTCTCTCTCGCATGATTCAAATGGGAAATCAAAATGGGCTATTCTCGGCTCCTGATGTCTGCAAGGAGAACATTATTCAATTCGCAGATGACACCATCATCTTCTCCTCTCCTGAAAAATCCTCTGTTCAGAATATTTTTAGGATCATAGGTATCTTCTCCTATATCTCTGGGCTAAAAATAAATATACAAAAATCCTCCATCTTTGGGGTAAACATTCATCAAAATTCTTTGGAGAACCTCAAAGACTTCCTAAAATGCAAAACTGAAGAATTACCAATCAAATACCTGGGTCTCCCCATCACTCCTTATAACATCACAAATGCTATTTGGAACCCCATAATTTCAAAAATAAACTCTAAACTCTCCAACTGGGCAAACAACTTCCTTAACCTCTCGGGAAGGCTCACCCTGCTTAATAGTGTCATCACACCCATAACAACCCACTTCTTGAGCTGCATCCCCTTACCCTCTAAAACTAAATCCTTTCTAGATAAAATCCGAAGAAATTTCCTTTGGAACAATTTCCAAAAACTAGAAAAACCTGGGAAACATTACCATCTAGTTAATTGGAAAATGATTTCTGCTCCTCTTGATCAAGGAGGCTGGGGAATAATAAACATTGAAACGCACTCGCTCTGCCTCATTACCAAAATCATTGACTGTCTTATCCAAAACAAAAAGAAAATCTAGACAAATCTCATCAAAAACAAATATTACCAAAACTCACCTCCTTGGCACCAAATCCATCGGAAAACAGCCTCCCCACTTTGGAAATTCATCAATAAAAATATACATATGATTTCACAATTCTTAAATACACCTCCTCATTCTCACAAAATCATCTCCTTCTGGTCTGATCCATGGTACGAAAATAGCTCTGTTTTAAATCTCAAACCATCATGGTCTATCCCAAATAATCTCCTCAACCTTAGGATTGATAAAGCCCTTTCGCTAATCACCAGTAACAGATCAAACTCCTTTAAAAGATGTATCCTTTCCCAGGTAAGTCAAAATGAATTCAGACATCTCTCAAGTTCTATGGAAAACAACACCTCAAATAACATCACTTGGAAATGGGGGAAAGAGTTTTCGGTCAAACTTGCTTACAATTTTCTCTCTTTTAGAGGTATCTCCCCTTCATCATCAAAGATTTGGAAATAAAAATGGCCACAAAAATACAAAAATTTCTTATGGCTTCTTTTACATAATAAACTTCTTACCGGTGAAAACATCACTAAAAATGGTTTCATTGGCCCATTTAGATGTGCCCTCTGTGAAAATAACAGTGACTCGGTCAACCACATCTTCTTAATTTGCTCTTTCTCTCGAACAATCTTTTCACATTTCATGAGAAATTGCCTTCCTGATCTCCAGGAAGTCACTTTCCCAATCCAAATAACACCTTTAAGACATTATAGGCATTTCAAAAGCAGTGATCTTTTCACCACAATCTGCTGGAATCTTTGGAAAGAAAGGAATAATAGAACTTTCAACAACAAAAAAAATTTGGCAAGAAATGTTATAACTCAAATAGATGCTGATCTTCACATCCTTACTAAACTGCAGAAAAATTAGCAGAAGGGAGGTTGGATGAATCAGAGGAAGGAGAATCAGAAGCCGCTTTTCTTTGTGATCTTAAAGCTATGGTGGACGATGAGGCTGGAGTCAGCTTAGTACAGCAACAACTGTGACAAACCATTATGATTCAAGGGCAGCTCAAATCAGGAAAATCTCAAGGATGCAAAACTTTTTTCGCTAGGGGCTTGTTTTAAGGGGTGCCTCCCCCAAGTTAGCTGAACAATGCTTTCTTTCACTTATTTTCTTTTCAGCTTTTTCTTTCCGCTGCAGTTTTTCAAAACATTCTGTAGGTGTTCCACATAAGCAGGTTTTCTCTTGCTTGATGTGTTTTTTTTAATATATAACATTACCTTTCCTAAAAAAAAGTGATATAGGATCCATGCTCTACAAAATCGATCACACCAGGGATCCAGCTATACCCTCCGTGTCAACATAACTTCTTTCTTTGTAATCATTAGTTGATATTCTCACTCTTCTCAAGTATACTAGATCCCACATCTTTAACATTGTATACACCTCTAACAGGTGACAACATATCAGCTACTCTGGTGAAATCATACCTATTAGTCTGTTGTGCATCATATTCCGCAAGCATATATGACATCCTATTCACTAAGAGTCCTAAATATTCTAGGGCCATCTATCTCTACTGTAACTCCTTGGTTCATGCTACTGACTTTAATGACTTTCAGACCCTCCTCAATTGCATCTAGCCAACAAGCTAGACTAGTATCCCCTATACTAGGTGCCGGAAAAATCCCAGTGTCTAACCATCATGGTTCTTCATATGCCTCCAGTTGCTTTGCCTCTAGTCCCTTATCTATCAGTTTTCTTGCGAACACCCCTATGTTTAGTTTGAGATGTTTTATAGTTGGTCTCTCCCATTGAACATACTTGTATGATGGCATCACTACCCTAGTATCACTCATGAACCAACTATCTTTTCATATAACATCTAGCTCTCCATATCCTCTATATTTCTCCAGAATTTTGTTCTGCGTTGTGATTCCAAAGATATATTTTTCTTTCTCCCAAATTCTCATACTATCCACACTCTTATTTGAATATCTACTCGCACACCATTCACTTCTATCCAACAGACAATTGATGGAAAAATACCTTATGCAACACCTAATCAGATCCAACAACAACTCTAAACTACGTACTCCTAAGGGCCCCGTGAAGCTATATAAATATTACGAGTCCAAAAGGATTGTACAACATAGGAACTTGGAGGATGCAATACTCCTACTCTCATGATCTTAACAACTGACTGGATGGTGAAAACCCCTTCTTCAGTTGGGTGCCAAATAATTGTAACTCTCCCTCTAGTATCTCTATCCCAACCCTGTTCTATGATCATCATCCCCTCTCCTTCTACTAACTCCCCTCTCCTCATACTAACTCAACAAGTAGGTTTGCATTCCTGGCTCATCCTACCTTGTAAGGCTTCTAATGGTTAGGTTAAAGTCTACCTCCACACCCTCTTTCATCCAAAGTGTCATGGGTCTCTCCACTAAATAGAGTATCCAAAAAGTTATATCCCCCACTCATGCCTCTCATCTAGTATTATTCATAATTAGGGGAAATGTTGTTATGTATGTCCATAGATACAATCATATGATGATTGTAATGGGACATCATATACTTAATTTGATAATGATTAAGGTAATTGTGTCTATTATGTTTATCTCAATCATGAGATGATGACACATATATAATAGATGTCTATAAAATGATGTTACTAGATGACATATATCTTCAGATTGAGGACCTAAACAATGAGATCATATGTATGTTAAGAGTACATACATTCTTGTTTTGTCCCTAGTTGGATATTACTGAGGAAGTAAAATAGACAACAATAATACATAAGACTAGAGTGTGTGTTAGTTGATAATAGAATCTCATCAGTCATGATATGTAATATCAAACCAAACACATAGGTACTTGTTAGAGAACAATGTATCGAACAGACCCACCTTGAGAGTGATGCATGGAGACCACACAATGGTAGTCAGAATCAACTCTCATAGTGATAGTAGTGATTGTGGTTCTTAGACCTAAAATTACTACAGCCATCACATGTCGTTCTTTGTACTTTGACATCATCCGATGTGACCTTGAATAAGGGTTGCCATAAAAGTGATGCTCGTATACTCTATGTGTAACATCCCAGGATTTGAGGCCTCGGATAAAACACTCTTAAAAGGAATGATTGGACTACCCATATCACCAAGGTGCACCTCCTTTTTCGGGAGCCCATCACTAAGAACTCTATAGTTAAGTGTGCTCAACTTGGAGTAGTACTAGGATGGGTGACCTATCGGGAAGTTGATCCTGGCATGCGCGTGAGTGAGGATAAAGCGCACAGTTAAGGCTAGTGGTGGTCTGTGGGGACAATCGTCATTCCTGAAACTCTACTAGATCCTTGGGCAGTGGGCTCGGGTGTTACAAATGGTATCAGAGCCAATTCCCCTCTAGTAGGTGGGGCGCACATGGGCATGGCATGCCAGTCTTAAGCCGTGGAGTCCAGACATGTAGGAAAGGGTTGTCTATGGTTGACGTAGCCACCCTTGCACTGATATTCTATGATCGGGAGCTGGGTGTCCATGGGCTATTGTGGGTCTGCACTGAAATGGGGAAGAGATTATGAGGCCTTATAGTTGAGCCTTGACGAGGACGTCAAGAGTCTAAGTGGGGGAGATTGTAACATCCCAGGATTTGAGGCCTTGGATAAAACACTCTTAAAAGGAATGATTGGACTACCCATATCACCAAGGTGCACCTCCTTTTCCGGGAGCCCATCACTAAGAACTCCATAGTTAAGCGTGCTCAGCTTGGAGTAGTACTGGGATGGGTGACCTATCGAGAAGTTGATCCTGGCATGCGCGTGAGTGAGGACAAAGCGCGCAGTTAAGGCTAGTGGTGGTCTGTGGGGACAGTCGTCATTCCTGAAACTCTACTAGAGCCTTGGGCAGTGGGCCCGAGTGTTAACTATGACACATGGGGATGGAGTATGAGTGATGTAGATGGGATTTGTCCCTCCTACAAGAGATTGGTATTTAAGCCACTTGATAACTGAGACTGAGAAATGTATGGCCATACTCATGTGACTCAATATGTGATATGTGAGCTCAAATGCATCTCAAACAATTTGTTCTAGTTCAATGAACATGGATTGAATGTTGAGAGGATGGAAATTTTAGGCCTCGATATCAATCCGCATCTCAAAGGCAAAGGAACTATACAATCACAGTAACAATAATCATAGATTGTAGGTTGAAGTTGTTCTCTAACTTTTTGATTTACTTGGTTAGCAATGATTTGTTGCTAGATACCTCTCATTTCTTGCAATACCATAACTTAGTTATGGATATTTACTACCAATATAATTTGGGACCTATAGGATACACTACTATAGAAATGGCTTATAACGTCACTTTTAATGGTGTCGGTTGTAATAATACACCGACACCTAAACTATACAGTGTCGGTGTATAAAATAAGCTGACATCAATATGTGAAGGGAGACCAGACACGAGTATCACTTTTATTCAGTGTCGGTTCCTTAATAAGAAACCGACGCCTAAAAGTAACCGCCAAAACCAAAATTTCCAGTGAAAAAAATTACCTCCAAAAATTAACATACATCGTCGGTTTTTAAAATAGAAATCGATGACTAAAGGTTTTCTGTGAGACAGAAATTTGCTCACTTTTTATCGTCGGTTTTGTGACAATAACTGACGCCATTGTATTTTTGCGTGCATAACCGCGAAAATTTTCACCTCCCTTTAGTGTCGGTGTTTTGTGGCAAACCGACACTTATAGTTTTTATTGTCGGTTGTTGTTAACAACCGACACCTATTGTTAACTTAACAGCGTGAGGCAGACACTTCCCCTTCTATTTCATTCATTTCCGCTGAGGGTTTGCTCTGATGATTCCTCTGCTCTGGCGATTCCACTGTTGTTCTGCCTCCGCCTCTGCCTCCGCCGCCATTTGCTTGCCGTGCTTTGGTCTCCGACACTGCCGCCACTCGCCGCTGCTGATCTGCCGTTGCACCTCTTCTGCCTCTGCTTCCGCCAGCCGCTGCCGGCGACCACAACTCTCCACCCGACCACAGCTTCCGCCGGCCGCACCTCTTCTTCCTCCGCCGCCTCTGCCTTCGCCAGCCGACGCCAGTGACCAGCTCTCCGCCCGGAGCCCTTCTGCTCGATGACCAGCCCTCCGCCCACTGCCTGGACGCTTCCCTCTTCTCACAGGCACGCCCATTATCAGGTTTTCCCCTAACCTTCCCCCCTATTCTTGCTTTTCCTGTATCACAGGCACGCCCATTAATCCTATGGCTGTGGTTGTGTGTAATTTTTCTTCAATGTTATTGTGGTGTAGAGTTGCTATGCGATTTATTTATTTGAACAACATTATTTGAGGTGCACTGCCTTCTTGTTTATTAGACACCCAATCTTATTGTGGCTCTCCAGTTTGCAAACCTGTCTCTGATTCACATTAATATTACCATGTTGTATATGGTTTTGATCAGAAAAATGTGTAGATTGTGAATAAAATATACTTAAAGATCTATTATTCTTCTTGTTACAAAGGTATAGTTAGTACACAAATATTAGATGATATTCAAGAAAACCCTAGTTTGATGAGCATGTTGTTAATCATGTTAATTATGATTCTTTTATTTATTCTGATGTCAATATATAATTATGTGATCCCAACATCTTAAATTGAATTTGAATGATTTCAATGAATTATAGGGTTTTAAAGTTGATAATCATGTACGTACAAGCGGAAATAGGGTTATTAAACCAATAGTTATAACATAGTATGATCTTAATCTGATCTGGATGTTAATAATAACGTAGTATGTTAAATATGATGATTAGGGCTATATATATAATGTCTAGTAAAGATTCCAAGACTTTTTGTCATTAGGATAATTTTTTTAAGGTTAGTCTCTCTACTAGAGATTGCATATTTGAAACTATTGATTTCTTGATTTATTATTTAATAATGCTCTATAGATTAGGATTAACCATGTTTCCTGTAGTTTATACACATTTATTATATATAAGAATGACAACACGTGAATTTGTTGGCCTAGAAACCCGTCCAAGATTTACTCATTAGGAGTAAATCTTGGATAGTCCCCAGTTTGGGACTGTTCTTGAACACCTAATCTCACTTAGGATGTTAGTGTATAATGTGTATTGGATTTTCAAGAAAATTTCGGTAGCATTTCCACGTTTGTTCTCTAAGTACATATGTACTTAGAGAACAGCGGGGAAATGCTGCCAAAATTTTCTTGAAAATCCAATACACATTATACACTTACTAGTGAGATTAGGTGTTCAAGAATGGGATAGGTGGTACACATTTATTATATATAAGAATGACAACACATGGGATGTCCATTCGCAATCGCTGCACCGCTATGAATGTGTACTTTACAATGTGAACTTTTAAATTAGTGTTACTTTCCAATGTGAAATTTATAATTTGAATATGAACTTTCAGATGGCTGATCAGGACCATGCTAATGATCGCCGTGAGGGTGAGGACGTGCTTGCACCGCCTGACAATGTAAAGTTTTAAGAATATATCCCTGACGTTTCTATCTATATGTTCATTTATAATTATATTATGTAAGTGTGTTTTTTAATCTAATTTTAGGTTGGTGATGTACCCGCTGAAGAAATTACAACACTTGATGAGCAGTAAAAGAAAATTGAGAAAGTGAGGGGCATTACAATGATGAACAAGTTAATACAGCAAAGGGGCAATGGATCCAAATTGGCTGTGGATTTCGATCAGGTAGGAAATCCATATGGAGTGAACAACAACTCATTTGTTTCATATCTTGGGGTTCTTACTCACAACCATTGCAGTCCTATCCTAGAATCATGGCATAGAGTTCCTAAGGGGAATAAAGACCACATATGGAAGGAACTATGCGTGAGTTATTATTATTTGTAATTCTATTTGTGTAGATTACTAATTTTTAGGATACTAGTTAATAGAAATTCTATTTAATTTGCAGAGCATATTTGATCTGGATGAAAAGTTGCATCGTAAATGTATGATGTAATGTTGTGGGAGGGTCCTAAGGAACTATAGGACCAATCTCACCCGATATTACATACGCGATGCTGAGAATAGGTTCTTGATTGATTCCAATTCTAGACATTGATCAGTATTTCACTAACTCTACACTAATAATTTTTGTTTGTATTCTCTTTGAAAAATAAATATAGGAAGAAGGAAGCCACACCGCAATGGAACTACTTGGACCCCAAAGAATGGGAGGAGTTTGTTACCCAAAGAAAAACAGATGAATTCAAGGTATTAAGCGCCACTCCCAATTTAATTAATATACATTTTTATGTATTCACCTATTCAAGATTAACCTATAGTGTTACTAACCAAATCAATGTGCTAACTAACTAGGCTATCAGCGATGCTCAACGAGCAAGGCGTGCACTGAATGTGCACGACCGCATAATGGGTCCAAGAGGATATGTAGGCGTTCTCCAAAGACTACATGTTGAGTCTACTCAGCCTACTGCTACTCAGGAGACTGCAGAGTCCTCTACTGCTGCTCCCGCACCTCTGCCTCGTCATGTTATGTGGATAGCTGGGAGAAAAAACAAGAAGGGAGAGATACCAAAGCCCACAACCGCTGAGGCGGCTGAAAAAATGGTAAAAATCAAACTCTTAGAACAATCTATCGATATTGATTATTGTTATGTTTACTTATGAATTTTTGTTGATGGTGCTTAGCGGGAGCTGCACGAGCAGAGGAAGGAAGGCAAGTTCATCCCTCAGGGCACAAGGGATGAACTGACAGTTGCTCTGGGTAACCCAGAGCATCCTGGACGTGTAAGGGGTGCAGGCGCTGGTGTGGACATCAAAGTGTTCTTTGGGCCATCCCAGCGTAAACCTGTCCCAAAAGTAGGACTTTCACAAGATGAGGTAACTTATTCTTATTTTAGAACGTTATTGCGAAAGGGAATTCAATAATCATAAACTAGCATTTCTTTTATCAATGTATAGATAGATTCCTTAATTGATAGGAGACTCGAGGAAGCAGTTGATAAAAGACTCCAGGAAGCATTTCACAAGTGGCGGGCGTCTCAGACTGCCACTCAGACAGTACCGGTGGCGAACCTCTCTTCTCCTACTCCTCGTACTGCAGAGGTTGGGAGTAATCCTATAGACCCACCTAGCACGTCCTCTGTAAGTATTTTTATGGCATATATAATAGCTAGTCTGTTCAAGATGATATGTTTGTGTATATATGCATATAACATTCTTTACGTAAATTTGTAGGGGTTGAAGCCATGCCGACTAAAAAGTGAAGGATATTTCATTGCAGATGCATCGACTTACCCAACCCTTAAAGGGTGCATGTTTCATGGGAGTCCAGTACCAAATGGCATGGTATGTGTGAGCCCCATACATATACTCACTGGCTGGACGAATCTTACACTGCCTCATACACACCCAGATGTTGAAACACTTGGTGAGGCAGTAGGCGGAGTGATACTATAGCCCGAAGTGGATGTCCTCTATATTGATATTGTATGATAAATTTTCATTACTTTACTTTGTTAGTGTGTATATATATATGAGTCAATTGATATGAAATTATATATACAGGTCAAAAAGACGAGACCCGCTACATCTCGGCCTCCACCTCCTCGACTACCCAGTTGGCTTCCAGGGGACATACACGCCTCGATAGGTCCTAATTGTAGGAGTGTGGCAGTATGGATCGGCGAACATAATCCAAATTGCCCTATAAATGTTACTATTCCCGAGAATGTTGCAGGTAAATCATACGATAACATTCTATTTATACAAGTTTAGCATATGTATTAATGCATATGTAATAGAAGTTATGGATACGTATTAATGCAGGTCAAACATTCGAAAACAACATATTTATACAAGATATTTTGGAGTTGTTTAAGTATGAATGGCTGAACACATCTATAATAGAGCTGTGGATATGGTGAGATTAATGCATACGGCAATCTGGTTTATACATCCATATACCTTGTTTTATATACGACAATCTAGTTTCTTATATATTAATGCATACGTAATACATGTTTTGCAGCCACTTAATACAAGACATGTACAGATTTTGGGTTTTCCCATGTGGGATGTTTAGTTCCATCTTTGATTAGTCTTGTAGATACAGACCCTTCTTCAGTTACTTCATACTGCTGTGATGCTTTTGAATATTTTGGTAAAAATAATAAGACGGTAATAATAGCTCCATTCAATGTCGAGTAAGTTTACTTTGCTTGTAATTTGGACACAAGCAAATTACATTTTTATTGCGGATATTGAGTTATTAATTTTCTACTTTCTTACCTGTAGTTCTAAGCATTGGGAGTTATTAGTTGTTGTCTCCAAGATATTCACCGTCTATTATCTAGATCCTGCGGGGAGTGAGTTGGATGTATTATATGGACATGTAATTAAAAGGCCATTATTCTCGTGAGAAATGTTTTATGTTTTTATATCTGTTAACATCTGTTACTGCATTACTATTTAATTATGTAATTTAATGTGTTACATTAACATATATAGGGCTTTACAAGAGTACAAAAAAGCTGGAGGAAAGGTCCCCAGGAAAAAAAATCTGACACTCATTTGGAAGAATGTGAAAGTAATTTCCTGACTCCAATGTATATATTATTTATGTGAACTGTGCTTATTTGTATTTTTGAATATTTTGTATGTTTCAATTTATAGTGTGCTATACAAGACAACGACTGGGCAATTGCCTACTATGTGATGCAATTTATGGACCTAATCATCAAACATGCTGTATTGGAAATCGAGGTATTATACATAGTCTCGTTAGATAATATGAAATATATGAATCTTATTATATATTATTATAATTAAGTATGTACATCATTATCTTTTTAGGTCTTTAAAATTGAGGACTTCAACACAGGTGCAAAGCGTTTCGATGTACATGCTCCCAATATGAGAGATGAATTAGATGTTGTAAGAGAAGATTGGGCAAAAGCCCTGCAAAGAGTGGGAATTTTTCAATATGATTTTGATGACAATGATGATGATGAATAAAGAATAATTTTGTTCTCATAATTAATTTTGTGTGAATGTGAATGAATTTTTATGAATTGTCATATGTGTGTCGGTTGCTACTGGTTTCTACATGTGTGTGATGAAAAAATAATATGAATTAAATGTTCTTATACATGAGTGTCAATCACATATATATAATTTGTCCATCATGTTAATTTTGTAGGTTTGTGGCATGTTGTTGGCTGATATCAATGGATGTCGTAAAACCTGCAGTTCATAACTGAATTGTAGGTTTCTCATCCTGTGACTAGCCACAACAGGTCTGCAGACTGACAGAAAAAAAAATCAAATCATAGGCGTCGGTTATTTGTATCAAACCGACGACATACGGTTACAGTGTCAGTTGCCATACTAGTAACCGACGTTGATTTCCCTAATGAGGCCAAACACCACATCCGTGCTGGCAAGAACGGCCGTGGTAGCGGACCAGACATAAAATAGGTGTCGAATATCTGTATAAAACCGACGATATATGGTTACAGTGTCAGTTGTCATACTAGTAACCGACGTTGATTTCCCTAATGAGGCTAGACACCACGGCCGTGCGGCAGCACAGCCGTGTAAGCGGGTGAGATGGCGTCGGTTTCTAAGCTGATAACTGACACCTATACCCCCTGCTGGCACATTTTCAGTGCGTTTTCGGTGGCGCGCGAAAGGTTGTGGCGTCGGTTTGAGAACCGACGCGTAACGGTTGGGATTTTAGCGGTACCCACATGGGTGTCGCTTAAAAACCGACACTAAAGGCCTTAAATAACCGACACTAAAGGTCGGTTATTTACTAGTGATAACACACATAGGATGCACTTGGAAAAGGATTTTATTCATGAATGATGTTTAACTTGATTACTAAAGTGTTTATGTGTTCATCTTAAACAACAACGGTTGAAAATTGACTGACTGAACTGTGAAACGACCAGTTCAAGTGTTGAATTGATCAATTTAAGTGTCAGGTCAATTGGAAACAACATTGTCTGAACAATGCCTAAACTAGGGCATGAAGCGACCAATTGGTTCAAGGTCTCAAACGACCAGCAAGTGTTGAATCACTTGGTTTAATGATCAATTTGATTGGATCATGAATTGTTGATGATGCGTGTTATGCATTAATCATATATTGAATAACAACATGATTCAAAAGGGAAAGCTACTGAACCAAGTGGTTCAAGACTTGAACCAATTGGTTCACTTGTGAACTGACCGGTTCAATAGTAAACTGACCCATTCACCATTTGTAACTTCCAAAAAATTCATAAAATTTCGTTTCTTTGACCCCCAAATGAACTAGAAACCATGAACTTGGCCATCCTATATAAAGGGGGGAAGTCTAGGCTTTCAAAGGCAAAACAATAAGCTTTGACAATTATTGCCCTCCCTTGTTGTGGTAACCAAAGAGCCCGAGAAAGTCCTACCCATAAAAGGGAGGGATAGTAAGGGAGAGACAATTGGGAGAGCAAGTCACCGCTAGCACACTGACGTTTGAAGGGAAAACTACTTCATGTTGGCTCTGGTAGGAAAATGTGGAGTTTCTAGTGGTCCCACATGAGCTACTACAGAGGCGAGGAGGTCGTTGCCACCTACTAGGAGGAAATTGTCAACCTTCATACATGGTGTTGCACTGGTTGGCCATTGCTAATGACTACTCGAGTGCTTCTTGAAGAAGAAGCGCATTGCTACAAGAATAAGTCTCTAGACTTACTCCGGGACCAGGATACATTGCAAATCTCTTTCCTAGATACGTTGTTGTTGAAGTGATCTGTTGGTTCAGGAATCTGACATTAATTTTTTTTGTTTATATTGCCTTATATGTTGTGCCAATTTACCAACAATGGTATCAAAGCCACATCAATTTACGGTGGGTCTAGATTTCATAGATATGATCAGATTTTGGTTTTATCATTTATTTTATTGCATACAATGCTAATATTAAGATCACTAATATGCATATCATATTAAAATACCACATACTATCCCATATATATATATATATATATATATATATATATATATATATGCAATTTGTACATGTTGCCTAAAAATTGATTTTGATGGTGGATGTTATCATGGTTATGGACACCCTAGATATTTGTGCTTGGTGGGATGTTTATTATTCCTATTTATATATCAATTTGCATACCAATTCTGTCTCTCCTTTTCTATATATAAAAGGATTATTTCTTTCCTTCCTATGCTCCCCTTGGATGTAACTCGAGGTTTCCCTATTACAATGTAATATGTTAAATAGGATTAATATAGTTTCTTTTTATGTTATGGAAAAAAGACATTCTGCTTCAGACCAACCAACCATTTTAGAAGATGAATTGATTAGCTGGAGGACCGAGGAGGCTAGACGACTGGAAAGAAATTGATCGGCTGGAGGGTCTAGACGTCCCTTGGACAAGATACCAGACGATCGATCTGAGAGACTAACTGACTGACCAGGATGCCAACATATCATTTCAATTGACCCGTACTAGCTCTAGAACATGTCTTCATCAACAACATGTTTCTACATATGGTGTAGACCTTAGGTGGTAGCAATTCCTTGTGGTTCCAAGGAAATACAATAGTATGGACATAACCATCACTCATGTTTTATAGTTGCTTGTTTAATTTGAGGATATAGTAGGTATATGATACATATTAGTATGTGGTGATTGAATATGTATATGTATTTATATAAATATAAAATCCCTCAATCAAATATTATGTCTTAGAAACTTTCCATAAGCACCACACATGAAAATCTTGATCAACTATGTGTGGGCATGCCAAGTGTGGTGTGTTGTCCATCTCATAGATGTGTGATGGTAGTCATGTGGGCCTTCCAAGCAGGGTGCATTACTATCATGTTGGCTTTTGCGTCAGACTTAACTAGGTGATCTTAATGACATTATGTACCTAGAAGAATGTCGATGGACTATGGAAAAGAGTTGTGCATACCATCTATGAAAGAATTGCTTGAGATTCAATTGGCAAACGTGCTGTGAAATTAGTGCATTACTATTTTGTTGGCTTTTGGGTTAATCTTAACTAGGTGATCTTAAGGAGATCAATGCATACCATTTATGCAAGAATTTCATGAGATACAATTGGAAAATGTGTTGGGAAATCAGGGCTATAGATAAGGCAATGGGAAAAAAATTTAATGCTCGATTCCCTAAATAGCAGATCATGTCAACAACAATGTATCTAGGAAAGAGGGCAGAAAGAGATATATTGGGTCCTGAAACAAGTCCAGCGAAAACTTGTTGTAGAGTTCTTCTTTCTCAAGTCACACTTGGACAACTAATAGTGGCCTCCTAGTTGATCATCACGGATGGAGGTTGTTGCATCCTCCTAGCAAAACAAACACTATTGACGTAACAATTATACATTGTCCAGATTTTGATGATGAATTAACCATTCCATTCATATGTATATAATATGTCTATTTGAGGTTTATTTCAATTATTAGGTACATGAAAAGGATCACTTCAATAAAGCCCTATCTTGACCCAATACAAGCCAAAGTGAATGCAAATGCACTTTTGTGGAAAATGTCCTAAACAACTTAGGATAATTTTTTTAATCATTTTTATTGATGATATGACTTGTAATTAATACGTGAAAAATTTAGGAGCACTTATAATAAATGTTTAAACACTCAAATGAAAATTTCCAAAACACATCATAGGCACCTTGTTCGGCCAAGTTTCCCTCTTAGAAACTCAACCGACACCTAGGATGGGTTTTGGAAACTGCCATTTTGACTGAGCCTGTCTTGGTGACAACTTGACTGCCACCCTTCATAGAATAAGTGATTTTAAGCCATCAGTCAAGTTTCATCCAGGATAGACTTGATCGACAACTCAAAATCAATTTGTCACATAGTGCTATCGACCAAGTTACCTTTATTGAAACTCGACTGATTGCACTGTTCATAATGTGTAGAAAAAGTGTTTCTAACCGTTGGAGTGTTGGAAAAGGCAAAATTATATCCATTGCAACATCTTGAATAGCTAAAATCCATTCCTAAGTGTTTCTAATGGCTAGTAGACACCCTCAACTCTTAATAGGGGCCCTTGAACTTCATTCCAAGTTTTCCTACCTTGCTCCTAGCTATAATTGAGTTATTTGTCCACATAGAGCCCCTTTCTCTCTCTTTCTCTCTCTTGCTTACAAATAAAAACGTCCACATGAGTGGGATATGTATTTGTGAGGGAGCTACTTTAGTGAAATCTTTATGAAGCCCACAATCTTCTCTTTCCCCAATCCCTTTATTTAAGAAATGTTGGTGAAAGCATCTCCTTGGTGAAGGAGAAGGTGAAGGATGAAGATCCTTGAGAAGAGTGGGTAATTTCTTTAAGGTGGAAGACTTGTTGCAAGAGGGGAGCTTCTTGGCGAAGGTGTCCAACTCAATGAAAAAGTGGGTAAGACATTGTAGAGGTTGAAGACTCTTAATCCAAGCATAGGTAAGACCTTATAAGGTTTATTGGCTCCTTTTGGTCCTTAAAAAGGAAGGCTAGGTATCCTTTTCCTGTAAAAGGAATGTCTTATTGTATGTCTTATAATGGAATATAAGTATGCAATGGTTTCAAAGTCCTAGGGATTGACCTTTCTAGGTAGTGGATGTACACTCTCCTACTATGGAATTTGGAACCACTATACATAGCTTTTTCTTGATCTCTTTCAATCTCTCTTATCATTGCTATGTATGTTTATTTGCACATAAAATTCCATATTTGCAATCTTATTTGTTGAAGTAATTTGAAGGTCTAATGAATTTGGTTTAAGTGCTTTTTAGCTCTATCACCCCCCTCTAGAGCCCTTTG
The DNA here is from genome assembly GCA_963693085.1 of Alisma plantago-aquatica. Taxonomy (NCBI): domain Eukaryota; kingdom Viridiplantae; phylum Streptophyta; class Magnoliopsida; order Alismatales; family Alismataceae; genus Alisma; species Alisma plantago-aquatica. The sequence goes on from OY856409.1 coordinate 872,301,451, forward strand.
ATCCAACAAGTGGCATCAGAGCCACAGTCTTCTGAGACAAGATCTCCCACAAGATGAAAACATGGGTGGCAACCTTCTAGGTTCTCTCAACTTGGAGGGTGGATTCTCCATGAGACCTCCAATCTTCAACGAAACAAACTTCCTCTATTAGAAGAGGAGGATGCATTTCTACTTACAAGGAATGAGTTACAAAATGTGGAAAGTGGTTAACCTTGTGTAGAAGGAGTGGGCGGGAGATGTAGCTACTTGGGATGAAGCTACATTGAAGAAGGCACAGCTAAATGCAAAGGCCATAAGAATCATCTATGAAGCCCCAACTCCTTCTGAGTTCAACCAGATCTCTTCTTTGTACACATCCCATTAGATATGGAACAAACTAGTCATCACCTATGGGAAAACCGAGAAAGTCAAGGAGTCTAAGGTCTACATGCTCAAAGGACTTCTTGAGAACTTCAAGATGGGCAAGAAAGAGAGAGTGGTTGACATATACTCAAGTCTCAACACCATCATTAATGGACTTGATTATTTGGGCCAACCCATGGATCAAGGAACCATCAACTCCAATATCCTTAGGTCTCTTCCTAAGAGGTGGCAATCCAAGCTGACCTCCATTAAAGAAGCAAGAAGCCTTAGTGAGATAGCTACTAAAGAGCTCATTGGAAATCTTCATGCCTATGAGCTAAGACTTGACAAGAAAGAAGAATAATAAAAGCTTGAAGAGAAGGAGCCAAATAAGATGAAGGAAAATTCCTTCAAAGCTCAAGTGGAGTCCATTGTTCTTCAACAACAACTTTCTTGTCAGGTTGCACCCTCTTCAAGTGAAGATGAAGCCCCTAACTACTCCAAGGGGAGGCACTTCAAAGGAAAGCCCTCTTCCTCATCTACTCCAATGTGCTATGGCTAAAAGGGACACTAAAAGAATGATTGCCCCAAGGAAAAGAAATCCTACCATAAGAGCAGCTCCAAGAAGGAGGACTACAAGAAAGAAAGCAAGTTCAAGAGGAAGGACAAGAAGGTAAGATGCAACCCATGCCGCATGGGAGGAGTCTTCCTCTAGCAATTCTAGATCCAATGGACGAGAATGCCACATTGATCTCATGTCCTCAACTAGTGAAGACATATGTGAGGTAAGTGAGATAAGAGAGGTAACCTTGAATGATTTATCTAAAGAAGCCGTCATTGATATGATTAATGCTTGTTGTTTCTAATGCCAAATGCAAATCTTAGAAGAAAAGGTTAGGGAAAATTATTCATGACTTGTATGCTAAAATTCATCTCATTGAGCAAAATGAGAAAGTCCATCTTGATGATATAGATTCTTTGAAAAGTCAATTTCAAAGAATGTACTTCTTCCGGATGGCCTACATCACAATTTAATTAGTTTTAGCCAATTATGTGATAATGGTTATCTTGTAATATTTACCTCACTTGAATGCTTGCTTCTAGATTTCCTCTCCTATAATGTTATATATAAGGGAACTAGAAGTGGAAACCTTTATGTTATTGTTCTTGATTCTCTTAAGACTATTCTTGGTAAATGCTTTGTTGTTGATAAAAGTGATATATATTTGTGTCACCATAGGCTTGATCAAGTAAATATGCATAAGTTGAAGAAGTTGAGAAAAAAGGAATTGGTTAAAGGAATTCCTAAATTGGAGTGGAGAAGGATGAGGAATGCCAAACTTGTACACAAGGAAAACAAACCAAATCCTCCTTTAAATCCAAAGGAGTCCTTAGTACCAATAGATTTCTTGAAATTCTTTAAATTGATCTATTTGGACCAATGGGAACTCAATCATTCATGGTAGCAAGTATTGTCTCATGATTGTTGATGATTTCTCTCGCTATGCTTAGACCTTCTTCTTAGTTTCAAAAGTGATACTATCAACGTTTTCTCTACTTTTTGGAAACGAGTTGAAAATAAAGATTCTTGTTGAATTGTCTCTATGTGTAATGACCATAGGGAAGAATTAGAAAATGATATATTTGAAAGTTTTTATGTGGAATCTGACTATTCACACAAATTTTCTTCTCCTTGTACACATTAACAAAATGGGGTAGTAGAGAAAAAGAATAGGTCGCTATAGGAAATGGCTAGGACCATGCCTCTAGAGTATGATACTTCCAAGAAGTTTTGGGTCAAAGTCGTTATCACCTCATGTTTTGTGCAAAATTGGGATTTCACTCATCCTTGTTTAAAGAAAACCCCCTATGAGTTATGGTGTGGTAGAAAGACATCTATCAATTTCTTTCATGTTTTTTGTTGTCCTTGTTTTGTTATAAACACCAACGATTCTCTAGACAAGTTTGATGAAAAATATACAAGGATTTCTTTATTGGCTATAGCAGTACTAGTAAAGTATATAGAGTGTTTAACATTGAATTGTCTAAAGTTGAAGAATCTATTAATGTTAAATTTGCTAAACCAACCCCTCTATTTCTAAGAATATTATAAATGATGATGTTGTAGATGAGGTGATTCCTATATTAAAAGAACTCAACATCATTGACAAAGAAAAATAGGTGGTAGTAGATGAAGAAGAGAAAGAAGAAGAAAAGAAGGATTCAACTCCTCAATTTTCTAAAGATCATCCTTAAGAGCACATAATAGGCAATCCTTTTGAAAGGGTGAAGACGCGGGCTACCTTCAACAACGAGCAAGCCAACAATGTGTTAATCTGACAACGTGAGCCAAAGAATGTCAAAGAAGCTCTCAAGGATGATGAATGGATCCTAGATATGTAAGAGGTGCTAGAACAGTTTGACAAGAATAAAGTGTCGGCCTTAGTACCAAGACCAAATGAGAGGAAAATCATTGGCACCAAGTGGGTCAACCACAACAAGCTAGATGAAAGTGGCAAATCGGTAAGGAACAAAGCTAGTTGGTCAAGGCTACAATCAACGGGAAGGTATTGACTTTGATGAAACTTATACTCATGTTGCTAGACTTGAATCTATTAGAATGTTACTTGCCTTTCCTAGCTATAAGAATTTCTTGCTTTACCAAATTGATGTTAAAAGTGCATTTTTGAATGGTAAAATGGAGGAGGAAGTCTATGTGGCTCAACCTCCCAACTTTGAACATGACAAGCTCCCTAACCATGTTTATTTGATACAAAAAGCTCTCTATGGTTTCAAACAATCCCCTAGAGCTTGGTATGAAAAATGATAGAACTTTTTTCTAGACAATGGCTATGTCATGGGAAAAGTTGATTCTACCCTCTTTCTCAAAAAAATACTTCTAGAAAATTTTTTATCATTCAAATATATGTTGATTCTATCATATTTGGTGGAACTAATCTTAATCTTTGTAAGAAGTTTAATTCTATTATGTAGAGTGAGTTCAAGATGAGTATGATGGGGGATCTTACTTTCTTTGTTGGATTTCAAATAAAGCTAACAAAGGAAGTAAACTTCATCAACCAAGGCAAGTATACAATCTCTTAAAGTGCTTTGGGATGGAGAACACCAAGCCTATGGACACCCCCATGCCAAACACTGCCAAACTTGATAAAGATTAGGAAGGTGAGAAGGTAGATGAGAAGCTCTATGGAGGTATGATTGGTAGCTTGTTATATCTAAGTACCTCTAGACCTGATATTATGTTTAGTGTTAGCTTGTGTGCTAGATTTCAATAAATCCCTAGAAAACCCCATCTTATAGAAATTAAGAGGACTCTAAGTTACCTAGCCAAAACCCAAAATTTTGGTTTATGGTATCCCAATTCACGAGACTTTTCTCTTACTACTTATAATGATGATGATTACGTAGGGTGCTTAATTGATAGAAAGTACACAAGTGACACTTGCTTCGTCCTAGGACCATGCTTAGTTTCTTAATTCTCTAAGAATCAAGGCACTATGGCTCTTTCATCTACGGAGGCTGAATATATTGCAGTTGGGAGTTGTACCCAATTCCTATGGATGAAGCAAATGCTTTAAGACTTTAATGTTCAATATGATGCTTCTCCTATCTAATGGGATATTAGTAGTGTAATCAATGTTTCTTACAATCCTATGTTGCATAGTCAATCTAAACATATAGAGGTATGCCATCACTTACTTCATGACCACATTGTCAAAAAGAATATCTATATTACACATGTTAACACGAAAAATCAACTTGCAGATATTTTCAAAAAACCTCTATGTAGAGAGAAATTTACTTTTATTAGATAAAAATGTCTTATTACTTCTCTTGATGAAATTAATATGCCTTATAGCTAGATATTCTCATTCCTATATGTTCTTGCTCATATATTGCTCATCTCACACTTGTTGGTGCTACAAATGCCTAGTTTTAATGCCTTATTTTGCTTTTTTTGTTATTTTTTTGTAAATGCTTATTTTATTGCAAAATAGTAGCCAATAATGAGTGGAATGTGTCTTAATATGCTCACAATACATGATAGGATATAAAAATAATTTTATATAGAACTCTAGTGACCTAGAATTTAATCTCTTATCTTTTGGATAGATTGACCTGTCGACAATGTTTGACCTAAGGGAAACTCGACTGACAACATGCTAAGGACTAAACAATACAACAACGTCTACCCAATTTCCCAAACCTCAAACTCGACCGACAACATTGTTGGGTGGAAAATATATAGACCATTGGTCGACTTTCTCCTTCTAAACTAGAGAAAAGTTGACACATAGCCTTCCTTTCTTGTTCATCCTTGAATCCTAGGGCCACCCAAACCTCTCATTTATTCTCTTTAGCCCTAGATAACCTACCCTAACCTTCCCTACCTTGACCCACAGCTTGGGAGGCTTACAACTCTTGCCTTCTTCCCCATTTTGGTGTCATTTGATCTTCTTTCATCTCCATGGATTCAAATTGACAAAAAAGGACCGACCCATCCAGAGTACCCTCGTCCTCCACTGCTTCTAGTGTCATTTCCTTTTATGGAACTTCTTTCATCTCCTCTCAGTTAGTAAATAGGTATAAGGAGATTCTTCCTAGAAAACCTTCTCCTTTTCATGCTTTTCTTGAATCTCAAAATGAGTTGATGAATGAGGTTACTGTTGTGTTCAATGCTCAACACCTTGGTGCATTATGTGTAGTGATATTGTGCTACACTAACTCTCTTTGTAGCACAAAAGTTGTCCATGAATTCTATGTAAATCTTAAATGGAAATACACTTCTCTTGTGCCACCCCCTAACACTCAAGTGATCCTTACCTCCATGATTGCGGGTACTAGGTTTTCCATCTCTGAAGATTCCTTGAACACTTAATTCAATGGTACCTCTACTGCATATACATGGATGACCACCTATCACCAATATCTTGACCTTCTTGACCCTGAGAAGTTGTACCAAGGTTTTGAACCCGAATTACCCTACCTAACATCCATAAGTTCCTGAAGAAACTTGAGGTTCCCTATAGGAAGAAAGCGATTATTCCTTATTCCTCACTTGACATCAAGACTCACCTTAGCACTTGTAGTCAACTATAATATCCATCCAAAGAAAAATAAAATGAATATTGTATAAAACATTCTTGTGCTAATGTACATTCTCCATCACATGACCTATTTTGACTCTAGAAAAAAATGCCTGTAGAACCCACCCACCTTATCCAAACATGATTTTTGGTTTGTTTGCTCAAAACACAGAGAAATCCATTTTCCATGAATGTGGTTACAAAGCAAGTAGGAAAGTTGTTTACATTAGTGAAACCACTATCAAGAAGTCTTTTCATTCCCATCCACAACCACACCTGGTGCTTTGACCTCCATACAGGCTCCTCCACCTCCACCTAGACCTGACTGTGCCTCGTTCTCAGTGCCTAATGAAACTCTCATGTGCTACATGATGCAACAACATGCATACAAACTGTAGTTTCAGGAACACCTACACCATGATTTAATTGAAAAATATGTCAAACATGAACTTTTCCTACACCCATCCTTATCCCGCCTACCAACCTTGTCCAACTACTGACTATGCTTCCTATGCATATAGATAGTTCTACCCAGCCCACCAGCATGCTACTTCCGTTGTAAAACTGATGGTGGACTTGCCCCTGATGTCTCCTCTCAGTCTCTTTCTCTTCCAGATGGCCTTGTTTCCACCTTCCTTTCTAGCTATGATTGGGTTTCTATACCCAACTATGAGCAAGCTAAGGTACCTTTCGAGTGTGGCATCCCCTAGGTAGAGAAAAATCAAAGATGGCCTGGTCCTTGCTCTTTCATTCTTGATGAGGACACAGAGATGGTTGATGAGGATGGTGAGGATGAGGTTGATGGTGATGAGGATGAAGGTGATGATAGCTCCAATGATGATGGAGATGGTGGTGAGGCTACACCTGCTACCTCAGATGCACCTTCAGATGGATATAAAGACTACCATCCAGATGGCGAAGATGAGAAGCTTGACCTAGATTCCATATATGTTTAGTTCTTACTCTATAGGTTTCTCATGTTTATATCTTTTAGTAGATTTTCTTGTACTTAACATTTGTGCATTGTATTTGAGGCTTACGATTTTCATATCTTGTTGTTTTTCTCTATTTTATAGTTTTCAAATAGAGAGGACATATTTTTGTTGTAATGTGATTTTATTTACCTTAACTCTATGCTTGGTTATATCTTATGAGTTTTAGGTATGTGCTTCAATATTTTGATTACGACTCTAGTATGTTTGTTCTCTTTGCTTGCTCTTGGTTGGTGCTTGCATATGGTGGCTTCATGTGTAGTTTGTACCTATGGGTAAGACCTGTGTTTATAGATCTTCTACCCACCTTCCTTTTTGATATGAAAAAAGGGGAGAAGCAACCGCAATCTATATTGAATTGTGGCCCTTTTTTAGTTAATTCTCTAAAATATCATGTGACTCTATAAGAGGACGCAATAGTATAGGTGATATGGCTATGCTTTTTGGAGAAACTAACCATATAGGCAAATGTAAGTAGAATTGAGGGGCAGAAAATGCTATTGTTCATTCATGTACCCCTATACAATTCACAAGGTAAAAGTTTAACTTCTAAGTCCTTTTCAATATGTTGAGGAATGGTTTGTCATCTTCAAAAAGAGGGAGAATGTTGAACTAACACTTATACATTGTCTATATTTTGATGATGACTTAAGAATTCCATTCATATGTATATAATATGTCTATTTGAGATTGATTTCATGTATTAGGTATATGAAAAGGATCAATTCAATCAAGCTCTATCTTGAGCCAATACAAGACAAAGTCAATGCAAATACACTTTTGTAGAAAACACCCTAAATGACTTAGGACAATTTTCTAATCATTTTTATTGATGATGTGACTTGTAATTAAGATGAGAAAAAGTCAGGATCACTTACAATAAATGTTTAAGCACTCAAATAACAATTTCCAAAATGCATCACAGGCACCTTGTTCAGCCAAGTTTACCTCTTAGAAACTCGACTAACGCCTAGGATGTGTCTCAGAAACTACCAGGGTCATCTGAGTTTGTCCTGGTAACAACTTGACCAACACCCTACATAGACAAAGTGATTTTAAGCCATTAGTCAAGTTTCATCTAGGATAAACTCGATCGACAACTCAAAATCAATTTGTCACATAGTGATATTGGTTGAGTTACCTTTATTGAAACTCAACAAATTCCACTCTATGGAATGTGAAGAAAAAGTATTTCTAACCGTTGGACTGTTAAAAAACTCAAAATTATATCTATTGCAACACCCCAAATGGCTAGAATTCATTCCTAAGTGTTTCTATTAGCTAGTGGATACCCCCCAACTATAAATAGGGACCCTTAGACTTAATTCCAAGTTTTCCTACCTTCATCCTAGCTATAGTTGAGTGATTTTGTCCACATAGAACCCCTTTATCTCTCTTGCTTACAAATCAAAACATCCATATGAGTGAGATAGGTATTTGTGAGAGAGCTACTTAATTTTAATCCTTGTGAAGCTCTCAATCTTCTCTTTCCCCAATCCCTTTCTTCAAGAAAAGTTGGTGAAAGCATATTCTTGAAGGAGAAGGTGAAGGTTTAAGATCCTTGAGAAGAGTGGGTAATTCCTTCAAGGCGAAAGACTTGTTGTTAGAGGGGAGCTCCTTGGAGAAGGTGTGCAACTTGTTGCAAAAGTCAGGAACCATTGTCGAGGTTGAATACTCTTCCTCAAGTAAGAACTTGTAAGGTTTATTGGCTCCTTTTAATCCTTGGAAAGGAAGGCTAGGTATCCTTTACCCATAAAAGGAAGGTCTTGTTGTATGTTTTATAATGGAATATAAGTATGAAATGCTTCCCAAATCCTAGGGCTTGACCTCTCTTGGTAGTGGATGTACACTCTCCTAGTTTGGAGTTTAGAACCACTCTACCATAGCTTGTTCTTGATCTCTTTCAATATCTCTTATCCTTACTATGTATGTTTAGTTGCACATCAAATTACATATTTGCAATCTTATTTCTTGAAGTAATTTGAAGGTTTGATGAATTTGGTTTAAGTGTATTTTATCTATATTAACCCCTCTCTATAGCCCTTTGATCTGACAAACACCTCTCACCTCAAGAGTAGTCCATGCGGACCACTGAGAACTCCACATTATGCTTCCCTTTAAACATGATCATGCTAGCTTTGACTTACTCTCCCAATTGTATCTCCATTACTGTCCCTCCCTTTTACGGGTAGGACTTGCCCAAAATCTCTTGGTTACGAAAACTAGAGATGATAATGTTTATTAGAGCTTATTGTTGTGTCTGGGAAGCCCTCATTACCCCTCCATTTATATGACAACCAGGCTCAGGGTTTCTAGTCAATCTGGGAGTTGAAGAGATGGAATTTTAGGAATTTTTTGGAAGCTACAAATGATGAACCGGTTGGTTCACTACTGAACTGGTTAGTTCATATGCTTTCATGTTTTGAATCACATTAGCATTCAATATTTGATTAATGCAAAACATGATGTCAGCATCAATCCTTGATCCAATCAAATTGATCGTTGAACTGGGCAGTTCAATACTTGAACCAATCATCTCAAACCCTGAACCGGTTGGTTCACATAGTAAACGAGTCTGTTCATGCCCTAGTCCATGACTTATTCAACCAATGTTGTTTCCAATTGACCTGACACTCAAATCAATCTATTCAACACTTGAATGGGTCAATTCACAGTCCAGTCAGCCAAGTTTCAATCATTTTTATTTAAGCTGAATACTTGAACACTTTAGCAATCAAGTTAAACATCATTCATGAATAAAATCCTATTGCAAGTGTATCCTATGTGTGTGACCCAACAGTTACATATTATGTTGGCAGTGAGTGTCCATAACCAACTTATGACATCACAAGAAATGAGAGATATCTAGAAACAAATCATTGATACCAAAGTAATTTGGAAAATTGGAGAACAACTTCAACCTACAATCTCTGATGAGTGTTACCATGATCGTAGAGTTCCTTTGTCATTGATATCCAGATCGAACTCAAGGCATGGAATCATCATCCTCTTGAATGTTAAATCCATGTTCATTGAACTAGAGAAGATTATCTAAGATGCATGTGAGCTCAGATATCACATATTGAGTCACATGAGTATGGATTTATTAGTATCTCTTATCAAGTGGCTTGTATATTAATCTCATGTAGGAAGGACAAATCCCATCTACATCACTCACACTCAATCCCCATCTTCCACACTACACCTGAGCATCACCTTTATGGAAACCCTTATTCAAGGTCATGTTGGATGATGTCTAAATACATTGAAAAACACATGGTGAGCGTATTGACTTCAGGTCTAAAAACCCTATCACTATGATAGCTGATTCTGACTACCATTCCATGTTCTCCATGTATCACTCTCAGGTGGGTCTGCCTGATACACTGTTCTCTGACATGTATATGTGTGTTTGACTTGATATAACATATACGAACTAATGAGACTCTATCATCAGTCAATACACACTCTAGTCTTAGGTATTACTGTCATCTATTTTGCTTCCACAAAAATATCTGACTAGGGACATATAAAAAATGTATATACTCTTATCATACATATGATCTCATTTTTTAGTTCCCCAACCTGATGACATATGTCATCGAGTAACATCATTCTTTAGACATCTACTATATATGTGTCATCATCTCATGATTGAGACAAACACAATATGAAAAATTACCTTTATCATTATCAAATCAAGTATATGATGCCCCATCAAAATCGTCATATGATTGGATCTATAGGCATACATACCAATAGACTCCCACTTGCATTTAGAGCCAATCACTTATGAATCTTATTCCAAGTGAACTTAACATGCCCATCATGTTTCTTCTATGATGGTGCTTTTATTGAGAGTTAGCAACACTTTCTTCTATTCAATATTTTACAAGTTTTCACATAACCTCTTTGTACGACCTCTCGTATGAAACATAATTTATGTAGTATGCTATCTAAGATTCCTTTCCTATTTAGTAGCTCCATTATTGCCATAGTATTTCTACTGTGTCATCAATGGTTAGAACCTCTGACAAGTTCATCTATATGAACTTATAGATTCATAAAGTATATGTTGTTATTCTCATAACACTAAGATTCTCATATTCCAATGTATAATTAGCAACTATCTCTTGCTCAGAACTCTTCCATCTTACATTTCTATATTTAGGTCAAACACAAGTTTAGATTGCAATCACTAATTTTCTTTGTCATTTTGGAAGCTTGCATTGATGTAACCCTTTACACCCAACTCCTCCATATTACCATAACTAAGGAACAAATCCTTTTAGTGCTTCTCAAGTACTAAAGGATGTCCTTTATGGAAATCCAGTGGTTTTCATTGGGATCTGACTAATATCTACTTGTCATGTCCAATACATATGAGATAAAGGATGTCCTTTATGGAAATCTAGTGGTTTTCACTGGGATCTGACTAATATCTACTTGTCATGTCCAATACATATGAGATAATTGGATGAGTAAATATCTTGTCGTCATGTCCAGTACATACGAGATAACATGATGAATACATAAAATTGCATACATTGTAGATCTAATTGTAAATGCATATGGCATCTTACTCATGTTTTTCCCATTCCTCACAAGAACTGGGACACTGGACTCCTAAGAGACTAATATCATGGACAAAGTTTTTTGTCATTGAGTCTTCCATGATGAACCCCTTTAGCATCTTGCCAATCTATGTGCTCTTTCTTAGGTAAAGAATCTCTCTAGATGTATCTCTATAGATCTTGGTTCCTATCATACATGATGCTTAGCCTAAACCTTTCATAGAGAAGATAATTTCCTTGCCATGTTTTAATGTTTGTAGTATAATGGTATTATTTCCCATAATTTTAGGGAATATATATATGTTCCCACTAAATCCTTTGTAATCACATGTCTCATCTTCATTTTGATTAAAGTAAAACTCTTTGACTATTTTGTCAAATCAAAGATTTCAGATCTGAGATGCTTGCTTCCATCCATAGATTGACCTTTGTAGCTTATAAAATTTATTTGCATTAATGGACTTATAAAACCTTCAGGTTGTGTCACATACACATCCTCACAGTTATTTCCATTCAGTAATGTGGTTTTAACATCCATATGCCAAATCTCATAGTCGTAATAAGCTATAATAGCAAGCATGATCATGATGGATTCAACTATGACAATTGGTGAAAGGATTTCATCATGTTCAACACTTTGAAATTATGTGCAACTAATATAACCTTCCATGTTGGTATTCTTCTTGAAGACTCAATTGAACCTTATGAGTTTTACTCCTTCATGTGGATCCATCAAGGTCATACCTTTTTGGTTTATATGGACTCCATCTTGTATCTCATGGCCTGAAACAATTTCTCTTACTTTGTTCCCTCAATATCTTTTAGGTAGGTCATTGACTCATCATATATGACTAACTAACCACCTTCCTGAGTTATAACATATCATAATATTCCAAACTCAAGGTGTGTTCTAGTAAATCTATGAGGTTTTGTGTTGCATAAGGAACTTGGGAATCCACAACAACTTGAGACTCTCATTGTTCCTATTGTACCTCTTTTGGTTCAATGTTTTTCTTGTTGGTCTAAAAAATTTTGAGTTCTACTATTCTCCCATTGATTCCTTTGGAATTAAATTCCATTTATGAATACATACATCATGTCAACATACAATTTTGTTGTTGGATTGGAATGTAAAAGTAGAGTTCAACAATAAAGCATTTATGTGATTTGTAGACAAAGCTTATCAAGAAACTATTTTCTTATATATGCTTTCAATCCTAATCCTTATAAAAGACACATAGGGACACCTCCCATGTCATATCTCATTTGGTGTCCGTTGAACCATTTTAGACGGTACATTGTTTTAGTGTGAAGGATGTACCCAAAAAGAAAATTGGAAGATAAGCTAGATTTATTGATAATCATACTAACATGGTGTGATTCCTTTTTTCTGATGCATCATTATGTTTTAGGTGGAGTTCATTGTGATACACTATCATGGTCCCTCCAAAATTTCCTCAAACTCTTGGTTCTTAGACCTGAAATCACTACATCTATAACATGTTGTTCGTCATACTTTGACATCATCCAACGTGACCTTGAATAAGGGTTTCTAAAAAGGTGATGCTCGGGTACTCTATGATACATGGGGATTGAGTGTGATTGATGTGGATGATATCCTTCACTCCTACAGGAGATTGATATCCAAGACACTTGATAAGAAAGATTGAGAAATGTATGGCCATACTCGTGTGATTCAATATATGATATGTAAGTTCACATGCATCTCATACAGTCTGCTCTATTTCAAGGAACTTGGATTGAACGTTGAGAGGATGACCATTTCATGCCTCGAGTTCAATTTAGATATCAGAGAAAAAGGAACTATACGATCATGGTAACACTAATCATGGATTGTAGGTTGAAGTTGTTCTCTAATTTTTCAATTTACTTGGTTAGAAATTATGTGTTGCTAGATATCGCTCATTGCTTGTAATGTCATAAGTTAGTTATCAGCATTCACTGTCAATGTATTTGGGACCTATAGGGTCATACACATAGAATGCACTTAGAATATAATTTTATTCATAAATTATGTTTAACTTGATTACTAAAGTGTTTATGTATTCAATTTAAACACCAATTTTTTAAAATTGACTGACTAGACTATGAATTGACCAGTTCAAGTGTTGAACATGTCGATTTAAGTGTCAGGTCAATTGGAAACAACATTGATTGAACAATAAAAAAATTGGGGCATGAACTAACCAGTTCAATGTCTCAAACAACTGATTCAAGTGTTTAACTACCTGGTTCAATGATCAATACGATTGGATCAAGGATTGATGTTGATGTCATGTTATGCATTAGTTGTATATTGAATGCCAATGTGATTCAACAAGGGAAATCTACTGAAATGATCGGTTCTAGACTTGAACTGAATGGTTCAATCCTTGAACTAACCAGTTGACATGTGAACCAATCGGTTCACCTGTGAATTGACTGGTTCACAGTTCATGGCTTTGATAAAATTTATGAAATTCTACCTCTTCGACTCCTAGATGCATTGAAAACCATGACCCTGGCCATCCTATATAAAGGGGGACACTCTAGGCTTTCAGAGATACAATAATAAGCTCTGAAAATTGTTGTCCTTTTTGGTTGTGGTAACCAGATAGCCCAAGTATGTACTACCTATAAAAGGGAGGGCTAGGAAGAGAGAGACAATCGAGAGAGCAAGTTGGCACTAGCACACTAACATTCAAAGGGACAACTCCTTCCTGTTTTCCCTGGTAGTACAACATGGAGCTCCTGATGGTCCGTATGGACTACTATAGAGGCAAGGAGACCATTGCCACTGTCTAGGAGATGCTATAAACCTCTGTTTAAGGTGTTGTACTAGGAGGTCGTTGGTGACGAGTGCTCGAGTGCTACTTGGAAAAGAATTATGTTTCTATAAGGATAAGTCATCTGACTTGCTCCAAGATCATATATATACCTTGAAACCATCTTTCCTAGATACATTTTTATTGACACGATCTACTGGTTTAAAAATCAGGCATTAAATTTTTTGTTTCCGCTTCCTTATTTGTCACCTAATTTACCAACATGAAAGAGCTCCCAAATAGTTCTCTAGTACACTGATTCTCTCATTGCTCTCAAGGAAGTAGGGCTGATCCAAACACCTCCCAGAAACCCTCTTCTTATTTCCCCCTATAGAAATTGGACCAGGTATAGTCGCCTACTAAGAGGTTCCAAGCTGCCTTAATAAGTAGGGCTTTCATTCTATTACTCAACCTATGGATCCCTAAACCACCTTCCTCAAGCAGTCTCACAATCTTGTCCCAAGCTACCCAATGTCTTCTCTTATGACCATCTCTATATGACAAAAAGAAATCCACCATATTCCTCTAAAGTACTCTGAGAAGAGAGAGCACTATGACAATATCTTCTAAGGCATGGAATGGGATAGGCAATGCAACAAATCAAACCATTGTCAGTCTTCCTAAAACTCAAGGGGCTTACCCTCCCATAATGCGAGTCTTACAATGACCTTATCGACCAAAATATCAAAGTGTCTAACCAAAACCCTTCTTGGGACAAGAGGGAAACCCAAATATTGGATTGGATCAGATCTATAATTGCTACCCCAAGCTTCATAAAGGACCCTCTTTCTAGCATTTGTTTGGATTCCTAGGATGATGGCTGATTTTCCTCAATTAACCCTCTAACTAGAGTATCTTTGATAGTCATTTCGAAATCCTACAACACCTATAATTATGTTTCCTATGTGATTTGGGAAGAAATTGAGGTCATCGACAAACATGAAATATGGGGGTGCAAAACTTGATCCTCTGGTGCTAGAACTCTTAGTTCTACCTAAGTGCATGCCTCACTTAATGTGCCTTCCTAGGATCTCTTGGAATAGAATAAATAGGATAGGAGATAGTGGTTCCCCTTGTATCAGGCCTCGATATGCTGGGAAAAACCCTCCCAAACACTCATTGATAGATAAAGAGAACCATGCATTGAGCATCAGGCTCGTGAAGCAAGCTATAACCCCTTCTGTGAAATTGAAGCCTCTTAATATAATCCCTAAAAATGACCATTCAACCTGATAAAATGCCTTGGACAAGTCCACTTTGTAAAGAAAATTCTCTTATGGAGGGCCTCCTTGGTGGAGATCGAACATTATCTCTTGGGCTTGCCTGGTGTTGTCTCCAATGGACTTATTCTTAATGAAATTTTCTTGCTCACTATATATCACCATTGGAGTGACCAACATTAACCTAGATAGGACAATCCATATACAATTTGAGTTATACATTAAAGGGTTTAAATTTGTCCATCCTGGAAAAGTTTCCATCTTAGGAATTAGATCTAGGAAAACACATATAAGCACTCGATGTGATTGACCTCCAATTAGGTAGTGATTTATCAACTTGATGAGGTTAGCCTCACAAGGTCCTAAGTAAATTTGTACAAGGTTTTGGTGAAACCATTGGGGCTCGAGGCACTACATCTATACATGGTCATAAAAATCCATTTTATCTATTCTTTAGTCACATCCACATTTGTCCCTTTCATTAAACACTCTCTCAAGTATGTTGACATAGTTGTCTATATCTTGTGTTTGGTTTGTATAATCTATGGCCTCATTCATGACCACCTCCTAACCTTCTAACAAATCACCCCTTCTCCCATACTCTTCATTATATTATGTCCTCTCCTCCTATCCTTGACATGTGCATGGAAATTTTTTGTGTTATGTCCCCTTCTGTGAGCCATCTTATGTCTGATCTTTCTCATTCCTCCAACCTAAGAAGCACTTCTATGTTACTTTATTCCTCATATAGTCTCCTTGTCATACATTTCTCATGTCAATACTTGTATGTATGCTTTCTTGTATATGTTTAACTAGGCTTTCCTATATCCTTACCTTTTCAAATATATCTACCACCACCTCTTCATTCCATATTTTCAATTCTTTTAGAAAACAATTTATCCCAAATATTTTATGGGTCACCCTAGATTATAAGGTCTAGTTCCTTCATATAAGGTCATTAATGGCCTCATGTTTCAGCCACATATTCATTAAACTAACACTTGTGGGCGCCCTTGGTCTCACCCCCTCTCTAGGAAATACATAGCCAAACAATGGTCATAGTCTTGCATTTGGATCAGGTGATCCTCAAGAATATATATACATTCTTACCACCCATTTTTTTTGTACCCTCTTTATTGTCTACCCTAGTAAATTTACCCCCCTTTGAATTCCAATCCTGGATCTCCATCATGGAAACCCATTCATTGAATTGTCTCATGATATAGAACAAGGGTTCTTACCTCCTAATCTTTCCCCTACTATTTAATAAGGTTGAAACCCCCATAATAGACCATGGGAGATTCTCACTCCCATTCTACAGGAGGAGCAACTCCTCCCAAAGATGCTTTCACTCAGAACAGTGACAAGAGGCATAAATTGTTGTCATTCTTAAAGGTTGAGAACCTAGTGATAGTTCTATTGTTATGAGTTGATCAGAAGACCCAACCAACACTAGCTCCAAACTAGAAATTACACACTGACATTTCCACCAGGTCCCCATTAGTAGCCAGACATGTTATTCCTAGTCTTGCTAGACACTCTTACACTATATTATATCCACCTAACGGTCCTAAGATGCCAAGAAAAAACAACCATTTTTCTTTTGTTAACTAAAAGAATTTCTCTTATTGTGACACACTGATCACACCAAAGTGAGATTACTCAAAACAAAGTGTGGAATTATCAACTAACAAAAACATTACCAAGAAACACGGTAAATTAAAAATGATCTAATATAACCAACTCAAGAGAAAACATAAACATAAAGGTCCACAAACTGTTCCACATGTATCACATATAATACCAAAATGGTATATACATCACTGTACAGTGGCCATTCTGCCAAAAACCTGTTACAAATGATAACATATTCACATATACAATCCATACATGTATAACCATGGCATACTTCCAAAAACCTCGTATCGATGTACAAAATCTACAAAACACCAGCAACATATCCAACCTTCAATAGATATTGATCTCCTTGTTGCTCTTCCTCAACTGCACGATCTCTATTGCATTGTGCATGACCACCTAAAAGATGTGGAAAGCCAAGGGTGAGACCAACATCCCAGCGAGAGATATAACTCTTCATCAACAACTATTGTTATCACAAATATGTAATAACATATTTCAACTAAATGAATAATTAAAAACAGATAACACATCTTAGACAGATTAAGCAGCTACAACTGATAAGTAGAACATCATATACTTTTAGAAGGAATATGAAGAGCATGTATAACCATTTTCAATTAAACAATATAAGAAACAAGGCAAAGGGTCATCTAATGTGATTCATGCTTAACCCTAAGAAAATATACTACATGTCTATATTATGGTTTTTATTATGCCCCATGGATATGAGGTATACCATTCATACTCCAACTAACCACTGCTAAGTCATAATCAGTTCCATACAAGATCTGGGAGGACCAGACTCCTATGATCTCCCACACCCTCGGTCACTTTGAGTTTGCCACAGTGACATATAGAGTTCAACTGCAAAACAACCTTGTTCTCCTTGGTATATATGCACGACACTAGTAAACAAGGTATACAAACCCAATCATCTGAGGTACAACCGCAACTGTCCTCTATCACATCATATACTGAGATAATACCACAGTCATTCTCCTGTCAAAGTGTGACCACACTCATCCTCTATAACCTATAATTGTGGATGCAAGGATATACCCTCAACTTCCACCCCCTCATATTACAGAGTATGCGCTCCTAGTTTCCCTTAAGAATTACTCGCTTCACCATCCAACAAGTACTGACGCTGAAGATGGATCTATGGCTCAGGGCAACTACATGATTAGGGTTTCACTTGATTAATTATTGTTAATTGAGTATCTATTAATGCATCACTCAAGTTATAACATATGAACCCTAAACAAATACTACAAGGATAAATGGTAGATGGCAACTTAAGAAGATATAAAAGGTATAAGACATATCCCATTCCATCATCACATCACACTAAGAGTATCACCTCAACTATTACACAACCATTACCAAGGTCATAAGACCATTCACATATCTCCTATTCTTGTAGTGAACATCATAGTCTCTCCATGTTTTACCAAGGCTCATAATCACGCATATGTGTTACATACATGATATATCAATCGGTCGGTAGTTATATTACTAATTCAATTCAACAATTAGGGCCACAAATTTGTATGAGAGTGAAAATGCATCATCATTTTAGTAATTACTCCAGCACTAAGTAACATCACTATAAACTTACAAATTAGGGTTAGGGTATCACCATAACCAACAAATGTGGGTTTTAAAGAATCGTAAAGTATTTAACCCTAATTA
Source organism: Alisma plantago-aquatica (assembly GCA_963693085.1). Classification (NCBI taxonomy): domain Eukaryota; kingdom Viridiplantae; phylum Streptophyta; class Magnoliopsida; order Alismatales; family Alismataceae; genus Alisma; species Alisma plantago-aquatica. The sequence continues at coordinate 872,319,845 of OY856409.1, forward strand.
TCACCACCTCCAACATTATTGGAACATATTAGGTCAACACTGTTATCACCATAGTCAACTACAAAAAGACTACTGATCCATAGAGCATGGTCTCTAAAATCATGGGTAGATGGTCACTGAAAACATGACTTATGAGGGTTCACCTACAGCAGAAGGTCAATGGAATTGACCGCTGAAAACTTAGGTTAAAACATCATCATCAATTGCTTAAAGGATACAAGTTCAACCACTGAAAATAGATGTCCATGGTCACTGAAACCGTAGGATTTCACCTCTTCAACGACCACTGAAGATGGTCATTCAATGACCATACACAAGGGAAATCTCAACGACCAAACCACAGGGTTAAGGGTTATCAGTCATAGAGAAAAACATTCAATCTAAGTGACCAAAATAGCTACAAGTCATTGATCAAAACTCATTCAGGTCAACGACCAAAAGCATTTTGTCACGGAACCGGAAATCCCAGTCCCATGAACCAAACGTATACCAAAGGCAAAATGTGGAAACGTAAAGCTTAGCACACATGAACAGATAACAAGATACAAGCACCAACATAATCTCAACAATCAACAAGATATATTAAGCAACATTATTATATTACATGATTTGAATTACATATTCAAGAGTCACTTTGTACAAGTCTGCTCATGTATACTATACTGGATCTTACAACAAGTACACCTAGCATAGATCACCAAGCCCATCATCTTTCTAGCCATCTCTGAACCTAAAAACAACATATGAGAAATGGGTCAACACACGAGGTGTTGAGTATGGGACAGAAAGATACACATATGTATAAGCTTTGCATAATTTTGAAAAGATTTCAAGATTAAACGAACCAGAATAAACATGTTAATTGTTTAACAAATGCAAAATCATATTTTATGTCATTTCACTCCATTATACCAACAATATCAAGCATGTTTAAGGCCTTTGACCATCTTCCCATTGGAAGGGTCCGTAAGGGTGCTCAAGCTTAGCTAACCCTTTTATATGAGAGGGACCTCATGGACGTAACCAAGAGTTAACCCTTTATCAACAATATTATAATGGAGTTCTATCTATATATGTGTTCAAGTTATAAAATTGATGAGGCAAACATCGAGTAAGACATAGCAATAGTACATGGCAATATTTGAGCAAATAGACAAACAAACATACAATATATGTCTTTTCAAGCAAGAAAGCGGTAGTCATATAAGTAGATAAGGCCCATACCTGATTCAGAGATTTCATAACCTAACATATCCTTCACCATCTAGCCATATGCCAAACCTGATTAACAACAAGATTACAGATATGCATTAGATTCTCATCATTAACCCTAATTAGATGCATTTTAGGGTTTTGGCCAAGATGGGTTCCTAGTTACTTATTGGTTCATTATATGATATTGTACTGATCTAGAGGTCATCATGATGGTGTGGTTCTAGGACATGCCAAGGTTTAGGATATTTATGCTCAAATTAGGTCACTAGACTCATAATAGAGAAATCAAGATCAAGTATCATCAAGGAATAAGAGCCAAGCATAAGAGATGGTTTAGATCAACAAGAATAGGATATAAGGAACATATTCAGAGTAAGGTGATGTCCACTAGGGTCTAAGCATCAAACCAACAACATGGGGTGCCAACATTCACTCATACATGCAATTATCATGATAGCATACTTATGTCATCAAGATTTCAAGGTAGGCTATAGGTTTCCCAAAGGTTCAAGAAACATAAATGACTGATATCAGGTTTGATTAAGCATTTGGTATCCTTAGGTATTAGTTTTAGCATCGAACGAGCAAAGTACATCATTAAAGCCCAAAAGTATGTTACTTATGCCAAAAGGGCATTCAAGAGAAATATGAGTGATTAGAGCCCTCTATAACTCAAGGATATCAAAGAGATACTAATTTCATGATTAAGAGGGTGAAAGTTCTCCAAAGTTCCAAGCTTGATCATAAAAGTACATTAAACATAGTCAAAGAGGGTCCAAGTTCATATTTTAACAAATCAAGGGAACTAGAAGAAGATATAGAGTCTGAAACCATTTTTAGGAGCTAGATCTTGTTCTCCTGATAGTTTTTCATGTATAGAATGATAGGTTTAGCCAATGGAGCATAAAGTTATAAAATTCAGAAGATTTACCTCAATGTACGCATCCGGAATCATTAGATCCTAGATCTACGGCCAGGGAGGCGCTGCCCACACCCAGCAAGGGTGCCCCGCACTTGACCTCCTGGTCCCTGGGCCGAGTTCCTCTTATTGGGTCGAGATGGTTATTGGGCTTCTCTCGCTCACGCGCTAACATCACCCGATGTCTATCTCATCTCCTTCACTCGACGCCCAGCGACACCTCTGTTTCCCGTGCGGGAATAGGGTAGGGACATGGGACGGCGCCCCAGCCTCTTCGGTGGTCTCTACAACCACGGCGACCATCAACAAAGGAGGTCGGAGTAAGGTGGGGTCTGACGGAGGCCGACTGCGACCGTGATGTATCGGGGCTCGTCGCTGGCCTTTGTACCTCTCCTAGGCGGTGCAGGCATGAGGAGCAGGAGACGGATGAGGGGGCGGACAGAGTGGGGAATAAGGATCCTTGGCGGCCAAGCATGGTGTGGAAAGGAGGTACACGACGCATGAAGGTGATCACCAGGGCCAACTATGCCGGGACAGCTCAGTTGGGAGGAGCAGGGATTCCTTTCCTTCGGGGCGGTGACAGCATACAGGAACAAATTGGGTGGTGGTTTTGGCCATAAAATAGCAAGGAGGCAGGGAAACAAAGCCAAGAGAAAGAAGTGGACGTACTAGGGTTAGGTTAGGGGTTTATAACGGGGCACTTCATCCCTCACCCCCATTGCCATATATGGTGGCGGCGGTCAAAAACTTTCCTGAAGAGGATGGAGCAGAGGATAAATCAAGACGTTGAGCCACAAGTAGCAAAACCCAAATAAAATAATACATTAGATGGAAACATTCAAATAACCATATCTAGTGATTCATAACTCCGATTTAGGTGATTTTTGGGCTGTTGGACTTGTATTCGAATCCTATAGAACATGAAACAAAATTCGTATCAAGGAGAGTTTATACAAGTAGTTAAAATTTTGATTGCAAGTTGGTGATATAAATGAGAAAGATACTTAGTTCAAAACTCCAGTTAAAGTTACACATTGTCAAATTGACCATGGTAGTGGCCAAAACAGAAACACCTGACTATCCAGTTATGAATTTAAAAAAAATTGAGTAAGAGAGACTTGACGAGAGAGGAGTACGATAGAGGAGAGAGAAAATTGAGGTTGTCACATCCTTCCCTCCTTATAAGGAATTTCATCCTCAAAATTCATCCTAGATCATAGCTAAGAGTCAAAGTCAAAATTCATCAAGTCTAGGTATCCAACCATGGTTGTCAACGCATTCTCCACAATGGAATGCACACTTAGGTTGTCGACCTTAAGGGTGTACTCATCTCAATAATTTGCATATTACTTGTTGTTCCATCATAGTATGACATCCTCATGGCATTAGGGTTTTCCCTTCCCTTAGTATCCATACATTAGGGTTTTTGTTCACATCTTCGTACGAGTCCAAGGTGTATCCTCAACATCTATGTTTATCAATTCTCAAGTGAACATGTGAGCGATCATGACCAAAAGAGACTATCATTGAGTGTGTATCTCATCTTTACTCTAAATTCCATGATTTTTTTTTCAAAAATTTCTACCAACTCTAAACAGTTATGTTCATTATTATTCCTTCCAAATCTAAAATTATACAATTTACTCAGCATGTTTATTCTAGTTATGACTCCAAGAGTATCATCATATCGAGTTGATATATTTTCATTTGGGTATGATATTAGACATGTTACCCATGATTATTCAAGCTAAGATCTCTAGGCATCATCGTATCAAGTTCATGATTCCCACTCTACATTTTTTTATGTATGGTATGCTTTTGTGTTAGGTCTAGCCTATGTGAGTGACTCATTGGACATATATCAAGTTTTAAACTAGGTGAGATTATTTTCATACATCATGCATCATCCCGAGATGCTACATTATAATCAACATCAAGCTTTCATAATTATCTCACTTGTATCTAGAAGGAGCTCCACAAGCTCAAGCCACTCAAGCTAAGATGTATATATATGTCCAATAAGACATGCTAGACACAAACTTCTACCCATAACAAGGGTAACCACTAGATTCATTTATATACAACTATAACCCGAGTATGAGGCTCATCATGGATATCACACATCATCTACATCATCTTAGGGTCTTGGGACATCTTCCTCACCTATATATATCAATCATCAAATTTTCAATTGCCTCTTTCTCTAGGGTTAGATATTTTCATAGGACATCTAGGGTTCAACATTTTCAAGGAAACCGCACATGCTAGGTCACTCAAATCATATACTTAGAAGTATTCTTGCTAGGGACTCATCATAAAGTATTTCATCATTCCTATTTTTCAACATTTCAAATATTTTGGAGTTTAGGTCTCTAACCTTCTCCCGAGGTGGGTTGACTCATATCAAAAGGTCACCCTATTCATATGTCCCATGCTAGAGGTCTTCCTTTGTAAATAGATTGAGGCCCGTGTTTGTCTCGAACCATATATCATATATCCACACATATACAAGACTAGGTACAAGCAAGCATGCCAACCCACCAACTATGTTTAGCACATCGACCAAGTCATATGTATCAACAAGGTGCTAAGTCTAGCTAGGGTTGCATGGTCAAACTAATCCCATATCATCAAACTACATGTCCCTCTCAAGGGAAAACTTGGGTCTTATCAATATCAACATCATCATCAACATCAACATCAACATCAACATCAACATCAACATCAACATCAACATCAACATCAACATCAACATCAACATCAACATCAACATCAACATCAACATCAACATCAACATCAACATCAACATCAACATCAACATCAACATCAACATCAACATCAACATCAACATCAACATCAACATCAACATCAACATCAACATCAACATCAACATCAACATCAACATCAACATCAACATCAACATCAACATCAACATCAACATCAACATCAACATCAACATCAACATCAACATCAACATTGAGATCGACATTAACATTATTATCATTATCATCACTATCTTAGGTTATCTATGCTACTCACTAGCCTAACCTTTATCATGGCTCTAGACAACTATAGATACTAAAACTATCATCTAAACTCTCATCTAGACTTGATGTTACATCTCTTTCTCTTAGGTTACATAGATACTCACTGCCTTTCTGGGTGTGGTAACATTTTTCATAGGTACATATACTAGTACTTCAAATAGATTTTCTACAACGTTGAAACATTCGATGAAAACCACCATACTCCATTCGAATAAAATTGAAACCAAAACGAGTTACCACACTCATTAGGCAGTCTAGTATCATGATACCTAGAGAACTAGCAAGAACATGGTGCACACTTGTGTAGACATCCTAAGCACATGTCACAAATCATGTCTAGGGAGGTAACTTACACAAGTCTACACCTAGTTCTAGAACATTTAGGTTCTAACCTAGAGGCTAAGTCAACCTAATCCATAAGGATATTTCATTAAGTTTCTAGGGTTGAGATGTAAGGTGAGTTTAGTTAATGTTTCATGTGAGTAATGTTTGGTGTAGTTATTGTTCATGCTCTGATACCATCTGTCATAGAACTGGAAATCCCAGTCCCATGAACCAAACATATACCAAAGGCAAAATGCGGAAGCGTAAAGCTTAGCACACATGAACAGATAACAAGATACAAGCACCAACATAATCTCAACAATCAACAAGATATATTAAGCAACATTATTATATTACATGATTTGAATTACATATTCAAGAGTCACTTTGTACAAGTCTGCTCATGTATACTATATCTGAATCTTACAACAAGTACACCTAGCATAGCTCACCAAGCCCATCATCTTTCTAGCCATCTCTGAACCTAAAAACAACATATGAGAAATGGGTCAACACACGAGGTGTTGAGTATGGGACAGAAAGATACACATATGTATAAGCTTTGCATAATTTTGAAAAGATTTCAAGATTAAACGAACCAGAATAAACATGTTAATTGTTTAACAAATGCAAAATCATATTTTATGTCATTTCACTCCATTATACCAACAATATCAAGCATGTTTAAGGCCTTTGACCATCTTCCCGTCGGAAGGGTCCGTAAGGGTGCTCAAGCTTAGCTAACCCTTTTATACCAGAGGGACCTCATGGACGTAACCAAGAGTTAACCATTTATCAACAATATTATAATGGAGTTATATGTATATATGTGTTCAAGTTATAAAATTGACGAGGCAAACATCGAGTAAGACATAGCAATAGTACATGGCAATATTTGAGCAAATAGACAAACAAACATACAATATATGTCTTTTCAAGCAAGAAAGCGATAGTCATATAACTAGATAAGGCCCATACCTGATTCAGAGATTTCATAACCTAACATATCCTTCACCATCTAGCCATATGCCAAACGTGATTAACAACAAGATTATAGATATGCATTAAATTCTCATCATTAACCCTAATTAGATGCAATTTAGGGTTTTGGCCAAGATGGGTTCCAAGTTGCTTATTAGTTCATTATATGGTATTGTACTGATCTAGAGGTCATCATGATGGTGTGGTTCTAGGACATGCCAAGGTTTAGGATATTTATGCTCAGATTAGGTCACTAGTATCATAATAGGGAAATCAAGATCAAGTATCATCAAGGAATAAGAGCCAAGCATAAGAGATGGTTTAGATCAACAAGAATAGAATATAAGGAACATATTCAGAGTAAGGTGATGTCCACTAGGGTCTAAGCATCAAACCACCAACATGGGGTGCCAACATTCACTCATACATGCAATTATCATAATAGAATACTTATGTCATCAAGAGTTCAAGGTAGGCTATAGGTTTCCCAAAGTTTCAAGCAACATAAATGACTGATATCAGGTTTGATTAAGCATTTGGTATCCTTAGGTATCAATTTTAGCATCGAACGGGCAAGGTACATCATTAAAGCCCAAAAGTATGTTACTTATGCCAAAAGGGCATTCAAGAGAAATATGAGTGATTAGAGCCCTATATAACTCAAGGATATCAAAGAGATACTAATTTCATGATTAAGAGGGTGAAAGTTCTCCAAAGTTCCAAGCTTGATCATAAAAGTACATTAAACATAGTCAAAGAGCGTCCAAGTTCATATTTTAACAAATCAAGGGAACTAGAAGAAGATATAGAGTCTGAAACCATTTTTAGGAGCTAGATCTTGTTCTCCTGATAGTTTTTCATGTATAACATGATAGGTTTAGCCAATGGAGCATAAAGTTATAAAATTCAGAAGATTTACCTCAACGTACGCATCCGGAATCGTTAGATCCTAGATCTACGGCCAGGGAGGCGTTGCCCACACCCAGCAAGGGCTCCCCGCACTGGACCTCCTGGTCCCTGGGCCGAGTTCCTCTTATTGGGTTGACATGGTTATTGGGCTTCTCTCGCTCACACGCTAACATCGCCCGATCTCTAGCTCATCTCCTTCACTCGACGCCCATCGACACCTCTTTTTCCCGTGCGGGAACAGGGGAGGGACAGGGGACGGCGCCCCAACCTCTTCGGTGGTCTCTACAGCCACGACGACCATCAACAAAGGAGGTCGAAGTAAGGTGGGGTCTGACGGAGGCCGACATCGACCGTGATGTATCGGGGCTCGTCGCTGGCCTCTGTACCTCTCCCAGGCACGGCACGTATGAGGAGCAGGAGACGGATGAGGGGGCGGCCAGAGTGGGGAAGAAGGATCCTTGGCGGCCAAGCATGGTGCGGAAAGGAGGTACACGACGCATGAAGGTGATCACCAGGGCCAACTATGTCGGGATAGCTCAGTTGGGAGGAGCAGGGACTCCTTTCCTTCGGGGCGGTGACAGCATACAGGAACAAATCGGGTGGTGGTGTTGGCCATAAAATAGCAAGGAGGTAGGGAAACAAAGCCAAGAGAAAGAAGTGGAGGTACTAGGGTTAGGTTAGGGGTTTATAATGGGGCACTTCATTCCTCACCCCCATTGCCATATATGGTGGCGGTGGTCAAAAACTTTCCTGAAGAGGATGGAGCAGAGGATAAATCAAGCCACTGAGCCACAAGTTGTAAAACCCAAATAAAATAATACATTAGATAGAAACATTCAAATAACCATATCTAGTGATTTATAACTCCAATTTAGGTGATTTTTGGGCTGTTGGACTCGTATTCGAATCCTATAGAACATGAAACAAAATTCGTATCAAGGAGAGTTTATACAAGTAGTTCAAATTTTGATTGCAAGTTGGTGATATAAATGAGCAAGATACTTAGTTCAAAACTCCAGTTAAAGTTACACATTGTCAAATTGACCATGGTAGTGGCCAAAACAGAAACACCTGACTATCCAGTTATGAATTAAAAAAAAAATTGAGTAAGAGAAACTTGACGAGAGAGGAGTACAATAGAGGAGAGAGAAAATCGAGGTTGTCACACATTCTCATCAACCACTTAAGGGAACTTGGTAATCACTCAAACATGTACGAATGTAGGTGAATTCATCAAGAGAGAGAAGAACCCCTAAACACAAGATCAAAGGTTCAACATCAACATGAAACCAGAAATCACCAAGAGTGAAAAAAGATGATCATCATCAAAACCTTAGATCCGATTATCACCATCATAGAGAAAACTAAACCATGAAGTGAGAAGAGAAACCAACATCTCCATCATCATGCATGTACCCTTAATTCTTCATGCATGAGACTGAACTCCCATCAACAAGCAAGAAAACAAGCCACATTTATGAGGAGGAAAAACCAAGGTTAAGTTCATTCTAACATGGATAACCACTCTCATCATGTAAAGGTTTGACCACAAGAATTTGTGTTTAGTAAAGAAGATAATTTACTCAAGATCATGAAGAAAAGTAAACCCTAGAGCATAGATATTATCACCAAGATGCTAAGAACCACGTTTTATAGATAGATTACCAACATGCAAGATTAAATGTAACAATAATTATGGTGAGGGTTATATAACTCCCCTTGATTGAAGAGGAAAACCACTCCAGAAGCAAGAAGCTCCAAATGGGAAAGAAACCAAGGCTTGATCACCACCTTAAGCCAAGAGAGCCTTCACCTGAAAAGAGAAACATACAATAAGGATAAAGAACAAGTAAGAGTGATTCGAAGCTTCTAAGATGAGAAGAACATGAAGTAGAGAAAGAGAGAGAAGTTCCTCAACTCAACTTGAACACCACCATGAAGAACCATGGATTTGGTCCAAGGGAGAGATGTTCCTCTATCCTAACACAAGCACCACCATGGAAACTCCATGGGTTCAACCAATAGAAGAAGAGAGGGGTAGGGCTTGCAAGAAAATGAGATCAAGAAGGAAAATTACTCACCAAGGTCAAAGATCACCAAAGGAGAGGGTTGCACCAAACCCTAACTCTGCCACCAAGATGATCGGCCACCAAAGCTCCAAGGTCAAGCTCCTTTTCACCACCAAGCACACAAGGGCCGAACTCCAAGCAAGGAGAGAGAGAAGGAAGGATGTAAAAGGTTCATATGCATGTGAGGAGGGTGGTACATATATTCAAGGGTGGAAAGAGATGTGGAAGGTTAGGTATCCAACTAATCATGCCACTTGTCCAACATATAACTCCCATACATGCACTAAGGCCGTGCATAAAACTAGGATTGTAAAAAAAACAAAGAAGTTCAATGATCTCACCTAGTCTTAGAGGACCATCGTTCAAAAGAAATATAGCCGACAAGGCTCACGGTCAAAGGGAACTTCTATGACTAAAACACATCATAACCCTAGAACTCATCCACCAAAGAGAGGGGAGGTAAAATCTCTTCAATCAAAGGAACTCACAGCTAAAAAAACCTCTTTGTCCATGGAGATAAATAAAACATCAAAGTGGTTTCTGAAAACCAAACTCAAAGGTCAACATACAAGGGAGGTAAACCATCTACACAAGGCATCTAAACAAAACCCTAAAAACATCAACACACAAGATGTCACCACTTCTCCCCTCATCAACCAAGGTGAAACAAGTAGCCCACAAACATCATACTCTCCCTTATGATGTAAAAACATAAGATGCATATAAAACATGTGACGAATTGCAAGATAAACCCTCAACATGGGTAAATTGTAATTAGGTCCAAAACAAGCACACATTTAGCATAATAACTCAAACTTCAAGAAAAGTGGACCAAACTAAAATAATAAGCAAGTCACATGTTACTAAGACACATCACATGATTATATTAAGGTTCAATCATCTTATTAAGAAGAAGAAAGCAAGATCAAGCACTAAACTAGGTTAGGGGTCTTACAACCATAAACCCCTAACAAGGATTTCACCCCCAAAATCCTATGAAAAAAAGGAAGATACTTCCTACGAATCTCATAATCAAACTCCCACATGGCTTCCTCCACGCCATGATGATTCTACAAAACTTTAACCAACACTATATCCATCTTCTTCAACTTATTTACCCTTCCAAGATCAACACATGACCCTCCACATACGACACATCCTCTTCCAACTCCACCTCGACATGCTACAACATCAACCCTGTACAACTCTTGTGGAAACTCCGACCTATAAGACACCTTCCCAAAACACACCACCATAGGGTAAGGTCCCATATACCTGGGAGCCAACTTACAATTCTTCCCAAACCACAACACGCCTTTCCAAGGAGAGATCTTGAGGTACACCTTGTCTCCCACTTGGAACTCCAACGGTCTATGATGATTATCAACATAAGACTTTTTCCTGTCATGGGATGCCTTCAACTGCTATTGTATCATCTTGATCTTCTCTATTGTCTGTTGCAAAAGCTTAGGCCCCAAAACTTAATACTCACCCATTTCATACCAACACAAAAGAGATCTACAACGTCTCCCATACAAATCCTCACATGGTGTCATGTCGATACTACTCTGATATGTGTTGTTGTATTTTTCAAACTCTATCAAGATGAGGTGTGCACCCCAACTACCCAAAAACTATAGAACACAAACTATCAACAAATCCTCAAATGTTTAAATATTCCTCTTAGACTATCCATCTATTTGTGGATGAAACATCGTACTGAACACCAACTGTATACCCATGGTTGTGTGCAGATGCTCTAAAAATGACTAGTAAATTGAGGACCTATGTCAGACACTATCATCATGGGAATATTGTGCAATAAAACTATCTCGTCAACATATATATATATGTGCAAGCTTCTCTGCTATATACATCATCTTGACTGGTAAAAAGTGTGCTGACTTGGTCAACTTGTCCATTATCACCCAAATGGAATCATGACCTTTGGCTATCCTAGGAAGACCAATCACAAAGTCCATAGTGATATGATCCCATTTCCACTATTGTATAGGTAATGGTTGTAATGTCCCTTTAGGTTTTTGATGCTCATCCTTGACCTTCTAACACACAGGACACTTCACCATGAACTCAACTACATCACTCTTAAAGACAGGTCACCAATACAAATATTTCATATTATGGTACATATTAGTGCTACCTAGATGCATGGCATACATTGAGGAGTGAGCCTATTCTAGAATCAACTTCTTTAGATTATCAACATCAGTAACCACTGCTCTACCCCGGTAACATACTATCCCATCCTCTGACTCATGCAATCCATCACACTTCTTGCTGTCAAACTTTGCTTGGATCTACTGTATCACAGTATCATCACATTGTGCATCTCTGATCTGCGGCTTCAACCTAGGATTTACCTATAACTGGGCCAAAAAACCTTCCAACAAGGAGACCTCCAGATTCACCTTCATCTGGAAAAGAGACACTAACATGTTTTGCTTATGGCACACCAAAGAACACAATTGTGCCTTATCAACAAATGATGAAGAAGAAGACTTCTTTCTCAAGGCATCTTCCATCATGTTTGCCTTACCTGGTTGGTAGTCTATAGTGCAATCATAATCTTTAATTAACTCCATCCAGCATCCCTTCCGCATATTTAGCTTCTACTTTAGTTCTTATGGTTGGTGAAGATATGACACTTGTCTCCATAAAGGAGTGTCTCTAAATCTTTAAAGCATGGACCACCGCTACAAGCTCTAGATCATGTGATGGGTAGCTCTCCTCATGTTTCTTAAGATGTCATGAAGTAAAAGAAGTCACATTTTTATCCCGCATCAGCACACATCCCAAACCATTCTTCCAAACATAACAGAAGATGATATAACCATTCCCTTGTTCTAGCAGGACCAACACTAGTTTACTAGTCAGGTTCTCCTTTAAAAGGTGGAAATAACAATAACACCTGTCATACCAGACCAACAATACACCTTTCCTTGTCAATTTTATTAGGGGTAATGCCACAATGCTGAAGTTCTTGATAAACCTCATGTAGTAGCCTAGCAGGCTTAGGAACTACAAATATCTATCGGTGTCTTCAACTGCTCCCAATCTAACACATATTGAACCTTCTTAGGATCCTCACAAACACCTTCAATAGATATCACATGCCTAAGTAAGGACACCTCTTTCATATAGAACTCACACTTGATGAACTTGGCATACAACTTATGTGGTCTCAACAAAGTCAAGGCCTGTCGGAGATGTTGCTCATGTTGCTACTGTCTCAGGAGTATATCAGGATGTCATCAATGAACACAATCACAAACTGATCAAGATAAGGCCAGAACACCCTGTTCATCAGATCCATGAACCTTGCTGGTGCATTGGTTAGCCCAAACAACATAAACATGAAGTCATAGTGATACCTAGTCCTAAAAGTTGACTTGGGTATGTCATACGCCTTGATCCACAACTGATGGTATCCTAACCTCAGGTTTATCTTAGGAAAAATTGTGGCACCTCTCAACTGATCAAATAGATTGTCTATACTCGGCAAAAAATACTTGTTCTTGATTGTCACCTTGTTCAACTTCCAATAATCAATGCATAAACTCATAGATACATCTTTCTTCTTCACAAAAAACACCATAGAACCCCAAGAAGAAGTGCTCAATCTGATAAATCCCTTCTCTAGCAACTCTTATAACTGCTTTTTCAACTCCTACATCTCAGTTGGTGCCATCCTATATGATGATTGTGCTATCGGCTATGTACTAGGAACCATATTGATCTCAAAGTCAATCTCTCTAGGAGGGGGAACACTGGGAAACTCATCAGGAAACACATCCTCATACTCATGAACAACGAGTACCTCTAGGATGCTAGGACTCCTTACCTCAGTATCTGCCACGTGTGCTAGAAAAGCCTCACACCCCTACCTCATCAGCCTCTCTGCTATCATCACTAACACCAAACACATCAAAAAAATCTTCCTATATCCTTGGAAGACCCACAAAACATCATCGAAAAAGATGTTGCAACCTTATAACTACAACCGAAGACCACCCGGTACTTCTCCAAGGCATCCATTCCAATGATCACATCGAATATGTGCATGTCAAGTGGTATAAGTTCCACTTGAATGTTTCATCCTGAGAAAGAAAGAACGCATCATGGACACACCTCCCGCAACTTAGTATAACCATATAAATAGGTTTCTAAGCAAAGAATATCACCTCTATGACTAACAGGAAAGGAACAACTATCTATCACTTCTCTAGTGATAAAAGAGTGTGTTGCACCTAGGTCAACCTAAATAGATATAAAGAAGAAAGAAGACAAATCAGAATGAAATAACTCCATCTTACCTTTCACGACCCGTGGGTTGACTACTCCTTTCGGCTGACTCATAGCATATAATTGAGCCATTGCCTATTGTCACCCCTATCCACTACTAGATTGCCTAGATGATCATGTATGTGATGCCTAATCGCATCATGTACTTCCACCGCTATTGAACTATCTCTACTGTGACCCTTGTTGACTCTATCTTAATTGTTGTATCACCTCCTCATCTTTCACTGGGAAAAACATCCTTAGATGCCCTTGGTGTCCACACCTATAACAGGTCCTTGTGTCATGCTGTGGCTTGGACGACCCTATTACTGAAATTGATGATGCTCTATGAGCTCAAACTGGTGGAGAGCTACAACCTCTACCCTTGTTCGATGACCACTATGACTAAACCACTAACTTTTGTTGTGACTAAGGTGTTGAGAACCTAGATTCTTGAAGCCTCTAGAAGACTACCCCTAAAACTATACCAGTCTCTTCTTGGCATTAGCTTCAAGCTTCTCTATCACTGACCATTCTATCCTCCTCACAGACTCCACAAATGTGGCAACTTCTCCCTATTCTCCAAAGTTGACACCGCCGTCTTCAACTTTGTGCTCAAGCCCTTATCAAAATGATGGACCCTCTCCTTGTCCATTGCAGCCATGTGCGGGCAAAACCTCAGAAGTTTCATGAACATGACCTCATACTCATTGATTGTCATAGATACCTATCGGATCTTCTCAAACTGTGAGATCTTCTCATCTAGGTATGCCTCCAGGAAGTATCGGCTCACAAACTCATGCTGAAACTGCTCTCAACTGATCACCACTGTAGGCCTCTTATCCTCTTTGATAGCCCACCATGTCTAACACTACCTTTCAATAGGTACACCACATGCTTCATGTTATCCAGTTCAGGGATATTGAGGATCTTAAAGGCCTTTTCTAGCTTTGTTAGCCACATATTTGCATCTGTTGGATCTACCATACCCACATACTCCAACACTCCAACACATAGTTGCCTCTTGAAGGTCTTCCCAGAACCCTGGGATTCTGCATTGGGAACGATTGCTCTTGATTGAGGTATGGTCCGCCATATGTGAAATCATAGCCATAAACTGTACAAACATGGACTGAAAAGCGTGTTGGCTACAATTTCTGGGTCGATCTGAGGCACTTCAGGCACTCAATCTACTCTAGCCTGCCTCATGGCACCACCTCCTAGTGCAACAACACTACTCTTAGCATGTTCTTTGTGCTCTCTAGACATCTCTTCTTCTTCTTTTGCATAAGTAGAAGCTACAATCAGATATGTTGGATAACACAAGAACAAACACAACCCCAATCCTATGTCCCTATAGACTTAGCAAACCTAGAGCTCTGATACCAATCGAGTGTGACACACTGATCACACCAAAGTGAGACTACTCAAAACAAAGAGCAAAATTATCAACTAACAGCCACATTACCAAGAAACACACTAAATTAAAACCAATCTATAACCATCTCAAGTGGAAACATAAACATGAAGGTCCACCAACCCTGGCACATGTATCACATATCATACCAAAAATGTATATATATCACTGTATAGTGGCCATCCTACCACAAAATTGTTACAAAAGATAACTTGTTCACATATACAATCTATGCATGTACAACCATGGCATACTGCCAAAAACCTTGTATCGATGTACAACATCTACAAAAAACCAATAGCATATTCAACCTTCAACAAATACTGATCTCCTTGTTGCTCTTCCTCAACCACACGATCTCTACCGCGTCATGCTGGATGACCTAAAAGATGTGGAAACCCACAGGGTGAGACCAACGTCCCAATAAGAGATATAACTCTCTACCAACAACTATTGTTCTAAAAAATATGTTATAGTAGATTGAGAATTTAGAGCAGATTCAACTAAATGAATAATTAAAATTGGATAACAAAACTTTGTCAGATTAAGCAGCTCCAACAGATCAGTAGAACATCATATACTATTAGAAGGAATATGAAGAACATGTATAACCTTTATCAATTAAATAGTATAAGAAACAAGGCAAAGGGTCATCCAGTGTGATTCTTGTTTATACCTAAGTAAATATACTACACAGATGTATTAAGTTTTTTATTATGACTCGTGGAGATGAGATATACCACTCATACTCCAACTGACCACTACCAAGTCAAAATTAGTGCCATACAAGATCTAGGAGGACCTAAATCCTATGATCAACCACACCCTCAATCAGTCCGAGTCTACAGCAGTGACATATAGAGTCCAACTGCAAAATAGCCTAGTCTGCCTTGGTATATAGGCACAACACTAGTAAATAGGGTATAAAAAACCAATCATCTGAGGTACATCCACAGTTGTCCTCTATCACATCATATATTGAGATACAATCATGGTCATTCTCTTGTCAAGGTAGGTCCATAGTCATCCTCTATAACATGCAATTGTGGGTGCAAGGATATACCCTCAACTTGGACCACCGCATATTCCAGAATACGCGCTCTGAGTTTCCCTAAGGAATTACTTGTTTCATCATCCAACAAGTATTGACACTAAAGATGGATATATGGCTCAGGGCAACTACATGATTAGGGTTTCACTTGATTAGTTATTGTCAATTGGGTATCTTTAATGCATTAGTCAAGTTACAATGTATGAACCCTAAATAGATACTATAAGGATAAAGGGTAGACTGCAAATTATGAATATATAAAACATATAAGACATATCCCATTCTATCATCACATCACACTAGGAGTATCACCTCAACTATTGCACAAAGACACTACTGAGGTCATAAGACCATTCACATAGTTCTTGTTCTTGCAAGGAGCATCATAGTCTTTCCATGTTTTATCAAGGCTCATAATCACCACAGGTGCATTACATAAGTGATATATCAAGTAGTCAGTAGTTATACTACTAATTCAATTCAACAATTAGGGCTACAGATTTGTAGGTGAGAGAAGATGCATCATCATTGTACTAATTACTCCAGCACTAAGTAACATCACCATGCACTTACAAATTAGGGTTTGGGCTTAACCGTAACTAATCCATATGGGTTTTAAGGCATCATAGAGTATTTAACCTTAATTATCACCACCTCCAACATTGTGGGAACATATTAGGTCAACACTACTATCACCATAGTCAACTGTAAAAAGACCACTGATCCATAGAGCATGGTCGCTAAAATTGTAGGTAGATGGCTAATGAAAACATGAACCACAAGGGTAGATCGACCTCTGAAGGTCAATGGGGTTGACCGCTAAAAACTTAGATTAAAACATCATCATTTGTCTCTTAAAGGATACAAGTTAAACTGCTAAAAATAGAACTGCATGGTCACTGAAACCTTAGGATTTCACCTCTTTAATGACAGTTGAAGATGGTCATTTCAGAGACCATACACAAGGGAAAGATCAAAAACCAAACTACATGGTTAAGGGTCATCGTTCGTAGAGAAAAACATCCAATGTAAGCGACCAAAACATCAACAAGTCAATGATCAAAACACATTAAGGCCAGTGACCAAAAACATTATCATCAACCCCTTAAGGGAACTTGGTGATCACTCAAACATGTTGGAACGTAGGTGACTTCATCAACAGACATAAGAACCCATAAACACAAGATCAAAGGTTCAATATCAACATGAAATCAAAAATCACCAAGGATAAACTCAAAAAGATGATCATCATCAAAACCTTAGATCTAATTATCACCATGATAGAGAAAACTAAACAATGAAGTGAGAAGATAAAAAAAACATCTCCATCATCATGCATGTACCCTAAATTCTTCATTCTTGATTCAAACTCTCATCAGCAAGTAAGAAAACAAGTCACATTTACGAGGAGGAAAAACCAAGGTGACGTTCATGCTAAAAAGGATCACCGTTCTCATCATGTAAAGGTTCAACCACAAGAATTTGGGTTTAGGAAAGAAGATAATTTACTCAAGATCATGAAGAAAAGTAAACCCTAGAGCATATATATTATCATCACGATGCTAAGAACCATGTTTTAGAGATAGATTACCAATATGCAAGATTAAATGTAACAATAAATTGTGGTGAGGGTTATATAAATTGCCTTGATTGAAGAGGAAAACCACTCAACAAGCAAGAAGGTACTAATGGGAAAGAAACCAAGTCTTGATTACCACCTTTGGCCAAGATAGCCTCCACCTCAAAAGATAACCAAACCTTAGGTTAAAGAACAAGAAAGAGGGAGTCAAAGATTCTAGGCTGAGAAGAATAAGAAGAAGACAAAGAGAGAGAATTTCCTCAACTCAGCTTGAATACTACCATGGACAACCATGAATTCGGTCTAAAGGAGAGAAGCTACTCTATCCTAACACAAACACCACCATGGAAACTTCATGGCTTCAACCAAGATAAGAATAGAGGGGCATGGCTTGCAATAAAATGAGACCGAGAAGGAAAATTACTCACCAAGGTCAAAGATCACCAAAGGGGAGGGTTGCACCAAACCCTAATTCCACCACCAAGATTATCGGCCATCAAAGCTCCAAGGTCAAGTTCCTTTTCACCACCAAGCACACAATGGACGAACTCCAAGAAAGGAGAGAGGAAGTAAGGATATAAAAGTTTTGTATGCATGTAAGGAGGGTGGTATATATACTCATGGGTGGAGAGATATGTGGAAGGTTAGGTGTCTAACTAATCATGCCACTTGTCCAATATATAACACCCATATAAGACCATGCATGCAACTAGGATGGTGAAAACCAAGGAAAGTCAATGACCTCACTTGGTCCTAAAGGACCATTAGTCGAAGAGAAACATAGCCCACAAGGCTCATCGGTGGAAGGGAACTTCTGCGGCTAAAACACGTCAAAACCCTAAAACTCATCGGCCAAAGAGAGGGGGGCTCTTCAACCAAAGGGAACTCATACCTAAAAAACCCTTTTAGAATGAAGATATAAAGAAAACATCAAGATGGTTGCTGAAAATGAATCTCATAGGTCAACACACAAGAAAGACCAACCATCTATACAATGCATCTAAACAGAACCCTAAAAACATCAACAGAAGATGTCACCACTTCTCTCCTAGTTAACCAAGGTGAAATAAGGTGCCCACCAACATCATACTCTCCCTTATGATGTAAAAACGTAGGAGGCATAAAAAAATGTGACAAATTGCAAGATAAACCCTCAACATGGGTAAATTGGAATTATTTCCAAAACAAGCACACATATAGCAT
The DNA here is from genome assembly GCA_963693085.1 of Alisma plantago-aquatica. Lineage (NCBI taxonomy): Eukaryota > Viridiplantae > Streptophyta > Magnoliopsida > Alismatales > Alismataceae > Alisma > Alisma plantago-aquatica. Next base: position 872,338,861 of record OY856409.1, read on the forward strand.
AACTAGCTCAAACTATAAGCAAACTAGACCAAACTGATAGCATAAGTGTAAGGACCGTGACCTTCATTTTGGTCTTACCCTATTTGTTTTGCCTAAACCTTGTGCTTAGTTGCTTGCTAATCACCTTTAGTGGTGATTAGGGTTTGCTTGTGTTTTGTTGAGAGTTGGAGGTGCTACTTGCAAAATAACCTAAGATAGGGTTGGAGAGTAGGTTTGTCACCTTGAGAGATGTCTTCCTCTCTCTTTTCTTCCTGTAGGGTTGAGAGAAAGGTTTGGGCTCGTGCCTTGATTTGTCTTCGGATTTGTTGAAGCTCTTCTGGGCCTTGTTTTCCCTTGTTTGGGCCTTGCCTTGCTTGCTTGAGCCATGTATCAGGCAAGGATGCCTTGTGTTGGCCATGGGGTATCGCCCATGGGTGTGTCAGCCAAGGTGGTGGTGGTGTGTCGGCCTTTGACCTTGTTTGACCTCCTTTCTTTGGTTGTGTCACCCTAGCTTGGACATGTGGCCGAACCTTGGTTGAGTGGTGGCATGGCATGTGCATGTGTTTTGCAAGGTGGTAAAATGTGTGGACAAGTGTCCCTTGGTAAGGTGACACCTTGCCTTGGTTTAACCTTAACCCTCATCTATATATGCCTTGCCTTTCTCTTCCTTGGGAACCCTTTAGCTCTTTTGTTTCTCTTCCCTCCTTGTGTGCATGACACACCTTCCTTGGAGAGCTTGGTGGCCGATCCTTTCCCCTTGGTGGAGATCTCTTCTTCTTCCTCTAGCTTGGTGTCCGATCCTTTCCCCTTGGTTGAGATATCTTCTTCTTCCTCTAGCTTGGTGGATGAACCCTAGGTGGGTCTTGTTCTTTGGTAAGCATCTTCCCTCTCTCCTTAGCATCTTCTTCTCCATCTTGCCTACCCTTCGGCCATGGTGGTTATGATCCTTGTTCCTTTTCTTGAGGTGGCCAAAAGTGGTGTTCTTGGAGCTAGGAGCTTGAAGCTTGGAGCTTTGGAGCTTTGGAGCTTGAGGAGTTTGCTTAAGGCGGGTTACATAACTTCTAACCCTAGCTATACTACCTTCTCTATGTTGCATGATTCATATATGTGGATGATCGCCCATTGCATGTTATGTTTCTTTCTCTAGTACATGTTGTTGATATTATGGATATAGTGAGCATGATGTTGTTGATGGTTTATATGCCTTTACACCTAGTTGGCCGAACCATAGTTTAGGGTTTCTTTTGGGGCAATACCCCTTTCTCTCCTTGGTTTATGAGAAGTGAGTTTGAGCTCTACTGATGTGGACAATACCCCTCTCTCATTTAAGTTGAGAGGTGAGCTTATATTCTAGTTGCTTGGGCAACACCCTCCTCTCACCATGGATTTGAGAGGTGAGCTCTTGGATATGTGTTGACCTATGTTGAGGGTTGGTTCTTGTGGTTGCCTGATTTGTGATAGAGGTTGTGCAAAACCCCTCTTTCTTGGTTGTTGAGATGTGAGCCGATCTTCTTGATCAATTAGGGTTTGGTACCCATGTGCTTGAGGTTGAAGATGACCATGTTGGGTTGTGCCTTGCACGATATGACCTTAGAGTAGTTCTGCCAGATAGCCTTGTCTTGGGTTGTACCCTTAACCGTTACACCTAGTTGAGATGGTTCTCTTGGCTTAAGATAGATCTTGGGTGACATATCTTATATCTTGTTCTCTGAACGATACATCTTGAGGTAAGGTTGCCCGATACCCCTACCTAGTGTTGATCTTGGGCCGATACACCCAGTGGAGTTTGTTGGTTTGGTGCTCGATATGGTGTTATTGAGAATTCTTAGTAGGTACCTTAAGTGGTGGCTGATATGGATGACCCGTGAACGACATGGAGATGTTTGCACAATAGATGCACCTTGGGCGTTATACCCTTGGGCCGATATGGTCAATGTTGAGGGTTAGCCGATAGAGGAACCCTAACCCTAACCCTAGTTCTTGTGCATGATAGGCCTTTGTCCGACAGCCCCTGCTGATGATGCATGATCCATCCTTATATCTGGTTGCCCGACACCTTGTGAGCTGGGTGCACAATAGGTTGAAGCGTTGTTGGTCGATATGATGGCACAAGTGCTCTAGGGGTTGGAACCCTAGCCGATACACCCTTTGGTGAGGGTTGGTGATGCTCGCCATACCTATAGTAAGGGTTGTCGAAGCTTTGGTGAGGGTTTTGATAACTCGGAATGTATATAGTTGATAGTTCTCTATTAATAATGATAATACAAGTGATATGATGTAATCACCTTAAATCCTGCAACTACGATGATGAGATAAGATGATAGGTTGTGAACCAGGTATGTTTGGAAAGATATAATGTTGCTACACATGTTAATGTGACACGTGTATATGGTCACAAGTATAAGGCATAATATATATACTCATGATTGACAATAATACTATGAATGATAAAACTTATGTGTGATATAATCATGGATGTTGCTCTATACTGGATAGTATAATAATCCTTTTAATCCATGATGGTTTAAGTTATCTCTCTGAATGCGTATACTAACGATGCATGTATACTATGTGGATTCATAGCCTGGTGAGAGCTATGAGAAATATGTGCTTTGACTAGAACAATGAGATGATAATCCTTGCTAATGAGATAACAAGTTGATAGGTCTGAGGACCTAATAAAGGCTGAGTGCCTAGTTGAGGTGTTATCCTCTGATTATGAGTTAAGGGATGCGTTCCCAGAATGTTGATGCCTTGAGGGGCAGTGGTTGTTATAATGAGGGATTGAGGTCCCATGACAGTATGATGATGACAATAGTGATGAAATTCTATAAGGCTATGTTTATACTTTGGTTGCCTCAACAATTGTCTTAAAATATACTAATTAATTATAGATGAACATATCATGTAGTTTGCCCTGGCCATAGATCCATCATCGTCAGTATTTGGTGATGGTGAAATAGGTTTATCCTGTGGGATTACCTGGAGCGCATATTGTTGAATATGTGAGGTTTCCCCTAGCCTAAAATAGGAGGGTTTGAGTGCAACTGTGGTTGTAGACTCAGGATATATAGATCGTAGTGAACAGGCCCATGGCTCAGGATATGTGATGACGAGCATGATGCGTTCATGGCTCGGATGTATATATGGGTAGCTTGCAGAGCTGACCCTGAGGCTAAGGCCCTATAAGCATAAGACTGCGGTCTTGCTTGATGATTCGTGTACTGACCACGGGAAGGTGAGGTCATGGAGTCCGGATCTCCTTGGACCTTGTATGGCACCGGATTGGGCTCCGCATCCAATGGTTGGATTTGAGCAGGGAAGGCTCACTTCCTCAGGGCATAATAAAACATAATCCAGCCGAATAGTATATCTTGCTTAGAACAAAATACGAAACATTGATTGAGGCCTTGCTTATATAGCTGATCTAGTTGAACAATGCAGTTGTGTGTACAATCCTTTTATTTTGTGATAAGTTCTTATCAAGCTTATCTTATCAATCATGTTCCATAAAGAAATACTTGGTTATACGCCTCTCAGATATCTTGGTAAGCTTGATGGTAATAATAACCTTGCTCAGTATGCTGCTCTTGTTATAAGCTTTATCAGTTATATGCTATTTTTTCTTTAACCTTCTAAGGTTTTATAGTTTCGGCGGGGAGTTATGTTTCTCGCTGGGACTGTGTGTCTCACCTCGCTGGTTTACACCCATTTTAGGTGATCGCTCTAGACGTGGTGGTGGTCATGAGGTTGCGGCTGAGCAGCAAGAAGAGTAGTAGAAGTCAAGAGATGGACATGATGCTGTTTTGGTGGTTTTGTAGTAGCGTCCTAGAGTCATCCCTGTACTCTCAGGTCCTCGGAGGTGTTTGATGATGTTTCACGATGTCTAGCTGTTGTAATTTTTGTATATCCTGCTGCTGGCCATACCTGGCCGCTATGTATGTGTAAACAGGTGTTGAACTCTAGTGCTGACGGTACTGCTGGTTATGATAAGCTGCAGACCCATAACAAGGCTTGTGAATGTTTATATAACATGTTTCTCTACAGGATCTGGATGCAAAAGTTCTCTCATGTATACTTTCTGCAATCGGTTTTAATTAACCCGTGTTTTCGGTAATGTGAGGTTCCATACGTTTTTGCATGTCATCTTGTTGTCTGTGTGATGGCGGGGTGTCATAGTTGGTTTGGTATCAAATCTCTAGGTTTGCTAAGTCTGCAGGGATCTAGGACCAGGTTTTCCTCTGTTCTTGCGAGTTTTCCAGATTTTCTTACAAAAATCATTTTCCCTCAGCGGAAGATAAATCTTAAAGATGTCTGGAAACCATGAAGAACATGCTACCGAGAGCAGTGATGCTACATCAGTTGATGGAGTAGGAGGGCAGGCACATGAAGATCAGGTGCCTGAGGTACCCCAACTTGACCCAACCATTCTTGAAAATCCTGCCTACCAACAGCTTATGGGGTAGTTGATGGCTACGATGAATCACATGGTAGAAAGGTTGCCAGTGCCTCAACCAAGAGCACATGCTCCCCATGGTGAAACATCGGGTATTGGGAAGACCTTTGAGTGGCTTCTCCGAGTCAGAGCTTCAGATTATGCTGGAACGGTTGATCCAGTGGATGCTGATCTGTGGCTAACAGGTCTCGAGAAGGCCTTCTGGATCCTCGACATCTCCGAAGCAGACAAAGTCAAGCACAATGTCTACCTTCTGAAGGGTAGTGCTGGCCTCTGGTGGGCCATAGAGTAGGAGAAGCGACCCAATGAGGAGATCAGTTGGGTGGTTTTCTGATGAGAGTTCATCAGTAGATACTTTCCAAAGACGTATATGGATGAGAAGATCAACCAGTTTGAGCATCTATGCTAAGGATTGATGAGCATCACCAAGTATGAAGCCAAGTTCATGGACTTGCTGAGGTTTTGTCCTCACATGGAGGTGATAGATGATGAGCAGATCAGGAGGTTTGAGAAAGGTCTGAGTGCTGAGTTGTCAACACATGTTGTTGCCTTGGAAAATTGGGAGCGTTTTGCCATGTTCGTGGAGTCCGTCCGCAAGATTGAACGATCTGTTAGGGAGAAAAGGGAGTCCATGATCAGGAAAAGGCCTGTTCAGTTCCAGGCACAAAGATCTGGTGGCTTCAAGAAGCCAAGGTTTTCATCACCTTCCGTAATGCATAGTTCTCGTACACCATCTCAGTGGTCTCTGAGTAAGGGAAGAGGTTATGTTTCTTTGTCGTCGAAGGCACATAGTACAACTTATGTGACAGTGACAGGGCCATCTAGGCCGCAAAGAGAAGGCAGGTCATGTTATCACTATGGATAGATTGGGAATTTAAAGTCAAATTGACCAAGAAGAGACGTTGAGATAACACAACAACTGAGACAGAGTCAACAAGGGTCAGACAGATAGCAGCCCAGTGGTAGTAGAGGGTGAGAAGGTGGTCAAGCATCGCAAGCGGGATCGTTTGCTCAAGGAAGCAGAGGGCGTGGACAACAAGCAACGGCTCGGTTCTATGCTATGAGTCAATCGGAGGTGATAGTCAACCCGCGAGTGGTGACATGTCAGATGGAGTTATTACATTTTGATTTGTCTTCTTCTTGCTTTATATCTGTTCTGGTTGACCCAAGTGCCATGCACTCTTTTATCACACATAGTCTGCTTGATAGTTGTCCTTTACCTGTTAGTTGTAAGAAAGATAGCCTATTGTTAGAAACCCTGCTCGATGGTTCCTCGATGCTTCGAGAGGAGTGTCCATCTTGTGTCTTATCTTTTTCGAGACACAATATACAAGTGGATCTTATGCCACTTGATATGCATGGATTCGATGTGATCCTTGGGATGGAAACCTTAGAAAGGTATAGGGTTGTGTTGGACTGTGGTTCCAAGCAGGCAGTGTTTGATGATGGTGGAAAGAAGTGGATCTTTCAAGGAGATAGGAGGATTCTTCCGACATGTCTAGTGTCAGCGATGGTGGCAGAGAAGTTGCTGCGGCAAGGTTGTAAGGCATTCTTAGCTCACATTATAGATACCAAGGCGAAAGGTCCTAGCCTTGGAGAGGTGACGATTGTTCGACAGTTTGTGAATGTGTTTCCTGATGAGTTCCCCGGTGTTCCCCCAACTCGAGAGATTGATTTTGAGATCAATCTGGTATCAGGAACACAGCCAGTTGCACAGACACCGTATAGGATGGCTCCAGCAGAGATGGTAGAGTTGAAGAAGCAGTTACAGGAGTTGTTGGAGAAAGGTTTCATCCGACCGAGCACGTCGCCTTGGGGTGCTCCAGTGATGTTTGTTAAGAAGAAGGACGGATCGATGCAGCTATGTATAGATTACTGACAGTTGAACAAAGTCACGATCAAGAATAAGTACCCGTTGCCAAGGATAGACGATCTGTTCAATCAGTTGCATGGCGCTAAAGTGTTCTCAAAGATCGATTTACGGTCTGGATATCACCAGTTGAGGATTAAGGCGGATGACATACCTAAGTCAGCGTTTAGGATGAGGTATGGTCACTTTGAGTTTGTGGTTATGCCGTTTAGGTTAACCAATGCACCTGCTGCTTTCATGGATCTGATGAACCGAGTGTTCCATCCATTTCTAGATCAGTTTGTTGTAGTTTTCATAGATGACATCTTGATCTACAGTCGGGATAGTCAGGAGCATGAACAACATCTTCGACAAGCGTTGACTCTTTTTCATCAACACCAGTTATACGCCAAGTTCAGTAAGTGTGAGTTTTGGTTGAAAGAAGTGACTTTCTTGGGTCATGTGATATCTACAGAAGGAGTTAGAGTGGACCCCAAGAAGGTGGAATCAGTGGCAGATTGGGAACAACAAAAGACGCCGACCGAAGTTCGTAGTTTTCTAGGTTTGGTAGGATACTACCGGAGGTTTATCAAGGACTTCAGTGCAATCGCGTTGTCGATGACAAAGTTGACCAGGAAGGACGTACCTTTTATCTAGGATGATTGTTGTCAACAAGCTCTCCAAACTTTGAAGGAGAAGTTGACTAGTGCTCTAGTGTTAGTGCTGCCAGAGCCTGGGAAGGGCTATGTTGTTTTCTGCGATGCTTCCAAGAAAGGCTTAGGTTGTGTGTTGATGCAGGAGGAACATGTGGTTTCGTTTGCTTCGCGACAGCTTAAGAAACATGAGGAGAACTACCCGACACATGATTTAGAGTTGGCAGCGGTGGTCCATGCGTTAAAGATTTGGAGACACTATCTTTATGGGGAAGTGTGTCAGATCTTTACAGATCATAAGAACTTGAAGTACATCTTTTCGTAGAATGGGCTGAACATGCGACATCATCGTTGGATGGAGCTAATCAATGATAATGATTGCACCATTGAGTATCCTCCTAGTAAGGCAAACGTGGTAGCAAATGCACTTAGCAGAAAGTCTTCTTCTCTCCCCCACGAAGAAGGTACAATTGAGTTCCTTGGTGTTCCATAGGCGAGATATGTTTGTCTCCTTGCGGCATATGAATGTGCATTTGGAAGTTTCCTTGTTGGCAGGACTGTTGGCACAGATGCAAGTCAAGCCTACACTGAGACAGTAGATCAAAGATGCATAACATGAAGATGATATAGTGCAGTTGATCAGGTCAGAGCTTGGCAGCAAAAAGTGTGATGGGTTCTATGACTCTGAGGATGGACTAGTTTGCTATCATGGTAGGATGGTGGTCCCCGATGGTGATAATCTAAGAAAGTTAGTGCTCGAGGAAGAACACGCATCAATGTATGTTATGCATCCAGGATTCACCAAGATGTATCGTAATCTGAAAGACTTGTATTGGTGGTATGGCTTGAAGAAGGATGTAGCTAAGTTTGTGGCTAAGTGCGCAGTATGTCAGCAAGTTAAAGCCGAGCATCAGAAGTGGGCAAGTACGTTGCAACCCATGCCGATACCACAATGGAAATGGGATCACATAACCATGGATTTCTTAGTTGGTCTACCAAAGACAGCTAGGAATCATGATTCCATTTTCGTAGTAGTGGAGAGGCTGGAAAAATCTGCTCATTTCATACCTGTAAAGACAACGTATACAATAGAGAATCTTGCTCAGGTGTATGTAGATGAGATAGTGCATCTGCACGATGTACCAAGAACGATAGTTTCCGACAGAGGTCCTCAATTCACAAGTCATTTTTGGGAACAGTTGCACAAAGCGTTGGGAATGCATTTGAGGTTCAATACTGCCTTCCACCCATAGACAGATGGACAGTCTGAAAGGACTATTTAGACTTTGGAGGATCTTCTCCGAGCTTGTGTTTTGTAGTTCCTAGGAAGTTGGGACATGCATCTCAGATTGATAGAGTTTGCTTATAACAATAGTTATCAGTGGAGCATTGACATGGCTCCTTATGAGGCTCTATATGGAAGGAAGTGTAGATCCCCTTTATGCTGGTATGAGTCTGGTGAGTATCAGCTTTTGGGTCCTAAGTTAGTGCAATAGAAAATAGAAAAGATTAGAGTGATACAATAATAGTTTAAAATGGCACAGGACAGACAGAAGTCTTATGCATACAATCGTTGATGACCTTTATAGTTCCAAGTGGGAGACAAAGTGTATCTCAAGGTCTCACCTTGGAAAGGCGTGCTAAGGTTTGGCCGGAAAGGCAAAATGGAACCCATGTATATGGGGCCATACCCGGTAATAACACATGTTGGCAAGGTAGCTTATAAGTTAGAGATGCCACCAGAGTTGCATAGGTTACACCCGGTGTTCCATGTCAGCATGTTGAAGAAAAGTCATCTAGACACGGGGACAGTGATACAACCAGCTGAGGTTGAGCTTGATGAAGATGTGACCTATGAAGAAGGTCCCGTGACGATCCTTGATAGAAGAGTAAAGAAGCTAAAGAGGAAGGACATGGTTCTTGTAAAGGTTCTTTGGCATCATCGTGGTGTTGAGGAAGCCATGTGGGAGATTGAGGAAGAGATGAGGCGGAAGTATCCCTCGCTTTTCTCTTCAGATTTCAGGGACGAAATCTCTTTGTAGAGGTTTATGGCTTGTAAGGACCCTGACCTTCATTTTGGGCTTACACTATTTGTTTTGCTTAAACCTTGTGCTTAGTTGCTTGCTAATCACCTTTAGTGGTGATTAGGGTTTGCTTGTGTTTTTTTGATAGTTGGAGGTGCTACTTGCAAAATAACCTAAGACAGGGTTGGAGAGCAGGTTTGTCACCTTGAGAGATGTATTCCTCTCTCTTTGCTTCCTCTAGGGTTGAGAGGAAGGTTTGGGCTCGTGCCTTGAGTTGTCTTGGGCTTTGTTGAAGCTCTTATGGGCCTTGTTTTCCCTTGTTTGGGCCTTGCCTTGCTTGGTTGAGCCCTGTATTAGGAAAGGATGCCTTGTGTCAGCCATGGGGTATCGCCCATGGGTGTGTCGACCAAGGTGGTGGTGGTGTGTTGGCCTTTGACCTTGTTTGACCTCCTTGCTTTGGTTGTCTCACCCTAGGTTGGACATGTGGTCGAACCTTGATTGAGTGGTGGCATGGCATGTGCATGTGTTTTCCAAGGTGGTAAAATGTGTGGACAAGTGTCCCTTGGTAAGGTGACACCTTGCCTTGGCTTAAGCTTGACCCTCATCTATATATGCCTTGCCTTTCTCTTCCTTGGGAACCCTTCCGCTCTTTTGTTGCTCTTTTCTCCTTGTGTGTACGACACACCTTCCTTGGAGAGCTTGGTGTCTGATCCTTTCCCCTTGGTGGAGATATCTTCTTCTTCCTCTACCTTGGTGGCCGATCCTTTCCCCTTAGTGGAGATCGCTTCTTCTTCCTCTAGCTTGGTGGCCGAACCCTAGGTGGGTCTTGTTCTTTGGTAAGCATCTTCCCTCTCTCCTTAGCATTTTCTTCTCTATCTTGCCTACCCTTCAGCCATTGTGGTTATGATCCTTGTTCCTTTTCTTGAGGTGGATGAAAGTGGTGTGGTTGGAGCTAGGAGCTTGAAGCTTGGAGCTTTGGAGCTTGAGGAGTTTGCTTAAGGAGGGTTACATAACTTCTAACCGTAGCTATACAACCTTCTCTATGTTGCATGATTCATATATGTGGATGATCGGCCATTGCATGTTATGTTTCTTGCTCTAGTACATGTTGTTGATCTTATGGATATAGTGAGCATGATGTTGTTGATGTTGTTGATGGTTTATATGCCTTTACACCTAGTTGGCCGAACCATAGTTTAGGGTTTCTTTTGGGGTAATACCCCTTTCTCTCCTTGGTTTATGAGAAGTGAGTTTGAGCTCTAGTGATGTGGGAAATATGCCTCTCTCATTTAAGTTGAGAGGTGAGCTTATATTCTAGTTGCTTGGGCAACACCCTCCTCTCACCATGGATTTGAGAGGTGAGCTCTTGGATATGTGTTGACCTATGTTGAGGGTTGGTCCTTGTGGTTGCCCGATTTGTGATAGAGGTTGTGCAAAACCTCTCTCTCTTAGTTGTTGAGAGGTGAGTCGATCTTCTTGATCAATTAGGGTTTGGTGCCCTTATGCTTGAGGTTGAAGATGACCATGTTGGGTTGTGCGTTGCACAATATGACCTTGGAGTAGTGCTTCCCGATATCCTTGTCTTGGGTTGTACCCTTAACCGTTACACCTAGTTGAGATGGTTCTCTTGGCTTAAGATAGAGCTTGGGTGACACACCTTATATCTTGTGCCCCGAACGATACATCTTGAGGTAAGGTTTCCCGACACCCCTACCTTGTGTTGATCTTTGGCTGATACACCTAGTGGAGTTTGTTGGTTTGGTACTCGATATGATGGTATTGAGAATTATTAGTAGGTACCTTAAGTGGTGGCCGATATGGATGACCCTTGAACGAAATGGAGATGTTTGCACAATAGAGGCACCTTGGGCGTTATACCCTTTGGCCAATATGGTCAATGTTGAGGGTTAGCCGATAGAGGAACCCTAACCCTAACCCTAGTTCTTGTGCACGATAGGCCTTTGGCCGACAGCCCCTGCTGATGATGCACGATCCATCCATATATCTGGTTGCCGAACACCTTGTGAGCTGGGTGTACAATAGGTTGAAGCATGGTTGGTCGATATGATGGCACAAGTGCTCTAGGGGTTGGAACCCTAGACAATACACCCTTTGGTGAGGGTTGTAGCTACTCACCATACCTATAGTAAGGGTTGTCGGAGCTTTGGTGAGGGTTTTGATAACCCGAAATGTATATAGTTGATAGTTCTTTGTTAATAATGATAATACAAGTGATATGATGTAATCACCTTGAATCCTACAACTACGATGATGAGATAAGATGATAGGTTGTGAACCAGGTATGTTTGGAAAGATATGATGTTGCTACACATGTTAATGTGACATGTGTATATGGTCATAAGTATAAGACATAATATATATACTCATGATTGACAAAAATATTATGAATGATAAAGATTATGTGTGATATAATCATGGATGTTTCTCTATAGTGGATAGTATAATAATCATGTTAATCCATGATGGTTTAAGTTATCTCTCTGAATGCGTATACTAACCATGTAGGTATAGTATGTGGATTCATAGCCTAGTGAGAGCTATGAGAAATATGTGCTTTGACTAGCCCAATGAGATGATAATACTTACTAATGAGATAACAGGTTGATAGGTCTGAGGACCTAATAAAGGCTGAGTGCCTAGTTGAGGTGTTATCCTCTGATGATGAGTTAAGGGATGCGTTCCCAGAATGTTGATGCCTTGAGGGGCAGTGGTTGTTATAATGAGGGATTGAAGTCCCAGGATAGTATGATGACGACAATAGTGATGAAATTCTATAAGGCTATGTTTATACTTTGGTTGCCTCAACAATTGGCTTAAAATATTCTAATTAATTATAGATGAACATATCATGTAGTTTTCCCTGGCCATAGATCCATCATCGTCAGTATTTGGTGATGGTGAAATAGGTTTATCCTGCGGGATTACCTAGAGCGCATATTGTTCAATATGCGAGGTTTCCCCTAGCCTAAAATAGGAGGGTTTGAGTGCAACTGTGGTTGCAGACTCAAGATATATGGAGCATGGTGAATAGACCCATGGCTCAGGATATGTGATGACGAGCATGATGCGTTAATGGCTCAAATGTATATATGGGTAGCTTGCGGAGCTGACCTAGAGGCTGAGGCCCTATAAGCATAAGACTGCGGTCTTTCTTGATGATTCGTGTGCTGACCATGGGAAGGCGAGGTCATGGAGTCCAGATGTCCTTAGACCTTGTATGGCAGCGGATTGGGCTTCGCAGCCAATGGTTGGATTTGAGCAGGGGCATAATAAAACATAATCCAGCCGAATAGTATATCTTGCTTAGAGCAAAATACGGAACATTGATTGAGGCCTTGCTTATATAGCTGATCTAGTTGAACTATGCAGTTGTGTGTGCAATCCTTATATCTTGTGATAAGTTCTTATAAAGCTTATCTTGTCAATCATGTTCCATAAAGAAATACTTGGTTATACGCCTCCCGGATATCTTGGTAAGCTTGATGGTAATAATAGCCTTGCTCAGTATGCTGCTCTTGTTATACACTTTATCAGTTATCAACTATTTTTGCTTTAACCTTCTGAGGTTTTATAGTTTCGGCGGGGACTTATGTTTCTCGTTGGGACTGTGTGTCTCACCCCGCTGGTTTACACCCTTTTTAGGTGATCGCTCTAGACGTGGTGGTGATCGTGAGGTTGCGGCCGGGCAGCAAGAAGAGCAGTAGAAGGCAAGAGATGGACATGCTGATATTTTGGTGGTTTTGTAGTAGCGTCCTAGAGTCATCCCTGTACTCTCAGGTCCTCGGAGGTGTTTGATGACGTTTCACGATGTCTAGATGTTGTAATTTTTTGTATATCCTACTGTTAGCTGTACGTGACCGCTATGTATGTATAAATAGGTGTTGAACTCTGGTGCTGACGGTACAGCTGGTGCTGATAAGCTGAGGACCCATAACAAGGCTTGTGAATGTTTATATAACATGTTTCTCTGCAGGATCTGGATGCAAAAGTTCTCTCATGTATACTTTCCGCAATCGGTTTTAATTAACCCGTGTTTTTGGTAATATGAGGTTCCACACGTTTTCGTGTGTCATCTCATTGTTTGTGTGATGGCGGGGTGTCACAATAAGCAAGCCACATGTTATTAAGAAACACCACATGATTATATTAAGGTTTAAGCATCTTATCAAGAAAAATAAAGCAATAACAAGCACTAAGTTAGGTTAGGGGTCTTACACTTATATCCTCTCATTAATTAATCCTCTTGTGTTTTGATTATAAACTTCTTCCTTACCCTTGTTAGTCTATGTATATTGATATGGACCAATTCCTCTTTAGGAGTACCCTAAAACCCCTAAATCGTCTTATATTCCATCTTTAATGGACCTTACATCAAATGTCATTCCATATTCATCTGCCACTATACTACTGAATTGGCCTTACTCTGTTAGAAAAATATGATCCACACCCCTTGAACCAAGTTGATCCTAATTCTTAATTGTCACTCAATAAAGGTTGGATACTAGCCCCTCTTCTCACCCTTGGATGATGTGGTGAAAAGGTATCCCTAACTAACTTAGGTGATGTCCTTCCTACTAGCCAATATAATTATTCTATTGGTTGAACCTTCACCTAAACCTGGGTGCTCGCTCCCTAGAAATATCATGTGTGTTATTACCTTTATTATTTTTTGTGTATCCTGAGTGATTGTTTCAACGTATAATGAGACCACATGATACATCTAAGGGAATTGATATGAGATCATGGATACCCTCATATCATCCTTGGGTCTTACACCCTAGGCTAGGGCCCTATAAAGGAGGCCAAGAAGTGTGGCTTCTGATGGAATGTCATACTTCTATTAGGCAAGCCCAACCAAGAAGAAAGATAAAGATTTGAGGATGCAAAAATGGTGGCCATTTATTGGTGGGTATGATGTCTCAAGGCATCACCATTAGGGAAAATTAGTTCCCTGATGGCCATCCCTACTCTCACTATAGATATAAAAGTGTCAGGGAGGGGAAGATTGGTCCCTTAGGGCACTATATGAGAGGCACATATTGCAGTGATGCAGGGGAGTGGGGAACCAAGGAAGGGACAATGTCAGTATGGCCACAAGTTCATCAACCATGTCAGAGGAGAAAGAGTAGATATGTTCATAACTCCCACACCCTTCCACCCTAGAAATAAGTGTTATAGAGAAAGTTGGAGAAGGTTGGGCCCCCAAAACTATGGGGGAGTAGGTTTCGTACCCTAAAAGGCATGCATCCAACTCTTGGAGAAGGACGGAGAATGTGCTACTACCTCTCTATAGAATAATGAGGTGGACTGACTCGATCAGTTTGACACTCCTTGATTGATCCTCTATCCCCCTACCCCTGAAGACCATCTCACATGGCATAGAAACTCATCATAACCAACCACATGAAGTGGGGAATAATGCGCCAAAGTGGGCAGGTTGAAGAAGCATACAAGACCCTCAAAGTGTACACAACCACTTCAATGTCTGGTCCAAGATGGAGTATTTCACTCTGATGATGGTATGACACCCCTTCAATGCATTAATGGGGAAGAAAAGCTTGAGCTCCTCAAGAGAAACATTGATATGTGGGGTGATAGGTGACCAATCAATTTGTTTTGAGTTATTGATCCTAGCAATGGCTAGTAGATTTAGGTGTAACTCCTCTTATCCAACCTTGAATAGAAAGTCCCTCAAAGGTAAACCCAACTCAAATATGATAAGAACTAGAAAGCCTAAGAGTAATATGGGTCTATGACCCAACTTGAGCCCCCCCTGAATGGGCCAACAGGATCCTTGATCTTTTCTAGGATAGATGTTGATCTGAGTTGAAGGAATAAGCCTTTAAACCTCATATATTGTCGATGGAGAGGAATGGGAAGTGTTTTAACTAGGTCTACCATGACACAACTGGAGATAAGAAGAGGGTGAAAATTGCACATGCTCTTTAAGGTGAGGTGGTGTTGGCCATAGGAACTGAGATTGGAGTGGCAGTACATGTGGTCTCAGTGCTTGGGAAGGAATTGGCTACGCATTAGGAGTGATTAGTTTTTGGTTCAATGTCCCCACCTCCACATATGAAGCAAACTGCTCTGATTTGGCACTCCCTCTTTTAGTTCCCCCTCTAAGAAAACAAATGGAATTACTCACAACTTGGCCCCCTTTCATCTTGATGAAGTGATCTTTTGTTGATCAAAAGGTAGGAATCTTAAGAGGGTGGAAATCCAAGGGTCCTCCAATGTCCTCCTAAGGCTCCACAACAAGTAGCTTGTTGTTGGGGTTAGGTGTATTCCTCTCCTAGAAATTTATCCATATCTAGTTGGAACTCATCCTCTTTCTATTCCATATGGTTCTCAAATACCAATGGGGCTTTTGAATGGTCTAGATCTCATGTCAATCGAGGGGTTCTGCTACCCCTATGTTTGTTGCTCATGGTAATGATACCTTGACACTTGTAGGTACCTCATCATCCCAAAATGCCACCCCACATCCTCTTGTGGTGAACTGATGTGGCTAGAATGATCCCTATAACACCCTTCTAGTTTGTGGAGCTTTATCTTTCAAGCCTAACAATTTTCTCCATTTAGAAAAGGATTACGATTAAAATAATAACTACCCGGATCCATACATGTCGTCCCCTGGCATAACATGAATCTCAGTAAATGAATGCCAACATTAGATAAAAAAGATAGTTCGATGAAGCAAAAAAGTATGTCCAAGGTAGAGACATCCATTTTGCAGATCACTAGAGAAAGCTCTATATTTTTAGTTCCAATAACTATATGCTCATATACTTGTGCATACCTCCTCTCTAATTGTGAAGTATAGCTCTTGTCATTTGAGATATTGTTTTAATTAGTTGGGGTACTTTGTTTATTGTTGTATGAACTTTATATAGCAAATTATACAACTCCTTATAAACTTATAAAGACCAACTATCTCTTAATTATCTCCAATTATTTTGTGGCACACCTATACTTACTATTTAGTATGACATTTAATATATTAAAGTATTTTAGTTACAATGGTATTTTTTGGGTATGTTGACACATTTTATTTATTGGAATTATTAAAAGTATAAATAGGGTAAGTTATTATTTTTTCATCTAAATGGTGTATGCTATTTTCATTTGATATAAATGAATTATAAATATTTTGAGATCTAAATAAATATTTTGTACATATTTTATAACTCTACCTTTAAGTAAATAATAGAAGGTCTAACATATAGTTTGTGTTTGAACTCAATAATGTTTTCAAATGTACAATTTACCATAAATTAGGCACTTCTCACTATAAATGAGGTACATCCCCCATTTAGGACAAAAAATTTCTTGGTAAAGATGAAATGAAGTATTCTACAATAACAAATGAAGAGAAAAATATAATAGTAATAAATAAAGTAGATAAATGAGAGAAGATTCACAAGTCGTAAGGAGTAGAACAATGGAAAAATATATAAAACCTAATAAAAAATACATTACTTAACAAGATCATAGCAGAATTTCTTGATATAAATACTAAAAATAACCTTGCATCATATGAAACATATCTCACATGAAGAAAATAGAACATCATATATATGAATCTTCTATGGATAATAAAACTATCAGATGGTTCACCATCAATAAGCACTATATGAGTTGTACTATAACAAACGTATATATTTTACATAGTGCTGAATACTTTTGGGTAATCTAATTATAAAAAAGATAGTACTTCATTATTTAATATTGATATTACAAATATGGACTGTGATGTCTTGATATATATTTACATACATGCATACATATACACATATACACATATATATATATATACATATACATACACACACACACACACATATATATATATATATATATATATATATATATATATAAATATATATATATATGGGCCTATATTTAATACCCGCGCGGGTAGCTACCCGACCCCTATTTGGGTTTTTTTTTGGAGTTTCTTACTTTTTACATGTAAAGGGTTACTTTACCTTACAAACTGTTAATTTATATGCATAGAGAGATACGTTTACAATAACCATAACAAATATACAATTACATATATATTTATTATGTATTCTGCCCGAATTTAATTTTTTTGTCATATAATTACTTTTTTATCAACATATTTACTTTTTTGTGCAGTGAGTTACTTTTTTGACCATATAGTTACTTTCTCGATAGATGGGTAGTGAAAATCCAGGCTACCTATTGGGTATTGAATGAATCTCATATATATATATATATATATATATATATATATATATATATATAGACACATACATATATGTATATACCAAGCGGTCAATAGCCCAACTGGTCAGGTCTAGTGGTGCCTCAAAAGCATCTCAGATTTGAATCCTAGTGGGGAACTAAGGCTGATTTACCCATCTCAGGAGCATCTTAGCTCTTCTACCCAGGTCAGAGAGAGGGAGAAGGATCCTTCTCATAGATTTGATATATATACACACACACACAGATGCACACACAAATAGACACACACAGATACATACACACAGATATATATATATATATATATATATATATATATATATATATATATACATGCATAGAGAGAGAGAGTCAGGCTAGAATACACTTGAGTGTTTAGATCGCATGAATACACTCAAGTGTGTTTGTATATCAAGACTATTTTTTGCAAAATGTAAATGATTGATCTTCATTGTCATACTATATCTAGGCTACATACAAATTTTGAGCCCATTTGGATGAGTGTAAGTCACTCATCCAAGGGCAACAAAATCAACACGTGAAACGAATTTGAAATGCATAATTTTTGCAGTCTTTATAACATGACCTATAAATGTCCAAATGTTCTCAAATTTTACGTATGAGCTATTCACAAGATGTTTAAGAAGATCAATGGATTAGATTTTTGAAAGAAATATAGCATCATGAAAATCTACTTGAGTGTATTCTGCTTCGAATACACTCGAGTGTATACTAGCCTGACTCTCTCTCTCTCTTTCTATATATATATATATATATATATATATATATATATATATATATAGTATATATATATATATATATAGAGAGAGAGAGACTAGAATACACTCAAGTGTACCAGAGACCGAATACAATCAAGTCATTTTTCATCATTAATGTTTATTTTGTAAATATAACCCATTGATCTTCTAAAATGCCATATGAACATAATAAATATCAAATTTGATCTCATTTTGAAACTTATAGATCACACATTTAAAGGCACCAAAAACTTACAATTCAAATTAGTTTTGTACGCCAATTTTGTTTGTCATGAAAGAGTGACTTAGAAAATTCCAAATCAACTAAAATTTTGTATGTAATTTTTATAATAGTAAATACATGTTATTTGGATTTGTCAAAAAATTGTTAAGATACGAAAACACCACTTGAGTGTATAGAGTGATTTGTACACTCGAGTGTATTCTAGCTTGACTCTCTCTATATATATGTGTGTGTGTGTGTGAGTTGTAAGGCCCCTAAACTTGCTTAATGAGTTAAATAAGCTTAATTATCATAATTTAATACTTATAACCCTAATCAAACCTTGTGATATGCTTTGAAATCATAAGACAAGCTTAATTTTCAAATTTGGTCCAATTTGGACACTATTTGAGCAAGTTATGTAATTTTATGCACATTTTGGACTTTTATGCAATTTACCCAATTGAGATGTTTTCTTTGCAATTTATCACTTGAATTATGTTCCTTGGATATTATATCATCATTCTTGAGCTTTTTGAGCCATGGGGCGCCTATTTAAACCTTGGTTTGAAGGTCTTTGCTCCAAGGGTATTTTAGGGTTTCCCCCCCTTCACGGATGAGCTACCTTTAGTAGCTATCAACTAATGAATTATTTGATTGGCTGGGAAATTAGACAAAGGAAAGATAAGCAGGTCTATATACATGATGGGGGAGATGCTTGTGTCTGTGCTTGTATATTCGTAATAAATTAAGGCCATGGACACTTGGATAGATACTAGAACTTCAACTTTTTCTTTATCTTTATCTTAAAGTGTCATATACTTATCCCCAAGTACCAAAAGGATCCATTTTCTCTCCACCACCTCCCTCCTTCGCCCAACCTCGTTCTTCCTTTGTTCAGCTATGAATTTTTCTGCCCAAGGAAGAAGAAAGTGGGGATCTTCTTAGAGAAAGGCTCTAAGGATGAAATTGACTTCATTTTAGGATTGAAAAAGCTTCCTTCTAGTGATCTTGACCTAAAACTGTAAGAATTCCCTTCTTTCCTCCATCTATTTCTTTATTATCCTTCCTCTTATCTTTCTCCAGGTCGGAACCTTGCTGTTCCATGGTATAAATTGCTCTAAAGCTCAAAAGTCCTACCTTTCTTGCTCCTTATGCTTAGGGTTTTTCTCATTTGATGAAGAAAGGTGTTAGATGGACGAATTCATAGCTTACTCTTGGATTTTCTACCCTACCTGCTCAAGATTTCTTCTGTGTGGGGTTTCATCTTCTCATTAGAGGCAAGTTTTATAACTTACTCCATGTTTATTGCTTACGATAAGCTTTCTAGATCATGTTCTTGCTTGAAAATGATGATCCATGCACTAAAAATCTATGCTTGACTTAGATTTCAATATTTCTAATATTTCCTATTCTGATTTCAGTTATATATGAACCTGTGATAATGTGTATGTTATTCCTAAGGTATAATATGACTCGGATCAGGTTGTTTTGACAACCTATGGTGCTAAGTACCTATCAATCAATGGTCAATTTTAGGGTTTAAAGCTGATTTCTTCTATAAATCCATGATTCGATTATGGTACCATTGCAACAACCCTATGATTTTGTCTTTATGACAACTGATGGGCATGATCAAATGTGTCAAATGATGGTGACATCCTATGGTCACCCCCATAGGTGAGGTTTTGGATCAATTAGAAGTTTAATGATCAACCATTAAGCACCCTAGTGATGTTATCAATCAATGATGACATTTACTTAATATTTGATGTTGATTAATGAATATAGTGTTGATCTAACAATCTATGGTGACTTAATGGTCACTAATGATGGTGGATCATGTCTCTACAACCTATGGTGAGTTAAGCATTGTAGTTGTAGCATCAATTAAGCCTTAGACCAATGGTTTCTTGGGTCACTTAATGAAATGGTCGGATCTATATTGTAATTGATGGTTTTAACATATAAACTTGACCCAATGGTCAAGATCTACTATTTAGTCCTCCAATAAAATGGAATGATGGCTAATGTAATATTTTGGTCCTAATAATGTGATTTATATGGTTTCCTTTATATGATCAACTTAAGGAGCTTACTTGTTGACAATGGATGGCCTGTTTTAAATATACAGTCGATTGTGGGTTTTACCCTACTCTCAATGAACTTTTTGTGTTGTTAATCAAGGGATGTCTAGGGTTAAATGGTGACTCTTTCTAGAGAACAAATCAAGGACTTCATAGGTGGTTTATCTAAGGTTTTTACTTATGTAAACAACCAATGGTCTTACCTTTTAAACATCCAATGGTTCTGGGTGACATTATGGTATGGTGATATGGGTTGATGTTGGAACTAATGGAGCGTTACCCTTAATAAGGTAGTCTTACCTATTCACTCATATGAGTAGATGGTATGATAAACATATTGTGTTGATATGTAACCTATAACATATCGAATCTTGAACATTTTTTCTTTTGACCCTCTTTCCCATCTTCTCCTTTCATTTCTATCCTCTCTGGCTTTTCTGTTTAATTTGTAGAGAATATGATGGTTTAATGAACATGTGTTCACCTTTTTCACCAATATTTGGGTTTATGCACAAATACCTCAGTGAAAGCTTAATAATGAGTTTAATATGTAAAATGTCTACTTAAGTAATAAAGATAATAAAATATTTCATCCTAGAACTTTCTAGTGCTTTTTAGAATATGAAAAAGGAGAGAAATCTCAAAATACACATAAAAGAGATAATAAGGACAATAATTGGAGATAATATGGGATATAATGGATTAAAAGAGGATAATGAGGAATATGTTGTTTCAAAAATTATAAATAGGAAGCCACGAGATAATTTGATAACAAAATTCAGTTTATTGATATAAAAGAAACTTAAGGGACAAGCATCATTTAATTTGGAAGATAAGTGCATATATTAAAGTCTTTTTTAAAAGAAAATAGGAGATAAGCCAATAAGGTGAAATAAAATATCTAACATCCTCAAATTGGAAACAATAACTACAAATTCGTAATCTATATATCAAAATGAGTCTATGTGTGAATTTTTATTTGATTTGGTTAATGTTAAATATTTTATTTTATTCAGGAGAGAGAAAATGACTCAAAGACCAAAAATATTAAATGTATTTTGGAAAAAATTAATTAATGTTAAAACCGTGTTCCTCACGTTTAGTATTGCTTATAGGCCAAGTTTTACATTTTTAGAAAGTTTTTAGATGCCTCTAATAAATTAAAAGGATAAAATAAGTGATAAAATTTAAATGTATTAAATAAAATAATTAAAGTCTTCAAAAAAAATAAAATAATGCCAAATTCGTGTTCTACAATGTTAAAGTATATCTTTGTATGAATTTTGACTCAATTTGGAAAATATTTGATAAGAAGGTGAATTTAGGAGAGAGAAAGTGTGTAAAATATTAAAATCATTATTTAAAATAATAAACAACACCAACAAATGGAAATAATGACAAATTTGTATCCAACTTACTTAATATGAATTATGGGTGAAGTTTTATTATTTTTGGAGAATCCTAGAGTCATTAATGCATGAGGAAAGAGAAAATAGTAATTGGCTTAATTAACTAATCTAACTTTATTAAAAGAAAAATCTAATTTTATATTCGAATTCCTCACCCCAAAATCATTAAAACTACCAAATTTGAGTTTATTTAGACTTTATTTGCACATTTAAATAATTATGGAAAGATTTATGTATTAAATGCACCAAAAGACCAAAGTTAGAAGTTGTATTAAATGATCAGATTTCATCTCCTACCTTGGACACGCGTGAATAGTAAATCCGCGATTTTTACTATTTTTCGATTTTCATTATCTCTCTCACTACTCAACCAAATCGCACGTTTTTGAGTTCGTTGGACTCCTCACAAGATTCTACACAGGTTTATCCCAAGGTTTTTATGTTTTGACGAAAATTCGAGAAATTCCTTAAGCAAGCCAGCGGCCTCTCTCACCTCACCTAGCTAAACCCTAGCCTAGGCTTTCTTGCCTATAAATACATATACCCCTAGGTCCGCCATCATCTTAGCAACTCAACCATACTATTAATTTAGAGTTTTGTGGTCGTTTGGACCCCCGACGAGCTGTCGGTGCTCCCTGGATTGTGGCGCACTTATCTCCCTTGTCTCTTCATCTCTGCTAAAATCAAAGGTACCCCTAAATTCATATTTCCTTGAGCATTCTTTTGCATACCTTCACACCGAGTTTCACATTGATTTATGATTTAGCCCAAAAGTCCAAGCAAGCAGTAGCTTTCTATCGTTGGCCATGGCCTTGTGTGAGTGGGGAAGAAGCCCTCGTGTGTTTTTATGATTTTACCCCCTTCTGAAAATCATATCTTCTGACTCACTTGTCTAAAAGTAAATCTAAAATATGATCCGAACTCAGAAAAATCCCCTCTATTTATTAAAAATATTTTCGAAGCCTGGTTTTGAGTTTTTCGAGTAGGTATTTTTGTGGATGATTTAATTAACTAAAAATCATCAAAAATGCATCTAAAAGTCTACATCTTCAAAATACATAATATTATATGTCATTTGATCAGAAAATCCTAACTAAGACAATGATGATGTTTTCGAGACCTAAATCGGTAGTTTGTAGAAAAAGTTAGTAACTTTAGGGTTTTAAGCCTTTAATGAATATACATATATCTAATACATAAATATGATGATCATATTAGGGAAAGTGGATCTGATCTCCTGTAAAAATTATGAAAAGCGATTCTAGGATTCTAAACAATAAGGTATGTGCTTAATACACTTCAGTTGGGAATTATTTGTTCCTTAACATATGCTTTCCATAATGAGGCTTATTTGCACCTTGTATTCTTTTCTTTTGAATCTATTGCTATACTTGCCTCATAATTATTTTGGAATATTGTTCTTGGGTCTTGGTACCCCTTTTCCATATTCTATTTGGATGATGTTATTACTTGCCATTGTTTCTAGCATGTTGATTTTACTATACTAATTAACTAGTGTAGTGGTACTTGTATGTACAACCACCCATAGTTGGGGAATGTGTTATTTCTCCCCTGGAGAACATATTACTCTCCTCCATACACAAAATATGTGTAGGTGACTGGGAATGTCTTATTCTCCCCTCACCCTTTGGTTGAAGGTCCGGTAGGTGCCTCAACCCTACTTAGTTAAGGTAGTCAATATTAATCATACATGCAATCCTTTTTGTGATATGTTGTTTATGGCAAGCATCTATCGAAAGCTTCTTTTATATATATACAGCCTCATTCTCTTGATTGTCTTCATCTTATGATGAACCCTAGCATGTTTTACATGTTTTGCTCATCTTGTTACATTAGAATAGATTTTTAACACATACTTTTATTTTCTTTCCCTCTTACTGGGTGCTTTCCCAACCACCCAGATGTGGAACAAGGTGATGGATAAGGCATGAAGATCTTAGCATTGACATGGACTAGCTGATGGATATGTTGCTTGGAGACAAAAGTGGAGTAGTCTAGACTTCCCTCTGTCTAGAAACTAGTTGTGTATGATGATGTAACTCTTAATAGGAGATTTTTGATGTATTTTGTACAATATTTTATGAAATTGAATATAGTCAAAAAAATTCTTATTCCGCTGCTTTAATGTGTTTTGTTTACCATAACTTAGTAGAGAGGTGATCTCGCCTCTTTACAACATGGTATCAGAGCCCATAGTAGTCGGAATCTGACTATTTCAGTTTTGTCTCCCTAGTTAGAACCCTAAATTTTCATAGTTTCCCTTAAGTGACATGTTTGCCCTAGATTTGATCTATGATGATGATAGGTTGATTTAGGACCCTATAGTTTCACCTTATAGTCTTGATGAATAAAACTCTAATGTGCTCATGACTAAAATATGCATAATTTGATGTTTTTTAGGTTTTGCCTTTAGGAAACTATGAGGGCATGAAGTCGAAGCAAATGTGTCTAGAAAGGATCAGGGTTTCGGGAGCTGGTAATATTTTCCTCTGTGCAACTAGCTTGGTTTATGAGGACTCCCGTGCCTATATGATACCGGCCTAGCCTGATCTAATACGAATTTCCCAAAATAGTTTGCTTTTAGGCAATAGTGATCTTATCTTCTCTGTTGTATATCTTTGGGAACCTTGGGTTTCAGGTGTTTGATGACTTGTTTGAGGATGGATACCAAGATAGTTTCCTTATGTCCCTTAGGACCACATGCTTGGATAAGTTTATCCCTAGAACCTAGACCTTTGAAGTTTGGGGTTAAGTGAGCTATCAGAGTGCGCAATGGAAGTGTGATGGATCTTGTACATGGTGTAGTAGACTCATCTTTAACCCTAATGTAGTTTAGCTTGATGGGTCGAACCCTTTAAGGGGTGGGTTATGGTTAGTTGATGATGTTTGAGTTGTTAGATTTTGTGGACGAAATCCTCTTTAGGGGGATGGAACCCTATAATATCTTGTAATCTATCTACTCTATCTTTAGAAACACGAACTCCATGCTTAGGAGGTTGTTGTGCTTAGTGTTCTCCAAACAAGTAATAATGGTAACCCTAACATGCTTGTTCATATATTAATGAACATATAATGATCATCTGAGGAATAATTCATATGTTCAAACCCTAATGGATAACCCCTAATGGATAACCAATGCACATAATAAGAGTAAGTCACATATTAATGTGAAATTATGGATCACATGATGCTAACCATGCCATAAACCCTAATGATATGATGAGTAAGATAATTATAACATAATTTGAAATTAATTCATGCTAAGGATGAATAAGTGAAATAAA
This sequence comes from Alisma plantago-aquatica, assembly GCA_963693085.1. Lineage (NCBI taxonomy): Eukaryota > Viridiplantae > Streptophyta > Magnoliopsida > Alismatales > Alismataceae > Alisma > Alisma plantago-aquatica. Next base: position 872,363,857 of record OY856409.1, read on the forward strand.
ATGGTTATATTGACCTAAACCCTAAGTTGTAATAATCTAACCCCTAATCTATGCATCCTTAATGCTTTTCATGATACATTAATGATGTTAAGTGCCATAGTCAGTTAACATACTTTGATACACATAAATGATACATATATATATAATCATATAATCACATATTAATCAAGTCATCAATATAAAATGCAAGTTACCTTGTTATCTAATACACATGTGATTAGTCACTTAATGTGAATCAATTAATTGATAAGTAATATGTCTCACCTTGATCATTAAAATACATGTAATGGCTTCCATATGAATATGAAATGATTGAATCCACATATATGTGCAAAATCAATATTATAAATGAATAAATATAATGAGATGATTAATGATGACATTAGCATGAGCAATAAATATAATGTGATAATGTAACAATGTTTAATATGAGTATAAGTAACTAACGTGACAATAATTGAAATAATTATATGCTTAACCACGAATTGAATAGAATGTCTTATTTCATGTAAAATAATTTGTTATAATTAATAAAGTGGTAATATGAGGATAATGAAGTATAAATCCGAATTATTAAGGACAATGATCAAATATAATAATGAATGTGGAGATAATTGAGTAACCTCTAATTGTGCGTAATAATGAAATATAACCCCTTTTGGCAATAAAGTGTATATGGCATGACCTAATTAATATAATTATGATAATGTGATATCATAAAGAGTATAATGTTAATGAGCCAAAAATGTAAATAATGTTAAATCTCCTAAAAAGAATATCTTAATAGTGGAACCCTAGGTGATCCTTGAGAACCTGACCTATGTTGAGATGCTTGTGATGTATATGTTGATGAGTTATTTAGTGGAAGTTATGGTTGGAGAAACAACCTCATGTTTTGTGATGTGAGGTTGCACACTCACCCTTCCCTAATTGCTAGTGATTTCGGGGACGAAATCCTCTTTAAGGGGTGGAGTGTTGTAACATACCGAATCTTAGACATTTTGTCTTTTGACCCTCTATCCCATCTTTTCCTTTTTTTATCCTCTCTGGCTTTTCTATTTAATTTGTGGAGAATATGATGGTTTAATGAACATTTGTTCACCTTTTTCACCAATATTTGGGTTTATGCACAAATACCTCAGTGAAAGCTTAATAATGGGTTTAATATGTAAAATGTCTACTTAAGTAATAAAGATAATAAAATATTTCATCCTACAACTTTCTAGTGCTTTTTAGAATATGAAAAAGGAGAGAAATCTCAAAATACACATAAAAGAGATAATAAGGACAATAATTGGAGATAATATGGGATATAATGGATTAAAAGAGGATAATGAGGAATATGGTGTTTATGGCAAGCATCTATTGAAAGCTTCTTTTATATACATACGACCTCATTCTCTTGATTGTCTTCATCTTATGATGAACCCTAGCCTGTTTTACATGTTTTGATCATCTTGTTACATTATAATAGTTTTTTGACACATACTTTTATTTTCCTTCCCTCTTGCTGGGTGCTTTCCCAACCACCCAGATGTGGAACAAGGTGATGGATAAGGCATGAAGATCTTAGCGTTGACATGGACTAGTTTATGGATATGTTGTTTGGAGACAAAAGTGTAGTTTAGACTTCCTCTATCTAGATCCTAGTTGTGTATGATGATGTAACCCTTAATAGGAGATTTTTGATGTATTTTGTACAATCTTTTATGAAATTGAATATAGTTAGAAAATTTCTTATTCCGATGCTTTAATGTATTTTGTTTACCATAATTTAGTAGAGAGGTGATCTCGCCTCTTTATATAACCCTAATGAGGTATAGCTTGTTATACCTATATTTAATATAACTAAATGATGGTAATTGGGTATGAATAGTCCTTGAATGACTAATACAATCATGGAGTACTCTATTATTGTTGAAACCCTAGTAAGATATAACCTGATGGTTTCACCTTGATTTATGTGTGTGTTCATACTTGAGAATAGTATGGAATGTGATGGTGATGCTTCACCTTATGCATCCATGATCTAATGAGGATGTCGTGAGTTAGGGTTTGGGTATAAGTGTTGATTAGTAACATTGATATAATTTATTATGTTGAACCTAACTCTAATGCATATAGATAAAGATGAGTATTCATGTTTAACATTTTTATATGATGGAATGATGGTGGAATAACCTCCTTAACATTATCATAAACTTAATGTGTTAATTGGTAGTTATCATAGCCACATGGTTAATACTTTCTTATGCTAAACATGTGCATTATGAATATGAGGAGTGTTAATCATACCTAGATTCATTGCATGTTGATGTAATAAAGGAATGTTCTTAATGTTAATATAACCCTGTAATGATTGTTTATGAATATCTCCTAGCTCATTAATGCAATATTGTGTTGATCTGGTGTATTACATGTAAGTGATGTTGTTGAGCCTTGTTATAAGGCATGCCAAGATAATGATGATCTTGTAGGGAATAATAGTATGATGGTCTTAATGACCTTTGGGCATGGTTGTGCCCTGAATGAGGTGTAATCCTCTTATGTTGATAAGGGTTGATACCCTATGATATTGTAAAAATGATTTATATATTGTGATAATATGATGACTAGTATAGTCCCTTGAATGGCACGTGAATAGTACCATGTGATGATGAGATGGGAAATTATGTTTCATATGTTTTATATCTTTTCAAGTTTTGATATTTATATGCTTGCTAGAAGTGAATTAGGGTTTGTATGTCCACTTGTTTGATGCAGCCTTAATTCACCCAATTGGCATAACTAATCAAGTGCAACTCTAATCATGTAGTACCCTATGCCATAGAGCCATCTTCAGTGTCAGAACTTGCTGGATGGTGAAACGAGTATTCCTAAGGGAAACTCGGAGCACATACTGTTGAGTATGTGGGGGTGGTGGGTTGAGGATATATCCTTGTCATCCACAATGCAGATTTTGGATGTTGGCTATGGTCACGCCGCATACATTTGATGTGATTGAGAATGACTGTGGCCGTGTCTCAATGATTATAACATGATGTGATTAGAGGACAACTACAGTTGTACCTCAGTGATTGGGTTTGAATACCCTAGTTTCTAGTGTTGTGACCTGTACCAAGGTCAGACTAGTGATTATCATCTTGACTATATGTCGTTGTGGTGGCAGCTTTGACTGATATTTCACTGCCATTTTACTCATATGGACCGAGGGAAAGAGATCTTAGGATATCGTCACTCCTAGATCTTGTACGGAACTGAATAGCCCTTCACAGGGGTCTGTTGGACTTTGAATGGTACGATTCAAATTCCCCAGGGAATAATAAAAGATGTAATATAGTCATGTAGCATATTTGTTTAGGGTTATACACAATGCTTCATATTGGATGATAACCCTTGTTTGCTTTCTTTTCACTGAGATCATGTATAGTACAATAAGTGATAGTAGATATGCTTATGTTGTAGTTATGATCATGTTGTAAATATGGTTATGTTGTCAAATATACTGACACTGATGGTAAAGATGTTGCTGCTAGCTATGTTTAATACTGCTAGCCATGCCTTTGTAACTAGAAATGCATATACTGCCGATCATGCTTATCCAGATAGTTGTGCTTATGGTGTTAGCTCTTTTTATGATGTTGATATGTTCAACCTATTAGAAATGCTAATGTTGTTATCTATGCTTATGTGGCTATACTTATTCGTAATGATAGAGATTCTATGTTACTAGACTTTCTCATGATGCTAGATATGC